>OY974084.1:8936791-13936791 GCA_963854165.1 Sylvicola cinctus
AGGGGAAATTTTGGAGGGGAAATGAGGGGAAATGGAGGGGTATTTCCCCCTCATTTATAAAAAAGAAGAAGTTTTCCCCATATATTTTGAGTGAAACTACCAAGCTAGCAGAACACTCAATAAAAAAAACCACTCAAACAATTATACTCAAAGTTTCACTCATTGTCCTGCTAGATTCTGCGGATTTCTGGTAGCCTGGTAGAAAATTTTCAAAATTTCTCAATTTCAGGCGGGGAAATCAACTTTTTTATGATGATTTTGAGAGCAATTTGAGTATTTTCTTTAAAAACGCGTAAAAAACGCAGTTTAGGAGATATTTCAAAAAATTTTGGACAGAAAATCAAGGTTATTAATTAGAGATTAAGAATAAAATGACGGTAAAATTTTTATTTCATAGCAAGTGAGTATTTTCGGCCAACAAACTTGTATAATTTATATGAAAACGAGATGAAGTAAAAACCAAGTATTTTCATGGCTGTTAAAATTACCATAAATTTAAAAATTTCCTTTAATATAATATTTTTATACTCTTTGTAATTAATGTTATTTGTGGTCCTGAAAATGATCGTTTTTTGTGCTGTTATTATTGTTGATGATGTTAAGATTGCTGCATGAAATGGAGGGGAATGTCCCCCTCATTTTCAAAAAAGGAGGAAAAGTTTTCCCCATATATTTTGAGTAAAACTACCAGGCTAGCAGAAAACTCAATAAATAACCACTCAAACAATTCTACTCAAAAACTCATTTAAAATGAGTGGTTGTCCTGCTGGTATTTGCGGATTCCTGGTAGCCTAGTAGAATATTTGCAAAATTACTCAATTATTTCAGGAGGGCAAATCAACTTCATGATGAATTTTGAGAGCAATTTGAGTACTTTCTTTAAAAACAGCGAAGAAAGCGTATTTTAAGAGATATTTCAAAAAAATTTGATCAGAAAATGATGGTTATTAATTGAAGATAACGAAAAAAATAACTGTAAAAATTGTATTTTATAGCAAGAGAGTATTTTCGGACAACAAACTTGACAATGAAATTGAAATATATACCAATTATTTTTTTGACTGCTGATCTTACCATAAATTTAAAATTCTTCTTTAATAATACTCTAATCTGGGCTTCATGAATAAAAAAAAAATCCACTAAATTTAAAATTCTACGGATTCATGGTAGCCTGGTAGAATATTTGCAAAATTTCTCAATTATTTACAACAATTTCAGAATGATTTTGAGAGCAATTTGAGTACTTTCTTTTAAAAACGCCGCAGAAAGCGTATTTTAAGAGCTATTGCAAACATTTTTAAACCGAAAATGAAGGGTTTTAATTGGAGATTAATATAAAAATAACAGTAAAAATTTAATTTTATAGCATGTGAGTATTTTCGGACAACAAACTTGAAAAAATTAATGGGACAATGAGATTTAATTTAAAACCAAGCATTTTCTTGGCTGTTGAACTTACTATAAATTGAAAAATTACCTTAAATACTTAAAAAAAAAATTTAAAATAAATTCATTCAATTTCTAGATTCTTTGGTAGAATATTTGCAGAATTACTCAATTTTTACGGGAAGGGGAGTTCAACTTTATGATGACTTTGAGAGTCATTTGAGTAGTTTTATTAAAAACCGCGTAGAAAGATAGGGCACATGTCCTATCTCCCATACAAAATTTTTTGGGGTGGTGAGATTTTTGAATTTTTTTTTGTATGGGAGATAGGGCACATGTCCTATCTCCCATACAAATTTTTTTGGGGTGGCGAGATTTTTGAATTTTTTTTTGTATGGGAGATAGGGCACATGTCCTATCTCCCATACAAAATTTTTTGGGGTGGTGAGATTTTTTAAATTTTTTTTGTATGGGAGATAGGGCACATGTCCTATCTCCCATACAAATTTTTTTGGGGTGGTGAGATTTTTGAATTTTTTTTTGTATGGGAGATAGGGCACATGTCCTATCTCCCATACAAATTTTTTTGGGGTGGCGAGATTTTTGATTTTTTTTTTGTATGGGAGATAGGGCACATGTCCTATCTCCCATACAAATTTTTTTGGGGTGGTGAGATTTTTGAAATTTTTTTTGTATGGGAGATAGGGCACATGTCCTATCTCCCATACAAATTTTTTTGGGGTGGTGAGATTTTTGAAAATTTTTTTGTATGGGAGATAGGGCACATGTCCTATCTCCCATACAAATTTTTTTGGGGTGGTGAGATTTTTGAAATTTTTTTTGTATGGGAGATAGGGCACATGTCCTATCTCCCATACAAATTTTTTTGGGGTGGTGAGATTTTTAAAATTTTTTTTGTATGGGAGATAGGGCACATGTCCTATCTCCCATACAAATTTTTTTGGGGTGGTGAGATTTTTGAAAATTTTTTTGTATGGGAGATAGGGCACATGTCCTATCTCCCATACAAATTTTTTTGGGGTGGTGAGATTTTTGAAAATTTTTTTGTATGGGAGATAGGGCACATGTCCTATCTCCCATACAAATTTTTTTGGGGTGGTGAGATTTTTTAAATTTTTTTTGTATGGGAGATAGGGCACATGTCCTATCTCCCATACAAATTTTTTTGGGGTGGCGAGATTTTTGATTTTTTTTTTGTATGGAAGATAGGGCACATGTCCTATCTCCCATACAAATTTTAATTTTTTTGGGGTGGCGAGATTTTTGAATTTTTTTTTGTATGGGTGATAGGGCACATGTCCTATCTCCCATACAAATTTTTTTGGGGTGGCGAGATTTTTGAATTTTTTTTTGTATGGGAGATAGGGCACATGTCCTATCTCCCATACAAATTTTTTTGGGGTGGTGAGATTTTTTAAATTTTTTTTGTATGGGAGATAGGGCACATGTCCTATCTCCCATACAAATTTTAATTTTTTTGGGGTGGCGAGATTTTTGAATTTTTTTTTGTATGGGTGATAGGGCACATGTCCTATCTCCCATACAAATTTTTTTGGGGTGGCGAGATTTTTGAATTTTTTTTTGTATGGGAGATAGGGCACATGTCCTATCTCCCATACAAATTTTTTTGGGGTGGTGAGATTTTTTAAATTTTTTTTGTATGGGAGATAGGGCACATGTCCTATCTCCCATACAAAATTTTTTGGGGTGGCGAGATTTTTGAATTTTTTTTTGTATGGGTGATAGGGCACATGTCCTATCTCCCATACAAATTTTTTTGGGGTGGCGAGATTTTTGAATTTTTTTTTGTATGGGAGATAGGGCACATGTCCTATCTCCCATACAAATTTTTTTGGGGTTGCGAGATTTTTGAATTTTTTTTTGTATGGGAGATAGGGCACATGTCCTATCTCCCATACAAATTTTTTTGGGGTGGCGAGATTTTTGAATTTTTTTTTGTATGGGAGATAGGGCACATGTCCTATCTTCCATACAAATTTTTTTGGGGTGGCGAGATTTTTGAATTTTTTTTTGTATGGGAGATAGGGCACATGTCCTATCTCCCATACAAAATTTTTTGGGGTGGCGAGATTTTTGAATTTTTTTTTGTATGGGAGATAGGGCACATGTCCTATCTCCCATACAAATTTTTTGGGGTGGTGAGATTTTTTAAATTTTTTTTGTATGGGAGATAGGGCACATGTCCTAACTCCCATACAAAATTTTTTGGGGTGGCGAGATTTTTGAATTTTTTTTTGTATGGGAGATAGGGCACATGTCCTATCTCCCATACAAATTTTTTTGGGGTGGCGAGATTTTTGAATTTTTTTTTGTATGGGAGATAGGGCACATGTCCTATCTCCCATACAAATTTTTTTGGGGTGGCGAGATTTTTGAATTTTTTTTTGTATGGGAGATAGGGCACATGTCCTATCTCCCATACAAATTTTTTTGGGGTGGCGAGATTTTTGAATTTTTTTTTGTATGGGAGATAGGGCACATGTCCTATCTCCCATACAAAATTTTTTGGGGTGGCGAGATTTTTGATTTTTTTTTTGTATGGGTGATAGGGCACATGTCCTATCTCCCATACAAATTTTTTTGGGGTGGCGAGATTTTTGAATTTTTTTTTGTATGGGAGATAGGGCACATGTCCTATCTCCCATACAAATTTTTTTGGGGTGGCGAGATTTTTGAATTTTTTTTGTATGGGAGATAGGGCACATGTCCTATCTCCCATACAAATTTTTTTGGGGTGGCGAGATTTTTGAATTTTTTTTTGTATGGGAGATAGGGCACATGTCCTATCTCCCATACAAAATTTTTTGGGGTGGCGAGATTTTTGAATTTTTTTTTGTATGGGAGATAGGGCACATGTCCTATCTCCCATACAAATTTTTTTGGGGTGGCGAGATTTTTGAATTTTTTTTTGTATGGGAGATAGGACATGTGCCCTATCTCCCATACAAAATTTTTTGGGGTGGCGAGATTTTTGAATTTTTTTTTGTATGGGAGATAGGGCACATGTCCTATCTCCCATACAAAATTTTTTGGGGTGGCGAGATTTTTGAATTTTTTTTTGTATGGGTGATAGGGCACATGTCCTATCTCCCATACAAATTTTTTTGGGGTGGCGAGATTTTTGAATTTTTTTTTGTATGGGAGATAGGGCACATGTCCTATCTCCCATACAAAATTTTTTGGGGTGGCGAGATTTTTGAATTTTTTTTTGTATGGGTGATAGGGCACATGTCCTATCTCCCATACAAATTTTTTTGGGGTGGCGAGATTTTTGAATTTTTTTTTGTATGGGAGATAGGGCACATGTCCTATCTCCCATACAAATTTTTTTGGGGTTGCGAGATTTTTGAATTTTTTTTTGTATGGGTGATAGGACATGTGCCCTATCTCCCATACAAAATTTTTTGGGGTGGCGAGATTTTTGAATTTTTTTTTGTATGGGAGATAGGGCACATGTCCTATCTCCCATACAAAATTTTTTGGGGTGGCGAGATTTTTGAATTTTTTTTTGTATGGGTGATAGGGCACATGTCCTATCTCCCATACAAATTTTTTTGGGGTGGCGAGATTTTTGAATTTTTTTTTGTATGGGAGATAGGACATGTGCCCTATCTCCCATACAAAATTTTTTGGGGTGGCGAGATTTTTGAATTTTTTTTTGTATGGGAGATAGGGCACATGTCCTATCTCCCATACAAAATTTTTTGGGGTGGCGAGATTTTTGAATTTTTTTTTGTATGGGTGATAGGGCACATGTCCTATCTCCCATACAAATTTTTTTGGGGTGGCGAGATTTTTGAATTTTTTTTTGTATGGGAGATAGGGCACATGTCCTATCTCCCATACAAAATTTTTTGGGGTGGCGAGATTTTTGAATTTTTTTTTGTATGGGTGATAGGGCACATGTCCTATCTCCCATACAAATTTTTTTGGGGTGGCGAGATTTTTGAATTTTTTTTTGTATGGGAGATAGGGCACATGTCCTATCTCCCATACAAATTTTTTTGGGGTGGCGAGATTTTTGAATTTTTTTTTGTATGGGAGATAGGACATGTGCCCTATCTCCCATACAAAATTTTTTGGGGTGGCGAGATTTTTGAATTTTTTTTTGTATGGGAGATAGGGCACATGTCCTATCTCCCATACAAAATTTTTTGGGGTGGCGAGATTTTTGAATTATTTTTTGTATGGGTGATAGGGCACATGTCCTATCTCCCATACAAAATTTTTTGGGGTGGCGAGATTTTTGAATTTTTTTTTGTATGGGTGATAGGGCACATGTCCTATCTCCCATACAAATTTTTTTGGGGTGGCGAGATTTTTGAATTTTTTTTTGTATGGGAGATAGGGCACATGTCCTATCTCCCATACAAATTTTTTTGGGGTTGCGAGATTTTTGAATTTTTTTTTGTATGGGAGATAGGGCACATGTCCTATCTCCCATACAAATTTTTTTGGGGTGGCGAGATTTTTGAATTTTTTTTTGTATGGGAGATAGGGCACATGTCCTATCTCCCATACAAATTTTTTTGGGGTGGCGAGATTTTTGAATTTTTTTTTGTATGGGTGATAGGACATGTGCCCTATCTCCCATACAAAATTTTTTGGGGTGGCGAGATTTTTGAATTTTTTTTTGTATGGGAGATAGGGCACATGTCCTATCTCCCATACAAAATTTTTTGGGGTGGCGAGATTTTTGAATTTTTTTTTGTATGGGTGATAGGGCACATGTCCTATCTCCCATACAAATTTTTTTGGGGTGGCGAGATTTTTGAATTTTTTTTTGTATGGGAGATAGGGCACATGTCCTATCTCCCATACAAATTTTTTTGGGGTGGCGAGATTTTTGAATTTTTTTTTGTATGGGTGATAGGGCACATGTCCTATCTCCCATACAAATTTTTTTGGGGTGGCGAGATTTTTGAATTTTTTTTTGTATGGGAGATAGGGCACATGTCCTATCTCCCATACAAATTTTTTTGGGGTGGCGAGATTTTTGAATTTTTTTTTGTATGGGTGATAGGGCACATGTCCTATCTCCCATACAAATTTTTTTGGGGTGGCGAGATTTTTGAATTTTTTTTTGTATGGGAGATAGGGCACATGTCCTATCTCCCATACAAATTTTTTTGGGGTGGCGAGATTTTTGAATTTTTTTTTGTATGGGTGATAGGGCACATGTCCTATCTCCCATACAAATTTTTTTGGGGTGGCGAGATTTTTGAATTTTTTTTTGTATGGGTGATAGGGCACATGTCCTATCTCCCATACAAATTTTTTTGGGGTGGCGAGATTTTTGAATTTTTTTTTGTGTGGGAGATAGGGCACATGTCCTATCTCCCATACAAATTTTTTTGGGGTGGCGAGATTTTTGAATTTTTTTTTGTATGGGTGATAGGGCACATGTCCTATCTCCCATACAAATTTTTTTGGGGTGGCGAGATTTTTGAATTTTTTTTTGTATGGGTGATAGGGCACATGTCCTATCTCCCATACAAATTTTTTTGGGGTGGCGAGATTTTTGAATTTTTTTTTGTATGGGAGATAGGGCACATGTCCTATCTCCCATACAAATTTTTTTGGGGTGGCGAGATTTTTGAATTTTTTTTTGTATGGGTGATAGGGCACATGTCCTATCTCCCATACAAAATTTTTTGGGGTGGCGAGATTTTTGAATTTTTTTTTGTATGGGAGATAGGGCACATGTCCTATCTCCCATACAAATTTTTTTGGGGTGGCGAGATTTTTGAATTTTTTTTTGTATGGGAGATAGGGCACATGTCCTATCTCCCATACAAAATTTTTTGGGGTGGCGAGATTTTTGAATTTTTTTTTGTATGGGAGATAGGGCACATGTCCTATCTCCCATACAAATTTTTTTGGGGTGGCGAGATTTTTGAATTTTTTTTTGTATGGGAGATAGGGCACATGTCCTATCTCCCATACAAATTTTTTTGGGGTGGCGAGATTTTTGAATTTTTTTTTGTATGGGTGATAGGGCACATGTCCTATCTCCCATACAAATTTTTTTGGGGTGGCGAGATTTTTGAATTTTTTTTTGTATGGGAGATAGGGCACATGTCCTATCTCCCATACAAATTTTTTTGGGGTGGCGAGATTTTTGAATTTTTTTTTGTATGGGAGATAGGGCACATGTCCTATCTCCCATACAAAATTTTTTGGGGTGGCGAGATTTTTGAATTTTTTTTTGTATGGGTGATAGGGCACATGTCCTATCTCCCATACAAAATTTTTTGGGGTGGCGAGATTTTTGAATTTTTTTTTGTATGGGTGATAGGGCACATGTCCTATCTCCCATACAAATTTTTTTGGGGTGGCGAGATTTTTGAATTTTTTTTTGTATGGGAGATAGGGCACATGTCCTATCTCCCATACAAATTTTTTTGGGGTTGCGAGATTTTTGAATTTTTTTTTGTATGGGAGATAGGGCACATGTCCTATCTCCCATACAAATTTTTTTGGGGTGGCGAGATTTTTGAATTTTTTTTTGTATGGGAGATAGGACATGTGCCCTATCTCCCATACAAAATTTTTTGGGGTGGCGAGATTTTTGAATTTTTTTTTGTATGGGAGATATGGCACATGTCCTATCTCCCATACAAAATTTTTTGGGGTGGCGAGATTTTTGAATTTTTTTTTGTATGGGTGATAGGGCACATGTCCTATCTCCCATACAAATTTTTTTGGGGTGGCGAGATTTTTGAATTTTTTTTTGTATGGGAGATAGGGCACATGTCCTATCTCCCATACAAAATTTTTTGGGGTGGCGAGATTTTTGAATTTTTTTTTGTATGGGTGATAGGGCACATGTCCTATCTCCCATACAAATTTTTTTGGGGTGGCGAGATTTTTGAATTTTTTTTTGTATGGGAGATAGGGCACATGTCCTATCTCCCATACAAATTTTTTTGGGGTTGCGAGATTTTTGAATTTTTTTTTGTATGGGTGATAGGACATGTGCCCTATCTCCCATACAAAATTTTTTGGGGTGGCGAGATTTTTGAATTTTTTTTTGTATGGGAGATAGGGCACATGTCCTATCTCCCATACAAAATTTTTTGGGGTGGCGAGATTTTTGAATTTTTTTTTGTATGGGTGATAGGGCACATGTCCTATCTCCCATACAAATTTTTTTGGGGTGGCGAGATTTTTGAATTTTTTTTTGTATGGGAGATAGGACATGTGCCCTATCTCCCATACAAAATTTTTTGGGGTGGCGAGATTTTTGAATTTTTTTTTGTATGGGAGATAGGGCACATGTCCTATCTCCCATACAAAATTTTTTGGGGTGGCGAGATTTTTGAATTTTTTTTTGTATGGGTGATAGGGCACATGTCCTATCTCCCATACAAATTTTTTTGGGGTGGCGAGATTTTTGAATTTTTTTTTGTATGGGAGATAGGGCACATGTCCTATCTCCCATACAAAATTTTTTGGGGTGGCGAGATTTTTGAATTTTTTTTTGTATGGGTGATAGGGCACATGTCCTATCTCCCATACAAATTTTTTTGGGGTGGCGAGATTTTTGAATTTTTTTTTGTATGGGAGATAGGGCACATGTCCTATCTCCCATACAAATTTTTTTGGGGTGGCGAGATTTTTGAATTTTTTTTTGTATGGGAGATAGGACATGTGCCCTATCTCCCATACAAAATTTTTTGGGGTGGCGAGATTTTTGAATTTTTTTTTGTATGGGAGATAGGGCACATGTCCTATCTCCCATACAAAATTTTTTGGGGTGGCGAGATTTTTGAATTATTTTTTGTATGGGTGATAGGGCACATGTCCTATCTCCCATACAAAATTTTTTGGGGTGGCGAGATTTTTGAATTTTTTTTTGTATGGGTGATAGGGCACATGTCCTATCTCCCATACAAATTTTTTTGGGGTGGCGAGATTTTTGAATTTTTTTTTGTATGGGAGATAGGGCACATGTCCTATCTCCCATACAAATTTTTTTGGGGTTGCGAGATTTTTGAATTTTTTTTTGTATGGGAGATAGGGCACATGTCCTATCTCCCATACAAATTTTTTTGGGGTGGCGAGATTTTTGAATTTTTTTTTGTATGGGAGATAGGGCACATGTCCTATCTCCCATACAAATTTTTTTGGGGTGGCGAGATTTTTGAATTTTTTTTTGTATGGGTGATAGGACATGTGCCCTATCTCCCATACAAAATTTTTTGGGGTGGCGAGATTTTTGAATTTTTTTTTGTATGGGAGATAGGGCACATGTCCTATCTCCCATACAAAATTTTTTGGGGTGGCGAGATTTTTGAATTTTTTTTTGTATGGGTGATAGGGCACATGTCCTATCTCCCATACAAAATTTTTTGGGGTGGCGAGATTTTTGAATTTTTTTTTGTATGGGTGATAGGGCACATGTCCTATCTCCCATACAAATTTTTTTGGGGTGGCGAGATTTTTGAATTTTTTTTTGTATGGGAGATAGGGCACATGTCCTATCTCCCATACAAATTTTTTTGGGGTTGCGAGATTTTTGAATTTTTTTTTGTATGGGAGATAGGGCACATGTCCTATCTCCCATACAAATTTTTTTGGGGTGGCGAGATTTTTGAATTTTTTTTTGTATGGGAGATAGGGCACATGTCCTATCTCCCATACAAATTTTTTTGGGGTGGCGAGATTTTTGAATTTTTTTTTGTATGGGTGATAGGGCACATGTCCTATCTCCCATACAAATTTTTTTGGGGTGGCGAGATTTTTGAATTTTTTTTTGTATGGGTGATAGGGCACATGTCCTATCTCCCATACAAATTTTTTTGGGGTGGCGAGATTTTTGAATTTTTTTTTGTATGGGAGATAGGGCACATGTCCTATCTCCCATACAAATTTTTTTGGGGTGGCGAGATTTTTGAATTTTTTTTTGTATGGGTGATAGGGCACATGTCCTATCTCCCATACAAATTTTTTTGGGGTGGCGAGATTTTTGAATTTTTTTTTGTATGGGAGATAGGGCACATGTCCTATCTCCCATACAAAATTTTTTGGGTTGGCGAGATTTTTGAATTTTTTTTTGTATGGGAGATAGGGCACATGTCCTATCTCCCATACAAATTTTTTTGGGGTGGCGAGATTTTTGAATTTTTTTTTGTATGGGTGATAGGGCACATGTCCTATCTCCCATACAAATTTTTTTGGGGTGGCGAGATTTTTGAATTTTTTTTTGTATGGGAGATAGGGCACATGTCCTATCTCCCATACAAATTTTTTTGGGGTGGCGAGATTTTTGAATTTTTTTTTGTATGGGTGATAGGGCACATGTCCTATCTCCCATACAAAATTTTTTGGGGTGGCGAGATTTTTGAATTTTTTTTTGTATGGGTGATAGGGCACATGTCCTATCTCCCATACAAATTTTTTTGGGGTGGCGAGATTTTTGAATTTTTTTTTGTATGGGAGATAGGGCACATGTCCTATCTCCCATACAAAATTTTTTGGGGTGGCGAGATTTTTGAATTTTTTTTTGTATGGGTGATAGGGCACATGTCCTATCTCCCATACAAATTTTTTTGGGGTGGCGAGATTTTTGAATTTTTTTTTGTATGGGAGATAGGGCACATGTCCTATCTCCCATACAAATTTTTTTGGGGTGGCGAGATTTTTGAATTTTTTTTTGTATGGGAGATAGGACATGTGCCCTATCTCCCATACAAAATTTTTTGGGGTGGCGAGATTTTTGAATTTTTTTTTGTATGTGAGATAGGGCACATGTCCTATCTCCCATACAAAATTTTTTGGGGTGGCGAGATTTTTGAATTATTTTTTGTATGGGTGATAGGGCACATGTCCTATCTCCCATACAAAATTTTTTGGGGTGGCGAGATTTTTGAATTTTTTTTTGTATGGGTGATAGGGCACATGTCCTATCTCCCATACAAATTTTTTTGGGGTGGCGAGATTTTTGAATTTTTTTTTGTATGGGAGATAGGGCACATGTCCTATCTCCCATACAAATTTTTTTGGGGTTGCGAGATTTTTGAATTTTTTTTTGTATGGGAGATAGGGCACATGTCCTATCTCCCATACAAATTTTTTTGGGGTGGCGAGATTTTTGAATTTTTTTTTGTATGGGAGATAGGGCACATGTCCTATCTCCCATACAAATTTTTTTGGGGTGGCGAGATTTTTGAATTTTTTTTTGTATGGGTGATAGGACATGTGCCCTATCTCCCATACAAAATTTTTTGGGGTGGCGAGATTTTTGAATTTTTTTTTGTATGGGAGATAGGGCACATGTCCTATCTCCCATACAAAATTTTTTGGGGTGGCGAGATTTTTGAATTTTTTTTTGTATGGGTGATAGGGCACATGTCCTATCTCCCATACAAAATTTTTTGGGGTGGCGAGATTTTTGAATTTTTTTTTGTATGGGTGATAGGGCACATGTCCTATCTCCCATACAAATTTTTTTGGGGTGGCGAGATTTTTGAATTTTTTTTTGTATGGGAGATAGGGCACATGTCCTATCTCCCATACAAATTTTTTTGGGGTTGCGAGATTTTTGAATTTTTTTTTGTATGGGAGATAGGGCACATGTCCTATCTCCCATACAAATTTTTTTGGGGTGGCGAGATTTTTGAATTTTTTTTTGTATGGGAGATAGGGCACATGTCCTATCTCCCATACAAATTTTTTTGGGGTGGCGAGATTTTTGAATTTTTTTTTGTATGGGTGATAGGGCACATGTCCTATCTCCCATACAAATTTTTTTGGGGTGGCGAGATTTTTGAATTTTTTTTTGTATGGGTGATAGGGCACATGTCCTATCTCCCATACAAATTTTTTTGGGGTGGCGAGATTTTTGAATTTTTTTTTGTATGGGAGATAGGGCACATGTCCTATCTCCCATACAAATTTTTTTGGGGTGGCGAGATTTTTGAATTTTTTTTTGTATGGGTGATAGGGCACATGTCCTATCTCCCATACAAATTTTTTTGGGGTGGCGAGATTTTTGAATTTTTTTTTGTATGGGAGATAGGGCACATGTCCTATCTCCCATACAAAATTTTTTGGGGTGGCGAGATTTTTGAATTTTTTTTTGTATGGGAGATAGGGCACATGTCCTATCTCCCATACAAATTTTTTTGGGGTGGCGAGATTTTTGAATTTTTTTTTGTATGGGAGATAGGGCACATGTCCTATCTCCCATACAAATTTTTTTGGGGTGGCGAGATTTTTGAATTTTTTTTTGTATGGGTGATAGGGCACATGTCCTATCTCCCATACAAATTTTTTTGGGGTGGCGAGATTTTTGAATTTTTTTTTGTATGGGAGATAGGGCACATGTCCTATCTCCCATACAAAATTTTTTGGGGTGGCGAGATTTTTGAATTTTTTTTTGAATGGGAGATAGGGCACATGTCCTATCTCCCATACAAATTTTTTTGGGGTGGCGAGATTTTTGAATTTTTTTTTGTATGGGTGATAGGGCACATGTCCTATCTCCCATACAAATTTTTTTGGGGTGGCGAGATTTTTGAATTTTTTTTTGTATGGGTGATAGGACATGTGCCCTATCTCCCATACAAAATTTTTTGGGGTGGCGAGATTTTTGAATTTTTTTTTGTATGGGAGATAGGGCACATGTCCTATCTCCCATACAAAATTTTTTGGGGTGGCGAGATTTTTGAATTTTTTTTTGTATGGGTGATAGGGCACATGTCCTATCTCCCATACAAAATTTTTTGGGGTGGCGAGATTTTTGAATTTTTTTTTGTATGGGTGATAGGGCACATGTCCTATCTCCCATACAAATTTTTTTGGGGTGGCGAGATTTTTGAATTTTTTTTTGTATGGGAGATAGGGCACATGTCCTATCTCCCATACAAATTTTTTTGGGGTTGCGAGATTTTTGAATTTTTTTTTGTATGGGAGATAGGGCACATGTCCTATCTCCCATACAAATTTTTTTGGGGTGGCGAGATTTTTGAATTTTTTTTTGTATGGGAGATAGGGCACATGTCCTATCTCCCATACAAATTTTTTTGGGGTGGCGAGATTTTTGAATTTTTTTTTGTATGGGTGATAGGGCACATGTCCTATCTCCCATACAAATTTTTTTGGGGTGGCGAGATTTTTGAATTTTTTTTTGTATGGGTGATAGGGCACATGTCCTATCTCCCATACAAATTTTTTTGGGGTGGCGAGATTTTTGAATTTTTTTTTGTATGGGAGATAGGGCACATGTCCTATCTCCCATACAAATTTTTTTGGGGTGGCGAGATTTTTGAATTTTTTTTTGTATGGGTGATAGGGCACATGTCCTATCTCCCATACAAATTTTTTTGGGGTGGCGAGATTTTTGAATTTTTTTTTGTATGGGAGATAGGGCACATGTCCTATCTCCCATACAAAATTTTTTGGGGTGGCGAGATTTTTGAATTTTTTTTTGTATGGGTGATAGGGCACATGTCCTATCTCCCATACAAAATTTTTTGGGGTGGCGAGATTTTTGAATTTTTTTTTGTATGGGTGATAGGGCACATGTCCTATCTCCCATACAAATTTTTTTGGGGTGGCGAGATTTTTGAATTTTTTTTTGTATGGGAGATAGGGCACATGTCCTATCTCCCATACAAATTTTTTTGGGGTTGCGAGATTTTTGAATTTTTTTTTGTATGGGAGATAGGGCACATGTCCTATCTCCCATACAAATTTTTTTGGGGTGGCGAGATTTTTGAATTTTTTTTTGTATGGGAGATAGGGCACATGTCCTATCTCCCATACAAATTTTTTTGGGGTGGCGAGATTTTTGAATTTTTTTTTGTATGGGTGATAGGGCACATGTCCTATCTCCCATACAAATTTTTTTGGGGTGGCGAGATTTTTGAATTTTTTTTTGTATGGGTGATAGGGCACATGTCCTATCTCCCATACAAATTTTTTTGGGGTGGCGAGATTTTTGAATTTTTTTTTGTATGGGAGATAGGGCACATGTCCTATCTCCCATACAAATTTTTTTGGGGTGGCGAGATTTTTGAATTTTTTTTTGTATGGGTGATAGGGCACATGTCCTATCTCCCATACAAATTTTTTTGGGGTGGCGAGATTTTTGAATTTTTTTTTGTATGGGAGATAGGGCACATGTCCTATCTCCCATACAAAATTTTTTGGGGTGGCGAGATTTTTGAATTTTTTTTTGTATGGGAGATAGGGCACATGTCCTATCTCCCATACAAATTTTTTTGGGGTGGCGAGATTTTTGAATTTTTTTTTGTATGGGTGATAGGGCACATGTCCTATCTCCCATACAAATTTTTTTGGGGTGGCGAGATTTTTGAATTTTTTTTTGTATGGGAGATAGGGCACATGTCCTATCTCCCATACAAAATTTTTTGGGGTGGCGAGATTTTTGAATTTTTTTTTGTATGGGAGATAGGGCACATGTCCTATCTCCCATACAAATTTTTTTGGGGTGGCGAGATTTTTGAATTTTTTTTTGTATGGGAGATAGGACATGTGCCCTATCTCCCATACAAATTTTTTTGGGGTGGCGAGATTTTTGAATTTTTTTTTGTATGGGAGATAGGGCACATGTCCTATCTCCCATACAAATTTTTTTGGGGTGGCGAGATTTTTGAATTTTTTTTTGTATGGGTGATAGGGCACATGTCCTATCTCCCATACAAATTTTTTTGGGGTGGCGAGATTTTTGAATTTTTTTTTGTATGGGAGATAGGGCACATGTCCTATCTCCCATACAAATTTTTTTGGGGTGGCGAGATTTTTGAATTTTTTTTTGTATGGGTGATAGGGCACATGTCCTATCTCCCATACAAATTTTTTTGGGGTGGCGAGATTTTTGAATTTTTTTTTGTATGGGTGATAGGGCACATGTCCTATCTCCCATACAAATTTTTTTGGGGTGGCGAGATTTTTGAATTTTTTTTTGTATGGGAGATAGGGCACATGTCCTATCTCCCATACAAATTTTTTTGGGGTGGCGAGATTTTTGAATTTTTTTTTGTATGGGTGATAGGGCACATGTCCTATCTCCCATACAAAATTTTTTGGGGTGGCGAGATTTTTGAATTTTTTTTTGTATGGGAGATAGGGCACATGTCCTATCTCCCATACAAATTTTTTTGGGGTGGCGAGATTTTTGAATTTTTTTTTGTATGGGAGATAGGGCACATGTCCTATCTCCCATACAAAATTTTTTGGGGTGGCGAGATTTTTGAATTTTTTTTTGTATGGGAGATAGGGCACATGTCCTATCTCCCATACAAAATTTTTTGGGGTGGTGAGATTTTTTAAATTTTTTTTGTATGGGAGATAGGGCACATGTCCTATCTCTCATACAAATTTTTTTGGGGTGAGGTTAAGAGCTAATGCAAAAAAAATTAACGGAAAATGAAGGCTTTTAACTAAAGATTAAGAAAAAAATTACTGTAAAAATTTTATTTCATATCAAGTACGAATTTTCGGATATCAAACTTACACAACTTATGTGGGAAAATGAGTCTGTATTTAATACGTAATAAATTCTTGTCTGCTGAACTTATCATAAATTAAATCACATAAATACTCTGAGCTAAATAGTAAATAAATAATATCTTCATTATCGGTAAGGTTACATCTTCAAGGCAATTTTTAAGAAGACCATTGAAAATTTATGAAAGTGTTTTACCTCAAAGATTACTTGTACGATTGGACTACAATTTTGGAATTCAAAATGAAATTTAAATATCTAAATGTCATTAAAATGTGGATCTCGGAACTCTTAAATAAAATAAGACTTAAAAATTAAGATAATAATTGAGCAATAAATTTGTTTTAAAATCGTTTTGCTACTGCAAAATAGATGAAGCCATGATGGATTGTGTCTATGATATTGGTCAAACTAATTTTAATCATATTCATCAACCTATGCAGTTGCTGAATATCACAGACTCAACACTGGACAGCCATCTATTGGCCAGATCCAAAACTAAAACATTTTACAACAACAAAAGGCTCCTTAAAAATCTTAAGTTTTGGGACTTCCATACAATTTTTTTATTTTTAAGAGTTCAGTACTCAAATTTAAAAGACGAACAGGTATTTAAACTTTATTTAAAATTCCGAAATGCTGTTAAAATCGTGTTAAGGCTTTTCAAAGAAATAAGCTTTTTATCATTTTTTTATGATGTTTTCAAAATAATTCTTAAAGACGTTTTTTTACTTAAAATCAAGATCAAGAAATATTAATGAAATTTCAATAAGCCGTTCTTTGTTCTAAAAATTGAGGATTAAAATTGGTTAATACCGTTTAGCTGTATTTATACTTTAAAGAACACCCGTTTTCACAAAAACTTGTCTTGATTCAACTGCAATTATTTTGTTAACACTTTAAATCAGAATAATATCTTAAATGCCGTACACATTAGCAAGGTCCCCTTATTGTGATTACGTTTAAAAAAAAATTAATTGGGACCACAAAATTAAGATAAATGCAGTTTTCCGACGGCTTAAAATTGTTGTCTGAAAAACCTCGCACATTCAAAATTCCATCAAAAATATATATTTGCATAGAACAATTTTTTTTAAATGCAATAATAAAGAAAAAGAATGTCTTAATAAAAGAAACAAGGGTCCATAATTTTCCGATCAAATTTTCCTAGCAAGAAAAATGTTTAAAATGCAACCAATTTTTGTTAGTTTTTTCAATTTTTAAAGGGTAAAACCATTATTTACAAAATTTTCTTTGTAATGCCGTTAATCCTTGAAAAATTTTCAACCGTTTCAAAAAAAAAATTTACCAAAAAGACAATGTTGGGAAAAAAAGTCGTATGTTTTCCTACAGGATGAAATTCAAAATAAAACAAAAATAAAAAATGGTTGTCCCAGGTTTCGAACCTGGGACTTGTGGAGAATGTGTTGACGACCGCGTATCAATTACGCTACGATGACATAATGAATTAGTTGGATTTCATTCTATTTCAACAATTATTATGATTGTGCTGAAAAAAATTTAAGTACATACTTTTTATTTAAACTCGTAGGAGAGATATATTGCAAAAAAAAAATTGAACACAAATATTGATATAGAAAAACAAATCGGCAAAAAAGAATGATTTTTATACATTAAAGATAAAAATACAGGATTGTTTTACTTTTTATTTAACTTTATTTATCATGTGTGTGTTGAGTGTGTATGTGTTATGTGTGTGTGTTTTTATACAATTATTGCACGTTGCTACAAAAGCTTATCCTTATAATTGAAAGAGGAATGAAAACTTAAAGAAAATAACGCGTCTTCTTTAATTTGTTTTGCTTTAACAATCATTTTTTTTGTTTTGTTTTTAAAACTACATCTTTTACAAAAGAATGCTTCTATGAAATGAAATCACATTAAATGAACCTAAACTACAAAAGAAGATTTTTTTTAAGACGCACATAATTTTGTATACGATCTTTTTCGATTTAATTTAATTTTTTTAAATTTATACTTTTATAAATTACATATAAACTTTTTCGAGTTTACATACTTTTAAATTGTTTTTTTTTTCATCTTATAGGAAATGTTTTCTTTTTTTGTTGTTGTTGTTTTAATTTTAAGTTTACATGTAACATATTATTATATTTATTATATTTTTAATTATTTAGGTATTTATTTATTATATTTATCATTGACGTTTTGTTTCGTATTTTACTTATATTGTAGCTCATTACGTTAATAATTATTTGTTATTTACCTTTTTTATGATTTTATTGTTTTACATAACATTATATTTATGAATTTAGCACATATTTAAAAAACAGGGGGAAAATAATTGAATTGTTTTGTTTTAACTGAAATATTTATTGAAAACTCAGAAATTTAGTTAATTTATGACAAAAATTTAAAAGCTTTTATGATTTGAAATCAAATAAAGTGTAGTAAAATATTTTAAAGAGATGATTACAATTATTTTAAACAATTAATGTGGATAATTACTTAACTTGAAATTTTTTAAGAATGAAAAATAAGTCAGTAACATAAATATTTCAGCTAAAACTAATGTCACTAAGAAACATAATGCATACACAGATTAAAATAGTAGTTATATTGTTTCTTAATATTTTGCAATGAATTTACAATTATTCAAGGTCCAATATTTAATATTTTCTAAATGCGAAACGTCATGTGCAAGAGAGTATAGTCATCTAATTAATATATTATATTATTTAAGATATTAGATACTCATTAACTTATACTTATACAGATAGTCTAACAACTACAAATGGATGACGGCTGAGTAAACTAATTTAATTATATCATTTTTTGTTTGTTTTGTTTTTGTTAAATTCAATTAATGTTAAGCCTGCGGATGTGCTTTTACAAATCAATCAAGTGAGACAGATTAAGAGCCATCAAATGGCTTACATTCAATTAAATTAGTAAGTGTGTAAAACAAACGAGAGCTTACAAAAGATTTTATCAATTTATTAATTAATAATGTTTGACAACAAGCACATCCTTTTTTATTTTCAAATAAAAAGCAATTCAATTAAATTAAAAGACTAATAAATGGTCAGCGCTGCCCTCTGTGCTGTCGTCATCATCCTCATCATCGTCGTCATCATTCTCTTGGTCCTCGCTGTTGCCATTGTCCACATCCTCATCATCATCATCAGCACTCAGTGATGATGCGTTATTAATTACGTCCTCTGTAATATAAACAAATTACAAAGCAATTAAGAATCATAAATCCCAATTTAAAATAATTAAACATAATTAATAAAATGTACAATACATAATATTTATTCTTTTATTTAATTTTACATAAATATAATTAAAAAAAAAAACATTTCATTAAAATTTAAAACACAGCAAAAAAAAAAGAAAACTCACCACAATTGGGTTTAGCACGAGTGCGAGTATTTGCAAATTCAACACCATGTTTGTCCACACACCAACATACACCCACCGAACTGTGGCACTGTGTCGCTTTGTAGAATCCTTGGACATCACAATCCGGCGCATACGCTCCCATCAGATCAACACCAATTCGTCGTCGAACGGCGGCACACGGTCGGTCAGTTTTCTCGAAGCAGCGGCACCATTCACGTGGTCCAATCGCACTGTCCGAATCCAAGTCGCAGGTGTCAATGAACGGTTTGATGCAACGCTCATTTTGGTCATGCTCCAAATCGTACAACTCCTGCAATGAGAGGTAGCCGTCGTTGTTTAAGTCCAAGTGACCGAACATCCATTTTGCTTCCAATTTGCAGGCGGGTGGGAAATGAGCTGAAATTTTAAAAAGGGGTGGTAAAAAATTGTATTAAAATTAAAGGGGATCAGTCCATCCACAATAAATTAAAGCACTGCAGAGTGGAAGTGAATAAATAAAAATATGAAAAATTATTGCTTCCGATTGAAATGGTCTGAAATAAATAAATAAAAAATATTGGCAAAAGACAAACAACATAAATACTCTCATTGCAGCCGTATATAGTTAGAGTGAACACTGAATTGTGCTTTTTTTTTTTTTTTGTTATTTGGCTGTGCTTTACGCCATTGTGGACCTCAATGTGGTGGAAGATTGGATTCCATCTTTGACTCAATGCCAATTCTTTATCATTCCAATATTTTATATTTACTCGTACACTGCAAAGACATTTCGTAAAACGCTTGTACAAACACAAATTCCATAAAGGAATTACACAATCTGCTTTCATAACAAAAATGTGCACAACAGCGTTTAGAGGGATTTCAATTTCATTGTTTGTTTCCCCCCCCCCCATGAGATTTCCCACATTCATCCCCTTCCCCCCACACCCTTCTTTTTGCAACAAACAAAATATTATACATTTGTGGCATTTTTTATTTCAATTTTATTGCTTCTAATATTATCTCAGTTTAGATCTTGTATCGAGATTTTAATTTTGCACCCCAAAAACTTCAAGGGAGTACACTGTATGGCAACAAAATTATTCCAACTATATGTATAATGTGTACATAGAGAACGGAGAAAGCAATCAATTCATGTCTGGGTGAAGGAGCTTATTTGCAACCCCTATATTTGCAAATCGAAATTACCAGTCACTACAAACAAACAACTAAACAAACAAGATGGCAAATATGCAAAGATGCGATGTGCATCTTATTATAACTACGATCTCTCTGTGGCAGCATGTAGATTGGACATAGATTGTGTAGTTACTAGTATAGTTAGACACATCGCTACATCAGATATAAGGGTTGAAGTGAGGGGATTTGCGTTGTATCTTCGCTCTTGGACAACACTGTGCACACTTTTTGTGTTTTGTTGGGTCGATTCCAAACATAAATATTAGTTTAGTTAGTATCCTGTTTTATGTCTAGACATGAGTGGCTGATTGAGTGGGATGAATAAAACTTTAGTGCTTTCAAAATGATAGAAAATCAATAAAATTGAATTGCATTAACAGAATAAATTAAATTTAACGAACTTTCAAGAACTTAATTCAAATTTCAATCCAATTTCGATAACCTTTTGTAATTATTATTGTATTTAAAACGACTCCCTGACATTATTCCCAGCAATTTGCAAACAAAATCACAATTTCGCTTTGCTAGAAAACGGTACAATTATTGTTCTTCTTCATTGTTGAAACACTTCAAACAGTGTAACGGGTATTTACCCACCCAATTCCCACCCACTCAATTTTCCCATGCACATTATTTTCAAAACATTTAAACAAATATACATACAATAAACCATCATGCCCCATTCCCTGACCGGATACTTGTCTCACTTCCTGTACCTCAATCCTATTACCCCCGAGCTTTCCACATTATACAATCCCTCCACGCGCTATGCACATATTTGCCAATCGCTTTTAAAGCTTTGCTTGCGTACAAAAGGATACCTCCGACACACACACACAAATTATACGTATGGGAGAAAACACTGACCTTTCGATTTTTGGCTATGCTGGCGTCGTTTTTTGCTATCGGCCATGATAACTGAGAACCAATCCAGCAGGCGGTTGCCAATCGCGGTCAATTGCTGTGGTTTGCATTCGTTCGTCTTTGTTGGGTATTCTGTGTGTTGTGTTTATATAGGGGATGAAATCAACAGCAGCATCAGCAGGACACACATAAAACAAGCAAAATAGTAGAGATGTAGTCAAAAAAAAGGAAAAGAATAAATCGATTTAATTCAATTGTAATTGTTGACATCTCCATACAAAAATACCCTCGTTCTCTGTGCGTGCACAGTATTTGCACTTACTTGAATTGTATTTGCTGTATTTTGGCTTGTCGATCACTTCATTGTAGCCATGCACTTTGTGCTTATCCTCTTGATGGTCCTTTGTATTGTGTTGCATCATTGTTCCGATTTTGGGTGGGTGGTTGTCAATTCAAGTATGGCGGTTGGTTTTCATTCAGCAAAAAGATGATGAAATTGATAAGAATGTAAATACATAAAGCAATTGTTATTATAATGGTGACGTCGACATGCAGGCAACCATATTATACAGTAAAGGTCGCATAACAAAAATAAAGAAATACAACAGGATAATCTTTTGCGTGTCATGTTTTTATGTAGTGAAAATACAATACCTTCTTGTAGGATGTATACTTGATGTACTTGTAGTGCTTGTTATCGTATTTGATGTCCTCGGGGGTGAACGTGAACTGAGAGTTGATGTGATTGAAGTGGCGATTCTTTTCCTCTTGCTGTGCTCACATGTAATTAACATTTAAAGTATTATTATCATATTTTTGTGGTAGTTTTTGTAATCATAATTTACGAACACAAATAGGTTTTCTTAAAGAATTTTTTATTTTATGAAAATATAAGCAAGTTACGTACCTTTTTGTTGGCTTCTTCCTCATTCTCCAGCGTCATTTTGTATTTTGCCTGGAAGGCTTTCACTCGCTCAGCCATTTTTTGTTGCTTGATGGTGGCTGCGTCAGGCGTTTCTGTATGAATGTGTAAGAAAACGGCATTTTAATTACACGCAGTGGATGTCATTACCACACCAAAATCTCTATCTACGCTTATTATCGGGGAACCACAATCTTCAAATAACCCTTATTTTATGCTTATAAATTATATTAATATGATATTATGAACATAACCAGGCCTAGATTTACCAATAAAAATAAGTTTTTTTTATATTAAAAGAGGGGAAATGTGGGGAAGTTTCCCCTTATTTCAAAAAATTATAAATAAGAAAAGGAAATGAGGCTAAATTTTGTTGGGGAAATTGAGAGGGGAAGTGAATGGTAATTTCGCCCCTTTAAAATTCATATTATCTTAGTTTTAAATATTTTTTTTACCGTCAGGGGAAATTTGTAACAGAAAATCCGCCATGACCACTTGCGGGACTGACATCCGACATGAATAAGGGAATAAGGAGAGGGTTTTGTTATAACTCTCCACTTACATCGACGACTACGTGTTTTATATTTAATTCTTACTGCTTTGATCTTGAAATATGCACCATAATTAGTTTTATACTTTTTTTACACCCCTTTAATACATCAAAAATGTTTTTTTAACAATGCACCATTTTTAATTTTAAAAATTGTGTTTCCTAATGTTACATTCTTTTTTTTTGTACTTAGGGTTCGTAGAACATAAATTCGGCCCTGTACTCAACTTAATCGTGTACATATTAACAAATTAAAATCTCAAGGCAAGAGGATTATGCCATCAATTATTAATTTTCTGTGTAAATTTAACATCCTTTGTGAAATGGCTACAGGCATAAAAAGGAGCAACTGCCATTGTTGAAATAACATAATTTGAACCAAATTTAAAAGAAACAATAGCAAGTGTTGGTAAATTAAATTTTAGAATTACAATAAATTGAAAAAGGACATAAGTAACAAGGTTTTATGTTCAATACACCCTGTATCAAATAAGGACATGCCGATGAATTGTGTGGCGAAAATACATCTGCTAATAAAATGTAGCTGAATCGCAAAATATCCAATCGTATTCAATGAATATTAATTAGCGTGTTAAATTTAGGCGACACTCTCAAACCAATGCACCCCCCATCACCTGATTTAATTTATACGATGCCACCCCATCCATGCCGTCAACCTCATAACATAAATTCGCAGTTGTTACTTGCACACATAAGACGACACGAGGCAAACTCATATACAGACATCGAAGAGCTCATAAATTAAAGACCGTCTCGCATGAATAAAAACCCGATTGTAATCAAAGGGATCGTTTTTAATTGAATTTCATTAATTAAAATCGAAATAGGCGAGTGCGCCTTTGATTCGATCAACACACAGTCGAGTGGATGGTTACAAGATGAATATTTATATACATACATAGGGAAAAAGGACTCTTAAAATATGCACACAGGTCACTGATAATTGCCTAAAGAAATGTTGACACAAAAATATTAAATTTAATAAAGACTCACCTTTGCAGGGGCAAAATCCTTTGCATGACAACTTGATGCTGGTACCGTGAATACAATTATGATAATCCAAGCGACACAGTGAAGAGTATGTGCGGTTGTCAGATCCGCATAGGAATGTCGGCTTCACCACAGGACATGTTTTGCAGTTGCTGTTTTTTGTTAAATAAAAGTTGATTTATTATATTTTGTATGCAAAAAAAAAAATTAAAAATAAAACAACTTACTCCTCATCCTGATCATTAGATTCGGAATCATAAAAGACATCATCCTCCTGCGAACTGTCATCAGAATAATTGGCTACCTTTGTGTTATCACCAAACTCCTCGTCGGTGTCGCCTTCAACAGCCTTTCGTTTTGCCTCCTCCTCCAACATCAATTTGGATCGGGTTACAATCTCATCCCTGCAAATAAGACACACACCAGTGCACAACATATGTGAGTATATGAAATATGTTAAAACAACAATTGAAAAGTGTATACAATCTACAGACAATATTATAACGGAAATGTGATAGACATTATCTGTCTTGGCAGAAAGTAAATATACACGAGAAAAAAAAAAGGAACGGACTCTTGGGGATGCCAAGAAGTATGTGTGTGGCGAACATGATCTCTTTTATTTCCCAAACCCAACTACATAAATATATGGAGATAGCAATATTGTTGAAATAGAATGATAGAAAATAATAAAATAAAAAGGAGTTGTTTGCCTTGTTTGGCTTGGGCAAATATTGGCAATGATTTTGGCCATAAAAATAAAATGAATGGAAAAATGTAATTTTACATGAATTCAGGAAAAAGTAACAGGCTTTTAGAACATCAACAAATCCTTTGGTCAAACATAAATGCACCACAACATTGTATTATAACATAAAGAAATGTTCATCCAAATTCATCTGCAATTTTACTTTTTGTAATAAAATAAAGGAAACATGGAATGGCATGGCAGCGATTCAAGAAAAAAATTCATTAAAATGTACGAAACTGCAGGTAATATGCCCACAAGGAATTCTAAAATGCATTCCCTTTGTATATTGCTGTAGTCCTTATAAAACAATTTGATAAGGACTACAACAAGTTGTAATGTTTACATTAAATAAAATGTATTGCAATTTTGTAAATTGAATTTCATGTACAATATAATAATTTTAGATCCTTAAATTGCAATAAGGAAGCAAAGCCATGATGCAATTGACCATTATTCATGCAGGCAATAAATATCAAAACAATGTAAAACAATTTTTTTTTTTTTCATTTTGCTGCGATGTTGCAAATAATTCCAAACAGTTAAGATACAGACATTTACTGCAAAACATTGCTCAAAGTTATTTGATAATAATATTCGCAAGGAGTACGATGAGATGGCCATGCTGCAGGGATGGCAAGGCGGATGGTTAAACGATTTTATAAAAGTTCCTTCAACACACAATAAAAGGGTAACCTACTGCATAGAATAAGAAATTGTTTTCAACAATAGGAATAATGCTAAGGAATTGAGAAGACGATGGTACTTTGGAAATTGTTGATATAAATACGCGAGGGAAGTGAAATAAAAAAAAGTTTGTGCAGGAAAAGAATTTGTGAGGTTGAGGTGAACTTCAATATTAGTACAATTCATTGAAGGGGTGGTGATGGGGGTTAATTTAATATATTTTTTAAACTGTTATCTGACATTTTAATAATTATTGTAATTGCGTGAATTTAGTGCTAAGAATAAATTAAGATTTAGCACGATTCACAGAAAAACGCAAATTTGAATTTGTACAGAGAAGCTTAATCATTTGAAACGTCTTTAAAAATTCTCAAGAATAGTACAGCTATTTTAAAATAGTTTGAATAAATATTCAAGTTGAAATAACAATTTCTAAGTTAGGGGTGGGGGTGGAAATTCGTAGAATTTAAGTAATAAGTGCATTTGGAATGAAATGCCTCAAACCACAAAGGAATGCATGCTTCTTTAGAAATTTGTAAAATGAAATAAACATTTCTCCAAGGACCATATTATACAATTGAAATTCAGTTTGTATAATCTGAAGTTTTACTATAAAAAAAAAAATACAAAAGGATTCTTTAAAATAATTTGGATTCAATTAAAAAACGTTGAACAAAAGATAATTATTTTTTCTGCAGGAAAAAAAGAATTTCTTAACTTAAATATTTATGGGCACTGAGACCCCAACTAACTATATTAATTAATAACCGCAAGTTCTTTAAGCTTCACTATTCGCACATATAGGAGCATAATTAAAGCACTTACCATCACCACTTTTAACAGTGTGCCAGGACAAATAAAATATGCATTCCATATTAAACGGGCCCATTCATGAAAGACGCTGAAGCATAAGAAAATTGAAAACTAATGTGCCCTCGTTCTGCAGCTTTGAAAAATGTTAATACTTGTGTTTGTGCTCATAATGGATGCTTCTAGAATACATTACTTCCTTGTAGAATTATCCCCACACTGCAACATATTATACAGTCTGTAAGGATACCAGTACACATTTCACAAATCGCATACTCCACACATCAGTGTGATCCATCTTATTTCTATATAACCTTCTATAGAATAAAGTAGATGTATTGGTATAAAGCATGTGTAGCTTATGCAAGGATGAAGGGAAATAATTTATGCAAAAGAGACCAACATCAAACGCTATATTTATGTACATGCGGCAATACCCAGGCGGTGTACAATTTTATATTTATTACAATTCACAAAAGACTGTTTCAAACGTTGTCGTCCTCGACGTCGTTGTTGTTGAGTCGTCGTCGTCGTCTCTGGGCAACCAACTAAACACCACCCACCCCGTAAGAGTAAAAGTCGTTTAACTTAAGATAATAACAATAAAATACCGTTGCAGAGAGAGCTAAAGAAGGATCTGCAATGCCCCAAACAAATGCTGAAATGTTGTGGGTGTACAGTGAGCGTATACTTATGGGTGGTGATATGTTCAGCACAAAACTACCCTCACATATAAAATTCGAGCATTTTTTTTTTTCAGCATACACTTATACATTTATATTGGTTTAATCTTTACCATTTGACACAATAGAATATTTATCTGTGTGCTAGAATACTAGTCGCTTGTGTGAGTGTATGTTTATCACACTTTAGGATTAAGGCAAGTGGATTTGCATCTCATTATTATACGTCAAAAATTGTTTCGACAATTTTATACCACGATTCAGCGCAAAGGGATGGCAATTGGCAAATAAAATACCCACCCTGTGAAAAGGAGATAATATGCGTTAAGGGGGACATAAGAAAAAAAAAGGAAGAAGATCAAAAAGGACGACGCTACGCCGTTTAATGTAATTTATTTAATTTAGGTAATTAATATTCCGGTTGTTATATTGTCTCCACAATAACAAGATAAACACTCGCAAAAGTCAGGGAGGACAAACCGCCTGGTTTTCATTGTGCATCGAGCGCGTGGCGTTTTATACCACAACACTCCACAACAAAACGCACGGTTAAAATATTCATGCTAATTGCTGTGATGGGCTTTATAATGGTGGGGGTGGGTTTAATATTTAAGGATGACTGGTATTTCCGAGATGAATTGCTTGCATATTATGCATGCATTTGTGTGAACATTTAATTAATTTGTTCAGCATGTATTGTAGAATGGGGACGACTTATGTGCGTTGTGATGATAATTATAGGAAAGGATCTAGTGGAATGACTGATGAGTTTATGCAGCAGGTGAATTAATTAAAGCTTTATTGTTCCGGAGATACTTTTAAGTTTGAATTAAGGCGATGATTGTAAAAAATACATAACATTAATTATGTTAATAAATTATGATTTTTATTGTTTTTATTAAAAGAAAATCCACCCATTATTTTAATTAATTTTTGCATTTACTTATGCCAAAATTGCTACTGGCAAAGATGCAATTTAATTATGATAAAAATACAAGTGCATTATTAATAAAAAAGTGCAGTTTTTGGCATCAAGTTCAATGAAATAATTTTCCATCAGAGCCAACAATTCAGGTTCGAAATTCTGGGAAATATGGAGCAGTAAGGAATCTTTTTGGTGCGGCAGACGTTATACAGTGCTTAAAAATGACAACACAGTATCTTGAACTAAAGATTATACCGGAATATGGATGAATAAGGAAACGTTCGACTCAACTTGGGATAACGCGTGCAAACGAATATGCATTTCATCTTGTACAATAACTGAAGCTGACAGAGTACCAGCAACAGCTTTCCTGCAAAGCAGCAAGGATCAGAAAAAAAATCATGATTTAAAAATTGGTAATGAGCATTGGACCCCATTTAAAAAATATGAAAGTACTGGGCATTGGCGAATCGAAGAACAGTTCATCAGCGACAATTACACTTACTGAAGTGAATTCCACCACCATGATTGATCCCCATCGATTGAAATGGACGATGGTGGAACAATTTTCAAAGCTTCAGGACTTACAACTATGATTTACATAATGTAATATCAAATTTTTAATATAAAAATATATATTCTGCCAAATTTGTGGCACCTTCTTCCTTTTATAAGGAACTGCATGTGTATGTAACTATTGTAGTATTCATAAGTGAGAATATATGGTCTTAACCTAACTACATAACCAAAAATCTTCTACTTCAATGATCTTATTACAAGCGTTTTTAATTGATACATAAAGCATATTTCCCTTCATTTTCTACATGCATGTTAACTTTACATAATATTAGAAGTCTGATATAAAGTTTAACTAATTGCATCATGTTCACAGCTTGATATTAAAGTTCCAAAGTACATAATTTAAATAGCTCTCTATACACTGTTCAAATATAATCTTCAATGCACATTTGCACGAAATGTCAACACGATATTTACTTAATGTAACGTGCTGTGAAGCTTGTCGAGTGCAGCTTTGAGTATAAAGACAATTATGTAAAGAAAATACATGTGCTTGTGTTTATTACTCAGTAAAATGAAAGCTTAAATCGTAATTTATTAGTATTTGAAACCCTAATGTCTATATGCAATCGTAATTATTAAATTTACACAGCTTTACGTAAGTACTATTTAAGGGATGAAATGAGTACACAAACATATTTCGAATAAAAAACATGCAACTTTTAAAATATGTCCACGTACAAAAGCTTGCAATCCCAAATGTTTCCTCATTTAAACAAATCGTTCCTCAACAATAACAATTTCCAGAATGAAAAATTGTATCGCCACAATCTACCCTCATGTAAAATCGAGATTAACCCAGAAAAAAAAAATGGCGACAGACAGTCAAGTGGAAGCGATGAATCAACAGGGTAAGTACAAACCATTCCAACAAACGTTCCCTAAACTCGAAGTAATCGTAATCAACAATATATATACTGAGAAAAATGGCTGTGTGTGTCGCATTTGGACAGTCACAGGAAGCGCAAGGCAACAAAGCCAACAACAACACGAACGTGGCAGCTGTTGCCACTTGCTTAATATTAGGTGTCACTTGGATGGGGGTGGGTTGGGACAGTTATGCAAGGGATGATGTTATGTACGTTCTATACTTACTTGTTTGATAAAAAAAAACAAACAAAGTGACACAACCGACGAGTTGAGAACATGAAAGGAAGAAAAACTGTTTGTGCAGCAGCGAGGAGTCGCACAAATCTTCATTTGAGCTGTAAGCAAAGTGTCACTAAAAGTTGACTGCGTGTTAAAGCTTCGTATACTCTCTACTTCGCGAGATAACTGCAACAACAAATGGCAAATGGTGCGCTACAAAATGGTGAGTAATGGAACGCTCACAACAAAAGCGAAAACAACAAACGAATCAACAAAATCTGGCCATGGTATGAGCGCAATAACTTTAAATATCAATTTAAAGTTATAAAAAATAATCTTTACGATGTAACCCAAAAAATGGGACAATAAGTCCTTGTTTTGTACTGTAACAATTTCTTGCGATGACTTTTTACTTTACAATAAATTCAATTTCGGAAAATATATTGTGTTTAAATATTGAGCATGAAATGCCCCAGACAAAGTGATAAAGAATGATCAAAATAATTGAAGTATTCGCTTCACCCCAAATATTGGAATGAATCCTCCCGTTATTCTTGTCTAATAATATCTCAATGGCGGGAAAATACAAAATTGAGACAAATACTCTAATACAAAAATTACTTTCAACTTTGGGGGTGGATATGTGCACCACCCGAGACAAAAATACAGTCAAGCTTTCTCGCACACAACAAAATTGGTGTATTAAAATTTCAACAAATTGTTTTTGCCAGTCCTGATGGTTTTTCATTGCGTTGGCATTTTTTTATTTTTGGCTTTTTCTTATTTCCATCAGGATTACATTTTCATCTATCGAAATGGTTATTTGCCATCCGGTTTGCACGTTATGCTAATGGAAAAACCAACCCAAACAGACGACATATATTAGAAGACCGTTAAAACAAAGTGGATGAAACCACACCGTTATAATATTTATATGTACCGTCGTGTTTACGAAAATATTCCGCAAGAAGCAAAATAGAAAATATAAATATAAAAAAAACAGGATCAACAAAAATCAATATTGAATAGTAAAGAAAACCAAATAACAAAATAATATAACACTGTCTGGTTTCTGATGCATTGGGGGGAAAGCATCATGATGCCAAAAGAAGCGGCACAACATATTTCGATTGGGTTTTTTGTGTACCAACAAAACTTAGACCTCCAACTTTGTATTCCCGTTTGCATAGTAAAACTTTACCCCACAGCAAACAGATGAAGATATTTGAATGATTGGAGACAATTGGAATGGGAGTTGCATGTGAAAAACATTATGAGGGGTGGAAATATGGATGCAGGGCATATACACAAAAGTTGTGCGGTTCCAGAAGACTTCTCAAGAACAGGAGAAGCACTACAAAACATTCACAAATACAAGCCACACGTTTGAATATGGAAGACAACTGTACACGGAAACATAGCGCGCTGAGAACGCATTCAACCAAACAGGATACAATGACAGCATAAAGCTCCATGGCAACCGTTGCAAAAAGGAAACGCATCACTTCCGCCAAAACCGAGACGATACCGCACAAATATGGATGCTTTTTCTTCTTCTTCATCTTCTTCGTCGTCTCGCCATAATAAATACAATTTAAACAACATTTCAGATTAAGTTCTTACCTGTTTTTGTGGAGATCCTTTTTAGAGACGCAAACTGCTGTGTACGTATCTTCGAGTAAACAAATTTCACGCTTCTTGCAGTAGAGTGGCCGACAGAGATCGCCTGCAATTAAAAATAGGGGGAAAAAAAAACGGAATCAGTTTTAATCAATGATTTTAATTAAAATATCAGAAAACAAATGGGGATGGGTGGTTTGTGCATGCTCTTGGCATGTGCGGTGACTATTTCTCCAAGGCTATTTAATTGTCACGACAATATTAAACCACGAAGATTTTAATTATTGCAATCACTTCATTCCATTGTTTTCATACTGAGAACCGCAACACATATCTGCCTGCAGTTCCAATGCGGAAGGATGCAAATTTTATTACTTTCAGGATGACTTACACATACAGAAGAATAATCTTTTATTAATAGAACAATGCTCAATTATTTAAAGATCTCGTTACTTTAAAATTTTTCAAAAAATATAAAAAAATTTGACAAAAAAATTCATCTTTCACAAATATTTTACATCCACAAGGGTTGAATTTCCAACAAACTTTTAAAGTTTTAAAAGAGTAAAATATTTATACTTCTAGTTTTACTCCAAACTTTTCCATTCCACTGCTAACTAACAACATACGAATATTAAAATCTATGTAAATGATAGACATCAGCGAAAAATGTATAAAAAAGCTTTAACACCTTGGCAGAATATGATGTGCAACCACTAACGCACACAGCTTCCGCTCAATGAATATCAATGGGGGTTGCACAGAGTATACAAGTTGAAGCTTGATGGGGTAAATTAATCCGCTCTGAGAATGAGTGAAAGCGGCATTAATGTGCCGCAAATATTTGCACACGTTAATAGAGCACATTCCCATACAGTGAGGGGGTGCGTTATTATAATGATGGGGAGGAGGTGAAAAGCAAATTGAGGCTGACTACATAAAAAAATATCATGGGAGTGGGGGGTGTAAAAAATCAAAATTGTAAATGAGAAAAGAAGAAAATGTGTACGCTATGGTTTCCTTTGCATTAAGGATTATTTAAATGACATGTATCCACTCATCGGAGGGTTGTTTTTATTCTTGAACTTTTTGCTTCACTGGAGGAGGGAGGGCGAACGTCTTGTGCGATGTATATAAGCTTAATACGAATAATACAAATTTTGGAAGATGAAAAAGTGAATGACCGAGAGCGCAAATTGAAGTCATTAATTTGTGTGGGGTGGTTTCTGGCACATACAAATTTAATTAACTAATAGTTAATAAGGCAATAAAATTTTGTAATGATGTTAATGATTGCCTAATTTAAGTAGGTTCATTTATCAAACATTTAAACATCATTTAGCATTTTTGTACACAATTATTAACAGTAACAAATGTATGCATTAAATTCTCAAAATATTATGGAAAATATAACATTCTTGCATTTTAATTCTTAAGCTTCTCAATATATATATTTAGAAACCCCCCAAAAAATTTAGAAATTTAAATTCACCATCCTTTTCATCAAGAACAAAAAACTACAACAAAATCAACCCTGGTTTTTGGGTGCAGAGAATAACATTTGTAAATTCTAATAAAGCTGTAATTGTCTTTTGTAATCCGACCTGCATGTAATCCCACAACCCCAATCCCATTTCGCATAGAACAAAAAGCTAAACACTTTCCTGGCAAACAATGGCGCACACCCAAAAACACAATAATAGATTTCCATTTCATGCTCTCAAGAATTTCAATTAGTATCAGCAATAGTATCCCTCAAAGAATTTCAGAATCAATGTTTCTCAACTTAAGTCGCGTTTCGCGCATACACCACCCTTTTCAAACCCCTTATACATCTTCCCAACACAATAGCCAATAGCATTTTAACGAAACTTTTCACAACAATTTAGTTTTAGTGTTTCAACGGGATCAATAAATTAGCATCGTGACTTGCATTTAATGTAAAACGTACACAAATTGAAGTTATTTTTACAACGATGTAAATAAAGCACAGATAAACGGATGCTTAAATGCTTCAACAGGAAAAAGCTTAACAGAATGACGGACGTCACACTCTTTGCTAAAACATCAATGTTTTGCAGAATCAATAAGCGAATTGAATTGAAAAGAGTTTTTTTTAAAAACAACAAAACAACCAAAACATAAGAACGAATAATCTAGATGGTTATGAAGGAAAAAAAAACTATTTCATGGTGAACAACTTTGTTGAGCTTTAAGTTTGTTTTGCTCATTATTAAGTAGTCCCAAGGGTAGTTTGTTTGGATGTGTTTGGAGATATTATGTTGATTATTTGAAGTGAACATCTGTTGGTGGCATGATGACGATATCTTTGTGGCAGTTGTTAATTCCATACAAAAGTTAGCAAACATAAAATACTTGACATGTGTCAATGCATGATAAAAAAAAAACTGCTTCGGAGAGAGAGCGAGGGTTGTATATAAATTAATAAGGGTGATCCTTTGATATTTATGAAAACCCTTGTTTTATTGATTCAATAGAGATACTTTAGGGGGTTTAAATAATCAGCAGAAGCATTAATGTTCTATGTCTTTAGACTTTTAATCCAGAAAATGTATCAAATTTCGATTCAAGACACAATGTTTTTAAATTTTATTCAGGGTGTTTATGCCCCATTGAAGAATCGCGACAAAATAATCTCCACCTAAACTTTCATTTATAACGAGCGTTACATATTTAAAACGAACAATTACTTCGTATTTAATACAGAAAAGTTTTAACAACAATTATTTTATACATTAAATTGTTGGATGAGCATTGTTCTAGCCAATTTCTTGCGCCAAAAGTCATTGAAGAAAATGCTCATTTGGGAATTCCTTGAATGTTAGGCGTGGCGGTTCAGGGGGAGGATGGGGACGACTGAGCATTTTGGTTCTAATTACATAACGAGATAAAGAATTTGGTTCAAAATTATGCCAACGTAAATAACAAAAGAGTCTTTCCTCTGACAGTTTTGACTATGTAAACTTTTGTTGAATTTGTTTTGCTTGTAAATATTTAAATAAGTGTAATCCTTTAAAGATGAGATGCTTGTAATACTTTAATGGATTTTTAATATGAAATTTGATATAATTTAAAAATTGGGACAAGTTGTGTCATTTTAAAGTTAAATAAATGAGATCAAATTAATGGTAATTGAAATTTTGTACATTCTACAAGGCTTAACGATGATCAAAGAACGTTACAAATTTGTAAAGCAAAAGCTCAAACAACAAGAGAACAAAAGCTTCCATCAATAAATTGAAATATACTGTATTGAAACTACCCACATAAAACTATGTGTCTAAATAACTACATATTCTGGTTGTGAATAGCATCAGGTAATACATCTTGACATCCAAAGTAAACATACCCCACATGTTTAGAACTATCGTCAATCCGTTAACCAATCTTCTGCCAATGCGGAGCCCTTTAGAATTGCAGCAGTAATTTCAAAAGTTTAACATCATTCGGATTTTGTCCCAAACACTGCAGCCACACATAACGATTTGCAAAAATTTACATCTACATAAATGCAACGTGGCTAAAGTAAAAAATGCAGCTCGGTAAGGTTTTTCCCCTTTGACTTATATGTACTTAGGAGTAAAATTAAATTATGCATCGTTGAGATAATTGAAAGTTTCATCGTACGTGACTTATGGGGTGGTTCTTGTAATTTGAGAAACTTTGTGTATGGAATGCAAGTTACTGCTTGAAAGGTTGACAGCTTTTCAATCAGTAATCATCTTTTGAATTGTTAATTTCTCTTCAATGTGGTTGCACGGTACACTTATTATAATGCAATTTAACGTTTTGTACAATATTAATGTTGCATTTAACTATAAAGTTGCGTACAATTTGGGACTTTTCAATTTAAAATTTACTTCTGATATAAATTAGGTTTCTTTGAAGTTGATAATTCCATGTTCCACAAAATGTAATGAGTTTTGATGAACAAAATTAACTCAAATTGATGGTTTTTGTTGCAATAGTTAACCAATCGTGTAAATACACAAAGGAGTAAGGACGATATGTGGATAATACATCACAAAATTTCTTGTGGTCGACTTAATCGCTCTGTTTCATTAAATTGGGTCATTCAAAATTAATCCGTTCATGTTCAGTGTCACATTTTCTTATCCAGTTATCTGCATTGTGTTAGAATAATTTGTTTTTAACAAATATGCTCAGGAACTATGTGCTAAGCTCGAAGGACAATGAGTTACGATTTATTATTAGTTCTATCTTCAATTTAAATTAAAATCAAAAGAGTTTCTTAAGTAATTATTATTATTAAGTATTTTCTTTCAGTATTCATCGATTGATTTACATCATTTAAACCAAAATAAATTTTGAATTCCAATCAAAAGCAATTTAAAAGCATTGCAAACTTCAAAATCCTTGAATTCTCAAAAAAAAAAAAATTGTCAAATTCTGTTTTAACTGCTATACAGAATTCATTAAAATTTACCTTATAAAATAAAGACCATGAAGTTATTCCGTTCATGCGAATATGTTTCCACGAATTCATTAAAATGTCAAACAAAACTGTAGATTTGAGGAGTTAGGGAAAAATAACGTGCGCACACAAAGAAACCGAAAGTAAAACCATTCCCGCACTGAAATTGCATTTACAACAGCATATAGAGTGATTTAAATAAATTCTGTAAGATTTGTATAACTCAGTGAATTTGTCACTTTATCCGATTTCAGCATGATTTATGCAAACTAAGCGGAGTGCAGATGATGCGCTATCTTTATGTGGTATGAAATTCGTTCTGTAATCTTTCTCAACATGAAACACGTAAATTTAAGCATTACGAGTATAACGACAATAATTCAGCTCAGTCGACTATTTAAAAATTGAATTCAAGGCTTCATTTATTAAAATCTGCATTGAATTAATACAAAAATGTACATTAAAATCATACAAATTGAACAACAAACAATTAAAAAGGAATTGTATTTAATAAAAATGTTCAATTTAAATGCAATCAATTATTATTATAAATGTATTAACTGAAATTAAATATTATGCAGGCTGTACAAATATTTACAAACAAAATAATTGAAAAAAAATCAGTGTCCAATTTAATTGGAACTCCCAACATAATAGAAAAATGACATCTCAAAATGTTATATATTTTTAATTAAATTGGACACCTAATTGGCACACAGGAAAATGTGTCCATTCTCTCGCTCTCTCTCTCTTTCACGATGCAAAATTATATATATATCCCAGACACCCAAATGGCTACACCGGCACTCAAAGCTTTCCTCCCTTTCACCCCATTCCTCAACCACTCCCCCACACACAATAAATGAAATAAAATTGTATAAGTGAATGAAAAGTCCAATTCAATTTCAATTAAAGCTTATAACTTTTTCCCCGGCTTCTATACTATACACCACAAAGCCCAGGCGCTCACGATTCTTTTGTAATTTAATTTGATTACCGTGTCTGTGCACATCGCATTCTATATATATTTTCCGAGACTACATTGAGTGTCGCTTTTAGAATCCGTGGGCCGCCACAGTGTCGTCAAAATAAAATTCCCATTGCGAATTGAATTGTTTAATATTACGGTATGATAAGTTGAATCATAAATTATGTAATGTTATTATGCGTTGATTTTGCAAATTTTAACCTCGTTGTTTTAGCGAAATTAAATAACAAACCAGTAAAATAAATTTAAATTCTTATCACGAAATCGTTCCAAAGCATTTTCCGAAAATAAATAAAAAAGGCGACATTGCATTGACAATTGATTGACAATTTTATCGGTTGCATCGTTATTTGTCTGGCGAATGCATTTTTATCTGGTGCATGTGTGCAATTTAATGGCGGTTGTCAAGGCGAAATTGCTGTACGAGTAAATCTTTATTGCATCGACGACAACCATGTCAGTTTGTGGGATGCCAATATTAAGCTTTTGCAGAAATTTTAATATGTCGCCAAACATCCCGAAACAATTTTGCTCCTAAAAGTGCACTTGTGTGACGTTTGACCCATAAAACGTATAATATCATGACACATGCAAGGGATGTGGGTATATGTGTCCATCATATCTGTGCGACCAAAGTTCTGTGTCGCCCGCCAGCTTTTTTACTGCGATAATATTCCAAGCACAATTTATGCAAATCTATGCGTGGAGAGAACAATGTATAAATCGCTTCAGTGAAATTGCAGCACATCATTCTCCCCCACGCCCCGTTTCTACACATTTTTATTCCAGCAATGGATCTCCAGCACACATATTACCAGCCACCACCCAAAAATGATTGTTGGTTGACAAAATATAGATGAACTAAACAAAAAAACATGGCATGAAGCTGATGAGACAATGTGCGTGCATGATATGAAAAACGGAGGATTGCCGTTGGAGGGGTGGTTTATTTTCGGCAAATAAAATAAAATGATGATGATCATATTTTCTCGTTTTCTCGTCATACCGTTCTCGATTTTCTTTATTTTCAGCATTTTTTCGCTGACATTGTGTTAAATGTGTGTGCAAATAAACAGGGAACACAACAAAAGAAAGGCAAACGTATAACGACACCAATGAGCAGGGTGCAATTTAACGTCCTTAAAATAAACAAGGAACGAAAGCACACATAAATAAAAACAAAACAAAGGTGTATGTGGTGGCAGCAAGTCAAATAAGACAAAGTCAAGCGATACAACAACGTATTTTCCACCCTTCACCCTCCTCTTATCCTTACAAATGAAAACACAAATATTGAGGAAATTTATTCTCAGTGTGTCATTTTTTGGTACGGTATCACATTGGGGATGGTGTGAAGGATGTGTTAGGGGATGGCATATTATGTTATATCGCTTATGCAATGTGAACATACATAGTTTATCACGGGACGAGCTCCTAAGAAAATTATGTCGTTCAGGTTGAGTGAACGACAAACTGAACCATTTATATCATAGTCCCTGCAGCATCTGCACCCACACTCACTACAACGAACATCTGATACCACACATGTATTGAAATATGTGCCCAGGAAGAAAATGGGAAAATTCAATTTGTAAAATGAAAAAAAAAAGATAAAATGTTAGAAAAATTCTTGTGAATTTTGTAATATGCATATATTGAAGGACGTCGAAATTGGAAGCGTGGAATAAAACCAATATTTCAAAAGATTTATTTCAAGAAGCATTTTTTTTTCGTTACACTTTTTGTTGGAAACTTACTGTTTCTTGATTTTAAGACAATTTTTAACAGACAACTAGGGAATTTAAAAAAAATGGAAATACTAAGAAATTTAAGGACGTAATGCATTTTTTTATAAATGTCAAATGCACCAATTGTCAAAATGCAATTCCTTTTATTAAACTAATGATCAAATCATTAGTGTAAGCACATATTTCTCTTGAAAAAAACCATCCCTTAAATAGTAAATGCCATCAACAAATTGATGACAATTTGATGAAAATCTTTCAGTCCTTTTTACTAAATTCTATATTAAAAAAAAAAAAAAACACACACACAGTTCGTTTACCTCCTTTTAACGCTTTCTTCATCCCTTTTTTCATGCATTTTTTTGCATTCAACCCAACATTATACCACACCACAGCGCATCATCATGTAAAAAAAGGACATTCAACTAAAAATTTGCACAAATATCCCACCTCCCATACAGCATAAAATTGCACACGTCCTATAATAGCAAAACTGGGCTTCCATTGAGATGGAGAGCGTGCTTCGTTGAAATAAATCTTGGTGTAATAAATTTCACCCAACGTATCAACCATTAATGCCATCATACATTCATGGTAATTGCGTTTTGATACCGAAAATGTGCATACACAAAATTTGCACTGTATCCTTCTTGTGTGTGTCACCCATATAATAGAAACATCATTATGTAATATGAAATAATATGTAATGACGGGGGTGGGGAATAGTTTGGCAGCCTCTTTGAGCTGATTTGTTGACTAAACTGCATCTAACTGCATATTTACTGCATGCATGTCGTGTTACATATCCACACCGAGTGCATAAAATATTATTATGCGCATTCATGTGCTTGCATTATAGTTAGGCTGCAGTTTTGTGCATTTTCAATGCAATATTACAGCGAGCATTTGAATTAGGCATGTAAAACGTGTGCCAATTGGCCACAAATATACGGAATAATACGCTTTTATACAAATAAATATTATGCACAAAGGAATAACAGTTAATTAGAGCATTACATGAGCTTTTGAGAAGTGTTATAAAAGCTGTCGGATTAAGCTGTTATAATTTTGACAATGGCGATGCTTGCATTGTCAGTTATTTTGATACGCTTTTGTTGTGTAAAATATACAGTTATTTTCATTAAGAGCATGTGAGAGTGTAGTGCTGCTTTTTATGTATCAAATTTAAATGCAGTAATTTCTGATTTCATTATAATAAAAAATTTATAGCAACGAAAATGGAACAAACCATTAAAATAGTGAAAAAATGTTAAATTTAAATGACCACATTTGCATCAAGAAATTCGCATTTTAATGACATCCCCTAATTGATAACCCTGATAACTTTATAGGCATTACTAAAAACACACTTAAAACGTGCATTTTTATTTTTATGCGCAATAAATTAATGTTTCTCGTACATACAAACTTTAAGTACTGTTTTCCCACCCTTCCTTTTATGTGCCTTTCATCCCTGTGTGCATTTTATGCAAACACTTGATTTTAATGTGTGTGACACACATTCATTTATTTATATGACTCGCTCTGTTTGCGTTGTATTATGTTTTATGTCTGCTGGGCGTAAAAGCTCTCCAACACACCATACGTGTGTCCGCATGTACAATTCAGCGACAGCCGCATCCATAAATTACATCGGAAAATGACGAAAATGAGAATCTCCAGAAAAATGACGTGGTGCAAAAAATGTCACACACTCAACCCGCATATGGACCATTAATTTTTGTGCTCGCTCATAAAGAGCTTTTATGCTTCGCTTTTATATAAAAATACATGTAATATTAAATTACAGTTCATACGATAACAATTGGCTTTATTTCTTATGCATCTCCCCCCCCCCCCCCTGTGCAGTGTGTCACATTTCACATTATTTTACGTTGTTTACAAATCGATATGAAAGTGCACGTTTATTTACCCCATACATATTTTTATAGTTTATTTGAAACTTTTATCACAGCAATTTGTTGTGTTATTCAAATTGCACAAAAGCTTTGGCGCACTGTGAATTGATTTCCGCATTCGAAATTGTATTTATTGTTTGTCGCGATTGCAAATAAAAGTTCAAGTGCAATATAAATGCAAATGTGCAATAAACATAGCATAGTATAAGATCGCATTGAACGCGATCAGTGTCTCAGTGGTACAATAATTGTGTGCACTTTTGCAACATGATCTAATTGCATCGATAATGTGGGGTTGGGGGGTGAGTGCAACGGGGCTACATTGCTATAGCTTATAAATACACAAAATTGTCTGCGGAGCAAAAGTTTGTAATGTGATTTGGTGCGGTGTTTCTGCGCTCTAACTACAACAGTGCGCAGAGCCAGCTTTTTAGTGATTTATGAGACGTCAATAGGATCAAATTACGAGCTATAAAGGTGGGTGTGGTGTATAAGGGTTGTTTTCATACAGATAGTGTTAAACTTTGTGAAGAGTTTTAACTTTAAATTCCAGGAAGCTGGGATTTAGATATTGGAAACTTTTGAACAACTTCTAAGAAACGTTGGGTTAATGTTGAATAAGCGTTCGACGTTGCAGTTAGTTTAATTCCATGAATTACATTTGTTATTTATAAACATTAATTGGCTTTGAAATTGACCTTTTATTATTTAACAACAAACTGAAAATTACTGAGAAGACTGTACATTTTAAAAAGAGCAAAATGAAAGGCTCAATAAATTTTGATGAGATGGACTACAAAAGGTTATATAATTAACATCATAGAAGTATTTGAATAAATAAACAACGCCATTTAAACGCAATAGTTAATTTGACAAGAGATTAAATTGAAATGCTGCTGAAATAATGAAAAACAAGAGTTATTAAATAATAAATACAGAAATTAAACAATATTCCAGAATATATTGATGCAAGATGCACATCAAACTAATTTAATTTGGCTCATCATAATTGAGTGCGCCTTATCCAACAGAATGTTCATTATAATTAATGGCAATTAAATGGAACTGCACTATAATAGTTATATAACTCGGATATGGGATGCACACACCTCCATTATACAGACACTCGTTAAATTGACAACTGAAGCGTGTATAAGCAATGCAGATGAACTGACAAGCCTGGCTGTGAGGCAATATTGCATATTGATTCATTTATAATGCACCGACTGAATGTCCGAATGTACAAAGGCGTCGTATATGATTTCGACCTAGTTTATTCTTAAAAATTGCTTATTTGGTTGAATTAACATTCAATGCTTGTTATATTAGTTATGTACTGAGCTGTCTGAGCCAGATTTATTGAAAACAGATTGCAATGCAGAAATTTAACTATTTTTTTTTGACCAAATTGAATTGTTTGTTTTAAATTTTCAATCAATTCAGTTTCCTTCTATAGTTGAAACAAAAATTTTAATGACATAACATTTTAAACAGGAATTGATTTAAATACACAATTTTAAAACTTATTCCATTAAATAAATGGCACAAAGTTGACTCAATATTACTTTGTTAAGCCTACCAAAATACTTTGTTGTTGTTGCTGCATTGAACTTATTCCACATAATGTTATCCTGTGATTTTCGGATGTTACTGAAACGTGACCTTTTTCAAACTTCATCACCCCCATGGCAACATCCCCCTCCCCCCACCCCTTACAACAAATATATCAAACAACAAAATATTCCAATTTCTATACGATCCGCAATATCACGCCGCCAGCAAATGTTTTGAATCTCAATTACACAATATGCGAAACATGATGATTTATAATAGCCTATTAGTTTAATAACGACACCAGTGCACGCCTCGTATAATATAGAGAAACCCTAAATTTTGTATGTCGCAACATACAATGAGTACACGTTCACTTGCCGCCCCACATTTTCAAGTGATTTATTTGGAAAATATTTATAGTTTGCACACAAGTCCCCTGATTACTATTTGCCTTCAACTTGAAGTGATTATTTGTCTGTCTATTGATGATTAATCAGCGTTTTATAAAGCCTCCTATGCATTGGAAAGTCGCATTAAGGGGATGAGAGTTATTGGCTTTCGAAAGCTTTATTTTTGGAATAATTTAAAGTACAATAGTTGCCACGAATTTGGAGAGTACGCAGAACAATTTATTTTATTTCACTGTTGTGAGGAGTTGAATGATTTAACCAAATTAGACTTATCAAGTAGTATTTTATTTATAACTGTTTATTTTGGTAAATTTGTTTGTCACGGTCAGATTGAATGTGTTTTAATTAAAGTGACTTTTAATGAAATTTCCAATATTAGCTTTTGTCTGATTTGGGATTTTGTTTGTTGATGCATTGATTTGAACTTCAATCGAATTGAAATATGGATTGAATTGAAATGAATTGCAGGCAAAATTTAAATGGTTTTTGTTTTATGTAAATGATTCCCCACAGCAGAATTGGGCCCTCGAAACTGCGTTTATAAATAGATCAGGTCGTTAGGAATTTATAATATGATTTTCAAAGCAATTCGAAATTAGGAAACATTTCCACAATAATAAAAATAAATTAAACGAGCCTATTGGCAAGCTTTGCAACTCAATCAAATTATGCTGAATTAACATTAATGTTCAACGAACCAAAAACACAAATTAAAATAATCCCAAAATCAGATCATCAAAATGGGCCACAAAAACGCAAAAATTCGCAATAATTATTAACCAAAACATGGTATCCAGTTAATTTGCGTGTATTTCATGTAAACTGCTTTGATTGACAAAGTTGATTAAAATTGCTGCCATACAAAGTATTAAACCACAAAATACATGTGTATGAAAATGTTAATCACTTCATATAGATGAATGGCTCAACATAATGTGGTTTAAAAAGCTGCTCCCCAACCCCCCCTTGTCATTCAGTGTGTAGTTAAGCTTTCCATGTTCCACACCACACCCCTAAAATGTACCATTTAATTACAGTATTGCGGCGATGATTTACCGACTTATATATACGCGACGCCCTTAAAAATTCAGTCTTTATTCATTTCAATTTACTTCCCATTTCATCCCCCAATAAAATAGATACATGTGAATGTGAATAGAAAATAATATATTTGATAATAATTTGGGTTATCATTCTATACATTTTGTGGCCGCGTGTACGAAATTATTAGCGTTTGCTTAGTGGCGGTATGGTAATTTGAGTGTTGTACCGAATAACTTTTTACGATGAGAAAATTATTATCAGGGTTTCGTTTAATTGCATTATGATTGGTGATAATTTTATGGTAATAATTAAAATGTGATTGCCATTTATTAATTAGGATTTATGTGATAAAAATAAACAAATTTTATGTAAATTAGCATTTTTTAGTACCTACATTTATCCAATTATGGATCGAAATATATAAATTAACCTGAATTGAACATTAATTGAAGTTTAACAGATTAATCGCATTTGAAATAACTTTTAATTTATTCTAAATTATGACTAATGCATAATTTAAAAGTTTTCATGACTCTATAAAATTTTTAAAATAAATTAAATCAACCGAATTAACAACACACATGGTAAAACATAAAACTGCAAAAATAACGGTAAAACAATTCAGTGAAAACATGCAGCAATTTGTAAAGCGTTCGCATCCCCCTCCAAACAATAGCTTTTTAAGCGCGAGCCTATTTCAAAGAGCTTATATAGTGAAAACGTGTTTATGTAAAAGCATGATGACACCACCATGTGAATGATGTACACGTACACATCTGAACAAAAATCCTGTTGAATCAGGCATAATATAACGCATACCTCCAAAAACAAACTGATCTGTCAACATGGCTGATGGCGGTGACACGTCTACACCATTTTGGGTGTACATTGTTTGGTGTTTATTTACACTTATTAGTTATGAACACAATATGTAGTTGCATTTTGGTGCCTTCGTACGTGATTGCAGAAATGTTATAGAGTTATGGTTAAACATTTATTGTGTTCAGTTCATAAATTGAGAAACGCCTACATTGCTGCAATAGCATACTTTTAGGGGTTTAAAATATTAAGCACCAAAAACACTGTGATAAAAAATTAAATTACAATAAAATGCGCAACAGAGAATGTAAATAAATTAAATCATTAGGCTGTTTTATGAATGAATCTTATCATGCTAAAGTAAAGTAAGTAAAAGACTTAAGCTTTTAAACTGACGTTGATTTGCGTTTTCTCATTCCTGTGAGCCTTAACAATGATTTTTTAAGATTCCTCGAGATTGATAAGCCACACCAGGATACGCATTAAGCACACAAGATTGACATATTTCGAATTCATAATTGTCGTCGCATTTTTTGTTTCCTTCATTGCGTGTGTTTTGTTCACCCGTATGTATTATGTGCGGATAAGAAATCAGTATTATCACATATATCGCAGCAAAAATACTTCTTTATGTTTACAATTGAATACAATGGAACTTGGGGAGTGCAAAAAAAAAATGGGCATGAAATGGAATCCCAATGACATACATTTGGCTGAGCTTTTTTGTAATCCACTGTTGATCACGTTGTTGACACATCTGCAATGTGGATGTGCTGTTTGGATAGCAATATGACATGATTACAGCTGCAAAAAAATATGTTGTTGTACACACACACACACATCCATAAACTCACTCACTGTTGTTAAACACTGAAAACTACATTGTTCTCTGTGAAAGCACATTTTTTACATCGCAGTTATTTTTTTTACACTGCAAAATTTGTGAAATAAAATTGCAGCATTCCAAGTGTAATGTATATGGGGAAAAGTATGTGCAGAAAGGGATGCAACTTTTGTGTGACTCCACAAATAGGGATGTTTACAAGCCCACACACAGTCTGGAAGTTATGTAATCGAGCCAAAACGCTTTTTTTTTTCTTTTTTTTTCTGGAGTTAACAATTTAAAGAAATAGACTTGGAAGCTTTTTTGCCGTCATGTTTTTGCTGTAGTTGCAAGTAAATTTCAATTTTCATGACTTGTACAGCCTCATGTGTTGCATAACGTCGACTGTTTTGAAATGTATTATTTTTGGTTTACTCTCGCGTTCATTTTAAAGTTTCAATTAAACATTGTTTAATTTTCCGTTTCTCGGTTTTACCAAATTAGGCCAATGTTCTACATGTTACGATATTCTATTCATGCCATATTCAACGTCAGCTTCAATGAGTCTTGTATTATTACTAAGCTACAGCTTCATAGTCACTAACATTTCATTTCGGTAAATTATCTGAATGTACAAAGTGTGTGTGCGTGTGTGTGTGTGTGAATGTGTAAATGTACGTCGGTGTCATAATTAACAGACTAACAATGGAATAGGATATAGGCGCATGCCAATTATGTGCCATTCCGTGTGTGTTATCTAGTGCATGCTTTGCATTGCTTTGAATTAAAGCGTCATTGTTGGATTACCACTTTGTTACATGGAAATGTATGTAAATTGACACGATTGAGTGATGAATATACTCAAAGGATTTCAATGTGTGACAGCAATATAGACAAAATTACAAGGACCTTTACAATGAATAGTGTTTTAATTACATTAAATAATTGTAATGCCAATGCTCTGTCAATAATAAAACTAAATTAAAATGACCACACACAAAATGGCAATCCTTAAAATAATTTATAAGCAATTTACTTAAGTAAGTGTTGTTCAATTTCAATGTACAGTATCCTATTATATAAATTACCTATTACTATATCTATCTATACAAGATCCAACCCCTATTTTTTTTCTTGTCAATTTAATGTTGAGTTTTCTTTTATTTCTCACACAATTTCCGGGAAATACACAACGATAATGCATTAGAAAACACACATTCGGCTTTGCACAATATAAATGATTTGATAAGTGATGCTATAATTTATCATTGCAGCATTCGCACGCTTTCCTGAATACTCCTCCCTTCAATCCCAATGCCCGTACAATATAATATATTGTGTGCGGTGGCGAAGGGCAACAAACTGATTGGCGCCAACCGCTTTGGCGTCTGTTTTGGTGAGAGTTGTATTATATAGTTTCTAGATTTCTTACACCCTGTGGTGAACGCATTAAATTGTTGATGCTTTTCAGTTGGTTGGCGCCATCTGCTTTTACATCAAGTGTTGTTTTTGGATGATTAGTGAGACTTTTATTTATTTAATTTAGGAACACATTACAGTGCGTTAATTATTGTTGTTTTACAAATGCATAGGCAGGAAATTATAGCAATTATTATTATTGAGAGGCTTTAAACGATCGTATTTGGGACTTATAATATAAGATCCTTAAAATCCTTTGAAAAATGTATTCAGTAAAATTGATCAAATTTAATTAAACAGGAAATCTACTGAAATATTTTAGAAATCCTGAATGTTCTTTAAAAGCATTTAGTACTGTGTAATTCTCCTTGACCTCCAGAAATTTTGTGAAAAATATTAAAATAAAATACTCAAAGTACTTAAGAAACTGCGATAGCTTAATTGGAAGTCATCTCAATTATTAATTCTGTTACATTAGCTCTTGTTTTACTACAATACTCTTTCAAAATTACTCATTGATTTTATTTAATAAGTATTCATCAGTTTAAAATGTCATAAAAGTAAAGAAGGTTTTTTAAAATTGCAAAAATATCTCAACCAAATTATCAGAAAATAAAATACGTGCAGAAAAGGGAAAATAAATTGAACAAGGACTTGAATGGAATTACCTTTATCATAAAATGTATTTACAATTTAAGTTAAAAGCTTTTGAATTTAACTCTCATCCTTTTTCCCAATTATTTCAATTCTATTTTGCATAACCAATTAAACAATGAACCAACCCTCTTGCAACTCGACTTAAGAATAACAACCGGTTCAAGTGTGGGTCTTCCATTTTATACCTACAAGTAAATATGTAAATTTTATATATAATTTCATCTACCACAGAAATTGGCTAATCCTCCAATTAGGAAAAATGAAAACAACAAACTTTTATGAGTGGAGAGCTGTATAAGTTTAACGATTTTGCACAGTAATGTAGACGTGTAACAATTACGAGCGCACCTATATTAAAAGTAAGCTCTCTTTGGGACAAAAAAAAAAAGAATTGAATTACCACCCGAATAACGAGTCCTGCATATAATATACCCACTAACTTTATTATGTTTTATGTGTTGGCTCTCACACAATATATAAGTACCCACATTGGATGTGTGCTCGCTATGTAATGGTTGACGGCTAATTAATTCCGTTTATTTTTAGGTGTATAGTTTCAACAATAACAGCGTTCAAGCAAAAACCAAAAAAGGAAAATAAAACAACGACAACACATTGGGAGAGAGAGCGAAAAAGCTTTGCTACATACAAACTACAGTTAGTGAGCAAAAAAGGTAAAAGAAAAGTTACTTAATGCAGTTTCGTACCCCAATTAGGCAACCACATTAATACAATGAAATGGTGGGGTGAGGGATGAAGACCTCACATTCACGTTACACAATATAAGGTAAGAGTTCAGGGTGAAAGCCTTCAAAAATGAGGGTACAAAAATAGATGTTTTGTTAAGTAGGGACTGGGGAGTAGGTATAACCAACAAAATTCCAAAATACACGTCCATAATGTATTTAGCTCTTAAAATTATTCAAATATGGATTTGGTTCTCATTGAAAACTAACGAAAACATAATTATTGCATTATGCTGCATTGGAAAAAACAATAACTCATATTAAGGGCAACGTGTGGGTGGAATTATTTGCGGGAGTTTTCACTCGCAATTCACCATTCAGTGTGCGGATGGGGTGAGCACTGAGCTTCGTTTGTGCGGGAAATGTCTAGTTATATACCGACTCTGTACACATTTTATTTTAACAACGCAACAACCTAAAATGATTGAGGGTTACTTGGGAGTTTCAAAAGTCATAACCTTGGCTTGTGTTCTTTGGCGCATAAATTTCACGATAAATTATTTCACAATAAACAGGCAGTTAATTCTAATATATGTGGGTCGTATGCACATATTATATAAAATTGTGTATACAATCGTAAAAGAACGTAAACGAATACTACAGAATGTGAAAGGCACGGCAATGAAATGTACAAAAAAGATTTATCGTAAAAATATATTTAAATTTAGGCATTATTACCTACTCCCTATATAAGATTATCCGAGTATATACATCAGGTGAATTATCTCGGTATTTTATTTTTTGGTGCTGTCATTGTTTCATGCTGATATTGGTTTTTGTTTCATGCATTTAAATTTAATGCGTTAAGAAACCACCCACATTATGCATGTATAGTGAATTTTCTCACGAGTGCACTGGAAAATACATTTAAATATTAAGGGATGATTTTAGGGTGACACGTTTTAAAAGATTTATGTAAGCAGTCTTTGGAAAATTAAATTTTTTATCAGGATGACCTACACAATCTGTACTGAATGCATTGTGCAAAGTTTAAATGGCTCGTGATTTGAAACTTAAATGAATATTTAAACAGAAGCCATCAAAACGTATAGAGAATTATTTTGAAGTTCTATTTTAATTTAATAAATTGCAAAGAGTTTATTGATTTTAATTTTTGTTTCAATACGTTGTGTGGAATTTAAAATACATTTAAATAATTTATAGTTTATGACCTATTGTAAAATATTATGTTCTTAAAAGATAATTTTAAAGAGCACCCCGACTCTTTGGGACAGTGCTTGCAAAATGTATGTTTTAGTATTCTAAGAGAAAATATATGGTCTTTACCTGAATACTTTACAAAATACAAAATTGTTTTTCAATTTATATTTTATGTGTTTTAATTTTCAGACATTTTGTTGATCAATTAAATTATTTTTAATATAAAAGAAAATTCGAGTTATTAAATTTTAAACTGTTTTAAAAAGTTATAAAAAAAGGAAAATAATGCGTTTTTACATAAAAAAAAGAAACCAAATTTAAATAATTGATTAATATTTAATACCCGCCATCTGCCAACGAAATTAGCATCAACATTTCCATAAAGAGCAACCATGGCCCCTGCATTTCACCTATCTATTTTATTAACCCGAAAACGGTGAGCTTTTATTTATTGCCCCAAGGCTACACATAATAAGAGTTTTCTTTTTTTTTTATTGATTTCCTCACCCATAAATTTAACGTTTTACTGCGCGCCATTATTGTGTGCCCATTCATCGTCAAGCATCGCACATGCCATTTCGTGTAGCAAATATATGCGTAATTTAGCCATAGAATTGTGTTGCCACATAAAGCACCATTCAAATCAGCGAACCCATATAGAGTGCACGCCGAGACCAATCATCATACCCAACGTGAAATGCGACTGAAACTCAAGAGTCGCTAATTCAAACGTCCCCGTATTCCAAAAATACAAATAAATGGCACGAATATGCGGAATAATCCAACATGTATGGAGGATGGGATAGCTCTGAAATCGAGTGGTCAGCATCACTGCAAGCAGCTAAATAGATTATACGTCCAATGTAACAGGATTTGAAAATACATAAACGAGTGCTACTAAGTAAGGCTATTACAATCCAGTGACGACTACAATATATGTACATAGGTTCGTTGCTAACAAGTTCTATATGGGATATCGATTGCCGCACTATTCTACTGAATAACTCTATACGCTGATTCATTTCCATTTGAATCACCTTGCCCTACCTTGATGGCCATTTAGGCCGCACTAGTAAAACTATACATAATATGCGAGTGTACGTTGCCAACCACCATCCCTCCATGTACTTGGCGCATTTTAATGGAATCCAAACACGCGATTTGCACTCGCTCAAACAAGTTCAGTGTGCAAGTGGCAGTCGTCTTCTAACTAACTATTATAGCACACTACCACTCGGATACATCCCGCAATGGCATGGATAACGTATAATTCAATCAGCAATACATGCAAAGTAACCCCTAAAAATTCCATACTACCCCACGTTTGCCATTTTGCTACTTAATAGCTACCTATTCCAATTCATTTCAAAGTCGGCGAGTTTCATTTTACGAGTGTATGCGATATCAAAGTGTGTCAATGTCGATGTGAAAATGTTCCGACATTGCAGGGTTTGTTTTATTATGAGGTGTGGGGGGCGCGTAGTGCAAATCCAGACACACCGTCAAAATGTAGCAAATCACGGAATTGTGTTTGAACAGTGAGAAATAGTGAAATTGCAATCGTAACTATGGTAAAGACATGTACTCACTCGATGGGTCGTGAATCCAGCGTTTTTTCTCGGTTGTTGGTTTCTGCTGGGGAGATCCTTTGTCGTCCTGAAATTGAAAAGAACATTTTGTTTTAGAAACAAATTCAATTGCGGTTTTTTTAAATTGTGCAATATATTTAACGGAAAAATATTGTTATACTTTGTATGAAATTTCATAAAGGACTATTGTTTACGTGTATTACAAAAAAAATCCTTTAAAATATTATATTATTTATTTTGTTTTAATGTCTGATTTTATTTGTTTTAATTCACATTCTTCTTTCATTATTATTATTATTTAATTATTAAGGACACAATTGCTTTGTACAATTTTATTTCATTAAATAAACAAGGATCATATTTAAATGGAATTGTATTTAAAAAGACATTAGAAAACAAAGGAAGGCATTCAGAAAAGCAAAATGTAAATTTTATTAGAAATCTGAATAGAATTGAAAGCTCACAATGTGCAACACAAAAACCGAACTGTTTGTATAGAAAATACGTACAGTTAAAAGTGGGATTGGGTTAAAATTGTTATTGAATGTGAGAGGTCAGCGAAAGTATTGTGGATCGGACGTCAAATGCTGAAAAGCATCAACACAAACCTTTTCCATTTTGAACACACATCCACACTCACGCTCCTATTCCATCCACAATTTCACAAATTCCTCCTAACCACTTTCTGTGCCACAGCGGTTTGTTAAATATTAGAGGGTGGTAAAGGATATATCTACAATATGCTGAATAGTCTATATGTGAGAATGCGGAAGACGCCGCTGCAATAGGTCAAGGATGCCAAAAGGGGTGCGCAATAAAAATTGAAAACATGTTTATAGTGCAAATGCAATGTTCTCCAAACGTAATACGCGTACAAAGCAACACGATTGCTTGTAATGTCAATTGAATCCAGCAATTCAATAAAATTGTATTTGTTCCAATAGTCCTTTTATTGTCCCCCTTTTTTCATTTCTTACTTTACTGTGTAGGACGCTACACGACAAATGACGGGTGCAAAGAAACGGGGAGGCATAAAGATAAACTCTTTGCACAAAAAAACATAAATTCTTTGCGACTCTCATTTACCGTTCACCATGCCACCCTTTTGCTGGAGCACAATTTTGTAGCCCACCCATGTAACTGAAAACATAATGCGAGGATTCAAATGTACATACGAGCTGTACGTATGTATGTATGATGGAGCGCGCTGTAAAATGTATAGTACTTCGGGTGGTATGTGCTTTTTCCGTGCCTTATTTTATTTATCTACCATTGTTATGGTTTTTATGTTGTGTAAGCTAATACAAGCTTGAATAAGCTCGAGTAATATGTTTGTGTATACGAACGAGTATCCAATGAAGGAGCGAGCAAGATTAATGTGTGTTAATGATTTTTTATTATGTCACTTGAGCTTTTGCAACATTAATCTTTGTCTCGCCGCTTTTTTGTGCTTCTTTTATTATTACTGGCTTTTGTGTAACACCCACTGTTTTTCTTTTTAAAAGTTTTCATTTCGACACTATATAAACGAGTAAGTGCAACATTGGTGACATAATTTCTTGTTATCCCTTCCATCAGAATTTGTGCTTAAAAGTTTATCAGTTTATTGATTGCACAATTTAAATTAATCATTTTCACAATTACTTTCTGTTTAAATTGTAAATAATATGGATTTTAATAAATTCAACGCTTTTCTACAATTATAGGTCGCATTCCCATTCTTAAATAAATCGAAATGTAAGCACGCAGACATAAATAAAAGTAACAATTTAAATTCAAAAAGGAATAAAAGCTCTACACTATAAAAATTCCAGCCCTATCCCAACAAACGCATATAAAATATAAAGCACCACCAAAAATGTGCCCCCTTAAATTCAACCGCCATTAAGCAGTATCTTTTGCATGTACATCCACTTAAAAATGCATCTACAGTCCGTTAAATCTATCTCACATCCCGTTTCCCACCCCAAATTTCACCCCCGAACACATTTCGATATAGTTATATACACAAAATTCCCCGCAAATCCCATCAGTCGCTTTTGCTTATTCAGCACCCCGTCGTCGTATTCACCACTGCACGTTCATATCCTCACATAAAAGGGTGAATTAACAGTATAAATCATAAAGCTTGTGCACATTCCGCTGTGTTCTCTCCACTTTATTTTATTTAACTTTTTTATGAAGCCGCCAAACATTCCAGGCGCTGATAAATCGTTATAAAATGACATGGAGAGACCAAATAAAATAAGAAGAAAAAAAAACAAAGACGAAGTAAAAATTCAATATACGTATGTCGTAATGTCCTTTTAGATAAAACGGGCATGACATAAACATTAAGATGCGAAAAAGTTAACGGGACACGAAGGTCCCGTATAAATGCGTGTAGCCACACACACACACACTAACACATTTTGTGTATAAAATCGGATGGATATGGAAAAGCGAACCGAATGTCAAAAAATCCAAAGTTGGAGGGAGTGTAGCGGCGTGTAGACTGTATAGATACATAATATTTGAAAGAATCGAGCATCCAAACAGAAGCTAAATGTGTATGCTGAGAAAATTGTTGGTCCCATTTTGCCAGTAGAAATCACTTTAGTGAAGTTTTGGTGCCACCTTGTCTCAAGATGGCAATTTTTTTATTTACAAGCTTTGTCTAGCTCATGGTTTTTACACCACCCCTCATCCCAAGCACTCACGATGCGCGGGATGATTTTGTACGTTAGGTTTTGTTGCATGATTTTGGCCATGGCAAAATTAAATTGAAAAGTTTTTGCGATTCGGTTGTATGTGTGTGTGATAGCACGGAATGGGAGACGAGTTTTTGATGGCAAATTATTTTGACAGCATTCTTTTTTTCTAAAGATAGAACTGCCACTAAGTTTGGAGTCGCATGAATGATGTACTAATGTCGAGAATAAAGTTGGGTGTCCTTATTATATTTACTTTCAAGAGACACAATTCACAATTTATGTTGTGAGAAACAAATTTGGATTAAGTAAGAAATGAGTTGATTTTACTTTAATTGTTCTATTATTAAAAAAAGTTTTATGGAAATAAAATATTTTAAAAATGTTGGAAAATTGTATAATAGTTAAATTCAATTAGCTTAAAAAATAAATAAAAAAATGTAGAAATGCTTCAAAAAACAAATAGCAGTGCAAGACAACTTAATGAGCTTTATCAGTTACGAATTAAGTTGTAGTAGCTTAATTCCCCTTGAAAATTTCTTTAAATTATTGTATAAAATCTCAATATGACAGCCAGCTTATTTACACGAGTAAAAATAAAAAAGCGCTAATCCTATTATTAGCCAACTAATTACCAACTACCAGGAATATGCATGTGAAAGCAAAGAGAATAACAAAGCAGCTCACTTCCTCAAACGAGTTGAAAGGATGAAATTGTATTTGATTTTGTTATACTTTATGCCGCAATTTCTGCGCTAAAGGTGATTCATTATAAATACTACCCCAGTGTATGACAATTGTTAATTCTTTTTGACGCAAGGATTTAAAGGATTTAAATCGGTGTAAAAATAAAAATTACATTGAAAAATAATTTAATGGCTTAAATTAAGGATCACAAACCCACCCATTACATAAAATCGAATGCCATTTTTAAGGCAATGCATGTGACAAGGAAACAAACCAATCTAACATCAGTAATGGCCCTCCCATATATATGTCATGAGGTGTGATAGCGGCAAATAAATGGCACACCAGACCAAATTACAAACGGAAATAAACTGTATATTGCATCCACGTGGGAATTTATGCGCCAACCATGCCAATTTCCATTTACGATATGTAATTGTGCAACTTTAAATGCATATCAACATTTTACGAGTTAAAATTGAAAATTGCACAGCAATTAAATAAATGATGCTGATTTCAACTCATGCGGACATATTACTTTGTTATAGGTTACGATTGCGCGTGTTTTTCCGCAGTTAATCAAATAATATGATGAAAATTTGTGTACAAATGAACTCACTTGTGTGCATATTTAAGAAACATAAATATGCAAATATGTAGGTACTCCAACCTGTATTTGCATAAACTTGTTGTTATGGTAACCCTTTTAATTAAAATAACTTAGCCAAGTGGAGTAATTGCAAAATGAAAATGCTATTAAATTCTAATTTGATTATAGTAAACAAACAATTAATTCTTATGCAGCCATTGAAATATTTAAATGCAACGAAATGCAGCGTAATGTTTAAATACCAGCAAATTAATTTGATTAACATTATTGTAACAAGATTTTTTTTAGATGAATGGGGTTTTGTAATAAGCGTTGCATAAATAATTAAATAATATTAATTTGTAGGAGAAATTATCTGATTGAAATGCATTTTAATGATTTAAAAATCAACATCCAACTGAGAATGTGATTTAAATAAAATTTCTTTACAACTATTATTCAGTTAAATAATTATAATTTCACCATTCTCAATTTCTTTGCTCCTTTTAAAGCATCAATTAATTGAAACAACTTCCTAAAGGAATAATTTAAATGTTTCCTCCAATTACGTTTGAATTATTTTTAAATCTTTTGTAAAACATCTGTTAAATCATCACACAATTATTCCATTCTGCCTTTTCATTATACACAAAAATAATCCCTCATTTTCTTTATTCATGATTCAATTGTGCCTTGGCATGCTTTTGTGCCATTTCACCGCGAATAACAAAAAATTATTACTCCCCAACATCACATCATTCAAGGAAATCAATAAGTCAATAAAAAAACATATATTTGTATGATTTCTCTAGGGGATGGTCATAATAATTTACAGCAAAGCTTATAAATTCAGTCGTAAACCAAGTTTTAACAGATTTGGGAAAATATTTTGCAAACTGACAATTTTGACGGATTTTTTTCGATTATTAAATTTTTAAATTATTTACAACAATTCTCGTAGAAGTAAAATACAAATATTGGAGTTGTTAAATATGAAATGTGCCAAAAAAGAAGGATATTATCAAAATATTTATAAAATAAAGTTAGAAACTCTATATCATTTCAATTCTTGAGAAGCTTTACGGTAACCTCCTTTGAAGACATACAAATATACAATAAAAAACATTTATTTTCCTACTTATACATTCTTTATTTTAATGTGGATAAGTCTGTGCTCCACTGATCTTGTCTGAGCCAGTTAGTATCTTTGCTTTATCTAAATCTATTGCCCCAAATACAAACGCAAACGTTACAGCATTGAGTAAAAAATTCTAAGAAAATTTAAACGGCTATGTATGTAGGTGTTGTGTGGTGGAAGGGCGAGTTTAAATGGCAGCCCGAAATTGTGCTGGATAATTTTGTGCTTGAGCGATTATCCCGTATAGTGTTTCATTAAATATGAAAACATTGCAGCTCAATGGGAAATTTTTGTTGGGAAATTAAAGTTGAGGAAAATGTTATGTTGGGAACAAAAGGGGTTGATTGAAGTTCTTGATGAACTGTTCATGGTTTTGACTTTCATGTTTAACTATTAAAAAGTTAAATTATTGAATTACTTAAATAAAGATTTTAGTAAATTTTTAATATCGTTCTACGTTATTTTATTGGGGTAGATTTTGCACAATTCCAAATAAATTAGGGTAAAAGGGAGTTGGGTACATTTCAATTTAAATTATTAACGACTTTAAAATATGCTTAAAGAGATTAACAATTTAAAAATTAGGCTTTAAGCTTTAAAACAAAAGTTTCATTAACGACCTAACACTAACTAATGCCAACTATAATTGACCTACACCAATTCAAATTTGCGATAAACCTTCATTTAAACAACATGAAACATGTTAAGGTATAATAGTGCCTTGCATGATTAATGCCTGCAGCTACAACGTATAATGACTGATGATGTGTACGGTTCAATGCACATAACACAATAATGCATAATAAGACATAATTTGTATTCATGTCATTAAAATGTCACCCAAAGTGAAGCAAAATTTATGCTGTGTTTGACACCCTAAAATTCTCAGCATTCAAACATCGTCAGCTGTATTAAGTATGTGTACATAAACTGCAAATTCCATTCAAGTCACCGATTTTGCACAATTTTCGTTCTTCAACCAAATGAGTATTCAGAAATGATTATGCAGTTTCATAACATGATGTCAAGTGTTTATGAATACACTTTTTATGTTGTGCAAAAAAAAAAACTCACACAGAAATTATGACGTTTGAGTATAAAACAATCAATCATTTGTGACACACGTGTCAGATGTCATTGTCTTGTAAATTTATTGAAAATGAAAACACACTGAATAACGTGGATCCGGCGAGCACTTCAATTATACGATATTTTTTTGAATACATAAAACAATTCCGCAATGAAATTTAGTTACAAAATTGAATTAACTCCACATCTGGAGACACGTTACCAATTTTCCCACGAGTAATTTACCATAATTCAATTGATTAGTTGTTTGTTCAGCATCTCCATTCCACATGTATGCGCCAAAACAATCAACAAGCACACACACACACACGCATACACAAATTATCGACAACTTTACTAGTTAATTTCCCAATCCACCCTCGACAGCATTCATTATACAAACCGACGCGACGCCCCCCCCCCCCCACGTAAATAATTGTGTATATGTGTTTGGAATTTTCTAGTAACATATGAACGACGTCCTTAAATGAAGCATACATGCACGAATAGATAAAGTAATTACACATAAGTTATCTGTACATAGTGTTGTGTTGAATCTTAAATCATTAATACTCTCCAGTGAGTTCCATCTCATTAAAATTGCAATAATTTCACTTCCTTAATGCCACAAACTCATTTTGTTGACGCCCACCCGTCCCCCATCCCTTAAAAACACAGTTATAATGGCATACTAGTTACGCTAAAGAAGCATATTACATATTATATTAGTTTAATCATGAGGAAAAGCTTTCTTTTGCAGTACGACTATGTGTACGCGAGTTTGAAATTTGAAGCTCAAATCGCACTGCGATAAAAATGAACAACTTCTTCAAAGTGCCATTCCAAAGATTAAGTGTACGCCATTATGGTTGGCGACAAATATCCTCATGTTGGCCGCGTTTCCGTTGGATTTGTTTTTGTCTCTTATGTAAACCATCCACACTCTGCACTGAATTTTCAAAAGTCAGTAAAAATAATAACTCTTGACTTTGCAGCTAAATAAAACAAAAATCCCGGCCATATCTTATGTCTTGTAAATATAAACATTTTTTCATTGTTGTTATATGTCTCAGATTAGCATAACAAGTAACAACAGACATTAAGAATATAAATTTAATTTAGTTGGGAATAACATTATAAAATTTATTTTACAACATGGCGCCATGAAAAGCACGTCGTCGGCATCGTTGTCGTCGCCATATTACACACAATGTGTAGAAAAAAAAAAGAAGGCAACAACACAAACGATGTGTGTTTAAAATTGCTTCATAAGGATGTGTGTGTCACAAAAAAAGGATACTGGTAGTCGCATAAATCGAAAAGGAATGACTGCGGGTAACGAAAATGTTGTATAATCCAAAATACACACATTGCAAACATCAATTAATCTTGTTTTCTTATTCATGCCAGGTAAATCTTGAAAGGCAATTTCCAGTGAGTAAGTATGTAGAGGTCCAAAAGAACTCAATTAAATGAACTTTTACTGAAGCGGGCGCGCACAGAATATATGGCAAAGCTCAATGAAGCTTAAGACGTAAAAATACACAAAACAACTGTATACATTTACGGAAATGGAGTATACAACTGTGGGCCATCGTTTGTGCACCCACGTCTAACAAAAATATACAACCGAGCCTAAATATATGTATGGGAGGATATCAACCCCAACATATAGGCTTAGTCATGGGAAAAACAGAGCACAGGTGAAAAAACAAACGTCCATTCCACGTAGAATTTATTTGTCACTGTATAGGTAATACGTTTTCATCAACCCCTAAGGCATGAACCTTCTCACTCATACCATAGAAATGACGCCGAGGATCCTTTTTACCGTACTGTAACCATTTTCCACACAATTCGCATCTTGACAACACATACTCATTCTTTCACAAACACACGTCATATATTATATTTACATATAAGTTAATACAGCAACATATGCTCCGCTTTCATCTTGTTAATATTTACAAGACATATGAAATCGGTTGAGCAAGGATGTCCGTAATTAGAAGTGGCATTGCCCTGTCCATGTTGTTGTATTTATACACACCACACCAGCACCCCATAATTCGGGATCCAGCAGTATTCCGATGCACAGAAGCCCCTCCGCAATACCCAGATGCATAATTAAGGGTGAGCAAATTTATGGATACGCCAACGATATGTTATAGCATCTTCTTATATACATATTGATTGGAATTTGGGAGTGAATGCGAGGAGTTACACAACAAGAACAACTTCCCTAATGTAAACATAAAATTGTATATAACCAGACATTATATAAAATATATAGACAGGATGGGGTTGAGGGTTTTGTTTTCAATGGCGATTGTTTTAATTTTATGGGGGGGGATGAGATTTAATGTTTAATGTAAACATGAAATGTTTTACTGCAATTTTATTTTTACTTAAAAATATGCATGTGTGAATGTTTGCATAAGAGTGTATGTTGTAAAATATGTATTTGTTTATGATCTCATCCCTTTTAGCGTGATATAAACTCCTAGTTATTAAGCTACATATATTATATATTGAATGTGTATTGTGCGATTTATTATATTTTGTAAATCCCTTTAGGAGGGATGAATATTCACAATAATTTATTTGTAAGCATGCATATGGTGTACGATATTTACTTTTGTTAAGCTTAATTTAATGTTCGTTAGGATTTTATTAGATGCAAAAAATACCAGGAAATTGAATGAAATTGAAGGTTTATATCGCAGGTATAAGGACAGGAAACAAACAGTTCTCAGAAACATTTAAGCTTCAACTCATTCTGTTATCCATTACTGAGAAGGATTTAATATAATAATCTTACTAGCATTTAAAAGCGGTTGACACAATGCACAATTCTCTGAAGTTTTGATGACATTGTGAACATTTTCAATGAAGGCGTTTATTAAAATAAACGTTTGTAAATAAAAAAAATTTTTGCTTTAATTCGTATAATATTTTATAAACTTTACTGAAAGCTTTTAAAACAGTCTAAATAAAAATTGTATGCCAAAGCTGACTGCATTTTGGTTCTTTTCATCCAACAAACAATGCCACGAATCTTTTCCATATGTATTATGAACTAAGAAAACAGTTCTGCATGTCACACACAAACTTCTCATTTCATATTCAAACAGTTTAAAATGCACCACATTTTGCAACCCTTCCAGCCATTGAACACACACAGTTCCGCTGCTTACTGCGCCACACCAGTAAGTTGCAACATCCTTCAAGTTATACGAATAAATGCAACAACAAAAAAAAAGGTCTCATGTGTGTAAATGTGCTCACCCCAAACCCCCAAAAACACTCAAATTTGTATGCAAGCAAGGGTTTGAGATTTTCAATTTATTGTCAACATAATGTGTGTTTTTTTATATTCAAAAGCATAACCCTTCTATCTATTTTATCTTGTCTGCATTATAAATGCATGCTTCGTATGATGGTTGCAGCAAATAGCTGCAGCAAGCGCGTGCCATTTCCTACCCACATCGAAGCAATGCGCGCGACATTCATATAGGAAGCAAATTCAAATTGTAAAACCCGCGACATGAAATTTGTTCCCTCACACAAAATTTAAACTCCTGTGGGTGGGATACATAAAACACACACACACACACACACACAAAATGGGGTGCGACTGTAATTAAAATTAGAGTCACACACAATGCAGTAGCATCATGCAGAATTTCACGCATCCCCTAATAAAGCACTGTACTTGTGCAGTATACGTGCAATGTATGCCGATATGCAAAGCGTCGCCATTTGATTAACACGACATGCTTGTGATGTGAAGCCGCCTCACTAAATTGCAGCTGCGGTTGCCATAACAAAACAGCCTAATAATGTGTTTTAGCGCATGCAGTAGCGAATGTATTGCATTGTATTAACCCCCCCCCCCTAACCATGTTGTATCTTTATGGCACGTTCATGAGGGTTTGTTTTTATGCATTTTTTTGTTCGGGGGTGGTTAAAGCTTTTAACCAAACTCGTGTCATTATTTAAGTTAAATCATTTGATGTATTTAAAGCGTGTATATATGCGGTTTGAAATGCATTATTGTGATAAACTGCACCATCCGGTGAACAATTATATATAATCAACGGTTATAATATATATTTTAATGGGCTTCTAAGTTCTTGCTCGTTAACAACCACACCGCAATTATGCGATTCATATCAAAACAAACACTTGCACCAGTGGCTTACAATGTGTGGAAGAATTTAGCAAGAAGTTATTAAGGCGATTGTAAGGGCTGTTCGTGCGCAATGTCATTTTGATTAAAGGGACATGTGACACATGAAATTATGACATAATTATTATTATTATACTGCGAGTATTATAATGGCAAAAAGGAGCTGCTGCTGCTGGCGAAAATGAGCACGCAATAAAAAGTGATTGATATTTAATTGGTACTTTTCGTTCGTGATTATGATTTAATGCGGAAATAACTTACAAGCGTAGCGTCGCGTCATCAAGATGGTAAAATTATGGTGCCGCAGTAATTATTTACTTTTAAAAACGCAGATGTGTTGAAAAGGAGCAACATCAAATTTAATCAGTCAGGCCCAAAAAAAAAAAAAAAAAAACACAACATATTTTTTGCAACCTTCAACTTTGTTAAATATTATACATTTTGCGGCCATAATATTGTTATTAGTCAAATTAAATGTCTGTATTTATAACTGTATATTTTTAAGGAAGAAATATTGCTTAATAGCAGCACGTTTAACTTATAGCCGAGGCATTATTCTCAAGATGTAACGTTAACAAAATTTCAGTATGAATTTATAATCGGAAAACGCAGAAACCAACCCCGCACATAAATATAGTCACGCTTTTGAATTATATATGTAGGAAGATTGAAGAAGGCATGCAGTACGAGGGCGACAAGACTCCTTACGATGTCCCTTGTATAAAACATTTCTATGAAAGCTCTAGAAATATAGTTGCCCTAGATGTGCTTATTCGTACACATTACATAAAATTTGCACTGATTCTTTTTTCTATAATATTGAAGTACACATCTACATCCTAAATGTATGTAAAATACTTTTTCATAAATTTATAATTTTACCCCCACTTATTTGAAATTCTCCTTGGTATTTTACAAATTTACAAAATGAAATATACATCAGGATTTTAACTACAAACTTTTCTATCAATTTAAAGCTTATGTGTACAATGTTCATAACACAAACTTGGTCATATTTAGACATGGATCTATTATACAGTAATGGTGTGTAGCTGCTTGCTACAACTTTTTGATTGGCTAAACTTGTTCAAATGGACTTTATGGTTACTTTAGTAATTTCCTATTAATTAAGAGGCAAAGAATTTCCATTGCAATACACAGAGGATGAGATGATTCAGCCCTTTATATAATAAACCGACAAATTTGAGCAGAGACTGCAGAGTAACTTTAAGTTTTGTGCGTAATTTGTATAATCGTTAAGCTCAATTGAAAAAAAATGATCATTTCAAGTGAAATTTAATTTTATATTACAATTATCATTATATTAACATGATCACTTGTTTTTAAATCAAATGAGATAATATAAATAATCGCAATTCATTAAAAGTTAATTACAACATTTAAAGTCGACAATTTAATAGCCTAAATGAATTCTAGAAATTGTATACTATTTTAAAGTGCATATCTAGGCGCTTTTAAAACAAATCGCAATTAATAATATAAATATTTAAAAACATAAATTGAAAACAAAATTAAGAAATACCAATTATTTGTTTTGAAGCTTAAAAACTTTTAAAACAAATTCAATTAAATAATATTTGCATTAAAAGTTCATAAATTTAGCAATAGAAAACACCTCCGCCCTTGCAATTCTATGCCAAACAACCAAATTAACCATTTTAAACTTTTACAAACTATACTTCAGACGTATTTATGCAGTACATATAAATACATGTACACATTAAGCAACGTAATATAACGAAATGCAATGACAGGCACGTACGGATTTTATATGTTTCAGCATTTCTCAAGTATGTATCCTCGTACCTAACTAAGGACACCAACTCCTGAACGCTTTTATATTAACATGAGCATCTCGTGTTTTTAAAGTTTTTACCGCTTTCACAACCAAGTATCAAGCTTAACTGAAATAGTTGATTGAAATGAATTCATTTGGCATCAAGTGCATACACATTCAAAAAGCTATGATTCATTGAAATTAGAATTTAAATAAAATGTAATGAAAATGAATTGCGAAATGTTAAACAAGTGACAAGTGTATAGTTACATTAAAAACGATTTCAGAAACACCCATTTAAATTACAACTCAAGTACCATGCATGTAGAGCAGTAGAGGTCGTTGAATTTAAAAGTGGGTACCGATTTTCTGAAATAACAACTGTAATCAAAACAACTTTGAAATAAATCAGTGCGTTAACCTATAAAGGCAATCCGAAGTGTCTAGACGAGGAGACAATGCTTCAGTCTGACTGAAGGAGAAACTTTGTAGATACTTAATATGGAATTACCCAAGTATTAAAGCGACTCAATAGGCTCAGTTGAAGACATTATATTACCAAAGTAATAAATCCCAATTTGAATAAAATTGGTTCAATAAAATAAATTTCAAAAGTAAAAAGTTAAAGTATTTGATCACCAACAAAATATATTTGTTAGAAGAAAAAAAATTTGCAATTTACTACGTGTCAATAAAAGCTTTAATAATGATTTGCAAAAGCTCATAATTCCATACATTAAATATTATTTAAGTACATACATAGTTTTATTGCACAATGTAAATTAATTAAGAAAGTTATCCTCAAACTTGAAACTATACACGCGCAGACATTATTGCTACAATTGCCGAGAGAACTGTGTGTGCCTGAAAAAGTTTTGATTTTGTGAAAATGGGTTCTAATTATTGTTATTGTGTGGCAGCGTGTGCTCCATGCTGCTCCAAACTGAGGTAAAACTTCTTAATTTAAGTGTGATCAAATTAAGAGCACGTTTTCGGCAATAAAGAAATCTCATGCAAGCACCGATAAAATTCGTTAGAACGTTTTACCCCTTGTAAGTTTCATGCGGCAATAAATGTCAGGATAGGTACGAGAGTATTTTGGAAATTCGGGTGTATTATAGTAAAAGGCCAAATGAGGAAAGTGTCTCCGATAAAAGTTTGGGCATGTTTGCTTCGTGTATTGGAAAAGAAATGCAATACATAATATATTTATGATCGTACATGCTCATGTTCTATTCAGAAAAATATAAAAAAAATATAACAGAAAATGACAATATTTGTACATACATATTTATGCATGTGAAACAAAACAACCCAACTCCCAAGAGGCCACACAAATAAATGAGTTAATAATTTATTGATTACATTGACACTGGGTTTACTAACGTGTGCCCCCATGTTACTGCAAATTGTCGGAAGAAGGTGTTGTTGGGTGTACATTGTGGGACGTGAAACGTTGTTTATACTGAACAAGTTTGTATAACGCTATCGCCTATCTGCGTACGTTCTTGATCGGGAATATAAAAGCCAAACCAACAGCGAAATATTCGAAATTCGAATGTATTATACAATATACACATAGGTATGTGCCAACAATTCGATTAATTTTTCATTTCCATTTGGGAGTAGAACAGGATGTAGCATGCAATATACACATGTAACCCCCTCCCACCTCTTAAACATAAATGTATATTGTATAAGTACATGGAGCACAAGAGATTACCGACTAATTGCTGCCTTTATTTTATGTGGCTCTACTGACATTGGGGCTATGTGTGGGATAAGTAGCGAGGATATATTATGCTCGAATTGAGCTGCACGCAATCCCAATGCTTAATCTTTCGTTATCCTATATATATTTCTCATTGAAAACATTTACCGATTACTTATAGTGGCTGCTCTTATACTTTGGATGTATGTTTATGCTTAAATCCATTGGAAACAGTGTGAACTTTGGTCTTCTTGAATACATTATGCTTTTAACTTATATGTTTTACGTTGCATACATGAGCATTTAAGTTCAAAGCTCATTTGAAAGCGATATCACATTATATTTAGCAGGACGTCGTGTGAATTGTAATTAATCGCACCGCTTTGTTTCCCCCAGCTAGTTTAAATTGTAAAAAAAAATTATTGTCGCAGAATTTAAACTAATAACAATGCATTGGAAAAATCAACGACTGATTTAACAGTAAAAATGACTAAATTGTAATGAAATAAGAAACAACCAACTAAACAATAGGCAATATTTAATTAACATTAAACACTTTCTAATATATTAATTTCTATCTCAACCGCTCACACTTACTAACTAATGACATCATGTACATTTACAATTATGCATTGTAGTTGTGCTCAATTATTAAAAAACCCGTTGGTGCCAAAACACCGCTACCTCTGGCGTATATAATTCTGGGGTAATGCAGAGTACAAGTAGGGTTAAAAATTAAAATATATATCATTATATTACAAATGGCCACCCTTCTCCAATATTTATATGATATTTTAAAAATCTAAAGCCAATTAATGTTAACTAACCTTTCCAAGTAGTTGCCATATTGTGTGATTGAGAAAGTTATCACTTTTATTCACATTTACTAACACACGATCATTATTGTTATATTCGAAAAGTAAAAAGGAATGTTACTCGAATTATAAAGTACTACAAACAGTTAATATTATTAAAAAGATTAATAAAACAATTAATAAGGTAATAGAATTAACAATTATTGATATAAGATTAGAAACAGCAATCTATACATTAGACTTTGTTTAACAATTAATAAAACTTAGCACTAGTAAACAAACACGTCCGACTTCAACAGCGCACACTCACTAACTAATACTGAATTAGGATCGCAGACCGCAGTGCGAGCGTCGAGCGGGCGATCATTGAAAATCCCGTTGGTGCCAAAATCCCGCTAGTTTGTCGAAAATAATTACGCTCGCGCTGCACAGATGCATTGTAAAATAGGAAGCGGTACAATAAAAATAAATAATGTTTAATTTGTATATTATATATATGTACGTATATTAATTTTGTAAACATGGCTCTCTCATGAAGAGTGTTGGAACGATTGCAGATTGCATTTAGAGAGCAGTATTATTGTTAAGAGCGCTGTTCTTTTAATTGAGTTTTGAGGGAAATTATACATTATATGTATTCATAAATCAGAAAGCTACGAATCATAAATGCTATTTCATAAAGATTTTAATGATCATACAATATCAACACAGCAGCCAAGATTCAAACCACAATATTTTAAATAACCAAAAATTTAAACGACCCTTAAATTGTATCGAAATTCGACTACACTCAAACAGTAGATAAATTGTTGAGGCTTTTTCAATATAAAATCCAGATGCATAAATAAACATAACGCATATACTGCAATAACAAGTCATTTCGATGCATTTCAATGCAATGAATTATGTTTTTGTAATTAAAACATCAAACATTGCATATATCAATTGGGCACACGGCAACCATCCCTCCAATTTTGTAATTATGTGTGTGGCGAGAATATATCGCAAAAAATTAATTCGCCAGCCAATTGGCAATTAGTCAATAATGTCACATAAATTATTGAAATGCTATGAATACAGCACAGCCCTCCAACTTTAACGATAACATTTTAATTGAATCGCAATTCTTTAAAGTCAACTGCATAAATTTTACATGTTGGAATGAATGAAAAATGAAACTAATGCGCCAGTCAAAGGTCATATACGAAAATTGAAAAAGTTTTGCTGCTTAAGTTGCAGCACCATTACTTAAAGAAAGAAATGGTCGATGTCATGTAGAATCGGGTGTAATGTAACTAGAGACTTTGCGAAAACTTTTCCACTTCAAATAATTTGGTACAAAATGATAGAGCAGACAATATTACAATATTGTGAATCAGAAATTAAATTTCCAACAATTCGTTTTACATATTTTATGCACATTTTTTATAAAAGAATATCAGTTTAATAAATTATGCTAAGAAAATGAAATTAGGGATGAAAATGCATTGCCAATATTGCTTCCTTTTTTTATGTAGTGCTTTTAATTTTAATGCAGCGGGACAATGTGCCTTTGATTTTTACTTCATGCAATGCTTTTATAATTTTTTGTTGTTTTTAATAAAACATTTGCTGCAACAAAAGCTTTCACTGAATTATAAGTTTCAACATTTTATGATGCAATAAGTCATTATGCAATTTGCATTTTGAATACTAAATAATAATTTAAATGCCATTGTTGAAATTTGATTAAATATTCATTAACATTTGAAAGCCATACTTTTTTTCCAAGTAATAAAAATTAATTGTACATTGCTCATAATAATTAGGCATTAATTTTACGCATTTCTATGAAACATGAAAAAATTATACAAATTATGATCAAACCAATAAATGCATTTTTGACATAAAAAAACATTATTGATTTTCAAATTCATTCAAATACCAACGCACCCTTAAAATAAATTGAATTATTTAAAATACATTTAACAATAAAAAAAAACACAGTTTGCCCAAAATACCCATGAATTCAAAAACTAACAATATCCTGTTGCGGAATACAACAACGCCGAGTATAGCAACAATAATATAATTCAAAATTATGTGTTGTAATATTGTGGAACATGACTTGAATACAAATAACCACTCAAAACGGAAGTGCTGACTATTCGTCTTCACAGCACCCCGAAAATGTATTGGTGCACACGCTCCCTTATATAAAATACACCAAACAGCGAAAACTTTTAGAATTTCATTAAATTTAATAAATATGCTTTTCCCAGACGAAACACGTGTAACCGAAAATTAACACTTAGTTTCCTTGCTGTTGCTGTTATCATACATATTATTCGGCATAGAAAACACATCGCATCCCATGAATCATTTCCATGCACGGAGCACACCCAAAAAAACCCACAACTTCAGACTTCCTTTAAGAAACGGAAATAATATGAAGAGAGCACAACCCGCATATATAACAATAAATACACACTATGTTCTCGTATACATATGCGACGGCGCGGACGGAGCGGGCGGCGAGGGTTTCGCAGGAGGGTATCAACAGCCACACAAGGAAACTGTTGCCTATGCGATTTAATGAAATTCACCTTTATCACAGCAGATAGGGCTTTCTGAATATTATGTTGAATGTAAGGGAGGCAGATCCCAGCGTTGTGTGTTATGCTGGGTAGGCATCTGGTTTCATATTGTGAAAAGGGATGATAGTGTGACAATTGTTAGGCGTGTTATTTGATCTCAAAAGATAATATGTTATTACATCGCATTTACACGAATTCGGGATGTAAATTCAATTTGGAAATAAATCGATTTTAATTTCCCTCACTAAATAAAAGCACTTTTAATGCAAGCATCCCTTAAATTAAGGCTTTTAAATACATTTTGACACTTTCAATATGTAATAATATATTTGATTGTACACTTTGTCATCCCTAACAAAAGCAATGAAAGCTTTTGTACGGAAATGAGAAAGGCTTTTATTGCACGTTATGAATTGCATATATTGTGTAATATAAACTTCCTCGCATCCCTTAAATGTGGAAGCAATGTACAATGCATAAACAGTAACCCAAAACATCCTTATTACATATTATGCGAGTAGAAGAACCATCACTTCCATTAAACGCACGCGATGCAACATCAACCCCCAACCCCGTTTCATATTGCAAATGTGCATCACAAACCCAGTGAGCTGAGAATGTAATTTAATGTCGATTGTTGCTTTCAGTGCAACTTTTAACATCCTCACGCTATATATATTTATGTTGCGTCATTACTGTACCTCATCGACATCGATTGTAACGAGTTGGTATAGCGATTACATCGAGCATGCGAGCTTTTGCGTGGACAAAGTTTAGCGATCAAACAAACGACTGTCACAAATTTCACAAGGGTAATTTATGTGAGGGGCCAATTTCGAAGTAACTATATAGCGGATAAGGGAATATTTCTCGGTGTGTGTGTAAATATTTTAACGTATTCCCAGAATTGTGAAGATGATGTATTTATGTATTACAGAGAAGGGGGGAGGGTGGAAATGTAAAACTGGAAGAATGGCTAGATAATAATTTATGGTGAAACTTTTCCTCAAATAATTTTCTACTTTCCTCTGCGCAACGCGATAATAAATTTAATTATATTTCAGGATGCATTTCTTTTGTCTTCACACTTTATTAAGTATTTTGTTGGCACGCCATTTATGCTGCATACAATGTGAGGAAAATTAATTTATAATTTGTGTGAGTTTCAGTTAAAATAAATTGTTAAAATTTTTAAATCAACAATAATGTAATAAGTAATTTGGTTTACCACGTATTCATGTAGGGAGAATTTTAATTTATAATATTTTTTCCCACCCACTGTTTGCAATGCAAAACTTTGTTATTAATAAAGCAAAAAAAAAAAACCCACCCACATTACAAATAAATGTGATGTGACACATGTGTCCAGAATGTGGGATTATGGATGCATAACCCAATACACAGTTTCATAATATGCCACCAGACGACACGACATAAATAAATGCGCATCAGACATAATTGTGTTTGCAAAATACTGCGTTATAACAATAATAATGCATATATTATGCAAAAACATATTTGCCAACTTTATGCAATTATTGTGTTGGCAAGCTACAATAAATTATGTGGAAAAGTAGGTCGATTTTTTTGTGTGTTGCACTTTTTATAATGGAGCAATTATAGTGATCTGTTCTTGTTCTTTTTGTTGGGGATGATTTCAAATTGCTACAAGCACGCCCAAGTACACAAATATTGTTGTAAAGAGTCAATTGTTTTATGTGCGAGACGTTTTTGAGAGCTTATTTATTTTTAAAGAGAATTAAGCTCATTAAAAAGGGAATTACGCAGATAATTATGTAAATATGTTAATTGCATCGAAATGTATTTATGTGTGACAAAATGTAATAGGTTTTGAGATATTTAAAGGAAATTAAGGGAAATGATTTTATTAAATAAAAGTGACACAGTTTCCAAAGGTTTCCAAATGAAACGAACAATGAAAAGTGGAAATTTTTAGCAACAAAACTAAATCCAACCAATTCTGCTTGAATTAAATTAAAGTACTAGTACTAGTACACGTAAATGTATTCAACCTTTTAAATAATAGGTTTTCCTATATTTACTTTTTACTTTCAAATAAATTAAGTGGAAAAGTTGATTAAAACTCAAACAACAAGCAAATGCACTGTTGTACATTCAAATAATACAAACAAATTTTTTTACGAAACAAAAAACAAATGGCTTAAACTGGTAAATTAAGTGCATTTCAAAAACAAACTAACTGCGAATACATGCACATTTATTCCTAAGCGGAAAATTCCTTTATTGAATTATACTTCCATCAACTCTACACAACATCCTCCACAATATTCGCCAATAGTTGGTTGGAAAATCAATTAGTATCAAATATTCTATTGATGCGCTTTAAACTGTTGTATACGCAAAATGCATTGACCATAGAGCCTAATTTTGAAATCCTCATGCAAACCCGTCCCCACCCAAAGCCGCACCACAATATTTGCTAAATAACCGAATTCAACCGGAAAGCATGTAACGGCACAGTACACATCAATTGACTTGCATGGAATTTATGTTTATTTTGTAAAATATAATTTCGCTCAAAAATTTCTCTCATCATCAAAACATTGTAAAAAAGGGGGTTGCAAAAAGCTCGCGATATGTTAACCGTGTATAAAAGTAAATATAACAACAAATAGTGCAGATGGCAAAAATAAAAATCAACTGAAGTAACTGTAAAAATATGAACCACATCCTGTATAAATATTAACAAAGGATTGCTGCATCCACCCATCATAACGAAGAGAAATTGTGTACAACTGTGTAATGAAGGGGGTGGGGAAAAAAAAAAAAAGCGGAAAACATTTCATGAACTGCAAAATATTTATACAACAATAAATGTATATGTATAGTTAAGAGAACCATTTGTGATTTATGGTGCAGCCTTCAAAAATGTACGTTGGTCCATTTTTTTTTGTTGTTGGGATGTTTGTCAGATGATGCGGGATGTATTTACAATAAAAACAAAACGTCAATTTGGGTGGAAATAAAAAATGTAAGACAACATATCGTCCATATTATGTAATATTTACCGAGATGAAAATTTAAATTGGGCAAATTTTGTATCAATCCATTCAACTAAAGCTAAAAGGATGAAGGGGTTTGCACGATATTCGCCTACTTGTGCTTCCATAAGCTTTTATGTTAAGATAAATTTAATGTTAAATCAGTGGAGGTACACAAAATTTTAATCCACGAATAAGAGGCGAATATTAGACGTATTTTACGAAATAACATATTAAAAGCTGCTATAAACGTGTGTACAAAATATATTGCCAAAAGTATGCGCTATTGTTCAACTTAAAGCATAAAAACCATATATCCGGAAAGCAACATAATATAGTCATGCGCACAACAAAAGAGTCGAAAGGAACAATATCGTAGAACAATGAAGCTCTATATGGAATAAAAAGAACAATAAAAAATACAGCGTTGAGACAATTAATGAATAGAGGCAATTGATTCTTAACATATATGCAGCTTATATCAGCTCATCGCCATTTAAGTCATCCCCACAAACCACCCCCTTCCCCCTTCCCCAAGCTTTTCATTTAATGGACAACCACAGCAATGCTGCAGAGGGTTAGATTATACTGAAAATTAATGGGCTGCATCTTTTGGGTAAGTTTGTATGAAGCTATATAATACACATTTTGCATGTGAATTTTGGTTGATGTGCAAAACACTGAATTACCATCGTACATATCGTGCTTAAATATTTAAAGCCTACACCGCATGAATATGCAAAGTTCACAAATAATTGATATAACACCTGCTTGTATACGAAGTGTAATATAAGTCGCTGGGTGCTTAAGACACCCGGTCTTTACAGTGTACACCATGTTTTTGTCAGGAAGAAACTGTGTTAGTCATTGCGGGGTGGCTACAACGCTTCAAATTGCTTATGTTGTACATAAGCCGCATGCAATAAGGAAGCTTTTATACAATATGTTGGTAAGTATACATCAATGATACAACTATAAGCAGACAAACTATACACCATGAGAGAATTTATTACAATGTCCTTAAGAAAGCGAAAAGCAGTGTACACACTGAAAATGGGTGGACACAAACGCTTTGCAGAGGGTGAATTTGCCTTTATTATTCCAGTCACATTTTAAAGCAGAATAAAAGCACGGAAATGTTGAAATAGCGATTATCTTAGTCGAGAGTGAAATCGACATTCAACATTTTGTATATGTATTGAGGAATTGACTAAACGGTGAGATTTTTGAATTATGTGCCATTTCATGTGAAATTGGAATTTACCGGTAAGCGTGTGACCCATTCAAGGTAATTCAACAGGAACGGGTGAAACGTGAGGAAAATGAAAAACCATTTTTTTTGTTTGGGGGAGTTTTGTCAATAGTAATGACTACTTTAATTCACCGTATTGAAGGGTGTTTGTTGTATGTCGGTGGTGACAAAACTGATATCGTAATTAATATTTGAATTTTGTGTGAAATGTGGTTATTTTAAATTGGTAAAGCTTAACCAAGCGGTTTGGATTGTAATTAATTATTTTAAATCCCAACATGTATGCAATTGCAGACATTTAGGCGTTTAATTTAAATTACGACTTTGTCAGGATTTATTGTAAATTAAATTTCGCAGTTTGTAACTACAATATAAATTGTTTTTAAATAATAATAAAAAATATTTTGAACAATCTCACCAAAATTTAAGTTTTAATTGCACTTACATAAGGCTGTCAATAAAATAAATTTTTCCATGCCGTCAAAACCACTCAATTATTCTTACCTGTAAAAAAGAGAAACAAATCGTTAGTTTAAATAGTTAAAATATGACAAATATAAATAGTTTTAAAACAAAATACGCCAACTCTGGTGCATAATTTATTGAATTATTCATGCACAAGTTGCATAAATCAATTCCACAGCATTTTATACTTTCTATAAATATTTATGCAAATCACAACATGAACCGTCTACTCGTATTTCAATATTTTCTATATAAATGAAGGTTTTTTTGGTGTTTTTAAATTAAGATAAATATTTTGGAATATAAATGAAAGTCATTGGACATTTCAATAAAAGGATTCATCCCGTTAACTGTTATTTTTAAAATGGGGAATAAATATAAAACCATTTAAGTACGAAAAATGAAAAGAAAACAGTCTGTCATTCAATATTTTGATGCCTTTGTACAAACAAAAAATGCACTGTAACCTTTCAACCCTTAATTTCCGCAAAATATGCAAATGAACGATCAATCATTAAAACATCCAATGTAACACATTTACCAGTCATTTCAAATTGGCTTCTAATTTCTATGAACCACAAATTCTCAACGGTTTCACTGATTTCAGCTCTTTTTTTTTTTAACCGCACCCTTCAACAACGCTTGTGTGGCGTTCCAGACAGCACCAAACATCAAGTGATTGAAATGGCGTATCCATGTACACAAAATGTGTGCTTGTACGATGTATTTGTACATGAAAAGGGGATGCCAAACTGAGTAGAATATTGCTGTGCTGCATGAAGTTATAATGTGCAATTGAATACTGCACTTGTCAGCAATTTTGGAATATGTTTCAAGAAGATTGAAGTGAAAGTGTTCATTGTCAGACATGCTGATCAAAATCAATTCTCTTATCGATTGACGTCAATGTAAACGAACCCTTTTATATTAATGGTCGCATTTATTTGGGGTTTGTAAAATTACAATTTTGTACAAACAACAGACAATAGGAAATATTCTTCAACACTAAATAAATGTGGTTTACTTGAAGACCATCCCTTGTATTTAAAAAAAAGCCAATAAACAATATTGCCATATATATACCGCACCTATACCACAACAAAACCGATTTACTTTCGCCAAAATGAAACCTCATCCACCCTCACCGCATTGTTTATGGAAGGGGGGTGGGTGGGTATAGCAGTTGTGCCATTTTCGCCATCATATACATCTACAAACCATTCAAAAGCTCGCGACAATTTTGTAATTCGTTTTGTTTGAAATGTCACGTCATTTGAAAATCAATCAATTTAAATTAGAAATTTTGTAAGCTGTGTGTGTTTGTAACCTATTTATTTCCTGAAGCATCAACGCGTTTTTTATGTGTTTGTGTGTGTGCGATGTTCCTTGGAATAAATTTCGATCCAAGTCAATGATAAAGTTGTTTTCATTGCGCATCAAAAGAGAAAATTATTTTGGCTAAAGAAAGTTGTCAAGGGGCTCTTGATCCTTTTAAATCAAAACCAATTTCCGAGTGTATGACAGATGGCAGAATGTGCCACACAAGGTTTAAGAAGTATAAGGATCAGAGTGTATTTCAGTGATGAATGAAGGAAACAGAATATATAAGTGGAGCTATATTTAATTTAATATGTGTCAAAGAGACTTGGTGAATTGCGTCGGTGTTTGTTTCATAATATGTATATGAAAGAAAATCAAAAATTGTGTTACACCTTGGATCATTAAGGGGTTGAAAAGTTATACATTTCGGATTCAAATTACAAAATGAGGCTTGAGAGTTTTCGGAACCGGAAATAAATGTGGGGATGACATATTTAAAACCAAACAAAACAGAAATGAATACATAAAGATTTTAGCATGAAAAATAAATGAAATAAATAAATTGTTTTGGGATGCACATAATGTGCAACAAAATGTGCATAGTTTTAGTGTGCAAGCTGCTGCAGACTGAATATTGCGAATAAATGCTGATTGCTGCAGTAGAGAATATTTACCGCATGCTGGACTCTTTATCTGCATTGGACAACAGACCTCTCACTTAATTTCTATTTTTAGTTGGCAATAAAAGCGAATAATTTCCATATAGTGCTTCCATTCATGAATTAAATCACTAGACTGTGGAGAAGAGTCGATTGTCTGCATTGCATATTTTATTTGAAAGCTGCATGCATTTAAATAATTGCATTTATTGAAGAATGATGAAGAGCTTCAGACGTACAGGTAAATGTTTTGCTAAAATGCAAATTTCAATATATGTATTTTTAAAATGCAGAGAAATTTGAAGAATAACGTAAAATTATTTAAAAAATAATAATAATAATTAGTATAGAACTGCATTGAAAGAAAAACATGCAACATTTAATTTAATTCTTCATCTGCAAACTACAATAAAAATACAAAATCAAAAAAAATACAAACAAATAAAAACATCAAAGCAGCAACAATTTCCACACAAATTCAAAGCATTTCTTGCGTATAATGCAACACGCTACACAATGGTTGTCTTCCTACATTTCGTCCTTTGTGCGTATGCACGAACCTCTACTTGCATGTAGCCTTATTAAAAGGATAATAACTTAACATAGACAAACAATTTCTGCCAATTGACAACTGCACCGGAATAAAGCGTCTACTCAATAAGACAAAGCACAGAGTACCTAACCATACAATTTCACTTTAACTATCAGTCTGGTCAACTTCAATCTTTCATAATGCACATCCTTGCAAGCTTTGAATATATACATAACTGCAAAATTGAAATGCTCATCCCATTGCCGTAAAAATGGTATCATACCACAATCTAAATTTTCATTTCGCTTAGCAGAAAATCGACATTGTAGAATGAATATAATGCGGCTCAGCATTCAGAATGCACTCCAATAGTCAGTTACACATTATTGTAGTACATATACGCATGTAAGGACGATGACATTACTGTGCATGCAAGCAATGTACTCACTCATATGTGAGAACACGGTACAGTGACAAAAGCTTGTTGGATGACGCGATATCAAGCATTGAAATGGGCTTTAGGACATTGCATGTTATGAATCTGCAGCTTACGACTGTCGGGACATTTATATATACATATATTGAATCAATAAGGGATTTGATGTAGCGCGCATACAGAAACAGTGTTAACATAAAGTCTGCATATGAATGTGCAATTTACAGTGTCCATTGTAACGGCTTGCGGGTGTGTGCACTCGGATTTGATGACAACAGCATTGGAAGAAAACTGGATAGAATCCAATTAACGGAATGTGAATTGTGTGGATGGATTTTATAGTCATTTGGCTAGTCTATTCTAGTTTTTATTGCGCTTTTTTATTATCCTGAAAGCTTCATAAAAATGAAAATTTTATTATGAAAACTAGGTGGTATTGTTTGAATTTAAAATATTCTTTAAATTAATCTGATTACATTTCATCCGTTTTTAAAAAGAGCTTTAAAATTGATATCCTTTTTTCAAACGAGTATTTCAAAGTGAGCACAAAGTATCGATCTCAATATATTGAGTCACAAAGAGTAGATAGATAAAATATATGTTTAAGGTCACAAGTATTTACCAAAACAACCCCCAAGGATATTCACCCAAATATTTCCCACAAAATTATGCAATATCAAAATGATGCGTGTTGACGTAATATGCATATATTTGGTGAAATACCGCTTCATACTTAAGCTTGTGTGTCCAATTTTGTCGTTATACCGATAAAAAAAAGGGACAAAATAAAGTGTTGTATACCTTTGTTATATATGTATCCTTTGAAAACCCTTTAAAACTACACTGAAAAAAAAAACCCGATTGGTTTGGAACATTGAAAACTTTTACCTGCTTTTGCAAGTTGATGGCTTAAGAAAAAAGTTTTCGTTTGTTGTTTGGCCAAAAGCCTAAAACCAGCATGCCCCACCCACTCCCCACTCACACTGCTCGTTTGACAATTTTATGTTTTTTCAATAAAAAAACAATAGGCTTTTCTTGTAAAGGTGCGCCTCAATTTCTGTCGCCAAAAACCCTATGGCCAAAAGTTTTTGAAAACTTTTTAAATTCTCTAACAGCATAATGTCTCGGCCCCTTATCCCTCATGCAGAATACACTCGGTTGATATTTATACAAAACCCACCCTTTTAAATACCTTGTTGTTGTTTGTTTTCAATTCAGAACACTCAGCTTTAAATTAAATGACCTTTATGCCATTGCCGTGGACGATATTAAAATAACACCATAATTAAGAAATTTCAGATCGTGAGCCCTTGAGATTCTGTGTGTTTTTATTTTTGTTGTGCACTAAACCACTTAAGGCTCAAGGGTGTGTATAATAAGTGAAGCAAAGCAGATTAAAGAGTCGCTATGTTTTACATCATTCACATTGCCTCCCCTGTACGACATAATATTTGGTCGATATTTTTTTACGGTACCATTTTAATGATCAAAACATAATTATGTTACTTTTCCTCAACGCAAAAGTAAATATAAAGCATGAGTGTTGAAAATAAAAGACCACGTTGTTAAAGCCGCACGATATACAACGTGTTGTAATAAAGTTGGGGGATGTATCTGACAAAAGGACCAAAATATATCGAGGTGATAATAAAAACAATTTATAAAAAATAGACGCATATAACTCACTAACATTTGAATTACATAAAAACGCACCCCCACACATGCAGGGATTTTTTTTTTGCCCCCCTTTACAAGTAAATGTGCACTACCCTTGTAGAGAGATTTTATACGTTACAACTATAAAAACATAGACACGTCATAGTAACGATAAAAAAACAAAAAAAGATAGAACCATGTAAAGATAAATAGCAATAAAACACTCGCATATAGTTGGGGAAACGAATAGGCTAGCCAAAAACGTTGTGAATGATATTGAAGAGGAAATTTTGTGCAAAAGGATGGGCCCGACAACGTCCGGCAAACATCACCAATGAAAAATGAGAGGGCAACAAAATATAGAAACATGACTAAAAAAACAAAAAAAGCGATATAGGAAACTTGAAAATATTCACACAAACGCATCCGATTATTCGTGCAGACACAAACACACCCTGTTTCAGTTTGTTGGTTTTTTTTTCCAGTATCCTTTCATCATCAGTTTTTCCATATACATATTTTTTCGTCCTTTTTTTATTTTTTTTGGAACCGTGTCTGTTTTTCAGCATGTCGAATTATAAACATAAAGTTCATTTGCCAAGTTGTTAATTCTTGCTGTTACTGTGCACGGGGTTGTTATATTATGTAAAAGCTTCGATTGAAGAATATTTACGAGGCGTATATTCATAACAGTACATTATAGTCGCATACACCATACGGAAATACATAATGGTGGGGTAATAAAACATCGATACACCGCACTGCTTTTTGGTGTGTATGGCGGGGTTTTGTGAATAAGACGAAATAATTCGCACAAAAACGTAGCATCATGGTGTATCCATCTTTGCCACGGGTAAATACACGCAGGCGATGAGAAGGCAATGTATAAAAGGGATCGCATAATAGGGGTTGGGGATGGTTGTGCGGTATGTAGTTGGTGTGATGAGGGTAGGGGAGGGGGGTGAAAAGGCTCACTGTGAGCTCGCTCTTTGGTGAATCCTTTTTATGTGTACGAAGCAAAATCAAAAGGACGACGCCACTCAAAGGCATAAATACATAAATCCAATTCAATTCGTGACCATTAATTTCCATTCGAGATTAAAGAAAGCGCATGTTTTCACGATCCCAATTAAACGACTTTCTATATTCTGGGGAGATTATTATGTTCGGGGGGGGGGGGGGGTGCAGGGCACAGAAATGAATTGCACTGGCGGACACAATATACACCTGTGCTATTTTTTGCACGCTTTCTCCAAGAAAAAAGGAAAAATCAAAAAAAAAAATTCCAGTATGATGGTTCAATGTATTTTTGCGAAACGCTGAGAAAAGCATTGAATTCAATTCAACCAAAAATACACCACGCCACATGCGAATAAAGAAATTGAAGCTATTTTCGGGGGATGCACAGTTATACTGGGAACACAAAAAAAGAAATCCTTCCACAATGTGCTGTGTATAGCACAATTCAACATTTGCAGACAAAACGTTTCTAAATTTAAATATTTGTTCGACTTCTTTATGCATTCATCGCTTAAAAGCAAACATCTGCACTGCACACACACGCCCGAACTTTGCCAGACATTGAAACATGTATCCATATAATATATTTTATATCGAAAATTGCAAATAAATGTATTCATGTCAACTTGCAATCATCCCTTTTGTGCTGTTAAATTATACTAAATGGTAAATTTGGTCCGTGCGATTGTGTAATGATGACATTTACTTGCGATAAACATTTTTATTTATTTTTGCTTTACACATCAAAGGTATGACGCGTACAATAACGTTTAAGGCGAATGGGGGTGGGACTATATAAAGTCCTTAACGAATATAACAACATTTACCGTCATTCGTGTACATTGTACGCATGAAACGTCGTCCTTCTTCATAACTTGACTGTTTATTCCATGAGCCTAAATCAATGAAGCATGTACACAATTTTATTACGACTTTTGCTATTTTCAGTCATTTTCGCACAACCGTTTTTACCCCCATATTAACTTTGCACACATGTCTATCTAATATTACAACGTATTGACGCGTATGCGGGGGTTAAAATGACGGCATGCCAGTGTAATATTATTTTTGTGTGTGTATTTTTTCGAATATTTTCTATATTGTTTTTTGTTTCAATGTACGAGTACTCGCACACGCTTTTCCTATATTATGCATGTGATGGGGGTAACTATGTAGGTGTTCATCACATGATATTATGTTGATGATGATTATGCGGGGTGGTTAAAGCTTGTTTTGTATTGTTGGTATACGCAGAAGACTAAACAGTAGACGAAGCTTTTCCAATATTATAATAATGAGATTGTCTTTTCACATAGTCACGTGTTACTGACGTCATGCCCGTTTAAGGTGCGTCGAATATAAATACAAAAATTAAATAACGGCGAGGTGTTTGTTCTAGAAATTTGGACGGTTATCACGTAATTATTGAATACACGATTAAGGATAATTTGTTAACATTTAGCAGAATAATTTAAATTAATTCAGCAGCGTTTATCCGGTTTAATTGACTTATAATCGTCCTTGGAATTATATTTTATGGAGTTAACGTGTTTCATAAAACAAACATCAAACTACAACCCTTTTAATATTAAGGGTTAATAAGAATTAAGATGAAAACAATTAAAAAAGTTAACTAAGTGTTGCTTTTAAAATCAAAAAAAAAATTAATTTTTTTTAAAAGCTTACAACTTTTAAAGCCTAGATTTTATTTATTTTTTAAAGTCTAATGATGTAGAATGTATCCCTTGGACACCACAATCAAAGCGCGGAATTTTTCGCAAGATGTTAGAACATGCCCATGTTATTAACAGAGTGTTCAAAAATACGTGTGTAAAATTTGGTAGCGATCCCACTGCCAGTTTTAGCGTGATTGATTCCCATACATACACGGTTGTTTAATTATTATTTTTTAATTAGATTAAATTTGATAACATTAAGTAAGACACTCTTTAAAATATTAATATAGATCCTTTGTAAACTGTAACGCTTAAATGCATTTCATAATTAATGGCAGCCCCATTAATTTAAAACAAAATAATTATAACCCGCTTTTTGCAACCCCTACAAGACAGCGTCTTATCTCATATTATATCGCTTAAGCGCGAAACCCAAGATGTAACGTGAAATCAATATATGTACTTCGGTAGCTGCCTCCCCTCCATTCCATTTTAATTAGTAAAAGAAAATTAATTGCCACTAACAGTTCTTATATTGCGATACAACCTCACACCTTTTTAAGTATACATTTACCCTAACTCTTCTCAATGTCAGTGCTGAGGTCCCCTGCAGCGAGCGTATGTATATGATGTTTCCATTCAAACACAAGAAACAATTAATATACGTCCCCTCCACTAAATTTCATTTTCGGTGTGTCATTCCAAACAACAAGATACTTATCTCAATGACTTTGCCCATTTTAGGGTATGGCATTTTCTTATGCAATACATTTTGATATGAATACTTGTACAATAATATAATGGAAAAATAATTCGCAAAAACAAATTGCAAAAGTTGTTTGAATTCATCTGGGTGCTGGGTAAAATCTCGACTTAGTATATAATCGTGCAAAATAATTTTTTACATAAGCTTTAAGCTCATTCCAGTATGTTTTGAATTCACACTTTAAATTTAAGCCTATAGAATCACGCACAAAGTATTAAATCTGTATGACGTTCATACCTACAATATAATATCCGGAATGCACAACGGGATGAATAACAAACGGGATGCATGATGCATCCCTTTACAACAAATACAAAGCACGAACGCATGCTTATAACAGATTACATGTCATAAATGCAATATGCATTGTCGTGGATTGCTGCCGGCTTAATCAAATATTTACGATGAATTTGCACACACGTTTAAAACACACCACAACAAAATATGTTCACAACTGAAATGCAATTACGTGCACGAATAAAATTAAAAAATTGAGTACGTTTTACAACCTTTTTTATGAAATGAATCAAATAATATTTTTTTGATTTAAGACGCAATAATTTAGAACAAAAATTGAAAAGGATTTAAATTCAGTTAATTTAATTGAAGACTTAAAAATTGCGTGCAAAATGAAAACACTTTTAAAGCGCGTGCTTAGGTAAAATGGTTGCTTAAATCCGACACGTCGCAAAGGGATGAAGTGGCATGGATTTAACAAGCTTTTAAGTTTTGGAGGTGGATTTAAAATGTATATTGTTTTTTATCATCCTGAAAAAATAGGCCAACACCATTTGCGGGTGAAAGCACTCGCATTTGTGAGACTCGACGCGTCACCCATTTCAGCTTTAATGCACACAACATTTAGAAGCATATGAAAACATATTTATGTCAATGAATGAAACACTAATGACTGATATTAAATCATATTAAATGCTCATCGTGCCACAACATTGCACTTGGTGACTTTTAGGACCACTTTTTTTTATATTACGATGCGTTAATTGTAGGGGATGAGGGTGTGTTTTATTTTGTTGCGCTTTATGTGGCGGAAATAACCGACCCATTAACGACTTAATTTGCTCTATAGAAATGAATGATGTTGTAGGTTTTAATGTGCAACGTTTTTGACTCTAAATAAAATAATTGTGGCCACGATTTTTATGTATTTCAATGTCTCAAGATTTTGCACAAACATTTTGTCTGCACTTTAAATATTTTGAAACATTGCAAAAAACTGTGTCATGAAAGTGTTTATCGTGAAATAAATGTTTGGATTTTTATCTGATGGAAAATATTAAGCGTTTTGATCTTGAAAAAATTTAATTCCACTTAATTTGGACAATATTAAGAGCTTTTATTTTGTTAATAGTTTGTTGAGATATCTTGTGACTTATTATATTACAATAAACATGTTGTTAAATTGCATTAAAAAATACTAAAGAGAAACTATTTAAAGAAAATTTTCTACAACGCATAAATAACAAATAATAATTGATTGTAAAATATGGTGATGACACGCATTGTGTACATTTTGACGCGATAAAATGACACAAAATAAATTAATTTTCCTAGAAATTTTCTCAAATACTCAGCTCGACATTGAAAATAACACGACATTGTGTATTATGTATTTAGTTTTGAAAGCAATTTTATGGAACAAACTTCGTCCATTCTGAGAATTCTCTACAATTGAATAAAAACGATAACAATAAATGATAGAATTTACCCAACAGCAAAATAAAAATGAATAAAACTTTTTCAAATATATATCCAATTAAAATAATTTATATTATTGTAAACCACATTAAAAAACCAATAAAAAAAATTGCTTCAGTGACTCAATTATTGGTACACTGCAAGATTAAAGCTGAAGTATCGTATCCAAAATAATGAGACGACATGTGGAAGCACATGGCAACATAATATGTGCAAATGATTGCGGTCGGACATTGGTGAAAATAATTGCACAACAATCATTCCAGAGAATTATTTTATGCATGAGCAAGCACTTGCTGGGCTATAGTCTCCCCAATGATGGTTGTCTGCATGTGTTCTCGCATTTGTGTAGACAAAATAGAAATTCAGACAGCCGCCAAAAGTTTCAGTGAATATGCGTCGTCTCTGGAATTCATTCAATTCTGGTGAAGAACGTCGTTCACTTCCGGTGAATTGCGACACAACAATAGTCGGTAATTACTGACAACCCTGAATGTGGCCAGTGATGTGAGGATGTTAGAACATTAGGGATGAAGTGAAGGCAATTACGTTACTTATGTTACATATGGGTGCAGTTTAATGGTGAATCTTTAATTTTCTGAATGAATAATGAATGCTGTAACTTAGTTTAATATGAATCAATTCAACAATTTACTCTTAATATAAATTGCATTAAAAGGATGTTTAAAAATTCAACATTTTAACACTGCAACAATGCATGAGGATCAAAATAACATGAATCTAATCGACCAAATTGTATCAGAAATAAATACAAAAGTTAAACGAAATAGATTATATATATTTATTTATAAAGGATATAGATTAAACTTGCAACAATGCAATGGACCGTGACTCTTGAAAAACCACTAAGTATAGCTACATAGCGTTCTCAACAAATAAATTATTTACGAACTATATATAACAAAATTAAAGTTCGATAACAAGACAGATGAACTTCTGCTTCTTCTTCAAAACAGGATAATTACTAATGCTTGTGACAGGAGGGCAAATTGATTAGACCTCATGCTTAAAGCAGCATCGTTCCATTTAGATTTATTAAGGAATCAAGACATTGCTGATTGGGGAAGCCTCAAAACAAAATAAACACACACAATATAGCATAATATAACTAGTCTTTGCATTGCAACTATCATTAATCTCCGTTGTGTGCTTCATTACTCAGATGTACTCAGTTGGAGGCAGAGTCAATAAATTTCAAAACCAGAAGACTACCATTATTATATTTGTGTGTAAGTTATAGCGATGAAATTTAAATAGAGGTCCTTTGATTAAATAGATATTGTAAATTCGTTTAGGTTAATCATTAATGATATAAAAAAACTTTAGACGCAATAGAAAGCTTTAAATAAAAAAAGTTATGGTTTAAAAATCCGTCACACCTTCCCCTAATTGAAACATTTAATTTACATATAATGAATTTGTTAACTAATTAATTATTATTTGTGTTTTAAAAATTTAAATTGAACGCAATTAAATTTAATTTCAACCAAATTAAATTACTATAATCTTAATTGTATTAAATATACTATGACAGAATAAAAATCAAATTTATAAGCTTTAAAAGCTTGATTCAACCAGAAAATATATGAGACCAAAAAACACAACGAAAAATTATTTTTAGTGAATATTCGATAGCATAATAGTCAATATATAAAACAAAAGAACTGGTCCAGTTTGCCATATGTGCAGCTTCCATGTTTGAACAAACATAGCAGCTGTGATGTGTATAATGTGAACGCTTTCACATATTGCCCTAACAATATATATCGATATATATCTATTTAAGTACTAACTAATACAATGAATATGCGCTGGACGACAACACAGCTTTTGCAAATCCAGTTGGGGAAAAAGTTTGCCAAAGCTGCAAAAATGTGTTGTTATTAGTTGGCCCTTGTACATCGAATCTTGTTATGTGCGGCCACATTGATAGTGAGGCATTAATCAATATAAGAAGTTTTATCAAGCCAAAGTGATATGTGTAAGGCAATGGGGTGTGAATTTTTTTGGGGTTTGGGAATGGTGTTGCAAGTTTTTATATTAAGCTACAGTGGGGCTGTATAGTTAGTAACAAAATGAAGTGAGTTAAGACAAGAGATAAACAAAAATGAATAAACATGAAAGAAGAAGTTCTGACATTGACAGATAAACTTTTAATCAAAAGGATTCTATTCTTTTATGTATCAGGCAACTATTAACTGGATTTCGCATGCATATAAACTTTTAAATTGGGATTCATCAACACAAAAGTAATTGATGGGTGTGAGACTATAATATTTGCACAAGTTTAATGAAAAATTGTGTTCCCGACTCTAATTATTTACCAGGACATTTTCTAGATATCTACGATTTCTTTGGAGACTAAGTATTTATTTTTTGGAATCTAACATGTGCATTATCTTCAATCAATGAATGGAAGATCAATGACTTAAAATCAGAAGAATCAAAAATGAAACATAGTCTTGAAGAAAGTAAACGCATAAAGTCGTCAATCAATATTCTTCTTTATAAATTTTGTGTGTCTTCTTTTTGTGTTGTGCCTTGTCAATTTTGCAGGGAACCCTCATCAGTGCTTTGATTTATTGCTGAAAAATAGACTTCAATCATAAAACTTTTACTGAAATGCTCATCAAATTATATGTTCATTGTGTGTAAATGTGGGGACTTTGCTGCTTCAGAGATCACATATTTTGTTTCGTTGGAAACGTCTCTGTTGTGTTACCAGGAAGTAGGTATTATCATGTGGACGACGTAATGTGATTTTATAGGAATATTGTATTTTAAGGAAATTATTAAAATAATAACATCCTGATTTATAGGAAATTTAATTTTCACCCTTGCAAAAATGCAGTTCCCCTTTAAAATATTATTTTTATTATAGTAACGAAATCAAATTTAACTGTATTTTTAAATGAAATATCAAACTTTCAATATAAAGTATACATTTAAAATAATAAATAAAAATTTAAAAACATTAAAAAGCAAATAAATAACAACGAAAATTTACTATGAAAGCAGCAGGATATAAATAAAAATCAGTAGGCCAAAAGAGTGATTGGTGCGTCCCCATTTCGCAATTTCCCACCCTTATCCCCGAATTCTTTTGCGCATTATTACTTTCTATTGTACAGTTATATTGCGGGAAATATACGCACCTTCATATGCCGTATTTTATGTATTATATAGAAAATATTGTGACATTAAATTTGATGATAACAATGGGAGCGAACGCTTCCACTTTTCCGGTACACGCACTCGATAAAAAGAAGCGATTTCGTGAATGCTGCCATCTTTAAATGTGATATTGTTGTCTAGAGAGTGGCGCGCACACCAAATGGAGGAGCACGGCATGTTGTTTGGGAATTTGACATCGTGAAGAAAAATTTAAATTTACTTCATCGTCGCATATTACAAAGCACCTTAAAGGCATGACTCCCTCATTCCAGAAATAGAAATAAAGGGAAATGACTGTATTCGTGCAGTATACACAATTTACATTGCTTTGAGTTGTGTATAGTCAAAGGCTCTCAGAGGGTTAAGCTTTTAAGTCAAGTATTATGTTTCACTGTAAAAGCTTTTTAGTGTTTTTCTAACAAAACAACAAGGATATATAATAATGTAATGTTGTACAGTTGTTCTTTTCAAGGAAGTGAATGCACAGATGGATAATTTAAAAGTTGAATAAGCTAATTACCGCATAGACTCTGCACACCAGTTAAATGTCATTCATATAAGGTTTACTTGTACACAGCTACTACATCGGCATCATGCAAAACTAATTCTGTTTTGTTTAAATAAAACAAACACAAAAAAGACCCTTTAATTAAGCCTATTATAATATGCTTGTAACCCCCAAGCAAAGCTGTGTGTTAAAGCTCACCAATCCCTATGCAATTAAATGAAAACAAAATGATGCTAACTTTGGTATTAAGGTGGATGGATAATTTTGCGAACCAAAGATGCCGGGTTATTGTATCAAAAAGGCAAAAGCTGTCAAGTCAAACCTGTGAGCTTATGCTTGAACTAAAAGTAATGCGAAGGCGGGAATAAGGAAACGCCCCTAAATTGGATCAAAATCCTTTTTTTATCCGTCTATTTCAGCATTATCTTTGCTGGATATAATTTATCTAAAGTGTAATCTGCTCATAGCGCTCCCTTGAGGAGCATCAACTCATAATCGTATATGTGTAGTGTGTACTATCACTTTAAATGTGTTTGTAAATATGTGTAGCAAAATATACAAAAGGATATTTACTTAATCAAAAAAAAAAAAAAAAAACTTTCAACTCAACATTCACTTTTGAATGCATTTCCATTATAAATTTAGGCTTTGCAATTGATTGAATGACCTACATGATTCTCGTGTGTATAGTTAGAAGAATAAATATGTTAACATATGCACCACCGACACGAATGTTTGCTTGTCGTCCTTGTGGGTAAATGCATTTTTTATAATGTTGCTGCATTGTCACCGTGTGTAGTTACGTGAAAAAATGGTTGCCGTATAGAATTGTAAGTAAACTGCCTTGGGAAATCTCGGCAGAGGCATAAACGAAATAAATACAATGAAGCGAGTTTCGTGATTCATATATCTAGGTCGCAATGTTGTTTAATTGAAAGGAAAAGGGTAGTAGATGTACAATAACTATATTTATATATTAAATATGTTTCAACGTTGCAGTTTCGTTGCAGTGCTTATAACAATTTGGAAGTTATTTTTGTTGCATTGAGTTTTTTTTTTTGACAATCACATGTTAAATCAGTTACAATAAAAGTTTTTTAACCGAAATAATTGAGTTTGTGTTCAGCATATCAAAATTAAAGGTCAAGCAATGATTTTAAGGATTTATTTTAAAATTTAAAAATCTAACAAAAATAGGTAGACTGACTTAATGTTTTCATAAAATGGTTAATTCCGTGTTTAAATTAAATATTGTAAAGGACTCATTATTTAAAACCCTTTTTTTGCAATTTTAAATATTTGCCCACACCACAAAAATATTTTAAATTACAAAAAAAGGACTTTATTTTATTAAAAATTCATAAAGGTTACAAAAATGTACTAAAATATTTTTTAACGAGAAAGTAAATAATTTTTAATAAAATAATTAAAGAATATTCTGCATTTTATTTTAAAGTTTAAAACCAAACACAAATTGTCGTACAATTAAAAATCTTCCAGCATTCCCTTAACTGCATGATATTGATGACTAATTAATAAATCACCCTTATTATTTACATCACAAAAACGAGGCCATATTTTTAACCATTTTCCACATAATACGAGCTTGTATATAATATGTGAAACAATCACAAGAGCATTAATATTTTTATTTAAGTAATAAATGTTTGTGCGAGCAATTTTCCACATAAATACAAACAAGGTATGAAAATTTAATGCAGTTGCAAATTGTATATGAATAATTATCGAAATAACTACTTCAGAACAAATTATTCAAATATGTATTACATATTGATGCTATTGAATACGTAATTTATATCGACTAATTAATGATGCATGTGAAATAATTGCATTGTTATTAAAATAGTTATTTACGTGTGATTATCACAATTATATTGAGAAATATATAGTTATGGAGAAATGGGCGTATGCTTTATTTGCCGCAATAAACAAATAAGGGATGATTCCGGAATGTTATGCGCTTGAAAAGTGCGTGTCCGGTTTTGATATTAATTGATCAATTATTATAATGAATTAAAAAATAATGTTGAGTTTAATTAACCTCAACGTTTGTGAATTGATTATTCACCTTTATAATGCTGGATTATTAATGGAATGACGTTATATATTATATATAGATTAGTGAGAGAAAATTAAATCAGATCACTTCAACTTTTAAAAAAATTGACAGGAAAACGGTGACTTAATTAAATGACAAGGAAAAAAAGTTCTGATAATTAAAAAATAATATTTTTAAAATTAAAGTACAGAAAAATCCTTTAAAAGAAATTACACAAAGACGTCAACTATACTTTATACTTTATTTTAGTGCAATAAATAAGCGAATTTCCATGAAGACCGCAAAAAACCATCTGCACAATTCCCAATTGCAAATCAATACAACATCAATCCATATTCATCATAAGAGCAAGAGTCAAACTCCAATAAATAAATAAAAAATCCTGCAGTCACCACCAGATGACTTCATAAAAGCTAAAGACACTCAGCGGGACAGATAAATCAAATGGAATGTCATCAATAAACAGCCAATTAAAATGCGGTTCAATAAACGTTTACACCAATGTCTTTCGCACATGTGTCACAATGTCATGATTTATGGATGCTCCAATATTATTTACAATATATAAAACAGGAGATATTTACAAAATTTATGCTTCTCACCACCCACAAGTACATATAAGTGCAGGTGTGAACGTTTTATTTATGTGTAAACATTTATTTAGTAAGTTTACTGTATCCAAAATGTCAATAAACATGAATTTACGTCCTTAATATTGGTCTCATGTATAAATGTCCTGGTGCTTCTTTTTTTTGGAATTATAAGATAAAAGGAAAATTTGCACAAGCTTTCAGCATAACGACTTTAAATCTTCTTGATGAGACGAACATAATAAAATTATCATTTACTCTCGTCCGTATCCCGCACCCCAATTTAAGGATAATGAATCTAATCTTTCACAATGCAAGTACCATGATGATGATCCCAAGTTGGTAATTTTTGTGAAACAACTCGAGAGTTGGGGCTTTACATTAAATAAATATACATAGTTCAAAATTAAATATTACATCCCTTATATGCTGACAAGCAAATGAGTCAGCTAGATCATCAACTGTGTGCTGTTGTCGCAGTTAAATTGTATATTATACGAGCACACTGCAGTGACTACATAAATATACCTGAGCGACTAAAAGCTCAAATTGTAAATAATTAACCAGGGATATGCGGGCGAAAGCGAAAATGATTAATTCGATTTTCCCAAGGTAATTTGGTGACATTTTTCCGCACCTTGTTATATTATACGTCCTCGAGCATTACACACAAAATACAGTTGGATGTTCCATATCCATATAAAGCTTCCAATGTGGAGTTTTACCACCCAACGCACTCGTTCTATAAAATACCTACGTATAATATACTCGTTTAAACCAGTAATTTGTACATCAGGTATTCCCACCCAAAAACCCAGAAATGTACCCACTTATATTATGATATAGCGACTTGTAATAAAATTAGAAACTCAACGTCAAAGGTAGTTTGCGTTAAGCTTTCAATATCCCGATAGCACTTGCGTTTGAAAATAGAATTTTATTAAATTAGTTTGCGCTATGAATTGGAAGGGAATTGCTACATCGATTACGACCGCACATCAAATAATGAACCATCAAAATCGCTCGTCGCTCATGTGTCGGTTGCACCATGTTCTTAAACTACATATATATACATAACTACGATGTGAAGCCGGCTCATCTGCCATACAAAGCAAACAAAGCTTTATTCGGTTTCCATATAACTCTCACAAAAGGATCAAATTAGAAGCATTACAGGCGCACGAGTATATAGGTCCATTTATACGATAAAGTTTGTCGCACCGTCCATTTAGTGTTGGTTAACTGAAGATATAGCATTTTCGGTTGGGCATTTATAGTTGCCTCCGCAGATAACATGCCCGCACCAACTTCTATAATGGATACCAAATCACCCTCTGGGATGGTTTTGTGCAATAGGTATCCGTATTCCGTATATAGGCTTAACATACAATCGCAATTTACATTCTTCTGTGACACATCTAAGTATTCCCCACATTATATGAAAATGTATTTTACCGAAAATGAACATTTTCATCCCACCCAAGCATTACAGAGTAGTGTATGAGTTTATCGTCCATCCCCATATTCACTGTCATTCCATTACAAAACATTTTGAGGTTAATTTTTGTTTGAGAATGTTGTCTATATTTAATGTGGACCATTTATCGGCATTTAATAGCTGCCATTGTGGCGACCGTAATGAGAATTGCCTATATGTAGTCTATTGCATAAATACAGGGACTTTAATATGTGTGAGTGTGTGTGTGTGTTTTTTTTTGTAAGCACTTGTATAAGAAGCTATGATGGAGTTTTTGCCACCGCAAAAGCGCACACATAAACACACACACACACTCTCTAGCAAAGTGAAAGACGAATGCTTTTGGTGAACGGCAAAACAACATGCTATATAGCCACATGAATCACCTAGCGTCGTGTTTTGTTGGTAAAATATAAAGTACATTACATGCGTTATATGGAAAGGGTGTGTGTATTTGATGGCAAAGAAATAAAGACGACTAACCTGGATATATGTACCTACGTGTAATAAAAAATGGAGTGGTATAAAAGAATTTGACGCAAGAGACATGGTTGGAAGTGAATACAAGTGAAACATGCCACATCATCAACTTGAACAACTTATTTGAGCTTTATTTAATATTATTTAAATAAAAGTTTTGCGCACAAAAAGTTTTATAAGGCTCAAAAACATTAAGGAAGTAATATTTTTTTAAGTATCCATATTATGTGCACTAAGTATAATTTTATTTTGTGTTTAGGTAAATGCATTAAGTGTACTACTTTGTTGGTATAATTGTAATTTTAACACCACAAGAATATTTTAGTTAAAGGAAGGAAAATTCATAAAAGCTTTGAGAATATTTAACTGTAATTAAATTGACCTTAATGTGTTTATTTATGTAGATCCACTCCAATAACAATTGTTTAATTTCAAACAAGCAGGGTAAAATAATTAAAAAGTGACGATTCTTCATTTTCAAGGAATTACCTTTCTTTAAAAATAAAAGTCAGTTAAATTGCGAACACAAATTTAAACATAACAAAAATGGGGTACTTAATCCTTAAGGTGGTTAACCATTCCTAGACTTAATACAACTACAGACGACTAACACTCTATAGCTTAATGTACTTCACCCCACAATTCATCCCTCAAAAACTCCTTTTTTAAATTAGTAAAACAAGTTACTGAGTTAAATATTCCTTATTTGGAGTACTCAATCTGGGGTTATTATGCAACTTACATCCCTTTCCCCCTATTACTTGCACAAAAATTTTATTGCTTATATCTTTGAATGCTCAAACCATTTCTAACTTTTACTGCAGCTGTCTGCACTCAAAGTTATGCTTTTATTATGAATTTCACAACACAAAAGACAATACGATGTCGATATTTAAATAAGTACATACAGTGAATTGCAATCAAACCAAGCGTAATTGGAGGCGACATAAATCTGGGAAATATACTCGCATGCACATAAAACTTTTAGGAATGCTGTCGCAAAAATCAAGCAGTCACCTGAGACATATAGTAATATGTGCAATGTGTGTGTGTTCTAACTTCTACAAAATGAAAATACTCATGCAAAATTTAATACATAAAATAATACAAGGATAAAGTGTACAGGAAGCTACGAGGAAGAGCACACCCATATAGTTTTTTATATGGTGAGTGAAATCAAATGGTTATGAAACACACTTCGTACATTGTACATTCAAATAAAGAAAATGCAAACCTCTCAGGGGTTATGCTTTTTAAGGGAAATTTCAACTCACTACCTTTCCCCTATATTACAGCTTATGTGTCATATTATGCTTTATGTACACATAAATGCGTATGCCATGTGAATATATGAGCGCATCATTTTGTCACATTCCATTACACCGACACAAATCGAGTGACAGGTAAATTTTCAGTGACATGGAAAAATCAAGTGAAGCTCTAGTTAGTTGGCAAATTGTTATACACTTTTTAAGTACGAGCATGGCAGACAGCTGATTTGTATTTAAACGGCTTAAAATGTTGAATAAATTAAAATATCGATAAAATCGAAATATCGTTCGATAAACTTTTTAAATCGAGAGGTTAAATGCTGTCCAACGAAAAGCATTTTACACGCCGCAAATATTAAATGTTCAACATAACAATTTAAACATCTTTAACGCATAATAAATATTATCGATTGATACAAATAAAATAAATAAATAAAGATTTAAACTTCAATTTCAATGCATTCATAAATATCCAGATTGTGAAACTTTTGCTGTTATGAAAATGTTTCACAGTTTCCATCCTAAATACACATAAAAATGCGTGATATGTTCTTTAAAGCCATGAGTTATGACACTGAATCAATACTATGCGGCATATATAAGATCAGGGTTGTAGTTGCCAGCACCTACGTATGTAGCAAACCCCATGAATAAGGGTTAAAAGGTACACAACACACAGGGTAAACGAATTCTCAAGTAGCGTCAAATCATTCACTCAAGTGCTTGCATGAATATTGAACTAAGTATTTCGGGAAATCCGCAAGAGGCACAGTGATATGAGAATATTGGTATCCTTACTTATAATGCTCACGCACATAAAATAAAAAGGGGTCCTTCTTGATATAAGCTTCTCTCAGTGTTTCCTACACAACACTTGAAACACTACTCATGAATTCATTTCTTAACAAAATGTGTATGCCCACAAATGTTTGTTCTATACATTAATTTGTTGTAAAACACGAGAGCACATAATTGATCAACATAAGCAACCATTAGAATGTACAAAAACCGAGCAGGATTGCGAGCGAAATGGATGTTGAATGGCATAACCAGAAACTCTATATTTGAAATAATTATTGTGAAACTGCGTGTGGAGAGGATTAACGTCTTAATTAAATTATCTATTGCGGATTAATATACATTTGGCTACTCACTGTGTGTGCGGATTTTGTGCACAGTACGTCGCTTAATCCTATATGTATTCATGTTACATAGATGCCTATACATATCGCAGTGAGTTGAAGCTTTCCACAAAATTACCTTGGAGCTTCCCAATCCAATTTTCTTTACACAACATCCACCCCACCATACACATTTCGTTCAATCTGATTGAAAATGGAAATAATGCGTTTCTTGGCAGCCCTGTAGGCGGGCATGCCGATTTAATTGATTTGCGGTTCTTTCTTCCTGCCACATGGATGTAATGCGGATTTAGGATTTCACATTGTGACATTGCGTATTTTCATGACAATAATCTTGCCACCAATTTTAAGAAAGAAAACATAAATTAGTTTGTATGGTTAAAGCACAATTTTTATTTTTATTTTAACAAAAAGGACTTACTAAAATATTAGGATTTTCAGTAATTAAGCTTTCACACCCTTTCACATACATACGACTTTATATTTAAATTAGCAGTCAACTTTTTTTTCCATCATGTGAAATTTGTGCGTGATTATAAAGTGCTTCCAATGTAAATTGAAATTGTTTGTTGTCGTCGCGTTAACAAGAAAAACTTTCATCTAGCAGACTAAAATACTTATGGGCATATATATAGTTAAACAAACATAATATGTGTTTTTGTATAATATAGTGGGGAGGATGCTGTTGGCTACATAAGCATGTTTTAAACAAATACAAATTTCATGTGTCTATTTGCTTTGAGTTTTGTAGATGCTATTTTGCTATGTACGCAAACTTTGTCATGCTGCAATGTGTAAACTTGCTACTTTTTTGCTGCAAATTTTGAGCATGAAAATTATTACAATTTGGTGCAAAATATTTAATTAAAAAATATAAGTTTTTGGTGGAATTTGTGAGCCTTTTAAGAGATGAAGCAATTAAGTATGTTGTTGATGGTGAAAATGCTTTGAATTGTTAATTTATTTTGAAATACTACGTTATTACGTGTATGTAAATTTAAAATAAGTTAATTCTTGTACAAAATAATGATAGTTTTGATACCATTTTTAAATTAAAATAAATAAAACAAAATATGTAAATATGAATCAATTATTTAGCCATCGTTATTTAAACTATTTAAAATTCGAAATGAAAGCTCATGTAGGTCCAAAGTTCACGGATAGGTGGCGCTGCATTTAAACATAAATTACTATTGCTGTTGCAAAGCTTCAACACAGATGTCGTTGTTTTATTTATTTTGTAATCACAAAAATGTCTGCTTTTAAATCGAGTGCACTTCCAACCAGAAGGAGTATTAAAGTTTTATGGCATTGAATTTAAAAATATATTCCTCAGTCCATTTTTCCATTCCACCACGCTTTACAATTCGTAAGCACTTAATTTTTATCGATTTTGCAATATGTGCAGAGAACTCATTGTATTTAGGTACTTTACATAAAAAGTTCACAATGAATGAATAAATGAATTAATTGTGCTTTAAAGAATATGTACATATGTACATAAAAAAACGAAATTGTTTCAAAGGTGTGGATAATTACAATTAAACATTTAAACGAAGCATTGTTGTCGAGTTTAATTAAATTTAAAACAAATATTACCATCGTGACTGAACTGCAAATAAAGGCTAAACAACGGAGGTACATATTCATAACAAAACTAAACATATAAATGAATAAAACGTAAAACAAGTACATATGTATACAAAATAGTCTAAAAGCAAAATGACGACGACTTAAAACTTCTCTGTATATCATATTTTTGGTCACATCTTCGTTTTATTGTTGCACATATAAATTCAGCAGCCGCAATATAACAGCGAAAAAGCGGCGCCACAAATTTTATTACCTAACAGGAAGAAATGAAAAGTATTTACACAAAATATATAAAAGCAACAATAATAAAACAAGCCAACCGACCAAAATATACAAAAAAAAAAAAATGTTCCTTCAAAAAGCTTCTGCCCGCTTATAACCCCATTGAAGGGGTGTGAGCAATATGAGAACTGGTAGCATCAGTGAGCAGCTTTGGCACAAAAACAACAACTTAAAATAATGGTTGAAAGAAATGTAATATAAAGTTGTGCACAAAAATACATTTGAAGCTTATTCAGGGATGGAAATGAGCGGACGAATGGTGAAACGTACACAGCTAAAAATATATAGAGCTTTTCCAACTGTGCTTTTGAGAACACACAGGGCGAGGAATAAACAAATGTTCCAGGCATATACACTAGCAAGTAGCAAGTAGGTGAGCAACAGCAGCGCACCTTGAGAATGAAATACAGAAATGAATAAATATAAATTTATATACACAAAAGGGATGAAAAGCACACGATATTGCAAACTTATACACACAAACATGAAAACACACAGGGTTGGTGTATTAGAAAATTACTTATGGTATTGGTGTGTTTCAATTGGCTGGGATTGTGAATGGGAAAACAAATCCAAGTGTTGCTAGTCGTAGCAGAAGGAACAAAATTTACAGTATAAAAAAATTCCTAAAAAAAAACTTTAAATATGGGAAAGCATGCAGAATTTCCAACATACATACATGAAGCAGCTGGCGCAAGTTTTATGTACGAATGCACAAAAAAAAGAGGTGGAAAAAAGCGCAAAAAAAACAACAGGAACTCGGAAAGATCTAAGCGAAAAGACGCCACGGGCACCAAGCAATTAAGGGCAAGGGTTCATTTGTTTTTGTGTACTCCATTTTTTTTTTCATTTCATTTTTTTGCTCTTCATCTACACGTTTTATTTTAGAGCGCACAACTTTTCTTTATATTCATAACGCTTTATGGATTCCCCACTCTCCCCACCTACTCATTCCTAATTTTCTTATAATGTACAGGGTACTGCATTTTTGCTAACGGGAATTTTTCATACCGATGCGTGGTAGTGGAAAAAATATTCTATATAGTTGTTATGGGGTTTAAGGGTGCAGTATATGTGTAAGCAGTAACAAAAAAATAACAAAATAAAAGAGGAAAACTGAACAACGACTGAAAAGGGACACAAACAAATCTTAGCACATATAATAACTGTGTAGGAAAAATGTGTACATATTATTCAGGATGTAGAATTGTTTTATTTTCTGTGTTTTCTTGTATTTTTGCTGCCCGCTGCGTCGCAAGGAACACGCGCCCTATATATAGAAATCGTATTGCACGGCATTTGGGGGCTGCAGTGCAGATGAAAACTACACACACAATCTTAACACAACACATATATAAAGTGGGTGGTAAATGTACGCGCAGTGGTAAGATATAAATTATATAAGGTGGGATAAGCACACGAAAGATATTGCCATTTAAGAAGTAGAATTCGCCGAAATTGAGTTTGTTTTGTGTGTATTTTGTTGTTTATCTTCTCGCAATTGGTTTACCTTCACCCTGTAAAATATATGTATAAGCAGTATAACCGTATCAAGGGTGTTAAGGTGGGATTGCATGGGATTTCACAAAATAATTCCATTTAAAGTGGCAAACGATTCGTTACATCCAAATGCTTTAGATATCTTACTGGATATTTAGTGCAAAGAAACGCAATGCAACCATTTGCAATGAGTGCTCGCATTCACGTTCTATTAAGAGTCATCTTTCCGTTTTTTTTTCTGTATGAATTTGTTTTGAATATGCGTACGATTTAACGAATTCTTTTTTATTTTTGATTATTGTTAAATGAAGGATAAGTTTTTTATTTAGAAAATGGTATGTTGATTGAAATTGGAAAATAAATACTCCGTTTCAGAAATAACGTCAAAAAACTTTTACCAATTTTTGTTTTTCAGAAAATAATTCCCTAATAATGTTGTAACAAGGAAACAATATTCTTTTCTCGTTTTTATTTAATAAAACCCATTCATAATTATGTATTTACATTAAAGTCAATGCTCAAAAATTTAAAAATACAATCATTTTCTAAGCAGGTTTCTTTAAATTTAGTAATTGCTTGATGCTTCAAAAACATAATACGGATTGAAAAAACAAACTAAACAAATTGTTGCTCATATAGAGACCTATTATTAAATTAAAAGAAAATTTAAAATACTCAAAAATCACTTAAGTAAATAGGGTTTACAGAATTTCTGTTATTATAATATCGTTGAAAACGCAAAATACAAAATATATCACACTTTAAGCGGTCAAAACATTTTTAAAATCGGCAAACAGAACCTTAAGTATAAATTACAATTCGTATATGTGCGACTGCACTTGAAAATTCCACTTGATGTTCATTGTTGATGCATTTGAATATTATGGGTGCACTCCCCAATACACAGGTAATGCATGTGAAATAATTGGAGTTCACGCAGGCAACGCGATGCATCCATTAATGATTTATGTGCTGATGAGGGCGCGTGTCGGCCAATGAATCACAATTAATTAGTTGGATACCATTCGGCTTGAATAAACCCAATTTATCAAATGATGTGACCACAATAGCTAGCTATAGAATACGCTGCAGCCCTACATTTATAGTATATATTCGAAATGGAATGTGCAGCATAATGTGCATTCACTTCTAAGTATGTAATATGCATCATGCACGCTTGAGGGAATTAAGATATATTTCAATGTACTTTGCTGTATGAAACAGCACTGTGTCGTGTCAATTATGTTATGCACCTTAAAGCAGACACCCATTTCCTGCATCTACAGTTTTTTATAGGTTGGAATTCACATTTGTATGTGGACTCATTATTACAATTTTAATCACAATGTTATCCACAGAACGGTAATGTGAGCCTATTTGTACTTTGTATCTTGAAAAGCCTTGCATTTAAAAGGGTAAGTATACAAATATGCATATTTCAATTTATGTGGGGATGAGTAAAACATAGTTGTGGCTTGTGCAAACATTTTATCTATCCATATAATGGTTGGCATGTATATGAGCGTTGAGAATTGAAGGCGAAACCACTTACCAAGAGACCACATCATGTTCATACTTTGTATGGGACTGTGTGTATATTTCTAAGAAACCAACCACTCAAGTGGACGAATAAAATGTGTGTGGACAGCCGGCCGATGTACGTAACTATAAGGGATAGTCGTCGCCTCCTGTCTAACTAAGTATAAGGGGTGAAATGAAATGAATAAAAAAAAAATCAACATTCTTTTCAATTCCCATACTCTCTTGCACAACATGTCGAGTACAACTTTGTGGTGAATGATCTCATAAGTGGAGGATGTTGTCAAGTGGATATAGAAAAGTTAATGATATGTCGCTTCGTCTTCTTTTCAAAATAATTCTATATTTATTTAGTTTTATTTGTCATTTTGTTTATATAAATAAATACTTTTGCCTACATTTCTTTCTCATCTTATTTCAATACACTCAACATAATAGACATCAAGCAGATGATTTCATTAAATTTAAATGGACTTAAATATCAACCGGAACTGAATGGACCCAAATGGACATTTTATTTGTATCCTTATATACTCCAATTTATTTTTATATTGTTATAAAATAGAAACGTTCATTCGTACGTTTATATAAATGCCTATTTTATTGTGTCGCATTTATTTTATGTGTGCGCCGCTTAGAAAATAAGACAAAAACAACAAAAAAAAAAGGAATTGTTTACTAAATTCATGGCAAAACAAAATGGGGCGTGGGATTATTGCTTATAAGTGTGAATGAGCCTTAAATATAGAACAAATGTTTATGCTTAATTATTTATATAGACTTTTGCATGAGACGGTAGTGTCACGAGTACTCTAAATGCCAACTGAAATAAAGTTAATAATTTAGTACATAATATACAGTTAAGTATTTTATATATATTAACGTTCAAAATAGCGGCAATAAATTTTTAATTCAAATTAGGACATCGAAATATTTAAGCCGAAAAATCCTTCAAGACACTTACATAAAATGTATTTATTTTTCATGTCTCTGTGCAAAGTGTACTTTATGAATGACAAAATGCTAAACCCTCACTTCAATATTATAAATTTAACCCAAATTTAAGGAACATCAAAAAGGGAGCCCCTTTTTCCACTGTAAGTGAGTACAGATACAATTTATAGGACGTTATTTTGCATATTTTCTTTATAAGAAACACAAATTTACATTCTTTTATATACGTTGGACATATAAAAAAAAAAAAACGTAAATGTCACAGAAGGACCCAGTTTTTCTGGCACATGCTATCAAAGCTTTTGTATTGCAGAGATCTCTGCGTGCAGATAGGACATCAAAAATAGCCCAACTTTATGGAATAATCAATGTACATGAGACTGATCACATTAAATGTTTTTCCTATGGAATAACGGAAGCTTAAAAAACGATAGAATTCGATAAATAATTTTATAGCCTTGATGAATGCCGATTATTTTGAAAGCAATTATGTATTTTCGTATGCAAAAAAAAACAAAAAAACAAACGTGAATTGAATTTTGTTTCAAACAACAATAAAATAAAAGCATATATGGCATTAAAAAAGTGCGTGACATTGAAATAATTAAAACAATGAATATTTAATTTCACATTTACAAAAGAAGCCTTACAACTTGCATGTATGTAAATAAAATGGAATTTTTGAACACGTTTACACAATGTTTGTGCGTTCATTTCTTTGCTTGTAGTATAACTGAAAATAACTTAAGTCCCTGTAGAGTACAGGTACCTTCATTACACTGACTTATCATCGTTTTAAACAAACATTGAGCGTGTACAGGATCAAAAGACACACACACACACAAATTGATGTAAAAATAAACAATTTACTATAAATGTGTGTGCAAGATTTTAATCAAAAAGAAATAAAGGCGCGCGCTGTAAAGAAATGCGAAATGAAGCGCAGGGCCTGAGGATATAAATAATATACACAAGAAGAAAACCTTGTGTTGAGGGTCAAGTGCAACAACCAACATCGTATTCCATAATATGTATAGCAAAATGCCACTCAACATGAACTCCAAATGATGAACAATTTATAAATTCTTCTTAGTTATTTCAAGATGTTCTACAACTGTACGTACAAAATACAAGTACTATATATTTAATGTACAACAGATTGTGCATTTAAGGGCAAAATAATTCACACTGGCACAACCTATTAAGAAACATCCACACTTGTACTAAAGTACTCGGCTAAAATCTCAATCAAAAAGTGACTCAGCGAGTCAGCACACTCATTACTCTTTTAAGGACTTCTCCTCCATCCCCAATACTCGCATATCGCCACATGCGGACAGTAACTATTGTATTTGCGTATGCAAAACACTGCGCTATATATGGAATGGAAGAAACTCAACTGAATTTGCTACAATTGCATTCAAGGCGAAAACTGGGCCAAACTTTCTGTAAACTTTCAAATCTAATCTGTGTTCCTGAGTTACGTTTACATTGCAAAGCACTCCAATTTGTTATATAAATCTATTAATTATTTGGGGAAGACTTGCGATGGCGTATTTCGCATATTATGTGGGGAAAAGGAAAATGTTTGCACATCACAGTACGCATATATGAATTAAGAATGGAAATTCAAACTTTACATGATGGTTTTACATGTGTAAGAAATAAAATCGTGTAGGTAGAAGCTGCTACAGTTATTATTATATGTAGGACTGTTAATTTTTAATGGACTTGCTAAACTAAACAGACGTACAATTTAGACATATATCAGGAATAATGATTATGTTTGAAAATAAGACAATGTTTTTAATTGAATTGATCAATTAATTAATAAATTATCATAATTAAAGGAAGCAGTTCAACGCCCTTATTGTGTGGGGTGTAAATGTGAAAAATTAATTATTTAAATTGGACTTAAGGGAAAACAATTTGCCACGCCCATTTTAAAGATAAATGAGTGGAAGCCTAGATGGTATGTACATTGTACAGTTATTAAGGACACAAGAAATGGTTTATTAATTATTTAAAGAGTTCAATTTACAATTTGCTAAATAATATTGAATTGTGGGCTACAAAACATTTTACGTTGTTATCAAAGATGAAGAGGGTTAAAAACATATTAATTTCAAGGTCAAATAAAATGTTTTTTGCTTTAATGAATTGACTTAAATACTGATTAATCTATTTAAGAACAGGAAGTACTATTTACACACACATTAAATAGTCTTTCATTCCATTAAATTTCGAAACTTTAAGGATTTATGTAAAAAGGGTTGTAATTTTATAGCAGTTACCCTCATAACCTTGATGGATAGGCACCTTTACAAAAATCTTCCATGATCCTCCACAAAAATAACGACATTGTCACATAACCCAAGAAAAAAAATTTTATCGAAAAAAAAAACGCTTTTACCCATAAAAAAAAAAAAATCCACCCCTTTAAAAATCAAAGCTCAAAGAGTTGATTGGCATGAGAAAACCATGTCACGATAAATAATACTAGGTTAATCGATTTGGAAAAAAAAAGTGATAGAATGCCTACCCAGGGTGACAATGTACATGAAAATCTATGAGTTATACAATCTCAAGGAAATTTTGTCCCATCTCAAAATGATTGCCTTAAATATTTCAAAATCTATATTTATTAAACTTCATGTACAACTTTCTATACAAGGAAACCAATATATTATGTTTAAGGACAATTTTATGCAATCAATTATATACACATAAAATAATACTTGCATAATAATATAATTATATTGTATTAATCATTTTACTAAGTTTTGTTGCTTTACGGAGATTGAACAAAGATTTTAATTAAAAATCTATTTGTATTAATTAATGAAAGAACTTTAGGGATGTGAAAATACTCTGCAGAAGAAATCAATTTTATTCAAGTACTTCTAAGTAAACTATAATATAGTCTAGAAGGAATAAGGGATAATAATAATTAATACAACGTAATAAAATTATTCATGTGAAAAAGCATAAGAAAAAATCAAAGGATTTTTTTATTGCAGAAATAAAATGGAGCAAATTTTTTCTCATAACTTATAAAAGGAAATGAAAATTGTATTATTTATGCATGCTTGCAGAGTTCTAAAAGAAAACCCAGTATTTCATTGAGTAGAAATTGTTCTCAAACTAACTAGTTGTTAATTTAAAAAATATTATTTTTATTTCCAATTAAATGCGCTTATTTGAAGTGAAATGAAAAGAAATGCGCCATAAATAATTTAATAAATCCTTTCCACGTCGCTTCGTCCTTCAACCTAATTAAAATGTGTACACAGTGCAAGTAAGTACACAAGATGCTCTGTGTTAACGCAAAAAATATGTCATCGTGTTAATATTTATGCAAAAGTTTTGTGAAAGAAAATCTCAGAAAATAATAAATGTGTGTGGAGAAGTTTAATTTTTAATAATAGTGCGAGATAAAACTTTGCTAAAAGCTTTTGAGTACAAACTTTTGTTGCAGCACTTCGTGTCCACAAAATTGAAATTAACGACAAAGTAAGGATGCACACATTTTAAGCTAATATAGCTTGCATGGGAAGCTTTAAGCATAAATGTTATTTGAGTGAGTTAATGTTTAAGTTACAACTTTGAAACGATCATAATTAATGGAACTACAACAAAATTAAGAGATTTTTGAGAAGAAAATTAATATGCACAGTTTAATTGGAAGGATAGTGATACTTAAAATTGTTTAATTTATTTATTATGGCTCTTAATAAAATAGAATTGCTGTACTTTAATTTCATCAACGGTTACTAAAATTTTGATGTCAAGTTTGCTTTAAAAGTTTGATAAAAGCTCCCAAAAGACGGCAGGTCATTTTACATCAATAATTCACAATGTTTAAAGGCTTTAAAAGTGCAATAATTAATATAATTATTAAGCTAAAAAGCATTCAAAAAATGTTTTCACTTATTATTTTAATTGTTTCATAATATAAAACGAAAAGTCCCACTAGAAAAATTCATCTTAAATATAAAAGATACATCTAATAACAATTAAAAAGATCTATGAAAAGTGAAAAATTAACTAATTATAGTTTGAAGATACTTTGTAAAATAAAATTAAAAATGTTCACCGTTGACTTGCAATTAAAAGAAATTCAATTAAAATCATCATCCATGTAATGAATCAGAAAAGGCTTCCCATGAGCTCAAACACGCGCTACACAAACAACAGACAAGTACTATAAATTAATTCAGTAGAAAAGGATTAACTTCCAAGTCCTAATTTCGCAGTGTAACAAATGAACAACAATAAAATGCCAGGTTGGTGCTGTTTGCACATACACACAACAAGCAACAACTAATGCAGCAGTCATCGTTTATACCGTCTTACAAAATAATGTATAGAAATGCAATCAAAGTGGCGTTCCTAATTAATGTACCTGAGACGAATATAGCGAACGCGGGGAAGATGAATTACACAGAATCTTCTTCCACATAAACGCCTTTTGCACCCGCCATACATGTGTTGATTTTATTTGGCGAAAAGGAGGAAGCGTATTTATTCTTATACACAGAGCGCTCACCCACACACTTTTAAAAAAATCCACCCTTTCCACCATCAATCACCCTTACTTACTTCATGCGACCCCCTTTCACATAAATGACCGTAAAATCCATAAGAAAATGAAATTAGAGGAAAATTAAAAGTTTCCATTCAGCGTCCTTAAGTGTAGCACAGCCACTTATTTAAGCTGCAGCAATTTGCTCAACTGAATCGCATGAATTGCAGTGAGTGCATAATACACGCGGTTGTTTATAGTGCGGCATGCATTTAAATATGGAGTGGAATACACGCGATAGCGTGCACTATATGCAGTCGCGGCAAATTGATTGTGTGTGCAGTGTGCATGTAAAAGCTATGCAAACTGCACTTGGATATGAGTGATGCAGGAATGGTGATGGTGGCAAAAATATACCCCAACCAAAACATCAAGCGATTTCACAGTGGTGCGTGCTTGTTATTGTTGTTCAGTGGGTTAAAGCCCGAAAAGTTATTACGATTATCGATTATATCGCGCGTTTGGTTTGCTGTATGCAAGATTTTCTTTTTCCATTTCACAACCCCACCATCCCCGCCCCCAATTTGAAGGGTTTGTGGAATGTCATTTTCATCTGGCATCGCGTAATAACTGTATGCATGAAAATGCGGTTGGAGGATAAATTGCATTGCTCATTATCTTTTATTTATGTGACGCGTTTGAGATTTATGGGAGTAAATTGGGCTTGAAAGCAATTCCACAAGGGATGGAATTGGAGATGAATGTACATACATATATAGGAATACTGCTAGGAGCATTTGGAGTTCAGTTCTTTGCTGTGGTGCAAGAAATTGGACACAATTTAAAGATTAAATCAAAATATACATAGAAATGTAGAAGTAATAAATTTCTCGGTAAAACATCCTGCAATCTACCACTTGACAAATGATTGAAATGTACGGTCGCAATTGAGAATTGCATCATGCAGCGATTATGAATTAAAATGTTGCAGAAATATTGCAAGAAAACTGCACTATAACAGTTGGAGCTTTATTTTGCGGCATACTTAAAAAAAATATAAAAACGTTCTTTACACTTAAAAGTCGTTATTGTCGGTTATATTAAGAAACTACTATTAGATAGGACAGTTAATTAATTTCTTGGAATTAAATATCGTTTAAAAAAAATTATAAAATACAAACTCGTTTCAAATTCTTGATAATAGGAACTTTGTTTTATTTATCTCAATTAAATGGAAGAACAATTGTCCACGAAACACAACCATACCCAACACACAACCGACCTCTGTTCAACACACTGTGTCTTATGGTAGTACAAAAAAAACAACTTGCAGTTATATATTCCTATTTATGTTTCTCCCATATAAATATTGCAAAGAAGATGAACCACCACAATTGCACCACCTACAAGAATGAGAATTGCTGCCACATATAATACAATATAAGAACATAATATGTATAAGAAGACGCAGCTTATGTACAGGTATAATACGTTTACTCGTATGTGGAATACATTTTCATGCAATGGGAATAATAAAAAAAAAAAGAAGAGTGAAGCATCAAATAAAAACAAGAACCAGATAAGACCAACAACAATACGTACGTGTGCAAGACAGCACGGAGACAATATAAGGGATAACACTGGCGTCTTGTGTAAGGTGGGTTATAAATGAAAAGAGAAGCCCCGCACATATAAAATTGTATTGTTATATGTACACTTTACGTTACGATATATGCACGTCGAATAGAAAACCAACAGAAGCACTGGCAGCCGCCAAGGTAGGCACCGTTTGCTGCCAGCCAGGTCAATGTGCATCAATAATTTAGTTGCGCTGTTGCGAGAATATTCGGAGTCAATTCTCTTGTTGTTTGTCTTCAAGACATAACGTCAAGTATTCGTATATTGTACATCTTGAAATTTTGGCTATGTCTTATGCCACTATTAACTTCTTACAAGAGTATCCATAAAGCTTTTTGTTGGTATAATAATATCTATAGAGAATAATAAAGAAATGGAGCAAAATCGACAAGAAATGATCATGACATCATAATGTGGTCTGTATTTCAGACTGCAGAGGCGAATTGGGTCCCAGAAATTTTGCTTCATGCGATGTAATAAATAAGTAATCCATAATACGCGATAGAGAAGAATTATCTGAATTTATTGTCGACGACTCAGTGCATATCTTACTCCGATTGAAATGGTCTTGAGATGTAAATTATTCACAAGTTGGGATGTTAATTATTAAAGCTTCAGTATCATGCAGAATCTCTTGAGGGTCTGTAGATAATGGGCATGAGCGAATTTATGACGGATTCGTTTGATCAATAATGTAATTTTAAGGAATTTACTAACATAACATTTTATTATGTCTTAAATTATGGCTTGCCAGATATTTAATAATAAGTGTGTAGGTGACTTTAAATTAATTTTCAAAGGAAACCCCCTAAATGTATGTAATATAAGCTTTCATCAAGGCTTTTAATTATTTTTACCAACTCTATGGAATATAATTTTCTACATAAAAAACGATTCCTTCTTTTAATTACTTTCCGTTAATTAAAAAATCCTTCCACAATTTAGTATGGGAATTGATAGAAAAAATTTAATTTACCGTCGAAAATCGATTATTTGCAGAAATGTAATCAAATAAAATTCATGGAAAATAACTCACCTCATCAACAAACTCGAAATCGCCTTCAAATTTCTTCTTCTTGGCACTGACGACTGCTACCAGCAGCAGTGTGCACGCCAACATCATCCACAGACACTTCATGTTGCCGAAGAATAACACACAATTCAACTTTAATAACACTTTTTTAATAAAACACTCAAAATTTTATTAATTAAAAATTTGATTTTGTTGGCCAAATCCCACGCCAAATCTTAATAAACAGAAAATAAAAAAATTATTCACTTCAAGCACTGACACAAATTTTCTCTTTAATTGCACAAGTAGTTAATATAAATTATGTTGATTAATCTTCTTTGTACAGATTTAACTAGTAATAAGACGCAAGATGCGTTGTGTCTCACTGCAACCACAAAGTAAAATAATTAAGGTGCACTAGCACAGAAAACACGTGAAAAGCCGCGATTGTAATCCTATAAAGCGTTCAACTCGGTGTAGTGTATAGCAGGGTGGTGTTTGTAGTTCCACAATCAACGTAGATGTACTCACTGCAGACGATGACGCGGTGTTACGTTATAATCCTTTTGTGTGACACAATTTCAAGTGCACTTATGCTGCAAAACGCAATATCACGTCTATATTGTGTTTCAATAGGATTTGTTAAAATGCAATAAAAATGCACTTCAATAGTAGCGAATCGCTACACCCAAAAATTCAAAAAAAAACAACAATTCGCGTATTGTATCCTTCAAAAAAATAATATGAGAGAATCCTCGTGTCACCAAACCAAAATTTATTATGCACTTGCTCACACTTGGAGTGTCTACCCTATACTGTAGTTGAGTAGTTGGGTGAACCCGCTTGTTTTCTTGCGGGGGAAATCAATTCGTGTCCGTTGTGTTAACGGGCTACTATGGAACTGAACTGCTGCACTTGATGTTTTCCCCACACAGCTCTAGCCCAATATTAAATGTGATTCTTCTTCTTCAGTTCTTCGCCTCACAATGTATGTATGTGCTAGAAATTGAAATATGGACGTATGTCTCTGGGAGTGTATGTGCGACGCATCCTAAAATCCCAATCCATGGACAGGTTCTTTCACGTCGATTCATACTCGTTCGTATTTATTTTGTTTTATAATATGGGTGACTTCTACAGAGTACACAGCACAAAGTTGTGTTGATTATGTTTCGTTTCGCACTCCCCGGTATAAGTATGCGATGCTGCAGCCAGCCCCAGTACGCCGCGATGCCTTCGTCTCCACCGTTAAAATGGGCCATAACAAGTTTTGCGCAAACGCGCATTTGCACAAGGAAGCGGTGGTGGCCGCGGGGATTTATTTAATATTGTCGCAAAGCGGATTCTAAAATGTGGTGTGTGCGTGTGTGCCAGGCACCGACACAAAGGCACTCCATGTTGGGATGAAAGTGAGTCTGCGCCACATAGTGTGGTAGCTGGGGGTGTGGTGGCTGTGGAATTGGTTATCATTTGTTACAAAATCGTTATATTTGGAGTACAGTTTTACAGGGATGGTTATTTTTTTTAGATGTTACGCTAATATTTGACTATTGGGTATTGTTTAATGGTTTCTGGATTGGATTAGGAGTGGTGGTGAATTTGGTAAAAAATCTTGTACAATATTCAAGATTCTCCATTTCTTAGTAAAGACATTTACCGTCATTATTCCTTAAGAGTGCGAAGGGTGATAGACGAAATCATGTTATTTAAAAACAGCAATAACACCAAACATCGTTTAAAGAATACATCTACAAAATTAATCATTAAAAGAATTTAATTTTTAAATATTTAATCATTTAAATTCAGGTTTTCAATTTTTAAAGAAGCCATTAACCAAAAAATGAATAAAAATTTGTTAAACAAATGGATTTTTTTATAATCTTTCCCAAATATGAAAAGCACTTTAAAACCAATAACAATTTATTGATTAGGATCCCAAACTTTAAGAGCCTACACAATCCTAACCAAATCGGGAAGTTTTCTTTTAAATAATTTGCGTATTTTTATTAACAACAAATGACATCATTAGTTGCAAAATTAAAATATCTTTAAATGGAGAAATGCTCAAAATGCTGTCATGACTTAATGTTAATTCAAAAGACAAATCACGTCAATAAAAATTAACGCTTATTTGAACGACTCTTTGATTGTTAATTAAAGAAGTTAGGATTATTCATAAAAAATATTTAAGATTAAAAAGCCATCACCATCATTTTGTCAACATTCAAATCATTTATTTTTCTTTTTTTTTTTAATCCACACACACTGTAAAATCTGAGAATATATTGTGTAAAACACACCTTGGATGTTTATGGTCTTGGACCATTCATAAATACTGGAAGCAACTGGACAGCTCTCATAAAAGGAATTAAATGCCATCACAATTCTACCATATAATAAATTCATAATAATTGATGTTTTAAAAAACTAATGGGTGCCGCACATTGTCGAGGAGCTATGAGAACTTTAACTGCTTCCAGATGTATACCAAGATGATACGTTTTACTTCATCAAATGAATGAAATGCCATTTTCCCACTAGAAGAAATAGGAATTTTAATAATTAATTTAAAGTTTTAAACAAATATTAATTAAACTTACATGCTGATGATTCTGGTTCAACATCACCACCACTGGCACTCTTTTCAATTGCTTGAAGAGCATCTTCTTCTTGAATAAGGAATGGGGAATCTTCAACGGTTGTGGTAGCACTAAAATAAATGAAACATTTTCATATAAAAACATTCTTAAACACAAACAAAAAAATTGAACTAAAAAAATAAGTTTTAAAAATGTAAATAAATAAAAATAAAATTTACAACTCACCATGAAATTTCAGAGCTTTCAATCTCCTTGTTAATCAAAGACTTCCAAAATCTGTGTGTCTCCTCAACGACGCCAGTGGCAAATGCCTTATCCTTGGCCTCACCATTGAAAGCAAACTGATTCTCTGGCTTGCCATCAGGAATCTTGTAAATTTTGAACCACTCAACGGTTGCCTTCAACAATCCCGGAAACACTTTCTCCACATCTCCGATATCATTCACTTGTGACGCCAACGGATCTGTCACATCGATGGAAAGAATTTTCCAATCTGTCTCACCCTCATCAATGAGTGCAACAGTTCCAAGGATTTTCACTTGCACAACATCACCTCGCTTGGCGATGCGTGATCCAATTTCAAGCACATCAATGGGATCGTTGTCACCCTTGCAGCCGGTAGCTGAATCCAAATGCTCGGGGTACTCCCATGTCTGTGGGAATGCACCGTAATTCCAGATGTATCCGTGGTGGGGGAAGCAGTTGGCGACAAAGCGCAATTTGCCCTTTTTCACGTCTTGTTTGATGGGGTTGAGGGTGTCACCAAGAGAAATCTGTAATAAAAAATTTTATTCAATTGGAATTCGTAAATTGGCCAATTTTAAAATTATATTCACAAATTAAACGCCTGAATTGATGCATTAGTTGAGTATTTTAAGTATGTGCAAACAAACACGACTTAAAAAATGCAAAATTTTAAACAAAAAAGGAATTTTAAAACCAACTAAATAAATAAATTGTTACTTAAATGTAAATATTGCACAATATCGTGTAGCAACTGATACAATAAGACAATATATTAACTATAAAAGGGAAAACATAGGAAACCTTTTAAAGAAAATGACAACAATTTGTTAAGGAATTTACAAAAGAAAAGCACAAATAATCGAAAGCAATTTCAACATTTTCGAGCTACACGTAATTATTGTTTAATCCCCCAATTTCTATTTGATAATCGTCAATTAAAAGTTCATTTGCTCTTTAATTGGGAATGCAAATGATTGGAACGGGAAAGAGTCCCTCTATAACAACTTCCTGCACAGACAAACTGCGAATGCACGCCACACATTAATTGAGGTAAATAAAGAATTTGTTTGTGCACGCAATGTTATTAAACGAGCACTCATAATTTAAGTCCACCTCTGTCAGAATATTTACTTGCTATCACTAGAGTAGGAATTGCTAGCACTATCGTTTAAAAAGTCACAGATAAGAAAACTTTTGATTAATTGGTGCGATTAAAAGGTTAAAGAAAAAACACACGTTGGAAAAGAACGACGTGTAAAACAAGAACTAAATGATATTTTTTATTGTATTCAAAAGGATAGGTAAAGAAATTATTTGGATCATTAAGAATTATTTTTATTGCTAAAAAAAAAATATAATCCATACCTCCATTTTAGCGTTTGTCCATCTTGGTACCTCAACCACCATGTTGTAGATCTTCTTATTGGCATCAGCCAATAATGGAATATCGTGAAGCGGTGAAACTGCTTGTCCTTCGGCGGTTTCTGTAAACACCAATTAAAGATAAAATGATTTAATTTAATATGTTTAACAGTAAAACTAAGCTCATTTAAATGTAAGTCAAAATGCATAACAATTGAATACGACAAACCGCAATGTCAAGATCAATGAGTCAGTCTGGTTATCTCGTAATAATTGCCCTACATTACGCCATCACACATTTCGCGCGTATGCACCCAAAGGTCAGTCAAATACACAATTGTAATCTTTCACACATAAATAAAGCGATTTACTACAACCGCGAGTTATCTCTATACAGTCAATTAAGTGATACCGAGTACGCGGAAGCGCAATTATTTTTAGGTTATGTAACACAGCACAGTTATCTTTTTCGGAAATTTTTCAATCATAAATTATTCCAAATGGATTTTCTCGTACTTACTGAAATAAAGCCGGTAGTTGGTAGAGTTTGGGGCACCCTTTTCAATGCAAACGTACTTTTGCGACATCTTGGCTTTTATTGAAGATTGAAACTTTCTAGTTATAATTGCTGCTGCAGCTGCTCTTGACGTTGTGACACCCAGTTTTGATGCGGTCGTGGCGAAAATCAACTTGCTTTTGCTCAACAGGAGTAAGCTGTGCCGCGCAAAAAACAACATTGCCTTTCAGTTTTCACCCTTTTGACTTTTGTATGTGTTTTGACATTTGACATTTGAATTACGTCATATTGAAATTGTACTTGCAAAAAAAGTACCCGACTTTTTGACTTAAGATATATATATGCGTCTTTAAAAAAGAACATTTTTCGCCGAGAAATTTTCGCCGTTTTAATCATGGCGCGCTTTTTCAGAATGTTTTTAAATTTTATTTCATACTTTTGATACAAATTGAATTTAAAAATGCAGACAATGATTTGTTTAAACCCCTAAAATAAGCGAATCAAAGTTAAATATTTTTTATTATTCATATTATTTGTTTGTGTTGATTTTATAATATTAAAAATTTAATTGTAAATTACTTAAATAAATATGTAAAAAAAAAAAATCTTTTCGCACTTACCTAGGGCAGGTTTGTCATTTTAAAAAAAATTCAATGAGCTAGTACGCATAACTAGTTAATAACCGGCCATTTTGTGTTACATGCGCCATTTTTTAAAAATTTAATTGGTACACAGCTGGAATCCTCAAAAAAAAATATGGAGGAAATGAAACCTCATGGTCAAGAATCAGAAAAAAGCACAAAATCAAATAATCCTTAAAATATTACTGGTGAATTTACACTTTCCTCACTATTATTTTACATTTGCTGTCTTTCTTCATAAATATATCATGAAAACAAGCCGATTTTAGAAAGAACGAATAAATTGTACTGTGCGACAAGGTCTTGGAGACTTAACGATTTTCTTATTGGAATATAACCGTCATTTCATAAGGAAACCACGAAACTTCATGACTTTCACTTAAATAACAACTAAATACGATTAATAGGAATATTTTATTGAATTATTTTCAAGTAATTACTAAAATAAACGGGATTGAAAAAAGTTTCCGTCTGAACTCCCGCAGCGTCACTTGAATTATAATTTTTTTCCCGGAATTACGGTAATGTAATGGAAGAGGTACTGTACGGCGTGTTAGTACTTAGTGGTCACTAGTACAATTGTAGTACCATAATAATTTTTAGTACTTTCAAAGTGACAACTGAAGAAAACTGAGGTGCTGTCAAAAATCAATGAAGTTTCATTTTTTAGTTTATAAAAGCTAAACAACTTTTACCACAAGCCAACAGTTACATTTAAAATATTCAAGCCAAACAACTGTATTTAAGTAGATTGTTTAAAACAAAAATATGGTACGTAATTTAAAATAAATTGAAAAAGATGAAAAAAATATTCATCTTCATGTAAACAAAAATACCTTTATTTTGATCCCAACATAACCTCAAATATTATTCTCGCCTTCAGTTCTCCCTGCTCAATAAAACGGAAAAGGCGCACGAAGATGGCATTTGGTGTTGTGCTTGGGGCCACACAGTAGACCATAAGCGAAAGCCAAATATTCTTGAAGATCCAGAAGCATCACATGACTCAAATGCCAGTACAGAGGAACACCATGGCGATTTCATTGTGACCGGCGGCGTTGATGATTATGTCAAAATATGGGACTTAAGAGATGATGAAATTCGCTTGCGGCATTCCATGACAGGGCATTCACTGGGTGTGGTTTCAGTGGCTGTTAGTGGCGATGGAAGAAGTATGTTTGTGTTTTTTTTTTGTTTGTTTAATTGTGAACCTTATTAAATGTAACGAAACTATTTCTAATTTAACAATAGAAATTGCCAGTAGTTCGTTAGATTCCGGACTGTGCATTTGGAACGCCGACACAGGCAACTTAATCAATCAATCAGCATTGGGCCCTGTGGATTTGTGGACTGTTGCATTTTCACCGGATGATAAATTTGTTATTTCTGGATCACAGGAAGGTAAAATAACAATGTTTAACTCAGAGACAGCACAAGTGGATCAAGTTTTAGACCCACAGAATGGAAAATTCAGCCTTAGCATTGCTTATGTAAGTGAAATTACAAAATACAGGGGATCAACAATTTTAAAATTCGTTAATTATTTCAGAGTCCTGACGGAAAATTCATTGCAACTGGCGCCACCGATGGCATCATCAACATATTTGACGTGGCTGCCGGCAAAGTGGTGCACACCTTAGAAGGCCACGCCATGTCAGTGAGAAGTCTAAGCTTCTCACCAGATTCCCTTATGCTGCTAACTGCCTCTGACGATGGTCACATGAAGTTGTACGATGTGGTGCACACAAATGCCGTGGGCACAATGTCCGGCCACTCATCATGGGTGCTGAGTGTGGCATTTTCTGGCGATGGCAAGCATTTTGCCTCATCATCCAGTGATAAGTCAGTGAAAATTTGGGATGTGGCTGAGCGAAAGTGTTTGCACACGTTTAATGAGCACACGGATCAGGTGTGGGATGTGAATTACAGTCCAGACAGCACGAAAGTTGTGTCGGTGTCTGATGATAAGTGTATTAACTTGTATGATTGTCCGCCGAATGTAATTTAAATAATTTAATTGAATATATTGTTTTTAATTGGAACACAAAATAGTTATTATTTAATGAAATCCTACTTATATTTTAAGGCTACGATCATTGTGACTGTTTGCTTTCTCACTCTTGTCCAATCAATTTCTTTTTAGCATCCGATTGGGTTAATAAAGTTCCCTTTTTGCTGACATTGGGGATGTGCACTTGGAAGGCTTTAAAATTTTCCAAAATATCTGTGACTAGTGCCTCCTTCATTTTGTATTCGCTAGCTATTTTCTCTATTGTCCACTCCTTTGGTTCCAACTGATGGTCTCCAATAAATTGCATTGCTTGTCTCAATGTTACTTTACCCCGTGTCAATCGTTGTGGTTCTTGAAATCCATATTCAAAGTCTTCTGGGGTTTGTCGGTCAAGGGGGAGTTTACGATCTGTAGGGTCGTCTGGTGTAAATGGTGTGCGAGGGATCTAAATTAAAGGAATTGCTTTATAAATTAAAGAAACCATAAAAATGTCTGAACTTACCGTTCTATCCGTTGAGGTCACAAAAACTTGTTTTAACCTGCCGTCAAGTATTGAATCCTTTTTGTATTGCTTTTCCAAGAATTGGGGGTCCGCTATGTAATTAAATGCCATTTGGTTAATTAATTAAAAATCAAATTTTAATTCATTTTATGCGAACCTTCAGCAACCCGTTGAAAGTCCTTGATATTGGACTCGTATTTTGGCGCCGGTGTTGGTTTGTACTTTTCAAGGATGCGATGGGCTCGGTTTTCAACATTAAATCGATTCATTTTACGCCCGGCAATTGAAAGTAATTGCCCCATTTTAATTGTAATTGCAGTTAATTGTTTAAAATATTTTAAATTCAAATAAAAAAAAACTTACAACTTTTATTGTTATTCAACTTTTTTAAGGTTATGTTCAAGTTACAGCTGTCACTTACCTTTTTTGAATTTACCACATTTGACAGTTGAAGCTTATTTTTTTCTAAATTATTTAAAAAAAAAATAAATTAAAAACCATTGACGTTGTATTTTAAGAACTGTAAAAAGTATCAGTAAGGACTAAGGACCATCATTAAAAACATTCAATTAATATTTCTTTAAACAATTTATTAACTTAAATCATTCAACTAATTTAAAAACAAACATATTTTTCACTAAATCCACCACGGTTGCAGCACAATTCTCCAATAAAGCGCTGCAAAAACCTATATTTTCTGCATGAGCCATTCCCAATCAAATACCCAAAAACAACTTACAATAAAATCCAACACAAAATGCACAATGCAAATTGGAACCAACTTCAAGACCTGAACGATCAGTCTGAAAAGTTAAATGAAGTGCAGCGCTGGAGTGGAAAAGTCAAACGCAAACCGTCGCATTGTCGCCACAGAAAAACAGTGTCGTCCGCCTGGGAAGTGCACAAACTTTGAAGCATCCGTTTGCATTACGTGCACTACCCCAAAGACATTAAAACGCGACCACCATCCACTGCAAAAAGTGTCCAGGCGCAAGGATAAATGTTAAATAATTCCTTGAGGTGCTGTGTGACTTAATAAATTGAGAGTGTGCATGCAGGTTAGCCAACAGTGGCACACCAAATAAAGTGAGTTTTTTTTGAGTTATTTGCTTCTTCGCGTTCACCTCAAATCGCGCACACACCACGGTGACGGCCAGACCAAATTCCAAACGCGAACGCTGGTGGTGTGTATTAAAGTGCAGCACCCGCAGTGGCCCCAATTTTTTTTTTGAATCCGTAGCGAATTTTTACTTTAAAGTGGCAGTGCATTGTGTGGCCTTATGTAAGTGAAAAGAATTAAATGCAGAAAAAAGTGTTGTAAAAAGAAAATTTGTGTAAAAATGAAGAAAAACAAGAAGAATCAAGTGATTGAATAAACAATCCCATACACAGACACTGTAACTGTCACGCATACCGTTACGAAAGATCACACATGAACGTGTGCGCCGCGACGTGTAGTAATAGAAAATATATCGCTCGTATGCAATTGTACAGTTTTGTTGCTTTTATTTTTAGAGCAAGAGATCGTGGAATTCGGAAGACGACGACGTGAAGAAGAAAAACAATTGAAGAAGAAGAAGAAGGGTACGTTTAGTTACATATATTGAAAGAAAAGTGCGAGGAAAATTCTTCTAATGTCAATTAATTTGGTGTGGTGTATTTCGTTTTGAGGGGCATTAAATTGAAAAGTGTTAATTTTCCAACAGGAATGTTGTAAAGAAATGAAAATGAAAATATATTCATGTATCCAAAGTGATGGAAAAAAGAAATTGAAAATTTAAAGAAAAGAAAAAAGAAAACTCGACACACTGCACGTTGTAGTTTAAATGATGTGTTCAATTTGAGCATTTGGTGAAAAATTTGCTTAACCGATTTTCCGGACAGGCTACAAGTGATCAGTGTTGATTGCCAAAATGTGGATTAAATGGATTTATTATTGAAGCGCGAACGCGCGCTTTATTGCAACCCAGTAGGTAGACCCCCTTTTCCTCTTTCTAATACCCCAAATATGTATTTGGCTGCAAATTCCTGCAGCATTGCACATAATGTTGCATTTGACATAAACGTTGTCGTACAAATATGCAGCACGCAACAGTTTTTCCTTTTTTATTCATGAGGTGGCCCCTTTATTGCGCTTCCCTTGCACTGTCCTGTGCAATCGCAATTCGCAACTCCTCATAGTTGTTGTTTTTTTTATTTCGAAAAGATAGAAAATTTGTGAGCGCAAGAGATGAAAGACGTGTAGCAATTTTTTTTTATATAAAAGCAACAACAACAAATAAAAAACGTACAGGGGGGAACGCAAGCCGTGTAAAAAAAAAACAAAGAAAAACATCGCGATCATGTACAAAACACACACAAACACATGCAAGCAAAACGCATTTTCTAAAAGCGAAATTGCCCCCGCGTCCGCGGTATTGCCTCCATCTCCTCCTACTTCAACATATCGTGTGTACTTACACACAACATATGCATAAATTCGTGGCAGCTGTGTGATGTGTTGATGTGTGAGTGTTTGAATAATATATGGTGAATCTCCCTCAATTTAATCGTCAGGAATGTGTCAAAATATTTAAGATTTTATTTAATTTCGTCACATTTAAAAAGGCAGATTATGTCGGGGTTATCCCCTTTACCGCGAGCACATCATTTCTTTGTGGCCATATTGCGTTTTTTATGCATTACATTTATGCTCCCTATCAAATTCCTTGGCGCAGTTATATACGTACGTAATTTATTTTTATTTTTGCCCCCCGATTTGAGGTTGTGTGCGTTTGCATGTTTTTTTCTCACTGATTTCTCCTTCACGAAATTCCAACACTGTGCGAGTGAGATAACCGCATGTGTGTTAACAAGCGCGAATGCCTGCATTGGGCCCTGCTGTCAAAGCTAAAGATTGTGGCGGTCGTCGAATTTATATTTCATTTGTGAATTTAATTAATTAAATTTATTTTTCGTTTAAATTTTCTTTGAATAATTTATTTATGTTTTGTGCCTATTCAAATTTTTATGGTCATGTGAGATATTTTATTTTAATATAAAGGCATAATATGTGGTGGCTTTTATGTGGATCGTTTATTGGCGTTTTTGTCAGTTAATATTTAATTGTTATTGAAGTGAGGTTTTTTATTGGGAATTATTGAATTTTTTTAATTAAATTGTGTAATATATATTTTATTCGATTTAACTTTAATAGTTAAATCCATAATTTATCTTTAATTTAACTTTTTATGGCATAACATTTTTCGTTTCCATGAAAATAAATAAATTTTAACGTTATTTGACTTAATTAAGTCAAGTCCGCATACTTACGGTCACTATTATTGCTTTACTTTAAAATTCTTAAATTCCATGTAATCAACAAGCCCAGTTCTTAATTTTATCCTTCCTTCTGGTCTCAACATCCAGGATCTTAAGATTTTTGTAGATTGACTAAAAACAAAATTCTCATCAACTAAATTTTCAGAATGATCAAAAATTTTGTGCCTTTTAAGTAAAAAAATTAGGCATAAAATTTAAAAAAATTAAATATTAAGTAATTAAAATCAACCAGCAATTAAGAATTGTGCCTACATTTCAATTAACCAATTAATTTCCAAGAAGGCTGTAAAATCAATGTCTTTAATAATAATCTTTCTCCTAAAAGCTTGTCTCATTACATCTCAACAAAATAACAAAAGAGCTTAGATGCACCAACTTTTGGACAATTAATCAATAATTACTAAACTGGACTATATTTTCTAAGCGACGAGCTTTTACTTTTTACTTATTATTAAGGTCATAAAATAATTCTAAATCACATCCTAAAATATTGATGAAACATATTTCATAAGAAGATCTTCCGTTGCAGATAGATTGATTGCCTATTTCATCTTATTGATCTGCTTCTGGATTCCTATTCCGTGACGTCAATAAACAATTAAAAAATTTATGACTTTAAATTGCCATTTCTTTAATTAATCGGATGATTAATGACAATGCATCAATAATTGAAGTACGTCACTTCTGTTTATGATAAATCTTGACCTCAAAATCCATATGTCTTATCAATTATCAGTTAAATTTAGTTTTATTGTTTTCATTTCGATTTTTATTATAAAGAAAAATATTCCTGGTTTATTTGGCTGATAGAAATCATAAATTAAAGACATTATTTGATCAATTACTTAAGTTAAATAAATTGAAACATATTAAACATTATGTGACTTAAATTACATTCGAACAAAGTTTTTTTTTTTTTTTTTTTCTCCAGAAAACTATTTTTTCGTTTGAGACTTCATAAAACATATGTTCTTAAAAATTTTCTAAAATAACAGGGTTTGAAGAATTTTCTTATTTAAAAACCTTATAAGTAAATGATCGTAAAAACAAAAAAAAAATCATTAATTATCTTTAAAGTGTCCTCAACATTGTAAGCCGGCCAAACAACAACATTTAAAATCACAAACTAGAGCCACACATATGAATGCAATTAAAATGCAAAACGTGAAATAAAATAAAAATCATCCCACATCAGCCATGCGTGACAGTTTTGCCATTTTGCCATTCATTTAACAAATAACTCATCGCCAGTTTTGTTCGCTAATTGCTCTGGGAATGTTAAGAGCTTCAACCATCATTTATTATTAATAACAATATTATAATTCTCTGCATCACGAATTTACATTTCTCTCTCAATAATTGCCTCCTCAAGGTTAATGACAAAAATATAAAAAAAACGTAGTTTAAATGATTCGTCATTGCATTCTTTGATGTTTTACAATGCAACGTGCATTCATTTTAATTCACAATTAAGTACAAGAATGCGTGCATCTATTTTTGTGGGCAATCGTTAAAAAAATACACACACAAAGCCGCCAATTGGACCACTGCATATGTGCACTGCAGTGCAGTTGTCCCCTCAATGAGACACGAATATTTTTCCAACTAAAGATATGTGAGCACTATTTTTATGTGACAACAATGATGACAATGCACCCTGGTCATTGACCCAAAAAAAAAAACGGCAACCGATCGCTTGCATATAACTAGAACATTCACCTTATACACTAATTAAAGATTGTGTATGGCTTGCGACTATCTCAAGGACTGAGGACGTTAATTACCGTTGTTGTTACGAAGCAACGTGCGCATACCAACTGAACGTCCCTCGACGTTGTGTGTTGCATGTTGGTTTGAGTTGTGTGCGTCGTTGTATGTTGCGGTATATAATGTGCGGATCGGCTTTGTGTGGAGGCGAGGCGAAATGGATTTTTTTTTATTTCACAGCCTCTGTCATAAAATCGCACATTTTTCGCATATTTTCTTCCTGTTCTTTGTTGTTGGTGTTGTTGTCTTTAACGATCCCAATGCTAACTAACTGTGTAGGTATATCCATAGCATTAAGAGAACATATTTAAGTCAAATATTTTTTATCATTTCTAGCTGCTTTTATTGTTTACATTTTTTTTTTTCGCTGGCACTTGCTGATTGTATGTTGCCCATCAGTGATCGACCATATAATAGACACAATGCAGGATTATGGGGCCATTTTTATTTAAATGTGTTGGTGAGTCAAAGACTCTGCTTTCATTGGTGTCGTGCCAGGCGTGTATCTTGAATTTTTAAAACATGCTGAAAAATTCTTTTAAAACAAAATTTATTTTCGCTAAAGAATTTTTGCTTTGTTATTGTCTCGGTGCCAATAATAATTTTGCTTTTTCATGAGCTACATACTGATCACTGATCACGGTTGCCAGTTTATTGGTTAATACATATGCATTATAGAAATTTCCTGACTAATTTAGGGGGGCATTCTCGATACCAAATTCACAGTTGTATAACCAAGTAAGTAAGTAATAGTGAATTATTTGATTATTGAAAATCGAAGACTATTAAAATAACCTAAATGTATTGATATTGTATTTACGCATTAACGACTTACATACTTACTTAATTGAGTGGCATCGAGAATTCCCCATTTAAGACTAGAATTTAAAAATGTCAATTTAAAGAGTAACGACCGCAAACATTAGACCAACGTTATGTGACAGCTGTCAAATCTGCATTATCATAATAATGACAGTTGTTTTAAGTGTCAAATATTAAAATCGTGTTTTATTTAAACTCGATTTAAATTTTTATTTATTCCTACAAACTTCTACTCGTATTTTTGATGTCTGGATAAATATAAATACAATTTTTCTAGTTGAATATGGTTTGTTTTGTGGCAATAAAGTATTTCTCCGCAATAAGATCGCAATAATGATGTGATATCAATATGTTAAACGTATTCATTCCAAGTACGCGTTCTACCAAACGACTTTAATGTTTATTTTTATTTAATTAATTTTTTTTCGACCCACAGTATCTTATGTTTGTGCAAGTACATCGTAACATAAGAGAATTCCGATCTCATTTTTTGAATTCCTCATATACAAAACAGGCAAACAATTCACACTGCGGGCGTATTATTATTATTATGAAAATAAAGCAGCTCAATCCAGACCACTTTATGGTTAAATTGAGACGGAACAAAAAAAAAATTATGTTTTTCTTTATTCTTTTGAAATGTCTTCCCTTAAAAGATTTCAGCTCTTTAAATTTTATGACATTTTGTTATGTTACCATGAAAAGGATATAGTACTATGTTCATATTAACCTCCACATATTACAGTCATAGTTTCAAGGCGACACAAATTCTTGAGTGTTGCAAATTGATCCCAGCTGCATATCGTCTCAATTTGGTTAGGTTAGTGCACACTGCAGCAGCGTTCTGCATTCCTTAATGTTAAAAGGGGCTCGCTCATCATGCGCACATTATCGTAAAAACGAAATTTTGTGGAACGCACGCACGCACGCTCAGCCATGCCATCTGGAAACTATTATTATTATTGTGTAAACATATTTGGACGTAAGGTATAAATTATGCAAAGACATGGATGGATATCTTTAATATTATGATGCATGAGCACACATGCACATCACTTTCACCGCAAATGCGCGCGCTAGGCATTTGACACTTTCATCTTATGGAATTGCTGTGCGAACTGTATGCGGTTATGTTTTTTGTATTTATAATACGCATTTTATGTTTATGCTTTCGCTGCTCAAACTATGTCTCTCTTTTTGGGTTTGAGTTGGTTTACTCTCATAAAATATTAAATAACTTTACTTAATTTTTAGTCGTATAGACCTTGAAACTTTATAATTTATTTCGGCGGAAATTTAATGGTTTAAACCCCAAAGCTTAAAATTCCTGTTTCCATTCAACTATGATAAGGTTGGCTTTGTTTAAAAGGATTATCTGAAAATGGTGTTTAAATTGAATTACAATTTAAATTTTTTGACCTTGAAATATGTAAAAAAAATGTAAACCTCTTAAATCAGCTTTCTCATAACATTATAGCTTTCAGCTAAGCTTTAAAAAAGGTTAATTGACAGTTTAAATATCTCTCACTTTTGCAATAATAGATGTTAATTGTTGCAATTATTGCTTATCATTAAACACCATTTTCAATACGTAGTTATTATTGTTAACATCATTCTTTTGCGACTTAATTTCAAGGTCAAACTGAAATTAAAATAAATTTTACATATTTTAGTAAGAATGTGGTATTTTTAATTAATTCAAAAAATTTGCTAATAAATAAATCTACAACTTGTAACTCTTTAATAATTACTCCTTGCACATGAGCAGTTACAGACGCTTCAATTTTAATATGTAATAAATGCAAATTTTTCAAATAAACCATTTTACGATGATTTCCAAGTATGCAGCTATGGTGATCAGTGAGCACGATTGCTAATTAAACGGCAACCACTAAGATCAACTGATAATTTCCATTCGCAAATTATGCTTTAGCACGAAATTCGGAGTAAAAATGTTAATTGCCGCACATGCAAGATAGTCGTAATAATAATAATAATAATTAATCGGAAAAATAAATATGTAGAACGCATATTTAGCCGGAAATTGTGCGGCAGAATTGCGGGATTCTTGAAATTGTTACTAATTCTTGTGAAATGTGTGCGCGCTTTTTAATTTCCTTTAAACGACGCGACGTAGATTGTAAAAGATTTCAAAAGTCTTGGAATGGCATTTCCTTGGAACAATGAATGTCGGTCAAATATAGCAAAACATTTATTGATTTAAATAATACAACACACAATAACAATTAAAATAATGTTTAAACAGTAATTGCTCATCTCTTAAGTTGATTGCTAATTAAATATTATGTTCGTCTATTTTTGTCTTGTTTGCACCTGCGATGCAGCACTTTCAGAATGAATATTCAATTTGTATAACATTTCTGTACGTTATAATTTATATAAACGTTATATTTGTAAACATTTTAGTTTAATAACGCGCTTCGTGTGTTTAAATGTTGAAGTGAGTCTTTCATTTAAATTAACAACAAAATGATGGAAGAAAAGGAAGATAAATAATAAATGACGAACCAATGCATGACACATCAACTAAAGTCATCAACCTGTTTGTCTATTAATTATTATTATGTAGTGGAAGTAAGCCGCATCACTTACAAGGAATTTCTCTCTTCACGAACCTATTCCTTAACATATGTTGCACACTTAAAAGTCGTACCAAAAAGCACAATACATAATTATATTGCCAGAAATAATAGTGGGGAGTATAATTATACTGCGGTAGTTAAAAATCTGTCAATAACAGCTGAGTTTGAGTGACTATATCACAAAATATGCCGTTGTTTCTATTTAATAGGCCTTAACTGCAATTTAACTGTATACTTGTTATTGATTAGGAATGTTTATTGAAATTACTATTTAATGATGTTCTTGATGCACATTGCTTTGTTGTGTATTTACTTGATTAATAAACAATGCATTTTTTTCTTCTATTATTTTCCAGACAAAGCGGAGAGAGAACATGCATTGAGCGACCCGCAGTGTTCACATGAATGTTCACCCTCACATGTGGCAGGAGAATAAAAAATTGTCGACAAGAACGAACATTTATCGCCACCATACAAAGTACACCGCAATATAAACGATATTCCACCGTATATGAGCGGTAATTACTAGACAAATGAATATGGATGAACATTCTTTAGCGGTTTGTCAGTCGATTGGCAGCTGAAGGGCTACCCAGTAGTACCCTGCAGTGTGGATTAAACAAAGCCGCTATTTCAGTTGTGAGTCGTGTGTGTTCGGCAATTGAATCAGCTGTGTTATAAATAATAATGATAAATAATTGTGCCTTTATACAAAGTAAATAGTAAAATTTGTGTGTCAGTCGTGAGCAATAAACTAAAATTTCAACTTACCCATAACAGTTAAAATATATGATTTAAATTGATTTATTGCATTGGTATGAAAATATGGAAAATATTGAAAAGGAAAGTGAACAGAAATAAAAATAAGTAAAAATAAAAAATAATAAAAAAGTACACAAAGGAAACAAAAAGAAGGAGAAGTGTTAATTGTGGCACGTGCTTTGTACTAATGTGTTACTTTAATATACGTTGTATTATTTGTTGTTGTAACAGTTGTTAAGTTCATGGAACAAGAGGGTGAAGCAGGCGTGAAAGCTTATTCGCGATTATTTATTGTTCGAAAGCACATCAATGTAATACGCTGCAATAAATTGGAAACAGTTTCTTTTGACACGTTCGCTAGGCATAATTTAATAATGCACCACACTCTTTTGAATTGAAAAAGGGAAAATAACGGTTGTAAAGCTGTGCTTTTATGTAAAAGATTAAAATCGAAATTGTCATAAAACAATCATATTGTGACACATTGGTGATACTCAATCATCTGTCAGCTGTTAAACATTGAAGGTCATCAATAGGATAATTTGACATATTCAGATTCAAACACGGGACAACCAACAAAAAACACATTTTCTCAACGAATTCAATGTGATATGAACAATTTTCATCACGTGTCGAACGCCAGGAATGAATCCAGCGGGCGGAAAGACGCCGTCGTCGGCACGTGGTAATGAATACAACAGCAATGCATTGGAATTGATACGAAAGGATCTCAAGAATTACGCACAAACACCGGTGGCCGTTTCGGCAGCCGGTGCCACTGACAACAACAATGGACAGGTATGTTAATGTTAAATTAAATAGATTTTATTATTAATATTACTAATGAATAATTTTTGTTTTACAGACACATCAAACAGTCGGTTTAGGTCTCTCCGAACGTGATAAATATCTGCTCTACCACTTATTATCATCCGGTTATAGTGAGGTAATTTTTTAAATCGATTTCCTATTGAACTATAGTTGCTTTATATCGAAGATTATTGTTACCGAGATTTTACCTCTTTGTTGAATATTTTATGAGCGCAATTGTAATTCCCAGTTATTTATGTTCTTCGATTGGAAAATGATTCATTCAAGTAGCCAATTTTAGACAAATCATTTGTCTGGTTTTGTGGTGTTTCTTCTTTCTTCTCCTTATTATCGTTATAATTTGTAAACATTTACACAATGGATTTTTTTGCAATGTTTGCAAAATTGGTTCTTTTCTGTGTTGGATGCAAAATTAAATTATTATTTGTTATTAGTTCAATTATACTGTTTTGACGCTTTGTTTGCTTCGTGATTATTTCGAAATTTAATAAAAATATTTATTTTGGGACGGTAAACTATACCAATTTAATGTAATTGTTTAAATGTTCAGTTTGCCTGCTGTATTTTTCGTTATTTTTAAACGGTTTGCAATTTAACTCCTCATGAGCTAACGTTTATATAAATTTCAAATTAATTGCATTATTGTCGCGTCATTAAGCATAATTTAAAATTCCACAAAAATAAAAATCGAATGGATTGATCTCATGTATACATTTTATCAGTAGTCTTCTTGAATGTTTCAATTAACTAAATTAATATGTTTGTTGGTATTGTAAACAATGTTGATTGTTTATTTTTAATCTCTCCCCTTCCTCACAACATGATGTTTGTTGTCTTGTTATTGTTATGGCAATATAGACAATAATTCCCGGCTAACTACTATTGTGCAACAACTGCATGTGCGTGTTTAATGTAATCATCAAAATTACATTGTTGTGTACACATGCATTTTCATTTAAGTGCACACAAACGTAAGCAAACAGTCATTACCTTGCCCGTCTCAAGGAGGACTCATCCAACTGAACCAATGCAACGTTACGCGGGGGGGGGGGGGGGAAATTGCACACTTTAAAGAGAAATAAAAATAAACGCGCACAATCAGTTCGGTAAATTCCAATGTTGTTGCAAGTCGCGCGCATTCCCCAACTGCAATAAATCAAAACAAATATACATACACGAATACAATTATAACTTAAGCCGCTGCAGTTTAGTGTGCAAATTTTTGCTGCATCTCATCCACACATGTGTGTTGGCTGGTATTTGTAAGAAAATTCCATTTTCGCGTGCTTTCTTGCCATAACTTTTCATCCAATTTTATTCGTTTACTTATATTTATTAAAATGTATTTACTCGTTTGCGCGCACACACCGCGTCTTTATCTCGCCGTTTGACATTAGGTGCCCTTTTGCGCCAGCTTTTGGTATACACAATTTATACCATTTCAAAAAAATATTAAATTGCATACATTTTCCGCTCATTTAGCCAAAACAAATTCGCACGCGCACGACGATTTCATTAAGTAACACCATGTGCGAAATATAGGCAAACAAATCAACTTGAAGTGCGCGTGAATTAACACAAATGTCAGAATTTTGCTTGAAATGGAAATGTTAAGTTAAATAAAAAGTATTAAAATTAAAAAAGCGATTTCAAGCCGCGAGGTGGAAATGAATTTCGCGCGTCGTTGAAAGTAAAATCCCCCCACGAAAATGAAAACAAATAAACATCAAAAAAAAAAATGGAAGAACCGTGAAAGAAAAAAATAAAATTCCATCTCGTTGTTTATGTCTAAAAATTTCGCAAATGATTTTATCTGTTGCAACGCACGGTTGCCCACAAGTTGATGTGGTATAAATATGTACGAAGTGGTTTGTGATGTTGCTGCATGTATCCACAGACAGCTGCTGCCCGCGCCACCGCCACTTCATCATCGCAACGGTCCCCACTGACCATCTGAAGACATCTGCGGGGCAGCGCCCAGCAAAAATATTATCATGACCAAAAAGGTCTTTTGGTTGGTGCATTAATACAGCAAAATCCTTTTGTCTCTCGCCTTATGCCTTGTGTGCTGCAATTATAATGATTTGGGATTCGCTTGCAGACATGCACTCCGGACAAATTAATATTATTATTATATTAGTATGTTGCTTTTGTTCAGTCGTTCTTGTAATATGTTAAAATTCCTGCATATGACCTTGATGGGATTTTAATGTTTTTGCACAGTCCATCGTTGTGGTGCGTTTGTTGTCTTGTTGTACGTTTATGTGCGCGCGCGAGTTTGCTTCATTTGATTGTCGTTTATGTGGCTGAGCGCGCTTGAATTAATTTTTTACGAGGGTAATATTTTTGCATTTATTCATTTTAATTATTTCGAATTTAAAAAATTTTAAAGTTAAAGTTCAAAAAGTTGTTTCCCTAAAAACGTGAAAATAAATGTTTACTTAATTTAATTTATAACTAAATCGTTCTTTTCGATATTAAATTATGTAACGATATTTTAGAAATAAAAATGTTTGGAGATATTTAATTTTTAATTGCAAATCTCATTTTTTTAAACAGTTTTAAAGGCAACTGTTGATTATATGACTATTGAAACAAATGAAACAACCCTCGTAACATGCAGAAGTCACGAGTAAAGCTATAAAGTTCTATAGCTGGTGTGCCCCACAGCCATTTAAAACGTTTTACCTCTTAATCAATTGGAATGTTTAAGTTTGCATATGTTCCTCCTGCATTTAACTTGATTATTAAATGTGCAAAGCTTTTGCAAATGCCATTATCCAGTCGTTATGTTTATCCATTGTCTAGGCGAAAAGAACAAAAACATGCATGGAGGAATAAAATGTCCATAAAATCGCCACGAGTTAGATATATGAGACAGTTTACAAAATCGCTTGTCACGTTTAGCTCAATAATAAAGCTCCATAACATGCTCTTTTGCTCTGCACGTTACAACCGTAAATATAAATATATTTTGCTCACATGGGGTGTGTAGCGCAGACTGTGTAGATTTTATGTTTAGAAAAAGCTGGGTGATGTACAGCTACTCTAAATGAGCGAATTGGTGCGCGCATTTTGTTACTACTTTCAGAATTTATATGCCACATAGAATTAAGTGAATCTGGATCCGTATTTCACACGATTACTTGCACGGTTGTGCCAATGGGCAATAAAAAAAAAATCAGCTTGAAATGGCTGTGAGTTTGGTTGATGTGTTTTATAAAAATTTTGCGTGAATTTTTGCTATGGTGTAGTTCAACTTATGGGAATTGAAAGAACGGTTTTTTTGTTTAAATATTTTACTTCTTTAAATTTCACAAGACGTTCACACTTTATATATAAATGAATGTTTATTTGGATGACTTGTCGGATACGCACGTCCATTTCAGTGCGAATCTATTTGGAAATTTGTACACCATTTTTTTATGGGTGTGTGAGCAAACAAGTATTCTAATTTTACGTGAATGTCAATTGCTTTTTATTTCCAGTTTAAGTTACAAGCATGCGTAGGTAATACACGCTCCAAGAAAACCCAATTACAATTACATACTTGTACTTAAAGCAAGCGCAATGTGTGGAGTCGTGTATGCTGTCTTTAATATAAAGATTCTCGCGTAAATTTACAAGATGCCTGAATTTACACATGAAGCAAACTTTAAGTGTGTATGCAGTAAGCAATAAACGCATGCGCATAATATAAAACCACGCCAAACCCGATTAGGTTACAAAAAATGCAAATATGTGCACTCTGCAACAGTGTATATAATTGTAATTGAAAAAGTGGCTCTTTGCTGCTGGTTTGACATCTTCAATTTGTCTGTGGTGTCCTTGTGTCTGTCTGGTCTGGTCTGGTCTGGTCATAATAATAGCACATACCACGATGTGGCGACTATTGTATAGCACGGGGTCTTTGCCATGGGGGCATCTTTTTTGCAGAGTATATTCTTCCTGATGGGAGAGGGAGACTGTCTGCTAACTATAATATGCAACTTTATTGCAACGCTTTCTCCATTACATTTTATGAATACATGTTATACGATGATAAATTGATTATTGTCCAATTATTTCGTTATTGAATTTGAATGCACTTGTCTGCAGAGTGCAGGTGAATACATTTTTTTTTCATAAAGCCATTAATATCATTAGTTAGTAAGATATTGTTATTGTACTTTGTTGCAGTAAAAAGGAGGGGATGAAAAAAGATTCCTATTTTTATTTTATTTTGTCTGCAAGTTTTAAATTAAAATTGTGGAAAGAGAAACAACTAAACACTACTATTCACATAACAGCGATCGTTGTTATTCCATTCAGACATTTTTTGCCTAAATTAATATTATTTGTTCAACTGCGTGAGTATTTAATAGTGGCTGTCGTTGTCGCTCCCCACCTCCTTAAATTGTGGCCTCTCAATATGTGTGTGGGAGGCAAATATTCAAATGAAGGGGCTTCTTTTTGTCAGCCTATTAATATTTTACAGCGCTTTTGTATTACCAGCAACTTTGTTGTGTGATTCGCGAAAGAGATAGGAGAGGCAAAAATGTAAATAATTGCGCATAATTAGCATCATCTGTTAATTTTGACCATACAGTCAGTGTTGTCTTGTCTTGTTTTGTCTTTAAGGATACATTTTTTATCATAATTCGCCATTTTTGGCAGGTTGGCCATTACTTTAAATGCTTCATTTTGTTGGCTTGGCCATGAATTGTGTTCTTTGCATCCGTTTATGGATTTGGAAGTGCTTTTGAAATGGTTTAAATTTAAATTATAGCTGATTGAGATGATGTTGTTTCCAAATATGTGCGTACTTACATTAAATTTTTTCTCAATGCAATTAATTTTGTCTTTATTGTTTTTGTTTTTGAATATGGCAAGTTTCAGTTATTATTTATTAGCGTGTTGGATATTTCAATGAAACAATTTGCGAGGTTTTATGTTAATTTTTTAAACAATTTTTAAATCAGGGATTTGAATAAAATTATTCTTGTGGTAGACTGGGGTTTTTAATTTGTTTCTTTTTAATGTATTTTACATTTAATTGCTTCTATTATAGACATTTTTCAAATGCGTCATATTTTTCCTTAATAATATTGACTTTATAATTCGAATTGAATGTGTATTTAACAACTGTTTATTAAATTGTTAAACTAATTGTTAAAAAATTTAACAGTCATCCAATAGTTTGTGAAATGAATCTGAATTAATGTTGCAAAAGTAAAATATTATGTTGTTACTTAAGAATATTATATTTAAAGCCCCACTTATCTTAAATTCTTCAATTATTATTAAGTGCATTGAAAAACTTAACAGCATTTTATGACAAAATCATAAATAATTCAATTAAATCCGATATAGTAAAGTTTGCACAATTCGTTCCACAAATTCCTGACACAAATAGCGCACACTTCCAAATTCGTACAAAACAAAAACGCAACCACTGTCACTTAGAAGCATTTGTGCGCCAAACTGGCTGACTCATATGCGATGCGTTTATACTCAGACGAATCATCTTTGAAGTGGGAAATTGCTATGAATCGCACATAAAATGATTCAAAGATGGATACTTGAGATTTTAAAGTCATTGAGCGGGTTGTTTTAATTTAAGTTAGACTATTTATGTAAAACAAGTATGTTTTGTGCAAAAACCCCACAACCGCAGAGCCACAACAAAATAAATACAATACTCACATTTGGTGTATGTTAATGTTAATGTTAGTAAAATTTAAATTGTAACCATCACAACCCAAATAGTTTGTTTCTCACGCATCGTTAAATCGTGTGTGTGTGTAAGTTGCAGCCACAGACTAAAAGTTGCAACAAATTCACATTAATTTCTACAAACTATTTAAGCACAATAAACAAGTCGACAATATGTTGTGTTGTGGCGCTTAACACTGACGAAATTCTGCATTTTCATAATATATAGTTAACTATGTAAATGAATTTTCACTTGAAACATGTTTTAAAATGTGATAATAGTGAAAAGGAAATAAGAAAAACACAGAAAAGACACAATATTCAAGCAGCGTAATGCCATAAATGTCAACATTTATTTAATTAAAAGTCGCGATGTGGGCGTCGTTTGTTTTTTACTCAATAAATTTCTTATAATTTCATTCAATGAACGCGACTTGTCTTTTTTTTTTTGTATTTCCATGTTTGTTGACTTATGAAATTTCCACATCTTTTAAAGCAATGTACATTTTTTGTGTTTCCATATTTATTTGGGATTTGAAATCGATTTCATCATCATCCACATCATGTTAAAAGACTTCATCACGGCCATTGACAGTGAAATTGCATGATATATAGCTGTTATAACTAATCACCCAATATAACAACTATTTAGCACACAAAATGTGTCAAAGGTCAATCATAATAATAAAGTCATTTATTAAATAAGTGAAAGACCACAATGTAGTGATTGATAAACCATTGTGCTGAATTGTATAACAAGCGCAGTTAATTCCACACACACATTACATTTAAAAATCGCACACATTCCAATCCTTGTTGTTTTAATGATCATGAATGCACATTAAAGTGTGCACTATCATATTTTATGTTAAGCGCTTTATACAATAACATATTTATTGTAATATGTTCCGCATAATAACTTCATCGGCCTTATCTCGTATAATTTAAGTCGTAAACACTTGTCATTATTAAATACTTTATATATAATGTGAAGGAGATGTGCTCTAAACAAATATAAACTTTTGATATGCACGAATATGCGCTGCACTTGCATTTTATTATTATTGCCAAAATAGAGTCGATCGTTAACCTCCTCCATAGTGTATATAAGGCGATAAAATGCACGTTAAAAATATCACACATGCCGATTATCTGCAACGATTAATATGCACTGTGGTGCAATGTACTTGCATTATGTTACATATTATATAAACACATCGAGTATGTACCTAAAATTATTTCTCTTCTCGTATTCCCCATCCCATATTATATATGCACCAATCTTGTATTCAAAATTATTGTGTGGGCAGATTTCTACACATATGCAATTAAAGTTCACAATTTTATTGCATGTTTGCTTGAACATGGTTGCAATGTTGTTGTTTTTTTTTTCCATCCCCGCACTGGACATTTTGATTGACTTTATGACCAATTTTGCATTTAATCTGCAGTGCACACATATTACAACTGTAAATATGCAATTGAAAAATATTTTTAATTGCATCTAATTGTTTCACTAAAATACTTTTCTTTATTATTATGGTGTTGGACAGACTTAATTTAATTTGTATTGCTACCGTGTTATAATTTAATTGTATTGCAACAAAAAAGGGATTACTTTCATTATAATAATATTGAAACAAGCATTATTAGCTTCAAATGCGTATAGGAAATTGTTTAGAATTAGCCGCGTGGAAAAAAATTAATACGCAATAGAAAACATATAAAACAAACGAGATGTGATATTGAAAATACCGATCGATGAAACTGGTTTCCAGATTGGAACGTCCAGACCAGACACATCCCATCAGCTACTACTAGTTTGTATAGTAATATAAAAAAGTGCATTTATATTGCATTTAGAGCTTCTTCATGAAGCGCATGCGACGCGACAATAATAATTTTATATAGCGTACGTCTATACATGAATGGAAGATTCTTCTTATTATTATTATTATTATGCACGAGGCACGGATGTTTCCTTTGGGCTTCCACAATATTATGTTATAAATATTCCGGTATAATTTTTGTAAATTTTTTTTATTATTATTTTTTTTTACCTCCCTGTTGTGTGACTTTTTCTTCCTCATTCTGTAAAATATGCATTTTAATGCAGCTACATCACCTCAAACTTTTATGTAAAATAAAAATTACATAAAAAAGCTACCGTTGCCACATTGTATGACGTGCTGATGAGGCACTTACAGAAAATGTATAATATTGGGCATTTATCTGCAGATATATGTCGTGGTGAGGTGGCCAGAATTTTTATTTTATTATAATCCAATCAGATTAATTTGTATTAAAATTTTAATCTCTTTGGGTTTTATGCTTTTTGTATGAAACTATACACACGCATGTGGGTGCTGTGTGGCAGCACAGCAATCCCCTCACATATCATTATGAGAATTTACACACTTGCTGCATACGCAGCATAAATACCGCATACAATTTCAACATAATCGTTTGACGACCCGAATCATAAATACGAAGAGAAAATTAAATTAAAAATTTCTTTTTCTCCTCTTCTTGTATGTTGTAAAATGGAAAATATTTGACTGAAATAATTTTCATTTACATAATATTATGTATATGCTTAATATATATTGGTACATTTTATGTGACAAACCATGAGGTTTTAAATTATAGCAGAAGGGAAGTGACAAAAGAAGAGGCCTGTTAAATCTTTCATTAAACACGCATGACACATAATTTGGACCGCGCAACACATATTATGGCGCGGTTTTTATTATAGAAACTCGAAATCGTTTTACAATACATATATTTTAAATATCATTAATATGTTTCACTTCACGTGTATTCAAATTCGTCTCATAGAACCAACTGTAATATGTATATGACAACATTGGACAACGTTTGAGTTATTAAGACTTCTGTGTAATGACGATTTCCATTTTTTTTACATTATGTTGGCATAAATGAGCAACTATTCATTCATGTCTATTTCATCATTTTGTTGTATAACACCCACATGCCTATTTAAAACATATTCGGCACAGGTTAATGGGCTTTCTTTGGTTTATTTTACCGGGAACTCAACTTAAGTCATTAAATTTTTTTAGTGACTTAAATAAGCATACACACATTTTAGCAGTGATCCATGTGTTTCCTTTTTTTGAATAATGTTTAAACATAATTTTTTAATGATTTAATCACCTAAATAGCCTTTCAGTAGCTGGCGCCATCTATCGCTAGCTTTTTAACACGCTAAGCTTTTTTTGCACAATTTTATGTGTAGAACAGGGCGACCCCTATTAGGAAGCTTTACAAAATGGCTCTACTAAAATCGTTGTATATTAATAAAAAAAAAAAAGAATTGTTATTAAATTCCTTTTAATCAACGTACTATTTAAAAATAAAAATGATTATGAAAATTAGTAAGTAACTGAACTTTTAATTATACCAATAATTTATGTAATATGTATTTAACGCAATTTTGAAAAATTTCTCCAATTAAAAGCTTCCTTTAATTGCACTTTATACGCATGGTGACATAATCCATTGCAGTTGTTTAATTAAAAAATAGCAGGTCGAATTCCTGTGACTCAAATTAATTATAATCGCGATTTAGTTTGCTGAAATACCTTCCCATATCGTCGCATACCTACATATTATTTTAATGTAATCGAAGGCGAGTGTGAGTAATTTTCTGATGACGAATGACATACATGCTTTATGAATATAATCTTTTTTTTAAAATATATTTTTTTGTGTGTTTTATAAATCAACACACAAAAGCTAACACACAGACATGTCGTCGTTCTCTACCTTAATTGATTCTATGGGGGTAATTTACTCACTCGTATGTGTATATAAGTCGCAAAATGTCGCCAAATTCCACAGCATGTATGTCTCAATTATGAAGAGTGACAACCACATTACAGCGCGGTTTAAACTTATACAAATGTCTCAATAGTGCGAAGGTGACAACTGACAATTCATAACAATTAGGAGTAAATAATTGATTTCGATTGTTTCCAATTAATTATTTGTTATTTCATCGGTGACATGAGAGACCGAAATCAATTAATTATTATTAATTAGAAGTTGTTGTGACGATTTATTTTAGTTACGCGCAAAATTGATATGTTTGCTGTTTGATAATAAATAATAATGGGGGATGTCGTGGGGGACCATTAAATTGATTAGCTGAAGGTCGAAACTGATAAATAATGTGGGTTTTTACTTTTTTTAACAAAAGAAAAAACTTTATTTAATCAATGAAAGAAATTAAGTCTTTAATTTAAAGTGGCGTAATTTCTTTAAAACTTTAAAGATTATTGTGATAGATTAATTAGGAAATTCATTTAAATTTTTTAATCATAAAAATACTTAACTTAATAATTTTAAATTATTCTAAAACAAACTTAAACAAAGTGGCGTTTTAAGACAAAAATGTATTTAATCTTGGCAATTACAATTAGTCTGCGGCATCACAAGAAGAGCCACATTTTTTCACTGCATCCAATATAATTAGGATGCTTTTTCCATCGAAATCATTACCGCAATATAATTAGATCTAGTACACTTACTCTTCGCATAAATTATCATATTTGCGATGGCACGCATCTTCAGCCACTTCATACACACGCACGCATTATTTTCCATGTGTGATTTTCTTTTTATGCATATAAAGACACACGGAACAAAGTTGGAGAAGAAAAAGAGTTCGAAAGCTATTTTCAATTCACAGAATGGTTCTTATTCGGTTCTCTGAAAAATGTTATTTGCGATCAAATTCCACGAATAACTTTCATGCTCTTGTTGTCGCGGAGCCCCCTTCCCGCCTTACATGCCATGCCGACTTAAATGTGTGCGCGCGATCGTCGTGAGGCTCTTGTCTCTTATCCGCGACTCCAACAAACGCGGAGAACACATAAAAATTACGTACAGCGAATTTAAAATTTCCATTTTATACTTTTTTTTATTTTCCTTCTTTTTTTTGCTTACCGATCGCATTGATCGTGAGTAGTCGCGCGCGCGCGCGCGCACACACAATTCGCGCTTTAGTCTTTCCAAAAAAAAAAAAGGAAATAAAATAAGCTCGCATTTATAAAAGAGGAAAAACAGGCAAAAAATGAAGGAAAAAAGTCTACAGCGAAAATCAATCCAGAATCCAGATTGGCAACTATGCCGTGTGGGTGTTTTTTTTTTTAATGCGTCGTTGCCAAATAACTTGAGTCTCTCCATGGCTATTAAAAATCCATAATTCCAATGCCTTATGGCTTAACAATTTAAATCCAATCAATGAATAATTGAAATAGAATTCTCTGCGATGTAATGCTTAAAAATGCAAAACATCATCTCACATACCATGCACTTGCATTGCAATATGCATCATAGTGAAAACGATACAACAAGTAACTAGTGCACCAGCAACGTACATCAACAAATAGAGTCAGCGCCTCGCCAGTCGCGCCGCTCATCGATATCACAAAACGATCGAAATAGCTTTTCAAAAAGCTGGTGCGGTGTGTACGCCATTTAGCCGCGTTTTAATCATTCGCGGAATTCCATTCATTTGACGGCGTGTTTTTGGGGCGTTTATAATTTGTTTCTCTTGTCATCTTGTTGTGGAGTCTCCGCGCGCGACTGCCTAACTATAAAAGCTAATATAAATTGTATATTTGTGTTTATGTTTGCTATTTCACAATTCGATTTATTATTGTTTGCCATTCCGTTTAGTTTGTGTGTTTGAAGTTTTATGTGAGTCTCGTTTTGTTTTTTTGCAAGCCAGCAGCCACTCATTGAAGTTATTTTTATTATTATATTGCTAATTTGTAAATTGGATCCATTATTCTCTCGTGGTTCGATTGTTGCAACTTGCACTCCAGCATTGCGCAATATCATTTGCAATGAGTTTAATTTTATGTTCATGCTGTACTGGCAGGTATGTGCTTAATTTGAAAAGCTTCTTTGCCCCTTTTTGGAGTGCCACACTGAGAGTATTTACGTGGCACATTATGGCTAACAATTTTAACGATATAATGTGTAAAATGCATTTGAAAATAGCTTTGCACTTTATTCTTCTTTTTTTTTGATACTGTGTGAAAGAATTTAGGAATGAAACAAGAAGAAGAATATATGCAAAATTGGAATGTTTTACGAAATGCCAAAGTTCAAAGTTATTTTGAAATTACGACGACTTTAAGCGTCTCAAAGATGTGTCGAGTAAAAGGATGAATGTGTTGTTTTATTCCTTTATATTACGTAATTTGACTTAAGGAAGTTGCATACCTGCAACTTAAATGACTTAAGGAATGCATTGTAAATTTTGTTAAAGAAGATTCTTAAGTCATTTATGTTTACGATAATGCAAATTTTATGGTTTTCCTTGAATCACATGAGTTAAGGAACAGTAACAATTTTAAGTATTGACAATAATATTTTAAAGCATTAATTAAAACGTCAAAAAATTAAGTGATTTTAACAAATTGTAGAACATATACGAATTAAACATCAAATTTTTTTTTTTAAAGAATAATAATTAATAAATCACTTTTACATAACCAATAAATTAAAAAACAGTAAATAAATTGAGGTCAAATGCAAGAGACTTTATATGACTTTAGTGGTATCCAGTGATTGGCATCGATCACTCTAGAAATTTCCGATGCCACATATTGGGTGATTCATTTGAAATAATCAATGTGGGCAAGTTGTGTGCATAACTATTAGCATAAATATGATGATTAGCATTTCGACTGCAGCCGCATGTAGTTGTATGCTTATAAAGCATGGATATTAATATGTTAATTTGAAATTACATTGAATTAGTTAACTCCAAAACGTACATACTTCAAATTGTATCAAAATATATATTGCAATGAAATAACGCAACGCTGTACAATATCTCGAAGATGATGTTTGTGAGAAATGCAGATCTCGACCTTTGTGTCGTTAATGTAATTATATGTAGGTACTATATACGTTAATATGGAAACGTGCAGAATGAACGGAAAATGGTGTGAAGCACATTGCAATTTATGTACTTAAGTGGCAACACGGTGGAGAGAATTTTGCTGATTTTATAGATTTTTAAAACACTTCTGGTGGATATGGTGCCAAATCATAAAATGCCATGTAAGCTGTATGGTGGAGTTTATGCTGTACACAAAATCGGGCTGATGAGATTTTTTTTTTTTTGTTTTATTAACTGGAGTCTTGAAAGCACAATATATTGAGTATTAATTAAAATCAAAACTATTTAAATTTTAGAGCTTCGGCGTACTTTCGACTGAGACTTTCCTTCCAGCAATTTATAATGACTTGGTACTTTTTTTCTTTCTTTCAATATATGCATAAAAAAGTGCTTTTAAGAGCTTTACAACCGTATACATTTATGCACCTTGGCGTGATCGAGGAATTAGACCCAGATTAATAAAAAAAAAAAGAAAAACTTTCGTAATACATATAATTAAAATGGTTTGCAATTGAAATATGCAAACCTGTAAAGTGGTGGATTAAATATTATACAGCTGAGTCATTATTTTGTATATAGGGTCACAATTATTTGCAACTTCAATGTATTGCAATATGTTATGAAAGGCATTTTCATGCCAGGAAATATTTATTCAAATTTTTAACATTCTGTTATGCTACATGCCCTTATTTCGGTAAAATTGAGCATAACATAAATTAAATGCAACGTTAAAAAAATATGTAATTAGATCGCGTGTCAGTTTAGCACCTCCGAGATGGGTTTTCAAATATAATTTAAGCCGAAAGACCTTAAACCTGCAAATGCCTCATACATTTAATCCGACTTAATTCATCAAATGATTGCCACTATGCAGCATTTGAAACGCATGCCATAATATGCAATCAACGGTGTTATGTGAGAGATAAGTCGTCGACGCTTTTCAATTACTCTAGATTGTTGAGGCGTCCCCTGCGCCCAAGTGTCTGCATAGTAAGTTTATATAAAATCAACTAGTTAGTTAGGTCCAAGGATTAACTGTATTCATATAATAAAACTTCAAGCTCCATGCATTGCGTGCATATAAATAAAAATAAAGCAACAAAAACAACGGACGGGCAGCAATCTTTAAATTGACTTCTCTGGAAATCATTAACCACAAGCTTGCATATTATTTAAAAATACATAAAGCTTTCACCTTTTACGATTAAGATTCGTCTCCCCTTATGTCTTCGGTTGGTGTGTGTCTTTATTCATTTATTTATGTGTTTTTTTTTTTTTTTTTTGTGTACAGCTTTTTCATTTTGGTTTCCCGTCGTCACGCCAGAAACATGTTGTTCCTCAATATCCACCATATATGCAATGTAGTAGTTATATTATGGTTTATAAATGCTGTATACTTTTACTGGCAGCGTCCCTTTACTCTTTCAAGATATTTCTTATGGTTTTGTTGGCCTTTAAAGAGCGACACGCGCGAATATTCATTGCTTTTGCAAAGAAACAACAAAACACCAACAATTTTGTCCAATATAATTTTTCGTTTTCTTGCGCTTTGTATGTACACTGCTGGCTGATGATTTTTCAGTTCTTCCTATCATTAAATTGCAGCAGCGTTGGGTCTGTGTGTCTGATGTTTGGTGTGGTGCAAAATTGACCAAGCCCAGGTTCAGTTTGCAATTGCCACGAAGTGTTGTATTGATCGTGAACGTATTTTTTAAATTTAAAATTACCTGTCGTAACTGTCAATCGTGTAGTGTGAAATTGCTTCTTAAGATAATTGTTCAGTTTTTTTTATCTTTTAAAGAAAATGACATTGGTGAGCATACTTTAAATAATAGTTTATGTGTTTTAGATAAAATTCCAAACCAAATGTGAAGTAGAAACTATAAAAAAATAAACACTTACAATTTTGAGACATTTTCCATTAAGAAAGCAACATTAAAATCATCTTAAAGTCACAAAGAATTAAATAAATTATCCCACAAACCCCAGACAATAGTAACAATAAATTCCGACATGAATTTAAATTTATTTTAATAGCCCTCCACATTGATTGCTTCCATCTCAAGCAGTCTCACAACATAATGCATCTTATGTAAAGGTGAAGACAAAATACGATAATCCTCAGCTCCCGAATCGCATCAAACTTCCACTTTGGTGCTTGTCTTATCTTGTATTGCTTTCATTGCAAATCCTGCCATGCATCAGTCTTTTAAAGTTAATTTCTGCACTCTTTCAGCAGTTTGGTGCAGCCACAATAAAGTCAATTAGTTGGGCATTTTTATTGCTGCACCCTTTGTGGCGTTGTTGTTTGAATGGTTCCTCAAAAGAATACACCAAACCAAAAAATGAAGCAAAAGAAATCCCAAAAGGGGAGAACAACAAACTGATTTTTGAGTATAAAAGTAAAATTAGCCAACCCATTGTTGGGAATGGGATGTGCGTTTTTTTTTTGTTACGCAGGACGTGTGAACGGGGGGAGGGAGGGGGAGGTTGCAACCATAAATTGATGGAAGGCAAATAATAATATGCAAAATTTAAAAGCACATGAAAATAAAAAAGGCAAGAAAAAACATGCATACACAACACAGTTGAATGGAAGTCCTCAAAAAATGTGTGTAACCACAAATGAAAGGAAAGAGATGTGTGTAACACAAATCAAACCAAACAAAAGCAGGGAAGCCGCTGTTGCTGCTGACTAGGGGAACATACCGAGCTGTGTGTATAGAAAACCCAATCGGAATGGCATACGAGGAACAAAAGTATTAAAAACTTTAAAAGATATTGTGAAGAACAAGAAGGATATACAAATAATGACCAAGTGCTACCGAACTCCGCATTTTCTTGTATTCTTTATTAAAGGTCTTGATGGCTTCTCCCTTTTCTTATGAGTTCTTGTTCTGGAGATATTACATTTTTGTTGGTTTGCCTCTCGCATGCTTGTGTGCTTTGTGTGCTTCATGCTTGTTCGGCGTATATTACGCCAAGTACCCTGTTCCCCCTTAGTTGCAGTCCTTCTCCACCTTTGCCTTGTTTAAATTGTACACACACCGCATCCACCGATGACCATCCCATAGTCATTTGTGTTTGTTATGCTGTGTTATTATACCTTCTCAGATTTGGTTTATTTGTTTGGAAGTGTTGTGCTTTTTGTTTGTTGCAAAAAAAAAAAGCGCGAAATTCTCAGTAAGCACACGCAAAAGCCTTAAACATTTGCGCTAGTTTTTGTTGGTGCTGGGGTTTTGTTTATTGTTTGTAAATATTTGAGGTTTCCCTTTATGCTCTACAGTCCATATAGCTGCGGCACGCACGCGAGTCTCTTATTATTATTTATAAGTAGAGTTCTTTATTATTTTTTAACAAATTATGTATGTTTTCAATGCGGACGCTAATTTAATTTATGTTGGTTGATTTTGTATTTGTAGGAAACAGCGACAGCCAAACTCAAAGCATCCAGCGGTCGAACGGACTCAATACTAGACTCAATATTTCAGTCGAAGCCAAGCAACCAATTGCAGCCACAATCAACTTTAGAACCTCAACACAATGGACACACATCAAAGGTATTTTAATAAACTTCAGCATTAAATTACTTGTTGTTGAACTTCACACTAATCATTTTTATGTATTTTCTTATTCAATCAGGTACAACCAACACAACCCGTCCTTGGCACAAAGCTCATACGCAAGCCTAGCATTGAACGTGAGGTCCCACAAACCCTACAGTATCATCGTGGCAGTCCAGCCCTTGACTCCGGTGCAGGCAGTTCCCGCTCTGACAGCCCGCACTCACATCAACAACTGATAAGCGGCCGCGCAAGTAGCGGCCCATATTCGCCATCACCATGTCCGTCCACTTTTAGTGATGCGCCACCGCCTCCGCCACCACGATGCTCCTCAACGCCTCCATCGCAGCTGCTGAAACGCATCTCTCCGGCGACACCACCCACGCGACCGGGTGGCCTCTCCTCGCAGAGTCCGGCGCGTGGCACCTCGCCCGTCTCCAATACGGGCGGTCATCGTCAACCGCCGGTGATCGCCCAAAATGGGCCACAAGCACAACAACAACTGTGCCAACAGATGCAAGCACTCAGTCTGTATCCAAATTGTGGCAGTTCGGGTGAGCCACCACCACCATACCCCATCACAGCAGCACCACCCTCCTACACAGCGTCCATACAGAATCGTCAGAGTCCCACACAATCGACATCTGATTACCGCAAGAGTCCTAGTTCGGGCATTTATTCGGCCACCTCAGTGGGCTCACCCAGTCCCATAACAGTTTCGCAAAGTGCAATATTGCCACATCCGGCAATGCCACGTCCCATACCGGTACCACAATGGAGTTCATGGCAAACGAAAACCCATTCACCGATTATCATGCAATCGGTGAAGTCAACACAAGTGCAAAAACCCGTCTTACAGACAGCGATAGCACCGCAGGCACCAGCCACACCAGCTGTTTGTGTATCTCCAGTGCATGCAACACCAGCACCACCATCGTATGCCTCGTCAATACAACAGAAAACACAGCAGCAGCAATCACAACAGCAACAACAACAGCAGCAGCAACAGCAGCAGCCAGCCTCGCCATTAATAGCGGGCACTCCAACAACAGTCACTTCACGATCCCAATCAAATACACCTCCCACAACGCCACCCATAATTGCTGTCAGCTCTGTGGCTTCACAGAATAACAGCAACAATAGCAACAATGGTGTGGCACCTCCAGCTGTACCAACAACTGAGCCACCCTCCTATGCAAGCACAATACAGGCATTTATGGCGCAACAGCAACAACAGCAGACGCGTCACAATATGCCACCACCACCTCCCTACTCCACCAGTCCGGTGACAACTAACTCAAATAATTTAGTCAACTCTTCGAACAACAACAACAATGATAACAACACGACGGCGATAACGAACAATAATTTGGCGACAACACCACCGCTTCCGCCGACGTCTTCTTCGTCCGTGAAATCCAGTCAGGCCAACAATAACAATAACAACGGCACGCATACAACAGGCAAATCCAAGGCATTGCCGGCCACAGCGTCGTCATCCAATGCAACGACTGCCAACAGCATAGCTGGTGGTGGCAACACAAAACCGGATGGTTGCAAGAAAATCAAACATCAATCACCCATACCGGAGCGGAAGCAAGTGTCCAAGGAGAAGGAGGAGGAACGCAAGGAGTTTAGAATAAAGCACTATTCCCCGCAAGCATTCAAATTCTTTATGGAGCAACACATAGAAAACGTTATGAAGTCCTACAAGCAGCGTACGATCCGCAAGAAGCAACTGGAAACGGAGATGCACAAAATCGGACTGTCTGATGAGACGCAAAATCAAATGCGCAAAATGTTGTACCAAAAAGAGAGCAACTACATTCGGTTGAGGCGTGCCAAAATGGACAAGACCATGTTCGCTCGGCTGAAGCATATCGGCGTTGGCGCATTTGGGGAAGTCAGTTTGGTGTGTAAGATTGACGCCAAAAATCATCTTTATGCTATGAAGACGTTGCGCAAGGCGGACGTTTTGAAGCGCAATCAAGTTGCGCACGTGAAAGCTGAGAGAGATATTTTGGCTGAGGCTGATAATGAGTGGGTTGTTAAATTGTACTACAGCTTCCAGGATAGAGATAATCTTTATTTTGTAATGGATTATATTCCGGGTGAGTTCATGTTTTTATTGGTTGTAAATTTGTTTTATAATTTGAATTTGTGTTTTAAATTAGGTGGCGATCTTATGTCATTGCTGATTAAAAAGGGCATCTTTGAGGAGCCACTTGCTCGATTTTACATAGCTGAATTGACGTGTGCTGTGGAGAGTGTTCATAAAATGGGATTCATCCACAGGTGAGTGTCCTACAGTTTTATTTTAAGGACAGATTTATTAATATTGCAATTTATTTTTGCAGAGACATCAAACCAGACAATATTCTAATTGATCGGGATGGTCATATTAAACTTACTGATTTTGGATTGTGTACTGGATTCCGGTGGACCCATGACTCGAAATATTATCAAGAAAATGGTAAACTTTTAATATTAAATTATTTATTGGAATTGTATTTAAAATTATTTAAAAAATAGGCGATCACGGACGACAAGACTCAATGGAACCGTGGGAAGATTTCGGTGAATTGAAGCCTACAGTTTTAGAGAGGTTTGTTTATTTAATTTTATGTTCCTTAATAATACCGTTAATCCTTAAAATCTCCAAAATTACAGACGTCGTTTGCGAGAACACCAAAGATGTCTGGCTCACTCTTTAGTGGGTACACCAAATTACATAGCGCCTGAAGTGTTGGCCCGCACTGGTTACACACAATTGTGTGATTGGTGGAGTGTTGGTGTAATTCTCTATGAGATGTTGGTGGGACAGCCACCATTTTTGGCCAGCACGCCTGGCGAAACACAAGCAAAGGTAGAATGCATTAAAATTTTGTCATTTTTGAAAATTAAACTTATTGTTTCCTTTTATAAAATTTAAGGTGATAAATTACGAGAAAACGTTGCACATCCCACCAGCAGCGAAGTTAACAAATGAAGCAACAGACCTTATCTTGCGGTTGTGCACCTCGGTGGAGCGTCGCCTTGGCAAGAAAGCGGATGAAATTAAAGCGCATCCCTATTTTCATGGCATTAATTTTGAGGACGGACTGCGTGCTCAGTTGGCACCGTTCCGCCCCAAAATTGAATACCCTTCGGATACCTCTAATTTCGATCCAGTGGATCCGGACAGATTGCACAATTCCTCGTCAGATTCGCTAAACAGTGGTGATGACTTTAATGATCCGGATCGACCGTTTCATGGATTCTTTGAGTTCACATTTCGACGGTTCTTTGATGATAATAACAAAATCTCGGTGGACACCAGCGAGGATCAGGGACCAGTTTACGTGTGAATGGATTCAATTAAAATTTAAACCTGCCGTGGTATTGCACACGATGGGTAGGAAAGGAAACGAATTTCTGGCAGAGCCATGTAATTTTGCCTTATTTTATTAAACGTATAGAAATGATAGCATGAAGAAATGAAGTGCCTTTTGCTGTGTGAATAAAGAGGTAGTGTTTCACACAGTCTTTGTTCAAATAGGTGCTCCGATTTGTTCGTTTACTATACTCCTCTTTTCTAGTGATGCATACATTAATATGTAAATTATTAGGATTGAAAGGCTCAAGTCAAGTGGCCTTTTTATTGTTCTAACCTATCATTGTTTGGCATCCAACAACATCAGTTGGGAGGAGCCTTATTGTGGTGGGTTTTGAAAAGATAATTTTAAAACAACAACGTGATAATAAATTATGAAAAAATAACAGTTTTAGGGTGGGATGAATTATTATGTGTGTTATTTTATATAAATGTTAAGTAGGCAAGGCAATTTAGCGAGTGAGAATCGGAGATTGACAGAGAATTGTAATGGAATTTAAAATGAAATGAAAAAAAATATTTACATGTATTCTTAAAGTGTATAATAATAATTCTACATGGTGGCGTTCAGTTTTGTTGGGCGGCACCCTTTATCTAGACATCTATCTTTATTATATTCAATTAATGAAAATAAATATTTATTCTATTTTTCGAAATAATTAACATGCAATCGTACGGTTACAAAGTGTTAATCATATCGATTAAGTAACAATTGTGTCTTCAAGTCTTATGACGCGTATAGCTTTTAAACATGCTGTATTTTCTTGTTCTTTAAAAAAAAAGGAGTACAACGTCCTATTTGTTTTGATTGTATGTATTTGAAAAAATGATAAATCTAAGATTTTTGTTTTGTTTTTTGTTACATAAGTAAATGAGTAATTTCAAACACCGAGAGTATGATTATGGAGATAAAACTAACACCCAACGAGATTTAGAATTTATTTTAACGAAATAATGTATTTTTTATTTAAACGTTTTGTTTTCCAGCTGGCTGGGATTTTGTTTGTAATTAAACTCTTTGTTTTCCTTCTTCTTTTTTTTGTTGTCTTAATTTTCAATTGTATATCACAGCGTTTGGTTTTGCCATAAAATATAATATCAAGAGACAACAACGCTTGAAAAGGGAATTAAGTGATAGCGTAAACTCAAATGGGTCATGTCTCCTTGGAAATAGAATTTTTGTAAAAGCTTCCTTATAAATCATTAGTTTGTAATTGCCTCACTTTTTTCCCCCTTTTCGATTTTACTTATATTAAATAGGATTTGGCTGTTATCCTTGTGCAAGCCATCTCCTTACATAGATTTATTTATATTAATTAAAAAATGCATTATTTGTATTTATAATGTTGTACTATGTATCAATTTAACTTTAGGCTATTTCTTCTTTTTTGTTTTTTTTTCTTTTTGTGTAATTTATTATTAGCTTTTCATTTTCTTTCAATAAATGATTTTTTTCTAAATTTAAAAATCAGTGAGTTTTTTTAAGGATTGAGGTTTTTAATGTGTTATTTTTAAAATTTAAATTAGTTCTGAAACGTATCTTGAAGAAAATCGTCAAAAACGAAAGGTTAATATTGAGCAATTCAAATTGATACTGTCAAGTAATTAATTTGAAAACAAATAGTGTTTAATTAGATCGATTGGTAACGCGCCTTATTGTACTTTCTGGATGCGTGGGTTCAAAACTCAGTGCAACTCTTTTTTATTAATAAAATAAATAGGCACCATTAATTAATGGGCAACTATACAGCACTTACCACCACCACCACCGCACCCCACTGCTAATTCTGATCAATTCAAATGAGACAAAACATATAACTCCTGCATGCACTCTATCCTTTCAATCAAACACCTGCAGCAACAGTAGCAGAAACCGAAGCACAGACAGCAGTCACACTCAAACGCAGCTCCAATACCTAAAAATTAAAATAATTCCCATTCCCTGCCATAAATACAACAACAATTTTACATAGGAAAATCTCATCAAAAACTTTAGGTTTTGGCACTTTCATACAAATTTTTTTTTTTGCCGAATTAAAATTTTTTCTTTTACACACGTAAAGGTACTTCGATTTAAGTACCATCTGCAAAATTTCAGAACCCTTGGACTTTAACTTTTCGAGTAATAACGTCTTAAAGAAAAATTTAAGGGTCCGTTACAAAAAATCGTACAGGCTGTAGTATAAGTGCAATCACTAATCTTATTTCAAAATAAGAATTCCCAAAGAACAAACTTTCTTTGAAAAATAATAAAAAAAATTAATTATGTCCCTTTTGGTGTATGTAAGACAATTCTTAAGGAGGTATTTTATTAAGATTTCTTTGATATTCATTTTCACGTAATTTCTGTAATAAGTTGTTAATATAAAAAATTTAAATGCAGTTGGAATTGTAATTTATTTAAAAATGTAAATCAGTCAAAAAAATATTTAATTTATCTTGGAAAATGAGTGAAAACTGATGCTTTTCATATACCTCAAAAATGGTTATCAAAAAATTACATTTTTGAAAAGCGTATAAATAATGGCTACGATTATGTTTTTAAATAAAATTTAAATGCTGATTTTTAAATTAGGAATCAAACTACAGGAAAACATAATTTTCTTAATTTTCCGGCAATGATTTTCCACCACACAAGTGCTTGAATATTGGTTAAAAAAGTTTTGTTTTTTGCAGTTTTCTTGTATAAAAAAAATATTAACAAAATTTTAATTATATTGATGTTAATCCTTAACAAATTCCACACATTTTGAAAAAAAAAAATTTTAAAAAGGAGCACCTCGAAAAAAAATTGTCCTTGTTTTAGTACATGGTCGGATAGTCAAAAAATGAAAAAAAAAAATTTGGTTCCCACGAGAATTCGAACCCAGAACGACAAAAATCTCCGTTCCACGCCAACATCAAGCGCGCTACCAATGAGGCCATCGTGACATAATGAATGTAGTGGATTAATTCTGTGCTAATCAATTAATTCAACGAGATTGGTTGCAATAGCGTTTTGGATAAATGATAATTTACTGTATTCTGTTAATATAAACGCATTATCTGATACAACTACCATTCAAGGAATTCTTCGAATATGACAAACTTATCAAATTGTGCAACGGATACATTTTCTTAAACTCACCTCGCATAAGAAAATGATTTTCTTATCTTCAACCTAAAAATTCTAAGAATTCTGTTGAAATTTAATAATATTTTAATGGGACTAAACACTGTTAAAAACTATTGAAATAAAAAATTCCAAGAAATGTAGAGTTTATAATTAAATATGGAAGGCAATTACTTGTACAGCAAATGTATAGCAAAACATTTAAATTACAAATTCCAAAACTCAAAATCAATAATAATTAATTAGGGCTTGAAATCTTAAATTAATAAAAAAAGGAAATCAAAATTCGCTTACATGAGCCCACCCTCTCTTCCCTTAAACAAGTGAGGTGCTTTCACCTTAAAAAGTCAGGTGCTAGAGATTATCGTTACTTGCTTTACTCATCAAAGCTCCAACTAAATAGTGTGGGCGGACAACACTCGACATATTATCCACCATCGACCTTTTTGTGCTTTTCCAACTGTACAAATCCAGTTACAAAAGTGTGCGTGCTGAAAGCTTTTGTGATGAACAATACGTGATAGCATGTTTTAGTGTAATTTGCCCACCCCGCAATGTATAAAGCCAGTGAGAGAAGGGCAACTTTTCATCCAATCGCATCCCTCTGACGTCATACACTTTAGTTCACCTCCGCGTCAGCGCAAATTCAGCAAAAAAAAAAAAAATAAATACGCTAAGCTTAATGTGAGTTGTTGTTTAAGGGGGGTTGATGTTTTGCTGCAAGTGTTGGTAAGTAGCGTTGCCGTCGATGTGTGGGTGCACATTACGTGGGAGTACGGGAAGAATGTCCTCCTCTTCAAAACCTGAAGTTCATACACCAAATGGTCGATATATAGGTAGGCAACCCTTGTTCTATATATTTGAAGCAATACTCTCTCTCTTTTAAGGTTGAATGTTCATTTTGTGTTGATGGAGCTTGTGTGGAGTCCTGCGTAGTACAAGCATAATATGGGGGATTTAATTTTTTTGTATTTTTTGTGACTATTCTTGGAAATTGCGCCGTTTCAACATTCCAATATAAGTTAATCGAGGTACAATTCAGTCTCTGCCTTGTCGTTCCAGTCTGCAGGTCGCGTTATTTGTTTGCATGCAACGAGCTTTTGTGCATTAAAAGCGCAAATCAAATTGTGTTTTTGTGATCAAAATTTGCATTCTATTTCGTTAAATTAAAAGTGGAAAAAATTTCATTCATTTTAGGGGCATAATTTAAAAGAATGCGTTAAAACTCACAAACCACCATTGTGATTAGAAAAAAAAAGCTTCAAAATAAAGCATAAAGCTCACCGTATTACCGTCACACTGATAACTGTGAAAAAATCAATGTTTTTTTGGGTTCACAAATGCTGACCTGTGATCGCGGAACCGATTCTCACGAAGCACATGTGCGGGCTACGTTTTAAAACAAGAAACAGTCCGTCTCAGAAGACGTCATTGCGCTGGGGTGATAGCTGCATTTACACGCAAAGGACGTCTGCGTAAATTTCACCCGCTTCATTCATCTCATCCATCATAATATAACTACCTAAAATATATCGAAACATTAAAAGCCAGTGTTAAGTGTGACCGGCATTAAATGCTTTTTCACAAAAACAGCAAACAACCCTTATTTGGCAGTTAAATTGAAATACGTACAACAGCTTTTAAACGCATGCAAGAGCTTAAAAGTGATAGAGGCCCTCGAGTGTTTAGTTACAAAGATTGAAAGCTTCTAAAGGTCACCATACACAAGTGGGACGCTGTGGGCTACACTTTTGTGTGACGAAAACATTTACTTTTAACGTACGCCGATTGAGTGTGTGAGTGCAAATTATTTGGGTGGTGTGTCTCAACGTAATTGTATCAGTGCAGTGGAAAACTCATTGTACTTGTGTGGGGGTGTGATCGTTCATCGCGGTACACCGCGTTTTATTGAGGAGTGCGTTTTCTGACGCATGCATCCTACCATAATTTGGCGGGGAAAGTGACCGTGTGTGTGTGCGTGTGTGTGTGTTTGAATGCGCGCACAAAAAAAGTGACTTAAAAAGCGCAATATTAAGCTTTTTTGGTACATTTAATGAGAGTAAAACCAAATTACACCAACCAATGACTTGATTCGAAGAAATTCAATATTCAATTTGTGAAAATTAAGTGGTGAGTCGTGTGAGAGTGAACATTTTTGTCTGCAGACGCACGTAGATCTGAGGTGAAGGAAATCGATTTTCCGTAGAGTGCATAGTTTTTGTGAGACCCCCTGAATTCTTTGTGCTCTTTCATTCACAATAAAATAATAAAATGTTTGCGTAAACAAATAGTACATTAAAAGTGCAAGGCAATTTTATTGCAAGGATCTACAAAATCAGCTGTAAGTATTTTCCTTTGCGATGTCTATGTTTATGCATTTTCTGAATTTATTTGCATTGTTGTTTATTTGGGTCACAAATTAAACTGTTTTACACATCACAAAAAAAATATATTGCATAGAGAGAAACAACAATGATTGCGTAACATTGTCTTAATAAAATATGAAGAGAAAGAGTGCAGACCAAACGAATATGAGGACACAAAAAGGGGGGTAGCAATATAAGAAGCGCGTCCATTGGCAACCGTTTGAGGGCGGGAAACTAACAGTCATAATTCGTATTGTATATCAAAGTATGTGTGTAAATAGTTTCATCGTGGTTATGCATTTAATTTAGTCGCTTAATTATTGTAGAAGCATAAATTAGTATGTTGAATCCGCAATGTTTACAAGTTGTGTTTAATTTATTTAAACTTGAAATAATTCCGCGATGAATTTGATTAATTAGCTAAACTACATTGTAAACAACAATGTGGAGGAAATACATTTTTGTCACGATGTGTATGGAGACGAAAGACTAAAGCGAGAGGTCATGTAGGTGCAAATAAAAATAGAATAATGTTTAAATTTAAAGTGTTCACACATTGTGGTGGTTTTTGATGGGAATTTCGTTGAGATTGTATTTTATTTGTACAATTATTGTTTTTGGCGCTGACGCAATTTTTTTTACATGTGGATTTTCTTTATCTGCTTAACAAGCGAATTTATTTAATTTTTTTTACTTTTTGAGTTCGATTTATTTCAAAAATTATTTTTATAAACAATTTAGACAATTTTTAACTTTGACTTAACGAAAATAAAACATCCAAGTGAACTTTTTGGGGAAAAGAAAGTATACATCAATTTCAATATGACCTTGAGAACAAAACATTCTGACGTAATTGAAAACCTTGAAATAATAAAAATGTTCTCAAGAAAGTTTTAAAATTATTGGCGCATTTTTATTTTAAATTACTTTTTGAAAAATTTAATTTATGACCTTGAAATTTAATCCTTATAAAATAGATTATTAAAGTCCTACCAAAATGTTGATTAAAAATAATTAAGAATATGAGAAATCACGAATATTACTTTAATTAATTAAGTAATATTAAAATAATTACACAACAACCTTTCTGTTTCCTACTCTCACTCCCACTTTCTCTATTATCAATGAAATAATAACGTTTAAGTTTCAATTAAATGATTGCATTGGGACAATGGAAGAAGTTTTGAAGTTGATCGACAATCAAAGTCAGAAACACATTCAATTTATTGATAGAACCCTCTACGGATTACTCAAGAAGCTAACTATTAATTGCAATTAATTATTGATAAAGTAATTGGAAAACCGAAACCAATTACATAAATTAAATTTCTCTCCAATAACTCAGTATGGTTTAAAAATTGACGATTAAATTGCATGATAAACTTACAACACAAAAACCTTCACTAAAAATATTACAGTCTTCACTGTACAATGCATTATTTCAAACTATCTACCAAGTTCCATCTATCATTCAGCTGCGGCGTTCTTCAATGTCACATGAACCTCCATTGCACATTGTTATCAGTGTGCATGATTTAGAAGTGAGAGACAAGTGCAAGAGTATGTCGGTTTTCCTTCCACACACGCGAATACATAAAACAGTCAAATGTCATTCACCCAATTGTGAATCGTTTCTTTGATATGCGACACAAGAACTATAACGCATAAGAAAATCAAAAAAATAATGTCGTCGAATCAACAGCCATTTTTCTGCACAGAAATTTAATATGCAATAAATTATGACGGTTCTTTAACCAGGTCTAGGTCATTTTCAATTGACATCATGATCAAATTTAATATTAAATCCTTCAAGCATTGTGGTCCCATTGCGGACATACGGAGTATAAGTGAATCGAACCGTTGCGTGTGGCCTCAGGATTGTGTCTGCTGAATTTTTTACCAATTAAGTAGACAAATTCTTTTTTGTGTTTCTATTTTGAAAAAAAAATTTGCAGCTGAAACAATCAAATACTAATCGCTGCAGACAATCACGTTTGCCTGATGGGCACTGAATTATAAACACGAAATGGTATGGACGTGCGCGGAGTCGTTTTTTATACACACAAATAATTATTGTGACAAATTATTAATGAGTGGCATTTGACTTCATGTCAAGTAGATAATATAATTGTGATTCATTGCTGGTTTTGATTAAGACCTTAACGTATTATGATGTAGCTTAAAACGGTGTCCAAATTATGGAATGAAACATAAATTATGCCGATGAATTGATTGTTTTTTAAATAAAGGAAGTATTGAAGATTTTTAAAATAATCTTCCTAATTCAAAATTGAATGGGAATGATAACCCACTTTTAAAAAAATCAAGGAATATTGAAGATCTTTATAGACACTAGAAAAAATTGAATAGAGATGTTAACATGAACGCATAATACAGAGCACATAACGGAGTATCAAAACAAAACATTTAAAAATCGATAACACTGAGGGTGAATTTTTCTTTTCCTTTTTTTTTAAAGACACTTGACATGAAGAATCTTTAAAATGTCTTTTACTTTACCTTTACACATTTAGGTGCGGGTGAATATTACATAAATCAGTACATACGACATAAAAAGAAAAATCTGCATGAAATCCCAACGGGAGGTCGTCACATAAAAGATGTGTTCAAATTCAGATTTACGTATATTTTACCTCATCATGAATTCAAAGACCTTCACCATTTAATTCAACGCATAATATTTCATGCATTCTAACAAACATCTCAACTTTTGAATAAATTATGTTTTCCCATTAATAATTGTCATATATTTTAGTTTAATGTTGAAGTCCTCATTAATGAAAAATAATACGCGTCTATTGTAAAATTATTCCTTCAGTAAAAGACGGATTTTCTTGAAAACATTCAACATCAAAGAATATTTAAAGCAATAAAATAAATCCATTATGCAAAAGCATATTTTTCTAATATTTTACAATACTCAACCACAACCCTAAATAACGTACCCTTAACGTTAACGCAAATCCACACATCCAGTCAAAAATCTATACAGTTTGTGAACAATTTCCGCGTGTACACCATTCACCACCCTGACCTCATTTATAACAGCTAGCAGGGTTGGTGTATATTCATCTATTATATACCTGGAAAGCAAATAGCTTTCGGGTATACCCACTTCGAACTGTTTTGTGGGTGTAGGGAATTTAGACGAGAGGAATGGTGCGATATTCAAAACTATTTTTTCCTCCCCCCGTATAAAAAAGGGTAAACAAAAAAAAGATAATTAAAAGCAAACATTGTATGTGGGAATTAAAAAAATTATTCGTGAGCTGTTTTCTTTATCGATTTTCAATATTATAAGTTGATGATGGTGGAATTATTGTACATAAATATAATTTTGGTTTAATTGAGTTGTTCGTTCTTTCTTTGTATTTTCATTTAGTTACGTCGCACTTATGGAATGATAATTAGAAAAGTGTTGCAAGAAAAATGGTTGATACTTCAGAGAATATTAATGTTTATTATTAATTTTCTGTAAATTGTTTGTAAACGACCTAAGGAATTGAAATGGAATTATCAATTGTAGACTTAAGGATGTAGGAATATTTCTAAAAATGTATCTTATTTAGTTTAAAATGGTAATCATGCTTACTGAGAATAATAATTCAAAATAATTATGACTCTACGCAATGACAAAATATAATAATTGCCACAAATTGTAAGTCACATTAATTATTAATCCTTTAATTACAATTGAAGTTGTATAATTAAGCTAATGATAATACGTATAAATTGCAACGTTATCTTTTAATGAGCATTTCATCTCTTTTAAATAAAATTATCTTTAAATTTATTAAGAGAAACAATTTGTGAAAAAATAAAAGAGCTTTCGAAATGACTTGGAGGTTACATACATTTTTTTTAAAAGAAGAAGATTAAATAAAACGAACACAAATACATTGCTTACTTTACTTAAATTGGAGGAAAAATTGATAAACACAGTAAATGTATTATAATTAACGGAAACTCCAATAAATATTAACCCAATAACATTTAGTCAAATGTATTTTAAGAAAATCATTCCATGTCTATTTAAGTTATTACGTTGTTTCTAATATCACAGTATTTGTAAGTCAATATCAATTAAACTTAATGTGACGTGGGACACGCAGTCTCATGACACTTTTCTTTGGATTCCGGAAACACATCAATGGGATTGATTCCAATAAACATTAATTACAATAAATGCTGCGGATGTTAGTCTAAAAATTTATTCACTTAATTATTTTCCATGATACGTCCACATAATACCTTTGCTTGTTGAAATAATAACATTTAATTTATTCAGAATATTAAAATAACATTTTGTCCAGTAATTCTTTAAAAAACCACTGTACTTCTGATGCTTTTACCGCTTTGCATTAATTCAAATCCTTTATTAATATCATCCAACCCCATCGAGTGTGTAATAAATTCATCAACCATCAGCTCTTTATTCAAATATAATTCCACCAATTTTGGAATACTTGCTGTCTTCCATCCACCATACAGAGAACCCTTCCATGTACGACCACAAACGATATCCCAAGGTTCAAATTTAACCTCCTGCCCAAATGGTGCTACGCCCACAATTATAGAAACACCATAATCCTTGATTGTAGATTCCATGGCGTCTCTAATTGTTTGAGTAGTGCCAATGCATTCGAACGAGTAATCAAGGCCACCATTTGTGATCTCATGGAAGTATTTACTGATCGGTTTATCAAGTGTCTTTGGATTTACGAACTCGGTGCAACCAAATTGTTTGGCTAGTTCAAACTTGCTTTCGTTGATATCTACACCAATAATTCTGGAAGCACCGGCCTTACGGCATCCCATTACAGTAGCCAAACCAATTCCACCCAGTCCCCAAACAGCACAAGTAGAACCTTTTTCAACCTGTTTGTATAAAATACTTAATTAATTTTAAACACAAAAATTTTATTTAAAAAAACAAACCTGAGCCGTATTAAGTGCTGCTCCATACCCCGTTGGGATTCCACAACCGATAAGACAAATCTTTTCAAGTGATGCCTTTGGATTAACTTTAACCACAGATATATCTGGACACACACTATACTCGGAGAACGTTGAAATGCCAGCAAAATGATACACCAATTCCCCTTTGCATGTAAATCTTGAAGTACCATCCAGTAAGAGCCCAAAATTTTTTGCTAGGATAGTTCCCGTATCACAAGCGTTCGTCTTTGGATTATGGCATTGTTTGCAATCACCGCATTGTGGCATAAAGAGCGGTACTACATGATCACCGGGCTTCACATTAGTAACACCCGCACCAATACTCTCCACAATACCGGCACCTTCGTGGCCCAAAATTGTTGGTAACCTCTGTGGCATGGAGCCTTTCATGACATGCAGATCCGAGTGACACAATCCTGTTGCAATTATTTTGACACGTACTTCATTGGCTTTTGGTGGCGCCACTTCAATATCCTCCACTGTTAGTGGTTGGTTAACAGCCCGCATTATTGCTGCCCTACACTTTATCACTTTACCGGCAGTGCTGGACATTTTGGTTTACTTTGTTTTGTAACACTGAGTTTAACAATAAACAATTATGTTTTGGTTTTAAAATGTTTGAGCTTACAAGACGTGTTTTCAATTTGGTGTCAACTTTTTCTCTAAACCTTTTTGGTTTCTGTCTACTCTATTTATATTTTGTACATATTATCACTTCTAATCTTGTGTGGAATATTTTGCCACAATAAAAATATAATTTTGTCGCGTAATGCTGAATGTTGACAACAAAAATTAAGTAAGAAAATTCTAATACATGTGTACACTGATAACTCTATTACCATTGTAAAATTATAACAAAAATAAACACCAGTGGTATTGGAAAAATTACAGATAACGTTTAAACGTGTTAATCACGTTCACTTGATTTTTTAATTCATTCAATTTATGCGAGTAATAAAACTAGACACTACTCATCATGCTAAGGAGGCAGGTTTTTTTGAAATGATAAGACTTGCTCGACTGCATTTAAAAAAAATATATAAAAAACCATGTTGCTTCAAAATGACCCAGCAAATTTTAACTTTTGCTTAGTTTTACGATTATCGTAACATGATAAGATTACTTAATGTGGCATAACTAGAAGTTTCTCAAGAGCAAAAAACCTTCTAGCCGCTTATAAGAATTGTTGAACCTTTAAATTGAAAATGAGTTTTCTTTGAAACAAAGCAAAACAAAGCTTTACAAGGAGAAATTCTTAGAAAAAGCTTAACTTTTTGAGATGATTCGTTTGTATCGCAATTTGCCACCCATCAATTTGTATGTCATCAGCATTTTTGATAAGACGCGCATGTTTTACTCGTAATTTGTATACCTATACAACATCTTTAATGGATGTAAAAAGTTTTTCCTAACATTAATCATTGTTATCTTTGTTGTTTGGTTGGTTGAAGGAAAAGGCCAAAGCCCTTTTTAACCCTAATGGGGGCTTTGTGTAGAATATATACGCTTTTGTTGCAAGATGAGACTTTTGTAGTATGTACAACTAATGCATCATAAAATATTCTTGAAATGAAAGCATTATTTCTTAAAGGATAAAAAATTTAACATCATTAAAAGGACGACATATTAAACTGTTCCTTTTTTTATAAAAGTTATTTCAAATCGCTTTTTTTCTTCTGAAAAATGACTTTAACTTTAACTATCATCGATTTATGAGTTGTCATTGTCATAAGTGTTGTTAAAATGTCCTTGTTATTAACGATGGATACTCTGACTTGTTTAGCAATAAAATAAAAGTGATTGATTACATCGTTTATTGACTTTTACACTATTTTCTATGATTTCTAAATTTCTAGTTAGATTTAAAAATATTAAAGACACAAGAATTCCATCTTTATGGAAAATCGTCCTTAAATATTTTTATGATTTATTAAAAATCATTGACACATTTTTATGTAAAAAGTCTTAAAGCTCAATTAAAATTGTTACGTACAGACTTGAAAAAATTACATCTGTACTTAAATCAACCCTCCAATTCACAACCCCAACAAAAACTATATAGGTACCTAATAAATAATTAACAAGGCGCACAATAGTGCTCGTATAGAAGGCGCGCGCTTCAGTTATGCAAACTCAATGTGAATTGTTCATATAATGTAGCGGAGTGCCGACTCACCTCGTCCTTTACATTTATACGCTTACATACAATCAAAAAAGAATACGGTCCCTTCTTAATATTGTTATACAATAATAACGAAAATTTTCCTTTCGGCACAATTAATGTGAAGGGGATGCCGACCACGGTAATGTTCATTCGGTGGCGGTATGACACAAACACAAAGCACAACACGCCTTGCAATGTACCTTTATTTTGACAGTGGAGACGGTACATAAAATCATAATACAAACATAAAACAGTACGTGTACCCAGTACACGGATACTTGGTATAATTATAAAAGTTCTCGGTTTAGCAAGGGGGAGACATGAAGACATTTTTATTGTATTTCGTCTGGTGCTGATAACTGCATGATGTTTAAAGGGAAGTCGGTAGATGTGTATACGTTTCTTGAATGTGCAGGATCAGTTAGACCATAAATTGGAGGATTTGATATGGATTAAAATGTTAGAATGTGTAGAAAACGATAGGATTTTGTTACAACTTTATAACTTTTGTACAACAAAGTGAAGTTAAGAATCAAATAAATCGATTTCTGACAGGGATTTTCAATGGTATTTGTTTTTGAATTTTTATAGAATGTGATGAAATTTTGTGTCTTCTCTCTATTCTCTATCTTTTTGTTATAGACATTGAGAAGTATTTTAAGTCAATATAAAAATATGTAACACTTTAAAAGTAATATAATATATTTCTTTAAATTTAATCACGATCCTTCTCATTAATTACTATTTTTAATTATAATCTTTATCAAATTTTCTTTAATAGCTTCTGAAAATATATTTTATAAATTTATTATTCAATATATTTTGAAATCTGAGCAATAATTAATTCGAACTCAGGCAAAAACTGTGAAGTAATTAAAATTTAATTGAAATATAACACTTCAAAGCATCAACTATTAATTTAATTATATCAAGTTCATTAATTAAAACATCAAGTCGAATGCAAGTAAACAACGAACAATTTATCAAATTGGACAAAGGGTATTTTCAATGTTGTTCAGTTCTCTACAATGCAACACCTCATTATTTCATAACGACATCATATTAATTAAGAAAACTATCAACTTTGAAAACACGAACAAACATTTCAGAAAAATTCTACATTCAACGTGACTGTGGCTCTTTAAGAACCAAATTACTGCACTTATATTTACTTTTTAATTAAACAAATAGTGGGACTTATTTGCAAAGATAAATTTCAAACGATCTTTAACCCGTCCTCGAAAAATGACATGAAACATTTGGATGCAATTTACACGATTAAAACTATATTTAGATGCGCCAAAAGAACCTTCCAAAATAATGATAGAAATTATTTGGCAAATAAGTAATAATATATGTGTGTGCAATTTGCAAACCGTCGCAAATTCTACATGACTTATGAAGGCTGACATGTGTGGCGTTATTCCCATTGCGATGGCAATCAATCACTTACACAAGTTATGATAGATGATCCAATTTGTGTTGCGGAAAATTTGTGTGTGAAAACACATTGTCAATGCAACTTGTTCAAGGTGGTTACAACTATTACGTTCAGAGTGTGAATTTGAATGTACATTGAGATGATGTACAAGAAAATCACATAAAAAAAAAACATTGAAAGCGCTCCCATTATTTTGATGAGATTTTATTGGCAACACATTTAGTTTATGCCACACCGATGTGTGAAACAATAACAATAAAAGCATTACTTTTATAGCATTAATAGTGTTGTTTAAATATAATTTACAACCTTTTTTTTTTAAGGCAAATTGCAATAGCACATTAAATCGTTTACATCATTATTTTTAAATGTGTGGCAGTTGGATTGACGCGTTAACATAAAATGTATTTTGAATGTCTTAACGTTGCAGTACACATATTGTAAAATGTTTGCAAAAAACCGTTTCATGAAAGCTTTAACACATGAACATTTTATTTAAATTTCAACGCACATAACTCATCAGAAAAGAATAAAAAAAAACAATTTTCAATAACCATTAAGGCAGAATGGTTGATATTATTTATTATTGGAATACTCAAAACAAAGAAAACATGAAATTGAAGACGATACGTGAAACGTGAGATGAAATATCGATTAAGCCACACTTTTTGCCTCTATGACAATTTTTTTTATATTATATTTTTGTGAACAATATCCTATTTTGTTACAAAACATATAAACATATTATTTGTAGGTTTATTTAATTGTTATTATTTAACAGACATTTTCAATAAATATTATTTCGATGTATTTCCAAAAATGAAAAACCTATTTGCAAATAACATTTAGTAATTTATGATACATGTCAAGTTTGGAACGCGCTAAAACTGAATCCAGATGTAGGCTGCCATAATGATAACCAAAAAAATTCATAAAATATTGATTAACTACATTGTTTCATCAACGTATTTGAGAAATTTCATGCGCAATGTTGAGAATGCTGTTTGTTGGTTTTAGTTAATAAAAAATAAATGTATGAAATATGCTAAAGTTCAAAGTTCATCGCTCATGTTAAATATGTAATTAATTTCGGGGAGCTTTGTTGTATTTAATCCAATAAAATTTATTTTATATTAAATTCTGTTTTTTTTGTAGAAAAAAATCCCTTTTTCCAATTCAATTTGTTTTTCTTAAAACGATAAATTAAATAAATAATTTAAAAAACAAAAAATAGAAGGGACTGAAAGCTTAATTAATAAGCTATTATAGGTTGAGTCATTTTTTTAGATAAAAATAAAACTTTTAAAATGAACAAAAAAATGGAAATTACGTTTTAGTAAAAAAAAAACGTAATTTAATACGCCTATCATTAATTCCTATAGACAAAATAACAAAAGCTTAATCCAATGTTAATTCAACCTTGACAAAATAAGCTTGAACATTCCCATCTCCAATTACCCACATAATCAGCAATCCACAAATAGCCAACAACATATTCAGGCCTGAACGAATACAATTCCATTTCAAAGAAACAAACATAAACACAATTAAAATCGCATTGCTTCTTATAGACCAAAAACTTTACATAATCCAATAACATCATTATGATTTTCTGTTCTTTGCACCTCAATAGGTATAGAAACATTTGGAATAAGTAACGAGTTCGCCAAAGCATCAAAGGGCGCTTCACACACAAAAAAACAACACGTAGCAAAATGATCAACGTCGCCGGTGTGGTGAGCATTGCGCTCTTCTACGCACTAATTCTAGGTGTCGGCATATGGGCCGGCCGCAAAAAGGAGGAGGGCAATGACTCGGAAGAAGAGGTGATGCTTGCTGGAAGATCCATTGGTCTTTTCGTGGGAATTTTCACAATGACAGGTAAATTCTTGATATTATGGTCTTAACCCAGCTTGTTTGACAAATGATTTTGCACGCATACATTATTACAGCGACATGGGTTGGCGGCGGTTACATAAATGGAACTGCTGAAGCCATTTATACATCTGGCTTAGTGTGGTGTCAAGCTCCGTTTGGATATGCCCTCAGCTTAGTGTTTGGTATGTCGTCAAAACTATTCCTCAAATTCATCCAACGAAACGGAGCATCAATTTAAAATATTACTTCAATCTTTGCAGGTGGCATTTTCTTTGCAAATCCAATGCGAAAACAAGGCTACATTACAATGTTGGATCCCCTGCAGGATTCATTTGGCGAGAGAATGGGTGGTTTGCTATTTTTGCCAGCGCTGTGCGGTGAAGTGTTTTGGGCAGCTGGCATTTTGGCAGCACTCGGTGAGTTAATTATTTAGTTATTCAGTTGGGAAGTAATTTTCGACCCTGTTATACCATTCAATGTGGATGTGTAATTCAATTAACCTGTACGTAACCTCTAATCTAAATCAATCAGGTGCCACGCTCGCTGTCATAATTGATATGGATCACAGGACCTCTGTGATATTCTCCGCTTGTGTCGCTGTTTTTTATACACTTTTTGGCGGTTTGTATTCGGTCGCCTACACCGATGTCATACAATTGTTTTGCATATTCGTTGGTCTGTGGATGTGTATACCGTTTGCGTGGGCCAACGATCATGTGCAGAGTTTATCCTCGATGGAAGTCGATTGGATAGGGGAGGTGCTCCCTGGTGAATATTGGTTTTATGCGGATTATGGTTTGCTTCTTATATTTGGTGGTATTCCATGGCAGGTAAGTGCATTGCAGCCGTTCAATGCAATTGTGGATTGTAATGATTGATGATGTGGTTATTGATTGCAGGTCTATTTCCAAAGAGTCCTTTCGAGTAAAACCGCTGGACGCGCTCAAGTTTTATCGTATGTGGCTGCATTTGGCTGCATATTGATGGCTATCCCACCTGTTCTGATTGGAGCTATTGCTAAGGCAACTCGTAAGTCAATTAAAATGTAACCATAAAGATTTAATTTTTAATTTTTTGTCCTTAAAATGGCTGAAAGAATTTATTTCATTTCAGTAACCAAAGCTAAATTTAATTTCAATGAAATTTTCAATTGGGGAATTGGCAAATAAATTCCCACATCGCTTCCACCCACACAAATTTTATTTTATTTGCATAAGCCCCAACAAAAGTAATTCCCATTGCCCTTTCTCTCGTCAATTTCGAAATATATCGAAGGACCAATACTCAGTGATTCATTTCAATAATTCAATATTGATTCACATTCGTCACATAAGAAAACAAACATTAGTTATTTTATAATGCATGAAACAATATTGAAATTGGATTTTCAGCAATACAGAACATTTAATAACAAGAACTTAAAACAAATTTAACTTTCAGCTTGGAACGAAACTGATTACAAAGGACCATATCCTTTAACAGAAGACGAAACCAGCATGATATTGCCAATGGTCCTTCAATACTTGACACCCGATTTTGTGTCATTCTTCGGCTTGGGTGCAGTGTCTGCTGCAGTCATGTCATCAGCTGACTCATCTGTGTTGTCAGCATCCTCAATGTTTGCACGAAATGTGTACAGATTGATATTCCGTCAAAATGCATCCGAAATGGAAATCATTTGGGTAATGAGAATCGGCATAGTGGTTGTGGGAATACTTGCCACCGTAATGGCACTAACAATTCCTTCAATTTATGGACTATGGTGAATATTATTTGTTTGAAAATCTTGAAATTGGCATTTAATTAAAACTTTGCAAATCAAAATTGTGTGTTTCAGGTCAATGTGCTCCGACTTGGTGTACGTCATCCTATTTCCACAGGTAAATCAAAACCTCTTATTCACAGTAAATGTACATTGCATTGTATAATGTATTTTGAATTAAGTAAAACAATAGCAAATTCAATAAAGTAATCAAAATATCAGAAGCCATCGATCACACGCGGTGGATTATTATTAATTCAGTTAGTCTACTCAAGGACGGCCGGTTGAATTTCCAGTATCCACCCCCATCATGTTTGTCCTTTCCCTTTTCATTTTACTTTTTTCAAACATTAATTTCCACCGGTATATACGAGTATTTTACCTTATCCCTACATCAACATGGATGTGTGAAGTGTGCTAAGGATTGGTTGTGTGTGTGTCGCCCTATACAATAATCGATAAATTTGTTCTATTTTTAAAACGATTTCTCTCATGCACACTCACCACCACCCCTCGAAATAAGGGTGCGAGCAATGTTCCACATACATATTATACCGATTTTCTTAAAAAAAACATGCAAATGTTACTTATATATATATATTTAATCTTAGTCGAGACTCAAGAGCGAAATTGCAATCAAAATTGACAATAACTTGCGAATTTATTTCATTAATAATTTAGGGGCACATTATGTCAACCCTCGTAAACAAGTAGCAACCCAAAATTACATTTGCAAAGAATTTGCTTTGTGTCATTAAATTTAAATCAATTCGTAATTGATATATAAAAATTTTCAAGCATTTTTCCGTAATCATTTCCACTTTCACGACCCCTTAACAATTCCACAAAAAATGAACTACGCTCTTTTGAAATATTAAGTCACACACAAAAACACGCATAAATTGCTTGTTACCGGAATTCCGCAAATGCGGGTGGCACACAACGAATGCCAACTTACAAACAAACCACCCCCTTTTTTTTGTAAGCACATTGCGCAGGAAATACTCAGCACTTAAAAATCTATAATGCATCCAAACATTTAATTTAACTTGCAGTTACTGATGGTGGTGCATTTTAAGCATCATTGCAACACTTACGGAAGTTTGTCCGCCTATTTAGTGGCCTTCTTTGTACGTCTATCCGGCGGTGAGCCATTGCTTGGCCTTGCGCCACTCATTCATTTCCCCGGTTACGATTATGAGGGCAGTCGGCAACTCTTCCCATTCCGGACGATGGCAATGCTCATGAGTTTGATCACACTCGTCTTTGTGTCGTGGCTCACAAAGTTCCTGTTTGAGACGGGACGCCTGGCACCGCATTATGATTACTTCCGTTGTGTGGTGAATATACCAGAAGATGTGTTGCGGGTTGGTGAGCCGTCAGAAGTTGGGGAGCAGGTTGGTTTTAATTTGAAAGATTATTTAATTTTAATTGTACTTACATTTTTTACTAAATACGAATTAAGATGTCAGTGATGGCTGGTCCAATGGGACGAATGTATGGTGCCGCTACAATGGTGGGCAAAGATGAACGCAATGGGCGCATCAATCCGGCTTTGGAACCGGACGATGATCTACCGGCAATGGAGGCCCAACGAAATATGGCGGCTGCTGCACAAGCCGCCGCTGCAGCCATTGCAGCTGAAGCCAATAACTCAGGTGGTGGCGGACAAGGTATGGGCATTCCAGGGACGGGAAATACTGCTTTCTGAAATTCAGAGCGTAGATTTTCTCAACGTTAATTCAATCAAGAGCATTAAATGGCGAAAAATTAGTGAGAAAATTTGCATCTACATTAAATTTGGGGGTGGTTTGGGGAGGCGTATTACTAGAAGGACGATGTACCATTAAATATCATGACACTGCACTTCAAATTAGTAACCAATTAGGTAGTACAATTGTATTGATTTGACATCAATTCAAATTGTAAAGTACGTTAATTTTATTTATTGAGTTAAGTTAAGAGTAATTGCAGTGTTAAGAAATTATAGAGCAAGATATAATATACTTAATATGAGACTAACTTACACAAACATATCACAAGAAGGTAAATGCAGAACGATAATAACTATTGAGGTACGTAATTACAATGCAATGAGATTAAATGAAACATTAAAACATATCAACTATATTATAGTTATTTAAGTATTTAGGTCTATTCAAAATAGAGTTTAAATTACATTAAAATGGTTTTAAGTTACATTTAAAACAGCAGTGTTGTGTTAACTCTATTCATCATTAAAATTAATTACTATCGTTAATGACAATTATGCATTTTAATCAAGATGATTTAGTGAATTATTGTAGCATTGGGGTGAAAAATTCCTTTCAAGTATTTTTGGTAATAATACAAATATTTGTACGAACTGTTATTATTTTAATAATTAATTTACATAATTAAAAAAGAACACATCTGATTATTTTTACGCTTAATTTATAGTGAGTTAAAAGCAATACTAATTATCATGTTAATATGAATGTTAGAAATTGTTTAATTAATTTAGTTGATCGCCTGACATAATATAGCAAAATATTGCACAAACAAAAAATTTACATATTTAATTACAAAATATAGAAAATGAAACATAATTAAATTGAAAGTATTAATAACAATTAGTTAAATTATATTACTAATTTTAGATGAACTTTATTTTGTCACCATTAATGTTTAATATAGAAAAAAAAAAGGGATGTTTAATAGGGGATGTAATGAAATGAAATGAATGGATTGAAAAAGACGGAAAGTTACTAAAACTATATAAAACTATTCAAATGATTGGAGTAAATAAGAATCGGTGCTAAAATATAGTGAAGAAAGGGTTTAGGCATTTTAAATTGCAACACTACACCGTTACACGTAGAAATGAGACGGTTTCACCTATACGCGCTGCTTTTCATGTAGAGAAAAAGCTTTGAAATGAAAATTTAAGGGAGGAATTAATTATATGCAACAGTTATTAATTACAAATTAATGTTGCTTTAAAGTACAGGTCTAAAATGAATGCATTACAATATTGTTGTTGGGAAAAACGCTTTTTTAAATAAACTTATTATTATTATGTTTTATACACAAAGTCTATAAATAAAAATATATATTATATGATTGTACATTATATATATTATATTAATTGTTATGTAGTGCAATGTTTTATCAAATTTAATTTGGCTGAAAATTAATTGTCTCAATAGTGGGGGAAAAATATGTGTTTAACTATTTAACGTGTTGAAAAAAGATGCAGCTTTTAACAGAAAACAAAAAAAACTATATAAATATAAATACATGTATTATAGAACTGAATTATAACGTAAACTACACATATCAATGGTGTCCTTCCATATATAAATACATAAATACAATAATTCATATTTGTGTAACTATATAATGATTGAATAACACGTACATATATATCAAATATGTGTGTCAATTTTACATATTATATTACGTGTTAAATTTAACGAAAAAAACAAAGATTATAAATTATTAATAATATGTGAAAACAAAACATATCTTACATATTATGTAAACATATCATTAGACATACTAATTTATTACGTTGTAAGGTCAATTAGGAATTTAAATAAAATGTACATGTGAAAATCATAAAATATCAAAAAGCTCTCAATGTAATTATACTCGTACGTCAAAATTAAAATACATACATTCAGTTGAAAATGCATTCAAATTATGTCGATGCATTTGCCGTAATAACTACAAAAATTTTTTTTATGTATTTTTTACACTTCAATCCGGATTGAAAATTGTTATCAATTAAATTGTTTATTGTTTGGTTTTTCGTCATAAAAAAAAAGAAACTATAATCTGTTACTTGTCTGTGATTAACGGACGCCACAAACGTACAGTTTTATGGGTAATAACAAAAAGTATGGCACTTACTGGGCGTTGCATTTTGGTGCAATTGTTGCAAATTATGTTTAATGGATTATATGTGAGCTATAATAACTGGGAAGAATTTTAATTAAATATGAGCTTATTTAGGATTGATTGATTGAATATTTTAATTTGTCGATTTTTTAAAGCAGTAATTTAAATTAGGCAATTATTTTATTAAGTGAAAGTGGTAGGAAATGAGGAAAAACATTTTTTTTGTTGTCTTTTAAGTTGCTTTTTATAAATTTTAATTTTAAATCTCCTACAATGAATATTTTTATTTTAAAATAATTGAAACAATTGAAATTTTAAAAGCTCTTCACGATAATAAAAACTATAATTAATGAAAACAAAATTCTGCTTCACAAAAATGCTTATTTCTAAATGATGATTTTTAGAAAACATTTCAGCAAATATCAAACAAAATTAATTCCCCTATTCAACAAACACTGAATGCAAATTAATGCGAGAAAAACCTCAACGAAATAAAATTTATTTTTTGGCAAAAGACGAATTTTTTTTAGCAAAATCATCGACATAAATGCTGCAGATCAAAAAAAGAAGAAGTTTATTGAAGAAACGGTATTTACAAAAATACAAAAAACAGAAGAATATAAATGTGTATAAAACAAAAATCTAGATGTATAATAAAACAACTCTGAATACAGACATGAGTATTGAGAATAAATTCATTTCCATAAACGAACAAAAAAAACCCTCATATACATTAATGTCTAATATGTTTATTGCAAAAGAAGCTTATAGGCATCATACGAATGAGAATATAAAATTAAGTGTTCTTCTTTTGAATGGGTAAAACTTTGATGTGGTTCACTCTCTGTTGAAAAAAAAAAAAAAAAACAAACAGCAACGTTCTCAACTCTTAAATATATGTGAGGAAAAATCATCCACAGAGTTTAATTTCATGCGAACGAGCGTAACACTTTTGTGAGATGGGCAGTTATATAACACATTTTGAGCTTAGTTCTTTTTTTGTGTTCTTAATTCTGGTTTCTTTATTACGAATTATTGTTGTTGTTTGTTATGGCACAACTTTTATGCCTATGAATATTAATTGATTCTTGTTATTTTTGTTTTTTGTTATATTATAATTTAAAAATATCAACTCGTGTCGGAAGCCTTAAAAGAAGAAGGCGAAACCTAAAGTCATAGCCATTTTTTTGTGATGGTAGACAACTTTCAATGCAAAGTTCATTTATTTTGTTTTTATAGAATTTATCAGACGCATGTGAAAGTGATGAAGGCGGCTGGTTGTGGTAGACAGTGTGGCGATTGAGAATTTAAATTTATTGATTTAAATTATAAAGGTTCAATGGACTAACTAAATTACGATGGGAATAATACGGAGACTTTTGGATTATTAATAAATTAAAATGGGTAATTTATAAATTAATCATTAATTAACGGAAATTTCAATATTGACAATTAAATCAATATCAATTAAGACAAAACATGTTTAAGAACATCAAAAAATGCGGCACCCATTATACTTTCATCACAAATAATTGTTCTAAAAATACAAAAAAAATGTTCGTCTCCATTATGTGCTAATTGCATGCTAATTAGTTTTGTCCTCAGTCGGAATTCTGAAAAAAAAGTGAATTACCTTCATTTTATTGAGTCTTTTGCGGATATTTTCATACAACATCAATGAATTTTGCTATGAATTCTTATTATGCTCACAAAGTTATTTATGATGATAGTGGAACATTGTGGTTGCGTGTCCAATCGCAGCATGACACAAGTAAATTATGGCTTACACCAAATTGTATATATGTTGTTCCATTACGCAACGGATAAAAATATAAGTCTGCGAGCATTAACGAAGTGTGGGTATGTAAATGTTCAATGAGTACGTGCTGAAAGAAACCAGCTTTTGTATAAAGAAGCCAATTGGTCATCTATTTAGTTTTGGTCTTTCATCACTGTACTCATTCGTTCCTGTGCGCATTGAAAAAAAATTATGTAATTTGTTTTAAGACGTGAGCGAAAGTGAATAAATGTTGTGAGGAACATTTTCTTGTCTTATGTTCTTTTGAGCAAAAAATCACACGCACGTGCGAAATTTCTGAAAATTCTGCCATGTGCGAGCAAGTGGGTAAAGTTTAGTTTCTTAAGAGGACTTCATAAAAAAACAAAGCACTTTAGTGTAAGCGGCAATTTAAGATCGTAAATGTTTTTTTTTGATTCATGATTAAACCAGCCCCAAGATTTAAAATTTTATTTTCGACTTAAAAGGAAATTGCTGATAGAATCTTGTTCTTTATTGTGGTAAAAGAAAATATAAACTAAAGGAATTAAATAAAAACTGATCATTTTGGATTACAAAAAATGTATAGGCCAGTGTAGGATCATTGAAACTTAATTATTGATGGCAAAAGGATTATAATTTCATAAAACTTTGTTTGTAAAATTGGAATGAAGATTAAAAAGACATCAGTCATTGGGACGCCTAACTTTGTTAATAAAATTTAAATAATAATCGTAAAATAAAATCAGTTTAAAAAATAAAACAAAATCATTAATCAAATGAGCCACTATAAAACATTTTAAAAATTCACGAATATATTCGTACTTCCTGTGGCGCTAATCTTTGTCAATAAAAAACACGCATCTTTAAAATACATAAAAATGGTTAGGTAAAAAAAATTAACTTAAAAAACTGCATCATAAGTTTGATTTCTGATAACTGGATGCTTTCTTTTTCCTATTTCCTCATTCGTTTTCAATCAAAATGTATTAACGGGCTTAAACTTCCTGATTGAAAGTATCAACGCGCATCGTTGCGTGTGCAATTTTTAATTTTTAAATGATCTACGGAGTATATAGATTGTTGCATTATCAATTTTTTTGGTAGAAAAACAAATTTTAACATCCTCTTAATCAAAAGAAATTGACAATTAATTCCCTAAGGCACGCACTAAAACATTGTAGACAATTTAAAAGTCATTAAGATATTTTGAATTGGTCAAACATCTCTTTTAATTAAAATTGATCTTAAATCCCATTTTTAACAAAAAAATAAATTAAATTCTTACGTGACTCTCCCTGCCATTGGTTTTTTTTTTTTGCACTAAACATAATGGGGTCGTGAAGCATAACAATTTAATCAAGAAATTGTGCCCATGTAAATAGAAAAGAAGCAAACAATCTTAAAACCACTATCAATTATTATTGGCGAGGTCAAGTTTCACTCTAATAATGCAATTGAATCTTGACATTGACTTTCTTCAAAGGAGGTTTACCGTCTTTTAATTTACATTACATAACACACGACTTACGTCATATTAAAATGTGTAATATTCAGATACTGAGATAATGAATTCTTTATTAAGTCTTAAAATATCGACGCTTGTGTTAAATTTCTTAAGAAACCAATTTCACGACCAACTGGTTTTATTGCTGGATTGTTTGTGGAAATTTTAAAACAACAGCAATATGACGTACAAACTGAAACGTCGATGCGATAACAGTAGTTAATATTTAAATCCACGAACCAGTTGGCTGGTGTTATGCAACTGATGTTCTTCTTAATTGAAATGTCTTTGATGGGGTCGTTTTATTTTATTTTAAGGTAAACGAGTTGGTATTATTAATTTAATTATAACAATTAAAGGTGGGTAGAAAAACGGTATTGCAAGACGGCGAGAGATAATGTTGCATTAAATTGAGTTTAAAATTGTTTGTTACAAATTTATTTATTAAATTATATTGTAGAAATGAATTTATGTAAATGTAATGTGAATAAAAAAATGCAACACTAAATTATATTGAGATTACGAGTCATATGTGAGATGAATATATACAAATAGTTACTGTTGTTGAAAAAAAAAAATTAAATTATATAAAAAATATGTAAATTATAAAAGGAGAATGAGGTGGAAACATAAAAAATAAAAGTATTATGTTGGATGAAGCGATAATCGAGTTTTATTACCTTATTAGTTGCAGATCATTCAATGGCATTAATAGTTATTGTAGAAATGGCGTTGTTGAATGATGATTATGATCCAAATCCATCAAGAAAATGGTCATCTGAAATTAAGAAAGAAAACAGAGGTTAAGAAAAAGTTCGTAGAGAAAGAAAGCATTCAAATTATTAATTAAAGAATAAGTGATAATGAATTGAAGTGTGTTAATAATTTATAAAATAATTGAGTAAGAGTAAAGTTTCTTGAGTTCGTTTAAATTTTAAATAATAATGCAAACATTTTTTTTTTAATAAAAAATCGTGTGATTTATTGAAACATCAAAAAAAAGGTGTCACTAAAAACAACCTATTCTTGAATATGCAAACATATTTAAGACATTTAATTGATCGTCTCATATGACTGGCCATTGGCATTGATGCATCTCCTCCTCATCAGACTTTCTATCGGCTGTTTTTTTGTGTGTGTGTTTCGAAATGTCATGATTTAGTATCTGTATCCACCGGATTGGTCGTATGATTGTGGGAGTGTGTCTGGGACGCCACCACCGCCACCACCGCCTCCGGAGCCACCGCCGAATCCACCACCACCGCCGGATGAGAATCCACCACCACCGCCGGATGAGAATCCACCGCCACCGCCTCCTTGAGCTGGAGCGCCGTAGCTTTGGGATGGAGCAGCTGGGGCACCGTAGCTTTGGGATGGAGCACCACCACCGAAACCACCGCCTCCGGAGCCACCTCCGAATCCGCCACCGCCGCCGCCTCCGGAGCCACCTCCGAATCCACCTCCTTGGCCACCGCCGAATCCACCACCGCCGCCGCCTCCTTGGCCACCGCCGAATCCACCACCACCGCCGGATGAGAATCCACCGCCACCGCCGCCTGATGGAGCGCCGTATGACTGGCTAGGGGCAGCTGGTGGGCCATAGCTTTGGGATGGACCGCCACCGCCGCCGCCGCCGCCGCCACCACCACCGGATGGAGCTGGGTAGCTGTAAGGTGCCTCTCCCCATGCTGGGACTCCCAAGCACACAAGGGCGATCAAAGCGCCCTGTAACATAAAATGAAAGAAATTGATTTTAGTTAAACTGATTTGGTTTTATTTTTTGCATTACGGTTCAATAAAGCGTCGCAAATGAAATGTTTATTCATAAATTGAGCGATTACTTTTATTCGCGTTGCTATTGATTCAAACAAGTTCAATGTTTTGCCTTGAAATCGATTGAATCAGTTTTTTTTTATGATGTTCATTGCATTTCATTCATGACCGCCACAAATTGAAAGTCGTAACGATTGTAATTAAATGAGCTTCATGTGGTAATAAATACTTACGGCACAGATGAAAGTTCTCATGTTGGATAAGATATCTGTAAGAGGAAGAAACAAATGATTGATGATTATTAAGGGGATTCAATTAAAATTAAGTAAACGGTTGTAAAATAAACTGAACCAGCAGCGTGAGCATAAGTGTCTTGAAGAAACTCTCATTATTTGCACTGAAGACATCATACGATGCGGGCAAACAGAGGAGTATCGCGCTTTTAACCAAAACAAATATTATGTAATTGTGAATTGAGTGGTTGGGATGGAAGACGGTCAAAGCAAAAACGGCTTGTCGACTGTCGCTTTGTATACTTTTGAAGTGGAATATTTGCTTTGAAAGCAAAAAAGGCGGAAGACGTTAAGAATGAGAAGTTTGGTGGAAATCGAAAGTGGTTATTCCAATGAGAATCCGAGTGAATGCACTGTATACTGAATGATGCAATTGTTCGTCGATTAAAATCCATTGCATTTTGGGTGCAAATTGTTTGAGCTTCTGCTGCACTTTGTGTCACTTTGAGTGGGTGTGAGTTGCAGCATTAAAACAATTAGTCAATTTCACTGCTGTATTTATTGTCAAGAAAGTATTGAAGGCTTTAATTGATTCTCATTGTTTATTGAGAGATGAAATTAGCTTTTGTTGGAGACACTTAATTAGATAAAATTCACTTTATATTGCTTTTGTTCACGTAATCCTTTTTTTTGCAATTATAAGAGAGAGATGAAACTCTCCAAATGGCATAGATTTCTGCCCTTAAAAAATAATATTTTTTTAAATTAAATGTTTAAACTGTTTTAAGAAACTAACCTAAAAGTTTCCCGAAATAAAAGGAATGTTCTTCACTGAAGACGAGAAGAAACTGATGCCTTACCACTGAAAATTTGCCACTTTTATACCAAAAATCGTTGACTCTCGGCTTTGATACGATGATGGTACACAATATGAAGCCCGGTGAAGTTAACAAAATACACAACAAAAAAAAAGCACATCACACACACGAGCCTCAGCTGGCCTATCACACTGCGCGAGTATATCGATGGAAGCACTTTTTTTGCACTGCTGAATTTGCTGTCTTCTCTTCTCAAACAAACTATCAAACACACATACGATGGAAACAATCGCCGGCCTTTGCCACGGCAGCGATGGTGGTTGCGGCGGCGGCGGAGTTGGTGGTGGTGGTTGGCGGTGATGGTCGTGGCACGATAAAACCCGACAAGAAGCTTATGTGGACTTACATTTCGTTTCCTCTCTAATGTTCAAAGCATGTAATCAAAGAGACCAGGTTTTGGCGGCCAACACTCTACACTGTAGTATAAGTTTTTTGTTCCCCAATCCTATAGCTGGTTTACGGGCGAAGAACCAGAAATGAGAACACGTCAGGCGATGACGGCACGCGGAAGGCAAGACGTATATACAAGTTGGAAGACGATATTGGGTGATTTTTTTTTCATCTCTGCACAACACTTCCTTTCTAATATGAATATTCTTTATTGAGTTAATTAATGTTTGCTGAATAATTTAGTGGATTTTTATATTCTTGAGTGTGACAATGACAGAAACCAGGTGGGCAACATCGAGTTCGTCGTCTAAGTCTTTCATATTACATCTTTTCATTCATCTGCTGTTTGAATCTTAAGACGACAAGGTTTTTCAGTCTTTTACATGCATTTTGAGTATTAGATTGAAAGCGAACTTAAGTTAATCAGCGTGTATGTCGTCTCATGCATTTGGACATTGCTTTTGCTAATTATTTAAGAGGTGACAAAATGTTGAAAGCAAAGGAGGGACAAAGTCTCATCGACATGAATGAAATTGTACACAATAAATTTTATAAATAGTTACAGTGTATTGCCGTTGCAATATTTCAGCGATGTTTAACTTTTGTGGCATCAATTCTTATTTGTTTAAAAATTGTTCAACATTTCTTCCTGATTCGTTCAACTGATTGCAAACAAAGGTGACGATTTATGTGCAGATGTGTAACATATTGTGTACGAGTAGGATGTTAGATGTGAGATGAAAAAATGAAATATATTTGCAATGATTGGGTGTAATAATTGCACATAAACGTGTATGGGAATTGCGATTTTAAAAAAATACTGTAGATTTTATTCAGATTTATTTATTAAACGGTTAAAGTTACGTCAAGATCAATAAAATTGTTTATAGCTTTCGTTGAATGCAGAAGTTAACTGATTTATCTTTTTTTTTTAAGGAAGTAGATAAAATCATTGCAAAATTATTTTATTGGCTTTATTTTAAGTTTTATTTGCACACTTTTTGCGCGTCTTCTAATAAAATTGTATATTATGCTTCATTTTGTTTAATAAACAAACAAAACCTTCCTGCTTTATACAAGCAACTGTAAATTTAGCGTTTTTTCTACATTTTTAAATAACATTTATGATTCCCCAAAAAGGTAAAGAACATTTTTTGCGATAAATGGCCATAATAATAATTACAAAAAGAACAAAATAACAACAATTTTGACGTAGAAAAGAATGTCATCAATTGATGAACTCTAATGACAAATTAATCCCAAAGATCGATAATAAATTTCCTTTCAAAGCTTTCAAAGTATTTTAATCCCAAACAATTTTTAAATGACAAAGCCTAATGCTAAATTTTATAGAAAATTAGCAAATATTTAAAAATAAATCCCCATTAATTGACTTATTGTCAAATTGAATATTTTTGGCTTTCTAAATATCAGGAAATTGTTTATATGTGCTTATAATTATTACGCATTTATTAATAACGTTAATATTTGTTTTTTTGTTATCAATGTTTTTGTGACGATAATCCAGTGAAAGTGGAAGCATTTTAATTTTTGTCTTAAATTTGGGGGAAGTCCCCCGCAAACATTAAATTAATCATATTATGCTGCCATCACATGCTATACAGTAATTGTCAATATTGACCATCAATGGTCTTGCATTTATTCAAAAATAGTTGGCATTAAAGTCAAGCACTTAAACTATAATATAAAATGATTTAATATTTGTTTTTAATTCAATGCATGAAAAAATACGATATTATATGGAATTTGATTTTAAATTAATTTGTTCGTGAACTATTTTATAAACAACCATAAGTAATGCGATATGGTAATGATTTATTAATTTATTTAAAATATTTTATTAATTTGGAATCCAAGGAGAGAATTTTTTTTTCGGATTCAACCTTCTTTGAATAAAATAACGCATAAATTAATGCTCTAAAATACGAGTACGTTCATAATCAATGTTATATTCAACCGTTAAAACAATAATTGCATCAGGACATATTTATTGATGACAGTGTAACATCTCCATTTTGCATTGCCTCACCTGCAGCAACATAAAAACGAAAAGAAAAAGCTTAAAACATTCATCGTTTAGTGCACAAGAAAAAAAAAATGCAAAAGTTTGCGAATTAAATCCAATGGGCAAAAAATATCGAAAATGCATTAAAGTTAGACATAATGCACCATACATAGCAGCAAAGTGCAGTGTACCGCTTTATCGTTGCAACCATTCTCATATAGCACACAAAAGCTGCAACTTGCAACTTGCAATCGGCAAGCGCGCCTGAAGATTGGCAGCCAGCACGTGAACGTGAACTCACACACAATTTAGTTGAGCAATTATACATACAGATCGCGCAAGCTTTTATTGCACATCCAAACGGCGACTGTGATATATTGTGTACCAAAAGGTACAAGACACACAACATACACTTGCAACACATTGCACATTCGATTATATTGTGGCTGCGATTCGAAATGATGGCAAATTTCATTCAAGTCTTACAATTTCACGCGATGTGCAGCAATCTTTTGGGCTTTGCTTTTTGACTGTAGCCGATGCACTTTTCTGATAGAGTTTAAGATTCACTTTATATAAAGCGAATGAGTCAGCTCGCTATTGTTTGTGACGTGAATTGATTTATTTTGAGTGCTTTTGTTTAAGCTTGAAACAGATGTGTGCACATAAAGTGAGGAAGATTTGCGGTGAAAGATTGCATTCAGTGCGCAATGCCGTTAATCCAAAGTGGAGAATAACTTCTTTTTTTTTGCTGTACAGTAAAGCTCACTGCGACTGATTTATATCAGGTCTGTTGATGAACCTAATTTACAGTTTAATTGCAGATAAAATAATTCAAGTTTCCTAATGGGAGTTTTCACAAGTAAAATAAAAAAAATTTTAAACACATTTTGAATAAAAATTTAACACAATTAATTTTTTTGTTAATAAAAATATCATTTGATTTATTGAACCATCAAAAAAGGTGTCACAAAATTATCATTTTTAAATAATAAAACATATTTAAAGCACGTGATGATCTTGAAACTAGCCAGGCATTGATGAGCCTCTTCATTTGACTTTCTATCAGCAGATGTTTGTCGCGATTGTCAGGTCATAATTTAATAGGCGTATCCACCGGATTGATCGTAATTTTGTGGGAGGGTGTCTGGAACTCCACCACCACCACCGCCGCCGGATGAGAATCCACCACCACCACCACCGCCGGATGAGAATCCACCGCCACCACCGCCGCCGGATGAGAATCCACCAGAGCTACCGCCTGAGAATCCACCACCATTGCCTGAGGCTGGTGGGCCGTAGCTGGTTGATGGAGCAGCTGGGGCACCATAGCTTTGGGATGGAGCACCACCACCGAATCCACCGCCACCGCCGCCTCCGGAGCCACCGCCGAAACCGCCTCCTTGACCACCTCCGAATCCACCGCCGCCGCCGCCTCCGGAGCCACCGCCGAATCCACCACCTTGTCCGCCACCGAATCCACCACCGCCGCCGCCGCCTGATGGAGCGCCGTATGACTGGCTTGGGGCAGCTGGGGCACCATAGCTTTGGGATGGAGCACCACCGCCGCCGCCGCCACCTCCACCACCACCTCCTGATGGAACTGGGTAATTATATGGCTCGTTACAGAATGCTGGTACTCCTAATCCAATAAGGACGATCAAAGCGACTTGAATTTTAGTCATTGTGGTGCTGTGTTACTATTGTGCGTTGTCTAACGTCGCAATGGAAATGATTGTTCCACTTGGGTTTGCGTTTGTTTTTATGCGTCTTGAGTCTTCTAATGGTTCGCACAATCTTTGAATTCGTTCATAATCGTTTGAATTCGTTTTTTACTCCCCCTAGTTTTTTTTTTCTACAACTGAATCTATTATTTGGCTATGAAGCTTTGGCTAAAGCTACCAGAACCATCAAGCATTTTCTCAAGGTTTTCCACAATCCAGTTTCCACTCGTCTACATTATTAATTATAATCCGAGTGTGAGTTGTAGATTTTTTATGTGCGCAGATGTTTTCTCATCTCAAAATTTGTGTCTCTTCTTTTACGTTATATCTAAACTTTTATGTGTTGTTTTGAATATTTACAAACGATAACCAAATGAAAAGCTTAAATCGTGTGCTTTCAATATTATTTTTATGCAAATGAATAATTTGACTGGTATTTCGAAAAAAAATGAGGGAAAAATAAACATAACACAAAAAAGTTTAGAAAACCGAGAAGCTTTAAACAAGTTAAGAACCAAAATTTTGCGGACGGCCAGTTCGACCACACCGCCTGATTTTTGAATAAGTTGTTTTCTTTTCTTTTTTGTTTGTTTTCTTTACCGCTCTAATCACCGGTTAACCAGCCGGTTATTTTTCCATCACACCATTTTCTAAATAAAAAAAAGAGGTGCATGATTTTTGGGGTATCTGTAGCCGCCGCACGAGGACCCAAAGTCTGAACGTAAAAATTAAATTTAAAGCAAAGAAAATCGCGAACAAATTTATCGCCAATAATATTATGTAAGCACGTACGAGAGAATACGGGTCGTCCCGTAAATGGAAATGCTAATTTTTGAGGGGGAAAATTTGCATAGATTTTTTTTGTGGCTAAAAAACACGTTTCAAAATCATTTTTGAATATTGTAGAATAAAATTAAGAATAAACGACACAGTTTTTTTTAAGATCAACACGAATAGATTAAAGCATTATTATAGAAATTTTCTTTTAAGTAAGTAAGTGAAATAAAATATTTATTCTTCAAAAATTGTTGTAAACAATTTTTGCAGAAGGGCCTTCAGGAGATAATGAGGATTTTCGATCATAAATAAATATAATCTTATAAAGACTTCTTTAATTAATCAAAATTGTTTGTGTTAAAAGTAATCTCAAATTTGAATTAGCCTCATTTTAAGCTAATCCGCTTTAAATTTCGCATAAAGGTTTCACATCCCAATTAAAAGCTATTGTTAAGAAACAAATTTAAACAAAATTGTTTGCAAAAATTCTGTAAACCTTAAATTTTTTTAAGTCGTTTTCTTTTTTATTTGCAAATTCATGTCACTGACCAAAGCATTTTCTTTCTTTTTATTATTATATTCTCCTAATTAGCGACTCTTTTTTAAGAAAGAGATTTATTGCAATTTTTGCCAAATCTTAAGTCTCCAATGAATCAAGCAAACCGGTATTTCTAAAACTTAAGACGTTTGCCAAATTTTGTGAGACAAAAATTAATACCGCATGATATTATATTATTTGTTTGGAATAGCAGATCTTCTTTTTCTTATCTCATAATTTGTATTACTTAAAATATGCTAATTTTGCGTATTTATTTAGATCTTCATACTGAGAGTAGTGTCTGCGTAAAAGCCGCATAGCAAATCTTATAAAATTATAATACACTTAAGATTTTGTGATCCAGATTCAGCGATGTGACCATGAAAGCTTTAACCACTTTGCATTATTTTGCATAATTTATGTATAAGGAAGATCATTTTTGCAAGAGTATATAAACATTTTGAATGTCAACGCAAACCCATTTTAATTTGGTATCACGCGTTTCAATGTTTTTGGAAGATGCATTTTGGGTTGAGGAGGCAACCGCATCAGCCGGTGTGGTGCCAATTTTTAGCGTCACGTACAAGATTTGTACACAACATGATGATGAGTAGCTATGGATCATGATTGCTGCATGTTTATTTGCATTCATGGAGCTCTACATGCAGTTATGCAATGGTCTGTGCTCTGCTGCCTTTTTAAGGTAATTTATAATGTACCTGTGCTTGTCTCACGACTTTTCTAAATAGTTGAAGTTGTACAAAAGTAAATGACAATCAATATTTACTCAAGTTAAACAATTAACGCTCGCAACTTTACTGTAATATTTTAAAAACTATGCAGAAGAAGATGCTCTTGCGTTTGCATAACAATTATTAAGTAATTAGTAAAGGAGGTACAGTTGGCTATTTCATTAATCATTTAAACTGCATTTGATTAAAAGCAAACATAAAGACATTGAGTAATATAATTTGACACAGTTGGTGGACACTTTTATTAGTGAAACAAAATTTCCCAATGCAACACATTATATTGACCTGAGATAAGACACTAAAAAACTGCATCATTGTCGCAAAAATCTCACACAACATAAAACAAACAAATTGCATGGTGCACGCGCGAATATTATGATGGAAACAATCTCATTATGTTCCCAAGAAACGATTTGTTGGACGCCACAAGGCGCGCGCTTTTATGCATTTGTGATTGGCACCAAAACGTGCACTGAAAAACAAATTGCCGGTTACATCAAATCCATTCACGATTAGATAATTGCACATTCATCGTGTTGCGGTGGGTAGTAGTTTGTATGCGCTTTTTGGTAATGCGCGCCTGTTTGTTGTTTAATGCAATATTTTGCTCTTGCCACTCATACTAAAATTACAAATTTATATTGCCCGTGTGGCATAGAATCAAATATTCAGGCCGCTGTTGCTGCAAAGCATCGCATCGTGCCGATTGCAGCAAAGGGTTCAAAAATGCGCCATTCAAAAATGCAATTAATTTAATTACCAATTGAATTCTGATTGATCACCAAATTCACAAGTGTTTGTGAAATGATATTTTGCGACCGAAAATGTGCAAACACAATAGACAACTGCATTTGGCATTGATGAAAGCTGGTGCCTTGCAGAATGCTTATTATTTTGTTGACATAATTTTTGTTTCAAATGAATTCTCTATAGGTATTAATTAATGTCGTTTGTTTTCAAACATTTTCGTATGACTAATTGAGTTTATTTGGGAGAGGGTTAATGCCAGTTATTGCTCTTCACGACCTTATGCACATATTTTGATTGTAATTGCAAAATTTAATTTAAATATAATGCATTAGATGAACTTGTTAATTAAATATTTCGTAATTAAATTGAATTTCTATTGCATTCAAATGCGCCCATTGATGGTGTGTTGCTTAAATTAAAATCGTGGCTGCACTATTGTCTATAAAGACCGGTTGGCAACGAACTTTATGAGGTCTTTAGGCTCGCTCGCTTATGCATAAAACATTATGTTTGTAAATGCGCTCACAATTTGCATAATTAAGTATGTATTGTATAAGAAAAAGCGCAGCATAATGAAACAGCGCAGCGTCACTAAATGAGGTTTTTCGCTTCTGATGAAGATCGTTTAGGACATGCCTTTTGCAATGGCATCACGTGAGATGTCATGCGACACTCCATCTTTATCACAGATAACGAATTTAGCATCTTTTGAAGGCGTTTTCCTTGTGATACAGTTTCTCCACATAAACATAAAGTTGAATGCCATGCATTCAAAGATGAATGTGTTTGGAGAACTGCCTGGCTTTTGATGGACACACCTACTTCTCATACCATTTTGAGGATGTTTTATTAATGAAAAAGCGGTTTTAGCTAAATTAATTTGCAAATGTTAGACCTTCAAAATGCCATTTACTAATATCGAAAGTTTTATGTTATATTAAAGATCTTCTAATTTGTTCACTCTAAAGAGTATTTGGCTATTGTGTTAAAATCTAATTTTAATATACAGGTTTGGAAATATTGATAACAGAACTGGTTTTGGCATCCCCTCTTACTTAAATGACCAAAAAATTTGGTCTAGAAAATTGTGCGTGTGCAACAAACAACTTCCGTCCGAAAATCTTGAGGAAATACTATGAACGATTTTGGTTGGTGTAGAGGTTGCCAATTCAAGGCTCTGGTCGCATGAATAGAGTTTTGGAAAACTAGAGGGAGGAAAACTCGAATTCAAATGATTTCAAACATTTGTCTAATGATTAGCAGATGAATAAAAACGGACGCAATCCTAAGCTTAACAATCATTCCCATTGCAACGTTTGACAACGCACAATAGAAACACTGCAACACAATGACTAAAATTCAAGTCGCTTTGATCGTCCTTATTGGATTAGGAGTACCAGCATTCTGTAACGAGCCATACAATTACCCAGTTCCATCAGGAGGTGGTGGTGGAGGTGGCGGCGGCGGCGGCGGCGGCGGTGGAGGATTCCCAGCCCCAAGCCAGTCATATGGTGCTCCATCATCCGGAGGCGGTGGTGGCGGTGGATTCGGTGGCGGTTCCGGAGGCGGCGGCGGTGGTGGATTCGGAGGTGGATCCGGAGGTGGTTTCGGTGGTGGTGCTCCATCCCAAAGCTATGGCGCTCCAGCTCAAGGAGGTGGTGGCGGTGGATTCTCCTCCGGCGGCGGTGGTGGATTCTCATCTGGCGGCGGTGGTGGTGCTCCATCCCAAAGTTATGGCGCTCCAGCTCAAGGAGGTGGTGGCGGTGGATTCTCATCCGGCGGTGGTGGTGGATTCTCATCCGGCGGCGGTGGTGGTGCTCCATCCCAAAGTTATGGCGCTCCAGCTCAAGGAGGTGGTGGCGGTGGATTCTCATCCGGCGGTAGCGGTGGTGGATTCTCATCCGGCGGTGGTGGTGGATTCTCATCCGGCGGCGGTGGTGGTGCTCCATCCCAAAGCTATGGCGCTCCAGCTCAAGGAGGTGGTGGCGGTGGATTCTCTTCCGGCGGTGGTGGTGGATTCTCATCCGGCGGCGGTGGTGGTGGTGGAGTTCCAGATACCCTCCCACAATCATACGATCAATCCGGTGGATACGCCTATTAAATTACTACGTTACAAATCAAAAAATGCCGATAAAAAATCATATGATGAGGCTCATCAATGCCAGACAAGTCAGAAGATCTTCAAGTGCTTTAATTATGTTTTATTTTTTAAGAATGAGAATTTTGTGACAACTTTTTAATGGTTCAATAAATCAAATGATTTTCTATTAATAAAAATTAAATGATTTCTTTCATTTATTTTTAAAATTTCAGGTGGTTAAAAACTGCATGTTTACAAATGAAAGTGTAAAGTAAAAAAAGAATCTGTGTTTAAATAAAAATTTTCCTGAAATAGCTTATATTCTTAAAGAAAGGAAAAAAATAATAATAAAAAAGTATAATATGGTTTGCATGTGGCATATTAAAAATGAACTTAAAATTTTTGGTCATGCCACTTCTAATCCATTCAATCTGGGCCCGTAAAATTTATAGCAGGAACATTTGGTTTCATTTTTTTTTTTGCAATCTTTCAGCTTACAAACAATATACATATTCTCTTATTTTATATTATATCCACAAGATAAATTAAAAATACACGACTTCAGCAAAAAGAGGAACGCCAAGACTGTATGAAGTGGCCATAAGTCTCGCACGATTCAAGAATGAAGACACACTGAACTGGCCTCGTGTTGCCATAGCTGCAGTCGACGTGTCTACCACCAAAACCAGTAAGATGACCTGTCCCGATTCACAGCAGTTGCAAATTTTCTTTTCATTTTATTTTGCTTCTTATTTAAATTTTTTTTTTTTTTTTGCAAGCCACTCGTTGACTAAATTTTTTTTTGCGATTTTTCGATTTCAGTTTTGTTTTATTCCTGAATTAAGAAACATTTTTTGCCCATTTTGCTAATTTTAATTTAAGTTAAGGAATACTATTAAACATTTTCCTTTCCGCGTGTTTAAAAGTTGGTGCAGGTGGTCAAATTAGAGAACTTCAAAGACGCAACCATTAATAAAGCCTGTCTTCAACTTAAATAACCGGTATGCATTCACGTAAAGGAATAAAACATTTGAAGCGCAAAATTAGTGTGCGAAAATAGCATAAATTATAAGTTATTTATAATTTAACATAAATAAATAACAAACTTTAAATCAGTGAAAAGAAAACCTCCTCTTTAATTGCTTTTTGCATCTTGAAGGATTTATTTTAAATTAGATCACCTTTTTAACGAGTCTTGCAAAAAATGTGGCAAAAAAAACAAATTCATCCGCAGACAAAGTGCTTGTAATTCGTGTTATTACACTCTGCACAAGTGATGCGACCTTGCAAAATTTTTTTAAAGCAGCTCAGTGTATTTTCGGACAACCACTCTTCAATATAATGTTCATATATGTGCATCGGGAAGCGTCATAAGTGGTACACGTTTTGAAGATGAATTCAGACGCTATTTGTGATAAAAAAAATGCTCGTTTTATTATTTCTGATCTGCTTTTACTATTTTTTGTAAACATCAGACCCGGATACTTGAAGTCGTTTTGATTATACTTGAAAGATGAATTGAATTTCTAAGGAATTCTTTTGTAAATATAAACAATCATTAATCAACATTAATCATTGAGGTAATTACGAAACAATTAAGTTTCAAAATAGCTAGGGATTTATAATTAAATTGTTAACAATGAATAACAAAAAAAAAAATGGGTGAGCACTAATTTAAAGAAGCAAATTGTAGGTATTTATCCTTATATTTTGAATGCAATTAATTTACTGTGTTCCCACTAGTTATATTACAGTGTTGATTAAAATAAAAAAAATGGGTTAATAATTCTGTAATATTAATTTTAATTAAAAAGGTAACAAATTATGCAAATAAATTGTACGTAGGTAAAATTCTAACAATATTCTCCGCATTTCCATAAAGAAGTCCAATTTATGTGCTTGGAAGCTGCTCGTGTCCTAATGAAACGCGTCGTTTTAATTAAGAACTTTGAAAGAAAAATATAAATTAAAGCATCCCCACAATTCACTTAAAAATATTTCTTAAAAGCGTGTGCTTTCTTACAGACAGATGGGAAGCTGGTTTACAAAATTTACTGCTAAAACATGATCTAAACATTCCCCATAAAATTAGGTAAAGCATGCTAAATAATTCATTCGACACCGTATGAGTTTGAATGAATTTGCATTAATTTATTTTAATTGCTATTTTCTTTTTTGAAAAAGCTTGCTTCCAATTAGCTACATACAAGTGCTTAAGAAATAATAATGTGTAACTAATTAGTAGTGAGTAATGTGTCAAAGTATAAGATTTATAATAATAATGCACTTTTAAGACATTAATTTTGTGCTACGTGGTCGCATGTCACATAAATCAAATCCAATTAAAATTTAGTTTACATCCTTAACCGCGTGTAATAATTTGAGTTCATCCTTCTGAATGCAGAATGCTCTAAATGAATAACATTTTTGTTAAATTTAAAAATCTTAATGAGAAGGTCAAAGTGATACACTGCGCGCTGTGGTAAAAACCACAAACAACATGTTTGTGGTGTTGCAAATTGTAAGCGCGTTTGGTGGTAAGACGTTCTAAACAGGACGGAGAAGAGTCCCTGAATGGGATTCAGTTCATATCTCAAAAAATAACATAAATGAATACTGAATACGCAATAAGAGCTGTTTAGAACTTTTCTCAATTTGATGCGCAGTTTAATTTTTATTAAGACTTAGGATTTATAGAATGAAAAAAAAGATTAAAATAAAATTCCGCCACACTATATAGTGGATGTCCTTCAGATTCCAATCACAATTCGATTATTTATTTAAAGTTATAAAAACCCACCTGCTTACATTGTGAGAGCACTCGGAAGTCTGGCTAAAAATGGCACTACTTGCATATATATATATGTAATTATAATAACTTTCAATATCCATATTTGAATGTTGATAATAATTGGAAATTAAAAAAAAAAAAAAAACTCACACACAATCAATTAGAATAATTAACCACTGTGTGGTAAATGAATTAGTTGATGTGTCGTGACAAATGTTGTGCAAATATCTTAGCACGTATGTAAGCTTATAGAAAGCAGATGCAATACACATACTCGCGTTCAAAAAATATTATGTTAAGATGTGTGCAACAGAAAAATGTTAAATGTGGAGTCAAAAATATATGCGTTTGAAAAAGTAAGTAAAGAGTATGCAAACGGTCGCTTTTATGGATGTAAACATGAACATTAATTATGTACATATTAACCAATTTTGAATCAAATGGTGATGGCTACAGCCGCGCCACACACATGTCGTCGACGTAATCTGTCGCCAGATGCGCGTGTTGAGCATTACAAAAAAAAAAAAACAAAAAAAACACTACAAAGTTTACACATTTTATTAACGTACAATCATAACTGTAATGTCCATGTACACAAAATGATATAATCGGGCGAATGACCATCATTGCGGAGGGAAACAATGATTGAGTAATCCTGCGATGATGTTTTTTTTTTTTTGAGGTGCGTGACTTGAAGTTTCAAACATATCGCGCGAGCAGATTAAGTGTCAACGATATTTTGCCATAGTCAAGGTGAATTACAGTAACATGTACTCGATTATTTAATTGAAAATTCTTTTTGGGTGTATGTAATGTCTTGTGAGTTTATTTTCTTTGCTTAACAATCGTGTTAGTTGATTACTCAAACTTGCATTTTTCTTAAGCATTTGTTGTTCGAGTGAAAGGGAAATGATACTTGAATGGTGCCAGTAAGTCTGCTTAGTGTTTGTTAAGAAGAAGTTTAAATGGAAGGGAAATCAGTTGAAAACCTCTCAAACATCTCTTGATTCGTTTAATTAAATTTAATTACAATTGACCTTTAAAAAGACCTTTCAAACTTTATTGTAAATATTTTTGCCAAATGAAAATTTCAATAAAGTTATAGAAATCGATGTAAGCTTCAAAAATGCCCTTGAAATTATTAAAGGTCTTTAAATTGATAACGCAATAAAGCCTAAATTTATTTTAAATATTAATTCTCCTTATACTATAGGGCTTTGTTCACAAATATAAGATTTCTCTTGCATGATGAGTGGGCGTTGAGTAGCTAACATTTCATTTTAATATCAACCTTATTTTACCAAATATAAATAATTAAAAATTCAGTCATTAAAGCATCATTTAAAGAACATTACATCCACCTGCGTGCTTCCGAGTAGCACACCCACATCTTTCAACAAAAAAAAAACAGTCTTCCAACTGCATAAATATTGAATGAAGCAGCGAAAGTATAAATTAGCAACCCGCAGGCGTCTCACGTAATTATTACACCATTGTCAAGTCATTTACCTTTTATCCAATAAAATTTGTTTCCCAACAATATTCTCCCGCGCTTCTTTTACACATTTCTTGTGTATATGCGTGAAGGGCCCTGTTAATGATTGCATATTGATTGGATGCAGCTTCTTGAATTTATGGCATCATGACTGGGTGAGTAATGACTTTACGTAAGGAAGCACGCATAAAACTTAACAAGGCGATTTTTCCAGATTACATGAAGGCCTATTTTTTGAGCTTTTTCCTTATAAATAATATATGTGGTATAAGTTTGCCATATTATAGCCCTTAGGCTTTTCGTGTTTCACATGCACGTTGTATTTTATATATTATGCTGGGCTATCACAATGATGGAAAACTTGATCATTTTTCTTTTACAATTTAATGTGAAGGTAGACTTTTGATCCCAAAATTTGGAGGAAAAAGGTTGCTCCTTTATTGTTTAAGTGACCTTTTAAAAACCCATTGATTTTTTAATAGACGTTATATTTTACCATCAAGAATACAAAAAGAACAACCCCTTAAACATGTGAAGAGTTGAAAAAGTTAAAACAAGAATAAACATTATTTTAAAGTTGCATAATTTTGCATTTTAATAATAATTATGCAAGGGCTTGTGGGCACTTAATTTAAACTGTTTAAACTTAAAAAACAAATCCATCTAAATAAATAATTGTTCAATTTTATCAATTTACAACTACAGCGCTTACACTATTACGCAAGAAAATTTAATGAAAGAAGCAAAAAGAAAAACTGAATGAAAAAAGTGCTCATAACCTTTTTTTATGTATTAAAATAATTTTATCCTCCTCTTGGCTTCATAAATTAAACCATCATCATCATCCAGCATAATAATTAATGTAGTAAATCTTTTCATTGAACATTTATTACTGCGTACGGCAGTAAGTTTAAGTACACTGAGCCGGGCGGCTAACTGCTATAGCTTACTACAGCGTCCGGTGCGTTTTATCTTGTAAATACTAAAAAGCGTTTTGTTTGACTTAAAAATTGCGTAATCGCGGACAGTCGATAATTTTGCAGCCAGCTCATTTGTTTGCAAATGATCCGGCACAATGAAATGAATTCCCACATCACGTAAATTACATACGATGGATGGATATTGTTGAGACCATGCCCATTTTTGTGCACAAATTATGGACCGCAGAAGTGTTGACTCTGGCCGGTGAGCATGAATAAAGTTAGCTGCATATTATGGGTACTCGAAGCTTTAATCGCCGCGGTACATTTGTTTGCTGTTCGAAACGGGCGCGTGCGCACTACACTTTTAATGTTTGAAGTACATTAGCTGCCGCATGGTAAATTATTTTTGATTGAGGTTTTTGCAATTTTGATTGTCCTTGCTGTGTCTTAAATTGGATGGAACTTGAAAACCGGAAAACAATCATTCATTTTTTTTAAATGATTTACATAATTAGTAATTCAAATAGAGCTTTTAGAATTTTTTTAAAATTTTAAATTTAATTATACGTCTCAGAACTAAACCGCTTTGGCATCTGCTTTGACTCTCTAATTAAGACCGCATGCCCGGCTTGTTTGAATGATTTATTACCGTTTTATTAAGAAATAGATAATGTGGAGAAAAGGCTTAAGAACAAGAAACGCGAATAGACGCAGACAAAGAAACACTGGGCTAAAGAAAGAAATCAAAAACCATCAATTGGTCATCATGCGGAGGTCATTAGACGTATAGACTCATTGGAGAAGTTAAAAAAAATATTTTATTGACATTTTGCCGGCTCCTCTCAATTTTTAAATGTTCTCAGCTTTAAAATCGACTACAGCTATTACAGACACCTGGACAGTGATGTGTTTGCAATAAAGCAAATTCAAATTTAACTGAAAAAATCTCCATTCTATAAATTCGTTTGACCACAACCATTGAGAAATTAAATGTAAAATGAGAATGATATACAATAGCGTCCCGATGATAATTGCCCAACCCTAATCAGTATAAGTATTGGTTGATCATATTTCACAGCAGAATCCATTCGATTTAAACCCCGTGATATTTTATTTTATTTATTTGTAGCTGCACGTTTGGGCTTGTAAATGATTCATTGGAGGTGAAGTAAAATCCAATTTTGTCCTTATAAATCAAAAAAGCAATGCAAACCAGTCGATTTTCCAAATTTATGATACGTTTTATATTTTATTTTTATAAAAAGGCGATAATGGGACGTTGATTAAAATATTTAAAAGATTAAAAGCTCATCGTTTATTATATATATCCTAAAATTACGACATCGTTTAATAAAATAACATAAAGCAACTATTAAAATCGCTCATTTATTAACGACTGGGTTCTAAACAATGACCACAAAAGTCATTCATAGAAATTCAACACATTATATGTTAATGATCCCCATTGTTTGATTAAATGTGCAAATATATCTAACCATCATCCTTGAACTTAAACAACCACTAATACAACTATTTGTATTCGCCATTAATAGAGACAAAAAGTGCAACGAATCATCTTTAAAAATTAATAAATATAAACGAAAAAGGAAATAAAAAATGTTCATCAATTTGCGATATTAATTACATTGTTTTAACGCGTTAAAGGTCAGATATGGAACGAGCCTCTCATAGGTGAAGTGTAAAACAGCTGTTCATATAAAATTCAAAACCATTTCCAATTTGTCATCAACATTCGAGGACTCTTCACTTTATACTCCAATGATATTGTATGGCATTTGAAACTGTAGCAATATTTTCCAGCGCAAGGTGAATTGTATTTAAATAACTTTGCAAATATAAGCTGTGTGTGTTTATCAATTCCGAGTTGCCTCTTTTTTTTTTCAAATCCGAAAATTTAAAATCAGGAAAACCTTCAACTGTTAAACTTTTTTTTTTCCTATTAACTTCTTTTTTCCTTCTTTTTGAATTAATTCCCATCAGCCCACCTTTCCAGTAGAAAAAAAAGAGAGGTTGTTTTAAAACAAAAATTTGCATGCGCGCGTTTGAAACACAAAATGAATGAGAAAAAGCCGCGGTGTGTTGATTTTGCAAAACTAATCTACAAATGAATTTCCTATTCAATATTAGCCGGATTGCAATAAAAAAAAAATAGAATTAAAAATCGTTGGTGATGACGCGATAAAATGAATTGATTTGTTCACCTGTTGTGCTGAAATGAGGATAGTTTGTGCGAATATTCCTACAATGCGAACTTCTACATGCAGATGATCTCACATCATTGATGAGATAAGACTTCTTTGGTGGTATATTGATTTGTTTGAACAAAACGTTTATTTAATTATGAAATGCCTTCTTTTTTTTAATTTTATTAAATCACAAAATTATTATGGTTATACTTTACAAATGTAAAATGTCGTGAAGATAAAACATAGTATTTATGTATCTTAACAGCTTTAGATCCGTTAGCTGTTATACCACCACAAATATGAAGCCGTAATGCCAGCAAAATCAACTGTCAATAAAGCGCAATATCAAATATTGACAAATGGCATGTCTCGTATGCTTGTTATGTCTTGCAGCTTGCAAAGGGGATATCGAATAGTTATCGAAAGTGATTGATTATTATTGTTGGCAAATATTGGTTTTGTGTATCTGTTGTGAAAATCTGCAGCTTTACCAGTGCACGCACAATTGTGTGAACTCAAAATTAAATGGGGGGTTGGGGGAAGAAAGTTAATTACCGGAAGAAATTGGAAGTTAATGCAATGCAAAGCTTTTACGCACATTAAAGAGAATCAATGTAATTCGGTTACTTATTTGAAGCTTTATGGGATGGTTTGTAATGTCATAATCCTTTATTGATTTATTACTCAAATATTTGCAGAAATTTTAAACTGATTTATCGCAAATTCACTTAAATTATGACATTAAAATTTGCATGAAAATAAAGCTCGACCCTTATAGCAAAAGATAATCCTTGCTAAGTAATCCAAACAAATGGATTGTGCATGCTATTTAAATAAGGGATGATTCCAAAAACTGATTATTTATTGAGTAAAGAGAGCAATGAAAATTTAACTAAAAGAAATTGTTGTGAAAAGTAATTTCTTTGAATATTTTATAATTACGAAAGCTCATCATTTTAAAACCACATGCAATTATGAATTATTAAACAAGTACTTCTGATGACTGTCTAAAAGTTAAAACTGTCATTATATTTATTTATGAACTGAAAACTCAAAAGTTTGTGATTATTGTGAAATAAACTTCAACCCCAAAGGGAATTGCTCAAAGTGTGGTTAGTTTTCCGCACTTATGTGCCATCTATGGAACATCTTGAAGCATTTGAAGCAAAATAAACAATTATGTTTGAGTAAAACTTTTAACTCGTTCCAGTTTTCTTGTTATTAACTTTTACTGCAGTTGAATATCACACTTTTGACGCATTTTATGCTGTAGAATGAGGTCACAATGATTTATGTTACATTGTCTCTTGTAGTGTGGCGACAGAAGAAGTTACACAATATTCAATACAATGTAAAGCATTCACGAAGTGCCTTTTCAATGTGTTTTATGTTTATCCGGATTATGTCGAGCATTTCCTATATTGTTGTGGCATTGTGTTGAAGTTAAGCAGAATTAAGTGATAAAGAAAGAGATGCTGGGCACTTTTTTTTAGAAGATAATTTAATAACGAATTTGTGAGTGCAGAAATCAAGAACTCACAAATTGACTTAAAAACATTTATTATAAAAGACCTAATCCACTTCAATTAAGTATATTAAAATAAATTAAAACAAAAAATCACCTTCATTTTTTTTTTTAATTTTTTTGCATATAAAATTCAAATAAATTAACAAATCAATATTAATTTCCTTAATAGCGCATAAATATTAACAAATGCTGACACAACATTTCAACACATACAATAAATTGATGGATCAACATAATGCGATAAATGATTAATAAAATAAATGAACACTTCAAGGATGAATTGGAAATGATGCTATAAAATCGAATATCCTCTTTAAATTAATTTCTTACAGTCAATTTAAGCACAAAGAATTCATCAGCATGTTTATAACTATTTCGAAAGGCATTTAAAAAAATTAAAAAATGAGCAATATTCCACATAGTTAAGAAGCAAGTGCATTCTAAAGCGATCACGACGACGATGTCAAAAATTACACACTAAACTCAATAAAACAGACATAATGTTGGCTGCGGTGCATGGATAAAGTGTCTGCCAATGGCGAATGGCTATAACATTCCATTTTAACAATTATATTCCAAATGCAGCATCCGATATTATGTATTGTGTACAACTCCTTTTGAAATTGTATTTATTTACCATCAAAACACGGATTACGATCAAGGTTTTGTCGTGTTTCACTGTCTTTATACCATCACCTGTTAAATCATTTGCGCGAATTATATGATGGAGTCATAATAGTCGCTGCTACCGCAGATTGGATGGCGTGGGCTCTTTATTGCGCTACTTCTCACATAATATCTGCACAGACGTCAACAATTAATTATACCACTGATCAGTGATCACGCCGCTGTATATTGTTATTTGTTATAAGATTAAGGTAAGACCGCACACATGTACACGCACGAGTACTATGTTATGTGTGTGGCGCATCTTTTGTGTAAAACACCGCCATACCTCATTAATGGTACAAATAGCCTTTGATGTTGCACAATTGGTGAAGTTTAACTGCCGCAAATGATCGTTTTGTATTTAAGTTGATGGCCTAATATAAATGTAATGTGAACACTTTGTGCGTTGGTTGGAAAACATTTAGATGTGATAATCCATCAATTTTAGTATACAGTACATTATGTTATGGTGTTTTGCATATTATTATGTGCAAACATAAAATATACAAATTTCAGTTGCATGCAAAATGTAAATCAAGGCCGACACACTCGTTAACTTACTTTAATTAATTGACAACCAACGCCAGAAATAAATCATCAGATGCTTAGAATATAGAAAATCTTTTGTTTTGTTTAAATTTAAATTGAAATCGCAAGCACGTCATGAAAAAAATTAGTGCTTTTTGTTTCTTTGCAATAAACAAATACATCGCGCTAAATATTTAGCAAGATTATGAATGTTTGGCATTCAGTTGAGGTTGAGAGAAGATCTGACTTTATACACAATATAGTCTCACTATACAATATGCGGAGCATTGGCCTTGCCTCAAGTTTAAGTTTAATCACCAAAAGACGTGCAATGGACATGTGCTCATACTTTTTCTGTTCACAAATTGTGATCTTTTATGTGTTGTTACAATTTAAAACTGATGACTCAGAGTAGTATTTTTCATTGATTGATTGAATGAAATTTATAATTTGCTTTTACAAATTAAGCTTTTTGTTGTTTGACTTTTTTTCATGACTTAAAACCATCTAAAAATAAAATTCTTACAAGTATTTTAAGATATTGCCAATAATATAAAAGTAATGTGTTCAGCACGAGCAGCTTTTGTTTATGAAATTACCTTCAAAAATTTGCACCTTATTCTTCGTTTCATTTTATTTATTTGTAAATAAATAAATGAGCTTTTTTTCACAAATTATGAAGGTCTTACTATTTAATGAAACTTGTACTCATGACAATCTCAATAAGTACTTATCGTGTAAATAAAAATGTTTAAACATTAAAATAGACAAATGTTTGTTTATATGAGGAAAATATGGTAACACAATTAAGGCACCCAAAGTTTCCGGAATGACTCCATATAGAAATGTATTGTAGAAATCAATGGTTAAACCTTTTAATCTTGTGTGGCCACACAATTGGTCAATAATTGCTCAGAGTCTAGTGATTGAAAAGCAACGTCTATAATTATACAATTTATAAGGTGTTAGGCAATTTTTTTTTTGGTGTGTAACAAATAATAATCAATTGGATATGTACAAAAAAAGCGATGTGAATTCTTGGAATTTAAATAGAGAATCAACATAACAATATTATGCGATCAATGCGGCAATGGTGCTTGAAATTTTTTGATAATTTTATGCAGAAGGATGTATCATGTAAATTGTAATAAAGTTGAATTAACAGAATAACATTTTTGTGTTTTATTTCATTGGCGCCAAAGCACAGCATAGTTATAAAAAGACGTTTCTTTTTCAATTGGATTTTTTTTTTTTTTGCAAATTTAACGCATTCCTGGTTAAAGATATTTAAGTACAATACATTGTCTGGCTATAATAAATTTTCATTTAGGAATAAAAGGCAATCTTTAAAATGTGCCGGTAATTGAAAATCGTAAACTTCATTAAAGTGAAACACTTCGCTTAAGTATGAAAGTTGTTAAGAATATACAAGAAAAATCTCAAAGTTTGATAAGAAAAAAAAAAAAAAAATTTAAAATAAAATGTTAAAAATAAAAATAACACAAAATTGTATTTAAATATTACGAAAAAGGGATTAAAAATTTAACAAGTATTAAAAGTAATGACTAATGACCATGAAAAAATAATTGTTTGACCTTGAAATCAATTAATAGTCAAATTTTTGTCTAAATTTGAATGAAAAATATGATTTAGAAATGCCATTGACCTTGAATTATTATTCTATTTAAAGTCCCCCTTAATTGACGTGATTTGTTAAATGTTGCAAACAATTTCGTATTTAAAACATGAAAATCATACAGTACAGCTTATAATTAATTATGCCGTGACAGAAAAATTGTGCGCACTTTTTTAAGGTCAGTCACGAATGATCAGCCGCAACACGTCATGTTAGGAATACGATGTGAATTTAACCACTCGTGCGTAAAATCACCCAATATGTGGATCAAAATATTTACATTTCCGCCACAATCATTGAACTATGCAAGAACTGTGCATAAACATTTTGCAAAACAACACGGAAACGTCATCCACAAGATTTATCGATAACAAAAGGCATCAAAATCCTAACAAATTTAAAAATATATTTGAATAAACATTGTAACATTAACTGACGTAATAACGTACACGATGGAGAATTATCACAATGTCATCCAATAACCATAATAGACATAAGTTATAACTGTACATTGATGTGCTAAATAATTCGTACATGACATTTTGTTATAAACGTAGCGCATTTGACCGCTTTCACGAAAGTTTTTGTTGTTGGAAGCATGTCACTAACAAATGTTCGTGCAAAAGTTATTATTTTGGCCATAACATGAACCTGACATGCTCGACTGTCAAGTTCATCTCCATTTCAGGTTAATAAAAATAATAATTATAATGTGAAACATAATTTTAGTTGTCCATTTTTTTTTATGCACATTTATTATCATTCAGGGCTAATGCGATATTTCTTTGTAATTGTATTCCTCAATGGACACATGTAATAAAATTTGTTTAATTATCGTGACTTTATAATAAAATTAATGTAATGTGAACTAAAAATATCGTTAAATTGAATTAATACCATCGTTATGATAAAATAATTGACAAAATTGTGTGAAATAAAATCGCTTTTAAGCGCCGGCATTTACACTAAAAGCGCGACAATAATTGTAATAAAATTTAAATGACGTCATGGAACGTGTACACTCCACATTGTAACTGAAATGCAAAGTCTGCTGTATATTCACACGTGGTAATAAAATAAAAAGGATACACAAAATGAGTACATAACCGTGTGTATTTGTGCAAAGCAAAAAGCTTTCAATTTACACAGGAAAAAAAAAAGAAAGATTTCCATGTTATCTAGTCAAACGAAAACGTGAATGGTGCGAAAAATTGACTTCCTCGTGTTCGCTTTGATGCGTATGCGCGCCAAATCGTATTGATTATTTTTCATGAACATCGCACACAACGTACAACGTTTATCATGATCCTGTTCCCTGGCTATACAACATGAGAAGCAAGGGCTTGGGGGTGCAATAATGGGGCAGCTTTTGCCAATGTGTGCGTGGAAATGATATTGCTGTATTAAAATGGAATGGTGAGAGAACATTGAATGAAGGAGCCACGCCTGTAATGAACATCTTCTCCACATTAAGCTTTTTGTTTAGCTTTTCATTCCGGAAAATCATCAAATGTTAGGCCACACCCACGCAGCCATTCTGCTTTACAAATACAAATGCAAATATGTGTGTTATTTAAGTTCAATACACATTGGGGGGGGGGGGGATTTATGTCGGTGAATGAGGTACGGCTATTGTTGTAAAAAGCTTATCCGTTATGCGTTAATGTAAAGTGAGAGCTTGGAAAATCAACGTTAAGGGTACGTAACTATATAAAACGCACGAAGGTCACTAAAATGTCATTCGACTATTGATGCAGACTGTACCTGCGATGAGGTTACAATAAAAAAAATCAGAATTAATAATGCTTTTTGCGTGCACAGCAAAAATGTCTTATTTTTTGCTTATACTCAATTTAAATGTACGTACAATGGGAAAGCCTTTACGCACATGCATAAATTATTAGTCCCAAAAAGGATCTTTTAGTATTGCATGCAATATTTATTGTAGCCATTTTTATTAAATCAGCAGTCATTGAAAATCCTGAATACCCTTAAAAGCTCCCTTAATATTTTATTGAACATTTCACCATTGCATGGGAATTAAATAATAATTTAAATTAATTGCAATTTCCTTTTAAAATATATAAAAAAAGAGATGTGAGCTTCTGTTATACGTCATTGAATATTCTCCTCGGAATACATTTGACTCCCCCACAATTAAAACACCCCCAACCGTGCTCGTAATTCCATCCAAAATCCCAATGCAATAATTAAACTCTCAAGGGATAAAATGTGGGCTGCATTTTTCTACTAAAACCGTAATATTTTCCAAACAATAATTACAGATAACGCCGCAACTGCAATTAGGTTGACGTGTCAGACAAAACGCGAGTACTCATAAACGTTGCGGCGCAGTTACCGGCTTTTATAAAGTTTGCAAATGAAAGGAAAAATTGTGTGTTCAACATATTATTCAGTTTGCAGTTGTTATAAAAATGAAACACAACAATGCAATAGTGGAAATATGGATGCGCCGATTACAATACTGTACAGCATTAACTCACAACAAGGTGCACATGTCTGACACACTTTTACTTTAAATATGTTATTATGCTGTGCTCACGAAATTCAAACGAATTAGATAAATTTTATTGACTGCCATTGTACGCCATCATGCACACTTTAATGGCATTATTTATTGAAATGATTTAAATGTACCAACAATGTGTGCTTGAAATGCTTTTAAGTCTCTGAGCTTTAAATTTACTATAATACATTGTTATATATTATTATATAAACAACACTGTGCAGGTAATTCACATGGGACGTCTGCAGCTTACTGGGTGGCTGACGCGACTGTTGGACTGTGCACGATTGCAATCATTTTCGTGCTCAAGAAACCTCCATCTTTTAGCGTTATATGAGGTTGAATTTAACAGATTGCGCAGGTGAATTTTGACATCAATTTGACATGAAATGATTAAGCGCACGCTGGCGCATTTTTTTGGAAATTTATCATCACATCTGCAGCATAATATGAAACATACGCGAATTGATGTGAAAGTATTGTATTTTGTTAATAAACTATTACCATCGTGATGTTATGAATTTACGTCAATTTAGTAAGTTGGCTATTAATTATCACATCAGCAATTTCAGTTAAATTAAATGACAATAAACCGCAATAATTAATGATTCACAATATATTATAATGGACGCAGTCATCAAATTTTAATGGTTATGCAAATTAAGGTTTTAAACTTCTAATATAAATTTATTTAAATTTAAAATAACGATTTTTTTAATTTGCTTTAAAATTTAACTTAATTTTTTTTGGTTGCAAAAAAAAAGAAACCGGTCCAAAAGCTATTAAGTATTTTTCGTAAATTATAAATTCACACTATAGCAATCCTCCTGACCAGTTTCTTTGTTAATAGGTTTGACGAAAAGATTAAACATATCGATTGCTTAAATCTTACATAACTTAAAAATATAAGAAATTTAAGAAATGCACCTTTGAATTATGAACTATAACGTAAAATATGTTAAAAGTATGTCAAACAATTAAACAAACAACATGAAATGCTCAATTAATTACATCGTAACCACGCTTGACATGTAATCAACCCCTTCTCAGAGCTGTACTGAATGTATTTGAACTCAGTTAACTAAATAACAATCTAAAAATAAGTCCTGTATAACCAAAAGTTCTAAGCACGACAAGTTGTATGTATTTTAATTAAAAATCCATCCAATTTTTTATGCGTCTTACCCGATTATGGAATAATTTACACAACTTTATAGTTGCATGAATAATGGCGCGTGTCGCCCATCATAGGTGCACTGGACACGTGCCAATCACAAGGGTTCACCATTGAATGGCAACGCGTCCTTAGCATGCACTCACACCCTTATCATAATTATTGCAACCACACCATATCGACATAGAAATGGTAAAAATAATAAGTTTTGCTTCCCATTTGTGCACGACAATACATTAAAAACGTAAATATGTAAATATTTATGCAGTAAAGAAAATAAAGAAGTAACTTATAGTTAGACGAAATCGCATATCATTTGAAATTAGCGCAGTATGAAATGTAAATTCATTTTTTTCTGTGAATGAAATTTTGTGGAGGCTTGTGTGCCCAAAAAAAAAAATCTATAATCGTTTGGATGAGAAAACATACACAACAGCCCAGAGGTGGAAAGAAATAAAATAATGGAGGCACGCGCAGAACAAACACTTCAGGCAGTGTTATGTTGTTTCTTGTGTTCCTTGGTGTATGGAAATAAAAATATAGGATGAGATTTTGAAGCAGGGGCAAAGAATTGCTCGTGTTTTGTGTGTGAATTTCAATGGTGTTCATAAAAAGTTGATTAGCTGCTCGTCCAGGTGACGGGAAATAGCCAAAAATCGATGAATTAATTTCCATTCGTGTGTATGGAAATGTTTTAACGTCTTATTGGAACTTGAAAAATAAAAATCCATAAAATATATCGATTGGGCTTTTTAATACTTATTTAAATACGCAAGGATTTCCTGATTTTATCGTCAATCATTTGCACATTAAAATAATACAGATTAATATCCAGCACGTTTAAAAAAAAAATAATTAAAAATAGTCATAATTGAGATTTTATTATAAATAGTTTTTAAATTAAAAATTATTTAAAAATTTTATGAAAATTCAAACCATTATTTTATTTGCATTTAATTTCGTTGTGGAATTATCAATAATGACCCAAGCTCTAAATTCAACCCAACCACTGATTGTCTATTTACTTTTATCGTACCAGCATGAAATTGTCTGATAAAGACTCCCATTAGACACACAAAAACTGATTTATCTTCATCCATTTATTCCAATGACATTTAATAATATTACCAAATTTATTTCAAAATTATGCAAAAAAAAAAAGTAGAAGAAATAAATGAGAAAACATACAAATTGCTATATACCATAAAAACAAAATGCACCCCTTCGGGCATCGACACAATCAACCTGACTGCCACCCACCATCCCACGCACCCTCCTAATGAATATGAATGGTGTGAAATCAAGAAAAATAACAGATTGCTGCCATGGTGCACACAAGGCAGCCCTCTTTATTACTTACAAAATATTTTATATACACACATAGCAAAGAAACGATTGGACAAATGGCATGAACACAATGCTGCTGGTGCTGCTGCAGCAAACACACAGACTCATCGAATAATATTATACAAAGCAGATGAGGGGGTGGCATTTTGTTGTACGTTGGTGTAAAAATCAAGAATACACATTGACAGCTATTACTTCATCCCAATAAACTCACCCCCATGTTATTATTTGCGTGTTCACACAGCTATCAATTTTGAACGGTGAAATTGTGTATTTTGAGAGAAAATCCAAACGGTCGACCTCACTGAGTTAGAGCGAGTGGTTTGTAGTAAACAACCACTAACAATTTGCTTAACAAAATTATTGTGCGGTTGGCTGTATTGGTTGGTGTTATAAACGTTATGCAAGTCAGCAATTTATTAAATAATGTCGTGGGATTATAAGTATAAAGAAGACGTAATGCTGAATAGCAGGATTGCCGCTGAGTTTGAATGCGTAAGTAATAAGTATTTGTTGAATAAGTAAATAGGATTGGGCTTCTATTTATAAACTTTTTACTCTCAGGAATCTGAATAAACTTTATGAATAAGACCGTATTATATAATGCTAAGACATTTTCACAAGAAATCCGGAATATTGTTGTACAAAAAAATGTATTACCGGTATTATAACAATATAATAATTACAAAGCCATAATTTACTTACAGAGAAAATATATTTTTAAATTCTTGAGCCGACGAATCAAGATTTTTTTCCACAAATTATTTTATTTTTCTTATAACATTGTAATGTTTAGTCCTGTCATTAACAAAGTTAAGACAAAAATGAAGAAATGTTTTATGTGGGTGGTCAGGCAGGTTCTCCTTTATACAAATTTGCGATCGATATCGCACGAACATAAAACTGTTGAAGGCATTACGGCGAAATAAATTAAACTAACCTTATAGCGTGCTGAATAAGACAGCAACCATAATACAAGTCCATAAATATACATCTACATACATTATATGCACGTTAAACAACAATGTTGCGAGAACTTCTTGAATATACACTCGTTTATGATAAGTAAACGTTCTTTTTATACTACATGGCGCTTCCAAGGATCTTTCCTTGTTTATTTTAAGTCTGAACGTTTACTTGAAAAGGCATTGTGTAAAAAGCAACCACAATCTGCAGTTGTACTGGTTCGCTTTTGTATATTTCTTTCAGGATGAGTAAGTTTGACTTTCAAACGTAATAAGAAAAACGCCAAAAGGTATTCACAATTTAGAGTCGGTTAAAAAAATTTGAAATGAGTATTTCAAAACGTTTTCATTTTTAATATTTAAAACAGAAGAAGATTTTTATAAATAAGTAAATGAAAAAAGAAAAGTAATTGAATTCAATTAAAGATTTTTTTTAATGAGAAATTAAAAATAGTAAAAAAAATTCACTTTTTTTAAATAATTAATTTAAATTTTTACTGACCTTTTAATCTTTTAGTGCTGCTCAGATGTCCCAGATGTTTGAGGTTTTGAGATTTCAAATCATCTGCAAAGAAGAGAAAATAAATTTTAGTTTTTGATAATTAAAACATATTGATACGAGCAAATCTAAAACTTTAAATATACAATATAAAACATATTTGAATAGTTTTAATTAATTGGAATAATGAAAATCGTAACCACATTATACAGAATGCAAATAATGAAAAAAGTTACAACAACCACATTCCGTTTTCTGTCAAACATTAATTTAGTTATCCCATTTGAAATCAAATATTAATTCACCCAGAAATGAACTCATTTTGCAAAAAATCTTCTCCAACCACAACCCATATCCACCAATTCACAACCCCCATTTAGAAGCTTTTAGACCAGCGCAAAACCCCACTCAATTATTCATTTTCATAACTAGCTGCAGGCAATGTTTCCAACCAAAATGTGGTCCAAGTTTCCACCCTACTGCATTAAATCGGTCAAAACATTGGTTTTATGATAATTATGTTGTGTGAATGCAGTTTAAAATACGTCACATGCCACAAGGAATGCAACTGACACAGAATGCACTTAAACCATATCTGATATTGAATGCATAATTGATATCATAAAGAACCTTCGCAGTTAACAACAAAAATCGATTGACCCCATAATCTAAATTAGGCCTTTCGTGGAATTAAATTAACCATGTAGCGTTTGTGATGTATTTCAAAGTAAAGGTTATTATGCAGATTGCAAAGCGCTTTTTTTTATTAATGCAAAAAAAAAAGCTTCCACATGGAAACAGATCACGTTCGTGAATATCAAATCATGCTTATGATGGTGTATATAAAAAGTGGCAAACCAGCTGCAGCAACGATGAACGTTGACATTTTAAATACGTAGCCGATGTAAATGATTTTTCTTTTTCAATTTGTGAGCATATAAACTTGACATGGTATATGCCTTGGACATGACAGAAATTTCAATGGTTTAGGGTTGCATGTCTGTCTGCTGATTAAATTGGAAACTCTACTCACATCTTTTAGTTTTATAATGCTCGTATAACTGTGAGGTTTATGCTGCATGTGAAATAATTTTTTGCTCTCAATAGCTAAATTAGAGGATCGATGAAAATTGTAGGGTGGGAAAGCTCTAGTATTCGAACACATGGGGCGGATATTTTGCGGAAAAACTATGAAATTTATTTCCATTAATGTGGTCATAGAAATTGATTTTAAATTTTTTCAAATTGAATTTCAGCGGGTATTTTGGTCAATACTTTTCAATTATTTATTGATGTTTATGATTATTTCCTTTAAATTTGTTCTATTTTATTTTTATGCTTAATTTTACATTTCATTGAACCTTTCTTAAAATTAAAAGTTTGCGAAAAAATACGATTAAAAAAGAAATCCTTTTTATTTGTTATAATATTGTAATAAAAACTACCCCCATAGTAGCTTAATTAAAACAATATTTCACACAATTTCGCACAATGTAAAGGTTATTTTAAGTTCATAACTTTAATGCACATTAAATAAAATTTTCCCCATGATTTATAAAACTGTTCTTATAAACGAATTTGCAAGATTAATTTCCCGCTGTGAAACTCACGCATTTTGCACCAGATAACTCGAGTAAACTTTGCAATATTCCTCGCACCATTCTAAAAATTACCATAAAGACTTTGACGACATGCAAACTATGTATAAAATAATTTTCACTTTATCGCCTTAAATAACAATTACTTGTGGGGTTATAAGGAAGAAAAAAATTCCACTGCACACATTGCATATATAAAATAATAAATTGTCATTCATAAAAAGTTTTTCAATTTCAAGAAAAAATAACTTTGTCGTTACCAATCCTCATTACTCATATTTGTGGGCACGATTGTAGGGTGTATGAAAAACTGCACGAGTAAAAAATAATATTGAAAATATTTCTTAGCATTGGTTAGTTATTTACTTAATACGTCATAAATTATTCATACTAAACTTATTAAATATTAAAACTACCTACATCAGATGAACGCATTAATTGATGCTCATTTGAGAGGGATGAAAAGCACATCTATATTATTGTCGTATGATCAATAAAGATATTAAATTTAGAATCATTCGATAATAATAAAATATTAATTGTCTCGATTATACCAGTAAGTAATTATTGTTAAATAAATATTATTCCTACATAACATTAACTGAATGAATAGTCATTTCGTGACAAAATAAAGTGATAAATGTTAGCCTATTGTGTTGCTAATAACTCGTCATTTGATTGATCGTTTATTATTAATGCGAGAAAAAACTTACACACTTAGTTCTTGTTGTGATAGGCGTGAATTGGGTTGAAGGAAGAATGGGCAATAATGCAGATGAATCCCAAACGTGTATGGTGAAAATGTTGGGCGGCATATTTACTTGTAAATCATCTCACATCTCACCAGTTGGTGTGGGTGAATTTGTGTGGGGGTCATAATACTGGGAGTTTCCGCAATGAAAGCAAATCATATTGATGTGAAACTTGTCATAATGTATAAGCAGTTTTTTTTCGATGCTAAGATACGAAACTGTGCTGAATTTATGTAATAATATTCGATATGGATTATGGCGAACCGTAAAAGTTTCCGTTTCGCTTGCCTGGGGGATTTCTGTGTTTTTTTTTTATCTACATTTTTTTGGGTAAAGCAGAAGTGAAACAATGAATATTTTATTGGAAAGGTATTGATTTTTAGTACAGTGTCATCCCTTTTTGGTTCTATATTTGCTATTACAGCGACAATAAACGTTTTGACAATGTAGCAATAGTATTGATTTGATAAAAAGTATTAGACTATGAATATACAAATAACTCAAGTTCATTTGTCATAAATTGTCAGAAAAAATTTAATTTAAACCAAAATAATTTTAATATCAAATTCTGAGTTTGAAAAAATGTATCATGACTTTCTTTGTAATAAACAATGTCTTCAAAAATTAAACCCTGCACAATATATGACCACGTTGAACAAAATCTGAATATCCTTTAAATGAAACAATGGTTTTTCAACCCTTATTTAAACAATTAACTCAATGAACTCTTTTTATAAATATGAATTGAACAAATATATCACATTGTTCACATTAAGAAATTGCTATTTCTTAACGTAACCGAATACAATCATGCCAACTAAACTCAATAGAATTTGGTCAGCCACTTCCTGTCAAACCGATGAATTCGTTCTATTTCCATAACATGGCTGACAAAAACACCTAACCAAATGATTAGTCGATTTAATGCTGCTTTTACCTTTACATACAATTTTTTGGGGGCATCGCGCACACAACGTTGCTCGTGGAAAATCGATCCACATAAAGTTTTCTCCTTTGCAAAAATCTCACGTCAAAAAGCTTTTGCCACGACACCCATCATCGTGTACACACGGCAATAAAAAGCTCACAGCGCACCAAAACCATTGCACAGTTTCTTAAACGGTGACGTCACACAGCTATTCGACCAATGAATATGGGGTGTGTGAGGGCAACTGCACAGGCGCAGCATGTAATTTCGAGGAAAGGATGTACTCCGTGTGTATGCACACACGGTGAACTATTGTACAATTGTGTTGGTAGTGAGAGAGCACACACAAATGAGGGGGTGGTACGGTTTCGTTGTAGCCCCAGCAGATCGAAGTTACCTTTGCTGCGGCCAGGTCGAGTGGTAAACTCGGCTCTGCAGGATTATATTCAATACAGAAAAGAAAAATTAAATTAAGGAAAAACACTGTAATTATTATTATTTTTTCCTGTGCGTATTTCCTGATGCCGCCAAAAGTTTCATTGATTTGAACAATAATTGCAAGAATCCTTTGATAGGACGAATTAACGGAATAACGGTTTAATGACTGTGTGCTGCAAAAATTGAGGACGTTCGCGAATAAGAAAGTGCATTATACCAAAGAAAAAGTGGTAAAAAAAGTGTAAATTTTAAAGAAAATTGTTGCAAAAAAAAAACAAGAAATTAAATATAAAAAGTTTATTTAAAATCACCCTATACACCAATCATTGTAATTGGGAGTGATATTGTGAGTGAGCGCCATTGAAAAATTGTTCCACAAAAAAACGCATAGAAAATAAAAGACCGTGGCGTCCTCAGAAGGTACCAGTGCAGGTGGTGAGTCCGCCCTGTTTTCCAAATTAGGAGGTGCCTTTTTTGGGGGTCCCAATTCACCCCAAAAGGTAATCACCAACGTCCGTGGATTTCTTGCAAATCGATTGAGCGGAGCCGTTCCAGATACAGGTAGGGCACATTCACCCAAACAATTAAAAATGCAAATAAAATTATTTTAAAACCGCCATAATTTGTGGACAATTAACGGAAAATGGGCATAACAAAATTGATTAATTATTGTGACACAATCAACTTTAAACTCATTGTGGGATTACAAATTCAATTATCGCAAATTGTGTAATTGCAGCAACGGTTTGACATCACCGAAATTTGATATTTTATGTGCCACAAAATAATATGTAAAACACACCCCCTAATATGAGTTATTGTGTATTGGGGGGGCGCTCAGTTGACACGGTTATCTTCAGTTACAAAAGATAATTAAGTCTTGTTTGACACCGTCATTCATTATCAGACTCGGTTTTCTTAATTTTCATCCCCTAATCAACATCACTTTGCCTTACAAATTGAATATTTCCAATTACTCAGAAGATGGGAAGTGGCAGGGGATGGATACGATGCTTAATGTTCCACTGTTTCTTCATCGTGTATGTACAAGATAAAATACGATACAAGAAGACAAAATTAGTTGATGGATGACAAGCCGACGGTAAATGTCAAACAAAAAAATTCTTTCAGATGGACATTGTTCCTCTTATTCAGTTATATTCGCACTCATATATCAAAAGTCGTCCTTTAAATTATATACACTTTGTCTTATCCATTAGGAGGCATCATTTAGGACTTTCTTGTTTCCCTTCATCTTCCAAACTTTAGTTACAAAGAAGAAACAAATCATACCCGTGGGAGTTCTTTTATAACATTCAACTGCCGCCATCCATTGCAATGTGGAAGACACATTGGGAAGGGGGTGGGTAAAGGACTACCTACTATAGGAGTTTACAGCAACTCACAATTTTTATACGTCATGTACACATTTGTGCTTTTAGAAATGGCAAGAAAAAGGGCAGTGCATATTGTTTAGGGTGTAAATTTATATCCTGGAAAAATCGAAATGTGTATCATAAAAATACCAAATGGGATAACTCGTGTGATATAACAGTTTGCCAACGGATAGAGGTGAACGCCGTATAGCCGAAAACCGGGGGTGGAAATTTATATGCTCCGTGTGTAACGAAAAACGTATATTAATATTACGAGCAGATATTCCAATGTTTATTTAGAGGCATTGCCTTAGGGCTACACAAGGAACTGAATGTTTATTTTTCAAATTACGGTTGAATTTGGATTGGAACTGTCTGAAACAGTTTTTGTAATTGACTTTATGATAGGACGATTTTACAATTTTGCTAAAATGAAGTCCTTAACATTTGTATTCCCAATCCCAATCTATAAATTTATCATGTACCTTGTAATTTATAAAATAATTTGTCTTAATATCAAATCTCTTGATCAGATTGCATTTCAAGAGGGTGAACAAATTAAGTACAGAAAACATTAATTGCAATTTTCCCAATAGCAACACTACTCCACACATCTATCAAATTACAAATTGGATGTTCATCTGTAATAATATAGATTCCCATCACAGATATCGAGCCCGAAAAAATACAAGAAACATCACGTCTAAAAATCAAACACACTTAATTTCAAATGCAAATCTCCTTTATAACAGCATCGCCCTCATCCCGTCGACTCCTGCTGTTTTGATCCTGTTTCATCTACATATTTATAAGCTTAATTTCAATAGGGATAACGGGGAACAAACTAAAAGCCAAGAGGGTGGTTGAATAATAAATAAAACAATGATAGCAAAAGGCTTTCATTGTGGCATACATTTGGATTAACAATTCATCCTGCAATCCCACTTGTCTCCAGCCGTACTCTATTGCCAATATAGTGCAATAAAATATACGTGTGTTTGTGTGTGGCAAGGTTGAGCTCCAAGGCACACAGGAAGTAAAAGGTAAATACCCAACTGAGCCCACAGGAAGCAGGTTAATTCCAATGTGGCTCCTGCACAACATTTCATATTATAAATCGACTTTCAAACTGTTGTGCTGAAATGTATGTTGACTGTGAGCACATATAATAGTACGCAGCTTACCAAAAATATCCTTATTGGTTGTATAGTGCCACCCCCTTGCTGATACAGCAAGGCAGTCTTCCCCCACCCACTCATCTTGTTTGACTATAATACGTCACTATAATAAAGGCATTCTTTCTGTTATTTTATACTTTGTTTTGACATTATATAGCATCCGCGCGTATCTAAACAATCATGGGGATGTTTTACACGACCATGTCTCTATCAGATAAATTTATATACAGTTATACATATTTTATAAGGAGTAGGGACGCGTAAATCGGCAAGAGGTATGAGTAATGGAAGGAGTGTGCTATGGGTTTGAGAATTCTTCCTCATTTTTTTTGCCCTTCTTCTTCCATATATAACTACCCTGATGTACACATCTTCTGGGAGGGTGCGACACCAATGCGAATAACCAAATATTTAGGAAAAACAACAACAATGAGATAGCTTTATAAAATGTATAATATAAACAAAGAATTATTAACGCTGCTTTTGTCACGTTTGTTGTTTGGTATGGTGTTTGTTTTTATGCACCCAACTTCGCTGAGTATTTTGGTACGACCCAGGAACCCCCCTTGTTAAAGGTTCGTTATTTTATAGGTGAAATTGTGAGTAAATTTACTTTGTTGTTGCATGTAGTTAGGGTTGTTGCTTGATATTAAGCAGACGTCTTTAAATGCAAGGGATTGCAAAAAAAAATATGAAATTACGTGATGAGGAAAATTCGTATTTCGTATAGTTAGTAACTAGCTATAACTCTAAGGGTGGTAAAATTCGAAAACCCATAAATGTGTGAAGAAATTGTTTGTGGCATGCAAGGTATTTGAGGATAAATTCTGTAATTACACTTTTATAATATTACCTGTGCATTCTGTGAAATTAAGTGCATAGTACATTAAATTTACAAAAAGTTTACGTGCTTTGAGGCACTATTACGTTCGCTTCAATAATTTCCAACACATTACAATAATTTGCGTTTGCATTTGAATTTCTATCATTTTGAAGATTTAAAGGAATTTACTTTTATTTCCGCTTTTTTATCAAATATGTTAACCGTATAATATTTAAGAGGTATTTATTTTCAAAGGAAAATAAGGATTTATTCATTCATTTGCAATGAAAATTTAATTTCAACCCCTTTCAAAAATTCTGTATATGAGCTAAAGTTCAATCGACCACACCAGCAAAACCAATTGCTTGCTTGTAATACCGACATAAAACCGACACTATACATAAGCCCGCATTTATCAAAGCCATAAAAAGAAATACCACAAGTATTACAATAAGGGTGGAAATGTTACAGCAAAAAAAAAAAAATAAATAAATAAATTTTACAACGACAGACGACAGACGGCCACTGTCACAACATTAAGGCGTGAAAAATCGAGGATAATCGACCGAATGTATGCGCCTTCTGATATGGCTTCATAATAATGCCCACATATAACAAGTGGGGATTACAGCGATCGTTTCGTGTAATGCAAGAACAATGCATATACAATAATATGGGTTCAGAAAAAGCGCACCCACAAAACTAAATGATAGCGAACCGCACTTGAGTCGACGTACCATTTACCATAGACTCGTTTATGTAATGGGGGGGTGGTGTGAAACAAGCCAATGAATATAATATATATTTTGTATTTTGAAAAAGAAAGGGTGTTTAATGAGATGGAAGGCATTTATTGATATTTATCGAGCGTACAGCAACATTGAGAACGTACTTAAGTAATTGCTCATGTGGTTGGAGTGTGGCATTGCAGAACTGACAACATTATTCTTCATATTGTGCTCTTAGGTAATATTTCTGACCTGTCATAACTCGATAAAATATATGGCCGTTTTAAATAGAAGAAGTGGGAACGATACAATTTAGAAATCGGGTCAATTGGATGTTGTATCGATCCGCAAAATGCGGATTCACCTTTATGTATCAAAGTACATACTTGTACACCTTTAAAACAGTTGGCATAGCAGCCACAAACCCACTTATTGATTTTATTGAATGTGTGATTGAATAAACTGATAATGGCCACATTATGAGTAAACAGGATGACATGATTTATTGTGTGCGTCTTACTAAAAAAAAAAGGGCAAAAACTATACACAATTAATTGCCCAAGAGAGTGGTGCTTGGCCTTCGCGGCCCCACTTACGATGTGCATACGCTCGATATAATCAACCATCGTGTGCTTACAGTAACAATAACCTCCCTCGCTTTTAATATAAGTATACACGTTTCATCATTTTGTACCACCACACTTACACATGTCCTCGTATATGGAATATAATTTCCCCGTTTTGTGTAAATACATTCGATTTTTCCTTTTCTAAATTATACTGGAGTGTCACGCGATTGCTAAATAAGTCACGCAAACCTTCTTAAATTAGAGTTTTTCCCTAAATATATATATGTTTTGGTATAATATCGATTTAAGCTTTTGTGGTTTTTACACACGATTTTTATTTTAATGTTTTACAATCTCAGCCCATTTTTACCCTGGATGTAAGAAATTTGTATTCAGAATTTGAGAAGTAAAACCTTTACAAATACAAAAAGCTAATGGGAGTACTATTTAAGAAGTAAAGCATAATTTCGTTCATTAATTAAGCTTGGAAATTGAAGCGATTACTGTTTTTTTTTTTTGGTTCTTTTGTTCGAATTATTATTTTGCGTGCACATGATGTTGTTTTTGTCATAAATTGAGCAGCACTATTTTAATTTTTGTAATTTGAATATTTTGCTATATCTTCTAATATGCAAAAATCTAAACGACCGTGTATGTATCATATACATATATGTTTGGGAATCAATCACGCCAAAACTGGCAGTGGAATCGCTACGAAACGCGTATTTGTCAGTGATCGGGAAGAAACTCAGGCATATTTTAAACAAGGAAAAAAGCCGCGAAAACCACGAAAAAAATCGCTGTTCGTGAAAAAACTGACTAATTCCAAAAATTATTGCGGAGATTAATTTTTGAAAAAAATTATTAGAATCTGTGGAACCGTTTAGGAGAGGAAGAACTAAGAACATTCACACTCCAGTTTATTTATGTGCACAGTTCTATTTACGCTTTTCAAAACAACACCTTATGTCCAAACAAAGCACAAAAATTCTTGAGAACTAGCTGAAGACCTGGTCGACAGGCAAAAAAACTTTTTCTTTTTATATGATTTATACAATTATTATTCCATTATCTGCTTATTGAACACATAAAAAATTCATAAAACAAAAATTGTGCAACAAAGTATCTAACATGACAATAGACTAAACCTTTTCCACCCCCAAAATAAGGACGAGTGTATAAAACACGCATTTATAATGCATATCCTAATCAAACTTTGGATGAAATAACGAAATCCACAAAACCCCTATGGGCAATGAGTACTCTCCCTCATTAACAAATCCAGAGTTTTAACAAAAACGTCAAACAGTTGAATGACCCACACCCCCCCATCTGAGATTTGACCCATGATACTCAATGAGAATACGGACTGACATAAAATTTTCAGTACCGGCGCATACATTCCATCCCCAATTTCATCTCACGTATATAATATGTGGACTTTTAAATTACCCTATGTTTACTTTGCACTTAAAACATGCACGAATTTTCCATTTCGCCGCACACCCGCAATGAAAGAAATAAAATGTCCCGCTTTATATAACTGAGGTAGAAATGTCACAAGACATTCTATAAGCCCAACACATTGGATTCATAGAATGTTGGTGTGTCGCGACAATGTTCTGAATTGTATATTTTACATTATTATTCAAATCCCCAGGAGAGATCGCATGACGTCTCCGAGTCTATGCATAACAATTCAAGACGAGAAAAATTTATTGAGCGCACGAGAATTATTCCACCTGACTTTTTTATGTATAAAGATTCATGCCCTTCTCTTCATTAGAATGCATTTGCTCGTACTGATTATGGTCCTATGAGCTTGCATTTATTATTTTTTTGATGAATAACAAAATGCAATTAAATTGAAATAACTATCACAACATTGTGAACGCATGGGGATTGAAGCGCATAAATTCGAACTCAAACAACATTGTACTGAATAATATGATGAAGGGTGCATTTTGAAAAAAAATAATGGTGAGCTGAAAACACAGTTCTTAAACTCAAAACAACCCCATGCACTGACACACAAACCGGGATGGAAAAATTGAGGGGTTCCGTGTGTATATCAACCGTCTGGTAAACGCATCAAATATTCACACGAATGTTGCTAAATAATTCACCTAAAAATATATTCCGTATCCACATGCCTGGAAAATTTAAAGGGAAAACTCACCGGGTCGACGATGGCAATTTTAGGGATAGGCTGTCTGTTTCCTTTTTCTATCTACACACATAGTTGATATGGATTTTCTCTTCACACACACACACACAAACGCACGTAAAATGATGTTAACGTGACAGAAGTGGGTGGTTTCGGTGATTCAAATTAGGTGGATGTTGTGAGGGATGTTATTCCGAGAACTTTCACACATCTACTCGTAAATTATATTTAGAAACCTTCCTCCTCATGTTTCAAGTTTCCATTTTCAAAACAAGCAATTTTTTTCACAACATGTATGTTTACAAATATACCGAACATCACATCAGTAATGAAAAATATCAGGTCGTAATGGAGCTGAGAGCACTGAACATGACCATGTAACATAAACATGTTGGCAGTGTCATTTATCTACCGATTCCTCTGCGCTGCTTACCTAAACAAACATATATTTGTTGCTACACTTTTTGTTGTCTTTATGTTATTCGTCTGCCGTCTACATCCACTCCCTAGTCCACACATAGGGGTGGGTTGTGACGAAGCGTTATTATTTATTGAATCAAAATCAATCATTTGATGGGACAAATTGGAGGTTCTACATTACGGTGTGGATGATAACATTTTTTTTTTGTGGAGGGTGGTTTAAAATTATTATTATTATGTATTTTTGCAAATCATCATTGAATTTTAAACGTAATTTTTTTGCAGGTGATTCAATTAGGATCTTGTAAAGTAAATTTAAATTTGAAAATAAATATATTGCGTAGTTGTTTTAGCATTAGAGCATGATATTGCGTTTTTAGTTCTAAAATAGATTTAATAAGGGTTGAATAATGTTTGCAAACACTTTTTAGTTTATTTTTAAACACAGACAATTTATTATTTATTTGTATTCAATCTCCTTGGAATATTTTTCCGCTCATATTTAATTTTCTTCTCTACACTTTATCAACGTCTTAAGCGAAATAGTCTTCTCCTAATCCAGACGATTTAGGGATTTGTTCGGATTTTGTGCTGATCAATACACGAACTTATAAGACGCGCTAAAGCACTGCAAGTGCCACTTTCGATGTTTCCTATTAAATTATCGTTTCCTTTTTCGATTTCTACAGTAATTTTTTTTTTCTTTTGTAAAATACGTTTCCTTCCAGTACATTCGTTCAAAATTAATAGAACTTACAAGTCTTTCTTGCTTTCTTGTTTGATGGTTTTGTTCGTTTTGCTCACTGCATTTTTACTGGTACAATATAAGGTTAGGGAATGAAATTTATTATCCTTCAGGGTGTGTTAGATAAAGCCGGAACTGCACAATGAGTCTGAATGAAAGATGTTTCGTTGTTGTATGTGTTTACGTGTGAGTATATAAAAAGCTGTTAAAAGGGACGAGAAACGAACGTGCAATTTTGTGTAGACTTGTACAAAAATATAAAGAAAGAAGAAAGGCACATAAAGCCATTTATTTCTTAGACTCCTTTCTGTATCCATTCACTTTATCGCCCAGTGAATACCTACCCCCCCTGAAAACCCCGATTTTGTGTTCTTTTCATGCTACAACTGATCTGTTTTCATCCTCACGTTTATCCAGAAACCGTGTTATGTGTTAAATGGAACATTTTTTCCTGTACTCCTTTTTGCTGCAATGTTTTCTATTAATCCCTTGTCGTGCATTCCCCTCATTGTTTTGTTCAATTCACTTGAAAATTGACCCTTTCTTAATACCACCACTTCCAATACTTTGTAGTTGGTGTAGTTTTGAGGTGTTGTTCATTTGAAAATATTTGGGTTAATTTCTATCCCACCCCAATTTAGTGTGATTGAATTTAAGCACAAACTTTAATGTTTAATTTGGATTTAAATTCACTATTTTTATAATAATTAATTAATTTTATGATTGAAATGTATGTTTTAGGATAAAAAAAAATGTTTTAAGGAGCACCATTGTTCATTTTGAGTAACATTAAGTATTAAATTAAATAAGAAACCGTTCAGTTGTTATCAATAAAATTCATTAAAAACATAAGAGATTACATTGAGAAGCATCCTTTAACCACAGAAACAACATTTCAATCATAAAAAAACAAAATTTTTATTTTATTTTTCAATACCAAGACAATTTTCCATCAAAATTTGCATGGAAAATATTGTGAAATGAAAAGCGAATGCATTTTCTAATTATTTAATGAATCACACTAAAATACAAAACAAAAAAAACTAATGGAATATTGTTTCTGTGTGTTAAAGGTTGCCTTAACGGAAATTGTCGTCAAGTAACAGCAATTTTCGGGAACGTGTAATCCCACAGAAGAAGCGCGCATATCAGAATGAAGGACACTTCAGTGATGTAACAAGACAATGCAAAAAGTGCATGAATAATTGGACAGAGAAATTTAAGAAAGTGAATAAAATCAAAGGGGGTCTCAGCACAGAAAGAAGGATTTATTTTAAATAACCCCTAACGACAGCCAAACACGTGCAAAATGTCGTGGAATGTTCCAGTAATAAATTTGGAGGCACGCGAAGTGAAGGAGATAGTATGGGCCAAAATTCAAGAGCCAGTTTCACAGCGTCGCTTGATTCTGGTGATTGTGTCCATAGCACTGCTGCTGGACAACATGTTGTACATGGTGATTGTGCCAATTATTCCGGATTATCTGCGGTACATTGGTGCGTGGGGACCAGAAGAACCATTGGCCCCAAATGCAACAGCACCACCACATCGAGTACATGGCCATGGTCAAGACTCGGCGACTGGCGTACTATTTGCGTCAAAGGCCATCGTTCAGCTGATGGTGAATCCGTTTTCGGGCGCACTCATCGATCGCATTGGCTACGATCTGCCAATGATGGTCGGCCTAACAATTATGTTCTTCTCAACGGCTGTGTTCGCCTGTGGTCGCAGTTACGGTGTGCTGTTCTTTGCACGCTCCCTACAAGGTGCGGGCTCAGCTTTCGCCGACACTGCTGGTCTTGCAATGATTGCTGATCGATTTACTGAAGAAAATGAGCGCACCCAAGCTCTTGGTATTGCATTGGCATTTATCAGTTTTGGTTGTTTAGTGGCACCTCCATTCGGTGGTGCACTTTATCAATTTGCTGGTAAAGAAGTGCCCTTCCTTATACTGGCGTTAGTGTGTGCGTTGGATGGATTAATGTTGTTGCTGGTGATGAAACCCATCAAAGAGCAGCTGCGAATGAGTAATGAAGTTCGTGCTCCTTCCATACCCATCTGGAAGCTGCTTATGGATCCGTATATTGCGTGCTGTGCTGGCGCATTGTGTATGTCAAACGTTGCGTTGGCCTTCTTAGAGCCTACCATCTCCATGTGGATGGAGGACAATCTGACGACTGATAACTGGAAGATCGGCATGATATGGTTGCCGGCATTCTTTCCGCATGTGTTCGGTGTAATAATCACAGTGAAAATGGCACGACAATATCCACAGCATCAATGGCTAATGGCGGCTGGTGGTCTAGCGCTGGAGGGGATGTGCTGTTTCATAATACCATTCTCAACGTCTTACAAAATGTTGATGATACCAATCTGTGGCATATGCTTCGGCATTGCCTTGATTGATACTGCCCTACTGCCAACGCTTGGCTACCTAGTCGATGTTAGATATGTTTCCGTTTACGGTAGTATATATGCCATTGCTGATATTTCGTATTCTTTGGCATACGCCATTGGACCAATTATTGCCGGTGGCGTTGTGGAGGCAATCGGCTTCACAGCGCTCAACTTTGGCATTGCCTTTTCAAATTTACTGTATGCTCCCGTACTGATGTACTTAAGAAATATTTACGATTTCAAGCCATTCGATAATGAGGCCAATGTGCTGATGGGTGATCCACCCAATAAGGAGTATCAAACGTACACAATGCACGATCAGAAGCCAATTGATGGTGAGTTCAAAAATCACTTGGAATACGGTCGCTACCAGGAGGAGCAAGGCGTCGAGGAAACAAATATCGACGGTCAAAATGGATACGTGCAACAAGACCAGTATAATGAAGGTGGTTACCAAGAGCAACAGGATCAAGGTTATCAGCAACAAAACTATCAGCCGGGCTACCAGGAGCAAGGTGGTGGTGCATATAACCGAACGGAACCTAGGAGACCACCACCACCACAACAAAATCAAATGCGACAACTGCCCCAACAACCAGCACCGGTGGTGGCAAACCCGTTCCGCCCGGCTGATATGCAACAACAGGCACAGCCAATGCAACAGGAGCAACAAGCACCAAGTGCGACTGGGGGCAGAGTGTCCAATCCTTTTAGACAAGGATTTTAAGGGCATTGTTAGACAAAATGTAGTCCTAATTTTGTTATTGCTGTATTTTCACATAGAACGTGTTTTTTGTCATTTCATTTTAAAGAGGAAATCAGTAAATTTTGTTGGGTAATTAAAATTTTGCACAATTTTTGTTATGGTTACTGTTTTTGTTGAGGGTTTAAATAATTTAGCTAAATATTTGTTTTTAATTGAATCGATATGGAAAGTGAGTGGTGAATCAAGAAGGTGTATTTTGCATTACACCCTTAAAATTAGGGTAGGTACGTTGCACCTTTAATGTTTAATATAACGAAACTTAAATTGTTGTGTAAAATGTACAAAAGTTTGACGTCTACATTTAAAGCTTCGTTGAGGATAAAATATTAGAGCGTGTATAATTTATACGTCTCTCGTTTCAATCAAGTGTACAAATTCTAACCCTCGCCCTTACACAAAATAATTTTCAAAGCATGAATCCTTACTCGCATTTTGCCAGACAACACAGGAACAAAATTTGCAGTGAGGTGGAAATTTTAAATGATCAAATTAAAGTACCTTAATACGGAGAATAACGAGGGATATTTGAATGTACACTTAAAGTTTAAAGAAATTTAACAAGACGCATGTATGTGCACAACAAATGGCGGCTTGATTCAAACAGAGTGCCCTTAATGAACGAAAATGTTCTTTATTATTAAAAAAAAACGTCATGATTTTTTTAAACCTTTAAAGTTGTTTTGCCATTTTATTTTAATTATTGCAAGGATGTCTCTGATTTATATTATTTTCGGGGTAAATTAAATTATTATTAAATATACATGTTAAATTGAATGAAACATTATAACTGTACAAGTAAGATAGATAACATATTTATATATTATTATACATGCTACAACTGTTGTATATATTATAATTACTTCCTTCTTACTATTTAGATTAATATTTAATTTACATAAAAACTATTAACTATAACGATAAATTATATACATGAAGCAGTATTTAATTTATTTTCAGTTAAAATTATTATACAACAAAATATTGAAATATTACGGAAAATATCAACAACAACATTTACCGAACTGTATATCAAATAACGATAATGAAATTGTATTCGTTTAACATATTATCTTTAAAGAAAACATAATTGTGTAAATCTCTAGAATTAATGACCATAATCTTAAGAAGTCCATCCGCTCGGTTTGTCGTCAATGTGTGACATCAATATCGTAGACATATCATAAAAAGCTACACAAAAATACTTCGGTGTCATACAAAGACCACATATATCACCGTTGCAGATGGGCATATGATTTTTAATTTACAAAAAAAAAACTTTTTAATTTTAATTAAATCATTGAATGTGTCTGTGATGAAGTTGAGAAGGGGAAATCATCTCCTGATTGATTGTCACATAAAAGGTACTTTTTCAATGGTTAATCCTTTTAAACATAAGACACAACCAAGGTAACGATACATATCAGAGCTTCGGCTCGCCTGATCATATACCAAAGTGATATTAAATCAAGTAATTAATTAACAAATAGGCAAAGTAAATACATATTATATATATTTAGATGTAAAAATGAATGAGCATTGAATGAATGCAGAATTAAGTAATTGGATAGGAAATAAAATGAATGGCAAGAGGGTTGGTTGAGCGAAAGATCGACCGATGTGTGGAGGGTTGGAATAATCGGAGTGCATCAAAGTAAAAATGAGAATATATTTTTAATTTAGCTTTTTAAGGGAACCAAACACAATTATCACTATACATATCAGTGAATGCCGCCGCATATATTTGACTATATCAAGAAAATATCAAATTATAGAGCTAACTACTTAAATTATAGAAAACATTTTGTATTTATTTTATAATTAAAGTTTATTTCAAGTTTATTATTTAAATAAAATGTAGAGTGCATCAAAGTATGGTGTAAAAATAATTTTCTTTCATTAAGTAGTATTTTAATTATTAAAAATTTATAAAAAAAAAAAATGTATTTAAATATTGTTTCAGTTATAATTTTTTACTTTCCGATTTTAATTATTATTTTCTTAAAATTTTAAATATGTAATAATAAAACAAAATGGTTTTAAATTGATTAAATGCATTGGCCTAAGAACATTACAACACAGGTTAATCAAAAAACACTACTCACATCACAACAGATCACTAAATAATTAAAGAAAAAAATCACAGCCATTGAGAAATCATTAACAAGATTAAAAAAATTGGCATACATTCAGGAGTTTTTCTCTTCAACTTAAATTCAGAAAACGATCGGTTTTAAAATACATATTTAACAACAAACGCTTCATATATTCAACACACAAATGTACATTAAACGAATAATGAATTTGCATATATTGACTTAAATATAAAAATAATAAAAAATTGCAATTAAAAATTGCATAATAACAGTTAATCTGCTAATTATTATATTATATTGAAATGGTGTAAATTTTGCAAACACATAAACATGTCTCCCATTAAATAAAAATCAATTAAGCGCTGTATAGAAAATGAAATACATAAATCTATAGTGTACGTATTTAAGGACAAAAAGAAAGGGCAGAAAAATTAGCCATCATAATATCATATATTATAATCATTAAATTATCATAATCATTACATAAATTAACCACAAAAAAACATTTACATACAAATAGGTACATGTAGTTAAAATGAAAATTGTAGCTGACATTCCAAAAAAAAATATAAAACCTTAATTTCCGCCGTTTAAAATGTAAGTTGTACATCAATTAAATAAGTAAATAAAAAAAACAATTTAAAAATATTGTCCCATAAGTACATAACTAAAAAGAAAAAGTTGTATGTATGTATTGAGAACAAAATGAAAGCAATAAAAACAATTATTAAATGACTTTAAGGAAATAAAACTTCAACAAATTGTATAATGAAGTATAAACATTAAACGTATTAATGTATATGTTATTATTTTGTAGATATACTAGACGTTGTCAGTCAAACGTTCTAGGACTCACACTAAGGAAAACAATTAATATGTATGTAGTTTAAATGAAATTGAAATTATTTAACATAATTTTACATTTTAATGCAAACTTGTTTAAAGAAAATCAACTATATAAAGGATATTTAGCATTTATGCAGATTTATTTTTATTTCAAAGCATTGCAACTTAAACTACATAATGTCTAGATTGTAAATTGAAAGTGAAACTGACTATTAGATAGAAATTCTTTAAATGGGTTCTTAACATCTTTAAAATCTCTGATAATCTGTTCGTATTTAAAATCCATAAATTTTGTTCCAAATAAATCACAAATGATACAAATATAATTCAAAATAATCATTTCGTTATGAAAAGAGGATTGCAAAATATCATCCAAATTATATCAGAATCATTCACTACCCCCGAATCTGTTTTATAATTGTGCAATGCATCAAAAAGAATAAAAAACTTCATTTTATTCTTTCTGATTGTAATGCAAATTTAATGTGGACCCATTTTAAAGACTCAAATTACCTACTCAAATATATAAAACAAAAATGATTGCAGTTTTTATTTGATTTTTTGTAAATAATTTAATAAACATTATATTTATTTTAATTTCAGCTAAATTTGATAGATAAACATTAAACATTTAGGTCTTATTCTTTGCATATCTACAAAATGTGTATTTGAATTATTTTTTTTAAATAATTCAGAAAATAATTGTGGTTGTTTATTTAAACTCAAAGCTTTTTCAAGACAAATCAGTCTCGTATCAATTCACGTATTTCAAATGTCACGATGTCAAGCATTTTACGTGACACATTGCTCAGAAATGTGACACCATCAGTTAAGTGGTTTCCACTTTAAGTGTTAAAGCATGTTTGTAATTTAATACTTGACTAAATTTACTTACTTTATAATTTATTGAATATTTATTTTTTTATTTGCAACACAAAAAATTGATTTTAAATCCTCAAATTTGGTCTTTAAAAAATTATTTAAACTCATTATTGTTTAGTGCTCCATGTAAATATTAGATTAGCACATTATGCTGAGATAGAAGTCCTTCCTTGAACCGTCTCAGTAGAACTTATGAAAATATCTTCAAAACTTGTACACATTTAAAAAAAAAATTTAAAAATTATGTATGTGTTAAAATTAAACAAATTAACTAATCTATATATAATATAAATAATGTCTAATAAATTATACACTAAAACTGAATAATTGTTATCATTAAATGGTGCCGGATATGTGTAATATAATATAAATGAATATTGTGTAAGAAGCTTTTAAAGCTATACAAAATGCACACACTAACACAAAAAAACGTATAGTTACAAGAAGACATAATTAATTATGTAGTGTCGTATAATTTAAAGTAAGTAATTACAAGTTATGATTACCCTTACGAACGTAAAAAATTATGTGAACAAAAAAACTTCGTTTAGAATAAATTGTTAAGTGTAATATTAAATGTGTAATTAGCTTTAGGATGCTTTCAAGTATGTAATTACTAATTATAAATTCAAAACAACAAGAAAACTTTGTGTTTAAAACATTAATGCATATTACTTGATTACAAGTCTCAGTGAAGCTGCTTCAGTAATTATTTATAAAGTATATAATCAATGAAAAACACAAAAACCACAAGCAAAAAAAAAACGTTGCATTATTATGTATAAAATTTAAAAAAGTGTCGTAAATTTCAACATGAAAAAAAATCCAAAAAAAAAAAAGTATAATTAATATAGAAAATTATTCAAATTTAATGGTTTAAAATTTAAACTGTTTCCGTTATCAATTTCACATTTTTGCTGAATTTTTGAGATAATTCTTAAAAATTTTATGCATTTTCATTACCATAATTTAACAAATGATATTTATCGGGAGAAAATAATTGAATTGAAACGTTGATGATTAAGTTCTACAAAATCTATCAGAAAAAAAATTATAGTTACCGTTAGAAACAATTTCAATTGATTATTTCCAACAAATTAAAAAAAAATACAATTTAAATTACCTATATCGATGTGAAATTTATTATGAATTAATTATTTAAGTTGTAATAAACATTATTGCAATTATTAATATGCCCATGTTCACTCAAAACAATGAAACCAAAATAAAATAATTAAAGTGTTTAAATGCTATATAAATAATAAGAATGAAAATGAAACCCAACAACATGAACCGTTCTATTAATACTTATATACATTAAAATGATGAAAATGAAAGAAATTTGATTGTTATCCAAATTGTATTGTTTTTGTAATTCATATTAATTTTTATTATGCACCACCTAGGAGCCCCATAAATTTACCATTTCAGATCAACCGCTTAGATGTCGCATTAAATAATGAGTAGAAGAACATTTAGCATAATTTGTAGTTGCAGATTTTTTACGTTTAAGTGAATATTTACTCCCAAATTTTATCCACTAATTAAAAGAACTATGCATCGTTTAGGATTTTCACTCACATTCAGCACGAACTAGCATATTTAACAATATTTCTTCACCATCATCACAATATAAATACAAAAACCACAATATCCCAATCAGTCACATCCAATCTATCAAATCACCCCCTCAAATAAAATCATGTCGACACGCTGTTCATTCGAGTGTACTGGTATGTGCGGTTGTGATCATGATGATTAGCATTCGACATGCGTTTCGTTCGGTGTTAAGACATTATTTGACGATGGCATTTCATCCCTTCCTTTAAATATACTAGTACAACTTTATACACATCAGACATTTATTTCAGTCTGTATCCCCCCTCTTTCTTTATACAACTACGAGTGTATTGCAATCAGTTCATCTTCCGTTTTAAGGGAGAGGGATTTTCTACAACATTCCAATTTCATCGCATTTATTGTGTATAAGATAAATGTATAACAAAACAATTCACGATTTATTGCCCATTTAAATTCTTCTCGTTCATTGGCTTCGATTTATTTATTTGTATTTTTTGACTACCCCCTTATTATCGAATGCGCACGAATGTTCGTTATCTTGTTACGATGATTTTCCGGTCTTTACCATTGGCATTTTCAAAGATTATCATACAAAATTGACTTCGATTGAAAATGAAAAGGACGAATTATTCAGTGTATTCACCTTGAAAAGATCAAATAATGAATGAAAGGACATTAGTATATTTAAACCTTTCCATTTCTGGGTGAATTAATTTAAAAAAAATTCATCCCTTATTTAAAATATTCATTTTCATTGAAATAAAAAATCAGAAATTTAAAAAACCCAAAATTTTTAAAATGTACAAATTACCAGCATTCATACTAATTGTAAATATTACATAATTATCTTCGATTTTAATAATTGACTAACACCTCAGATTAGCTAGTTACATCATCTTATCAACCCTTTTTACATATTCTCCACACATATTGCTTTACGCCGGTAATAAAACCTAATTTACATGAACGTAGATAGACTGAATCTAATTTTAAAGCCGCATCACATCCTTGCATACATAACTAGACGACACAAAAAATCCTCAACCGTTACAAATTGGCGTAATTAGACATGGGTAATATTATTAGTTCACCCCCTTCACAATTACGGCCATGCTCTTGTTGCAACAACCCACAAACCATCTGATTTATTTGTTTAGCCTTGTGCGCTGAGGGTGTATAGAAAATTGGTACATTTTGAAAATGCCCTACCTAGTATGACAATTTATGGCTTTAAAATTAAAAGGGTCACACTGGTGTCAAAGATTATGTTATAACTGTACCTATATTCGAGCACTTTAAATTCCAGTACTGAAAATTCTATTTATCCGCATTTATGTAAAAGTCTCTTTTTACATAAATCCGCATCCTTTGATGTTGCAGACGTCTGCAAATGTAAGTGGCGCACGTAAATAACTTTTAAGGACTTTTTGTTGTATTCAAGTTCGCTATATCCTATTTCACTCATTTATATATGAGATTTTATGTAATTTTAATTTTAAATACAAAACAACAAAAGCTTATTATGTTATAGGAATTTGCAAAAGGTTACATAACGATTCTATTTTCATTACAAATAATCCCATTACCGGTAATGTTTGTGTTTCACCCATAGAAATTGAATGCTCAAGTGTCTGAAATTGTCTTTTGAGCAAGCGAAATATACATTTTCATTTGTATGGCGGGGATGTGCTTTATGGAATTCGTTTGCACTTGGAAATAATGAAAATTTGATTACGAAATTTCTTCGTGTTTGTGCAAAATATGAAAATGCGATGGAAAACTCAAATGAGGACATAATCGAGTTTGTGAATTTGAATCGTGTACTTTAGATGTTTAATATTCCCGCTGTGTTTGTGTCGGATATTTTTAACCCACGTGATAATACGGTTTTACATGGTGGTTGAAAGTTTTATTGAAATAATCCTGAATTTTGTTGATTAATTTATTACATTAAATTAGTTAAAATTAAATAAATTTTATAAAAAATATGAAACAACAACAGTTTAATAAAAACACCAAAAATAAATGGGCAATACTTAATTGAAACGTATAAAAACACCAAGTACTTTTATCCAGATGCTCATTCAATTCATTTGAAATGAAAAGTTGTTCATTTCGTTAACGAAAAATAAACAAACGCTTGCCAATTCAACATAGCAAGTACCTTTACTCGTTTATAGGAAATTGCAATTTCAAGAGCATCCCCAATGATGAAATGGAGGGTGTATCAGCCTCCTCGTGCGTATTTTATTTACTCTACAATTTTGTTGATTCTGTACATTATATGTTGTTGTTATTTTATGCCAACTCAAAAGCAGAAATCGAAATGTTTTTCAACATCTCCTTCACAACAGTACGCACTGCAGGGCAAATGAACATTACACAAAAAATAAATACAATAATGTAGGTGTACAAGATAAAATGGAAAACAGACATATTTAGCAAGTTGTTTCTATAAGGGATGAACTCAGCAAAAATACAGATGTGTTACATAGGGAAATTTATCATCAAAGTAAAAACAATGGGCAATAAAATGTTTGGTGAATGCATTGTTGTGGTGTACACTCAACTATAGCTTAAAATGTGTTTGCTCCCTTCCTGCTTGTATAGAAATTTACAACCCTCCAGCTTCACTTGTTAAATTTTTATCTAAATGATACATCTTCGTCGAAATTAGTTAATTTAGCTCATCATCTAGATCGGTTGTGGCAAGGAATTTTACACAATTTACTGGAATGTGTTTGTGTTATCTAAACGCACCCCCTTTATTTTTGTGTGCCGTCATTCCCGTGTAACCATATCTAACAACAATGATTGCGGAAGAGCACAGGAAGTTTTAGCACAATAGCCCAATGCTGGGAAATTGCTGCCACGTGACTTCATTGTTAGTATCATTCCCCTTTGGACCTTTTAGATAAATAATAAATTACAATGTAATGACTACCGGTTGGTTAATGCACGCGTGTCTATTGTAATGCAATTTTTTTGTTGGGAAAAATTAATCATTTTTTATTAATCGCTTTATTTCAGCGAATTAAGATGTCTGTTTTTCTATATTTAATTTATTCGTCACGGAAAGGTTCATTGTTAAAAATTCCTTGTTAATATTTAAATAAATCAAACCCTTTCAAATATAAAGTAAAACAAAAACTGCATAATTAAAAAGTGCTATAATGAGTTAAATCCCCTTGAAATTTTTAAGAATTTTCCAAAATGTACTAAACCAAACATTTAAAATTAAACAAAATTCATAATTTAAACCTTTATCCATTCAATCAAAAATATGAACACGAGGGAGACATTTCAAACAAAAAAATCAATTCCACCCATGCATCACACAAAATGCGTACGCGTTCACAAAATCCCAATCTAAATTACAAAACACCCCGCTATGGCATAAACCCATACAACAATCCCGTGAACAACGATGAATGGAAGTGTTGTAAGCCGATGGCTTAAGGTTAGTTCAGACAATATTAGCTTTGTTACGGTTTGAGTATTGGGAGCTTGTAAAAACAGCCAGTGCCCACCCCCTCCCACACCACAAACCACCTCACCATAAAGCGCACGTAGCTACTAATAAAGAAATGAACGTGTATATACCCAGTGTGTGTGCTCATGAAATAATGTTGGACGCGTCGTTATTATATTGCAATGGGGTTTCCATCATCCGCATGTACGTGTGTACAGAAGGGATGATGCTGTGTTATAGATTGAATGTACACATACAACAGTGTAAATACAGGAGGGTTTCAAGTTTGAACAAAATATAATGTTAGGGGAGCTGAATTTAACGGTATATGTCCTGACGATTGAAAACACGACGACTAACGAACTAACGAGGTGAAATGCACCACCTCAGCGGCTCATAACTTCATCCCCATTCTAAAATATTGCCTTCTAGGATATATTCTTTAGTCTTTTCATTTTAATGATTTTACTTAGGGCGATATATTTTGTGGGGTGTGGGTTTGCAACCAAATCGAATTACGAAAATGGTTCACAAATTACAATCAAAATGCTTGTAGTAAATATTGGTTAAATTGACGGAATTTACTAATTGCTCTTACTGGCTTAATTTGTTATGCAGATATAGTTCAAATTATAAGTGGTACTCGTACTTAAGGATTGGTTTGGTATATAAGTTGCCGTAACAGGAAAAAGGATTAAAGGCTTTAGCAATAAAATTAACTTTATTTTACTATAATACTGTCAAAGCCAATTTAATAAAATGTCCTTTGAAATGTCACAATTTCTCCGTTAAGGAACACATTTGCTCTAACTTTGTTACCTCAATCATCCAATCTTGCAATAAATGTGTTACCTATTGCATGTTTTACATCGTACACACAAGGGGTGAATATTCATGTGTGTATTTCATAAATTTGTAAAAAAAGGAGATGGAATAAAAACCATCAGTCTACAGGAAAAAAAACGAAGTCAAGTTGACAGATATTGATTGATTTCCGCAAATTCTGTTACATATTATATCGAACTGTCTATATTTTCCTATATGTCATGTTTATGTTATAACGGTATATGATTTAGGATGATAAATTCAATAAAACTACCCTCATGATCTAAGACGTTAATAAGAAATACAATGAATATTTAAAATCACCTCAATTCAGTTTAATTTTAATGAAAATATTTCAGTATATCTTCAGTTCAAGTAGCAAATAAATTAATGTTCATTGTCGACAATTTTAATTGGCAATTTCCCTTAAAAGGAAACGGAAATTGTATACGTTCAATCCTTGATTTTTCATTTGACTGATTATTAAGAAATTCGGATTTACAAATTATTGAAGTATTTATGTGAAAGCTTCAAAAATAAAAGAAGATAACATTTTACAAGGATTTAATAAAGATTCCCAATAAAATACTTTGCAATTTTACTTTTAATCCATTTTAAAACTATAACATTGATCACTAAATTATGTATCTTTGAAAATAAACCATAAAAGGATGTGGTTTAAGCCATTAAAACAAAGTAAAAAGCTTTACCAGATATACTTGTCACATTAAACTTTATTACACGTACATCTCATCCGAGAAGCACTTCCGTTACAAGTAACGATCTGCAACAAAGTCCACCACACTACATAAACCCCCATCCTATTCCACATTACTGTTTTATTTAAGAAGGATATTTCATCTACCTCCCTCTACATTTATCCCATAAACTTTACACCGAACATCTTTCTCATCGTAATTGCAAAATTCGTCCACAATCTCATTTCATCGCATATAATATGTGAGTATTTGATGTGCTAGCTAGTTATAAAACATACTCCGCAGTGAGCTGTATTACTCAGTATGTCACCCCATTTTCTTTTAGCAAAACTCATTTCCCACGTGCAACCCAAATTTTAATCATACAAAGAGGAAGACACATTGAAGACGGTTTAAATTGGCATCCAGTAAATTCAAGTGGTTTTATACCAACATATTTATTTTGGCTCAAAAGTTTGCACACAATGCTAAGCACAACAAATAATAATCAAAAACCCACACACGGCATATAACGCGTTTGAAAGCCATACCCACAGTTGAGCCATAAAGGCATCATCGCATAGTAAATAAACTAAATAACCGGGGTAAAAAGGTATCAGGATTCAAGTTTGAAATTAAAGAAGCTCCACAACACTTCAGCGAAAAGCTGAACATCAATTTGAGGAAGACATGACGTACATGAACACCGTTTTAATTTTATATTATATGTACTTTACGTAAGTTGTGATGGATGCTGTTACACGTGAAACATATTTTCAAGCATAAAAATCGATAGGTGTATAAAGGATCAACCCTTTGTTACGTGGCTCAATGTTTGAAAGTACTTAAGCCCAAGGTCTTTGAAAGAATAGAACGGTTGCATTGCAAAAATTCATCATTTGACACTTTTGCACCTTTTAGAGGTGATGCCATTTTATATATATAGTCATGTAGTATCAGAATTGAGACTTTTAAATCAAAAAGCACTTTCCACCCACCTTGTTCACAGCTGGAGTTTTTGCTGTATTCATTTTAGTTGGACGCCCTCTCATGCACAAGAGCATCACAGCGTGTTGTATTGCTGTTGGTAACACCGAGTTGTCGTGGGCAGATGTTATATTATGGTGTTGTTTGTCTGAAAAATAAAGGACATATATTATTAATAGACATTCTATATAAAAACAAAATTTAATTAAAGAAAAAAGAGTTTGAATAAAAATAAATCCTTAACCGTGATTTTTATAAATTTAAATTAGCTTATACTTTAATGAAACTAAGCGTTTCTTGAATTTGTTTAATAATACTTGGTAAGTTACAAAAAATCAGTCCTTAAATTAAGTAAATTAAATTATCCATCCAGTAAAAAAAATTGTTATTAAATAATTTTCTCATTTAATTTAGGATGGAAGGAATCGATTATGTCCCTGCCAAAGAGGTGGCTTTCGCAGTCAGGATCCTTGGACGATCATGGATTCCCGCACGTAAGTACACACATTTCAACAAAACACAATTTTATCGATTTTATGTTGTACCTAGAAAAAATATGATCTAAATGCACCCAGCGACACCCTTTTATAAAAATAAGAAATGCAGAAACATTTGCAAAAAGTATAAACCCATTTCCCAAAGATTTTTGTATTCTGTGAAGGCGTACAATTGACGGCATTAGAATTCAGGACACACACGTTATGTTATTTGTGTTCGAGTCCCTGGAGAAATTCGCAAAGTTTTCAAATTCAAATGTTTGACTTTAACACTATATAGCATTTTGATGGCATTCGGTTGCCCCTTGGGAATAGTCCATCATTGTATAAGTAAAGTGCGATTAGGGGATGAAATATGAAAGAGTTTCAACATTTTATTGTTTGAAAGTATTTGCATAAAAACTATTTTTTAAAGCATAAAAGAAATTTTCTAAAAATGTGGTTAAAACCTATTTTATGAAATTTTAAGGGTTGGTAAAGTGGGTGGCAGTGGCTCCAAATTACTAACTTAAGAGAACTTCAATAAATGAAAATGTATTTTAATTTTTTTTTAAATTGATTTTTATTTAATTAAATAAGTCAAAATAGAGAAACTTCAGTCAGTTAAAAACCACCTAAAACAATTACTTTATTTATACCCAGTTCAAATGTTGACTTCCTCAATTATTCAATTGCAACCTTTGAGAGGATATTGAATGTTTGGAAGCAGCTTCACTTGAATACTCTCAAGTAACATACAAATATTTGCTGAGAAGAGCCCATTTCAAATAAAGGGTGGGAGGTTGCATAAGGTCGATACACTCAAGTGGTTGCCACTATAAAGCTGCAAATGCTGTAGAAAAAGTCCATGTACAGGATGAGTACGTGCCTTTGAATCTGATGGTAATTCGATTTCTCCATTGTATTCGAGACAATGGTAGACAAACCAATTGACTGTGAGTCAGGACAAATCAAAAGAATGATCAATTGTGTATGGCGTGTAAAAGCGACTTTAAAATAAAAGGGGATGCGTGCAATAAATTCAGTAGGGTGCGAATTTGAATGGGAGCGTGGGAGAACTCAATAGGAAAAATAAAACATATTTTATTTTAATTTTTTTTTTACTTTAAGTGTTGAATGAATCACATTTTTGACTGAGTAATGTTTAAAATGTGTAAAAAAAATTTTGGATAAGAAAAATACACAAACTCCACATCAATGTATTTTATAAAAAAAAATTTAGAAATAAATGTCGTCATTTTTATTCGCCTTTAATATTCTTTACGTCGTTGCTTTAAGGGCACCATGTCAAGCACACTTCAACCCACACAGCGTGGTACTTGAATTGTGTACTTGCTTTTCATTAATGTCTCCCTCTCAACCTTCAGCTGCATAAACATTAGGCACAACATTTTTATGTCAACTTGTATTTGATGCTGCTTGCTACACACATTTTATATTATGCACTTGCATGTACACGCTATCAGGAAGTTAGTTACCACCCAACATATTTAAATTGGTATTTCAACTGCAAAACATATTTGCAAAATATTTAAAAAAAAAAAAATGAAAATATGAAGCTTTGTCTGATTATTTCTTAAATTTTAAAACATTATTTAAACAGACACTTCCAAAAGTTCCTGTTCCATCCCTGGACCAAACCATGGCCGAGTACTTGCGCATTTTGGAACCAGTCCTTACAGCACAACAGCATGAACGGGTGAAAAACATCATAAAACAATTTGCATCACCTTCAGGCTTGGGCCCAATTTTGCAGCAGTACTTGATTGAGAAGCAGGAAAAAGAAGATAACTGGGTAAGCAGTAAAATTTGATACTTTGAAATTGTCTAGTGGTGAGTGGTTTGCATTTATCTTTTGTAGAATACAACATTGATTATTTTAAATGTTAGAAAGGTATGTGACTGACTCAATAAGGCATTCAAAAATAGATAAAATGATACAAAAAGAATTTTCAACATGCTTCCGTGTAATGCCTTTGATAAAATATTTCATTGAAATTTCGACGGTGAATTTGGCGATTCGCAAAACAAAAAATGACTCAATTATTTTGTGTTAGTTAAATATGTCGTTTATGAACATTCTTTATTGTTTCCAAACTTCATTAAGAGTAGGGGCAGAAGGGTTTGCATCCGGCTTTACGCCCCACCAATCGGGAAGTTCTATTATTTCAATAATATCATCTTGCGGCTCATTTAGCCACGATGGCAACGTAATCACTGGTATTTCCGGAGTATTTATTGGAGCTACTGTTGTAGACGGGGCCGTTGGTGCAGTTGGTACAACGAATGGCGTTGTCGATGCAGCATCAGGTGCTGTAGGGAAAGGGGTTGGAGGTGTTTGTGGAGTGGAGGGTGTTGTGATAGGTAATGGTGGAGTCTGAGGAGTTGACGCTGTTGTGTTAGGTAATGGTGGAGTCTGAGGAGTTGATGCTGTTGTGTTAGGTAATGGTGGAGTCTGAGGAGTTGATGCTGTTGTGTTTGGAACACCTGGAGTTGGAGGAGTTGATGCAGTCGTATTAGGAACACCCGGAGTAGGAGGAGTCGAGGCAGTTGTGTTTGGAACACCTGGAGTTGGAGGAGTTGATGCAGTCGTATTCGGTACACCTGGAGTTGGAGGAGTTGATGCAGTTGTATTTGGAACACCGGGAGTTGGAGGAGTTGAGGCAGTTGTATTCGGTACACCTGGAGTTGGAGGAGTTGATGCAGTTGTATTTGGAACACCGGGAGTTGGAGGAGTTGAGGCAGTTGTATTCGGCACACCTGGAGTTGGAGGAGTTGAGGCAGTCGTATTCGGCACACCTGGAGTTGGAGGAGTCGATGCAGTCGTATTTGGAACACCTGGAGTTTGAGGAGTTGAGGCAGTCGTATTCGGCACACCTGGAGTTGGAGCAGTCGATGCAGTCGTATTTGGAACACCTGGAGTTTGAGGAGTTGTGGGGGTTGTCTCAGGTAAACCAGGGGTTTGAGGAGTCGATGCAGTTGTGTCCGGTAGTGATGGAGTACTTGGGCCTGTCACAGTGGTTTCGGAAGTCGTAGGTGTTGTAACTGGTGATGTTTCTGGTGTGGTTACAGTGGTCGACTCGGTTGTTGGTGCTGTAGTAATTTCGGTTGTTGTTTCTGAATCAATACAATTTTCATGTGGAAGCCATAGTTGTGGACTCAAACACATTTGATATTCAAATGAGAATTTTGTGCCTGGAGGGCATGCGAAATGCGCTGATGTCCCAATTCCAGTGCATTGGAAAAATGCAGCCGGATTATCACAATCTGGCCATAAAGTTCTTAACTCTCCGGCGTTGCAACTGGGGGAATTCGTTCGCCACAAATAGGTATTAGCGGATGTCGCAATTGACAGAGCAGAACAGAAAAGAACTAATTTTACTGCAAATTTTCGACATTATTAGTTAAATTATTTCAATATAAATAAGGTATTGTGTTTCTTACCGAACATTATACTTCAAAGAAATGAAAACTTCTTGTGCGAACTTATTTTGCCCGCGAATGCTTTTATAGAAATCAGATGACAATAACGGAAATAACATATTGTGTTTGCGGTAATTGCCATAATTTTTTAATTTTCATAATTGACACTGATAATATTTGACAAGATAACAGCTGTTTGGATTTTATCGTTCAGTAGAAAACAAGCGAATGATGTGATCACAGATAAGTGAATCTGCTACCTGTTTTGGGCATGTGCACTAGGCACCATTCTAAAAAAAAATAATTCGACAATTTCTCAAAACAATATTTAGGAGATAAAATATTATATTGAACTTTTATTAAATAAATGGTCTACACACTAATTAAAAACCTGGACGTTTCAATAAAACGAATTTATTTTGTCTCGTAAATTGATCCCCCTCTAATCGTTAAGTTTAACACATTAAGTTAAAATAGAAGCGGATCAATATTCTTCACATAATAACTAACTTACGTCCATGGCTCTGGGATGATCGGAGCTTCTATTTCATTTTCCATATCATCGACCCAAGGAGGCAGTGGAATCATTGGTGGATCTTCTCCACCGTCGGTGATATCACCGACCCATGGGGGCCTAGTTATGATATTTCCATCACCATCGGGTTGGGGGGTTGGAAAAATATCTGGCATGGTTATTATGTTATCGTCATCTGCAGGTGTTGTTTCAGCTGCAGTGGGAGCCGTTGGAATTGAATGTTCAGTTGGTGCCGTTGGGAAAGGTGTGGGTGGAGTTGGGACAGTTTGGCCTGGTGTCGATGGAGTGGGGAATGGAGATGGTGGCGTCGGTCCGGAAACTGTGGAACCAGCGGTGGGTGCCGTTGGCAAAGGTGTTGGTGGAGTTGGTCCACCGACAGTGGTTGCAGTGGGAGGTGTCGGAGGTCCTACAGTAGGCGGTGTTGGAGGTGTGGCTGTTGGTGGTGTTGGGGGAGTTGCTGTGGGTGGAGTGGGTGGTGTTGCAGTAGGAGGTGTAACAGGAACAGTGGGGGGAGTTACGGTTGCGGTTGGGGGTGTTGGTGGTGATGCAGTTGGCGGTGTGACAGAACCATCATCGGGTGTAGGAGGTGTTGGTATGGTGGTACCATCTTCTGGGCATTTTGTTGTCGTGGGACAATCAGTAATGGTCGTTGGGGTGGTGACCGTTGTACATTCAGTGGTTGTTGGACATTCAGTGGTGGTAATAGTTGTACATTCTGTAGTTGTTGTACATTCTGTAGTTGTTGTACATTCTGTAGTTGTTGTGCACTCCGTCGTGGTAGTACACTCCGTTGTAGTAGGGCATTCAGTAGTAGTAGGACACTCTGTTGTAGTAGGGCATTCAGTAGTAGTAGGACACTCTGTTGTAGTAGGGCATTCAGTAGTAGTAGGACACTCTGTTGTATCAGCGAGTACTATAATTTCATGCGGTACTTCACCGACCACTTTGCTAACATCAAAACAGTCAGCCTGTTCTTTCTCCGACGGGGAGACGCATTTTTGCTTGTTAAAACTGAACACGTCACCGAAACCACAGGACATATCAACAAAGCTACCAGCCGATATGCACTTAAAGTAATTCTGTGAGTTTTGACAATCTTCCCACAAAATATTCATTTGATCCGTGTTACATGATGGCCCACGGAGACATTCCACAAATCTCACGTTTGCTGTAGCGCACAGAAGTGCCGTTATGGCAAAGAAGACTGAAAGTGTGAGGAATCTTTAGTACACAATAATTCACAGAAATATTTCAAATTTCAAATACGATTGCCACTTGCACCAAGTATATAATAAATAATTCACTTAATCCAATACGTATGTATTCCGTGCACTTAAAATCGCAATAGTTCTTACCTCTCATTGTATCAGAGTCAACAATTGAAATGGTTATTAACTACAATATCACCAAACTGCCATATTTATACCAAAAGAGGGAAGACAATCAAACAAAACCAATTCATTTAGCAAAAAAATGCTACCGATCAAAGATAAGCGGGGTGTATTGTTGGAACCGATTAGACAAGAGATAGGGGAAAAAAATGTGGTCAAAATTAAATAAAGAAGTCGCGTGTGGATGTTTGCATTCCTGCGTTGATGCAGAACTTTGAGTGAGGTGGTTTGCCAAACATCTACATTAAGTCAGTCCTGATTGGGATTAATTTTACGCCTTTTTATGACGATTTAATGGGCCATTATTAATGTGTGTAAACGCCACACCAATATACGAACACCCTATAACCTCGTAATTAATTCCGTAATTTACTTAATTGATTCAGTATCATGCGTACTCGTTTGTGGATGTTTATCGGACAGAAAAGCAAATTTTCGAACATCCAAAATAATACAATTAGAAGCCGGATTGTTAAGAGGGAGACAATGTCACTGGCAATGACGACTAATGTAATAACATTAGATCAGCATGTTTTCGGCGAACTTTACATCTGATTCACTGATATCGCTACCGTATAATAATATGAGGCTGATAAGTGTTTATCCACAGCATTTCCTTCGGCCATGTGAAATGACGGGAAATCGGTCAACGTGTTTTGGTTGTAATGCGTCTTGTCCCTCTGAACATAGATCATAATCGGTGGGACTTTTGAGTCTCCAATACAAGCAATTAAATTAAATTTAACAAAGTTTTTTTCATTGCTAATAACAAATTTTCTGTTACTTCCGGTATAATAGGCATACAACTACTGGCTGAATGATATGTACATGGACGTCCGTTTGGCATTGCCCATCAATTCCAATCCTGGAATGGTAATGCCACCACGCAAATTCACCACAGTGAATGATTTGGCCCGCTTTTCAGCTCAAATTATTGATGGCTTAATAAAGCACAAGAATATCCTTGACAGGTAATTTTAGTTACTAATAAATATTAAATAAAATTAACAATAATTTTGAATGACCAAAATATAGCGGGAAACTACAATTAGAGCGCTGCGCATCACGCGAAAAAGGACAACCAATGTGCATGGCCCAATACTATCGCTTGCTGGGCGGTTGTCGTCGCCCTGGTGACCCACGCGACAGTCAGTATTTACCAGAAGAACATGCTGATCAACATGTCATTGTGGTGTGTCGCAATCAAATGTACTGCGTCCCCGTTAAGGCTGGCGATCGTGGTCAACTCACCGAAAATGAGATTGCCACCCTGGTGCTGTTTATCCTAAACGATGCACCGTGTCTACCATCAAAGCCGCCACTCATTGGAATTTTGACCGCCGAAACACGCGATTTGTGGGCACGCGATCGTGTAATGTTGCTACAAAGCGAAACAAATCAACGCAACATTGAATTGATTGAGCAGGCGTTACTTGTGGTGTGTCTGGATGAGTCGCTGCCACTTTCATTTAACGCACGCGGATTTTCTGGCGCTTCGGGTGCACATCATTATGCAGGTGGTCGCGATGAAACCAACATGGCACATCAAATGATTCATGGCGGCGGAAGTGATTGTAACTCCGGTAATCGATGGTTTGATAAGACAATGCAGGTTAGTAGCTACCTCAGTGTGTTTTTATATCTTATTGTCTATTCTCTTTGTTTCACATTTTTAATACCATTAATGTGACTTGATGTTAAACATTTTAAGCAATTCATTATTACATGGAATTCCCCCCAATTTTGATTAGATAATTATTTGCAATGACGGGTCTTGGGGGCTATGCTATGAGCATTCATTCTCAGAAGGCATTGCCGTGGTGCAATTGTTGGAACAAATACAGGATGACATTAATGCAATGTCACAATTAGATGAGGACGTCACAACACAACAACATTTACCACCACCTGAACGTCTGGAGTGGGTCTTGCCTCCCGAAATACAGAAACGCTTAAGACAAGCCCCCCACAGTTTCAACAAACGCATTGAGGATCTTGACTTTTATGTGTATCGCTACAAAGGTTATGGCAAATCATTTATTAAACTGTGTCAGGTCAGTCCAGATGTGTACATCCAATTGGCTATGCAGTTGGCTCACTTCAAGTTGTACGGACACTTGGTGACGACATATGAGAGTGCAGGCACGCGACGCTTTTTATTGGGACGTGTCGATTGCATTCGATCGGCCAGCTCGGAAGCACTGGAATGGGCGAAAGCAATGTGTCAGGATGAGGGGGCAAATGTAACGTTGGAAAGCGACAGCGAGGATGAGTCGAGAAAGGTTAAGTTTAGCATTTACAGTGTAAGATTATTTAATTCGACAGTTGCATTATATTCAAGACATTAATATGTGAATGAATTATTTTTGTAATTAAACAGAAAGACCATCTTCGTGAGTTGTTCCGTTGTGCAGTTGCTAGACAAACCGAGGTGATGGTTCAAAATATTTTGGGACAAGGCATTGATATTCATTTGTTGGGGCTGAGAGAAGCCTGCAAAGATCTTGGCCATCCGACGCATGAACTTTTCACCGATGAAAGTTACAGGATTTCAAATTGCTTTCTTTTATCTACAAGCCAGGTATAGTTTTTAAATAAATTGGGATCATTTTAAAGCACAAAATTGCACTTTCTAATGCACTAATAATTATTTCACCAAGCATTTTTTCTGTTGAAATGTTTTTAAATTATTAAAATAAAAAATAACAGCACCAAAGCACAATACGCACAAAATTTGTCCGAATACCCACACAGTATGTAAGTACATTCCCCAATAAATTATAAAAATTTCCTCCTAAAATTTATTTATTTAACTTAAAATTATGTATTTAAGGTGGCATGCAAATCGGACAGTTTTATGGGATACGGTCCAGTCACACCCAAAGGATACGGATGCTCCTACAATCCCCACCCCGATGAGATTGTCTTTTGTGTTTCTGCATTTTATTCCTACGAAAATACAAGCGCTTCACGGTATGCAAAATCTTTGCAAAACTCATTGGATATCATGAAGGATTTGCTACAGCAATAAGTCGACCTACCACACAATTTTCTAAATTTAACAACAATCTTTTCTTTTTTTTTTTTTTGAAAAATCTGATTTTGTTAAATTTTATTGTTGCGTTGAAAGATTATTTATACACAAAAATCGTTAATTTATAATTTTTGTTTAAAATTGGTATTTTTTAAAAAATGTCCACAGTTTAGGGTGCCTTTTTACACACCAAACTCTTAATTTATAAATGAGAATTAAAATGAATTAAAAGCGGCTTATTACCCTTTATAAAGCAACCAATACATATCAATGATGGGATTTCGTCCTTAAGGACATTTTCTTCAATCAGTAACACATATATAAATATTAGGAGCGTGTATATTGACAGTTATTGTCTTTTTAGAAATTAGAAAATATAAATGGCTAAAAAAATATTATATTAAATACATATATGGGTATTTATGGAATTTAAAAAACCAAATGCGTGTACTAGCAATATATCGATCACATTATAAATGTGAATATGTGTGTTAAACTTGACCTTGAAAATTTTATTGCATACAAATTTATGACAAAATTGTCAATTACCGAGTTAAAAATTTCAAAACATAATTTTGGCAGAATATAATATGTTTAAAATGGTCTGGTTTATTAAAACGTGGCCTTTATTATATTTTTTCTTGAGTTGGGAATTGCTAAAAATCTCAAGAATTTTAATTTAATTGAGTAACTATATATTTAAAACCGAAAATAAGATATTTACTTTTTAAAAGCCATTGCAGAAGCCTAATTATTTCAGATTTTCGATTAAATAAAAACTCATCAATTAAATTGAATTTAATGTTTGAAGAAAAAGTCATCATAGGACAAGTTTATTAAATAAGACGTTAATTAAATGTTTTGCTTAATGTTATTAAAGAAGCGTCTCGACGAAATTCGTTTTCATTAATGTAGAATGTTGTTGTATTAATTATGTTAAAACAAATTAAAAAGTTTGCTATTATTAGCGTGCGTTAAATGTGCAAAAAAATATATTTATTAGATTAAATTACAAACAAAAAACTTGAATGAACTTAAGGTTTTAAAATTGAAATAAAACGGTTCTACAAAATATTTAAAATATCCCAACAAATATAACCTAATCTTATAAAGTTTCCCAAATTTATTTGCTGTTATTTATTGTTATCTACTTTTAGCATTACAAATATAACAATTACCTATTCGGCTAATTGAAAAAAATTTATAAAACTGTGAAAGCTTTGAGCTCCTTAAATAATATACCCAATTAACAAAATTTGTTTAACTAAAGTTCTTTAATTGTTAATGTGTTGCTGTTACTAAATTAAATTATTTAATTAATTAAATTATATACGTATACCGTGTTAGGGTCATTAGCTGAGAAAGTTCCTTTGAATTTATAAAAAGCGCCTATCTATTTAGAAAATGCATCTAAAAACGCACCCACATAAATGTCTATACCTATACGATTGCGTGTGAGTTTTATCAATATTGCAGGCTTTATTGGATGAAAGCGTCACTGCACGACGCACAAAGTATTATATTATATAAATAATATGTAGGTACATAATATATTTAGAGAAATTTATTAGAAAAAAAAAACTATATTAGAGCAATGAAACTGATACATATCAAATAGAGTGCTACAATACAAATAAAATATATATAAATAAATAAATGGAAAATATGCTTAGTATAAAATACGTATTATACAAGAAAGTAATAAGGGAAATAACTTATATACCTAACTAGTTGAATGTAGTAAAGAATTTATTGTAAGATCAAGAAGTATTAAAAACGGAGCGATCTTATACCAAAAATAAAGACATAAGTGTTCACTTACTTACACGATTGATATACAAAAATAAATAAAAAATACATATTGAATGTTTACATGTTCACCGTTAGTTGATAGCGCGTCACAGCAATTAATTATTGCGACACGAATTAAGAATATATTTACCAAAATGAAACTAAAAAATGTGCATCGGGGTTAGAAAAAAATGTCTATATAGAAAACTTTGAGAAAGAGAAATGTTTAGAGCTCTATATATATTGTAACGTTTGCCGTCTATCCGGTGAGAATCCTTTAGAATGTTTTATGTATGTTGATGTTTGAGGAAATAAAATATAAAATTTAAAGGAATTGTTTTCATTTTTGATAATTTAAAAGTACACAATAATTGATCCACTTTGTTTTTTCGGATGTTTTTTATATTTAATAGTAAACGACTACATAATATAATATATTGAATACTCCTATCTTGCAATCATAGGCAACACGAATTGTGCTGTTTTCCTTTTTCTCCTTTACAATGAAATTAATATGTAATTATATTATAACACATTAATGTATAAATGTATTGTAAATTAAAATATCTACATTAATTTGGGAGGCCATTAACTTCACAATTTACAACTACATTCAACTGAGGACCGCCGATGACCGATCGAGGTGAGTGATCGTGCTTCCGATTTGGTTCGGATTTCGGACGCTGGTCGTTTAAATTTTTTTTTTCTCTCGCATTATATATTGCAATGAGAATCAAAATTTGTTTCTCCCAACATTTGCGGCTATATTAATCACAATTCGTGCTACTGCTATTGTAAAAAATCATAATTGTTCATTGTATTGGAAAATAGACAACAGTGCCGTGTTACAACGGGAAGAAGGAAAAATATAAATGAATAACGGCTTATGTGTGCCTCAATAATTGAAATGTTGTGGATTTATGATCCATTTGAAGCAGCAAGGCAAATTTGTAATTTATTTTATTTGAAAATTAAATGAATCTGAAGAGTAGTCGCCATTTTGTGTATTTATAAAAATATATTTTTATTCGCTTCGTATTTAGAAATGCATTAAAAGTGTTTCTTTATAATATTCGGATTGAAATTAAAACGATTCAAATTTATTTAAAGCAAATTATTAAGATTATTTATTATTATTGTTAAGATTCCGTTAAAAAAAAAAAAATGTATCTTCAAGCCACTTAATATATGTATACCTACTACACTAAAATATAATCGTTTAATTATATTTTTAAGTAAGCCGAAAAGAATAGCATTCATATTAGTAAAAAATATTATTTCATTAAAAAATTCCTACCTTATTAATTCAAAGCTGTAATGGAGCAACCTTCCAATTCAAATTCAACTGAACGATCGCAACGGGACTATCACTTCACGGACACACACGCACACGCACTATTGAAAATTATTATTTTTGGCCTAAAAAAGAACAAATTTGACACAAAAGAATTTCTAAAACTTCTAATACAATAAGTAAACAACATAAAACGATATTATATTAAAACAAAAATTAAACTATAAGCATTTTAAATAAAAAAATAATTAGCACACGAACGGACACAAAGGTACTCCCAATTTTAATCACGGTCACTTACTGAATGATCATCATGGCGGGTTAATTGTTTTTTCAGCGATTGCGGTACACCGTTGATGGCTGCTGCGCTGCAGGATTATTACACAATACAGTCACAAAAATTGCGTCTGCATGTATATTGTTTCGAATCATCGCTCGCTTTACATTCAATTATAACAGGTGTTCCTATGCTTTACTAACACTTATTTAACATTAATTATAATATTCAAAATTTCAACAAAGAGGAAATGCGTGAAAGTGAGTTACGGTAAAGTCTGTGCCTCATCGTGTAAAACATTTTGATGAATAAATTTATCAAAAATTTATATGACAAAGGCTTTTGTCTTAAAATTATGATTCAAATATTAGATGTTGTCTTAAAAAATAATTATTTCAAACTTACCTATCAATCTTCTTTAGGTTAACATAAAAACTTGTTTCGTCTTTTAAAAATATATTTGCCTTACTTTTATTATAATTTCTTTTAATTTAACAACCCTTTAAAAAAATTACAATTGATTGGAATAAAAAGCAATTGCAACAGTCAAACCGTATAATTGATTGGCAATTAATAATTGTGTACTAGGTTTAATTAAACACACCCTAAAGTCACATTGATACAATAACTATATAGTCTTAAAACAAATCAATGAATTGAAAAATAATTTAAAATACGCAGCAGATCTAAAACAACAACTCTAGCAATGTCTTTAAGAACATAAAAATTTCAGAACACATCCATCTATCGTCAAGCATTACTGCTGGTAGATTTAGTCTTTTTGAATGATCGTCGCAGTTCTTTGTCATCACAAGACTTGCAATCATCGTCCAGAAGCACTTTACAGAAATGATGTCCCAACAAATCTGAAGCAGTCCACCTGTTTGCAGGATCATGCTGCATACAATGATCAAGGAAATCATGTCCCTCCTGCGATAGACTAGCAGGTACCTCCGGAGCCTCTCCCATACCCACTTTGAACATAATTTGGAAATTGGAGTCAAATTGTGCCCAAGGACGCTACAATAAAAAATAACACAATAAAATTAAATATCGATTAGGAACAATAGTGGAATTGAAAACAAACCTTTCCAGATGCCATTTCAATGACGACGCAACCCAACGACCAAATATCAGAAGCACGTCCATGTCCATCCGAATTGTTCTTGGTGAAAACTTCAGGTGCCATGTATGCTTGTGTCCCAACGTACCCTTGCAATTCACCTGGTACCGTTGTGTGCGCCTGAATCTTAACAGCTGACCCGAAATCGCCCAATTTCAAGCTTTTTGCAGCACTTGTTAGGAAAATATTGGCTGTCTTAATGTCGCGATGCACAATGCCATGCTTGTGCAGCTCATACACAGCAGACAACAGTTGGACACTGAAGCGTCGTGTCAAACCCTCATGAAGACTACCCGACAATTCAATGAGGCTTTCAAGTGTCCCCTCCGAACACAATTCCATAAATATGAGCAATTCTTCACGGTGAATTTCCACCCCAAAATACTTTACAAGGTGCTTATGACTAATTCCTTCGAAGATTTTCAACTCTTCAGCCACCTTCTTAATGGCACGAGTCTCACCCGGTTGAATTGTGATCTCTTTCATAGCCATAAGTTCTCCAGATGAATTATTTACTGCTGTGTACACTTTTCCAAAACGGCCTTGTCCAATCTAAAAATATTAACATTAAGGATCAAAAAATTAAACAATTATATTATTTATGAAACGTACCTTAATTCCACGATGCCAACGGAAGTTCACACTACGTGCTCTTATATGAACCTTATCACACATATTCAGTGCCTTCACCTGCCCAATTAAATTGCGTTCACGCATTTTGGTCTCCAAATCCATGTCCAGTCGATTAATACTGTCACGTGTTCGGATTTGTCGTTGTGCTGGGTGAAAGCCAGACGGCGGAACTTGCAGCAAGTGATTGACAGAGATTTGCAAATTCTCGGCAACTATTTGCTCCCGCCTGGATGGTTCCGGCGAATTTGGTTCAGTCGAAAAATCAGATTCTTCCTTAAGACTAGTCTGTGGCGAAAATGACTTCTGATTACTATTGAGCATTACATTCGGTGACAAGGAAGCACGTGTCGGTGTTCTTGCCCGTGGTGTAATTTTTCTGGAGCGTGGTGAAGCACGTTTTTTCTCCGGTTCCGAGCTGATACCAATCACATGGGAAATACACAAATCCATACGGGATTTTAACTCCTCAAACTTTTGCTCGGACAAATGTTTGGTATTCTGTGGATCACATGCACTGATCAGAAAATCTAAACCTTGAGCAGCCCATCTTGGGCGAACACCACGACCACGCTCGCATCGATTCGTTACAAACTCCATCCACATTTTGGCAAAATTTATAATACCCATTGATAAATTCATCTCACAGATGTCATCCCGACAACTGGTAATATTCGTGTCAAAGAGTTTGGCTATTTCTTTGTGATATTCAAATCCAAATTTATAGGCCTGATGGAGAATTTCACGTGCTCTTGAGAGGACCGCCATTTTATCCAACTCATCCAGACCAACCATATTCTTAATACAACAACGTTCCTGTGTTCTCTCAATGATCATAATAAGGCGACTTCTTACATCTAAAACATCATGATGCAGCTGCTTTACACCAGCCACCACTTCCGGACACACTCGATCAATACCTTCACATGGAAGTCGTTGCGAAAACTCCTCACTATGATCACGATGAAAGTCTGCACCATCAATGTCCTTACAAAACAATTTGGCAAATCCCATGACACGCAATGACTTTTCCCGCTCAGCTGTTAGCAATGCTTGCGTCTGACGGCAAACAGTCAACAAATCTGACTTCTTCGATTCCTTTGAGTTACTGATTTGTGCATCCAATTCAGAAGCTCTGCTCACCAATGTGTCGCCAATACTTTTGAAAAGGCTGCCCAATATGTGACAGAATTGCTTTGCTCCAACCACATGTTGTCCCGGAATCATTGGGCAAATGATGCGTGTAAATGCCCACTCTTTGTACAGTGCAGTCTTTTGATGGGGTGCTGGTGCGGCTTTTAAAATCCACAACTCTACATATTCCAGGTACAAACTTAACACGGATTTGACGGTTACGTCAAATTCATCAAGGATCAAAGAATATGTTTCCAGTTCTTGTTCCCGATCCACTAGGGCTGTGTTGATGTGCTTGCTGAAGCGTTCACGATGTGTCATCGCCAGGGTGAGACCCTCACGAAGTTCCTTCATGAGTTGTTCCAAACTCAAAGGATTTGGACGGTCGGGTTTTGTTTCAAGGCGCATCCTCAAAAATTCATGAATCACTTGCAATGGAATTAGTGAGAGAAATATGAACAGTTGGACGTATGATGGCAGACCCAATGATCTGGCTTCGGGACTCCACACACCAAATCTTTTGTGTTAAAGAAAATGTATTAAAGAATAATAACTTTTGGAAACCACAATCAACAAACCTTCTCAAATCAATTTCTTGCTCCCTTTCTAATGGTGGCTCAATATCTGGGACATCATCATCAAACGATTCCGGCTCACTTTCATCCCCATCCTCAGCACCAGGTTTCTCAAGAGCCAATTGCGCTTTCCGCAGCACGACATTGTGAAGACGATGCAAAAAGGAGAGTGACTTATTTAAACCACGCGATTTAAGAACAGTCTCAATGTATTTCCTAGAAAGAGAAATTTAAAAAAATGACATTAGTAAATCTCCAAGAAAAGAAAAGAAAATATCATCTGAACTCTCACCTATAAACAGCTGTTGATTGGTTTGTAGTTCTATAAGTCGCCCTTGCTAATGATTCCATGTTTATGAAGTTGTCTTCATTAACATAGCGCCCATAACCAATCACTTCTGGAGTAGCAGGTGTTGGCTCTGTTTCTATAGTCTCCCTAGATGAACTAAATTACAATGAATTAATGTTGCTCTTACTTTCTAAAGAATAAAAAAATACGCACTCCAAACTACTGGCACTTTCGTTAGGACTGGACTCCAAATCACCGTCTATATTAAATTGTACCCGAGGAATTGGCCGAACGGGTATTTTGCAGTCTAAAACGTCACGTGGGGGTATTTCTTCAGCGGTGTCTGGTGCTGATGAGGATGAACTATCTGTGGTGTGATCCCCTCCGTGTATTGGCCAAGGGAATTTCTTTCCTTGTAATCTAAGGATATTCAGCAAAATTTTAAAACGTAATTTATTACAATTCTACGATATAACAAACCTGGCTAAAAGCTTCCCCAAAGTGACGAGCTTCCAACGATGATGTTGTGTCATGTTGTACCACAAACACATAGCCTTAACGCGTCCAACAAATGCCTCTGATCGATACATAGGGAAAAATAGTCCCATTGCTCTAGTTGATGGAAATAAGGATTCAGCTACTTCGAGTCTAGTTAGAAGCTCTTCAACTTCACGCACAGCTAAAGCTTGCTGATCTCGACAATCACGACAATACACAGATAAACATCCAAGACAATGGGTTGCTGTTTCATTTTGTTTTTAAATTGGTAAATGTTAAATTTGAATTACAAAGGATTTCATTTAACTTACAATTATTACAATTGGCTTCATTATTACAGCTATTTTCTCTACTGAACATTGACGCATCTGAGCTAATTCCACTATCACTGCTTTGTGCACTGTTATCACGACGGAATTTCCGTTGGAATCTTGAAAATACCATAACCAAAAATTAGAATCAAAAGCTTATAAAACGATTTTACAAAATACTCACTTATATTTGAATATTTGATCCAAAAGATCACCAACCCCTTGTCGTGCAGAGAATAAGTACTTATCCTGATCATCCAATGTTCGATCAGCATGATAGGCTTGCAGTTCCAACCAAATAAGATCCTGCAACTCAGTCTGCCAAGTATTGTCTTCATGCTTTGAATCTGGCTTATCAGTACTGCCCAATTTAATAAGATTGGCAAAATTCTCGTGGAATTCTTTGCGTGCACTTTGCTCCTGTTTGCATTCAAACTCTGTGAGGACGTTGCTACCCAATTTGGCTTGCAGAAATGCAGAAGGTGGTGCTGACATGCGGCATCCAACGGGACGGGATGTTACGCTCATGTATCGGTTGCATGATTCAATCTAAATAAACAAAAATTGAATTATTATATTTTTCAAAACAATAATAAATTGAGACTTACCAATTTCGGAACAGTAGCATTAACTGGTGGATTATCTGGCGAAACTAACGCTGACACAATACCAGCTGATGGCATGCTATCAGCCCGATCCTCATACCCATAAGTACTAACGGTTCGCGAGCGTTGGGTGACATTCATTGATGGTAGAATCATTGAAGATCGTTTGTTCTCCCGTTCAGCCTCGCGAGACGCCTGCAATGCTCGTTTGTCTTGTTGCTTCTTGGCTTCCTCCTCGAAGAACATTTGATTTAGCAGTGCACAATCCATGGTGTTGCGACGATTGGCACGACTCCGTACTTGTCGCGGACATCCTTTGACTTTTGGGGATTCCCTACAAATGTATGAAAGTCTTTCTTATAAGTAAGATGAACACTCAAAATGATTATATCAGCAAAATGAATTGGGGATGGATAATTTCAAATTTTTTTTTTTGGGGGGGGGGTACAAAAAAGTAATGAATTTTTGTTTTTACACTTTCTGTTTGCGGTCCCAATCGCGATTTTTTATTTTCATTCGAGTACGCGGCGGCGTGTTGCCATATTCTTCGAATTGACGTAGCAATTCATCTGTTGTCTGATCTCGTGGTTTTGGGGTGTCTATATTAACGGATATCACAGCGTCTTGGGGCATATTTTTGACGCGATACTCAACTCTGTAAAGAACAATTTGAGAGCCATTTGTGAATTATATGGAGAATTCGAGGCTTCAATGGAATAAAGATGTATCGTGCAAAACAATCAAATGAAATGAAAACATAACGTGCGATGATAGTAATAATGTATACAAATAAAAGTGATTTGTTTGTTGTGCTACAAGGACATTTGATAAGAATTCACGAGTTCAAGATAGTTGACGTGTAATAAATACATAGTTCGGATTAAAATTGAAAATAAATAGTTAGGAAAGTGTTACAAAATTAGGTCAGAGAAAACTAACCACAGGAAGTAAGTGCAATCATTTTTTAAAATTAATTGTTTGTAAATAAATTGCATTTTCATGCAATGATTCATAAATCTTAATTAAATAATGAATCTAAAAATATTTCACTACAACAGAGGAACGACGGAACTGATAAGTGATAACAATAAGACAACATCCACCGCGGTTTGTTATCGTGAGTGCCATCTTAATGGAATCTTATGAATCACCAATACTAAAATTATTGTTTTTAATCTTGAGGGGATTAAGCTTCTTTTTATAACTGCTTTTAAAGCTTAAATAAATGAATGAATCACAACCAAAACAAATAACTGTCAACGTCATTGAAGTTACTTAAGACATGTAGTTAATTTATATTACGTGGTAAGTGACATTGTAGTATTTAAATTGACTTATATTTACTATATCCTAAGTGAATTTTCATTACAGGATTATTTTAAATTAAAATTGTAATTGGAATCCGTCTTATTTTAAATTTAAACTTTATTGGAAAGGGGCCCTACTTTGATAAAGGCATAAATCCATTAACTTAATTACTAAGTTAAAATCAATTTTAATCTTTTTAAAATAAATATTTTGGTACTTATAGCATTTATGTACTCATGTCCTTGAAAATGAACTCAATTAACATTAATTTGCTCATATTCAAATTAGTATGCAGTTACGAGTACTCGTATTCACTAATCTGTTTACCTTTGATTATAACTTTATGCGCTTATCATAAATCAGACAATATTTTCACGCACTGATTAAAGACCAGACACCATCGCACTGAGGTAAATGATGAAATATGTGCTTCAGAAGCGTAACGAGTAGCGATAATTCCAAAATTTTCTACCGTGGGTGCCTTTTTTTGCACTTAATTAGCTCAACACCTTTGACATTTGGAGGTGCGATTTGCTTAAAACCATAAGGGACAATTAAAAAAGGGATTTGATCAAAAAACGGGGTATTGAGAGGAGTTGATAGAATAAATCAGACAAAATGGGATTTGGGAGGTAAAAATTAGACGAAATAAATCAGAATAAGATTTTTATAAACAAAACGGTATGTAAATTCAAGGACATTTTCATGTTAAGTGTTAAGTATGAATAAAATAATATAATTCAACATTAATACAATAATTTAAACACAAAAACTAAATTTATTGTAACATTTTAATTTGTTTTATACAAAATAATTTTTTTTACGGTTTTTTTGGTGTGAAACACTTAAACTTTGAGTCCTTCTTAAACATTTTATAGTTTATTTACGAGTCCTTAACACAATAAATTAACCAAATATTATTAAACTGACATTACTAAAAATAATTGTTAATTAGCTAACACCTCCCACATTTTTTAATCCAAAATTCCTAAAATTAACTGACACCCAAACATTTTAACCCACAACTAATGCCAAACTGATACCTATCAATTTATACAAATCTGTGCCAACCAGTGCCACAACACTCTGGTGGCTTATCAAGCTAAATTGGAATTGATAAGGGCGCACATAAAGCAAATCAGTACACACAAATTCCAGTGTCTGGTTGAACAAAAATCCACAATTTGCAGTAAACTGACGTGTACCAAGTAAATTATATTATAGACAAAATATATGCAGTTATTGTAAATGCGTCTCCCGCCCCCATAGCGTGATGCGAAATCGCGCAGTTCACTGAATATTTGCAATGTGTTTTACGCTGATTAGATAAACCTGCGACACACACACCCTATTCATATTTCAGCATTAATGCAAACAAACAATAATTACTAACTGTAAATGGTAAGCTGAGTTATATAGACTCCTGTTATAAATTATAATAAAAATTATAATTTATAATGTGGCAAGGAGCAGTAAAATACTTCCATTTTTGGCATGATTAAATTTTATTGTTTGCAAACATTTTTGGCTGATTGTATGAGTGAGTTTGAGCCATTATGTTACAGATTATATTAAACAATAGAATGATTTTTGAATTTTAAAACAGTTAATTGTTATTGTTAATATTATTGTAAGTTAAGTAAAGCCTTCAGACACATGCCTACTATAAAAAAATTTAATTAAAAATACCACTAATATTAAAATGAATGTTAAGAAATATTTAAAACACAAAATGATTGGTGTTAAGTGATGTGAAAAAAATGGGAATAAAATTCAAGATGATGTTTACCTTTTCTTAGGTGATTTCGGCATTTTATGGATGATTAAGCGCAGCTATTGATTGAAACTCACTTACAAAAAGCTGGAGAAACTTAAAAATAAACATATAAATTTAAAATTATTATTAATGAAAGCGATTAATTGTTGAGGAAATTAATTTAATTATATTTAACCAAACCGAATTAATATAAATGTCAAACAGAACTGGACAAAATTAGCACTCGCCACTCATACCAGACAATACTACTAACCCAGAAAAAAATGGCATCCGTTTTAAAAGTTACAACAACAAAATACAATACACACAATAGCAACAAGTACAGTACGAATTACTGTTGATTATTTAAGCCAACAAAAAGTATTACAATTTAATTAGATTATCTACAATATAACTAATGACGTGAACATAATTAATACAGGGTAACCAAAATATTGTTGAGAAATATCAGTTAAATTCAAAAAAAATTAAGATTAATTCTTGTTGTGTGTATTTGCTTCAATGTTACTTTAATAAACATTTTCTTATTGATTACAAGTATTACAAACAAACAATAGTAGCTTCTCATTAATGCAACGCAATTAAATAATTATTATTTAAAGTGCATGTGCATTAATTGATCATTTGCATTTTAAATCAATAACTTAAGTGCCAATACAGTTGCATTGTATATAATTGTAAAGAATGCAAAACATGAAATAACTGCATGATAGGAAACGATTTGCAAATAAAACATGAATGACTTAAGTCGGTAATTGATACATTTTAAGCCCATTTTTTTTTTAAAGTGTAATATAATAATTTAATTCATTTTTTAAAAGAAATAGGCAGCATTATGGAAAAACGTTTCAAATTGTTGCCATACTTTTTTTATGTTTAATAAAATTCATTTCAATTTAAAAAAAAATTAATTATATAATACGTTCTATTGTATAATTTTTTATCAAATAATTTTTTTTATTATATAACACATAAACATTGCAACAATAGTTAAAACTGCGATAATTAAGCAAGGTGCAAATCAAAACACAAATACAAAAATAGTATAGTTAGTCGTTCCTGCATTTTCCCACAACACCAATTAAAGAAACCCCATTCAAGTTCGCTATTTAATTACATTTTAATGGACGACTTTGTGTCATTAAATGATAAGTCAAAAGTGTATTCGAGTTCTAATAAGTTCTTGTTTGTAGTAGTAAATAGTTTGTGCAAATTGTGCCTAGAAACTAATAAGATGAAGAAGTAGGTAATTGCAGTGAATTGAGCTTCTTACTATTTATAGTTTATAAATAAAAATGTGGGGAATTTTAAAGCATTAAAACAATGTGGGAATTGACCAGTTAAAATTTTAAATAACTGGGGAATTTCTGTGAGGTAAAAATTATAGTTTCTGTTAAAATAAATCAAATAGAAATTATATTAGCATTTTAAACAGTAAAACAATTCCTTAAAAAAATTGGCAAATTGATTAAACCTCATCCTTATTTCCATGAATTTGTTTATCAAATAAAAATAATAAAATTTAAATCCATATTTAATTCCTTTGATAACAATAATAATTAGTACAACAACAAAAAACGTAAAAATACGTGGGGTTTAACGTGATAAAAGCTTTCCATATATTATTTTTACAATAAAAAAAAAATCCGAAATAACTATGAAATGAACCAATTTGAAAACACAATAAAACGCATGACTTTGGCACGGAAGGACAAAGTTGGTAAAGGTCACGACATTGACAAAACACACCCCCATTGGTCACGAGATACAACACAAGCTATAGCTTACGGTATATCAACTAATAATTATTAATTATAGTTAAATTGGATGAATTGGCCCTACAAAGTAACATACCAGAAAGAACAATACTTAAGTACTTAAAGTAGCAATATAATTAAGCGTTATAATGCATTGTTGCCACATAACAAGAAAATACATAACTCAAAAGGTTTTTGTTTGTGTAGATGTTAATGTATAACATAAACAATGTTTTTAATTTATAAAAAAGAGTTGATGGGAAAAACCACAGTCATGCCGGGTTTATAAGTTTCATTTCACTTCCAAAGCCACACAGTTGTATGGAGATTATAAATTAAATAACAAAAAGATGTAAGTATTGTAATTTGTATCAATTTTTGTAAAAACTAACAATACAAACAAATAAATGATTGATGTGTGGGATGATTAATTGGAAAGCTTTAATAATGCATATAGGTATGCAACTAAGTAGCTGGTTACTTTTAATATTATACGTGCGATTGTAATAAAGAAGGTACAGATATGTTTACGATCAATGTGGGGAAAATATAAAGTATTGATCATTTGAGTTTGAAAGTTTTGTGTGCTGTAATTTGTAAATTGGAATGACAACGTGGAATTGTTTGACAACAAAAAAAAATCAATATACAAATAAGACACAAGACTTTTACAAATTTGTATAGGTCACATCAATATTTTAGGATGCGCTATTTGGATGAATTAGAGTCCATAAAGTGAATCCAAACACAAATAATGATTCATTTTTTAAGACTTTAAAATTCAACCAAAACATACTGCAAAATCACTCACTTAAAATTGCTCAAGATCTAACCAACCAAAAAAAAACGATTTCCAATTATTGTAGTGACATGACAGCATTAAAATTAGCGTCGTAACAGTGTGGTATATTATTTTCATTGTTTTTGCTTTCAGAAAGATATGTAGAAGCACGCTGGATTATTATCATTTTGGTCATAAATTCTATAAATTTACGATCATAGCAAAAATAAAAATAAACTGGCAACATTGTTGATTGCTTCAGCGATCATACAAATTAGGTTTAAACGCAGTTGAAAATCCGTAAAATTGTGCCGAAATAAGCAAAATTTGGTCGTTTTTGTTCAATAGCAGAATAAAAACGTTTCCGTTCCCTACATAGCTATAGGTTCATTAATTGTATAAATTGACACCACACCGCGTACAAGGTTTATTAATATTTACCTTATCATCAGATTATCAAAAAGTCTTAACTGTAAGTGTGCCTTTCGTACTTGAGACTTCTTCACAGTATTTGTGTCACTTAAGTCATATAAAATACAAATTTTCAGTTGAATTCATGATTGTATTTAATGTTCAATGTAAATGATATCAAAGAATATGAATCTCCAGTAATTAAATTCACAAGAAATCAGACTTTAGTCCACTGTCCACGTTCCAAAGAAATGCAACGTAAGGTTTGTGTTTTCTTTTAATAAATTAAATGAAGACATTGACCCAATCCCTCGTAGTATAACTGCTTTACCTATTTGTCATTACTTTCAATTCCACACATCATGCGACGTGCCACTTATCGTGCGTGTGCAAAAATCCGCGTTTTGCGAGTCGCCGCCATTCAAAAAATAGTACGAGAAAATACGCGGGCGGTGTTGTCTATCGCAAACAAAATGAAGATAGAAAAGCAACCACATAAAAATAGAAATAAAATAATACACAGCAGAATAACGACGCAGAAAATGAAGTAAAATTAAATTTAAAACAACGCGATTTTATCTCTTCTTTCATTTCTTTTTTTTTGGTTTTTCCCCTTGCAAAACACAAAAGATTTATTAACAAATTGCAGAAAATGGCTGATATCGCGAAGGGGTCTCAATGCAAATGTCAGCTGGGTGAACATTTACTTCCATCGGAAATTCCGCATTGCACCATTGGTCAAAGGTGGTTGCATAAGACCGCCGAAAAAATCATAAACGCGTTTTGGAGTGTGGTCTCAAATAACAAGGTCGGACGCGTTGTTAGTTTATATGTACCTTGCAATTTTGCAAAAACAACACACATAACATAAAGACACGTTAATTTCAGGATTAAAAGGATTAAACGGAAGCCACATAGAAAACTGCGAATTAAAAAAAAAATCGCAACCCACCGACAATCACAATCACACACACAAAACAGAAAACGCACAGATTAAAATTTTAATTTGTAGTTGTTGTTTTTGTGTTGTTTTAAAATATGGGAAAATATGTATTTTTTTTTCCTTTACTTTTTTTATTTTGTAAAACAATAAAAATTAATGATAAACGTCATTATAATGTAGGATATTTCATATTTTTTTAAATTTTAAATTTCGCTTCTTCTTTTTCACTATAATGATTATCAATCATCATTAATTACAGACGTCATCCGTAGTCGACATTTTATACCTAAGGTCATCATCATCTTCGCCGGAACTGTAATTGATTGTAATCCCAACTCGTTGCTTCCAATTGGCATCAGCCATTGTTTTTTAACACTAATAATTGCGATTATTTGTTGCACTATCATTAAAGTATTTAATAAATCTCACTTTTTGCCATTTTACTGCGTTTTCGCACACAATTTTGCACTGACCACAATTAAACACGAACGAATAACAACGCGCGAGCTGCTGATCTTTATTGGACTGCCGCCGATTTGATGTTAAAAATCTTCGCACAATTTTGACGTTTCATTTTTTTTCTATTTGCGTTTTCGTTTTTTTTTTTTCATTGTCATTTTGACATTGGGCTACGGCGCAATCGCGCGCAATTTTTCGATTGTGCAACTAAAATGGAATGGAGTGCATGTTTATTTTCGAAAATGTTGTCAGAAATGAATTGGCTGCGTACGAAGTGTGAGTATTTTTCGAAATTAGTTTTAAACGCAGTAAATTACCGTTAAACATATTGAATTTTTCTGAACCCTTCGTTTTTTATTTCTTGGAATTACAATAAAAACTTATTTAAAAAAAATTAAAAGCAAAATAAATTCGATTAAATTAAATATTTATTTTGTCTTAAAATATTCAACATCAAAACAATAATACACTCGTAATATTGAAGACATAAATTATTTAAGCCACTTAATTACCAACTTAATTTACACAATTTTTTAATGTATCGCATACAAACAAACCCTTAAAAAATACCTTTCCAATAAAATAAAATTCAAAATAAATCTCACTAACAACCCTTATTTGAAAATTCATGCAATGAGGGAGGAGTTTACATACTGCGCTTGTCTAAAATCCAACCAATAAGAACGGCCCTCTTCAAATCACCATCATTTACCTTCTTTTCCTGCAACAAAAAAACTTTTACCGGAAACTTAACACTATGCACAATCTCATCACCATAAAGGCGGCAAATCAATGCACAAATTATTATGCACACTCGTAAGATGAAGTCAAGGCAGAACGTCTTTTAAGCAAAACACGTGTCACACCTGTTACGCAATGCTGAAATTGAGTCCATAAAAAATCATTGATACATCCCGCACATTGTAAGGATTCATATTGTGCGGCATGACTAAAAGGATGTACATAAAGTTTTCCGGTTGTTTGCATATAATATGGCTTAAATTATTTATTCTCCACCCTCTTTGTGATTAACATCGCTGCGATCAGTGTACGCTCATTACGTTGTTAGGTGAATCATCATGATCATATCAGTCGAGGTACTCACACGGAAGGGATGAAATAACACGCAGAGGCGTATATTGACAAAAAGGGCTCATCGTCATAACAATATATTCAGTCATCATCTTCATCAGTTGTGAAGTACGGTTATAATCGCCAGTTAGTACAAATTACAGTTAATTTGTGAAAAGTGGTTGAAGGTAAACGGTCAGTTGGTGAACAGAACTCACAGTGAGTGGTTGTGCATAATAAGTGAATCCTTTTTGGTGTATTTTATTCATTTTTAAAACTTTAAATGGACTTTAATTTAACTGCGCAGTGAATTAAATTGAATTTAATCAAAAAAATTAAATCATGATTTCCGAAACAATGCAATTGGAATCATCCCTTAACACCAACAACATGACAAGTTTAAAAAGTGATATTTTAAATCCTGTAATGCCATCGGCAATCCATCGTCCTTCATCACCGCGTCAATTTTTTGAACGACTTTATGGCCATCTGGAGACCACCAGCACAGCCGCTTCAAAGTCCACCAGCTCACCCATTCCCAGTGAGATTAGCACCTCCCCAGATATTAGTGCTGATGAAAAGTAATAATTTTGCTGCAAATTTTGGAAGTTTAATTAAAATTGAGTGGTTACAAATTGTTTATCTTCAGAAGACTATCATCCGATGTGCAGGGATTTTTGCATGGCAGTGATGAGATGCCACAGCCGCATCTTGATTACAGACAAATGCCGTCGATGGTTCCTTTTTTGACACCAAATTTGGGCAGTTTGAGGCCATTTATTGGATTATCGCATGAAGCTCAAATGCCTCCAGGATTGACGGCTTTTTGTAAGTCCTTTTTAATTGTTTTTTAAGACGTTAAGTGCAGGTATCATAATCAAAAAAAAAAAGCATTCCGTAGAAGAAACTTAAAGGAAATTTGATTCAGCTCAATTTAAAACGATTGTTTAATAAAACAATTATTTTGGATAGGCTTTAGTGTATTATAAAATTTATAAAAAAAGTGTCCTTTTGCTTTATTAATTAACTTAAAGTTATCACGAAGCGACCTTCTATTTTTTTTTTATTTCAATAAATTTTTAAACGGATAATCTCTTCATTTCTCACAAATTGTTAAATGATCATACTATTGAATATAAAAATATTGGAAAATAATCCTCTGTAATTTCAAGGATCAGTTTCATAGTGAAATTTTTTTTTTAAATTGTTTTAAAAATCCTGTTTCGAGTTTAATGAACGTTGTGTAATTCATTAATAATTTTAAGGGATAATGATTACAATTTTAAACGGACCGTTCTAATTTATGAAAATAAATATTTACATTAAAAATTGAACATTAAATTTTCACCGGATAAAACATCCCTGCAACAAAATTGATAAGGATTACAATTTTGTGCGAAAAGAAACACCCAATTTGGGAATTGCGTTCCATTGAGCGTAAAAATACAAATTTGTGAATTGTAAACGAGCCAGATTTTCACTCATAAATATAATACACAAACAAACAAAACCACCCCATTCCCACCCCCTTGTTACACACACACACACAATACATATAAAACATAATTTCATAATAGCTTTTATATGATGATTTCATTGGATGCTTATGGCACCGGCACAATAGTCCTGGATATGCGACATCAAACACTGCAAGGGAGATGTAACCACACATTTTTCATTGTGCTCTCATACACAGTTGCGTTGCATGTGTATATTGTGTTATAATGTGGGAAAAGGAAACGGGAATGCGTCGTGATAAACATCTGCGGGTTTTCACTGCGGCATTTTCCACACAATTCACAATATTACGTTCCGGAAAACTCAGCATTTATTTTTATTCTAAGCTCCTTGTCCATTGTTATCAATGGCTGTCGCAGCGATTGTGTGAGGGTGTTCAGTGTATATTATGTGCAAAGCTTCCTCGTTCCAAATGTGTGAAGCATGAAGCATAAAAGCACGAAAGGGGTGTGCTTAACTATACAGTTATAATATGGGAAAAGTTGCTTTCACGTTTTAACAAATTGTCAATGGACGGCAAATGTTCAAAATTCTATTAATGGGATTTGTTGAACAATAACTGCATGAAAAAATTCAAAATTTGCAAGCATTTTAAATTTTTTTTTTTGCCACAAAATTTCAATGGTCGACAATTTTTAACAGAAAATAATAAATTTTAAAACAACAAGAAAATTATTTTTAAAGCATTTCAATAATTCTATTTAATCACCTACATATATTTTGAAATTCACAATATCCTTACTAATCACTACTAAAAAATAAATTAAAATTTGTACACATGCTACTAAATCCTTTAGATAAGAACTTTTTGAACTATCGACAATCCATCAGGAGTTCAATTTTTGGTTACTTTACTGATTCTGTATTTTTAATCATTCAACATTTATTTGGTTGCATCATTTGTATTTTGATCATCCTCACTTAACTCCTTTTGCTTAGAATTATCCTTCTCACTTAAATCGTCCTTATTTGTATCCTGTTCCCTCTTTGCCATAACATTGTTCAACTCCATACTGAGAAAAGCTCTCATATTTGTGTCTTCAATTTGACTTAAAATCATTTTGCGAACATTATCACTGCCCGCATCCTTGTAAATTTTAAGCAGGTCCTCACTGTATACAATCCACACACAATTAGCACATCCTGACATGCAGCAATTGGTGGGTGCTTCGGGAATCTGTAAATAGGGATTAAGAGAGAGGGTTAAAAATCGTTAATTTTCTATTGAAATTTTGGTTTTAAAAAACTTACACTAGATTCATTATTAGCATCTCCAGTGTCCTTTTTATCAGAAACTGTAGAATCCGTTGTAGATTTTTCAAAAATTGCGGAACCCGTTTCAAATGTAGTTGTTGATAAAGATTCCAGCCCTTTTTCCTTTCCATTTTCTTTAGAACAAAATCGTGCTGTGCATGATCCTAACGGATTGCGTATCCTTGCCATTTTTCTCATCATATTATTATGTAATCCTGTGCGGAATATTAAAAACTATAAAACTTGTATAAAATGTTATTTAACAAAAATAATCTACAAAAGGAAAATCTCGAAAAATATCCTCTGACGATTATAATTTAACATAACGAAAATTGGTCAATAAATTGTTGCCGCGGCGATAATCTTGTCATGCATCTGGGTGCCTTGTGCTTAGTGGATCAAAGGACCGAATTAACATCAATGTAGAGTATTATATTATATTGTTATTGAGTCAAGGTATATATAATAAACACACCATCATGATTGAAAGTGGTGCAATGATACGGATGCTTTCAAATTTAAACGTCCGCACAAAATAAATTTAAGATTGAAAAGACCACACAGTCTTTATACGATGCAAACGCTTACGCATTCAATTAGCTACCAATTCTTGTGTAATTAATTGCTGACCGACAAACTACACAAAAAAGTGCTGATATCCTGCGGATAATCGACACACATGGTGATGCAAAGAAAAAATATTTTGCTGTAAAAATAAAAAAGGTATTAAACTGATTTCAGTTTTTTCTTTCACCTATCTTTTTGGGGCAGTAAAAAAGAATAAAAACAAAAACTGGATCGGATGTCACTCTCAACCGTATCGCAGATTTCAGGCCATGCAAATTAGAGTCCCTTGAAATTGCGGTGTAAACGTTGCCGTAAACATTGTGTTAAAGGTTTCTTCCACAAGTCAAAGAAGATTCACTCAATTGGAAAGGTGTACAAATAATATCCAAGAGTGAATGCTATTGCTGCAGAAAGCAGCAACCATGTGCATTATGGAGACTTTGATTCTTGTTTCTTAAGCCACACATTATAAGACATTCGAATTGATATTGCAACCACAACATTAAGGGTGTGCAAATTTGTATGTATATTAGAATGAATGACGGAAGCCCTTCCGATCCTGGATAGTTAGCACAGCACTGTGTATATTGTGTGCGGGTGAATATCAATTTCAATTTAGTCTTCATAGCATAAACGGATTTACCACAATATGGTCAAGCTCTTGACTTTGTCGTGGCCTCTTTTAATATGATCATGTGCAGTGCTCCACACAAGTAGAATATCCTTATGCGGTATTGTGTTATGGAGAAAGAAATGCAAATATCATGGATATTGCCCAGATTGATTTACTTGTAAGCAAATTAATACGATATGTCAGACCGGGGCCTAGACATAATAAGGGTAGAAAGTGGGGAGTTAAATAATTGTTCAAGGATTAAACAATGCTTATTAAGGTTCGTTTTTGTGTTTAAAAAATATAAATGTCCTTAATTTTGAGTGTATTTTGTATTTTGCATTTAAAATAAATCCTTTTGACCTTTTTAAATAATTACGATGAGCTTTTATAACAAACTTGATCCTTAAAATAATTGTAATTCAAATTTGCGACCCCAAACTAAAGAAACATGTGCGTTAACATGTAAATATGATTTTTACTGTATAATAAAAAACAAGGTCCTTAATACCACCCCTTTAAAGTGACACTAAATTAAAAATTAAATTAAATTAAATGAATCACTTAAAAAAAAGGAGAAATTTAAATGAAAATGCAAACAATGAATACACTTGAACGGCATGTATTATTGCGGCTTAAATGCTTTACACTCAAGCACACCCCTCGCTTTGCATTCATACCACAATAACTAGATCATCCCTTAAAAAGTAATGCGACAAAATCAAACAATTAAACAAACATAATATAAATAGACAATAAAAGAAATAAATAAAACCGACAAGGACAATCTGTAGTGTAAGGCCGCATTGAACAAAACCGAAATCAAATGAAAAAATATGCATCCCCCTTTCCTTCCATAAAGCATGTGGTCTACATAATGGTGCACTGTACATATAAGGGATGTTTTTAAGGAGACATTAAGTGGATAATAGACATCATATCGAGTACAGAATCATATTGTTGTGATTATCATTTAAGTATTTATGAGAGTTGTTAATATACACGCATCCTTGAACGTCCTTTAATACATATTTTGTCTGCATAGAAAGATGGTTTGTGGTTTCACATTTCTGCACGAATGCAATGATAATGATGATGGAGGGGGAGAGGATTGATTTAATTAAGGGTGGATCATTCATATAACAATAAATTCTTCTTCTTTTTTTTGGGAAATTACTAAATTAAGGGTAGATTATCATTAATTTATAGGGGGTGAGTTAAATTAGTATTGCTGTGGTATAAATATCAATTGCTGCGTGTGTTTAAAAAATTAATTAAGACATCACGAGGGTTGTAAATTCAAATTTTCAAACCACATCATTTAATGCAGTTGCAGCAAGTTGCATTAATATTTATTATAATTTAACATGACAATGTGGAATATTCTCTAGAATTTTATATGTTTCAATTTAGTGGCCCGACGTCGTCGCAAAGAAGGACGCCCACGGCGTCAACGCACAACATTCAGCAGTGAACAAACACTACGATTGGAAGTTGAATTCCATCGCAATGAGTACATTTCACGAGGGCGCCGTTTTGAATTGGCTGAAAGTTTGCAATTATCCGAGACACAGATTAAAATTTGGTTCCAAAATCGACGTGCCAAAGATAAACGCATTGAAAAGGCACAAATTGATCAACAGTACAGGTGCAGTGTAAAAAATATTCATCCCCCTTTAATTCACCACATTTAATATCAATAAACCACACGCATCATGAGTGGACAAAAAGATCTGTTATCTGAATGCCTAGATATAAGAATTATTTATTGCCTCCCTTAAAAGGACTATTTCCGCTCTTGATATCAATTTAACGAACTTCCGATTGGTTAGAACGTTTAATTTCTAATTAAAATTGTCTACTACCCTTTGTTCAATTCATTCAATAATCCAACCAACCCAAATATTATGAGGAGGGGTTTGAAAAAAAATCCAAATAAAAAAGTTAATAGGCAATCATAAGGAAAACAATAATCATTACTGTTCATTTATATAGAAATTTTGCAGTGGCTAATGGTTTCATGTCTTCATTTGCGAGCACCCCCTACTCGCAATTCAGCCTCAATTTGCAATCCCAAGCAACCACACCATCTCAGCCGTTAATTGCGTGCGGACAACAACAGCAACAACATCACCCTTCAATAATAAGTGGAGGCATCAGCCCACAACACACACAGCACCAGTACTTACCGGCTGAACAACGACGTCCAATTCAAACGGTAAATAATGCGTCTGCCTCTTCCGCCACTGATTGTCTGGATGGTAATGCTGCTAATTTGATGAACACAAACTTATCACCTGGTTTATATTTTAAGGAAAATATCCACTCGTGTTAACATAATATTTATTTTAAATTCACTTTAATTGTAACTATTTAATTTCGATTGTTTCTTTAATGATTCGTCCTTTTTTTGTTTTTTAAGACAATTATATTAACTGTTTTCTAGTCACAAATTTACGGTCAAAAAGGATGTGTAGGACTTCTGTAATACAAATTAAATTTAAACCATATTAATTGATAAGTTAAAATTAATAAAGTTATTTAAATAATGATACAAATTACAATTTCATTCTAATAAGGATTAAGGTTACAGGACACAGTTTAATATAGAAACAACATTGCATGATGCATTCATATTAATTAGAAATTATCTAAATTTATCTTCTAAACAATTGTCGATTAAGGTGATGGAAAGTCCATAAAACTACACAATAAAACATTTCATTTCCGTCTCAATTCAAATATTTTCCATTCAGAAGGACATTATCATGAGATGGAGTTGGCTGCGTTCGTATATTGGCCCTTTAATGGTCACGCAATCATCAGGACTGCGTGTACTTTTGCATTGTTGCGGTTATTAAGGGTGATATTAATATTAGGACCCTCTAACCAGTACAATTCATCATAATATGAACAAGATAATGATGAGAATATAACGGATAACTCATTCTCAACATATTAAATCGACAAGGAATTTATTTGTTTAATATTGCATTTCCTTTTGAATAGAGAGAAAATGATTCTTATATCATTTATTTAGTTGCATCTTGTAATACAAGTTGTAAATTAGTAAGAGATTAAAGTTTACTGAAGCGGTTTTAAATCGCAACACAATCCTGCAGCAATACGTTTTCTTATGCTATTGTTCATCGTGGAATCATAAGAGAACAATCCAGAAATTGGTTGGATGTGGGCAGAAAAGTGGGGATGCGAATTTCCACCAAGTGATTGTAATTACAATTTATTCAAGCGAGTTTTCTTGAGTATTTCTTTATGAAAAGAGATGTTTATTTAAATGTAAGACGGTTAAACTTTAACTGTTATGTTAACAAATCCTTCAAGATAAGATTGTACATGTTTTGTACATCATTGTAGTTGCATTATGTTTATTAGATGGGAAAACAAAATGAAAAATTGTGCCAAGTTAAGTCGTTTTTAATCGGTTAAAAATATTTGTAAAATACAATTTTTTTAAACTCTAAGGAGGTGTAAACAAACCCCTTCTTTAATTAAACCAAAAATATAGGACTATTTAAATTAACAGTTACTTAAAAACCTTTTTTTTAATTAGTTCTTGAAAATAAGTGTTTAAAAATTATTTTTAGTATAATTTATCTACAATATTAAAACATTAAACATTTAATTACGTTAAAATTTTTTAGGCATTTAAACGAAATTCATTCGAAGTCTTAAAAAAATATGTATTCAATTTTCTTTATCAAAACATAAATCATTAAATGCAAAAATAATATTACAGGAGGGAAAAGAAGATAGGAATAACCATTTCAACCCTTAACAGGAATCGAACCTGTGCCCCTTTATGGAAAGGAAAGGTTTTTTATGTGAGGGGCGGTGTGAATGATTGTAGTTTACTGTTATTTAAAGAAAAATTATCTGAAATTTAAAAAAAAAGGATCTGAAACAATATTTTATTGAAATCAATTTTTTCCTGAAACATTTAATTTATCAAGTAAAACAATTACAACAATTTGATTATATAAATCTTTGCATTTATTTATTTATTAATTAATATTTGTTAATATAACGTTATCATACATATGAGCTCTGAAAACGAATTCAATAATTTTTTTGGTGGCGCAAAAAATCAAACAAGCAAAGAAAAACGAAAAATGTTCAAAAAAAAAAACAAATCAAAGTACAACAAACTGAAATTGACTCACCTGATAAAATCCCGTTCCAACAACAAAAAGCCCACTGATTTTTACGAACTCATCAACTTACCCCAATAATACTAAATACACAATTATGTGGTTCAAAGGAGGCAATAATATTAATTCAAATAAATCAACAAGAATGTACTTACCACCCCATCTTTCCCAATAACAACATCATCATTAGGAAATTGAGATTTAATTGTTCCACAGTCCCAGTCCCATATTTTCAATCAAAACATTGTTGCATCTTCAAAATTCAGCAACATGTAACACACCAACGTTTCATTGTGGTTCTTTGTGTGTCACATCATCGACTGAGTACTTTGAAGATGAACAATGTCGAACTGAATGGAACGACATGTCTTTGTGTGTGTGTGTGTGTGGGTAAAGTGCCCACTGTGACTATATTTTGGACGTCGAGGTACGAGGAGACGTACACCATCGATGCGTTTGGGTGAGTGCAGCACCCAAATTACACAAGAAACACAAGCAGCCCACACTCGCGTACATACCCACCACACACCCGTGAAGAAGAGCAACAAGGGGACATCTTTATATAAAAATAAAAACAATAACAGTTCTTATTAAATCGTTGATCGTCGTTTAGCAGTACAGTAAATTGTTTGTAGTAGTTATTTTCATTATTTTGCAAAACAAAAAAATATTTTTTGTGATTGATGTGGAGATTTTTAAAAATTGGGGAGATATTGTTGTGTTGTTTCTTTCATTAATGACTGAAGTATATTTACATAAGGGATGCCTGCCTGATCTGATAATTTCCTGAAAACAACCCACGACTTTTTAATTTTTACCTGCCTGTCATATGTTTTTATTATTTTGAATTAGATCCTTGCAATTAAATGAATGATGAGTTCACAAGCTGCGACTGTATTTGTTTAGTTAAAATAATTTAGAACTTATACACTCATTTCCTGTTTTGGGCGTTATTATCCTGCCTGCTCTGACTTCTTAAGACAATCCTATATTAATTACGACTGATTTTCTTTTACAATAGCAATAATTACACAATTAATTGATGGACTTGAATTGATAAAATAGTTGGAGAAATTATATCATTGCCTAAAAACTTTCGTCCTTTTAAATTCGATTTTAATTTTTTTTTTTAAACATTATCACCTATTGTTATTATCTCCTTCGGATTTAATAATGACAATTGTTAAGCAAAAACAAAACATTTAAATAAAACGAAAATAAGATTCATTGAATCAAAAAAGACTATTTAAAATAAATCCTAACGATTATTTATAATGCTGCCTGTAAATCTTATATTTTAAATTCAAGGGGACATCGAATTATTATTTTAAATTAAATTAAATTAAATGTAAAACAAAAAAAAGTATTTAAAAAAAATGTCGTTTCACCTTTTCTGAACATTGTTTCGATAATTAATTTAACGAACAACTATAATTAAGATAAAGCAATTTATAATCTTACAGTCATGAACGGCAAGTACAATCGACAGTTATTACGAATTGCATGCAGCTGAGACTGTGAAATGTGGTGGTGTTGTTGGTGGTAGAAGAAGAAAAGGGGCCATTTAAAGAACGAAATAAAATTTTCAAGTTCTAACGGAGATTTGAACCCACAACCTAACGGCTACGGCTGATGAGTTTTACCACTAGGCAACAAATGGATATTGTGTTAGTGGTTCATTAGTTAAATAATACATTTCTTAAAAGGAGTAACTTAAATATATGATTAATGATGACTTTTTTAAATTCTTTAAACTGATAAACGCGATAAATTAAAAGAAATAATTATTTATAAAATAGTTTTATATAAATAAATCAATTTTTGAAAATTATTTTACACTAAAAAAATTAATTAAAAATCATAGTACAATTTTAATAAATGTTTCATGATTAATTTAATTTATCTAGAAGTCATTAAAAAACTGCATTTAAGCACTAAAATCAATTAATTTTTATTGTGTAGAAAATTTTTTAAAAAAATGAATTATTTAGTAGAAAGAACGATTCTATTATAAAACGTTAATAGAAAAAAATTTAAGTAAATAAACTTGGACGGATAGAAGATTTGTACAATACAAATCTGCAAAAGATATAGCCAATAAATAGATATTTTTGTAAATGAATTAAACTGCAGTCAATGATTGCTAATAACTATATTATGTTTTATGAATTATGTACGACAATTATATCCAGTTGTGGACGGTAGTTCATCGACTGGCAAAAAAGTGTGCTACCTACATATTTATTTATTTTTTCGATATTTATCCTAAAAATTGGTGATAAAATGCCGAATTGTTGGTGGTTCCTATTGAATGCACTGCTCCTAAGAAATATATTTACTTAAAATACATAATGTTTACCAAGACAAAAAAATACGATCTATTTTATATTTTTTAGCAAACGAATAAAATTTGCGCTGAAATAAAATGATCTAAATTGGCTAAAGGGGAATTTCTAGAACATCAATATAATATTTCAAACTACTACTCAACTTCTATTTGTAGATAATGTAAATATTATTAATTTTTGTTACTTATTTTACGAATTCTATCAAAAATTGTTCCCTAAAATAAAAATATTAAATCAAATTAATTATTGTACGTGTACAACAAAAAATAAGTAGGAAATTATGATTTCCCATTTAATTACATAAAATAGAACAGAGGTAAAAAATAAAATAAAAAAATTGCGGCTAATTATTCCACCAATTACATAAATTATTTTTATTTAGTTTTGTATTGTTTTTTGTTTCCATTTAATTAATTAATCAAGTATATTTTCTATCATAATTTGAATTTTGCTTTATTTAAGCTCTAAATTAGTATTATTTGTTTTTGCTACACTTATATAAGTTTTCAAGTAATGCGTGCTGATATATTGTGGAAATGAACATAAAAAGAAGAGTTTAAATAAAACTTTAAAAACAACTACAGATACTTAAATTAAATCACCTGATGATTGCGACTTTTAAGGTGACTTAATAGGTGAAGAATATTGTTAGTTAAAAAACGATGGATACTTGCTCGCTTTTATATTATTTTAATTAATAAAAATTAATTAATCAGTAAAATGCGCGCGTGTTGAAATATCTAAATTTCATGTTTACATGTGGACGAATATTTTATCAGTTTCATTTTACAATTGTTTTTTTCTTTCTTGTTTTTGTTTGTTAAGAAATAGTTTTTCTTCTAATAAATATATACAGATTTATTTTTGTATGCTTGTTTTAAATTAAGGAGCTACCACTTTTAAATAGACTATAGAACATAGGATTAAAGTGAAGGGCAAGACATTTAAAATAGTACAGTTATTTAGGCTTTGCCCAACTATTGACCTTTTTTATTCATAGAGATGATTAACAGGTAAACAATTAAAGACGCTGCATTTAAAATTGCTACATTTTATGAAATCCACTAATATTCCTATCATAAGTTTACTTCTTTTTTTTTTGTTAAAGGAACGTATACAAAAGAAACCCGTTGGAACATAATATTTTTCATATCTCTATGACTATATAAAAAGTCTCTAGGATTCAAATTAAACACCCCCCATATTTTTATTTTGGACAGCACATAGAAGGGAGGGGGCGATACATATGTTCTCTTTTTTTTGGAAATAATTAATTATTAAGAAATCACAAATTGACAACAATAAAACACTCAGAATAGAGCAATAGTTTTTATCTTCTTTTTATCAGAGAAATCGTTCGGTTAATAAAACATTAAATTTGATGCTCATTCTTTTTAATATAAAAATTTAAGACTTTTCTCTATGTTGTTGTTTTGTTTGTTTTAAAAAAAAAGAAGAAAGTAAAACGTGAAAGGTACAGCTATCTTAAGTTATCATGTTTTATATCTTTATTCTATAATTATGTGTATATATATTTTTATATATATATTTATGTATATAATTGTTATATAATCATTGCTATATATAAAAGGTTTAATTTTTAATCTGAGTGAGATAAATGGGGGGATGATGGGATGAATTGTTTTTATCTTTTTAGTTTTTGAATAATAATAATAATAATATTGTACAAATAATGATCATCATGACAACAGGAATGTTCCTCAATAACAACAACCCCTCTCCTTCGCAATCATTTCTAATGATTTTCTTATCAAAACAAAACAATTAAAAACGAACATCGAAGTGAGATGTGGTTATTGATGACAAACTGAAGCCATGAAATGGTCTTACATGGCTAAAATTATAAAAAAAAAACTATTTTGTTTATAATAATAAATTTCCCTTTCGCTTCATCAAATTTTCAATATTATCTTCATTCATTCTTCATTTGGATCGTGTGTTGCCTTTGACTCTCATTCTTGTCTGCCTGTCTTGTCAATTGTCTCATCTTCATCTATTTTGCTTCATCTACATAATGCTCATTGTTCTTGGTGGGAAGGGCACTCTGTCACTTTCTCTCATTCTCATTTTCTGTCTGTCTGTCTCTCTCTCTATATAATGCATTGATTCGGGTATTTTTTTTTTTAAATGCTGCATTTTTGCTGATTTATCTCCTATTAGCCTGCCATTTATAATCCTCAATCCTTTTCTTCTTCTAATATTTATTTAATACCAATCTTCAATCATTGCTTCGTGATTGACCCTTTTTTGTTTAATGAAAAAAGTGTCTGCCTACCCGTGTTTTTTTATTTAATAAAATTAGCATGGATCGTTTCTGGTCTAAATTTTTTTTGACTTTTCTGAGGGGGGAAGAAAGGAGAGTCTGACCTAAACAAATGCAGAAAAAGAAAAAGAGATTCAAATAAATAAGCAAATTGACTTAATCCGCATAAATTTTTTTAGCTAACATTAAAAATAAATTAAATTCAAAAATACAGTAAATGTCACAAAAAAACTATCTACCAGCTACTTTTAAATTTTTAAAATTCCGTGACGGTTTAAAATAAATTAAATGCCGAACATAAATAATAACTGTCAAATTTCAGAATTTATGATGATGCAAGAACAAAAAAATTAAAATTAATATTTTTAATTTGCCAAATTTATGTTTCTTTTTATTTAAAAAAAAACAAACTTTTTTGCCACTTTAAAAATTAATTAAAAACAAATTTAAAAAAAAACAAAAAAAACAATCACTTACCCGATCAAATGTTGATTCGAGTGGTTTGGAATTTAGTAGCGACGGCCTCCACCGCCACCACCACCACTTCCCATCATGTTTCCACCATTGGACCCACTGTTGTAACCTTGGCTGTACCCGCCACCTTGGTTCATGTTACTGCTGCCTATAAAATTACAATTGAGTTAGTACAAATGTTTCATAAAAATGGGAATGGTATAAAACAGGAAAGGACATGATGGAGAACAGAATCTAAGGGATGTCTTAAAAATACTGTAGCCAGGCTGCGTGTTATCACGACCATGGTATTTTGGTAAACGAGTAACATAGCTAAGCCGAAGCAAATTAATCTTGCAGCCTTTTGTTTTTTCATAGCAGAAACCTTCAATTGAGATGAAGTAAATGCTTCCACAGGAACTGCGACCAATTTTAATTTATTTACGTTGTAAGTAAATTATTTATAGAATTTGATTGAAAGAAGGAAGGAAACAAAGGAACTTAAAAATGTAGATGTTCTATTAAAACAAGACTACATACCATAATTACCTCCACCACCACTACCACCGCCCATTTGGCCACCGCCGCCGCCATACGGGTTCATGCGACCGCCACCTCCACCTTGTTGGAAATTACTACGCGCCGGTCCACCACTGTAACCTTGTTGGTAGCCACAACCGAATGAATCATTGTTGCCCCAATTGCCGCCACCACCACCAGTGGTGCCCTGATTAAATGAGCCACCAGTGCTTCCACCAGCGTTCCATCCGCCTGTGGCACCACCAGCAGCTGAGTTAGTGTCCCACATTTGGTTGTTCCAGCCGCCGCCGCCTCCACCACCACTTTGGTTGAAACCACCACCACCGCCGCCTCCACTACCGAAGCTTTGGTTGTTGCCCCAGTTATCATTTTGGTTGCGGTTACCCCAGCTGCCACCGCCGCCGCCTCCACGGCCACCACCACCCATTTCGCGACCTCCGCGGTAACCACCACCGCCGCCGCCTCCACCACCTCCTTGGCCACCACCGCCACCCATGCGTTGGCCACCACCTTGCCCGCCTTGACCTTGACCTTGGCCTTGGTTGCGACTGTCCATTTCTTGTTTAGAAAGGGCTTTCTTCACATCGAGCAATTTGTTTTTGATGGTGTGGGATTTTTGCACTGTTTAAGAAGAAAATAATGCATACAATTAGTAAGAAGACTTTTTTTTTTGTAAATTTCAAGAGCTTTTAAAAAAATTAAATGTCGCTCTACCTTTTGTGAACATTGTTTCGATAATTAATTTAACGAACAACTATAATTAAGATAAAGCAATTTTTACTCTTACAGTCATGAACGGCAAGTACAATCGACAGTTATTACGAATTGCATGCAGCTGAGACTGTGAATATAATTTTTTTAAGATACAAAAAGAAAAAAATTCCACTTACAAACAACTTTGTCCACTGGATCATAATCGTCGAATTCAACAAACGCAAAACCACGTTTTTTGCCAGTTTCCTTGTCTGTCACAATCGTAACAGCAACTACTCCGCCAAACTTGTTGAAATAATCCCTCAAGCTCTCCTCATCATGGTCATCCTTGAGACCACCCACAAACAATTTCTTAACTGTGGCACCTGCATCTGGTCGATTAATGTCTTGGCGGGGAACCGCTCGCTTTGGTTCAACAACACGGCCATCCACTTTGTGGGGTCGCGCCTTCTGCGCATTGTCAACCATGTAAGCGCGGGAATAGGTGATGAAACCAAAACCACGTGACCGCTTTGTCTTGGGGTCCTTCATGACGACAACATCAACAACTTTGCCCCACTTTTCAAAATGTTGCTTTAACGAGTCGTCAGTGGTGCGATAGTCCAAGCCGCCGATGAACAATTTACGCATGTGCTCCATTTCTCTCATGTCCTGGAATTCATTGTATATCTAGATTATTAAGGATGTTAATTATTTCTAAAAATAAGTCTACCCAGTAATTATGGTTGCCTAAAAAAAAATCATAAAATTATAAAAATAACCGCAACAACCATTTTTAGGTTATGTCTACTATAATGTTCTAATTATAGATTAATGAGGTTAAATACAATTTTTAAAAATAATTTTTAAAAACGTGTCTGAAAAATAAATTTTACTTTAATCCTTAATTTTAATTGTAGTTAAAGAATTAAGCCACAAACCGATGGATGCCGGTTAAATTCACCTATGAATTAGGATTTAACTTAAGTAAAAAGAGAAAAAAAAAACCGGCGTGGCATTTTGATTCAATTATTTTGAATCGTGGCAAAATAAAAATACCTTGATCTTTTTTTATTTAAAAACTACACAATTTGCGCGCTTTCAGGAGTTAAGGCACCCACTTAAACCCTGATGATGTCGCTGCTATCGCAAAAGGCGCAGCCGCAAAGAACGCCACATCACGTGGGGCCCCCCTACATTAATTACTATATTAAGCACCCATACCAAGTGGATGAATGAACATCCGAACACACGATTATTAGAGGGGGCGACGCGACGGCCGGTTCACGTGTCTCTCTCACATATTCAAAATCGATCGGCATTTTTTTTTTCACAATTCAATCAAAGATGGCGGCGCTTGGCATTTAGAATTTTTTTTCACTGGCATTTTTCACCCAAATTGCGGCGCATTTTCTTTAAAAATATTTTTCACAATTGAACCATGTGTACTTACATCATCATCGTCGTCATTTTGGTTGTTATTTTCTTGATGATTATCCTCCCACTGTTGTTGGCCTTGATCATGATGGTGGTTGCCATTTTGTCCATTCTCTTGGTTGTCCATCGTCCTAATTTCAATTAATGAACGTATTTTGAGTTAGATTCAAACACTTTTTGTTTAAAATTAATTATTGCGGTTATTTGCGGCGCACAAATACAATTATCAGCGATTTACAAGAATAATAATCGTATAAACTTATGAAAAATTATAAATTCTTATTTTAGCGAGGGACAATAAACCCAGATATACGTCTTACAACTTGAACACCCCGAAACAAATTGAATGAGATGTAATTTGTAAAATGTAATGGCCTGATTTGGTAACACAGGGAAACAAAATGCGCTTCGTCACCATAATTCTGTGCTGCCACTTTTGTCGGTATGTTTCAGTTGGTAATGCAGTTGCTATAAACTGTAATATTTTGTATTGAAACTTTTCTTTTCAATTTAATTTTAAAATGTTGGAAAAATTAAAAATTTTAAATTGAAGAATAAATGCATAAAACTAGTTATTTTTGTTAAAATTTATGTAAAAAAGGTACATAAGATTTCTAATCCACAATAAAAATGTATTTAAAAGATATTTTAACTTATATAAATGCTTTTAAACCTCTAGATAATATTTTGAAAAAAAAATCACTTTTTCTCTTAAAATTCTACATTTTTGAACATGACACATTCCCTCAATTTTTGAAATTTTTTCTAAAAAATTTTAAATGTAAATAAGTTTCGTTCTAATACTCTTATTAGGATGTTCCAAACTTGATGGCTTAACTCCTAAGGACGAATCCTATCCCTTATAAATCATTTTCACCTTTAAAGCCGAAAAAATGTACTTTTTCTTTTGAAATTCTACATTTTTTTACATGACACATTCCCTCAATTTTTGTAATTTTTTCCAACCAATTTTAAATGTAAAAGAATTTCCTTCTAATATACTTATGATGGTCTAAACTTGGTGCCCTAACTCCCAAGGACGAATCCTATTTCTTATAAATCCTTTTCAGCTTTGAAAATGTACTTTTTCTATTGAAATTCTACATTTTTTACATGACACATTCCCTCAATTTTTGTCATTTTTTACAACAAATTTTAAATGTAAAAGAATTTCCTTCTAATATTCTTATGATGGTCTAAACTTGATGCCCTAATTTCTAAGGACGAATCCTATTTCTTATAAATCCTTTTCAGCTTTGAAAATGTACTTTTTCTATTGAAATTCTACATTTTTTACATGACACATTCCCTCAATTTTTGTCATTTTTTACAACAAATTTTAAATGTAAAAGAATTTCCTTCTAATATTCTTATGATGGTCTAAACTTGATGCCCTAATTTCTAAGGACTCCTATCCCTGATAAATCATTTTCAGCTTTTAAGCCGAAGAAATGTACTTTTTCTTTTGAAATTCTCCATTTTTTACATGACACATTCCTTTAATTTTTTTGTCATTTTTTTTAACAAATCTTAAATGTAAAATATTTTCTGTATCAAAGAATTTGGTGAAAGATATTTGTATTTGGGACCATAAATCCTACGGTATTCTGTAAAAAATTCAATAAGTTAATACATGTTTGTTCTTGAATAAACATGTTCCCGCATATCATCATAATAAAAACTATATTACCGAAATTTACATATAATTTCCCCAATTACGCTAAGCAAACGAATACAAATAAATGCAAAACAACAACAACAACGTGCAATAAAATTAACGACAACGGTAAAACAATATCCCGGTTTTTATTCACACTACCTAATGGTATTGTAACAAAATAAAATTCGCGATGGCCGATGATGATCCGCGGCCGCCATTATGTTCGGTCCACTACGAATTTTCAGTCTCCTTGTGTCTGTGAAGTGAAAAAGTGTTAAAAAATTGTGCAACAAGTGCATTAATTAACAGAAAGTGTTGAATTTATGTGCAATAACTCACTTGCACTTGATGCATGTGAAGAAAACAGTCTGGCCTTCATCGGCGGACCGCAATTGAAGTGTCGCGTACGACATTTTATCATGACCACATTTTGAACATGTGCGCTCCACGGTGGGACCCTCTTCTTCACCGTCCTTATCCTGATCACGTTGATTGTCTTTTTCTGGATTGTAGGTGTTGAAATGTATTGTGTATTCTGTTCGCATGTCACCGTATACTGTAAATGAGGTAGATATTAAATATTTCAATAAAATTCAATTAAATTCCTTATGATGAAAATACATTTATCTCAAACCTAAAACTATTATTATACCTTCAGGAGTGTATGTTGCATCACAGGAGTAACAAGTAACATTCCCAGTTGCCATCAAATGCGGCAAAATGGAACCACATGATGGACAGAATCCAGGAGTCCGATCACTGTTTTGGGGGGTGCTCATGCTGATTGAATTAAAATTTAATTACAAACCGGTGAGTAAATTAAACACGTGCTCTATAAAGTTATTTTACTCTGTTTATGTTTTTCTTGAAATTTTCTTAATTGCAAAAGATGTTAAGGATAAGAAAAACGAAAACGTCAAATTGACGTTAGAAATATATAAATTGTTGCTTTCCATAGTACAGAAACTGGCCGCGAAAACGGTTAATTCGCGTTAAAGAATATTTTATGCGGGAAATTTGATTTTGAATTTATTAATTTTTTTAATAAAATAATTCATTTGTGATAAAATTTATAAAAATATTGTAGGTTTTTAATTAAGACAGACTTAAAATTTAAATTCAATTCATACATAAGAAGTCTTTTATTAATATGTATGTATAATTAATCAAAATAGGTTCAAAATTTCTAATTAAAATGTTTTCCCATTAAAAAGCCGACTTCCTTAAATGACACGAATATTATTAACCTTTAAAAAATGCATATTGTTAATTTTTATGTAAATTACCATAATTATTTGTTAATTTACTGATATTATGCGATGACCAATAATTTAATTCACCACCATGGGAATGCACGTCGACAGAAATTTAAATCAGATTGAAAATTATCTCGTCCCAAAATGTATTCATTATTAATGCTTGATGTAAACACCGCAGTCGAGCTAGGCGTTCAATTTACTCATTTCATGCGAACATAATATCTACCACCTATACCTACAAAACCGTTGATGCAACTTTTTGAAATACACCTGTACCTGCAGTATCAAAAAGCGTTGGTTACGTTGCGTATATTTGCATTGTAAATTTAGTTTATATTTCCACCTGTTATATTTTCTCATTTTCTATTTTTTACGTACCACCGAATCGAACCAAACCTCATCCAAATAGGTACATATTGAAAAACAAAAGGGGCCGCGAAAAAAAGTGAACGCTCGCGTTCATTTAATTGGTTAATTAACGTTATAAACAAACTGGCGGGCATTTTACCATTTTGTGCGGATTCCCAACCAAATTGGCTTTCGTCATGGGAATTTATTGTTCTCCACCGTGATTACATTTTATTTGATTTGTACTGCAAATATTTTTGTTTCACCAGCCATAGATTATTAATTAATTAATATAATATAAAGCACAATATTGGTCACATGCGGAATTAGATGACCAAAATTCGCTAGCGGCACAATTGGTTTTAGTGGGAGGAAAAAATACATTTTTATGGTTTTCTGACAAACATTGAATTGCAATTTAATTAACAATTAATTAGGAATAATAAATTCGTTTATTTATACAGGGTGATAAAGCTAAAATTGATTTAACATAATTTATTTCATAAATTTTCAATGTTAATTTGTTGTGACATTTGTGTTGAATTCAATAAGATTTTATTGCTAAATCTTCAATATCTCAGACAATAGCATTAAAGTAATTTATTTGAAAACAAACTGGTTTTCTGCATATTTTATTACATGAATTGGGAGACAATTTTTAATTGAATTAAATGGCTAACTTGTTTTTGAGTTAGCAGATCGTTGCGACACATGATCGTTGTTGATAATTTTCATTTAGGAATTTCTTGCGTTTCTTCATCTCGGACATATTGATGACTGGTGTGTGCGGTGTATGTGTTAATGAGGCTTTAAAATTTTAAAATCACAACTTTTTCTTGAATTCATATCATAATTCACAATCTTTTAGTCACAGCGTTTATCATGCATATTTAACACTTTTGATCTCATTTTGGGGCTTGGATTTTTGTTTCGTTAAAATTTATGAAAATTACTTGTTGATTTAAATTTTAAAAATTTACAAAATAATTATGCAAAAATGAAGTTAATATAATCTGATGCATTGAATTAATTCATTTCAGTGTTAATTTAATCGAGGGGAAATTTCGAAAATTTAACACTTCCCCTTGATAATTCATTTCCTCTTTTAAGGTCACAATGAAGGTCACCTACATAAATATGGTGTTGTTCCTTATTCAAATTTTTAACACTATTTACTGTTAGGACTTTCAAATTTACTGTTCTTGTATCTGTTCATAAATTATGCAGTATATTTATGTATTTAAAATGCCCGTAAACAAAATGCTCATTCTTAAGATCAATAATTTAAAAGTATAATGCATTGATATTGCCTATTAACAACACCAATTCATACTGCTTTAATGAAGAGCAATTCTGATGACATATCACATGCATTCCGGGCTTAAATGCTTACTCTCAACCCATAATCTCCAAACAACTCTTTACCACGAAAAAAATGTCGTTCACAAAAAAATTAGAAAATCAGGTTGCCACAAATCAAACAACCGAGTGACATTTGAGTTTATTTGTACAAGCACGCGCCGCGAACACCTCGAGCCCAAATATATTCTACCCTGCCATGCGTGTATACAAATTGGAAATCATGACCCTTGAGAGCAGCCGCACTTCAAGCAGACGGGACGCCATATCCATTTGCCCAATCTTTGCGCGAAGACTCCCAAGCAATGCGTGCGCGGCACACAATGTTATGTGTTCAGTTGCATTCTTCGCATGGCGCATCGAATGCTACAACACGCGCATATATCGCGTTTAACATAAATATTTAAGATGACCGAAATGTAAACATCGAATGTGGGGCTGAGGCGCTCAGCTGCATTGCGTTGGGTCCGATTAGCGTGGGCGATTGTACACACAAATTAAGCGAATGCCTGTATAACAGCGCGCATCCATTTCGCTGAGGCCACTCATCGCGTTGCGTGTACCATTAAATGTTTTTCTTGGCCTAATGGTGTCACTATAAAATATATGACTTTTTTCCTCTATTTAACTATTAATATGTTATCTTTGATTTTATTATCGCGCTCGTTTCATGTGTTGTTGTTGTTGTCGTAGCTTTATGCATTTTCTTAGCGTAAAGTCAAGACGCTTCTGATTGAATATTATTACGCGCGTGCGCTTTCAGTTCGGTTGCGCATATGAAAATCACAAAATGCATTGTATAATATGAGATTTATTAAGAAGCTGTGAAAAGTACAATAATAAGCGAGCGGCACTTTGTGACGGCGATTCAAAGCTTTTAAGTGCCATGTCAATCAATTGGATGCGGTTGATGCTCGCGAATGGAAGATTTTACTTATATAGAGAAGCGGCATGTGTGGCTTTTTTTTCGTTGATTACAATTAGTATGTTTATTATATTAATAAATTCATTGTGGACCGAGACGAATTTGATAATGGATGCCGGCAAATTGAATTAACGATCTTGAAATTGAGATTAAGCAATGTATTGGTAAATTGTGAGGCGCTTCTTTATTTCAATAATATTGAATATGATTTCAATTATGGGTTGAGCCATTATAGACATTAAATTGAAACCTTTAATTATGTTTAATTGTGATTAAGATTACACTAATGTAGTCGTTTAAAGAAACCTTTTGTTTAAAACACTTAATAATTAATTATAAGATAATTTCTCAAGTAAAACAGAATAGATATGATGTAACGGTATTATAACAATTTATTTTTTACACAATCCTCTTCTTTTGTAATTATTTTTCAACATGTTGACCTTGAAAATTAACATTAAAAATGCCTGAGGGTTTCTTATTTTTATCTACAGAATTATGTTTTTAAAACACTAATTTCTGCGGGCCTAATTATTTACAAAATTAGGCTCAATAATAAATTAAATAACAATGAAGCAATTCAAAAGCCTATAATTTATAGCCATTTTGACCAATTTGTAATACTCAGATACAAAAATTGATCAAAACGCCTCTTTATTATTAACGACTTAAGATGTGAGACTAAATAAAACCCCAAAAGACTTCCCTCTCCATTAAACACAAAGCATTGTCTTGATTTCAATTAAAATTAAGTGTATAAAAATTGATAAAATCTATGGGACAAAAAAACTGAATTTTTCAGTCACATTGTCGCATGATCTCCATTAAGTGGCCCATTAACAGAAGAAGAACTTGCAAATTATGTTTGATCTAATCAACATCTAAATGAAGATCCATATAGTACCTTAATTTAACGACCATTTTGCAGGTGGATTCGTCCGCTGGTTATCTTGTATTCATCGTTTTAACTTGAATAGCCATGCTCGCATATACAAACAACAATTCCGCAGAGTTCAAAGTCATAAAATGTTGAAAATACTTTATAATCTCCGCATAATGATCTCGTCATGCCTCCATCTTTGACAACAAGCTAAATATTGTGGATAAATCTCCGGTCATGTGTGGTAAAACAAATTAAATCCCTGGAATATTTGCCCAACCTCTTTTTTATATATTTTTTTTTTTGATGAAACATCAATCGGCAATGTCATCACTAACCTTTGTATGATGCGCGTTCGGTGTGTCATTTAATTAAATATTTTATGCATTTTCATGTGGGGGCCATCATCGCAAGCGTACGCGTCATTAAATCATAAATTTGTGTATGAGTAGTACTTATGTGCAAGCGCCCCAACAATTTTATTTAATCCCCATAATATACAATATAATAATATGATTTTTGTTTATGTATATAACGTTTTAATATTTAATGTAATTTGTCGAACGTGCGAACAAACAATTGTAATTAAGGTTTATCGCATTATAATTACACAAATGTACATAAGTGCACTCGCACAGTTATCGATATAACATATGTACTGCATGCGAGTGCACCAGTGTAATGACAAAAAAAAGTTTAAATGAGATTGCATAATATACAAATTATAAAACAATGCAATTCGATTTCATTAAATGCAACAGTAAACGAAGGGCTTAAATAAATAGTTAATATCATTTTGAAAGAACATAAGCTTTTTATAAAGCTTTATAAATAAAACATCCCTGCAGTGAGGGGTGTAAGACACTCCCCTGCTCCTAAACTTTGATATACACAGCTATTCTATTTTGCCACAATTGTGTAAAGTGACAAATATTTGGATTAATTACGATATACGCACAAACCGAATGCACTTATAAAATTAAAACAACCGGATACACAACAGTAATCAGTGGGTAGGGTTGGTTCAATACTTGTTTGTATATGTTTTTAAATTTTTTCCCACCCCAACCACCCCGTCATGAATAATTTTCATTGGTGTCGCGTTGTTTTGGTGGTCTGAGTCTGTGATTCACTCAAGCATTTAAATAATAAAAAAACGCGAACATGCAGTAAGTGTGAAAGGTGGGGATGAAACCGTTGAACACAGTCGCGCGCACATACAAATTTCGCAATTTCCTGAGGCTTTATACGGGAATGTACACAAAAGTGTCGTAAAGCAATAAATTAGTCGCATTAATACGTCGTTCGATATTCACATGTGTGTGAATGCACATTGTGTGTGTTTGTGAAGGTTTGTTATTGGAACATTAATGCGATAGAATCCTGAAATAATGTCGCCAAAGGCGAGCGAGCTTTTTCCGCATTTGATATTCGATTGGGCGGCATTTATTCGTGTCGTATTACTGGAATAATCCGTTATTGTGTTTATTATCGTGTTGTACCTATGTTATATTGCTTGTTTTATTGTTGATTAATAAACTAAGGGATCAGTCAATATGAGAGGGTGGGGGTTTAATAAGTTACTTTGGTGTTATTATGTGTAGTGGAGCTTTTATATTTCATTTAATTTTGCATTCCCGGTGTGTAATATTTGCGAGCAGATTTAGTTATAGAGAATTGTAATTCACGTCAGGAAGCGTATTGATAAGTGCATTAAATGTTGTTTTAATTACTTTTTTGAATTTGAATATAATTGGCTACTCGCCTAGATACTTTCCTAACCTGCGTTGTCTGACACAGGCTATCTGAAAATCATCTTAAAAAACGAAATAAAAATACAATGCCCATTCAAGGAGCTTAAGCTTCTAATTACATAACAAAATGTCATTAAATTCAATGAAATGTGCAATTATATTTCATAACAAATTACATCCATTGATTTTTTTCAAGCACTTTAACCAAAATCTTTATCCACATGCCATTATTTAGACACAACATCTTTGTTATAATCCCATACTTTTCGTGTTGTTGGCCATCACTTGTCACATACTTTGAATAACATAGCATTATGAGTGGCTTCACAGACTTTGTCCTATTAAACTGTGCAGACTTCAAAACTTTTCAACTAATCCATATGCATAATGTATTTATTTAAAAACGATCAATTAATTCGATAAAAATCTTTAATAAAGTTGTTGTTTGTGTGACAAAATGCCTTTTCGATTTGAATTATCGGTTTTGCACAAAACACACACCAAACTCTTAAGATTGAAGTATCTGATGAAGTATATTCCCTCCTCATGCCCCCTCTTGGAATACTTACATAGATAGATGACGATAATGACCGGATCTGTTGTGGGTTCCCCGCAATCTTACGCAATCCTCTTGTTATTTGGTGTATCCCAACGTAGTACATACATTGTTTATATATAGAGATGTACGTATATATTGCAAGCGGCTGTGGTTGGCTTTGAGGTTGAAATTTATCATTTAGACATGTGAATATCTTCTTGCAAAATTTTGTGAACGGTCATAGCTTTTATACTGCAGAGAAAGAGAGAGTTTTTGGCTATAGAAACTTTGTCCATTGCATGCGGGAAACTCTTGAGGATGAACGCATATTGTATAGCAGTGGGAACTTATAGGTAGTTGGGCAAAAACTCTGAGGACTAACTGTAGAAGATGGTATAATATGTTTAGTGGCTTTATTTGGATGTTGAAAGATTTATGTACACTTTGATTTGAGTCGCCCTAAAGACAGACTGTTTTTCTAATAAAATGAATATAAGCGATTGAAAAGTATAAGCATTCATATATGGGGGAGGTCAACCTATAAGCTTAATACACAAGTTTTGAAGCCCTTGGGTGTTGTAAACAAAAATTTAAATTATATGTATTCAGTTGACAGTTATTAATAAATGTTAATTTGTTATTTTTCTTTTTTTTTTACAAATTACGACAATATTTGATGTATGTAATTAAAATTAAATGTCAAAGATGTTTCTCAAAAAAATAAACTGTTTGATAAATGAACATTGAATATTTAACAGTGTGTAAAGGGTGATCCAGTAAGAGCTTCTAATGTTTTTTTAAACGAAATAACATATTATTCAATGTAATCTTTATTTAAATTGACAGTTTGGTTAATGACATTTAACGTTTAAAGATAATTTTCTTCAAATATTGCCTTTGACTAACTCTTAAATGATTCATTCTATAAGTTCATTGCAAGCCCTATTACAATTTCCAACTGAACATTGGTTTTTGAAATAGACAATTAGTAAACGTAGTGTTCAGGAATAAATATATTTATGATGAGATGACAAATAAATATACTCAACACAAACGTCATATATTCAACTATGACACATAAGAACTGTCAAAACAAACCGGTTGGAAAAACTACCTCCAATGGGATCACCCTTTATATGTAATTTATTATAAATTTGCAAAGGTTAAATTCAACACAAATAATGTTAATAGGTTCATAATAATTTCATGCAAAGTTTAAATAATTCTGCCGGGCATGTTAATTAAAAACATAATCAATTATCACATATCCACACATTGTGCAAGCGTGTAAATCTGTATATTATTTATATTAAATATTGCATTCATCATATTCATATTATGTGTATGAATTTAATTGGTTAAAATAATTGTGTGCCAGAAAATATATGTTTACACAAAACGACATGCAATTAAATCAAGATTTCACAATACATTATACATTATTATCCTTTCCGACATAAATGCGAACGCCTTTTACATGTGGCGTTACACCAGATCAATCCGTTGAGTATGACGGATGTAATTGCCCGCACACAAAGAAAGAATACACAACAATTTATTAAATATAACCCGAATATGTGTCATGATTGCAATCAATTAGACAACGCACGATATTTTTCGCTCGATTACCACACACCGCTTTAGGAAGGACGTGTGTGTGTGTGTGTGTGTGTGTGTGTGTGTGTGTGCTTCATTTATATAGAATCACGCATATCGTCCGTAATTATTGTCCAATTAAACACACATATATATATTTTGGTTTATAAAGGATACACGCTCATTTAATATATCGAAATTTGGACGGTAGAAATGCGATTTTGTTTTTTTTTTTGGGATGAGATGGACCACCTATACTCAATTCACACACGTTTACACACGCAAACACACACACACACACACACACAGTGGTTTGGCACGAAACATTAATTTTGCAATCAAGTCGGAAGAACATTTTGGACGATGTGTCGCTTTTGGGAGAGGCCAAATGGATATCAAATTATCCGTTGGATAAATAAACATTATTATTAATTGGATGGAGAATGTCATCAGTCATTTGCTAAGTCCCACTCGGACACTCAGTTGGTCATACATGTACGCATAATGTCGTCAGTAAAAGGGTCGCCGGATTTATATATGCATGGTGGAGGCGACACATGTCGGCAAATCTGTCATCAGCACAAAATAAAAAGTGTGGTCTAGGTATACACAATTATGCATAATATCAATATAAAGTGGAAAAAAAAAGTGTCCTTTTTGTGAGTGGTGCCCCATCAAATCACACACTTGACAAATTATCACGATGCGGCGGTATACTATATAGTTGATTCCTTTTAAACTAATTTATCTGTCAGACATCAATACGAATACACACATTTGACTAATGTAACGCCAACCAGATGTCATGATCATCAATCATTATTTATCAATCAAGCGGCTAATACACACGTATCGATGGTTTATGGCCTTTATATTCATGTGACGCAGCATAATAAAGAGCTTGACTTTTCACCTTTTCAGTGTTAATCATCGTTGAATGGCCTGTCTCGTCAAGACTATGTGTTGAGGAGTGGTTTGTCTCATGCACAATGCAGAGCTTTAATGAAATTTGTTTTCATTAATTGTCTTGCAATGTTTATGTTATTCATGCTTAAGTACTTGAGTCTATGGTTATTGAAGGACTATAATTAAAAGTAAAATAGATTTATGGTAAATTAATGAAAAAAAAATACACCTTCAGTTAATTCATTTAATTTTGCGCATTGTTTTTTTTTTCTTAAAAGCCAAATTCTTTATGCGTATAATTAAAGAAAATAGTTTTATTTTTATTTTTATTCCTTTTGTTTGTTGTTTTTTTATTAAAACAATTATCAAGTACCATTCTTCATACTTATCTGTAATTATTTCTGTAATTTTCAACGCCTTACAAACTCCTTTTGATTTAACAAATGAATCTACTGATGACCATTAACATTCATATAAACAATTAATTGTATTTATCTTCACAATTTAATGTCTTATCCAACACAATGCTGATGTTCCTTAATTAAAACCGAGAAAAAACAAGCAATAACACAATATAAGTAATTGCCTGTGAACGATTATTTTATGTTTAGCACTCAAAATCCGTAGGTAACATAAAACATACACGGTAGTCTTCCTCGACGAATTCTATTTCTCCGCTTTAAATCCATTAAATATTTAATGTCTTTTTTTGCCAGCATCTACCATGCGGACCATGCTGAGTGCAAATAAGTTATTAAAGTTTAAAAATGATGTATATAAACGAATTTACTGACTTTTAATAGTGGTCCATCACGGCTGAACTCTGTCATACACAAAGTCAAATGAATGAATTATTTGGTGTAAAATAAAAAGAATGACTAAACTGAATGTGTTCTAGGTTGTGTGTGGTGCACGGTCGTGTCAGTGGCTGTTTTATTAAATATCTCACTGTTTATTGTCTTTATTTTGTCTGGAATTGAATAGTTTTTTTAAAAAATATTTTTTTACTGTAAAAAGATTAAATGAAAATATATTAAATATTATTCCACAATTTTCTGTGCACTATTATGTTAAGCTTTCATAAAGTTTGCAATCGTTTTCATAAAATTTAATTTAAGAATTGTGTGGTTTTTTAAATTTAAAACCTTCTTTAATAATTTATGAATTTTTGAAACGGTTGTTTCTTTTTGTATTTTAAGACATAGGGGATTAAAAGATGTTAAGCTAACAATAATACGCACTCAAATACTTCCAAAATATTAAGCCTACTTATTTTTAAGGGAAAAAATAATTTTTACCCTACGATTTAAATGAAAATAATTTTTAATCCTTAAAATAAATCAATTAAAGTGTTCATCCTCCTTGGCTGCACATTTTTACACCGCAAAATTTTCCATCTGTGATATAGCACCAATGAAGCGCGGCAATTTGTGCGGCCATAAAATACTGCAGAGTTACAAGTCTCTCACGGTCGATCGCTTTCAATATTTTAGTAAGTTTTCAGGCTTCAGCCCGCTTATATAGACATGTATCACAGTGTAACATATATAGTTTTGAAATAAATTGGCACAACCCCGGCCACACTATGCACATATTATCACAAATGATGCCACTGCACAATATGCACATTGTATGCACATTCGGACTGCAAAAAGCTGCACGCTACAGGGCACCACCACAATGTATAGAAACTTTATTCCTCCCCTGAAAGTATGCCGGCGCGTTAAACAAATGTTTGCAAAAATGGTTTTATGTTGCACTGGCGACCATCGCGAAATGGGGCCCCCAATTTCAAGGTATAATATGCTATTTGGAGTGCATTTAAATTGCTAAACTATAAACGGGAATAATGCACAAGACACGCGGAGGTGAGGTCCTAATGATTCAAACATAACATGCAACGAATGTAGATTAACGAATAGCGACTACCCATCACGATCTCACTTTAAAAATTGAAGAAGCCGGATTATGTGCATGGGGGCCACTTGATGCAGCATGATGCTGCATTGCGTGAGTTATTTCGTTGGTTAATATTCAAGAAAATTTAAGATCTCTGTTGAGAGCGTCCACATCTTTTATGACTGCTGGTGTTTGTTGCCTTGTGCTAATCGATTTGTGGTCGTTTTTGCATCTTGCCGTTTTGTGGTTTTTAATTTATGTATTCTCATGTGAATGTTATTCAGTTCCATTGGAATTAAAACGATATATATGCGTGCGGAATGAAAAAAAGTCTTAATGAAAAAAATCAAGTTGCCTCGTATCGTTGTAACATCTTCAGCAACCTGTTTTTGAATAAAAAAGAGTATTTAAAATATGTTAAAGGGCTCGAAGTGGTCGCAACTCGCAATACTACGTCTGACTATACTTCGTTTAGCTGATGAGTTGCGTGCGCACGCGCAAGGTGGACTTTAATGCCATTAAGCATCTTGGCAAGTGGTTTTTTGTTTTGTTTTTCATCCTCTGATAACTTGCACAATATCCAATGAAGGACACATTCTTTTTGATTTATTGAAATTTTGATTTCGTTTAATTTACTTGCAATTCTCGCTTCCATGCGTTCCTTATCTCTTAATGATCTACTGGGAAAGAGCAACCACATGAAATACACGTTATTCCGGGTGGGCATTAAATCCATCATCCTGTACATCGAGGCAATTGAAGTTTCGTCGATGCCGATTCACTAATTTTGGTATTTTTTAATTAAAAAATATAAACATATTTTTCTTCCAAGATGTTCAATGAATGCGTTAAAAATAACGAAACAAATGATTGGAGGAATATTAAAAACGAATTTATTCCAAATTGGACACGCTCATCCCTTCGTTATTGTTATGGCGCGTTTCTGGGAGCGCGCATTCACTGTATTAACTTGTAAGCCATATCGAACAGTGCGTGTTCAATATGTTTTTATATATTAAGGAGTATAAGCGAGGGGGTTTTCCAACCAAAGTTATTTATGTGACACGAGCAACAGATAAAAAGTAAGACGAAAGAAGACCGCAACTGCATGGTCAGTGCGGACAAATGAGCGGCATTACTTAACTCAGCGTATATTCGACGAAGTACGTACAAAAAAAAGAAGCAGTCATGTTTAAAACGGAAAAATTATTTTATAAATTATATCAAATGCACATGTTGCCTTTTAAATTGTGTCTTTGGACACGTCGACATTCGACCAGCAGCAACTTCACTGACATGTACAGAAAAATTGTGGCCAACATTTCATCGGCAACCGGAACGAAGCTGCAGATTGCAGAATATTTGTGCGTCGGCATGATGCTTTCAACTGAAATTTATGTTGTTGATTATTATAGAAACGATCCGGAATAACATGGGATGTAGCAAAAGTTATAATAACCAGTTTGACGAATAATTTATCAGAATGTGTTTGGCACAGTGGAGGAAGATTTGCAAGATGTAATGAAATGCGTGACTTGACTTTATTTAAATTTAAAATATAAATAATTGAAGTTCGTTAGAATTCATTATTAATAAATAATAATCAAAGAAAAAAGGCCAATCTTTTTAAAAAATACAAAAGATTTAGGCTCGTGGCTTCATAAAATATTTAATGAGATATTTAATTTTCTTATTTAAATTTACATTCTGGTTAAACAAACCACCAGATGTTAAAAAATGAAGCGTCAGATCATAATCATTAATTTTAACACGAAATTTAAATTTAGTTAAAGTTCAAGAAGTTATAATAAAAATAATTTCACGAATAGTAGGTCCTTTTTTTGCTGAAGACTGAAATAAAATATTGTAGAATTTTGCTTTGTTGTGGTTTTGAACAGCTGTAACTGCAAAACAGTGCAGGAGTATATGAATTTTTGACATTTAATGAATCCTTAATTTCATAAAGGAGTCAACTCTTTTTTTGAAAAATCAAGATCATGAAATTTATTTGCTAAAACATTTTAAAATTAAATTAAATATTACCACCTCAAAAAATTATTTCGTTATTAATTATTTGCTTTTAATAAAAATTCATTTCAAAATATTTTGCTCCTTCCTAACTTGGTTTTGGTGGCTCTCCCTACAGGCTGTACCATAAACCTAAGTTATCTCCCAGGGCAGCATATTGCAACATATTAAAATATATTGAAAAGTTTGTACATTCACTTTTCCTTCGTGTGCGTCTTGCGCGCCTTTATTAAAATAGCACTGCGCGTACAAAAATGGTTTGGTGTACATTGTAAATTTCTGCAGCATCAGAAATTGAGGTGTCTAAATATTTGGAAAGTTTGAAGGAAAAGTTTCTCATAATAAGGATAAATTATATTAACTTTATTTTGGGTTTGCATAATAGTTAAAATGTGATAATTTAACATAATTGTTAATAATAATGATGAACAAACACTGATCCGTATAGTATAGGGGAAAAAATTCCCATAACGACTCGACTCCAATTAAGTTATGTTTATTTTACTTTATGGAACTTCGTGCATTCCACCCCGCATTGATGGCACATACGATAAAAATAACAACGATATGTTATTGCACGTCTCAATATATCACATAACCGCATCACAGACAAGTCATATAATGAGTGTTGATGCCAAGTACAAGATAATCTGGTTCATTTCAACACTGAAGCGCATGTAAACATGTAATATGCGTATCCAGTCGAATATGCCCGGCAACGTCACATGATGTGGCTAATCAAAATGTGAAAATGTGCCTTGTCGTAATCTGATTAACGTATGTGTCACTAAGCATTTCTCGCCGATAATTCTTCCACACATCTTGTGCTCGTTTGCACTTGATTGATGGCCGTGTGCATACGGCTGAAACTAAATTGGACTTCAATTGGCCATGGCGCTTCGAATTGCCATCACTTCTTCAAACCAATCGTCCGCCCCCCTGTGCCGCCGTCCACCATCCGCCATCCGTATATCCGGGTGTACACACAAAAGCGCACGGTCCAGCTATAAAAACATTATATTCGTCGGGGATAATTTGATTTGCGTATTTATACTTATAAGGGGGTGGCGATAACGGCACTTACATCGCATATCCACATTTAATACGTATAAGGGATGTAAGTGTTATACTTTGTGGGGATGTGGTGGTGGTGGTGGTTGGTGAGGCGTTGAGTGATGGTACTTATGTGGTTTTTATTCAATTGTTGTTGGCCGCAATGGGTAAATTGGATTCCGTGTGTAAGTTCTTGTTTTGTTTTTTCTTACACGCTTACTGAAGCTCTGACAGCTTCTTGTCTGGCCACCGAAAAGATAAGTCAGTGTGCTGGATAGACGTACATACATTATATCCAACCAACGGGCATTAAAGGCGTACGCATTCGCATATAAAAATCATTCAAAGACATGGAGATTCTCGCACAAAAAGCAGACATGATGTAAAAAAGGGTAACGAAATAATTGCATTTTCGGGATATGTGTGTGTTTTTGTGGTTGCTTTATTTTTTCGGTTGGATGTTTCCTTTAATACATAAGGGTATTTGTATGCTTTATTTATTTCCACCCTTAAATCGATGTTCTAGCTTAAAGTGTATACGTCGCAGCCCCAATTTTAATCGCGGCCCATGAAAGCCATGAAAAAATAATGCAATTGTCTTAAGAAAGTGATTGAATCCGCAGGATAATAAAAAAATGCAATTCAAAATTTGTAAAAGAATTCTGCAGTTAATTAAGATATTGATTTAAAATTTTTATTAATTTGTTTTTTAATTTAATTATTTTTACTTAAAAAGCTCTAACATTTTTAATTTCAACAATTTAAAGCTTAAAATAAATAAATTAAATTATGTAGGATCTTGTTAATTAAATTATAAAAACATTTAAAACATATTCACTTTATTCTACTTCCCAAATTATTCTTTTTCATCCTTCTAAGGATATTCCTACACGTGTCCATTTGGATTTATTGTGGCACTTGCACTTGAAAGCTTTCATGTTTAAAGTTTTCCACTTACCAGACAAACTTTGTCTAATACACGAAGGACTAAAGTGTGTCTACACAGAGCCTACATGTTTATTTAAAATGCCAGATGGTTTTTGTGTGTGGAATGGTAAGAACCAACCAAATGTATACAATAACCATCCCTTAAGAAGTGCACACAGTTCAGTGAACTTGAGGGTTGGTTTTCTGCAAGACCAGCAAACAAACAAACCGAGAAATTAATTTTAAATGTGTCCCATTTGGTGACTACAAACACACACAAACACACACACACGTATATCCTTTGCTTATATGTGAAACCACCCCATATGACTAAAAGATAAAATATACCGCAGCAGCAAGGTACACCGGCTCACAACTGGTGAATTGTTATCCGCATGTAGACGCATTGTTATCTATGTAACAGGTTCAGCTTTGAATTAAGTGAACAAGGAAGGTCAAATTTGTTTTATATCTTGAAAATGCTGTTTTACCTTATAATATAATATATCACTATAGTTCAAAGTTTGTCTACCTAGATGTGACTGAAAATTGTCGCTGGCTCTGCGTGGGACATGATATGTATTGTTTTGACCATGCCTCGTTATTGTGGATGCATTATCGCATATATAACTGTGGGGTAGGTCCTTTAACAATAGTTCAACTGCACTACAACATCGCACACTAAACATTCCCTGCATATCTCTGCAGGACGAAGTTGCGTTTTTGGTGAGCGCACACTGAACAGCTTCCTGCATAGTATTTGAGCATATACGTATATATCGTATGAATGTACATGGGAATCCTGGGATGGTCGACAATTAAGGAAAATTCGTACAGACAAACAAACAAACTAAAAAGAAAATGTTGCACGAATTGAAAAGAATTATATTTACGGGAAAGGGAGAATGGTAAAAGGATGCGGAAAAACAAGAGCACATCCAACAATTCGGTTGAAAAGTATTCTGTGTGTGCACTAACAAGATGGGCAAATGAACGTGGTCTGAAATGAATGGGCCATAAGGATGTGAAATAGGTGGAGTGTAAGATGACAATTTTTTTGTTGTATTTGTGGTGTGGGGTGGTTGCAGTTATGGGTGGCAAATGGAATGTTGTTTTAGTGGCTGCAACAATAAGCGTGTCACATTGGGTTTTGTCTGCTTTGGATAGGGTTTTTATAGTGTGGTCACAATTAAGCAGGAAACAAATTTGAGAATGTTATCTAATTTAAAGTAAATGACAGAATGTCCTTATTGCCAACAGCGTAAAATAATTGTTTCAATTTCAATTACTTGCAATTATTTAATATGCAATTTTGAGGGTTAATAATTTTAAATTATCGTTTAGGAAAATGATTCTATTAGGGTGGTAAAAATTCAAATAGGGTATGGACTTTTAGCTATAACGTATAGAGTTGTTTCAGAGGGATGCACCATTTTCATCTATAATATGTGTCACATGACGACAGAGCATCCGTGAGTGTGTTATGAAATGAAAAACGTGACGAAAATATTTTATACATTTTTATCTATTTTAGGACGTTCTTAAGCTTTTAAAGTGTATTTTTGTTTGAAATTCTAATTTTTTTAAAAAGCCGAAATATTAAATAAACGTTGTGTATTTTATATTTTTCCACATTACTCATTATTTTTAAATTAACATAATTTTTCATACTTTTTGTTCTAAATTTCGTTACGTTATAAAATATTTTCCGACGAGTAATTTTTTGAATTAAAAAGCTTACAAAATTAATGAAAATTTGAAAAGTGGTTATCGATTAGTTGTCCTTCAAAATTTAATTGACATCAATTTAAATTAACTCTGATTGAAAGTAAATCGATCACCAAATACAAACAATAACAAAAGCCCAAAACAAATATTAAAGAATGTATGGAAAAATACCAAATTCGAATTATTAAACGAAAACGAATCAATTAATAATTAATACTGTTTGGATGAAGTGTAAAAATACAAATCGATGATATGCAGCAAGCAGATGAGTAGGTTCACCTTAACAAGGCTATAATGTCGGTTAAGATTGATTTAAGGCAAATCGTTGTCTGTCTGGTTGATTCCAATTGATGCGCATCACACTACACCACACAAATTATATATGCTACATGTGTTACATAACCATCATGTAAAGCTCACAATTCAACATGCATACATATTACATAAATGTGTATAAATTTGCAAAAGGCGCACAGACAAAATACACACATTATTGTGTGTACATCGGAAAACAAACAGTTGCAGAGCAATAGCATGAAGGAGATTGATTTGCGATTCCTATCAGCCTCATGGAAAATGAATAATCGTTTGTGGGGGAGAAAAGTGGTTAAAGGTTTCATGCTGTATGTGTTCAATATAGCTGCAGATCAATAAATAGTTGTTTTTTTTTCCCCCCCACATCGAACGCTGCCCAATCCTCCCTTATTTTTCGTACAGTCAAAAACGTGCCCGCAACACTCATACCATCATCAAGTAGCCACACAGTTACTGATCTGCGTTGTTAAACATGAGCATTCAGTACAGACAGGATTCAAAATGAATTGGTTTCAGAGCTTTAAGCTTTACGTATCCGTCATTTTTTTATGTTGATGCCTTTTTATATAAATTATTTTGCATGTGATCATGTCAATGAATGAAATGGATACAATTTAAATTTAAAAATCAATATAGAAATATTTTTGTGGGAGAGGGTGGGGGTTGAAAAAAAAAGAAAGTAATTTTTTAAAAATTAATTTCAATTGTTTGTTTAATTTTGAATTAAATTAATCCATTGGGGTAGTTTTTACAAAATACAGGGTGGCGCATAAGTCTGTTGCATAGGTTGTAACAGAAAAATATTTTTTTTATCCTTTTAGGATTTTTTAAAGTTGTGTAAAATTATATTTCCCAAATGGTCACAAATTTGTGCTCTTTTAACAGCAGTTTGCGTGATATTTTGCAATTTTTGTATTACGTTTATTAAATTTATTTATATTATTTTTTAATTGTTGTAGAGTTTGTAGCTTATCCGCGTACACTTTTCATCAAAACTCACTTTTGATTTAAAATAATCCCAGAGAAAGTAATCAGGGGTGATTAATTCTGGCAACAGTGACCGATTCTTCGAAATAAACCAAATTGGGGAATGCGCTTCAAGAGTTAAATGTAGTCAGTAACTTTAAGTGATTGCACTAATTGAATTTTGTATGGATTGAGATGCAAATCCTCATTTAAAATTCTTAGAAACGACCTCATTTTTAATTATGAAATACGTCTTCTGGTTGATGTTGTAGGATCTTCCGCAACAATCATACCATCAACATTGATTTCGTTCATTTAAACAAGCACTTCTTGGTCTACCACTTTGCTTGGTAACTGCTTCAGATCCTGTTTACTCAATTTGTCTATAAGTCGCATAATAAGCAAATGTATGAGCCACCTTGTGTTTCAAAAATATAAATATCAAAAAAATTAATTCATAGTAGTTCATTAAATTTATAAATAAACATTAGGCCTCATTGTCTAAACAAAATAATTTCAAAACAGGACACCAAAATCAATTACAATAATCCCTAACGAACCGAATCATTTTAAATGATGATGGTTTTAAGTTGGACTGCCATTTTTAATATGCGGTTACCAATGTTGCACAATGCCCATCCACCTGAGTAACACTGCACACTGCACAACCCTAACCACACATTACGAACACACACACACACACACAATATCGCATAGGTAAACACATATCATAGATTTACCACCTACTACAGTCTACACCCATATTTAATAGGCCGTGGGCAGGTGAAATATGTAGCTTCAAACTGAACTGAATGCGCACATTATTGGGGACCTCGTCGCTTAACGTTATATTGCCATTTATCTATCCGCGGGCAATATATTGTATATTCCAACGGCTGTATTTCTGTGGTGTTTGCCATTTGTGTTTGGCACGCGAAACTGCACATTAATGTGTGCTGTATGTGGTTTTTTAATTTGGAATGCCTAATTAGCGAGAAACATGGAGCGCATATTGTGCATCATGTACATATGGGTTAAACATTGCAGTTTACATGTATTGTGGATGCAATGGAACATATTCAACACATTATCACAATTATATTTTCATAGCTATACAGTAGATATGTTGTGTGTGTGTGTGTGTGTGTGTGTGTGTGCATAAAACATTAGCACACAGGTTGTGCATTAATTGATTCAGCAATCAACTTTAATTTCTGCAAACGTTTTTGCAGGTGACCATTTTTTTTTAAAAACAATCTTTCGTGAGCAACTTTATAACGATTATGATCAAGCAAAGGGTGTGTGGGACATGCTCTTGTTGACTCTTATGTTGTACAGAAAGTTAAGGGTTGTTTTTGTTTTATTTTGTGTTTATTAGAATTTTTTTTTATTGGGGTTTTCCTATATTTTGTAAACAGAGTCATCAAATTTGTTTTGTTCATTGTTAAAAATTGCTTCAATTTAAGTGAGGTGACAACAATCACGTCCAAGTGTCGATAACATTGCGATATGTGATGAAAGTGTACAGCACATACGACTTTACTTACGAGCAGGCCCGGATTTAGTCCTCACTAGGCAGAAATTGATCAGGAGGCCTCTATGACTTTGAGAAAAATTAAGGAACGAAATTAAAACTTAATAGCTTAATATTAAAGAGCATTATAAAAATTAAATTATAAAATAATTACGTTATTAAAACCCTAATTTTAAGATAAATTCTTTTCGAGTTTTTCGTAACAAAACAACAACATTGATTTTAAATTAAATTCAAACAATCAAATTCAAAAAGGATTACTATCGTGCTGCTTTCATTGCACTGATGTTGTTATTCTATAATTATTAGCGGTTCAAATTGAACAATCTCCTCTGTAAATTCGGTTTATAAATAATTCGTAAACATATTTACAAAGTCTCAACTTCAATATTTCATTAAAAATTTTCTAATTTGTGAAAAATGCATGGAAACATTTATTTCTTGTTATTTCTTCAAGGTGCCCCGAACCATGGCGGGCCCTAATCAATTGCCTTTTTGCTTCTATGTGAAATTCGGCACTGCATATAAGTATATGGCTGTTACATAATACAGTGACTTGATTGAAACATCACAAGACCAAACAAAACTAAAGATAGAATGTTTAGAATTCCGCACCTCCTGTAAATATGCTCGCAACTAGTTTTAAGTTGGCATAAATATGCTGACATACTCCAAAACACACAATTCACAAAACAACTAATGCGTGTGCGTGCACATTTTAGAAAATTTTCAATTGTTGCAATTTGCCGAAAAGGGTTGCATTTGTGCATTGAAGTTTTCAATTGCACTCACAGCAATTATGTGGCCAATATTGACACTGCTTACAGATGATTTTCGTAAAGCGTAATCTTCTGACACACTCAACCACATTTTCGCCAAATTCCCCAAGCAACAGATTCTTCAAATTGCACATTTCTCATATGTGTAATCCACATACACGTGCACATTTTGGTATACGTTATGTTGGTATCCGAGAAGTGGAGCTTCATACTTGATGGCATGCCAGAAATGCATCTCACACTGGTTGCAGCAGAACCCCTCACCATCCCTGCGTTTCACAATAATTCAAGAATTGAAAGATATGTATGAGGATGCACATTGAAATGTCTATTATGAGATGTACTGCGATGCAGTTTATGCGTTTAAACTGCAATTAATACAGTTTTGCGCCCTATAGTCAAAGGAATCCTCTCATTATGTACAATGTGCTATTGCACAATACTAATTGAGTGAAGTTAACTTAGAAATGCCGACCCGATCTAATCAATTGAAGCTTGATCTGTAAATGTAAATGAATGTGTGCGCAGTTGCAAATTCTAATCAAATATATTACGACTGCATATTATATTTATAAGGGATGAAATCTCGTTAATAACAGTGACACAAACTGTTGCAGTACGTTTTAAATTACATTTTCCTTGAAATTCACATTGTTAAATGCACAAACCCAATCAAAATTTAATATTTACCGAAAACTTATGCTCAGAAAACATTTTTGCACTCCTTTTATGAACAACTACTGAACATTATTTTAATCATACAACAATTTAATGCAATCACAAGTTAGCATTCGTTTAATGCGCTTTAAATTATCGCAACGGAACAATGTAATTATACAAATCGGAATTATTATTCTTTTATGGTACAATATGGTAAACACAAAATACAACATGATAATAATGGCGTGCGGGGGGTGGAAATAAAATGAATGAAAAAGTTGTGGAAACACGCACCCCATTACACAAATGCCAACACATCTATGTAGTTGTTGGGAGAGATTACTTAAACTCGGTCATGTTGTTCTCATATTAAATTAATCGATATTGAAATTGGAAAGTTTGTACCACAAATAACAGCCATCAGATTGTGGTCATCCTCTGTGGGTGCGCTTTTCTAGTTTGTACGGTAAGCTGTGTGTGTTTTTTTTTTTTTTTGGCGTTTCCTTGTTGCTGTTTTTTTTTTTTTTTGTGGGTTAAGGGTGGTTTTTGTTTGTTGCTTCCGCTATATTCGATGAACATAACTTCCTCTTTTGCTCTGACACTATATAGTATGAGCTACTCAAAACACCTCAACCCTCTATTTATACCAAAATTGAGCTTGGAACGTGTTCAACAGCGCGCGTTCAAAACACCCTTTAAATTGGTCTAACGTATATATATTGTTTATGTATAAACGAGCACAACTATGTACTTCTATTTTTGGTGTGTCGCTGTTAATAAGTTAGCCCTTTTTGTGTTGTTGTTTTGGGTGTGTTATGCCAGTGTGTGTGTGCGGTGCATTATTTGACGAGGTGGTATTTAATAGTGGCTATATTGGTCGTGTGCTGGATTATGTACGGTCCAGTGGAATATAAATTAATTTGAATGCATGGCGGGGGAGCTTAAAAAAGCTTTAAACAAAATTAAAGTTTATATGTTTCGCGAGTGCAGCACGGCGAGTTTTTGGATATATTATTGTAATCGAGCTTCGGTGGGTGTTGTTTACATGAATTATGTGTGCATTTATCCAATGCTATGAGGCTGTTAAATGCGTGTGTGTATTTGGTAATATTAGAGCAGATAAGCCTCCTATGTAGTTGGTACTTTACATGCGTATTTGAGAGGCGTTTATTTTCAAATTATATAATTTAGTGGGTGATTTTGGTTTGTTGTTTTTTCTCCCTACCTTATTTGTTTATTTGCATATGGGAGTTTTTGCTGTTTAGAAATGCTTATTTGTGTTTTGTTTATGTATTATGGTTTAAGCACGCGAGTACTAATTAGTAGATGTGCTTTTTAATTGATTTATTGTGTTGAGTTGCATTGCCACAAAATGAAATAATAAAATGACCATAAACCAGCTGTAATAAATTTCATTTAGAGTAATTTGAACTAACATGTTGGTAATTTATTGAACAAATTATATTTTCATTGTGTTTCAACAGTTTTAAAAGTTTTATTTCAAACAAGTCACTTTCAATATGAAATATTGAATTGGCATATGTAAATACTTTCTTAGAAAGTCTATTGGATCATTCATGGGTAATTAAATTTCGTCAAACATCAGTTAAATATCACAAATCACACAACGCTGAGAGCATTTCAAACATCATTTGTAGCAGATGTTGCTGCAAATTTACTTTGCCTAACTAAATATGTGTCGTTAAGTGAAGGGATTAGTAATAAGTACCTACTTTACAATTATTACAGTGGGAAATCATGAAAGTGCTAATGGAGCTTACATTAACTTCAAACACACCGACATTATAATTGCACATGCAGTTTTAATAGGGTAGTTTGATGCAAAAAGTTTATGAGATACAAATTGTTGTGCTTCCTTTGTTTGTAAAATAAATTATTTTTAAGTGGGATTATTAAAAGTGCTTGTACTTTCTTATGAGAATAGGCTTTGTAAATTCTGTTTCAAGATTGAGAAAGTATTCATAGATGTATTTTTAACGGTCAGATTACATTTTAATAAATTAAAATTAAATTAAATTCGAATTGATTTTCAAAGCAAAAGGAACGTTAAAAAATGCATTCATTTTTTTCTATTTTAAAATCATTGCAATTCCTGTTAATATTTGCTATCCAATTTGAATAATTAATTTTTAAGTGAAGTTATAAAACAAAATGCGATGCATCCTTGTCCCAAAATTAATTATCCAATTAGTTCCGCATAAAATAAATCTGAATTTTGCACACAATTTTGACACAACAACAAATCATCAACCAATCAATTAATTAATTGTTTCCCCTCTTTAATCAAATATTTACTCTGTCTATTAATTAAAAAATATAAGGATTCTCCATACACAAATTGATTGAAAAAAATACGTATACTGTAACAATTGGCAACTGAAAACACGCATGATTGTAAATAATTTTAATGATGTCCAATGCCCATAATACGGCAGCAAGTCATGGTTGACCGATTTCGAAACAATGTCACATTTTATGAGTTCACATACCAGTTAATATATTATTATTATAAATAAATGGCAATGTAAAATACATGCCTAAAGTATAAAGGATATTATTGGGAAATTATTGTAAATTGTAATGGAAAATGAGCCAACTACAACAAAAATGATTATTACAAAATTTTACGGTTGATTTGTTAAGTATTCGCATCGATGATGTTCGTAATTAATTATTGTAGAATGAGGAAAAAAAGGATTTATACAGTGTCCATTATATTAGGAGATGATGGGCATCGCTGGCGACTGAACGATAATGAACGATGGGAATTATTAATGCAAAAATGATGTCCATATAATGAAATTACATTTCGTTGACACAAAGAACGTACATTCATTTTTATGGCACATATAGTTTGATATAAATAATAACTGTTAAAACATGCAATTTACTTAAAAAAAATGTTTCATTTAGACTTTACTGATGTGAGTTTATTTGATGAAAATGTATTAAAATAATTGTTTCCGTTAACTGATTTTATAGCAACAATTTAACATTTTGTTACGCCTCCCATTTTTTTATTGGCGTCAAGGATCACTGAGTAACCTAATTAATTAAACAATTGACCGTTTAATAAAGTTATTTGTATCCGCTTAAATATTATCCGCATTAATTAATTTGAAATAATACGTTATGAAATTAATTGTTTTATGGTTAATAACTGTACTGCATTAAAAATCATTTTATTTTAAAATGATGCAGTTATTAAAATATCGCTTCAACGAATGCAATTTAATTTTGCAATATTATACAATGCTTTATTTGCAAATATCAATGTGCAACTGGCAATGTGTTACTTAATTTGCCACTTACTTTGTTTCCTGAAAAGTTATAATAAATAAAAAGAAAGCTGGGTAAAATATTTAAAAATTAATTGCACATTAATTAAGTGTACAAAAAGCACATCGCTCCTCACTTTAATACGTGTTCTGGAAAATGCTTTTACTTCTCCAAACAAATGCCACATAAATCATGTGTAAACAGTTAACAAACTCGATGGACCGCAAACAAAGCTGAGACGTGCGAATTGCAAAATCGCCATCTCAACGTCTCAGATACTATTCGTACATATAACTGTATGCTTGCATACACAGGAATTTCATCTAAATCAAACAGCATCGATCAAAGGAATTGCCATCCGTCAATTTTTCCGCAAAGTGGCATACAAAAAGTATAAAAAAAGATGGCAACACATAGAGTCCATTACGCTTCATCACGGCTTCAAATAGGAAAAAGATGAATGCATACAACTAAAAACTTCATGGCAGGGAGAGCGTGGTGTGAATTAATAGACAAAACAACAATTTAATAAAGCTTTTTTAAATGCAATCTTGAAAGTTTTGAATTTTGAGCTTCAATTTTTTTTATTACGAAATTGGTCCTTTTATTGTCATTAATGTGCAACATCATAATACAATAAAACAAACAGTTATTGAATTATTTTTATTGTGAAAACATGACCTTGGATTTACAAACTTTGACCTTGAAGCAAGTTTTGTTATCTTATAAAAATAAGAGTTGGAGCTTTTGCCGTTACCGTAAGCTTTTCTGCCGTTATTGCCATTGCCGTTACCAGGACGACTCAAAACATTACCAATTTACAAAAATGCAAGAATCTATATATGCCCTTAATATAAATTAAAAAAGAAGTATGAAAAATAATTTTTGAAATAACAACAATTAAGAGGCAACATGTCAAAAGATTCTAACGCAAAAGTGAGTGCGTGCGGCTTTGATCATAGTAAAGGAAAAGTTGATAAATTGGATTAATTTCCTCACCCGTATACACATTTTCATTAGCGTGGCTCAATAACGCTCGCATTGTGGTGTGCGCGTGTATTTATAAATATATACGCTTGAACGTTGTACATAGGTGCAAGAGAAATATTGTTTATACTTAAGATTATGTGAGGAAATGTATTCTAATTAGTCTTACCCACTATTTATACTTAATTCATGTAGGTACGATATAAACAAACAAAATTATTATAGAGAAACACATGCACAAATAATCTTCAATTACGATTATGAGCATACAATTAATTACTATAATAATCGAGACAACTTCATAACTGCTGTGTGCATGTTAAAGTCGTCGCACCAACTTCTTTTGCCTTCTAAACAGTTCCTATATTAAGTATTAACTTAAATCTAAAGTGGTGCGGTGATTGTGCTTGCACAAGTACATTTCTGCGTGTTATGGGAGAAAAGAGGGGTTGTTACTGAGGGGGATTAAATTGAGTCAATTTAAAGCGCGCGAAAGTGCGTGTTTGCATTTCAAAGCACATCAGTTTGTGCGAGTAATTAAGACAGAAGTGATTTCTTTTCAGTCTCAATTAATTCTGTAACATCTTGTCTTTATGATCATCCGCAATGGAATTGTTTTTAATACAGCGGGCTTTATTTCAATGGTGTTGTGGGTTGAAATTTAATTTTATTTTGTAAAATGAAACGGTTCAATGACATTATACATGGACGCAGATTTGTATTCATAAAAGTTATTTATGTTTTGAAAAGATTTAAATGGTGATTTCAAAATGTAAAGAAATAACCTTTGGGAAACGCTCCCAAATCAGCTCTAACTTGAGGAAAATTAGCTGAAATATGCGGTCAACGTTGAAAAGGTGTATGGCCTGTGTTGGAGGGTGCGGAAATTTGGTTGACTCAAATTGAGCACATTTGATTCACATGGAAAATCAAAATATTACGGCAATTTTGTTGCTTTGATTGTGTTTAAGGAGCTTGTTATCCCCATTTTTGATACATGTAAAGGTATCCCAACGATGTTAGGTTTTTTTTTTTTAAAACCAATTATTATTGTAGAAATATTTCGTCGCATTTTATGAAATTTAAGACATAAAAAAAAAATTATTTATTTAAAGTTTTTTCGTCCTTCTTTAATAAAGTCAACTTTTTATCCTGTCTGGATCCATTAAAAGCAAAATTTCTTTTGCAAAGTTGTTTCTTAATATTTTATGGCTCAATAAATAAATAGTAGTCAACTACAGAGTGGATTTAAGGGTGCATATAAAACAGTTTTACTGCAATTGCAATTTTATGAGTTTTCTGGCAACTTTTAATATTTCTTTAATTCCATATAATTCATAAATATTTCACAATTTACGACCACTTTAATTTTTAATTAGTAAGTTAAATTTATAGGAACATATTCCTTTAAAAATTTTCCACATTTTCCCACCACCCTTAATTCATTTTGTATACTTTACATGGTTGTTACTATATTCCATGCTATGTGCTTTATGGTAATCGTCATTCAGCAGGTTTGACAACACTGATGAGGTTCACCCTTTTATTATGTCATGATCTTGAGGATGTTCCCGCATCCCTTCTATAATATATACACAAATTCTTCTCACTCACAGCATGTTATACCATCCACAGCACACATAAGAAGGTATTATAAGGTTCCGCATGGAACGTGTCTCAATGGCTCAATTTAATTGAATTGTTCAGCATCTCGCTTTTTTTATCCACCCCGTTTTGTGTCTTGAGTTCTTTGAAGATAAAATAATGATACGCATCTAAATAATGACATAAAAATATTGAAACGATGTGACCTTTGTGTCGTATGTCGTGTGCTTATATTTACTACATAATATTTTGTACAATATTTTCCGCATCGAAGTTTCTTAACAATTCATGTCCCCATACTTCCACTTTGTCATATACACATTATTATTATTATTATTATTATTATTATTATTATTCCCGACCCACTGCCAAGCATGTCGTTGTGTCGTCGGCCGCATCCTTTGCGACCTGACCACTTAAATTGCAAACACACGTATGGACTGGTCTCTCTCACTCTTCCTTTAAGTACTGTGTAACCCCTACCTCGTTATGAATTTTTGTTGCTTTTTATTTTATTTTTTTCCACCCTGCATTTTTTTTCTACATTTTTCGTTTGTTCCGTTCAAACATTCCATTTGTATCGATTTTTAAAAATTTTATTGATACAACGATCGGGCTATATAATATTTTAAAGTTCACAAATATCAGCGACTGCTGCCAGTAACCAATATTTGTGTGTAAACGCTCGTAAATGGTTCGCATTTAACAGAACTGCAAAGAATTTAAAAGAGGGTGGGGGAAAATAGGAAATTGGGTTATTTTTAAAACAAGTAACAATATTATATAGATTTTCATTTATATTTTCTGTCTGTTTATTTCGGAAAAAAAAATTTCCTGCTTTTATTGTTTTTTTTTTGTTTCAAGTTTCATCCCCCGCATAAGTGTTGCCAGATATCTATTTAAGGGGAAAAATACATCCCCATTATGGGTGTTTATAGATCTAGACATTATTACAGTCAAGGTATGATACTAAGCGATGATATTGTGTGCTTTTTTCCCTGTGTAATAAAACTGGTAAAACTGTTTTATTATACGCATGATGCTGCGTTGCATGCTTTCCATTTGAACTGGGGGGAACCACCATCTTCACTTAAACGCGCACAGTACACATTTTACTTATTTCATTTTCAATTTTACCTTATTTAACGTGCGTCCAACATTCTCCAAAAGAGCATTTTGCTTCCTTCATATTATACTTTTATGTTCACAATTCACATATATTCATTGCGGTGTTGCGCGCATTTCCAAAACCACCCATCCTTGATAATGAAACTTGTGGCGTGTGTTCCACAGTGCATCATGTCCCGGAAGCAATGCAATAAAATGCTTATTTATTCTATTACGTGTTACGCTATGCTATACTGCAGTGCACAGCATCAGACTCGGGATGGTGGTGGTATTGTGTAACAAGGCAACATATGCCGTCCTTCTGCGGAACATTGCAGCATATATAACTATGTAGATAATATAGTTTACAGTCTCACGTGGCTTGGCCTTGTGCTTCCACATATAATGTGTAATTCTACTCAAGAAAATGACAGATTTCCTTATCGGAAGTTGTAAATTTAACAAGGCACAAGATATATGATCTTGTGCTGATGTTCATCGTTGACTTATTAATCTGTAACGGTTTAATGTTATGCATTAAAAGTGTGTGTCGGTATTCTCATTTCATCTTCAATTCGATACGAATGCATAATAATACAGTGAGCGAAATTCAATTAATTTCAATCCGTTTTTTTTTTTTTTTTGGTAAACAATTCTGTACAATTCTTTGTCTGCAATTGTAATTTTTTGGAGAAGGGAATCTTGAAAAAAACTCAAGTTCTAGAGGAGGAACCAAAATTACAGAATAGCAGTAAAAGGAGATTTTTTAACAAGAGTTCTTAAAATAAAATTGCTTCAAATGAAATAAGGATTGGACTCATCTGTCCAACTACACGTAAATGTTTCCGTCGTCAAAAAAGGCTTTATGAAAAATAAGTCCCAACGAACTAAGGTTATGAAAAAAATGGAATCAATTGAATTTCATTCATTGTACCTACAAATGCTGTAATAATAAAGTGGCGCTGTATTATAGTGAGGGAAAAATCAGCCACACACCAAATGTAATATGTGCTCACACATGACATCAAACTATTACACGTTCCCATCCAAATCTACTACTATCCATCCATATACGACGAATGGGATAAATTGCGGGCCCCTTTTTTGTGACGACGGCCGACAATACGACTTGATTCGGCATAAGTCAAGTTACAGTCAAGAAAGGAACCGCTAATGATATATCTATTTCTCTGTGCTTTTGTTTTTGTATTTTCGTAAATTTGTTTATGGGGCAATTTATCACACTTATGTGTCTCAGCTGTCCACAGTTGCTTCCATGGCCTGTATTGTATCACACATTATATGTGACTTCTTCCACATACATTTATTCTATGTACGAGAGGAGTTTTTCGTTGCTCACGCTGCAGGGCAATCCGACAACTGCCACTGATATTAAGATAATAGACGGAAGGCCTCCTGGTGTGTTACTAATTTATAGGGTTTTTTGTTTTATACTCCCAAACACACAAGCGGAGAGCACACACATATTGAAAATCAATTAGATTGATTGTCATTGCATGTTGTCAATTTAATTCATTTTGTTTTATCGCTTTTCCCTGCTTAATGTATGGATGGGGTTCAATAAATCACATTATTTATTTGCTTATAATTTACTCTCGGTTAGGTGATGTGGGTAACGAATAGAATATGTGCCATTGTTTATCAGATTGCACATTTTAACTCATAAATAATTGGTTGAGTAAATAATTAATTTTTATTGTCTACCATTGTATAGTGTGATGAAATATTTATACTTTGATAAACATTTGCATTTTTAATTGCATTGTTAATTAATTAATATCATAAATTCTCATTATTATGCTAATCAACTGATATGAATTTAAATTAATTTTAATTACATCACCTGACTTTAAAAATCCTGCATAAAAAGTTTCTTTCATGTTTCTATAATTTAAAATTAGAAACCATGTTTATTTTTTAATGATAAATTAGGTTCTTGTATTAAAAATATAAACATGACTTAAATACGAAAATCCCTAAGGATTTAGGATCAATTAAGTCAATTTGTCATAACTTTAAACTCATAAATCATTAAATTCAACTTTCGTTTCTTCAAAACACAACTTTAAAAATATGTTTAAACTTTGTCATAAAGTGGATTATGCAGTTTATGAGTTAAGATGAAACATTTGTCATTTTTCTTCAAACCGTAAAACGATAAGCAATGCACTACCGTTCCCCAAAAGTAAAATTCCCTCGCCTATATTTACACCAAACTTAACGCAGTGAATGTCCACCGTTTTTAAGTGACATCAAAGAATTTCGAGGGCGCACACAATTATTGTCTATCGATATGCAATGCTGCAGCATATAACTTAAACATGCCATTAAAATAAACATTCACTTCCAAATGGCTTCTTCATTAATTGCCATTAATCAATTTAATGGTTTTCCAGCAACATGCTGACTGAAAAATTTCCAAAAAAAAAAAAAAGAATCCAAAGACTTTCCGCTATCTTGGACGTAAAACAAAAGAAAGTAAAATATTTAGAAAGACGACAAAAAATGAGAAATGAGTGGAATTGAATTGAGACACAAGTCTCCGCACCCACACTTTGAATAAATGTACTGAAATAACATCGAAATTTTATGTTGACGCTGCAAGACGCCATCAATGCTTATTTAGCAATAATAATAATAATAATAATAATATGGGCAATACCGTTTGAAGAATAATATGCCCTACGGTTCATCCAAAATAGCTGTACGATAATACGCTCCTTAGTATGCGCCATATCCACTTGCATCGTCTGTAAATTTTGGTAACGTCCGTTGACTGCATGTCAAACAACGTGACAAACAGATTGAGCTTATTCGCTTATAGTAACTTGGAAGAAAGAAAGCCAACAAATAAATAAGCGCCTGATGAACGTATTCATTCATTTATATAATATGTAGACATGAAATAATATTCATTACCATGTTACCCAAATAAATGATGTTTGTGCTGCTATGCAAAGAGTTGCTTGGCCAGCAATTGTTGTAATTTGTCTTAAGACGCAATTGTATTGTTGACAAAGAGATCGCAACGTACACCCCCTCCCCCCATTCAAATTTATGTGTATTCCAACTGTTTTGTGTAAATACGGGGAGTGCAATGTACGACTGAATTGGTATAAATGTGTGCCGCATTTAGGCCAGACATATTGTGTGGAGTGGCTTACAAATACCAGATGATTTTCCGTTTTCGCGCTGAGGAAAGGTTAATTAAGTGAAAATGTGCGTTATTTGGTATTTCACAATGTTATAGTGTACGAGTATTTTCGTCGAGTTGTTTGGCGGTTGGCACTCCCTTTGAATAATTGGCTTCCTGTTTAACTTAAACTGTTTCAAAGAACTGATTCATCTGATTTATTATATAAATATAGGTGCACGTTTTGATTTTAATTACACTCGTTAATTATTCACAAACTATAATATGTTGTGGGTTTAGTTAACTATATATGCTATTGATTTTGTTTTTCATAAAATTTCCTATATTTTTAGAAGGAACTCGTTTCCTAGTTATACAATTGAAAGTTGTAATGGCATTGCTGGTTGTTTAAATTATAATTTTCATTACATAATGATACAGAATATGCATATAAATTTAGTTTTATAAAAAAAAAAACACAAACAAAGCTGCACAAGAAAATCCCTTTACAGTCTTTTTAATTATTCATTAAAGCAACGCAAACAATTGCTTGTTACAATGAAAATAATTTTATTGCTGTTCAATACTTCAAAGGAAACCAATTTTTATAGGATTTCGCCTTTTTGTTTTGTTATATGTTGTAAACAAAATGTGCAGTACGTGAATCCTTGCATGAACATTACAGTTAAAATAAATTTAATGGCACTAAAAACGAACCACATTTCATGGCATCAACACTTTCATGGCGTTAAACATAAAAATACCTATACATGTTTAAATTTTAATGCATTGCTGCACTTTTACAATTTTTTATTTCCCCCACATTTTAAATGAAATGCAGCATTGAACGCCCCCGCCCCCTAATGCACCACCATTACAAGTTCACGATAATTTTTTCTACATCACCCATTCTTCATTAATTAACCTCCTTCAGATTTTCCCTGATTTTCTATGACGTTATAACGATGTTTTTGTTAGCCTTTTATAGTTATTTTCTTTGACTTTTCCACATGTAACCAAGAAGTGTTCTGTACGTTTTACTTTGTTGGCGTTGATTTGATATTGAAACTACACACACACACACACACACACACACACATATTCACGATTACAAAAATACTCTGCACTCAATATACCTTCACATATTTATTTTTGTATTGTTTATTTATTTTTACAACTCGTTTTTCCTTCCATTGGGAAATTAGTCTAAACTTAGTACAAAGTCATGTTGTGTGTGCTTGGGTGTTTCATTTCATGGCACGGCACATACTGCTGCACTGCACATTCAACTTCTAATTTTTTATCGCTTCCTTATTTCCTTTCAATTTTTTTTTACTCTTTTTGCTCCTTATGTATGAACAGCAATTAGCGCTTGCCGTATAGAGAAGTCCAAGTTCTTTTGAATGGTTTGCGCGCGTGCAGTATGTTTTGTTAAGAACCATGGCGTATTTTATGAAGAAAGTATTTTTAAATATAATATGATATCGTGACATAAGCAACAACATTAATTTTCACACAGTAGAATGTGCCACCGGTAATAGCTGCAGCTTATGTTTGTGTGATGTATTATTTTATTGTTGGGTGCAACACGGTGGTGAATGGACCCCACATATAGCCCATAATAATTATGTATAGCTTTTCGAAGAATGTGTCACACTGTCACATATATGTCAGTTTGTATGTTGTCACTGTAAATGTTGCTTGTGTGTGATGAAGACTGGAGTGTGATGATGGAAAGTTTAATTGACATGACAGGTGATTGTGTGAAAATGCTATTTTAATTGGTTGGAAGTTTGTGATTAAGAAACTTTGGGGTCAACAATGTAGGTGGGTTTAATCCTTTTTGTTAACTGCATTTATGTTTAATTGATTTCAAACAATGTGAAAAGACAATGTAATTATTATTGAGATTTATTTGCTTTAGGAAAATTATAGATAATAATTATAGGAAAGGATTAAAATTGTAATATTTAACTTTATGTAAATTAATATTCCTACGCTTAATTATCGATCATTCAACGCGTTAGATTTAACGCTTTTCAAGGCAAAAAAAAATCGACAGAAGGTGTGAGAGAGAGAGAGAAGGGAATTCCAGCTAAAAATAGAATAAAAACACAACGCTTGTAGTTTCACTTTGGTAATGCGTCGCGTCGTGACACACTACATTTATAGCTGATAATGATTATTGCATAATAAAGGACTCCTTTTAGGTGACACATTGTGTTAGGATTACACTTAAAATATTATAGACCCAATCAAAGGTTTTATGTTACACATTTTAATAACTATGTATGAATCTGGTATAATCCTTCTTAAAACCAAATTGATCTAAAATTATTACAGTTTAGGCATTAATGCTTTTTATCGATAGTTACATTAAATTTCCTTTAGTGCATCCTGTTATGATATTTTATTTGTATTGTAAATGCGTTGCAACAACAATGTTAGTTAAAACGGGTGAGTAACACGTCCATACTGCTTCCCTACTCCAGATGATGATTACAATCATTATCCGATTTTAGACTATGTGCGTTGTGCACTTCCCTTTCCCGACGTATTATAGTGAATGTGTAGTTACTCTCAAGTAGTTATAGAAACAGCACATTAACACAATGTGCTCAGCTTTGCTAGACAATATACGGACATGTGATGTTGCTTCGGCTCACAATTTCCGGCGCTGTTAACCTCTACTTAATTGAACCGATTACTGACAACCATAAAGTTTCCCAGAGTACACACAGCAGCAGCATTTTGTGGAGAATTGAAAATGGCAGTGTTTACAAAATATACATAAATACACGTACTGCCACACAGCACACACAGTTATAATACAGTATAAACAGAAAATTGTTGAGTTCCCGCTCCATTCCATATTATCCTCAAAACAGAAAGCATCGCATGGTTCAGATGAAGCCACCAACTCTGTGTGTGTGTGTGTGTGGATGGGAGACCCTTTAAATGGGATCCAGTTAGTTATTTGTGGACGCGCAAAATGCTGAGAGTTGTAACCTAGTTCATTAACGAAGTCACACCAAATGCTTTATATTGAAGACGAAGAAAGCACGATTTCACCAGCCAGACTAAATAACGCTATAACAATTTACACGCACAAAAAACAATATACACTACTGCACAGTCAACTTCCACCCAATATTTATTGCATCACATTTTATTCAATTATTAAATGTCGTGCGCTTTTTTCCATTTTTTTTTTTTATATTTTTTTGCAACTTCTCTTCAATGACCATTTTTCATTGTAATGTGCTAAGCTTTGTTAGACCAACCACATTTATACAGCCAGCGCAGTGTATATAATATGGGAATCATTTACGGTTAGTCTAACTGTCTGTCTGTCTCGGATTCTGTGAACTTTATTGCAGTGAAAAATAACTTTAAATCTTTTTTTCAGTTTTTAATGCGCTTAATATGCGATTGTGTGTGTTTGTTTGTGTGTGTGTGTGTGTGCTTGCAAGCACATGTCAGTCCGTTTGATGTGCATTGTGGGAGGGAGGTTAAATACGCCACCAATACACCTATTATAACATATAAGCGCTGTCTAATGTCTGGTTACATCTCAAAGCGGGCGGCATCATTTAACCTTTGTGTTTGGACGCGTTGTGATTTAATACCGCGTGCATCATACAATCGCCATACATGTAACATTAATAACATATTATATGCTGTGTATTGTAAAAAAACAAAAACATTGCAAGCACAATAATTACTCGCTGTGCTGCGTGTAAAGTGGATGGGCCTCAATGTGTACGACTGTACGTACGCCTACGTGCTATATAGAATACAACACACCAAAATAACCGACGCATGGTTGAGCTCTTAAATAGATACACACACGGCAGCATTGCTTCTGATTTCTGAAATACCCATGTGGGATATTCACGTGTAAAACCGTGATACACACCAACCAACCAACATTTGTACAATTAACATGTAAACATAATATGAACATTTCCTTTGATTAATCCGCACCATCGTAATTATATCATTAGAATTATGAAGCCTTCACTTAATTCGGCATACCTATATCACACATACAGTGCGACAGGTATGCATATAAATTTATTATTTGTGTTGGTAATGTGTTTTGTTGTACATCAGAGGATGTGGTTGGGAATTATTACAGAGGATGAGTCGAGGCATTTAGCTTAGGTGTTAATTAGGATGGGGATTAGCAAATTGCAAGATGATTGCATTTAATGCATGATTATGATGACTTATGTTGGAAATTTCGTGGATGTTATTCACTTTTTATGTCTTTTAAGATGTTATTGGTGTGTTTGTGGTTGATAAGTCGTTTTACATTGTTTTTTTTTAACCTTTTACGCACAAAGTGTTTAAGAAATAAAAGTATTTTAAAGTCATAAATTTTGTAAATTCCAGAAATTATTTTTAAAGGTCAATTTTCAAGGATTTTTTAATTTTTATGATCAATCCGCTGTAAAAAGTTTTGCGTAAATATGTAATTGAAATTAAATTGACAATCCTGACAAAACATGACAATACACAAAATATCCAAACGAATACAAGTCAATCTTTGCACTTCAATAAATACCGCATATATGGGATAAATATTCTATCGCCATTCAAAAATATCTTGCAAATGCCATTTTCATTTTATTCATGATTCCAAGACTCATGATTGCATTAAAGCCATATGTCTGTTTGCCCAGTTTTGTGTATAAATTTCATTTTTCCATTTACTACGTCTAAGTACACAATTTTCGCAACGTCTTTTCCATGTTTTCCTTTTTTTCCTTATTCTTTTTTTTTTTTTTTTGGTTGCTGCCTCAACAAAAATTCAATACTCAAATTGAAAATTGGAAAATCGAGATACATAAACTAACAATGCGGAATATACTGTGTGATCGAGAGAAAATGAAAGCGAGGGCGTTGGAAATGGAAAAAGTGGGAATCAAGTTGATATTTGAAGGCAATGGCAGAAGCATCGTTAAAATCGCCAGAAGAGCAAACTTGCAGCAATCCAGATTGCCGTGAACTTAGTATAAATGCTATATATTATTATTATGTACTCGTTTTACATTTCGTTTTCATTTCAACTTGGATTTTCTTCATCAATGGCGCACATGCATTCGCCGTCGCGTCTTATAATACTCGTATTATGTGCGGTTCGGCAATCGCAGTACGTGGCACGAAAGTCAAAGTATCCCCCAACAATAAAAGTTGTGTGTAAATAACTATGTGCGGAAGAATTTGCATTTTTTTTTTCTTCCACCAACTCCCTTTTTATGTAAACTATTTTGTGATTGAAGTGAGAAGTTGAGTGCAGCATTTATGTGCATTTTGGTGTAATAATGTAAAATAAAATCACAGCATAATTTCAAATTTAGCAAGATGGAAAATTAATTCACAAAATTAAATTCAATATAACTGAAAAGGTAATTACAATTTTATCCTGCATTAAATAAAATAAGCTTTCTGAATCCTTTTTTAAAATTGCTAACTTTATTCAATTAAATTGCAATCAGTATATTTTTCCATACAAGAAATTCTAATAATAATCTTTCCTATCTTCTTGTGAAAATGCAATCAAGTCCATGAAATAATCACAATCATCCAAAGTACTATAATATTGAAAAGCATACAGTTATTGAAAATTCAATAATTTCAACGACAAGCTTCCGTCCTGTCGCGTCATTGGGATTCATCGCTATCACTGTGTGCAACAATATTTCTCATTATTCAATATTGCTGGAAGGCTTCATTCTTATACGTATATAAAATAAGCAAAAATTAATTTTATTCCTCCAATCATACTGGCAATAGAAGGACAATTATGTTTTTCATTCCACCCGCAATTGAGTGCGAAATGCAACACCGTTGTGAAATCGATTCCGTATTACAGTTAGTGGACATATTGTGCATTATCGTACTGCAGTTATTTGAAGTTGGGAAAGAGCTTGCAAAGTGATAGGGAGGAACTAAAACGTTGATTGCAAAAATTGATTGTTAAGCTTTTTATGTGAATGGAAAAACAATTTGAGTGTATACAGTTACAGAAAAAAATTAAACTTTGTACACGAAAAAGTTTCGGTTTTTTTTTTGTATTATTTTTATTATTAATAGTAATTTATTGAAAAGAAGCGATTGCACATGCTGTGCCAAGTTGCTTGTATCTCTTTACATTCAATTTGTAAATGCAATATTATTGAAAATCAATAACAATTTTTCGTTGCACGTCTGGCTGCCAACATTTTCTCTTTGATTTTGTCCGTTTCTTTTTATACTAGTTGCAAGTAATATATTTTTATTTTAATCTGCTTTCATTTACATGTACTTTTGAGTGCATTATTTATGCAATTCTTTTTCCCCATTGTGAATTTGTAATGTATAGAAGATCTTAAGCATGTAGCTGCATTAAACTGCATGTGGCAACTGCCCACTGCAACAGACAACTGCATTAAATGCGGTCTGCGATTGAGAAATGTTTTTAATTTATGTACGTCCTCAAGGGATGGAGATATAGATTTTTGCATTCCGAACTTTATCGGAAAAAAGTTAGTGATGCAGAAATACGTTTTCCCTGAGTCTAAAAAGGGATAATGTGCAAAAAAAAAATCATTTTTGTTTCTTCAAGGTCAAGTTATTATGAAAAAAAAATTTTTGTATGCAGACAAACCAAGGAAATCGGAAAACTTAAGGCCAAACTATTTACATTTTCGAAAATTTAAGTATTTTTGAAAACTTTCTTTTATATTGTTAAAGCTTTAAATAAAATAAAATAGTTTGCAAAACATTTCAAGGTCAAAATCGGAAAATTAAAGGTCATACTTTGAATATTCTAGAAATCCTGAATGATTTTTTAATTTTTTTCTTTACTTTTAATAAGATTAAAAACTTTACGGAACATTTCAAGAAAATATAAAAATTTAAAGTCAAAGTTTCATATTTAATAAAAATAATTCAATTAAATAAATCATTTTGATTTATTGTACATTAAGATGTTCTACATCAAAAGGAATAATTTATGATAGTTTGTGAAGTTCAAGGTCAACATTCAAAAATTTTAAGGTCACAGAGAAACTTTATGAAATTGTAGTTGAGTAAATAAAGTCACACCTCGCTCTCCCTACAATGCAGTTTTTTATTTTAAAATAAATGCATACAAGTAGGGTCAAGAAATATATGCGCATACAATATGATTGAATACATCAATAAATAAGATGGTTACCTGAATTATACACATGTCAATATAAGGTAATATGTTAAGAGCATTGCTCGGCTGCACTGCATGCACTGTACATATGCGTTGTTTTAATGTCTCTTTCATGTCTGCCATAAATTAGCATTGCAAGGCATTAACAATGCACATATAAGAATTGGGTGTACCGACACAGTCAGATAAACAAAGATCGCCATATATAATATTATATTATATTCAATACAAAACAGCCACAAGTTCAAAGCCTTCCCAATTCCAAATTATTGCATAGCATATGTGTAAATGTATAATATTATGCAATATCTCTCTCTCTGCATGAAACTTCACAAACAATCCCCCATATATTCGTGATTATGTACATTTGGCAGTGATTTGTCATATTAAAACATATTATGTGTACCTTATAGGCGAATGTACATTCGGCATAATATATTGGTTGTGTGCGGATTCAATTCAAATGGCATAAAGATATATCATCTTGGGGGTAGGTACATGTATCGCCACATTAGCTGATAATATATGTGTGCAGCTACCATCATTTGTGCTATAACTCTCGCACACAATATTATTGTGAATGTCTTCATACTGATAAGGGGTGAGGTGGGAATCCTTCGAGATGAATTGCGGCACTGGGTGTGTGTGTGTGTGTGTGTGTGTCGTCCAAAGAGTGGAGGCCACCTGTTCAAGTGGTGGCAAATAAATATTGTAGGCTCTGCCAGCTCGCAAGCATGACAAACTGTAATCAACAAATCAATGTCAGCACAGCAACAAAAGCCTTCAAAATATATATAAGCTCTTAAATTGTTTCCACCCTCTTATTGTTGTCTCATTCTGCGATGGTTTTTAGTATGATTAAGCTCATATATACGCATTTTTTGGGTGGCAGGGGGATGGAGAAGAGGGTGGTTTGTGCGTGTACGTGCATTGTCAGTTAATAATAATTATTGTATGATTTATTAATTTGTCGTTTAGTTGTTTGTATAATAATTACGATATTGTTATTGGAGGTATAAATATTTAGACAACGTTTCATTAGTTTACTTTTCCATGAATTTAAATGGTTTTGGTTTCCTTCAACTGCAAATGGATTGATATATTTAAAAGACGTCATATTTTATTGTTATTATTGACAATATTTTTAATTAATGAATAAATATTGGCAATATTTTGAATCATCTATGATCTAGAGATAAATATATATTTTTAAAAATTCCTAATTTGCGTCTGCTTCCTTTTGTGAAAATTTTTATTTTTTAATTTAAAAAACCATTAAAAAAAAATCAATGCAATAAATGTTTTAATTTCATTCGAATTGCTGGAAAACTCTTCTTTGTTTACTATTCTTTTTTATCTGATGATGTGCGAATGTTCAAATAAATTCAATAATTATATAAAATCGTTTAAAGACACAATTTAAATACGCCAACAATATTTTAAATGAATTCCAAAGAACATTTAAAATATTATGTGAATATAAATCAATTCATTCTGTCAAAATTTCCAAAACAAATTAATCATTTATGTAAAAGCTTATCACAAGAAATCAAATTATTTATTAAGCTGCTTTTCCTAGATATTCAACAATTTAGCCAACCCCTTGTTTTCCGTTTAATATAAATCGACTTTGTCCTATTAAACTTCGTAATATATTGTCGTGAATTATTTTAGTGTCTAAATTGATAAGACGCTTGTACGATACTCGTTTGTATTGAACACCTTCACATAAGTGTTATATTTAACACTTTACAATGCTTAAAATATGTATTCAAACAAAGATTACCACACACATCAAGAACATGATAAAGCGAGTGTAAATACACACAAAGCGTTGCAACCAGCGTTCACCCCCCACCCACCCTTCCCCATAAACACCAAAACAAAACAAAAGTATTTTTGTGAAGCTCTAACACGCTCATTTATATTTGCCTATATAACGCTTCAATACAGATAATTCTTATACCGCATTTCCTTTTATTTCCCCAATTTTTTTTCCTTTCCCTTTTTTTTATTGTTCAATTCTTTTCAGCATGTGAATATTAAATGTAAAAGAAGAACCGGGGGGTAAAAAAAAAAAAAGGACATCAAATGTAAGTATCTTGCCATATAGTAATAAATGTATTACCATACATAACTATAAGACTTCCTTGATGTACACATTATTTATGCTATGGGGGTAATCATATCGCGATCAAATAGAAATTTATGATTCAACATCATAATCGGCGATGTAATTTTGTTGGAAAATGACATTAAACGTACTGAGCTATATATACTTACATGTGTGTGAAATCGATGTTGTAAAAAAACACATTGAATAATGCAAATGGCATGCAACAAACGAGCACTGTACCTACTATATATAATATGCAGCGCGAATAAAAGCTCACACATAAGCACAACAATTCAAGCGATATAAACACACAAACGCGACAAGATCCAATCGCACTCATATGCAGATAAACAGAGCTATATTTTTATTAAGTATGTAAATGATTGTAAAGGCGATTTAACGTGTGCATTGGTGAAAATGTACTTAACCAATTTTGGATGCAGCAATTGCAATGGACACATGACATGCAACTCCATTTTCAGTTCAACTACATAAAATGGTTTTTGCACTATAATTGCATGTAATGTTTGATTTTATTGAGCGACTTTTATTCAATCTGATAAACACATGTTTACGTTGCAATTATTGTAAATGTGATAATAGGGTTGTTCATTGCACACGCTTAAAATCATCAGACAAAACATTAAAACATTTCAGCATTAATTAACAATAGCGCAGCATCTTAACTAACCATTTCATTTGATTAACGTTCCTCCAGTCCAACGCTCTTGATTCCCGCATTAATAAATTTCTGATTGTTTCATTAGACTTTCTGTAAATGGATTAAAGACAATGAGAGCGACTTAAATACACATTAAATTTCAATGCCAATCATTGGCCCCTTACCAATCAATCATCTGCCATGTTAATTGATTACAAAGTAAACATGGTGTGAGACAAAGAATGCGCGCATCACGAAAGAAATACGCCATTACCATTGCACATGATGCACACATTTGATGAAACAAGTGAGCGTGATCAGTGTAATTTCAAGAGCACGCCAAGAAAGTGCATGTTGCATGTGGATGAAGTGGGAGGGAGGTCGAGCACTGCAACCGTCCAGACACCAGACGCATACATTTTGTATTTAAAGCACTAATTGCATTTGAGTTGTTTATTTGAAATGTTTTTTACATGCGACAATTAATTTGTTTGGTTTTGAGGTTCATTCGCTCATTAAATTAATTAATTCAAAAGTGCATTAAAAAGTATTTCAAGACTTAAGTTGAAAAATAAGGAAAAAAATTTTTTATTGGAAATATTTAATGAGCCCAAATCTTAAATTTCAGTTACTTAAGTAAATTTGTATGACTTTGTGGGACTCCTAATTTTAAATTTGATCTTGAAATTTTTTTTATTTTATTTAAAATTTACTCGCCCAACTCCTTACCGTGCCGAATTCGGACGTTGTTTTTTTCATGACTGCTACTCAAATTACTAGAAGTTTTGTTTGCAAAAAAATGAGCCTATCCTATAACTTATCGCTCAGTAAAAACGATCACATTAAATCCACTTAAAAGTTGATTATTTAAATTTTTGTTTTTCACACTTTTTCGGTTCAAGTTTTTTGGTTTTCTTAATGTAGGATGAATGGGATGGTTAAGAATAACGCAGCAAAAAAGTCTCCAATCAAATCGAACACTCCGTTATCGAGTTATGGAATAACAAACAAAATTCACGACTTTATTTTATAAACGTGTATGCATTAAGTTTGCCATGTTTCTTTGATTGAACTTATAGTAACATTATCATGAATTTACATGATAACACATTTATCATGAATTTTTAAATATAGAACTGCGGTTTTACCAATTATAAACTTAAAATCAAATAAATTTCACATAAAACATTAAATTTATTGTTTTGCAAAAGTAGGAGACACCCCATAAATAATAAATTGGATATTAAATTAAAATTCCATATTAAATTTACACAAAAGTCATAAAGTTCAGATCATTTTTCCACACATACAATTAAAACTGCGGCCGCAAAAAACACAACTTTTATTACGACACCGTTCTTTACGCACAAGTATTTGTGTTTTGAACAATAACACACAATTATAGTTGCCCGTATGTTGCTCATTAAATACCGTTAGAAAGGTATTATTTATGTGTTTGTATATTGCATATGCGACACCAATTATTGTGGACACAAATGTGTATATGTGTGCAATTAGAATAAATGAGAAAATGGCTGTTGTGTGTTTGTGGTTGGGATCATACTCGGTACAGTTTTGTCGAAAATATAGGTTAAAAGGATAACTGTGTGTATAATATGCAGATTGCAGAATGAGGGGAGACAAGGAGATAAGGTGTGGGGAGCTTTTATCATAAAGGACAAAGGTGCCCTGAATTCATATAAGCATAATACATACATATACATATGTTTGGTGGCATTAATAAATTGCAACGAATAGTCTATGACAAATGGTCTTAACATACCAACAATTTTGGGTAAACATTATTATTGGTATCCAGTGTAATATTGCTAAGTGTTTACATAACAGTTAACCACCCTAAGGGCTTATGATATGTGCTTTTGAATACCTACACAATACAATATTTAAGCATGTTAGGTATTGTGTAATATTAAATAATGTCTATTGCATTATTTGTTAACTTATATTAACAGTGTAAAGAAAATATGCCCTTATAGATAAGGGGGTGGGGGCGCTGTATCAAGGACTTAAGATAGGGTCATAAACAAAAAAGGAAATGTATGATAAGTGGGCAGAGTGGGATAAAACGAACACGCCATGAAAGCTCAACTAATTGAAAATGTCTAACGTCAAACCTAATATTGTGTGCGGAAGCGGGACTTTAATATAATATAGTTATATACTAAACAGTGGCGTAACTAGGGTGCCGCAGGCCCCGCGATCGCGGGGGGGCCCTTTAAAAAAAATGAGTCAGGGGGCCCGTATAAAAATGACAAAAAAAAAAATTTGTACCTAATCGCTCAGTTTTGGTCAGTTATGAAAAAATTCAGATATAACCCATTTCCCATGCATCAATATAATATTCTATGTTACAATTTAGATCTTTATTTCGAGTGTGCTAAATGTTCGTTTTAGCAAAAGGATCATAAACTGAAATATATGTATAAGATTCATTAGTACCACAGCAGATTGTAGTAATATTCGTTTGTTTATGCGTCCGTCTAACAAGATTGGCCCTTATATTTAGTTAAACAAAGTATGCTTTATTGCATCGGTTCATCAACAGACTGTAGTAATCTTAGTCTACCCTTATTTTATATGTTTATATTATTTATGTTTAGAATATTGATTTAGAGGTCTGCAGTTGTTTCCCTTTCGTTTTAATTTAGTTTTAAACAAAAAATATCAAAAATATTGCAAAAATTAAATTTAATTCGGGCCTATGATATTTAAAAGACTATTTCAAATAAATTTGATGAATATCGGTAAAATTTCAGTAAATTTTTGAATAAATCAAAGAGTATATTGAAACAATTTTGAGTTCCGCCTGAATTTAAAGGTAAAAGAGTGAGAATGGTGAAGTGACACTTCGATCAATTTTTTTTGTAGATCATCGATTTTTGAATGAAACAATAATATTTGAAGTCAATGTTTTTAACAGAATTTTAGATATAATTTTAGGATAATACAGCGTCGATTTGGGAGCATGTCTAAAATTTAAAAGTTTTTATAATTTTTATTGCCTGATAAACTGTTACCTTTAAATAATAAAACTAATAATTAGATACCAACTCTAACAGATTAATTCAAAAGTACAATACCGTCTTTAGTTCTGCTTTCCCAATACAAATTTTATTATACAAACATAAATTTAGCAACGATATAAAAGAAGCCACATCCATTTTAGATTTATATCATCATATAATGAAGTAATATATATATTTATTTTTTTCAATTTCCATAACATCTGCTAGTGCTGAAAGATATTTCTAAAAGTTAAAAATATTCTAAATTATTTGAGGACATCTATGTCGCAAAATAGATTACGTTTTCAATTTTAGCGATTGAGGCTGAAAAATTGAAATTGTGTTTATTTATTGTTTCCTATGATTTCTTTCTTATATTTTCAATTATAATACTAACCAAAAACCTTCGTTTTTACATTTATATTTATTATGCGTTAAAATAATTAAAAATGTTTTGTTGCAATACAAATAAATATTATTGTTATGAAAATTGTGTTTTAATATGCATTCTTATTATGTAGTAAGATAAAAAAAAATTTTCAACTAATTTCTGAGAGTCAGGCAAATATTGCGGGGGGGCCTTTAATTTCTAGTTACGCCACTGATACTAAAGGGTTCCTTACACCAATTTGCATGCTCCATCACCATAGACATTGTGCAAAATTAGCAAGCACTTTAAGCAAAAGCTATTGTGGGCCACATTAACTGCAAATTATGTTTAGTTAAAAAAACGCAGGGCATCATACCAGGCGTCCAGTGTAACGGTATTTTTGTACGCATTTATACATAAATGAAAGCGAAACCGTATTTATAACAGCTATACGAGTATCTACAAAAAGGCGTAAAACATAAAGAATCATAATTGATATTAAGTGATTTCATCCTTTGCCTTATAATTCCCTTTTATACACAAGAATAATAATAATAATACAGGACGACCCACCCTCGCACTCATTTATTTATATTCTAACGTCCATCTTAAGTGCAATACTCCTCAGCAAAGTTTAATCATATTTTTTAATTAGCATGCTGTTTTTCTTGTTGTGGTCTCCACGACGATTCATCACTTCCATACCCACTCACCCGCACCACACTTTCGTGCACACTGACTTTTTCATCCACAAAAAAAAAAAGAACGGGACCAACAAAAAAACTGTACTCGCGGTATAATGCTGACTGGAGCGCCCACAGGGCACACAGTCTGTCTTTCTTTTTAATGTATTGTACAACATGATGGTGAAACTTTAGCAATCACTTGGGTTATATTGGCAAACTGCGTGCTTCATCCTTTTGAAGGGCATTTTGTGTTTCCGTATTGACGCAAATGTATTATATACCGTTATATGTGTTATATTATAATAAACGGAAGTCAGCAATTGAGATCAATTATTGGAAAAACAATTTGTCACAAATGGAAACCATAAAAAAGAAGTGAATTATATTAATTTTTTATGGTCATATTAATATTACAGTTAGGGAGAGAATAGTGTAGCATTCAATATATAAATGAACTCTCTTTCAGTATTATTGTGGTTGTAAAAACAACGGTGCTAATGAATTAGCGCTGCCACAAAATTATATACAAAATGCTGTATACAACTACGCATAGCTGTTTGATTCAAGTGGATTTGCGTTTATTTATGTATTTCTGCAACAAAAAGAGAATGGGGGAAAAAATGCTAAAGATTAAAATTCTCACTTACTTTACTCGACTTAATGTGTCTGTCCTGCAGTGGATGATGTTTCATCGACACCCCAGATTACAATCTGCTTAATATTAAAGCGCGTAATAAAAATATAAACTGCTACATATGCACATGCTTTAATTGATTGTGAAATTAATTATTGATGCTGGTGCGCTTGTTGGGTGTGTCGATTTAGCAACAATTGACCTCCACAGCTTTGTTGTGACTTTACATAAATGGAAAGCGCCCATTAATTTAATGCAACTATAATTTTAACCGCTTAAATCATTTGATATGCTTTCATTTCTGAAAATGTGTTTTTATAAAAAACTATGTGTGCGGTTGCATGTTTCAATAAAGATGTCGGTGAAAAGATAACTCAATGCCATGGCATAATTAGGGTCTAGACGTTTGTTAGAATTAGCTGCTTAAGAAGACAATAATTTGTCGCTGCAATCTTGGCTACATGTTTGAAGTGCTAATGGATTCTCTTATAAATCTCAATTATCATGTATCCAAGCATGAATATACATTTCTTGTAAAGCATTTTCTGTAAAGTATTTATCCCATCATTCATTAATGCCTGCCGGAGATTGAATTCAATCCGTATTCCAATGACCGGGCGTTCATTGATTTATATTTCATAGCGCATTTGGTTCAAACAAAGGGATTGAAGCGGCACTTTCAATACACCAATTTGTCATCGCCATATTACACATAAAGACATCGTACACAAATATACCGGTCATATATTTATAACAGCATAAGAACATTAGATCTGACAATAATAGCTGGAGATTTCTAAAAGGAGGCAAAGAAAAACGACTTTGTGGAATTTTCAGTGTGTGTATGACCATGTAAAGGCCACTTTTACGTTTCGTCTTTTTGAATTGAATGTGAATGGTGATGTATTTAAGGTATGGGTACACATAGAAGAAGTTATATTACAAAAAGGTCAATTGATAAAGTGGCATAATGTCGGGCACAGACATTTAAGCGGCATTAAGAACAAAAAAAAAACAAAAAATATCTAAAAAAAATGAGTGAGAAAGTCAAATAAATAAGTCTATCCCCATGCAGAAGCGTGGCAAAAACAAACAGATGAGGCGACTTCATATTATACTTATTTTGTTAAACTTTTTTTTTTACATATTTATTTATTTATTTTTTACTTCTGTATTTTATTCTTTGATAAAGTGCTTCAATTTTCATGCAATGCCAACTCTATTAAAGTGATGCGTGTATGTGCGGCAAGCAAAGTTTATGACACATAACAAACACAGACTGCAATGTGCTTGTCTTTCTGAGAAACGTTTTGTACTTCATACTGGATGGCGCATGCTGGTGTCCAAATCAAACAAGTTCACTGTACATATTCTTGAATCTTGACTATGCGTGTACTTTCTGTATATGCAATATAATAGCATAAAAAGTCGTCGCCTCAATTCATATCATTTCGTGCTCATCCATTTTATTCAAAACAATAATATCTTGTCCGCCTCCGTCCAGCATGTCTTCCACTGCGCGTATCCTATATATAATATGCCATGGGTGGCGCTGTGTTGTGGCATCTTCATGTGCTTGCATTGTGTAAATATGTGCACAACACATTCAATGCAGTGAAAATGATATGGGAGTTTATTTCACGTACTTGAATCGAGTGTGTAAATTTGCCAAACGTTTTGACGATGAACACAAAAGGGATGAATTCCAAAGTTCTTTCGTTATATTTATGAGGTTTTTCAGTTTTGAAAAACATTTAAAATAATCTTATATCTATATAATTACATATTAGTTAGTGTGTAATTTTATTGGGCAATAAATGTGCAAAAAATATGTTTTGAAATACATAAAAAGGTTGTGATTAAAAAATTATTTTAAACAAAATTTTTATGAATCTCCAGCATTATTATTTAATCCCAGCTATTTAATATTATTACTATTTTTAATCTTATCGTTGCAATTAAAAAATATTATAAAATTAAATAATTAAATAATCACCCGGTAATAGGTAGGCATATATTTCTATCAGCATCAAATAATATTTGTCCTTGAGTTGGCAAATAACATGGATGAGTTTTTTGACCTCTCTATTATTTTATTTCCTGCATTATTGTGTAATGTGGGAATCGTTATCATAGCGGTAACGCAGAGTCATAAATCAACTCCGCAGCCGAAAAATATTAATTTTGCTTCAATAAAAAACATTTTATATCTCATTTAATTGTCCATCGCTTGCAATCATGCCATATACCTCCGCGCCGCTCTCTTCTCTTTTCATGCGTTGTCCGGTTATACAATTGTGAACACCAGAATCTTGCCGTTATTGCGTACATAGATTTAGCCACGAGACACAGTTGTGATTTAATTTAATGTGATTAGTTGTAACTTGTAACAATTTGAATTATTACATTTTAAAATATTCTCGGTACACAAAACGGACCCCATCATTAGAATTTTAAATAAACCACAAGCTCTTATAGAGTAGAATATTGTCGATATTTTGAATGTACATATTTAAGCCATAGTTCAAATATTTCTTTGTTTTTTTTACCAACTACTTTAACAAAATACAGTGTTTTCTTAAGTCAGTGTTGCTGTGATTTGATTAAGTATTTATAAAATTATGTTTAAAAATTAATGTGGACTTTTAAAATATTTTTTTGTGTTTTTTTATCGTGGATCCTCACGTTAAGGCAAGTTTTTCTTAAGTCAGTGTTTCCGTGATTTGATTAAGTATTTTTTAAATCGCGGTTAAAATAAATGTAATTAAATAGTGATGTTTTAACTAATGTGGACTTTTGTTGCAAATTAAATATGTTTTTGTTCCGTTTTTATGGTGGTGATCCTCATGTTAAGGCAAGTTTTTTTTTTCTGTATATCGAATTTTTAAATGTCTTTTAGTTTTTTATTTTTATAATAGTAATATGTAATGTCAAGTCATTTTACTGGCTTTAATTAATTGTGTTTTATACAATTTATTTTGTTCATATTCTATTCTTTATAAATACGTATTTACGTAAACGGATTTTCAAACCTAAATCTATAGGCAAATAAATTTTTGTTTTTTTCAATTTTATTTTAAAGTCGTTTTTTACCGTTACACTAAATGAGTCAGTTGCTAGTTGGCAGTTTTGGGTTTTGAGATCAAAGGTAGAGGATTTGATTGTGTTTGACACTTTGAATATATTTGAATAGGTTGAAAGTTATAGCGGCTAGCGGCTTTCAATTAAATTATTTTGCGGATATACTCCATATTTTCATCATACCACATTGTGAACGTTTGCTATAGTTATTTAAATTACATATCGTCTAGCTATTTCTGTAAATGATTGATTGATTCTTCAAAATACAAACTTGTGCTTCCGTCTTCCACTTGCCACTGCACATTAAAATACTTTCCCATGCATCAAAAAGGCATGTTAATTCAATCCATTATAAATGTCTGCCAAAATCAAAAAAAATTATGTTCTGATCAGGAATGACGCAAAGTTTCATGTGCATTTGTACATTTTAACATGCTGCACAACCAAAGCGAAAAGTATATGGCAAAATAAACATTTGAATAAATTATATTACCAACAAACTGCACATATAGGTAACAATCTTCCGACACACACGACAAAACGTGCTGCAGGTAGCTAGCAAGCTAGCAAGCCCATTCCAATGCGTTTTCATGTTTTATCTTTAACATGCAATCGCCGATTTATCATAATTCATAATTCTACACGGTTTGTGGTGTGGCGGCAGCATTGCGGATGGCATGTCGGACGCGCGCGCTTGCGGATATTGCCCCATAGCGAACGGCCTACGATAAAGTCACAAATAAATACGCACACAAACACAACAACAAAGTACACACTTTCTGCCCAAAGTAATTTATGGCAAAATGCTACGCAACGGTGGTTGTTCCTTCAATAATTTTCCCATACACACCGACTATATTATATTGCATCATCCTTTGACAGACGACCGTGTTGTATGTATCTCTTTTAATTTGGTTTTGTCGTGTGGGTTGTTTTCGCATGAAAATCCTGTTATTATGTATTATTTTACTTTGTTGTTGGCATTTCCTTCCCCTTTTAACTGGTATTAATGGTGACGGGATTGACCTAAAAACTCAAAAGTATCAAGAGAGTCCAAAGACACATTTGAGCGACAAAAAAAAAACTCGCTATAAAATAAAATAAACAAGACAAGGACACCTAAAATGAGATATCAGAATGTGGGTGATGTATTTTCATTAATAATGTTCCGCGCACACTGAGCTTACTGTCGCTATACCATTAATGGAACGTATCGAATTCTCTGGGGAGGAACGGATCCATAATCCGAATGTCGATATTTTGTCTCACGTTTCCCTGGCGCGCATCTCCCCAATATTTACGACCTTTTGATTTGATTCATTGGACGATAAATCATATTTAATTTGTGATGATGTAAGTGAGAGTATCTTTATATATATGTATATAAAAGGACGCCACAATGTGCGAGTCCTCCTTATCATTATATGACAACATTTTAAGTAGGTACACAGGGATGAACTTTCACAAGAGACGTTGTACCCAATGACCGTGAAATGTTGTACAAATACACCGAATTGAAAAGCGTACGCAATATGTAATCAAGCGATGAATTCGACAAATAGCGTACACCCTTTTGCTCACTGAGGTCATAACGAACATCGTTAAATTGTGAATAACCATCTTCACGAAAGAAGATAACTTCAGTTCAGCGACTAGTTAGCTATGTGCGATATATTTTTGAGTGGTTGGTTTTACGCGAAAATATTCATTCAAGCTGAATGAAGGGGGTGGATGGGAATTGGGAGAGGCAGGCGGAATGAGGGTTTGTACAATATAAGCACTGTGCCAAGTGTTCAACTGTTCACAAGGAAGAATAACACATTAAAAAGGAAAGTAGATATGCACTTAAGACACATAATAAATCATTCTTTTCACTCTCAAATATTTAAGTTCATTTTGCTAACTGTGTACGAGTTCTGAAGTACTGAAGTTGTTGATTGTGCGATGATGCGATGCGCTATAAGGGTAGGAATGTCTTTCCGCTTAAAAAAAATGATAATGGTGTTATTTTATTTAAAGATGTTTGAATTCAGAGATTTTGTTTGTTATGAGTACTTCTTATATTATTTTTTCAATGACTTTGTGTACTGAATCCTTGAAATAAACAGTTTTTTAAATTACATTTTGTTTAGCCCTTTAATATTTACCGAGTTGTGGAAGATTTCATATTTTTAGAATTCCAGAAATTTAACCTTGAACTTGATTGCTTAAAATATATTTAAAAAAAGCATTTAATAAAATTATGTACTTAAATAATATCAAAATGGATATAAATCATTTTTGACAATTTTACTTGAAAAATAATTAAGAGGTTTATCTTTATTAAAACCCATCACTATATTTGACTTCAATTCAATGCAAGACACTTAAACATTTTAAAAATACCTTGGCCATACTATTCATTGCAATTGAAGGGAAACAAGAACTCCCTTTACAATGTTCCATAAATTGTCCTTATAAAAAATGTTCATTCATTTTAAAACATAAAATTATATCCCTATTTAAATCATTGTTTACGTTCACACCCCTAAAGTGCATTCAGTCACCCTCAAGTGCAAGGGGTACGGTTTTTATCCCCATTGTTTTGATTTCTTTTTTTTTCATTCCACCACTTTACACTTTTTCCTGCGCTCGTTTTTCTTCTCGCATGTATTTTCATTCCAATTTGAATGCATAAGTACCTACAATACATAAAAAAACACAGCAGTAGCAACAGCAGCAGTATTCCTTATACCCGTTAGACTCCTTGTGTCTTAAAGATTTCTTTGCCAGTTGCAACGAATATACATTACAGTTACACTGCCATACATACAATACTTGGTTGTGTATGCGGCAGCCAGCCATAGCCAGCATAGCTGCAAGTCAAAATGAGAATAATAAGAGGATAAATGGTTGTCATGTAAAAAGAAAGTCGTATAACGATAATGCCAGTATTTGCATATGTGCACAACAATTTATTCGGCAGTATTTTGTGTGCTCAGTTCTCAAGTGGGATGTTGGTTGAATTACATTCGTTGCGTGGAGGATGTTATATAATATACACACACGTATATGTATGTATTTTGAGAAAAGATATCTGCATCTTATACATTTATTTGCAATTTGGAACAATTTTCGGTTCACATGGCGAACAATTCTGTCTCAAGCATAAATCATGAGACTTCTTGGAGAATAAAAAACCGCCGCATACACATATTATATGGCACATAACGGTTGTTTGTGGGATTGCCGTGCCAGCGTACACTTCCAGGTACAATGTATATATTTCGAAGATGTTCGCTCCAGTAATAGAACAAACATTTAACAATAACACACATATATATGTATGAGCGGAGTGGAGGGGGTGGGCGAAATTGGGGGGAATTTGGGGTTGAGGTTTTCCCAGCATCACCACCACGAATCGCGAGCATATTGTATGCTGTATTGGTAGATTGTGCAAGATTCAATGGCAGCCACAGAATACTCGTGCAATACGGTATATCCATGATAGTCGTTATTTCGTGATCCGGAAAAACGATGGTATGGTTTCAATGTGATTTTATGTAAACATCTTCATGTTTGTTTGCTGCTTCAATGCTCCAATACATATTATATTGGTTCAAAATGTGCACACACATACACTCTTTGCATCCCCCTGATCATATCACCAAAGCACATGCATCACTGCACAACAATTCTTCATATCCATTACATTTAAAAATATAGATTTTGATTTGAATCATTGGGTATAAAATATATGGGAATATTTTTTATTTATTACAGAACTCGTCGTACAGGAGCATATAGATTATTGCGTTGACATCTTTTAATTGAATAATAATAATGGTTTTGCAAACATTAGTTTTGGCATTTCCTTAGTCCTAAATATTGTTTATTAAAATATATAAAATAATATATATAAAATAGTTTGTTTTCTTCAAAATTAAAACAGTGATGCTTTTATACTTCAAATTAAAATAGAATATCACATTTAAGTTTCAAGTCTTTTGATCTGCGAAAAAATTTTGATAAAAAGGTTAAGGTGAAGATTTTTTTTTTTGAATAATGAACAATTATTATTTATCGTGCATCATAAATCACCCCATTCTTTATTTAAATATTTTTTGGCTTATTAAAAGTTTGAAGTGGTTCTCCCACACATTGGATTTTTCGATTTAAAAAATGTTACTGGAAAAACATTTTACATTTTTGGTTATATTGAAAATACGGTAACCATATACATATTATATAGAACACAGAGAAAACTTTATTTCAAATAAATATATTATATGATGGAAGAAAAGATTTTGGGTTGAAATTGAAAATAGTGATGAGATGAAGCATGAAATGTGTTTATCTCTGCATGATTTATGTGAACATTTATATGTTCGTTTAGCGATTACTGTATGAAATAAAATATTTACTGCGTTTACACAACATTTTGTGATGTCGTTTTGCTAAAAAAATAACACTTTTCTTCCTTTCTTCCATCCCTACAGACGATGCTGCTGAGGATACGTGAAAGAAAGCAAACAACTAAAAATGCAGATATGAGTAAAACTGACAACTTCTCGCGCTTTCAACACTTTTCCCATCGCTTATTGCACACATTATCAACATTACCAATAAAATGTAAGTGTTAATATGTATACCGTTATCTTGTAACATGTTAAGTCTTAAGTGAAATAATTTATTAAATTGTCTGCAAATGTGATAGAGGCGATGGTATAAAATAACCCGGCGTAATATCATGAGTGACAGGGTATTGCGAGAAGTCATGTGTAATGAACGAACGAACAAACAATAAAATAAAAGACCGTTACAGAACAACGGAAAAAAAGTGAATAAAAAAAGAAGCGAAACAGCGTTGACATGAACAGATAAAGAAATTTAAATCGTTCGTACAATTTTTGGTATCTGAAAAAAATATACATAAACGTTGATGAAAGCCTAAAAATTGGCATTGCCACCATACTCAAACGCATTCATTCAAATGTCATCAAAAATATGTGTATTTACGTAGGGTCGTGTGGGGGAATTTTAGTGTAATGGGGATGGGGGGTGGGAAATATGAGAATGGAACCGCCCTCATGTGTATGTACGCACTTGTACAATAATATATTTTATATTTATAAAAAGAAAACGATTGAAAGCTGGGGTTGAGGGCGTAATGGTTGATATCAATCTTCATTCGCATTTTTCTGCAAATGTGTACAGGGCATATTTTTGTATTGTTGTGCAGGGTTTCTGAAGGAGTCGAACAATAATAATTGATTCTATATTTAAAACATAGATTTTAGTCGTTATTTTCAGAGTTTTAAAATTTTTGAATTTTTTATTAAGTCAAATAAGTAATTTACCGAAATTAAAATTGCATTAAACAAAATTTCAAATTAAAATACACCCAGTAAATAATGTATGAGCTCATATTCATGCCACCAAATTATGATGAGGAGCTGGGTTTGTCCTTAGCATTGCTTACTGTATGTGCAAATGACAGTTCATTCAATAAGAGAAATGTGAAAAACCGTCCCAAACACATCATGACACAAACACAAGGATCGCTGTAGAAAAATTTTGCTATGCGTTGAATGTGGAATAAAGAAAAATCCGAATCAAAATGCGACGATTGTCAAGATGATCTAGGACTACTTTGCTTGTATAATAATACGCTTTTAATGAAATGTCCTGTCATTCATTGCTATATTTAACTAAAATATTTCAATAATTTTTTTTTATACTTTTGTCCGTGTAAACAACACTTTTACATAAAGTCCTTTAAATAATTAAATGAGAATGAAATGTAAACATAATTGAAGGACAAAAAAGGGATGAAAACAACCCGCATGTATTTATCTGCTCTCTTCTTCGCACATATTGTATTTGCTTTAAATAATAGATATCTAACAGTTTGCCAACAAAATGTGCATTCTATCAGAATCCTTTTCCTTATATCTTGATTGAAAACTAAAGGGCCACATTTGACAGAATGCATGCTTCATGCTACACAAAATGAATATACAACTTGCTACCGCATACCGAGCTCCCGATATGTATACAAATCACAGACATCAAGTCAAGTGAGACAATATAAATAAACAGGGTAACCAAAAAGGGAAATAAAAACATTTCCTCCCCTCCGGGGTCATACAGAACATACAAAAAAAAAAGAAAAACAAAAAAAAAAACAACAACACACAAAGCAGTAACGAAAAGATAAATCGATTGTACATCTTGTTGCGATGCTGTGACCCTACAACGACATTAAAAACATTCCTGATTATTTATCCAGATGCCAGGCAAATGCAAAAGGCTGAATCTGTGTACAAACAAGAACAAGAAGAAGAAAAAGAAGAAGCATCAAATAAGCAACACACACAAAAAAAAAAGGAACTGTTAAACCAAAGGGATCAAATGAGAATATCATTTCACATACTATGTACATATGTGGAACGATCGATGCATGTGTATGAAACACATATAAAATATGGATGTGGAAAATTCTTGTGGCTCCATCGGTGTAGCGAGACTTAAATATTATGTGGGTATTGGTCTTTTGGATGAGGAGGGAACTCACGAAAAGAGACAGTTTAACATAAGACAGGAAAGTCATGTAAATAACAAAAATATTGGATGAACACGAAAAAAAGGAGCATCCAATGGTTATATGATTTGATTTTCCACCCTTCCCGCGAGCGCCCCCCTTGTTTTGGGTAAATTCTTCTTTATTTTTTTTTTTTTTTCAACTGTAGATTTTTCCGACCTTATTTTCTTTTAGTTTATGGTATTTTATATATTCCCATCATTTTGTATAAATATTTGTATACGCCACCAAAAAACACATGTAGATCGAATTAAATACCCTTGAAAAACCCACACAAATTTGAATATATGACGTGCATATTATTCCAGTTATGTGGGATAACATGTGAGATTGACGAGATGACCAAATAATAAAATGGGAGGGTAGTAAAAATAAATACAAAATATGGTTTATGAAAGGTCAATTTGTAAAGTGAAAGTTGTGTAAAGGGATTTGTATTGACAGAGGAGGCACTTAATAATAATATAATGTAAACAACGATTCATTTAGCGTGATTAACCAATTTTATTTACGTTAATTCATCCAAATAATTGCAAAAAAAAATTGATTTATTAATTTCAAGCATAATACCACGGATTCTGTTTGCTTCCAAAGCTTCAACCATTTCAGATTTATCGAGATAAACAAGAGATTTCACATATCCCCACAGAAAGTAATTCAATAATGTAACATCACAAGATCTTGGTGGCCAATTAGCAGGACCTTTCCTTGCGATGATGTTTAAAATTCAAAATTATTATTTTTTAATTTTTTTGTACTAATTTTTATTGTTTTTTTTTATCTATTTCAGGAGACCCACGCACCAAGAAATCCGATCAAACACTTCTTCAGGTATGTTTTTTATCACTTTTTATGATCCTTTTATTTCTTAATCTATCTTTTATTCGATTTTCGTGCAACACATAAAAAAATTCTTCTTTTTTCCATCCAAAAAAAAATCAATTTATTATTGTGTTTCGATTTAAAACCCATTCCCAAACTCTTTACATTGTGTCAGGTAAAGACGCTTATAACCTTAACGACACCACAATATAATTATTTCGATGACGAAATACAATTCATTTAATTCCTTAGCGCCTCAAGACTCAATTTAATGGGTATCGCGTCAAAACCCAAAATTATAGACTCTCTTATATGTAATCTATATTGATATTTGAATTTAATGGAATTTGATTTATTAGTGTTGAGCCCCATTTGAGAAATGTGTGGACAAAAACAACGCATAGTCAAACTAATGAGCAACCAGGCAATGCAGTGATTAAGACGATACACAATATAATATAGTTAGTTAATATGATATGTGCATATGTTTGTCGGTCTGAACCTTTAACCCGAAATCCCATCTTGGAAGTAAAATAAATTGTTGATTTGATGTGAGAGAAGAAGATGTGTCTGGCTGGTTGTGGAGTAAATTGTGATTATACGCGCATTTCTACACATAGATGTGTGCGGTGCTGTATTTAATATTGATGCTCGAGTTTATTAGTGGCTGTGGCAAAGGATCATTACTGATTTATTTGCGCCATCTATTTTACTGTTTTCATTCTCGGGTTAATTACATGGAGGTATGTGAGCATTTCACACGTTTTCCAATTACGGGTATGTGTAAGCGGATATGAGTTTAGTACGATTCTTTTTTACACATATTTTGTTTCCTAACGTGTTGAGTTTAACGTGTGGAATTATATTTTATATGATATTATGGTGTTGTAAAAATATTTTAATTTTCTTTTCAACTTTTCCGTTCATACCAAGTTATGAATGTTTATCACCTTGTGTAATTCGATACGTCTATGAAAGTTGTTTTAAATTTGTCTGCTAATTTGCTGCTTCAACTCTCTACAATTCACATACGTTTTAAAATATTTAAATATTATTTAACTGCATATTATATTGACTAATCATATCGAAATTCCAATGAAATATTAATAAATAATAACAATAAACATATTCAATATCATAAAACACATATTTCCACATCAATTATATTTTATCATCCTGCAGTACTGAATTGTTATAGTTGTTACTGCACTTCCCATAAACTTATATTTAAAATCAAAAGCATGTTAAGTTTCTTTTGAATAAACATTGAGGCGCCGGATGTAATGATAAGTTTAAATGTGTCATTCATATGCACATTTAAAGAATTTATGTGCAACATGGAAGTAGGTATTTTACAATGCTCCACATTTTTCATAACGTTTATCTTTGTTGTATTGAAACATACATTTGCATGCATCAATGAGAAAAGATTCCCGCGGTTCACATATTTTTTTATAAACTACACAAGTCCTATATATTAAGTATGTAAAAGAAACCTACATTTAATATTGAATGGAAATGTTATTTCTGTTCTAATAACTCAGGAACTTACAAATTGAATCCGATGCTGAATAGTTATAAATTATAATGTATCTCTGATGTGCATTGTGGCTTGATATTTTTATACAATTTTTTATATTGCTCACGCATCGTATTTAACTGTACCATGTTTACGTATTTGTGTAAAAAAAGGGCTCTTCTTCTAGACAGGAAACATTAAAATAATTGAAATAAAATAAACTTCCTCATGGAAGTTATGGCAATCCTATTCATGTTTTTTAAATTACTAAACCTTGTCCTGAAGAATTAAAAAAAATTAAAACAACATTTATATATCATGTAGTTTAAAGGATTTTATGACGAAATAATATGCCCCTTTCTGCTCCTTTTAATCCTGTTTTTTATTATATAAAAATTCTGTTGACTTTCTATTTAGTTTGTTTCGTAAATTTTTAATTTAATTTAATGAAACATTGAAATTTTTTAATTAAACTTGACAGTGCACATTCAAAAGATTAAATCAATTTCAAAATATCGATCTATTCCATGAAATGCAACTCTGCAGCAATGTGTCGCTTTAATTACAGAAGACACTAGACCATATTATAAGCATTAATTAAAATGTCCAAATCGAAATGTCCGACCTAATTAAGACATCGATTTCATTCCGATTTGATTCAATCTAGTGTTTTGTCCAAAATCCACATACATAATTTGTATTTATGTACCAATGTTGCACTTCCTTGGACGCGCAATCTTAGAGCTGCAGTTTACATATTCAATATATCAATTATTTGAAATTCTATTTAATAATAATCAACGTCTGAATTAGTATTTACCATCCAAACCCACAAAATTCACCTGTCGTCTGTATGAATGCGGAAACATGACACGTCACTTATTGGTTAGACAACCATTATGTGCAGTGCGATGCATTTTCATGCAACGTTGCTATATGCATACATTTTCACAAACTTATTGACATTGCAAAAGATCTACATTTCGTATGTTGTATTACATTGATGTATTTCAATTTGTTTTTACATAATATGCATTTCTGGTGCAATATTAATTGTAAAATGGAATTGAATGGGAATTGAATCCATTCGATGTGGATCAAATTCATGTTAATGATATTCTGGTATTTTATTTAGTGTCCTTTATGTTTTTGTAATATATATTCAATCACATTTTATAAAGCTCATGTCAACGTATATTAAAATGTTTCTGTCTATATAAGAATTAATTTGAATTTTACATAATACTGCGGCGAAAAAACCTGTGCATTGCTCGAAAACAACATGTTACATTTTTTTCACGGTTTTCGCGGTTTTTTTTTTGCGTTTTGCGTAATTATTCAATTCAAATAATCACAATAATGCTGAATTTAATTGCACATAATAGATAACGGTGTATGTTTTATGTAAACAAAAAGTTCTATCTAAGTTTTACCAAAGCGACATGACAGAATACTCCGAATGCATTCTCCCTATATACAACTACATGAAATGCATTCTGAAAATTGCATGCAATTCACATATTACATTCCTTGTGCACATTAAATGACTGATGAGTTTTCTCCTGGTGCATCCACAGTCACCGTCCACACCTCAATTGCTAGCGTATTGCACATGAACACCGTTGCATTTCATCAGATGCACCTTTTAATTTCTATTTAATGTAAGGCACCATATTTAGTACTTGATGTTAATTTACAAGCATATACGTATATGCGTGATAGTATGTGTTAAAATATGTAGATGAGCAAAACAAGTGAGCAGTTTTGAAGTAGGTGGCAAACAATGGATGTGCCAAAGCTTTTGTCAGATAATGTGATTATACCAATTGAAGATTGGAAGCGTTAATTCTTGCTTCCTACAAATATTATATACAATTGAAAACGTTTTTGTTCACATCCGTTCTATACTCCTCTCACACAATTTCGTGTGCATATGCATTTAGCATTTAATGCTCACACACACACACACACACAATCCATTTTCGATTGTTTCAACCATTTCACTTCAGTCTCATGACTGCAGCGTATAATATGCATCACCCAACAGATTATTATATATTATGTAGGTGTTAAAGCTTTTAAATGTGTGTATGAAATAAGGCGGGAGCGTCACAACGCAACGCTTTTCTGTGTGCGGCAATCCTTTTTATTTAAGGGGTGGGCGTGTGTCGCGTCGCGTCGCGTCATTGTTGTTGCATTGAATGAATTGTGCTGTGTATGCCATTTCATCAATCTGTTAACACTCAGTGATTAAATGAAATAGTGACAACAGATCGAGTAAGTGTGTAAATATTTTCCTGTGAACTCTCTGTGCTGCTGCAAGGATAATGGCACACAAGTTGAGCACACACACTCGATATAGTCTATTGTTTTCCTGCATTGCACAGCATCGTCTGATATTCAATGCATTTCCTGTGCAACCTACCTTGCTGCAACTATACAGTAACATAATATGTGTAGTTTATTTTTTATTGCATTACAGCCATAATGCAGCAGATCGCATCTTGTACATTTATCTTTATAGTTAAATCAAATGGATCACATTATATGATTTTGAATTTGGATGGCACTTAGGTACTCAGTGTGATGTAACAGTGCTCAATTTATTTCAGGTACGTCTATATTTGTCAAAGACTTTATCGTATTTGTGAATGTCGAGCACTGTAGATATTCTAATACGTCGACGATGATGAAAACGACGATGCCAATGTGTGTGAATGATGTGAATGCCATCGTCGTCGTCTGCATATATTTTATATATAAGTGAAGCTCATTTGCAGTTCATTTCCGTATTCATCATCGCTTTTCAAAAGTCTCTTTATTTTTACGCCTTCCGTTCATTGCATCAAGTTCAATTTACCATGATTCTAAACAAGTGAGGGGGTTGTTGGCTTCACTGTACATTATACTATATGTACGTTATCTGATATGCACATGAAAATTTCCTTAATGGTGTCATATCATGAACAATCCACCTGTGTAATGGAAAGGTACAACATGTCATACCTATTATATAGCTGCTGTGCGGTTGTTAGACTTTTTGTGTAGGATGGCTTTTATGTGCTCCCCATTTAGAACTTTGATTAGATATGTTTATTTTAGGAAATGTATAATCAAAATAAAAAATACCGCAAATCACTCAATTTGTATTCCCCTCTGGAGTATATAAATAGGATACCTAAATTGATGTTATTTTTATCTCAAATATAAATTGATCATAAATTCATAAAACTAAGTACACACAATAACTCAAATCCAAATGTAATAAAATAGAACACCAATGCTTATATTCTGAAGCAGAAATTATAAGATTCTTGAACTTATTATTATGCTCGTATACCCAATAACAGTAAATATACTAATTAAGTGTCAAGAAAATGTCAGATAGCGTCGCGACACTAAATGCATCAAGACAATCTATTAATTTTTTTAAAGCAACACATAAATTTCACACATTAATGTTTTTCTTTTGAAATAATATCTGTGACAAAGTTGTGATTAATTTAGTCTACTGCTCGAGTATATTTTTCATAAAAGGGAATACAAGTATCCCGCGTGTTATCTGAAATAGTGAATCATAAAATGCATATATTTTCTTATTAATAAATAACACATTATGTGTTGCTCGCCACAATTGCTGCTGCCGGCATAAAATACTATGCTCAATCAGTCCATGCTTATTTACGATATAATCGTGTTAAAAAATTGGCAGTCTATAATTTGCAATTAGAAAGTCGAGTGGATTGACTACGTCGATTTATGCTGTTATAGATTTGAGGCATCATTACTTATATTATGTTGAGTCTGCGATAGTTGCAAGATGTTTTTATTTTATAAAAGTGGCGCCTTGTAATTTATTGAACAGCGCTGATTTATTTGATGTTGTTATTGCCTTTTATGGTTGACCATGCTTAAGTCGTGTGCGTATCAATTACGTTACATACGCTGCAGTGCATCTTATAAAGGCTAATATAAGATGTTATAGGGTGTAATTGTGTGCGGTAATGTTGCACATTTCTCACAAGGGTTTATTTCAATTTATTACGGGGTAGTGAATAAGGCAATAAATTCGTCCTTTTTTGAATTTTATTTAGAAAAAAATATTCAAGGTCAACTTTTTGAATTTAAAATCAACGAACAAAAAAAATTATTGAGGGCAAACCAACTTGTATAGGAACAAAAAAAAAGGGCTTAACTGATTTTAAGCGTTGTTTTAAAATTATTTAAATGTGAAAATCCTTTAAATTTATGTTAAAATAATAAAACTTGTACCACATTTTTGCAGCGTTTTATGAAATAATAAATTTTGTCAAACATTTTAAGGTCAAAAACAATAATTTTTCAAGGTCAAAATTCTGTTTCCTTTCTTTAAATACTAATTTAAAATCAGAATTTTTGTATTTCACAAAACTTAAACGCCGTATTTAATTTGCGATTTATTATCCCTGCCATGTAGCGTATTTTCATGCATTTTAAATGCAAACTTATTAAGATTAATTCATAAGAGTGGTTAATGCCATTAAAAATACTGATATTAAGAATAATTTTATGTAATAGCGTTTATGAAAATGCCTGTATAGCAGAGGGCGTTGTTTTACATTTTAATTTTGAAGCAAAAAGTCGTTTTATTGCTTAATCCATAATTTTTTAAGCAATTGAGAAATACTAGACAATTCAAGTGCTGTAAAGTTTAAACAACATTTTTGCTGTATAATCAATAATGCCCTTTTTATCACATTAAATGCACTTTAAATTTCAATACACTCGTACTTTTACACTTTTGCAATAATGAATTAAAATAACATAATCAGTGAGAGGCATCGCCTTCTTTTTATTTATAATGCACAAGAAGCACGCACATACATATTGATGCAAAGCAATGCTCGTTCGACATTATCAGTCCGTTATCCCTAATGACTTCCTTTGTACGGTTCTTATTGAACATCTTCGTTATAATATTGCCTCCCCTTCCTTTGACAAATTACTCTCATAGATGCTGCGAAGTTATCCACCTTCTTCGGCTTAATATCAACCGGTTTGTGTTTTATTTTTATTCCAACCACTTTATCTATTCATCTTTTAACTACATAGTCTGTCTTATAGAAAATGTACAATATATGCGCTTTGCTTGAATATGTTAACAATATGCACGCATTCTCTTGTGATTTGATACAACGTTTTAAACTATATTTCAAAATTACCATTGCGGCGCGGCGCACCAATTCAGTGCATAAGCATTTGCAATTTCCAAGATTTGTTATCCGCGTCTATCGGACGCGCTTACCTTCTTGTGCACATTATTATCTTATGCCCACGGCAGTTTACTTAAAATATTCAGAGGCAATACGCTAACAGGTGTTTAATGTTCAGTAATTTATATTCATTATTTGTAAGTCCCCCCATCTCCACCGCGGCGGCACTGATTGTACAATGTACCATTCATATTTTATACACAAAATGCGTGGATGGTGCGCTTTGCGCGCATTAACTAACCGAGTAAGGCCTAATAGCATGCGCTCTGTCATTTTACACGGCTGTGACGACCGTCGACGACGCTCATTTCATACGATGTATGGCGTCCAGGCGTTATTATCCCCATTATAATCATGCCACATTGCTTTGCACATATTTTATTATTACTTGCCCCATCATTGTCACCTTGTTTGTTGGCCGTCATCACTCATCTCGTGCACCATGGCAAAATATGAAAACGTGTATTGCGTACCACCACTTGTATCTCCTCAACCAACCGCACACAATATATTATTATAATGTAACATATTTTGTTTAGCATCTTGAGTGTACATCGCCAGAAGTGGTTGTTAGCGTTTTACAAGCTCTTGTGTTTTTGTGTAGTGTGGCGTGCGGATTGTTGGTAGCACAAGCTACTTGGTATAGTGTTTGTCTCCGTGTTTTTATTATTTTTATTGTTGTGATGCACACTTCCTACATTTTGTGCGCGCGCTTTTGTGAATTTCGCCGTATTTTAAGTGACACAACATAAGACGTGCGGCTGCTAAAGAATAATACGTTGTGTATTTTTATAATGATAAACAACATTGAAATTATACAAAGTTTGTTGCATGTATTTTTGCTGCATTCCTTTAATGAATGTGTTTTTTATGGAAATTTGAGGTTGGTGGCACATTTGTTGCATGGGAAAAGTGCTGTACAAAGTATTCGGTTGGAAGAAGATTGCTTTCCTATGGCATAAAGAAACTTTGTGCGCTGCACAAGTAATGCAATTTTGTGCAGCTTTATAAATTAGTGGGGGATGGGTTTTAATTTGGCAGGTTGGTTTGGATCGTCTTGGAATTATAATTGTACTTTATTGCTAAATGTTTTATATCGGAAAGATTTTATTGGATGTAGACGAAGTGTCTCAAAGATTTTGTATTGAATATTTAATTTACAATTTAAGGAATATGCTCAATACAAATTTTTTATCATTTTAAATTGAATTATTAATAATACGAATTTAAAATGTGATAAAAAATTCAATTACTGATTATCCTTTTCAAGGTCAAACATTGTGTCAATGTTTTAGGTACTTTTTCATTTATCCAATTATCTATATAACGCCAACTGTAATAAAAAGGGTAGTGAATAAGAAAATTGTCTAGACAGTATTGACAAGGATACTTGTTGACTTAATCTATCAAAAGGGCGATCACGTGTTAATGGACATCATTCAATGCAAGGGTTAAGAACATTCATTTAAATAATTTAAAAGTGATTGAGATTTTGTTTTTGGTATCTTCGGCCCATTGTAGATTATGGCTCAATCCAAAAATGGCTTCATCTTAAATATTTCTTGGAAAACTGATTCTTTAAAATAGTTTAACTGTTGCGCATCGTATATGGTGGTGATAGTTTTATGAGAAGTTGCACTTTTTTCTAGTTATTCCCATCACAAATTATGCATTTAATAAAATGCACTTTCAGCACTACGTTTAAGCGCAAAATGCATAAAACAATTTCAGTCAAAGTTTAAAGTTTAAAATCTGCTGAAAGTTAACATTTATTTGTCTACTATAAATCAAATACATCAAATCAAACCATTCAGAATATTTATTGAAAAGCAAACAGAAGCATGAATAAATAAACTGCATGGTGTAGTACCTACCCAGTAGTCGACAACCTTTATGTTATTTGTACTAAACGCTACAAATTGTTTCTATTTATAATACATTCAAAAACCACCACAAATCATTCGTTTTCAATAGTTGAATACCCACCATCGATGAATGTTTGATTAAAATTTACAAATCTCACAAACACAAGTTCGTTTATACCAAAAAAAATAAAATGCATTCATACTGTTGTGTGTTTAATACAAAATACGTTGTACAAATTTGAATAATTAACTACTTAATTAGACCACATGGAGACACGTCCAAATAGGTATACTTCCAAATGTTATATCAATGTGTAGTTGATGACAGATGAAAATGGTCATCATATATGTATATAATGTGTGACTGCATACAAGATGCAAGATGCAGAACGAGTGAATGAAAGCAGCATCAGCATAACACAAAACACAGAGTGATGAATTATAAATATTCATTAGGCGAATCAACCATCACATGATGCACATATGTGACTACCGACTTTACTAAAAGAAATTATTGAAGTGTGCCTCCAATTTTCAATTTCTTTACGTCTTCTTTTATTTTTCTTATAAAATTGTAAGTCTAATTTCATAGAAATACACACAAACTTAATATTATGCGGTTTGCCTTATTCACATATTTGTACATTAGTGTTTATCAGCTGTAATTTTATGTACACAAATTAAACAAAAAAAAAAAAAAAAACCCTTCCATCACTACTGTAAAACACAAAAATTTGTAGTGCATTAATTGTCGCCAACATAAAAGGCAAACGATTTCATATCGCGGCTCCCTCAATTAATAGGCTGCTATTTAATTTTTTAATGTAAATGACTTAAATATCATTAATTTAATTAAATTGTGCATTCCAGTGGATTACTTAATTTAACGATCCCTTTTTATGTGGGGCGCCGTTAAAAATTCAACTCGAGATTATAAAACGTGCGCGGAGCAATTATGTGTATATTGAAGAACGCATCACACCGCCTTTAAGACGAATATTCTTATTGTGTGGGTACTTAATGCCCCAATGCACTGATTATGTGTTGCAGTGTTAATTGCATTTGAAACCATTAATCCGAATTTAAAAATATTTTAATAATGAAACGCAACGTTTTTGTGACGCATTCAATTTAAAGCGTTAAAAAGCTCTAATGGATTGACGCCAGTGTTTGCGTTTTGATTATTGAATGCGGCAGGAATTGTTGTATATATATTAAAGCAAGAAATTTATTCACTGCGAGTAATTTTGCGAGAGAGAGGATTCGTAAACAGTTGAACGCATGCGCTTGACAATTTTAAATGCCACACGCAATTCCACCCCTTCAATTGCGAAAAAGCTCATTGCGACTGCAGAGAAGAGAGAAAGCTGCACAAGCAGGTGTGCGAAATATATACGAATATTTGCAGATTTCTGCAGGATATTTTTGTGTGAGCAATGCGCCAATTCGCAGTGCGTTTTATATACAAAATTGTTTTTTTGATACAAATTTTGCCATTGCGCCATTTAACTACTTCGTGACTCTCTCGTTCTTCGAATAAATTTATTTACAATATAAAATTGTGCCTAGGAAATCCAGCTTCAGAGAGTTCTCCTAAATGTTTAACCATTTAAAATCCCCACGATATTCGTGTTATTGGGAATTGACTTAACTCAAGTTCAGCTTGCCGCGTATAAGCGCGCATACACGAATACCATGGTGAGCTGTTGCTGGCTGCCGCTTAATGTTGAAGCCAAGTATTCGACGATTCGGAATACCACACAAATTGTAGTTGTACAGTGTACTGCTGCGTGTAGGGAAAAATCTCTTTTCGAACACAAATTTTGGTTGAAATTTGTTCGTTCGGTTGCTCTTGAGATTTTTCTTCATGGCGCGCGTGCTGCCTTTATCCACATTTTGTACCATATACACGCTAACTGTGAGTGCCGGTGCCATCCAAGTGTTTTTCTCACATTGGATTAGTATGTCCGCGATCTTCATTGACGCTGGAACCGCGTGCATTCAGTAAAGACGGGTTCGAACGATTATCGCGATTATGTTTTAACCGATAAACCAAACTTGCATGCGTTCAAATATTGTGGCAAGATTTATTTAAAACTTATTTTAAAATTGTTTTTAAAGCATCTAAATACGAACAAATACTTTATACGTGTTAAAAAAAAAAACGTTTTTCCAGAAACCAAAATATCGATTGCGTAAATATAAAAGCATTTTCCTTGAGTGAGAAGCGTTTAAAATTTTTAATCGCTGCCGTGAATAGAAAAAAAATCGTGTGGTATTTTGTTAGCGAAAAAGGAATTTTCCGCAGCAGTGTGAGATTTTAGATGTGTCAGCAATTATTTTTCTAGGATTAAAGTGGAGTTAGTGTTTAAGTGTTCCGTAACAAATATTCCATGTTAAAAGTAGTTTATATAGACGACTGTAACCGCAAAAGAATTACGATTTTCACTTAAATTCCGGGAAAATCTCTCTACTTTATTGTCACATAGTGTCACAAATAATTGAGAATGTGTATACAAGGTGAGGAAGGAAAAGAATGAAATTGTTTGAGAAATAAAATATATAAAGAATTGGAAAAAAAGAAAAATGATCTATCTATTCGTGTTGTGAATGAGTGATTTAAGTTGGTGTCTGTTCTATATTTGGGATCAATTCTTGTGCACTGAGTTTAACATCTAAATGGTGTTTATTTGCACCTAAGGGGCAACCGAAAAATATTTATTTCAAAAAGACCAACAAAATTTGTGTGGAAAAAAAGAGAAAAATAAAATAAATGAGAAGTGTCTTTTGTGCGTGTGCTTGTGCTGTTTTGTCGTTGAGCTTTAACAAGCTATAAATCAAAAGCGACAGTAAGGATTACCTATATAATATTATTTTCAATGGATGCAGGAACCATAATAGACGGATAGTTGGGGAAAAATAAAAAACATATCCGGAGCACCACCCAAAAAGGGAAAAAGCAAAACAAAAAGTGAACGAAAAAAATAAAATAAAACGTATGTGCTTTTTTATTTTACTATCTGCTCACCACATCAAAACTAGTTTCATTTCGGGTGATATTTTATCCCAAGATTATTTATCATGTTGACTGTTTAACACCAAAATAATAAAAATTAACGGATAGGTCGAAAGATAAGAAGTAAAACAGAAAAATAACAACGCACCAAAGCGACAAGTTCACAAATAAGCGACACAATTTATGTGCAGTTATATTAATTAAAAGCGACAGTCGCCTGACAATTAGTCGGAGCCAGAGTCACTTTTCAATTAAATCCAAATTCAAGATTGTCATCCACTAAATGACTTCATATGCAGCAAAACATAAAAGCTTACATTTATTGATTTAAATACCTTTCTGCTAAATTACTTTGATTGTGCGGATGAAAAAAAAAAAGTCAACAACAAGAAAACGGCAATCAGTGCAATGTGTGTGCGATTGTGTGTCCTTCGAGCCGTACATTACCATCCACAATCTTGCGGAGGACATTAATTCCGGCACCAAAAACCATTTAGTAAACATCGAAATACATTGTGATTGCCTCAATTGTAATTTCCAAACAAAGGGTCCTTTAAGAAGATTTATTAGTGGCAATTCTGGCACTTGTTACACAAATACAGTCACTTGATTATTCGTGTATGTAGTATACGGTAAACAGGGGGCTCGTACTCAACGTCCTATATATATATATTAAATGTACCTACCAACATTTAATATATACACTGGGAATATGTATGTATGCAATATGCATATGGAGGTGTACATAATATTAGGCAAACACAAAGGGAAATGGGACTAATGCAAAATGGGACACGTTAGCAAATACAATAATCAGAAACCCTTTCCGTATGAACCTACACAAACGTATATATACATATAAATGTCAAATGTTAGGGAATGCTGCCGTTGAGAGAACTTGAGATTCAAGCGCATGGCATGGGAATGGGAATGGGTTGAATTGGGTGGAAACGTTTTACCCACAAAGTGGTTTTAGTTAAGTCTGTCCAGATTTCATCTTGTTATAAACCCACCCCATTCCCCCCTTTATTTTCAGGACAATGTGGTTTTTGCCAATAATAGAAGCTCTATTTTTTAGGTCACATGTTTTTATTCAATTTTCGTTCAATTCAATTGATGCAATTGAATCAATTTCAATTTTTTTACTTTTCCTTCCACTTGACATTTCATTTGAAATTGTTGAAAATAAATGCGGATAATTAATTAAATGTGGTGTGTGGCAAAAAGTTCAGTTAAAATGCATTTCGTGCAATAATAACTCATAGAAGTTAATTAATTAAATTATTATTTTTTTAAATAATAAAAAAATGGGGTTTAATAAATAAACTTAGATTGACTGTATTTTTAGAAATAAATAAAGAGCGTCTAAAATATAAATTAATTGAATTACAAGTGAAAGCACTCAACAATCGAAATGCAATGGGTATTAGCAAATAGAGTGCGATTAATTGTGACAAATAGTGAATTAGTGAATCAGGCATCGAACCGTCCAACAAATTGATTCGTTAATTCGATTGTGATTAATGTCACATCATCAATGCGTTATATACGAGTTGTGTTTTATTTCCTTTTGTCATTGGATGTGCGATCCAAAAGCCAAAAGCCATTCATCGGACGTATATAATATACAATTTGTGTTATTAAGCTCGTGTGGAATACATGGAAGGACTGACAGCAAAGTCGACGAGTTAATGATATGTATAATGATGGCTATTTCGTATTGAAGTCGTTCAACAATACCTACTACTTATGGATGTATAACATTTTGGATTCGTTTTCAAAATATGACTTAAAGCGGCTTATGTACAAATTGAGTGACCAAACCAGTCTGTACAATATCTAGGATCGGTCTAACACAGTGCTGCACACACGTTGTGCAGTGTCAATTCAATCGATGACATTCTATGTATGAATGAACTCCCTCCATTGATGGCCTAATCTTTTTTTCTTTTTTTTTTTTTCTCCAAAAAGTGTACAATTTTCCGCAGTGTGAGCTTTGCCACACATACATCTAACGTTGACTAAGTAGAAATGTGAGCTGCTGGCTTCAGTATATTATGTTGTTCAGTGCTGATGAAAAGAAGGATTAGGATTTACGTTCTGCATCAACGTAGCTCCCAATATTCTATCTAAAAGGCAGCAACAATATAGGTTATTATGTTTTTGTGTATGCGTATATCACGCTTATATTTTCATCCGATATGTCGAAGCTTTGCCATGCTTGAGCGCAATTTAGAAGAAGAACTGTGCCTATAACAATATCATCTACTCCTTCTCCGCTATTATACGTAGTTATGTATAAAATTGTCACAGTTTCATGACATATCCAGGCCTCCTTTCCCTGAGCGTTGAGAACTGTATACAATCTTTATGACTATCATATACCGTTCACAATCCACACAGCCAATATTGATTTGCTATCTATTTTCGTGGAAAATGTGCGAACTGATGACAGGATCAGGAGTGTGCCTTATATACAAATTATATAGTATAGTGATGATTTTGAAATGAAAAAAGAAGGAAGAAGAATGAAATGGGAACACCAAAATGAGTGGCAAGGCGCTTTTCTTCTCCTTAAGCACACATTCACTCACCATGATACGTAGAGGGAAATCATAGCCCCAGCTCAATTTATGTATTTGCATATATTTTACGGTTTAATTTCATATCAAATTGTGCGGAAAAATTGTGTGTTGTTAAATGACGCATCAGTATTCTTGAGCAATGGTAAGCTTCCACACACAGCACATTTAAAAACAAAATTTATATATTGTTGTAGCTAAAATGAGAAAAGAAAGGACGAAAACAAAACAGTTCTCTGTTTAAGAAACAAAATAGCGACATATAAGACGAAATCAAATTGAGGTGGTAAACGAAAATCCTCTCGGGAATACATATTTACAATGTTACATTTTGGTGGAAAAATTTAAAATTCAGTAGCTCTCACTTTTTTTTTTGTGTGTGTGTTACACTCAGCACTTGTGGGAGGATTTTCTTTAATTTTGTGCCCTACACAGCATAAATACTCTGGCACACAATAATGTTGCTTCAACCTAATTTCCTTAGCTCCATTTTTAAGTTACAAATTTCAACGCCTTTTGTTTGCATATATTGCACGAATTGTGTGTAAAAGCAGCAGCAGCAGCCAGCAACGAAACAAGTGGTGAAAAGTTTCCCATTAATTTCATAAGCATTTATTTTCTTTAGCTACCCCGTATATATTCACGTTGCTTGTAAAACACAATAGAGCGTTATTGTGGAGAAATAAATGCTAGAGAAAAGAACTATATTATCCAGCTGTGTGGTGGTTCGTAATATAAAATGAAAATATAACGCGAATGAACGAAATCTACCTCAATGACTTTGAATAAATTTATTACATGGCAAAAAAAAAAAAAAATGTTTGTCGCCCCTTATCCTTAACAGACCTTATAACTTTAGAAGTGTGCGTAATTCTTTTATTTAAGTCATCCGGTTTTTTTGTTTGGAGCGCAAATACTTGAGAATGTGATTTTTTATTCAGCAAAAACTTTTTCTTAAGTCCTTTCATACGCACTTCATCCTTGAAAAGAATTCCCATCAAGAAATTTGTTCAACTAATTGCAATTCATCACGCATTTTTCATTCAACCCTTTTTAATTTATGGTGTATAACAATTTCTGACCTACCCCAATTGAACAAGTATTAAATTTTATACAATTTTTTCAATGTCAAATATTTTTCACCCTCTCCTCAACATAATGTTGATTTAATTGTATGTGTAAAGAATATTGCTGCAAGTTTTCTCATAATTGTCACATGTCGCAGCTGCTACTCAATATTGTATCAGGGTGGTGCAGGGGGTGGTGTTTGCTAATAATATAAGTATACATGGAAAAGAATGTGCGCGCTCACACACAAAAGTAAAACGACACAAAAAAGAAGCACATAACATCACACACAGGCGGCACATACAAAAAAAATAGAAACCCTGTCGACATTGAAACACTATTTATCAAAGTGTCAGGTCATACAGCTCGATGAGAGCACACAAAAAGGAGCTTGCTGTACACGCGTTCTTTACACGTTTTACACGTACACTCAAACTCAACGTTAACACTCTGCAAGCTTGTTAGAAACGCGATATAATACAACACAATTTTCCGGTGTGAGCGATACTTTGAAAAATTGGACCCAATTTTCCAATAAAGCAAAAAAAAAACAAAACACAAACTGATTTCCCTGTGCGACTTTTATTCAGGCGGTTGCTTGCCTTATATGCACCCCTAGTTGAATTCCTCAGTTTACACCCTCAATCATGCACAATATCTTTCACTCGCACCACATACATACAACATCAACCCCAGATTTTGCATACCAACATGATTATAATATGTTGAATGAAAAAATGGTAACAACATGTTGAAATGTCGATCAGCACACAAGCATGAGTCCTCCTTGAGTGTGGTGGCTGATGTTTTGCTTCGGGTTGTGATGTTTTTGTTATTTTAGCTGTGCAAATTTTTGTGTTCTTTCAGCAGTTTGTATTTATATTATGGGAACCTTTCTTTTTTGCACGGAAAAGTTGTAAAGACTGTATGAAATATAGTTGGGAGGGATGACAATGACGACGATGTTTAGCGCTTGCCTCCGTCAAAATGTCAAAATAAACAAGTGTCAAATGTCAGGAAGTGGAAGCAAATCAATTTTTGCTAAATGTTTTAAGGATGTAGCTTATGGCATTGTTTTTATAATCGCAAACAATTCAACATGATTGTTATATATTTTAAAAATAAAATGGACAACGGAAACATTTTACGGTCTCAGCAGATACGGTCAATGTTGTGAACTAAATTTAGAATAAAAAAATGGCCCGGATATTACAGCACACGTGGGGGATGAAACGATTTCCATAAAACAATCAAATTTAGGATTCCTTTGCCAAGTCACATGTCTCACACACATATTTCCCCATATGATAAAATTTTTCACTATTTGTCATAGCATGTGTGAAAACCGAACAATTTATGTGCATAATTTTATGCCTTGTGTGTCGGTGTCTTTCCTTTTCCGCTATTCCCGGATGCGTTTGATCAATTGACAATTTTGGGTGGTAAAATATGGATAAAATATGAATAATGGTCCGTTCTCAAGCGGTGATGTGCGCCTTCAAAAATAACCGACCGGCGAACGTAGTACTCGTGTGTCTTCAATCTGCTTTCCAAAAATATAAATTTTCCCTCAACATTTTTTTTTTTTTTTTTATATAAACGCTTGGGCATCTTCTTGCCTCTTGAAGCATAACTATAATATGCGTTCACTGTGATATAACCATTTACCTTTTAGGTGTAGGGTTTAAGTAGGCCCCGGGAGGTCGATCAACAACAAAAATGACTTTAGATGCGGGCCATTTGACCTACAAATGGGGTTTATTTTTCATGTCATTTGTTAAATGTGGATGTTGTGTAATAGTGGCCGATTGTTGTGCTGTGCCTCAACGTACCCGACATCATCTTGCCAGCAAGTTGTTGTGTTTTTTTATTTATATTTATAATATGAATCGTTTTATTTAAATAAAAATACATTAGATCACATAATGTCCAATGTGGCCATTACATTGGGTCATTATTCTTCCAAGACATCCTCGTTTTCTCGCTCTGTGAAAACTCTGCAATGGTGCGCGGCATGGCGCGTGTTCCACTCACACTCCTTTTACACTTTTATATAACAATCCACGATGCAGCACTTTCATAGTCCACTGCACGTTGCTGGGTGCCCGTTTAATTTTCTTTTTATCACACCATTTAATACACCATCCCAACCGAAAGATATGGATGACTTTAACAGCAAGCGCATGCTATTGAGTTGGCACTTTGCGTGGGTTGAAAATCGAGATGGTCAATGCACGAGTGTCGAGCTTCCACCATCCATGGTATAATTCCATTAACAGTAAATACTTTTCCAATTACGGGATAAGGGTTTACCATCGATATTCATTTAAAATACGGATGCAATAAAGCAAGTAGAATTAGAAAATTCTCAATTAAACGGACAATAATTTTCACATGGATTGCTGTGTGGGGGCTAGGCTTCAGTGCAGGCTGGGGTCTGACCATGGGATACTTCGTTTATACTCAGTAAAAAAGGGGGTAGACACACAATTGCAATGCTATATTATTGCATAACAAGTTACCAACATATTATATAGAAAGCGCAGATCTTTTTCACAGTTAAGCATTCTGTGAAAGAGAGGACAGCCATAACAACCCCTTGCTAAAACGCAGTACACACGGAACTATATGCGGCACATAAAAAAGCAACAACGAATAATTGCGATGGTCTGTTTGCCTGTGCAATCTCTTGATCGCAATTAAGATATGGCGTGATTAATATTAGTATACCGCATCAAGGGAAAAACTTATATAAATAGTCCAATCATAGTTTCACATCTCTTTCACCTGAAGTCTGAGCTACCCAGCCACTTTTCCCTCCCCACTGCATGCCAACCCTTGTATGTTGTGTGTATTATGTTTATTTCAGAGTCGACATAAGCATATTCATTCAATAGTCGGTGTTTTGTTTCATTTTGGTGAGAATTTTTTTTTCTGCAGCATTTTTTTTCCTTTTGGAAACTATCTTCCTCCTCACACATATTGCACCTTTCTGCGTGTATAGGGGGAGAATATCAGTTCAGAACAAAAATCAGGGTGTGTAAAAATTGCTGTGGCAAAAAAAACTAAATCCACACAATAAATGGCTATTGAGAAGAATAAGGTGTTCTATAATAGGGGAAGAGAGGGGATGATGTAATGTGGCGCCCAGCAACATGTCTAATGTCTATTTGATTTGACAGATATTTCGTATACATTCATGGCTTATATAGAGGTGCTTATTCTATAGGTGGTGGGTAACGAGAATCCATAGTGGACGTGGAAGATTGAAAGAATATATAGAGCGTGCAGAGATATCGTGATGTGAATGCGGAGAAGCGTCCGTCTTTTTTGTGGTTCGATGATTTTATATTCACTCTATATAAATTGCTCTATGTGGATTTGTTCCACCCCTACTTTATATATATGTAATATGTCTCATTTCTCTTAAGGTTTAATTTATTTTATTTGTTTTGCCTCAATTTCGTTGTGCCCTATTAAGATTTCCCACACAAAATTGTGTGGTGTGTGTAGTGTAATAAAACGAAGAGCGCATGGTTTATATCAGGGGTGTCAAGGAGTAGGCATAAGCAATAAAATGAAGCGAAGTAAAAGTGTCTAATTGAGACGCCTGACAAGTGGACGCAAAGAACACAATTTTATATATATTTACAATACAGCGAGGTTATACCAACCAAAAGTGAGGCAAAACACACACAAAAACCAGCACAGACGATAAAGGAACGGAATTGAAACACTCTTCAAACAGAAAAGAGGCACAGAAAACGGAAGTGCGATAGATGGAGTAAAAAAAAAGAAAATCTTTCCAACAATACAATATTTCATATAATCGAAATAATTTCCCTTTTATTTACGTGCTTTTTTTTTTTGCTACTGTAGTATTTATATTTTGTTCGTTATTATCGTGGCAAAGCCCACCGCCAACAGTGCACACACCATGTCTAGAGAGAATCAAGCAAGTAAATACAATACAGCTGACTGCCAAACCGGGGCAGTAAGCTGGAGGAGGTTGGAGGCGCCAAAATGATGATGAATTCCTGTATATTAAAGGCCGCACCATACACCAAAGCAATGTTGTGTACAACGGCATTGAATAGAAGAAGGTCGTGCCTTGTGTGTGCTATGATGGAATTCATTGAAAATTTGTGTGTGGTGTGAGGTATGGGAATTTCTTATGGATGCCTTCCCTTTTATGGCAAATAATTGAAGGGCGATTGCTCTTCGATATCTATAATAGGGATATATCAGCATACCTATACATGTGTAATACTGGCTGGCGAAATCATGTGATCCTGGGGTTTGAGGATATGAATGCGTTTGAGTTTTTTTTTTTTTTTTTGGCGTGGGGGTGTTGTTGAATTTGTGCGTGAATGTTGCTGTACAAGGACTTATATAGGATGGAGTGTAAATAAAGAATTGACGTTGTTGTAATGTGTGGAAGAAAAGCTTCGACGATACCAAAATGCGAAGATGCTGTAGGGCTATTGAGTATTAAGACGATTGGAATATAGCGTCGAATGTGAAGGTGAATAAATTTTCATTTTTCTTCATTCACTTTTTTTTTTTTACTTTTTTGGAGGGTGGAAGCCTTTTTCCGTTTGCCGTCTCATCTCTTTCCGTATTTATGTACTTCTTTTTTTTTTGTGTTCATTCCCTTTAATGCCTTGGTATTTTTTCAAATGCCGTGAGCTACAAAAAAAAAAACAAAGCACTATCCAATTTTAATGTTGGCGCACTTCTTCCCGCATATTATATGTTGGAAATTTCTTTTGCCACAGCGTAACATTTTTTTCTTGTTTACTTTGTTGCCTATTTTCAGTTTCCACCCCCCAAAAACAATTTATTTTCATACCGATACCAAATTCTTTTGATTTTTAATTAACTTTTTATATGCGATGGGTGTAAACATTATGCTTTTAAGATCACAATTCACACACACACACGCAATGAGTATATATGTATCGGTTTATTCACATCGAAGAATAAAAGAATTTCTCCATATTATTATAGACATCCGTGATAAGTATGGATAAACATAAACATATTGTAGCCATAGCAGAGAGTAAATTTCATGTCGTGTTTGAGCTTTTCGTTTTTTACCCTGATGGTTCTCGGCTAATTTAATTCGGCCGACCCTCCTTTCTCGCATATTGGACGAAAATTCATTGTTTTCCAAGCGAAAGACGACAATGGGCGACCCTCTTATATTCATATAACAGCACACATTTACACACAAAGCGGGGTGCTGCGGCAATCCACACTATATGTACGTATAATGTACACTTTTCACGAGCTTTTGAATATTTAATGAAAGACTTCATTGAAATTGTTGTCGTATATTTTCGCTTTTTCGTCAAACAATAATTTTGGGGAAGAAACTTTTTCGCCAAGCAACTTTATGTCTTGAAAGAAAAGGCGCTGTGAGAATATATGCGTTTAGCGTCACTTATATATTATAATAATGGCAATTTTTTTTAAGTCTTTCTTCTTTTATTTTCAAATGATATACTTGTAAGAATGAATTTTCCCGATGAAAGGAAAAAGTTTGTGTGTTTTGACACCTTTTATGTGTTTAACCTATATTGGGATTTTACTTGTTTATTTACCTCCATCTTTTGAAATAAAACAGATCAACAAGGGTGGTGAAAACTGTAATTATAAACAACAAGTAAAAATAGACTTCATTAATGTTGTATAATTGTTATAACAAATGTTATGGGGCAAGGGGGGGTTCGGCAACTTAAACTACCGACCATATTTACTTAGTTATGTGTAATAAAGTTGGGACAACCAAACATTTAAAGTTGTGAGGAAATTAACGAGTTAAATAGTGAGAGAAAAATTATGTGTGCCGCATGATGCATTCGGAGTACGTATTTCCAAGTTTTCATGCATGCACCACATTGGGGTTGGTTAGTCTCATCTGAAGGCTAAACTTTTGTGTGCATGAAAACAGAACTTATGTATGTTTGAAATGTAAACAAAGATATTATAAACGGGAGAATATATATTCGGTATGGTAGAACGGAAGTTGCTCCTACATGTTTAGGGTAAACAAACGAGAACAAGAAAACATTATAATATTATAGAGCGTATTGTTTAAATGGTATTGTAAAATATGCCAGGCAAGGGATACGAAATTTGCATTTAGTAAGAAATATACATTTGTTTAGACATGTTTTGGGGAAATTGAACATTTTACATATTTCCACATACATAATACATTCCAACTGCATATTATAGCACGGAATGAGATCATACAAATATTGTATGTATTTTCATGTGTAATGTGCATTCCTGTTTACTTCCGTTACCATTTATTAGCATGCGTATTTCTGAAATGCAATAATAAATATTGCGAATTTTCCAATTTAAAATGCAAGAAATTTGCCATTTTTCTTTTAAGTCATGCAATTTGAAAAATTCAAACTGAAAGTGAACAAATATGTGAAACAACAAAGTCCTCATATTGTGCTCTACAGATTTGAGCCCCTTACACAACTTTCAGCTGCATTATAAGAAGAGGGGATGTGGGAACGTTTGCTGTGGCATTTCTCCGAATAAATGCATTTTCGAAATTGTTTTTCCAACTTTAATCCACCCGTGAGTGACATTTTAATTAGTGATGACAGTGAAACCGACTAGCTCTCTTACACATAACACAACATGCACATATAAGAAATAAAAGCAAACAAGATTGAGACATAAACTTGTCTCATGCATATAGCAATAATGACTCCGAATACTGTATGGAGTCAAAGTGATTGTAATCCCAATGTTTGATGATCAAAATATTCACATAAAAAACAAAAATCAAACAGTTTCAACATTATCTCATCTGCATCGTTATTCAATGATGGTGTAAGCTCGTTGATAAATCAATGGCAGCCTTGTGTGCGAGATTATCTCGTGGAATGCTTCATCTTCAACTTAATAAAAAAAAATTCCACGACACAATATATGTGTTGGTTTAATTGTCTTAACTTTATGAAGATAACCAAAAATAAAATATCGACTAATTTTAGTTTTCTATTAATACAAATTGAAGTTGCTTTTGAAAATTAAAAATAATTTTCTACCATTAACTATTTAACTATTTTAGTTGTTGTGTAAGCAAGCAATAGAAAATTCTTTGTGCTCATAAATTGTTGAGAGTTAATTATAAAGAGAAGTAAAAAATAGCATAACATTTCTATTTTTTTTTGTTAATTGAATGTAACGTAATTGCAGAAGAAATATTTCTACTTGTGTATCATTATACTCGAAGTTAAATATAGTAAATATTGTAAGTTTTTATCGTCGTCGTTTTAAACGTCTTCGTCATTAATAGATGGCACGATTTAGAGACGCACGTACATTTAAAACATGAAAAAAAATTGAACACAAGTCAGTTTATTGTAAACACAAGAGCGATACATAAAAATGAACGAACACAGGGAATGGTGGACTGTGGAGATTCATCTTAGACAAACAGAATTTAATAACCAGTTTTAGTATGCTTTTTGTTTCCATTTATTTATTTATTTATTATTGTTATCATTTTCATTTAGAGTCTGTATTATATTTTTAAGACGTTTGCTATTATTTTCAAGAAACAGCCAATGGCATTTCAATAAAACCGTTATGCTCAAACGTTTCATTTTGCTTTTTAATATTGCTCTGGATGGCTGTTTGGAAAATGAGTTTCGAAGTTTAGAACAATTCTTTTTTTAATTGTGTTTACTTTAAAAAGTTTGTTCACAAAAAATACAATATGGAAATTTAATATCCCTTCTTGGAAAGTATCTATAATGAACGCAATTTGGATTGAATTATAAACATTTATTTCCTTTAATTATGTAATGAATATATTGAGTTGAGTATTGGAATTTTTCCCATTGCGTATTTGTTAAGAATTTCTTCTAGGAATTAATAAATTTAATACGAATTAGCTATTGTGAAAATTATTTTATGTATCGGAATTCCGATTAAATCATTCTTTCTTTGTATGTAATATTTGCTATGAAAATGATTACCTCATAATATATATAATTATAATTTATTTCATTACAATCAATGAATAATTAACGTATTCAAATTCATTTATCTGATAGCGCAATAGCTAGTTAATTCACGTAAAATGCCTGTGGCTTTTTTGGAAAATACCACAAAATTTTGCTAATAATCCAATTCTCTTTATTTCTACCAATTATAATATGGAAGTTTCTAATTATGGAAGTACCTTTTGCAAAATTATGTTGGTCTAATAATTAATATGGTCAACAGACAACAAAGCAAAATGCATTTTGCATTCATTCATATTATAGGGAATAAAGCAAATACATATTATTTTTAAACAAATTTCAGTTCACTTTATTTTGCCATTACTGAATATTATTGTGGTATTTTTACATTATCATTATTGCCATTTTCATTTCGTATAAATAAATTAAGTTCAGTGGGCTTCTATGAATTGTAACACGCGAAAACCTACAATCAATATTTTCAATGTTTATTTTAATGCATTTAATTATTAATCACATTATTTTAAATTGTATCTCTAAAAGCTTCTTCTTTTGTTTTAGTTTCAAATGTAAATTTGAAATTAATACATTTTAATGCACCATAGGCTATCAGTGAACATAATAAGCGCCACTTAAAATTAAAAAAAAAAAAATTGTTAAATTTATTGCTTTTCATTGATTCATTTTTAAAGTCCATTCTTTTCAAACAGATAATTAAGTTCCAATGTAAAAACGGTTTTATTGGGAAAATGTGGATCCGTCTTGAGCTATTAAATTGCATAGTTTGTAGATACCAAAAATTATAGGCTTTTAAAACCCAAAACAAATTGGCCAAAAATTCCATCCAATCTTTGTATAGAAAACGCGCACAATAAGAAAAAGGAAAACACAACAAAACTCGTTAGTGAGTCGCTCACAAAAATTGAATTTTAAATCAATAGAAATTAAGTTTAAGTTTCGATAAAACTGGGAAACCAAGTTTTTTATTTTTTTATTTACACAAACTTTGATCTTCAAGTCGATGAACCTGTCTTTTAATAAAAAAGTTTAATTTCTTATTCAAAATACTACAACATAAAATGCTTTGAATGAAATTTTCGCAAACTTTTTTATACTCTGATTACCAAAATTATGTTTATCCAATATGTTTGTGCCTGCACCCCAAAAAAAATAAAAAATTGAAAGCACACAATGATGTAACCCGGTAATTAAGATGTATGTAGACAATATACAAAAGAACAATGTTGCAAAGAGTAAAAAAACCACATGTATGCCGTTAATCAATAATAAAAGTCAAGAAAAAACGAAACAAAATAAAAAAATTGCTGGCTTGCTTTCCACATGTACGATGAACGTACACTTCTACCGATATTGGTTTTGATTTATTCGGTAAAGTTTGTAAACAATAATGTACTACATATGCTTGTACGGGGGAGGGGAAAATGTGACAGCCAGGGCTCTAGTTATGCGGAGGCATCGTGACCCACAAAAATGAAATGAGGGTGAATTTAAAAAAAAAGAAAATTGTATAAGCTATAACATTGATGTATTGGTGGGGAGGAGGAAAAAAAAAATACCACCCGTGTGTATAGAATGGATTGAAAGGTTTATACATTTTACCTACATGCGAGTTTAATGTGTAGAAAGTATTTCGTTATACGCGACTTGGTGAATTTTCCAAGCGGTTTGATATTGTGTTAGGTCATAATGTCAAAACTGAAGCCCATTTATAATACCAAAAAAAAATGTTTGTCATTTCCCTACCCCAATACACATTTTTGGTCCTATTGCTGAGATAAAATATTATGCTTTTTCTGGTTTGTTGAAAATTATTGTCGAGGGCGAAATACACACGCGTTGTGTCAGTGAATATGTCAAGGTTGCGGCAGTGCGGGAAACATCTTGTTGCTCTTGAGGCTTGTAGCTTCAACTTGTCTTCCTCCAAATATTATTCCGATTCGTTTTGTTTTGCTGTTGAAATATTTTTTTATATTTTTTTTTAACATTTTACATGTGTGCGCCCATATTTCTATGCGTCCTATTTGTTCATGCCTCGTACACATTTTGTTGTTTTTATTTTATTTTTTTTGGTCCCGTTGTCACCAATTTTTTGTCTCCACCCTGACTTTCCAGTCAGACCGCATTTACATTTGTCACTGTAACTGACAGTGAGAGTCCAACCAGCGATGGAAAACCGCACAGAGCTAACTTTTTTGGTTCATTTCCGAACACTCTTTGCATGGCACACACATATGATAAATCCGCCACCCATATATTGTGTGTTGTGTTGGTAACATCAACCCCAATGGCCATATAACCCACACCCACTCTCCCAACAACCCACATACTAACTATGTGAGCCAGAGTAAAAATGAAACAAAGAGGCGGGGTGCTACATAACTGGTTAGAACAAACAGTGGGTAACAGAATGGATAAAAAAATGAATTGAGAAACAGGAAAAAAAAAAAGAAAAAAAAAAGAGGAATGAAATCAACAAAAATGAATTGTTTTTTGTACAAAGCGACATCAAAGGGGCGCACGGTGATGGGTGGTGCACATGCAGCTATTTTTTTCTGCAGTAGCTTACTGATTTTAAAGAATTATACACAATGTGTGTATGGAATTCGTGTGTATAAACAACAAACATCATGGTTGTGGCGGCTCCCAACCCTGTCGGAACCAATTATTCAAAAAAAAAAAAAATTCCCCCGCGTTCTTGCACTAGAGTTATGCGCACGACAAAATTCAACACAGAAGCAATTTAATAATTGGTCTGCATGGTCCAGTGACATCAATTGCAGAGTTTCATAATATTTCAATCAATTTTTTAACAATTAAATATCCATTTATGGTTCCTTTTTAGTGGTTCAAAAAATTTATTTTTGACGTGGTCTAGTTTTTGAACAATCACAATATTTAAATTGCAACAAGGGTTGTTGCTTCATTACCAAAAATAAATACCGCTTTGTCGTTTTAAATTCCATTCTTAAATGGCAACATTTTTGGGAATGCCACTTAAAATCATGTAATTGTGACAAAAAAAAATTCATCACAAAACGAATGAACAAGCGGTTCCCTAACTTTGTCTGTGTTAATATTCACGTATAAAGAAAAATTTGAAACAATTTATCTTGCTTACAAAATGAATAAAACACATATAAACAACCCCATTCACAACACACGGTGACAATGTCATTGAACGGGCGAAATTAGAAACACACAGCACCACCATTGGAGCTTTAGATATATGAGGAGACACAAAAGTTTGCACCCTGATTGTGATCCCTCAATCCACAATCACACTTTATACATGCACGAGCCTGTAGTGTTTACCTGAGAGTTGCCTTGAAACTTTTTACACCCCTCTCAGCAGGCTGGTCGCGTACAATATTTTAATACATCGTCTTTTCTTCAGTTGGGTTCAAGTCGAGCTTTGTGCTTTTCTATATATTCATTTCACTTTCGGCCAAACGGCAGGATTGAGAATAGCTTGGGGGGGGGGGGGGAATAAGACATCTATTTATTACGCCACCTTCTTATCGCATTGCTTTTTCAAAACACCGAGCGGTGAAGGGGTGGCGGGGTTGTCATTTTATTTGGGTGGTTCATTTTGAATGTAGCATTTGTATAAAATACTTGCAAGCATATAATATGTCATATGTACGTCCTGTTTACGAGCGCGCTTTTAATGGACAACTATGCGCACAATTTAGCGTGGCTTTCTTGCCTAAATAATGTATACATCTTTACTGTTATGTACCTGTGAAATAAAGACGGCATGTGGCAGTCTCAGTATAACACAGATATAAAGCACAAAAGTTTCTTCTATCACGATGTGGTTAAAGGGGTTAAGGGTTCGAAATATTTTTGCATAAACAATTACTTTGCTCAATGTTTGTAATTCATGCAATAACGTCCCTAATATTCCTTCATGTATGCCTACATACATACATGTATGAACAGTTTGCTTATTGCGTCGATGGTGCGCCTCCACCCTGTTTAAATATGAAGTAGTTTTGTTTTAGGGGTGGGCACACAAGCAACATAGCGGAATAGCAAATTTTCTAATTGTGTATATCACGCGATAGCGATGTTAAATGCTGAGAATATAAATTTGTTGCAATTTTAAGTTGATTTACAATGCAATCGCGAGTATTTGAGCTTATATTATATAAATAACCCGCGTCGCGTCGCGGCGGTACCGACCTGTATGTGAATTTGTTTTTATTTTAATATTAATTTCAAGAAATCATAGAAAGTCACACAATAACATCAGCAGTTCCACTTGTAGGTCACAAAGAACAATGGAAATACGCACATTTGTTTGTGCGCGTATAAGCTTTTGACAATAATCTACTTCTCAGTTAAAAGGGAAACAGGAATTCAAACAGAGGAGGATATTCCTGTAGTGTTCCACATGCATCCTTTACACTTGTTTGTCGGAAATTAATAAGTCACAAAAAGCTTTATAAAACCACATTGGTGGCAGAAGCATATTTTTTGTTACACAAATTGCGGGCGCTTTAAGCTTTTAATTTACACACACAGATTATGTTTTAATATTTTGATGAAAATGTAAACGCAATAGCTTGAAACATGCCGTTATGTAACGAATTAGTGGGATAAATAGCTTTAGTTATGGCGTGCTTTTAGTAAATTTGTAGTTTTCTGGTGGAATAGGTAAAGAGGCGTTTCAGAAGGGTGGGTAAATTATAAAACGCATTAAATTGCGTCACATTTTAATTGCATTTAATGGAAATATGAGGATTATTTGTTATTTAAAATTGATTATTTTTTTGTTATAAAAAATATTTAATGCATTTGTGAAATAAATTTTAAATGCGGATGGATTTTTGACATTTAAAAATAATTTTACAAAACAATATTTAAGCGATTGTAATCAACAAAATGCCAGTGGAGACAGCAATTTGTTTATTTTTTTTGTTGGAATCAAGTTTTAGGTGGTCGCACAACTCAATGATTTTGATAAAACAAAACTTGATAACCAAACGCCTTCTCAACATAATATGGCGTGAATTTCTATTAAATACAGGGTTCGGCAAACACATTACACATTTACAATAATAATAATGTGCCTTTATGTATGCGGGACTTTTAAATTAATGAATTATATTCCACATTATACTGTCATGCAAATTTAAATGTGATTTTTATATTTTTAATAAAATGCCAAATTTGACATGATTCGGAAACATCACACCATAGCATTGTTTGCAGCTTTTATTTATGATGCATTCTTGTGAATAATGTCACTATTTTGTTGTATTTTTCAAAATATTTATTTAAATAAAATTGAGATAAATTTTTGAGTACTTTTTTGTGTGAAAAAAGTCTTTCCATGCCGCAAAATACTTCAAAAAAAAAAGTCAAAAAGTACAACAAATTCTAGAATAGAATAAATTGTTTTCTCATCATTACCAAAATATCTTCAATATTATAGATGTATGGGATTATGTAGTTGTAGAACTTTTATATACAGAATAAGTCTCTAAGACAAATACATTCGCACTATAAAACTTTTAATCACACCTTCAATGCACGTATCTGGCATTCCTCGACAATCATCTGCAATACCTTCTCTATGCGGAATAACAAATGGACGCTCCTCCACAACATCATTTACTTTCCATTCACGATTTATCGTTATAACTAAATATAAAGCCGCATTGCTTTAATTACATAATACTATAAGATTATTTCAACTCGATTACATTTTCATTGGAGCTAATTGAGGGAAGCCCAAACGATGTAAATTGTAAATCCATCACATAACTCCATACATAATGTATTGACAATGTGTATGTGATGTGTGCCGTTCATGTTGCGCTTCAATGTATAGCTGCAGTCAGCATATTATGCAGTCAGTGTGTAAGTGGCTGCGAAGGTAGATAGTAGCTTCTAAGTGAATGCATTTTGGTGCATGTTCAATTAATCCCTGACTGCACAAGTTATTAATGATGAGTTACGAGCCACTTGAATCAAGAAGCGCGACATGGTTTGTGGATCAGCATCATGAACTTTGAAGATCAATGATAGAAATAATAATGTATTTAGATGAATGCGCATTTATGTTTTGTGTAGACGTGCTCAACAACCTAATAGCATTTAATCCGGTTCGAAAGTATATTATTATGCATCATTGGATGATTAAAACGCGGTGCTGAGTGTAGTTTAGTTACTCATTCAATTAATATTCCGTAAATACCAAACACATTGAAGTCGTTTGTTGCACTTACACTGCAGTTATATTATTATGTAGCTCTGAGAATTATGCCACATATATCACTACATGTTCTATATAATTAATGAATGAAAATGAATGCTTACAAAAAGATTTTATGCAATGCATATAGTGAGGAATAATAAATGTTGAAAGAAGAGCACCTTAACCATTGAGGAACTACCTTTCCTACAATACTACAGAATACACATTCTATACTTCAAAATGTAAATGTAATGAAAAAGACCCGTTACCAGTGTTAAGAAGGGCAAATATAACCGAAGACAGAGTGGAAAAAATTGACTTAAATAGAAAATTATGAACGGTGATAGTGAAAAGATTTGTTTAATTGATTAATTTGAGAGGACTGGTTTTGTTGATGGTCGCCTCTTTATGTGCATCGCATACTTAACTATTTCGTTGATCGATTTTTTTTTCTTCACAACGACTTTAACCATTTCATTTTTGGGAATCATTTAACTAAATATATATAAAGGCGGCTTCATATACTCTATCGGCATATTAAAATAATTTCTCTTTCACTTTTTCTACTTTATAGTGATGCCCATTTTCGTTTCATCATCACACACATTTCATTGAGTTTAAATGCTTGAATATATGTTGCGTCTGTTTCAATTAATTGAACGAAAATATTTTGTCTCAATGAAAATATGATATCGAGACTTAAATCGACATAAGATATGATGGTTGCCCTATGCGCGGAGTCGTGTGTGGCTTTGCTTTTATTTATATTTCAATAGTTATTCATATTGGAACATGAACATTAAGGTACAAAGATCCACACAATGGGACTGAAATTCATTTAGTTTATGTGCGTCTTCTCAAGTGGGTATGCCTACTTTAATTTAATAACTATAAGTAATTGTAGAAAAATAAAGAAGATAAATTACAAATATGCCTTGAAGTACCTACATCTTGGTGATATGAATAGAATTGGGATAAATATGATATGTAGGTACAATGAATTGGATATCAACCGAGTATGTACATTAAATCGTTAAGTGAATGTTGGCATTGTACAATTGTCTACTCATGTAGTTGATTGGGCGCCTATTCATATTATTGTGAATGGCGCCGTGTACTTTGTATGATTAAAATTAATGAGGATGTAATTAATCAAATCGTTGAAGCATTTGTCCTAATTAGTGTGGTGTTACTATTATTGCCATGTTATGTGTGTAGGGGAGGACTAATTGGGGTTGGATGTTTGATGAGGATGCCATACGTATGTTCTGTCTATGTTTTTTTTTCGCATATGTATTTTGAATAATTATGTTGTGGGTGGTTTTCCCATAATTAATATAATTTAATGTCCTTTTGTGATTAAATTTAATTGTTAAATTAATTTTAAAAGTATCATTACTTAATTGAATTAAATCATTTTAGTACATAAAATTATATGCTCTAAAACAAATCGTAAAAACCGCAAAAAAAAAAAATTTTTTTAGTAAGAACTCACGAGAAATTGCACGATTTTCCGCGGTAATGTTTTATAGGTTTTTTGTACAATAACACCCAAAGCGGAAATCTAATAATCACCAACTTAAATATAGTCTTATTTAATCGCGAAATTAAACCGCGAAAGCTGCGAAAAAAATCGAATGATAAAACGAAATTAAGTTACGATGATTTATTTGTATTTCCTTTTATGAAATTTAAGTATATATTTAAAAAGGAAGGCTTTCATAATCAAATCTTTCAACACATTTTAAGATCATGCCATTTAATTAATTGAAAGTATAAAAAACAAAAAGGGATCAGTACTTCATTAAGTATAATCCATTTTTAATTGACAACATCGTCATAAAATGAAAGCACTGTAATTTCCCTCACATGTTCACTTTCATCATGTTGACCTCTAAAATATATTCGAGTATTTCACTTATACTGCTCCAACCAGTACAATATCATTAAAGTCATTAGGGTACATCAACATTAAAGCATATAATTGGTAGCCCCAATATAAATTACATTGCCTACATGTTACTCCCCGTAGGTTGAAGCGGTTGACCCCTACTGAATGTAACTGTTATACCTATAGACACTTGCTTCATTCAAACGATGTACATAACCCACAAGTCAATATTACATATTACACTGCAATATTATATTCCTGCCATATTTATCAAATTACAGAGTTTAAATAAACCACAGACACAACAAAGTGACCACTCCTTTCATCATTGAGCGATATGTATTGCTCTCGGATACAATTTAAATTAAAGTGGGCGGATATAATGGTGTAAGGTCCTTCCAATTCATGTACAACATAAATAAATACGGTATACGTTACTTAATGATCCTGTTTTACTTTGTTGCGGTGATTAATTCCAATTTTCATTAATAAATTTAATGTTGAGTATATAATCTAGGGAAGTGTATTTTTCTTAAATGACCTTCCAACTGGGGTTTATTTTGAAGACATATTAGGCTTGAACTTTTGTAAAATATTCTCACGGTCAAAAAAAATTGATATATTTTATAATTGAGTGAATAAAGTAATGTCATTTCTACGTTTAAAGGATCTTAATACTGAAAATAAGAATCTATTTCTACTGCTGTGACTCACAGCTTAACAATTTAAATCGTCTTAACGTTATACTTGAGTAAATCTTTCAACAGTAAAATAAAGAATTGAATATTAATAAAACAATTTATAAAAATATACATGAAATCCTTTAAGAATAATTTTCATCTCTACCTCCTACAAGACAAAACAACGCTGAAAATGTCACTCAATTCTTCGTGACATTACAAACATATTTACAAATCTTTAATATTTTTTGTATTACTCCGATTCAAATCAAATCCGTTTTTTGTCCAGTATAAAAAAAAACTTTCCTTTTTTTTCCCATTGTCTGCATTATTTAGTTATATTTATTACTTTCGCATTTACAGCATGTCAAGTCTGTTTCAATTATTAGACACTGAACACCTACCTGTCAGTTTAATGTCAATTTGTAAAACAATTTGTCTCTTTACATGCTTCCACATATGGTGTTCTTTTGTCGATGGCCGCAATATTAATTCGCCTGTCTCATATTTCGTTTTCTTAATCATTTGCAGGCTTCTTGTCTTCATTTTTTGTAAGCTAGTAGTTTGACTTAATTGGCTTTATTATACATACATCCACGGTACTTGGTTAATTCGTTTTAATATGACTGGAATTAATTTTTTTTTTAACGTGTCATGCAATTTTAAATGTAATCCAATAAGTGGTTTTGACTTTGTTTTTAAATCAAGGCTTTAAAGTTGAATTGAAATATTTTTTAAAGATGTATTTAAGTATTTAAATAAATTGTATTTCTATAAAAATGATGGCTTTATTTTTCGCTACATTGTGTACAGCATAGATAATACTTGAAAGTTCACGCAACATAGCTTAAATCCAGTAATTATTTTCCCTTTGCCATTTTAGTTTCGCATTTAAATGCCTTTGAAATTGATTTTGAAACTCCACAGCTTCTAACACAAAACCGACTATAACCACCCTTCCCCGTATGTCTTGTATCCTTTGTAACGCAAATATAGAAGATTTTGCACGAGCTTATAACATCCAGCATAATATGCATCAGCTCCACCAATCTTCCACATCAAAACATAAAATAATGTATGTATTTAGTTATAGTTGTGTATTCGCATATACAGTGGTTCTGCTTTACACATCATCGTTTCACATTCCTGGCAATCCACCTTTAACCTTCCGCCATTGAAACGGAAGCGTCGCATAATTAAATACGAGACAATATTGAAAATTTTCATGGTATGTGGCAAACGGCATGGCATGGCATTTCATGGCAATGGCAGTGCGACGAGGAGGCAAACGCAATGTCAAAAGTGTCACGAACTTTATGATATTGTGAATTTCATTTGAGTCGTGTTATCCCTAAAAGCCTCGCCAACAATACCTTATAACGACTGCAGTAATCCGATGTCAGGCTATTATTGCCAGCAATCCCATTTTTTTCGTTTGACATTCAACGCTGCGCCGAAAGCGTTATATGCTTGTTGGTGGTTGGCTTTTTTTTTGTATATTTTTTGTTGTTTTGCAAGGGGAGGTTGTTGCTGGTTAAAAAGTATGGTGGCTACACACACCGACAGATATATGTTTAGGTGTATTTGGAAAGAAATGTAACATAGGTATGTAGGGGGAAAAAAAAAATCCGATTCCCATGTAATCGCAAAGTGCGCGAGAGCTGTGGAGATTAAATGTCAAATCATGGTAAAAGCGTCACAACGCGAGAGTATGAAAAGAGGTAAACAAACCAGCTAAACAATTCTACACCGATGTTGTTTTATTTCCGGGATTTTATTTTATTTTTGTTTCCAAATGCAGTGTATCTTCCACCCCATTTTTGCGTTTTCATCTGAGCACACACACACAAATGCCACATTGTTGTCGTTATATGCTTAATGTTGTTTTATTGTTGGCATCCTCAATATTGCTGCAAAATAATGAATTTAGAGCAATGCTTTAATTAAATTCCGACTGTTTGTATGAAACGAATGGCCGTGCAAATGGTCGACACAAAATATTCACAACGAATTCTCTATAATAGGTATAATATAATATGGTACACCCTTATGCATTCACCCTGTTAACTTTTTCCTCAACTGCTTTATAACGATGCGCTAACACAGCGCAACATTTATAAAAAAAAGTACTGAAACGCTCGCGAAATCATTTGATATTAACATATTTACAAGGCCCTGTTTTTTTTTTGCAGATGCTCTGCTGTAGTTTGGTCTCGTAACAATTTTTATAGTTTTTATGGTGTTTGTTTTATTGTTTTAAGGGTCTATTAAAAACAACGACTGATTCGTTCTCCCAAATGAGTTGTGCTTTTTATTTACTTAATTAATGCTGCTGCATTTCAACATTCCCATTTTAATTTTAAATAATATGGAAAATAAAAATCTCTGCAAATTGCTTGTTTAAATTTACAAGTGCATTTTAAAGAATTTTTTAATTTTCAAATACTATGATTTAACTAGCATAGTTTAAAGTACTCAACACACTTTTAATTTAGGTTCATTCGTTCGCATATTTACAAGTGACGCAGTGAAGCAAAATCACCCCAAAGTGGTGTGCTAAAAAATTACGACTTACTGTACCAAGAAAATGTCGAAAAAGAAAGTGCACAAAAAAGAAATAATTGTTGTAGCGGCAGCAGCGTTAAGAAAAGAAAATACTTTAAAATTCCTCAAGCCTTTTTTCCCGTTGTGTACTTACTTTTGTTCATTTTCTTTTTCTATATTTTACTTTTTTGGCTTGTTTATTAATAGGAAAAGAACCTCTCATTATTTTTTTCGAAGCATTAGCTAAAGGTCGTGTCCGTGGGATCAGGTTTTCCTTGACACAATCTACAGCGTTCTTGCACGTTTCATCACAAGCATAATTTTCTACGTCTAGCTAAATTCATCTACATACTTAAATACATATTACATTAGCATTGCGTCAGCGTGTCTAAGCTTAACTTAAATACGCAAGGTGACAACTGATGCCGCACTGCACAGTTGAAATGAACAAAACACCAACTGGAGGCAATGCAAATAGGGAATGGGTGTCGAATGGTCAACACAATTAAGTGCCAATATAAGGCATCGCTTTCATTGTCTTAATAACATTTTTTTTCTGGTCCACATTTTTGTCTCATTGAGTGTCCCGCACCACAGTTATACAGGCTGAAGACACAGAAAGACTTTATATAAGAAATACTCAGAATCATATTACATATAAGAAGAGTGTCAAAAAAATATTATGTAATGAAGCTGTGTTACATTATAGTGAGGGTGACATTTTTCTACAAATATACATTCTCTGGAATCGTATATTACGGTACTAAACACTTTATGGAAAAATTCTCCGTTTTCAGTTGTCACTGGTTGCCTCTTTTTTCTCATTAAGATTGCCCTCCTTATCACTTACATCGCATGACAACCGCGCTTTAAGTACCACAGTGACACAACAAACACCAACTTTATATTATACGCCCAAGCTGATTGCTTCACATTTCACAAAGATCATTTCTGGGAAAAATTTAAACGAATGAAACAAATTAAATCGAGGCTCTGCAGCAGTTCCCTTCCTGAATGTTGGTTGAATGTATTTTTTGCATTGCACTATTTTGTAGCTGAACTTCCTCTGGCTGTTTGTCTTCGTAGAATTGAATGGATAAACATTTCAAGCATCTCTCCTAATATAATAACGCATTTGTTCCGTGGAAAAAAAAATTGTATTCATGCAGACAAAATATTGAGTCACTTTGTTCCTTTCTAATTGTAAATTTTATAATATTAATAATATTGAAAAGAAGTGCTTTAATTCAAAATTTACATCCACAGTTAATGGATAGTTTGAAATTAATTTAAATTACTGGAATTTTAACAATTAAGGACATGTCACAAAGTAATCTAAACCATCAAAAAAGGGTTAATAATGGTTTTATGTGACTTTTAAAAGGTGCAAAAATTTACATCCTTAAATGGTTTATGTTTACGCATTGTTGCTGATCCTTGTAATGAAATATAATTTCATATTAAATAGCCGTGCACATACCGACGCGGGTTGTCGCGTTTTTCAATCCTTGTCAGTGTGAAAACAAAAAAACACAAAACGGAAAGAAATTTCGCAATTTCAAATAGATTGCTTCTCTCATCGCTTCATCAGATGTACGCGCTTCCATGGCAAGGAGGTAAATATTATATGCGAGCTTTTTGTGTATAATTCCTTCAACAATTTAGCACGACAACAATTCAACGCGTGTTTTTGTTCGCCTTTTAACGGCTGCCGGTGCTATTGCTGATACTTTTTATCACTTTATGTTTGTTTTTAGGGCACACGGTATGCTGCCGAACACATATTTATAATATTATTATTATTATTATTATTGTTATTATTGCGACAACACTGCAAGTGGGGGGATGGTATGGGAGCCACCATGAGAAAGCGATATAGGGTGGTGGTGTGCATGAGTGGCAAATGGTTGGCGTTTTAATTTTGCAGAATACAAAAAAAAAATGGCCACCCTTATTCCTCCTGCAAATGCAAGCAAATGATGGAGATGTGAAATTTTATGTGAGGAAAAAAAATACAAGCAGTGAAAAGAATTATTATTCGGTTGGTGAAACATTGGAATAAATGAAATTTTACTTCCTTTCACAATTTGTGTTCCGGGAGGCGCTTATATTGGCGTCACTGTCTTTGATGTGACACCCTCAATATCTCGCTGTATTTGATGGGCGCGTGCACTAACACAGGACGAAAGGTGTGGCACATAATCATGCATATACATATAACGTGCAGTTATGATTCTATCATCTTCGTGCCCACTTTTTTTGTTCATTGTTTTTATTTGTGTGTTCACCGGGGTTTATGTCTTATTTTTTGTCATTGTTCGTCTTTATCATTTATTTCTTGTTTGTTTGTTTTTTCTATTTCGTGCCACTTCATTGCTTTATTTATATTGCCACACATTTTTCTATCTGTGGATTTTTCTTTTTGGCACATTTATGGAGCCTCTCAATTTTTTTTTTTCATCCCTTGTACTAATGAATTATTCTATTCACGTTTGTTTTTGTAATTGGGTGGATATTATGATTTTCGTGAAGAGTTCCATTAATTTGTGGAATCGTCTCTTGGTTATTATAAAATTATAATATATTTGGAAGAGCTTAACTTTAATTAAGTCAATTTTTAAAGCAATAATTGGCAGTAAGTCAATATGAAAAGTATTTTTAAAATATGAATCAATTTCATAAAATCAATTTAAAATTATTATTTAGTTTGTAATTGTTTAACAAAACTTAATTAATAAATTAAAATTCAATACATTTTTTTATAAACTTCAATAACCTCTTTTTTAAATGTCCTAATAAGCATTGAAATCATTTCACGCAGCACAAATTTAAATGCATTGGCGAAAGTGGCTTTTCACTTATTATGTGCACTTAAAACTTTTATTTCATCCCTTAAAAAATATATATGTACAGCTTAAAACATGAAAGCGCTGTACACACAAATAATATGCTCTCGCACTATATAATGTTCATCTTTATTTCGTATATGTAAATATAAAATGCAGAAATTGTTAAATGAAAGCATCTGTGCTTCAACAATTCGGTTCATAAAGTAATTTTTTGTTTTTTATTTGCTTCCATCTCTATTGCTGCGAAATGTATTTAATGTATGAAGTATATGCGAAGTTGTTCGGTTTTATTATACACGCGAACTGTCTCTTCTCAAGTATCAATCTTGTTTCAAACATTAAACTTCTTTTTCGTTTGTGTTTCATGTCATCGTCATTTTTAGTGTGTGTACGCTTTCTGCACTCAACGAGTATTGTTATTTGACTTTTATAGATATGAAACACTTCGTCAACTTTTCCTCTTCAGCACGAAGGAACTTTTCAATTTGAAATTTTCTGTTTCAACTTTTGCCCCAGCCATTACAAATAAAATAAAACTTAAATGATAAAGAAATTGTGTGCTGCATTAAGATACGCTTCAATCTTACATATTCCTTTATTTCACGTGAATTTAAACTTGTCTATAATAACATAGAAGTTAGAATTACACAATGTACACTATAATTTAGATTATACTCGAATTCATAGTGTTAAGACTTAAACCCTTTGACAAAAGCTTTATTATAGATTAAATTCTTATTAAACGGAATTTCCCGAAGCTGTTAAATTGATGTTAAAGCGCGACATCACTTTAATTATTATAATCTCCACCGTATATACATTGTTAACGAGTTGCTGTAGGCCGAGAGATTTGTACCACGTCTTAGACGCATCGTCTAATTACAAATTAAACACATTTCTATTTAATTAAGGTGATGCTCTGCTTAGGTGTTAGCGAGTTACTACATAGTTGTATAGTGCGTTAAAGTACTCGTGTATATTGTGTTTCGGATTTTATTTGACACCAAACTCAGTGTGTACCTTTAATACCTCAAATAACGTGTTGAGATGGATGTGCCATGGTGTTATTATTATGTGTTCTTGTCACATCATAAATATGTAAATCACTTAAAGCATCTAGACACGAAGTAGTACTCATAAAATGATATAGGTAAATAAATATATTCAGCAGTTGACGTATAAAGTTAAATTAGTGTACTTTCTGAACTTTCTCCATGACAAACTAAATATAACATTCATGCGAGAATATGTAATACATAAATGCATGTGTTTTTATTAAACACGATGTGACCAATGCTTTGATATGTCTCGCAGTCACTTAATTGCGCCCGGTTGTTACACCTTTCCATGTTTTTGCGGATGTGTCATGTGAGCTTTTGACATTAATAAAATTTGCGCGTGTTCGTTGGTTGGCTTATTAACTTTTATTGCGTCATTTTTTATTGTAACACCATCAAACTTTTGCATAGAAAAATGTTACTTTATGTGTAATATCTCCTTGCAGTGTGGTCTTTTATGTTTAATTCATTTAATAAGCATTATAATATGACTACCGCATTATATTACCATCCATCTTAATTAATGTCAAAGTGTATGGCATTAACTTAAATGGCATGTATAATATGTGCAACAATAGCTTTAAGCTGCATAAGGACGCCCTCAAATCAATGTGATGGGTTGTAGTTACACTTTAACATTCGTATATTATGATATGTGGCAATATTCATAAGTAATTGCATCCTCTTGGTTGTTGATAGTACTCAGTTCAATTGACTTATATACAACATGTACGTATTTGTGTAAATTAAAGTGCAACTTTACCACAATAACCAATTCACATACAGCTAGCTGCAAGACGACGCAATAATAATGGCAGCAGTCTTACTGCATATGTATAACTGGGAGAGTTGAATTGAATTCCAAGCAATCAATTGCAATTGTTAAATATCCCAGGAGTTCCATTGAAATAACAGCATCATTTATCAGAGTAGCCACATAGGTACCATGCAAACTGTGTTAGTAGTTAGTCCATGTTTAGCGTCCTCTCTGTATGCTAAAATGAACAACGTGTGCAATGTGCATTGTAATATCTGTGTTGTAACAGTGCAGCAATGCGCTGATCAATGCATGCAGAAGTTTACACCATTAGCAAAATTAATTTACAAAACAACACAACAGCATGCGGGAGTCGCAAAAATTGTGTACGCCAATATACAAAATATGTATAAACAGCACAAACTCGCACCGTAGTAGTTCCTGAATCAATAAAAAAGTAATTCATTAAAGTCGTGAGAAAATTTTTGGTGCAAAATGTGGGATGAAAAATCAATTTCACAACTCCCACGCTAAATACAAAGCAATTTTGAAGGTGCACAAAGAATTGAAAAAATTTCATTGTAAGCAATCGCGAACCGTTTCAGATAAATATTAGAAATGTGTACTGTCGAAAGCAATTTTTCTGTATCATCATAATGAAAGGTGCTTTTACGGTAATATCCCATATCATTTGCACGCACATAACTCAGCATGACATAACATCCTTGACCTTCAGTCATCCTTTAATTGGAATCATGGTTTACCTAGTAACGTAATTGTACAAAACTCTATGACAACCAATTCTGTACCGCTGTCGTTTCTGATGACAACGGCATAGGCAAGTAACCCTTAGGCATTAATAATTCCCTTTACATATTATGATCTTAGGTTGTTTGAGTAATTGTGTCTACGCGTAAATAATCAGTTATTTTTTTATAAGCATGAGAACATCGTTATGTGATCATTAAATTTCATCAATTTAAAATTAAAGACTTTAAAGAATTTGAAGTTAAATTTTAAATTTTAAATACCAACATTGAAGCTTTAAATTTACCAATAACTTATTGGTTTCACAAAATAACTGTACATGAATTCTTTACCAAATCGTGACGTGACACGTGGCATTGAAAGCACATGCTTCTCTAAAACTGTCACAAATACAAAACTGCTCAATTCTTCCTTCTTTACACCAATATGTACTAAAGTTAGATGATTGTAAATGTCGTCCCTTCCACATAGACACACCAAGACGTGTTGAATGCTGTGGAATTTTTTTCACTTTTTATTAGCCCTCTGATGTCAGCATATGTACAGTTTCTTTTATGTTCCCACATACATATTTGACATCTTGATGTGTTCCATTGTGACAGAATGGTCAAGAAATTCCCAGCTTGGAACTATTTTTTAAGCATGGGTTAACCTGTAGCATTTACCTGAATGGTGACATCACATCATTCAATGATTAATCATAAAAAATATTATGATTCGTCATGTCTTCTTTACACACGGATTTAAAGATTTGTAGTTTTCAATTGAATTGTATGAGGGAATAGGTACCGAAAATGAATTGTCATGATATAAGAATTTTAGATACGCTACATTATTATAGGTTATACGTGACCATTCTCCAAATCGGTGTGGAATTAGCTGTCATTCTTGTAATTTGTTGTTAATTTACAATGAATCAAAATGACATCATTTTAAAATATCATGAAAAAATAATTACACACACATAGAGTTACATTAAAAGGCACAATATAATAATAATGTTCATGTTTTCTTAATTAATTACAGATTTGAACATCATCCTTAAGTGAGTATATACCTGAAACCAATCGTATAATGATACTTGAAACTCCGGAATCGCTATTATCATCAATCAATTAATTTGTGGTGTGCCGTACAACCGTACGCAGATAAACACGAATCTGGAGAGGAAATCCAGAATAAATTGAAGCATTTCCGTTCCATTTCAATAATAACCCAACCGAAAAATTTAATCATCTTTCAAGTGGCACCACTTCAGTAACAAACCGAAAAGAATATAAGAAACTCAACCAGCAGCAATCGAACCATACCGTTATAGCAATAACCCACAAAAAGGACGAGAGAATGTACAAAAGAAACAGGAGACCAATTTAATCGAAGAATAAAATACGGCGCAAAAATAAAAAGAAGGAGGAACAAAATACAAAACGACATCAGTAGTCGAGTGAAATATTGTAACACAAGGAAACCGATGATCTTCGTACATCAATTGTGTATTGCAGGGAAATGATGGTCGTTTGCAGTTTAAGGATTTGGAGGACTCACTTTGCACTCAAGTGTAATACATTGCAACCCTTTTAAATGAACACAACACCACCTACCAGCCTATATTGTAAGGAAATGTTTTAACACATGAAACATTGCGCGCATGTTATTGCTTTTAAGATGTTCCATTTAACCGAAAACGGAAAGTGAAACACAGTCGGTAACAACAATTGAAAATAATGAGATGCTTTACAAATGCAAACAAGGAGAACAATATAATTCACCGATTTCAGGAGCACCACCACCTCCAGCTCACACAAAATTCATACAAATTTAAAAATACTCCAATTCTCCTCATTGTGTGCATCAAAAACACGTGTATTTAAAACGAGGGGGAGCTGGCAATAAGAAACCCACTGAAATAATAAACAATAAAAGTTGAGTGCAAAAATATAAGAAGGGTGTGAGCTTTGCTCAAATAATAACCTTGAGTCCTTTTCAGGGCAGGCGTAAGAATGCGAATTGCATCTGCTAGGTAAAATTCATAAAATATATTATCCTTGTGCGGTGTCTCGAGTTCACAAATGGCAACACTTGAACGGCAGCAACAGCAGCATCATGAGTGGCTGTGACGCGGAATGCATGAGGGTGGCTTCAATGCACACATTAAATTACATATAATAAAAGCTATCATTTGATATTCATTTCCAACACACATGCATGCATTTGATGGGTGGAATGGGCTGCTGCATATTTGACGTTTGACAATATGCCCGTACTACCATTGTTGCTGTGTTGATTTGGCACACAATTATTATACTCCACTGTGTAAAATTGTAGGACACACAAAACATGTATACGCTTTAATGTACTCGACTGAGGGAGTAAAGTGCACATGAACGTTTGCACTCAAATGGAACCGCCATTAAATTGCTGCCAAATATACAATATATATCCAAGGGGGTTGATGCCATTTAAATGCGTGCGTAGTGTAAATTGCTACCCACAATCAAATAAACGGATTTGTACATTCAGAAACTAATAGCTGGGTGAATAAATTCGTTTTATATTGCGCCGTGTGTGTGTCTGTGTGTTTGAGTATTTGGTGGGAATATGCATAAAGTGTTGTCGGTCGCGAATAAATTATTAGTTGATTTGTTTGGTTTTCATTGATAGGCAGATTTTGTTGTTTTAGTGACACATATTGTGCGGACGACGGTATTTGCGTGGAAAATAGTGATGGTGTTAAAGCGAGTTTGATTTTATAACGTGTGGGAAAAAATAATTCCAACAAAAATCGCCCGCTGTAATAAAAAAAATATATTTAAAAAACGTAGTGAAGTGTTTCGCGTCGAGTTCCTATATGCCTGAAAGGATCATTGAATGCAAACCCATTTGGCATTGAGTGCAATTTAATACGAGTATTATATGTTGAGAATAAAATATAAAACGAAAAATAGAATTTTTTTTAGTAAATAAAGCAATTGTGTGAGTAAAAAATAAATATAAAATGTGCCGAAAAGAAAATCGTTTGTCCATTTTGCGGCACTTGTGCATTTGGTGCTTCATACTGTTGAACCAACCAAACACACAGATGATGGTGGGTGCTGCATACTCGGATGCAGATGACCTCATCAATGAACTGGATCGTCCAAGTAAGTGAAAACAGATTATTTTTTTTACACCATTTAAAGTTGTTTTATTTTTCGACTAATTGTGATACAAAAAGAATATCGTGTGTAACATTTTTAACTCAATTTACATCACGATAGTATTGTATAGAATCGTGCAATCCATTGTTAAGATATTTTTTCATTGATGCATTGCGTCATCGTCTGCATGTCTGGCGGCATTCTATTGATGGCTTATATAAATAAATACGATCAAGCAGCCGCACAATCTAAATACATTATATTATGGCATTTAGCATGTAAATTTGTGGGTTTTATTGTCGTTGTATAGTTTAACAGTTGAGTTCAAAATGTGGTGAAATGACTTCTAATTTAAGGTAATTCAATTAGAATGGTTTGATCCCAATGATTTAGTGTGCACATGCATTCAATCAAATTTTATTTCTAAATAAAGCTTAGGAAGTTCTTGCGTTGGAATCATAAATTTGATTTATGTTTACGTATTTAATTAAAAAGAATTTAGTTTTGAGGCTTTGTGATTTCGTTACTTGTTTTAGAATTTAAATTCAAAGATCTATTTATTTACTCTTATTAGGTAGTACTGATTCAACACAAAGTAGTAGTTGTAATTATAGAGTTTTTTTTAAACATAAAAATAGGAAGAAATTTAAAGTCACTTAAAAACTATTTCAAGTTTTTTTTAATCTCAAAAATTCAAGTTTAATAATATTTTTATTGACTCAATAACAACCAAAATATTTAATAATAAAAAAAATATTGACAAATTTCGCCGCTTTTCACGGCATCAAAACAAATTTTCAACCCCTAAAAATTACAACATTAACTTGAAACAAAAGTTCACACACTCAATCAATTTAAGCAATTAATAATTTAAATAAAACCACAACCTAACACCAATTTCATGCACACAATTACATACATCGCGTACACGAAAATATGTAAGGGATGAAAATTCTAAATATTTAATTAAACCACACCGTATACACACTATTTCAGTTTTTCGAGTGAATACTTCCACTGCAACCACACATTGACGCTTCGCAGTCATCCACCTCGCACATTTCTAGCATTTCCACCACCCCCTCCTTTAGCATACACTTGTGGCAATAATTTGAAATGAATTATTTTACATATTATAAACTCTCGTCATACAAGGATGGAAATTTTGTGTTGTTAAATTTCTTTGAATTTTCAGCCTGATGTCAATTTAATAATTTCCCATTTAATTACTAGCAAGACTTGATTAAAACGTGAACCATAATCATGAAGAGAGAGAGAGTCAAAACAACGCCCTTGTATAATCGCAAATTGTTTGGAATTTATTTGGCTCATGTGCATGCATGTGTTGCTTTTAAATCGCGTACATCGTGATACTTAAACACATACACAAATATACGTGTAATAAAATGTCAAGCTTTAAGCGTTTGTTGCGTACAAAATGAAGGGGAGGGGAGGGGTAGGTGGCGGCGTCACAAAGTGTGAATGTTATAAACACAAAATAGTGCGGCAATGTTTGGCAAAATTTACAGGAAACCTGTAATAATATTCCCCAAGAATGTATAATGTATGTGGGGATATGAGTTTCAGCCTTTTTGCACATTGGCATAACCATCCCCCACCCACTTTTTGGCGTGTGTGTAGCGCTCTATTATTATGATTATCATAAATCCTCATATCTATATATGGAAACAGCGAAGCTGTTATGTGTGTACATCCTACATCGGATTACCAAACAAAAAAAAAAACAAGGCTTTCAAAAGATACGCATAATAGTATACACATCATATAGAAACAAAGGACGTTTCTCGCGTATGAGATTTTCTTCCCACTTACAATATATCTAGAGAGATAATTTTTTTGTGCGGGTGATGACGCGAGCTTCCCGTCGTATAATTCAAGAGAATTTAATATACAAACACGTGGAATCTCAAGGAAATAGAGGGTTGTTTTTTTTTTGCTGTTTGTGTACTACACCAACTGATCATGGAAAGAAGGATAAATATGTAAAGGGGGCTGGGGGGAATTTAGCAATAAATTTTTTGCAGCTGGGTTGTGCGTGGTGAAAGTGTGCTGACACCGTTTTTTAATATTAGAATGACATCCAAGGATAATAGAGATGTTGTTTTTTGTGCTGGTGTCAGTCGTGTGCATATTATATAAAAGGTATGGGTGTGTGTAGTTTTAGGAAACGTGCCCCTACTCTCATTGTGGGGATATTTAGACCCGCACGAAAAGTCAACAAGATTTACAACGCACTCACGCCAATCTCGTTGTGTTGGGTGTAAGATACACAAGCCTTAAGCTAATGGATGAAGAAAGGGATAGATGGGTACATGTCTTAGTTGGAGATGGATTAAGTGAGACTGTAATATGTACACAATGCATATGGAATGTTTAAGGAAAACACCTTACAGTTTATAAATCTTGTTGAAGGAAAAAAATCGTTTTTTATTTATTGTATTAAAAGATTCAACAAAAATATTTATTTTCGGCTTAAATTTGATACCATAGCACTTGTATTTTTGTATCTTTGAATTTTAAAACTTTAAAAATTTACAAATAAAGTTAAGCAAAGAAACTACGCACCCTCTGTCGATTCTCTTTTCCCTTGACGGCTAGATTTCAGCTATTTCTTTCTCTCCTACGCACCGGCTCTCTCTCTTCTCTCCCTCTCTAAAAGCGTTAAATCTAACGCGTTATATAATCGAACGAAGTTTCACTTTAAAAAGTTGTCTTTATGTAATTTAAATAAAGTTTCCTTGCTGACACGAAATCTTAAAGTGGCATCTACATTACACCTACATTTTGCATTTCCCTGAGGGTGCAGCTTTTCACTGAATATAATATTTGTGTATGTACACACTTTCTTCATTTGCAGTTGCACTTTACAGAACTTTCTAAGCCCTCTAGTTTACAAGCAGCTGATTTAATTTGTAAGTCAGTAAACCTAATTAGTTATTAAGCTCTGTGTCATAAATGCGGCGTTGCCTATCGTTTCAACAGCAGAATATACAATATAACATAATTGTTCAATTAGTGTGCTGAAATGGAATTTCCCATGGTGTGAAATAGCCCCTAAAGTAATTATTTGTTAACATAATAATCCTCCTCCTTAATGCAAATATTGGCCTAAAACTCCAATGAATTAAGGTGTATAATAATGTAGATGTTTGTAAATATTCCACTCAAGTGTATTCTTGCACAAACACAATGCACAGTTCAACAAGTTAGTGAAATGAGTTAATGCCCCGGCATCCAAGGTGTCCATGATTTATGACACATAGAGGTGTTACACTTAACTGAATCAATCGCTTCATTGGTCAAAGCGTTCATATTGCTGGTCCCCGTTGGTGTAAAGAATACAATACTTTTACGAATACAAACGCAGATACCTTTTTTTGGATTAAAGTTTGGCCTTCAATGTCACAGCTACTTAAATACTCACATATTAAATTGCTTCTTTATGTTCGATGTCACAAGGCGTCATGCAACAACAGGTGTCTTTATAGTTTTTTTGATTTTACTTTATTTAAGTCATTCAACGAAAAATTCCAATGTCTTCAATTTAGTTCAGGCTCCTAATTGTTGTATAAATAAACATATGGAATATGTGCGGGCACATAATAATAACCGGTTTCACATAAAAAACACATAATGGCACTTTTTAATGACTTTGTCGATCTCTGGGTATTATTTCTTAGCGCAGTGTCTCCCCTTTCCATGAAGTTACAGTTTTTTTTTTAGTATTCTGTTTTTTGGTTCAAAAGCACTAAATACATCGGCACATTGCTGGTGGCTGCGTGTTGTTTTAATAAGAGGCATCTCATTTGGAATGCAAAAACATTCATATAGTCGCTATGGTATTACGAGTTTCTCTGTTGTTGTTTTTAAATTAAAAATCCGATATTTATTTGTGTCAAGTCAGAAGTCAGATATGCTTTTAGGGTGATGTATGTGAATGTGCCTTTTTCTCGGCTGATTTTCTCATACACTTAATTTATTGATTATAAACGGTTTCGGAAAAGTAGTTAAATAACTTATCAGTAAAGAGTTGAAATTAAATGCACGTTTACGTGATAAATTTTCAATAAAATTTAAGTAGTTTAGAGACCTTTTTCAAAAATCTTGTTTTTCGTGACGTGTTTTTGAAATACGAAATATCATGATTTAATAAATTGTTGCACAAAATTTCCTGTTTAAGACTTTATACAAAGTAAACATGATATTTTAACCGTTTTAAAATGCTGTTTATATTATTTTATGTTTTCATCAATAATTCATTGCGCAAACAATTTTCCTAAAAGGTCCATCCTAATAAAATATCCAACAGAATAACATCTCAATCTGAAAAATTAGATTTCAACATCCAACCCAAACCCTAAACTCTGCGCTTAGCTATATAATATGTTTATTTACCGAACGCTATTTTTATTGCACGGCATTCGGGATTTCGGCAATAATTCGCGTTACGTACACTTTTCATCGGCATTATTTATATCGCACAGATAAAATTATAGAACATGACTACTTATGTATAGAGAAATAAACCTTACACACACCAAGGAGCGAAAAAAGGTTAGAATAAGCGAAAAAAAAAAATGAATCAGACATGAAATGAAATTCCACGCGGGCATATCCTTCGTAATTCACTTTATGTTTTTTATGTTTTGATCGTGTTGTTGCCATCAATTTCGTTATGATTATCATATTTGGTTCAACTCAATTCCCAATCGCGTGGCTTCAAATCTCCAAGCAACGTTCAAGATGACAGCCCTTTTTATGTATGGTTGCAACCGAATTTTTGAAGATTCACACAACTTAAATAAGGAGTTTTATGTGTAAACCTTTAATTTCAAAATGTGTGTGCAATGTTCATGTATTTTTGAACTTAGTATGGAATGCCCATTAAATTATATGAAAGACTATTGCAATATTCTCAATAAATTTTGAAAAGTTTAAAATTTAATTTATTGCAATATGCAATAATGAGTTCTATGAAAACTTCAAAACTTTTTCGTATTTCTGCATAATTGCAAGTAATACAGTGTTGCAATTTATAATTCAGTTCTTTGATTTTCACCCCCCCCCCCCCCCCCCATTAAATATTAATGCGAGTCAATAAAAAGAGTAGCTAATGTTTCAATAATTACATTTTCCATTACCGCCATTATACCAAATTCGTCTTTTTTAATTACATTTGGAATAAAATGCGATACCTGTACTTTATTTCCACTATTTCTATACTCGTATATTGGCATTTAACTAAAACATTATCATTAAAGTCTTGAAAGACTTCCACTTAAATAAATTAACTAACTTTTATTGCACGTCTTGCGTGTCTACCGGCTAATTACGGCAATACAACCGTAAAAAGTTCAATAAATTATTTACACTCAAACTATATAGTCGAGCGGTGTTCTTGGAAAATAATAATAAACATTGAAATTCATTTAAAACTATGCAACATTGAGTATAGCGACTCCTCACTCCCAAATCGCACAAGTCACAAAATGTGTCAACTCATTTCAAGAAAGTAATAAATTAATCGAAGAGAATTGCGCGCGTTTAAATAAATGCAAGACGCCTGCCTCATTAACGCACAGTGGGCCAAACCTTCAAGCACCTAAATTTCATCCCCTAAATATACATAGTACATTTTCCAACCCCTCACAACAAATTTAATCCAATTTACAAATCGATTACTCATTTTTGCTACCCCTGCAACTCTTCTTGGTGCAAAATCAAACGGAATAAATGCACGTAATTGTTGGACAATAATCTCCTGATTAGATGGCAAGTTAAATTTATTGGAAAGCTATTTTATAGCGAGGAAACGGGGTGGTGGAATGCGGAATATGCGGCATCAATGGAATGTGCACACAGTGTGATGAAGTCCATCACAAACATTGAGCATTCACTTCATATCACGTTGAATATGTGTGTGTGTGTGTGTAGCTGCAAATTATCATGCGTGTGGATGTGTGTGAATGAACATCAACAGTCGTCATATCAATTCAAGGGGGTGGCTTGTGGGATGCTGCACAAATGAATAGAATGAAGTTTGTCAAAACAATATAGGGAGCTTTATTTGATGAACTTTATGTACGGGCGCGGTTGCAATTTATTGATGTGTCACACACTGCCCCACAAATAAACGATGCGGGAATCCGTTTCGTTGCAAAATATAGATTTTGTGTGTGACCGCCCGTTATTATACACTTGCAGGCACACATTAACCTCCTCCCCAAAATATATAACTTTTGTATAACGGACGATATGGACGGTGTGCAATATTTTGTGCAACACAGAAAAGGATGGGGGGAGGGGGGGGGTGGATGTATTTGGACTGTGGAGAGACACAAATTTCAAAGAGAAAAACTCAACAACAACAACAACGAAACGAGTGGGGATGGTGTATGTCGATTTGCCAACGGCGATATTCCAGTATTATTGCCAGCCATTTGAGGCCATTATCATATGCGGAACACATCCGTCATCATTTCGCCCATGGTGATTGGTGTGTGCATGTCCTCTTTGTCTGCAGTGATGGTGGTTATATCGATAAATATCTTGCTTATACACACACCTAAATGTTTAATATAAATTCTCAAGTGTACAACAAAACGCAGGCGGTTATTTTATTTATTTTTATTAAAACGTTTTATAATATTATGAATATTATGAGATTAAGGCGACATGGCGGATGCATTGCAGCAGCATCCAGTGCGACTTAACATCACTACCTAACTATATAAAGGTTCGCAATACATATCGAGAGTACTTAAACGTTTTACTCGTCAAAATGGGGCGGCTGTTATATTTAAATGTGTGATCGAGAAATTGCGATAAAAGTGTAATCGATAATAATCGATGAATAAATAACTCTGCGGCAAAAGGTGTGAACTGTGAATACCCATTACCTGTTTAACATTGTGTGTGCTCAGTCAATTTTCCACACGCTTCTTATCGGCATTTTGTGATATTATTTGCGGCTTGCTACGCCGCGCATTATTTGACATGGATGTGGTATAACATGAAATTGGTGTATAAACCTGATGGTTGTTGTATATGTATTGTGTTTATAAAATATTATGCTGAAAGGAGGAACGCTGCAAAATATGCTATTAATTTTTTTTTCGGACGTTCGTCGCTCGCTTTTTTTTATGCAATGCAGAAGACACCCCATCATAACAATTTAGGTAAATGTGTTGCTGAAGCGATGTGAATGAGACAAAGGTGCTGCCTTTATATTACTTCTCTCAATTATTGGGCGATTAATTTTTTTTTTATGATTCTTTGTAATTGGTTTCTCTGGCGCACTCTTGCGATCTTCCTTTTAATTTTTTTTTGGAATGGTGCACTGTAGTGCACGACCTGTCAATCGGAGGATTAAATTGATGTTTATTTTGTAGAATTTTAAATGTTTAGGGAATCAAATTCAATTTAAAAATTATTTGATTTCTAATGCACACATTTTTTGATTTCAGTTTCTTAAAGATTTTGATATTTTAAAGTAAACCCTTATTTAATTTAAATTTAATTTTATAAGCTTAATAGTATTAAATTTAATTTGCTTTTTTATTAGTTAAAATTTATTTTTTAATTACTTGTTTAAAAAAAAAGAAGCTTTTATCGAAATTCAAAAATAAAGTAAAAGATATGCAAAAAAACAAAGTTTCCGCAAATTACTACGAGCACGATCCAAACCCAAGTAAACACTCTTACTACGACCAGATTTACAAATCCACTCCGCAGCACGTCATCCTCTTGGCTGAATTTTTTACAAAAAAAAAAAAAAACAAAAAAAGCAAAACAACCGAAAACACATAATTACCCTTGATGCACACTGTGTAATTTGATTTACGCGTGGATGGCAATGCTTGTTGTTTCTGTCCCTATAACACCATTTCATTGCCTCGTGTATTATTAATTTCGATGGTCCAAGCATATTTTCAAGCGTATTACAATAAAAGCGCCATTGGCTTGTAATAAAAGCGCAACAGCCACAACACCACACAGTGCCAGCATCTATACGCACATCGTTCTCACAATATTCTTAACACAGTGCACAGGAAGGGCCATTCTTTTTTGTCGGGATTTAATACGTCTCTTTGCAAGTCGTAGACATTGCGGCGCGCTTTCATTTTATCACACCCCAAAGCATGTAATTTTCACCAGTTTATTTTGGTACGCCCCACACAAACAGCACATTCACTCAATTTACACACTTTTCACATCTCCGGCAATTATTTTGATTATTTATTGATAAGTTATTTACCCAATCACGCAGCTTTTATTAGTTACATCGAACGGGTAGGTAACCAAATTTATGGGGCACACATCACAATAGAAAGCATAAATGCGGACAAACAAATTGTGGCACACCGAATTATGCATGTTATATTGTTTAGCTTTATATGAGCACAAAAGGGGTGTTTAAGTGGGGGATGCTGTGTTTATATTTGATGATGTGATCACACATGTAGGTGTACCGTGTAGTTGGTGTATTTTTAATGCATTGAAGGTGAAGGTGAGGCATTGCGAGGGTGGGGGTGTTTATTGTAATGTGTTTATCCTGCACCATATAATTATTTTTATTGTATGATGCATCATAATATTATTCGGGTAAAGATAATGGCACGTGATCGGCGCGGGTAAATCAAACGTCAAAATTGCGGTGAATCATTTCAGTCAGGTTTTTATGACATATCTCTAAACCATATCATGGATGGTTGCGATGTTGCTGCGCGGTTTATTATTTCAAAAAGGGCGTTTGTTGATGCCTGTTACATGCAGCAATTTGCAGAATATGAACTTGCATGAAATTCGTGGGGGTGGTTTTGTTTGGCATTAAGGTGGGGTTGGTGAAAAAAAGAAGATTTATATAAAAAATTAGAATTGTTTGTGTGTGATGACGACATGGGGGTAACAATGCGCTAGGGGTGGAGAATATAAAAGAAATTAATGGATGACAAGTTGATTGAATAAACAGCGCAAGCACTGAGTGCGAGATAAATTAATATTACGAATGGGATGCCATATCGGTTCACTACATTACGTATATAAAGGGAATTACCAAGGCCGGAGGTTTTAGGCTTCTGCTTCATGTGGGTGAGGTTGGTTGCACGGGTGGTTGAGTGGTTCTTCTCCACTGTTTGATAATCAAATATTGATTGAGCTGAGTCGTATAGAAGTTTACGTTTGTAGTATATTTGTTTGTGCCTTGAAGTGAATACTCGTGCGCTGAATCATGTGAATACTATATTATACACGCATTGCTGAATGGTTTCTGCGTTAAATGGAGAATTAACCGGCATCCATTGTTTGTTAATTTCACATTACGTTGCTGTATATTTGTACACACGCTTATATGCGTGTATAAGTATTGCTTCCGACAGCATAGCACAATTATATATTAAATTTCCATTAGAAATCGTTCAATCAATAATGTATAATGCGCGCGTATTTCGCCCTGAAGCCCTAATTGATCTTCCCTTGTGCATTTAACGCAGAAGGTAGTTGAATGTGAAAATGTTTCAAAAAAAAAAAAAAAAAAACACCAACCACAATGTGTTAATGTGTTTGGTCGTTTTATTTCTATTGCTCTTTGTCGGGGGTGGAGGATGAGGACCAGAAAATTATGGCAAAACAAATCAGCATGTGGTTTGCAACAAAATAAAAAAGTATTACTGTAGCATACTTACATAGAAGTTAGGGTTTGGGTTTTTTTTTTGCTGGTACACCACTTCGACACTTTTCCATCTGTGTAACACATTTATGGCGCTCTGTTTACAATTCCATCTTGATTTCTTTTATATTATACAGATATTTCAGCGCAAGCATGGAAAAGTTGTTGAGAAAATCGTGAACAATATTAAAGAACTTTTGCCATCTCAAATGACTGTTTGATACAACTGTACATAGTTTAGATCGATTTCCGTGAAATCCTCCACACACATGTTCACGATCTTTGGCACACATATAAAGTGTACAGTTAGGAATACACACGTCATGTTTGTTTCCTTAAGCGTTATATGTGTTTTTGTTCCTCATGCGAGAGAAAGGTTATAGAAAATTTTGTTGCAAGTGCTGATTTGAAAATAAACTTTTCTTTCAGTATAATGTCGTCCTTTGTTTTATCTTTTTGTTTTGATACGCGAAAGCTTTGTGGAGGGTAGAAAAGTTGCAACACTACATGTATTTCATATGTGACATAATTTATGAAATTCTTTATCAAGCTCATTGCATTAATCTTGGAATAAGAATTTAATTTAATTTATTTACTCACAAAAAAATTGGTTTTATTAAAGACTTTTGCTCCCTTTTTGTGTCACATAACGTTAAAATATTTTGCATCTTATTTGTTCTTCAAATTTCTTCAAGAAATGCGTGTGAAATCAGCGTAGTATTGTTTTGTTTTTGCCATATACGGCAGCAAGGACACATTCCCCCAACCATCAGCATACATTCGCATAGATTTGTATAATGTTGATCCGATCCAAGCAACTTTTAAGCAGATACGTGTGATGAAATATTAATCTGAATACAAAGTGTGTAATGTTCTCGTCTTGAGTGCTACATACAACTTTCGATAATGTTTTATATGGATTTCGTGCAAGTGTATTGGTGTGTAAAACCTTTTTTTTGCCAAACAAAAGTACATATACGACCTACCTATCGACACAGAAATGAGATCACGAGAGAAAAAACGAAGAAAAAAAATTCCCAAAAGTTTCCGTATAATATTTGTGTTTTAGTATTCGGGATGGATGCCAATTCCATCCGTTGTTCTCATCATTTATTATTTGTATGCGTATAAATAGTCCATCGAGCTTTTGTTGTACCCCATGAATGTGTCATAAATAGGGGTATCAAGTTGACAGTAAAACATGTACATACAAAATGTAGTTAAAAGTTAACGAAATGCGTTTTCACAATGGTCGTGCGATTTTTTAAGGCGACAAAATGTGTGAATTTGAACAATTTCCGAATTTTTTTTTATTTTGTGCTCACTACGAGTAAGGGGATTGTCTACCGAAAAAAGGATCTTACTGCAGTGCTCAATTTTTCTTAGTATTTATATATTTGGGTCCATTTGAGATCACAGATTATATTGTTACTAAGCGCTAACGGCACGAAAAATGTCTTTTATTTACGACCAAGTAAATCGTCAAGATTGTGATAAAGTTTTTCTTGAAGCTTTAATCGAAATTATTTTCTTTAGTTAGTATTATATATTTTTTGCATTTCTCTTTATATTAAATACGTCACTCTCACCGTCTGTTATAATAATATGGCATACAGCACCCGCACAAGTAAGTACTTTTTCTTGTCGGGTGTATGTTTGGTCGTTTTTCTTTATTATTTGTTCAGTGTTATATGTTTGAGCAAATACGATTTGCCAAGAAAATAACAACAAAACAAACTTCCTATCATCTAAATCAATTCGTTGAGCTCGAGTTTTATGTTTGTTTTGGCTTTATATTCCTTTGCGCAATTTTCTTTGGCGATGATTTTATGACTAAGCTGCAAACTGTGCGCTGCTGTCTTTCTGGGTGAAACGTGTCCTTGTACAGCGATATCATTGTTGGGCAAAACTATGGTCAAAGCAGTCAGACACGCTATCAGGGATCTATAGTTTTTTTTTCTGGAATTAACTCCTTTGTATTTTATATTTATTTTGTTCTTTTATCAGATTTGCCAACGGGGATTTTCACTTTGGTGAAAAGCTTTTTGTTTTCTGCATGTTTTTTTAAATCACCCAATGCTTTCAATATTTCTAAGCAACACAGTTTTATTAAATAAATAATGCAGTCCTTGATAACGTTTAATTTTCATCAACAATTTTTCCAAATTATCTTTAAAATAAATATTTTAAACAAGGAACAAAAGCGTTACAAGTGTCCCACAATTATTCCTCAATGATTTAGCAATCCCTTAAACCACCCTTGTTATAATAATTTCACTCAGTACTAGCATAAAGGAAAGCCATAAAAAAAAACTCCCAAATTGAAAGCGCCTCCTCCCACATCACAAACATTTATTTAATAAAATCCATTAGTGTTCTATGTATACGTCAAACATATTGCTCTCATTTTTTTCCACCCATCTTGATGTCTCATATGAGCTTTTGAATGCATGCGGTATAATATGAGAAATTGCAAAAGACAATAAAAAAATCATTAAGTAAAGTTTTGGTTGTCTTGGCATCACATTGAGAGCAATAGAATAAGATCTCATACATACACATTCATTCACTTTGTGTCCCCTAACGAACATGATCTGTGATGAAAAATGCCACAGGAGAAACTGAAAGGACACCATATTACATTATATTGGGGAAAAAAAAAATTAAATAATGCGGCAGCAGAAATAAAACAAGAGAGCAATCCTTAAGACATATGTGTTTGGGAGTTTACTTCAAAACATATATTATATTATGTTAAAGGATGTCTATATATCGTATTAAGGACTAACAAAATCGCACAACATTTGGATGTGACCGTTGTAAGAGTCCTTGAAACAATAGGAAATGAAATCGTGATGGTATGTTGCCGATGGGGGCGGACACAACAAATAAGAAATCATCTCAAACACAGGAAACAATAAGAAACAATAAACTTAATTTGATGTCACGCATTAGATAGAGCGCCTCTTGTCGTCGTTATATTGTCTTAAAGTGTGTACCAAAATAAAGAAGAAGAAGAAGAAGAAATACCAAATTATAAGGCATCCAGATTATATTTTTTCACATTCAAGATTGTCGCATAGTGTGGTGCTGCGTTCCATGTCAGTGGTTTCACTATATAGTTATACATTGCATGTGACGTATTCAACGTATATAAAAACAATTAAATGTCCGTAGTGTCCTGCTTCCATTATTTTTCATTTGGATGCCTGCCTCACACACACCGGAAAATTTTATATTCAATGTGAAAAATTCTTTGCCTCATTCTTCCGGTTTCCGTCATCAGATGAATAAAAGCACGGCACACAAAAATAATGTTATACCTAAACAGGCGACGTGGGAATATGCGAATAATTGGTGCGATATGGGTGGGGTGGGTGAGGGGATGAGGGGTTGAAATGTTCCAAGTATAATGTGTGTTATACACCGTAACGTATGTATGTGTGTCAACCATGTGTCATGTCATACGTGAAATTAAATGTAATTACAATTAAGCGGCCATTCTATTTAGCATTCAGAATGACACCCTTTTGCACATATTAAAAGCTTTTGTCGACTGTGTAGGGGGGTAGCACGCTTCTGCTTGTTGTTCGTTTTTGTTCATTGCCGTACAGCACTGTACATTTTGTAAACTAACTATCGGTGTAAATTGAGCTGGAAAATATACTTAATCTACGGCAATAAAATGCTGTTGTACCTGTACATTCAACAATGTCATGGTGGAGTATAATTATTTAAGCTTTCCACTGAAGCTTGAATGCAATATTTAAAATAGTAGTCCAAAAAATGTAATAACATAATGAATGGGGCGGAGTGAGACACTTAGAAAGTATGAATATAAAGTGCATGAGACCAAAATAGCAGCTTGTGAATGTTAGTTGGGGAAGCGATGAATTAAAAAAGGCGCACGACAAGATGAAGAAAAATTATGTCGGCAAAAGGGAAGTGGGTGTTTCATAGAAACGAAATGAGGTGAAATGAAAAATGCGCTGTAATTTGGTTGTGGAAGTATTTTTAAGGAAGAACACTCAAACTTTATCACGCAAAGATGGAAGGGAATAAAAACGGTGTGAGGAGGAGGAGGAGGAAGGGGAGACGGAATGAAATTAATTTAATTTAAAAGGGCTGAGTGTATCACTGTCAAATAATTGCATTACTGAAATGGTGTGGTGTTCCTGCATTATTTTAATGCATCCAAATTATATATATTTTGGTAAAATAAAAAGGGCAATTGTTTGCGTTTCGGATTTGAATTGTTGCACTACAAATAAATACAATGCTCAAAAAAAATAAAATAAACGAAATGGGCACTGTTTTAAAGGAATGTTGATGAGTGAGGAGTGGTGGTTAAAAAAAAGGATCGACTAACGTATGCAAATGAATAGTGGGACAAACTGTAAAATACGTTTAGCATTTAAGGAATTTCGAACAAAGAAATTGGACATACTATACAGTTAGATGTTGAGGATTCAGGACACTGTGTTGGGTTGTTTTGTACGTGGATGGTAGGGGGTGACGGTTGAAAGTGCGCAAAAAGTGAATGGGCCAAAGAGAGCGTCCCGGAATTAAGGGAGATTAGTATGCAAATTTTATCATTAATTAGCATCGCTTGTTAGTTTGGAATATGAATGAGCAATGGTATAGTTACATTCGTGGACGGTATTATGTAACAATATACTTATATAATGTATGTTATGTGCATGCAGATAGATTGGGGAGGAGACAAGATAAAAAGGTAGGCGATTTGAACATGTAATTAGCTGAAATCGGGAATGTTATTTTGCCATATATATATATACGAGTACACTTAACATCAGCCGATGCCTGCAGTGTTGCAGTATAATATTGGGTCATGGCTTTTCGCTACCATCCCGTGAATGCACGATAAATGCTCTGACTGTTATTATATAATATGTGGAAAAAGGTGAAATGATTTTATAATTACAAGTTTGTGTCAGATTATAAGTACATTATGGGAAATTAACGTCATGATTAAAAAGGCTTGGCCTACATAACCTAACATTAAGCTTTGCAAATAAATGACCGAAATAATTTTGTGTTCACTTTCATCCACTCATTTTGTTTCACCTATTTATGTATAGATAAAACAAAAACCCAAAAGTTGTTTCGAAAAAAAAAATTGTTTTTTTAATCATGTGTGTACACGTCGTTAAATATAAAAGTCATTAACATACTGCAATATATCATCGTGTGCTATTTTTGTTTGAATTATTATTATGCATACATTTAATTTACATGTAAATCAACCCTTGTAACTTGGTCAATTTTAACACAACTAACCTACGATCCGGAAGCTTATTTGTCCCCAAGCACAACAATATAAGTTGGAAAGTGTGACGGGAAAAAGGATGTTTGGCGGTAGTAAAATTATTATTATTAAAATACGGAGAAACGATGGATTTATTTTAGTTATAAATGTGTGAATATAGCAAAAGGATACATGTACTAAACAAACAGCGAACGCAGCAAGGTCAAAAACAACGCGATAATTAAAGTTTATGAACCATTTCGCGGTAATCGCATAACATGAAAAAGCTGTGTGTAAGCGCTATAAAAATTAGTTATCAACTACAGGAGCTTTGTTGTTACCAACTAGCTTAATACATGTTATAGTTTTATATGCTCTGCATTTATGATTAGGATTAACACGGATGACAAATATGAAAGCTTATAATATTATGAAAGCTTTTTCATACTTAGTCTGCACAAATTAATATTGTTTGTTAATTGGAAATGTTTCTCTTTGGTGCATACAGGAAAGCTTTCAAAAAGTTTTGAATTTATTAATTTACATGCGACTCAAAAATGATTTCATCGATTTTGTTTATTTTAATAACGTTTATTTAAACAAAACTGCATTCATTTTATATCCTTAAAACCTTATTAAATTGTAGTTTAGCTGTAAAATCACACCCAGCGATGTAGTTTTTCATTTAAAAATACTTAAATAATGATAAAGATTATGGGCTTGCACTCAATTTTCAATGGTGTTAATTTTTATTGTCAAAAGTTTTGTTTCATTTAAAACATCTGTTTCCAAGAACGTTTTACTCTTTACAACCCTTAATCCAAAGGTGTACGATATATAATATGTACCTCTATTGTACAATATGATTTGATTTTGGTGAAATTTTCTATAAGGGTTGGTTTTAACATGATTACAACATAACCACATTTGAGTCAGCCCGTATACACACCCTTAAAACAAACCGAACGTACAAAACCGATCCAATTTGAAAATTTCCAAACACCACATGTCGATACAATGAAGTGATTCCAGCAGCTTCCACATTCGAGCATGCATCTTCATATTGCGAGTGCAAGTATGTGTGCATTTGTGTGGATTTGGGTGCACCGACAGCATAAAGTTAAAGGCAAAACGAGTCAGCTTACAATTTAAAACGAGGTGAAACAATGTACAAGGTTTATAGCTTCGTATAACTTCGCAGTCAAACATCGATTTCACTTCATGTCAGTAATGCATTTAACTTTTGTGCCATGCAGAGTATATCTTGGACTATGTCTGTCAAGTGTATTTTTTATATACAATACATTATCACAAAGTACGCACACACACCACAGTTTCGATTGTATGAATAGACTTCTAACGTGACCTCTTTATCTACACTTTGTTTGAACTTTGGCATCATCCCACCCTCCTCCCATTTTAGAATATCGCCCACATACAATACACTGTGGCACATCACAATTATTCGATGTGTGGAGCATGTCGTGTATACATAATCCTATCATAATCATCAATGCGCATCTTATTTCGATTATTTGAATGTGTGTTATACTGCTTACTTTGGAAAGCAAACGATGTGAGAAAATGTACTTCTGTTAATGCGTTGAAGCAACACACACCGCACTCCACTGCAGTTTAATTTTCCCACCCCCCACCTTTAACTGTGTAACACCCAGCGGACTACATGTGTGTATCAAATGCATGATGCAAACATAATATGAACGAGGGGTGTAGGTACTTTATTATTATATATATATATATATATCTGTGATGGAATTGAGTTTTGAAATTGTAATTTGTACGACCATGTACTCTCGGCATATAATTTCAGATGGGGATAATATAAGCTTTTGCAACACATTTTTGTACAAGCGAATGAACACATACCTACATAATATGTATAACATATAGAGCAATGCTGCAGATTTGCGAATTATACCATAGTGTGTGTAGTTAGATGGATTTTAACATTAAGTTTTAATGAGATTGCTTTAATGCGACTTCTGTCAGTTGAGGGAGAGTGCAGAGATCCTCCTCATTCACGAGTGTTTTAATAAAGTCGTATGTGTGAATATATATATATATTACAGATCCTTTGTGTAAAATAATGCAGTTTTGGTGTTGGTGTGTGCGCGTATTTAGAACAAATCTGGCGTATGACATGAATGGTGAAACCTCCCTCGACTGGTTTTGTGTCGGAAAACGGCTGCAATCTAAATTAAATTAATTAAGTAAATTGAAAGTTGTTATACAGAATAATATCCCTGTTCAATTAAGGAGTATAAAGGATTTTTGTAGAAACCATAATTAAATTAAATGAATATTAAGGCACCTCTTTACATTAATTTTTTTATTCAAACATTTTTAAATTAAATTATATTTTAGTATTTAATTTTTGCAATCAAAATTATCAAACAAATAAATAAGTCATTTAAAATTAAGCATCCCTAACGCTTTTTACAAGCGCAAACATCAAAAACAATTCACATTTAGTCGCAAGCCTTTTGACTATTCAATTTCATTCACCTCCTTTGTTATTACGTTCAAATTGCATAAAAATTAAATATCATTTGCATGCATTTTCAGTGCATGTGTGCAAACACACACATCATATATAAGTCATATTATGGGGTGTCCCACATTTGCTGTTGAGCTTTTTGCATAATATTCAGCACAATGCACCACGTCGCTGCATACACATAGTCGTTCGTATATGTGCAGGATTGTAATTTAAGGATAAGCACTTGTGCAACACAAAATTGTAATTTGCGCGTAAGCTTGAATGTCTACACTACTATAATGTGTTTATATGCGTGTATATAAATTGCAAAGCCGTACGACAGTGGAATGTCTATGGAATTCTTTTGCCGACAAACATTTCATCTTATGCTGGGTGGATGTAGCTATGTGCATAAGTTTTCGCATTCCTGATGTGCCCTCTTATAGCCCTGATGTGTGCTATACACAAAACCAACTAACCAACGAACCTCCCTCATGCCACATCTTTCAACATGTTCAGTATGTAACTATATGCGGAAGGCATTTACATTATTTGTAGGTAAAACACAGTTTAAAATGGAAATCCCCAACAGAATACTTTGCCCAAACATATTGCATAACGTACAGTGGCCAGACATGCAACCATATTTGTTACATGATGTTTTTGTGACATTCCTACCGATTACCTATTTATGTTTACGAATAAATAAGTGCGCTGTTTTTCCCTGTTTCATCCATGCACAGCCATTAAGTTCCCCAGGACTATTTATCGCGCCAATTCGTTAATAGCTTAATGTGACAGGCTTATAGCCATGGATTTTCGTACGGAATTTCACCAGCACAGATTAAAACTATAACCAATGTTGTGTGGCCTGTGGGGTCGCATAATATGTCTTATTTAATGTGTGTAGTTTTTTTTTTCGTCCCTTTTTTTTCTCCTCAAATTTATGACAATCACTGCTTAATGCTTATTTCACATTATTTGATGATGTCAAACACACGCGGATATGTTTTTGGTAAAATGTTTTATTTTATGTGTAATGTGCTTGAAAGCAGATCACGTGTTTGACTGTCCCACAGGGACAATTACATTAAATCTTGGATTTGAAGTGGTTAATATGAAAGTGTGTGTGTTGGGGGGATTTAAATAAAATATAACATCATAAAGGAGCATCATTGGGTCGTCCATCCTTCCAGTCACAACGCACACACAAACACACAAAAATCTTCAATAAGGAAATTTTTTCACGGTGAAAAAAAAAAAACAAAAACGCAGCAATGTATACCCTTAAAAATCGTGAAGCAGAAACAATTTTTTTTATCGGTTTAAAGGAGACAAATGGCTGCTGAAAAGGGCATAGAGTTGGGGAGGGTTTTTTTTTTCCCAGATAAATGTTTTATTTAGCATTTTGATGTTGTATGCTTTGTTTTCGTTGCGTGCCAAAGACATTTGTGCATAATTCCGATGAAGATCGCTGTCGTGGGCAGCCCCTTTTATGGGGATTTAAATGGCTGTGGCATTTATTACAAAATGTGATTTGGTGGGCAGTATAAAAAGGGGTTCATCGTTTAAGTACAATCTCCATAGTCATAATAATACATAATTTAACGCCACAATGCCTCCCAATCGCATAATATTGTATAATAGACTGAAAATCATTTACATTAAATAGTATGAGTTTAACTATACGCTATATTTAATGTATATATACTTGTTTGCATGATTTGCGATAATTTGTTATTATTGAAACATGCGGCCACATTTAAATTGATTTAAAAGCATTACAAAGTACTATGAATTATATCGCCGCAAGCTCTCACTAAAAAGTACTTATAACTGTGTACCTGTACCAAGTATTTTCCTAACAGCGATGTTGCGAAACGCTTGTTAAGCTCACACACAACATGTATACATTGTGTCTTGAAGTACGTATAGCATAAAAGAATTGCTCCTCCACATTATTTTTTCTCGTTGTTGCATTTTACCATTTGCAGCACAACAAAACAGCTGCAAGCGGACGTACTCGTTTATATTACTGCAGAACTATGTAGTTACAAGTTGAGGTGCACACCACCAGGGTTGAATGCTTTGGAAATAATAGTAATACGTCCGAGTAAAGCTGGTGATTGTATAAATCATGCCCGTCATTTCGTTGCATTATTACGAATTGCAGTACAAGTAGAGAATTTCCCGCGCACTTCCATGCTTTGTGTGTGCGGCTTTAAAGTAGTACGCGGCATTGTGTGATTTATGTGCAGCACATACTTAAATGATAATTTTATTACAGTTTGTACACATTTGTGAAAGGTACTTATTAAATATTATATTGCGCCACAGCATAGAATTGCCATCCCGCAGCAAAGAGTAATGACATGCACTTTCAGCTGACCGCACAAACATGCATTTAACATAAATAGCTTTATATAGAATGATCCTCAGCGCAGCATCCACACAATATACAAGCGTTGCCGCAAAATGATGTACTTTTTTTTGTGCATTATAGCGCTTCTTCGCTTTTTTCCATTCCCGCTTTTATGCATGGCGGTTGTCTTGTTAGTCGCATGCATATCTTACTCACTTTTGTGTGTACCTACTGACACGAAGCAAGCGCGATTCAGTGGAAAGATTAATAATTTCTTCAAATTATAAAGCAAAAGGCGCGTTTATGATTGATCTAGTCGTGGGTAGATGATTTGTTGTGCCATGTTCATGCGCTGCGTGGTACACTGCAGTCTGTGTATGCATTTTCACGTATATAGATAGAAGAAAAATGATATGATGCAAGCAAACACGTTGATTATATGGTGCACAAAGTGCAATTTGTTAATGCAAATCAGCTGTGGCGTGTGTATATTGTTGAAATATTAGCGCTAATTCCATACACTCATTTCTTATACGCTGATGCAGTTCTCTTCATTAAGCAAATCCAATTAGTTAATTATTCATAACAACATAGTAAATATATAAGTAAGCATGCAGCAGATATTATGCAGTTTGATCTTTTATCTACAAATTAGAAGCAGTTCCGCGTTTCAAAATTAGCATTCTGATGAGTAAACAGTTTCCCTGTTTTTTTTAACCAACCCTTCTTCATCTCTTGCTAACTAACTACAGCATAAAATAATATACTTTTAAGGGTGACTATAGTGTTAAAATTTTAAAGGAAACAAAATACATTGAATTCTTTGTCCCTGGCACTTATTTTGCAACAAAATTGATGTACACACAAAAATGCATTTATCTTTGTCTGCGCTGCAACTGTTGTATCAAGCAAAAGTACTTTTATACCACTTGTGAATGCATTTTAAATTTGTTATGCTCAGTCAGTGTTTCAGAATTCTCGGTTATAAACTGCACTGCAAATGATGCATAATGTTTCTAGTTTGACGCTTGTGCAAAAAATGGCTAATACAAGAGCAACTTTGCACAATAAGAACTGATTTTGAATTCCACAGAGAACAGTAAAGGGGGTGGACATTTATGTTCAATTTATTTTGGTTGCGGAAATGTTGTTGACTGACTGTTTTTAAATTTATGAAACTGTGTTAAAATTTATATCCATTTTAAAGCTAAAATTTTTAAATAAAGAATTTAACAATCGACTTTTTCTACAATTGCGCTGAAGATCATTCAGTGGAATTGACCTTTATTATTTTTTTTAATAGTGGAAAATAGTAAACAGAAGGTCAATTTATTCAATTAAGACTCAAACTTTCTAGTCCTTAAGTCACAACTCAACTTAAATATTAATGCAAGCCCTTACCCGACCGAAATTACTTCATTGTTCAAGTACTGTAAATTTAGGTTAACTATTTTCAACCCATAAACTTTCCATAAGTTCTTATGAAGAGATTCTTTCAATATACTGATCAATATACCGTATTTCCATACTCCCACATAATATTGGATTTATGTTCCCAATTTTTTCTTTAAAACACACAAAAAAGCAAAGCTTTTTGAATCCACCAAAAAAAGAAAAAAAAAATGCACCATCGCTGAGTTCGTATAAAAGCTTGTAAAACTATTACTTATTGTTAAACTCGCAGCATGCTTGAACAACCCTTATACATCCAGTGCATAGGTACGCTGCAGTACGCCATACACAGCAAAAGAAAGATATAAAAAATAAAGTTTTGAATAAATTTGCATTTGAAAATACACTGAGAATTATTTATTTGCAATAAAAGCGACCGCATAAGTCTGGTACATTTGAAGACAAAGTACTTTTTATGTAATGCAATAAACTGCAGCAGCACTTAGGAGCTTACACAAATTTGGTAGAACAGCTTTTAAGTGATAGCTTACCATGACTAATGTAGGTGCACATACATGTATGTCGTGTTGCAGCCAATGATTTGTTGCAATCACATAATTTATGTGAATAGACGCGTATAAGTACGTTTTAAAGTTGATGCACAATCTATGCACATTTTCCATTCCCCTGATGCAAAAAAGCGCACACACATTTAACACGCAGATCATCCCCTTCATATATATGGTACATCCTTAAATGCTTTGCTGTGCAAATCAGCGCGCATCCATTTTACATGCATTTTGTTGCACACAAAACAAACAATAATGCAACAAAAAAAATATACAAAAATGACATCACGAAAAAATAATAATACAACATGGCTTAGGGATTGGAAGAAATTGCACAATTTCGAAGCAGAAAAATTGCAATTGCACTTGTCAAGCACAAAATATATGCAATGGGGAAGAGCGGAATAAAAAAAAAAATGCATGCACATTGTATGTTCAATGTGCAATGTGCATGTTTTGGTATATATAGAGACGAGCTCTATTTGTGTTGTTGTTTTATTTTAATAAACAAAAGTGATGAGTTTGTAAATGGCAGATAGAAAAACAACATACCAAAGAGTGCATGTATATTGAAGACTTGCAACAGCATGTAGAATGTAGATCCTTCCAACAAGCTGCTTGTTATGTAGAAGAGTGCATGTGCTGCATTGACAATATAACGCTGGTTTGGCTTTTGAGCTATAGCTCAACACTGCACAACACTGTCATCTTCTATTTTATAGATGAATCATGGAATGCATTCTGGTGAAATTCTCCACCCACCCCCACTATCTTCTGCTACTCAGCAGCACGATTCCCGCAGCAACATTCTCGTGCAAAAATATGCACAAAAACTTTTTAGCGAATGCCACATATATATAATATATTTTGCAGTTGATACACGCAAGTTGTTGTGCAATGTTGCTGCAACTCCCAAAGCGTCTCTATTTTGCATTTGAAACATCTCATGCATGCGGACGCAGATTGCAGGGATGCGACTGAAATTGATGCACATGTGTTGCAGCAAGTGGCCACCACTTGGCACAGTCGCACCAACTTTATTGCACAGCCTAAGACATTAAGCGCTTCAAAGTGATGCGACACCGACAGTGTTGTTGTCAGGAATTACTGCAAGTTGCATAAGTGATATCCAACCACCTGCGTTGTCGTGTCGAGAGGGAGGGTGTGCAGATTGTGGTTGTTGGATTGCACTCATCTAATTCAAAGCATTCAATTTAAATTTGCTGATTTCATGGAAGGTAGTGTGGTGTTTTACAGATTTTTTAACTGATTTATGCAGACGATTGCAGGCCTAATGACATGATGGTCATGATTTCATTAAATGTGTGTGTGTGTGTGTGTGTGCTTATTTGCCCCATCATTATCATCATCGCCCCCAAACAGCACACGATGATCGTGTGGTTTCGTTTCATCATTTCATCAGCTCAATGCTGTGTGCAATTATATGTTTTATGCTGTGAGTGCGTGGTGCATTCAAAGGAACGCTGCGGGTAACTATTCGAATGAGCTGTGTAGACATATTCCCTTTAGCCGATTATCCGGGCTCTTTTGAAGCCGTACTAATACGCACACAAACACACATGACACACACACATTTTACAAGCTTTCAGTGAATGCAAAAGATATAATAGACGGTAATTGAATGAGCGCTAAAGACTTGAAAGAAATCCGTTGAAACATTAATAAAAACAACAACAATAATGTGCTTTGCCAGCGTACAAGGTTGTATATTGTATTTGTATTTATGCACGTGAATCCAATTTATATATTGTTAAAAGAATAAATGTTTGTGTCTCATATTATCAGAGTTGGGGCGCGGTAAAAGATTGATAATCACATAAAACTGACACAATATAATGTATTTTATAGTCGTTGCCGAATTTATTTCATTCTGAGATTCGCGTTTCAATTCGATACCAACGCCGTAATAAAACAAGAAAGCAATGCGGCTTATCACAACGATGATTATGTTTGAGTTAAATCAAAAGAACTCTATTGTGCTTCAGACAGAGGCGGCCAAACACACCTTTTCGCTGATTTTATATGCCTAAAAGCATTTTCGCACGCGTTTCACATATCACCCAGATTCATGAATCAGCACATATTATGTGTGTTGTTAAGCAGCAACCAGAATGCCTGACTCTGACGAGATAATGAGTTCAACACGGTTTCCTGAATGCTGATTGGATCAACGACAATTCAATATCGATTCATATTTAGTAAGTAGATGTATTGGCTGGCCCCCATTTTATTTCACGTCAACCCCTGAAACACCATTGCCATATTGTGGCGTGCAGTACACTTTGGGATTTGAATGTGCGTGCGTGTAACGGCTAGTAACTGTAAAACAATATAGTCCACCTTGAATGTTATGTACACTTAGTTAGGTATTGTGTTATACTGATATCTTCAATGATCACAACCATTAAGTAATTAAATAACGATGCAATATTAATAAGGCAAACGAACTTGATTTCCAGTTAATTTATTATTTTTCTGCCACCCCCACCTACGTTTTCACATCCCTGGTTGCTTATATATTTCTATACTCGTGTTTTGTAAATATATTATACAGTATGTTTTGTTATAAGCTCTCTGGAGAAGGGCAAAAATTGAATTATTTTCGAAAAGGGGTGCTTGTGGTCGAGCGTGAATTTCTCATCCCTTTTCAAAAGTCCTTTTGCGTATACAATAATGTGTATCATATTAAATAAATTCAAGAAGAGAATAAAACACTGACGCAGAAAGTATGGGCAGTGGGGGTGGGGGATGACCATTTCCGCTGCAAAGTGATGCGGTGATGCAGAGGAGGCGCACACAACAAGGGATCGGGATGCAGGGGGGGGGTTTAACACTGAACAACATCCAATGCCGAGAGGGCAAGAAAATGATTTATGATGTCTGTACGCGCTTGGAAAATGGCTTTTTCGCGGATCGCAATCAAGATTCATGTCGTTTCGCATTCATTCTCTCTCTATATATATATATATATGTGTGTGTTGTGTATTGTACTTTATTTTTACGCTCATCGTTGAGTGTACTGGGTGTGCTATGATAAATCTGCATTAGTGTTATAATGCTGGTGCAGCAGTGCTTGCGCTTGTTGTGTTCCTAATTAACATCCACTGAGTGAAAAAGCTACTGCGAAATTAGCAAACAAGGGATAATTTATGAAATTTCATGCAGAATGATGATGATCACTGTGATGTTTCTGTGTGATGTTTTAGTTTCAATAAAACTTTGTTTTTTTTTGCACATAATTATGTTGTATTAATAATATAAAACAGTGTGCGATTATGTGAAACAAGAGTGTCAGTTGTTTTGCAACAAGACTTGTAATTAACTTTGATTGGACGAATGTAAATCCATTTTCTGTTCATTAATTATGGCAATTTTCTTTGTGCGTTTTCCCCCATGCAAATTACAGAGTTAGTTTTGATTAATTTGTTAGGCAATTAATTAATTATTTATGCAAATGATTATAGTGACCTTCAAATTAATCTAAATTATGTAAAACAACTTTTTTTTAAATGGTTTTAATGACTTTTTTTACAAGAACATTTTTTTAGATTTATTTAAATAACCAAATATCAAATAAATTCCTTGTCAGTTCGTCTCATTTAATTTATTTTCAATTATTAATTAATTTATATATTGAAAAACTTTTATAATTCAAACAATGTTTTAATTATAATAATTTAAATTATTATTTACTTGTTTAAAAATACGGGTTTACTTATAAAGAGTATTTAAATAATAATCAATTTTTACAATTTGACGTCAATGATTTTAATTGATTAAATATTTAAATGTTGGAAAAACAACATTTTAAGAAACAATCGTCCAATTAAATATGCCCCACTTAACTTAATTTTAACATATTAATTCAAATCACAAACTAAAAACGATAATACATATTAATATCTGCATTTAATTCCATAATTTAAATGGCTCCTAATCCTCTAATCTTTAAGAAATTGAATAATTTAATTTCATTTAAATATTTAAGTTGTTTTTAAAAACAAAATTCCCAGTATTCAGCAATAACACGAAAGCTTTTATATTTCAGTCATATTAAATTTATTTTATAACTGATCTATATTTATCAGATAAGATGTTCAATTAGAGACCGGTATTATAGCCGTGTAGATTTTAGACCATTTTCATGGGAACCAATCTAAATGGGGATTGAATGTTTAAGCAAAATCACCAATAAAGATATCAAATATCTGTAATAACCACATTGATGCTGTGTCGAGGAATACCATCTTCTAGTTTAATATAACACACACATAACGTCTTCGGAATTAAATGACGAAACGAGGGCAGCGAATGTTGTGTTTAAATTTTTATTTTGGGAAATAAGCACTTAGTTGAGTGTCAATTAAAATGGAAATCGAAAGATCGAATTTAAATGAAATGTTTAAGTATATTTATAATGTAAGTGTGTTTGTTTATGCAAATGACCCGAAATACTACAAGCTTTTATGTGGGAGAGTTGCCAGTTGTCACTAAACGGTTACATTTTATAAAACTAAGAACATTTTTAATTATTTTAACATAACTTAAAAGGAATTTATTCAGCTAGAGTCAACATGTTGCACTAATTTAGAACTCATTCAATACTTTTATGTCTTCCATCTTCACATGACAATGCCACAGCAATTAGTCGGTTCATTTAAATGCGCTTGCCGCATCCACAAAACTTTGTACTTTTAAGTGCATTGCTGCACGTCAATTGATTGTGCTTAATATTTTTGTGTACCCAATACACTCTTCTTCAGAGCGTGTTATGCTTTAATGTTTGTTTACAATTTGTTAAACACCGGAAAATGTTGTGAATAATGGCGCATGCATTTAATACAATACATTGAAATAAGCACAGAGTCAGCGTAAAGTTATGTTTAGTGCTTCAAACGAATTACAGAAATACTTTCAAAATTGACGGTGAAAAGCCAATTAACTGCGGAAATTTTCTTATGTGTTTGTGTGTATTTCTGAAAAAAGGTTTTATCTACAATTCGTACAACCGTCAAAAGGGGGTTACAATGAACATGAAATGAATTCAATTGCTAAGTGTTTGTCTGAAATTTCATAATAATAATTCTGTATAGTTGTTATTGCGCGCAATTTCCATGGAATTCCGTTGTGGAAAAATGAAAAAAAACAAAACAACGTATTTCCTTGTATCCCAACATGAAATGGAAAATCGTTGTGAAATTTGTGCGCGGGAAATTGTTCATGCTTTAAAAGTCCTGTTATAATATTTGTGCTCTGTTGTATTGTATGCACACCTTTTGGCGCTTTTCATTGCGACTCAACTTATGTTTATGTGTTATATTATGACACAAAGCCGCGTCTTTTTTTTTTTTCAGTTTTGTTTACATTTCATTTTCTAAATTTAAACCGATGTTTACGTGTGTAAAAGAAAACTCTTTACAGTTATAATACTGCAGCAAGGCGTGTATTGTGCAACACCAAATAACGTTTGACATCTTCATGGTCAGCGCGCGCTTGACACAGCAACTTTTATGTTGACACATGCGTCTTTGCACATCATACTTTATTAATGCTTGCTGTGGACAATTGTGACATGTCATTAAGTTGTTAGACGATGTCAGCACACTGAATATTACATTGTTGTGTGAAATTAAATGCAGCACAATGTATATTTGACCAAATATGAGTGGTCACTCGTTGTGTGTGCTGTAAATGCATTTAATGTGGATGGGTTGGGGGGTTTGGGGTGGTTTTATGTAATTGTTGTGGTGGTGATGTCTTTTGCGTTAACTGTACAATGTACATGCATAATAAAGTGGCCACACTGTAATGGATTGTTCAATATAATGAATATGTAATCAAACATTGTGGGTTGCATATTGAATTGATTTGTTTTTGTTGCTTCAATAAATGTGTGTTTTTGTTGCAAAAAAAATTAAAAAATTTAAAATGGGAACATGTTGGAATTGCATTTTAAGGGATTAAACTTTAAAATCCTGTACATGAATTAATTCACTCTTTATAGATTCTAAACCAATTTTTATTTGGTTGGTTGCAATTTTAATCAATTCATTGCTGACTAACTAAAGAACTTCAAACGCAAGTAAATTAAATAGCGTTAAGTTTAATTAAAACTATTTGAATGTCAAAACACGTACACATTTCTTTTATTTTATTTCATACATGGCAAATGCGCTGGTGGATTTAAATTGCAATTGAATTGGTAAATGAATTTCCATCTATTTCCTTCCACCATGCTGAATCCTGTCTTGTATATTTCACATTCTCTGGCAGGCCTTTTATATATTCAACGAGAATATCTATCTCTCTAAACGCAATCAGCACATCACTACATATATAACATTCTATATTGTACATGCATGATGGTGCAAAAGGCAGCATGTAGCACTCCCCATTCGTGCACACATCACTGCGCCGACATTCATTTATTCTGGGGGATACTGTAATTGATATTGACTTCATTCTATAAATGGTCCGTTTGGGGTTAGGGACAAAAATTCCCAAATCGAAACTATTTGATTGAGCTGTTGTTACATTCAATTTCGTCGCACCCGTGTACGTATAGAGCGACGGCCAATTCAGGGTGCACGTCCCTATATAATATATGAATTTGCAATACGGGAGAAGGACGAATTGCAATGCATTTTCGGTAGTGCCAGTAGAGATTTGCATGACAATTCAATGCGGCGACAAATGCAGACAAATGACTGAATCTGGATTGACATGCTTAACTGTATAAGTAATTGTGGTTGCATTTGTGTTTTCCATTATTAAATCTTCTAATTTATAGCCACATCATGTATGAATAAACAATATATTTTGTGTTGTTATAGGGATTAAAACATTTTAATACTCTAAGGAGTCGTATATTTAACATTTCTATTATGCCTCTCAGTTATTCTGGTAGACTTAACTATAATAAGGTTTCATTTATGTTTATACTTACTTAAAGTTACCTGTATTCCTTGAAGATTATCTGTATTCAATAAAACGTAATAATTTATGGCGCCCTGTCAAAATATTGTGGGGCCGTTTCAGAAACAATTAAAAGTCAATTTTATATGTGGATACAGTCGCGTAGCGTTATAAAGTCTTGCACGCTATCTTTACGAAAATTTATGTAAATGCAAAACTGAATTTTCAATTTATTATAAACGACTTTTATGATGCATCTTAATCGACCTCCCGCACCTTCGCGACGCACGCGGTCAATGTGACACCAATTATAAATATTTGTCTAGCGCGCACGTTTCTTCGTCGCCCCCTTTCTTAATACACCTCCATTTTTTTATAGTCCATTGATCATTTTGGAGACATTTTCTTGCTTCTATATTTATTCGTTCAACGACATAATATTCTCACACTGTAAATATTTAATATAAGCGTATAAATATGTACGTTGAAAGTGGATATTCTTCTAGAAGCCCGCGCCATTGTGTATTGTTGAAATTCGGGACGCTTTTGAATGAATATTTCTCAACCACAAGAGACACAATGCCTCCACATGTTCTCATAACACAACATCTTCCCAGATATAAATCATTTGATTGAAAGGGGCACCGATAACGAAAAGATTAAATTAATCGCAGCCAAATAACCACACCTATATCGAATTGGTATATAATATAAGTGAAGATAATCCGATATGACACTGTTACGGTGTGTGTACCACCGCGCACTGCTCGTTTACACCTGGATGTATAAATTCTCCCACTTTTCGTCTGACTGCGATGGTAGATGGCGATAAATTGAGAGGTGAAATCGCATAAGTCGGAATTCTATACCTCGTCTATCGCGCCCACATACACCACAAATCTATATCGCATTTGAAAGTTCCTCTGGCATGGTACTAGTAAATATATCCGAAATTGTATTATGTTGATTCAATCTTTATGAACGTGGAATAAAGCAGAGGGATTAATTGAGATTTTGACACTTGTTTGTGTTGAGATTGTCGTCAATTTCAATTTGAAGCCACATTGTATGCGCTTAATTTAGATTAGGAAATATTTGAAAATACGTGTACAGCCACAAAATTCACAAACACACCGACATTGTGAAAACCATCACACAAACAAACTATGGTACATAAGAATCACACAATTTAGGGGATGGGTGTTGATTTAAAGTGCAAAATTCCAATCTATATACATCGGTAATAATGTTGTGCTGAACTATAAACGCGAGTATTTTCACTCCTGCATTAATTGGGTGGCAACTTCACTCTAATTAGGTTGCATATTTCATCCCCTATTTTTACTTGAGCTTAAAAATTGAATTCGTGTAAAATAACAAGATCTCCTGTTGTGTATTAAATAACAATTGATAACCTGTTAAAGCTTTAATACATTCTTTACAAGCGAATTTATATAGCAAGCTGTAAAATGGAACGGAAAAATTCATCTAATATTTTCTGCGTCAACGGAAAGAAATAGAGTATGTACTCTACTGCGATAAGTCGATGAGGTTTCAATGTTACAGAGCCATTGTTCACGTTAACTTGAATTCATTTGATCACATAAACGTTGAAATATACAGCAGTCCCTCGCTTTACGGATAAAGTAAGTTTCCTAACGAGGGTTTTAAATAAGATTAGAAATCTGCAAACATTTATGTCAAAACATTTTTTTGACAATTTAAAATTCAAGCTTTTTGTCGTACTTTTTGTTGTCCATTAAATTTTTAAACATCTCTTTACCAAGGAAGTAACTATCCTTGAAAATATTTTTATGAAAAATACTTTTATTGAAAAATGCAAATTTATTCGCAAAATAAACTCAGATTCCTATAGAATAACTTTAAGTCCTTTATATTAAGCTTATGTCAATCACATCCTTCGTTAAGCATGTGAATCCTGTATCAATATAAAACAACATAACATGATATATTGTGTGTATTTAGCTCCATAATACAATGAAAAATAATATCGGAAAAACTCTCAGTAACATAATCATGACATGGGAAAATGGAATCCAAGGATTTATTTTACTTAGTTAGTCGTATAATACAACAACGCAAGAAATTGCTGAAGAAGGTGATCAATAATATGACGAAGAAATAAATTATTACAGTGGAAGGATGATGAACAATAATATTTTTTAAAGGGTTTATACGCATAATATTTCTTGTTTGTGGATGATTTCATTTCCTCGACGGAAAATTACATCTTATATACGACGTATAACTGGATACCACTGTGGATTATTTGTTCGGAAAAACTTCTATAATATTGCTGTTGAATTTTCTTATCCTTTATGCTATTTCTACATGTTGTACAGCGTCTTTACTTCCACTATGTTTCTTTTTTTCAGTGTTTTATTCACCGTTTTTTTTTTTGTGCCGACCTAAACAGGATTATCCCTTTTCTGTTGTTTTGAGGGATGCGATATAAGAAGTGTATCAAGATTATTGTAGCTGTAAGCTGTACGTACGTGTATACATTTGTATAAAATATATTGGTAGCGAATAATGCTATCGCATCACAAATTGTAGCAACATTGCATGAATGGTTGGTGGGAAGAGATTGTTTGGGGGATGATGGGTGGAGAAAAAATGCCAGTACATTGGGGATGGTATGCTGCGGGGTGGATGTGGTATTGGGAATGAGAAATGATGTTCCCAGACAAATAGAACCGGCAGCGAAACAACTAGCGCAACAACTCTCTCGGCTGGTTTGATAAAGAGCGGCAAATCTGCGCTAAATTATGGCTTATTGTTGGGCAAGTTTTCGTTTGGTTTATCACTGGCTTTTCGTGTAATTACGTTGAATATTATTGTTCGCAACAATGGGGGTAAAAACAGCTCGCGTATCTCGGTATCTAACATCTGAAATACATGCGGAATACCATGTTGTTGTTTTGCGAAATTTAACAAAAGTACAATGAAATGGATTGCTATAATAAGACAACTATACACATTAAACAGTTTGGACTGATATTTCGCGGATGTAGTGGGGATGGGGGTTAATTTGTTGTGTGTGCAGGAATGCAGCGTGTTTTGGTATTAAGACCTAAATAGGTTTTTACATTGTTCAATTTAAAGGATTTACCAGATTATAAGTCCTGAGATTTAATTAAGTATTTTATCATTTTGTGGTTTGACAGAATTTCCTGAAGTCATTTTGTAACAAAAAAAAATTGTTTTATTTAATTGTTATGATTCCCAGAAATGTTTCGAAATAAAACCCACATTTAAGTTATTCCATCATGAAATTGTGATTGTCAAAAAACAGCTGCAACCTCTAATTTAAACCTAAAATAAAAATCCAGGTGGAGTTTCCCTGACAAAAAAAAAGCATTCACATAATATAAGTTAGATATGTCTAGAAATTAGAGTAGAAACGGTTTAAAAATAAAAGCACACAAAAGCACACCCAGCACAGCAGCAGCAGCATCACCATTAGAGTGTAGTTCAGTAGCATATAACATAGAACCGACATTAAAACATGTATAGAGTGGGCTGCCAGGAAACACGCCGACACAAAAAGAGGCTAGACACGCGGTTATACGCTTTTGCCATTTTACCATAAATTATATTTCGTATGTATAGAAAAGATAAAGGAGATTTATGGTGGCACCATGGTTACATAATTACTGAACACACACACACACCCGGTGAATATAGCTGGGAGGCTTCTTGGCTATAGTTAGCGCGTCGAGCGGTCCACATTTGAGTCTGATGGGCGGCTGCAGTGTGCAAAATTGCTTAATAGGAGAAATGGCGCAATGAGTGGTTTTATATTATACGTAAATATTAAAGTATAGGTAAAACATTATGGGGGATTGGGGATAGCCAACTTCAATGCAAATTACCATGTGGCGCATGTTGAAGCCGACGCATAATTTTTAGCGGAATTGATGACGTGGTTATCTTTCAATCAATTTTAAGTTTATTTACTTGCTAATTGCATAAGTACTCAGTGGTTGTTACGGTAATATTTTTATAATTGCACTTTTATGTGACTGAGCGTTTTTGTTCTATTTTTGTTGGTTTAAAAGTTGAGTCACATGATACAATATTTATTAATGTAAATCACATTTACGTAGACTTTTTGTTGGTAATTTTTAAAATCCTTTTTTAATTCTGCTCATGTTTATTTAATGAACTCAAAAAACTACATTTAGAAGCTTTTTACCCCCTTGCTACATTTCCAGCATTTGTTTTCAATTGTTTTCAATTTAAACAGTTTTAATATTAAATATTTACCTTCGGAGCACTAAATTACGCAATTAAACAAATCGTTATCCTTTTTCGGTATTCCCGTTATTAAAATATTTACCTAACTCCCATGATAATAATAAAACAAGATGTCTCAAGTGAACACCAGATGGTCCACATTATAAGGAGTTAAAACGAATCTCGTCCTGAAATCAATCAACATTTATTATCCCGTGAGAAGGGAAAATGAAAAATGATTTTAAACCACCCGCATCCTTTGCCTTTGCCGTCACAACCATAACATTGGGTGCGAGAATGTTGCGTCATTAAAATTTATGTACCCCTTTGGTATCAAACGTTGTTACACACAGCTCCGTTGCACAAGGTAGGTGTTCACACAAGGGGTTGCAAAATTAGTGACGCATAGTTTGTGTAACGGTTATTGATGTTGGGTGGAAAAAAAAAAACTGTACGCTTCCTTTCACTGGTGCAAACCATGTATAATATACAAGTGGAGTCCATAAATACTCACCCATACTTATATGTATAGGGAGTAAAGTTATATCAGTTTTTGCTGTACAAATCGTGGTACAAATTAAGCTCTATTTGCTTTTTGGGAAAAACAGTTCACTTGTACTCTCCATCTAGGACCGCTATACAGTTCTAGGTATTATGCAGTATGGCGGCATGTTGTTTTGTATACCGTTAATGGGTGGGAGAACAACAGGGTGGTGTACAACAATGCATACATAAACATGAATAGAAGATATACCTATACACAATAAACACACAGTTCATGAACGGTGAACTGTTCATAAATTATTGTCAAATGAAATATTCAAAAGGGTTTGTGAGTGTTTTCGTCTGCCTCAGTAACCATGCCATGCTGCTGCTGCTGCTGCTGCTTGTGGGGATTCTAGTTAGTCGTGAAGCTTCTTGTTCTTTTCGCTGGACTGGCTCTTTTTCTCGGGTGTGTAATATGGGTTTTTGCCATATCAGTTTGCTTCGAAATAAAGTAATGGGAATTTAACTCGAGTTGAGCTTGTTTTGTTTTGGGGGGGGGGGAAATTTCCGTATTGTTTTTGTGTGCCAAATTGGCGTGCAACCCCTTTTTTATGTTTTCATAAAACATGCATAAAATATCGAGTACAAGGAAATGTAATGAGGCATTGTTTGGATTGTAAAAAATTCAGTGAGAAAATAGTTTTTGGTGTGAAAGTTTTATTTTATAGTATTTTTCCACCTATAGAAAATAAAGTCCTTGTAATTGAGAATGTATCAAATTCTTTGTACAAAAAAAAAAAAAAGGGTAAGATCCTTGAAAAGTATACAGCAGACACAATTTATTTGACACGCAAAAAAAAAAAAAAACGTCAAAAATGTTGGGTATAATATGTAGTTACATAAAAGGATTTCCCAAAATGGTTTTGTATCCTCAATTTCTAAATCCAACAATTACCTCATACTTTATTAACTCTCTTGGCAATTTGTAAAGATTAGTTTTATATTTACCTAGGCTTCTAACAGCATCCGCCCCTCACTCCCACATTTTTGGTTGAAGCCCTTTTTGCCATTCACCACCACACCAGCCATCCATCCCTTTCTCATCGTTTTGCAAAAGGCTCTCCCCAATTAAGGTAGTCCATTCTAATTAGTTTTTATTTGGTTGCCTCTTGTATCTATGCGCCACAACCAGTACTGGTTTATATATTGAAGAGGGAGAATACTTTTTGTGTTGACCCTTCGAAGTTGTTGCTTGTTTACGCAACTCCTGCTGTGGTCACCAGTGTGTTATGGGAATTGTTGTTAGTAACTATAATATGGTTACAGTAGAGGTGGGTGGGTTTTGGTAAAGGATATATGAAACAACGTACAAACATTATATTGGAAACATACACCGCAACTAATATTATTATAAGGGATGTGGACAATGTTCCGAATTACCAAGAAGTGAAGATAAAATATTGTGGCACTTTATGTCAGTGTTGATGTTAGCCAGAATGAAATAATGAATTCTATGGTGAATCTCAACGAGGATTACAATAAGTGTACCAAGTATGTAGTTAAATCAATTGGAAGTTACAACATGCGAGATCATATTATGTCATCGTTATACATAAATAGACAATTACTTCTTAGTAATGGATGTACGAGTGCATGTGTGGGGAGAAATGTTTGTCGTTTGTGTGTAGTTAGTAGTCTATTCCGTTATATTATGTGAATTTGTCGCAAATAAGTATAATGGGGGGAGGAGGAAAACGGAAAATAAATGTGTCAATGCTGTGGGCTTACAACCGTCTTACAACAAAGAAGAAAACACAACTATACACATTCAGTTCCGGCATTTAAAGAATGGAAACAAAAGAAAAGACCAGCCCACCCCACCCTGACGGAACAAGAGACGTATACGACCCATAAAAATAATATCGAAAACTGATTTCATGTTCACTTTTATGATGTCTATTTTATCCCGCGTTACATACCGCATTCTGCGTCTCGTTTTATTGTCTGTGGCCATTGCGACATAAGTTTGGGAGTACTTGGGCGATTTTTATGCGGCTGATAAAAATCATTGACAGAAATAATGTACAGCGTTAGCATTGCCGTTATATTATTGTATATCGATAAGAAGAATAAAAGGCGAAACTGAGAAATTGTGCCGTCTTACAGCAGAGCTTTAAGCACTATATAAACATTATATTATTTGTATTGTGCGCATTTAGAAACTGCATAGAAAAATCATAAACTGTTGTACTATTTTTGTTATGTTTTATTTGAATGAAAAAACTTGTTGCATTTAAACACAAGCTCACATACAATGTTGGGTGAGAGAAAAAAAAATTGTTTGCTCTATATTATGTTTCTAGTTCTTTTATGCTGCTTTATGCTTTTGTGTACTCGTAATATATTTTTTTTCAACAGCGTTTTGAAAGCTTTACATACAATATTTGTGTTAAGTCGGTGACTAGATTGAGATTTAACGAGCCGTGTGGCAATAAGTTATTCATGTTAGTTATGCCTGTGCTATTTGAATTTGTGTTAAATTTCTTCATTTTGTGTTATGCTGGTGCAGACATGACTTAAAGACAATTCACGTTCATAGAGAATTCTTAATCAACATTGCAAAAGGAGTTTATTTTTATTTTTGCTTTATTATAAATGCGGGGGAAATGTTAAATGAGCACTGTGGTGATAAATCTTTCGGTTTTTTTTTACCTTCATGAATTATAATTAAAAAATGAAGTAAATATTTAAATTACCATCGCTTCATAATTATTTCAAAATAGAAATTTTTTTGTCACTAAGAATGATCAAATTATTCGCAGAAACTCGTATTTTCATTAAACTTCATAACGATTTTAATTAATTGAAGCTTTCTTCAAACTCTTATTTATACATTCGTTATTAAATACCTTTTCCGGTGAATTATTAATTAATATTATATTTAAATTTAAACTTATTATTAATGTGCGGTTACAAGTTGATTCTTAAAACTATATAATAGACTTTGAATTAATATCGTGCTTTAAATACATCTTCTCTATAATGAAAAAAAAAAGGAAATGAAATACACAAAGCAAACATTTAAAATATGAACGATGTTTGCTTGGTTTTCAGTGCATTAAAGAAACTGAATTCCATCCCCACACCCCCTACTGTACTTTGCGTCCTTTTCACCGCGGTAAAAGCAATTTTTAGCAAGCAAACACACACACACACACACTCACATTGTGTTATTCAGTGAAGCCCCACAGCGGCACATAATACCCACCCTCATCCCTTGGTTCAGCGTTGTTAACTTTAATTAATTATGTTGTTACTTGTCACCGGGAATTGCGAAAGCGCCCGTGCTGGAATTTCTTATATTTGTTTCTTCGCGTTCACCTACTTTTTGTCTTGAATACATTTATGCTGTTAACGTTTTGTGCCATTTCGGCATTTCTTTTGCATTTTCCGTCTGTTAATAAGTAGCTACAAGCTTTTTCGTCATGTTTTGTGCGTGATCCTGTGTGAAATGGCCATCAGCGACAAAGTAGCGCGCATCCTTGAAGTAGGATTAGTTGTTTCAAATTTACAAAATAAGTGGACGTACAAAAAAATGTTAAGTTAATCCTTTTTTATTAAATAATGTGACTTTATAATGTAATAAGCTGCCAAATAATTTATTCATTTTTAAGTTGCAATAATAGTGAAATATTCAGTGTTGTTGAAATGTGTTAACTATTCTAAATTGAACAAAATGTTATGTAGACATTTATAAATAGCAGATAGCTACCTGGAGACTCACATCTATAATGTAATTTGCTTTGGTGTTTCCTTGTTCAGAGGGTTTGCTCTATATATGTGACGTAAAAGGAATTGTTTAAATTTTCCAATTGAAGTATGAAGCCTTCTATCCTACCTCCTGCATACATATATTTATATAAAATGAATATTGGAATAGACTTTCTCACTAGACACTTAGATTGCTGTATACGGGTTTGAATTATATGCCCCAAGGGTCTTTAGGTCTGTAATTAAATTCTGGGTGTGAATGTTGGGAATGCGAGCTGGAATTTTGTCAGTATGACTCAAACAAGGGGTTCGCTTGTGACTTGTGTAGATTGCAAAATTGTCTTCTCTTACAACAATATACTCGAATACCTCGTACCTAAATATATACTAGTCAGTTGAATTATCATTCTCATGAATATACAAATTTCAAATTATTCTTTACTGTATATGTAATATAGTTAAGTGGAATGTAAGCTTTATCAATGCATCCCTTATACAATATAATATGTGTGATCTTACTGCAAAGTTATACTACACTGTCATTTTCTTAAGAAAACTCAACTTCAAATGGATGGTGTATCAACGTAAGCAACAAATTGAAGTCAGTTATAGGTAGACAACGTACTCACGCGTCGCACCAGACATGTATAATGTATGCTGATATGTCAATGTAAATTTGCTTCGTGTGAAATGATTCTCATTTACGTTGTTACATGCAAGAAAATTGTACAAAGTACCTCAGCACACCATGGAATGTCTCCAGACAGATAAAAGGGGAGAGATATATTGATATCACCTGAAGCATGTAAATCCAATCAAAAAGGATTAACGTATAATGTCTAAATTTACATTTTCGACAAATTAAGATTTTATCAGGGTTTTTCTTTTAAACCGCATCCATTGGCATTATGTTACATGTGTCACTCGCGGTGATATAGGCGTTTATACTTAAAGTGCGGTAATGTGGATTGAAAATTTTATGTATTTATGGCTTGATGCATTATAAGACGTTGATCGTATTGATATGTAATATGGCGTTGCTGTTAAGCTGTCATGAGCTTTCAAATACTTTTACTGTCGTATCTTTTGTATTTAATTTCATCACTTAAGAGTGTTGGTGAGCAGTTGTGATAGATTTTATTTGATATCTGAAATCGATTTAGATAATATTATGCTCAGTTAATGTGGTGAAATGTTGGTAACTATGTTTATCATCAAATTTAGGAAATAAGTTATGTTACGTAAAAAACAACATCATTTTTGATTAAATGTTTTTAGGAAGTGAATTGATGAGAATTTATGAACTTTTCACCATCACATTTTGAAGTATGCCTTCACAACACTGTATGAGCTTTTCATGTCATTTAATACTCAATAAATAACGCAGACATGATTGAACCTAAGTTAACACTCGATATTAAAAGCTGAAAATTGATTTTCTGTGTTACTTCGTGAAAGACTTTTTAAAAGTGAGACTTCATTAAATTTGGACTTTCTTTTATATTCTTTGGCGTTTTTGCTTGTTAATAATTCTACTTTAAAATAATTTTCAACAATTTAATGAATTTAATTAAATTAAATGCATAAGAAAATCTCAACCTCCTTCACCAAAAACATGACAAGCAAACTTAATAACAATTATAGGATTGCAAAAATACCATCAGCTCTTATATTTTCTTAACAGCATTTTCACCTAAACACTTTGCTCCGTGCTAAAGAAATTAAGAAAATTGTTTTGCACAATATTCGAAGCACAAAATACCACACACAATTTACCCAGCTCCGCATAGAGTGCTATATATTTTTGTAGCTGCACCGAGTTTTATGGCTTTAAAGCTCACATTGTTTTTATCTACTAAGCGGTTGTGCTTTTCGTGATGTTCAACTCTGTGTACACTTTTATTAGATGCCCGTTTAATTGCAACTCCAAAAACTTTTAATGTACAAACAAGGGTGAAAAAAAAAAAATTGACTATATTTATTATGTAGAGCTTTATTTGGCCGTTATATTTTCATGAACATTTGTGCTGCACGCAGTCTGTCCTCTTTATACAGCTCAGCCACACCATGACTTTAATGACTCTCATTTACTTGAAGTTTATTTCTTTTGTACCAGTGTAATTAACTCAATTTAAATCACATAATAATGAACTGTTTGAGCTACCAAAAATTGTCTGCACCGTTCATTTTTTTTTTTTTTTTTTTAATAAATGGGGCGCACACCAGGTGAAGACTTCAAAACTTTTTTGGTAATTAATTAATTAAATGTGTATGGCGTGTATGATGGGTGTGTGTGTGTGTTTGTGTGTGTGAAAGAATTAATAAGTAATATAAAAATAAACGTATAATAATTATTAGAACAGGAAAACATTAATATCGACCAACTTTTTTGACATGCCGACAAGTTTGTTGTATCAAACGTAAAGGCTTCATAACGTGCGTATTAAGTGAGGTTAATATTAGGTCCTTTTTACCACAAGGGATTACAAATAATTGCAATCACTTTGTATGTTTTGTGTCAGTATTACTGTACACTGTTCACTCACATTTTGATTGGACATTTATCAAGTTAGACAAGTTTTGGGGGGTGTCAAAATGCTTTGAAATTGATTACTCACGAAAGTTTACTGACACATTGACTATTGAAAACTTTTATCTTTATAATATCTAATAAGTAAGCTTTTAAAGCATTATCCTGAATGCAATATAAATGCTATAACATAAAACAGATAAATGCTACATCTATAATATAAGGTGTATTCACCTGCAACACTGTTTCATAAATTGAGTGACTGCGCACAGAATGATTATGCGGACTCACAAAGGGAATAAGTTGATCGTTAAATCTAAAACCAATTGAAAGCGATGTTACGATGAAATATTAATAAGCTTCCATTTATGATGAACGCGCTCGACGCGTTGCGTCCCGTCATGCCGCCCTTACTAACCATATTTTTACGAAAATATGTATACGTTGTGTTCTATGTGGAAAAGTCATTCAATATAATATTTGCCAGAGTATAAAATGAAAATGAAAAGACGCGCGCGAGAGCAATACATAAAGTTAATTACTTTCATGCTCCTTTAGATCATTTGCGCCCTGCGCTCCATTCTAAATTATTACACGCGTTATGGCTTTTATGTTTTTTAATTTTTTTTTTTTGTTCGCTTTTCACTTTATTTTTATGATTTTATTATTATTTTTGAATTCAACTCGCTCGCAATCTGTGCAAGCACACAAGCGATGTAAGATTAAAAATGAATAAATATTGTACTTCACGCTGTGTAAAATAATTTGATGAATTCATTAATCTTGACGGGTTCTCGCGCATGACACTTTAAGTACGATGTCATGCAATTAATGATATGTGTATTATGCGTATAATTGTTGTGAATGTTCTGAAATTACTAATTTAATAGCTATTAAGTGAGATATTAATGAACTGCATGAAATTGTGCATTGATTATGCACGCCATTGCACCATTTAAATGCCTTATGAAAGTTTATATTTATGAGTACTGCGTTTATTTTGCTTTTAATAATACATAAACAATTTGTCTATGCTCTAATTTGTAAATTAAATTTATGCGAAATGAAACTATCCATATTTAAGTCATTTTAGGCAATAATGTTGCATGTTTTCAACATTTTAACAATAAATTGTTATTTGTGCTTTCTAGATTTTAATCCCCTTAAATTAAATTTATTTCACTTCTTTTAATTGTCATTATTTGAAAAAAAAAAACATAACATCATCATCATCCCTTCAGCAGTACATTGTTATTAATTAAATTAAAAATGCACTTTTCTCTAAAATATTGTACCAATTGTATAGGAAATGCAACAATTTCCCATGCAACTTATTCAACTGTTAATTTATTTCCACCAAGTTAAACATAATTAAAATGCGGCATAATAATATGCATTTTGTGCTCACACAAAAGAGTGCAGTGCATATATATTGCAATTAATGCACTCTTTAAAACTGTTTTGCTTTCATTAATATTTTTGTTTATCCATACCACAATACAATCATTTTATTATGAACTCATATTTCGTTCAGCGTGTATAAAAAGTCACCACATATTGAGAGTCAACATTGTCGGTGGATGCGAAAAAAAAAAACGGATACTCATATTATATTAAATGCAATTTTTGTCACGCCACAAAATGTCTGCAGGCAAAAGCTACTAACATTTAAATTGTATGTGATTTACACAAAATACTCATCCTATCTGTTGGGGATTATATTTTTCAATCACAGGTGACGTCGATTGGCAACAATGTCTCTGTCATACAACGAATCAAGTTGCTTTATTTGTCTGTCTACTTTATCCCTTTTTTTTTTTTTTTTTTTGATTTGACATATTTAACTTTAATGTGCTTACTTTTGTTATTCTTTCGAAATGATTTCAAACCAATTTTCATTTATAAACGATATAAACTTTGTGATGTAACTGTACTGTAAATAGGGTGGTACCATGGTCTCAATAAGTTAGGGCTGACGCATTGGAAACTCAAAAAAAAAAAAAAAAAAACCGCACATCCATAAAAACACACATAAGCACACCATGAGGAGCGAATTCAGCTGGCTGTATTATTCGGTAGAGATGCAGGAAAACGAAAAGTTTGACACAAATAACTTGAGCAGCTTTGCTAAAGTTTCGACATTTATCAAAATATTTCGGGAAACTGGGCTTTTAAGAATTTGATTGAACGAAATGCCGATGGTTTTTAATGGCACCCTCAAGATGGTGTTTATTTCTTGAAGAGTTGAACCCTTTCACAAACTGATCGATTTATTGCGGCGCCTTTTTTAAGTTGTTTTGTTGGGAATTCACGTTTTGTGAATAGTGTAAAGTGTAAACTGTAAGCGCAAAGAGTCGAAATGCCAGATTACCTGAATTGTTGCGGCAAATATTGGGAGGGTGTAGCCAATATAATACTTGTGTAGTGCTGATAACAGTTTTATTGGCTAAATAGAGAGGGGTTTTGCAATAAATTATCGTGCCTATTAAAAGCAGAATGTGTTTATAAAGTTATAGAGAAGTTAATTATTGTATGCCTTTAGTAGTGGGCTTTAATTTGAGATCCAATTTTAGATTTTACAAAATTAAGTTGTTGGTTAGTACCTTAAAGGTAAGAATTAAATGTTGAGTTTAATTCAATGATGATGGAAAGTATTTCAAAAACATTTATTTATTGCATATTACTTTATTTTTATTTTATTTATTTTTATTTTATTTTATTTTTTATTATTTATAAAATTACGAAAAGTTCAATTCTCCTCTTTTTTAACATTAATTTTAGTTTTTTTATAATTTTATTCATTAAGTTTTGATAAGTTATAAAAAACTTAATTGAGAGCTACATTTTAATTGACCTAAAAATATTAAAACAAGCTTTGTGCAATAAATTAAAGCAGCATAAATATCTCCAAGCAGTTTCACCTTGTTAACATGCATCTGCACTTTGCAGATGTCTCAAGAATTTCCGCACATTCAAGCAAGTTACTTCCATAATTTATTGAGACGATATAATTCCGATACAAGCATGTACAAGACGCTCAGCAAAAACAAGTATTTAAGACAGTAAAACTGTCACAACAGAACAAGCTCTTTGGCTTACGCTTTAAATTAGTTGCTTATATTAAATATTATGGTAACGGCTTGTGACAGTCTCCGAATGTATGCTAGTAACTATAACGATTTCTAAATCACCCTATATCAAAGCGGGCCCTTTAACATGCGTAAACATAGCTTCAATTTGGCGCTGTCAATACGCATAAATTCTTTACAATTAAGGCTGTTTGTAAAAGAAGAAGTCGCATGCAAATGAGTTTCCCCAGTATGAAATGAAAACGCATCATTAAAGCATTGCTGCTACATGCATATCTGACATGAATGGGGTTTATATTATATTTTACACGCATTTGTGGGAGACTAATTGGAGTTTAAATGAATGCAATGCGATTAAACACAGCAGCGTCCACGTTTTATAAAAATAACGAACTAACTAACTATAATATGCAGCGATAAAGTCATTGGATTTAATTTTTCGTTAAAGAATTTTAATTAGCAATTTATGATAATTAACTGTGATGAAATTTATGCTGCATGCTCTATGTTATAAGGTTTGTGTGCGCGGCAACGCGCATCACTTCTTACAATCTTTTGTCTGTGTTTTTTTTTTTTTTTTTGTTATTGCAATGCATTGCAATTTACTTCATTCGCTTGCATACAAACCGATTTTCCAATTGAACAAGAACATGGCGCGGTATCGTTTCATTTTTGAGTAAAATTTGTATTTTAAGGTTAAATTGCTTATGCTATCTGCATTTTGTGATCCTGTTCTCCTCCCACTGTGCACACCTCGAGCAGCGCTGCACGAGCGTCATAATTGAGTCATTAAACATTGAACGGCAATGCATAGAATGCAACTAACTACATGAATGCATAGGCACAATATGCAGACAAATCAAAGAACATATTGACTACATAAATTGTTGAATTTCATGCACAAACATTGGCATTTTGCTGGCACACTACTGCTTAAGAGGTTTTTCATCTATGTTTTGCAAATTTTGTAAAGCAAAAAACGCTTTAAGATCTTCCCATGGTTAAAGTCTGTCTTTACCTTAAGTTACAAGCAATCAGCTGCAGTGCTTTGTGCATTATTTGTGCGTACCTTATTTGTAATTTGTTTAAGAAGCAATTTAAACAAGTCAACAATAATTTTGCATTAAATGTTTGTGCACGTGTAATTACCAAGTTTATAGGAAAGATAACCATTTAGGTGCATCATTTTTCAAGCACACTGCCAACCCATTAAATTGGTATGTTTGTCCTGCGTCAGCTCATCCTTTTAAACATCAGTATTATTATTATTGTTATTATCGTTGAAGATGCTGGCTTTTTTAATGCACATTCTGCTTTATCATACCAACCATTTATTTAAATGCATGTTAATTTGACTTCAATTCATTTATGAATTTAAAATGAAAAGGGTTGGATGCAAAAACTGAGGGAAAAAAATTACAAAATTTCCAGTGCATTCTCACGACGATAATTCGATTAGTTCATATTAAACCATATTGCATATTTACTGCCTGTTGTGCATTTAAATAGATTCTGTATTTATATCACATCACATACCACGGTTGATGGTACAGACAAGCGGCAGCCGCTTCATATTATGCATCAGAAAGCAATTGAACAAGATAATACACAGGAAAATGGTATGGTCGTTGCCCTCCTCCTTGTGTTGTATTATATTTTACACCGTATAATATGTGAATCAAATTAAAATTGAAAGGCACACAGCGGGGGAGTAATATTAAGGCGTCAAAATTCGTTGTGCTCTAAATATAAGGTACACACAAAAGGGATGTCGACATTGCATTATATTCTATATTTATATATACGGTGTTGGTGTACAGCGTTGACTTCTGGGTTCCACGAGCGGATCGTGTCTATCCACGTTTTGTACCTACACACCTTTTAAAGCTGAAATTGACGAGTTCAGATGGCTTTATATAATAACTGTACGCTTGTATAAAATGTTAAAGGGAAGACGATGAGATGGCAGAAAATATTTAACCAAAAATTACAAAAGTGGTGTCATGGGAATTATCCAATCAGTGCCAGAGTGCTCATCTTGTGTAAAATACGCAAGCAATATGGATGGGGCGGTTGTGTGGGTTTGTACTGTAGGTATATTTACGTGGGGGGGATGGTTTCCCTTTGATTTCATAATTCTCTAGTAATTGACAGTATAAATGATTTTTTGTTGGTAATTCTTCCAGGAGAGTGGTTAAGACACACTGTCTTCTATGTTTTGTCACCGAAACTGTTTGTAATTTTCATCCCCCCCACGCAATTTGAGTTGGGGAGGAGGGATTTTTAAAATAACAAGAGGGTGGGTGACCTATCAACTAGAAGAACTCGGTACGCGCTTGTTTTTTATGCTCCCTTATAAATTATAATGAACTAAGGCTTTTCTTGTTCTTTTCTTTAGTAATATCTTCGTGAGCCATTATATTGCTCTATAGACTGAATATTTTCTGTTTTTCTAATTAATTATTATTGATGTTCAGCAACTTTAGGAAGTGTAAATTGTTTCTCGGTTATTTTTAACCCCCTTTATTTTTATAATTGTAATTTACATAATTATTTTAATATTTTTTGAATAACTTTTGCTGTTTTTAAATGTTATTCTTCAAAAATGTTCTTTAAAAAGTATTTCCGCATTTTGATAAAACTCGAAATATCATGTTATCGTTCTTGAATATAAACAAAGCGCTCAAAACAAATTATCACCAAAATGTGCAAAGCCTTGAAGTGCTCCAAGGATTACGCTATATCGAACAATGTACAAGAATACCACCATCTCAAAGTAACGCAATTTTTTTCTTCACAAACTTTGTTGTTCTTTTTTGTTTTTTTTATTTTTATTTTTTGTCTTCGTTGAGATAATCTTGAAAAAATTGCACAACGTTTCCATGCGACACAAGTCGTCGCGTATTTTTATTCTATATAATGTGCCTCAATTTCGTCCTAAGTAGTCTAAAGAAGTTGAAAGTACATATACATACATAAATATAGCCGGGTTCTCACCATGGTAGAAGAAATCCTAGTTGAGTGTGGCTTCAGGGCCAACGCACACGTTGCACACTGCGATGATGATATACAATTTGACGAGGTCACCGCACTCATCTTTCTGTAATTATGTAATTGAAGTGCTTTAAAGAAAATTACTTTTATGCGGCAGTTATCATAAACTCAGATATGCTAGGCGACTTCATTTGCTGTGCGCTATGGCACTGCACGTTTACATTAAGTATATTTATATGCAACAGAATAACTGGATGTGTGGAACTATGAAGCGAACGCTATATCTGGGATACTCATGGGAATAAAGTACCTATATAAATATAGATGTTGAACTCGAGGTAGTGTGTCCATAAGGCAATTCATTCAGGGGTTACGTTGCGTTTTGCTTTTTTCCTGCGACCTGCATATGCTTCTTGTGCTCTGAATTTTACTGAAAGACAATGAATCACGATGGAGGGAAACGGGTAACATGAATCCAATCTTTTTAATGGACCCAAATACACGCTCATATTCTTTCCTCGTGGAGCACTGTGCATATAATATTGGTATTTATTTATAGTTTTGTTCGATGTTCGTCTCAATACTCAACACACACACTTACGCATTTTTATATATATTTTTTTCAGTGACGGCCGTCTGTTAGTTAAAGGTCATATCATTGGGGAATACTCAACTCTTTTTGTAATGTGCTTTGCTTTCGGTATTCCGAGAACGTATTTGGGTCGTTCACCGATGATTGGTTTTCATCCCTTCAGTCGCACCTTGTCCAGATTATATCCAAAACGTGTGCGGTGTTTATGGTTTAGCGCAATAAGTGTAAAGGTGCACATATTTGATGAATATTTAATTGGCCGTAAAAATTTGGGCATTCCCAGAAATTGAAATTGATTCCAAATCCAACATTAATGTGCAAGCAAAAAGTCATTTAATTGAAATGTGGTCGAATTTGTTGTTGCAAAAAAAAATGCCATTACAATAAGTGTAATTTAAAAAATACGAAAAAAATAAATAATATTAATAATAAAGTCACAACAAATTGTGGGAATGCACAACGTATCATATAATGCAATGCAAATTGACACATCAAAATTCCCTCAATTTTAAAACTCCGCATGATGTACCATTTTGCTGAAAAACAATTGAAAGTGTATGGCCATGTTTCACTCCTATCTCAACCCTATTTGGCATATCGTCGAACCACCACCACCAATATATTGCGGCACGTTCCAAACCAATTCATTTTCAGTTCAGATCGGTAACATGTATTAATACAAGTTGCGAATTTAACCATTTTGCAATGCGACCACATTTAAATTTACATTTACCTTCCCTTCTTCTCCACATTTTAACCCGCTCCCTTTTCGGGGATCCACAGACATTTTTTTTCTGCACGTCATTTCTATGCGTATTCCATTTTTTTTTTAAAACATTGATAATGAAGGGAAATGCTGCCGAAAAAAAATACACCAAAGAGGGGGTGGAGACACGCAATTTGTGCGAAGCATTTTTTTGTTCCATGTGCACCCACTCACCCATGGCAGTGACAATAATTGACGGATGTTCGGAAAATGAATCGACATCAAGGCCATTAAGCGTGTGCCTTCAATTCAATATAACTTCAGTTCAATGCATTTTGCAATATTTCAACATCAGCATGAGACTGTTTTCAAATAAACAATGCGTTGTTGTTTTTTTTTGTGCCTCCCCATTGTCCACTCCTACTTCTTTTTATGGATTCTTTTTATTTTGTGATGTTAAAATAAATATTGTTACAATAGCAAATATTTTAACATAAATAAATGAAAATTTGGTGTTTATTTTGAGTTGTTGTGTTGATTCCCTTTTTTTTTTGAAGCGACTTTTAAGTTTATAAAATGATTTTTAACTGTATTTAGTGAAAATCTTTAATATTAAATATTTTTTTAAGAAAATGCAATTAGTTTAGGTGTTAAATGTTTATTTTAAATCATCACTTAATTTAAAATTTTTTTTTTTTTTTTTGCAACAATTTTTGTTAGATTGTTTTATTTGTGACTTAAAGTGATTTAAATAAAATCCCCAAACATGTAAATGATGCCTTTTCATAATTTTAGTGAAAGTACAAAAAATAATTCAATAAATAAATCAAGAACTGACATCAGAAAAAATCACTAACAAGGCAACAAAAATCGCACAAATAAGTGAGCAAAAAATATTCCTGTATCAATAAATATTTTTCGTTTGGTTGATCCATTTTTGTTATTATTTTATAGTGCCACAATATATACGAAGCGAAAATACAAATATGGTTGGCATCAATTTCAAATCGTACAATATTACACACAGCATCCGAGCAAAAGTGCCATATAAATGCTGCAATTCAGAAATCAGAGCACACAAGGGTGTTTGTTGCAACGATGGGATGGGTGGAAGGGGTTTTGGGTATCATAAGGCATTGGGGGGAGGGATGGTTAACGAGAGCGCAATGCAATGCGGCGTACAACCAAAAAAAAAAAAAAAAAAAACAGTGAAAGAAAAATAGCGAAATAAAATATGGTTTTGACATTAAGCTGGATTGACAAGTGGAAGCGAATTGATGTTTCGCTCGCTGTTCCGCATATTTGTACACACAAATTTGATAGGCACATATCCACCCAATAGAATCATCCCTCTGACATATTTACAGTCACACAACAATGTCACAGTCACACATAACATAATATAAACGTGCGCTTTTATATTTTCTCGCATGTACTTTAATGCTCTACCAATCGTGCTGTATTTTGTTGTAACACATATTATTGTGACAAGGCGCCCCTCTTATGTTTAAATCAACCCCCTTAACCCCATTTCGTTACAATGGGGGATTGATAAGCTCATTTTTGATTCTTTTTTTTTTGTTTTTTGTTATCTTTCGCACATGATTATATGAAAAGCACATTTGTCTTGATTTAAGATGTGTTGTAGAAGTCATTTTGGTTTTATTTCGATGTCAATTAAATTGTTTCTTATTTGGGGGATTGACAACATTAAGAAATGAGATATTGGATTAGTAAAGACAATTGAAATTAATTCATTTAAGTTTAAAATCTGTAAAAGCTTTAATAATAATTCCTTTTGTAACAAAAAGACTTTTAAAGAATTCATTTTTAAATTATCAAAATAAAGCTTTTAAAGCTCTTATTAATTAATCCGAATTTTAAATCATAAATTAGGAAGAAGAATTCTGAACTTACACTTATCGTCTTCTCCAAAATATTAAAGCTTTTTAAGCTCCCATTTTAAGTAAAATTTTAAATCAAATTAAGAAAACTTTATACAAAAAAGGTAGCATAAAATGCAACAAACTTGCAATATGCAAAAGCGCCATTAAAATCTGATTCAAACATATTGCAATTTTGGTTCGCTTGATTTTACCACACACACACACACACACACATAATATGTGCTGCAAAACTATAGATATAAGTTAGTACACAAATTTATTTGTCATCCTGACGAACACTGCATAAAACAACTTCCGCTCACAGAACTGTGTCTTTAACTTTTCTATTATGTTTGTAGCAGAAGCTGCAGGTTGAAAAGCACACGAACATTTTCTATAGAGGATGGCGACAAGGGAATAGGGAAATGGTTATGTGCACACATGACTGTTAAATATACGCATACGTAAATAGTACTCGTATATATGCATGTAAGTCGATCATAAAATGGGAATTTCCTAAAATGAACGTTCCATTCTCTATTCGCACATTGTTTCATTAAATGAATGGCACCGAGTGTTTGCATGGTTTTATGTTTAATGACTATGTGTGTGACTTTGGGTATCACAGCCAACCTTACACACTTGTATTTCACCCCTCTTCAGCAATTGTGTGTGTTGAGTGCGAGTGTGTGCTCACACAATGTTTTACAATGTTTATGCAGATGAATTAGTTTTTAAAGAGTTTTAGTGGTGAAATGGGTTAAAAGTTTTGCCTCGCAAATTTTGTACATCCCCAGGTTTCATCTTTCATTACCGCACACAGACGATGTCTCACACACACACACACACACACCCACGGCAGGCATGCACAAAACGGTGCTAATGCAATCATGACAAGGGATAAAAATGGGGTGGTGAGGGGGTGGTGAGAGATTTGCACAGTAGCTATAGTACTCGAAATGTTGTTGGAATGTTATATGGTTTTTGTGTACATTCATTTTGTGTAGGTGAAAATTGTTGTACGCATATGTGTGGCGTCAAAAATGTGTGGCAACAGCACAACAATAAACGTCGCGACTTAAATGTAAACTTGGGACAGGAAGCAGGAAAGTGGAAGCTTCCAAATGGGTTTAATGTTAATTATGTGACACATTAGCATATGCTTTTCGCTATTCATTCATACTACACGCACAGTTGTTGTGAGGGTGGCAAAAATATTAAGAAGACGAGTGAAAATCTTTATATTCGGTTAAGTGCCACAAAAACTCCCAACTTTAGGCATTGTGAGTGTGCACACATTGACGCTGTTATATGCGTGGGAGTCTACAAATGGACATAATATTGCGTTGGGGGCATGGGAATGGGAATGGGGGGCCCCTGACTAAATCTTGAGAATTACATACAAAAATATTACGTGTCGTATATACAGGATTTGTGTGTGCCAATTTATTTTTTGTGTTGTGCTGCCGAATTTTTGTCATTATATTTAATGTATGATAAGCGAACGAGCTTCGCAAAATGACACACTTTGGGCGCGTTTCATGTCCCAACAATAGCTATATAGCGAATAAAATAATCTGTGTGTGGAAAATTTGGCGTCTGGGGTGGGTTATGTGCGGGTAAGGCAATCATTTACACACACACATATTTTTTATACAATTACAATCACGCATATATGCAACATGTACTTTGGAATAATAATAAAAAAATAAAAAAAGCATGTTAGGAGCGCGCAAAAAAAAAATTACATCAACAATAAGGCGAACAATGTAAATGATGAGTAACGACGCTGAAGTTTCGACGTCTTGCGCCCTTTTTCATTGACATTGTGACAACTTTTTTCACTGCACACACACACGCTAACAATATACACTTTTATTGTGGCTGTGCAGAAGACATTTTTCATGTTTCGGCATAAAGAGGACGTATTCTTACAGTAATGCGGTTAGCTTTTATTCTCGAATTTTTATGATTAGCTACACAATATTTTGGTGTTTCTTTTTTTTATCGAAGTGTAATTTTATTTTTGCTCTTGTTCATCCTTAATATATAGTTTTTATTCTTTGACACCTCCTGCCACATGAGCCGGGAACCGACTTATATAATCTAAGTGAAGTCAAGTTGTTTTTCATCCGCCTTCTATCATCTTCCATTCTATTTTATTGCGGCAATTGTGTGTAAAAGGCGATAATACAAATGCATGCGCGTCTTCTTGACAATACATATATTCGTTTATTTAAACATATAAAAATAAACTGAAAGGCATACTTTAAAATGCGTGTGACTGCAGATGCAGTATGGGTGTAATAATGACGATTGATGACACTTCATTTTGACACCAAATGACGACTATACGCTTACGTGCACTGGTGGATGCAGCCACATTATATTGTGGGTGCCACCGATAGGATTTTTATTTTATATATGCTTTAAAAATTTGTCATGTTGCATTGCCATGAGACTGAGAGACAACAAAATGCATTTTTGGGCGTCAACACATATTACGACAAATGTGCGTGCGCGCATCTAATCAACTAAATTGGGTTTGTAAAATGCAGTGAGCGTGGAGAAATAAACTGCGTCCACAAATTGCGACGGGCGCTGATAATTTAATTTATTTATAATGTAATTTCGGTTGATATTGGAAGCTATATTTGAGTTCACACATAATAATGAATGAGGAGGGAAGTTGGAGACTGACTCATGTGAGTGTTTATGCAGTTTGGAAGAAGTAAAATGCATCCAACAAATGCCCTGCATTTTACAGTCGAATTAACTGTTTAAATTTACCTACGTTAAAACTTTCACCGGAACATAAAAATGTGTAAAGTAGAAGGTGTGTTCTTAACACGTCGTTCATCTTGGCTGGGAATATGGTGCATATAATGTATCCTAATTCATGTGTAAGGGAATTTGTTTAGCAAGCGAGTGTTTTGTCGTACTACTCCATAACTTTGTCTATTTTACGATTGTCGGAAGATACACTTCTAAATTTATTCCGCACCAGCATTCCATGCGCTTTGGATGATGCTCGTTTTGTAAGCGCACCACTCGAATTCTTTTGATAACATATTCAGCTTAACGAGGGATTAGGCAAGATTTTCTGATTAAGCTGGACTTAGGACGTCATCTCATGTGAGATTATGTCTTTGAAACTATTGTACGGATAAATTGTTCCTCAGTGAAGTGCCTAAAAGGCTATAAATAAGAAGGTACAGATGTATTCAAATAATTTACGAAATACTTAATAAATCAATGTTTTTTTTTTTTAAATGCGCATTTATTTGTGAATGGTCATTTATTGTGTTTAAGTTTTAATTCTAAATTGGAAGCAATTAAATATAGAAACTTTAATATGTTTAAAAAGAGATTGGAATATAAAATCGTTTATTTTTAAACTTAGTATTATCTTGTAATGTTTTTAACATCGAAAACAATAAAATTAAAAATAAATAAGTAATTTCCTGGAATAAATAACAATGATTTCATTTACTGCTTTTTATAAATAAAAAATACAAAATTAACGTAAAACCATATAAAAAGCGAAATGAAAGATGATTATACGCTAAAGTATTTGCAGTATTATGAACAAAAACTCCCCACAACACTCACTCACCCCAAGCGCACACTTTCGTTTTTTAATGCCGCACAATAAAAATGTGCTTTAATCTACAATGTGACTGAGAATGGAATGTGAAATGAAGTTTTGTGTCTTTAATTGGTTTCTCATTTACACAATTTGGTCGGTTTGCATATCAAATAAAACAAAAGAATATTGTTTTCGGAGAGTTTACGAGCATTTCTTGTGTGCGCATTTAAGATTGGTACCGCCGTACTGTACAAATTTCTGTTTTAGTACTTGCTTGTAAGCGACTATAATTGTTATTTGTATTTATTTACTTTGAAGCTACTTCTTTTTATATTCATTTTGTTGTGTTGTATGCATCAGCAGTTATACACATTTAATTACCAATCAATGGCGTAACGATGGTGCGCGTGTAATGGAACGTTGTTGTGTACCTTGGCACGTAGCTATTATTCCTTTAATGGCCGCATGTATCCAGAAAGCACACAATTTTTTTTTTTTGCTTAAATGGAAGCAAATTAATGCGCGCACACCAAGTTAGTCGATAATCTTTTACACTTAAGCGCAATAGAAACATGGTTTGAGACGTTTTAACGTTTTCATATTGAATTGAGGGCAATTGCCTTTCAATCTCGTTGACGGATTTTTCCGATACCAGGATACAGATAACACAACTGCGAATAATAGTGGTTGTTGGAAATCTATATATATATAGTAATAAAATGTGCAGGGGTACACGGAAGTTTTTGGGGAATGTGTATTCGAAATCAAATAAAATTGGGCGCCGAAAAAAAAATTACTGAAACAAAATACATATAAAAGGGAGCTCAACCTTCTTTTCAAAAGAACATAAAAACAAATCAAAATGCCAGAAGTTGTTGGTTTTAATGGCAATTTCTTTTTACTTATTTATATGCTTGTACCTATGGCGGAGATATATGTTTGTGTATATTTTATCCATTTGAATTAGAAGTGGTCAAAAGGAAAAAGGGAAGAAAAAATCAGACCAATCTAGAGGTCAAAGGGAAATCAGTAAAGAGGCAGTAGCGGCTGAAACGGTTTTATTTTATTCCACATAGTTAATGCTTTATGGCTACAGGGTGAGCGGTTGGGATTGTGTAAGGGTTGGGGTAGTTTCAAAGGTTTCTTTGCTGATACCAACTTCTTTTATAGGTTCTATACATTTTATTATTCTTTAAGTAACATTTTAATTATTCTTTAAAAGCCAATTAAAATTACTTTTAAAATTGTGGAAATTTTTAAATAACTGTTTTTCTATAAAATAAATTTGATCACTTAATTGAATGTGCTGCTGCAAATAAGTAAATTGGAATTACTGACCATACAACTAACAATTCTTAATTGATTTTATGCATGAATGATTCTTATTGAATTCCTAGAAAATTTATCAACGCTTCATTTTTTTTGCACAATCAATTTAAATCCATTTGATCGTTGCGACAAAATTGTTAATTCGCTTCACTTATTTATACACAAATATACCCAGGTGCAATTTTACACCTTAAAATCGCTGTTTTTACATCCTCTATTAGACCACCATTCAATTTGTTGTGGACTTTTTGTATCAAGCAATTTTTTACGCTTATTTTTTTCCCCCCATCTAATTCGCTCGTCGACTATTTATAAGATTACACAATGACGCGTACATTCATACAGCGAAACTTGTTGCGTGACAAGTCATTGAAGCTTGGCAAGTTCATACTTTTTTTTATGTGACCTTTGTCGCGTTTTTATCTTATGGGCTTCATTAAATATTGTTTAAAAATGGCAGAATGGATTTATGTAGGTGGCAAACATTAAAATTGTGTCTCCTTATCCGTTTTTTTTTTTGCGTTATACTTACTTTTTCCATATTGCTGTGGAATTTTTGTTGAATCAGGAGTTTAAATACACGTGTAGCCACAAAGTTATAAGAAACGGTGTGGTTATTTTAGGGGTGGCTAGGGGATTGCTTGAATGCTTAATGCATGTTATGTGTATATCAGAGCGAATCTGTTTCACCATTCAACCCTCTTGATATTGAGCTAATCTCGTGTCTAAAGATACATTGAAAGGAAATTCAGGAAATAAAAAGACACCAAGTGGAGCAACCTTTTCCGGTGTAAAAATAAAAGTGAAATTTATTTGGCACATTTTGCAACTTGAAATGTCGCCTTAGATTCGTTTTTCTGTTGCCTATGTGTGGGCTTTTTATTATTTGAAGATTTTTTGAACATAGGCGAATGAGGGCTAATTCTCGATGCAAACAAGGAAACTGTGTCAATATAAATTTCATGTTTGTGTGTGTATTTTTGTGTAGGGAAAATAAAAAACACAACCCTCAGTGATGCAAATTTAATGCGACAACGTTCCACAATGTCTATACTTACCGTCACTCTACTTATACTATTCTCATTTGCATAAGTGGGCATTCAGTTGGTTTCATATTTTTTATGCAAATGACAATGGTTCGTCTCAATCCTTCTGGAATTTTCAACTCGACATTATATTGCATTATTATTGGTACTTTTTGTAGCCGGCTGCTGGGACCTTCGGTTTATGTGCCTTTTATTTGTGTATACATAATCATTTAATTTAAATTCCACGCTGTGATTTAAATAACAACAACCAAGCCCATATTCTGCATACATTTTATGCCGAAAGGAAATGGTATAGCGAATTACTTTTGAAAGATTTGTTGTCTTTTAGTGCGGGAACGTTGCACGAATATGGGAATTTTGCGCATTGAGACTGTTGTGTGCAGAAGCAAAACGTGTGCCAGTTTATTGGATGCATTAAATCTTTTCAAAGTTTATTGCAATTTTATGTTGTGCATATCATGCGATTTTTAAAAACAATTTTGTTGTTTCATGTTTGCAGCACAGTTTAAATTTTAACTGGCAAAATTGGAATTGAGTAGTTTTTTTTAGGCTGTTAATTAAAATGTTTTATCACCATTAATGGTTGTCGTTCACTTTAAATTTAATCACAAAAATTTGCATAAAACAATTTTAATTACCATTTTTTAAATTATTCAAATGATCATAATAACTCCGCCACTTTAATATATTCAAATACAAAATTGCCAAATAAAATATTTTGCCTTTAATGAACTTAAAATAACTCCTTATTTAATTCAACAAAATTCAAGACTTAACTCTTTAAGTACTTTGAATCGGATTAAATTCTAATTAAACCCCAAGTTCATTTGCGTCTACATCGAAAAGTTGTTTCACAGGCTCTATATTCACCACCATTGAATCATGCCACTTATCCAAAATACTTTTCTAATCAAATTTGTCATCCCTCTTCAATTTATATTCTCCAATAAAACACCAGACGATGGATAAATTAATAAATTCCTTTTCAATTTCCATTGCGTCGCGGCGATAAAATGTAATAACGTTTCGTTGACGAGCATAAAATAAAGTTACATAACGAATTGGGAGCACCTTTTTCCATCCAACGCAACGCACACATTTATTACTAGCAGACAATTTCCAAACTATGCAGATTTTATTAAAATTAATATCAAATGCACTTGGGTAAGTTTTTTTGTTTCTTGAAGTCATTTCCGTTTTGCGTACATGAAGGTGAAATTGGACAGTTTATTAATATTCAATATTAAGGACTTTTATTGGAATATTTACGGTAATTTTTAATTTCAAATTTCAATTTTGGGAACGTTAGGAATTTATAAGGAGGTAATTTAATTTTACTAAAATGAGTCTTTTCTTAGAAATTTAATTGCTTTAAAAATATTTTTCAATTATTTCTGCAGTAACAAAAGCATTTAGACTACTAATTTGACATCCTTAACGAATATTTGCACAAAATATTATCTTACAGTCGTACATAAAATGTATACAACAATTTAACTAGTTATTGTTTAAATTTTTTGTTTGCAAGAAAATAAACATTACAATGTGTAACATCTTAGTGGGGACTTAAATAAATAATACATGTGCGATGCTTCAAACCGTAAACAAACAGTTGAGTGCGTTTGGCGCTCAAAGCATGCGAGGAAGTTCATTAAGCGACGTGCCTCATACACAAAACAATAATTGCGAGAGAAGAGTCAAAAGAAGAAACACAAACTTGTACAATTTATAAATGCGCTTTTGTTGCGAGTATATTCATGCAATGAATTGTGCATGCATCTTCAAGTGTTTGTGTTCGTGTTTGGTCATCTCGTTAACGAGATTAAAAACGCGAACAGAGAGTTTCTTGTTTGACCAAACAACGTTCTTATAAATGTCGTTATAGCCGTTTAAGTTTCCTTTCTTTAACAATTCACAATGCACAACGTGTCTCACACATCTTCAACACTCTGTGCAGTGTGCACACGACTTGTATAATATGTGCAATTCATGGGCACAAGTGGCGGCATTAATATTAATGCAAGTCATATACTGCAACGCGCTGAGTGAAGATTCGTGTAATTAAACGTGACACGAAGTAATTTGAATAATTTGGCATGCGTCTGGATTCTCTCAAAGCATTTATAATTAATAAAATGTGTGTACATAAATGTTTCGCCGAATTGGATGGATGAAAGGAAGGAGGTGCAGTGAATGTGTGATCGTTGTTGTTTTTTTTTTTCTTTTTTTGAAATATACCCGCAGACATTTTTATTGTGGCATATTATGTTTATTTAATGAAGTCGGTAATGGGGTTTTCCAAATGTATGTACAAAAATGCAATCAGTGTGTGCGTATATGGATGAATCCAATCAACCAATTCTTTGGTTGAACTTTTTAGTTCCTTTGCCAATCGATTTAAATGCAATAAAATGTCAAATAAATATTGTTTGTATAAAATACACCAGCGCTGCTGTGTGTGGGTAATTGAATTCAGGTCGATATGATGTGTGTGCAGTGTATGCAGTGCACTGCAAAGTGCAGTATACGTTCGAGTAAATAGCATTCAACCGCAACACATAATTAATTGGCATATGTGGGTGATGAAATAACCACACAAAGTGATCATTTTATTGGAATTGATATTTTAAGAATTTTATGTGACATTTTTCGCTTTAATGTTTCAGCCATCAACATTAAAGTTGATGATTTTTAATCACAAAAACATATGGCTATTAGTAAAAAGTCCTTTTACAAATTATGCATTACGATTTATTAAATTAAAATTATTTAAAAAATTTAATTAAACCATTTAAATTTATCCCGTAAAATGTTTTTGAAAATTATCTGCAGGGTGCACTATAAATGGTTAATTGTACAAAGTACTTGTTCCACTATAGAAACCCACAAAAACTCACCCCATTTTCATTCCAGTTATTCCAAAAAGCTACACACACTTCGCCTAAGTACCGCAAGACATTCTGGTCGTACTTATAAGTGTGACATTAGGTCCTCATGTCTTACTGCTGTGAACATGTTACACCGCAAAACATGTTTTTGCACAACCTCTCTCTCTCTTCTCCCTTGTGTCAAAGCAACCCATTACCACCCCCTCAATCTTCACCATCTTACCAACTTTTGCTACAAGCACTCATTCCACCATCAGGCCAAACTGCCAAACGAGCAACGTTTCATGTTGCCATATTTTACACATCTCGCATATTCTATGTACACAATTGTATGTGTAAAACATGTTTTTGTCGTTGTGCATGAATACAAAGTAATATTACTGTGGAGCCTTTAACTTTTCTTGCACGAAAACTTTTCATACAGCACTCACAAGTCTGCTTGAGTCTTAATTAAAATGCGGAAAAGTAATGGCGGATTATTATTGTCCGTTATAAATACTCAGGAGACGATTGTGTGCTGAAAAATTAAACAAAATGCGTTCATGCGTTAAAGACCATGCATAACCGCCCTTTGTGTAGCGCGTCAATAATCAATTGCATTCACTGCATGCGCAAAATGAATTAAGAAATACGATGCAACGTTGTTTTGGTCATGCAGCCGTGCAGTTGATGTGCGTCTGCTGTAGGCATTAATTGTGCACGTGCTTCGCGCTCACTCAAATTGACCTTATATACTGCCGTCCAGCTATATTGGGAAATGAGGATTAAGTGGGATACCGCGAACACATAATTTTGCGTCGGACTTTAATTAATATGGTTGGGTGTTTCTAAGAAAAGGGTTTATTACAAGTAATTAACTTCAGTTCAAATTGCAATGCGTTCCATAATGCATTTAAATGCGGATGCATTTTGCATTTCTTGTGGCCCCAAAATGTAAATTTGTTAAAATACATGTTTTAATATGTAAAATATTGATTTTGGTTGTATTTTCTGCTGTTTTGTGGCCACTTAAATGTGGGATGTTAATGCTCTTGCTGTTGAAGCAACTGTGGCAACCGCTTTTTTATCACCAAAACAATAATGTGTTTGATTTTTGTGCAGTTTAATTTGATTCGATTATTGATTACTGTTTTACTTAAAATGTTAAATGTTTCATTTAATTTGAGTATTTAAATTTATAAATGATTAATTGTTGTAAATTAATGTGGTGTTTTTTAATTTTTAATAAACATAATTTAAAAGCATAAACCATTTTTGCCATAAAAAAAAATGTATTGCATTTGAAATCTTTTGCATAACGTATAATGTAAGTTTCTTTAGTTGTTGAAAGTTTCATGCCTAAGTTTTTTAGCGTTCATAAAATAATTTTGAAAGCCATCCTTAAAATTTACCTATACGTATTCAGAAGAAAGTGCTGCTGTGTAAGTTATAAACTAAATTTATAAAAGGAAGAAACAAAAATCACCATCAAACTTTCGATCGAATTTCCAGAGAAAACGTTGAACGGTTTTTTCTTCTTTTTTTTAATAAAAGAAACATTATCCCACCCGCTGGCGCTCATCTTTGACATCTTGTCGGAATAACGTCTCTAATGGCGGATGATATTGAATTGGTGCGGTTGCTTTTGGATTAATTTTCCTCTTCTATGTATAGAGAAAACTTTGCACTAATGAGATATTGTCACAATGCAAATGTTTTGTTGGTTTTGTTATCCGCATATTATAGTCAAGTCAACCACCATCATCCCTTGTGATCTATATAATATTTTACAATATTGAATAAACAGAGTATATTCAATCTGGTGCATGTTACATCGAAAACCATTCATTCTTCATCGCCATCAGTGCGAGCTTTTGTTCGTTTGTTACAAACTCCGTCAGCGATTTGGGGAACAATGCATAGAGTAACAATTCAGTTGATGATTTCCTTGCAAAGACCTATTACTAAATTATTTTAAATTCATCTTCGCAATTTTTGTTTTGGCCCACTAAATATATTCAAAATAAAATTTCAATGATGCCAATGAAAGCGGACACAATACCACCACCCACTAAAACCGCAAAATTAAACGCAAGTTTGTGCACAACAACGAACAAAAATTGGTGGAAATTGAAAAAAAATTGTTCATTAAAAAATTTCGCTCATAGCAACATAAATCAACGTCGCGTCACCATTTTATTTTTGGTTTGGTATTGTTGTTATTATGCTGTATTTACTTGAGTCAAGATACGTTTATGTAATTGACATGTTCAGAGGGGTATATCTGTACAACGAGCGAAGCTTTTTGTTGTTATTGCTATCACAACAACGTGGTGCGACACACCAAAAGCTATATCACTTCTGCAGCATTGTTACACGTAATCATAAGGGATGGAGTGGATGGGTGGGTGGGTTTTTGGTATAAAATTGAACGAGATGTGCCATGTAACGAGTTTTAATTTTTATGGTAAACATAACGTTGTGTGACATTGATATTATGAATTATGATGGAAATGTTTGTGTTCTATTTTATTTATTTTTTCCCACCCCCTCACAATATGTGTCGCGGCACATTTCTGTACACATTTTTGATTCTCATGTACATAAAAGCATTTAATGAAATGGTTGTACAATATAAATTATGTAACAAACAATAATGTTTTGTCCCCGAAAAAAAAAAAAACAAAAAACATTTCTATATAATTGTGAATTTTACAGGCGCTTGAACTTTGCATAATAGTATGACGTGACTCCAGCAGCGGTTGCTTATTCAGCGGCATTGCGTCAGTTTCACCATCTCGCGCATGCATATAACATTGTTTACATTGCACTATTTGCATGCAAACATTAATAATAAATGCGCGTGTGGCTGTACAAATCTGTTAATGAAAATTTAATAATTCTATTTGTTGTTATCTTGGTTTTAATGTCAATGTGCTGCTGCCCGTCGCGTTAGTCCGGCTATTTTGACTGTACGTGTGTGGTTGCAGTGCTTGCTTTGAAGCATATATGTTCATTATGTTTGTGCACGGCGCTAAAATTAACACAACAAACATACGAAATGCAATTAGTTACATAATACGTATGGTGGTGTATTTGTTTGAAATTTGTTATGCAAATTCGGTGAGTTTTGGTACACACAGGATTCAAGATCACTTTGTTTGCTGGCTTTAATGCGACGGCACATAATTCACGTTTAAAATGCTAATGGCATGTGTTTACAAAATGTTATTTAATTTAATAATTATTATGATTTAATTAATATTTATGCAAATTGTGTATTTAGACAAAGTTATTTTAAATTTTAAATTTATGTTTTATTATAATAAGACTGCTGCAGTAAACCCAATGTGTTTCAATGTGGATTATTCGAATTAAGCTTTATTACTTAAGTTCGGCATTCTTGTGTGTAAATATTTCGTTCATTTTATTATATCTGGGAGACCGTGGTTTTTTTCATCTTTTTATCAAAAATTTCAATGTAAGTTTCAATTATTAATTTTGGTGAAATTTTTACTAAATTTTTTTAACAGAAAATCAACTCCCTTGGCAAGCTAAATGTTGACATTGTTTGAAAATTTAAAGCTTAAACTCTCACATGCAGCGATTATTGGAAAAATTTGAATGACATTTGTTTTCCCAACTATTTTCTAATATATTCAGGACACTCCTTAAATCGACTTAATTGTCTAATTTGCATAATTCTTAATATGAATCGTAATACAAACTAATTTAATTCTGTACTCCAATAATTGTAAAACCCCACACAAAAAAAGAAGAACAATTTAGCAAATCTATCAATTTTTAAATGAAAACCACCCACATAAACGTTTTCATTAAAAAAACTACTTTACAATTTCCCAACATCCGCCACGTTTTTGCAATTATCTACACCACGCCTCTTCAAAACAATCATTACATTGTTAATTATCACATAATTGCTGCATTAACCGAAGGGAAGTCGAGCTACTACTATGCACAAATGTTCGCATAACACCACAATCATAACTGATGTGGTGAATGCTGATGTTGAACATTAGCAGGCAACACAACTTTTTCACATGACTTTTAATGCACCCACGTTTTGTGCTTGAAATGAAGCTGCAACCCTAAATAACACTGTGAATGTGGCATACATTCACTCCTTGATGATTTCATCAAAAAAGCTCTACTCTATGCAATTGCATTGTAATGCAAAAAGATTTTTAAAGTGCAATAGTGAGTGGGTGTAATTAGAAGCCCGTCACTCTCATGGTGTTGTTGTTGTTTTATGGTTGATCATAATGTTATTATTATATGTACTTACTACTTATGCAATGCAGAAATGCATTTCGCTGCAGCTTACAACATGCATGTCTGTGTGGATTTTTTTTTTCACCATTTACATTATTCGCTTAATTCAGTTTCAACTTTAGCACAAGACTTAATTTTTCCATGTTGTTATCGTACACAAAAGCCGTAATTGCAAAGGGGTGGTTTGTGCTGCATTTTTTTTTTGTAAAATTTCATTCTGAGAAAATTACATTGCAGCTTGTAATACAACCACTCACATGCAGTATTAATTTTGCTACTCAATGCATAAACGCTGTAAGTACATATTTGTGCAGTAATGACTTTTTTTTTTTTTTGCTCTGATGTTTCCACTCTGTTTGTTTGGGGTGTAATGTATATTTTTGCACTCACATTTTATGACATTTCACTCAATTTCAGTCATAAAAAGTAAATGCAGTGCATACTTGCGGTCGTAATTAAATGAAAATCTTTTTAATATTAAACATTTACAGCAATAATTAAATGAAAATGATGGCCACAATGTGTGCTGTGAAATGAGTGGTAAGGTTTAAGTAATAAAATGACTTAAATGCCGTGGTAAACCAATTTTTTTTAACGTAAAGGTTACTTTAATTATTTTTGAATTACTTTATTTTAAATAAAAAATTTCTTTAATGTATTAAAAATTGTTTTACCTAATAAAAATGTCGATTTTTGTATGCATTAAAAAAATACCACCCTTATTTTTAATAACTGCAGCAGCGTAATATACGTTTACAATTGCGACGCACGCAAACTCATTTCCATTGGGAAACACCGTTACGTTGCCGGCACACACATTCATTTAGTGCGCGCGAGAGCTTTATTTTATTTCCACTTTTGTTGCTGCAGGATGGCGCACTGGTTATAATAATATGGTGCTCGTATGTACACATATAGCATCGCTTTAACGCTCTCCTGCATATTGTGCTTACGTTGCATCCCTTTCAGGAACTATATATGAGAAAAGTTTAACGAAATTATATTCAGCATTCTCTCTACAGAACATCGCATCGCATCGCACCGTCCCAAGCTGTTTGCACCCACCCTAGGGGTTGGTATACAACTATGCTTGCTTTCCTGATCAACTTCTATGTCGATGCGATATTATGCTGCTGTTATGAGAAACGGCTGTGTATTGATGCTGCTTGTGCTGTTTTTTTCATCTTCTTTTTAATATTTATTTTTCCACTTTTATATTTACTTTTTTATTGTGTTTCCCGAGTTTGAGTAGGTTTGTGATGAAATAATGATACGTGCAATATGTATGAAAGCTGCAACCTGGACAAAAAGGTGTATTGTGGGTGGTGTGTAAACAGTTTGTGTTGGCATGTGATTTTTTCTTCTGTTTTTAAAGGGAACATTACAGCCTATGTGGGTATTGGGAAGAGATGAGTCAATGCGAATACATTTTAAAGAACAAAAAATAGTCTTTTTGTCAACTGATTCAATATGCAATATTTGGCAACAATTTCAGTCTATTTCTAATTTACCTATTATCTATTTATGACCCCAAAGGTATGTACAGATTTTTGCAATCCGAACTATTTTTGGGAAAAAAGTTAGTGACAACTTCTCGTAAACTACTAGACCGATTTCTATGAAATTTTTCACAATATTGTGGAATTTAATAAGATAAGAAAACTTACGGAACATTTCAAGGTCCAAGTTTTAAAACTCAAGGCCATATTTTTATAAGGAAAATAATTAATAACTGTTCAGTATTAAGAGGTTCTACATTATTGCTTATCTCAATAAAGGACCATTATTGGACAAAAATTCAAGGTCAAAATTCAAAAATTTCAAGGTCACATTTTCTTTATTAATCTGCAGTTAATTTTATTTACCTATTTTTAAGTAAAAACAAAAATTAAAAGGTCCATCCTGGCTTCATCCACTTATTGCAAATGATAAAGAAACATCTCACAAAAAAAAAATTATAAACCATTCAACAGTATTTCAGCCCCTTAAAAATATTCCCCCAAATTACTTCCGATATTAAACCAGTGGTAAATGATGTACACCAGATAATGGAACAATGCTATATTATGACTGGGCTATGCCATTTAATGTTTTGGAGGGGTGTTGTGACGTGCATTGTTCACTCCTGTACACAATTAATTTATGCACATATGAGTGCACATGAAAATCCATTAATTTCGATCATTTTTATGGTGTGTGCTATATTTTATGTATTAACGTTCTCCCTCCAGCCGAACAACACATTCGCAAGGTACACCCCATTTGTATAACTGGTGGTGTATGCATGCGGGTGCCTAGTTATTTGGTTTTATGTTTCGCGTAAGCAGACCTAATGATGTGCAGTGATGTCGTTCATTTGCTGGGTGCTGCGGAGGGGGTGGTTTAGAGCTTTTATGTGGCGCAATTTTCATTGTTATGCGTCCTATAATATTCACTATGAGCTCTTTTGCAATATGGGGGAGGGGGGGGGGTGGAAGAGGATGAGGGGTGGCTTCATATTATTATAGTGGACAGCTGAATGTGATGTATTAATGACTATTTATCATTGCCCCAATGTGTGTGTGTGCAGCATCTCTATCTATTTGCCGTCTGTATATTTGATGGCTTTTAGTTTTACTGTCTAACACTGAAAAACCGACAAAATGGGCATATAGTTAGTTGGAACACCAAAAAAAAATAATCAAAATCTATAAATGTATTTGTGATTTATGTGCATGAATGTTTTTTAGAGGCATTGTTCATTCTTCATCTACAGGGGTTTGCCATTTTGCTACTTGTTATTCTCTCGATATGTCGACTGCTTCACATAGTGGTTGTTTGTTTTCCTTTTTCCACAAGGATTCACTGTAATATTTGTGTGTTACTGTGTGTTATTTCATTGCCGTTCCTTTGGTTGAATTTATTGAGTATTCCTCCTTCCTTGTTTAGACATCTTCTTGTGTGTATGCTTTTTTAGTTTCATTTTATTTGACAATGTCTCTTGTGGAGTGAAGGATATTTCTATTTGAAGGTATTTTCATGCTTTTACACAATAAATGCCAGCACACAAAATTCATGTATCTGAATGCATGAAACACGGATGGAGAAAAAATGTCTATAGGGAATTTTAAAATTTATATACTTTTATATCTGTCTACACTTCAACATCACACAAACCCCATAAGAGAATACAGTGCGTGAAGTACCTACCTATATTCTACTCACCAGACTTCAGTCCCAAAAAAAAAAAAAAACAAATGTTTGAAACACTCAAAGTGATGGGAGGAAATAAATTGAAAATAATAATAACTACTCGTATACATAAAGCACAAAACATGCCAAGTGAGTTGTATGATATTTGTAACAATGAATGTAACAAGGTGACGCGACCAACAAATTTTATATCATCCACTTATGGTAGATGAAAGGTTTAGAACCCTTGGGGTGCTCTTGTATGTGTGTAAGCTCGGTAAACCGTAAATTTGTCATACCATTATTTGCATATAACAAACGCAATCACTGAAATTGTTTGTAGAAAATATTATATTTTGCCAAAAAAAGCTTTCCCAATTTTAAGGGGTTAGTCACGATTTTTTAATTGTTACATGAAATATTAATCTTTTCAATATCCTGACAAACTTGCTCCTTTTTATATTTGTGTAAACAATAAACAATTTAATCCCTTATATGGATATCATGCTCATATCAAATTCTGGCACACAATGTGTGTGCCCTAATCGCAATAACTTTTATTTTCTAGTATAGGAATAATATTTCAATTTACCATTCCAAAATGTTTAACGTTATATAATCTAAAAGAGGAGCAAAGCTCCAGATAAAAAAAGGGCTCCACTTGATTGACGATTAAAATATGTATATGAGTCACAAAAAAAGGGGTTGGGGTGGGGGTTGCTGATATATATTCCAAAGTGGATACATTTTGGATATAAAGGTGAGAGCTGAGATAATATTTACAGGGCTAAATATTTAAATAATTTCATCGTTAGTCATGATGGTGGTTGCATGAAGCTTTTATGCTATGCCCTTTGTAAATACCTTAAACAATATACCCATCTATATGTTGAAAAAAGGTATACGCGGTTGTAATTGTTGACGGGCGGCCGATATATTGAATCCTGGCCTCGCACATCAATCCATTTTCGCCAATCTCCAGAGTGATGGACAGATAAATCCCTTGAATAAATGAATGTACGTATTCCACTTTGTTTTGTGTGCTTGGGGATTTCGCCGCGTGTGTATACTCGTTGCGATGAGCACAATTTTTCATTGAATATTTTGCTTCATTTTTCATGATATGCAGAAGCACTCACATTCCGTTGTATATCGTCGGCCCTGATGGATGGAAAAATGTAAACATTTTGTTAATTTTTCATTTTTGAAATGCATCGAATATGCGGGAGCTTTTGGTCCAGATTTAAATTCAAATTAAAACGCTATCAGGATTTTTTCTTTGTGCTTGTGTTAACTGTTAAATATGTACTTATGACACACATCCCTTTTTAATCGGTAAATTTTTAATTTCCTGTTTTTTTTTTGGGTTTTGTTTAAAATTAGGCTTCAAAGAAAAATGCAATTTTTATTTTCAAAAATAATTGAGCTTTGACTTAAAAATTTTTATGACTTTTAATTGAAATTACACCCACCACCATACAATTAAATTGTAAATGTCCAAAACGTCAGCATGTATCAATTTATAGACATTGAAGTTGAAATTTAAATGCCCTCAAAATGCTTATCCGTTCACAGATTTTGCAACAAAACAATTATGCACTTGGACGTCAGGGGTTTAACTGCATACCAAATTGTGCAGTGCATGCATGGTGAAATGTGTGTAAACGCAATCAAACGTTGTTGCATATACGTATTCTGGATGTGCAATGTTACTGTGTAAGCTCTAGGGCTCTAAGGGTGGTGCACACCCCAATCACTACTCACAAATCACAATAGTTAGTCGATATACGTAGATGTGAGAATGAATGGCGTTTCGATCACTCACTCTAACAATTAAACATGAAGGACAAAGCCCACTAATGACCCGTTCAGTTATAATAGTCATAGGCTGCACATCACTGTGATTATATGGCACGACGATATAATGGTTTTGCAGATAGAAATGTGCATCGCAGATAAATCGTAATGAATTTCAAAAACAAAAGGCTGTATTATGAATATTAATTTGAAAAATGAGGAAAATGAAAAATTTTGCAGTAATATTTATTGTCCTGCAACAGAGAGTGCACATTTCAATGCGGTTTTGCATTTTTATTAAACATTTTTATACGTTGAGTATGAAAATATTTCTTTTGTTTGAAAATCCTTTATTTTTAATATTTGCAGAAACCGTTTTATTTTTAAAATAATTCGCTTGTTATTTAAAAAAACATTTCTGCAAATTAAATGAAATTCTCGCCTCAACATTATTGCCTCAAATTTAAACGCTTTTAACTCAAAAACATCCCTAATGCCCATTTCAATTGAACTAACGTCATAATCCTATAATTACATTAAAAGCCAAATTCACATAATGAATTGAATTTAACCGCCACTGAATGACTCCCTAGACTCTCCATCCTTGAATGTGTGTATGATTGTACATTTTGTGGATGATTGCGATTGAAAAGATGAACGCAATGCTGACGTCGCGGGCTCTTAACAGCAACATGTGGTGAGGAATTTTAAGTATAATGCCGGCAATTTTTTTTTGTGCGTGTGTGAATTGAAAGACACTACATGGTGTATATTGTTACAAAAGAGCAGAACCAAAGCGTGCTGGTTGAATTTTTTTAGACGGCACATGACAATCGTGTCATGTGGCGCGTCGTAAAGGTGCGTCTCAAAGACGCCGTATGGGAATTTTAAATTTTTACCGCGTACCTACACATCATCGCATGGAGGAAACAAAATTAATGCGTCTAAACGAATTGTACGTCTCATTGTAGCAAATATATTATGGGCGTATTTGACGAGACGTGTCAATTGTAGGATTACATTGATAGATTTAGATAATACCCAAATCAATATTGAGTTTCGTGTCGTTTATACAATTTTTTTTAGTTTAATATTGTGCCAATTCTTTAACTGTAGCACATGCGTTAATAACGTTTGATCCTTGTTGGATGGAAAAGTGTGCTTTATTAGTTTTATTTTATAAAAGAGCGCCATTTAGTTTTAATATCTACAAAAAAAACATTTAACTAACTAATTATAATGGAATATTATTAAGTTGTTTATCATCTCCTTTAAATTTTAATTAAAAACTCGCTGTTTATTTGAGCTTTCACACCACCCACCCACTTTAATAATGTCCTTGCTCTACGAAATCTTTCAAACTATTTATCTATAAATATAGTTTTAAAATAAGAAACTTTATTAATTCATTATTTATTGTTGAGCGCTCGTAATTAGCCTTTTTTTGCACTCCAATTCATGCATTTTAAAGGACTATATCCTCTTAATGCAGTGCACTGTTAATTAGAAACACACATTTGACCAATTTTTTCAAACACAAACTGAAAATAAAATGCAGCGGGTTAATAATTTTGATGCAACGGTTATTTTGTCTGGTCTTTTACACAAATTTCTACGTCGACAAACCTGCAAATAATTTTTATTGTCAAACAGTGCTCAAAAATAATGAAAATGTAAAAGTTTGTATTTTTCCTGGCTTTACAATTTCTGGAAATTGTTAAATATGTCAACAAAAAAAACAAGGGAATCGCGTGCACTCATTAAATATGTACACGCGTATAGGGATAGGAAATTTTATGCTGCGTTTGTCTAACTAAAAGCTTACATTCGTAACCCACCGATTTATTTCACCTCTGATTCACACGATGGTTAAAGAGAAGTGAAAGCAAACCAAAACCATCAGTTTATTTTTGTAAAATGCGTTTTGTGACTGTTGCTTCAAATACTATTTTCAACCCCTATCTAATATTGCTCCAATTCCACGAGAATGCTTTTATTTTGGGGTGGCTCTCACTCAACCCACACCTACATAAAATCATTCCATTAAAAGCATAAAGTATTATTTTTACCAAACATTAGTGGAAAAACGTTACTTCCGCTTGCTGTGACAATATGGCGCTTTGAAAGGAACTTAACATCACATAAATGATAGAAACGTAAATGTAAACTAAAATTGACATAAAAGACTCTCAATGCAGTAATGTGTATACATGAACAAAATGTAAGCTACTTATGTTGTGGGTTGCACGAATATTAAGCTATGGAGCATAACCAGAGGTAAGGAAGTAGTCGCTGTTCGTGAGAATTGATCGTTTGTTTGAGTCAAAACATTGCTGACTGACCCGTCTCTCATTTTGTACATAAATTGTAAGTTTTATACACAGTACACGTGGAAGTAGGCCTTAAAAATGGCATGCATGCCCGACACAAGCCTAACTAGTTGTACGTTTTCATCTACACGAAATAATCATTTAAACGTGATGTAATTCCGTGAAAAAATTAGCAATAAATTCTTATCATTCATGCTTTAGACAATTTCCCATTAGTCGCGTTGTACCACCACCACTTCTTATTATTCTTGTACATTGGACGTCATGGCGGAAAGCGTTTGTTAACTTTTGTATAAACATGGAGGGATAAGGGGGTTGTGACTTGTACAACGTTCATGTTTTGCAACCCATTCATTGACAATGATTCTCACACTTTATCCGCACTTAAATGTGACATAGCACCAAGGAAATCAATGAAGGGGTTTTGTAACAGCCGGATGATTTTATCTAAATGATTAATTTGAAATTGTGACGACCAGTCATTCTTCTTCAGCTGTACATACCTCTATATAGTATAAAGACTTAGAATATTAATCACATAATGTGTAGTCGGAACAAAGATGTGGAACATACGTCTTAATGGTGGTGTATTGCCTGTTCCCATTGCGTCCTTCATGCAGGTTGTGAAAGCAACATAACTACACGCGGATGATCAATCTGAAATGGTGTCGTCTTCCGGCACAATTGCGCTCAGCTCTGATAACAATAACTTGTTGGACAACAAAGAGCTGTGCCGCATTAATTACATTAATCAAAATCAACCACGTCTGAAGTAACGAATTAGGAGGTTAGATGAAAATGAATTGATTGAGAGACAGCGACCCCCTTGATGTGCGTTCTTGTCATTTTATTATTGCATATAATGTCTAGCAGTATACGTTTTATGTATTAAAAGCTTTGCGTCAATTAAATGTGGCATCCATTATAACGTCATGTGGACAAATAAAGTAATAATTACTTGTCTGTTAACTGATGAGCACTTCCCGTGACTTTTTGCCCCATTGTAACTATATGGATATTCATTATTGCAAGCCTGTTTGCGTCTGGCAGAGCCTCATGAATCTCACACATGATAACGTGCGTCGTGGCAGCACATCTCGCATCATCAACAACAATATGACAAACCCCATCACCGCCCAGTTGGAGTAATATGCTTTTTTTGACGATACGGTCGGCGTTTGCATTCAAATATAATCACAATTATAGTTTGATACAACGATAATGTTTACTCTTTGCGGTGAAATGATTTATTTAGCATTTTGCGCACACAATTCACATTTGGTGATGATTTGCTTTATGCAAATTTGAAATTTGCTTTGTGCGGTTGCTAAATGTTAGCTGCAAAATTGCATTTTGCATTATTTTGGGCGCTGCCACAACCAGACAGTGCTATATACGCTTTTTCGGTTTATTTATGTTCGTATGAATACTACCAGTGCAGTGCTGTGAATTTAATTATATCTGATGATTATTGGTAACATAAATTAATTGTTAAAAAAATAATTATAATAATTGTCTAATTTAAGAAAAATGCATTATTAAAATGCATATTGACCAGTTTATAATATTCAATAAACTTATTTAAAAATACGACGCATGAATTAATATTTAATATTAGCGCCACAATTAGAAATTTCACCAAATTCACCTTTTCACCATAATTATCATAATTAATTCCACCCGCGCCAATTAAAATAAAATTTACAGTTAAACTATATAAAAATATCATCACAGCCTCCAGAATATAAATGATATATGCGACGCTATGTATATTGATTCAACGCTAGCGGTCAGCATTTGCCACTCAGCAGCAGGCAGCAGCGACAAAGTAACGGTGTTCAGAAGAAAGGGGTAATGAAAAATACATTTCAGTGGTCATTCAGTTGCAGTGCGCGGTTGAAATCGGAAGTGTCTTTTTGAATACCAATACACAAATTACGTGTATGTCAATGAACTCGTGTCCTTCTTCCATTAAAATTGATTTTATTGTTTCTTATTGTAATTGTTTTGTATTTGGTGTAATTTCTTTGTTAAAAGGATTCGTTTTCCTTGTGTTTTTAAGTTGCAAAAATGTACTTTAGAACTTTTTCATGATTTTAAATTGGATTGGGTAAGCAAATATTAGTTATTTTTTATTTTAAGAACATTAGTTTATTTAAAAATCATGAAAAGTTAATTTTTTGAATTAATTAACACGATAATAATGAACGAGATGGAAAATTCTTGTGATATGAAGTTGACGCGACTATGTGCGCCTAGTTACACAGTTAGCTAGGTAACGGTATTTATTTCAACTCGTTTCGCATTTAATTTTATTCCTCTGCACTCTGCAGTCTGCACTGATATTCTGAATAATTTATATTTGTACATTCAATTGTGTTCTTTGATACTTTTAAATGTGGAACCTAATTACTCGCACAAACATTTGTATGGTTTGAAATTTAAAATGTTCTAATTCATAGGTTCGAACAATAACTATTCTAAAAATATTGGAAAGTGGTTACATATAGTTAGCTACATAATTTCGTGACATTTTGTCATAAATACATTCTTTAAAGACATGTCGTCTTATTATAGGGTGTTGTATAATTAATTTAATTAGTAGACAGCGTTCTTGACACCTTTAACCATAGCTTATACTGATCATTATACATTTTAACCGTTATACAAAAAACCTCTAATGCTCTATAATTATAATAAAGACCAACCACTTCCTGAAGCACTTCTCATAGGTATATTGTACCAAAGATATTTATAAATGCACACTGCATAGTCTCAATGTCATATTAATATTTGATTGAATACAATTTTCCAAAGCTTTGGTATACATTGGCATATTCAGCGTTTAGGGTAATAACAGGCGCAACCCCTTCCGCAATTAAGCTTGCAAAATGAATACTTAGTATATATGTACCACAATAACTATACATCGAAGCACACATTCTTATACAGTTTACGGTAGAAACATTTCCCTTCTCTAGATATGTTTTGTTCAACTTGGGACACACAAAAGGATTGCAAAGTCTTTACCTACATACCCATTTAGGTATGTGTGTGTTCGCTTTGCTTCCCATTTCATGCAATGGGGCTGAAATATATTCCACGTATCTTCTTGTGGCGTGGGTATAACATGGCTTCGGCGGTTTTTCGGTTCGGTCGATGGCGGAAATACCGTCATCGCCGCCACTAAGCTATACGTATACAATGTTGCTGTACGGAGCTCCACCACCGTTGCTTTATGGTGTCGTCTATTTATAATTATGTATACAAAGAGGAACCATATTCCCGTGTATGTATATGCTGGAGAGACAACATTGTCCACACGGGAAGTGAATGGATGGCGCAATATAACATGATTGCCACAATACACCGCATAAAGCGACACAGCCTCGGCAACAACAAACATTGGCATAACCATATAGGTATGGAGTTGTGGAAGTTCTACCCACGCGGTATATAATTCATTTCTAAGCCTTTTTAAGCCCTTTGATAAGAGCATTATCTTTTGGGCTATTATGTAAGTGACAAGACAATGCAAACAATGAGGAACGCTTGGTTGTTGCCTTGTGATGATGCGCTCGATGACTAGAGCACTTGAATTTTTGGGTGGAATTGTCATTGCGCTTTAATGCTTCTGCTACTTACGATTTTGATATTTATTTTTAAAAGACATAATGTATGTAGATTAGATTCTTTCTTGGGGTGGAAATAAATCTGATTAGTGTCACACAATGATTTCCTGGAACGGGATAGACAAAAGGGATATTATTATAAAGGATTTAAAATTTTAGGGCTTCACCTACTACTTCTTAATTACCTACTAACCGTTTTTAAAGATTTATCATTGCACTAATAGCCGCAGCCACCTAACTATTTTCTGAAACAGGGTTATCTGATTATTATTTTCTGTTCAAAAAATTTTTAATTGAATTTTTTAATTTTTTTGGTGACTAAATTATTATTCTATTAAAATAAATTGTCAATCAGTAATAAAGCAAGACTTTAATGGCTTTAACACAAACGCAAATCCATTTGACTTAAAAACATAATCATTTAAAACATCAGAATATCTAAAATACACCTGCCACCTTAATAGATATACCTTTCATAAATACTCACAGCCATTGCGCGCTTGTGCGTTCGTATATGCGATTTAATGACAACCTGAAAATATTTTCCGCGCGTCTGCACAGTCTAAACACAATGGTATAACCACTTGCTTATGTTTATTTATGCAAAACAGTGCACACGTGATTGTTGTTAATCATTGATCTGATCTTTTCTTAAGCGTTGCGTCGCATCCATGCAAATAACACAGCATGGATGGATGGATGGCGGCATTGCTGCGGCCTGAGTTTTTGTAGACTCACGGTGTGGTGCCCCATCAGATGTGTAGGCAAAAAGCTACACAGCAGCAGCGTGAGCCGTCGTTCTTCATGTTGTTATTATAGGACTTTATGCTCTTTGTCGTTCTCTATACAAAACTCTGTCAAAATTGTGAGGGGGAGGGGGACGGTTTCTGGTAGGCGATGGTGTAGCATGGTGCGACGCGACAGGAGGCGCATATTTGCGTGTGACTTTGATGACGTTGCTGTGATTTTCGACGTGCAAATATTTTTGAGTACAAAAAAAAAAAAAAAACCAGCCATTACGACGCTGAATATAAATTTTCCGAATGTGTGTGATGGGTGCTGGGAATTAGGATGAAATTGAGGATGTGAGCATCACGTTTGTTGTCTTTTATTTATTGTGACGCATAAATATGTCGCTATTTTTTATTTAATGATTATGTATTTTACCAGACACAATGTGTTGTTGAGGATCACGTACAAGCTTCATGAAAAATCATAATATTTAAATGGATATGAATGTCATTTATTTTTTAATGGTTCACAAAAAAAAACTATTACTTAACTCATTTGGTAGCAACACAATTCCATTTCATAAAAAATACGCGTTTTAATAATGTGCAAAAGCTGCAATGTTGGTGAAAGCTTTAATCTTCTAAAGTGGATGCATTTTAGGTCCTTCTTTTTTTTGAAACAAAACATTTCCATTATTGGTATGAATTTAAAAAGAAATTGTTTTTGCACGCCAACGCCTTTTAATCTTCGTGTAAATAAATGGTTTTGAACAACAAATACATTTTAGATAATTTGTTTTTCTGCTCGTTCATGAATAATTTTTGAGTTGTACTTTTGCAAAAAAAAATAAAACAACGCGACATCAGCACATGCATGCTCATTTCCACATGAATCATTTCTGCATGAATTACTCAAACCGATCACAAATTTAGATTACAATATGTGTATAACGTCTACAGATATCACACACGACCTTACGTACGTTTATAACATATTAAGTGACATCTCGAAAATCTCATCCTCATCCACCTCAACATAATATTATATGGTGGGAGCAGTTTTCAAGAAGCAAATATTATGTACAAATTTATCTACACACAGAAGATGCTCGCAAGACGTCGTTGCATCTTTAAACTTCTTTGCACAATGTAGATGAGCACACACGTAACTTCATATCACTTTTCAAATTTACTTGTATGTAGCAGTCGCCTAGTGCACACACTCATGGATAAACGAGTAGGTAAATGCACTCTTAAGCGTCATTTTCTCAAAATGTTATACATAGACTTTTATTTGCATTCGTTATAACTACATCATAATGTTTCCAATGCAATGCACATATTGCAAGGATTTATTGTCAAACTTGAACAATTATTACGAGTTTACAAAGATTTCGGTATTTGTTATTTGATTGATTCAATATTTGTATTCGTTATAGTTGTCATCGTATTGTATATTCGTTTTATAACAGTAAATTGTTGACAAAATATCCATTTTTAATATCGTTCAATTCGGATAGGATGTAATTTTGAATCAAAGGTGGAATCGTGTTCAAATAATTGTTCAATAAATTGCAGTACAAAACGAATTGTGCTTTTAAAAAAATTGAGCTTTCGGTTGCAAAAGCTCAAACATAGATGGCGTTTTAATAATGCAAGTTAAATTAATTGGTTATGTGAACCTGCGATAAAACTTTAAAAAGACTATGCCATTCCTTATTAAATAAAATGCTACATAACTTTTATGTTTTGCCATTAAAATGTAACTTTAATTATATTTCACCCTTAACATTGTTTCTTTTATTTTCTTAAACATGCGCCTTAATTCGGTGTCACAACACCTGCCCATAATAAAGTTATTTCATGCAATTACAAATTTTACACAATGCCCAATGTTTCATTTACATCTCTCTTGTATTTCTGTAAATTACCCTTATAAATTGTAAACATCTACACGTTGTAATGCGCCGGTAAACAAAGTAAAATACACCATGCAAAAGCTGGCGAAACATCCTTAAAAAAGGAGACGACTGAAAAATATTACGAACATTTTCAAATTCCCACAGATATACCCAAGCAGATAAAGTGGGACGGGTGAAATTAAGTTCGTGACCAGGAAGAGAGTCGTCAGTTAACAAGCGCCGCTAGGCCCATGCTTACTTTTAACACACACACACACACACATTGCGCCAAAAAAATGTTCCATAAAGCACACGAGAATATTTCTATACTAACTATTAAATATAACTATATAAATGTGTATATATGGTACTGGGCGTCCATAAAGAAACCAACAGCCAGAAGACGAGTAGCACAGCAAAAAGGCAGGAACTGAAACCGAAAAATATACAACTTGGCGCTAATTAAATATTACCCTAGTTTTGTCGACATGACTTTTATTTCACCCCCACACACACACACACACCCAACCACCCAAAACAGACACACATTTTCAAACAAAAAGTAAAACAAAATAAAGCTTCCATTTTGAGCCATGAGTCCAACGATATATAGCAGTTTTCCACTCTGGTCACACAGATCTATAACTGTACAATGTACATGGGGATGAATGGTGGGACGCTTGCCAGGGTTTGGTAAAAATGGGGTTAACTGGAACGTGCGGCTGCTGATGGTTTAACACACACAAAAAAAAAAAACATGTACAGAAAAAAACGTGCATTTAATGTTCCCTGTTAAATATCTATATCGTATATCTATATAATGTGTGTGTAATAAGTTGAGCTATGTATATGTTGACTGTGTGGCAAGACCCTCATCATCATCAAGCACTCATTTTCGTGTACGAGGTAACACCGTCAACAGTGGTAACTCAATATATATGTTGGATTGTATAGCTTCTAACTACATACCGGCAAGTCATCGCACAATCGCAACCAATCGGAAAAATACCATGGGAGTGATTTGCAGAAAGTTTCTGCACTGTACGAACATACGAATTTAATTGCCTTAATTACACGTGCCATTGGATACTCATAAATAATTCACACCACAATTTTACTCCCGGCCCACCCCAATGTCAATGGGGAGTTTTCGAGTTGAAAGTTTTTGATTTCGACATTGTGTAGTTGTTTCTATGTAAAGTACGGGAAGGGGTGGATGGGGGATGAAGGTGTATTGTGTGTACATAAAATATGTAAATGAACACCGTGATTCTGGTCGTCTCTGTTCAATTTTAAGTGCCTTTTTTGTGTGTGTTTATACGGCTTTGTATTGGGGGATGCAAAAATTGTCCCCATTCTTCCATCACCAGTACGTTCTTCAGGATGTATGCGTTTTCTCATTGCACAGCTAAGTCAATTGCGATTGAACGTAATCGTTTTCTGTGCATTGTACTCGTTTCTATATGGCTTTGTATGGATTTATGACCCTCAATCACAATTCCGACAGGATATATGAATCAGATCAGAAACGTTACCATATTCTTGTACTCCTCTCGTACATGATAGCGCACAGATTTCATTCAATTGGACACCTTTTCATCTGCACCGCTTACAGTCCAACTCGTAATCAATTTATTTCGAATTGAATGCTGTCGAGCAACACAAAATGGTTGAAAAATCCGTTTTCACAATTTTATCGGCGCACTTTTGACAATGACTTGTGTGTGACAACGTCCATGGGTCAGTTATAGAAAAGAGTATTAAAATAACTCTTTGGGTATAGATAGCAGCTGCAAAAATGAAGTCTTCTTTTACTTCAATCATTGTGCAATTTAAGGATAATAAAAGAACGAATGGCTCTTTTGATTTGAAACCGTTTTAAAAATGAATGTGGGAAAATATTTTTAGAAGCTTTCAGGTGTAGAACTTAATTGAAATAACGTTATAAAAAAAAATTTGATTACGAATCACAGCTTTAAAAATTGTTTTTAGCATAAATAATTGACTTTAATTCCATACAGTTTCCCAATTTAAATTCATTAAAATACATATCGAAAATGTTTTAATTTAAGTATCAATCACCCTCTATATTTTCATCCCTTACATTTACCACATTTGAATGCGCTTTATGTGTGCTAAAGTGCAGCATGGATTGGCGATTGAATTGAATTCCACATTTTCACTGCAAATGCCAGGAATGAAGTTTGGTCTAATCCTTCCGATTTGTTACAATGTAGCAAATCGAATAAACCAACTGGCGCACCTGAATTATAAGGGTGGTTGTTCCATTTTTGTCCATTAACTTTGTGTGTGAAAGTATGGTATTGGTTGTATTTCACATTCATCTTACATTTAAGTTTTTCACAGAGTGAATATTGAAATGAATTTCAATTACGCAGATATTTATACATGTTAGTAATTAGAATTTAAATACTGTTTTGTTAGGAAGCTTCTAAATTTAGATTAAGGATTCTTTAAATGTCGAATTTAAAAGCACACCATTTCAATTGATTCAAGCTTTTATTGACATTAAATTGAATGAAACATAATTTGAATGCAGTTTTCCGTTTTTATTTAAAGTAAAAGGAAACACAACTGCAGTTAACCTTAGCTTATAAAATACCAGTGAAAACAATGTCATAATCTTATTTTATATAATTTTTTTTAGATCATTTCTATACAAAAAAGCGTTAAAAAATCGACGTTAAAGCATTTTCCCTCAAAAATACATTATACATAAAAGTTTTCTGCGTCTGCCACAAAATTCTGAAACAATTATAGTTTCGGGTCACGTAACATAGCTGATAAATGTGTGTGTCTACATACAAAGTCATGCCAACTATTTTTGTAGAAGCGCTTCAACTGCTTTAACTTTTACTCGAAGTCTGCATTTTTGTGGTGGTGGCGCTGCTACCGCTTCTGCTCCTCATGTTCTCAAATGCAATATAGTGCACATTATACCTGCACAGCTTATGTGATGCGAATGTGCATTAAAATGCATATATGACGACCAGACGACTGCATCGTTCAAGAAAAATCACACAACGATATGCAAGCAAAAATATGATATTATTTTGTAAAACATCTCTCGTACTGTATCAAGTTGTGCTTCTATATTCACCATGCCATGCCACATTCATCGACTGGCAACTTTGATAATGGTAAAAGCATATTATAAAATGAAAGAGTTGAGGTCATTGTGGGCCATCGGGAGGATAACAGTATGGGGGCAGCAGTTTTGAACTTTTTAACAAAACGACGACGTGTGCTGGACTGTACACCGTTTGACCGCGAGTAGCAATTTAGCAATTTTTTAATTGAATGTTAGATCCTCCCGTTAACGTAAGCATTGACAAGATTTGCATAAAACATTGCAGAATTGCATGTGACCGTTTTATAAATCAACGCAATACAACCGGGCTTTAAAAGGGCGGCGCTACTTCCTCAGTCTCTGACCTCCCCCTGATAAGCTCAACAAAGCTTTATGGTGGTTACTGTATGGCTGTGTGTGTGCCCTTCCCTGTTTCCAGACGCTTATAAAGTTTTGTCTGTATACAAACACATCCGTGTGCTGACCCACAACAGCTATAATACGTCAGTCTCCTTGTTCGTTGTGAAACTCTCTCAGTCTCACACAAACCGGCTCAGTACACCGGATTCACATAAATGTTTAAGGCACCTATTTTGTTAAAGTTCACTTTAAAATATACAGTACGGCTTAAAATGAATTCTATAAAATGTGAGCTGAGTTCATACTCTTTTTCTTTAAATTCTTTTTTTTTGTTTGTGATTTTTTTTTTTTGCACTCTATTCCACATTCTTTCAACAAGCATTGTTGTAGGTTGGCCAGCTCCCAGTATTCACTTTGTAGCATATACTACATCGACTTTCTTCGCCTACATAACTTAATGAATGCACATTGACTGAAGAATATACGAGCACATCGAGTACGGGGACGTGGTTGTGGCTTGTTTGGTTCGTTCGTTCGTTCGTTCTGTGCTGTTTACCTTCAGAGAGACGTCTACACACAACAAAATTATATATATGGATGCAATTTTCATTTGGCCGCATATATGCGAACAAAACAATCTAGGCAGCACCCGTTTTACAATGCGGGGAATGCCGAATGCCTCACTATTTTCAAATTGCTTTGAATTGATTAGGCGAATGTTCGACGCCGCCGTATATGGTAAACGTAAAGAGGAGTTTCTTGTTTATTTTTAAGACCCTTTTGTGTAGTTACTGTGTGTGTATGGTGAATTGATAGATTCGAAATATACAAAACATGCGGCGGTCCGTGATGAGAGGGGGATGATGGGTTTGAATTGTAGCACCATCCACTACACCAAAACACCCCACCACCTATCATTTGTGAAACAGCACCAGAAGCATTTTAACTGTATACATGTATTTATATTGAACGTATAATACTTAGAGCTTTCGCTTCGTTTGGGGGGGGGGGGGCTGTATGTGCGATATTGCCCCATGCAAAGGGGTGGAGAAACGTCCTCCCCTTTATAGGGTAATTCATTTAATAACGTATGTGTTTGTATTTCAACTCTTGTCCGCCTTCATCGTTTTGTCTTCCGGTGTTTTGTTTGTTCCTGAATTTGGATTTTCCTTTCGTAATATTGTTACAGTTATATATACTGCATGTTTTCTTTACTGTGTTGATATTAGAAAAGTTGAAGGTTTTTGTGTGTTCTTTGAGAACAATTTTAAGTCGTTTTTTAATAAGCCTTATATATATTTTATGCAAATGTATAGAATAACTAGGTAAATTCTATTTAACTGACAATTTCATGGTAATTTTTGTGTATTATTTATTTCCAATGATTGCCACTAAGTTCATCATTAAAAATTCGTGAATAGATAAACAATGCTTCAGCATAATCAAGTAATTTTCATGCATATTTTATTAATTCGGTTACGTGATTTATTATTCATGTTATTTAACATAAAATGCGATTGCACACTAATAGTTTTTCCATTTAAATAAATATTCATTGTTTATTTGGTGACAATCATGTGGATCATTTGTTTTTTGTAACGACAACCCCCTAATGTCCTATTGTAGTTACATTTGAAAAGAAGGGGATGGAAATCATTGCAGGAACAATTTACAAAACAATTTTTAACATGAAATTGGTTGACAATTAATGATTTTTTTGTATTATAAATTAATCAAGATTAAATACTCCACTTTAAATAATACGTATAAAGTCGTGTAAAGGGATTAATTAAATTCTAGTAGGGACGTTTGAGTGCGTTACTAAAAATTTAGTTAGTTGAGCTTTTTGATGTGTTTTTTTATATTTTTTTTTTGCATATTCTTTAAATTTCGTGAAATACACATTTCCACATTTAAAGTGTTGTAAAACTCTGCACGTTTAAATAACACTGCGTTAAGCTGCAAGCTTTTGAAGTTGTTTCGTCATAAAATTGCAATTTAATAGTAGAATTTGTTCGAGTTATTCAAATAGATTTCAATTCCTATAACATTTATAATTGAAGTGATGAACAATGAGAATTTGTTACACTAAAAACCATTTGAACACATTACAACAGAACAGTACAATGAACTGTGAGCCGTATTCACATGTGATTGTAGTCACATTCAATTTGCATATGAAATTTCCATTTGTGCTGCATATAGGAAAATTGTACAATATGATGAATGTTAAAGCTTCAGATTAAGTTTACAAAAGGAAAGTTAAATGTAATTGCCGCATAGTCCCTAAATTGGAGCCATTTTGTCATTTTCGAGTGTGTAAACATTGTAGCAACTGTTAATGCCTCTCGCTCTTAACTATTTGTTCCGAAAGTGTTCCTTTCTAGTTATGTAGTTGAGTGAGTTTTATGTTGCATATAATGGGAAACTTTTGTTCAACAATTGAATTGTTAATTAAATTTTCACTTTAAACATTGTATGTAAGTCGTCTTGTAAATTATTAATAAAACAGTGAAGCGTTTTTTTTTTAAACTTTACTGTAACTAGTTCAAATTTTAAAGAACAAAGTACATACTCGTATAATGTGTATTTAATTTTGAACATTTATTTACTTATTATGCTTTTGCAATCATTATTCGTCTTTACTTATCGTTCATTCATTCGTTTACTTAAGCTGATTAGCAACTGAACGAATGAATCCTTAACAAAATGAATTCACAAAAAACAAAATAAGACAACTTTTGTCATTTTTATTATACCTACAAGTTAGTTGAAGCAAAATAAATAGTTCTTAAACTAAATTGACATGTATTAGTTGAGAAGTTCATCAATTCTTGTAACACAAACAACAACAACCATATCTATTGTATAAGCCAAACTAAATAAGTGTGTTCAACATGAACATTCACTGATATATATATATATAAAACGCCAAAAGTTTTGTGTAGCCCATCCGCGCCCACCCCTCGCCACCGTGGCAAACGATAAAAGCTCCTTACAAAACGGAAATTCCCTCACGAATCTTATACGTGTATGTATATTTCGCCCGTTATGTTATTATACATAAAGATGTCGTACACACGTTTTTATCACGACATATTATGGCAGGAACTGAGAAATGCGGAACTACACATATTATAATACACATACATTCAGTTAATGTAAGCGAAAAACGGAAAAATACATTCATATTTGTATACGTACAACGCAGCACAAAATGAAAAACACGAACGGATATCACTCATTCAACTCCAAGACAACAATATCGGAACATAAAATAATGAACACTGATTAAATTAAGTCCGGATATAGCGCTGTAGTGGGCGGCAGGCAACCCATGCATCGCTTTCGTTAAGGGTGTGTGGGGGATGGTTTTGAGAACAAGGGGATTTTGAGAAATTTGCTATATTTTGTGTACGAGTGTGTTAATATGTTGCGTTATTTGTGCGGAAAATGAAAGAAAACAACAGAGGCGAAAACTATAAGCATAATATACCTTTTGTATTTTCGCATGATACGGGAACATTTAAAAAGGACTTTACAGATGAATCGATTATTTCCTTTTACGCTTGATACGTTAATACTTACCACCCCCTCCCACACTCGTCACATATTACAGCATATACACAAAGCAGCTGTTATATTTTAGCCGACTTCTTTCGCGTGCTTTATGATCCTTTTACTTGTACCTTTATGTATAATTCTCCTGTGTTTTGTTTTGCGACGAACACCTCAACGCATGTATTTATTTAGGCGGGCATTGCCTCAACAATATTATACGCCTAAGACTTAATGCCATCATTTGGCGTCCTCAATTTTGTGGATGAATTCATAAATATGCGTGCTTCAGGAATGTTTAGGATTAGGATTATCGAAATTAAGCATAATATTCATCATGTTAAAGCAAATATGTGTGTGGGTTGGCGTTTATGTTATTATCTTGTGCGACTATAATAGGCAGCCTTGTTTAAAAGCTTAATAAGCTTAAGATTATAGCAAAATATTTTGGCACATTTTAACTTTGAGTGTTTCAATATTGTATAACTGGTGAATTTAACCGCCTTGAAGTTATATTAGGAAATTGTTCAAACATTAATCTCGTCTTTTTAATTAGACGAATTGTAATTAAATTAAATTTTAAATGTTTCAAATAGTAAATATCGATATTAATTATTTTTGTAATCAACTCTACATAATTGTATAGACAAAACAATTTGCCAAACTGTTAATAAGCCATGAAATTCGAAAACCAACTGCCATACACGAACTTTACTTTACTTCTTGCTTCAATGAACAATAATAATCGGCACGTTGCACCGCTGATTACATAAGATCGTTTCGTGGTGTACATACTCGTGTACAGTTATATATATACTTAAATAAAGTGCTGATGTTGGCAATATTTGAAACGGCGAGTAAAATCTCATTTAAGTTTTCGATTTTGAAGCAATTTTTTAAAGAATTTTCCGGTCATTGCGAAAAAGTTTAACTCGCACTCAATTCCCCTATTGATGTTTTGCACCCGCCCCACAGTACACATTTATTATCGCGCGCATTGAAGAAAGTTACTCGTGCGATATTCCATATTATTATAGCTTCATTCCACGTACCCATTATACGAGTGTGGAGTAAGTATACCCAAACCAACAATCATATTGCGCCCTCACACCATTTTGCTGTAAATATATAAAGTACAAGTTAAAGAATTTTACAAAACTCTCAACGCTCATTTAATATACCAAAAAGTCAATCTAATCAGTTCATTGATTTTCCGGTCTTAGATTAAGCAATTTTCCTTTAATTAATTTGCTTAAAAGACGACAAAACGTCAAATGGAGGGATGAGACGGTTGTTATTGGTTGAAAGGACTTCTTTGAATAAGAACGGTGGAGTGGAATAAAAAAAAAAAAAAACCCACACACACCGTATAATTGAAGTACACACACTCAAGCCGCATGGTGTTCAAGCTTCATTAAAGTTTGTCTTCGTTTTTGATTTTTAAACAATTGCCACTCACTGTGGGTGTGTGTAAACACACAGCCAAATCGTTTTGCCGAATGTGAATGTACGTATTGCAGGGGTTTTGTAAGGGTGGTTCGATTGTGTGTGGGTGTTTGCCAAAGAAGTTGCGCCTTGTTACACCCAATCTTGAACGCACACTATTGAGAGCTTTTATCTGGTAACTGAAGCGAAGCATTGCTTGAAATCGATTCATTGCCATCATATAGAGAGAGTTTAATTGATTGTGGAGACCTTTTCTGCTTTATTTGCAGTTCACATACTCACACACTGCACATACACAATGTTATATTTGCATTATATGTATGTACGCCATTATAAGATATTGCACGTGCAGACGATATTCCAATTGTCCTCATTTCTATTTGGCATAGTTTCCGCTTCCATGAAGACATATATAATATGCTCGTGTGAATATCGACATATCCAGGACTGCTGTTATGTTCAATTGCAAAGTCAGATTTTCCAAAAATTTCCTCATTCCAAGCAGTTGGGAAGTTCACAGCTCTATACTCGAATGCATTCTATATTATTCCAATGGTTGGTGCGCTTTTTAGTTTTGCTATGTATATTATCATTCTGTGTGTTGGGCGGAAAGTTTTAAGAGGAAAACTACGGATATCTGATTACTTTCAACAGCAGAAAAGTTTTAAGTAGAGATTCTGGCAGACTCTAGAGTTAAAGTGGTTGTGAAGGAGGGTTGTTGTATATGCGGGAATGGCATAGTTGTACAATGCTCAACACCATTGGAATTGGTTTTATCTGCAAGGGTTCGTTTAGATTCCTTCTTTGCTGATTCTTCTTATTACAATCACATTTCATTCCTGCACCTTTCTATATAGAATCGTGTGCATTTAAATTTTAATTTATGTTGGCTTAATAACACTGTACAGAAAACTATATTTTGGTTTTTAAATTTTATAGCCATGCTTCTTGAAGTGTGAAAGTATTGAAACTACTAAAATGTTACATCATTCTGTCTTAAATATTTCTGCTTTAATTAATACTAGTTTCTGAGAAGTAAATTTTTTTGCTTGTCTAACATTTTGACACATTGAATTGTTCAAAATAACAAACCCGATGCATGCATGGGATTATAATAAGGGAAATATGTCCAACACTAACACTCCGGGCAATGCTTTGTTCATTAAAATATTGTTTTAAAGCACACAAGTAAATCTAAAAAAATGCTAACATGCAAAAAAAATGGAAAAGTAAAAAAAAAATTGAATTTTGAAAGCATTAAGTTGCAAAAAACAATTCGTACAATAAATGTAACTTTAATCCTTAGCTGTTTCCGGTTCGTTGATGCTTTTTTTTGTTCACCCGGTCTTCGCCCTTTTGCAGTTCATAAAAGTGAAATGTTTTTCCTCAATTTTTTAAGTAACATTTTTTATTTTAAAATGTTTTTAATCACACATTAGTTCAACGAGTATGTTTCGTCTATTATATTCTTAAATTGTGCACTTAACTGACGACAAAACAAATAACAAACGCATCGTCAAACACCAAGAATAGCATTTCATTTTGAAAACAAGAAAACAACGAATGATTTGTTGACAATCATAATTGTTGGGTGCTCTCGTGTGGAACGAAAAGATGTGAAGTGCATCAAACGGAATGATTTTGTTTTCTTGCCTGCAATATATGCGACTAAGTGCATTGCAATTTACGTCTGATGCTAGTTGCACTTTTTATTTTAATTTCAAATGAATATTTTGCATGTGTTCGTGTGTATACTTTTAAAGGACAAAAATCTCATTAGAATTAACGAACATCCGTAACACAAAACAAAACGACAAAATTTAACGTACTGCAACGTATTGCATGCATGTATTTAATAAGGGTGGAAGATTTCTGTCACTTTATGTGTCAGTGTGTGTGTCTGAATGTTAACGGGGGAAATTACGGCTAAAGTGGGAACAATGCAGCTTAACGCGAGTACATTTATTTTTTACATCCCACTTGTACATACCGCAGCATGTCGCTTGTGCGCGCGATCTTTAAAACTTGCATGAAAATATATACATAATAGTATGAAAATGACGCATAAAAATTAATGTTCGCTTAACTATTTCGGGTTGGATATGGTGTGGGCGGTGAGGGTGAAAGTATGTGAGGGTAAATTTGCTTCGCTGCTAGAGTTGTTCGAGGACAGCAAACCATTAAACTCGTCGTTTCTAATACGGTTCAAGCACAGCGATGCATAATAAAGAAGGGCTAAAGAGCTATGGCTAGCACCATAGTACAGCAAAAGACGACGATGGGGGTGGTGCGGGGGTGGTTTGAGTGCAATATAATAATTGGGTGGCGAATCACAGCAGCGTAAAATCGCTTGTTGAAATTCAGCTCTCGTTACATAAATTGATGTCGCTTGCGAGAAAATGAAAAACCTTTTCAGATTTTTTAATCTATCTGTCATTACGGTAGTTATTTGCGATGAATATAGTTACAAGACCAGCGACACCCGAGAGTGTGTCCTGCAAGCTTTCTAGTTTCGCTGAATGCGGGACATAGTGCTTTAATTTTTCAAAATAAAAATTTTAAAGCGTTCTTAATGCTTTTCCATTTCTTTTGCGGTATTTTATAAGTTAAAAAAATATATAAAAATGCAATTTCTGTTTTTGAAGCGTAAGAAAGCCAAAAATATTCAAATTAAATCATTTCCTTAAAATAACGTAATCACAACCCTTTCTCAAAAGAGTTTCTGTAGCTTTCATTAAACAAACATGCAAAATATAAAACACCAAACCTTTTTCAAAGCCATCCTTTTATCGATAACCTGTGTCATCATCCTGACGCTCCACTTTGAGCATGCTGCAACTGCAATAGCAGCATTTTCAAATTTATGATTTTTAATTTTGAATTGAAATACTAATAATTCATTCAAGTGACATCACCAACATGTGTTGCAAGGTTTTCAAAGGAAACGGCTTTCCAACGAACAAAAAAACATGGGAACCAAATAAGGAAAATGCATGAAAATGAAATGAAGCAAGAATACCAACCGTATTACGTAGAACGTATACAATGAAATGAATTGCATGCACTCAAACATGGAACAATTTTGCGCGAGCACCATCCAGTCGTTCACGAAGTGCCTGGGAAAAAATGGATGGGAATGTGAATTGGCATTTTGTTCAGCCAATATATTCATTGGTCCTTTATTTCTCAACAATTTTGTGTTTTCGGGCCAGCATGAGTAGTGCTTGTATGTGGAGCATAAATGCAGCAGTTCGCTGCAATTATTTTCATTCTTATTCATTCCTGATTTAAAGGGTTGGGTTATTTTTAATAGCAGAAGTGGAAAATATTATTTTTAAATAATTCTAAAAACGATAATTATTCAATGTAAATATTTCCAAAAAGTATTGTGATCTTTAAACAAAATTCTTCATGCTGTAGCAAATATTTAAATTAAATTCTTTAAAGCTTTTCAAATTAAACATTTGAACTTAATTCAATAATATACTAATTACTAAAACAACATTTCTATCTTTCCAAATTTATTTGGCTTTGCTTAATAATTTATAAATTAACTTATTATTGCAAAACGAGTTGTAGAAGTGAACCAATGAGAACCATATTTCCACTAAGCCTGCAACAAAAACAACCCCCATGAATGTTTTTACACCACAATTATTCTTTTGCTCTTTCGCTCTCGTAATATTTAATTGCACCCTTGAAAAACCGCAGCGAAATACAAATTCATTTAAAAACAAATTATTAAAAAAGAAGATAAAATTGGGGGTAAAAATTCTGGATTATTATGGCTCTGCTTGGCAAGCCACCACTTGGTCGCGGCTACATTGTGAACAACGACCGACGTGACAAATAAAAGGTGTAGCGCATTGAGAGACAATGCGATATCAACACGTGCCCTCAATGTAAATCCAATTCATTTCTTTACTTTGTTTTGTCGCCCTATCGCATTTGCTTTCCGACCCCTCAAGAAAATGCAAATATGTATTACTTGTTGATTTTCCATGAGAGATTATTAGTTTTTTTTTGTGTGCTATGGCAATTGAAAAAATGTTATCCCCGAATGCAATGATACTGCGAAACTAGAGTACATCTATTTGCGTTATAGTTTGGGTGAGCATTCATTTTGTTGTCGCTACATGTGATGTAAAATATGAGTGCTTGTTGAATTATTTAAATACTAAGACTTTATGAAATGTCTCAAAAACATTTGTGTATGATAATTAATTAAATTGCAAAAGTCTTGTCGTGGCCCAATCATGTTAAACTCTTAATGCTATTCCCATTTCTTTGAATTGATATTGCTTTCCAGAAACTTTTTTTTTGTGTATGTTTAACTTGAGTATGGCATGTATTCACTTTGAAATTGGAGAAGACATACGTCGTTCAATGTGTATGAGAATAGAAAAGAAATACTGGAGCACCAGGACTTCAGATGTTATATAAATTTCGTGATATTTCTTTCATGTCATTTCCCTTCCGTGTTTCTATGATACACTTTTCAAATCACGTATATAAAGCAAATTTATTCCAGTGCAAGAGGCAAGATGGCGAGGCAGCCATACCAAATACCATACAGCAGTGTGCCCCATATTTATATATATATTATTATGCTGTGCTCCTATTTCAACCCTCAGCCTCATGTCTGTGGAATAACAATGGCGCAGCAAAAATGATTTCATGATAATTTGGTTGTTTTGCTGTTTGGTGTGAAATTGGATCAACGCCGAATACATAATATAATATATATTGTATGGTTATTAAGTGAGACTGAAAGCTCTGTGGATTTCTAATTTTTCCCTTAACCACAAGCATTGTTGTGTATATCAATGTGTGAGCAAAATGTCAGTGGTGAAGACTGCTTCGGAATCTGTCGAATAACAAATAAATTGACTTTATATGTGCTGGGTGTTTCAAAATGCTAACATTGTGAGGAGGAAGTAAAGAAATATTGTGTACAGCATTATGAGAAATTATATTCGACTGCGATATATGAGAGCATCAAAAAAAAAAATGGGAAAAATATAATAATATTGAGAATATACACGGGTTTATCCACAAGAATAGAAATCTGATGATCCATGACTTTTTATACAGAATTCATTGCCTTAACATTTTGGTATTTTTTATTTTTTCGACATTATTTATGCATTAATCAAGAAATCACAAGTCCTATAAAATTGGCTGATGATGGGAGGTCATTGCTGATTTAAAGTAATTTGTTTCAGTAATAATATATTGAATCAAAAAAATAATTTTATCTCTTTCATCGCTTCATAAAATATTCTTCCATTCAACAATACTGGTCCTTTAATTCAATGCTACATTGCATGAATTAAATTGCAACATAAAAAAGCTTGTCTATTTAAATACGAGTACAAGCGACCAAATTTGACGACGAAAATTTGACTCCTTTTTTTTAGTTTTAATTTCGTCTGATTGCGTGCAATATAAAACTCAATTTGCTTTCAATCCCTTTTATTTGCAAAAATACACTTTCTCGCAGTGCGCGCCCATTTATATCCAACGCGAGCAGCAGCATCCCCTGATGAGCCATTTGCAAACGCGAACAGCAGACAGCTTAACTTTCGATTGGAATATAACGAAATTACATAATATACGTTCATCTTGAATAAATACTTGATTTTTATCGTGATCGTCTTCATTTATCGTGCGTCCTTTTGACGGTTATGTGTGCAATATATAGTACACTGAATGTACACATCGATTTTTATTACATTTAACTTGTTAGTCTTTCAATTTATGAACCGGATCCATTGCATTAAAATTCTAATTAAATTGAAACGATGCACGAAAAATAATTAATGAATATAAAATCGAAAACATTTTGCAAATGTAATTAAAACGGAAAATTCGATTGGAAAACGATAGCATTTTGCTTTGGCAATGCGTATACATTAAAGGGAAAACTTTGTATATTTGTTTGGTGCCCTAAATAAATTTTATCGATTTATCAAAAATTATTAAACGATAAAATTGTAACAACTTTTTGTAAATATTTAATACAATAATCATATTTAATATGAACAAAGTTAGGAAGCAATTATTAACTTTATAAAGTTTTTTTTAAATTACATGTAATCAAAGTCAGCAATTAAGCAATTTTGAAAATCACTTTCTATTCATTTATTCAATTTAACTCCACTAATTATTAAAAAGCACCTGCACACATAAATACAATCCAACTAAGACAGAACTTATTCACCCTCAAATCCAATAAGCACAATTTATTTCAAGGATTGGTCCCTCTGTGTAATAAATTCATTTTTAAGTTTGGTTGATTCATTAATTACGTCGCACAATGGTTGGGAAAAAAAGCTTTTATACAAAAAGCCAAACACAAAACACGTTGAGTGTTTGTATTGGACCCCAGGGACATTTTGCATGGCGACAGGTTGCAGGTAGAAATGCTAGTGTACACATGCATGTATAAAATGTTAAGCCTTTTTAAAAATGCGGGGTGACACAATGAATGTGGAAGCACCCCCACCCACATAAAAGATAGATAAAAATGAGAGAGAGAGAGTTAAAAATAACACAAAACGAAATAGTGGAAAATAAAAAAGCAAGCTGTGCTGCAGTAAATGTGAAAAAGCTTTGCTAATTAAATTCAAATTATGTTGATTTTCGCAGCAATGTTGCATGCTGCATTCAGGAACTCACATACAGAAATAGTGCATGCGCTATTTGGCCACACATTGTGGATATTAGTAATAAACGACTGACAAATGTTATTTATTATACACCCTGACCCAATGCAAATATTAATTTAATAATACTTATAATGCTCAGCCATGTGCTACCCCATCATATACGAGTGGGTGTGTCGCAGGCGGGTGTGGGAGGTCATTTCGCGGTGCACAATCAGTATAATATGGCAACAAAACTGCAATTATAATGCATAAAAAATATCATGCAAATTAACTGTTTGGGTAAATGAAATGGAGAAAAAATATCCAATGATATTGCAATAAATCAAATGGTAATTATTTGCATTTTAAGTGTGATTACTGACGCAATTTTTTTAAATGTAAATAATGCGTTGTTATGATTCTTTTGGGTTTTCCAATTAAATTTCATTCAGGATCATCTACAAATGTTTACTGATTTTTAATTTGAACAATTTTTCAATTTATCATTTAAATTAGCAGCAGTTGTTGCGTAATTTTAAGGACAATCAAACAAATTTGTGAAAATTCACCCTTATTTGAATGCGGAAATTCATTTTTTAGATCACTCATTTCAGGAAAATAGCATAAAAGGTCATAACCCTAATATTAAAAAGTAATAGTTGAACCTATGTAATTTAAAAAAAAAAAACATAAAAAATGTGTCCCTCCCCCACCCTTGTGTATTACCACACCAACATCAACGTGTGTAGTATAATGAGCGCTCCATAGTGTTAAGGGGTGGTCGAGACATATGCGGCGGACAACGTACATTGTACAATTTTATGATGAATGCTCATATATCGTGCTAACGGCATGCAGCAGCTTCAAATTTTATAAAAATTAATTAACTTTTGTTCTTAGTGCTTTGGGGGGTATATATTTTTATATTACATTTTTTTTTTCCCCAACCCCCACCTCAACACTAACCGTTGCGCCCACTTCAACACAATAAATAACGCTTTCTTTTGGTTAATGCTTGTACAAAACAGCTATAATAACCACCACTGCGCCAATGTACGTGAATGTACGAGTACAAACATCGGTTTTACACCCCATTTCTTTATGTATCACAAGCAGCTTTTAGTCTATTTTTTTTTTCACCCCACTAAACTATTGTTGGTACCACGTACATATGCATATAGTTGGTTTTTTTTTGGTTTTTTCACTTAATACTTTTTTATTTATATGTTTTTAAAAAAACATTTTGTTTTTACCGTTGTTGTACGGTAACCTACATCATTTTTCATGTGTTCAACCACTAACTTGTTTTTTTTTCTGTGCTTTACAGTTCCTATAACATCAGTGGAGGGTGTACTGGGTCGACAAGCATCGCTGCCCTGCGACATTACGCCAATGGAGAGAGACGACGCTGTTTATATGGTGCTGTGGTTTCGTGAGGGAGACGGTGAACCACTTTACAGGTAAGTGATTTATTGATTGCCACTTCAATTCATGGGAAGAGTGTGTGCGATTTTTCCCACGATTTTTGAATCCGAATTTTTTTACGTTGTTTTGTTTTACTTTTTTTTTTTATTTGATTTCAATTGCTTCATTATTGTATTGGCTCTTGATTTTAAATCTTAAATTTTCAATGCAATTGTATTTTAAGCAAACAGTGTAAGTGTATGAGCCATTTTAGTCGTGCAACCTAAATTTCTGAGGACATTATTTTCAGTTGAATTTCCTAAAATAGCGAATGTTCCAATATATTGATTTCAAATTCCAATGTCAATTTCCTTTTACTTTATTTATTGTTTTTTGTCCCTGTTCAGTCGTTCCCAAGGTCATCGCATTACTCCCTAATATGCTTAGATCGTTGAACAGTTCCAAAAAGTTTCCCAAATACATAGCTACGTGCTATGCTGGGAACATTACAAAAGTGGCAGAAAACTATCTTAATAAAACTGTGCAAAGAGAAAGAAAAGGTTGCCATTTGAATTATTGGTCCTTTTTTCATTCTTCTTGCTTTCCGGCATGAGTTACTGGATTTTGTTTAGCCTGTTCAAATTTTCACTAGGAGTTTGTGCCGTGACTAACGAAAATAGCCTTATCTGTTCATGTTAAGAGTTTGCTTCGTCCTTGGAATTTCAACAAAATAAATTACTTAAAAAAGTTTTCTCTTCATTCCCACATCCGTCTAAATTTTATTCTCAACCTCTTCGTCTTGGTATTTTAATTCTTGTACAGACATCCTTGTGAGTCCTTTATACTTTTGGACAGAACCAATTACAAGTATAAGTTACCTACATATTTTAATAAATAGACTGGGGAAAGCATAATGAGAATAATTATTTACTGTTTGTTTTGATCTATTTTAAATTATCTTTAAATTTAAATGTGACCCACAGAATATGTCGATTTTATTTTATGTTGCTTCAAAATTTCCAAATTTTGGTTCTGTTTTCGAATTTAAATACAATTTTAAAACCTAATTTTTTACAGCTTTGATGTGCGTGGTCGACAATTCATGCAAGCAAAGGTTTGGGCATCACCTCTTTTTGAGAAACGGCTGCTATTTACATCGGTGTCTCATCCAGCCCAGCTTAAAATTGAAAACACAAAACTCAGCGATGAGGGAATCTTCAGATGTAGGGTGGATTTTCGAAATTCGCCAACAAGAAATTTAAAAATCAATCTAACCGTAATTGGTGAGTAAATTTATAATTCCCATTCCTTGAAAATTTTAATTTTTAATTTAATACACACAAAGTATCTACCTAACTGCATTTATTATCTTGAATTTATAATTGTGGAAAATGTAATTAAGTTGGTATGAAGGGGGCGCATAATTATACAATATTAATAATACTTGAAGTTTCCCCATTGACAAGCATGCGAGTGGGTCCATTGAATGTGTTCTCATTACATCCAAAATGCTTAAGAATTCATCGCAAATTTTCTTTTAAATTTCTTAATTCTCTTACACTTTTGTTCTACCATCTAATTAAAATTCATGCCACGAAATTTGAATTAAACATGACTAAGAAAAAATAAAAGGAAGACAAGCGTAATAAGAAGATTGCCGCATGGTGTGTACGTACAGCTGTATACAAAGGCACATACCTACCCTGCTGTACCTTCATACACTTATAGATTAAAGACAGAGTGTCCTGAATGACAGGGTGCAGAAAAGGCCAGTTGTCATATTAAACTTTTGGCACAGCGCAATGAAAGGGGTCGCCTGTCATTAGCGGCTCCGAAAACTCGGAAGCCCTTATTTTCTCTGCTAAATATTTAATGAAAAAAAACGTCCCTTTTTCATACGAAATTCGGTGAGAACATCTTTTGATGGGGCACATAAAAACGATGAAAAATAGAGCACCCAACAACACACAACGAGGGGGGTGGAAAAAAAGTATACGAATAATATGAAATCTGCAAGCAAACAAAAGAATATTAAAAGAATTGCTGTGCGATTTGGACGAGGGTGCGAACAAGAATTTGCGGTGGTCAATAATTTTTCGGTTTGTTGTTTTAAATTCGCGTTGTTCACTTCTTTTTTTTTTTAGTGGTGTTGTGTGTTGTTTTTTGTGTATTTTTGTTGCGGAAAGGCATTGGAGTGGAGTCGAGTCCTTGCAAAAAGGAAATATAATCAAATTTATCACACCGCGGGATTCTACAGCAAAGTTTGTTGGATTGTATATTGTTGCGTGGGACTGGGATGTAAATAATTTGGTTGCTTTCTGTGGCTGACCACTGAGGCCGCGAGGAATAATTGTAAATTTTTTAGAGGGAGCTGTCATTAGAACGAACATATTGTATCGGCTTGAGATGAATCATTAATGCGATTTAAATATAAAGGATATTACAGAGGATTGGATTAATATTTAAAGAGTTTTTATTTAGGTTAATTTTTTTTAACTGTTAAGTGTTTGTGTGAAATTCAAATCCTAAAATGCAGATTATTTTTTTATAAAAATTAAATGCATGTGTCTGAGTTCTTGGCATTCTTTTCAATTCTCCACTCCATAGAAAAAAATGAATTCCGCTTTTTATTCATTTAAAAATAAATTGTTGGATTTAAGCTTCGTTTCTACATTGAAGAAAACAACATTCGTTTTATTTCCATTCCAAAAACATAGAAGAAACACAAAATCCCAGCTTTCCGTCGCTGACCTGACTTATATAATTTTTTATTCAGTGGACTTTTGGTCGGATATGTGTTTTTCAGCTGCTCAAATAAAGGCCACAATAAAATAGTCAAAGGACTTTAGCTGGGATTGCACATAATATATCTTGCAAAATGCAATCTCTTCCGTAAGCTTTGGTATTAAAGAATTACCAAAATTTTCACCAAAACTATTGCGTGTTTTGTATTTTAATGCCAAAAGTTTTGCAATTTTTTCTGCTTAAGATTTGATATTAAATTACTGCGCTTTTTTCATTGTTTAATTATAAAAATTTGAGTACTTATATATAATTCATTTTGTCGCTCTACTCTAAAAACACTGTTAATAAGTACCTTTGCAAAACTGTTGTAGTACTGCGGCTACACAAATATATTTCTGAGACGAGAAAAAAAGTTGCACAAACTCTTGACATGAAAAATAAAGGTTAACCGGATGGAGAAAATTATATGCGCAAACCCACCAAAAATATACATTCAAACGACATAAAAACAAACATAAAAATTACGGTAATTTATAAATGTCAGTCAATTGCTTTTTACAGAAAGCTTAAAATTTATGTATGACGGTCGTATAATTTTTTTCCGCTTACATTTCCGCGTGCGTATATATTTTATTATAAAATATCCCGGAATAAATTATTATTGAGGGGGGGGGGGGGGTGGCCACACACTTTTCCGCGTGTTAGCCCACATTTATCTCATTCCGATTCATTTTCTCCACGCGCTTGCTAACTGCCTGTGCGGCAAGCAGGCAGGCAGTCAGGCAGCCTCCATTAGTATTATTTTTGTAATGACGACATTTTTCACAAATAAAAAATACACAAACACAGAATGTGACATTTTGCAGGGAGAATATTGGTACAGAGACACGTTATGGTATGCATTGCTGAAAGGGTGTGGCGGTGCAATTTAGAGAAATGGGTGGATGAGTGAGTGGGCCGTATCATCGATGTGGAGGTAGCAGATGGCATTCACAATTTACTGCGTAATTGATATTATTACGTTAATTAATGTAATTAATTTGTTCATTAAAATTGATGTCATTTGCCATTGTTCATTGTTTAAAGTTTATATGTAGGTGGGAAGGGATTAATTATTTTTTTAAATTTGTCAACAAAATTGTCAGTGCAATGCTAACATTTATTGCATGACATTTTAATCTAAATTTATCAAAACAAAATAATTGTCATAAAAATTTTTGGCATCGGTTTTCCATTACTAATTATTACCAATTCATTTTCAGAAATGATGAAAAATAGAGCGCATTTTTATTATTTGCTTGATTTTTAACGAAATTCCACACATTTTACGAGCGCACTTGCACACACAAATAAATAGCCTGATTGTGCAGAGTGAGTGAGAGCATTTTGATAAAGCTCATTGTGAAAAATGACGCCATGCAATGACATTTAACATATTCTTTGCACAATCCTTCTCAATACGCTTTATGCATTCACGTCCGCGCCGCGAGAAAGTGTTATGGTACATTGATGGATTCCGAAACTCATGTTACCGTGCATGTGAAGACGTCTAACATATACGAACAGACCAATCTATCACAGCCACTTGTGCCCCCACTGCTACTATGCCAAGTATGAAGCAAGCAAGCCCGCCTCCTATTTTACAATGACACACGATGGCGTTGCATATTATGCTGTTGTGCATTGATGAAAAGGGATGCGATAAATATTTGTGACGATATTCAAAAGAGGTTATAACTTATAACGTTGTAAAATGTGTGAGTGGAATTTGCTCAGATTTCAATTCAGCGGGCACAATGTGAGGATTGATGGCAATATGTGAAGAATCATGAATTTATATTGGGGAGTTTATTTTTAGTGCGAAATGAAATTCATTTTGAAGACGCAGACATTTATGAGGATTAATATTTTCATTATTATACTTTCAACAATTTAGGGTTGAACTTAATATTCACATACTGCATAATATTGTACAGTATTAAAACAGTTGTGGAATTTGGCATTCAATGCGTATGTAAATATTCGCATAAAATGAAAGGCTTCATGAATATTAGCTATGCGCCAAAAGGGGTAGCTATTCTACCTGTACAACATAATATTTTATGTGGATAATGTTCTTGTTATTACTAAAAGCATGTTAATACATTGCCTACATATCCTATTCCACTTACATTTAAAATATATCTCGCCTTGTAATGAATTCCACGACGGGAAAATGACTTTAATTTTTCATCCTCATCATACCTCTATACCGGAAATGTTTGACATTATAGCTCTACACACTCCATATCATTATAGTCTACTTGAAAAGGTTTCTCCCTTATTTTTTTTTTTGAAGCTTTATATTTATACGCATAGTAATTTGTTTGCCATCTAAAAGCAAATCTGCAGGCACCAAAGCTTTGCTCATAAAATATAGACATACAGACATCTCGACACTTATATGTATATTAGACGATTGTACCCATGTGCGAAAGCGATTTATAAATTCATTTTTCTCATTCGAACTTCCGACACATGTGCTTCATTTGTTTTCGCAGCAGGAGGGTGGTTATCGGAAGTGCGTTTCACTTAAGTAAACCGTATTCCAGAAGGCTCCACTCCGCCATATAAAATATGTATATTTTGTGTATAACAAAATAACAGTTGAAAACAACAATTTCCTGATATGAAGCACTATGCAGCATCAAGTCGTTGTAATCCTTTTCCTTTGGATGTACTCGTACACCTTGGCGTAATATTTTGTGTGTGTGTGTGTGTGTGAAAAAGGGCGCGATGTTCATCACTTGAGAAATTGCTCGACACTCATCGATAAAGCTTATGTATTATATCATAAACAATGACTTTTATATTATTATGCTGCAGTGTTCCGGGTGTACTCATGTTTTTAATATTTTATGAACACAAAAAGCAGCATGTAAAATGGATGTGTAACCTTGAGCTTACAAAGTTTTAGAAATGATGCAAAAGGAACGGGTTATATGGGGGTTGGGAAACAGAATGGGAAAACATTTTTAAGTAGAGAAGAAAAATGTTTTTCTTTGAAAAAAATCCTTTTAAAAATGTATTTTTCCACAATATAAATCATTTTAATGAATTCGCATTATTTTTGTTTAAATTATTCAATTTTAATAATTGTTTTTTTCTTCCATTTTCAGTACCACCTGAGCGACCAATTATTTATGAAGCAACGAGAAGAGAGAAGGCTAAAAATGTTGAAGCTTATAATGAAGGCACAAATGTTGTGCTAGTCTGTGAGGTTAATGGGGGTAAGTTATTTTTAATTATATATAAATTAATTAAAATTGAAGTGAATTTACATAATTTATAAAAATGGTTGATTTATTTTGTGTGCTTTTAAAAAACTGCATATATTTTCATTTAAATATTGAATTTATACGAATAATTAAAAATATTTGTCATTTTGTGAAGCTTAATATTTATGTAATCTCAGTAATTAATGATTAATGAATAATCTTGCTAATAACGAAAGATATATAAACATCCAGATAATGTATTGTAATTTCTAAGAAGCAAATTTCAATAATCAAGCAAACACAAATTGCTTGTTCGACACAACTTTACTGTAAATTAATTACCAGATCACCATAAAACTATAATACTCGTATCGTTGCATATAGCCACACTAATTAAATTATTGGCAACAGCATTGCACAAGACAAGACACAACACCGTCGTCAATGCGATAGTGAAATTTTCGTTGAAACCAGGATCAATTCACTGTCGCTATGAGATCCGCACCACTCATTGTTCATTTGGTTTTTAATTAGCAAAAGTTGCTCGCAGCTCGATGGTTGTCCGTTGACTTAACAATATGAAAAGGGAGCCAATTAAAACTATGAAGAAAGTTAGCGTCCCGTGTGCATTCAACTTCATGCAGAAGACTACAATAATTTTCTTTTCGTCTAAAACTTTTAACGTGTTGAAGAAATTGAAAGTCTCTATTGAAAAAAGGTGCATAATTGCAGGCGCATTTCTTATTGTTCTGTTTACATACAATTGAAAATCTCTCTGTTAATATAAAAGTTGATGTGATACACAATCGCTTTTATGATAATGTACTGCGAGGATTTGAATCCTGTTCCTCTTTGTTACACGGCAAAACATATTTCAACTCTTTTTGTTAATGATAAATATATAGGGGTTGTTTCTATTGATGCCTGCTGCATTAATGTGTACTCGTGCTTCAGTTTTAAATTTTATCTGAATGGAGTCGGCCTTCATTCCAATTGAGATCATGCACAATTGTGTAGTTTTTTTAAGAAAATATTCTTTAAGATTTAAATCAAAATATTTCTAAAGTTTTTTCATTTTTTTAAAATAAAACTACTTCTTTTCCCTGTAAAATAATTATTATTTCCGTGACCTTTTGAAATCTTCGTTAATAAATTTTTAATAAACAAAATAAATACTGCACAATTATAAGGTTTAAAAAAATAATTTGTTCTGGTTGCATTTCATCGTTAACATTTCATCCCCCATTCGTCACGATGTGATTTTGTGCAGTACAGCAAATTGAAGCCTTTCCAACATCCGTTCGATTGATAATTAAGTATAAACTTCATCCAGATCTAAAACAAGTTGCACACGATGGCAAGAATTTCCCATCGAACGAATGAGCGCAAGAATTCTTGTCGAGACTGCACAAAATGTGCAATTAAACATCTGAAAAAGGGGTTAAGCTTGAAAATAATTGATATTTCACAGCGAACTAATTACGTAAAAAAAAATTGCATCGCATTGGATGGTGCAAAATATACAAGAAAACTGCTTCAAAGACGATAGTTATCGAAGCTTTATTCCCATTTTTACTACAGCTATATGTATTTTTATGGTTGCACAAAAACCCTTTTAACGTGTGCGCATAAATACACCCCATATGCTGCAGCAATAACGGAACGAGTGACATACAATAGAGAGTGCCACATGTATCAGCGCAATGCAATCACATTGTTTGCCTGACGTACGCCCCCCCCTCCCCCACTTTGCACATCCTGACATCATAATTGGGTGAGAGTACGTTACACCCTTAGATGACAATCTATTTGCATTTAATAGTTTCAATGAAAAGATTTTTTCCCATCGAAATTGTGATAGATCAGGTTTGCCGAGCGAGCACAGTTTATAAATGTGTGGCATCATGGCAGCTGCATTCAACGAGCTCTGATGTGCAATGTGCATTCTTCAAGTTTTGCACATCTTTTTCCTTCGGTCGCTTCGCGTCACACCGCACATTTAGTTATTAGCATTCGATATATGGCGCATGGGAACGATCACATACATCGTCTTTTGTGGCCCCATTTTGATTCTATCTATATTGCGATGCTATTATATGCAATTTTTTACCCCCAACCCCCATGCACCCTTTTGTGTGGTGACGAAGAAAGGGATATATTTCCGCTTTTTCGTATATATATAACCAATGCAATTATATATTATGCCGGTACTTTGTGTAATGTGTAAAGGAGGAAGAGAGTACACTGTTTTTTGTTGCTTTTCATTGTTTTAAAAGTAGATTTTCTTGGATTTCCGCCTCAATGTCATTAATAATATATTTTGTCAAATGGCATTTTCTGTGTGTGGAACAAAGAGATTTGCTTAGCATCACAGAATATACTTCTTAATTATATTATGTACTTTGGCAGATGGCTGCGTTCAGCATACTTTACATATATGCATGTATTCAAATCATGTTTAAATAAAATTCAGGCAATCAATGCTCGTGTGCTGCAGTTTGCATTAAACGAATCACGATTGGTGTGTGACGACGACATATATACTGCAAATGTGTACCCGGCCACTACGTAAATGTAAGGAAATCGATATTCAAATCAAAATCAGGATACTGAAATTTCCCAGAAAATTGTCTTTAGTAAATTGAGTTCATTTCGGGATAGCGAGAAGTGTGTGGAAGAATCAGTATGAAAGGAAAATGCGAGTGCAGTGGTGATATGCTGGTGCAGTTGAAATGGCGGAGTTTCTTACAGCAATTGAGTTTATATGCAAATAGCTATCTTGAAAGGAAATCCTTTTTTGTTTTAGTTTTTACAAATGATTGAGTTCATTATAATACTGATTAGTTAAATAAAATATTAAAAATGAGAATAAGGGTGGTTTCGTTTGGAATTCAGTAATTGAAATTTTTTTTTTATCAGAATTTCAGTGCAACACTTTCATCCCTTATTTTTGGTATACCCTAATAGTTCATCGCGAATGAATTAAACAATATTAATAATGTTTTTATTTAAGAAAAATAATGTGACACTTATTATTTGGTTTGAATTTATTTTAAAGTTCATTTTAATTAAATTGTCTTTAAATACATTAATTTTGAATAACTGCTCTGTGAAAATGTAAAACTGACTACTGCTCCATTTTTTCCATTTCATTTTAATATTATGCGAGCACAACATTTAACATAAAAATGCCATACAGTACAAAAATACATTTGTCTGAATAAAGGGATATGTAAGGGTGGATAGAAAACGATTTCGATCTGAGTCACAACTCACAAGTACCTATTTTCATTTCATTACGAGCATTTTTCCGCACGAACTTCACACAATATGAGACAATGTTATTATTTGACGTAAGTGGGATGCTCTTTGGTAATTTGCTGAAAATAACTCATATATCAACACAGATATTGGACACGGCTGGGACGTAAATTGTCTCTCCGGTCATCACTCTTATTTCACTTTGCCGTATCTTGCAGCACAATGTGATGTGTTGCGGGTGAATAAAGAAGGGGGGTTGTGGCGTAATAACTCGTTTGTATTTCAGGGCATGAACATGAAACAGTTTGATTTGACTATTTGTCTTTTGTCCATGCTTCGGTCTTTCACTGTAACAATATAAGAAGACATCTTCATTTTCGAGTGAATCCTTATTACAGCCAGTGGCTCCGTCACTGTTGGAGACTTTGCAATGAGCAAAAATAATACCTTTGAAGAAACTTTAACAGATAGATTTTATAGTAGTTTGTGCTAAAGTTTCATTTGTTAAATGTTTAATGAAAGATATAGGATAAATTAAAAGCTTTCGGCGAATTTATGTGCTTACATGTTTTTTGGAATTGAAAAATAATGATTTCAGCTAATTGGACAAAAGTCATTTGTACGGAGCAAGTGGTTTTGTGTATTATTCAACAATGGAAACAAAAGCTGTCTTAATAAAAGGGTTGTATACAACAATGAATTGTGAGGCAAAAAGCGAAAAATTAGTGTGGAATGATGTAAAAAGAGCCAAAATCACATAACATAAAACACATGATTTATTATCCGGGGTTGTTATTTCAACAGAAAGAATTGTTTTCATGTTGTTGATTTTATTTATTCGCACAGTACCTATACCGACATAATATATATAGTTGGTTGTTTCGATTCGCCTCCTGTGTGTGTGAATCAGCAACGCTTTTCCTCTGCTAAGCAGCTCTCTTGTTGAAAAATGCGCCACCGCGCACAATAGCATATATCCTTTCCGCTTCCCTATGTTTGTAGGGAGAAGTGGGGCTGGGGGTGGTGAATATTTTGGGGTTTTTTTTTGTTTTTTTTTTTTGCGTTGAGTTGGGGGAGGGATGGTGTATTTGTTTATTTATTCGCATTTATCATTCTGCCAAAGTGAGGCCATAAAAAAGCACGGAATAGCACGCCGAGTTGTGTAGCACGGAACACGAACCGAAAAACCGCCAACACCCAAAATTGAATTCTCGACCAGCATTTTTATGTGTTGCGACGACCACTATTATTTGCATATACATGTGTGTAGCTTTATGCGTTATATCTACATAAATACACATACATATAGAGGATATTGTGATGAGACAAAAGAAACGGCTTCCAGCACTCTAAAAACATCCAAACATTTTAACGTGCCGAAATGAAAATAGACGACACACACAAATGAGTATGCCGAGAATAAAAATAAATTCTTTTATGCATCCTGCATGTCCGAAGGAGATGACGACGCACTGTAATACCGCAACGGGGCCCGCAAGCATCCTCTATATTTATACACATTTTGGTTGAGTAAGGATCGGCTACTTTTTGTTGTATTTGTTGTTTTTTTTTTTTTTACTTTGGCCCGGGTTGTAAGGGTGGTGTGGGTAGATAAAACACAAATGGACACCCACAAAAGCTCATTTTAAGCACGCCGTTTTCAATCAACGCGAAATGCGGTGCATGGGGGGGGAGTGGCTGTTTGGGGACGCGTTGTTGTGCCAACAATCTATTGAATTTGTTTCAACATGTACATCCACACATTTATCCGAGGAGTTTATATGCAAGAGCGTATATTTGTCTAAATAGAGTGGCTTACAATGGTTGGGCTGTATACTTACGTTCTTCCACACTCCACAATTGAGTCTAGCTTATGTATCAACATATTACTTGTATAGTTATGTAGCTCGAGTACCCTACAGTACTGTCACTAAACAGTGTTGTCTGAATCAGGGGTGGTACTGTGCGGGAAGTAGAAATGGGATTGTGTTGGCGGCAAGTTACTCTGATGCCAAATTCCTATAACAAGCTCAAAGCATAAATGGTACATAAACACTTCAAGCAACAAGCGACAACACTTTAAGCCACTGCTTCGGGTTAAGTGAAGGCTTAAGGACAAAGGGAGATGATAGTAAGGGATTGAAAAAATATTCATTCCATAAATAAATGAGGGTGGGGGTTTAAAAATTTTGCCAATAAATGTTGCAATAATAAAAAGCGTTGGGGTGGAGATTTTCTTTTCAATTTAATTATGATAACGAAACTCTAAATTTATAAAATAAATAATAGAAGGAAACATTAGATTGTGCACATTAAACCAGCATAAACGCCATTCACATTTTGTATGTTTGTTGCATTTGCATGCACTTGAATGGCAAACATAAAACGTAATTCGATGAAGCACTCGGAATAGAAATTTTATAAATAAATATTCATGCTCGTATTTCATTCACGACGCTAATGTGTAAAAATTTCTTCCACGTATGGAAATTTAATTTTCCTGCAAGTTATTTTCATGCATGGTCAAACAAAACATAGACAAACAGTTAAATCAATTGCAGTTGGATTGTATGCATATTTTAAATGCTTTCAACAGTCCTTAATAGTATTAAAAAGGATCATAATTTATGTTGCATTGTGCGTTTTTAAATAATAGGTGGTTTGTTATATTACCTTTTAATAATTGTTTACGAATATTTGAAATGAATTCATAAAAATTATTATAGAAGATAACGATAATGTCATTCAACCCTTAATTTATTTCATAATGAAATCAGATTCTTTTTAAAACGTTAAACTTAATTTAAAACTTTCCAGTACAACATTTAAATGCTAATTTGTTATTTGACCCTATTCCGTGTCATCATGCAATGTTGCCCATTTATTTTAACTGCATTAAAAGTGTAAGTAAGTTCAGTCACAGTAATGTGCATCGTACACAACGCCTTAAACAAACATTAATTTGTCATGCCGCCTTACACAGCTATTTTACAAACGTATTTCGCAGCCTGTCTTTCGTGCCGACAAATTTTGTACGTGTACGTCTTCATCATCTGCATGTTTCCATTTCTTAAATTCGTTAACAATGTATACACTTGTTATTATATGCTTATAAATTTACCACCCCCTCCGCGTGTCATTCACTCAAAACAAATATACAATTGCACAGTATTGTAAAATATGTGGAACAACTGAAGCAAACAAAAAAGGAGAATACTATTATTGCAAGAGCTTTGATGCCAACTGCCCTACTTTGGTTGTTTCCATAAGTTTTTCCTGCTGACTTACCAACCATTTTCCTCTTGTTTCTTCATTCTTTTTTTGTTTGTTAAAATTTTTTTTGGTGCGCCTTTTATTTGCAGTTGCATTATAAAACAGTAGTCTCGCAGATGAAATGTATTTGCTTCACGTGCAATTGCTATGTGCTCCGTTTCGCCAAATCCCAATACATACAGAACTATGGGAGGGGTAGAAGAAAGCGAAAAGTAATTGCTGTGCAAAAAAAAGTGCCCTAATAGAAATGGCCGCGAATTTTTTATATGCACCTGAAGTAATACTCAAGAGTAAAAGCTCTGTGCGTTAACCTATGCAGGTGGATGGTGGCATGAAACCAATTGGGCTGCATTCTCTTGTGTTATTTGTGTATACACAAGAAATCAGAAAATGCAAATGTTTGCTCAAGGAATACTTGTTATTCACGTATTTTGCTTTAACCCAATTGTTGCAATGGAAAGCACTCGGTAATAAAATAGAGTGAAGAGATTTTATGTCTTGAGCATGAAAAACAAAGTTTCATGATGTTGTTTGGTTTAAAAAATAAAAAGTGGGATGGCTTTGGGTTTCATTTAGGGAAAAAGTTTGCTTTGGAAATGTTTGTAAAAGGTCACGAAAACAAGTTATATTTAAAATTATTAATGTTAAGAAAGTGAGAAAGGTCACTTAACAAATTGTTTTAATTAGAAATGGAGTCATGCATTATAAAATACGTTATTCTCAAAAATATGCATCTCATCAAAAAAAGCTTAACAATATTTTAAGTAAAGAATGGTAAATCTTTGATTTGATTTTGCTTTGAATTTTTTCTGTGGGGTGGCATTAAAGACTTTTACAATGCAGATAATCCACAGACAATTGCAGCTTTAAAACATAACATTGCGACTGTTATTGGCAAGACAGGAAGCGAAATTAAAGAAAATGTGCTCAAGAATTGGGGAGACGAATTTACTTCAACCTTTAAATTAATAATAAATTGAATCAAAAATATCAATGTATTCTCATTTAAAAAATAAACTCTTAAATGAACTACTCTGTACATCAGACAACACTGACTTTTAAAATAAGTCTTCAAAAATTCAAATCATTTTTCAATTGTAAACATTTTTGATTAGTGCAGCCCACAATTTGACTATCAAGAGTTTGGGTCTGTAGCTCGAGATTCTAAAAGAATCCTCTCTGAATTTATAACTTAACACTTTAAAATACATCATAATAAATATTAATATTAAATTAACATAATATAAAATATTATAATTCATCTATCAACAATTTAAATTGTTTCACATGATTCAATTCATAAAATATTATATTTCATATTATGTATTTTCCACTAAACTAAATCAACCATTTCTCATTCAAAACATATGCACATAAATACGCATAAATGTGTTTATGTGAATGTTTTTGAAACAATTACCGATCGTAAAATTCAAATGAGATGAAACGAAATTGCCACACGCATAATATACATACGCACCATAGAAATTAATTGGAACATTTATCTTGTTGCAGGTCGACCGCGTCCCAATTTGACTTGGTATTTGGAAAATTCGGTGCTTGATGAAACGTTTGAGCATCGACCGGATGGGATTACAATCAATCATATGACGTTTAACAACATTGGCCGACAACATTTGAACGCCCGATTTGTTTGCATGGCCAGCAACACAAATTTGACACCAGCCCACAGTAAAGTTGTGATATTAGATGTTAATTGTAAGTATAAATTTTGCGTTGGAAATCAGCATTTATATTTGTAACTATATAGCCTAGCTATGTGTGGTGATTGTGCAACCGTTTCATTCCCGCTATAATAATATTATGTGCGTGCATGATCCTTGCATATATATGTTGAGCTAAAACAATTTATCACCACCGAGCTATATGTATGACGTTTGTGTATCCCTTTATATCCAGAATAACCACCCACACCAGCCGCAATAACAATCCCTCAATGCTTTTAACGTCTCTGATGTGTAATGTGTATGTTTGTATTACAGTAAAACCAGTTGCTGTTCACGTCCTGACAAAGGAGAAATTTGTTTCGGCTGATAAAACATACGATGTGGAGTGCAAAAGTTCCGGTTCAAAGCCTCCAGCTGTAATTACATGGTGGAAAGGAAACCGTCAAATTAAACGGTTAGCAAAAAATGTAAGTGGATTTTATATATATGTGAAGAGAAATTTTTTTTCCGATTACACTCCTTTCTATTTCCTTACTGTGCTGTAATAATATATTGGTGACTGTGTGTGTTATTTTTTTTCTGGTTCCACACTTCTATGTGTTTTTATGTTATTTTTGTTTGCATGACCATTTATTTTAGTTCGACCACACACACACACACACACACACACATTGCATTTTACAAACCACCCACAAATACCACCCACCCTTTTGGCGTGCCGATAGCAATCAATTGTCGATTTTGCTGGGCGTGCTTTATGAAATTTGAAAACGGCGATTTGAAGTGGCCATTAATCTTTCGTTATAGATGACCTTTTTTTTTTGTTAAAGTGCATGTACGATCCTTTTTAATTTGTGCACCTGTAAAAAACACAACAGTTGTGTTTCATTACTTTGGTTTTATTGCATTTTATTGCACCTGCGAAATTTTATTTAAATTCCTTTATTGCAACACATTTTTATTAATGTGTTTTATTTAAATAACAATTAGTTAATATTTAAATAGTTATATTAATGCATATTATATTCATTAAATTGACGCAATTAATTTAATTAAATGTAATTATAAGCCACTCACCCATTTATAATGCATGAACATAATTGCTGCAAGCTTTAATGTTTTTTTTTGCACTTTCCACGCTTTTTTTGTAATAACATTGCATGAAGATGTTGTGCCATGCAATTTTCTTTCTGACGCAGTTGAAAGGGAATAAAAAAAAACAGTTTTTCAGTCCTTCCCCCCACCCTTTCAATATTAACAGCACACGACCGTACTTAAATTGCCGCAAAGTTGCATTTTGCTAGAAGTTTGTGTTGCATTAAGCAGTTGGAGTAAAGTGGAGATTAAAAGTTTGAATTTGCTTTATAATTGTAACTAATTTTGCAATTGTGAACAAAAGAGCTATGAAGCGCAATAAAGTAGATGTCATGTAGGAAGGTAAAACTATATGTGAAGACAAAGTACACCTTGTGTGTGATTTACCAAACGACCTGCTAAAATTACGTGAATGTGAGGAAAAGCTCAAATAAATTAACATAAGGCGCCAAATTAGTTTGTGCTGACTTTTGAAATGCTAATAACTTACAGCATGTCATTTATTTTCATTTTTAAATTATCCATAATATAGTTTAAATCCTTAAATTTTTGGTCCTTTTTTTATTCAACAAATTTTAAAATTTAACCTTTCACCCCCTGTACAAAAAAGTCCTTTTGCAAGCTCTTTCTAAAATGATATAGTAACTAATTTCCGTTTCTTTTTGTGCAGTTTTCTGAACCTCCGGACAATCAATCTTTAAGCGTTTTGACGTTCACACCAACGGTCGAGGACGATGGAAAGTATTTGACGTGTCGCGCCGAAAACCAATTCATCAGCAACAGCGCCATCGAAGATAAATGGCATCTTGTTGTGCATTGTAAGTATTTTGTTGTGTGTGATTTTTTTACGGGTGTAAAGGGGATGGTGAATGAAGAAACAAAATGTATTCGTGATCCTATTTGGATGTTTTAAATGTAAACATATCGTTTGTTGAAATGAAATCAGTTTAGTCACGTTTTAATGCTATCAATTTGAAAATGTTTTCTGCACGATATGTCTGCTTTACTAAATACCTGCAGTATGAGAAGTCCTTAAAGCTTTAAACAAAAAATTGAAAACAATTTTAAGTACTCGTAACTTTTAATTTTATTTCCAACAATTTTTTACTTAAAATATGAATTTATCAAAATTGTTTAAAACATTATAACTTATAAGCTTTTACTATAAAATATCCTTCCAATTAAATGCATATAAACACTTCAAATGTGTGCAAATAGCGATAGTCGCTGTTATCCTTTATATGTCTGCTTGGTGTAACGAGTTGTTGCTGGCAAATTAAACGTCGGTACAAAATTAAGCCGATTTGTACCTCCAATGAATCTTTGCTGTAAGCACAACATGACAGCAGCACCACCCCATATGGGATGCTACCCTCACAGTGTGTACCACTTGCATGCAACGAATGCTCTCATTTTTCAACCAAACGTCTCGTGTTTTGTGTACCTACTCGTTATGTATGTTGGGTATAGACATTGTTCATTTACCTGCGGAATTTGGTGCAATGCTAACCGCAGAATCTGCTCGCACATATGGGTATGGTAAAGCTGGATGTGTAAAAATTTCTTAGGGGTTGTTTAGCTGCGGCTTTGCATTTAAGTCTATTTGGTTTAATGCGATTGCTTGACACAAAATGGGTGGCACAGCATTTTTTATTTTATTGTTATCATATTGTTTACAAATGTGCAAATATTTTAAAATTAATGTCAACTTACATCATTTTATTTTACCCCTAATAGAACACACTTTTGGTGGCTTAAGTAGTTCCATAAATATAACGAAATCATTGTTGTATTATTGTTTAATAATAATTAATGCTGACTAGACTTGAAAACCGCAAATCTCTAAATATATTACCCAGTTTAACAGATAAAATGACTTGTGACTATGATTATGCTTAAAAGGGTGAACTTTCATAATATTTATTACCACAACTAACAAGACATGGAATAAAAGCGTCATGTTTATATGTAGCAGATGAATATTTAGAATATATCTCGTCTGATATTAATGTGCTTTTGAATTTAAACAGACAGCAAGCAATAGTAAATTTGCTCTGCTTTAATAATATATTAGAAAGATGGAATTGGTCGGAAGTTAATCTCAAACATTAAGGATTAATTATTTATAAAATGTTTTGTTTATTAATTATTAAAATAGTCCTGTAATTATTCACAATAGGTTTGGTTAGATGTATTTACCCACATTATTTTTAGTGCTAAAATATTTTAATATTAACTAAGGGATGTTTTTGTGTCGTTTCTCTACAGTTTCGGGTTATTTTAGGAAGTGTAACAGACGCTTTTACCTGAATAAAATTAAGTTATGCCAGACAAAAATTTATACAAGATCCTTTGACCTGCATAATTTTAAATTATTGTATAACATTTCAACCACATAGGAGTGGTGTTTCCGCTGCACATGTGACATATTTTGACACTAAAACAGAGTAGTAGAGAACCAGGAAGAACTTAAGTCTAACTAGTAAAATGTACATTCGTAAATACATATTTTTTAAATTGTTTTATTTGACAAAAAAAGGGAGCACTGTACCCAGCTTTTATGTGCACAAATGCTGAGCGCAAGGGGGGATGAAATACTTTGAGAATGCACCACCACGGAATGAAAATAAATGCTATGAATATTTTGGCTTTATGCCATTGGTAATCTATTACATATCCAGCCAAGAGTGGAACAAGATAAGCTATAGAAATATTTATGATCTTCTGAAAATGCTTCACTATGTGAAAACGCGGGCATGGTTGGGATTTTTTTTTTTTTTTGTTCGGGGGGAGATGGATTTTGTGTGCGAGCATGTGAGGGGTTGGGTACGATACTGCAAAAAAGGCACAGTTCTCGTGATATTTCCCACCTATATATGGATGAACCTCATCCCTATACACACCTCATGCCTTCACCTAACTATATACATACGCCATTCCACTTGCTCAATTTGAAAACCGTCGACGACGAATGATATGAATATTAAATTTATGCACACTCTATCCTTCACGGCACATTAGTGCAAATGTGCACAGAACAGACTCATATTCCGACACATATTGTGCAACTTCTATATTATAGTAATAGCTAGGTGTATGTATTTTACACCATATGTAATGTTTATGTTATATTTATGTGCAATTCTGAATGTTTAATATCATAATAACATCATTAGCCTTGTATGGTGTGCGATTAAATTGAATTTAAAGAGGAGCAATAACACGCATAAAACGCTCCATAATGCGAGGCACCCTTTTGTACAATAATGCTGACGGCTTTATTAACACAAGTTGTTTAACAATTTACACATTTGCCCAATAATGCTTGTGAAATTTTATTATTTAATGAATTTATGATAAAGTCTGTCCAATAATTTTACAACATTAAACGTTTAACAGCAATAGTTTATTATTATGCCTGTACTGAAGTTGAAATTGAGTTTAAATACGAAATTGATACGACTTTATGGCCATAATATCGGCATAAATGAAACAACACACCATGGGGGTGAGTGGCAAAACAAGCAAATAAGCGCGCGCATTAAAGTTAATCGTTTATAGACGCGACGCGACGCACTCACGCATTTGATGTGATGACTTTAAATGGGAAAAACCTATAATTAATGTGATCACATTCAATGTCAATGATTGTCGTCCAATAGAATGATCATAAAATTGTTATTAAAGCAATGTTATACTATTTAATAGATGTCTTGTGGACTCTATAGTTCTATAAATGTGGCAAAAAGGGGGAAAAAACTTTATGTTTACTTCGTGTCGATCAATGAAATTTATAATTGACTAACTTTTTGCTGTGAGTGCAAAAGCAGCTTTTATTTCCCAATTTGTGATTATTCCTCACATTGCATTCAATACGACTTAATGTATGATTTTAACAAGTTAATTCCAATGATTGCAATGCACTTTAATTGCAGTAAACTTAAGAAAGTATGTTCGGTTTTATGACTGAAGACACTTAAATAAGTAGTGCTTTTAAATGGTGCACTTAAAATCGACTTAAATACCCCGTTTCTATACAAATTGATGCGTCTGACTTAAATGTCAGAATATTAAAGAGAAACATTTAATTTACTTGAACTATACTGTAATCAAATGCATTTATGATCTTCAACATAAGTGCAATCATTTAAACCCCCCATTCTGAATCGCATCATACACTAAATTGTCATTTAATTGCATTGCATTAATTATTATTTAAGTTTACAATCTATTAATTTTCAATGTTTTAATTGCAATTTAACCATATTATTATTTAAACAACATTATAATATAAATTATAAATGAGACATATTTTGTGAAACTAAATGCAATAAGCTTTAATCTCATTGCGGAAACATTTATCTCTATTCAATTTAATCTGAACATTTAAGCTATGATTTACTGAAATCGTCTATATTGTTGCTCACCATTGCGGCACATCTGTTCTTGAGCTAATCCCCCCTCCCTTAACACGCCACCACCCCTCTCGCCCCTATTGTCTTTTGCGATTATAATCTCTTAGTTTAACATGCCATTGTATGGCAGATACACATGAATCATATTAGTATGACTTAAACATACATGTAGTTATAATAGTCCGAGGAATGAGTTGAATGTAATTGTTGGTTTTGAGTTTTGACATATGAAAATGCATATTATTATCGTATTGTATATAATGTTATTTATTTTGTAGCAAACGATTTAAAATTGTAACTGAAGTGAAAATGAAATGTGCTTTTGAGTTTAAAAAAAAAATATGTTTTTAATTTTTAAACCCCTTTATATCCTTATTCGTTTAAAGCATTCTTACATAAGTCGTATAATATTATTACTATGAAATTATGTACATTGTTGTACCATTCAAATTATTTTTAAACGTGCAAATAAATTATTTTTATGTGACTGTACTTAACATAATGTTTGTAAGACATTTTTAATTGTAATTGTGATACTTCTATTGGTAGAAAAAGGGTTGAACACGAAACAAACCCCACTATTACAAGGTCAAATTCGTTTTGTTTTTAAATGCAAATGTAACTGAATTTTTTGAATTACAAAATTTTTATTTACTGAACCATTAAAACTATTTCAATTAGCTTCTCATATATATTTAATTTAAAGTTAGTTATTTAAGGAAATATAATTGTATTTACACAAATCGCAGTCACAAAATGTTGCACTAATATAAAAGTATTTATTATTTCCCTTTTTAATAAAGAATTACAAAAAAAAAAAAAAAAATCAAAAAAACTACATCATTTTCAACAATATTTTACAGACATGCCAGTGGTGTCATTAAAAATGGGCTCCTCATTAAATCCCGACGATATCAAAGAGGGGGACGATGTTTACTTCGAGTGCAGCATCACTTCAAATCCCCGGCCATACAAGATGTCATGGTATCACGATGTAAGTACATTTTATATTGCATTATAGAAAATATTTATGCAGAAACGTTTAACTGATATGTGTGACATAAAACATGATCATAAAACTGAAATGAATGTGCGCCTTGTGTGTCCACTATAATAATAATAATATTAATAATAATAATAATAATATTACTGTAGACGTTCGAAAAAAGGTTGTAGTAATATGGGTAAAAGATTTTCTTAAGGAGTTTTTATATTATACCGCAACAAAAAATGTGTATTAAAGTTTTATTTTTGTTGTGGCTTTCCTTCTTTTCTTTTTTTCCAGATGCATTTTTTTTTTTTTTGTATTTACTGTATTGTTGTTGGGATACAAGTTTAGGCCCGTAAAAACTTTCATGTATGCAAATGCGATCATGAATATGTGTGCTTAAAATATGAAATACGTATTTTGTTGTGTATTGTTCTGTATTGTGTTTGTGTTGTAATATAATGTGGAATTTTTGAACGGGTGCTGCATCACTTAGAGGGGGGTTGGTAAATCGTAGCGTTTACTTATGTTTCAAGGGGTGGTATTTTGAGGATTTTTTGTAGGTATTAAAGAACGCAATATTTGCAGCATAAAAATATAATATTACAAATAATAAAAGTTATAGGGAATTGCCATGCAAAGCATTTATGGAGCAGCATATAATTTGCGATATCTATTTAACAATCCCAATATATAAGCAACACATTGTGTTAATACACACATTCTACGACTATGTTATGATTTGTTTATATGAAATTATTCTCATAATATTATATATCAACATAAATGCATGAAAATGTGTAGCAAATGTGTGTACATTAATAAAATATGAGCAATTTTCTTCGATGGCGTTTGAGGAATACACAGGGTGGGAACTGAAAAGATTTCACTGGCACCAAACGAATATCAACTACTGCTTTCGTGTAAATTATTTAGGTGAAAGCTTATATTATGTGTTGTGCGTATAAATGTATGAACTTTTAATGTACCTCGATGTAATATATTTTAGTATGGTGAACGCCATGCCATCCACGCCATGCGGATTGTGCCATTTTCAATGCGTCGTAAATAAAACGTCTCGAGCAAATTGAAATGTGAAGCATTGCATAGATAGTTAATATTTGATATAAGAGTACACACATTTTACAAATAATAATATGTGCGACAGAGAGTGCTTTCCAGAGCTTTTGCCTCACATATATATTATACTGGGAAAGCAAATATCTGTGTGGAACTTGTACAAACGCAATTTTATGGATTCCTATTTGTTACTTATTCAAATAAAATGTAAGTTTACATATGATTTCCCATACGTACTTGCCACCTTCCCCCATCCCCTATTTTCGATTATATGCATTCATCCACACACACACACACAGCATATTATGTGCATTCATACATGTTTATTGTAGTTACAAAGGGTTGAATTGAATACCATGAATGGGTTGGCAATATTTTGCAATCTTCATTTTACAAACAGCTTCTTTTCTTCACCTTTTTCAATACGACAATATGTCGTTTGCTCTTAGCATAATAATAATAGCGTACACACATAAATTGTGACATATTGTATTTATTAAAACTTTTTCCATAAGTACTTCAATGGTGCAGTAAGCTCTCGCATATTATTATGAATATTTGAGGCGATGTTTGTTGAACACACACACACCCCCTTTCACATAGTACGATGGTATGAATTGAATTGTCATATTCCGCGATATTCAAACATTTTTGTCACCTTATATTATGGTATATGCGCACAATGCGCTGACAACTGTGAGATAAAATATTTATCATCGGATAATAAAATACCAAACACGACGTGTGAATGAAATTCAATGCATATTGTGTGTGCTGTATTTAATATACTCAATATACTTTATTCATGCATGTTACATAGTAATAACAGCAATTGTGTGTGGGGTTGTTCAATTAATTGAATTTTGTGTTATTGATGCAATTAAATTGATTAGTGATGAAGTGATAAATGCGAATATGTTTCTTTATTTAATTTAAATTTTATTGAATAAGGTTTAAGCTTTCAAAAGGGTTGAATTGTTGGAATTTAAATTAAATCAAATTTAAATTTTTGTTTTTTAAATTGATTTTGCATAAAATAGAATGAAATAAACCTTATTCGTCCTGCTTCGACGTGGTTAACTTAAAACAGGACTCAAATTTCGCCCCTGTTTCACTGCCTACTTCTTCTTTCATCATCATACATTCCACTAAGAGATTAAGCTAAATTAAGTATTTCTTTATAAGAAATCAGATCCTCAATTTTCACAGTTTTGTGTCCTACAGAAGCTTCTTCTAGTTTCAGTCACACCAAGTATGTGCCGCTATCTCTGGACTATTTTTACATAGTTTATTTATTATAATTTAAGTGGATTTCAAATTTCCTTTTTATAGTTTTTTCTGAACTAAAATTTTAAAGAAAATTATAATTTTAACTGTCAAAAACATTTATTTCATAATGAACTTTAGGAAAGCTTGACTACATACAATGCATTTTTCATCCCCTAATACCAAAAAAGTAAAAAATGCTTCTTCTAGTTGATTATTCTAAACCGCCTCCCTCTTTCTAAATCTATATTGAAATGCAACGAAATTCGTGCATTATTGAATGTGGCATCAAAATGACAGCTTACAACGAAAATAGACAGCTTAATGGTCTTTGAAATATAGATACGAATATGAATTAGGACATAAATCTATCAGCAAGTAAAACTAAAACCAAATAAAAGTGTTTAAGGAAGGTAAATGATTCTCCATATTTAAAATGCACTCACTCTTTCAAGTATTCAACTAAATTAATTGACAATCGTTGTGGGATATTTACCATAACAGAAACTCAATGGAAAAATGTCAATAACGACACATGCAATTTTTTTTCCCCGCATTAAATACAATAAAGTTACAATTGTATACAAAAGTTAACAATTTAAAATGAAACAAAGTATACCAGCAATGAAATCACTCAATATTGTGGAAGTACTGGGATAAATGTGGCATTCCGTGAAAACAATTTGCTGTACAGCGCCCATCCACATATACAATACAATTTAAGTGAGTTGCGTGTCTCTAAATGCTGTTTATTTAATATAATTTAGAGGGGTGGTCTTTTGTGTATTGAAAGGGTTGTGCTTTTGGAAAGTTTTGCGCGATTTTTGGGCGGTTTATGTTGCCTTTTCTATTCACCCCTTAAACTGGTTTTACCTAACTACATGATACCACATAATTGCGCTAACTTTTTAATGCGTTTTTTTTCTCTGTTTCAATACACAATATAACAATCAGTTAAATGTTTGCAAGGCTACAACTTTTATTGGTGATAATGTTTAACGCAATCATTTCACTTAATTTTTGACGCAATATTTTCAAATAATTTTTTTATTTACAATTTTCTATTTTATTTTCCAGGGTTCTGAACTTCATCACAATCAAACAGCTGGCATCATTTTATCGGATCAATCTCTTGTGTTGCAAAGTGTTAGCAGAGCGTCAGCTGGCGATTACACTTGTTTGGCTGCAAACACTGAAGGAAAAGGAACCAGTAATCCTGTAACACTTCGTGTCAGATGTAAGTTGCAATTATTACTTTAAAATATTAAAGTTCAGTTTGACGTTTTCTAAAACTCAATGAAATGAAAAGTTATTGCCTTAAAGAGGGCTAAATTGTCCGGTTCTTTATACGACTTTTAAGTCATTATATAATATTCTTTTTAAACAGACTTCTTTTCATTTCCTTTTCACACTCCCATAAACGGCAATGTAAAAAATCCCCATCACAGAAGAATCAAAAAAATATCATTGTCTATCTAACATAAAAATGCTAATACCGCAAAAGAAACCAACTGATCACGAAGGGTTGATCACATATTCATACGAATCTTGATTTCATTAAATGCTCTCAATGAACAAACTATTTGTTTGTGTGTTAGGAAATTGTGTGGTGAACAATATTCATGCCAGGACGTCTCAAATGAATCGTTGTTTACTGCATATATTGGCTGGAAAATGATGCCTGCTCAATTTCGGCGATATGTATTCAACCCTTAAGATACTAAAAGTCAAATATCTGCAATCTTTATTCATTTGCCATTGAATGGCAAACATTTTTGCCCCGAAAATCTGTTTAAATTCAAACGGTTATATTCTTTGTGTCCCCATTTCGCATATCTCTCGTCAAGTATGAATGTTGGGGTGTGTATATTTCCTATCAGGCATTGCGTTTGAAGAGATTACTGACTGAAAAAGTAAGCACAGGCAAACGATTGTACAAAAAAAAAATACTGAAATAAGAAAGCAAAAAAATAACAACAGAAAAACATGAAGCTTCAAAAAGACGCCTTCTGTCAATACACTTCTTCTTTCCAAATCTACTGGCAAAACATAAATTTATGTGCTGATTCTCTCATCCTCAGCATACAGGACTGAACTCCCATTTACTTGATATCGCATTGACAATGAACTTCTCTATATAATATTATGTGTACTGCAAAAAAGGAATAAAGGATATTGTTATCGGTTATCACTAAGCACCAACAGCGTTAAAAGCACTAGTCGTGAATTGACGAGGATTTTCACATAGAGCAGTCCGTATAATATCTAAATGTATAAATATAAAGATGTGATGCGGGTGGAAAACGCCTCCACACTTTGTTCACTTTCTTCATCGACTTATGGCCACATTTTGTACACTGAGTGTGTCAATGTAAGAAGGCAGTCACATACATGCTTTGCAAGGATATGCCATGAATTGTATGTGTTCAGGAGTTGGATGCGATGTGCTGCAGATGCTGACGAACAAATTTAAAGTGTTTGGATATAAAAATAAAGCGAAGCCAGACATACAAATAAAGATAGATGTAATATGCAAGGATGAAAGCTCGACGGCTCTGTAAACACAAATCCTTATTACAATTTCAAATGGCTGAGATAAGTTTTGTTATAGTAGTACGCCGTATACTTTGGCAGTGGCGAATTTATTGTCAATTCAACGGGCAGTTGTTTTATCCATTTCAAACTGAATGAATTCTTAAAATTGACTCGGTTCGAAAGCAGTTGCAACAAATCTTGTGAAATATTCCTTATCCTCATGTTTTATTTATTTAAAGGATTATTACTTCAGGAAACCGAAAATGCTATTGAATAATTTACAAAATGAATGACAATATTATCATTTTGATTTATTTTAATAAATTAATTATGAATTTATTCAATTTATTTATCCTGCAGAAAATCTCAAACTCTCACCACGTATCAAATAAAAAATGTTACAAATTACTTCAATACATTATACACACACGCACCAACCTCCTCTGTTGCATCTTAATTCACTACAAATGGACTTAACCCCTTAAGAGGATTGAAGCGACAATATAAATTACATCAGTTAGGGTTCCCGCAGTGTTTTGGGTGCCCCCAAACACAATATGCGGCCTAAAGCTCTTCAAATGCCGTATATTTTTAGTTATATTGAATGCTTGCTGTGTGTCGTTACAATGTATCGCCCTATCTGGCGCACACAGACCTCACACACATGGCCAATTTCAGTAATTTAGTGTAGCAATTTTTATGCCCTGAGTGATTTACTTCCGCTGCCATGCCGCACTGGGTGGGAATATCCCAACAAATAAGTTTGCACGCACACACAAAATGGCACACGTGTGTGTGTGCGTCTGATGAATGTGACTTGCTTTTGGGTGGTGCACATTGAATACGTTTCGTCAATTTTAATGCCTATAAATTTTTTAGATTATAAAATAAAAAAGATTAATGTGTTTTGATGGGAATAAAAACTGGGTTCTTCAATTTTCTTTTGTACTTTGTATTATGTGAGGAAGGTTTCTTTATTATTATAATATACACATTTTAATGTTAATGCCGTGTGCTTTTTTCTCTCATTTAATGTTAATCACAACATGGAAAGTTAAATAACGATGCAGTGTCGTTTTTAAATTTTCCATCAATAATAATAATCATTTCTTTATTTACAGATGCACCAGTCTGTTCGACAGATCACGAGGAACTTTTTGGTGCCTTAAAGCATGAAACGCTCACATTAAAATGTGAAGTGGATGCATCACCCCCAGCTGAGTCATTTCATTGGACATTCAATTCATCCGGTGAACAACAGGAGCTGCCACTGCGATTGCAGTCAAGCGAGGTAATGTTTCTTTAAGTTGTCTTTATATAACTGTGAACATACACTGCTTAATATGCCATAATCTACAGTGTACGAAAACTTGTAATAAATATTTTAATTTTGGTGACACTAACTTTTTTTTTTCGTATTTTATTTGATGCTGCTGCTGCTGGTGCTGGTGTACGGTTACCCACCCAACCAAACTCTTGTGCACTTTATTACACTCCTGTGATTACTCACGGCGCTGTGCAGACGGGACTGTCACGTCTCAACTATACGCCAACATCAGACTTGGAATACGGCACGATATCATGTTGGGGTCGCAATGCCATCGGCTTACAGAAGACACCATGCATTTTTCAAGTAGTCGCTGCAGGTACAACTTTTACTTTATACATTCTTCTTCTCATTTTTTTTTATTCCATTTTATATTCCTTTCTTATACGTATTTTATTTCATGTTAAGTGTAGTTACATTGTATGATTATACCTACCCTTAAATGTGACACAGACAATTTTGTGCTTTATTTTAAATTTGCCCTAGCGCGCTGTACCTATAATATATCTCGTGTCGTCTTATCATTGGCGGAGACACAAAAAAAAGTGTAAAAAGATTCTGTATTTGAGTATTGAGCGTGCCGTTTTATCTTAACCTACGAGTACAACAAAATAAATAAATAAAAAAATTGTGAATAGAAGTCTGCCGACACAAGTGCAATTTTCTTATTGACTGCATACAATTTGTTTACTATTTAGACACGGCTGGGTGTCACGCCATCCTTGCACCGCCTGCATGCATAAAGGTGTTCCACATTAATCTTTTGAGAAATACTACACGTTTGTGTTATTTCTTTCATTTTATTCTCGCTATGCTTAGAATTGCAATAACTCTTCTATTCATGTGTGGGTGAGCAACATGTGTAATACATGTGTGCGCCGCCTTTTTCACTTAAACAACATATTGTGTTGACTTGTAACGGGCATACATAACTTGTATGCATATTATACACCTATGAGTATAATATTTGTAAGCTCACGAAGCGTGGCATGCAAATATTAAACATTTTGATGTAAACACACGCATATATTTAAATGAAAAGTGAGAAGAAAATCAACAGCATAATGTTTGCACTTATGATCTTTGCAAACACCCGTACGAGTTTCTGTATGCAAATAATCAGTAGATTTGAATATTTAAAGGCGCTTTTCCTGGATATTGGGGGATGGTATTTGAATGGTTGATTTGTGTGATGAAAAGGGTGACGTGAGCAATAGATTTTTAAAGTTATTGAGTAAAATTAAGAATATGATTTTATGACTGCTGAATTTATTAACAATTTTATTGACATTTAAATGATAGGACGTTAATTTTTGTAATTTAGATTTTAATTTAATTTTTAATATTTTTATTAAATGTCAATCGGTGAATTTATAATATAATATTTTAAAAATAAACTAAGAAATTTTTTAATTGCACATCCTTTTAATAAAAATGAAAAAAGGTTAAGAAAAGCTCTAATAATTACAATTCTTTGGTGTTATCATAAAAGCTGATTGCCTTCAAACTAAAGTAAATTATTAATTATACTTAAAGCCATTTATTTAAGTCATTTAAATTTATATGACTTAAGTTTTAAATAACCCCTTCTGTTAAGTGCAACCACAGAAATGCAATAGATAAAATGAAAATTTAGCAATAACTCAGAGACAATAATACTACCCCTTTACTTGCTATAATGACTATAATAATGACTATAATTCTATAATGCATAAGATAATGCATTCCAAATTGCATATTATTCCACAATTAATTAATTTAGGGGTTGCATGCTAAATTATTGGTGTTATCATCCACAACTACGACAATACCATTGAATCGTTTGGTCATTTATGAATTCCAAACGTAGGTAAACTAATCCAAATAACTTCACCCCTTCTATGCTTTAAATGACCATATAAAAGTTTTAATAGTCAATAAAAGGTTCCTCAATTTCGTTCGCTTGACGACATCAAATTAGGTTAATAATGCTTCGTTTTTGAACATTCATTTCTGTTGCTTGCATAAAAATATGTACGAGTAATACATATACGTGTTTGGGAATTCATAACAAGCTTTCAACGCCCTACCGCTGTATTTGCTGGAAGCATTTTTCAATGCGGCAGCCCCCCAGATATAGATGGTTTGTGCGCTTTCAGTAATTCATTTATTTGCCAATAAAATTTTCATTTTTCGTTCACACTCTGCGCTCAATAGTTGTACTGGGTTGGCTCTAAAAGTTCTTTAATAAAATTTTGCGGTGAACGCTTCAACACCCCCTCATCTATAGGTACTCTCGAGTTACCCTTATCTTCAAAGTGCTTTACCGATTCTGGTGTAGTTAGCATTCTTGAACGAGTGTTTGGCTGTTTTTCGGAAAGCGGTCATTTTGGGTAATCACGAAAATGTGTGCCACGTTTTTATTTCAATAAATTTCATTTTAGTACTTGTGTGTATTTTTATTTTATTTACCAAAAAAGTAAAGCATTTACCCACACCACAATTTTGTTTTTTATTTATTTGCTTCCTCAGGCAGACCATTTCCACTACAGAACTGCACTGTATCCAATCAATCATCAGACTCACTTCAGGTTGATTGTGTTGAGGGATTCGATGGTGGACTACCTCAAGGATTTTTACTGGAATTAGTGGAGATGCCTGCATTGCGACTGGCGAGGAATTTAAGTTTAATTGTAAGTGTTTTTTTAAATTCAAATAATTATTTTGTTTTTTTTTAAATTAAATTTTCAATTGATTTTAATTTAAAACAATTTTTTTTTATATTCCAGCGTCCTCCAGTATCATTTTACATCGACAATTTAGAACCAGGAAGCTCTTATCGGATAATACTATTTGCAGTGAATGCAAAAGGACGATCCGAGCCAACCATAATTGATGATATCACATTTAAGGGTGTTGCCAAATATACAGGTAAACACAAATTCTCTTAAAACAAAATGAAATTAACCCAAATGAATATGGATATAGCCTTCTTTTTTTTCAACTGGAGTTTCGGAATGTATGTACTTTTATGTACACGCATGAGCTCAATTGTGTGCCAAGCTCATACATAAGTAATTATCGATTGTTAATTAGGGTAATTTATATAAGTCGCCTTTTTTTTTATTGGGGTGCGCCCCGGACATTGGGCAAATAGCTGATGGTAAAAATAAAAGCGCGTGCGATTGAATTTTTAATTGGAATATCAGTTGCAATTAATAAGGGTTACTCTAATAGATAACCTACGTTGTAATCGGCAATATATTTGATGTCATACCTTTTTTTTTTGTGGGTTTTATTTGTTTCTGTTGTCATTATTCTTGATTGTTTATGTGGAGCGATTTGTTTTGGTAAACCTTAAATGGTTTTGTTTACACAAAATATGTATTTAGTTGTTTTTTTGTGGGGGAAATTTTATGTTTTTTTTTTGTTGTTCTTATTTTATGTTTAATGCAACAAATTTGCATTAGCTTGAAACATATTGATGAAAAACTATTTATTGTAGTTAAATACCCCCCTTTATTGTTAGTTGAATAAATAAAAACATCTGGATTAAAAACAGATTTGCCAATAATTTGTCCGTTTTTGTTGCGCTATATTAAAACATATAAATTGTGCAATATTAAACTTTGGACATTTGACCAAAAATAATACACCACCACACCGTGACTGCAATTAAATCAGTATGTGCACTCCGAATTTGTGCAGTTTGATTTAGCAGCTTTGACCGCTGTTTTTGCACACTGCACTTGCACCTACATGCGGCAGTGGCAGTCACGCTGAAAAATTGCCCACAAAAATAATTTCAAATTGGAATTATTTCGCTTATAAACACAGCTGGTTGCAAATGGATATGAAATTTGTCAAAACATAATAAATTAAAAGGAGTGCATTTTGTTTGCAGTGGAAGGGGAAGTTCGTTTTTTTTTTTTTTTTTGCAAATCACCACAACATTTATTTTAAAATGCAGTTTGTTGTTATTATTTTGTGATTTGTGCAACTATTTGAGGGCAACCTAATTTGCACAATGGTTTTAAATTGAAACCAAAAATGCAGTGTTTTTTTAAAGATTAATTGCATTGAAGCAAATTATGAACAGAAAGTTAATCCTTTAAGGTTTAAAACTTTGCGCTTTCAAATTAAATTAAATGTAGATTTTATTTAATTGAAAAAATGCTCAACATTTTTATTATAATGAATGGAAAACATGCTCACGTGTAAATTCAGTTTAAAAGTCTCTTTTATAAAAGTAGTACTATAAAAAGTTGAAAGATTAAATAAATCTACGATAGTTGGTTGAGCTTTCAGGGCAAACCACACACAGAATTGATAAAAAATGTGACTTCCCTGCACAGTTTACGAGAATTTATAATCGCGTATGAGACTATGGAATGCATGCGAGTTGCGACGGTCGTCTGTTGCATTAAACATAAGTTTTCAGGTAAAGAAATATGCTAATGAAAGTACGATGCCGCATGCATGTGAGTTGGGAAGTAAATCCCATACTCCTTATTCACTCAATAAAGCGACAATTGGCAAATAAAAATCCTCGATAAAATGCATGTTTGCCGTTGAATAATATTACAACCGGAAATGTGTGTGCATTTTACATGTGGTGTGTCAATGTGTGGTAGAAAAACCCTCCCATCGCATCCATCCGATGCATACATTCAAATACACTCTTGCATAAACCACTGTATCCATATCCTTTGCATCCGCAATACCTTCCAGGCTCCAGCTACAACCGCAGAAGTAATTGAGAAAAAAATTTAAAGCTCACCTAACCGTTTCTTTTTATGGTTAAACATCATATATGCAGTCAGCTCGTTTGCAATCGTAGCTTTACGAAGAATTGTGTGTTGTACCCTTTCCGTAAGGATCATTCTCAACGTGATTCACCTCCCATACGTTCTCATACATTTAAACTTTCATCTTTCCTTCTTTTTTTGATTACATTATATGCGGTGGTTTGTAAGTTAACTCGACGATATGTGTGTCAAGATTCTGCTCTATAAATTCTTATTTGTGAGGATGCCATACTTTCATTACAATAATAATAATAATAATAATAATTTTATGCTTTCATTGTGTGCATATTTTGCTCCACGTACTTTATTTATTTATTTATGCGGAAAAGCGTTATATTATGAGAATCGTTTCTAAGTTCCGGTCGTGTGCTCACATGTAATACACAAATCTGTGATGTGTGCTCTTTTATGCAGCAGCAATAGGGTCGTTTCTTGAAAGCTCACATTTAAATAATACGCAGTATGAATGTGACCGACATTTTAGTGCGATTGTAAGAAATGATTTGAAATATGCACAACTATTTCAGCTTCAATTAGAATGGTTTGTTGGCGTTCATGTGTGACATTTCGTTTAAAAACACTTTATTTGAACAAAAAAAAAAAAAAGTGGATGAAAAACCATTGTTTTTTATATGTCAACAAAATTATATTAAATTGCAACGTCTGGACTGGAAATCTAATATAATGGAATGTTTTTAAATTCACGCAACGACATGCTCATTGAACTTTTGAATGTTGACAAAATGTCTGAGCTAATGAGCTTTGACTAGCTTTACTTTGCATTTTCATTTGTCTACATCATTTTCTTTCTTTTTTATGTTTTTAATAACTAATTGAACATCTTTAAATTAAACTGAATGAATTTTTAATCAAAAAAAGCGAGAGTTTAAAATAGATTTCGAACTGCAAAAAAAAACAAAATTAATAAAACATAAACTATTTAACACTAATATTTTTATATGCTTCAACTTTTCACATTAAAATTCTATGTAGCTGCTACGTTAATGTAATTCATGGAAATAATTTGCATTTTTGGTGTGTGTAAAGTTTTCACACAAAATTTTCCTCCTTTATAGTCATTAATAAAATTAATTGAACAAAAACTCCGAAATGTTGGCAACCCGCACTCATTACCCTGATTTTCACTGCATGCATAATATTAAGTGCACCATTGATTTAATGGCTATAGTAAATTATAACATGGTAATCTGCGCGTTGCTATATTTATAAGTATTCTTGTGCGGACCGCATATAAATGTAATGGACCCTAATTGGTTGGCCAGTCATTTATGAAGTTGGGGATGTTCAACATAATGTCGAATTGTTGTTTGTTTTCAAAAGCACAATACCATTTCACTCATTGTTGTATTAATTTGATGCACAACAGCAGCATGTAACCTTAGTACTTAATGTCTTTTTGCCAAATTAAACAGTTACCGAAGTCCTTACAATTTAATTAACTGAAAATGCAATTTAAGGCCCCACTTAAAATACACAGCTTTACTAAAATACATAATTTAAAAGGGTCTTGTGTAATTCTATCTGTTGTTAAAATAATGAATAACCTTTGTTTACATAATGTTTTTTAAATATAAATGAAGCGATTTCTAAAATTAATGTTTTACAAATGAAGCGAGAATTATAAATGACTTTAGCTGTGGGTGTAAACAATTTAAGTACATTATTGTAACAACTATGTATTAAATAATATTATGTTGAGCAAATAGGGGAAGGGGGAGGGTAGATGAAAACTACATTTATGCTGGTGAAATTGAAACAATTTTTCCAGCAGTGCCATAAATGATAAAAAAAAACGCAAAGAAATGCTATAAAGTAATAAACGAGCAAGAAATGTTTACGGTCGAAAGAGCATAAAAATGAAATGCATTGGATTAGAATTTGCCGAGGTGAATCTGAAATGCAATTCTCTGCAGGAGGATTGCAATAGCTGCTGCTACATGGCAGATCCCAGCAAAAGATATTATCTGTGGAGTGGTGCATCCAACATTGTGTGCACTTTGTTCGTTTGGGGAATGCTCAAATATTATGTTGTTGCTTTTAAATTGTTTTCCTTAAAATATATATTGTATGAAAATGTGTTTAAGCTTCGCTTTAAAATACATACTGAACGTTGTTCACATACTCGCACGCAAACACACAAATTACTTGAATTTAAATTTTCATTACGGCAGTACCTTATAGAAAGATTTCATTATAGTATGATGATGTTAAAAAGTTGTGTGGGAATATACAATAGTTTACTTCAATTTATGAAATGTGCATCTAATTTGTTCATCCAATTGGGAATATTTTCACGCACATCCACTGCAGAATTGGCTATCACAATAGCATAAAGTTTGCCACCTCGAAACAACAAGCAAGTCTCAATCCTTTGAATATATGTATTTGTTTTAATTTTATTGCTTCAAACAACAAAATAATTTTCACTTGAACGGTGGAATTGTGCATAAATCAAAAACTGTACGTGATTATTTCCAGCTGAGAAAATTGGAAATTGCATTGTAAGACTTAAACTGAGTAATTATACTTACTCGCTTATAGTTTTCAAACAATAATTAAATTCTTAATAGAATATTTGTGGAGGATTTGAAAATGACATCAGCTAGTGCTTCCCCACAGTGTGGTCGTAACTGCCAATGGAATTTAAAGCGAGCAACATCAATAGATTTAAATTTATTGCCCCCCATGACATTTTTAATAACCATCCCTTTAAATGAAATGCATTTCAAACATTATAAGTTGGCACAACTTGTTTATTATTTTGGGATAGTTCAATTTTCTGGGCGAACTATCCCATTAAAAGTTTTCTAATAAATTTCCAAATTATATAATAATAATTGTGTTGCTGTTTATATCGGTAAAATCTCTGGCTGTGTGGAAAATATCCATCCTTCTACAATACAGAATATAATATTCATAGTTGCATGTTTTATATGAAAACATTGAAAGTTTTCTATGGGAAAGGTGTGCAGGTCATAAATGATATGCTTTTAGGCGAACCAAAAACTTTTCAACTGAATATAATATTATTTTAGTTTTTGGGAGAGGGAGAAAATGAAATTGCTTTCTGATTTATGAAGTAAAATAATAATTGAGTTTTTGTGTTCTTCTTTTTTTTTGCTTTACAGGTCCATCAACTGGTCTGAACGTACCAATCTCACCAGTGTTGGCTGGTCTCACACTGACAGCGGCTGTTTTGTTCGCTGTTGTGTGCATCGTATTGGCGGCTCTGTACCGGAGACACACAAACAAGTAATTTTTATTCTACAATTTATTTTATTTACAATTAATAATTAATAATAAATAAATAAATAATATTATATTTACAATTTTCATTTTGATTGTATGTTTGTTTGTTTGTTTGCACAGCTATTTAATTTACAATATTTTTTTTACATTTTTCATGTGTATATAGTTAACTGCTTTTGGCAAAAGTTTTCCTGTATTTTTGTAAACTCATTCGCGTTGTTTTACGCTTATTTTTATTACATTTTAGTTGAAACTATATACATTTATTCACAACTGAATATTCAATTGAAACACATACACAATAAAAAAAACGCATCGCTTTAAAAGCTAAACAGCAACTGAAAACAAAAGCTTACGCGAAAAAATGTTTGAGAATAAAGGAGGGAATACAATAATGAAAACATCACGAAGGGCAAAAAATTAATTACAATTTTTAATTTTTCCTGTGCCACTTTTTTCTACTCTCACTTCATTGCGTACGTTTTTTTATATATTTTGGTCACAAACATCATCACTCCCCCTAACACCCACCCCTTCTGTGTATGAATATCGTACTGTGCTGTGAATTAATTTTGAGCGGATGTGCTTTTGGTTGTGTGGGTACTTCCTCTTTATTGTCATTCTTTGCAAAATAATACATTAAAAAGTTGTGAGTTTTTTTTTATTTTGCACACGGACGCTGTTTACCGCAGGTTTACCCTAATAAATATAAACGCGGAACAGTTGATAAATAGCTTAATCCTTAGAATTCACAATCGTTTATGTATGTGAGGAGAGTGAGCTTAAAATGGTTTCAATGAATTTGTGGACGGAATATTTTTAAATAAGGAACATTTAAGTAGGAGGAACTGTTTCACTTTTTAATCAAATAATTTTAATAACAAATTTAATTAGAAAAATTGTCTGTTATTTGACGCATTAAGTATTGACTGATTGTTTTAACAAATTTTCGTATTTTCACGAATAATATTTAATCTTTAAATACGCTATAAAAATATCTAGTTATAATTAAAATCAAACTAAACAAACAACAAACAAACAATCATTCTCTTCCATAAATAAAACAACAATCAAGCAAAAACAAACATTATTTATAAACTCATTGAATTGATACAAAAATGTGACCGTATTATTATCCAACTCCCCCTCTCCATCAATACAGAAGTGCCGAGGCGAATTTAAAATCAGCCAAACACACACAGTTGCCGGTTATTCCTTCCGATTGTCAATTAGATCCACCACTGAAACACACCATGCGAAATGCTGGCGGTGCAACCAGTCCCATTGGTGGGCAACATCATCTTCTACTTGCACACAATCAACATCACCAACATCATCGACACAGTCCACAGATAACGGGCATGGTTGTTGGAATGGTGGGCGGTGGCACGTTAGGTGGTGGCGGTGCTGATGTGCCCGAGGGCGACGACACCGATCCCGATGTCATACCAAATCAGTATGGTAAGTACATTAATTTGTGTCACATTCATTCGACAAGTAACACACTCAATCCCTTTTAAACATAAAAATACATAAAATAAAACAACACCCCAATTACCAATTGTATAAAATAAACACACAATAGGAAGCAGACGGTAATATGCATTTATTCAGGATAATGTACAATATATTGGTGTGGCATTTATTTTATAGTCACAGTAAAACTTTCCATCCCCCCCGTCATGAGGATATTTTTATATCGACTTCCCTCCTACGGGATTCACTCAATTGATACAAAATATCCAAGTTAAGGGGAGTCTTTTCAAACTTTCAATATGCAGCAGCACATACACGTGCCCCATATTTGTTGACTGCCATTAAATTAATATACCAAAGTCGTGTATAAACACAGGAAAATACAGCTTCCGCATTCTCCTCCTTTTTATTCTCACATACATACTGCATATATTATATTATTAGAGATTGGCATTTAGTGTGATAGCGGTGGCATCAGAATAATTTTGAATGGAAGCTGTCTCCTTGTCCGCCGATGACAATGCGGGGGTGACATAAACACACACACACACACACACACACACACACACACTGCAGAGTCTGTAATAATATCACATGGCAAATGGATAAGATTGGCCAGCGGAAATGGAATTCTCTCTATCAGTGAAAACGTGAAGTTGTTACATGAACATGATTATACAACCCCCCCGTAAATATCTTTGCCGTCCCATTTGTGTACGTCTGACACAAATCCACAATTATTGCTACATTTATGCGGGTGCTACGAGCACTGACTAAACGTCAAATATTATCTGCCATGCTCACATGTAGCTAGTCCGTATCGTATGGTTGAGATTGGGGGTGATTTGGTGCACAGGGTGCGGTACACATTAAGAGGATCGGAGATTGCGGGGCCAAATATGTGTATAGCTCATAATATTCAATACACATAACAGCAGCATGTAACTGTGTACATTATTTGAGTGGGTGGTGTAGTATGTGTGTGTGTGTGTGTGTGTGTGTTCCGGTGCAGCTCCATTCTGTGTGTTTCACACGTTCGTTCGCTCGTCGATGGGGCGGCACGAGATTGCTTCCGTTTTATGTCAAAATTAGATGGAATTAAAGACTTCGTGATGTTTATGTAATCGCTTCGACGCGCCCGCCTACTTATATCGAACTTTGCCAATATAATGTTGTGTGTTGTGTGTGTGTTGTGTGCGAGAAGTTCGCTACAAGTTAAAATAATTCCAAGCATATTATTCCGAGCATATTAACTATAATATGTTTTGTAGAAATTTGTACGTATTTTAATATTAATGTTACGAGTTTGTTTTGTATATCAAGGGTTTGTTAGTTTACGAATGTTTTGTTTAAATTTCGATGCCAATTTTGTCGTGGTTATTTTAGATTGGGGTGGTTTTAAATTACAATCTGACTTATAGTGCTGCAAGCGTATTACGAATTAAGTCAGATTTTGCTCAAAGTCTTGTTGTATGTTAATGTTATGTTAGCTAAGTGACTTATGCTGTTGTCAAATAATGCAATCAGATATTTATGCCAATTTTGACAATTAAAGCTTACTTTTTGATTATAGATGGAATATAGTTATAAACATTACATGAATTGTGGAACTACTTAATTAAAAAAACAACAACATTATTATCATTGAAATTAAAGCTTTTACTATTATAAGTAAGCTTTTCATTCCTTCTAAAATCTGAGGGGTTGTAATTTTCTAAGAAATTTTTTCATTAAATTTAATTTGTAAATCAGAAGCTTTCGAAGTTTTTAAATGACTTAAAACTATCCACTTTTATTAAAAAAGGGGTTTAAGTTTAAAAGACTCTGACTTTTCTTTCATTCAAAATTAAAAGCTTTTTCCGAATATTCACAGAATTAAGCAACATCACCAATTCATTTAACATTTTGAATGGTTAAAAAAAGGTTTTGTTACTTTTTCACAATTTTCTAATTAAACAATATTAACTCGCCATTGTTTTATCCATGAGCCGTTCTCCTCAATTCATTAAATTTGAATTAACACAAATATTACGTGCCACTCGCAAGAAAGTGCTTTGATTTATCCAATTTATTTTCCCCCTGAAGTGATAACCGCAGTTCGATCAAAATCAGCTTAGTGGACTTAATACGCTGTAAATTAATTGTCACAATACGCGTGTTACACAAAATGGCATTACGCACAAACATGCGTATGCAATTAACATGATAAAAGCATACAATTACCATGGGCCAACCCTAAATCCATTTTAGTGCAATGTAACATTGTGAATGCACTATTTAGACTTCCATATTTAAAGACTTTCTATACAGTTAGTAAAATTGTACTTCATTTAACGCCATCACCAACCCCATTGCCAACAACACGCGTGTGTCCATTTCATTACCACACACGTTTGCATGTCTCTGCAGTACTCTGTATTTAGTTATATAGTTTTAACATACATCACATTTACCCCCCACACTGCATACATGCCGATTAAATGTGTACTTATCCGCATATACGAATATGCATGGAAATCTGATTGGGTGTATCCTACACAGTAAGTAAATGAAGTGTGGGTAGTATGGCTTGGACTTTATGAGCGGGCATTGGGTCAATAAGGATGCCGTGTTTGATAAAGCTTTAAGCGGTTGGGGTGGTGATGGTACCGATATAGCTTGCAGCTATACATATTTATTATATGGGGATCAAAATAGACTTGAGCCAGTTGTTTTCATGTTTGTTCAACATAAACATATGCACAATTAAGCCGGTTGATTTAATTAATTTCACTCAATCTCATGTACTGTAGAGGATTCAGAAAAAGTACACAATAGTAATTCAGCAAACCTATATTTATTTACATGAGTTCAGTGGGGGGGTTGGGATAAAGTAATGTGTTCAAATAAATATAAAGTGGGAATGCGCGTTGGGGGGTGGAAATGAATCCTACAGCGGGATTATTTGTGGATAAAAAATCGTTTGCCTTCTTACAAACAGCAAACTATGCAGTAGGCGTTGTGTGGGCGTTCGGTATGGAGTGCCGACATCTTTGTGTTCAATGTGTTTGCATTTCAATTCAGTCAATATTTTGTTTATTAACAATCTCAACATTCCATGTGTATTTACACATAATTGCCCTCGTTCTGGTCATTTTTAACAGCATCTTATTGTCGCATGTATAACTGGCGTTGTTGTCTATATTTAAGATACAACTCATGCATTTTTATCCCACATTGTTAGTCTAAATTTGAGAATTGTGTTTACGAACTTTTGCAGCAGCTTTGTATGCATGCATTATTGCGTTGTTGTGTGCGCTACAAAATGTGAAAAAGGAAAAAAAGTTGTTTGGAAAATCTTTTTTGTCGCTTTTGGTGTAAGCTTTCTATTCGGGGGATGGAATTTTCATGTAAATGTGAAATTTAATGGCTGTATGAAACTTTGTGGCATTTCTTTTTAAATGTATGTAAATCATTTTAAAAATCCATTATGTTTAAGATTACAATGTGCAAGTTTTCTATAGACCGTCATTGCTTTTAGTGGTACGCTGCTTTTTTCGGGCACTTACATTATTTTAAAAGCTTCGATTCTGAATTAAAAGCGTGGCTGTTTTTAGGGGCACATCATCACATTTTAGGGGATGTCCTAGCAAGGAAGTTTTGAGCGTTATGTTTGCTTAATTGTGAGGCACACAGTAACTCAAGTTTTATTTTTGTAGCAAGTTTCATCATTATTTGCGAGAATTGAAATTTAGGTCTGTTAAATATTTAATAAAATTTTTGTTTCCGTGTGCATTCCAGTCAAGCAAGTTTGTCACTCTAAACTTGCATACTTCCTCGCTAGAACATTAAAAATATTTCCCCTATTATTGTTTTAAATATAAAAATTTATTTGTATTTAAATAATTTTTTTAATTAAATTTGCCATCATTAAATTCTAAACACTAATCATTAAGCTCCCAATTCATAATAAATCAACATATTATTTTTTCCAAATGATTTTCAACCCTAAATTTTACTTATCAGTAAATTATCTTTCGCGACACTCCTCATCCGCTTAAATTATTAAAGTCCCACGCACATAATACAAACATTAGCGCATGAAATATACGGAGGCAAACTTTTTACGCGACCCAAATCATTTAAATTATGTCATTCTCGTAAAAATCGTTCACATGTCAAGCTCAATTCGGCAATAAATCTATCTAAACTTTGTTGGTGCGTTTTTTTTTTTTTGGAATCCTGCCTGTTTGGCCCGCACTCATCCTTTGATCTGCCCGACCCCTATGTTGTTTTTGTCGTTCTTTTTTCGCTGTGTGTATTCTGTTCTGTCCCAGTCAGCACATTTCATCGCACACACAAACATCCACACGCACAAAACAGCTTCCAAAAACAGACAACAACGTTGAGTTAAAATTTTTATGTTTTATTTGGACTTTTTTCACATGAATTTTGCATTTTTTACTTATACTATCTGCTTTTGATATACACAATTCTGTGTGTGGCTTCTTTTTTTTAAGTATAATGTTTTTGATAGCAATTTTGCATCATTTTCTGTGAGCTTTCTCGCAACTTGAATGTTCAGCTCTTCAATTTTAATGTGCCTATACCTTATACAATTACATTAAAGTCTTGAATACATCACACAGTTTTTGTATATCTAGATATTTGCTATAAAATATTGCCACATATGTATATATTTAAGTATAAAACGCGCATAATTTGGGAAAAGACAAAAGTTTGGGGCGCTCATTGAAAAAGTTGCGCCAGCACATTATATTCGGCTTTTTTTTTTCTGCGCCCTTAACTCGCGAGCTTTCCAAATATTACTTTTCCTGCATGTCAGACTTTTGTCTGATAACTTCAATGTGTATTTATACCATAAAATGCGCTTCACTTAACTCCCATTTTTATTCGAGTTTTACATTTTCTAAAATGTTTTTCTTTTAACACATAAAATTGCTGTTTCATAAAGTTAAAATGATTTTTACTGCATTATTTTAATGTTATATTATGTGTTCGATGATTAACGGGTAAAATTTAACAAAATGTCTTTGCAAATATTAATTTTTTTTTAAAGCCAAAAAAATTATTGAAAAAATTAACAATGTCCTTTTCAAATTGTTTCTGGGAAATGCTAACATTTCAAAATACTTCACTCGTCTTATAATAATTCAAAATTTACAAACTGCGTTGTAGTCTATTTTCACAAAGCCATCGAGACTACTTGTATGATGTTAAGACAGCACACGGCAAATTGCAATTCCTTACAGAATTCACTTGTTCTCAATTTACACTCGGAAACTCATACACACACAATAGACTTCTTTACACATATTACTGTCAGTTTAGTTTGTGTATTATTATATTTAGCAGCTGAAAATATTGTGCACGAGAAAATATGGTGAAATTCCAGCAAATTTATCACGAACATTTCACATTAAAATTGATCAAACGAAATTATATTTTCAAGATAGAAGGCTTCCGGTTTCATTTCAATGTACATTACAAAATGTGTGTACATATTGTTTTACAACCCCCATTGCAACCCCATTTTTCCCCAGTAAAATACTAAATTATGCTTTTATAAGTTGCCTTATTTGTTTTAAAGTCGATTTTCATTTAAATGAACATGCATAATTGTGTTTTCTCATCGCTTTCGTAGATTTTTAATAGCAAAACTATTTTCCCATAACAATTATTATTATTTTGATGAGGGGATGAAGCGAGAAAAGGGCCTAAGCGGCACTTTACATTCCGCAGACACCATCATGCTTCCCCCCACCCCCCTCCCTCCACATTGATGTAATTTGTTGTTGTGTATTTTGAGTGCAAAGCGAATAAATGAAAATTAATAAACCCTACGGAAAACATTCCACTTAATATATTAAATTAGGGACTTCTTTTGCACATACTCCAGTTACATAAGCATACGTAATATTTGTTCATGTTTATTGCGTTGTACGCCAGGAATTGTGGCTGCACACACACGGATTCCCTTAACGAACAGTGCCAGTAAATTTTGATGTGATGTGGACGCCAAAACAAACACATCCTGTTGCCCATGTTGATCTTTTTCTTTTATATTTTTCATCACTCACTCCCTTCATAATGTTGCATGTAGCCTTATTTCCACATTCACAATACGTATGTACGTGTAGACAGTGTACGTCAGTGCCTTGTGCTACATACAGATGGGCTAAAAACCATGTGGGGCGCTTTCTCTGAAACCCCATATCGTAAACAGCAAAATGCCGTTGTGTATGCATGTATATCGAAGCATTGCCGATGTTGAATTAGCTATAAGTTGGTTCAGGGTAGAAGGTTTGCAACACAAAAATGAACAGTATAAACTTGAAAATTGTCGGGGCGTTACCAGTTTATCCAATTTTCCCATCTATTTCAAGTTCATATCATTCATCCCCTATACAAATATGGTTTTTCTTTAAATTTTCCATTTTGATATGTTGTGTTTTTTCGCTTTTTATTATCAGATCTATTTTTATTTTTACGCAATATCGTCATATAACAAAATATTGTTTGATTGTATCCAGTACGTATTGTTGTGAACTCAATTTTTCTGATGACTAGATGAGGCAATATGAAACCTCATATTTATAGAACCTACTTTTAACACTCACATTCGCAAATAGGCCATTCCAGTCATTTTTTCAATGCTCATTCTCGTGTATAAGTAGTTGCAACGTGATATTTAAATTGTGTGAAATGTGATATTTATTCCTAGATGCAGCTTTTCATCCTATTTATTGTTTTAAATTGTACATTTATCGTTTGGAAATGAAAAGGTTGACACAATTAAATGTGACACTATTTTAAATTTACAATTTCGGTTTAATTATTTAATTGCAATTTCTTTAAATATACAAAGCTTTTTAAGGGTTGAAATTACCTTTTTTTAATTTAAAATTTTCATGATTGCAATAATTTAAATGAAATTTCATTGTTGTATTGTTTAAGTAATTGCGTGCAAAAATAAAACATTTTACACTAACCATGACATATTCACACTTAACCTCTTTAAACCTTTAAACATTCATTGTTTCAAATATTTTCCTTTCCACACTAATAACATTGGAATTTTCTTTTTATTTTGTCATGCACCAAACAGAGAGAAGACCCCTCAAATCATCGATGCCCACACCGTTGTTCCGAAGTCCTTCCGCACGACTGATACAACGTGACACGTATGAGGATGATAGGGGGAGCAACGGGTCGAATTTGAGCTCGTTAGCTGGCAGCAATAAGGAGGTCCATCATTACACATTTCAACCTAGCAAACAAATTGTAAGTACTCAAGCACACACATAAAAACATTTATCCCTTTTTTTTAGAAAGAATATAACATAAAAAATACAAAACATTACAAAATTCATATACCCATAATAACAAAGTTAAAATGAATTCACATCCTTCAATACAACTATAATACTTTTAAATCATTTTACCACAATTGTATTCCCTATATTTTGTTAAATAAAATATATATTATTTCAATCGATTAAATTTCATGCTCTGCCACAAACAGAAAGCTCTCAATATCCATTCAATGTGTTATGGAACAAAACTAATGATTTTGTTTTGGGGGAGCAAAAAGTTTGACGCTGCGCGTCAAGAAGTTAAATCCCGATACGTAATCGAACAACATAACATATGATATTAATGTAGACAATCAAATGTGTTGAGCTCTCTTGCATGTAGAACAAAATAACGCTCGCTAGTCACTGCTCCACATTGGATTTGGATGGATTATAAGCTTTTTTGCTCGCTCAATAAAGCTGTTGGTTAGACGGTATTCGTGTTAGGTCTGACTAATTATTGATCAAACAAAATATTGCTGTTAATTGTAACGTTACAATGTTGAATGTTCAACGGAAGTGGGATGACAGAGTTGTTGGTTTGATTTAAAATTAAGTAATATGTAACTTGTTCGTTGTATTTTTGTTTCAAGACAATATGGATTGAACGTTATTGTTGAAGTAAATCAATATTTTATTGCTTAAATGACCGTTATTTATTAAAAATGTTCGATTTAAAGTCTTTTCCCCCAAGAAAATTATTATTTTTTGAATATTTTTAAGTTTTTAGTAAATGAAAAAAATATTTTCTAAGTCAAAAGCTTGCAAACAAAACGCTTTCATTAAAAATTATGTAAGAAAAAAAGTTTCAAGTAAATTTCCCTTCCACTTTGTGAGGAGCACCATACTCCTTTAGTCATTTCCTTTAAACTTTAAAATTCTGATGATTTTTTCATTAAAACTTCACAACATGCATGCATTGATCAATTTCCAAATGCTTCATTGTCGATTTCATCATTGAAACTTTAGTTACAAATACGTATTATTGAATGATATGTACAACAGTATCCAGGAAGCTTAATCTTCTTATACCAATGTGAACGTACATTATTGTGTTTGAATGCATTTGCATAAATTACATATCCACTCACAGGCCACATAGACTTTATAATGTGCACGAGTATAACAACAGCATCAACAACAACAACAACAACAACAACAAAAAAAGGAAATATAAAAGCCTGAAACTATTTGCCCTCAAGATGTCTCCGCATCAACTCTCAATAGTGGCTCACAATTTATTACACATATACTATGTAAGAAAAGAAACTATATGTTGTGCGGAGATGAAGATATTTGTGTGGGGTATTTCGCTTCAATTCAGTTGCCATACATTCGGTTTGCAATGTCTTCCACATGGCTTCAGTTTTATTATACGTTCCGGAGAGGTATGTGAATATGCGGCCCGTAAGAAATATGGCAACACAATATATAAATGCAATATAAAACGGCAAAGCGATGTACAGCAACATACAGCTACGGAAATAATATCATTCTTGAAATATTTGAATAAAAATACCGTAAAAAATATGTATTTCATCGCACACAATGTACTATTATGTTATATGAAATCCCACTGCTGTGGGAGAAGGCATCGTTTTCTACTAGTTCAGCTCCTTAAGGGTGGGTGTGCGCCCGCATGTTCAATAATTTTCTGCGTCCTTCTGTATTTATATTTTATTATTGGCAATAAAGTTGACAGATGAAAGCGGAAAACATTTTTATCTCTTATTTATGAGTTATTTTTCCGCACTATGGCGGTGAGAAGGTGTTTGCCAATTTTCGCCTGTGCTACGTTTTTTTTTTATTTCCTTCTGCGTGTATGTTTTAATATTTTTCCACGCGCCACTGTAAGACACACAGTCAAGCCCATTGCTCACACTCAAGCGCCGAGGCGATGAAGACATTGCTTGTAATGCGATTGGCGTACCAGCGATTCCCTGCATGCCACGTCTGCAACGCGCCAATTGCTTCCATGTTAAAGTGAAAGGGGACGGAAGGGCGTTGTAAAGAAAATTGAATATTAAGCTTTATGGCAGCTTTTAATTGCGCAATAAAGCAATAAATATAATTTATCGAACAGGGAAATTATTTAAGACAATTTTATTTTTTTGTACATTGCATTTAAATTGAATTTCGTCTCTTCTGAACATTTTATATCCAGCTTCCTTTCCCACCCACAAAAAAGGATGTTGAGCGAATACTGCGTGTGAGTGGCTGTATTTTCAATTTTCTTATTGTGAAATATTTCACTCCGGAGATATTTTAATCCCTCTAGTAATAGACAATTTGTAATGTTTCGTTTCATTCTTTCGCAACAACATCGCATCCATCTTTAAGTATAATAATTGAGTTAAAGCTTTTTGTTTCGTTTCGAATTTCAATTGGTCTTATCCATTTAAGGGTGCATTGAAAATATTTATTGCTGGCCTAATTTTTTAGATGATTTTTTTATTCAATTTGTTTTGGGAATTAATAAAAGTGATTTATTTAGTAGATTTGAAAAATTGCAAAATAATTTCATCAAAAGATCTTTAATTAGCTTTTCACAATCCATCCATTTGAAAGATTTTCATATCAAGCATTTTCAGCATTACGTTTTCAAAACTGCAAATATCAGTGGATTATTATTTCAAGCAGATTAATGTGATGCTAAAAAGCTCAATTCATCCAGAAACCAACGTACGAGATGTTACAAATACTTCCCCCTCCCCCCCACACACACAGCCATATTCATGTGAAATATATTAAGTTTCACAGAGTCGACTGCAGCATCCCTCCGTTGAGTTTGTGTATATTATTTTTCAGTTCAAAAAATAGCGAAAAAAAATAAAACCAGAGAGCATTTTATATTATTCTTTCTCATCCCTTGCACACCAACAAATTCTTATATATTTTTTTAACCGTTTGTTTTTACTCATCGCCTTCTTCCACCCGCATCAGCACTGCCCTCTGCAATTTCTCCTGACAGAATACCTCTAACTCTAAATGCGATAAAATAAAATGAAAATAGAAAACGAGGAAAAACTGAAAAGCTCATTGTATAGATCGACATTGTATAATGCGGTGAACAAAAATAAAAATGGCTCAAAAGAACTGTGAAAAACTGATAGTGGAATTACTTTTGGTGTGTGTGTGTGCTTTTTTTTTTCTCCTCTGGTGAATTGTTTTTCTTGTTCCACTTCACTTGCTTATCTGTTATACTCCGCGCGTATATAAATAGTCTACGTTTATATGCGGTTGCTTGATCAAGGTTCCTTTAGAGTTGTTCTCTCTCTTGAAGGAATTGGGCGCATATCTTTATTTGTGTACCTGCTCTTATATAATTTAAAGCATTACGCGGAAGATTTATTTTGTGCATATTGCAGAAATTCCCAAAGTTGTTGGGAAACAAAAATTCCGCGGTCGCCGATGATTAATAGTAGTGTTAGGGGTTGTTTTTGCTGTCGAGTGAATCATATTTTATTTATTTCTATTAATTAAAGCTCTTCATAATTGTGTAAAGTGAGCTTGGATATTTATTTGACTTTGTTGAATTAATTAAAATAAATTAACTTAATAATTGCAACCCTAATTTTATTGTTTTAAAATTAATTTTATATTCAAATTTATTTCTTACGTTTTTCTCAGTACAAAATATAAAAATTAATTTAATTACCCTTATAGCTTCCTTCGTCTGCAATTCCACACCCTTACACAATACCGCGGCTTGACTAATTGCTGTTAGCTTTCGGTCATTACACATTACTCTGAATTTTTCCTGAATTAATCTAATTCACGTTGGAAATTCAACTCCTTCCACCCTCTCTTTACACACTTAATACAACAACATTTCCGGGAAATAACATTACCTGGTGCCAAGTACCATCTTATAAAAAATCGCGCTTACAATTGTAAGTCAGCGAAATAAATTCAAGTCAGTTAAAAAATTGTTTCTTCGTCCTTTGCATAAGTGCGAAAAAATTACCCCCATAGCTATGAATGCAAGCTGGATAAAAATTAAAAGCAAAAAAAAGTACAAGAAACTAAGTGGGTATAACTATAGTTGAAGTAGATGCTTTCGGCAAAAGTTCACACAACTTTAATGAGCTTTGCTAATACAACTGGGTACAAAGAAAAATACAGCGGAGGTTGAAATGATTCAGCTGAATTTTTTAATTAATCCAGTATAGTTTTATTGTTTTACTGTGTGAATAAAATTTGTAAAATTGATCTTCTCAATTGTTTCCTTAATCTTATCACCATTATTGTCATTTAAATACATAATATGAATTAAATAAATACAATATTTTACAAAAATTAATTTTTTTAAGGGATTTAATATTTCGTAATCTAACAATGTATGTTTTTTGTTTATGTCCTTTTCAGAGTTATGCCACATTAAGTAGAGGCAACAAAAGCGTCACAACGTGTAGTCCTGTAAGTCAACCCCTGCCGATGCCGGTCGGCGTCAGCCTTCTTAGTCCGACAAGTCAATCGTCGTTTGTGACGTCGTCGCTAAGCGAGTATCGGTTTCGACCGGAAGTGGTGACGACATCTAATCGAATACAGGAAAGCTGTATATAAAACCCTTATAAATAAAACATATATAGCAACTATATAATTATTAGCATATATATATTTAGTATAATATTTAAAAATGATTTAGAATAAAGCATTAAATTAAATAAATGTGTTTAAATAAGTTTAATTAATTAATGTGCAGAAATGTGAAGTTAAATATAATGAAATTAAAAACTCAATAATTGTTTTTAAGGGCGCAAAAAAAAAGAAAGAAATTGCGTTAAAAACAAATAAAAGAATGATAAATATATTTAAGGGAATTTTTATTCATAAGAATTAGTGGTCGTAACTATAAAAGGATAAAAACTGTATAGCTAAAAAAAATGGCGAAATGCAATAATTGCATGCATTTCAGTTGGATGTTCTAGATGAATTAGAACATTTTTTTAATAAATACAAAATAATTACAGTATATTTGATTTATATCTATGTGTAAGTGTATTATACAAAAAAAAAAGTGCAACAATTGGACACTGAAAACTATAATATGAATGTACTTCCGTTTTGTAATAAACAGACAAACAAAAAATACTGAGAAAATATAAAGAAAGGATGCAAATATATGATGTGTTGTTTTATTTAATACTCGACATCATAATGTTTCTTAAATGTTTTTATTTTTTTTATTTTAACAACATTTTTTTGTTATTTGATTTTAATTTATGTATACAATTATCTTTTGAACGTTAATAATTTATATTTAATTCTAGATTGGGATTGAAAAGGCAGTTCAATTTAATAGCGGATATTTTTTCAAATCCTTGTACTCCATTACATTTTAGAAAACGACAATAATACACTCTAAATAATCTACAAAAATATATTAACATCAATTTAATGTTTTGAAAATAATACGCCCCAACATTTTTTGAACAAAGAAAAATTTGCTAAAACTCAATTTATTGTGTTCCAACTTTTATTTTGCATCACAAAAAAATCACAGCATCATTCTCATCGCTTGGATCCGGGGATAACCACACCGTTGATTGTGAATATCAACGTTTGACCAATTTTAAAATTCCTCAGACAACAAAAATTGATTTAATTTTGCTTACAAAACTTTGTTATTTTGTTCGGTGAAGCTTTGCAACTTGAAACTCAATCAATGTGGCATTTCCATATAAAGTAGAATTTAACGTTCTCGCAACGCACCCAGACCAGCTTCGTGCAACATCATCTTTATTTAACGAACAATTCGCAAAAAAAAAACAGTAATGATGAACGAGAGATTAAAAACAAAATATTCATCGTAGATGAAGAATAATGTTGCACGTTAATTTAATACAAGCATTTCTCCCTTTTTATTTCGTTTTGACTTGATATTTATTCAATCAGTCATTTCGATGTAAATTTTGTGCGCATATTTATTTAATGACATTCCGTTTTGATGGCGTTGGTGCAACAAACATAATTAACTCGCCATAGTGTAATTCTAATTAACAAACAAAGGAATTGAAGTTACAAGAAAGTTACAACAGGATAATTAAAATACGAGAATGGCTAATTAAATATTGCTGCTCAGTGCTTATATAATTTAATGAAATGAAAGTTTTGTGTGCTTTTTTGTTTTTAATGGGATGCATTTTTGTTTAAGTTTTTTCACAGGTATTTTATAACACCTTTTAAAAATATTTAATGGTATTTAAGACTTGATATAGGCCACGACTTTTAATATAAATACAATCCCCCTATGTTATTATAATCATAATTTAGTAAATCGAATCAGAATCTAAAATAAAGTACAGAAATTTTTTTTGCAAAAATGACAAGAATTTAAAACAAGCAAATATGAACAAAAAAAAGAAGGCAAAAGTAAAGTAAACCAACACTGAAAAGGTGAAACTTAAATCGCTATGTGTTTTGAGTTAAATTGACCATCCCTTGCAGCAATGTTTGTTCCGTTTGCCGTTTTCATTAAAGGGCTTGTCCTCTTATTTACAATGTTGTCCACATAATACAATACATTATACATACAGTCGTATCAAGGGGTGGAAATCATCCGCATTACTTCCAGGACAATACGTTTTCCCTTTTTTCCTTCATACTTGATTTTATCAATGGGTTGCCATACATTTAATAAAAGCTAAACGTATTTCACACTAATAACTACACACAGACTAGTTAGACTAACTTTAAAATACATTTAATCATTTTCACATGTTTTTTTTTAAACAGACGATAAACTGTCATCCCTTACCGCACATAATATGCCCAGACCTTTCATACAATAATTTAATTCATTCATATAAATAAATAGAAATGATATAGATCTTATCCCCTAGCCTCGCGCGATTCATTGTTTTTGCCAATTGTATTCATTCCGCATAAGGGTGGGAAGGTTAGAGGAAAATGTGCGAACTTAGTTCATAAATTGTGCCGGAATGTGGTATTCCCTTATTTAAGTGTATTATATTATAGTTATTCGCAAAGTCGCATGTTTCGTTTATCGCAAAGTTTTGGGGGCAAACTGCTGTCGATGGGGGCGAAACTGTGGGGGTGTATGAAAAGCGGCAAACAACTGCCGGAGACACCCTGCACCATATAGTAGTGTTTAACTAACAGTAATTCGTAGGGACGCAAATTGTCTGCATTTGAAAATTATGAAAATAGTCCTACACATTTATTCAGCCGCACTCTTTGTGATCACACACATTCGTGCATATTTGTAGTACTTAGAAAAGTCGAGGGGTGGGCTTGCAAAATGTGTCTGACTTTGTACAATAAAATGCCACCATGACAATGGGACATTGTTTGCGGATGGGCGCAAGATCTTGCATGAATGGTAAAGACATGTGTGTGTGTGTGTGTGTATGTAAAAGTCTTTTATTCATTCAATTTACGATTGCAATTACTATATTGAAATCGGCGAGCTTTTGAATGGCCACCCATCGTCTGTAATACTGTGGGAAGTCGGATATTTGTGTACATAAGCGATTGTGTTATTGAGGATTTGGTTGTGTCAGTTACAGTGGCATGAGTATGTTGAAATAAATTGCAAGTGACTTTTTTTTTTTCGAAGAATTTGTTTGGATGGTCGCAGTGGACACATTTTGTCCATCTTTTGTTTTTTTTAGATTCCAATAATCACAAATACGAATTGGAAAAATCATTTTCAATAAAATACATTTAAAATATGAGATGAATCAGTCATTTTAAATATTGAATTTTAATGAAGCCCAAGGTTTCCCAAATGCAAATTTTCCTTTAATATTATTCCACATTTTTTATGGATGAAAACAGTTTAAAGGCAAGTATTTACATTTAATTCCATTATAAACCAAAAATTATTTATAATTTACAACAAAAATTTGTTCTTGAAATATTACTCGAAATGATTTCAGTTCATAAAAATTTTAATTACATACTTTTTAGATAATTTTTTATGAGACCTAGGAACTAAGTAAGTAAAGGGAAATTTTCCAAATTTTCAGGAAAACTTAATTAAAACTTATATGTTTAACAAGAATCTTAAGAAATTATGAAGGATGTCTTTTAAAAACCGTTACAATCAAACATCAACAGATATCTTAATATATGTTGTAGCAATGGTGAGTCTGTGGAATGACACAGAAATACTTAAAAAAAATAAATAAGTGTTGTCTTTAAAGTTATGTAACGGTAAAATTTAGGCTTAAATATCGTAAAATAGCAAAATATTGTCAGTGACGCTTCTCGAAGGCTGTGTTTCTTCTCAGAAAGGCTATTGCCTCCCCAAAACAATAAAAAAAATATTAAATGCGATTCCAGGAATATAAACTATTTAAAATATTGTGGAAGCTGATGAAAGCGGCATGCTAAATCCGGATGGCTGAACCTGGTCTTAACAGGGTTGGAAATGGAGTTGGGATTGGAGATTTAGGTTTTGGTTAGGATCCGAGCAGTTTTTGTTCATCAATACAATTTACCGATCTTGTTTTTCCCTGCAGAGAAGGTTGGAAATGGAAAAGGATTGGAGATTTGAAACTTTTTTATCATTTCAAAAGTAAAAATAATATGAAAGAAAATTTTGTAAAATATTTACCAATTCGGAGATATAAATAATATACGAAAACTTTGGTATTTCCGACTGCTGAGATAGTCTTTTATATAATATCTCTCTTTCATTTTTTTCTTTTCGTCTTTTTTATAATTAAAACTAACAATAATGTAAAAGAAAATTATCTAAAATATTTACCATTTCGAAGATATAAGTAATATACGAAAACATTGGTATTTCCGACTGCCGAGCCGAGGTTGAGGCTGAGGTTATTTACCTCTTTTTGCTGCTTGGAGTTCACTTGTGCTTTGATTTTTGTGGAGTAAGGACGTGTTTTTAATGTATCCAAAGTCGTTGTATTAAATGTTGAGGATTTCTGATATAGCTTTCGGAAATATAATGAGTTGACCTTGAATTTTACGATTGTGACCTTGAAATGTTTAGACATCTTTTTCATCTTTTTAAAACTAACAATAATGTAAAAGAAAATTATCTAAAATATTTACCATTTCGAAGATATAAGTAATATACGAAAACATTGGTATTTCCGACTGCCGAGCCGAGGTTGAGGCTGAGGTTGTTTACCTCTTTTTGCTGCTTGGAGTTCACTTGTGCTTTGATTTTTGAAGAGTAAGGACGTGTTTTTAATGTATCCAAAGTCATTGTATTAAATGTTTAGGATTTCTGATATAACTTTCGGAAATATAATTAGTTGACCTTGAATTTTACGATTGTGACCTTGAAATGTTTAGACATCTTTTTCATCTTTTCAAAACTAACAATAATGTAAAAGAAAATTATCTAAAATATTTACCATTTCGAAGATATAAGTAATATACGAAAACATTGGTATTTCCGACTGCCGAGCCGAGGTTGAGGCTGAGGTTGTTTACCTCTTTTTGGTGCTTGGAGTTCACTTGTGCTTTGATTTTTGTAGAGTAAGGACGTGTTTTTAATGTATCCAAAGTCGTTGTATTAAATGTTTAGGATTTCTGATATAGTTTTCGGAAATTTAATTAGTTGACCTTGAATTTCACGTTTATGACCTTGAAATGTTTAGACATCTTTTTCATCTTTTCAAAACTAACAATAATGTAAAAAAAAATTATTTAAAATATTTACCATTTCGAAGATATGAGTAATATACGAAAACATTGGTATTTCCGACTGCCGAGCCGAGGTTGAGGCTGAGGTTGTTTACTTCTTTTTGGTGCTTGGAGTTCACTTGTGCTTTGATTTTTGTAGAGTAAGGACGTGTTTTTAATGTATCCAAAGTCGTTGTATTAAATGTTTAGGATTTCTGATATAGTTTTCGGAAATTTAATTAGTTGACCTTGAATTTCACGTTTATGACCTTGAAATGTTTAGACATCTTTTTCATCTTTTCAAAACTAACAATAATGTAAAAAAAATTTTTTTTAAATATTTACCATTTCGAAGATATGAGTAATATACGAAAACATTGGTATTTCCGACTGCCGAGCCGAGGTTGAGGCTGAGGTTGTTTACTTCTTTTTGGTGCTTGGAGTTCACTTGTGCTTTGATTTTTGCAGAGTAAGGACGTGTTTTTAATGTATCCAAAGTCGTTGTATTAAATGTTTAGGATTTCTGATATAGTTTTCGGAAATTTAATTAGTTGACCTTGAATTTCACGTTTATGACCTTGAAATGTTTAGACATCTTTTTCATCTTTTCAAAACTAACAATAATGTAAAAAAAAATTATTTAAAATATTTACCAATTCGAAGATATGAGTAATATACGAAAACATTGGTATTTCCGACTGCCGAGCCGAGGTTGAGGCTGAGGTTGTTTACTTCTTTTTGGTGCTTGGAGTTCACTTGTGCTTTGATTTTTGTAGAGTAAGGACGTGTTTTTAATGTATCCAAAGTCGTTGTATTAAATGTTTAGGATTTCTGATATAGTTTTCGGAAATTTAATTAGTTGACCTTGAATTTCACGTTTATGACCTTGAAATGTTTAGACATCTTTTTCATCTTTTCAAAACTAACAATAATGTAAAAAAATTTTTTTTAAAATATTTACCATTTCGAAGATATGAGTAATATACGAAAACATTGGTATTTCCGACTGCCGAGCTGAGGTTGAGGCTGAGGTTGTTTACTTCTTTTTGGTGCTTGGAGTTCACTTGTGCTTTGATTTTTGTAGAGTAAGGACGTGTTTTTAATGTATCCAAAGTCGTTGTATTAAATGTTTAGGATTTCTGATATAGTTTTCGGAAATTTAATTAGTTGACCTTGAATTTCACGTCTATGACCTTGAAATGTTTAGACATCTTTTTCATCTTTTCAAAACTAACAATAATGTAAAAGAAAATTTTCTAAAATATTTACCATTTCGAAGATATGAGTAATATACGAAAACATTGGTATTTCCGACTGCCGAGCCGAGGTTGAGGCTGAGGTTGTTTATTTCTTTTTGGTGCTTGGAGTTCACTTGTGCTTTGATTTTTGTAGAGTAAGGACGTGTTTTTAATGTATCCAAAGTCGTTGTATTAAATGTTTAGGATTTCTGATATAGTTTTCGGAAATTTAATTAGTTGACCTTGAATTTCACGTTTATGACCTTGAAATGTTTAGACATCTTTTTCATCTTTTCAAAACTAACAATAATGTAAAAAAAATTTTTTTAAAATATTTACCATTTCGAAGATATGAGTAATATACGAAAACATTGGTATTTCCGACTGCCGAGCTGAGGTTGAGGCTGAGGTTGTTTACTTCTTTCTGGTGCTTGGAGTTCACTTGTGCTTTGATTTTTGTAGAGTAAGGACGTGTTTTTAATGTATCCAAAGTCGTTGTATTAAATGTTTAGGATTTCTGATATAGTTTTCGGAAATTTAATTAGTTGACCTTGAATTTCACGTTTATGACCTTGAAATGTTTAGACATCTTTTTCATCTTTTCAAAACTAACAATAATGTAAAAGAAAATTTTCTAAAATATTTACCATTTCGAAGATATGAGTAATATACGAAAACATTGGTATTTCCGACTGCCGAGCCGAGGTTGAGGCTGAGGTTGTTTACTTCTTTTTGGTGCTTGGAGTTCACTTGTGCTTTGATTTTTGTAGAGTAAGGACGTGTTTTTAATGTATCCAAAGTCGTTGTATTAAATGTTTAGGATTTCTGATATAGTTTTCGGAAATTTAATTAGTTGACCTTGAATTTCACGTTTATGACCTTGAAATGTTTAGACATCTTTTTCATCTTTTCAAAACTAACAATAATGTAAAAGAAAATTTTCTAAAATATTTACCATTTCGAAGATATGAGTAATATACGAAAACATTGGTATTTCCGACTGCCGAGCCGAGGTTGAGGCTGAGGTTGTTTATTTCTTTTTGGTGCTTGGAGTTCACTTGTGCTTTGATTTTTGTAGAGTAAGGACGTGTTTTTAATGTATCCAAAGTCGTTGTATTAAATGTTTAGGATTTCTGATATAGTTTTCGGAAATTTAATTAGTTGACCTTGAATTTCACGTTTATGACCTTGAAATGTTTAGACATCTTTTTCATCTTTTCAAAACTAACAATAATGTAAAAGAAAATTTTCTAAAATATTTACCATTTCGAAGATATGAGTAATATACGAAAACATTGGTATTTCCGACTGCCGAGCCGAGGTTGAGGCTGAGGTTGTTTACTTCTTTTTGGTGCTTGGAGTTCACTTGTGCTTTGATTTTTGTAGAGTAAGGACGTGTTGTTAATGTATCCAAAGTCGTTGTATTAAATGTTTAGGATTTCTGATATAGTTTTCGGAAATTTAATTAGTTGACCTTGAATTTCACGTTTATGACCTTGAAATGTTTAGACATCTTTTTCATCTTTTCAAAACTAACAATAATGTAAAAAAATTTTTTTTAAAATATTTACCATTTCGAAGATATGAGTAATATACGAAAACATTGGTATTTCCGACTGCCGAGCCGAGGTTGAGGCTGAGGTTGTTTACTTCTTTTTGGTGCTTGGAGTTCACTTGTGCTTTGATTTTTGTAGAGTAAGGACGTGTTTTTAATGTATCCAAAGTCGTTGTATTAAATGTTTAGGATTTCTGATATAGTTTTCGGAAATTTAATTAGTTGACCTTGAATTTCACGTTTATGACCTTGAAATGTTTAGACATCTTTTTCATCTTTTCAAAACTAACAATAATGTAAAAGAAAATTTTCTAAAATATTTACCATTTCGAAGATATGAGTAATATACGAAAACATTGGTATTTCCGACTGCCGAGCCGAGGTTGAGGCTGAGGTTGTTTACTTCTTTTTGGTGCTTGGAGTTCACTTGTGCTTTGATTTTTGCAGAGTAAGGACGTGTTTTTAATGTATCCAAAGTCGTTGTATTAAATGTTTAGGATTTCTGATATAGTTTTCGGAAATTTAATTAGTTGACCTTGAATTTCACGTTTATGATCTTGAAATGTTTAGACATCTTTTTCATCTTTTCAAAACTAACAATAATGTAAAAAAAAATTATTTAAAATATTTACCATTTCGAAGATATGAGTAATATACGAAAACATTGGTATTTCCGACTGCCGAGCCGAGGTTGAGGCTGAGGTTGTTTACTTCTTTTTGGTGCTTGGAGTTCACTTGTGCTTTGATTTTTGTAGAGTAAGGACGTGTTTTTAATGTATCCAAAGTCGTTGTATTAAATGTTTAGGATTTCTGATATAGTTTTCGGAAATTTAATTAGTTGACCTTGAATTTCACGTTTATGACCTTGAAATGTTTAGACATCTTTTTCATCTTTTCAAAACTAACAATAATGTAAAAGAAAATTTTCTAAAATATTTACCATTTCGAAGATATGAGTAATATACGAAAACATTGGTATTTCCGACTGCCGAGCCGAGGTTGAGGCTGAGGTTGTTTACTTCTTTTTGGTGCTTGGAGTTCACTTGTGCTTTGATTTTTGTAGAGTAAGGACGTGTTTTTAATGTATCCAAAGTCGTTGTATTAAATGTTTAGGATTTCTGATATAGTTTTCGGAAATTTAATTAGTTGACCTTGAATTTCACGTTTATGACCTTGAAATGTTTAGACATCTTTTTCATCTTTTCAAAACTAACAATAATGTAAAAGAAAATTTTCTAAAATATTTACCATTTCGAAGATATGAGTAATATACGAAAACATTGGTATTTCCGACTGCCGAGCCGAGGTTGAGGCTGAGGTTGTTTACTTCTTTTTGGTGCTTGGAGTTCACTTGTGCTTTGATTTTTGTAGAGGCCTGTAGAGTAAGGACGTGTTTTTAATGTATCCAAAGTCGTTGTATTAAATGTTTAGGATTTCTGATATAGTTTTCGGAAATTTAATTAGTTGACCTTGAATTTCACGTTTATGACCTTGAAATGTTTAGACATCTTTTTCATCTTTTCAAAACTAACAATAATGTAAAAGAAAATTTTCTAAAATATTTACCATTTCGAAGATATGAGTAATATACGAAAACATTGGTATTTCCGACTGCCGAGCCGAGGTTGAGGCTGAGGTTGTTTATTTCTTTTTGGTGCTTGGAGTTCACTTGTGCTTTGATTTTTGTAGAGTAAGGACGTGTTTTTAATGTATCCAAAGTCGTTGTATTAAATGTTTAGGATTTCTGATATAGTTTTCGGAAATTTAATTAGTTGACCTTGAATTTCACGTTTATGACCTTGAAATGTTTAGACATCTTTTTCATCTTTTCAAAACTAACAATAATGTAAAAGAAAATTTTCTAAAATATTTACCATTTCGAAGATATGAGTAATATACGAAAACATTGGTATTTCCGACTGCCGAGCCGAGGTTGAGGCTGAGGTTGTTTACTTCTTTTTGGTGCTTGGAGTTCACTTGTGCTTTGATTTTTGTAGAGTAAGGACGTGTTTTTAATGTATCCAAAGTCGTTGTATTAAATGTTTAGAATTTCTGATATAGTTTTCGGAAATTTAATTAGTTGACCTTGAATTTCACGTTTATGACCTTGAAATGTTTGGACAATTTTTTTATCTTTTCAAAACTAACAATAATGTAAAAGAAAATTATCTAAAATAATAACCAATTCGGAGATATGAGTAATATACGAAAAAGTTGTTATTGCCAACTACCTAGCTGAGGTTGAGGCCGAGGTTGTTTACTTCTTTTTGGTGCTTGGAGTTCACTTGTGCTTTGATTTTTGTAGAGTAAGGACGTGTTTTTAATGTATCCAAAGTCGTTGTATTAAATGTTTAGAATTTCTGATATAGTTTTCGGAAATTTAATTAGTTGACCTTGAATTTCACGTTTATGACCTTGAAATGTTTAGACATCTTTTTCATCTTTTCAAAACTAACAATAATGTAAAAGAAAATTTTCTAAAATATTTACCATTCCGAAGATATGAGTAATATACGAAAACATTGGTATTTCCGACTGCCGAGCCGAGGTTGAGGCTGAGGTTGTTTACTTCTTTTTGGTGCTTGGAGTTCACTTGTGCTTTGATTTTTGTAGAGTAAGGACGTGTTTTTAATGTATCCAAAGTCGTTGTATTAAATGTTTAGGATTTCTGATATAGTTTTCGGAAGTTTAATTAGTTGACCTTGAATTTCACGTTTATGACCTTGAAATGTTTAGACATCTTTTTCATCTTTTCAAAACTAACAATAATGTAAAAGAAAATTTTCTAAAATATTTACCATTCCGAAGATATGAGTAATATACGAAAACATTGGTATTTCCGACTGCCGAGCCGAGGTTGAGGCTGAGGTTGTTTACTTCTTTTTGGTGCTTGGAGTTCACTTGTGCTTTGATTTTTGTAGAGTAAGGACGTGTTTTTAATGTATCCAAAGTCGTTGTATTAAATGTTTAGGATTTCTGATATAGTTTTCGGAAGTTTAATTAGTTGACCTTGAATTTCACGTTTATGACCTTGAAATGTTTAGACATCTTTTTCATCTTTTCAAAACTAACAATAATGTAAAAGAAAATTTTCTAAAATATTTACCATTTCGAAGATATGAGTAATATACGAAAACATTGGTATTTCCGACTGCCGAGCCGAGGTTGAGGCTGAGGTTGTTTACTTCTTTTTGGTGCTTGGAGTTCACTTGTGCTTTGATTTTTGTAGAGTAAGGACGTGTTTTTAATGTATCCAAAGTCGTTGTATTAAATGTTTAGGATTTCTGATATAGTTTTCGGAAGTTTAATTAGTTGACCTTGAATTTCACGTTTATGACCTTGAAATGTTTAGACATCTTTTTCATCTTTTCAAAACTAACAATAATGTAAAAGAAAATTTTCTAAAATATTTACCATTCCGAAGATATGAGTAATATACGAAAACATTGGTATTTCCGACTGCCGAGCCGAGGTTGAGGCTGAGGTTGTTTACTTCTTTTTGGTGCTTGGAGTTCACTTGTGCTTTGATTTTTGTAGAGTAAGGACGTGTTTTAAATGTATCCGAAGTTGTTGTTTCTATATTAATGCAGTTGTTCGCTTTTGCACTTGTTTTGGATTCAAATTTGGACTGATATTATGATTGCAAATAATGCATTTAAGACTGTAGAATCAAATTTTAATTGATGTCTTCAGACTTGGATAGCAGTAGTGGATTGCCGATAGAAGGCAGACACTTCCTTGACAGATAACTTTGCGACTATTGACTGAAAGGTACATGTAATACTTAGATTTTAATTCATGAAACCTTAAACCCTTATCCTTGAACTCCTTTCCTATCCTGGGAGCGAGTTGGTTCGTCCTCGTCGTGCTCCTGGAATGTTGCGATAAATGACAATTCATCCACGTTTTGGACGTTGTCATTTATTTCAACTACTAAACACCAACAACCGGTCGGTCATTTTTAATTATCTGGGTCGTACCAGACTGTTTTTTTTATTGTATTGGGCATGGGGTTGTGGGTTGGGAATGAGGGTTGGGAATGAGGGTTGGGGTTGAGGGTTGGGAATGAGGGTTGGGGATGGGGTATGGGATGGGGTATGGGAATGGGAAACAGGGTTGGGATAAGGTATTAAGGTTTTGGTTGGGATGGGTATGAAGATGGGGTTTTGGGATAGGGATTGAGGGTTTGGGAGATGGGTATTCGTCGTTGCAGCAGTATTTATTTCTTTTCTTTTATTTTTAATTCGGGTCGTGTTTTTAATTAAAGATTTTATTTCAGATCTTCAGATGGCAGATTGGGATAGACGCTTTATGTGTCCATCCCAAGTAGCAGTTCCGCGATCGTATTTAAAGGATTCTTTATCCTTGCGCGTACGGGATATATTACATTTTTATTTTACGCTTCCAAGCTTTTTAATTCGGGTCGTGTTTTTAATTAATGATTTTATTTCAGATCTTCAGATGGCAGATTGGGATAGACGCTTTATGTGTCCATCCCAAGCAGCAGTTTCGCGATCGTATTTAAAGGATTCTTTATCCTTTCGCGTTTTTGATGTGTCAAAGATACACGGTCGTGGTCGTGGCTACTTGAGTGTTCTAACGTGGGGGAATGGTCATCCCTCCACCCACTTATGTTAGTCCAAACATGTGGCCACGAGCTCGATCGGGAGTGGTGCGTTCGTGGGAACGTGGCCATGCTCTTAAGGGATTGTGTGTCCACGTTCCCAATTCACGCAACCACTTCAAGCAGCAGTATCCCAATTGGCACATCTTTTGCATTTTTGTTTCGCGTCTGGATGGTACTATGAAGATACAGATTTTTAGAGTGTTTGTGGGGTTACACCTTTTATCCGTATCTTCACGTACCCCAGAATAATTTTTGAATTCACGCTTCCAAGTTTGATATTTCGTGTCGTTTTATTAATTATTGATTTTATTTCAGATCTTCAGATGGCAGATTGGGATAGACGCTTTATGTGTCCATCCCAAGCAGCAGTTTCGCGATCGTATTTAAAGGATTCTTTATCCTTGCGCGTACGGGATATATTACATTTTTATTTTACGCTTCCAAGCCTTTTAATTCGGGTCGTGTTTTTAATTAATGATTTTATTTCAGATCTTCAGATGGCAGATTGGGATAGACGCTTTATGTGTCCATCCCAAGCAGCAGTTTCGCGATCGTATTTAAAGGATTCTTTATCCTTTCGCGTTTTTGATGTGTCAAAGATACACGGTCGTGGTCGTGGCTACTTGAGTGTTCTAACGTGGGGGAGTGGTCATCCCTCCACCCACTTATGTTAGTCCAAACATGTGGCCACGAGCTCGATCGGGAGTGGTGCGTTCGTGGGAACGTGGCCATGCTCTTAAGGGATTGTGTGTCCACGTTCCCAATTTACGCAACCACTTCAAGCAGCAGTATCCCAATTGGCACATCTTTTGCATTTTTGTTTCGCGTCTGGATGGTACTATGAAGATACAGATTTTTAGAGTGTTTGTGGGGTTACACCTTTTATCCGTATCTTCACGTACCCCAGAATAATTTTTGAATTCACGCTTCCAAGTTTGATATTTCGTGTCGTTTTATTAATTATTGATTTTATTTCAGATCTTCAGATGGTAGATTGGGATAGACGCTTTATGTGTCCATCCCAAGCAGCAGTTTCGCGATCGTATTTAAAGGATTCTTTATCCTTGCGCGTACGGGATATATTACATTTTTATTTTACGCTTTCAAGCTTGGTATTTCGTGTCGTTTTATTAATTATTGATTTTATTTCAGATCTTCAGATGGCAGATTGGGATAAACGCTTTATGTGTCCATCCCAAGCATCAGTTTCGCGATCGTATTTAAAGGATTCTTTATCCTTTCGCGTTTTTGATGTGTCAAAGATACACGGTCGTGGTCGTGGCTACTTGAGTGTTCTAACGTGGGGGAGTGGTCATCCCTCCACCCACTTATGTTAGTCCAAACATGTGGCCACGAGCTCGATCGGGAGTGGTGCGTTCGTGGGAACGTGGCCATGCTCTTAAGGGATTGTGTGTCCACGTTCCCAATTTACGCAACCACTTCAAGCAGCAGTATCCCAATTGGCACATCTTTTGCATTTTTGTTTCGCGTCTGGATGGTACTATGAAGATACAGATTTTTAGAGTGTTTGTGGGGTTACACCTTTTATCCGTATCTTCACGTACCCCAGAATAATTTTTGAATTCACGCTTCCAAGTTTGATATTTCGTGTCGTTTTATTAATTATTGATTTTATTTCAGATCTTCAGATGGCAGATTGGGATAGACGCTTTATGTGTCCATCCCAAGCAGCAGTTTCGCGATCGTATTTAAAGGATTCTTTATCCTTGCGCTTACGGGATATATTACATTTTTATTTTACGCTTCCAAGCCTTTTAATTCGGGTCGTGTTTTTAATTAATGATTTTATTTCAGATCTTCAGATGGCAGATTGGGATAGACGCTTTATGTGTCCATCCCAAGCAGCAGTTTCGCGATCGTATTTAAAGGATTCTTTATCCTTTCGCGTTTTTGATGTGTCAAAGATACACGGTCGTGGTCGTGGCTACTTGAGTGTTCTAACGTGGGGGAGATGTCATCCCTCCACCCACTTATGTTAGTCCAAACATGTGGCCACGAGCTCGATCGGGAGTGGTGCGTTCGTGGGAACGTGGCCATGCTCTTAAGGGATTGTGTGTCCACGTTCCCAATTTACGCAACCACTTCAAGCAGCAGTATCCCAATTGGCACATCTTTTGCATTTTTGTTTCGCGTCTGGATGGTACTATGAAGATACAGATTTTTAGAGTGTTTGTGGGGTTACACCTTTTATCCGTATCTTCACGTACCCCAGAATAATTTTTGAATTCACGCTTCCAAGTTTGATATTTCGTGTCGTTTTATTAATTATTGATTTTATTTCAGATCTTCAGATGGCAGATTGGGATAGACGCTTTATGTGTCCATCCCAAGTAGCAGTTTCGCGATCGTATTTAAAGGATTCTTTATCCTTACGCGTACTGGATATATTACATTTTTATTTTACGCTTCCAAGCTTTTTAATTCGGTCGTGTTTTTAATTAATGATTTTATTTCAGATCTTCAGATGGCAGATTGGGATAGACGCTTTATGTGTTCATCCCAAGCAGCAGTTTCGCGATCGTATTTAAAGGATTCTTTATCCTTGCGCGTACGGGATATATTACATTTTTATTTTACGCTTCCAAGCCTTTTAATTCGGGTCGTGTTTTTAATTAATGATTTTATTTCAGATCTTCAGATGGCAGATTGGGATAGACGCTTTATGTGTCCATCCCAAGTAGCAGTTTCGCAATCGTATTTAAAGAATTCTTTATCCTTGCGCGTACAGGATATATTAAATTTTTATTTTACGCTTCCAAGCTTTTTAATTCGAGTCGTGTTTTTAATTAATGATTTTATTTCAGATCTTCAGATGGCAGATTGGGATAAACGCTTTATGTGTCCATCCCAAGCAGCAGTTTCGCGATCGTATTTAAAGGATTCTTTATCCTTTCGCGTTTTTGATGTGTCAAAGATACACGGTCGTGGTCGTGGCTACTTGAGTGTTCTAACGTGGGGGAGTGGTCATCCCTCCACCCACTTATGTTAGTCCAAACATGTGGCCACGAGCTCGATCGAGAGTGGTGCGTTCGTGGGAACGTGGCCATGCTCTTAAGGGATTGTGTGTCCACGTTCCCAATTTACGCAACCACTTCAAGCAGCAGTATCCCAATTGGCACATCTTTTGCATTTTTGTTTCGCGTCTGGATGGTACTATGAAGATACAGATTTTTAGAGTGTTTGTGGGGTTACACCTTTTATCCGTATCTTTACGTACCCTAGAATAATTTTTGAATTCACGCTTCCAAGCTTGGTATTTCGTGTCGTTTTATTAATTATTGATTTTATTTCAGATCTTCAAATGGCAGATTGGGATAGACGCTTTATGTGTCCATCCCAAGCAGCAGTTTCGCGATTGTATTTAAAGGATTCTTTATCCTTGCGCGTATGGGATATATTAAATTTTTATTTTACGCTTCCAAGCTTTTTAATTCGAGTCGTGTTTTTAATTAATGATTTTATTTCAGATCTTCAGATGGCAGACGCTTTATGTGTCCATCCCAAGTAGCAGTTTCGCGATCGTATTTAAAGGATTCTTTATCCTTGCGCGTACGGGATATAATAAATTTTTATTTTACGCTTCCAAGCTTTTTAATTCGGGTCGTGTTTTTAATTTAAGATTTTATTTCAGATCTTCAGATGGCAGATTGGGATAGACGCTTTATGTGTCCATCCCAAGCAGCAGTTTCGCGATCGTATTTAAAGGATTCTTTATCCTTGCGCGTACGGGATATATTAAATTTTTAATTTACGCTTCCAAGCTTTTTAATTCGGGTCGTGTTTTTAATTTAAGATTTTATTTCAGATCTTCAGATGGCAGATTGGGATAGACGCTTTATGTGTCCATCCCAAGCAGCAGTTTCGCGATCGTATTTAAAGGATTCTTTATCCTTTCGCGTTTTTGATGTGTCAAAAATACACGGTCGTGGTCGTGGCTACTTGAGTGTTCTAACGTGGGGGAGTGGTCATCCCTCCACCCACTTATGTTAGTCCAAACATGTGGCCACGAGCTCGATCGGGAGTGGTGCGTTCGTGGGAACGTGGCCATGCTCTTAAGGGATTGTGTGTCCACGTTCCCAATTTACGCAACCACTTCAAGCAGCAGTATCCCAATTGGCACATCTTTTGAATTTTTGTTTCGCGTCTCGATCGTACTATGAAGATACAGATTTTTAGAGTGTTTGTGGGGTTACACCCTTTATCCGTATCTTCATGTTCCCCAGAATAATTTTTGAATTTACGCTTTGAAGCTTGGTATTTCGTGTCGTTTTGTTATTTATTCATTTTATTTCAGATCTTCAGATGGCAGATTGGGATAGACGCTTTATGTGTCAATCCCAAGCAGCAGTTTCGTGATTGGGATAGAGTCTTAATGTATCTGTTCCAAGTTTCAGTTTAGTGACTTTTCGTTTTCTTAGAATTATTTATCCTTTCGCGTCCGGATCGTGTCAAAGATACAGAATTGTCAGAGTGTGGGGAGACAATTGTATCCTATTGCATTACACGGATGAATGTGTGATGGTGGGGAAAGATACACATTTTATCCAGCAATTGAAAATTTGGCACATCTGTTGGATTTACGCTTTTTTATTCCATTTTAGGCTCTTTTAGGCCGGACGTTCGCGTCCAGGTCGTGCCAATTATACAGAATTGTCAGTGTGGGGTGACGTCTGTATAGCACTGCATTGCACGGTTGCGAATGTGTGTGTGTGGGGTGAAACACACATTGCAGCCAGCAGTAGTTGGTACATCTGTTGAATGCTCGCAACTTTTTTTTTTAACGGCCGGGTCGTACTAAAAGGGTACAGGTTTTGTCAGAGCGTGGGGTGACGACTGTATCCTCTCTAGTATACCCGAGTAATTATAAATCGAAGCATTTGTGTAGTTGTAATTTGTAACATTCAGTACTTAGTAGGGTTATATTTAATTTGGAATCTCTGTCTTTTGAGGTCGATCGCGTCCAGGTCGTGCCAATGTACAGGATTGATGATCAGTCTCGCGGTTGGGATGAGCAGTTCTCCTTATTTCCGGGAGCTGTAAACTGTACCGACTACATTGCACGGTTGAATGTATGCTAGTGGGGCAAGACGTACATTGCAGCCAGTAGTTGAAAATTTGGCACATCTGTTGGACTTCGCTTTTTTTTATAGCGGCCCTGTGATCTTTTTTTTTTTTAATTGGTCGTTCCATATAGAAATAGTTGACACGGAGGATACTAGATCTTATCTGGTACATCAAAGTAATTGCCGCGTTTCAGCTCTCGTGATTGGTTTAGTAGGGCTTTTTTTCATACAGAATAGTTTGAGATTGGATTTGTCATTGGGTTTGGGAATTTGGTTAGGGAAAGGGTATTTTTAGGGAGCTGGCTATTTCTTTTGTTTAATCTTGTGGGGTTTGGGTTTTAATTGCAATATGGGTTTATGGGGTTTTAGTTGGGGGATGTGGTTGGAAATAGGGATCGTTGTTTTCGGAGCACAGCATCTTGAAACGGTTATGCAAAGTGCTGCTGAATGGGTATTGTTGTACCAAGTAACAGTTTTCGTGGTCGATTTTGAAGGGCTTTTATTCCTGTCGTGTTTTTAGTAAAGTCCTCACGCGGATGATTGGTCCAAATTCCAACTGTCTTTACGCATACGGTTTCGAGAAAAAGTATTCGCTAGTGTTTAAGTAAAATGTAGTTTTGTATTCGGGCGCGCTAATGAGTTGTGGAAATATAGCAGCTTCCAGAGATAGCAGAGCAGTTTCCTGAACCAGCCTGGGATCACTTGGTATGAATGGTAAGAATCAGTTTACTATATTTTGGAAGTAGAAATAGCATTCTTCTAAAAGTCTCAAAATTTCTAATTAATTTTTGTTTGTTAATTTCAGATCGTCTCGTGGAGGGTTGCAGTAGATGCCTAATGCACGAAAATCTGTACCAAGTAACAGTTTTTGTGGTCGGTTTTAAAGGGCTTTTAGTCCGGTCGTGTCGTGTTCTTAATTAAAGTCCTTACGCGGATGGTTGGTCCAAATTCCAACTGTCTTTACGCATACGGTTTCGAGAAAAAGTATTCATTAAATTCGTTATTGTTTAAGTAAAATGTAGTTTTGTATTCGGGCGCGCTAATGAGTTGTGGAAATATAGCAGCTTCCAGAGATAGCAGAGCAGTTTCCTGAACCAGCCTGGGATCACTTGGTATGAATGGTAAGAATCAGTTTACTATATTTTGGAAGTAGAAATAACATTCTTCTCAAAGTCTCAAAATTTCTAATTAATTTTTGTTTGTTAATTTCAGATCGCCTCGTGGAGGGTTGCAGTAGATGCCTAATGCACGAAAATCTGTACCAAGTAACAGTTTTTGTGGTCGGTTTTAAAGGGCTTTTAGTCCGGTCGTGTCGTGTTCTTAATTAAAGTCCTTACGCGGATGGTTGGTCCAAATTCCAACTGTCTTTACGCATACGGTTTCGAGAAAAAGTATTCATTAAATTCGTTATTGTTTAAGTAAAATGTAGTTTTGTATTCGGGCGCGCCAATGAGTTGTGGAAATATAGCAGCTTCCAGAGATAGCAGAGCAGTTTCCTGAACCAGCCTGGGATCACTTGGTATGAATGGTAAGAATCAGTTTACTATATTTTGGAAGTAGAAATAACATTCTTCTCAAAGTCTCAAAATTTCTAATTAATTTTTGTTTGTTAATTTCAGATCGCCTCGTGGAGGGTTGCAGTAGATGCCTAATGCACGAAAATCTGTACCAAGTAACAGTTTTTGTGGTCGGTTTTAAAGGGCTTTTAGTCCGGTCGTGTCGTGTTCTTAATTAAAGTCCTTACGCGGATGGTTGGTCCAAATTCCAACTGTCTTTACGCATACGGTTTCGAGAAAAAGTATTAATTAAATTCGTTAGTGTTTAAGTAAAATGTAGTTTTGTATTCGGGCGCGCCAATGAGTTGTGGAAATATAGCAGCTTCCAGAGATAGCAGAGCAGTTTCCTGAACCAGCCTGGGATCACTTGGTATGAATGGTAAGAATCAGTTTACTATATTTTGGAAGTAGAAATAACATTCTTCTCAAAGTCTCAAAATTTCTAATTAATTTTTGTTTTTTAATTTCAGATCGTCTCGTGGATGGTTGCAGTAGATGCCTAATGCACGAAAATCTGTACCAAGTAACAGTTTTTGTGGTCGATTTTAAAGGGCTTTTAGTCCGGTCGTGTCGGGTTCTTAATTAAAGTCCTTACGCGGATGGTTGGTCCAAATTCCAACTGTCTTTACGCATACGGTTTCGAGAAAAAGTATTTATTAAATTCGTTAGTGTTTAAGTGTCAATTATTTTTATTATTTTTAAATATTCGGGCGCGTTTTTTTGCGTGTATGTGTGTGTGTGAAAAGTGTCATTAAATCAAGATAATTTTTGATAAAGTAATTACCAAAAAGTGAAAAAAAATCTAAAATTGGTAATAGTGAAATTGCAAAAAAAAAGGCAATTAAAACAGTGTTAAAATTAGCAGCTTGCAGAATGCTGATAAGCAGTTTCCTGAACATTTATTCCTGAGATTCTCATGTGTTGGATGCAACACATGGACTGGTTGACATCGCTTCGTATCAATGGTCAGATGCATGTTTTCTATATTACCTATTTTATTTTTTTCAGGTTTCGTGTTTCGGGTCGCGTCGCGATTTATTATTTATTTTCTTCACATTTCATTTAGAACCTTGAACCCTTATCCTTGAACTCCTTTCCTATCCTGGGAGCGAGTTGGTTCGTCCTCGTCGTGCTCCTGGAATGTTGCGATAAATGACAATTCATCCTCGTTTTGGACGTTGTCATTTATTTCAACTACTAAACACCAACAACCGGTCGGTCATTTTTAATCATCTGGGTCGTACCAGACTGTTTTTTTTATTGTATTGGGCATGGGGTTGTGGGTTGGGAATGAGGGTTGGGGATGGGGTATGGGATGGGGTATGGGAATGGGAAACAGGGTTGGGATAGGGGATTTAGGTATTGGTTGGGAGTAAGAAATAGGGTTGGGATAGGGGATTTAGGTATTGGCTGGGATGGGTATGAAGTTGGGGTTAGGAGTGGGACCTGAGGGTTTGGGTTTGGGTTTTGGGCATTCGTCGTTGCTGTTCCGAGCAGCAGTTTTTATTTTCGAATTCAATGGACATGTTATTCTATCGGTTTTTTATGCGCGACACTTGATGCGATAATCGTACTCTATCAGAAAAAGCTTTGTGTCTTTCGTGTTCGTTACTAACAGAGAGTTGCTGCAGTTTCCGTGGTCGGTTTCCAAAGGCTTTTTTATCCGGTTGTATCTTCAAGTCCTCACGCGGTTTTTGGTGCAAACTAAAACTGTCTTTACGCATCCGGAATCGGGAGAAGTATTAAGTAAATTCCTTAGTGTTTATGTGTTTTGGTTATCATATCTTTTGAACTTACGCCGGTTTAGCGTCTGGTTTCTTAAATTTTCATAATTTTTCGCGTCTAAGTGTACTATGAAGATACAGATTTTTAGAGTGTTTGTGGGGTTACACCTTTTATCCGTATCTTCACGTACCCCAGAATAATTTTTAAATTTACGCTTCCAAGCTTGGTATTTCGAGTCGGTTGGTAATTATTGATTTTATTTCAGATCTTCAGATGGCAGATTGGGATAGACGCTTTATGTGTCCATCCCAAGCAGCAGTTTCGCGATCGTATTTAAAGGATTCTTTATCCTTTCGCGTTCTTGATGTGTCAAAGATACACGGTCGTGGTCGTGGCTACTTGAGTGTTCTAACGTGGGGGAGTGGTCATCCCTCCACCCACTTATGTTAGTCCAAACATGTGGCCACGAGCTCGATCGGGAGTGGTGCGTTCGTGGGAACGTGGCCATGCTCTTAAGGGATTGTGTGTCCACGTTCCCAATTTACGCAACCACTTCAAGCAGCAGTATCCCAATTGGCACATCTTTTGCATTTTTGTTTCTCGTCTGGATGGTACTATGAAGATACAGATTTTTAGAGTGTTTGTGGGGTTACACCTTTTATCCGTATCTTCACGTACCCAGAATAATTTTTGAATTCACGCTTCCAAGTTTGATATTTCGTGTCGTTTTATTAATTATTGATTTTATTTCAGATCTTCAGATGGCAGATTGGGATAGACGCTTTATGTGTCCATCCCAAGCAGCAGTTTCGCGATCGTATTTAAAGGATTCTTTATCCTTTCGCGTTCTTGATGTGTCAAAGATACACGGTCGTGGTCGTGGCTACTTGAGTGTTCTAACGTGGGGGAATGGTCATCCCTCCACCCACTTATGTTAGTCCAAACATGTGGCCACGAGCTCGATCGGGAGTGGTGCGTTCGTGGGAACGTGGCCATGCTCTTAAGGGATTGTGTGTCCACGTTCCCAATTTACGCAACCACTTCAAGCAGCAGTATCCCAATTGGCACATCTTTTGCATTTTTGTTTCGCGTCTGGATGGTACTATGAAGTTACAGATTTTTAGAGTGTTTGTGGGGTTACACCTTTTATCCGTATCTTCACGTACCCCAGAATAATTTTTGAATTCACGCTTCCAAGTTTGATATTTCGTGTCGTTTTATTAATTATTGATTTTATTTCAGATCTTCAGATGGCAGATTGGGATAGACGCTTTATGTGTCCATCCCAAGCAGCAGTTTCGCGATCGTATTTAAAGGATTCTTTATCCTTTCGCGTTCTTGATGTGTCAAAGATACACGGTCGTGGTCGTGGCTACTTGAGTGTTCTAACGTGGGGGAGTGGTCATCCCTCCACCCACTTATGTTAGTCCAAACATGTGGCCACGAGCTCGATCGGGAGTGGTGCGTTCGTGGGAACGTGGCCATGCTCTTAAGGGATTGTGTGTCCACGTTCCCAATTTACGCAACCACTTCAAGCAGCAGTATCCCAATTGGCATATCTTTTGCATTTTTGTTTCGCGTCTGGATGGTACTATGAAGATACAGATTTTTAGAGTGTTTGTGGGGTTACACCTTTTATCCGTATCTTCACGTACCCCAGAATAATTTTTGAATTCACGCTTCCAAGTTTGATATTTCGTGTCGTTTTAATAATTATTGATTTTATTTCAGATCTTCAGATGGCAGATTGGGATAGACGCTTTATGTGTCCATCCCAAGTAGCAGTTTCGCAATCGTATTTAAAGGATTCTTTATCCTTGCGCGTACGGGATATATTAAATTTTTATTTTACGCTTCCAAGCTTTTTAATTCGGGTCGTGTTTTTAATTAATGATTTTATTTCAGATCTTCAGATGGCAGATTGGGATAGACGCTTTATGTGTCCATCCCAAGCAGCAGTTTCGCGATCGTATTTAAAGGATTCTTTATCCTTTCGCGTTCTTGATGTGTCAAAGATACACGGTCGTGGTCGTGGCTACTTGAGTGTTCTAACGTGGGGGAGTTGTCATCCCTCCACCCACTTATGTTAGTCCAAACATGTGGCCACGAGCTCGATCGGGAGTGGTGCGTTCGTGGGAACGTGGCCATGCTCTTAAGGGATTGTGTGTCCACGTTCCCAATTTACGCAACCACTTCAAGCAGCAGTATCCCAATTGGCACATCTTTTGCATTTTTGTTTCGCGTCTGGATGGTACTATGAAGATACAGATTTTTAGAGTGTTTGTGGGGTTACACCTTTTATCCGTATCTTCACGTACCCCAGAATAATTTTTGAATTCACGCTTCCAAGCTTGGTATTTCGTGTCGTTTTATTAATTATTGATTTTATTTCAGATCTTCAGATGGCAGATTGGGATAGACGCTTTATGTGTCCATCCCAAGTAGCAGTTTCGCAATCGTATTTAAAGGATTCTTTATCCTTGCGCGTACGGGATATATTCAATTTTTATTTTACGCTTCCAAGCTCTTTAATTCGGGTCGTGTTTTTAATTAATGATTTTATTTCAGATCTTCAGATGGCAGATTGGGATAAACGCTTTATGTGTCCATCCCAAGCAGCAGTTTCGCAATCGTATTTAAAGGATTCTTTATCCTTGCGCGTACGGGATATATTAAATTTTTATTTTACGCTTCCAAGCTCTTTAATTCGGGTCGTGTTTTTAATTAATGATTTTATTTCAGATCTTCAGATGGCAGATTGGGATAAACGCTTTATGTGTCCATGTCAAGCAGCAGTTTCGCGATCGTATTTAAAGGATTCTTTATCCTTGCGCGTACGGGATATATTAAATTTTTAATTTACGCTTTCAAGCTTGGTATTTCGTGTCGTTTTATTAATTAATGATTTTATTTCAGATCTTCAGATGGCAGATTGGGATAGACGCTTTATGTGTCCATCCCAAGCAGCAGTTTCGCGATCGTATTTAAAGGATTCTTTATCCTTGCGCGTACGGGATATATTAAATTTTTAATTTACGCTTTCAAGCTTGGTATTTCGTGTCGTTTTATTAATTATTGATTTTATTTCAGGTCTTCAGATGGCAGATTGGGATAGACGCTTTATGTGTCCATCCCAAGTAGCAGTTTCGCGATCGTATTTAAAGGATTCTTTATCCTTGCGCGTACGGGATATATTAAATTTTTAATTTACGCTTTCAAGCTTGGTATTTCGTGTCGTTTTATTAATTATTGATTTTATTTCAGATCTTCAGATGGCAGATTGGGATAAACGCTTTATGTGTCCATCCCAAGCATCAGTTTCGCGATCGTATTTAAAGGATTCTTTATCCTTTCGCGTTTTTGATGTGTCAAAGATACACGGTCGTGGTCGTGGCTACTTGAGTGTTCTAACGTGGGGGAGTGGTTATCCCTCCACCCACTTATGTTAGTCCAAACATGTGGCCACGAGCTCGATCGGCAGTGGTGCGTTCGTGGGAACGTGGCCATGCTCTTAAGGGATTGTGTGTCCACGTTCCCAATTTACGCAACCACTTCAAGCAGCAGTATCTAAATTGGCACATCTTTTGCATTTTTGTTTCGCGTCTGGATGGTACTATGAAGATACAGATTTTTAGAGTGTTTGTGGGGTTACACCTTTTATCCGTATCTTCACGTACCCCAGAATAATTTTTGAATTCACGCTTCCAAGCTTGGTATTTCGTGTCGTTTTATTAATTATTGATTTTATTTCAGATCTTCAGATGGCAGATTGGGATAGACGCTTTATGTGTCCATCCCAAGTAGCAGTTTCGCGATCGTATTTAAAGGATTCTTTATCCTTGCGCGTACTGGATATATTAAATTTTTATTTTACGCTTCCAAGCTCTTTATTTCGGGTCGTGTTTTTAATTAATGATTTTATTTCAGATCTTCAGATGGCAGATTGGGATAAACGCTTTATGTGTCCATCCCAAGCAGCAGTTTCGCGATCGTATTTAAAGGATTCTTTATACTTTCGCGTTTTTGATGTGTCAAAGATACACGGTAGTGGTCGTGGCTACTTGAGTGTTCTAACGTGGGGGAGTGGTTATCCCTCCACCCACTTATGTTAGTCCAAACATGTGGCCACGAGCTCGATCGGGAGTGGTGCGTTCGTGGGAACGTGGCCATGCTCTTAAGGGATTGTGTGTCCACGTTTCCAATTTACGCAACCACTTCAAGCAGCAGTATCTAAATTGGCACATCTTTTGCATTTTTGTTTCGCGTCTGGATGGTACTATGAAGATACAGATTTTTAGAGTGTTTGTGGGGTTACACCTTTTATCCGTATCTTCACGTACCCCAGAATAATTTTTGAATTCACGCTTCCAAGCTTGGTATTTCGTGTCGTTTTATTAATTATTGATTTTATTTCAGATCTTCAGATGGCAGATTGGGATAGACGCTTTATGTGTCCATCCCAAGTAGCAGTTTCGCGATCGTATTTAAAGGATTCTTTATCCTTGCGCGTACTGGATATATTAAATTTTCATTTTACGCTTCCAAGCTCTTTATTTCGGGTCGTGTTTTTAATTAATGATTTTATTTCAGATCTTCAGATGGCAGATTGGGATAGACGCTTTATGTGTCCATCCCAAGCAGCAGTTTCGCGATCGTATTTAAAGGATTCTTTATCCTTTCGCGTTTTTGATGTGTCAAAGATACACGGTCGTGGTCGTGGCTACTTGAGTGTTCTAACGTGGGGGAGTGGTTATCCCTCCACCCACTTATGTTAGTCCAAACATGTGGCCACGAGCTCGATCGGGAGTGGTGCGTTCGTGGGAACGTGGCCATGCTCTTAAGGGATTGTGTGTCCACGTTCCCAATTTACGCAACCACTTCAAGCAGCAGTATCTAAATTGGCACATCTTTTGCATTTTTGTTTCGCGTCTGGATGGTACTATGAAGATACAGATTTTTAGAGTGTTTGTGGGGTTACACCTTTTATCCGTATCTTTACGTACCCCAGAATAATTTTTGAATTCACGCTTCCAAGCTCTTTAATTCAGGTCGTGTTTTTAATTAATGATTTTATTTCAGATCTTCAGATGGCAGATTGGGATAGACGCTTTATGTGTCCATCCCAAGTAGCAGTTTCGCGATCGTATTTAAAGGATTCTTTATCCTTGCGCGTACGGGATATATTAAATTTTTAATTTACGCTTCCAAGCTTTTTAATTCGGGTCGTGTTTTTAATTTAAGATTTTATTTCAGATCTTCAGATGGCAGATTGGGATAGACGCTTTATGTGTCCATTCCAAGCAGCAGTTTAGCGATCGTATTTAAAGGATTTTTTATCCTTGCGCGTACGGGATATATTAAATTTTTATTTTACGCTTCCAAGCTCTTTATTTCGGGTCGTGTTTTTAATTAATGATTTTATTTCAGATCTTCAGATGGCAGATTGGGATAGACGCTTTATGTGTCCATCCCAAGCAGCAGTTTCGCGATCGTATTTAAAGGATTCTTTATCCTTTCGCGTTTTTGATGTGTCAAAGATACACGGTCGTGGTCGTGGCTACTTGAGTGTTCTAACGTGGGGGAGTGGTTATCCCTCCACCCACTTATGTTAGTCCAAACATGTGGCCACGAGCTCGATCGGGAGTGGTGCGTTCGTGGGAACGTGGCCATGCTCTTAAGGGATTGTGTGTCCACGTTCCCAATTTACGCAACCACTTCAAGCAGCAGTATCTAAATTTGCACATCTTTTGCATTTTTGTTTCGCGTCTGGATGGTACTATGAAGATACAGATTTTTAGAGTGTTTGTGGGGTTACACCTTTTATCCGTATCTTCACGTACCCCAGAATAATTTTTGAATTCACGCTTCCAAGCTTGGTATTTCGTGTCGTTTTATTAATTATTGATTTTATTTCAGATCTTCAGATGGCAGATTGGGATAGACGCTTTATGTGTCCATCCCAAGTAGCAGTTTCGCGATCGTATTTAAAGGATTCTATATCCTTGCGCGTACTGGATATATTAAATTTTCATTTTACGCTTCCAAGCTCTTTATTTCGGGTCGTGTTTTTAATTAATGATTTTATTTCAGATCTTCAGATGGCAGATTGGGATAGACGCTTTATGTGTCCATCCCAAGTAGCAGTTTCGCGATCGTATTTAAAGGATTCTTTATCCTTGCGCGTACTGGATATATTAAATTTTTAATTTACGCTTTCAAGCTTGGTATTTCGTGTCGTTTTATTAATTATTGATTTTATTTCAGGTCTTCAGATGGCATATTGGGATAGACGCTTTATGTGTCCATCCCAAGTAGCAGTTTCGCGATCGTATTTAAAGGATTCTTTATCCTTGCGCGTACGGGATATATTAAATTTTTATTTTACGCTTCCAAGCTTGGTATTTCGTGTCGTTTTATTAATTATTGATTTTATTTCAGATCTTCAGATGGCAGATTGGGATAGACGCTTTATGTGTCCATCCCAAGTAGCAGTTTCGCAATCGTATTTAAAGGATTCTTTATCCTTGCGCGTACTGGATATATTAAATTTTTATTTTACGCTTCCAAGCTCTTTATTTCGGGTCGTGTTTTTAATTAATGATTTTATTTCAGATCTTCAGATGGCAGATTGGGATAAATGCTTTATGTGTCCATCCCAAGCAGCAGTTTCGCGATCGTATTTAAAGGATTCTTTATCCTTTCGCGTTTTTGATGTGTCAAAGATACACGGTCGTGGTCGTGGCTACTTGAGTGTTCTAACGTGGGGGAGTGGTTATCCCTCCACCCACTTTTGTTAGTCCAAACATGTGGCCACGAGCTCGATCGGGAGTGGTGCGTTCGTGGGAACGTGGCCATGCTCTTAAGGGATTGTGTGTCCACGTTCCCAATTTACGCAACCACTTCAAGCAGCAGTATCTAAATTGGCACATCTTTTGCATTTTTGTTTCGCGTCTGGATGGTACTATGAAGATACAGATTTTTAGAGTGTTTGTGGGGTTCCAAGTTTGATATTTCGTGTCGTTTTATTAATAATTGATTTTATTTCAGATCTTCAGATGGCAGATTGGGATAGACGCTTTATGTGTCCATCCCAAGTAGCAGTTTCGCAATCGTATTTAAAGGATTCTTTATCCTTGCGCGTACTGGATATATTAAATTTTTATTTTACGCTTCCAAGCTCTTTATTTCGGGTCGTGTTTTTAATTAATGATTTTATTTCAGATCTTCAGATGGCAGATTGGGATAGACGCTTTATGTGTCCATCCCAAGCAGCAGTTTCGCGATCGTATTTAAAGGATTCTTTATCCTTTCGCGTTTTTGATGTGTCAAAGATACACGGTCGTGGTCGTGGCTACTTGAGTGTTCTAACGTGGGGGAGTGGTTATCCCTCCACCCACTTATGTTAATCCAAACATGTGGCCACGAGCTCGATCGGGAGTGGTGCGTTCGTGGGAACGTGGCCATGCTCTTAAGGGATTGTGTGTCCACGTTCCCAATTTACGCAACCACTTCAAGCAGCAGTATCTAAATTGGCACATCTTTTGCATTTTTGTTTCGCGTCTGGATGGTACTATGAAGATACAGATTTTTAGAGTGTTTGTGGGGTTACACCTTTTATCCGTATCTTCACGTACCCCAGAATAATTTTTGAATTCACGCTTCCAAGTTTGATATTTCGTGTCGTTTTATTAATAATTGATTTTATTTCAGATCTTCAGATGGCAGATTGGGATAGACGCTTTATGTGTCCATCCCAAGTAGCAGTTTCGCAATCGTATTTAAAGGATTCTTTATCCTTGCGCGTACTGGATATATTAAATTTTTATTTTACGCTTCCAAGCTCTTTATTTCGGGTCGTGTTTTTAATTAATGATTTTATTTCAGATCTTCAGATGGCAGATTGGGATAGACGCTTTATGTCTCCATCCCAAGCAGCAGTTTCGCGATCGTATTTAAAGGATTCTTTATCCTTTCGCGTTTTTGATGTGTCAAAGATACACGGTCGTGGTCGTGGCTACTTGAGTGTTCTAACGTGGGGGAGTGGTTATCCCTCCACCCACTTATGTTAGTCCAAACATGTGGCCACGAGCTCGATCGGGAGTGGTGCGTTCGTGGGAACGTGGCCATGCTCTTAAGGGATTGTGTGTCCACGTTCCCAATTTACGCAACCACTTCAAGCAGCAGTATCTAAATTGGCACATCTTTTGCATTTTTGTTTCGCGTCTGGATGGTACTATGAAGATACAGATTTTTAGAGTGTTTGTGGGGTTACACCTTTTATCCGTATCTTCACGTACCCCAGAATAATTTTTGAATTCACGCTTCCAAGCTTGGTATTTCGTGTCGTTTTATTAATTATTGATTTTATTTCAGATCTTCAGATGGCAGATTGGGATAGACGCTTTATGTGTCCATCCCAAGCAGCAGTTTCGCGATGGTATTTAAAGGATTCTTTATCCTTTCGCGTTTTTGATGTGTCAAAGATACACGGTCGTGGTCGTGGCTACTTGAGTGTTCTAACGTGGGGGAGTGGTTATCCCTCCACCCACTTTTGTTAGTCCAAACATGTGGCCACGAGCTCGATCGGGAGTGGTGCGTTCGTGGGAACGTGGCCATGCTCTTAAGGGATTGTGTGTCCACGTTCCCAATTTACGCAACCACTTCAAGCAGCAGTATCTAAATTGGCACATCTTTTGCATTTTTGTTTCGCGTCTGGATGGTACTATGAAGATACAGATTTTTAGAGTGTTTGTGGGGTTCCAAGTTTGATATTTCGTGTCGTTTTATTAATAATTGATTTTATTTCAGATCTTCAGATGGCAGATTGGGATAGACGCTTTATGTGTCCATCCCAAGTAGCAGTTTCGCAATCGTATTTAAAGGATTCTTTATCCTTGCGCGTACTGGATATATTAAATTTTTATTTTACGCTTCCAAGCTCTTTATTTCGGGTCGTGTTTTTAATTAATGATTTTATTTCAGATCTTCAGATGGCAGATTGGGATAAACGCTTTATGTGTCCATCCCAAGCAGCAGTTTCGTGATCGTATTTAAAGGATTCTTTATCCTTTCGCGTTTTTGATGTGTCAAAGATACACGGTCGTGGTCGTGGCTACTTGAGTGTTCTAACGTGGGGGAGTGGTTATCCCTCCACCCACTTATGTTAGTCCAAACATGTGGCCACGAGCTCGATCGGGAGTGGTGCGTTCGTGGGAACGTGGCCATGCTCTTAAGGGATTGTGTGTCCACGTTCCCAATTTACGCAACCACTTCAAGCAGCAGTATCCCAATTGGCATATCTTTTGCATTTTTGTTTCGCGTCTGGATGGTACTATGAAGATACAGATTTTTAGAGTGTTTGTGGGGTTACACCTTTTATCTGTATCTTCACGTACCCCAGAATAATTTTTGAATTCACGCTTCCAAGCTTGGTATTTCGTGTCGTTTTATTAATTATTGATTTTATTTCAGATCTTCAGATGGCAGATTGGGATAGACGCTTTATGTGTCCATCCCAAGTAGCAGTTTCGCAATCGTATTTAAAGGATTCTTTATCCTTGCGCGTACGGGATATATTAAATTTTTATTTTACGCTTCCAAGCTTTTTAATTCGGGTCGTGTTTTTAATTAATGATTTTATTTCAGATCTTCAGATGGCAGATTGGGATAGACGCTTTATGTGTCCATCCCAAGTAGCAGTTTCGCGATCGTATTTAAAGGATTCTTTATCCTTGCGCGTACGGGATATATTAAATTTTTAATTTACGCTTCCAAGCTTTTTAATTCGGGTCGTGTTTTTAATTTAAGATTTTATTTCAGATCTTCAGATGGCAGATTGGGATAGACGCTTTATGTGTCCATCCCAAGCAGCAGTTTAGCGATCGTATTTAAAGGATTTTTTATCCTTGCGCGTACGGGATATATTAAATTTTTAATTTACGCTTCCAAGCTCTTTAATTCAGGTCGTGTTTTTAATTAATGATTTTATTTCAGATCTTCAGATGGCAGATTGGGATAGACGCTTTATGTGTCCATCCCAAGTAGCAGTTTCGCGATCGTATTTAAAGGATTCTTTATCCTTGCGCGTACGGGATATATTAAATTTTTAATTTACGCTTCCAAGCTTTTTAATTCGGGTCGTGTTTTTAATTAATGATTTTATTTCAGATCTTCAGATGGCAGATTGGGATAGACGCTTTATGTGTCCATCCCAAGTAGCAGTTTCGCGATCGTATTTAAAGGATTCTTTATCCTTGCGCGTACGGGATATATTAAATTTTTATTTTACGCTTCCAAGCTTTTTAATTCGGGTCGTGTTTTTAATTAATGATTTTATTTCAGATCTTCAGATGGCAGATTGGGATAAAAGCTTTATGTGTCCATCCCAAGCAGCAGTTTCGCGATCGTATTTAAAGGATTCTTTATCATTTCGCGTTTTTGATGTGTCAAAGATACACGGTCGTGGTCGTGGCTACTTGAGTGTTCTAACGTGGGGGAGTGGTCATCCCTCCACCCACTTATGTTAGTCCAAACATGTGGCCACGAGCTCGATCGGGAGTGGTGCGTTCGTGGGAACGTGGCCATGCTCTTAAGGGATTGTGTGTCCACGTTCCCAATTTACGCAACCACTTCAAGCAGCAGTATCCCAATTGACACATCTTTTGCATTTTTGTTTCGCGTCTGGATGGTACTATGAAGATACAGATTTTTAGAGTGTTTGTGGGGTTACACCTTTTATCCGTATCTTCACGTACCCCAGAATAATTTTTGAATTCACGCTTCCAAGTTTGATATTTCGTGTCGTTTTAATAATTATTGATTTTATTTCAGATCTTCAGATGGCAGATTGGGATAGACGCTTTATGTGTCCATCCCAAGTAGCAGTTTCGCAATCGTATTTAAAGGATTCTTTATCCTTGCGCGTACGGGATATATTAAATTTTTATTTTACGCTTCCAAGCTTTTTAATTCGGGTCGTGTTTTTAATTAATGATTTTATTTCAGATCTTCAGATGGCAGATTGGGATAGACGCTTTATGTGTCCATCCCAAGCAGCAGTTTCGCGATCGTATTTAAAGGATTCTTTATCCTTGCGCGTACGGGATATATTAAATTTTTTCTTTACGCTTCCAAGCTTTTTAATTCGGGTCGTGTTTTTAATTAATGATTTTATTTCAGATCTTCAGATGGCAGATTGGGATAGACGCTTTATGTGTCCATCCCAAGCAGCAGTTTCGCGATCGTATTTAAAGGATTCTTTATCCTTTCGCGTTTTTGATGTGTCAAAGATGCACGGTCGTGGTCGTGACTATTTGAGTGTTCTAACGTGGGGAAGTGGTTATCCCTCCACCCACTTATGTTAGTCCAAACATGTGGCCACGAGCTCGATCGGGAGTGGTGCGTTCGTGGGAACGTGGCCATGCTCTTAAGGGATTGTGTGTCCACGTTTCCAATTTACGCAACCACTTCAAGCAGCAGTATCTAAATTGGCACATCTTTTGCATTTTTGTTTCGCGTCTGGATGGTACTATGAAGATACAGATTTTTAGAGTGTTTGTGGGGTTACACCTTTTATCCGTATCTTCACGTACCCTAGAATAATTTTTGAATTCACGCTTCCAAGCTTGGTATTTCGTGTCGTTTTATTAATTATTGATTTTATTTCAAATCTTCAGATGGCAGATTGGGATAGACGCTTTATGTGTCCATCCCAAGTAGCAGTTTCGCGATCGTATTTAAAGGATTCTTTATCCTTGCGCGTACTGGATATATTAAATTTTTATTTTACGCTTCCAAGCTCTTTAATTCGGGTCGTGTTTTTAATTAATGATTTTATTTCAGATCTTTAGATGGCAGATTGGGATAGACGCTTTATGTGTCCATCCCAAGTAGCAGTTTCGCGATCGTATTTAAAGGATTCTTTATCCTTGCGCGTACGGGATATATTAAATTTTTTCTTTACGCTTCCAAGCTTTTTAATTCGGGTCGTGTTTTTAATTAATGATTTTATTTCAGATCTTCAGATGGCAGATTGGGATAAACGCTTTATGTGTCCATCCCAAGCAGCAGTTTCGCGATCGTATTTAAAGGATTCTTTATCCTTTCGCGTTTTTGATGTGTCAAAGATACACGGTCGTGGTCGTGGCTACTTGAGTGTTCTAACGTGGGGAAGTGGTTATCCCTCCACCCACTTATGTTAGTCCAAACATGTGGCCACGAGCTCGATCGGGAGTGGTGCGTTCGTGGGAACGTGGCCATGCTCTTAAGGGATTGTGTGTCCACGTTTCCAATTTACGCAACCACTTCAAGCAGCAGTATCTAAATTGGCACATCTTTTGCATTTTTGTTTCGCGTCTGGATGGTACTATGAAGATACAGATTTTTAGAGTGTTTGTGGGGTTACACCCTTTATCCGTATCTTCATGTTCCCCAGAATAATTTTTGAATTTACGCTTTGAAGCTTGGTATTTCGTGTCGTTTTGTTAATTATTCATTTTATTTCAGATCTTCAGATGGCAGATTGGGATAGACGCTTTATGTGTCAATCCCAAGCAGCAGTTTCGTGATTGGGATAGAGTCTTAATGTATCTGTTCCAAGTTTCAGTTTAGTGACTTTTCGTTTTCTTAGAATTATTTATCCTTTCGCGTCCGGATCGTGTCAAAGATACAGAATTGTCAGAGTGTGGGGAGACAATTGTATCCTATTGCATTACACGGATGAATGTGTGATGGTGGGGAAAGATACACATTTTATCCAGCAATTGAAAATTTGGCACATCTGTTGGATTTACGCTTTTTTATTCCATTTTAGGCTCTTTTAGGCCGGACGTTCGCGTCCAGGTCGTGCCAATTATACAGAATTGTCAGTGTGGGGTGACGTCTGTATAGCGCTGCATTGCACGGTTGCGAATGTGTGTGTGTGGGGTGAAACAAACATTGCAGCCAGCAGTAGTTGGTACATCTGTTGAATGCTCGCAACTTTTTTTTTTAACGGCCGGGTCGTACTAAAAGGGTACAGGTTTTGTCAGAGCGTGGGGTGACGACTGTATCCTCTCTAGTATACCCGAGTAATTATAAATCGAAGCAGGTCGTGCCAATGTACAGGATTGATGATCAGTCTCGCGGTTGGGATGAGCAGTTCTCCTTATTTCCGGGAGCTGTAGACTGTACCGACTACATTGCACGGTTGAATGTATGCTAGTGGGGCAAGACGTACATTGCAGCCAGTAGTTGAAAATTTGGCACATCTGTTGGACTTCGCTTTTTTTTATAGCGGCCCTGTGATCTTTTTTTTTTTTAATTGGTCGTTCCATATAGAAATAGTTGACACGGAGGATACTAGATCTTATCTGGTACATCAAAGTAATTGCCGCGTTTCAGCTCTCGTGATTGGTTTAGTAGGGCTTTTTTTCATACAGAATAGTTTGAGATTGGATTTGTCATTGGGTTTGGGAATTTGGTTAGGGAAAGGGTATTTTTAGGGAGCTGGCTATTTCTTTTGTTTAATCTTGTGGGGTTTGGGTTTTAATTGCAATATGGGTTTATGGGGTTTTAGTTGGGGGATGTGGTTGGAAATAGGGATCGTTGTTTTCGGAGCACAGCATCTTGAAACGGTTATGCAAAGTGCTGCTGAATGGGTATTGTTGTACCAAGTAACAGTTTTCGTGGTCGATTTTGAAGGGCTTTTATTCCTGTCGTGTTTTTAGTAAAGTCCTCACGCGGATGATTGGTCCAAATTCCAACTGTCTTTACGCATACGGTTTCGAGAAAAAGTATTCGCTAGTGTTTAAGTAAAATGTAGTTTTGTATTCGGGCGCGCTAATGAGTTGTGGAAATATAGCAGCTTCCAGAGATAGCAGAGCAGTTTCCTGAACCAGCCTGGGATCACTTGGTATGAATGGTAAGAATCAGTTTACTATATTTTGGAAGTAGAAATAGCATTCTTCTAAAAGTCTCAAAATTTCTAATTAATTTTTGTTTGTTAATTTCAGATCGTCTCGTGGAGGGTTGCAGTAGATGCCTAATGCACGAAAATCTGTACCAAGTAACAGTTTTTGTGGTCGGTTTTAAAGGGCTTTTAGTCCGGTCGTGTCGGGTTCTTAATTAAAGTCCTTACGCGGATGGTTGGTCCAAATTCCAACTGTCTTTACGCATACATTTTCGAGAAAAAGTATTTATTAAATTCGTTAGTGTTTAAGTGTCAATTATTTTTATTATTTTTAAATATTCGGGCGCGTTTTTTTGCGTGTATGTGTGTGTGTGAAAAGTGTCATTAAATCAAGATAATTTTTGATAAAGTAATTACCAAAAAGTGAAAAAAAATCTAAAATTGGTAATAGTGAAATTGCAAAAAAAAAGGCAATTAAAACAGTGTTAAAATTAGCAGCTTGCAGAATGCTGATAAGCAGTTTCCTGAACATTTATTCCTGAGATTCTCATGTGTTGGATGCAACACATGGACTGGTTGACATCGCTTCGTATCAATGGTCAGATGCATGTTTTCTATATTACCTATTTTATTTTTTTCAGGTTTCGTGTTTCGGGTCGCGTCGCGATTTATTATTTATTTTCTTCACATTTCATTTAGAACCTTGAACCCTTATCCTTGAACTCCTTTCCTATCCTGGGAGCGAGTTGGTTCGTCCTCGTCGTGCTCCTGGAATGTTGCGATAAATGACAATTCATCCTCGTTTTGGACGTTGTCATTTATTTCAACTACTAAACACCAACAACCGGTCGGTCATTTTTAATCATCTGGGTCGTACCAGACTGTTTTTTTTATTGTATTGGGCATGGGGTTGTGGGTTGGGAATGAGGGTTGGGGATGGGGTATGGGATGGGGTATGGGAATGGGAAACAGGGTTGGGATAGGGGATTTAGGTATTGGTTGGGAGTAAGAAATAGGGTTGGGATAGGGGATTTAGGTATTGGCTGGGATGGGTATGAAGTTGGGGTTAGGAGTGGGACCTGAGGGTTTGGGTTTGGGTTTTGGGCATTCGTCGTTGCTGTTCCGAGCAGCAGTTTTTATTTTCGAATTCAATGGACATGTTATTCTATCGGTTTTTTATGCGCGACACTTGATGCGATAATCGTTCTCTATCAGAAAAAGCTTTGTGTCTTTCGTGTTCGTTACTAACAGAGAGTTGCTGCAGTTTTCGTGGTCGGTTTCCAAAGGCTTTTTTATCCGGTTGTATCTTCAAGTCCTCACGCGGTTTTTGGTGCAAACTCCAACTGTCTTTACGCATCCGGAATCGGGAGAAGTATTAAGTAAATTCCTTAGTGTTTATGTGTTTTGGTTATCATATCTTTTGAACTTACGCCGGTTTAGCGTCTGGTTTCTTAAATTTTCATAATTTTTCGCGTCTAAGTGTACTATGAAGATACAGATTTTTAGAGTGTTTGTGGGGTTACACCTTTTATCCGTATCTTCACGTACCCCAGAATAATTTTTGAATTCACGCTTCCAAGCTCTTTAATTCAGGTCGTGTTTTTAATTAATGATTTTATTTCAGATCTTCAGATGGCAGATTGGGATAGACGCTTTATGTGTCCATCCCAAGCAGAAGTTTCGCGATCGTATTTAAAGGATTTTTTATCCTTTCGCGTTTTTGATGTGTCAAAGATACACGGTCGTGGTCGTGGCAACTTGGGTGTTCTAACGTGGGGGAGTGGTCATCCCTCCACCCACTTATGTTAGTCCAAACATGTGGCCACGAGCTCGATCGGGAGTGGTGCGTTCGTGGGAACGTGGCCATGCTCTTAAGGGATTGTGTGTCCACGTTCCCAATTTACGCAACCACTTCAAGCAGCAGTATCCCAATTGGCACATCTTTTGCATTTTTGCTTCGCGTCTAGATGGTACTATGAAGATACAGATTTTTAGAGTGTTTGTGGGGTAACACCCTTTATCTGTATCTTCACGTACCCCAGAATAATTTTTGAATTTACGCTTTCAAGCTTGGTATTTCGTGTCGTTTTGTTAATTATTCATTTTATTTCAGATCTTCAGATGGCAGATTGGGATAGACGCTTTATGTGTCCATCCCAAGTAGCAGTTTCGCGATCGTATTTAAAGGATTCTTTATCCTTGCGCGTACGGGATATATTAAATTTTTAATTTACGCTTCCAAGCTTGGTATTTCGTGCCGTTTTGTTAATTATTCATTTTATTTCAGATCTTCAGATGGCAGATTGGGATAGACGTTTTATGTGTCCATCCCAAGTAGCAGTTTCGCGATCGTATTTAAAGGATTCTTTATCCTTGCGCGTTTTTGATGTGTCAAAGATACACGGTCGTGGTCGTGGCTACTTGAGTGTTCTAACGTGGGGGAGTGGTCATCTCTCCACCCACTTATGTTAGTCCAAACATGTGGCCACGAGCTCGATCGGGAGTGGTGCGTTCGTGGGAACGTGGCCATGCTCTTAAGGGATTGTGTGTCCACGCTCCCAATTTACGCAACCATTTCAAGCAGCAGTATCCAAATTGGCACATCTTTTGAGTTTTTGTTTCGCGTCTGGATGGTACTATGAAGATACAGATTTTTAGAGTGTTTGTGGGGTTACACCTTTTATTCGTATCTTCACGTACCCCAGAATAATTTTTGAATTCACGCTTCCAAGCTTGGTATTTCGTGTCGTTTTGTTAATTATTCATTTTATTTCAGATCTTCAGATGGCAGATTGTACGTCCATACGGTTTCGAGAAAAAGTATTCATTAAATTCGCTAGTGTTTAAGTAAAATGTAGTTTTGTATTCGGGCGCGCTAATGAGTTGTGGAAATATAGCAGCTTCCAGAGATAGCAGAGCAGTTTCCTGAACCAGCCTGAGATCACTTGGTATGAATGGTAAGAATCAGTTTACTATATTTTGGAAGTAAAAATAACATTCTTCTCAAAGTCTCAAAATTTCTAATTAATTTTTGTTTTTTAATTTCAGATCGTCTCGTGGATGGTTGCAGTAGATGCCTAATGCACGAAAATCTGTACCAAGTAACAGTTTTTGTGGTCGGTTTTAAAGGGCTTTTTACTCCGGTCGCATCGTGTTCTTATTTAAAGTCCTTACGCGGATGGTTGGTCCAAATTCCAACTTTCTTTACGCATACATTTTCGAGAAAAAGTATTAATTAAATTCGTTAGTGTTTAAGTGTCAAGTATTTTTATTATTTTTAAATATTCGTGCGCGTTTTTTTGCGTGTATTTGTGTGTGTGTGTGTGGAAATTGTCATTAAATCAAGATAATTTTTGATAAAGTAATTACCAAAAAGTGAAAAAAAATCTAAAATTGGTAATAGTGAAATTGCAAAAAAAAAGGCAATAAAAGCAGTGTTAAAACTAGCAGCTTGCAGAATGCTGATAAGCAGTTTCCTGAATATTTATTCCTGAGTTTCTCATGTGTTGGATGCAACACATGGACTGGTTGACATCGCTTCGTATCAATGGTCAGATGCATGTTTTCTATTTTATTTTAATTCAGGTTTCGTGTTTCGGGTCGCGTCGCGTTTTATTATTTATTTTCTTCACATTTCATTTAGAACCTTGAACCCTTATCCTTGAACTCCTTTCCTATCCTGGGAGCGAGTTGGTTCGTCCTCGTCGTGCTCCTGGATTTTTGTAATAAATGGCAATGATTCAATTTCATTTTTGTATTCAACATACTTTTAATTTAAATATTAATATTGCCAATTATTACAATAACCAAACACCAACATTTGCATCGATCAAATTTAGCAATTATTCTTCAATTGCTTTCGAGATTTGTGAAATATTTCTCTACAATATAACCGTCATTATAAAATACCAAAATATTCATCAGGAAAAACACAATAACTTTTGAATTAACCACCGTTTTCAGACCATTGCAATATGATTTGTTACAACTTACATCTCGAAATGAAACATGAAAATCGACATTCGTATGGAGTTGTGTTGCTGGTGGTTTTCTTTCAGCCTGTTCGATTGCCGCAGCCGACCAATCCGATTTTCCCAACCAAAAAAACGTTACATATGCGTAGCTATGCGAATTTAACAAAATAATATTTACCGGACAAATTGTGTATTAAAATTAAATTTAAAAAATATTAAACTACATAAAACGTTTTTAAAAAAAATGAATCAGTAAATTATATATTGTGCGAATTTAATGAATATGATTCAGAATAAATATTCATTCAATTAAGACGTTATATAAGACTATGTCTATTATTTAGTAAACTTAATCAAATAAATTCTTTAATATTCAAGCACAACTCCTCCAAAGCTCAAATAATAGTTCAAGCGAGACGGTTTTTACTCCCAAGAGTGTTCAAGAGAATTAAAATCAAAATCGAAATTACTCAAGGCGTGGGCGATCGCTCTTTGTACACAGAAAGTGAATTGATTCGTCTGAAATTCTCAAATTATAGTAATCAATTCCACACATTTTGTCATCTGCGAAAACTGCAAATACACGAACATTGTATTCCCCAATTGGGGGTCGCGAAAACCGAGCCGACGAAACCGTTTCAAATCGACAGTGTGATCGCGCTGATTATTATTTTACCCTATTCCCAGAAAAAACATTAAGGGATGTTTATTCGTGGTACATATTTTTTAGTTTGAATTCTTTTACAAATGAACCGTAGCAGAATTCAAAATAATTGCCAAGTGATACCACGAATTCACCTCGAAACAAAAATCAATTTTCATCATCTGGCTTTAAGACGAACTTTCATGAATATATTAGTATGAAGGCAAATCACGCCAAAATATAATATATATTAAAAAATAAAAAGTGTTCTAAGGATTTTCAAATTTAAATTGTGAAGCATTAAAATTTATTATTGTAGGATTCCTAGTAGGAGGTGAGCAGCAGCATACCTATACATTCTTTGCCATGAGGAAACTAAAATGCCTCTGATTTTTGTAGTCTCTAAAAATCTTTATGTCTGAACTGTTTATAAAAATAAACCTGTAAAATATGGGATATCATGTCATATCATGTCATAAAACAATGCAATTTTTTTTCAAAATCGTTTATTGACAGAATTTCAACATAACATAAGACATTTTCACATTTTCACATTGATACTTGCATACAAAACAGTATATCATTTCTTAGAAACTTTACAATTTTATTCTTACAGAAACATTTAACGCATTGCTACCACTAGACTTAATAGAATCCATGGCATTAAGCGAAAACCAAATTCATCCCCTGTGAAATTGCACATAACATTGTGCCGAGGTGCTTTCGTGTGAGAATCCCCGATGAAATTATTTTATTCTATTCTGCTAGACACACTGCACACACGGTACACATTACACCCCGCTCGTGCAACATATGAGGACGCCATACATAATTTATGTAACGTTCATATCGTGCTGAACACACAAGCAGTGTAGACGTGTTTTTTTACTGGATATATTTGCGTCTAATGTGTATTTGTTCATTGTAAGCGAGTATCAAAAACGCTGCTTGGTACAATTTTCATCTCAAGATATGGTGTTTACTTTGCCAGCATATATGCAGACGATGTATAATTTTTGTGAGTTAAGAAGTCGCTCTGCTAGTTACTTGTCTGAATGCATTTCTCGACGTTGCGAGGCATCATCGGAATGTCACTGGAGGATGTGATGAATTTCTGCGAATTGGTGTGACTAGAATATGCTGCATTGCCTTCTTGGTGTGCTTCTTTTAAAACAATATTGAGCCATCCCAGGAGAAATTAAGGTAACAGCTTCATTCATCATTTTAAGAAGCAGTCTGTGGCCGTCGGTTGTTGTGGTTTTGTTCTGTAAAGGATGGAAATTATTTTTAATTAATAAAACTCTCTTAAATTTTTATTACAAATCTTTAGTTAACACTTTTAAGTAATTTAATCCTATTAAATTAAGGAGTAACATATTGTTCTGAATTAATATATGTTCCCGCAATCATTTTAAAGCAATAATAATCCTTACAATGCTATTTAAATTGCATGGAAAGCGTTAGTAAATCCTTTTACATATATAAATTCTAAATGATTTTTGCAATGAAACTTTTATGTCGCGTCAACGATGGATGTTTACGTTCTCACATAATGAATATTCGTTTCAGCACATTCATTTGAATGTACAACTTAACCAAGAAGCCGATAAATATTCAAAACGAACGAATGGAAGTTCAACGTAATAAGTTAATCCTCTTACAATACTCACTCACAACCAGATGAAATAAAACTTTGATTTACGCTAAAGTACACGAGTTGGATTCAAATAAAAGTTTAAAGACGAAAGCCGCATTGTCAGTGGAATTGGTGAAAGGAATTCAAAGTTCCAGATTTGTGGTTCAACGTGTACCTTCTCATTATATTATGAATTTACTGGGTTTCTGGAGAATGTGGGTTAAGGAATTTAGAGCGCGACTTCAATTGAAATTATCCGTGCATTAGGACAATTTAATTTAAGAAATTAACAACCAATTGCAGAAAATGGTATAATTTTTACGCAGCCTAGTTTTTATAAATTTCCGTAAAAATTTCATTGATGAGTTTAACAATTTTTTCAAAATTAAATTTAAACATAAAAAAGTTGTGGTTTCACTTTTGTTAGTTACTCTACGAAGCGATAGAAAATCTACGCAGATTTAAAATTACCCCACACTATTTTTCAACAACCCCTAAATGGCAACAATCGAATGTTAAACAAATGAAGCTCATCACAAAATTCACTAGAGAGATGAATGCGCCCACCATTGTAGACTCACCATAGATTTCAAATTAACCCTTAAACATTATGCGGATCTCCTTCGTTCAATGAGCCATGCAGCGTGTTTTATTGGTAGTCAATTATTCCAATTAACTGATGCTCTAATGGGAAAATTCCCTTGTCCTTTAAAAACTTTAGACTGTTTATAGAACTTCGGTTTTTTTTAGGAATTAATTTTCTTTAATCAGGCTAATTTAAGCGTGAATTTCTTATATGGAAAATAATGGTTCGTAGAATAATTTAACATTTTAAGCGAAAGTTTGTTGTTTTGTAATACACTTTAATTGCGGAAATGCTGGTAATTTTTATGCAAAAAAATAAAATTCTTTCAGCTTAAATAAGACTTTAGAAAACTTTGCTTTTTTAAACTTAACCAAAAAGGGCTCTAACGCTTTCCTTTGAAGTCCATTAAATACCTCATGCTACAGTGAAAGGCTTAAATAACTACGGTTTTTTTTTGAACATAACCCATAAAACGTCACAAAAAAATGTCAAAAGATTTACCGGGACAATCTTGTTCCACAACGTCAAATAAACAATTGAAGCGGCGTACAAAAATCACCACGAGCTTACCATGTGCTCACTTTAAAGTGACGGATTTAGAGTGCTTATGTGTGTATGTGTTGGTGTGCACCAAAAGTGCTTTCGTTGGAACAAATAAAGGAAAATGGGAAAAAATTTGAATTTCCGGAAATCCAGGATTTCTCTTTCAATGGATGGATATATTCGTGAGAAGCGAATGCAGGGCAGATTGTTATGAAATTGTCATGCTGAAGGCAAAACGGAATTTGTAAGTATAACAATATTAAGTTGTTATCTTCATATGGTTTCCGGAATCCTTTATCAGTTATTGTATTATTAGCACATCCTTCTGCTTCATATATTGTGACGTATTGTGTATAGAAATTCAAGCTCAGATTTCTCCTATCTAAAACCATAATTATCTCTTCTTAAAAAGGACATTCAATAGCAGGAGATAGTGAATTAAAAATTAATTTAGAAGCTGTAAACAACTGTACAATAGTTGTGCAGTTTTAAATTACGTGTGTGGCGTAAGAAATGAAATATGTTTGTTGGCTTCCCCAACAATTTTTACCGAGGAATTAAGTCAACCAAAAATGGTAGAAGACTTGCCGTGACGTTTTTCACAATACAAACAAATAAAATGTGAGGCATGCCAACAGAATGCGTGAATAGAAAACCTCAAAATTGTACTTTCAATTATGCTAATGACATTCGCGCATATAAATATGCAAATTCTTAATATTAACACAAAATTCCCTTTTGTGTGTAAATATTTGGGGCAGACAAGCCATATAGTGGGGGGGGGAGGGGGATGCAGGAAAATTTTTAACTGAAAAATTGATGAAGCCCATTTAATAATGTACACTTGTGTTTGAATGTGCGCTAAGTCCTCGCTTAAAGCTTCGTCTTTCACATGCTGTGTTGTGTGTACTTTCACATGCCGGCATATGCCAGAGGGCTCTTCCATCTGGCATGCGAGATCGCTCTGTTGGCACCGCTAACAGTACGTTCACGAGTGTGGAAAGCTGGAAGTGTACTTTTGTTCCATACACACTTGCACACACACTCGCACTACACTCAGCATCCCTATTTGTTGTATGCTTTTTTTTTTTTTCCTCCCGCATTGCCATGAGAAAATTAGATTTTCTTTTCGTTTATATTCGCCTCTATTGCTGATGTAAGTACGCTTACACACATATTGGGGGTTTGAGGCAAATATATGTGTGTTGTGTGTACCCTACTTTTGAGTATAGAAACTTGAAGACTTATATATCAGAGAATTTGCAAAAATGTAAAAAAAGGAAAAAAGAATTGAGAAGATGAAGAGAAGAAAAAACATATACAACTCCAAAAATTGCGACGGCAGAAAATCGAAACGCGTTGGTAGAAGAAAGGATGAAAGTAAGGGAAAAAATGTGCAAAATAAAAATCAATGGAAATTCCTGGAGGCACCGTTGAAGTAAGTATTACGACTTGTGCACGATTGTGTGGGGCGTGCCTGATTGCTGAAGTGTCCTGACATGCAGAGCAGTACACAATTTCAATTCAAGTTAAATTCGAAAAGTGGGTTATGCTGATGATTTAAAGCGCGACATACGCCTTTCAAATGTTAATGCGCCGTTCTCAATTTATTTTTAAATTGTATTATATTTAAATTTTATTAAAAACGTGTTTTTCTGATGCACTTTTATTAAAAGCTCCGTACTTGCAGATTTGAAACGAATAAAAAATAAAATGGGATAGATTTTGCGAAGAAAAATTGTTGCATAAAAATTGTAATTAAAATAGATAGATATTCCAAATAATCCGCTGACGTAGGCACTGAAGGATTAATTTATTCTATCCTGTTGAATTAGTTATTTAAGAATCAAATAACTATCCCTATTCTATTTATAATTGCGAGGTTTACAAAAATCTTCAATCAATTCGAAACCGCTCTAAAAATATAATCTTTTTCCACCTTATTTGTTCATGTATATTCAAAATGTGATGGTGGAAACTCCTCTTCTGAAGCAGTGGCTAAATTAATCAGCAAACCGCCACTGATCACTGCCATATACCATATCGACTGTAGTCGCATAGTGTAACAAACCCTTTTCGATTTCATACACAATATAGCCAGCTACTTAATATAGTCATATATAAAAGTTCAGCATACACACATTCACGCTCCCCTAATGGATTTGACCATTACCCTGTCAATTTGTCAGTTGATTCTAAAAAAAAAGGATAACATCAATCAATGTTAGGAGAAGAACAAATCCATTTAAGTTGCTTGTCGTTCACTCCATCGATAGAAAGATACATTGAGCGACTCTAAAGAAATAGTTTCCATTGCATGAATGTACAAGTATAGAACTTTAGAAGAAAGAAGCCAAATCTGCGGAGAGCATCAAGATCAAGTGGGTAAAACAGAAGCAGTTAAGGAATATTTATTTACCCACTTGCTTCACCACTATACAAGAAGGGGTGGAAAACATTTGGCACTGAATCCAATTTATGTAATACATCGAATCCCGTTGTGATTTGAATTTTTTGAGTAAAAAAAAAAAACAACTCAATGGCATCCAACACCCCTCTTCAGTTTTTTTTTTGTACGTATGTCGTACAACCAATTGGTGGAAAGCTTTTGCTATATGTCGACTAATGTAAGTGTGTGTGTATTGGGCAAACAAAGGACATTTAATGCATTAAGGTTTTCTTGTAGAAAGTTAGGCAGATGAGCACAATTTAAAATCACCTTGCGTCCTTCAACTGTGCTGGTATAAATTAAAGCCACATTTAATATATATATATTTGTGCTTTTGAATATTTTGGTGAAGCTATATAGTGTCCTTGCGTGTGTGTGTGTGTGTGTGTGTGTGTGTGTGTGTGTGTGTGTGTGTGTGTGTGTGTGTGTGTACTTCATGAACAAAGTTTTTTTTTGAACTGGATGGAAATTCGTTTACGAAAAGCTCTGAAAACAATTTCACGCCCAATTCACAACAATTTAAGTTGCGCCACAACTGCTCAACAAATTTTCATGTCTCTGCGAAAATTTTGTCCATTTTGTGTATCGGTTGTCTGGACTTGATGCAGCAAATATTCCTTCTTCTTTTTCCTCTTTTTTTTTGATGTTGACAAGAAGCTTAAAATGTTCGAGTGCCCTTTTAATAAGGTTAAGTAATAATCGTGTTATTAATGGCTGAACTGATCTGTTTATTGCATATAACATAATATTCCAGGATGCTGTATATTATTATCCTTATATTTATGATTTTGTTATGTGGTCACAAGTAATTATAATTTATGTGGGGAATCAAGTATGGAATCGTTATCCCCATTTTATTAAGAGGGAAATTTCTGCTTTCTGTGTTGGAATAGCTTTAAAAAATAGGGCGAAAAAAAACTTATAAAACTTTAAAACAATAATTTTGCGAATATTTTGAAGGTAATTTATATTAAAATGACAACTTTATTGTTCATTTTATGGCATCATTTAAAAAAAAACTCAATTCAAACCGCATTTTATAAATACTGTCCAGATCATAACATAAAGTTTTGAGTCCTTTGAGTTACAAGAGAAACCCCATGAAAGACAAAATCTGTCGTTTGCTACATTTCCATAATCCATAAAATTTACACAGAAATTGGAGACAGTAAATTCTATTTGCCAAAGTTCCAAAATAAACATCAATATTGACGATACAAACATTTTGGTAAGTGCTTCAACTCTTTCCAATCCCAATTGGTGACCAATTTCAGCACTATATTATTATGTATACAAGTTACAATTTATGGGGACGCTGAATTAAGGGGCAGTTGTGGTCAAACAAAATCGTATTGAAGCTCACGAGATTGAACAAAAGTCTAAATGCTTTTTATTGTTAGAAAAAATGTTTGTCATGCTGGTGCGGGTTGATTGTGATTTATCATCAATCAGGATCTCTTTTTGGAATGTGGTTTTAGTGTTTTTCTGGAACGAATTGCAAATATTTTGACGAACTTAGTTGCGACCCTTTTAAATTGGGGAGGGTAGTGAAATTGTAAATGCATTGTTGCAAAATTTAAGATCCATTTGTGATCGTAAATCTCAAATTTTAAGGAAAGCAAAGTTAAAATAGAAAAATGTTTTATAAAAGGCCAAAAAATAAAATTTTCAACATAACATGTTCTTAAACTGCCAGATGAGGCAACATTTACTGCTTGTATGAATGTAGATACAATGAAAGGGGTCATTTCGATACGCTCAATAAAATTTATGTACCAAGTGATGTTGACAAATGGTCAAATCACTGATTTAAGTAAGCCTGAAAGCTTGACAACTCTTTATCTCGTGAATATATATACTACAAACTCAGTCTCAATGTGTGCATGTCAGACAATTCCTCACTCCGCCTGCCATCATGCTCTCAAGGTCTGATTTATGTAGCGCCCCATATCCTTAAATGTTTTGGGTTTGGCAATTATTTTTTGACGATGGAAAATCGATAAGTTTTCTATTCAACCATCTGAAAACGTTGATGAATTTTAAATTAAATAATCGCTAATATTGCTTGCATCTTATAAACATCACAATTTATATTATAGCAAGAAATATCTTGAGAGAATTACCACCCCATCATCCTGCGATTATATGGAACACAATGCAGCATGTGATAAGAGCGCATACAGCGGAAAATTGCAGTATATTAATGCCACACAGTCAACCCTAAAATTAAACCGCCCACTTGTCACAATAAACATAAACACAATCATCCGCATGCACACGCAATATACCCGAACTACATTATATTGCATAATGTAGAGAGATTTTCAATAAATTTTGGCAAAATCACCCAACTCCCCAAACCATATTCTCCAAGTCTTCACCCCTTTTCCGTGTTCAGACTTGTACATGTGCAATAAGGAAGTTGCATAAATTATTTAACGATAAATGATTTATGTGTATCGCTCGAGGCAGTGTTCAGATACAAAGTGAAATTTCTTAACTGAAAATTAAATTTGCTGCAACAATAGTGAATATGGGGGATGTGCATATGAGAAAGCTATGCTTTCTTCTCAGAAAGTCACACAATTTGTGAAAAACTTTTCCTGCAATATAATTTTCCTTGATGTAAATAATATTTTATCAATTTTCAATAGCTATATTTTGTTTTATTTGTAAGACTTTGCTGCTTTAATTATAAAAGCGTTTATTTATTAATCGTATCATAAAGCCGATGATTTATTGCAATCCAAAATTGTTTAAGCGTATTATTAATGAAAATTATAAACACATTTAGTGGTCACAGTATTGTTAGAAATTTAATTTCGGGAAACATTAAAAGTATGCCAAAAAATATGCAATTGCAGCAATGTAGGCTATTAAATAAACCTGCTTAAATTATTTTTTTAAATTAAATCTTATTTTAAAAAGTCATAAAGTGAATTTGAATTAAATGTGATCTAAGTAATACTTTAATTAAATTTAAAGAATTGAACATTTTAACATTTGAGCCATAAAGAACTCTTTACAATTTTTCACCCCACAACAAAAGCCACCTGATTTTCTTCAACCAAACATCATAAATTGTGCAGGCAATACCGCGATAAAGTTGACACAAAAACTAAACCGGATAAAAACCGCAAATTCACCATGAAGAATATTAATATCCGGAGAAAAGCCATTAACTTCTGGAAACAATTAGCCGAACAAATTGAATTCAAATGCAATTACTGCATTGGTGGATGCCATAGTAGAATATTCTATTCAATAGCAACTTCCACCAAATGCACAACTCAATAGAAAGGGAAGCTATATCCTTGCACATTTATCGATAAATAATTATAAACTATATTGCAGAATTTACTGACTATATTGTTGTTAGAGCTAACAATATGGAAAATTTATTACAATCCAAAAAGGCATATAACATACCTACCTACCATTGCGCAGAGATTCAATTCAAGCATATACCAGAAAGACGATGTAGGAAGACATCAACCATTGTTTATTTCTATATATATAGAATGTAAAACTATATATGGCATTGTGTAAATGGAGGCTTACAAATAAGCGCAAGGAACTGAAATCTCAGGATGAATGTAACATGTGGAAACAGTGCAGCATTCTGTCTATTTGATTATGGAACATGCATCGACCTTATTACGATAAAGCAGTTGCATTTCCTTCCTGCATGAAGGAAACATGCAAAATACGTGCAGTTGTAACTTATATATATAAAGGTACACGTATTTGTCTGATATGTTGTTATATATTTTAATGGATGGGGAGGTCAAAACAACGGTCAGTGTTGAGTCAGTGGTGAATTAAATTGCCTTGCAAACGATTAAAGTAGTGTACAAAAGCGTCTTTACAATATATGGTTTAATAAATAGTTAGGTTGGATAATAAAGTAAGGGATGAAAACAATAATGCATTTAAAAAAGAGAGAAAAATTGCTAAAGAGTGCATCATTGTTTTAAATTAATAAGTAGAAAGATTACTGAAATGATTCAATACAATTATTTATTGCCTTTATTTTAAAATGCAATTAATGCACGCACACAAAATACTACTGTAACTGTAATATTGTATAAAGGAAAACTACATAAATGCAGAAAGTTGCACAACACTTACTATTTATTATGAAAATTATTGAAAAAAATTTTTCGAAACAAATTCAATGGCTGTATCAGACTATACCGATTAGTGTTTTCTAGAACTTTCAACTAAATACCTGTGAGTAAAACTCCCAACCACCTTCCTCAATGCATTTTTCTCCAACCACACACAACTGTTAGATTGCTTCAATGTGTTTAATAATACGACTCCATTCAGACTATGTGGCGATAAACATATTTTGCCATGGTTTTGCATATTAGTTTTGCTGGCTCGTTGATTTTGTGGCTCCTTTTTGCACGTTATTATTGCCAAAGTTATGTGTGGATACAATTCCACAACCCATATAATTCGGAATATTGCGCGAATTTGATGGATGAACACGCAACACTGAACTGTAATAAAAATATCTAGCCCCAGCTTGCATACAACTTTCAACCCTTTATGTGGCCTATAAAAGCCGTATTTAAAAATTGCTCAAAAAAAAAGAAGAAGAAGAAGAAAAAGAAGAGTTTCGTATAATAGAGTTAATAATCATGGTGCACCGTCAAAGGTCATGAAATGGCTGTTGTAACTTTATGCCTATACTTTGAAAGCGAGCGTGTGCTCCACTGCGAGTAAATAGTGTGATGTGGAAGTGCAGCGTCAATCGATGGTGTGAAATAAAGTTGCTATGGTTAGTGGCAGAATGATGGTTAGAATGAAAGTTTAACGTGTGCGTTTTTGCACGAAAAATGGGGGAGTGGGCGCAGTACATAAAGTAATTAAAACGTAAAATAACTAAAAAAAAAGTTTGTTTTATTGGGCATGAAAAGGCTGATCGTAAACACATTTCATTTCACATCACAATGTGCATGTGATGGGACGTGATGATTGCGCGTATTATGAAAATGCAAATTAGAAATCATTTTACGGATTTACCCGCCCCACCCCCCCCCTCTTAACAAATAATCGGTTTCATAATGCCGTTAAAAATTAACGTGTACATCCGGGGGTGTAAAAGATGAATTACTTTTCATCCGGTTAAATCACTTGCAAACAGCAAACTACAATATAACTTCACTCCAATATGCACTATTAACCTAAATGTTTGGAAACTAGCTGCTGCACCAACATGCAATTTAGTTGAAACTCATGCTTTTACATCTACTTTAACATACAAGTATTGAAAATCAATAAATCATCGAAAGTTTGCAGTAATTGTTCCACTGATAATAAATCATGTGCATCCTCACACAAGAGCACAAGAGCGGATGAAATGTTTTAGTCTCGGTGGTGTCAAAAATGTATCCCACCCCCACCCACCTCTCCCGATTTACCAACTTTTGAACGGCATTAAACTTAACCCACCCACATGCGGAAACATTATATTCTCCTATAACACATAATGACCTCAATTAAATGAATATTTTTATCTCATTACTGCAGCACCCCTCCCCTCCCCACCCTCCCTTTTCACAAAATCACAATGGTTTGAACAATTTCATCTATGAATGCACATTGCAAGTCGGGGTGCAATAACTCATATGCACAACTGCGCGTATCTTAGCAATTTGACAGCACAATCAACACACAGGTATATGGGTCACATATAATGAGGATGCAAGTTGGAACATCCATCCTCATATTATACAATCCACATATTCATGGGGGTAGATTAAATATAGGGGTTGATTTTCAGATGGTAGGCATGTTCCTGTAAGTGTGTGCATATTTGTCAGTTTGTGTATAATGTGGGGGATCCTGTGTAGGGAGCACCGAAAAGGCATTCCAGACATTTTGAAGCACAATGTGACTTGTGAGTAATAACGGTTTACGATGTAATAATGCTGCACTGTGCTGATGATGGGCTTTTCTTATATATAAGATGTAATTATTGTGTAAGGGAGAGAGGTATGTGATTCATTATTTATTTAGGTTGGAATTTTAGAGGTTGTGTCGTTCATCATTAAACCGAATTCCATGTGTCAGACTATTTAACAAAAGCTTATAAAGTTGGTACAGCGGTGCAAGGAACTACCACAACTTAATTTTATTGAAGGTATGGTTGGTTGGTAGAAGTGGCGAGGACCGCGATCAATGCAGTATTAATATTAGCGATTATTTATTACTTACTCAATTCCGTGTTCATTAGGCTTTAATTTATTAAATTGCATAAATCCAGCCAGTAGCGTTTTATGAACTGTGTCAGGATCGTTAGGCGCTTTACTGAAAGATTATTGAGATCATTAAGGAAGTGACTTCCAAATGTAAAGATGTAGTTCAGATAACAAAAATGTTTTCATAAACATTTTGCTTTTAATCATATTTTGTAATTTGGATATTTTTAATTGTCATTCAATGAACGTATCCTGAATTTAGCTTCGCTTTACGTCTAATATACAAAATCCTTAATGAGAAAACACATTGACAATATTAAAACATCAATCCACATACAATGCATGTCACGTGCTATGGCCGTTTCCGCTTCCTGCCATTCATTTGTGGCAATAAAACCAATCTGCTAATAGACACACAATAAATGCGTATTTTATGAGACACAATTTTATGTCTTATTCTCTTTTATTTTTGCAAAAGCTAAACGCATTGCAACCACAAACGTATCCACTAAAATGTCCAATCAATTTTAGCGTGAAATGTGTCACAAATTTTCAGAAATGGCAAAGCTTTCAACACCCTTCCCACCCTTTTTTTATAAAAACACAAACTTACTGTTTTTATATAAAAAAATATGTTGTCATACTAAATTAAATGAGAAATCAATACGCCAAATTAATTTAAAAGAAATTCATGCACTTTAATGTGCAGCTACAATGCAATTAATTAACTTTAATCCATCTCATACAAATGTTACTGCAATCGATTGCATGAGTCATACACGAGAGTGTTAACAAAACATATTATGTGTAATGCAAAGGTGTTGCAAAGAATTGGCTACGTTGGGGGTGGTTTTGCTCTTTTTTGTCGACTCTCCCCTGCACACAAGGGCGCGATATCGTTTGATGTGCAATTTTACTATTTACGAGATATCTCGCAAAGTTGTCAGAACTTATATTATATACTACTACGTAATTGTGAGTTGAATATTTCTCTTGTATAATGTATTCGGCAAAGTATGAGTGAGTGTACAAACTAATATATGAGTACTGGGTACTGGATTTAGGTGCATAATACGAGTACATACGTGCATGTAAGTGCTAAAGCTTGATGCAGAGAACATATATCGTGTGAAATATTTGCCAGTGCACCTGCTGTGTGTTCTCACACTAGTTTTGCTATCATCGTCTGAACCACCACCATATGCCATAACCGAGCGCCAACACCAACTTCGTTTTATGCCACCCACCGCACTCATATACACGGCCCACAATTGCACATATTTTGTACTGCACTATGCATCCAGGAGGCAGTTTTATGATTGCACACACAGTGTTACCTTTGTGCAATTACCCTTCCAGTTTGCCATCATGGTGTAGCGATTATGGCAATGTGATTGAGTTGTTTCGCATACGTCAGACGTGTAAAACCGCGTTGCTATTAAATATTGACAATCACGGCATGCAATACCAAGCAGAAGTTAAATTAAGGGTACATGCTTTTAAATGTGCGGCTTTTCTTTTGACATTTTAAAGGAGCTTAATGTTTTTTAATCTTTAAAAAAAATTATAGTCATCAAGGCTTTTTTATAGGATTTTTATTTTAATTACCTTTTTGTAATTTAAAAATAAATCATTGAATGATTGTAAAGTTACGCAGTAATTCTGTTTATTTAATTGCAATAGCAATTAATTGTGTATTACATATAATTTACATTTTATTGACCTTTTAATCTAAAATGGTACGTTTAAATTATTCAGAATTCAGCTGTACCTACTTAATACACCCTCAGGGAAATTTAACTGCGCCTACAAATTAAACGATCCCTGTGTTCCATAATTTTGTTCTTGCATTTTTCTACACACAACGCAATGTAGTTATTATCCCTCTATTCGTCTTCTGGGTAATATTACGCTAAATTGCATATCATCAGGCTTTCTATTCGGCCATTATTTTGTGTAAAGGAAAATCCTAAATTGCTGACTGCACAATATATGGGAATTTCATTAAATTCAAGAAAATCAATGCCACTTTATAGCGTCAACACGTCTTCACGGAAACCAAAACAATAATAATTGTGAAGGAATTTTTGAAACATTTCTTCATTACCGCACTTCTTTCAACAAAAAAAGGAGGGAAAAAAGTGCATTTCTTTTGTGTGCGAAGCGAAATGGTTGACAATTAAATTGGTGCAAAGATTGTTTGACAAGAAAATGAAACATAAGCTAAGTTAATGGCTTAACTCGAACACAGTGGCAACAATTTTCTCGAGTACGAATCAAGTATGAGAAACTTTTGTGCATTGCTGTGGAAGAGTTCATTTAATGGAAAAATAACGTACACACAATTGAGACTTTTGTGTTATGGTACAAAATGGAACTTATTTTCAACACAAGATTCAGGTTAATTGCTTAAAGTGTGCAAAATATTTACTTTATTTGTTTGGTGTTTTGTTTGAAAATTACGCTGAAAACCATAACAATCCTAACTCTTATAATATTTGTGCAACCGTAAGTGCACAAATTATAATTTATTACATTACAATTTACTCAATTTTGAATTTAAATCATTAAAAATAGTTCTTTTTTCGGTTGAAATTAAAAAATCACTCAAAAAAAAAAACTCCTTCATTATTACTCAATTTAAGTGGTGGGTATTGACAAAGGTAGACGCATTATAAATATTATAATCACACCCAAACTAGGGCAACCATCAAAATTGAAGGTACAAAAAGTTCATAAAAATTCGTAATTAAAATTTGAAGCACAGATGACACGTCCCCAATCATCGGTGTTTCATTGTAGTAGAAATTTCTTTAAAATAATATTTTCCAAAGCATACACTAATCGCAGTGGTCTTCTTAATTATTCATCGAGCATTAGCAGCAAAAATAAGAAATAATAAAATTATATATTTGCTTATAATCCTCTTAGGGACAACCACTCAAAATTTCATTAGAGACGAATTTTAAAATCTACTTAAAGTTTAATTCAATTCTTAATCACGGTTCATCTGAATGTTCCAATTCATCAAACCCTGCCTCGCTCGTTCATCCCTTGTGCATTGTTGTGTGGCGGTAATTTTTTATTGTCTGTATATTAAATAGATGCGCTATAGCTTTATATTCGGCAGCATAATGTGGTTGTGGTATGCCACATTGTCGCTAAATAGAGAATATGTAAAATTTAGGGCAATGGAAAGTCATTTCACGGTTTCGCAACGCTTTCCCTATATCGAAATAACAATAATTACAAGCAAACAAAATAGAAAAGAAAAAAGAAAGACGCACAACATCAGAGTCATAAAATAAAAAACTAGTGAAAGGGAGCTATGCAAAAATTTATGAACGACTGTAACTTAACTTCATTTTTGCAATTAATAATTATAATTTGTTTTCAGGAAATTCGATTTTTCGGAAGAACAAACCTTTGCACATTTTTTCTACACCACTTTTTTGGACTTAAGATGTAAAGTGACAAGAACCAGAAACACATTTTAGTACATTTGCAACAGAAACAGAATTACCAACAGAATCTACCGACAGAAACTACTCGTTTGTTGCGTGATTATTGTAAATTTGAAATTTTAAATATAAGTGGAAAAATTTTCTTGAATGTTATCGCATTTCTTCTTGCCAATATACAGCTCCTTTTTTTAAAATAATTTTTAGAAGTGTGTGAAATTTCTGTCGGCTGCCGAATGCATTCTCCGTTTTTAGCGCAGTGTCTGTTTTGTGGGGCGAAAACAGACAATAATATTTTATTTTCTGCTTCTTTTCCGTTTTCTTGTCACTTCAAGGATTCATGGCGTATTTTTTTACAAAAAAAATCCAGAATGCAAGAATCTATACAACGCCGTAGGTCACTTGTAAATTCAAAATAGAAATTAAGAAAACAACAAAATAAGTTTGTTTTTCATGTTTTTACTTTTGCCACAACTCACTACACCCTCTTGGCCTTTTGTATATTATGTAAATTGTATGTGTGTGTGTGTGTTTATCTGCGTGTCTATTTTTTGTGTTTTTTTTGCCCTTTTTATGGTCAAATGTAAATTAAATTTTCGAGCCGCAATTAATGAGTTTGAAAGTAATTACAATTTCATTGAATTTTTGCTTTGCGATTTGGTGTATTTTTATTTTTGTACACAAGGAGCACCACTCTCTATCTCGCAATATACATAGGTACATTCACATCAATCCGCCTTTCCCCGCATTTCTCAAGCAATGTACAAACCCGGGAGCTGTTGAGATCAGCGGAATTGTTATTTGTTCTTTAATTAGGAAAGAAAGCTGAAATGTGGGTGGAATGGGATGATTCTATTTGTTGTGCTTTCGTTCATTCGAAACTGCGGGTTGGTTGATGCAGAAAACAACTAGGTCATTTATTTAATTCGGTTGAAAATTGCACAACTTTTTGTACTCTCTTCCCCCCTCCCAAATGAGCTTCCAAATAATAACATATTACAGTTTTGGTGGTGCATGATGGGTGAAATTGAAAACTTTGAAATGTATAAAATAAAATTATTTTGAATAAAAATTTAAAATAGTTTGTTTTCCAATGTGCATTTGCAATTAAAGGCAAACTTAAAATTATCGTATTTTTCTTACAATTATTGTGCTGAATAAAGAAAGATCAATGAATAAGGGGTATGCCAATGAAATGACACAAAATACAAAAAAAAAATTAACAAACCAAATAATGCAATGTTGTGTGACAGGATGCACATAAAGACACACGTATATCCTTATAAACAACAAATCCAAACAAGCGCTTGGCGTGAAAGCTACTCAACTGTAGCCAAGAGCGCATATTTTACAAGCAACTTGTATATTCTGCAATGTATTTATATATGTTGGAAGCATGGAGGACGGTGGTACAACATGTTTGCAGATGGATGCCCATATCTGTAACACAATGCGTATAGATGTATAGTGTAATCATATGCAGGATATGCAATTGCTGTATGTCTAGCCCCAATGTACATCCAAACGCTTGGTCACACGTTGCGTTAACGGCATTAAATGTTTCACCACTGGTGACAAACAAGGCGACAAAATGTGTTAAAGACACAAAATGCATATGCACAAGCACACAGTGCATAATATAAATGGCATTGGAAGTTGGGGCCGAGTTGGAGTTGGAGTGCATGCATATATAAAACGCGGACACACTGACCACACACTCGCAAACACACACACACACCCCTAAACAGGATGTCTTCATCTGCACTGCAACAGCACAAATTGTTCCCGATACACATCATTTCCGGCATACAACTAACTATGTAGGTATAGCAGCGATGCAGAAGCTGGATGTTTTACAGTCCATCCAATTGCTCGTCCATACACTTGTGACATTTGGTAGGTGGAAATGAAGAAGCCAAACATTTGACTTGTGTTTCCGTGTGTATGTGTGGATGTTTGTGTTTTTAATCAAACATTTATCGTAACCATTCGTTCAATGGTTAACCCCTAGATATGCTCAATGCCCACCATTATATATTATGTGCAATTAAATTATGTGGATTTGGGGGAAGCGCTTGCGTTTAGTTGGCAAATGTAAAAATTTCCTATGCACAGTATGTACTGTACGTAAATTCAAACAAACGACTCAAAACCGCACAAATATTTGCTTAAAATGTTTAGTTGGTGTGGTCTTATGTAATTTGAATTTTCGGTCCACGCTCTACATTAATGCATTATTTGTTAGGAAAATGAAGCACCACACAATAATATAATATGCAATGAGTGCATGCATATTAAAATTTTGTTACGTTCTTGCAATGTGCTCATAAAATGCATATTTGTGGCGAAATGTGGAATGCAATATTATTGAATTAGGAAGAATCTGAGTTGGGCAAATAATAAGTTTTCGATGTAACTCACAATGCACCTAAGCAATTCTAATGCAATTTAAACTGTAAAATATTGTGGCTGAATTGTATAATAATTATAAAACTTTCCTTCCATTAATTGGATAGTAGTAATAAGGATCGAGATAATAATCATTGGAAGATATTTGGATGAGTCTGAGCCAATTTTTTTTTTGTCCATCCTTTTTTCCTCCCGAAATTATGGGGTTAAAAGTCAAATTTAAACAATGCAATTAATAGTTTTATTTTTTCATTATATTTAAGGCTTATTCACTTATTAAAACCCCTAATTTAATATTCAATTAAATTTAAACCACCTCCCCCTTAACTTAAAATTTTAAGTCGAATTGACACATTTTGTCTTCCAACCCCCTTAAATAAATTCAGAAAGCCGTTAAGACTTTTTATATTTACATTCCATTATCACGTGTTCCACCCCATTTACTGCAACAACTTTTTTTATAATAAAAGTAACAAAACACAATCAACTTTAAGTGGCAACAATCCACTCATACAAAACACCGACAAGGAAAATTATAAATTGGATGCTCTCTCTTGAAATAACACAAATAAATACAGTGAGCAATAGTTCCGGACTTGTGAATCCGCATGCAGTAATGTTGGTGGCGTGGTTGTTGTTGTTATTGTTGTCATTCCAATACTTCACCTGATATCTTTTCACTTCCACAGTTTTTTTTTAAATCTTTTTTTTATTTTTTTGCACAGCGATGTTTGTGCAGTTTACAGTTTACACCATCCGCCGCGGCTGACTTCCTCTCACGTACATCCTTATATTTAGGTATATAATACTTTTCCATGCATTCCGTGCCACCTTTTGTAGTGCAACCTGACGCTACATTGGATGACTTCCGTTTGCTTGCATACATGCACACAGATAAGGGTGGGATTTTTTTTGTTTGCCGCAAATATACCACCCTTCCTGTGTGTATGCGAATATATGAACGGAAAGACTTGCAAAATCGAAATCACTGCGGACTGGGATACTGAGCCTTATATCTATCGAGGAGTCGGCCTCTTTTGCAATAACTCAGGAAATGCAAAAAGAAGCAACTGCTATCCGTGCATAGTGTGTGTGTGACGGTCGCACACACAGTAAAAACACAACGTATGGGTGTGTCCATCAATTGGCGGTGATTTCCAATTTGTGAGATAAGCTGCAATCCGCTGCGAACATGATCACTATGCGGATATCCATTAATTGAACCGGACGGCACAATGTTGTTGACTTGAAGGTAATTTGTTTAATTGGGGTGATTTCCCTCGATTCTGTGCTGTCTTTCTGGAATGCATATTGAGCCCATTATGGCATGACGCCATTCAATTCCAATAATTGTTTAGTAAATATGGACTTTTTTCGTTTTTTTTTTTTTGTTGACCTTAGGTAACGACGCTTCACTTACTCTCGTGGATTAGTTTTGGCCAACAGGTTGAAAATGTAAGTTGGAAAAATTAAGAAAGTTTGCTGAACATTTCAAGGTCACATAATGAAAACTCAAGGTTTTATGAAACGTTTTGTGTTAATCAATAACTTTATTTTTAAGTTTTAAAGTTGTTAATTTATATTTTAGAACTTTGTTACAGTGTAGTTAAGCAACAGTCGTATGTTCACTCATACCTCGCTCTCCCTGCCATGTCCTTTTTTGCTGTTGTAATTTTACAAATATGACGAACTTTCTAATAAATCAATTTAAAAATTTTAAAGTATTTTTTTTTTTGGACCTAAGATTATTTAAGAAATTTCATTTATGATAAGTTCAGCAGAAAATAAATTAATAAGTTTTTAATACAGACGTCTTATAAATTATATTGGTTTCTTGTACGAAAATACTCATTTGCTATAAAATACGTTTGTTGTCCGAAAACTCTCACTTGCTATGAAATAAATGTTTTACCGTTATTTTTCCTAATCCTTAATTTAATAACTTTCATTTTGGGTTCAAAACTTTTTGCCACATCTCTTGAAATACGCTTTCTACGCAGTTTTTATAGAAAGTACTCCTCCAAATGCACTCAAAATCATTATAAAGTGTATTGGAAATTGAGAAATTTTGAAAATTTTCTACCAGGCTACCAGGAATCCGCAGAATCTAGCAGGACAATGAGTGAAATTTTGAGTATAATTGTGTGAGTCGATATTTATTGAGTTTTCTGCTAGCCTGGTAGTTTCACTCAAAATATATGGGGAAAATTTCTCCTCCTTTTTTGTAAATGAGGGGGAAATTCCCCTCCATTTCATGTAGCAATCTTAACATCATCATCAAAAAAATTAACAGCACAAAAAACGGTCCTTTTCAGGACCACAAATAACATGAATTACAAAGAGTATAAAAAATACCATCAAATTAAGTAATTCTTCAAATATTCTACCAGGCTATCATGAAAATACTTGGTTTTTACTTCATCTCGTTTTCCTATAAATTATACAAGTTTGTTGGCCGAAAATACTCACTTGCTGTAAAATAAAAATTTTACCGTCATTTTATTCTTAATCTCTAATTAATAACCTTGATTTTCTGACCAACATTTTTTTAAATATCTCTTAAACTGCGCTTTCTACGCGTTTTTAAAGAAAATACTCAAATTGCTCTCAAAATCATCATGAAAAAGTTGATTTCCCCGCCTGAAATTGAGAAATTTTGAAAATTTTCTACCAGGCTACCAGAAATCCGCAGAATCTAGCAGGACAATGAGTGAAACTGTGAGTATAATTGTTTGAGTGGATATTTATTGAGTGTTCTGCTAGCCTGGTAGTTTCACTCAAAATAAATGGGGAAAACTTCTCCTTCTTTTTTATAAATGAGGGGGAAAAACCCCTCCATTTCCCCTCCAAAATTTCTCCTCATTTCCCCTCCAAAATTTCCCCTTAATTTCCCTACCATTTCCCCTCCAAAATTTCCCCTCATTTTTCGATTTTTTTAATTTTAATTTTTGAAAAATGGAGGGGAAATTTTCCCCTCATTTCCCCTCCAAAATTTCCCCTCATTTCCCCTCCATTTCCCCTCATTTCCCCTCCATTTTTCAAAAATAAAAATTAAAAAATCGAAAAAAGAGGGGAAATTTTGGAGGGGAAATGAGGGGAAATGAACGGGAAATTTTGGAGGGGAAATGAGGGGAAAATTTCCCCTCCATTTTTCAAAAATTAAAATTAAAAAAATCGAAAAAAGAGGGGAAATTTTGGAGGGGAAATGAGGGGAAATTTTGGAGGGGAAATGGTAGGGAAATTAAGGGGAAATTTTGGAGGGGAAATGAGGAGAAATTTTCGAGGGGAAATGGAGGGGTTTTTCCCCCTCATTTATAAAAAAGAAGGAGAAGTTTTCCCCATATATTTTGAGTGAAACTACCAGGCTAGCAGAACACTCAATAAATATCCACTCAAACAATTATACTCAAAGTTTCACTCATTGTCCTGCTAGATTCTGCGGATTTCTGGTAGCCTGGTAGAAAATTTTCAAAATTTCTCAATTTCAGGCGGGGAAATCAACTTTTTCATGATGATTTTGAGAGCAATTTGAGTATTTTCTTTAAAAACGCGTAGAAAGCGCAGTTTAAGAGATATTTAAAAAAATGTTGGTCAGAAAATCAAGGTTATTAATTAGAGATTAAGAATAAAATGACGGTAAAATTTTTATTTCATAGCAAGTGAGTATTTTCGGCCAACAAACTTGTATAATTTATAGGAAAACGAGATGAAGTAAAAACCAAGTATTTTCATGATAGCCTGGTAGAATATTTGAAGAATTACTTAATTTGATGGTATTTTTTATACTCTTTGTAATTCATGTTATTTGTGGTCCTGAAAAGGACCGTTTTTTGTGCTGTTATTATTTTTGATGATGATGTTAAGATTGCTACATGAAATGGAGGGGAATTTCCCCCTCATTTACAAAAAAGGAGGAGAAATTTTCCCCATATATTTTGAGTGAAACTACCAGGCTAGCAGAAAACTCAATAAATATCCACTCACACAATTATACTCAAAATTTCACTCATTGTCCTGCTAGATTCTGCGGATTCCTGGTAGCCTGGTAGAAAATTTTCAAAATTTCTCAATTTCCAATACACTTTATAATGATTTTGAGTGCATTTGGAGGAGTACTTTCTATAAAAACTGCGTAGAAAGCGTATTTCAAGAGATGTGGCAAAAAGTTTTGAACCCAAAATGAAAGTTATTAAATTAAGGATTAGGAAAAATAACGGTAAAACATTTATTTCATAGCAAGTGAGAGTTTTCGGACAACAAACGTATTTTATAGCAAATGAGTATTTTCGTACAAGAAATTTATATAATTTATAAGTCACAGAGCCTGTATTAAAAACTTATTAATTTCTTTTCTGCTGAACTTATCATAATTGAAATTTCTTAAATAATCTTAGATCGATAAAAAAAGTACTTTTAAATTTTTAATTGATTACAGGAGGGGGAAATCAACTTTATGATGATTTTGAGAGCAATTTGAATACTTTCTTTAAAATCATGTGGAAAGGGCAATTTAAGAGATATTGCAAAAATTGAGTTAAACAAAATGAAGGTTTATTAATCAGATAAACCCTCCAAGTTTCCGAGAAATTGACAAAAAAAAAAAGAACGAACATACGAACTTACATGCACACATTTTTTAAAAACGCTTTTTAAATGAGAGAGGACCAAAATGTTCAACATTGACTTATTTCAAATTCCATATATGTAAGATTCTACTACTCCAGTAGGGTACGTCGTTATAAAATAGAAATATCAACATGAAATATACGTGTAGGAAAATACTTAAAAGCTGATCTCTTATATGTCTTCCCATATTTGTGACGTGTGTCATTACGCGAACGTGTTTGCAATGAGATGCGAATTTGCTGAATGAATTCAATAATAACACGTGCCTCCAGTTATTGATGGTTAGAGCCTTACACTGCGAGTACCGCATCACAAATCTTCTGCCACTCATCAGCAAAAGTTTCCCTAATGCCATTGCCGAAGAGCTGTAGACGACGAATGAGTTACACATCAGAATAATGGAAAATAACAGCATTCTGGCAATACGGAAATCATTTCTCATTCCTGTAAATAAAAACAAAACAGAAATTGTGAAACTGTGTGAAGTTGAAGTCCCAATAGGCAGCCAGAAACAACCCAGAACGTTTCTCATCGCATATTATTTTCATGTGTTTTGAAGATTTGATATTTTGTTCATCATATATTTTCACGAATCTGTTGTTCAACTCACATTTATTTATTCCCAATATATTTTCGCAAACGTCAATGTGTGCAAAAAGCAGAAAAAAGCGCCGATTATCTGTATATACAGAAATATCACCCCCACCCCCACCCCCATTTTCTCAAGATCTAACGAAATTAACTGAAAGTCACGTTTTTTGCCTTCACAATGCATTTTCTCTGTTATGTCATGTTAAAAAGGAATTTCACTGCTGGTTATTTGGTCCTTTTTCATGCGATACTTTCTGTTCATGCCACCACGTTTTTCATGTTACTCTATTCCCTTTTGTTTATCATCAGCTATGCTGCTTTATTTTTTTGTTTTTGTTGTGTTTCATGCCACCCACTGTTGAGGAGTAAGCCAACTTTTATATATTATGCACACATACACTAACTAACTGTAACCCTACATAATATACCGAATCGTCAATCTCCAACCTCCAACCTCCAACTTTTTTCCCACCCACAGCGTACACCACCAGCCGATGGACGGATGTTACATTATTTGTTGTATGGGTGTGTGTACAATCGTACTTCTTCCTAGTCCTAAAAGGATCCGGTAGTCGTCGTCTTAAAGGAACAAGCAAACACGATTTAACTATAGCTGATTTTTTTTTGTTGCTCTTATCCCCATTCCCTGCCCCCATTGACTTATAATCCTGGTCCATACTCTTTGTCGTATAGTACACCCAATTTTATGTGCCGACTGAATAGTGTGATATATGGCATCAAAGGATCTCTCGCTCTCTTTGCTAACAACATGCGAGAAAAATTATATGACTTGAATTTACTTAGTGCTGTACGATACTGTACGAGTATAGTGCTTGCAACGCAGATAAATTCATTCTATGTGTGTTTACGTATACATAATATGCGGGGACATGGGTTTCTTTTGCGAATTTATCTGAAAAGAGATGCTTTTAGCGTAATAAACAACAACAATGAGACTGTTTGTATCGTAATTATTTAACTTGGCTCCCATAAAACTCCCATACAAACATTAAAAACATAAATTGTGGAAAGTTTTTAATTCCTTTTATTCAACTGGGTGGGATGGGGGGTTGTGGGGTGGTCCCTCGCACTGCAATAATTTTATTTGGATTGGCTTTTCATGTGCACCGCATGAAATGCTATAACTGAAAAGGGGTCATAATGAAATAACAGAGCTTACACATGCTTTATGAAGTTAAATTGTTACAAACTGCTGATTTTATTTTTATTTTTTTAAATCAGTAAAAATGAGCATCCATCAATTAGCGGAATAATTTACACCCGCACCCCCAATAATAATTGTTTATTTAATGACGTTCATGCTTTTCCAATAATAATTGTTATTGCCTCAACTCCTCCTGCACTGCGGAACACACATACAATTTGTGTCTGGCGGCAGCAAATATGCGTTACAGTGATTAGATGCAATTAGCACAGTTTAATTGAACGTTTACTCCCTTGTAATGCCTTTTCAATTGTTTTATTGTTGCAGCCAAAGCTCATACACCTCATCATGTGCTTTTAGTGCATGGAATAAGTAAATATTCGTGCATAGCTGCAGCATATTACACAAAGTCTTGTATGCCGATTGCAAAGCTCCACCTTTTGTCAGCCCCCTGCTCCAGCCCCACCCCTTTTTTTGTGTGATTTATTGTGTTACTACAACCATGGATTTATGCACTTGTGCGCCACCTATACAGCATAATAATAAATTTGGAATGAACTTGCATGCAGAAAAACTCCTCAACCGACTGGATCTATATTATTTTCCAGTGTTTCCCTATAACTGTGGTCTGTCTGTATGATTTTATACGGTATATGGGGAATATATCCCTGCGTCACACAGCAGCCCCAAACAGTACACCCACCCACACACACCCCCTTTGATGATATCCTGAATGCAGCGTGTGCAAATGACTCACACTTGCACCGTCTGAACATGATGGGGAATAAAAAGTTTAAAATAAATTACAGCATTTATCATTTGCCATTAATAATTTCGGGTTTCATAATGAATAATAATGCTTGTGCCATACATACGAATACTCGTACATTAGAGTCGACGATGCGCCGAAGTACTCGTACATTCAAATACACATGTTGTATAATAATGCATCCCGATATAATGCAATATGCATGCAAGTGTGAGTATGTACAAGCAATGGCTATTGAAATTGGTGTTAACAAATATATTCGTGCATTGTTGAACATGACATGAACGACGACCATATACTAGTTATAACTCCGAGTATGACGTGGTGTTCGTAGTAAGCTAGTAGTAATAGTAAAAGCATGCGATATTATATAGTGTTGTTAAATGATGAATTTGATAGACTACCTACTTCCATTATTAATGGTAATTATTATGTACGGTTTGTCAGTGTGGTATTACTGCCATGCATCCCCCATCGCATATCCGCATAGTTTCTAGGAGCGTCTAACTATATTATGCGGGTGAATGTATTATTAGTGCATAAGTCATGACGTGCGGGATGGTGATGAAATGACTAAATAGGAATACCAAAAATGTTTTATGGCATTACATTATTTACAGTTTCGGTTCTAATTTCGGCTGTTAAGATTGTTAGACGTTTTTGGGATGTGCATTTGGAAATGTTGCACATTGTGCACAATGTCCTTAATTCAAAATTTAAATGATGGTGGCTTTGAAAATGTTGGAATTATCTACATAAACTAAATTTTAAAAGTAAACGACAATTCATTGCCAACACAACTGTGAAATTTAATCATTCCCAAAAATGCTAAGCCCACACAGTCACTAGTGTATTATTATTATGCGATGCGATGACTTCCTAATCTATTGTACTTATTGCATAATATATGGATGGTTCCTTTTGTTGTTTTCTAAAATACAATCATTCACTATTTCAATAGATAGTGCATTAAATAATATAGCCAATACAATACATGTCCAACCCTATATATATATAGGCATTTGTGTGGTGCTTCATTAGTGCCCAACCCCACATAAATCAACGAAGATATTAATTAGTTTGTCGCTATGTTGAGGAGTAGCTATACCTTAACACAGGTTTTCTGTAGCTAAACCAGCAATACTATAGATCTTGGATCAATGCGGTGGATTGCTTAATGCTGATAGTCAGTTGGTTACGATAACTATATGTATGTACCCACAGAGATTATAATACATTTATTTATAGAGGCAATTGGCATACATGCGTTTGATGCGAGGGTGGGGTTTTAGGGTTTTCAATACAATTAATGCATTTGTGGGAGTGATGTTAAATTTCGTGGCCTAACATAATGATCCCGTGTGAGCACAGTTGAGTGGTGCCTACATAAGTATTGTAATACATTTAAAGACACAGTGTATCTGAATTGGGATTTAGATGGGTATTTTCTTAAGGACAGATATTTCTAGTTTTATGTTTTCGATAACAGTATTAATTCTGTAATAACTTTTTTTTTAAAAGGGCATAATATTCAAAAGGATGTGGCTTAAATTAATCACACCCACGAAAGGGATGTTCTTATTTTAAGGTAAAGTCACGCCCCATTGTCTGAAATTAAATCACGCCCCTTATAAATTGGGAGTTACCTTATGCAACAGGAATCCGTGTCTCTTAAAAAAAAAAATCCGCCCTTGTACAATTTATGCCACGCCCCATCCAAATTTTCAAACGAAGGTCCGCCCAATTTAAAAAGGGCGTAGCTTGATTATTGAGACAGAGTCCTTTTTTTTATTTTCAGCTACTCCCAAGGGGCGTGGCTTCGCCATTCCAAATCTGCCCTCAAACGAAACAAAAAAATCAGGAACAAAGATATATTTTATGTGTTTGGAATGCACAATTTTTACAAATTTAAAAAAACGTTTTGGCAGGAAAGTTCAATTAACTTATAATATATATTATGTAGTTGATTATTTTGCCATTGAACATTAAATAATATAAGAAAATTTAAACAAATGTTAACAAAAAAAAGTCAATAACACGTAAATTTTTTTTATGAAATAACGAAATATTATTTCGATACCGTTATTTTCCTAATTATCTGCACCTATAAACTTTTAGCTAAAACTGTACTTTATTGTCTCGGTACAACTCATTAGAAAGCTCCAAAATGCGTAAATTCACAATGCTAATTGCTGCCACATATTCCTAAAATGTGTTTCAATGTAATACGTGGCCTATTTTTTTGGAAAACATTTTTCTCACCAACACCTGCACCCATCCCAGCGTGCACGACATTCATCCGTTCTGCCCTTTGCACTATATATACGGCCGAGTCGTTATTTTGAGCTTTTGCTAATTTCACTTTAACGACATAATAAATACCCTTGGTGAACGTCCACACATATACACAAAATGTCATATGTGTGCATGAGGCGGGTGTTGCTGTCGTGTAAAATCCCACCCGCACCTGGCAGTAATGCCCCCCAAAAAAAGCAACAAACACACACAGCACAGGAAACAGCGAATATTTTATATTCTTATGTGCTGCCCGAAGACGAATGAAAATAGCCTGACGTTTTATTATTCCTGACAAACATTCAGCAATGTCACGTATCGTCACTGAAAAATTTAAGTGTTGCAGCAAGGAAGCAAACTTTTCCAATCATGGCATCCGTGTTAATTGCCATTGCCCATGCCATTGCCTTAACTCTTGTTTGGTGGTTTGTTGTTATTTTCACGCGCACTTTTGATGCAACAAACACAACGTGGCGATATAACAAACATACACACAAACACACAATGTATTCTAGGATGTTGCATGAAAGCACACAATTCTTGGAAGCCACTCTAGCCGGTGGCATTTGATAATATACAACTAGCAAGTGGGTGTACGTCATACAATAAAATAAAAATAAAAGTTCACGTAAAACACCAAGCTTTTCTAATAAAGCGAAACGAACCAAAATAAAATATTGTACAAGTTTTTCAGCTTTTCAACACGCTGCCTGCCAAGCTGCAGGAAAAAACACGCACCACCATTTGTTTCACTTCACGTGTTTTCACATACACGAGTATGTGTAATACACAATGAGTCTAAGGACGTTTTAATAAATGCGTGAAAAGGAAACTGAGTGTGTCGAGGCAGCATGAAAAATCCGTGGCTGAAAAATTGGCCATCATTAATCTGCAGCTCATGCATGCATATTATAGAGAAACGCTCCTAAATGTAAGCGGGTTGGTGGCGCGTACAGCACCATCAGGGACTCTCATGTTCACTTGTGTCAACCATAATTGTTAAATCTATCATCTTCAAGAAAAATGAGTACGCCAATATGCACGATAAAATTTTCCAGGAACTCGCAATTGGTGTAAATAAGGGTAGGAATTGAAAGGGGGGTGGTTTGAGGGGGTGAAAAAAATGTAAAACCAAATACAGTCATCAGCATTTCATTACATAAAATAGGTAGAGCATAAAGAAACATAAGACATTAGGTTTTAAGTGAGTTTGCATGTGTGAGGGTTGGGGTTAATGTCGCCTATATATATATTACAACTCGTGAAGCAGTTACACGTCCCTTTTGTATTTTTATTTTACATATAAAAATGCAAACAATCTGTTAATATGATAAACATAAAAATCGTTGGCAAATAAATTCACGTACTCGTTTGCACATTCGCACGCAAAACGTCAATTTGAGAAAATATGTCGTGGTGTCAATGACTGCGGACGTTTTGTTACACACAATATGCGGCCTGTTTGAGTTAAAACATAATTAAGGCGGTAAAGTTGTTGGTAAAATAAATGAAAATATGTTGATTTTCAAAGCAATACATTTAGAAAGGATGTTAAGTTTCTTTTTTGACCCAAATTACATCAAACTGTTTAAATGCAAACAAACTTCATTAACATTTTTATTGTATTAAATATTGTAAGCTTCCCCTGTTTGGAATTTAATGCTGGTTACATATTTTATTTTTTGTGTGTCCTTTCCGTTTTATTTAACATTTTATTTATTTCCTTTCAAAAATGGAAAAAAACCTGCGTTTGAGCTTTACAAGTCCTTTACACTATGTATTTCCTTTCCAATAGAAAAGCAAACAAAATTTTCTTTTTTAAATTTAACATTCATTTTATGCTCACATAGCCACTATGCAAGCTGTGGTTAACCACTATGCGATTAGTAATAAAATATTTACAACATAATATATGATTGGATGTTTTCAATAAAACTACACGTGCAATACACAGAATACATAGTGTCGGTAAATGTTATTCAATGGGAAAACCGATTGAGTGGTGCAGATGCTTGCGGGTTAAAGATTCTATATTTTTCCTCCGTCTGTCCAATTCATTTTGTTATTTCGTAATCTTTTATACATTGCTTTTTTCCAAGTAATGTAAGAAATTTAAAATTTTATTTTGCTACAATATTTTTATTTTTATTTTGCTGGATCGATGGAAACTTAACAGTTAATACTATTTATCCCAGAGCAGCATATTGTGTGTGTGTGTGTGTTCGTCTTATATCATTTCAATTCAATTTGAAATTCCATTTTCATGGCACATTTAATAAAACATTTTTCAAATGCACTGCTGTATTGGTTACAGATATAAATCACAACACGATTTTCCGATTTGTGAATTAGACGTGTATGAAGGTAACCTACACCGACCGTACATTACAGTCAGCAGAATTGCATGCGGGGAAGACAAAATAGGAAAATATTCATGTGATTCTGTGATGCAATATCTTTATGTACCAAGCTATTTTTGATATCTTTATTGCAACGGATTGTTGCATTTCTTGGAAAATAAAAATTTATCGAATTTTCTATATTTATATGTTTTAGAAATTGTTCCATCAATTGAGTTGTTGCATAAAAAGTTACAACTGCAAGTTGGATTTATTTATATTATATTGTGACAAATTTAACAAAACCGATTATTTAGTAGATTTTATTTGATTCAAAATCAATCAAGCGTTGCAAATGTTTAAGCGAGTATTTATTATTCATGTCAATATTAAATTATTTAAGTGTACAATGTGATAGGTTCATAAATGTAAAAGAACCCACTTCAAAATCAATTGCAATGCGTGCATAAAATACCAAATCAATCATTTAAAAAAATAAAATCACTGCAGAAAAATACTTATTTATTCAATGCATGAACATGATTTTCCACCCTTGTTAAATTGCTATTTCTGATGTATTATGTTTGCTATTTTAATTTTGTGACATGATATGATAATAGTTAATTGAAAAAATTTATTTGTTTAATACTTAAAAATAATTTAAATGATGCAATTTTAAATTCATAATACGCCATTTTAATGTCGTGCGTCACCAACCACTTTTCTTCATTTAAAAAAATTAATTAAAAAACCCAAAGGACTCTTCTTATACATGTTGAGGGCGACTCAACATTAGGAGTAAAACCGTAAACAACAATAACACAGGCTCTACAACATCTATATGTAGTTAAATATTATTACGACAAAACCCATCTAATACAAATGGATGGGTAAAATCCTTTTATGCTGGGTTTTTCCGCGGTGAACATCCAATTCCCAATGTCTGCCACACATAAAATGATAAAACAGATGGTATGGACATTGCACAGATAACAAATGCACATTTTGGCACTTATCCCTTTTAAGAACCAATAACTAGGACCAATACATTATGTAAGCTATACATCATGAAAAAAAGGACTAGCATAACAAAAAAGGCCGCAATGAAACAATTAACCAAAAAAGGTTATTGTGTAAAGGTCATAAAAATTTAGTATGGTTGAAGGATGCGTCGCAATGCATTGTTTATGACCTACAGTCTGTGTAATCTGAGTGCTCATTTGAGTGATGGTATGACCGTATGACACAGATGTCTATGAAGGAGTGGGGATAAGATCACAGCGGACTAAATCAGTATAAAAGGATACTGAAACCTAAAATCGAGGCTTATCTTTTTAAAAACCAGAAGAGACGTAAGATCGTCCAAAAAAAAGTCAGTGTTATTGTTGTACCGTGTTAATCTACCACTTAGAAAACTTTTCTTTTTTTTAATAAAATAAAAGAGCAAACAGCTCAGTGAAAAAGAAGAAATTTATTTTAATTTACTACATAAATTCAAAGGGCTTGATATATGCCCTGAATATATCTGGTGACAGCAAAAATAAGTGTAGTGAACAAATGCCTGTGCAAAAACACAAAAAAAGGACAACGCACGAGATCACAACATAAACTGGTGGCAGCGGTGGGATTTTAATTTCTGTCACATCTAAACTAGTAATCAATTACTCATTGGAAAGAGAAATCAACATTAGTGAAGATTTAGAAGGAATTATTGAAGAAGTCACTAACATATTTGAGTCTGATATTAATCAGGTAAGACTTATATTACGATCTTGCTTTAAGCTACCTTGCAATGGCAGACAAGAAGTTTGATGACGCAGAAGTGGCATTCAGACTTGGGCAAAGGCCATCAGAGTTCGTATCCCATGTCTCTAGTGAGGATTTGTTCCTGAAGGGTGTCTCAGCAGAGTGCTTCTCTGAGAAGTACGGTGGAGTCACCTTCAGCTTCCCTGAGTTAGAGATTGAGTTTGCAAAAATTTGCCCTGACTACAATGAGGCTGTCTCATGGAGCTCGCCTAACTTGGCTGTATGCTTTGCAGCCAAAGTCATATACAAGGTTGGCCCAGAAACCAGGTCCATTCATAAGGGTGGAAGCGACAGAATCTGGACATACAGGGTGGCTGGATCTGGTGGCATGATATCTACAATAAATATAGCTAGCCATAAGTCCTCCGTTGCCTCATCAGCACAGCCAATGTGTAGAAACTACTGTATCAACTTGACAATAAAGCAAGCTGGTTTGCTGGCTGTCCAGGTCTTCACTAAAGTGTGCAGGCTAGCTGTGTCAAAGAACATCTACATGATGACTCCTTTGGCTGGTGCTGTTTTTAGTAAAAATGATATTATTGATATGGTTAGGGAGGAGTGCAGGAGTACAGAGGGATCATATACCAAAGTTCTTGCTGACTACTTAGTTATGATCAATTCTAGCTGCCAAAGTGGGGGGCATTACCTACCTCACTCCAAGCTAGTGGTTGCTGCAGTTGCTGCATGTACTGCCACTAGAGGTATGAAGGACAGGGATGCTGCCAATGTGATCTGTGGTAAAATCACCAAGCAGTACTTGAACACTGCTGGCAAAGATGTCAGCATTGACGAGCTAGCCAAGTGGGGTGCAATTGCATCTGGAGGCATTCCAACTGAGTGGGATCCTATTAAGATTGCTGAAGCTATCAAAAATAGCAAGATGGCTTATAGGCGGCAAATCAAAGCCATCCAGGAGAGTCAGATTCGAGTTCTTGCATAGAACTTGGTTGGTAGTGCTGAGATTCCTAAGCCATGGCCAAGTGGTTCATCCAGTGGAGCTTCGACAAAAAACTAAATGTTAGTGGGGGAAGCTTGTCGGATGCCTCCACAGATTCAGCTAAAAGTGCAAAAGTAGTGAAGAGGCCTGTTGTAGACATGGAAGCTTTCACCATCACACCCCTCATCATTATAACAGCAATAGGAATTTTCTGGCTTGTACATACATAAACAAGAAGCTTGGAATAAGGACAACTCCAGCAGGCGGAACGGTGATTATACCAATGGCCAACATGCAACAGCAATCACCCGATCAACGGCAGAATCGCAAATATTTAGGGTATGATTAGGAAAATAATTAATGTATAAAAAAAAAAAGAAGGAAAGTTTAACCAGGTATAAATATAAAAAAAAAACAATTTTGTGTCAGTAAATAATTTTTAGTTATTTTAGCAATATGATATATTACATGTAATTAAAATTAAAATTAGTTTCACCACCCGAGATAATGTTAATATACAAAATACACCTACATATACGGTTAATTATAAATATGAAAATGTTTTGATTATAACTTATAAGACTTCAATGGACAATGAATCAGGGAAATTTAATTTTTACAAATACATATTACGGAATATATTAAAAAAAAAAAAGAAAAAAAAATTGACAACATACACGAGCACACAATACGAATATTAAGGCATCTCAGTAAAAGAAGAAAAACTTTTTCAATCAGCACACGTTTGATTTATATTTGACTGAAAATGACAAAACAGTGAGTCAAGGGGGATAACTACCCTGTAATATTGTCAACCCCTATATAGTTCAAACTCCATCAGCCCAATGTCTACATTATATTTGTGTATTGATCAATGGAGAGGATTTTGCAATGATGGGGAAAGGGAAAACAAAGCATTTATTTATTCACATAAAATGGGAAAGACATAAAAATTGTAAGACTTTGCTGAAGATAAGCTGCAGAGTGTATATAATATGACGAATAAATGCTGTCTATTGGGAAAAAACTTATGTATTATATTCAAACAAGCAAAGTTTTGATTCACCTTCAAATTTGAAGTAATTTCCGAGGAAACGCAATGTCGAATAAAATTGAAATGGAAAATTATGTTTTCTGTATATTGCGAGTACATCATTGAAGAGACAAAATTACTTTGGAGACAATTGAAGATGTCATGTTCAGAAATAAGTTTGAATTCAACAAAGATATAGGTATAATATAAGTTATAACCAACTTATTTACAGATATTTTAATTTTGTCTGATTTTATACGATGCTTCCTCTTGTCTTTATAAATTTCACTTTACAATATAATTATAGCTTGCTTTAAAATAAATAGACAAAATTCTTGATCATTATGAAGAATACTCTCTTTGTCACTTCACCAATTAAAGATATATTGCTTTAATTGTGCTACAACATTTGTGAAACGTGGGTATGACATATTTTAATTCGACTGCGTCAATTTATGATGTTATTTTGGGAAATATTCTGAATATCGAAAAATGAGACTTTCACATCTACAAAATATAAAAAATACATGAAATTATTAAATATGCATTAACATTACAGCAAATCCTTTATAACACCATTACAATTAGGGTGTAACGTCAATTATCTAAACCATTTAAATAAAATGGGGTTGTATTTCTAAAAAAAAAATTTACTCGTATACCTCTAAAAACTTCATCACCCACAACAAAAAAAAAGAACCAAATTTTCAATGTCACACCGATTAAATTTATAAACTTCCAACAACCCCTAAATGGTGGTGGTGTTCTACATTGCATCCAAAGCACACCGTTAGATAGCCGGCCCGCATTTATATTCAAAGAAATAATATCAAATTTAAAATTCCAATATTACACTGAAATTATTCATAAATAAAATTTAAGGGTGAATGTATAATATGCGTGTATTGTATAAGCATCATCACTTTTAGCGCAAGGAAAATGAGCACACCATGCGACCGGGAAAATATGGAATAATATCGGTGTACCTACATACTTAGCATATAAAACAGAACATTGAATATTTTATGAATAACTTGGGAAGAAACGACATTTATGCTTTGTTTATTTTTTTTTCCCCATTTTTTTTAGTTTGCCTTATTTTCTTTGCTTATTGTCCAATTTTTGTTGTTTTTTGCAAGTGACTAGGACCCTTCGTACTTCTTATAGTTGTAATATGATTTATTTTATGAGGAAATTATATTATTGTTAAATTGAAGGGGGTGAAAACATGAGTTTTAGTGTCATTTAAGTAAACTTTCTGTACAACAAATTAAGTTTAAATTAAACTTGAAGGTATTTTCTTCTTCAGAATGAAATAATATAAACTCATTTGTACGTATTAATTAAACGAATGAAAATCATTTAAATACCCCCAAGGAGAAAACTTCTCGTACGCTAGACAATCAATGTCATATTATTTTACAACTAAAACATTTAAATTTCAAAGTGACTTGAATATGTTTCAGATCAAACAATCTCTTAAAACTTTTGTTTGCATAAGGAGAAAGAAACACAACTTTTGAAATTAAACTGTCGAAACTTTTCGACCTGGTGCAAAATAAGAAATATTTATTTTACATCTGCTTATCCTTTATCCACCTCTCTTTATCCACCAACATGCTTATTCTAAGTTCTAACATATATTTGAGGGTAACTGTATGCAAAATAGCTAGACTCGCAAAGTATTATGTGTTTTGTTTGAAAAAATATTTCTTGAAAGTGCAAAACATGCAGGAGAAAACTTTTCTGTTTATCCTTTGCATATTTCCCAGCGCCTTGCTACTAATTGCTTGTGTGTTTCATTTGGAATCCCCACTGTGTGTGAATGTGGTTTTAAATGCTAAGCATATTATAATTAAAATTAAATTACATTTTATATAAACATGTAATAAAAGTTTTTCTTTTCACATGCATTATTATTTTTTAAACCAAGCGTGCCTATTGCAAAATATGCATAATGGACGTGGTCGCAGATGTGAGCAAAGCCCCACTGCGGTATCGAAATATTATATGCACAATGCAGCTTATTGTACGGGCAACAATTTACTACAAAACTTAACATGAAGTTTGATTAAAATTGTATTTTATTTTTATAAAGGTAAATAAAATGAATTTTTCTGTTGGAATTTTACTGATCATGAGTATTTTCATATAATAAGCTACATAATATATTTTCGTCCTTACTCAAAAATGTTCTTTTGAAATTTTTTCATTTTAATGGTCGGGATGATTAATTCTTTAGTGCAAAAAGACATATATATTAAATTAAAATATGGCGCTCAAAAATAGGGATTTTTTTTATCAATTTGCCTTTTTCTCTTTAAACTCAAATAACAGTAAAATAAAAATCATAAAAACGAGAGTAGGAGGAAAAAAAAACTTGAAGGTATTTGTAATTGAAATCGATCTAACGTTTCGATTAAGAATCAACGCAACCAGACGCAAGGACGATGGACTGTCCAGTAAACATCTCAAATTCAATGAAACGTGCTTCTGGCGCTTTTTTCTTGATTCATTCAATCTCACCCCATTCTCTGTGACATCCATTTATGAACACCTACACCATACACATGCACAAAATGGCAAAGGCACGTGGCAAAACCAAACATTGCCCTAACGCAATTGTAAATATCTTTATAAAGCTTAGTTATTTCAATCGTCATGCGAAAAAGCTTTAGAAAAATCTTAAAGTACAGACTGTAGGTTGGTATTCAGTATCACTATGACAATAACTTTTATTTAAATGTTATGTGAATGTTTTAAAGTAGTAATTGGCAAATATAAAAATGAAATCAACAACAACATAAAAAAAAGGATAAAAAATTTAAAAACAAAATTAATTACAAAATGGTTGCAACCACATTTTGATCCAACAAAATTGGCAATGTTGTTGTTATGTATTGTATAACCAATTTACATAAAACGTTGCATGAAATGTTTATGTAAAAGTAAAGTTCAGCAAAAGCTGCACCAAATACACGGACGCACATGCAACCCATACCCACATTTAACATGGCGAATAGACTAAAGTTGCTTCGCACCGTGTAACAGTCGTTATCATTGCAACAGTGAAATTGCTTGCTCCACCTCGTATGTATTGCACTATTTTGCAACCAACCCCCTACCTTATTGCATATGAATAACTTTTGCATTGTATTGAACAGCAACAACAATTGAGCAGAGCCAACTACTATTCAAATTCTATAACCATAACCATCAGCAATAATATTCAGTGTTATTGACCTATGCACTGAATATTATGTGGCAGGATTCACTGTATGATACATTTACTGTGTGTGGTAACAATGCGTGCATTTTTGGGGGTTACAAGGTGCTGGAAGAAGTACCATGAAGTAAATACTGAATTGAGATCAGTGCACTTGTGCAATATATAATGGGAAATGGCTGAAGCCCCACAGGTGGCAAGTATACTTTAATAATGTAATTAAATACAATCAGTAATGTCAAAATGTAGATTCAAATAATTTTTAACTTTTTATAATTTATATTTAGCTCATCTCATCAAATTAATTGGTGCTGTACTCTTGCTTCATAATTGTGGCGCTTCAGAACGAACAATAATTGCCAAGTAATTGGGTAATCAAAACAGATCAAGAAAAGAACAACATCAAATAGTTTCCAGTAACTATTCACAAAGTCATGGAAAGCCCAATTGATTGGCCAGGTGGCTTGCAGGACATCGATATTCTGGGCTGATGACAAGAAAAAAACAAGTTGACTGATCCAGGACCTATTGAGATGAGCTGAATTCAACCCTGGAAATATGTGCTTTTTGGACTGCTGAATCCCTGTTTGAGTTGAAAGATCAAGTTTAAGTCAAGTAAGGGATGGTTCGGTTTAAGTCTGAAGAGGATTTTACATGAATAAAGAGAATTAGGCAACTTTAAAGGATATCTTGAGGTGTTTTTACATAAATGGAGGGGTGTTTGTTAAGTGACACGATGACAAAAACGAACTACATCCCTGACGTAGGTCAACCACAAAGCTAGTTCCTAGAATGTTTTTAGTAATTAGTAAAATAAATTATAATGTAAAAATAATTTAGATCCATTTTAAGTCAAATAATTTTTTGCAAATTAATTATCACAAATGTGCAATATTTTGTAAAAGCAATTGTAAAACACAATTATACTTTAATAAATAAACTAAATTAAATTACATAAATTGTTCTTATCATTTATTTCAAATTTCTTCCTTTCAGTGGTCTCAAGCTTGTAAAAGGTTAAGTATAATTTTTTAAGGAATAGGGAATAGAATTTTTTTAAAACATTTATTTAAAATGTTTATGATTTAATATATTAAGGTAGGTATTTACTTCTACTATATAAAGTTTAAATAATTTTATAGCACACTTAATGTCTTCAGTATAGATAACTGCATAAAAACGATGAATTTCGAGCAGGTGAGGCAAACTTTTATTGACGCTAACGGAGTACGTCATAAAAAGGCAATTTATTTTCCAACATGTATGGCGCTTTTAAATGAAAGATCACACACGAATATCCATGCACATACGCGTACATATTATGATGAGAAAAGATATAAAATTTATTTGGGAGGAATAACAATTTTATTTTTTGATCCAAAAAGTATGCCTTTGTTGTAAAGTTTAAGTTGAAAATTCATAAAACGATGTAATTCGAGTGTATAAATATTCAAAGCTCACAGGCAGTTAGCTTTTATTACACCTTTAACAAGCCATATGATTTTACGTTTATTTACTCTCTCACGCAGACTGAAACACACACCCTTTTGAACTGAGAAATGCAAAATTTTATTTATTGTCACCGAATATGTCGAAGGTCATAAAGATATAACTAGGATATTAATTATTGTAGGCACTCTATAATAAAATGATGTATATTGTTTACAGAAAATTGGACAAAAATTGTTACTCAAAAAAGTAATAGATAAAACAACCTATATATAAACATTGTATTTCAACAAGAATTCAAACTTTCTTCAGACAATAAATAATTGGCATTGAAAGCAAATTTGGATAATGGGCAATTAACTTTTAAATTGGAATTTTTATGCTAACTGACATTGTATCCGTTGTGCAAAGTTTCTCAGCCGAATAGGAAAAGTAAACACAATCCAAATGTGCACAACAATTCATGGCTGGCACTTTTCAACTGCACCGAATATTCTCACAAATGTGTAGGTAGGTATATTTGAGACAAAAGGTGTGTGAGTAAGTATTTTCAGTTTTGCAACGTCCTACACAATGTGGAAAGTTAAATCCCCCATACGAATTGAATCTACTTTCCTACACACATACAAAAAAAATTGAAACAGCATAATACAATTGCATTGGGAATATAAAGGACATTGTGGCGCAGGAGAGAGAACGAAGGAATTGAGCACAGAAAAATATTGAATTAAAGGAAATTTTGTAATGCTATTATTCAAAGGATGATATAATCCTTATTTATGGTTCTGTAGCGAAACCGTTTAACTACGTAATCATTATTCGCAACGATAAGCCTTAAAAATGTTAAATGTTTATGCAACGTTATGTATGGGAGTACGTGTTTTGGAAAATACAATAACTTTTGGGGATGTCCAAAAGAAATAATGCATGTCTTTCTGAATTGTGAGACGTTCATATTATGGTGAAATCACCTCTGATTTCTTCAATTTCATTTTAAGTACTGGCATTTAGGTGACGATATTTTTCTGAAGGGAAATAGAAATGAAAATTTAAATGTCCTTTATAAAAACCTTCAAGTTTTAAACAAATCACTAATCAGTGAAATAAAATCAACAACTAATCTTACAATATTATGTCCAATAAATTAATCCCCATAAAATACAAATAAAGCCAAACCAATGGTAAATAATCATTATAATTGATTGTGTTGTGTTTTACATTAAAACGAAATGTGTAATGTACGAGATTAAGTAGCCGACAATTTATCTCTCCCATGGCACTATAAACGTTCAACCCTCAGCACCTCTTGTGCCGTGTTGATGGCCACCGCCACGTATATCTTCCTGTGATATGAAAATGCTCCCACTCTGATATGCTTTGCCGCATTCAGAAATGCGTATGCGTTACAATTTTATATCCTTCAATTATATGCTGCATCGTAAAATAGGTAGTGAAATAAAATTTAATCGAGTCATGAATTTATTTTGGCGTTCCTTAATGTCTTGTTGTTGCTGCGTGTGGGCGTGTTTTTTAGTGTGGAATTTTTTTTATATGCAGGGAAGTCTTTGATATGGTTTGGCACTTATAGTATGTGCAATTAAGGTTGAAGGTTAATTCGGGAATTCAAAAAGTCCTTAAAATTAGAATTTTTGGATGGTTAATTTTAAAATTTGATTTAGTGTGATTTCAATCACATTTCAATTGTATTTACATAAACTAAATATTTATTTTACCAGAATATTAGTAATTATTGAATATTTGTATTATCCGAATATTAAAAAAAATTTTTTTTTAGTAATTCCAAAATTTAACTGACAAACCCATATTTTGACAAATGATTTAATTAAATTCTTTCAAATGAAAAAAATTGACATCCAAAAATTATGAACATGTTTCTCCATAATTAAAGGCGCACACAACATGAGACAGAAATTTCTTCAACATTACCACAGCATCATATTCCATGGCAACCATCATAATATTTACTTTCACAGCACGACTGATCTTCAAATAAACAGACGGGTGACATAAACAATTTGGTTTACTGTTTGCGAGCGCTCAATTATTTAAAATGCTTTTTGGTTAAGCACAAGATGGGACACACCGAATGTACACAGTCTGCTCATCATTTGTATTACTGTATGACGACAATCCACACACACACACACACACACACACTCACATAATAAGGGTTGGTTAACTTGATATCGTGCGTAATGATGCCCGAAGACAATATAATAAAGTCCCCCGAAGTGAAACTGTGGTACCGCATGTACATTTGCGTTAGTTTTGTGGCTTCACGACCTCATGCTTCAGCACATTTTACTGGGTTGTCGGCGAGCTTTAAAATGTGTGGCTTTGCAGTGGGTATAGAAATATAATATGGCACACATGAGGGAAGCAAAATGGGGTGGGTGGTGTGTGTGTGGCAAATCAATGGTGTTGCGTTTAAGAGAAATTTGTGTGATTTTATTCTCTTTTATATACGCTTAAATAGAGAGAGAGAGATGGTTCTTCGTCTAAACTATAAGTGTGGTGGGCAGGTGTCAAAACAACAATATGCCACCCATAATGGGGTGGGGGAGGGTGTTTTGGAAAACATTTCGAAAACAAACAGTTGCTGTTTATTACATTTTGTGAAGCACCTGTGTGTGTATTTTGCGACTTTTGTAGAAACTTTTTGTTGCCATATTTCAGGATGGAGTGTTTCAAAAATATAATCATCTTGAAAGCTAAATATAAGAAAGAATAACAAGAAATCTGATTTTTTTTAAAGTTATCCAGATTTTTCTGAGAATTTCTTGAGAAATATAATTATGAGTTAGCAAACGATTTCACACCTAAATTACATTTTGTTATCATTCAATTTTTAATACAACGCGATTGCAGTTTGCAGAAAAACTGATTGTTGATAAAATATTTCTTATCAATAATTATTTTAGTGATAAAACTTTCCAAGCAATTTTATTTCCACTTCTTTTTGTTATAACTTACAGTTGGCCTTATAATAAATTTTCCACATCAGTATTTATTGAGCATTCAAGACAGAAACAATAAAGAAAAGTTGTAAAACTTTTAATCATCTGAAAATTCTTTTAAAAAAAGCAACATGTCATTTCGTCATTACAATCCAGTAAGTGAAATCTTTAAAAAAAAAACATTTCAATCAATTAATTAAAACCCAATTTAAGGCAACACCTTTCGATGGCACCGTCCCAGGTGGATTTCCCGTGGGATCACGCCTTCGTGTAAATGGACGCATGAATTTCAATGAAGATCGATTCGTCATCAATCTGCAGTGCTTCCCCAATCATGTTGGACTTGTCGATATTCCATTGCACATTAGTGTGCGACCAGGTCAAAGTCAAATTGTACGCAATCACTATCACATGAATAATTGGGGACCGGAGGAAACCGATGGTGGTTGCATCATTTTTCCGGGACAACAATTTGAAGTGATGATTGTTGTGGAGCAGGATTCATTTAATGTGAGTTTAATGCAATTTAAAGTGAATGATTAATTAAATTTAATGCATGTTTTTAAACACCTTAAAGATTACTGTAAATGGACGGTACTTGACGAATTTTAGACACAGAATGGCACCAACAAGTGTTCAACGCGTTCATATTTATGGTGCAGTTGATATTGATTATGTTGGTCAGGAAATGTTTTAATAAAATATGTTTTTGTTAAACGCGATAGTGTTTTGGTATTGTAAATGATTGACATAAAAAAATTGTAAAAGTGTTAATTTTCTTGAGTGACATCGTAAACAAAAATGTTATCTTATCCATTGAATTGTTATCTAATCAATTGAATATAATAATTAGCGTCTTTACAAAGCAGAGTATGAAATCACACGGGCAAGTGTTTTGTCAGTGATATTAAATAATAAATAATGAATAAAAGTAAAAATAAATAAATTGAAGCAGATTGATTTCTTTCCGCCAATTGTTTGACAGAGATAACAGTTTAAAAGAAAAGGAGGATTAAATGCTTAAAATATTTAAACCAGTTTTTATATACGATAAAAAATTAATTGCATGTATAAAAATAATTCGTATGTTTCTAGGTCATTGTAATGCAATATTCATTAAAGCAAATCAACTTAAAAATTTCTGTAGAAAATCAATACACCTAACTTTATTAGATTTATCGACCCATTAACTTTTCAATTGCACTCAATTCAATTAAACATTGAATCTGAAGTTTACGCGAGTAAATAATAAATGCAATGTTTGTTTGCGATAATATATTGAGGGTGCTTTCAAAGACCTCACCTTTGAACAAATGTAAAAATATCCATTTTATTGATTGTTAATCTACAATATCGCATATGTGGAAGTAAAATTATTATATCAGAAGATTTTATGGGTAGAGCCTTTTATTGAAAGCCATAAAATACGAAAACTCATTTATGGTTAGCTGTGGGCAGTTTTGAAGCAACAAACTTCCATAAAATCTTACTTGTGAACGTATGTTGATGCAAATTTTGTTGAGGGTCATGCAACCCTTTTTTACTGACTGTATTTGCAAGCATTTCAATGTTATACTTATTGCGGTACAGCGATTATCTATATCACTGGACAGGACCAATTTTTTTCATCCCCTATTTTTTTACTTTTTGCAATGTTGTTTTGCCATTTTATTTTATTTAAATCTTGATTCTAAAATAGGGATTGAAATTTTGGTTTAGATTTTATCATTCAGCCCAATTAATTGCAGTCGACTTTTAATCTCTAACGAGATTCTGCTATTTAAAAAACATGTAAACAAACCGAAATTTCAAGAAACAAGTTAAAATAAACAAACGTATCTTGAATCAACAACAATATTCCAACGCTTAATAATAATTTAAGGGATGTTCCAGTGTAGTAAATACAAAAATGTCCGCATCTCGCTTTGATCCGCATCTCCAAAATGCAAACAAAATCTTTCACATTGCCCACAATCAACAACAAGTAAACATTTATTCTGTTTTAATGCGCCTCCTAAATGTGTATACCACAACCACCACTCCATTTTCATGTTTCCAAGAAAAAATAATGCAAAGCTACAATCATTACTGAGCGCGTATGTGCGCGCCCGATTCACGATTCTAATTTGGATTCCTTTTGGGATTCTTCAATTTACAATATTATAAAGCGAAACTCATTTAGGGCTTTATTTATTCTATATACCTTTGACCTTATTCACGCAGCCGAGATCTTTTTCCACCATATATTCCACCGCATATCGTATAAGAGTACATATTTGAAATGTACCAAAAATAAAATAAAAATATACGAAAAAATAAACCAACCATTTTGGTGAAAAAAATCGCTTTCTATCAAAGATAATCACCATCTTGTGTTTGCGCATAATTTTTTGTTTGTTTGTATGTGCACGCTCCCAGGAACCGCTCACCCGCAATAAATGCCATCACGAAGGAACCACAACCATGTTTTACACAATATGCCATTCCAGTAGTGGGGGGGTAGGGGTGCAGCAACAAAACCAACAACAACCGAAAAAAAAAACGACGAAAATTGTTGCTCCTGCCAAACTCCACGTTTCAATCTTATATTTACTTTATATCTATCTTGTGTGTGTTTTTTTTTTCTTCGTGGTGAGTCCTTGTTGTTGTTATTGTTGTTAAACATGTTTCTTCACTAGCTTCATCGTCAAGAAAATAAATTAAAGAAACACATAATAATTTGTCTGTGAAATATTCGTTGTTTGCAATTTTAATACGCACGGCAGGATTACGCTGAAAGCAAACAAATTACATTGTAAAACATAAGGCCGTGGCTATCAGTCATCTAAGAATGTAATGCAAAAATAAGAAAATGAAATAAATGCATGTGGGAAGATAAGCGTGACTGTATATTTGTTGCATAAATTTAACATGCTTTTTGTGATACGGGACTGTAAAATGTATGATGGGGGGTGGTACTTGATTAATTTTTGCACAACTTCAGAATAATGTTGAACTATGCTATCAGGTATTGCGATCAAGTGATTTGTTTTGTATAGGCAAAGGAAGTTTGTTCATCAATATTTATTTTGATTTAAATTTGCGGTAAAAAATTAAAGTGACTCAATTCTATGTCAATAAGCGATGACTGTAAATTAAATAACCCAATTAATTATTAACGTATAATCTTTTAAGGCAGACATTTATTACTTTTTTTGATTGATATTAATTGAATATTCGAGCATGACTTATTATGAAATTTGGAATAAATAAAAAGAATCGAAAAACGATCAGATTATAATTTTGTCAGCTCATTCGTTGAGATGAGCATTATATTTATGTAAATTCAAATGCTGGAACAAAAAAAAAATTAATATCCGTTCAATTTTTGCTCGTTTTACCACGAAAATATTAATTTCATATTTAAATAATATACTACGATAACAGTAAAATGTTTTTTTTTAGTGGATTCATAATTAATATTACTATTTAATTAAATATGCCTATTTATAATTGTTTTATGATGAGGAATTATTTATATCGGACAACTTTAAACTCCTTTAAGTTAAATTGAATAATTTAATAGCCTAAATGTAGTCTAATAAAAGCTTTAAATTAATAAAGAACCTTGAAAGTTGCATAGTTTTAGTCATAATCATGATCCTATATTAATATTAAAACAAAGTTATTACTTAATGAAATTCCACGATATAACATAATTATCTTAATTATATTCAACAATTTATACAAGTAACTGGTATTAATTTTAAATACAAAAGAACAGCTCTGTTCTCCGAATAATTGAAGCTCTAAAATGCAGTTCCCCGAATTGAGCTAAGATAATTAAACAACATTCAATCTGCCTCCAGTATCATATTTCATTTAATATGAAAAGGCAATTTTGATTAATCGACTTATATATTGCAAAATGCTTGTCTACCTTTACTTTATCTCTAATCAATTTCCAGCTGATTTAACCATTCTGATGCATCGGATGCAATGCATTGTGAGGATGCAGCAGCCTTTTCAAACCATGAACAGTGTACGCATTGATGAGGAAATTGTACCAATACTCCTTCTTATAGTATTAAAAGCTTACAAAACCAGGATGCATTCAGGAAGCTAATTTAAATGTAAAAGTTTGATGAAATTTGCAGGAATGTGAAACATTGTAAGTCAAAAGAGAAAATAGAAAATCTCTAAACTTAGGACCACCCACATTGCAACAATATATGGACATAAAGTTTTAATTCGCATTCTAATTTCACTAACTAACTGTAAACTGTAATCTATATGTAAATCAATGAAACTCAACAGTAAGTAAAGATGAATAAAATAATTGTAAAACTCAATCACAGAAACACGACGCATAATAAAAGTTATTGAGTACATTATCATGAGAATAAAAATTGAATGAGTAACGCAAAAAAATTGAGGGAAAAATCAGGGAAAAGTCTATAATAATTCACAAAGCCGATTTGGCTATTAAATTTTCCATATTTATTTACAATTTACATCAAAGAGCACACGTCAAAAGCGATTCCCAAAGCTTTTCGAATAACGCACAAAGCCTGTGCCCTGTATATATTTTTACACAAATACACATCGGAGTATCCGGGTATAAAGGGTGTCGGACAAAAGGGAACGAGCAAATGTGGGTAAAAAAAACAAAAAAAAAATACGAGCTAGAAAAATAATCAGAAACATGGATGGAGTTGGATGGGTTGGTGAATAAATACACGAAGGAAATATAATTTTCATTTCGTGATTTCCCTTGACATGCAGTCGCGTGCCGCGAGCACATTGAACACTACAATAATGTAAAACTATTAAACTGTAATGATTAGAGACTTATGCTGATTCGCAACTTAATTCCACTTTATGTGTACACACTTAACATAAATTTTGATGTATACATCACTATTTATCTAAGCACGTCCTGAATGGAATTTATCAAAGCCGCATCATTGTAACATGTCTATTTGTGTTCACACTGCGTGCATATTCAATATAGATTTTCAAGGATTAAATAGAACTATAGTTACAATTGTGGAATAGGAAGGAAGCATAATTAAATGTGGATTAAAGGACTACTTTACTGGAGTAAAAACTGAAGCTTTAATAAAATCAGCAATTTTTAAATCATTACCCAAAAATTGATTTTGTACTCATTCAATCTTTAATTAATCTCAATGGAATGCACATTTGCTAATACTATAGATACAAATAACTACACATAAAATAATAATTACGAAACACTGCTTGGATTGCTTCAAAGTTTCAACTTCCATAATACCCAACAACATGTGTACAACGATATTGATTTATTTTGGACCTTCCAATGTGTACAAGGCAGTGCGATAAAGCTTCTGTTGATGGAGCAAATGTGATAGCAGTAATCCATTGATCCACCTAATACTTGATATATTGCCAAAGAGTAAACTCCAAAGCATTAAGGATTATATACGGCAGCATCGATACACCCATATTATATTTATGTGCAATACTTTTTCACTATACGTACAATATTATGCTACAAAACATATTATATATTTAAAGATCCAGCATTTCTTGCAAGATGTGCCCAGCCTAACACCTTCAACTACACAACCTCCATACACAATCTTCGTTCTGCTATAATATGCTATATTGCTAAATACTTCTTACATTATATTACATGATCGCTGTTTTGTTTCTTGTTGTCGTTGTCATTTTCTAAAATCCTCCACATATTTGCAAATACTTCTATGTATTTTAGATGAGAAAACCATAACCGAATGAAGGCGAAAGGTTTTTTGGGTGCAGCATGAAGAAACTTGCGTTGGGTGGTGCTTTATAATATGTTGTATAGGTTGCGGTCGAGACTTTCTATATATACATTGGCATATGACTGCGCGTTGAACTCGTTCCTTATACATTAGATGTGCTTTTAGAAATGGCAATTGTGGTAAATTGTGACACAAGAAAACACTACGTAGTGCTAATGAGATTTTACAGCATCATCCCCTTAATTCAACATAACAATTCCATATATTCCAATTACCAGTTGTATCTAAGTAAAATCGAGGGTGTGGCGTGAATTTTAATTTAATACACTCAAAGGGGATTGGGATAAACTTTTTGAGTAAGAGTAGTGTAAAGTTTAAACATTTATGGTTAAGGTAGCTAACTATTCATTTTTAATAAGGTGTAATTTTTAATTTAATTTAATTAAGTAGCTAATTTTAAAGAAAATTAACTTCTCATTTTGTACATAGGCAAAAGTTTAAATTCTCAAAAGTTCTTGCATTGTGAACATTGTTTGTTTAGGCTATGATATAAGTAGAAGCAGAAACTGAAACAGAAACGAATTTCAGTACATTTGAAACAGAAACAGAATCAACTACAGAATTTTTCTGTTGGAACTGAATCTGCCGTTTAACGACAGAACCGAAACAACGCGAGCCCATCTGGACGTACAACAGAAACAAAGGCAAAATTTACTACAGAAAAAATTATTTTCTGTTCTGCTTCTGTTTATGTTTCCAGTGTTTCGAGTTCTAGTAATTTCAAGACTTTAGTGCCGACAACAAAATTTACTTTTCTAATCAGCTGCCAAAAAGTTTGGCTATAATACCAAATTTTAAAAGGACCACCCAGTATTAAAAAAAATTCAAAATTCAATAGTCTATACAAATAATAAAATAAATACATAAGAAAATGTCATTTTAGCTCACAATATGTTTAATACAAAATTAATTCATCAATTACCATTTCATTTTAATAAATTAAGTGGAACACCCACATTCACACATTAATTCTATAAATTATTCCAAAAGCACAGACGTCATTGTGAATTGTTAAATATAGTTAGTTAAACAAAATAAGGGATGGGAGGGTTTTGCAAAAGTTTGCACAATTTGACACCTCACAAGACCCACACCCATTAAAAGCAAATTGTGATCGACACATCTCCTTCACCTTCACCTACACCCACCCACCCACCTCTTCATGTGCTGCTTGTAGTAATTAAGTTATGTATCAAAGTTGAAGTTTAAATTTAAAGTGTAATATGCACGTCATAGTTTAAAAGATGTCAGATGTCAGTAAAATACACTGCACAATGTACATGTTGCGTAAATAGTTTAATATAGCAGTTGGAGCTCATACACACATACAGCATTAAGGATATTGAGGCGGGGGTGGACGGATGGTTGTGCAATATTTTAATATAAATAAAATTCTTTTTGTGTAATTTCTGAGGAAAAATAAAAACTTGTATAAATAATCTGTTTGAGAGTAAAGTTTAGTAAAAGCATTGTCAAACACCATGAGGCATGAAGCAATGTCTATAAGTATTATTATAATGTAGTGAGGGAACGATCAGAAATTTATCAACATGAAAAACAGTTATTATCAAATTTCTCGACAATATTTACCTTCTCAAATGGTGTTTCCGTTAATTTAGCAAGGAGAACGTTTGCGTTTCGCATCCGGTACAGAATTTGTACACCAGACGAGAAGAAGCTTATTGTAATTCGATAGCATCTCAAATAAATTTTCTTAATATACACAAAGATTAAATCTTTTGCCTTGACTTACATTTATGTATTTTTTCTTTTGCCACTTCCCGTACAGATCTTAGGGGACGTAAAATTGCTTCTCGCTGAATATGCTTAAATTGTTCATTGTCTTATCCGCGGTTTTTATGAAGTGCTAGTAGCTTAATGTGCTTCTGAATATATATAAAATTGTGACGCTGTCTGGGGGGTGGAACAACCAGTTGAAAAAGAGGATTTAAAATTGGGTGTTAAAAGTTGGAAAAATGTGAATTTTATTTTTAAACAAAAGTTGCACTGAATTCTTAATTTAGTAGCTTTTTTTTTATTATAATAAATAGCATTATTTATAACAATTTGCTTTAAAATAATAATAATAATAATAATAATAAAGAAATGTTCATCAAAAAAAAAAAAAATTTCTAAGAACCAAAAGCTTTAAAATAAGCTTTAAGGAAGTTGCTTTACAATTTTCATTAAAATCCAAACAAAATTATTTCAAAAAAACCATATTAAAATAGCTCTTCTTGAAAGTGCTTTGTTTTTCTTATGCAATTTCTGTCAAATGAATACATTTCAATTTCCATCCATATACGTGATCAAGGCTCAATTTGCATGCCGAGATTCGAGCACACCAATATATTTCCGTTATGGCACACTGCATCAGCTGAGCAAGGTAACCAACCAACGATTGAATAATATATGTATGTAGTATGTTGAGACTGCACTATCATGAACAATGCATATTCCCATAAGATTGAATTAGATTATGAAATTGCACATTGATGATGAAATATGCAACGGATGAGAAAATTCTTGTCAAAAATGAAAATATGCAAACGTTAAAAGCGCGATAAAGGAAATCATGGCACAACTAGACATGCACCAGTGCCCGCCCGCACTAGCTCACTAAATTTAGACGCTGGCAAATGCAATACATAACATGCGACGTGTATGCTGTGCTGTTGGGGACGCCATCTTGCATCGGCACACTGCATAATAAATATAATATGTGAAGGTATATATAGTTCGAAATTGTATCCTGCAGGAGAGACATATGCTAAAATTTATATAACTATAATATGTAGGACTAGGTATGAGAGGAAAAAGAAAGAAATTTTCCGTTATGGAATACGATTAAGCGACTGTGGTGAAAATTCTGAATGATATTTCCTTCATTTGCATTGTATGCTTAATCGCATATGTGCAGTTTCGCAAAAGGAAGAGTGGAGTTGTAGACATTATCATATTAGGGTATGTGTTCAAACATATGAGACATATTATAAATTAAAAGGCAAAAAAGGGATTTGCAATTTCGCGAAATAAAAATACAAAAGTTTATCAACAAAAATAATTAAATTCTATGAAAAGCTTAAGTAGGAAAATAACAAAATGCGATTAAATGTTTAAAAAGGACTTTCAATTAAATTCAGTTTCTTAAAGTTTTCACACGATCTTATTTGGCTGCAATTCTTTTTATGAAAGAAAATCCTTTGTTCTATTTTGGGATTAAATATCATAATTCTTTAACAATTGAATGGGCTCGTTTTTTTTTTGAATTTTTTATCCTCACCGGCTTTAAGTTCTCGCATTTTTCATGAACATTCTGTTTGAGGTCTTTGAGAGTCTGAGGTTTGTATACATAAACTGGAGACGTCAAAAAATAAGAAGAATCTGTATCAGTTAATTTAGGCAATCTTGCCGGAAAATGGAAATTTTAAAACGAGAGATTACGCGGCCCAAAAATAACATCAAGACAATTTAAGTCTCATTTCTTGAAAGCACCAATGAACTCCCACTTGAAATAATTATGGAATTAATTCCGATAGGGTTGTGCCATCCTGTATAAATATAAAAAAATTAATAATGGATTAATTCTTAAATAAAACAAAAAAATATAAAAAATGAGTTCAACTTCCCCAGCTTATTTTTTCTATTTTATTGTGCATGAAAATTCAAGAGAATACATTTCTATTGCTCAAAATATTTAAGCATAATTTAACATGACCGCAGGACTTAAAGCGTATAAATTTCAATACTTTGTGACCAGAAATACACCCAGCCAGGTACAATTCACTCAACCAAAACATAACGAGAGGAGCTTTGTTGAACAAATAAACATTAAACTCGGTAATAGATGCGACGAATTGAATTCAAAGCGTTTCGATATAATATGACAAAGGACTCTTCACTGTTCACATATAGACATGATTTTATTGTTTCAAGCATTTTCTGTATGTCCTTATTTTTAATGTTATCTGTATATCGTTATTCATAAACCACTGTAAACATATTTCTGTGCTACGGGCATTCGAATGTGGAATACTATAAAGTCAAGACACACACACACACGCGATTATACATAACTTTTGAAAGAAAAATAAAGCATATTTGATGTGGATCAGAACTTTGTGAATGGGAATTTTCGTACATTATGTACTTTAACATACATTGTGTATAAATATATGTGAAGAGATGTGACGCATCTTGTGCCGGCTAGCACTGACTGCTCCTGCTGCTGCATCATACACACCCCCTCCTACATATGGAATCAATGTAGTCACAACATTACGGGGAACATTTTGGTTCGCATGGCCGCAGGATAAAATACTCAAACTTTTGTACAGTTTATACTTTGAGTGAATGGCTTGTCCATTTTATGTACATATTTAATGTTGAGAGTATTTATTCAACATCATACAAGGGATTCTAAAACCATATTATGTGGCAGTATGTTATTTGCGGAATCGCATTATGGTCGTGCGGTTTGCTGTGTGACTCAATTCACATATTGCATACAACATGGGAAATGTTAAAGGGGCAGCCTAGTTATATTTGTTTAAGGGTTTTACTTTTTTTTTAAGGGATGAAGTTATGAAAAAAGAGCTGAGAAATGTTTGCAGAACACTTAACTTGGAAACAAAAATCTCTGCAGATTTGTAGTGCAACATAAACAATGAGGGAAGGGGGTTAATGAATAAAAAATTTAATGTATTAGTAATTGAATAATTAAATATTATTGCACTTCCGGGAGTGGGTTAATAAATGTGCATTATGAATTGTTTTTAAAACAGAACATGTTATTAATCCTAAAAATTATATGTTTGCCGCATGCTGTTACGGTCGTTAATACCTACCCTCGCATAATTATGGTCAATTCATAAACCCCTCAACATACAAAAAACAACTTCAACAACAAAAACAAAAGTAAAAACAGATTATTACAGTTACACCAAGCACATCGTTCCGAGTCATTGGCGTGCATTGTTGCTGATCGAAACTTAATCCGAAAAATTAGAAATAGCGCTGCGCCAGCACAAAAATCCATTCATCCGTTTGGCGTATGCTGTCGAACTGAACAAATTTTAATCGTACACCAGCAAATGGGGCGGGTGAAGTGAGAAATAAAAATACAATAAAATAAGCGAAAATGTAGCGGCAAAACGAAATGGTGGGTGGGCGGGGGTTGGGGCGCAAATAAAGTATGTAGCAAAAGAAAACGAACAAAAAAATACACACAGCACAAAGAAGAGAACATCGCTAGTTACTTACAAGAAAATAAATATATATAAAATAAAAAAAACACACTGCTCGCGATATACTACTATAAAAAAGAAGAAAAATGGAGAGGATGGGTGAACGAAATACTTGCATGGAAGTAGCTGTGTATGCAGCAAGGATAAAGCGAAGGATAAAGCTAAAGCGACTTGTGTGTACGAATTTATATATAGTTAGTGCGGAACAGCGAAAGGGAGGCAAAGTTAGGGCGCCATGAACGATATGGAACGTGAAACGAAAATAAGGTATAAAGCTAATTCAGCGTAAATACTTTGGTGTAATAAAACATTTTGAAAAAAAAAAGGAACGCAGGGGGAACAAAATGCTCGAAGTAAACGTTGGGCTGTAAAGTTTATGGCAATATTTTTAAATTTATAGGCACCCAAAAGCTTTGCAGGATCAATATGAGTGGCACGGATATAAATACTCTTATACACACAAATGCTTGATCATGTGCGTTCAGGAAGCGTTTAAAAAAAACCGAATCCTAATTTGTGATTTCTTTACAGAAATTGTGATTCGCTTTTTTTCCCCGTTTTTAATAACGAAGGTGTCACAGACTTTCAAAAAATATCAGATTATACTCACTTGTAAATAAAGGAAAAAATTAAAATAAATTAACATAAAGGATTCAATAGAATGTTAACTTTGTGGAAAAATATCCGCGAACAGAAATTCCGTAATTGATACAGTTTCGTTATAAAGCGAAAAATTGCGTGTGACAAATTGCTACATGCCTTTTCTATACAATTATGATTCAATTTAAAAAACAAATTAGCTGACAGTAATCCCATTTAATCGGTGGGATTAGCTGCGATGGTGAATGGTCGATGGGCTTTTGCTAAACAAACCAAAAATCCATGCAAATTTATGTTAGGAAAATTTATTTTGAATTTAATTAAGTAAATTTGGTAATTTTGATGTTTTTTCATAATAAAAAAAAACCCACTAAATAAAAACAACATTATTCGGGAACGCAAAAACTTTCGCAAAAAAAGAAAATTTTAAATTTGTCAAAGAGTGTGTTATTTGCAAGCATCTGCCCTTTTGCACAGCAATACTAATTGCATTCCGTAACTCGTTAACACACACACACAGCTAGCAGTGTTTACAATAACTGTACAAATCTACCCCCTCGTTCGTCATAACCGAACTGTTTCGCTAATCGCATCAAACTGATTCCTTCCGCTCCATCGTCGCTTTCAGCTCATTAAATGCTTATAGTACACATTTCAATTCTTCGTCGCATCGCGAGTCGTCGTCTTATTTCTACACTTTCATTATTATGACAGTAAGAAAAAACTTTGTCATGAATAAAATTAGCAATATGACGCCGATTTATGCAGAATGCAAATAATTCCAGAGGAGTTGTTCGCTTCGTTGTTCTCAATGGGGTGTGGTGGGAGAATTTAGACTATTGTGTTTGTAGACAATGTGGAATTTAAAGATGTGGAAAAAGGACTCATCAGTGGAAGGGAATCAGGGATTGTGCATTTATTTTGTTGCACAATCGTTGCGTTTGCATTTTGATTATTAGAATATTTACAAAATGTAAGGAAGGAAAATTGCAGGTAAATAGTTGTTTAATTATAAAAGCAAGAAATGTGAGAACGCGGTAAAATTAGTGCATTGAAAGTCGTGTTTAAGAAAAATGATTAATTTTGTTTTTAAATAAGAATAAGTTTGTTAATTTATTCAAATAAAATGCAAAAATGAAACCAAAACGTTTCTGATCCAGTGAATCACGTTACAACTCTACTTAATTGAACTTAAATTGGATTTAAAGTTTATTTTTATTAAAAAAGAACTCTTGTTACATTACGAAGAATAAGAATTATTAAATAAAATATAAATGCAATTAAATTTTAAATGAGATATTGCCTAAAAATAATATCCCTGAATTTTATTTCAGTAAAATGCACTAGATGGAATTATATGGAAGCTTTCTCCAACCCCAATAATGCAAATTAAATCTAATATTTCAATTAGCTACAAAAAATTCCTAAAAGGAATAAGTAAGCCGTTCCGTATTTATATTTTCTTGAAAGTAATAAGTATTAACTAGAAGGACTCCAGGGTATTAAATGTTGGATTAAACTTAAAATTCCAGGAAAGTATTTAATAAATTCTGAATAACCTCTTGCAGAATGATTGGATTATAATACCATGCAGTTAATGTTTGTAAGGGGACTTCAGTTACTTGCAGTTATAAGGAATTACTTAACAACTATATTCTATTAAATATTAACCTGGTGATTTCCTGTAATCAAAATAATTGAAATAATTGCAAATAAATAAATTGTAGCCGGCGAAAATACATAAGCCACACAAAATAATAAATAAAAAACCGTCGAGTAATACAATTCTTTGATAAGCACTTGGGCAGCAGGGGTTAAAACGTCTCCTGCGGCACTAGTACTTAGAAAAGGAAATGCATTTATTAAAAAAAAACATCACGATTATCACAAAAAATGCATCCTTAAATTTTTCGACGCCAAATTGAAAATCCTTTAAAAAACGAACACGACACCACTTCGTTACAATTTTGCTAATGAGATTATAATAAGTTATGGGAATGGACCACAAAAATATTTGATCAACACTGTCGCCGACAACCAACAATAGTAATCTGTGCTACAATCAACATCACAATTTTCAACGAACTAAACAGCATGTAATTCACGCCAACAAGCGGAACAACAAATTTTCAAATTAAAGCATATTGTCGCACTGGATTTAGCCACACACATAAACACGTTTAAATTCGATACGAAATTAAAAGACTTTATAAGCTCACACTCGCGTTTTCAATACATAAAGAAAATGTAATCTGTCTCTTTTATAAAATAAAAATACTATTTCACACTTACTCCCCATTCCGCAATGTAACTTATAACTATACACGCATCAATATGTGTATTGTGTTTATTATATGCGACATATTAATATGAACACACATCGCACATGTGGACAATAATAAATGAAAAATGAATGGCACATAACAATGCGATGAATAAAATATTTTTTCATACAAAGTTACGTATAATAGTGAAGCGAGGGGGCTTGTGTGTTGTTGTTAAGTTATTGGCCAATTGACGATGTTTCACTTGAATGAATTGAGTTGAAGCTCGCTCGGATGAGGGGTTTTCTTAGAAAGAATTGGCAGCACTTTTGATTAATAACAATAAAAGCGGAGAGTTTGTGTGTTTCATATAATACACAATGTGCACTGGATTGCTTGTTAGACAAGTCACAAAACACAATGTATAAGTAAGTGAGTACTATTGTAAAAAGAAAGCGGGTGATTTTATTTTATTTTTTTAAAAGAATCTCTTTCAGAATTAATTTATTTTGCAGAAATATATTTAAATTGACTGAAGTGATTTGTTTGTTCAATTACAAAGGCACTTGAGTGTACACTTTGCATTAGTGCATGAATTAAGTGTTAGGCAAATTATTTTTGAAGTAAAAAAAATCCTAATTTTAAGTTAAAGTAAAAATATGGTGGCACTTAGAAAGTAAATTTTTATAAGGGTCACAATATTTAAGGGGTCACAAAATTCAGTTATGGACTTAATTAGGTAGAGAACAATCATCATTGCTCGACCCTCAAAAATATAAAATTTAGGGAAACATGAATAAGTAGGAAGTGAATTTTTGTGTGGAAAAAAATGCGGGCACTTAAAGTCACGTAGTTATAACAGCTAGGGGAGAAGTTCAACTAATTTATGAAGTGCAGAAAAATTTGACTTGTTAAAAGAAAATACAAAAATTTATCCGATCTCAAAAGAATTATATTCATTCAAGTGGTTGGCTACGTCTACATTCTGCAAGTACCCAACCCATATTATGTTCTTGTACAATTGATGAACTGAAGCTGAGAGACGCGTCAAGCATTTTCCAAGCATGCGTCCACTGTCCAGTCAAACATTTTATTATATATTATGAATATTTAAGTCATTTTCCTACACATAAGTATTGTATAAAATATGGGACAACAACACTCACATCATGGCAATAGGGGTCAATTAAGCCAATTTAAATTTAATAAATTAAACATCTATTAACTAATTTAAATGCACAATTAGCCTCTTTATGGGAATTCCTCCACGGGCACACAACAACCTCCGCAATTCACAATAAGAGCGCGACTGTAAGTACGTTGGCGGAGGCCCTAACTAGTGAACAACTGCTTTTACATAAGTGACAACTTACTGACATTGCACGAGCAAAGTCTCGTCGATCATTTTGTGCCACAAACCAAAAATACAAAAGAAACAAACAAAATTGATGTACATACTCCACATATTTTCATATGTACACGAGCGCGATCATAAATGGCGGAAGATGTTTGTTAGTGGCTGCTTCCTTTTTAGATGCACAAGTGAAATAATTGTATATGAGGGACGCCGCAATCACTCACATATGCATATTTAAAATGCATGTAAGTACAATATATGGAAATTCAAATTAGAGTGAAATTGTGTGGCAACGCACAAACACACTGCAATGTGTGTGGGGGGGAATCATCAATTGAGAGGAAAACCATTTAATGTGAAGCGTACCACACATCAGGGGTGCTGAGCACTGAGCAGTGTCCGATCTCAGTCCAATGTTGCTATAATTTATATTCAATTTCATACATTAAATATATTTGAACCTAAACTGGGCATCCAAATGATGATGATGACCACAAACGGGCTCCAGACATTGTCCCCACTTCTGATTACATTTATTAGTTAACGGTAATGTGTGAGGTTATAAGATCTACTTGTATATACTGCTGAAGAGATTGATAACTGAATTAATTTGAATACTAATATGATTCAATTACTTGGGATCAATATAGGCGACCGACTATCATTATATTATCGTGTGAGTGAGATTTCTGTTGAGTGAATGTTTGTGTGTGTGAATGTATGTATCCCTTACGTATTGCCCCTTCCCCTCCCCATCTCAATTTGATAATATTTACTCAACCCACATCTCATTACATGTAGATTTGAGTAGTTATTTGTATTTTGCCGTTTGCATTTGCTCTAAAGTGCCATAGAGGTCATCGTTTAAAAGGTCTAGGGGTCATATTAATTTGATATATTACAGACGTGTTAATGTATTGAATGTTTAAAATATATTTAACATAGAATTAAGTCACTCGTGTAGAAATTATTAATATTGTGGAAGGCATTGAAATGCAGTTTTTTTAACAGGAATCAGAACTACTTTAAAAAATTTAAGAATTGCATTAAATTTACACAGAAATTCGAGTCAACTTTAAATTAAAATTGGGCTTAAGGTGTGTACATATATTAAATAAATTAAAGCAATTAAAATAAAATTGAATTCAAAGTAGATTTAAAAAATTGTTCTGGACAAAAATTAGATGAAAAGTCGACTTAAACTTGAAATATCATAATATAAATGTACATAGCAAAAATGTAATTAAAATAAAGTCCAATTAAGATAAGACAAACTTACACTCGGCACAAAAAGCGCAGCCAAACTTAGTTCGTAGCATAAGCTATGTGTAAAGTGTACGAAATGAGATATTTTATGCACATAAAGGTTGCGTCTGTACACCCGTTCGTTTTTTGCGCAATATTATGTGTCTGAAATGTTTCACCTTCTCAATTTATATGTATGGTATAAACGGTATTGCGTTACAAGAACCCTCGACCACACTGCAAAAAGGACATGTGAAGCATTATGAAAGTTTTAATTTTTGTGAGAAGCCAACACACTTTGTATTCAATATTGCGATGGAACTTAAACTTTTAGATAAGTCTTCTGCATATAATAATTACCCATGTGGTGAGTGGGCGAAGGGGGTGGGAATTGTGAGGGTTAAAAAGGTTAATATGTGCTTAATTAAATTCATTGCTGAATAAACATAGCTTCATTTCAATTCCAATGGGGATGCATGTACCGTATTTAAATGAATAACAGAATAAGGGTTGGTCAGGTGACTTTTATACACAGTTGTATATATTGTGATGGGGACTGTCAAATGGTGAACCATTTTAATTGAGGGGTGAGTGCAAAAAAAAGGGGTTTCTTTTTGCTGAATTGTAATTATTAATGTTTATGTAATATTGTGCGGTCTTAGTTCTACGGGGATCAACTTTACAAGAATAAATAAATGTATGTGGAGTTGGAAACAAAAAAACCGACATTGTAAGTTGTCTAAAAAATGTTTGATATTATGTTTAAACTCAAGACACGACGGAATTCCAAGTATTTTAAACATATTTTAAACGCAATGCATAGTGGGAGCAAGTGTGAAATGATGTATTATAATGATAATTATGTATAACGCAACTAGATATTATGCTTTGTGGTATTTTTTAATGATCGTGACATTTAGACAAAGAATTTATAATATGTGTTTTGGTGTGTGTGGCACGCCAGAACGCATTTAATCACAACTCCCATAACTTATAAGTTGATATAACTCATACAGCAAGTAACAAGTGGATGAAAAGGCGTTTTCTTATCAGCTAACACGAGCGCGACTGTTGAAGGCATTACAAAAAAAAATGCAAATCGTTATAATTATAACTTATAACTACAAAAAAAAAAAAAACACAAACAATTAATGAAACCGAAACGACAACTTTGATACAAAAATTTCACATAATTTAAATTAAAAACACTGATGTGAAAAATATGTAGCACTAAAAATTTAAATAAATTGAAATGCACAACCACTGAAGATTGGCCGGCACTCGGAATAGAACTGACAAACTTCTAATGTGCACAGTAACAAGTAGCATCCACAACTGACCAGTAAATTCAATCTTGACATCATATTTGTATGTATGCTGGGCCTCAGACTGATTCAGCTCGTTCCATATGTGATCGTTATTATAATATGTGAAATGTATAGTTGGCAGATGAGGGGAGCCACAGCCAGTAGTATATTAAACATAGTAAATAAGTAAGTCCCATTGGGAGTGTAGTATGTTGATTATGTGTTTGTAAATTTGACAAACACATAATATTGAAATTTATATTAATGAAACATTAACTTAAAGTGTTCACAAAAAAAAGGTACAACATTGTGCATCGTAATCCCTAACAATTCACACAGATTTGAGGATTCATTTAATTCATTTAATTTGTGGTCATGAATATATTGTATAGTTCAAGAATGTGCCCCCATAATATAACCAGTGACCATTATTTCACACGTCATGTAAAAGTAAAAAAAAATATCTAAGTCCTAAATAATATAATGTGAATATAAGCCACGTATTTTACTGAAATAATTCCACGCCTTAAGTCATCTTTCTTTGCCACATATTTTATTAATGAACATCTGAAAGTGGCGTCACTTTAAAACTCATCACATTGTGAATATATAGGACTATAACAACCGCACTCTTCCACATTATAATGTCAATGACTTATTAGTCATTAAAAAAGATCCTCTTTACTGATTTGCGGTGAATTTTTTTTCTCATAATTTTTTTTTTATTTCCAATTTTCATTCAATATTCCACCACTGTACCCTATTGTGTCGGTTCTTTGGCAACAAAATACAAATGGGGACATTTCAAAGTGGAAGCCACTATTGAACACGTCAAGTGAGGGAACGACAGTATCAATTGGCGTTGATTGGAGATAGTGCATGTAACCGTTCCGTGTTTATGCGACTGAAAGGAATTATTGGACAATAGGGGTCGTTGTGTGTCAAACAATGATCTCTTTGTTATACGTTGTATACTGTTGTTGCAAAGATGGTGTGGCATGCCACATTGTGTTGTGTGTGTGTGCGCGTAATTTTATTTTTAATGTGTCTATAATTTTTGTTTCAGAATAATATGGGTATTAAAAGAATATAAATGTTTCAAATGTGTTAGGATATAAGGGCCCTATTGAAAAAGGGCATTGGTTTTAAGCCCTTTTGTCTATTTGTAGTTGTATTTGGAGTGGACTAGAAACATATCATGATTAACATATAGTGAAAATGAATTCAAATTTAGATTTTACTCTTAACGAGAATTATGTCCGCAAGTTAAGTCACTCACTATACATAAGTTCGCATTTAACTGTCATGACGTCTTACATAACCAATTGGCCATATCCGTTGAAAGAGCGAATAATTAGATCTTGAGAATTGGGTACAGTGTGGGCTGCAATTCAGTTGCTTTATACGTGTTGTGTCACTTCCAAGTTCCAACTGTTTATTCTATATTACTATACTTAATACCTAACTGGAGTGTGATACATAAAATGACTCGTTAAGTCACACAAATGATGCATGGAAGAAAATTAAATGATGTTAGCATAGAAACAGTTACAGATTGCCATAAATGTTGACCTCAAATTAAAAGAAATAATTGTTTGTTTAATTTTTTTAAAAGTCATTCATTTTTAAAGGGTAGCTGTTTTGATTTTATGATAAATTGCCTTTTCTAATCTATAAAAAATTTAAACAACCACGCTAAAACTGGCATTGGGATCGCTACGAAGTTTTATACACAAAAGTATTTCTCAACATTCCGGAAGTAACATAAGTATATTCAATATGCGAAAGTGAACCGAGAAAACCGCCAAAAAAGTCGCGGTTGATACAATTTTTTTTAATAATTCCAAAAATTATTGCAGAAATCGATTTATTAACGTCCCATTAATATAAAACACCTTGCGAAATTCCGCGAATAATTCCGTTATTTTCCGCGTTTTTGTTGTACGCTACGAGATTTTAAATATAAAAAAAATTTTGCGAATAAAATCAAAATTTCTACGAATAATTCCGCGGTAACGTTTTATAATAAATGTTTGACCAGTATTATCACCCCTTCTCTGATAATCACCAAAACACATTGGTTTCTTCGCTAGTTTTTAATTATAATTGTTAAGCCAAATAAAAAATATTTAAGAAAAAAATTGATCGAAATAAATTTAAGGAAGCTTATTAACTTGACATTAAAATTAGTCTTTTCTCTACTCGTTTTGAAAAATTAAAACAAAAACAATTTTCACTATAAAATGGAAATTCTAGTTATTCTACAAACATATCGCTTTTCCAAATATATCCTCGGTGCATTAAGTCACAGTATGGACTGAAATAGGATGCTACCAGTATATATTATGCTACATATAAATACGCAGATAAATTGACAGACAAACACCAAAACGATCAACTTAATCTGAAAATCAATGCAGGTAAAGCCAATAAACCATTTGTACCCATTAACAATGTGTCCCTCCTACATTAAACGACATCCTCTATATCCATACCAATTCAATTGGGAGCAAGAAATCAGTTTGATGCTTAGAGTATACACGTTTGATGCACAAAATTGAAATAAACGGCAGTGCCAAGAGCCTCATTGACAATGCCATGTTGCTACTGGTGCTGTATGGAGGTACTCCTGCTTCTGCGGGTAACTACATACTGCTTCTTATATATGTGGGCACATGTTATGTTGTTTGGCAACTTACTAATTATATGTATACAGCGACTAACTGTATAACAGTATGGACAATCGATGGACGATCTGCCAATTGATTTTAAGGATGGCATTTAAGAATTTATGGGAGGGTTGTCAATATAATTAGGCTTCATCATTCATGGTAATTAAAAGTGAATAATACGTGGTCAAGGAATTGTGACACAATACTTTGGAACTATTTATGCTGTAATCATAAATTTAAAAATGGCAATTAAAAAGTGTCACAATGATGTGATTCTACATTTGTCTCAAGATGGCGATTTTCAAATTAAATTTTTTTTTAATTTAGGATGGAAAATAGAAAGGACTAAAATTAATAGAAATGAATGAGAAATGAATATTATCACTGATCTCTTAAAGCAGAAGCTAATTTGTGCACTCGTATTATAATTTCTAATTAATGCACCATACAGAGAATTAAAGTTTTGAAGTTCAACTATCTAGAAGCGAATTTCATGTTGCGGTTTTATGCCACACGGTTCTTGTATTTCTCGTATGTGGTGTGAACATCTGCATCGAAATGTAACACGACTGGTATTATAAAGTTGTACGTTCACACGAGTATGTTTTGTGCACGGAAATTAAATATGCACGCACTTGTTCAACTTCCTCTTGTTTTTTTTTCTCTGTTCAGGATATAGGCGTGTTTCATTGAAATCTACATATTATGGACCCTGTGGCTTTGACATACAAACAAAATGGTGGATGCGGCGCTTAAAATTTAAATGCATTCAACTTTTTTTAAAGCAATCGTTTGCCGTTTTAAACATCAAACTTTGAATTTTTGCATTAAAACGACGAAAGAAACGTAAATAAATTTCAAATAGCAATTTATTATGTCAAATAGTAAGTAATGTGAGATTCAAGGAAACGACTTAAGTGTTTGTATTAAACAACTTCCATATTTAACAAGTTCTATATTTTAAAATAGTTTGAGATGAAAATATTTGAAAAGGACTTTATTTGAAAATGTGCAGATTGCAATAAGGGAATGCGTTTTCATTACACAGTATTCAACTGCGAATGAAAGTTGTACGCCCTTATTATGATGACACATAGCATATAATGTCTTCTTTATTTTTCAATCGAAAAATGTAAACTCAATTGCAATCTGTGTGGGAAAGTCAAGCATGGAAGTTTTGAAAAGTAAGTCTTGAAAATGTAATTTTTTCTGTAAGTATGCTTAACCAAATTGAAAAAAATATAATTTTTCTGTACCAACAAATATAGTTTTGATCTAACCAAGCACGGCAAGTCATAATATAACGCAGATGCGACTTTATATTAAGCGCTCACATACTCACTCGACTACCAAGCACTTAATTTAATACAATGCGTATGTTTGTGCGGAGAAATACGTCGAATGCATGTGTTTGTCGTATAGTCAGCCTGAAAATAACGACAAGTTTCTTAGAGCGCATAATCCGGCAACTAAATTGAATTTGTTTTGAAAGTCAATTTAACGAATCAGCCTTTTCTGTCGGATGCAGTGGCAAATTCTTTGAATAGGATTAATCAAACTATACACCAACTTTAAACTCCATCCAGAGATATGAGAAGCGTCGAGTATAAAGATAATTGAATGTTTAGCTCAGTGTTAAAATGATTGGTGTTTTGCATAACATTCAGTGCCTCCTCAGTGTGCATACACAACTATGAGTATATTCGATTTAATTTAGTTAGACGGTTTGGATATCACAGCATATTATCTGGAACGACATTTCAAAAATTTAATTTGAGTTTAATTTGAGGAAAGCTTAGGATGGTCTCTTTTTGACTTTGTGACTGCAGAATTTTGTTTGGAATAAATCAATCACGAATACTTTAAATTATATTGTAATCAAAAAGTTTGATAATAGATGGCGGTCTAATATATCTTAAAATCTCTTTCATGTACCAAAGTTGATTAATAGATTGCGAATATCAGTCACCCTGACACTCCCTGAGTGGAAAAATAATGGTCTGTTATAATGCAAAGAATATTGAATAACTTTTTAAAGGTAAAAATCTAAAAATTCAAGGTCATACTATTTATTCCAGGATGTTCAGCAATCAGCTTTTGCAAGTTCCTAAATTTTCAGAACTTCAAATCACTCCTGATTCTATTTTAATCCCCAAAATCTGCAATCCTGCTATTCTAATATCCCCAATCTCAATCCTGATCCCAATACAAATTCCAATCCTTATTCTGCAATCCCAAATCCATTACTGGCAACCACAATCCCACATAAGCGTATTACTGCACTGTTATAAAAACGGCGATACATTTTAAACACGTCTTCACACGACCAAAATCAGAAAACTACTGAACTCCAAACAGCAAAAAGATGTAAACAACCTCAGCCTCAACCTCGGCTCAGCAGTCGGAAATACCAACGTTTTCGTATATTACTCATATCTCCGAAACGGTAAATATTTTATAAAATTTTCTTTTGCATTATTGTTAGTTTTGAAAAGATAAAAAAATTGTCTAAACATTTCAAGGTCAACATCGGACCATTCAAGGTCAACTGTTTATATTTCCTAAAACTATATCAGAAACCCTAAACATTTAAAACCACAACTTTGGATACATTTAAAACACGTCCTCACTCTACAAAAATCAAAGCACAATGAACTCCATGCAGCAAAAAAGAAGTAAACAACCTTGGCCTCAACCTCGGCTTGGCAGTCGGAAATACCAACATTTTCGTATATTATTCATATCTCCGAATTGTTAAATATTTTAGATAATTTTCTTTTACATTATTGTTAGTTTTGAAAAGATAAAAAAATTGTCCAAACATTTCAAGGTCAAAATTGGGCAATTCAAGGTCAACTATTTATATTTCCTAAAACTATATCAGAAACCCTAAAAATTTAAAACCACAACTTTGGATACATTTAAAACACGTCTTTACTCTACAAAAATCAAAGCACAATGAACTCCAAGCAGCAAAATGAAGTAAACAACCTTGGCCTCAACCTCGGCTCAGCAGTCGGAAATACCAACGTTTTCGTATATTACTCATATCTCCGAATTGGTTAATATTTTAGATAATTTTCTTTTACATTGTTGTTAGTTTTGAAAAGATAAAAAAATTGTCTAAACATTTCAAGGTCATAAACGTAAAATTCAAGGTCAACTAATTATATTTCAGAAAGCTATATCAGAAATCCTAAACATTTAATATAACAACTTTGGACATTTAAAACACGTCCTTACTCTACAAAATAAAAGCACAACTGAACTCCAAGCAGTAAAAAAGAAGTAAACAACCTCGGCCTCAGCCTCGGCTCGGCAGTCGGAAATACCAACGTTTTTGTGTATTATTCATATCTCCGAATTTGTTAATATTTTAGATAATTTTCTTTTACATTATTGTTAGTTTTGAAAAGATGAAAAAGATGTCTAAAGATTTCAAGGTCAAAATGAGGCAATTCAAGGTCTGTTTATATTTCCGATAACTATATCAGAAACCCTAAACATTTAAAACACCAACTTTGGACATTTAAAACACGTCCTTACTCTACAAAATAAAAGCACAACTGAACTCCAAGCAGCAAAAAGAAGTAAACAACCTCGGCCTCAACCTCAGCTAGGTAGTTGGCAATAACAACTTTTTCGTATATTACTCATATCTCCGAATTGGTTATTATTTTAGATAATTTTCTTTTACATTATTGTTAGTTTTGAAAAGATAAAAAAATTGTCCAAACATTTCAAGGTCAAAATCAGAAAATTTAATGTAAACTAATTATATTTTCGAAACCGTGAATATTTCTGAATTTTTTTTTCCGCATTACCGTAGCTTTTAAGAAGATAAGAAAGGTTGCTGAACATTTCAAGGTCAACATATCAAAACTCAAGGCCACATATTCATAATGAAAATATAATTAAAAAACTGTTTGTTTAAGGGTACTATGATCCTCTACATTATTGCTTCTCTCAATAAAAGTATCAATTTAAGTATCAAGGTATTCAGAAATTTCAAGGACGCATTTTCTATATCTCAGAAATTTTTTATTACACAGTATTTAGAGATTTTTTAAAGTAGTTATTTAATTAAATTAGTGAAAATAAGACACACCTAATTTATAAATTTGAATGATTGCCTAATTTAAATATTATTCATGCAGTTTTCAATGATATATTCACGAATACATCCATCTATGGGGATTGTAATGGTTTTCACACTTTATTTCCTGCACATCTATATAAAATATATTGCAAACTGCACATGAAAAAGTACGTATAGTAAAAAGTGTGTATATATGGACAAAGAGGGACACATAATGTTGTTTCTATAGAGCACACGTACCCACACACACACACGTCCATACGGTTGAGATGAGCGACGATAAAGTTTTAAGTAACTCAACTTTATACGGTTCCGTAATTTTATGTTGCATATTGTTGTAAGCACATTCGATGTGATTTATTATAAAGCTTCATTTACCTCTGCACTCTATGGCGCAATTAATTCTCGTGACACCCTAATGAAGTTTCCCAACCCTGTGTCCCCTTTGCCCCCCTATACTTGCACCCACTTTCATATAAAGTGGGTAGTGTCGCGTATATGATTTTTTTTCCCTCCATTTTCCATTTTTTCCGTTTTTTTTTGTGTATTATGTACCTACTCTCTTTGTATGAATACTTATGTCTACATAAAATATACATGGATTTTACATGCGGGCAAAATTTTATTAAAGTAATTACATTTTCTATTTACTTTCACGTGCATAAGGAAAGAAACGAGGAAGGGGAGCTTCGTTCAATTTACGACCCTCTGTGTGATTTATAAAACACATCGTGGTGGAAAGTTACGTACATAAAATTGTAAAATTTAAATAAGGAAATGAATGCCTTATTTTAAGTGCCTATACCAACACACACACACACACCGACACCTTTGTGCTTTTTACGTGTGTCGTTTGTCATTATTATTCCAGGATTTTTATGAGATGAATTTAATCAATTTGCATGAATTAAAGAAAGTTTTTCAACTCGAGCAGATTAAATGGAAAAGCTAATTTTAAAGAAAAAGTATAGTTGGATAACGAAAGCTTTGGTTTAAAGTTTCAGATTAAAATAGTTTTAAGCTTTGTTAAAATTTTGCATATTGTATTATAAATAGTTAAGGGGTGATGTACATAATTAGTTTGCTAAAGTGTTTAAAATAGTTATTAAATTAAATCCTTAAAGTGCCTTAAAGTTGTTTTGTTATAAAACATAAATAACGACGAACTGTATACAAATATACCCTTTTTTGTTTTTGTATGACATCCCAGTTACAACATCAATTGAATTTAACTACAAATAAATACAGCACAATACCAATTTGTGGCATTTTCCCATTCTTGTATCCTTGAATGCGCACTCTGTTTCCGTTTTACATTGTAAACATTTCTCCTCAAGGTAACTATATATAAATAACTGAAGTTAAACGTAAATTGCTCAACAGTGTACCAAAAATAAAAACCAAGCTTCCATCAAATGCTAACAAAATACGTATTTTTGACAAATTAGGTTTTTCAATGGACCTTTTCCCCATTCCCCACATAAATTGTTATTCCTTTTTATTTCATTATTATTATATTTCATGTCAGTCTCAAAGATCTTCAAATACATTTCAATTGTTTTATTTTTATTTATTTTATTTTATTGCAACATTGAACATCGGTATTCGCTTCTACTCATATTATGTTATACTTGTTGTATTTTACATTATCGAATATATGCAGAAAACATTACACAGCATCCTTCAAACAATAGATAAACCATAAACTTGAACAAGTATTTTATATACCGAAGTTATGGATCAAAAAGGACTCGCTCAAGATACTCAACATATTATTCCGCATACAACGACAATTGAAAATAATAATATAGATGCGGGTAGTTGCTGGTATTTTCTTTCTAAACCGTCATAATATTACATACACGGGGAAAGCGGAAAAATAAAGCGCATTATCAACATTAAGTCAAACAATGTTTTCGCAAAAATATCTTATTCCACTTGAATTTGTGGCGTTTTTTTTTTACCACAACATAAAAGGGGGATTGTGAAACATTTGTCAATAAGAAATTGACATGCAAACTTTGTTATAGTTGCATGCAAGCACACCAATATTATTATACAGACGTAAAGTCAGACAGTCAGACAGACGTGTGAATTGTTGAGTATCAAGACGTCGATTACATACATTATACTTAACGCAGAAATGCACGAGCGATGACGTCCATTTAAATGTGCACGCGATTATAACGTACAGTGCATTGTTGGTTGCAAAGCTGTCAAAAACTTTGAGCTAGTTTTAATAATTATTACCGAAAGTTTGTCGATGGTTTGGTAAGAAATTATTTAAGCGTTTCCAGATTTGTTTAAGCTCAAACTATAAATATTTAGCAATTGGATGGATTTTTGAGATTGTCTCAAGACTTTTCCTTAATTTTATTGAAACGATTACATTAAAACAGTAAAATATTTAATTGCTCTTTGTTCTTCTAAGGATTTAACATTTTTCATTTAAAAAAAACTACTAATGTGTCTTAAAATTTAAATAAAAATCCTATTTACAAATTCTGTTTAAAATATAATAACATTTTTATGCCCTTAAAACTTTTGTAATTAATTAAGCACATTCCAACCCCATCTTAAAGCTACATTGAATTTCCCTACCTACACTATCTATACCTAAAGCTTACGATTTTGATTAAATGCACCATATTCTCAAAGTACATATGCAATGCATATTTTATGCAAATGCATTTCAAAACCTCAAGCATTGTTAAGTGCTCACGAGTAATTGCATTTAAAGTTTTTGGGCAAGTGCAATGGAATTGAATTGTACACAAATTACGAAAGTTACTGCACATTCTATTGCGGTTTAACTTTTCAATACAAACCGGCTGCAAGAACAACACACCCCCCATTGTATGTACATAATATTATGAAATGCATTCAAATGCACACACATTTACACACACAATGCAGTGATGGAGAACTGTGAACAATTCTTTTATGCAACCCACGCCCCCATTCACATTGTTTCAAAAACTGATTAAATTGTGTCGCTTGCAATGAAACCGATTTAGCTGAAACAATAATCGAATCACTGCTAAAACGTACACTTTCACTTGCAGTCGGAGAAAGTTTAATAATATTATGTCTATGTGTTCGTTTCTAGGAATGTTTTCAACTCAACTTTTATTTTGAAGTTGTTGTTCTACGTATAGGAATAATAATATCAAAATAAGTACACTTGTATTATACTCTCTCTCTCGTCTTTAATTTTTTTTTTTCATTCCATCGCAGACCTCACACACAAAACTCAGTTTATCTGTCTGCACTTTGAAATGCAAGTTTAATCTCACTGAAAGAAAAGTAATTCGGTGAGTGTAAAATGGGTAAGAGAGGAGGTGTGATAGGGCTGCAAAAACAAAAGGGGCCAAGACGAAGAAATCACACAGTGCACTCCAGTAACTTTAACTTTTTAGTGTATATTATAGGTGTAGAATAATGTGGAAGTGTATGCTTTCCTTTTCCAGATGTACACCGTGTACGACTTTGTTGTCGTTCAGAAGCAGTGGCAATAATGTGGGAATGGCATTATGGGTGGGTCTACATGCAGTAAGCTAAGGAGTACCAGTGCAAAACGGAGGAAACTGGGGATGAAGAAAACCTCAACTAACACAACTTCATTACACAAAAATCGCATTAGATTTCATCTTGTGTGAAAAAGACATTATAAATCATCTACTTAAAGTTTGGAAGCTTCCTATAGTGCTTTTTTTTCGCGATCCTTGTGCTGGGCACAGAGTTTTGTATGTGCCTTCGCGTTTTTGCCCTCTGCTGCATTTTTCAGAGATTTGTTTCAACTACATACATATTTAATACACTTTTAGTCGTATGTGCATAAGCGAATCTTTTTCACAGTGTGCCTTAAGTTTGAGAGAGTGTGTGTGTGTGTGTGTTTGTGTGTGTGTGTGTGTGTGTGTGTGTTTGTGTGTGTGAGGATGATGCTGCCTGAAAGCGTTTGCAATGGCGAAATGATTGTGAGAGAAAGTGCACAAGTTTTAATGAGGCCGTCAAAGTAAAGTTAAAAGTATAAATCTTAGTTCTTTTCAGCGTTCTTTGCGTAACAATAGAAATTTGCATAAAATTTCTGGGCAAACGAGCAACAAGAAGACACAAAAAACGAGTGTACATATATATATTTGTATTTATTCATAGGGCGCACAAACTAAAAAGTGGAATAATGGTCCAAGCACAAGAACAAAGGTAAAAATGTTTGTATTTTCATTTGAATTTTACTCGTGAATTTGTTGGTGTTGTTGTTGTGCAAGTGCATTCTGCGTTGTTAAGCTACGCTGCACGAAGTTTTTTTTTTTTTTTTTTTGTTTGTTAAGAAGTCCAACAATTAAGTGAAGTTTTTCTTTATTTTTATTTTTATTTGTAAATTAACTCAACTAAACTTTTAGGTACAGGAAATGTCAATGATTTGTTGTTTGAATTTAAGAGATTATTAGTACAACAGTACTTGAAACTTGAGACTATTTTAATTACAGAATAAGTTTGCAAACGATTTTTAAAGAATATCAAACTTTTAAATTTAAATACTGCTCAGTTCATAATATATTTAAGTGCATTTAATTTTTAGAATGGCATTGTACTAAAACTATTAGTCTGATTGTTGCTAAAAATTGTAAAACCTCCTGCAAAAAATTCAAAAACACCTAAAAAATGCATTCACAAACTTTAATTATCTCCAAATCCTGCGAAATTGGGAAAATGCGTGAAATACTCAAAACAGTTAATTAAAGTAGTAAACACAAATTTATCATGTCACCACACGATTGTGGTAAAGGCCGAAAATCTAACAACACTTTGTATTTGAACTGTGGGTGCAATTGCGACATAGAGTATACAAACAGATTGAAATTTAGTGTTGGCGATATGGAAGCTATTTTTGGTCACATTCGTGCACATATTACCTAGTACACTTAAAGTACACACGTACCTACACAGTGATGTTGTGAGGTGGACGACGCCTCATTTACATATGCACATATATGCAGTTTCAATTGTGGTGAAACAATCCATGAATGTTTTCTCCCCCAATTTAGCTGTAAACTGAAATGGATGCTGGGCAAGTATCTATAATATGTGTCCATGTGGTGTGGTCATTTATTGCGAACGGATTGTTGCCACACAAGCTTGGGCATTACCGGAATCTTAAATTGTAAAATTTACAAAATTAATTTAAAAATTTTGAAAAAGTGCTTCTGCTAAGTCTAAGTAGCAGCAATCTTTAATTAATAACCTTTATTTTGTATGCATATTATGTACTTTCAACCATTTAATTTTGTTTAAAAATTTGCAGTTAATAAATAATTATTATTTGTTACTAAATAATTCAATCATTTAATATTTAAAACTCTCAATAATTTGGAATGCTTTAAAAGTCTTTCGAGTTTCAAATTAACGAAAGTCGACTGTATATCAGTTAATTTAATTTAGTTATAAAAATGGTAAAGTTTAACAAACGAATTAGACAGACAGTGGCTTTAGTATCATTGTTGTTGCGGTTATTTTCAATTACTAATATGGGATCCCCTTAAGGAGATGTTCTTCTTTAGAGGACTCAAGGCGCATACAATTACATTTAACTCAAGTACAACTGTTCTCGTAATTGCTAAATAAAACGATTTAATTGTAATGAAAACCACAATGAAATGATTTGATCTTAGAAATAGGTTTAAAATTAATTAGAAAGCATGCATGATACATATAAACTGAGGTTTAATTTTTAAATACAATTAAGAATGTAATTCTACAGAGATTCTCATGTTAATTAAAATCTATCAATCATTTTGAAGGAATGACTTTTAAGATGAATCATAATGTTTAAATTAAATGTAAAAAAAAAGGTTTATAATCATTTTGCACGATAAATATCAGAATATACATTTAAAATTGTTGACTCAAATGGGTTAGGTAATAAAAAGGAAGTCTATTAACTCTAAACGAGACCTTTTTATAGACTTAAGTCACGAGATACGTATTGAATACAATATTACAAATAAATTTGAATTGACACACCATTATAATCTTTATTTAAGCTCCCAAACTATCCACTAAAGGCCAAACCAATCTGATGTTTAGAATCGCATCACTTTTGCAACATTTCTAGTTGGTATTTCAGAAATAAAATTTAGTTTATCTTCACAAAGATCGCATAAGTTGCCAAAAAATAAGCTAATGGTTTTTGAAAGCCTAAAACTAAACAAAAAAAAAACAAAATTGTCAAAATTACAAGTTTAAAATTAATTCATAATTAACTAAAAGCGGTTTTAAAATTCCTCAACCCCCCAACCAACATTTACTTAAAACGCGCGCTACAACAACACCATTAAAATAGTACAGTCCCCACTCCCCACAGTAAAACTATAAAATCATTTAAAATGTTTTATCCTATATGTAGTCCATAACGAGCAATAGAGATACAAAAGTTAACCTAAAATGTAGCGTCACAATACAAATAAAGCAACAAAATAAAATCACACTTACATAATAACGCTTAGTTAAAATTGATTATGGCCTTGATGTAAATTGATGCGTTGACCCCAGAGACTGTACATTTGACCATTTATGTTGGTAACGGGTATGCAATTCACAGAGAAAAAAAAAACACAGCACTTAAGAGCTTATACTCGAAGTTTTGCTTAATAATACGAAAGCACTTTCAACTCAGGCAACGATTTTAAGGATAACCGTACATTTAAAAGTTTAAAACCATTTAGAATCTGAGTCTAAACAACTTTTAATTGAATTTAATTATTAATTAAACTTATTTCCACACGCGACTACTCACCTTCGACAATCAATTAACACTGCTGAGTTCTGAGTTGTTGAATGCGGAGCACAGATCGTGTTAAGTGGTGCGCGTGCATATGGATTGAACATAACAGCATTAAGTGACGCCCAGATTGCAGACTGCAGACTGCAGAATGACCATCGGAGGACTAATGGTAAATCCCGTTTGAACTAATTTTTCCCCTACAGATGGTACTTTCAAAAATAGAGAGGATGCAATTCACTTAAATCTTCCAGAATCGAAAATTTTTTTTTGCTTAATTGAAATTAAATATTAAATTTTAAACTGCACTCAACTAAATACACATTCCTATTTAATTAAAAGAAAATCAATGCAGTTTCATGAATTATAATCGACTACACTATACCCTCGCATGCAGAGACATGTCGTTACCATCGTTAATCATTACCACTAGTGATCCGTGTACAATTAGCTGGCGACAAACGACATTTACCATATTATATATAGTTCAGCATCACCAGCAGCACCAGCTGTTGGCAATTGTGTGCAGACATGGGGGAACAAACAGTGCGACATGGTGGACCCCAGTCCTCCCCCATAACTGTGCCTTTAACCACCCCCACACCCCTTCCCATTTGAGACGTATTAACGCTTGAGGGACCCACCAGAGCAACATAATAAACTCCCAGGCATATACTACATCAGCCATACCCCCCACCTACCCCTTAAAGCATATATAACTACCGAATGAACCAAGCCACCCACCCACCAACCCCCAACACAGAGTAATATACGTGTTTGACTGGAAGCCATGCTGGGATGGCAAATTGAAACATGACCGACAGAGGTTTCGCTGAAAGATGTAAACGCCGACAGTGGCCCATAATTAAATGTCAGCGATAGTTTGTGTACTTGTGTGTTCGCTATAATTCAATAAAATGTATACACTTGCAGCAATTAATAGCGCCATGCAGCATAATGTGGTGAGTGTTGTTATAAAGCACAAATTTGGCTGAATGCTGCTGTTGCTGCTGCTGCTGCGTACACAAAATTATATAAATATCGTCTATATGTAGCTGCTGATTTTCGGTAAATGTTTTGGGGGTGGTTTTCAAGAATTAGTTGAAGTGAGCTTAATTCCAAGCTTTCAGTTGTAATTACTTAACATTGTGCATATAGGTAAAGTACCACAGCTTGTTGTATATCAAACAACACATAGTTTTGTACACCATCTTATGTAGGTACGCTCCTTCGTTATATTATAAAGGATATGCCTGAGAATGCTGCACCGATGATGGAGTGTACTTGTGTAATTTGCTCAATATATAGTGTCGTACGTACGTACTATGGTTATTTTCATTGAGGGTAGTTTTGTTTTGTTTATTATAATAATTGACTAGACGTGATAAGTTTCATGGCATAACTTTGTCAATTGCATTTGCGTTTTGTAGCATTCATTCATTTGATTATGGAAGTTTGCAATGTGATGGCTATAATACAATATGCATTTGGAATACAAATTAGAGGAGATACAATTTTGGGGCTGGTACAGTCAGCTGTTGTAAAATAATGATCTAAAGATTTTGGTTGGCATTTTTAGTATGCTGTAGAATAAACCGCATGACGTGTTGGAGTATTTTGAATAGATGTATGCCTGCATTTAAATTATGAAAGTTATGTCTTTGCTCATAATAATAAAAAGGGTGTTTCCTACCCACATACGTTAGGTCCATATTTCACTTTGATGCTACTCAAAATTCATGTCATTTTGCGGAACACATTCAATTCAATTATTCTATTAATTTAAAAACAATTAGATATTTTCTTGTCACGTTTCATCTTATACTATATACATACATTTGACGATGAATTTTTTTTCTTTCTTCACGTACTGAAATTTTGTGTGTTTATTTGCACGCACACACACACACAAACACAGTCAGCATCGTTATTTATACGAGCTCAGTGAAAAAGGATACTTTCACATTATGAATGCTGGACATGTTGAGTTCATTTCCCCAGTGTGCTAATAAATGCATGACGTATTCGTAGACTACTCACTATAGCTATTTTCAGTATAGAATGTCGTCAAATATTTTCAGGACCTTTATTAAATATTTTATTATATCTGACTTGTTTCTATCTCTTTAACTACAGAGACATTTTTTAAACAAATGTTTTTAATTATTAAGGATGTTTCTAAAGATTAAGTGTGCAAAGGTAAAATAAAATAAAAAAGGAAAGATGGATTAAAGGTGAATTGAATCTTGAAGTATTTTGTTTTTTACATTAAATTTGTTAACACTTTTGGAAGAGAATTTTGTTTTTAAAAATATTTAAAAAGAATTAGATTGATCTTAAATATAAAAAAAAAGTATAAAGTCATTAAATAACAGCTTTATTTAACCTTTATTTGACCTTTAAAATTGACTTAAGATAATCCCTTATACCTTCTACTAATCCCTAAAATGAGTTTAACTTTGAAAGGTTTTTAATAGTAAATTATTTTTTTGTGAAAATAAACTAAACTGTTTTATAAAAGGTTACCTTAAATTAACAAATGGCATTTTAAAGACACAATAAATAGTTCATTAAATAATACAAAATTTACACACAAACGTAATTTATGAAAATTCACACACGTACCTATTTCAAACCATTATCCTTTTTCGACCGTGAATACTGTCGACCACGTAAAATAGGGCAAATATTTCATTCATGGTGGTAATAACACCAATGTGCCGGAATAATGAACACCGAAACGTACATTCACAATGTACTTTACACACTCATAGAGAGCTGTTAATTGAATTATTCACTTGAACGAGGCCCTTGAACATTCCCCGTAAGTTTAGAATGTAATATCATAAAAATTCCTCATAACAATTGTGATATACTCGTAGAGGATTAAACAAATTAATTTAAAATGTATTGCTAATTACTTAATTGCTCCATTTTGCAAAGCGTGTTGTGTTTTAATTAAATCATATAGAAAGACAATTTGTACATGAGTTTTGCAGGATATGCATTATAATATGTTGGGGATACAATATGGGGTGGGGTTCTTTATTAAAAAGGGTGGAATGCTTAATTGCATCAACGTTATGTTATGTCGATTTATTTTGAAAGGTGAGTCACACGCACACAATATTTTACAAAACGGATAATGTTGTGTGAAGCTTAATGGTTGACCTTTGAGCTTTAATGAAAAGGTAAAAGCTTTCACTTTTAATTATTTAATGTGTTATGGGAAAAATGCGGGTACAAAAAATTTGTAGAAAAAGGCATTTTTTTCCGAGAATATTGCTCGTTATTATTATAAATTGTATTAAAAAGGACATTATTTAATAAAATTATGCATTTTAAAATCCAATTTAATTTAGACAAATTTATCAATCAATGATCAAAGTGAAATTACCTTTCTCGTTAATGTAAAAGAAAACAATAAAATGCTGTAGCATTCATTGGTGCGTATTTTCACACAAAAAATTTAATTGGAAATCAAATTCAACGGACCATTTTATAACGCATAAATTGTGTTGTTCATCAGCGTTGCATTTAATTTAAATCAAAAGCCGTATTTTGTTTATAAATCGAACTGAAATTGTGCAATCGCACAAACATATTATACTATTGGCTAGGGCACAAATATGAATAGCACATTTAACCAGTGTGGTCACTATAATATAAAATAATAATATGTTGCATGGAATTCAATAAAATGCAGTGGGTGGTTTGCGACTCGCTCCCATAATATTTTCTTCTTGTCACAACCAGGCAGCCGATTGCAATGGAGTGTTGGGCTGCTGCTTTGATATTGAATTCCGGATGAGTTGGCTATATCGTTTCGGAATGTACACTCAACATAATTGGGTTGAAATAGTGGAATCATTTCGAATTATTGCCACAACATTGGGAAATTTAAGCCACACACAATTAGTTGGAATTTTTCAAAAACGTGTACCTCAATTATTATTATAATGCGCACATAATAAAAGGGATTATGTTAATCGATAATTAAGTAGAAAATTTACGGGCCATAATGAACGATTTCTGTTTTGGGTTTCATTTTGACAATGCCCTTTTTTTTTTGTGACTTGTGATGCATATGGTTATTGTATATACGTGCGAGGGTGGCGCCCTATAAATTGTTTCATACAAATTGTCGGTGCGGGCATAACATCGTTTTGTTGATGGCCAAAAAAATGTATTTAAATTAGCAATAAATTGGTGAGTTATTCGAAGGGTGGGTGGAGTCCAAAATAACACAACAGAATCAAACAAAATTAAAAGTAATGCGTGTAATTGGTATTTGATCCTACCTGTTTTATTATTGCCGACAAGGTAATGAAAGTTTAATTACACAGCGGAAAATATTGATTAAAGCTTTGCACAATGAACGTGTATTGTTTGGTTTAAATTCAATTAATTTGGTTCCGATCCGGAAACTGTAGCATTTTGCTGGAATTTTAAGGATGCTGTACGTGTTTTGTGAAAGCGTTTTTACAATGAATTTTATTTTGCATCAAAATAATAGAGCTTAAAGCTTAATTTCATATTATTTGGATTAGTACATTTTACGTTATTTTTAAAATTGGACGATTAAACCTTCCTCAATTTTTTTATTCTAAAAATGATTTTTTTAGAATTAGCTACTTGAATTTTTTTTAAATATGGACGAAAATAAATCAGCCCCTACTTTCAAGTTTCAAGTATAGCATCAAAATAAATATAAAATACTAAAATCCTGAAAAATGGAGATTAAATCGTTGTGCAATGATGTAAAATGTTAGAACATGATTTGTTTTTGGCATTTACTTCCCAAAGTAAATATTAAATCATTCAATAAAATATGCAATTGATATTGTTTGAATGTAAATTGTTCCACGAAATTTTTCAACTATCATACTATTACATTGTATGTTTATGACGCGTGGTGCATTATATTCAGCTAAATTAAATTTATACAGAGTAGCACATTGGTAAATTGCAGCAACAGACACAACAAAAAAACAACACATTAATGCAAAATGACAATGCAGAAGATACATTAGACTTAAATTGTGTTGGTAATGGCTTCCTTGTCAACAAAACTACATACATACGTGTGTGCGAGTTGGAAACGGGCTGAAGTAGCAAATGTTATAAACGAGCTGAATGCCCACGAGTCCAAAGAAAATTACACAATACATCAGCATTTTCATCATCATGTCTCTCTATGGGTGAGCTTGACAAAACGCATTTTATGCATATAACTGCACACAATTTTACACATTTATCTTGATTCATATATGTGCATATTGTGCATGGCGCAGAGAGATGTCTGGACATCAGATGACATAGACGGGCACATGCAGCATATATTAAACAAAATATATGTATATATAAGTACAGCATGCGGGCACATAGTGTTGTAACATTTCGGAGCCCTAAATTTGTGGTTAGCACTGCAAAGCGATAATCGCTTTGTGTATTTGCTGTACTTGACTAAATTGACGTTGCATGTACGCATAAATGTGCGAGCTTTGGTGTCCTATATTCAGCAGGACGACAACACTCATCTCGCCAATGATGTTTAGCCGTTGTCATCGCAACCGGGAAGGATAAGCAGAAACGCATTTACCAGCCTCATCGTCATATATTACTCGTACATTGCAGCGTGGAATGGTGTGGCGAACGACAACGTGGTTCAGCGAAAGGGGGCTACGCAAGCATCATTGAATATATCTCGATTACGTTGAATCAATTTGCCATATCGCCATGGGTTTGCAAGATTATAAGGACGCACTAAAATCAAGTTATTAATATTTTTATGGCCTACTTCTACGCGCGTTTATTTATTTATTTTTTCTATCAATTCGTCACAAATTTTATAGCCTCACCACACTAGATTGGCTAAATATGTATGATACGTATGCGGAAATATGATCTGGTAAAAGGGGGGGGGGGTTGCTGTATTACGGTAAAATCTATCCCAGCGATCAACAGCTCAACATCATCATAATTCTAATCATCAGCAGTTTGTGTGTGTGTGTGTGGATGCGCGTGTATAACATAATATTGTGGGAGCATCCCTGATGGGGTTTTGCGGTCTGCAAAATTTCACAGGAGAGAAAATGTATTCAGGATGCGGGAGAAAGTCATGCATTATATGGTTCATTACTTCATTACAGTGGCATCAGCATACGTGATATCATCATATATTTTATGTGATATTGCGCACATGAGAAAATCATGTTTTATTGGCTTCACGGATGGTGTACGGCTACAATCATGCCGGTTTTTTTTGCGTTTTTACTTTTTATTAGTTGTTTTGATATGAGATCATTGCGGCGCGAGTCTTTGCCAACACAGCAAATGTATGAGCACAATATCTTCAGACAGTGAAAGGAACAGAGGAGCTTATAAATTCGAGGACATGCACCTAACATAAATACACCGGTTGTATGTTATTATGTATGAATGGGAGGAAATATTTTAGCAGAATTGAGCGCGATAAAACCACAAATACCCACCCACGAAATAACCAAAACCCATAGATAACTATGGTGGATTGTGTATATTCGTTATATTTGTTGAGCTTTTTATTGCATGTCCTTTATTATAGAGAAAATGACACACAATCTTAAAAATCATTGCTTGAACATAATGGAAAATGAAGTTTTCTTAACTTATGGCACGTAGCATGCAATTTAAAGACGTAATTTTTATTGTTTGTGCACAACAAAGCGACTTACTCCAACGTGTGACTTAAACAAGAACGTTGTGTCGCGTCGTCTCTCATTTATACGGTTGACATGCGGTTTTAATAAACCAATTGTGTTTCTAACGAAAGTAAAGTAAGCAATATTCGTGCAAAGCCATATTATCACAATAAACATACTTATCAGATTAAATAAACCTCTAATCAATTCAGTTAAGAAGTGTGTGGGTATGAAACGAGTAAAACTTTGGCAATTCCTGGGTGAGGTTGCTTGCTTAGTTGCCTTGTGTGACAGAGAGCCCATATTCATTTTTTGCATGCGCCATTATTTCCCATTTTTGTGTAAACAAAATTTGCACCCTTGTTATGGAAACGTCAAGTTTAGATAAAATTATTAGGCTTAATTTTTGTTGTGAAAGCAATTCACTTGGCATCTTGTGATGAGGCCCCATCATTGCAGCAGCAAAATCATCGCACGGAGTGTGCTGCCTTTATGCGTGCTTTAAGTGGTTGATAGCAAAAACAATAACGGCCTTAAAATACTGCTAAGAGTGAGAGAAAATGTTGATTATAAAGGATGTACTTGATCTGAGCTTTATTAAATACAGTTAAGTTCATGAAAATTACATTGTGACTAATCCTGTTTTGGTCATCAACAAACTTGGCAAGCATCAGATGGATTTAAGAGATTTTAAGTTGATAAGGGATGTAAATGCATTTTGGTTTAGGGCTTATTATTTCAAGTAGTCAATTTTTCAAATTAAAATTGTTTAACAAATTAATTAAGTAATGTAATCAAGGCATACAAATGTGTTAGATAACATGAACAATTACAACAAACATTTATTGATACATCACCGGAAGCAAATCACATGGATTAAGGATATTTAGATGAAAATACACACACACAAACATTGAGAGAATTTAATGTCAATTTAACTCAAAGTAAACAGAAAACGAAAGCTTTGTTGACTATAATTAAACTGTTGATTAAATATCGTTAATCGAAGCACCATAAAAGCGTATTTAGATTGAAAACAAATCAGATAAAACAAAAACATTCCACAATTTCAAACCAACCCCCAACCCTTTTTCTGCACAACATGCGCACACCACGCCTAAACACCCGGATTTATGGTAAATTTCCCTTTGATGGTTAATTAATATTTTTTTGAACGCGCACGTTATCTCCTCAATCATTCTAGGAATTAATTCGCAGATTGTTTTATCGTCCTTTTTTTGTTCGCGCGCACTTGTGCCAATGTGTGTGTGTGTGCACCGAGTTTTACAACTTTTTTATATTTGTTCTCGTTGTTTAAGGGCGATTTTAATTGAATCCTTTGCTAAATTTTGAAACAACACCCCTTCATCTGTAGGTGTATTATGTTGTACGCGTATATATTTGTGTATGAGTGTATCAAATTATTATTATCTCGAAATATTGATGGGTTTTATCCGCATAGTATGCCGACTCCTTTTTCTTTTGCAGGACCTCTTTTTTAACATGCAGTAATTTCAGATTTTCAACTAATTAGAATCCCTTTTTTTTCTGTTTGGTTTCCCAACCCCTTCGTTGCTTGCGTTTCTTTATTTCCTTTTGCGGCACAAATCCTTGCGTATGGATTATGCGATGTACAGAGTATATCCTGAAAACTTTTAGGCGCACCGCAATTTGTGTGTGCGGGCAAAAAAGGTTTCATTTTCGATTAATATTTTGTTGCGTGTGTTGTTTCGTAATTAAAATGATAATTCCTGGTGGTGAGGGGACTTCAAATTTACTTAACAGGTAATTTAAAGCTCGCACAGGAATACTTTTGATTTTTGCTGAGCAATGAGATGTTTTTATAAGACTAATTTAACTGTATAAGCACGCAGATCAATAAATTTTGGTGACAAATACTCGATTTTCAAATGAATTAAACTACACATATTGGTTTTGCTAGAAGAATGAATTTCAAAAAGGACGAATTACTATAGAAAATTTTACGTTATTACGTTACTATTGAATAAAAATAATTTATTAATTAAAAGCGCGACAAAACAGACAGACAGAATCATTTTGTTTGGAAACTTTTACTCGCGCAATCATTCGCAACCGCCAGAAGGCACTACATAAAGGAAGCCTCTCACATCAACCGTTCAACAGTACCGGGCGTGGTGGTAATTCCCGCGTGAAACTAAACAACGCCATCCTCAACATATTAACTGTCACAATGGTGCAGAAACTTTGTATAAATTAGGAATGAGAAAGTACAAGCAACTTCATACTTATATACATATAAATACACCTCCCCCCTTCCCTCCCTCCTGTGAGTCGTGACACATTTGACAAATTAAAATCCTCAGCAAATGTGATCGGGTAAACAACGGCACTGTCGCGCAAGCACGCAGATCACAAGACAAAGCTTTATATAACATCGAGTTTGCTGCACTGTACACAATATTGTGATGCCACAATGATATATAAGCTCGAATCACATGCAGTAAATTTCCACAATCAGACGCACTCCTGTGTGTCGGGGATTGTGCGCTATAGCTGTGTGCAAAAGCCCCCGAGACGTGCACTAAGGCAATCGGGTTACACATTTAAATGTTTACTGAAGCTGTTTGGAGCAATTCACGGTGCCAAAAAAGATTTGCACATTAATAATAAAAGGGATGATCGCTCTTTTTCGATTCGACTTTGGATGGCATTGTATGTGAAAAATTTGTTTCAAGTGCGGATAACGCGTTGTTTTAAAAATGAATCATTTTTATTGCCACATTGCTAAATTGTTGCTGGTTTTAAATTGTTTTTACAATGAATCTAAAATTGTATCTATAATATGAGAGATGAAATAGACAGGTAAAAAATTCAATATATTTTAAATTCTGCGAAATTTATTTCACATCCCTTCTTAAAATAATTTATTTCAGTGGGTATAAAATGTGGAAATCCTTCAATTCATAATTAAATTTAATACAAAATTGAATGCAGCAAATTTATATTACATTAAATAATAATAATAATAATTTGAAAGAGGGCAGACAAAAAAAAAATGTAATGTATCACACACAGGCACACACAAAATGTTCAATAACACACAAGATACTTAAGAAAATATTTAAAAGCTCTTTCGCACCGTAATACACATATAAAGGACTTAAAAAGCTGATGGGAAAATGTGCAAATCGAAACGTGATTCAATTTTCAAATTCCATAAAATTGGAAAATCACTTAAAAGTCTTTGCATTGACTCCAGCATTTCATTCAGCTGCATTGAGGATGTGCCTGTGAGACAGTGCCACATCGGATATAACTGTAGATTTATAAAAAAACTCACACACACACAAACAAACATTCCACACAATGCAGCATTTTTCTATTAAAAGCTCACATAATATATAATAAAAGCTAAAAAATAGTAAATTTTAATATAAAACGGAAGCATAGATCAGCCAAGCACATTTAATCACATATAGCAGGAAGCTACCCTTCTTTTAGTACAGTTAAATAAGTCGAAATATAAAATATCGAAAGGATTTGAGAATAGATAAAAATAAAGAAGAAGCACATTCAAACTGACAGCGGGCGAAGATTTACGAAAACCTTAGCGGATATCAATTTTAATAATTGCTGTACTTATTCCCGCTGTGATGGATAGTAAATATATAAATAAATTATTATTGCATGCGAGTGTAGATATGTGTTTGGTGGACCACAATTCACCCACAAAATTTATTGATGGCAAACCGTACAGCTTTACTATAAGAACGGTGTGTGCGGTTAAAAGTTGGCAGCTGGAATATGCGGCCATATTGCAATGAAAGGATATTATGTGTGTGTTGGGGATGGGATAGCCCTGGATGGCACCACCCCCACACATCCTTTCTGCTTTTTTCTTCTTTTTTTTTGCAAATACATACCTATAGGGGATGATCATAGATTAAAGTCTTGCACCAATTCAACAAAACACAAAAAAATATCAAGCAAATAAAACAAACAATGAAAGCAAAAGTGGAACACAAGCGCAAACATAAAGATGAATACTTTCGTCCGATAAATAGGACGTCATGTAAATAATTACTGAAACAATTTTATTTATTTTTCCCATGAGTATTTATGCGGTTGATTTAAACATTGGCACACATGCACCATTTGGGTATGTAATACCTATCGCATAACAACATGATACATCCCAAATTGTATAAAATATATAGCTTTGTAGATATGAGCCAGTTGACGTGCAAGTGTACAGAAGAACAAAACGGACATTTTATACGCTGTATGAAGAAGAAGGTTGGTCGCATTGTGAAACTGGATCTCTGCACAATAGTGAATAGATCAAGGGTGAAAAGCTGTTTGTGGCGTGCTTTGGACAAATAACTCTGCTGAAATAATGCATATGTTATACGATGATGGTAAAAGGCAGTCAGTGAGTGAGTGTGTGTGTGTGCTTTGTGTGTGCATATAATATGTAAAGAGAATGGCATCAGGCATGGCTCAAAATGAAAATGTGTAATTTATTATTCAATGGTTAATCATAGATATTATCTAAAGCAAATACTTATCATTTCAGACAAATGGGTGTTGGAAGAGGCGGTCTATTCATTTGCGAAAAGTGAATGCTATTTTAGATATTATATGTGTGGTTCGTTTTTATGTAAGAATAAGTGTGTGTGTGTGTGCAGGTTGAACTAAAATATATATAAACGCAAATGGCATTGGCTGAACAAATACGAAATAAACATGAAACCAATCTCTTAAAGATCTGTGAGACGCTTGCTTCCAAATGCGAATGTGCTTGCACAATGTACATATATTAAGTGAGCAAATACTCAACTTTACAAGAATTTATACTAGTTATATGTGATGTTGGTTGCGTTGTGTTGCATTTCAAAAGATTTCAATTTATATTTGTGAATATTTTACTTTTAGTTTTCAAATCAGACATCACTTTATATTTTTACAAATACATTTAAATTGAACTGCTTTTGAGTGTAAAAAGCATGCTCCTTTATTTTTATTTCAATTTAAATTCGTTTTAATTTTCAAATTTATGAAAAATAAATAAAATAAAAATAATTACTAATTTAAAATGTGTAACAAATAAAAATTAGACACCATTTTAAAGAGTAGAGTTTTGCAAAATAACATGGCTTTTAATTTTTTTAAGAGTTGAATATCGCAAAATACTATTAAACAAAACCTTAACGCTTAATTCAAATTATTTTCCTTTCAAACGGACTGAAAAATCTTTACAAATTTACATAAAATCCTTTTAAATTCTTTACAACAAAATCAACCAACTCAAATTATTATTATTGTGGTGGCACAAAATCTATATTTCATTAAAACTTTGTGTTATTGTCTCAAAAGTAGCTACACCAACCCCCTATAAAATATGTCAAACATCATTTAGTACAACATTTTGCAAAACAGTTTACATAACTCCCAGAGGGTTGTTTGTCAAATAACCTAATAAATGTCATCGACTGTTTTGAATTTTAATTTAGTAATTAACATATTTATGCGATTTGATATTTGGTGCCAATTCTCACATCAATCAAATTTTGTGTATATATTTATTGTTGTTATTATTATTATTATTATCATTTTCCTACAGAATTTGTAGGTATTCGTACATCACCTAGGGAAAATCGATGTGGCACCAATATTTGACTACCTAACATTATTATTTTTGCCAACTCACTCGAAAGCTGTTATTTGCTTTGCACTGACATCAATTTTCTCAAGGAGATAAGTTTCAACTCCTTTTCCGCGCTCAACACACACACCACATCACGCCACACACCACAGGCAGCGCCAATTTCATGGAAAATGATCAAAAACAAACAAGCCAATTGACAGAGACATCTATTTTCTTGCATATATTCGAATAGCGCGCATAACTAGTTAGTGACTCAAGTATAGATGGGATATAACATAAGTACTGTGCTGGATAAACTTTCATTCAAAGTGGTGTGATGGGAAGGAGGGAGGGTGGTGGTTGCGGTCGATATGGGGGGAGTGGGGTTGATTGCAAATATCTGCGTATGGCGTAAGGTATATTATAAAAGGGATGAAAAGGAAATCACATTCAAAATGAGATGTGGGGGGGGGGGGAGCGGTGGCGATGCCTTGAGTGGGTGGGAATTGTGTTGAGTGGGCGGCATAAGAATTGCGAAAATGACATCGACGGAGTGCAAAAGTTGAATTAGTTATCAGATATGCAAATTGTAATAACGAACTTGCTTATTTAGATATAAAATTGTGTTGTTCCGCCATTCATGGTGCACACATCAGACATAAGACAACTCTGACATGTCGAACGCCCGCCGTCACTACGCGGTTGAATTAGGTTTTGATGCCACAAGTTATATTAAAGTACAAGTATGAGAGAGGGTGAGGTTTTTGGGGAAAATGTTCTCGCCTGAATTCTCTTGTTATTGTAATGGCTTGTGGTGTATTGCAAATGTATGCTGTGAGTGTATAACATTTAATTTTGTGAGGATGAAAGTTTGTCAAGACATATAAGCATGTACACGAACTGTGGAGCTTAATGGGAACTAAAACTTTTGCTCTTGAATTCAATTCCGATGAAGGTACTACGTCTTGTGCGTAATACTTTTGATACAATCAACTAAATATGTATAACTCGTCTTCATTTTCAATTGAAAATTCATGCATTTTATTATTTATACGCATAAACATGTAAAAAAGGATAACAGTTTTTTTTTTTTTTTTGATTTAATATATAGAACGTGCAAGGCTCAGACGAATTTGTGTGCACAAGACTCAAGACCAACCTTATTATAAAATCATTTCAAAAGTAGCTATTCTCATCACCCTTGATTCGATGGATTTTCCCCATGACTTTTATGGCAAACACACAATGTATCACAAAAATGCTCAAGGATTATATTTCGTTGACAGCGAATTTGGTGAAAGGCGCGCCGCTGTAGCGTCTACTCGCATGGGGATGAAAAGCTCTACAATAGTCTTTATATGCGTGTATGTGCAGAGGAACAAATCAAATGCAAACAAGAAAGAAAAAAATCACTTTTCGTCTTTACAATGCCGCATCCGAGTAAAGAATGAGGGCAATCACATAGGAAATAAAGAGCTTATTATCCAGTTTTTATTTATTTTTATATTTTCGCGCATTGTTTTGCATACAATGTGTGGCGGAGCTGTAAGATTTGTTAGAAGTTTATTGTGTTTTTGTGTCTTGCGACAGAAATAAGATTAGGGGCACAGCATTATAATAAGGCGTTGCTGCTTTACGATTATTATGTCTGATACTTTTTTTGTTGCGTCTGATTATGACAGCTAAGTATTTCAAATTGATTGAGCTACTTAAGATAAGGGATGATTTTTTGGCAAAGTTAAATCATCAGAAAAATGTTTGTTCGATATTAAAAAATCATTATTATTATTTTTTTAATTAATTAAACAATCAAGAAAGTAATTATAAAATTTATTTGCGATATTGCTATATTGTGAAAAATTCTATTTTATATTTTTATATAAATAAACCACATTCAGCGATAAGAATCAAATTATAACGGACATAGCTGGAGACTCATCTTATTACGTTTAAACCGTCATCTCAATTGGATTGTGCAATGCGCTTGCTACACAACAAAAACTGCATTCAAAAATCCATTGCTTTCAAATTGATTTTCTTTTTAGTGTTCATTGCCTCAACGAAACACCCTTCAATGAAACAACTCAGCACAGAGCACCTGTGCACCAAAACGACAGGTGGACTTGGTTTCCAACTACATTGTATAATATGAAACAGTTTAAATGTCGAATACAAAGTTGGACAAAATATTCATCCCCTTATATAAAGACGCGTGCAATCCAAAGAAGGGAGGTGCGATACAATTTAAGTTATTTGGAAATAAAAGCTATTACAAATTAAATAGTAACTCAACTGTAACAGGTGGAAGTAATTTTGGAAGTTTTAATCCACATGCAAGTAAATATTGAATGCACTTTATGTAGATTGAAAGCATTTCCACTCAAAATGCAACAAAATGGTGCAGTTTACAGTATTGGGAAGAAAATTAAACTTCTGAAGTTAGCAACAAATTTATGATGTTCTTGTCAAAAGTATATAGAAGGAGCATTACTCCTTAATGCTCATTTACATTTTCCGGTTCAAAACTTCAAACATATCATTATATGCATCATTTATCTTTCACGAAAGGGAAAATTATTTCAAGCTTTCAGTCAAATTTATCAAATGCAGTCTAACATGTCAACACAAGCTGAAAAAAAACTTACATTCATATTATGTTTATTTGAAGTGTGAGGCAAATAAAGAAACCCAAATCGATAATGCATATATTTTCAAGTGGCATCACACTTGGGCATGATAGAGTGCTCATGGCACAATTTTAAAAATATAGAATACGATAACTTTAAATGTATATTCGGGGATGTGGTGAATTAAAGGGGGAATGGAAAATAGGGTCGATGGTTGAAAGCTGGTTTTGAATGCTCCAAATGACATGCGATATATTTCAATAAATTTATCTTGGTCATCTGCAACAACAATTGCACGTTTAGGATAACAATCGAATTGCAACTTCATGGTGTGAGTATAAAGTGCAAATAAGAATATTTTGTAAATAGGGAATGAAATTGGACAATTGCATTTACTTCATGTCTTGATAAAATTTTAATATTCTAAATTATTTCAAATTAAAAAAAAGATTAAGTTACTGTTTGATTTAATTTGAATACTCATCAATCACATTAACTAAATAAAATCTATACTACTTGAAACAAGTATTTTTATTTATTTTTTGGTTCCAGAACACGTCTACACTACAAAACGAAAGCGACTCAACTGATCCTTTTGAAGGGCGAGACTCGAAGTTTATTGAGCACTGCGCGGTAAAATAACAAAAACAACTTTTCTGACCATGCAAGATCGATAAAATGAGTCGATCGACAAAAACTGCTGCTTGGGGTCCCAACCAGAACCTAAATCTCTATTCCTAACCAAATAAACGTCCACTCAGGACCAGGATTAATGCATAAATCTACTTTCATAACATTCAAACAAATTTATATTCCCGGAATCGATATTCGCTGGCTAAAAATACCGAAAAAATCAAATAACCGCTCAATACAATATTTTAATTTCCAGGGCCAATTTAATATATGTATTTGTAAATCCAAATTAATAAAACAAAAAATTAAATTAAAATACATAAAACATTACAGCAATGAATCATTTTAAACAAATATTTGGCACGAGCATTTTTATTTATTTTTTACAAGAAAAACACGTCTGCACTCCAAAGCGAACGCGGTCGAACTGATCTTTTGAAGGACGAAATTTGAAAGTTCATTGAGCTGTGCAGGGAAAAACAAGATCGATATATTGTATAGATGAACAAAAACTGCTGGGATCCCAACCAAAACCCAAATCTCCAATCAAAACCCCATTTCCAACCCTCCCAAGACCAGGTTCATCCATCAGGATTTGGTATGCCACTTTCATCTACTTCCAGAATAGTTAAAATAGTTCATATTCCTAGAACCGCCATTCGTTGACCAAAAAAAAACAGAACAAAATTAAATAAACGGTGCATCTCAATTCTCAATACAAAATATTTGAATTTTGGCCGAAAATATTATTAAATTAAAATACGATTAAATTAAGATAACCGCAATGAATCTTATTAAACAAATTGATACTTGAAGCGAGTATTTTTATTTTATTTTTTACCTCTAGGCTCTAGAACGCGTCTGCTCTCCAAAACGAACGTGTCACAACTGATCCTTTTGAAGGGCGAGACTCGAAGTTCATTGAACTCTGCGCGGTAAAATAACAAAAACAACTTTTCTGACCATGCACGATCGATAAAATGAGTCGATCGACAAAAACTGCTGCTTGGGGTCCCAACGATTTCCAGCGCCAATTTAATATATTTATAAATCAAAATTAATAAAACCCAAAATTAAATTAAAATATAATACATAAAACATGACAGCAATGAATTTTTATGTATTTTTTACTAGAAAAACACGTCTGCACTCCAAAGCGAACACGGTCGAACTGATCTTCTGTAGGACGAAATTTGAGAGTTCATTGAGCTCTGCATGGAAAAACAAGATCGATAAATTGTATAGATGAACAAAAACTGCTGGGATCCCAACCAAAACCCAAATCTCCAATCCCAACCCCATTTCCAACCCTCCCAAGACCAGGTTCTTCCATCAGGATTTGGTATGCCACTTTCATCTACTTCCAGAATAGTTAAAATAGTTCATATTCCTAGAACCGCCATTCGTTGACCAAAAAAAAACAGAACAAAATTAAATAAACGGTGCATCTCAATTCTAAATACAAAATATTTGAATTTTGGCCGAAAATATTATTAAATTAAAATACAATTAAATTAAGATGACCGCAATGAATCTTATTAAAGAAATTGATAGTTAAAGCGAGTATTTTTATTTTATTTTTTACCTCTAGGCTATAGAACGCGTCTGCTCTCCAAAACGAACGCGACACAACTGATCCTTTTGAAGGGCGAGACTCGAAGTTCATTGAGCTCTGCGCGGTAAAATAACAAAAACAACTTTTCTGACCATGCACGATCGATAAAATGAGTCGATCGACAAAAACTGCTGCGGGTCCCAACGATTTCCAGCGCCAATTTAATATATTATATTTATAAATCAAAATTAATAAAACCCAAAATTAAATTAAAATATAATACATAAAACATGACAGCAATGAATATTTATGTATTTTTTACCAGAAAAACACGTCTGCACTCCAAAGCGAACGCGGTCGAACTGATCTTTTGCAGGACGAAATTTGAAAGTTCATTGAGCTCTGCAGGGAAAAACAAGATCGATAAATTGTATAGATGAACAAAAACTGCTGGGATCCCAACCAAAACCCAAATCTCCAATCCCAATCCCATTTCCAACCCTCCCAGGACCAGGTTCAGCCATCAGGATTCGGTATTCCACTTTCATCTGCTTCCAGAATAATTAAAATAGTTCATATTCCTGGAATTGCAATTCGTTGACCAAAATAACCGAAAAAAAATTAAATAACCGATGCATCTCAATTCTCAATACAAAATATTTGAATTTTGGCCGAAAATATTATTAAAATAAAATACGATTAAATTAAGATGACCGCAATGAATCTTATTAAAAAAATTGATACTTGAAGCGAGTATTTTTATTTTATTTTTTACCTCTATATGCTCTAGAACGCGTCTGCTCTCCAAAACGAACGCAACACAACTGATCCTTTTGAAGGGCGAGACTCGAAAGTTCATTGAGCTCTGCGCGGAAAAATAACGAAAACAACTTCTCTGACCATGCAAGATCGATAAATTGAGTCGATCAACAAAAACTGCTGCTTGGGTTCCCAGCCTGAACTGAGATCTCCAATCCTAACCCAATTTTCAACCCGCTCAGGACATATGAATTTAAAAAAATTAAAAACTAAATTGTTAAGTCAACTAACAATAAATATAAGCAAAAACATCAAATCAAAACAAATTAAAAGTTTATTTCTGGTTTTATAGTTACTCCTTCACCGGTCACCGCAGCCATCTCTTATAAAGGATTACAATTTCCACGCAAAAGTCATTAAACTGACAGAAAACGCTCTGTTTTAAAACACAGACGGTTATGCTCCATTAAGGGATATTTTGTATTAAAGGAAAATCAAGAGCAATAAGTGAAATATATTTGTACGCAACAAATTAATGAGGATGGATTTTTTCAATTATCCATATTTATTGCATGATAAAGTAATATAGTATTTGACGACAACCCCAAAACGCTTGACAATGGGAGTTGGTGCGTGCACATGCCAAAATTTGCATTGCCGAAAAATTCGCCACAGGTTTTATATGTTTGTCTCGATAATGTCAACATTAAACATCCCTTATTTTGTAGAGCTGTTTACGATTTAAAATATTCTATCATTTCCATATAACGTATGACATCCTAACGGTGTGTACAGTTAGGGATGTAATAATTTACATTCCACCCACTATGTCAAAAACATTAAAAACAAAGCAATATTTTACATCAGGAAAAATTATTTAATAACTGACTTCCCTTGACATTGTCAGCTTTTTATGAATGTCATTTTGTGCTTCCCCGATATAAGCGCCGTAAAATATCCACAGCTAGCTATAGAACTACGCAGAAACACAATATATTATACTCGAATACCTCTACACACTATATGGCTTGGCACACTTCATCCTGCCAGTTGCCAGTGAGTGTTTATTTCTGCCACGGCGGATGAGCTTAATATGAGTGTAAAAGCAACATCTTTTTTTTTCCTCCTAATCCAAATTGCCACACCACGTTGCTGACATATTGTATGCAAAATATTGCTACCTTATTGTATACAGAGACACAGTGTGTGAAAGAGGTGACACACGGAAGCGTTAAAACATCCACATAATGTATAAGTCAAAATAACGCAATGATTTATGAAGAACTTGTGACAACTTATTAATTAATGTGGTTTGACTAACTATGCTCATTACATCATATAAACAGGGTGAATGCGAAAGGGGTGGAATGGGGGTTGGCACAAGTGTTGAAAATGAATTACATAACAGAGTGTAAATTGTATGTGAAAATGAAAATATGACTAATGAGCCTATTGCATTTAAATCGCATTCAATGTGCAACAAAAGAATGTAGCTTTTTAAATTATGAAAAATGTGGGCACAAAAAATTAAATCATTTCGTCATAATAATTAATTACTGCACATAAATGCATTTCTTCAAAAGGACTATGTAACTACATGCATGTATGTTTTGTAAGAGTGAATTAATTAATATTAAATTTACTTCAGTCCCAATTTGCAACTTAAATGATAATTACCATAAAACCATCCTTTTTATGAGCGAAATTAATTTTTATGCACAACATTTCCACAAACAATGCAAGAAAGTGAATCCTTTTGTTCAAGGCGCATTTCTTGTTCATGCAATAAACAGTTTTCCAAAGCTTTACAAATACTCACGCGTGTATGAAGGATGCATTTTCTTTAACAAATTAATTAAATGTCTTTTATACAGAATGATATTTCCCACATTAAAATGAATATAATACATCAAAATGAATAGTTTTTCCCGCACACATTTGAGTTGAAAAATTAGTAAGCTTTTTCGCTACATAAATAATAAATTATTGTGCATATTGTTTTCTGAATTTCAATGTTCATGCGTTATTGTGAAATATGAAATTATAAGTTTTTGAAGGGGGCGGAAATATGCAACACTTTTATATGCAGCAAAGCAACAATGTTAGAAGGAATTTTCCTACATTAATTATTGCATTGTGTAAAAGTTTACCATTGAAAAATATATTTTCATGAACGAAACAGATTTTGTTTGCTATTTTCATGAGAATTGTTTATTATTATGTAAATAATTGTTGTTATTGTTAGATTTTATTGCGTATAAATTTTTTAAATACAAATTAATCCATTGCTGAGCATACTTTTGGAATTATGTACAAGGGATTTTCTTTTAAATGTAAATCGAATTGCATAAAATAGATTTATCAGGGCGTCTAGTGTCTACACAATTTACCAACAACAAAGAACTCAGTTAATACGACTGAAATTAACAGAAAATGGTGACAAACCCTTAATTATGTAATATTTTAACAAGAATCTATGAAAATTAAGTTTAGGTATTTATTCACTTCTTTCAACAACAAAAAAAATTATTGTAATGAATCTTACCTTTAAAAGGGGGTAGAAATACTTTGCCAAAATATTGCAACTGCTGTTAAATCGTTGCATTGTAAAATCCTTAATTTAAGTGTTTTTAAAGTTGTTTTTTTCTAAAATAAAAAAAAACAAAAAAAATAAAATTAAATGTAAAAAGACAATTTAACAACATAAAATAAGAATCAAGTTTAAAACTAAAATAAATGCATTTAAACAAATCATTAAACCCTTGCTCTCCCCATAATATCATCGAATGATCCCTCAACCCTAATTTCAAGTTGCATTAACTGTAAACAAAAGCCTGCAAAGCTCCCTTATGACGTGTCAGCTTTTATCCAGAAGCAGAATGTAACTGAGACATAGCACACAAACACACATTACTCATTTAATCAGAAATTCTGCATAAAAGCACTTTCTTGTTGCCATCACAATACGAACTTGAAAGCACACACATATGGTACCTAAGTATACACACATGTGACTGGATACAATCAAGAATATGCTCGTCAAGATGTAATTAGTCGCAACTAACATGAGTTTTAAATGGCAGCAAGTTTAATTAAACATTTTAAATGTTGACAACATAAAATATACGTGACTTTGTGTATGATATTCATAGAGCTTAATATGCCATGGCTGCTGTGGCAGTGCGCAAAAAAAAACCGTGCTGATAACTTAAATGTCGACTACACAAAACATATGCTTACACAACGATTTAAATCCAACTGACGTACATTCTACAGCTCTTAAGCAACCAAATTAAACATTATATAGAGGGTTGTTTTGTGATAAATATACGCCAATGTATAAAAACATGTTGAAGATACTTAAACACTGTGTATTGTTTAGTTTTTCCGCATGATACACTCCACCCTCAACTAACTAAACCGTTGTATTCTTGAGTTTATGACGCTGTCATTTTATGATTAGCGACAATTTGACCGTTTTACAACAAATTCCACTTATATTTAAGTGTGTGAGATATCTTGTAAGGGTTGCAAAGTTTGTCTCTTAAATAGACATCAATAAAAATTTCATAGTCTGTGTAGTGGATTGGTCTTAAGTGCAGTTTAACTGACACAAGCGTTGTTTAATTGCTGATTATACCGTAGATTATTTATTTTATTTGCTATTAAGGGTAGTTTTTTTTATTAGAATAGCGCATTGTTATATTTTAATTGTATGATTAATTAAGCTAGTGAGGAAAGACGAATTGAAAAATTAATACGGCATCAGCTTAAGTAAATTACTTTTAAGGTTGACTTAAAGTTAAAACCACTTAAAAAATGTTATTAAAGTATGTCTTTTCTAATTTTTCAAGCCAAAGAAAATCGTATAAAGCTTTAACTTTAGCTTTTGGGTGGTAAGCTTAGGTGGTCGACATGAAGTTTACTGTAATTCCAATGACGCGTCTTTTATCAAGCTTTTAATGTTATATATATGTTGAGTTTTACAATCAAAGCGTATTTTTGGCTTGCCCCATTGCAAATTGAAACTTTAACAAATAACCAAGCTGTTGTTAAGGGTTGTTTTATAGTTCAAACAAAATAGCAAAACTAAAATATGTGGTTTGTGTCATTGATAATAACAGTAATAGGGGGAGGAAATTTGTCCCAAAACTGTTTTATTCAGACTATACCGTTATGTCTCACCAAAATAGGACAACTAATTTCGTATAGAAATTTAATTTAAATAAAATTAATAACAAACAATTGTAATAATCAACTTATAATTCAGTTAAAAACCGTTTTTTTATGAAAACACAATTTTTTATTTATTATTTTCTTAATGTCTTTTATCACATGGAGCAGAAAGCATGTATACACTCATTTGTTTTTAATTTCCACGTCAATCAATTATATTTCCTTGTGCTTTTCCAAATGATCCAAATGATATTTAAACTGAATTTTTCAATATTTCATTTGAATTTGTATCAAAAAACTGGTTTAAATTAAAATTGTTGTCAATTTTAATAACAGTGGAAAACGTTTTTATTTTTAGAATTTCATTTTAAAAACTCCATTCCGTAATTATTTTAAAATGAACTAAAAAGTTTGGAATTTTTATTCGTTGTTATAAAAATTGTGTGAAAACAAATTATTCGAATCACCTTTTTTGAAGTAATTATCTCCTTGCACATTTTCTGCTATCAATAATAATTTGCAACAAACTTGAATTAGTATTTTCCATTAGTTTTTCACTCCATTTAGTTTTTATACCTTTTAACATTTTTATGTATGTATTATACATTTTTTTTTAATATCTACACGTCGAGTTATTATTACTAACATAGGCCTCATTTACTATTTACTTCAATACAATTTCAATATTTACACGTCTATAGTTTTATAATTTACTTTAATTCTAAGTATATTGTGTCTGCCACCATCCCCTTAATGATTTTCCTTACAGGATCTGATGACATTTGATATTATTTACAAATTACAATTATATTATGTTTAGTCTTGGGTACAATTTAAATTAAGAAAGACCATTTTCTCGATATACAACCGGTTCAGTTTAAGAGCAATTCATTTGTGGTACGGCTATGTGAAAGCCACCCCTGTCTGGAATTTTGCAAGAAAGCAAACGTTATAAGCTTTTCAACCCTCTTCAATTTAAAATTTAAAATGTAACGTAGTTTTTAAAGGTTTTCTGATTACAAACGTTTTGTTTTAAATAAATAATTAAATTTGATTAACAATAATATCAATGGATCGTTGATTAAACGTGTGATGGAGTATAAAATAAAATCACAAATTAAAATGCAAAATTGATATTAGATTAGATATGGTACAACAAAGTGATTCCGCGGCGATATGATTTAATTAATATTTTAATGAAATTTGTGTATATATAGATAGAATATATTTATGCGTTAAAATGTGTACTTGTATATTTGATCGTTACACTGTATATAGGTCGTATCGTAGTGATTCAATTGGACTCATTGTGAATCTGGCTCCCATTTTACGATATGGTTGTTGTTTTATTTTATTTTTAAATGTTAGGATTTCCACCCGTCCCCTTGTTACATAAATGTTAGTACATTTTGTTTAGTAAATTATGCTAACACCGCTAAATTAAATGAATTTTATTTTTGGGCAAGTTTGTATAAAAAAATCCGTAATCATAGGTATAGGGTATACATCTTAAAATTAAATACATTTGTTAGTTTTCTACAATTTATACTTAGTTAGTTATACACACCAATTTTTAATCATGTTAATGTAATTACACACAACTTTCCGGACCTGGCAATGTGTCCGTGATAATATGATTGCGTGAATTTCTTGACTTACCCAGCGAGTTGTTCAACTTAGGCAAAGTGGCGGTTGACATTACAACATTTTGACTGCCACTATTATACACACTGCTGTAGTCGACCGTACTACTGTTGGGATAATCCATGCCAGTCAATCGATAGTGATCGCCACCATCAATTGCCGACGACCGGCTACTATTATATTCTATGCTGCTATTATTAATGATGTCCGCATTGCCAGCTGTGCTCATTAACTTGTAATCTAGCGTGCTACTGTGATCATAGCTGGAGTAGTCGGGACGTGTGTGATGTTGATGATGTTGATGTTGCGATGGTTGTGGTGGCATCGTATTATACGCCGATTGATTTGTGGTCGACATTGATGTGGATGTCGATAGTGATGCTGCTACGGCTGTTGTGTGCTGCGTCGTCGTTGTGGGTAATTGAAAATCAATTGAGCTACTTTGAGGAACATTATGCAGCAATTGTCCGCTGTTTGTATTCATAACGGAGTCATAGAGTGGGGGTTGTTGTATACTGTATCCTTGACTGTAGGAAGACGATATGTTTTCATTGTTGCGGTGAAGTGTGCTTGAGTGACTGGATGGGGTGTTTTTATGGTCATAGTCCTGCACAGTTCAGATATGTTTGCGTTGGTGCAGGCATGTATCATTCAAGCAGGACGCGCAGGCAAAATAATATGTAAAAAAAATGGGAAAATGCAAATCACAGTGAGAAATTATGCATTACGTGTTGCTTAATTTATACATACATAATTTGAGGCTGGATAATTTTGCTTGGCCAAGTACAACGCGTCTGGTCGTTGTATATGAGGTGAAGACAACATTTGGCTGTCCTTGAGGGAGTTAATACTGCTGGAACCTTGGAAACATAAAAAAAACAGAATTTATTAAAAATGTCTTATAAAAAACAAATGTACAATTATATTCAAATATTAATTCGATTTAAATAAACATTTATTCATAAATTAAATACCTTTTTGTGCATTTATTATGTCTGGCTGCTTTTCCACCGGCTGCTTCAGTGTGTATGAGACAACATACCGCTGTTGGCCAGCACCCACCTCCAACGGAGCAGTCACAGTCATATCTAAATCATTATTGTACTGTTAATTTTGTGTTCTTTGAAAATTGAATCAGCATAATATTTATGCATTTAAAAAAAGAAAACTCACCAAAATGCTTGTCCTTGTCATCGCAACCAGCCTGCAGCCCTGCATCCCTGTGCTTTCGCACAGCTAAGACAACAACCAACAGCACAGCCATGCCAATTGTAAGCAAAGCTCCAGTGAGTAAAGCAGCCAGCGGCAATATCGACAAACCCACACCACCATCTGAAATAAGGGAAAAGCGTACAGTCAAAATATATATTATGATCTTAAATTGCTGCACACGCTTGTCTCCTTTATATATCCTTTTACCATTTAATACATTCAAATAAAGGCGCATATCATGCATACCATACTTGTGTTCATACCGCACGTTGAAGAGGTAGACAGGGGGTGCAAAAAATAGAAAAAACTTTCACAAGAGTTCCACTTTTGCGCCCCGAAATCAGAGTTGATTTATTGAAAAGAGTGCCTGAGGAAAGGACGACCGAAAATGTTGATAGCCGTAATATTGTGCCCCAGCCATTGAGATGGGGTGAAATAATATCTATAACCCAACACAGTCAGGATGCAAATTTTGCATTAAATCATAACTGTTTCAAGACGTTTTTCAACAGCATCCCAGGAAGCGAATACAAGATAACGTTTTTAAAGGTTTAATATATACAAAAACGCACACACACACACACACACAAACGCACATTTAAAAAGATTGGCTGAATACCACCCGTGTGGTGATGGGTATATTTGACACGGTGGTGCTCCCTTTTTTGGAAGGAAGGCTGCATGTTTATTCACTGTTATGTGCAGAAGGCGACAACATCCTTATTCGTTGTGTACGAACGTTCACATTTAAATGCGTTGGCATATTTTGAAAGTGTTCACCCCTCAACCAATGCCACAGCATCTTTATAAGCCAAATGACAATATTTTCCAGCGATTAAGTGGAATCATTTACATTGGCAGTTGCCACCAACAAACACGCAAACAGAGCATTCATTTTTTTTTATGTTTACCATCTCCTCCTGTTTTTTTTCTAGCATTTCCTTCAACTCATCCCATTATATTCAATATTTTATTCAGCTAAAGCATCATCGACTTCGATAATTGTGCCTCCCATAAACTTTTCAGACAGCTTTTGAATATTGGCGAATATATATTTAATATGCTTCATTTTCTTGCTTTTATTTTGATTTTACTCTACTTTACCCATTGTATTTTCGCTGCACATAATTTGAAATTCACTATATTCTTATAACATAAGATGAAAAGCATGAAGGAAAATGTATGGGAAAAAATCCATTTCTTTCAAGGAATCAGGACGATGTTTTATATTTACAAACGAACGAATTATTTTTTTTTTGCCGGCAAGAGGGAACTTTTGGAAATTTATTTATATATCACATTTGTGTGTAGACTGTAGAGGTATTGAGCTACCTACTCGTAAATTTCTGTGCAACGACATATGTAAATACACACACATAAAAAGCTAATGGAAAAAAATCAACCCTCTGGGAAATTGGGTATCAATAAATTTTCTTTTGCAAAAAAAAAAAAAAACAAAATGAAAAAAATACATTTCTGCATTTACATATAAGTATGCGGATCAGCATCGGCAATAATTGATAGGAATTGGATTTTTTGCAGTTTACATGAATTGAGGAAAATATGTATGGAACAACTACAAAAAAGCATCTTAAGGATTTCATGGAATTAAACAAATATATAAATGCTTTAATGCTATTGCTTAAATGTGTAGAAAGAAATTAATTCATTGAACAAAATTGTAGATGTAGTTTAAAAAAAATCCTGTTAAATAAATGAATTCACTTTAAAGTACACATAAAATATTTAGACACTTTAAAAATGACGTCATTTCTTATACATTCTTCAGTACAAAAGGTCTTTTCGCCTCCTTGTTTTATTATTGAAGTGTAGCAGTGCTATGAAAAATTCAACATCACATGATGTATAAAATATATCACTTGAATGACATTTTTATTGTCATTTTTATAACTCTGATGCTAACAACAACATCTATCTACCTATCAACTCTACTCTGCCATTCGGATTTCAGCCATGTAGTCAGTAATGTTGAACGTGCATTTATCATATTCATATAATGTTTAGTTTATTGCTTACGGCAGAGCATCCCTTTTTCCGTTTCCTTATATGACTATATACACACACACACACACTGGAATATCCTTTTCGCCGCCTTTAGCTTCACTAATTTCATGTCCCATCGATCATCAGTCATAATTCCTTACAGCTATACACAATTTGGGTGTGTCTATGTGTCCTTTAACCAAATGTTAAGGAGGAGAGATGAAAAAAAAATGAAATACAAACTCGCCATCCTCACACCCCTATTTCAACTCCAACCGGATTTTTTTTCCCCCCTCATTTCTTGGACACACATAATATTATTATGTGAATGCCATTTTAGTATGGGATGCCTTTTTATGTGATTCATATAAAGCTTCATCCGTACTACCCCCCTTACCCCCATGACTATTTAGGTACGGTTTCATAAAGTACCGTTGCGCCACCTTCTTTACTACAATGTATACATTGCGTTGCAAATCAACTTTGTATTGTAATAATATCGTTTGCCAACTTTTAATGCAAAGGTCAACATCATAAACCATCCGATGATATGTTTGCTCTGTTTTGGAATTTACCTGATTAAAAGTTTTGTGTTATAATTACTGTTGCGATGGGTGTGCAGAAAGAGGTTAATATTATATGGTGGTGACGTCGATCATTTTGTGCACACAATAATTCAAACGTCACCTGATTTTGAAGGGATATTATATTGCACGAAAATGTTGCGTCGCAAAAATTAAAAAGAAAGGTTTTATACAATCAACCCTTAAATTTTCCGTCCGTTTTTATGACTGCTGCTACATGTAGCATAATATTAAGTATTTTGTTTGCATAATGGAGCAATTAAAAAATTAATCTGGGATTGAAAGGGTGGACGTGATGTTTATGATGTGTTCGTGAAACGGGCGGTAGGTAATACACGCGCTTATACAACTGTTTGTTACACTCTTTCATCTTTTTGTGAATTCTTTTGGGGATTATCAAATATAATCGACACTCTTTGTTGTGTATATACAAAGTTACAGTAAATTTAGAGCTTTTATGTAGCAGTCAGCTATTATTTTTAGGGGTGGAAATGGAAATAGGATAGAAATAAAATTAAAAAGTGTTTAAATAATAATAAGTAAAGTTGTTTCTATTACATTACTATTTTAAGGATGTCATTTTTTTCAGAAAAAAAAAACAGAACTAAAGGGATACGGATCTACTACAGGAATAGTAAAAAGTGCGTGTGTATTTCAAAGGAATAAAATAAATTGTACAAAATATAAAATCATGCCTCAAAAAAAAAATTATAAAATTAGCAGGACTTTTATTTTAAAAGTCCTGCTTTATAAACAAAATAAATAAAAATGCAGGCAACATTCTGAAATGTGTGTAACTTGTGAAGGAACTTGAATGCTATCCAGTACCCCTTTAGATAAATGTATTGTTAGTAAGACCCTTTCGACCGCAAAGTAAAACGTGTCGGCTAAACCAACAAAATGACAAACATAACATTATATATCCATTAAGAGCTATAACAGCAGAGTACCTAAGCAGTGTTCGAATTGTATCCCCATTTTGTTTTCCATGCAATGACCCCTTTGTTTAGAGCTTTTATGCACTTATGTATCAAACTACCACACACACACATATTCACTCAACAACGCAGATTTTTTTTTTGCGAATCGGAAGCCCTATTGCAAAGGACATTTTATTTACGGAAATCTTTGAAAGTTGGCATGGCATATTTGGCATATTACATGCGAGACCGTTCTGTAATGCCACACATTCAACACTAACTACATAATGCACGTATAGTCACAATGCGGGTGAAAGTTTATGCGCAGTCAACGAATTCAACAGTCAACATGAATGTAAAGACAATAACATGTGTGTGCTTGTTACACGTATAATATATGCGAGAGCTTGTACACCATAATATAACGATACAAACAAATTGTTTACATATCTGCTTTTGAATTGCACAAAGTTGCTGGGGGTTGGCTTGTTATGTGTGTGTGTGTGTGCTTTTTAACATCCCAATGGGGTCCTAAATATTTCATGTGGACGATAATATGTGTTATCTTATATTTTTTAAGTTTTTTTTTTTTTTTTACCATCCCTTACCATCATCTTCCCCTATTCAACAAAATGGTGCTTTATTTTGATATGTCTATTCCTGAAATTTACGTTTAAATCAAATAAATTTGTCGGCAAAAGTTTTTCTTAACAGGGATGCAGGTGCATCCTTCATCGTTTCTCTTAAACGCAAATAACTGTGCATTATGATGGTCTGAATAGCATTGCAACGATAAGACAATGGATGATTGATGTTTTGTGCATAAAGTTAACAGTTCAATTGGGAATTCAAATAAGTGATGTGGGTGTGTTTTTGTTTTTGTTAACAACTTTCATATTATGCACAAAGTGCATCATTTGTTTGTCTTCTGCTTGTATATTATGTACTATGCTGTATTGTATAGCTTTAGTAAATTGTGCAAGAATAATAATGGAGTTTTTTTTTGCGATACTACAGCAACGAGAAAAAATTGGTATATAGTATAAGCGATATTACAAAAGTTTATTTTATTACTTTTGCTTTGCGCAAAAAAACAAAAAAATTCTTTCTTTTGAACTTTTAAAGAAGTTTTGAATAAACTTTTTAAACACATCGAATGTCATTTTTTATCACTTTAAGAGTGTACTTATGTGCAATAGAAGCAGATTAAAAATGTTAAGTGACATAACAGCTTCCAAAAAGTTCCGCATCGAGCTAAAATTGTTCATATACTTTTATGTGATGAAGTTTAAATAGGATTTGTTAGATGGAGGTGAAGGGATGGAGAGGGTGGGAGTTGTATAAATGCGGTAATGTAAAAATGCAACACTTTTAAATTGAGGAGATGCCAATTTAAATATTGTGGTGGAAAAATTGCAATTTTTTGCATTTTAAAGACAACTTCAAAAAAGATTCAAGATGCAAAGAAGGAAGTTTTAAAAGTTTAGATCATAATGTGGCAAACATTTTTTTTAAATAAATTTAAAATAGCCTTAATTTTTGCTTTTATATTTTTTACAATTTTTAGAATTATTATTTTTAAAATAAATTCAAGCGTTAAAAAGACTCAATTTGGCAACATTTATTAGTTACATATAGGCATTTACCTAATTACAGAATATTTAAAAGCACATATTTAATAATCAACATTCTAAACTAATTAAAACTTGTTACAAAGCTTTTCCAAAACTTGAATACGCATTTAATTTGCAACTAATATATTTTAGTTCATTAATTACAACGTTTTGTAATAAGTGATTACACATTTAGAATGTCCGCATGAATTGCAAATTTGGTCCAATATTAAACCGGAACAATGTGCACACATAATAAATTGTAACCAACCAATCATCAATGTATGAAATGAATTAATTACAAATCTGTTCAATAATACAGCGAAGCTGTAAATAGAAAACCCCTAAATGAAAACTAAATATGTAATTTGGCTGTTATAAGCATTGTTAAAAGATTACGATAGTTTTAATTGAAAGAGCTGCGCTGCTTCCCCACACTGAATTCACAATGATAATGGTTGTTAATTAAATGGAATTGATGTTACATGGTGATTGTGTCTGTAATATTCGGGACTTATTAAAATGGAGGATTGCGCCCTTACATGCTCTCCATCCCCTTATACAATCATTTATTCAGTTTCAACAATTAATTATTAGAGGTACACCAATTTGCCAATTCTGCAGCTTCAAAATGTAATGCAATAATACAAAAAAAAAAAAAAGGATGCCATATATGCAAAATAAGAAATTGCCTCTGCAAAAAGGATCTCATATTAAGCAGCTGAACACATCAATCAGATGAATGCTTAGTCAGACGGTCCTTAAAATGAAAATGGATCCTGCTGTTAAGTTAATTTATTGTTCCGTTTAAGTCTTTAGCTGACCAAAACTTCTGCTTGAATAAATAAATCACGAAACGAAGGCAATCGCAAAAGAAAGAACTCAGTAACTGCAGAGGAGAGCAAATATTGAACGGGTCCATACTTCCACACACACTGCAACATATACGTGCGACTTTATATAACTGTGTCTGCGTACATATAGTTATAATACGCCCTTAGTAGCATGTTCGGTTGAAAGGAATGGACAGAATGCGGAAAAATTCGACTTAAATTGGGCGCGAGAGGTGAAAAGGTTTCTTCCTGCCATCTACCGCATGTATTGTGTGTGTGTGTGTGCCAGTCTGTGAGTGGTTATGTGGAATTGTGCAAAACGGAAATAAGTGTCGGCAATAGGGACAAGTGCTTGGATTCACACCTCGAATTATTGAAGGCTTTGCCGTTACAATTGAATTCGATTAGAGTCGAATGTGAAAGCAACTCAAACTAATTGGGGTGAATTTTTCAAATGTAGCCCACCCCGCCTGCCACAGTACAGTAGTGCAGTCGAATTTTTCGTCGAACGTAAATCTTAATGGGGTCCCATTTTCAATGTAGAACCCTTGCGCGACGCCCTCTCCTTTTATGGGCGCAATACATATTTAATATAATGCAAGTATGTAGTTCGATTATATATGCGGCTTCAATTGTTGTGAAACATATTGAACGAGCTTTTATGTATCAGCATAAGCGCGCACCAATTCATCACTATAATATGTGTGCTTTAGTGCAGCATAATTTTTTTTTTTGTTGGGTAGATGTACCTACCCCTAACCATCCTCCAACAAAATGACGCAAATCCATGACCCGTTAAATTATCGACTGATTCATGTCGATTGTATTCATGGTGCTCTTTTATGTTTTGTATTATACAAATGAGTGTCTTGCAAATATAACTCCGCACACAATATGCCGAAAGTAGTATATTATATGCGCTATTTGCTTTAGCACACAAAAAAAAAAATCAATATGTGTTTATCTTAAGCAATCGAAATTACATTCTCATTTCAAAGAATTTTGGACTGGTGTGTAGCATGTTTGTGAATGTGCTTTGTATACATAATAATATAAAAACGTCAATATAATGTAGATGCCGAGGAAAACTTCGCATAAGAGGCCAACACTGAAATGCTTATTTTCTTTATGTAGATTATCTCCACATCAAACAACTGCAGAGTGTTACAAAAATACTGGCCGGCCCCCCAAAATAACAACATGTCGGACAATTTTTGATGGCAACACAAAATTCACAATACAATATAAACAAGTGGCTGGAATAAAAGGGTGGGGGGAAGGGAAAACGGGAAACCCTCAAACGAAGGAAGGCACGGTGGAGAACATTCAATTTTCCGGCACTTCATAAATATCAACTCGAAATATTTGTTCAGCCTTAAAAGAAAACAGTGCACAGCGGCAAACAAATAAATGAGAAAGAGAGAATATAGCACGTCATATTAAATGGGCGCAAAGAAATTGGTGTATTATATTATATTATGTAATTGGAATGGGGGAGTGGGTTGGAACCCGGCAAAGAAAGTGGGTGAATATATGGATGAGGCCGTCTTCATCCACACGCTGATTTGGTATGAGAGGTAAATGTGGTGGTGGTGGTGGCCTGAATGTGATTGGAGGGTTATGGATGTTAAATTATAAACATAATATACGCAGCTGTATAAAGGAATGGCGGGGGAAGATGACGCGGGAGTCCGCTATATGTCGGAAGGATGTTGTGATCTCGAGCAGCTGGATTAGGCACTTGAAATAATAATAGCGGCGCTTGAAAGTATTGACACCTCACCCTGAACTCTCTTGCCGTACAGCTAGCAAGTGCAAGCAGAGGATGTACAAGAAAGTGTAAGGATGTGAAGCAAGTGGAAAACACATTCACAGCGCTAAGCCCTTGAAATTTGCTCGTTTTCCCACTTGAACCGAGCTGCGGATAAATGTATATACCTACATCCAAACTGTATAGACATATAAACGTTGAGTTGGATTTTCAACGTTCCTTGGCTTATATTTCCTCTCTTGTGCATTCTTCATCCTATTTAATTAAATTTCAATTGAGATTTCCTTTCACTTTAAGTAGGTTAATTCACAGCAACACCCAGTTACATGATATCAGAAATGATTGAGGAGCGCTTATTGTGGAGCTTTAAAAAGCTTGTTAAAATTAAATGGCGTTTGTTAAATGTACTTCATCGCTTCACATAACGAAAACAAATGGAATCTACCCCTCCCCCTCCCCCCAACACATAATTCAATTTGGCACATAATGGCATAAAATGTTTAATAGTTTTGAAACAATTCTTTTTGTTGTTGATTTAATGTTTTATAAAAAAAAAAAAATGTTGTGCTAACTATATTGAAAGGTTTTTGCTATATATCTAAACTTCCATCCATTACCAATTGGCAGCACAAAATAATAATTGCACAGAAGTGTACCCAATAGCAGCTGGTGGTAATTAAAGAGGGACATGGGTTTCGGAAAACAACCCTTAACTGCATATTGCTGTATTTATATTGTATTTGAGAATTATTTTAAACTTTTGACCCGTTATCGCATGATCCTTAATGGGTGACGTTGAACGTGACTGTATTTAGATTTAAAGCTGACCCAACCAAATGCTTTCAAGTTGGTTGACATCTGTCACATATTGATCGTTCATATAATGAATATTTTAAATCAAGATGTTCCATTGACATATTGTAGTGTAGTTTTGCACATTGATCTCCTCCCCATTCAACTCGAAACTAAAACTTTAATTCTTATTTGCCAATTTTAACATTGTGCCCTCATGATGGGGGAGACAAACGCTTTCCAAATTGGATCTCATATTTTAGGGAGGAATTTGCACACACAACTTTTTCAATGATTCATTTTATACATTTAACTTCCTCCCATGGAATGACAAGCAATTATCTCTTTACAACCCCCTCTCAGCATTGAAAACGATTTATTTTAACGAACACACAGTTTGTGCAAATCAATGTAACTTGTATGTATTTGGGTTTACATAAAAGAAGAGAGCATTTCATGTTTTTTTTTTACCCCCCACCCCCTTTTGCCCTGTAAAAAGATAAATTATATTGGCAAATTACAATTTATGTATTGAACTTGTATTATTTGGGGGTTGTTTTCAATTTCAATGCAGCGGGGGGGATTGCAAAAAAGAACGAAATAAAAAAAAAACATAAATGGAAAATGTGCGAAAAAGTTGGTCATCGAAAATATGTCATCAAATGAAATGGCATGTAAATAAAGCATAAAATTTGAAAGGAAAACTTGGCGACAAGAAGGGGGATGGATTTGCATCGTTCTTTCAAATAATTGAATTTTCATTTGAATTGCCTTCATTTTTGATCGACTCGAGTATACAAATAGACTTGTGCGCGCCTCTCTTTTTATGTGCGGCAAATCACAATTGATGAAATATTGATAAATTTACACAATACCTGTTCTTTTTTCCGCCTCATTAATGGCAATGTCTTCCAAGACGGTTGGCTCAGAACGGCCCTTCTGATTGACGCTGTACGCAACCAGATGGAGGGTTGGCGTTGAGTCGATAAACGATTCGGATGGCGTTAAATCTGATAAAAAAGATAAGATAAAAAAATTAGTTATTGAGTGAAAAGTGTATTGTTTAAAATTAATCTAATAAAAATGTTGATTGTCGGAGTTTGACAGCGCATAAATTGCAAAATTGTAATCAACACATTTATACGAATGCAAGTTGCAACACTGACAATTCAAATAAAATAATTTACATACCTGCCAAATCAATTCGAAATAATGGTATATCGCTGAAGGCACTTGTAATGTTCAAACGCAGCCGCTTGGTGCGCGAGTCATACGCTTCCAGTACAAAATATTGTGGTAATCCGCCATCGTAGCCCGCCACACACTCCAACTCCATGGAGGTGGGTGGTGGCTCATCATGTTCAATGGTGTTAGTAATGACGCCATTTGGCACGGCGGCTACCGATAAACTGGATGATGCTGCTGACGAAGGGGTTTCTTCTGACTTTAAATAGGCCACATTTGGATGGTTGTTGGTGTCATTGGTGGCTGGACTAATCGCAACATTTAATGGGAGGACGACGACGTCTGTTTTATCAGTGAGCGACGCAACGGCAACGCCAGCAGCAGCAGCACCACCACCCGAAATTATTAAATCGGCATCCTCGCCAATGCCAATAATCGTCAAATTGGCAAATGTGTCGTTTTCATTGGGGCGGTGATACACAGCTCTGCCAATGGTGGTGGTGGTGCTGCTGCCACTACTGCTGCCACTATTACTACTACCACTATCTGCACCAGCATCTTTCAAATGTTTATTGTAATTATTATTGCTATTGCTTTTCAAATCACTGCTATGGTTGTGGCTATTGGAAATACCAATGATGGTGTCGTTATTCTTCTTGCTGATGCTTAAAGTCGTGTCCCTTTTGGATACCCTTTGACTAGATTTGTATTCACTGCGTGAAGTCGTGTGTGCCAAATTGGATTTATTTCTATCTCTCGTCGAGTACATCTTTTGATTATCATTGGTCTTGCCGCCTCTTGTATGACTTCTATCACCATTTGTGCCAAACTCACGTTTTATTCCACCACTCTGACTGGTGCCATATTCAATGGCTGTGCCACTGTTGCTGGCTGTGCCGCCGATGACTCCATCATTGCTGCTGCTGCTGCTGCCATATTTTTTATTCAATTTGCCCGTCGTGTATGGTCGAGTTGTTTTTTTGCCTTTTGACACGTTTCGATCTTTCACGTACTGAGTATTGACGTAATTTGATTCTTTCACATTTTGACCCCCGCCAATCAGTTGGTAGCCGGGCAAATTAGTGGAATTCACTGAGGCCATCGCACTCGTTGTGGAGCGGAGTGTACAATTCCGCAATGGCGCTGGTTTTGCTGTACGATGACAAAAATATGAAAAGGAAATGAATGCATTTTATTATTCAAAAGCTTTTAGGTTTTATATTCTCTTGTGCTGCACACACACGTTTGAAGGATTTATGCGTCAAACCAATTGGAATGCACATTGTTATGTGCGAAGGAAATGACGTTTTAAAATTTAAATATGTTATGAATTTTCTTGGAAATAGAAAATTGAAACTGGGTGTCAAATTTTTTATTATTTTTTTCGTTTAGTTAAAAGGATCAAACGCTTCTTTTTTTTTTGTCGCACAAAAAATGTTTTAAAATTCCTTGGACGGAAATAATTTTACCTGCGGGAACCACCTGAAACAAACACGGTTCCGATTGCTTTCCAATTGAATTCTTTCCCCAACACGCCAACGTGCCGTAGTCTCGCTCCGTTTTCGGCGTATAGATAAGCTCACTCACTGTTTCCACGATGTTACGCCCTGCAAATAAACCCACATCAAAGTATATAGATTGTATGAGCAAAGTATATTCGAATTAGTGTCGGATTTTGGGTGGGCACATCATAGCATAGGGAAAAAGCTTTCGCAAAAATGGGCTTTTGTTTCTATAGACATTTATATTTACCATTCACTTCAGTGTGCGTTTCATTTGACTCCACAATTGTGCTGTGAGTACCTTGATTCGCATCTTGCACGGTGGTGTAGTGGCCGGGCGGAACTTCAAAACGTTCGCCACTCGACGAGAATGTCCATTCAAACAGCACATCGGATGGGTCGGCATTCACACGGCATGGCACCGATATTGACTCTTCCAGCGAGGCGCCAACTATGCTGACTGTATTCTGCGTGCACACGGGAGCATCTGTGTGAAAGGTAGATAATGTCAAAGTTTACAAAACGATGTTAATCAAAAACTGTATTGCTGTACGTGGAGATAAATACATGAAGCAGATAGAATTGATCTAACTAGTTACTCCCAGCTTCGTGTGCACATTCGTGTGAATGTTGTTTGAGGGCAGAAAGCAAATGACTCGCTGTAACTACCCTCTAAAAAGGAGTAGCTATACTCGGATGTGTGTTTTGTATATTATGGTGAATGTGCGGAATTTAAAGCTGTCGAACTGTCTATTCACCATTGTGTGTGTGTTCAATATTATCTGCCGGAGTGGCAGGTTTACATTATGTAATGCATTTGGTGAATTGGTGGGGATGGGGGGGGGGTGGTGAATTGGAAAGGATGTTGAAAATATGTGTGAGGTACATTTCGAGGAATTGTGACGTTTGTTGTTATTTTCGAATGTTCATTGGAATGAAATCAAAGTTGCAAGCCTTTTTTTTTGCCATTTTGTTCACTGTGAAAAATATGTTGGCGTCATTTTGTGTAATGTTTTCGTTAATTTCTGTTGAAGCCGTTTTTGATTGTGCAAAAGATGTCTGCATTCACGACCATCTCATTGAATATCGACTATTGGCAGCAATATATGGTGCAAAACTGAAAGGTTTTGATTGAAAACAACATTGAAAATTGCAGACAGTCTATAGAGTGAAGGCTTTTCATCATATTATTATGTTTGCGACACTTTTTTGCCAACATATTCGGTTACACAGATTTCTCGCAATGGCATATTCGGTTTCCGTTTGATCCACACAGAAGCAACAGCAGCAGCTTTTCGACAAAACACAAAATAACTGAAGAGACATTTCAGCTTATTCCAACGACGAATAGTAATTTTGTCACGCTATCTATAATGGTGAATCCTTTTTCTTTTTTTTTGCTACTCTGTTTATTATCTTGTTTTGCAGTTCCTCAACGCTGAGCTGGCATCCTTTCAACTCATTCAAACAAATACACCATAGAGTGCAGATAAAAACCGAAATCGTACAGTTAAAATGAGGGAAAAAGAAGAATTCATGGCAAATAAACACAATATATATACGAGAGTATAATATAAGTACAATGTTGTAAGAAGAAGAAGAAGAAAATAAAATTGTGAAGAAAATATATAAACGACAGAAAATCGGGGAAAAGCACGGATCAAGCGAAAGGGATTTTGTGAGGCTTTTCGTATTGAGCTAACAATTTGACTTGCGACTTAATAGGCACTTTAGCCTTTTGCAAATACTGTATAAGGAGATTGAGTGAAATATTTAATTGGCATATATTCATGGTCGGGCTATGCGAATTTATGTATGTATATCAGACGGAATTGAGCAAAAGATTATTTGTTGAGCGTGGGGTCGACTTTACTGGGGGTTTTTGGGCATATTTAATGTACATGTATTGTACAGCAATGTGTACGAATTTAGGGCTCGTGTTCTTCACTTCAAAGTTGCATGATAAGTTTGCTTAATATGGCTGTGAGTTTGAGAAATGCGGAACGACATGCAATGCAAGACGATGGAATGGCAAATAACTGTTGAGTAATTATTTTAATAATAAATGTGGCTCAATAATTGAAAAATTAAAAAGCTCTTATGGCCCGACCTTTGTGGCACTCTTGGCAAAAAGTGTTTCTGAAATAATATACGGAGTACGTCGAATGTTAATACAAGTAGGTACTGCAATTTTGCGTAATTTGTTGTAAACACGTAACAACTTTATTTGGATTCGTGCAGTTAAGTTTTTTCTTTCAAATTTGCATTAAAGTGAAATTATAAATTAACCGCTGTATTATGAGTTGTAGTTTAATGTTATTATTTAATATTGTAGCAATTTTAACAGATATTAATTCCAAATAAATTCTACTCAATAACTGCATTGATTGTCATCCAAATAAAACAGATTTGGAATTTCAAATTCCCTCTGTAATATAGAAAATCAATTTTAGTACAATGATCTCAACATTTATTTCATGTTTTCAATTTTGTAAATGAAATTTTAACTTTGTATATACGTTATGCCCCAAGCGAATAAGTGAGTGTAAAGATAGTTAGGGATATGAATCTAAGAACGACATGCTAATCGATCGAAGAAAGGCTTTCACATAAAATATTTCAAGCCGAAAATGCAGTCGTGTTATATCTAGTTACATTATGCAATGTGCAACTACCCCCAAGGAATGTTATCTTACAAATTTCACAAATTACTTCTCTACGTAATTCTTGTAGATATCTGAAAATCCAACTCTATTCAGAATTATATATTGCTTTGGGATTCAATATCTAACTATGCTGAAACAACAATAATTTATTGAAATTTTGTAATCACATTAGAAAAATTGTATTTGAAAAAATTATATTGAATGTGAAATTGTTATTGCATTTAAATTCAATTCGAATTTAAATAAGGATCCGTTATTATATGTTTACAATTTAAATTTCTATCTGCATTAATATGTTTCATTATGAAATAGTTGGCAGTTGTTCAGCTATTATAAAATAGTTTGGAAAGGAATTATTTAGGAAAACTAACAGACAATCAAGTAATGTCTCAATAAATATAGTTTTTAAAAAGAAATTTAAAAATAGGCATTATAAATTAGTAATGGTAATTAACCTGTACAACTTATAGTACTTAATTTTATTGATATTAAGCAAAATTAATTACGTTCACATAATATTCTTAAAGGAGAATATAATAATAATGTGTATTGAAACTCACATACATCTTTATTGAATTGTACATTCTGAGAAGTAAGCAATATGAATGATGTTCCGAGAAAATTGGTATAATGTTTCAAGGGTATGATCAAGAGATTACATAACACACATTTGATCAACTTGAATGGCAATTGTCTTTCAATTGGCTGCCACGTTACTCATATCATGTGCACAATTTGATATTGGAAATGTAACTATAGAATTAATTGAAATACCTGATACCTGATTGTAACTATTGGAAATGTCCAATTTTGTTCATTTTACAGAATAATGTGTGCTTTTAAATTTAGAAAACTAACCTTATGCATTTTTTTTTCTGAATACAACTACTTTTATTAATTCAACCGTTGTGCTGTTTATTTTATGCAAAAAAAAAGTGTAATTCCCAATGATAATTAAATTAGGTCAAATTTCAATGCAGCTCCTAAATTCACAAAAATGTATTTCATAACAATAATAATTGTGTAAGGGAATAAAAAAATAGATTTATAATTTTTATACAAAAATTTTAACTTACAGTGTATTCGCAGCGACACCAATGCACTTTGCGTCTCACCACGGTCATTTGCAGCCGAACAAGAGTACTGCCCAGCATGGTAGCGTGCCACCCGCTGCATCACCAATGATCTTGTCGATATGATTACGCCCCATGACACATTTTGGGTCACAGGAATGCCCTTTGATAAGAAGCAAAAAAAAAAAAAATGAATTGAGAAAATTAAAATAGTTTCAAACAAGCATGCAACTTTTGCATATTATTCGCTCTTATCAGCATTCACATTATACACTTATACAGCACAAAGCATGTGCACTTATTCTTTTATACGTCATGTCCTTTTTATTATTTTACATAATAACGTGTATGTTGTGTGTACATATTCTTTCAATAGTCCTGTATTTTTTTGTGCAGTCCATATTCACAGTTCGGTGATGCATTGTTGTTCATGTATTTTTAATTTTTGCATATAAAATTTTCCAACAACTGCAAATGTCTGTGCTCGGCGAGAGGAGGAGTTGGGAGTGTGTGCACATCCCAGGACAAAAATGCGGATATGGTATGCAAAAATATGCACATATTCGGAGCAAGAAAACATGAAAAATAAGGGTCGTATGGGTTATTCAGCACGCGGTGAGGTGGAAGTTAGTACCACCGCAAAGAGAAATGGTTACAATAGTATAGTATTCCAAATTAAAAGTGTAAAAAAAAAAAAATTCCCAATTAAACAAAAATCGTGGAAGAAGAAAATAATTTAACGAAAAAAAAAATACAAAATGAAAAACACCCAAAAAAAAAACAAAACACACAAAAGGAAGAAAAATTAGCAAATGTTGCAATACAAACTGCATATTTGCAATGGAGCAATGCAACTAAAAATAACTGTACGCGGTTGCTGCATATAACAAGTACTATTGCAATATCTGCAATGAAGAAAATCTCTCGTTCAATGCAGCAAATCGGCAACGTGTTTGATGTTGTTTTATGAGGCTAACATTCGTGGTTACACACAATTTTGTATTGCAAATCGAAAATACAAGCCGCACTGTTAATGTCAACATAATTCTGTGTTTGTACAATCTCCCAAAAAGTGATAACACACATTTTGCAGAAAATCGAAATCGAACTACATTTATGAATTCATCACCGTCGCATTTTTAAGTAGACATTATTAAAATAAACTTCACCATTTTTAAACGACAGCTATTTATTTTGACATAAATAAACATAACAATTTGCTGGGAAAGTCCTCATGAAAAATGGCAAATAAAGATAACTAAACATTGCACGGTCGACACTTTAGTTAACATAATAAACAGCTAAATAAAATACATGTGAGCTTTTCAACTGATCCTTAAATGACAATAAATTATAGCGTCCGCGTCAACCCTTAACTGTCACATTTATATGCAGCAAGTGGGGGTGGGGGGTGGGGTGGTTTGAAAAAAAGCAAGTGTCGCACCATTTAAGGATATATGAATTTAAAAAAAAATGATATTGTAAAAAAACTGAATTGAAATTGAGAGAGAAAAAAACTAAAAGTGCATTTGCATAAGCTATATTTATTTGAGCTTTTCCACCATTTGCCTGCGCCTCTTCATCACAAACATAATAATGTGATAAAAAATATAACCGATTATATACCTTTCGTCGCACATTTATACATTTATTCAGCGGCGGTGCTCGTAATATTTCAGTCGTATATTGCGAGTGAAATAAATAATGTGAATAAATTCAATCATATTTCTATATAACTCATCGTCTGATGCGTTTTTTGTTGATTTTTTTGCTGTTTATTATTCAAATTAGAATTTATTCACTCGAAAAATTAACCAAATTAAGTTAAATAGACAAAATAAGAGTCTCAGTTAAATGTAATAAAAAGTGGCATAGCAATTTTATCAGAAAAAGAAGCCATTTCCAGTGTATCAGTAAATATACTTAAGTGCAGCACTTTATTCATATCCTCCCCTTATTCCCCCAATATAATTTGATTTGTTTTGCATTTTCATTTGCCTTCTTCAAAATGAGCTTCATCTCCTTAATTAAGTGTTGAATTACTGGAATGTGTATTTAATGAATTCCAATTTTTTTTAAAACAAACTTCCCTTAAATCATTTTCTTTTCAATAGCCTCAATATTAGCTGCGTTCTATTAGGATCTCATTTAGTTTAATTCAATAGAACGATATTTGGTTTACATTTTGGACAGCGATACTTTCTCTACTCGATAAGTTCTGGTACTTATTTTAATGAATTAATTCAAAAGATATTCAGATAAACAAAGTGCATTTCATTTAGTTTAAATCATAAATTATTAACATAGTAATTCGTTAAATGCAAATAAAATGCATAGGCGAAATAATATTCCCGTTTCAATCCTCTTATGCTTAAATCCTAAACTATCATTTATTTCTTAACGTCACTTGCGGAAAATAGGGTAATAAATAATATACTAAATAAGTAAATCTAAGTAAATACCAAAATTTACTTTGTTATTGCATATAAAAAATCCAAATAAACTAAATAAGATCTCAATAGAACGTAACTATTATTGTACAGAATGCATAAATCATAAAAGTCAGAAGGATAACTGAAATTTAAATGCTTAAACTGTCGTTTCAGTGTAAAATTTAATAAAAAAATAAATAAAAGTAAACCCCCCATTTAATGACCCTCTTTATTATCCGCCGCATGCAATCCGCATAATATTACACATCTCACTAGCCTGATATACTCCCTAGTCCCTTTGTACTTAGTGAATTGCATGGAAATAAATCGCGTACTCAGCTTCTTTTATACGTAAATGTACTAACACGCCGTATAATCTACTTGAGATGTACCCAAGTACAAGCTATTGCTACTACTCTACGCTATACAGGATCAACTGCATCTCATGTCAGTAGCATGAGTCCTCATATTTTGCTCCCCCTTATATTATATTCTCATGAACATTTAGCTCTATTCTTTACGTGGAATGTTATCTATATATTATATTTGTGTAAAAGTTACTTACATCGTGTGACCATGTGATGCGATTCTCCTTGGGATTGGCCTTAATGTGACACTCGAAATAAACATCGTCGCCCTCCTTGATGTCATCTGGATTTAGAGTAGATCCCAAAGATAAAGTCACTTGTGGAGGATCTACGCGCGTCGCACAAAATTTATTGGTTTTTACACACAACACAGTTGGGTTTGGGTGGAGTTGAATGTGCATGAAATTGTAAAGTAAATAATGGGATAAGAATTTGATATTTTAAATGAAAATATCTAGGATTTTTTTTATTTAAATACTTAATCTAAATATATTTTAAAAAAAGTTGTGAAATGTGTTTGTAATTTCATAAAGTGTTCAAGTTTTATGTTTAATTCTTATCACGGCCGTCCCATTTACCAAACGTTAAGAAAACCCAGACAATTAAACCGGAAAATTATGAAAATCGCCTCAAATAGCAACGTATTCATTAATTTTTAAGTGGAATTTAAGTTATTTAGTTTTACAGTGTGACATTTATGTTTTCATTTATTATTTTCGACTAAGCGATAGTTTATTAAAGACTTCAATAAACTTATTCTTTTGCCAATAAGGAGTTTTAGCAATTTGTGTCCGAAATTGGGGCAATACGGAGTTCGCCAGGACAGTTGGTCAAAAACAAAATTGTAATGAAAAGCTTAATCCATAACAAAATTACTGTAATTATTTAAAAAATAATCCATCTCAATATATTGTACGAGTGCAATATAGAAATTAGTCAAACAAATAAATAAAGGGCACGTGATAAAAAGCTCTCAGCAGAAAAGGAACAAACTTCTCTTATTTTCTACATAACATGTGTGGTTCATTCTGCCACCTGCAGTATTCTATTCCAAATGCAGTTACGATATTCTACACAATAATTGTTCTTAACTCTAAAGATGCTGTTAAACACCGCACCGGGTGGTGCGTTTAAGACGTTTACTTAATGCATGTTAACAGTTTGCAAGGATAACAACAACCGAAGCACCATGACAGTGCGGCAATGTTTAAATTAATTGTGAAGAAAATGTCGCGACACTAGGTGGTAAATGAGGCGCTCCAACCATTTCTCGTATTTGATCGCAAGTATACAAGGACGAAAAGAATTAAAAGCACCCAACACCACTGCCTGCATATTATATAATGAACGTTGTTGTAGTTGGAGGAAGAAAATGTTTTGGCGCACCACATGGAATTTATTTCAATTAGGGAAAGTGCTGATATGAATATTTTAGCAATTAGTGCGATATTCACGCGCGTATACATAGCTTAATGCTTTCTCTAGTTATAAATAGAGCGACGCTTAAATGTGGCGCGCGTACTTGTATGAAACGTACAATGAGTTTATTTTTATGAAATGCTTTGCTGGTTGGAGCATCCCAAAATGTATAAACAACGTTCATAGTTTTATTAAATGTGTTTTGGTGTGCGCGGGGGATAAAATGCTAAAGCTTTACGTGTAGAAAATTGAAGAAAAACACAAAACAATTACGCCACACAAATGTCGCTGTGTCAAATCAATATGGCAAAAAAGTGTATTTTCTCACTTTATAGAAAAACTAAACAGAGAGACATGAATGTACTACAATATATCGTCTGTTGTGTGAGCGTTGTATGCACACACACAACTATGTCAAATATATTTCCTTTTACACAATTTCATTTCCTTCTGCTGGTGTCAGACGCTTTCATTTTAAAAATAACATCTATCAAAACGTATGTAGAAAATCTAAGACACCACCAGCGAAAATATTTATGCCACGTGAAAAATAAATATTCCATGCTGAATGTAATTTTTTTTATTTTTTTTTTTGCTACTCTCCTAAGTTTTTCGGTCTCCCTTTTCGTGGAATAACTATAGGAAACGACGCAATGCGCCGCATATACGGCTACAGCTATACTTTTATCTACACTAAAATGTATGTTAGCTGTGCATTCAGAATTGAGGAAAAAAAAAACCTGTAGAAAAAATAAAAAGACATAGAAACACACTGGGTGAGAAAATTGTGGCATTGTTTTGGCATTTTAAGGGATTGTTTTATGGGAAGTCGCATAGAAAAGTGCAAACGGAATGTTTGGGGAAATTAAAATAAATGGCGAAAGAAAATATACGCCACCCCCACCCGGTTTATACATTTGTGTTCAGTGTTTGTAAGTAGGTGTTAAGGGGCTGCGACAAACAAGCATATATTTGTGCCATGCATGTTGGTTGGAGGAGGCACAATAAACGTAATAGAATTTATATTAAAATATTTGTTGGTTGACAAATGAAATGTCGGATTTTTCCTATTTGGGTAGGGGGGTGGGAATAAGGGGTGGTTGCCTGATTGGCCAAGTGTGGCATTTAAGCTTTTTAATTATTTAAGAAAATTGAATAATTTAATTGCAATTTATTTTGAGAGTGAAAAAAAAAATCATAAATTTTATTTTATTAATTTATCAAAGCTCAAATTATTTCAGACAAATAAATACCCTCGATATAGTTAAGGCGTAAGCACTTCAAATACAAATTACCACCCCTTATAAAGGCACGCAAGGCACATGATCAAAAACCAATAAATAACATCAGCAGTCAATGGGCAACAAAGAGATACCAGCGAACCAAAAAATAAATAAATCACATTTTATCCCACAATGTGTCGTCAGCCATCATAAATTAAATTAAAGATGATTTAGCGATAACGAGAAAAAGCTGGTGCTACCGCATAATATTGTTATAGAAAAGAAGAAGCAGCATAAATGCCACTACTGTTGTATGCGCTTCCAGCTTCATAATTCATCCGCACTATAAATGCTTTGGCGGTATAGTAGGGGGTGTTAAAATAGATGGATAGGACGCACTTATAACTACATATACGTATAATGTTTTATATTTGCTGTACTCACATATGACATTAAGCGTTGTCGAGTCCTCCAGCGTTTTAGGCAGCCGTGGATTAAAGCCCTCGCACTTCAGTATAGTGGTGTCGTCGTCTGGTTGCGGATGGAATGTCAGCATTGATGTGACTACGCTCTCATTTGTCACTTTAACAACCTGCGTGCCAATTTTACCAACAGTGATTTATTGCTTTATATGGGCAACGGACATGAAACAAAATGGCAACAACAAAATATTCACACACCACCCTCCCCCCCCAAAATACACACATTCACTCACACGCAATTCCATTTTTTGGACTGCATGCACACAGCTACACAATATCTACAATATCAAATATCAATCAATTTACCTTTCCCCGATTGAATACTCGATTGTTTTGCATCCATCGAATTTCAGTCTCAGGTATTGAGCCGGCCACCTCACAGGCAATGGTGAACTCATTCTCGGAAATTAGAACCTTTGGTTTCATGGTGATGTTTGTTGTAGTTGGTGTCACTGCAAATGTTTAAATTCTTTGTGATATTTAGATGATTACGTGTGCAGCTTCATTAACAGCGTTCTATTGCGATCTTATTCAGTTTATTTTAATATTTTACGTGCAATACAACAATAAAATAAACCTTGATTCTTAGCACTGTTTACTCGTTCGGTATATTTATTATTCTAGTGGCCGCAGGATGCCGCTGCGAAATAATCTCGCAGGCTACAGAATTTTCAAAATATATTTATTAAGAAAGGGCGCCACCATTTGCCGACTAGCGAAAATGTCTCTGTTTAAAATGTAAACCAAGTATTTATTGAAATGAACTAAACAAGATCTCAATAGTACGGAACTATTGATAAGAAACATAATTCTTAATAAGTTTAATTGAGAAAACAATAATTTTGCCAGGTGCAGTTGCATAAAATCCTTTATGTTAAATGCACCCCTAAAGGTAAACATGTGTTAAATCATGTTCGATTGTTAATGCAAAGTTGATGTGTAAATTATGCTCTGTCATCAATTAGAAATTGTGTATAGAAAAGCAACAGCATAATTTATCAAGCTTCCTGATTTATTGATTCAACCCACTGCTATGTGCAAAAGCATTCAACAACCGTAATGATTTAAATTTTAATTTAAAACAACATTAAAAATATGGGAGAAATTTAAACAATTCGTTCAATTATTTTAATTAACTTTTCTGCATTTTACATTTTGGGGTATTTTAAAACTTTTTGTTATTTTGAAGTAACAATTGTTAACAAAAAAAACACAAATAATGTGGAGTGCATGTGATTGTGGATGCATTAACATTAACATTTCAACTTACACAGCATTTCCAATCGCACCACCCTCTCAGCGGGTGGAACAAGTGCAGTGTTGGACGCTTGACATTTGTATGTGCGGTTCAATGCCTCTCTGGTCAACGAGTTCACCTCCAGTCGATTTACGGTAACATGTTTCCCTTTCGGGACACCACCTCCAGTCGGAATGATGTGGGTACCATTCAACCACTCTACTGTTGGTTCAGGACGACCTGTAAGCAGATGTATTAAAGATATATAAGTCGCATAACAACAAGGGGGTGTGGGTGTAAAAATTATGTATCATAATAATATATGTGGAAGCAATTTCGCGACGAATCTCATCAATCAATATTTTATTTATTTTGATAAAAATCAGGGGGCTTCCTTCCGAACATGCACGGAGCATAAAGGGCGGGTATTAGATAAACGGAATCTCATATAATGACGTGTATACAATGTAATATAAAATATTCGCATATTGCGATGTATAAGAAATTGTTGTGTCATCCGGAATTCAGAGGAATGAGTGATGGAAAAATGTATACAAACACGCGGGAGCATGCTATGTTCAATTAGATTTTGTATATTCGGCGTCGGATAACTTGATGCTGCAAGTATATATAGGATCGTTTTATAAATGTATGTTTGTTTGCAGCATAAAAGATTTATGAGCTTTTGAATGTATTACAATATGTGCTTTTTAAAATTAATTGTCATGAAAAAGGTTTTGGTGTAATTACTGAATCCTTTTGGACGCAACAAACTTAATTTTTTTTTTATGAAGCACAACATTCATAGTTAAAAACTAAAATTTTGCTATTAATTTAAACAATATTTTATGAGTTGCCACACTCATTGTCTCTAACATCCTCTTACATTTGAGGAATATTCTGGAATAGATATTTTAATCCTAAAACGACGCGCGCTTTAAGTTTGTACTCTGGAATATTTGAAAGTCTTGTGCAATTACTTTCAATTTAACTAAAAAGAGTCGGTTCCCAGAATCAACTTTGCATTCTGGCATAAATCAGACACCATGTTAAGTCAAAAATATAATTACATCCATGCAGAAACGGCAGGCATTTTGTACAGTTTTTAAACTTTTACAAACTTTCACTACTGTACAGTAATATCATCCCTCGCACATCGTTTTTATTCAGCAACACAGAAAAATAAAATGGAGCAACCACAGTTACACCCCCACCACCACCCTCCCATGAACTTATTTTGGTGTCGCGGATTTTATGAGGTTTTATATTATGAAAACTCAATAAGTTGTGTTTTGCATAACACATTTGCGTATACATTAAAATGTTTTATACCATCAGCTTTTTGGATGCTTGCTTGCTTGTTGATGCCCTCTTTTTCTGTTTAGAGCGCTTCCCTTTTTTTTTTCATTCTTGCATTCACTTATTCATCCCCCATCCCGTATAAATACCCTCATTTTACATCAGCTTTAGCTGATTCTACTGCGATGAATGGGTGTGAAATTTGCGTTTGGATGGAATTTAATTTATGTATAGGGTTCATCCCTATTCAGTGTTTCAATGCCCATTGCATCTGACACACACACACACACACATATTCTGCCACCCTTAATACATATTTATTGTACATTTATCTAATAAAGGGCAAAACGTGAATGAGAACAAAAATATACAGAAAGCAGCCCTGCAAATTCCAACAAAATTAGTGCGGCAGTGAAAAAGCAATGAAATGCGGAACTTAAACGGTGCTGCGGCTGGTATGCGAAACAACGGTGCGCCGGCAAGTGGTTATCAACGTCAACGTCGAGACAATCAAACAGGTATAAATGATTGACGAGCTTTATGGTAGCGCACTCTCGCGCGCATTTATTTTATACACAAAACAAGATAATAAACTTTGTGCCAATTAAAATGCTATTTCAATTTAATCGTCTTGTTAATTAAGTAAGTATTCTTGTGAGTCTGGCGCATTGATTTTGGGGATGGTGGCGTATACCGTTATACGTGAGTATTTCAATTCGAGTGTATGACTTGAGATTGTTTTGGGTGCATTAAATTTTAAGACGCTGCGTCTTAGGGGTTTTTGTTATTTCGTTGTTAACAAAAGTGTACGAAATTCATCTTTCAGCCTATCTTCTTACAAAGTGAAGTATTTTGTACACAAATTGCCAAATTTAATACTCCCCGGGTCGTGAATGAAGGAGTTAAATAACTTTTTTAAGTACTAATTTTAAAGGAAATTAAAAATCGTGACTTAATTCACAGAACTTGAAGAGCAAACAAATGAAATAAACAAAAATCCGCACTCAAATTGCATTCGCTTCATAATTGAGTTGCATTCAAAAGAATACCTGTTATTATGATTGTAAATAAGACAATGTTTGTATAATTCTACCTGCAATGTGAACAATTTCAAAATATATATTGCTTCATTATTGTGAATTGCACGAAGATTAAATGCTGTAGTGAATAATTAAAAAGCAGTTCACACGCAACATGTTTTGTGTTCCGTTTTTATTTCCCATTTTTTTTGCTTGCTCATCGGAGAAGGGCATTTATTTATGACGTCAATCAATTAAAGTAGGTTCAGCCTTATAAAGTTTTCACGAGACATTCATACAAATCAATGACCATAACAATTACTGCATCAAAATTTGTATGAGTGATTTGTAGTCAGTCGCATTGATATCAATTACGTCTATTTTGTTATTTGCTCTGTAATTATGTTATTTTCTGTTAAACACGATTGTGTGCACAATGCGATTAAAGGTGCAATTGATGTGATAATGTATTGTTCTAGGAAAGATGTACAATTATAATTATTGTGTGGAAGCAAACGCGCTTCTGTTGTGAAACATGTAATAACAATAAAAACGTCTGCATTTTTGTGTCATTGAATAAATATGACACAAGCAATTAATCCAAATTCGTGATGACATGAAAATCAAATAAATTTCAATTCGAAAGAATTTCATGTCATAAATTTGATGAAAAAATGGGGGGCAGCTCAACTGTACTCATCCCCTAGATATCAGCCTTGTAGTATTTTATTTGAGCTTTTGTGTAAATACTCCCACTATTTATTCCTTCGATTTTTTTTTTTTGTTCGATGTTTGTTCCTTTTTACGTAGGTTTAGTAATATTGCCTTGTACATTTTTTCCCCAATATTTATATGTACTCACAAATAAAATATGAATGTTTGCTTCAATGTGTGTGGGAGAAATGCCCTTACACTGTCATAAAGTATTCAACGAAACCGGAATTATGTCGTCGATTATGTATTTGACACGATTGCCAAAAAAAAGGGGGTTGTGGATGAGAACGCGCAATAGATAAGCACTTGCCATAAATCATCGCAAAAAAAGTGACAGAAGAGTCTGCAAAAAAAAATAAATAAAAAAAATGACGGAATCCGCATGAGCAAATCGTATATTATCGCTTTTGGTGCGCCGAAAGCAAGCTTTACGAGTATAAGGATATTATTTTGGTATGTGTAGATGTGAATGCTTAAATATGGGGTGAGGAGGAAGCTGATGCTCCAGCATTACATATAATACAGCCAGCAACAGAAGACGGTGGTGCTTTCATATTCAATACAGAGCACATAACTTTGTCATATGTTGCGCCAGCGTAAAATGTGTCAACCGGAAACAATAAAAATAAACATTACTAAACACAGTGGCAGAGACAAGTTTGTTGACGGAGAAGTCACCAATAAACTTGTTAAATATATTATATGTATACAAAAAATGCTGCGTAATGTGTTGCAGTGTTGTGTTTAATAATGTTATTAACTTTAAGGCTTTTAAAATGTAATTAACGACTTTTAATTAACAGCATGAAAGTTCATTGTTTTTATGATTGACAGGATGACGATTAAATGCATGTTTGATCTTAATTACCTGCTTGCAGCACAACGTGTCTACTACTATAAATTGTAAGTACTGGTCTCAAGTTGTTCGCAGTTTTGGTACACTTATTCAACGGAAACAATGCATATAACAGTTTGTTTTTTTGTGGCCACCGCTATTGGTGTGGTGCTCAGTGTGGAATTGCGTCGTGACGCTGAGGTATAAATTATGACATACTTTGTGTTTTAATTGGAATTCTTTTGATTCAAAATAACTGGGTCAATATCCTGGACGCAAAACAAAACAAATTTAAATAAGAAAATGTTCGTGTTAATAATGCAATGTGAAAACATTTATCCACGTTGAGAAAAAAAAAATGGCACTTGTCGTTATAAAAGTTGTTGTTTTTTGTTGTGGAAATAAATTAATATACAACATAATAAATAATAATAAAAATAGGAAAACTAAAGAGAATTTTTTCACAATTGTTGCATATTCACGCAGTAAAATGGGAGCAAATTTAAGAAAAAATAGAAAAAACGTATTTTCATTAATTTCTACGAAATGCTTTAATTTTAATTAAAATGTGATTTTTTTCAAATTTAAAACTCGTAACATTAAATTTTATATCATTTCAACAAAAAACATCAGTATCCACCACCTGAACTTTTACAAGCATTAAAACCCATCCATGATACTTGTGTGACAAAAACTGGAGTTACAGAAGGTAATTATAAGCACTAATTACATTTCCATCCTTTTTTTTTTGCAAACTCATATGATAAAGCAATATGTCGCAAAATCGTAATAAAAATGAAATATGTTTTTAATGTCAATTTTTTTTGCTAAACTGCAATGCATATTTTTTTTAAATGCATTCATGAACTAACATTAAAATATAAATATTGTATAATACTTTATAATTCTACATTTCTTGTTAATTTCATCCCCAAAAAAAATGCATACCCACCCTTAAATTGTACTAACGAGATGTAATTTTTCAACAGTTTGTACATTTTAATGAAAATAAAATTAAAAAACAAAATACAATACTTTCCAGAAGCCATCAAAGAGTTCAGTGACGGCGAAATTCATGAAGATGAAAAGCTCAAGTGCTACATGAATTGTGTATTCCACGAGTCGAAAGTGGTTGACGACACCGGGCACGTGCATTTGGAAAAGTTGCACGATATGCTGCCCGACTCAATGCATGACATTGCACTGCACATGGGAAAACGGTGTCTGTATCCGCAGGGTGAAAATCTATGCGAGAAAGCATTCTGGTTGCACAGATGCTGGAAGACAGCCGATCCAAAGGTAAAATAGCATTTTATGCACGAATTGTGTTATTGTGTGGAAGGTGCATCAATTTGTACAAGACTTACACGTACGTATTTTATAACTATAGTATAAGGCAATATAGTCAGAACATCCTTCCGACATTTCACATATTTGCTGTGTGAGAAGCATATTATGCTTCGCTGCTGGCAAAATGTGTGCGCTAAGCGTACGCATGTTAACCAATAATTCATGTTGATCTCATTTGTCTTGCAGCATTATTTCTTGGTGTAACTGAGGGGCATGGAAACCGTACACTGGCAGTTAGATGCACCGATTGATATCTGACGTGTAAACTACTTAATCCATTTGTAACTGCACTTGTAGTGATTGGTGAATAAAGCAATTTTATTAAACTTAAAATGGTGGTGTTTTAAAAGCTTTTGATTTTTTTTTTTGGTTTTATAATTTGAATGCATTGAGTGTTAAAAAATTTGAAATGAAACTGGGACAAATTGAAATGTGAATTGCAAATAAATTAAATCAACCCACAAATTTAAATATACAAAATCGCGAATACTCTGCAGGAAAAAGTAAGGGCGCAAAAAAATTTAAAGCAATATACACACACAATCAGTACGTAATTTGTTATTTGCTTTACAATTTCGCGCCTGAGTTATGCAATTTAGAGGTATACTCGTACCGAGTCATGGAAATTGGCGCACCAAGGTAAATGAACTAAAAGCCATGCCGTCAACGTAATGAGAGCAAATCTAGAAATACGTTAAATGAATTATATAACTCCACAGCTGTGGAAACACGTGCGAAATCAACGAGATTTTACAACGTCGTGCTGTAGCTTTGGCTATGCGAATGTTTAAATCATGCCGATCTCCCCCAGGATAAACTTAATGTATTTCCATTTTAGAGCCCCAGCGATTTTTTAAAGTTTTGTAATAAAAATGGATAGCTTTTTATTAATTTTAATTTTACAGTTAATTTGAAGACTTTAAGGAAGGTTATGCAAAAAAAATTACAATTTTCTTTAGCGTCTATAAAGCTTAATTGCCACTACAGAATTTAGTCGATATAGAAAATGTGCTTAAAAGCTTAAATAATTTTTTTTTGAAATTAATTAATTTTAAAAGGAATTTTTTATGTTCATTTTATTGTTTCATAAAAATACAATTAGTCACTTAAGATGAGCTTAAAAATCTCCCTAGAATAATATTTCTTAATTATAAAGGCAACAAAAATAAGAAATAAAATTATTTTTAAATTCAAATAAAATTTAAAAACAATCTCCACTCTGCATTGTGTCTTAAAGTTATATTAAAGTGATGTTATCATTACATACTACTCCCAATGCAAATAAAAACAAAACTGTAGTAACTAAGTACAACTTCTATGCATATACAAAGAAATTAACTGATCTCATTTCATGCAAATATAGTGACTTAACGCTAAACACACACCCATAGTAAGTGTATAATAATAGCCTGTCTGATTAGCAGCATTTTTGTGCGCTATTTTTAGTACCTACTTTAACATCTCTCAGGACGTTTTAATGTTTTTGCATGTGACAGCAAGCATGCGTATATTCTTATATTATATTATGGAACACAGAGGGGATGAAGGGATGAAGGGATGAAGATTAGAGAGCATAGCAATCATATATTCACTCCCTTAGCACATATCGGTGCACAGACATAAAGATACACGCCACAGACACACAATAACACATACATAAATTAAAGAAAGAAGCAGCTGCCTTGTGCCATAATCCACCCCCACCCTGTCTTACCCCAAATTACGCGCAGCACACTCATTTGTCATCCCTCCCCCTCCCAAAAAACTAAGTAATCAAAGTTTTTAGCGTTGAGCGTTAATCTTTGTTGCCATTAAAGTTTAACTAATTTTAGCTGTGCTCAGGGTGCGGTTAAAATTAAATTTTACTCTTATCTTATCTGCGGAGTTATGATAATTTCCTTTCGCAGTTCTCGCCATTCGGCGGCGCAAAGGATCTCTGTACATACATTTAATATAATCGTGTAGCGTGTTTTAATATACGCCATACGCAGATGGGATGTGTTTGTGTGTGTGTGTTTGTGTGTGCCCCGAGTGTGGGATAATGTGGACAATGCAGGGTTGAGGGTTCCCAACCCCCACATAAATTTTATACCACGAATATTTGAAAGACAACAGCATGCAAGCTAAATAGGATATGATTCCTTGTGAGTAAAAATTATTTAAAACATGCTCCCGTCCATACAATGTTGTAATACGTAAGATGGATAAGATAATTTTCAATGTTACGTACAAGTTATAACTGCGGCTACTTATATAATGTGTTTGCAATGAATAATATTGTACAATATCATGATAAAACATACATATATAGTTCAACAGCACGCACCATTTGTGTTGTGAAAATAGTAATTACCCTTTTGAAAATGGGGTCAACAAATAAGCGATCGTTGTGTGCAATTTATTGCCATGACGTTGTTTATGGTTTATTTTTATTGAACTATTTACACGAGATGGTAAAATATAAGTTTGAGAAAACAGTTGATAATAAAGTTCATTATTATTACTACAACTTGCATAAATTAAAGAAAAATTGTCGGTCTCATTTGTTGGGGAAAAAATTAAATTAATTTTAAGGACTTTTGACTTTTTAAATTAAAGTAAAATTGTAGACAATTTTCTACATTTAAAGGACTAAAGAATTGGGTAAAACCACCACTTAGAAGTCCTTGCAGACCCCAATAATAAACACAAATCCCACTGAACCTAATAATCAATTTGTGTCACAATTCGTTGGAATACAATCCGTTAAAGTCAAAAATATGACATTTAATGCGATAATAATAAACTAATCATCAACCCCTCATTCAAAACACCTGCCAAAATGCGTACAACATCCAATTCAGTGCATAAACACATTGATCATGTCACAGGCATCAATCTTTCTCGCATCTATCCCATTATGCTGCACAGTTATACCTTCATATATACATAGGTAGCAACGATGGTTCTCAAGAGAATGTCGTCTAACCTAATTACCATTGATGAATCACATTCGCCTAATCAAATTGACCCCACCCTCCCCTGTCTGGTTGCTGGATGGTGAATGCGAGTCACTATGCAGCGTAATTGCCATAATGACTCGCATGCGAGTGTTAAGCTTCCGACTTTTGTGGAAGTGATGAATATGAGAATACAATTTTAAGGGATGAGGGTGAGCTATTTGTGTCAAAATGCTCACACAATGTGTAAATATATAATGTAAAACAAATGCGGAAGAGAAAAAAATCAAAGTAAAACCACTTACCACCACGAACTTCACAACTTAAAACAAGATTATCGCCCTCGAGTAGGGGTCCGACAGCTCCCGCAACGTCACGTCCCGATGCATCGTACACAAGGATCTGATGTGGCGGAACTGGAAGAGATGAAATTAACAAATTGACATTAAGTAAGCATTAAGTAATTGGTTAATGTTGGATACATTTTCATTATTCATTTATATAAATTACAGCATTGCTATTTAGTTTGGGGCAGTGGCGCTGAAATGACTAACTATTTGTGTTGCATGACTTTAAACCTTAATACACTTTGAACATAAAATATGTACATATTGTATACATTTTGCAAGAATATCTTATGAAAAAGCACGAGATATAATATATAATTAATTCCATTTTACTTTTGAATACTTCCGCTTCCTACTCCTTATTTGTAGCTTCTTGCAGTACTGAACAATTTGTACAAGAAACTTTTCAACTTGTACAGTTTTGCGGAAGTGTGTAGAATTTTATTATCACAAATTCTGATCGTGCTGCAGTGTTGTTCTTTCTCTTGTGTTCAAAATTCTATATATCCTCGTATGTTCATTTTGCAACGTTATAACATCAAGAATTCGTTTGTACTCTCCTCGTACATTGCATACAATTTTACACAACCTCAATGTGGAAAATTTTTCAATATTATAATATGACACGTATCGCTCTTACTTACGTGTGTTACTACTTATATAACAACGTTCCTACCTACATGCATATAACACCATACAAAAATAAATATACACATTGCATTGCAGTGAAAAGCTAAGCTACCACCGCGCTCCACATCATTCCACCCAACGTGCAGGAAAAGAATGAAATTTGCCAAATGTATTAAGCTGCCTTTTTATCTGTTGTTGATGTGTGAAAACTTGAATTGTGAAATTATGCTAATGTGCAGTTGCATGCATGCAGTTTATTTTTATATTACAGTTCATGTAGAAAAATTCGCGACAACAACTGTCAAAATAAAATGTGGACGACAATATTTTCAATTCAGATATGTAATTTGTTGCGGAAATTTTTTTAGACGTTACTTTAAGACGTTAAGATTTTTTAAGGAAATTTATTTAATTTCAAACCATTACTATAAACTATAAAAAGAAGTGACTAAATGTGTTTTTTAATGAATAGTTAGTTAAATAATAGAAATAAACATGAAAACCTTTTTAAAAAAATCATTTCATGAATTTTTTCAATTTAAATTTAGTTTTCATTTGAATTTTAATAGAACGATTCCTAATTGTTACGATAAAAAATAAATATATTGCAAAATTCATTACAAATGACAGTACTTTAATTTCCTTATAGTTCCATCAACAACATTAACCCACGAAAAACAATTTACTAAAGTACGATCCAACGATAAAACAACAACAAAAATAATCGCCATGGCTAAAGTATCAATGTCACGGCTTAAAACTTTATTCAAAACTTAATGTTCGGAAAACCAAAATCGAAATTAATACCGTTGATCCCTGAGGCATAAAAGTTATGACGATATATTATGGCATTGAGATTGAAGGGAATACATCTCGAGTATTAAAGTAAATTTGAATGATTTTGTGTACGTGTTTTGACTCAATTTATTTTTTTTTTGTAAATAAAACAAGGACGAGCATAATTTAGAATTGTATTTTTATGCGTTTTTGGTTGAATTTATCAAAAAAAAAAGGGCAGGTGAAAAACTTTTACAAAGTTCACTGTGAGTGTAAATTATAAACCTGCAGAAAGTTCAACGAAATAAAGCACAATTAAGAAAACAAATTGTGAAACGGTGTTGAATTTTTTTCGGCTTTAATCCACAATATTAAAGGCATTAAATTTAATATTTTGAGGTTTCTTATTTAGTTCTATTGATGATGTGCTTTAAGAATACATATATTTTTTAATATTATGCCAAAAGAGATGGCTCTGACCTCGATTAATCTGGAGGGGATGTAATTATTTGTACTTAACACAATTAAAAATGCTTTCAAATTAAGTGCATACAAATTCATCTGACAAAATGCAGTTATATTGAAAGATTTTTTTCCTATAAATTAGAGTTTCCGCACAATTTTCCTTCACACATCTCATGTTCTGCCATCACACACAAGGTGGAATCCACAAATGAAAGCGATCAGGGTGGTTTTAAAGCCGAGCTTTCCTCCTTTACTGTCATTTCGCATGCAGCATAATACAGAATACATTCACGTGTGAGGAAAATGACTGCCATACGTATAACTATGGCAGCATACAATGCCAAGAGCGACACACGTCGCGACGCGCATCGGAATGCCATGGAGAATGAATTTAACGCTTCAGCAAAAATGACAAGAAAATGAGAGAATACGAGATTTCGTCATGTGCAGAACTTGGTTCCGGTATGGCGGCAGTACGCTGAATTGATAACAAAACGCTTTTTGTTATATTATATTGCGATGACAGATGTTGTTGCCTGGCAGTTGTACATATAAACACGTCGTCAGTATACAAACGGATAGCATAAGAATGTAAAATATTGTGAATGGGCTCTTTTGCCTATATGTGCATCAGTTACAAGGCTTTTAGGGTACTCGTACACTTATATGTGAAGCAATTTAAAGCACTCATGGCCATTGTCTGTTGGAAATATAGTTTATCATGTCTGCATTACTTTTAAATTAGACAGAATTAGACCATTGTTTTGGCGTAAGAGAGAATAATATGCTTTTTGTTCCGTGGCATAAATGCGAAAATGTGTATGCACATGTGTGACAATGCTGGGATGTGTGTGTGTGTTTTCCCACATGAACTGTATTAAGGGTAGGAAAATGGTGTAATATCTTTGACAAGTACGCCGTTGGGGCTAATATTTTCTAAGATTGGATTTATTAATGTTCTTATGTAAACATTTATCCCAATTTTGAGATATCTTTTGGGCAGTATTGTGAAAGCAGCATTAAATGGATATATTTGAATATATTTCACACAATTTTGAGTTGAAGTTTGATTTAAGAACAGTAAATTACTGCAATAAAATTGGGATGATTTTATGATTTCAAAATAACTTTTAGTCAAAGGTGCATCCTTTTGAATTTTTCATTTTGTGGCAAAAACTTTACTTTATTATGTTGTTTAAAAATGCAGGGTGGCACATAACTTTGTTAGATTATTGAAATGAAACGTCCTGTCGTGTAGGAGCTCGGTCATTTAACGCATTATATTTAACGCTTTTATAGAGGGAAACCAGAGCGTATTTTTATTTTGTAGAATGAATATTAAAGTATTAATTATTTACCAATACACCATCAATCAGCGTACTAAAATCGTCACATTTTACCTGCTGGAAAGTCGTAGCATTCGCATCAAGCAACGAAAAAAATATAGAACTGGTCACCGAGGTCAACATATTTTAATTCCCCTGATAATGATAACTTTCTCTGAGGTTATATTTAAAAGAAAAGGTGTGCGTGAATAAGACAAAAACCCTACAGTAGTTAAAAAACAAAATTGTTGAGAAAATAAACTTGATACCCTTTTCGGAACTTTAAAAAATGTTATGCAAAATGCTGTTAAAAGATCACAAATTTATGAGCAGGCTGAAGTTGACCATTGTAAGAACATAATTTTTAATATTTACAATATTTAAAAATGTGTTTTATAATTTTTCACAATTTGTTTGTTTTTGTTTTATATTTCTAATGCAGTTAACATATTTACGAACCACCCTGTATAATTAAAAAATCATTTTTCTATTATTAAATTGATAATTTTTATAATCCGCACTCACAAAAATCAATAATTTAAAAGCGCATTTCATCGAAAGCTTCACACACTGCACAGCATGCATCTTTATTCTTTAATTCACGATGATGCAAAAGGGGCAAACAAAAACACAAAACTGCATATACTAGCCGCATAAGTAATTGAGCTGGGCTTCCTTCCTTCACACCATATTCGCCTGAGGATCCCCATTTGCTAACAAATAAATGTTAACAGTCTGCATTCCCCTACATATCTATATGCCCCAACCAATGAAGCAATAAATTTAATTTTCACTTGGCTCCATTACAATCGAACCAATATCCCTAACTGCACATATAACGGCTCGTCTTTTCTCAACATTAATATAATATACCTAACTAACTGAACGAGAATATACTCATTGCATACAAACACGACAATGCACAATGCACATTCATCGATTTATAGTGCACATACACTCGTATTAATGTATACTGTATATCAATGGTGATGTGTGTCCCTTAGGGGGGTGAGTTGTGGAACGTTTGCCCTTTCATTGATTATTGTTTCTTTCCGGGACAACAGCTCGTCACACAATGGAAATAATTGAAAATTGTTAATTGACATACCATCAATCCGGATGCAATTTGACCACAAAATTTGAAGTGTGTAACTAAAATATGTATGCACTGAACTAAAATGGATTATAAAAGAACGCAAATATGTGCACGCAGTGGCTGAAATGCATTTGGTCAACCACATAAGGATAATTTTTAATTAGTTAGACACAATTAAATTATGTTTTCCGCTAAATAATTAGATTTATGTGCATCAGCTCATCGCACATCATTTCTATGCATATTTTGTTACATAAAAGAACATTTGAAAATTTAATGTTCCATAAAATATTATGCATATTTTGTTCATTATAAACATATAATTATTTCCACGGCCCACACATCAAAATGGATTGTGAAACCGATGCATGCTGATTACTATGCAGATTTTTATTTTATTTTTAAATCACGAATTTTTAATTGAATTATTGATTTTAACGTACGACACTAATTGATAAATTGAATGCATGCAATTTTTTTATTGTACTGCAGTAATTGCAAATCCATTACTTACCAATGACGGTTAAATTGATTCGATGGTTTCTGGTTGGTGAATTGGAGAAATCCACTCTGCATCTGTACACCTGTTGAAATTGGAGAGAATTCAAATTGAAGACAATTAATGGGGATGGGGGGATGTAAATACCAAATAAAAAAAACAACCGACTGCAATTATTTTCAATTATTTAATTAATATAATAATTGCGATCAAGAATTTCAAGTTTGGCAGTGATAATATGAAAATTGGTTTAATTTCCGGTGCAATTTTTGTTTCCTGTGCGCGTTATCTTTCAAACACCACATTTTGTGTTATAATAACATAATTGGTTTAGGAAGTATGCGGCACGCACTATTTTAATTAATTTTCATTTATATACTTTAATAGTTACACCAATCTATACTAAAGTAGAAACAAAAATTACACGGAAGTAAAGGCAGTATACAAACTAAATTTGTACTGTGCACGATAAAAACTCACCCCTTCATCATCTAACTGTACATTCTCAACGCTGAGTGCAGCTGGTTGGGATACAGTTACAAAGTATGCACGAGGGCCAAAATAGTTTTGATCAGTCCAGTAAAGAGCTTTCGCAAAAGCTCGTCCTCGCACATCGAAACTGTAAGAGAATTAAAATTTATCACAAATGTTTAAAATAAATGTTGAACAATAAAATTTTGTTCAAAAAAAACAACTTTTAATTAAACTTAAATGTGCCACAAAAAAATATGCAATTCTAAAATAGTTAATTGATGCAAAACATATTTAAATAGTTTATAGTGTTCGGATGCAACGCCTCAAGCTGTCACACAATGTTGCCATACATAAATTGAGATAATAATTGATGTCATTTAAATTACTTCAAATGTCTGAATGCTAATTGATGCGCATATTAACCGCTTCAATTTCCTTGCCCCAGACATTTCTCGCAACTGTATATTACGAAACATATTTATCATATACAAAATGATTTGAGTAGTTGCGTTTAACTCAATCCTACCCCGACTGCATCCTCTTTGCACGTTGTCTCCCGCACCCATTTTGCACAATAATACACGAATTCAGCCAGGCAGACATGAATTATTATGGCACCATCATCATCTGGTTTTAGTTAAATATACTACAACACAACATCTCTCCGTATTTATTCTATAAGGGGAGCACATTTGAAATGAGATCCATAGTTACGTGAGCTTTCTTTGTTGTGGGCATCTATCTCTTACTATAGCTTGTACTCTATGCAAAATATTCTCTACGGTATCTACCTTCCGTAAAACTAAATACATTATATATATAATTTTAGCAACATAATCTGATGGCAGGCATGCACAGTATAACAATATAATATGCAATACACCATCGTACCACTTTGTTCAACCAAAATATGGGCAAAGCCTCAACGTGTGTGCATCCTTGCAACAACCAACATGCATGCAATCACTAATGGCCATTGGTATCATATTTATATGCGCTGCAATGCATTTTGGAGCAATACGAAAATTTCAGTGTAATGAAAGTGACGCCTGCTCATGCGGGCAATATAACTATCATGGTTGGGGGAGGTTACCGGGCGGGGGGAGGGAGGCATAAAACAGCTCTTCAGTCCATAAATCTTCAAGGTAAATTCTGTGCGGTATCAGGTGTATGTGAATGCCAGGAGGAGGCACTATTGCACTATTGCTGCATCACACAAAAGCTTATTATGACTATACACACAAACATTATATGTACAGTTATTGAAGAGCCACAGTGAGGAAGTTGCGTTACACGACATGAATTATTGCTTTTAAACAATCATTAATTTACTTGTGTTCTACAATGATACATGCGGTTACTGTACAGTTACATCTTTTGCTTATATAATTACCTATATGTGGTTTTATCTCCATAATGTTGTATAATAATGTTGTAGCATCGTAGCCAAATTTCACATTTAAGTGTATGGGCGAATGCACCCAAACAAAACAATTGGAAACAATACCCAAAAAGTGCTTTGTTTTAATTGCAACCCATTCACTTCGTTTCATTTCTCACATTTCATTATGCAGACACCACCATCCCATTGCGCATATTGAATGGAAAATAAATTTAGTGGCATTGAGCTTAACTCAACATGCAGCCACAATTGTCTGCAAGATGCCTGACATAACATTGTGATGAAAAAGCATAATATGTATATAATGAGATGAATAAAACAGTGATTTCAAATGCACTTATTTAATTATATCCACTAAAATGTAAAACTTTAATTCTATATTAATTTTTGAATGTCTAGGTTTTTGCTGCACCCCAAACCGATCCCTTTCAATTTTGTTGAAATACTTTAAAGCGATGCCATTTTATGACGCAATTAATACCTACACTTTATAGCAGCTTTAGAATGAATCGGATTAATCTTTTATATATATTATACATAATAAAACAGAAAAGCTTTAATAACAGAAAAGCTCTGCACACTTTTAACACATTAATTTGGTATAATATTTGTTTCGACGCATTCTAATTTAAACCACCTCGCATTGACTGTAAAATTCAGATTTTGAAGCGAATGTAAGAAGCTGTAATATTTCTTAGAATACATCTTCTAAATTTATTAAAATAATTTTGAGCATAATTTAAAATTTACGTGGGAAATTCTCTTGAATTCAAAACGAAAATATTTATAGATGATAAAACAATCATCACGCGACCTGTGTGGATTTTTTCTAAGTAATTGACTCAAACCGAGCATGCATATTTTATATAAATAAATAAAAAGCATTCATAAAAAAATTGCAAAAGCTTTATTAATAATTCTAATAATAACGAAACACTCATGTGTTGTTATTTTTAAACTGTTTCAACTTTTGTTAGGCAATAGGAAGAATGCACCGTTAAAGCTTTATAAATAATTTTGATTGAAAGCGTTTGAGGAAATTCAGGTTATAAAAATATATTTTAAGGACAAAGAACATCTGCAATTATGTTTAAAATTGAACTCGTGTGTTGCACGCACTCAACATGTTTGTTTAAAAAGCGGAATTATGCGGTTGTTATGTTTAATTAATATCTAATTTAATAAAAACCACATCTGTTTTTCAAGTATGCATTGAAATCAAAGTAAAAATTGAATACGTTCATAATTCCAGGATAAAAATTAATGATTGTTTCAATTTCGTACAATTTCTTTCGCCCTAATTTTAAAATATCATTATAATTACATTATAAAAGGAAACCCAAATCGTCGGAATTTTCGTGAGTAGTTTTAACAAATCCATTACCGCAATTATTTTTATATATAGTTGGTCAATATTTTCACGAACCGCAATTACTTTTTCCGATTCGGTTTATTTTCGCAGTTAAAATGCATCCGGTTTGTTGACAAATACTCATTTAAAATTACATAGCGATCATATTTACAGTCGTCGCGTGATTAAATTCCACACACACACACCCGCACGGCCGTTAAAATATTTATAGAAATATTAGCTATTTCGTTATAAAATATCTTGAATTGTTACTGCAGGATAATTAAAATATCACTGCACAAAGATAGATCTATTAAATTTCTTAAACTTTTAGTGCGATAATTTAAAAAAACAATTAAAATTCAAATTTTTGTTCTTCAATTCAAATTAAACTGAACAATTATTCATTCCTATTTAAAACTATAATGTAAAAAGCATTTTAGCACTTTATGAAAGATCTATTCATTATCTTCATAAAATTACCATTTAAGCAGCAAGCACCCATCATTATTTAAACCTATAACAAATGTATTTATTTTATTCTAAAGTGTATTACGTACACAATGAAAGTAATGTTGCGCTTAGTGTACATTGTGTACAATAAAGTACTAAAAGTATATAAGCATCTGAAACGCTTCTGTATATCTAAAGCAATGAAAAAGTTTTCGCATTTCACCCAAGAAAGAAAAGTTAAATGTATAAATATGAATGAGCTATTAAATTTACATGTTGCAAACGACGCGTAGTAACAGGAGGTAGGTGTAGCCATATAGTCTAAAAGTGAATATGCAAAGCATGTGGCTGGGTGTCACACAAAAAACGCAAAGGCAAATGTTTCATTATACATAAGTATGTTTGGGAGCGAAAAATAAAATTATACGCGGTACGAGATCGCGTCGTTTTCTGCACGTGTGTGTGTGTGTGTGTGTGTGCACGCACATACACATATAACAAACAAAAACGAAAATGAACAAATTAGTAAATAACTTTTGCAGAAGCGAAAACAACACGAAACGCACACACAGTGTTTGGGGGTACTTAATTTGCGTATTTTACCCACTCAAGAGCAATGTGCTGTAGCGTGTATAGGTATTTATTTGAAAAAGCTCCTTCCAATCACATGTTATTATGCGTACATGAAGGGAAAATGTGAATTGGGATCCACGCAATTTAATTGCAGATCAAAGATATCGCCTGGAAGTAGGGCATACGACAGATTCAATTAATCTGCGCGTAGAAATTTGCAATTTTCATGAATAAGATATTGTTTCACACACATGCAGAGTTTTAAGGGTGGCAGATAAAAATAATATTATGTTGCAGAATAATATTATATAGAATTTGAAAAAGGCTCGCGCCCGATTCACAGTTTCTGATAAGGGTTGATGTCCTTGTTGTGTCGACGCTATAATATGTGAAACGCGATGATCGTCATATTGTATAAATGCACAATACATGTACAGATTTGTATACAAAAAAAAAAAAACTCGTACGTTGAGTTCCGTATGAGTAAACACGTGCTTGTATCATATTTGCTTGCAAATAGGTTTTTCACGGCTGCTTTGCATACATCTAAATGCGTTTTGTGCGCTAACTGCGAAGTGTGGTGACACGCGGACAACAGAGAGAAGTGAAGGGGGTAGTAAAGCACAAAATAAAAAAAAAGCTCAGATGGAGATGTTGACTCACATACCCCAGCCATAATATTGATGTTTGTGGAATAAATTGCGGCCTCTTTTCTGGTGTCGTATAAATGTTGGCTGTGTTATAAGAACGTTGGCAACGACTGTAATAACGTATTATATGCGTGCATTATGTATGAATGTACATAAGGTGATCACGAAAGTGTGAATAGCGTCGTTGTTAAAATGTTTTCGCGAAAAATATAAATTCTCGTATTATGCCGTCATGAAACTATACGCAACTGCTTCATAATGGCTTATTTAGTGAAGCTTTCTTTTAAAGAATTATGCTCAGCGAAACAATCTTTGTCCCTTTCAGTGTAAGCACAATATAATATAAAATATGAGCACTTTTGAATGCAAAGGTAACTATATATCTTGGTGTTGTATGTACCCAATTAAAATTAATTGCATTCTCTTTGCCATGACTTAAACCATGAAGGCGAACAAAAATAATTGTACAGGTATTCGTTAGAATGCCTTTAAGTAAAGACATAAAATGTTTTTAATAGGGTGCTTTTAAATATAAATAAAACAATTTAATTTATTGTTACTTTTAATTAAAATATCGACATTAATATAATTTTTATCCTTAAAGTATAGTTTACACAATCTCGTGTTAAAACTAAAAATTAATCCCCCACTGCAGACACCATAAATCCACCACACATGCGACTTTAAAGATAACCGTTGCTGACATTTTACAGACAACGCATTTGCCCAGAAATACATAAAAATTAAAATATCCTGTCTCTTGTGCAATTGCACAAAAGGACTTGCTCTTATTTTGACGAATAAATATAATCGCTGTAAGTGTAATGCTTTCTTAGCGGTTTGATATAGAGAAATAACACAAAAAGCACATTATCTTGAGTTTTATCGTGGTCGCAGTGTTGCTGCAGGATAATGTTCCACAGTGCGATGAAAAATAATAAAGTCAAGAGCGTATACTGGCAAAAGGAAAGACGACTACGACCGACGTAATTGTGTATAAAGTTTTATTGTTCAATCTTTAAATGCCACTTGACAGTCTAGTCTTGTTGCTTAAGTCGCCCAAGCCACAAAGAAACCAATACCACAACGAGAATATGCACACCATGTGGAAAAAACAACTTAAAATTTTAAAGTTTCATTGGGGATTCATAAATATGCAATTAAATGTTCGCCAGTGCATTTACATTATGTGCACAATGTGCTGAAGCTATTTTGATCTAGATTGAAAGTGTAAGGAATTATTAAGCTTATTAAAGTATTTATTTTAAATCAGTGTGTAAGCACTCAAAAATTTAATTTTTCAATCAATAAGCAATCAAAAGCATCAATTTAAATATATTTTAAAAACGAATGTTGCTGATTTAATTGCAAACTAAATTGACAGTCAATATCGAATTCAGGAGTGGTATTTTCTCGGAAATCGTCGCATGAATGTGCAATATGGCTTATTAATTCATTCAATTATGCAACTTGTATAAATGTAAGTTTCATTAGTCATTACTCATTAGCAACATTTATTTTCGAAATCACAATAAAAATTCCAACTGGCTTGCACAGTTTCAAAAACGTTTATTAGGGTTATAAATAATAGGGGTAGTTTTCTAGGACACTAAATATATTTAAACCAACTTAATTAAAACATTTTTTCAATGCACGAGTGAACACAAAATCTGCATTAAATATTAGCAACTGAATGTTTAAAAATGCACACAAAATGCAACATCGCATCAGAGTACTGCAATAAAGCACAGCCCATTTGTCGCGATAATCATTCAACTCTGCAACATTACACCTCTTTCAAATTTGTACAGTTTATTTGCGTTCACTTCAAATTGAATAGATTATACAATGCCGGACAAAGCTTGCGTAATATTGTGCTTTCACATTATACACTCAGTCAACAATCTGCATCCCCTCACACATGTGGTAACTGGTACAACTACAAATATGCATTCTAAACGCAGTGATAGTGAACGTGTATCAACAGTATAAAATACATGCAGCCATTTGGGCATTGTGTGAGGATTTCGCTTTGCCTGCGATGAATACACGTACCAACTATAGCGAAATAATATGCAATGCAAGCACAATATGACGAGATATAATAACAGCATAGAGGACGAGGGTGCTCATCGCACCCGAAATATGCAAAAGTCTGATATAATAGCTGGCATATTGGTGAAAATTCGACCTAAATAGTCAGTGTAGCACATCATAGGTGAATGATGATGATATCAGTTCGTCCGTTTAATTCAGTTAGTGCACATTAAACTATACATCTGTAATTTGTCCGTAAAATCGTTTTGTTGCAAATCCTGTTTATATGTTAGCCCAACAAGGGTTGTTTGTTTTTTGGCCGTAATTTAGCTTCTGCTGCGGATTGTTTGTTAAAGGCATCAATGTTAGTTTTAGTGCAATCAATCCAAATACTATTTCAATTTACGTGGCAGTAAGGTGATGTTGTTAAAATATTTACATTAATTCAGTAATGCTTTCATAAACAAATAATTCGTTTAAGATTTTAAATTATTTTCCATCCCTTATTAATTTCAAATAAAAATTATTCATTGGAACTAAATTCCTTTCAAAATCAACAAAAAAAAAACCGAAAGCATGAAAAATAAATGAAATTTAATTTAAAACAATAAAAACCACACCTCAAAGTCAACAGGATACTGTCAACGGAAGTCCTTTACACACAAAGCAAAAGAAACAAAAATTTCAAAAAAAGCTTACAAAAAAAAAAAAAAACATTTAAATTGTCCAAGCATGTAAAATAAGTGAGTCATTTATGACATTCTCTTATACCTGTATAATGGTTTGCCAGCACTTTCATGAAACCAAAGCACCATGTAGACACGGTCGTCCTTGCCTTCCGGTTCAATATCACATGGCAGTGTCGCAGTCCTACCCAGTACAGCTTCCACCGACACGGTTGTAACTGCAAACAGGAAAAGACTTTATTAAATTCATAATTCACTTTTGATGAAGTGCTTCGTTTGTTTACACACACATCTATAAACGTGGCATGTTTTTTTTTTTTTTTTGTGTTATACGATTTTATGCAAGTCCTTTGCAAATGCTATTAAGGAGCTTGAGTTTATGGACTGGAAATGTTGTAACACACAGCTATGTAATGCATTCAGGATTTTTTTATTTTTTTATTGAAGTTAAAGAAGGGACGAACTCGAATAACCAAATCATGATTTGCAATAAAAAGTGAGTACTCACTGTGTGATTAAAAGTGATGAGGGAGTTGTGTAACAGCTCATACACGTCACATTTATAAACAAATTTTGAACATGCATTACAAGAGTGGTTGGATTAATAATTGAAGAGTGAGAATTTTAGTGTTAAATGTGTTTTATTGTAGGTAATTGTTGTTTACTCATAATTGGATGTTGGGTAGAATTCATATTTTACACAGTAAAAACTAAACTTTCGTCTTTAAAAATGTAACAACTTCCTGCAAACATTGTAATTTACTAATTTGTATGTGTCTATGCTGTTAATTTATCCATAAGGGTTACAGCTCTGTTTATTATAAAACTATAAACATGAAACATCTTAGCCTACATCACAAGGACATAGCACAATCACGTCGAAAAGCTTTTACTAATCCTGGTATTTTAGATAATGAATGTATTAATCTTTTGCATCCTCTAGTCTCTGTAACAATATATTGGGCTTTATGCCATAAGCTCATCCGGTAAAGCTCATGACATCGTGTCCACTTGTCACATGATATTTGTTGTGACAAAATCGCCATGTTGTTGTGAGAGGGTGTAGGTCAGTGGGCCATACAACTGACACTTATCGATTTAAGTCAAAATATTTTTTTTTTAACAAATCACACGCTAAAAGCGTAGGTAAAATATTTCAAATAATTTAAGTAAAAATTCTACTTAAAAAAATAAAGAACACATCCTTATTAATATCATTAAACAAACAATGTATTAATATCAACAATGTAAAAAAATTATGTTTTTGTGTGTGTAAAAACTGAAAACACACCCTCCATCCTCAACCCCACTTGCTATCGCATTTCATTATTATAATCAACACGCATGCCGGCATCCAAATTCAAGGTTTCGACTGTGAAATGTGTGAGCGACCCGCCAGCATTAAATGTAGGACCTGTCTTAATTTGCAAATGAGCTTTTAGTTGAAGCAAATACATGCATACATAATAGGCAGGGGTTGGGGCAAAAAATATAAGCATTTGTTACGTGGGAAAAGTATTAGGAATGGCGCAAAGGGTAGCAACATTTAGTAGATTAGCCGCTGTGAAAGCACATATTTAAGTGTCACGTACAGGTACGTTTTTTGGTGGATAAGTGTACGGCATTCAAATGAATATAAAGGATCTCTGACGTATTTTAACGATTACACCCTTATCGTTTACTATGTGTAATGTGTTTGAGTGAATCAGAAATAGAACTCAAAATAATTTATTAAAAAGTTGCATAATAACATTTTATTAAATTATGGAATTGTTTTTTCTTTTTTAAAATAAATAATAAGTCTTGCTAGTTGTAACGTATATTTAAAAAAGAAACTTTACTAATTAATTTGATTAATTGATCAAAACATTAATTCATCCAAAGAATTGCCAAACTGCTAACTAAGAAACTACATCATTTTCTTTATCTGGAGCATTTTCTTTGAGCATTTTGTCGCATACAACTACTCTAGCATAATTACTCTTGTGTTTGACATTTCAATATCCTTAGTGTTGCCGTCATTGTCAACTTCGTGATGAGTTCATGTCAATGATTTAGACATCAAAGTTTTGCTTAAAGCATGATCAAGGAAACGTTTTCAGTTTACATAATAATTTCAAAAACAGTCACGAAGTGTGCAAAGGGTTAACTGGTGCATACAAAGTATATAGACACATGCACGAATGCATGGAAGTGAGTGCATAGTGTGCACCGTGCACCTTAAAAGATTGCAGACTGTTTCAATCCGCCCGAAAGCAATTCATCGATTAGGAAACTTTTGACTTGTTCAAGCTTGTAAGAAATGCACATACTACGTACATTTTATAAACTCCAAAGGACGAAAGTTTTGTTACTATATACACTTGAAGACATCATGGTTAACTCGACCGGATAAATAAACATAAACGCCTTAACATCCTCATATGAACTTGCTATGTAAATGTAAAAGTTTGCCTCAAAGAAAATCTATTTTTGAAGAGACAGAGAGAGAGAGAAAATTCACCATAATATAAATGAAACGACCCGGCACTGTCCCGAAACTATTTCCACCAACTGTATAAAACTCGGTGCTGAACTTTATGCACAAACCTAAGGCCGTGTTATGCCGGAATTAAAAACAATTTCCCTACGGTCACATTATGTACTATATAAGTATAAATGCACATTATACATAACTACACCATGCAATGTTCCATCATGTAAGCACCCTCTAGAACACCACCACAACCACCCTTATCAACAATCAGCAAATTCCTCATGACCCCCATCTCTGCAGCGCAACCACCCATGTCATTGAAAAATATAGAAATGAAGTCACCACAAACCCTTAAAAACTTTGTCTTCCGCAAAAAGTTCACCATTCCTGGAGCATACATTGCAATCAAAAATTTATTAACTTATTTAGAGGAACATTGCTTGTGCAAGTGCAAACTTCCGCCAAATGAAAAGTGAATATGCCGCAGTTAAATTGTGCGCTCTCATCAGTGTGTGGTTTTGTTGTTATAGCGCGCGCACATAGGTGAAGTGAAATATTTAATAAAAATGCAGGTTGAAACCATTGTTATTTTTGTTATCTTCAATCCGCTTTAATACAAATTGCAACCACATTTAATTTGTTTTTAAATAAACTGGAATTTTTGAATTTCAATTTGGAATTCATGTTTATTATATTGGAAAGCATAGGACTATTTTTATGAAACATTTGTAAATATTTAAGTCGAAATGTGCCAAATTGATCGACATATTGAAATTCAAGGAAAATAATTTTTACTTAATTTGAAAAAACCTTATTGCTTTATAATTGTTATTCGATAAATGATCGACAAGCCATCCAGTACACCAGTTTTTGTCCTGAAAAGAAATTCGTACTCAAAACTTTAGAATTTCTATTAAAAATAAAATGTATTTATCAATACTGAATCATTAAAAAACTATTTGAATTTTAGCTCGTTTTTTATCTCAAATCTTTTCATCCTAAATATTTTTAAATTTAACTTACACTATTTTAAAACATTGTGTTTTGTGTAATTATATCAGGTAAATGTTTAAAATTATATAATTCGTTTAGGTTCCTATTTCCTAAGACTTTATTTAAGAATTTTAAAGTTAATCATTGAATTTGATTTGAACGACCTTTTCTAAAATTGATTATAAATAATTTTTTCTGTACCTAATATTTAACATTAAATTGTTTTAAGCTCACAAAATTAATTAATCATCCCTTTAATTAAAAATGTTATGTCAACCAAAATATCCTCATGCAATGGTGGGACATAAAATGTTTCCGAAACAAAATACAGCAAGCTACTATATAATTTCCGTTGCTATTATTAAATGTTGTACAAAAGGAGCACCCACATTCAATTAATTCCTCTTTTAATTCTAGGCAATTTGCAGGCGCGACGTCCTTTCATCGGCCTATTTAGCTACCCCAAAATAAGCTCGCGCAAAGATGACTTAGTACTTCAACAATAATTGTTAAAATTAATAACTAATAGTAAACATAAATAAAAAACAACGTGCAGAACAAGGAATACGGAAATAAGATCATAATATAAAAATTGTGCTGGTTAGATGTAGACATATCTTTTGCATGTTAAGCCAGTTTGTGTCTGTAATTATTTTAGAAAATATTGAAATGCCCACCCCTCAAATAAAGGTGCTGCAATAGGATTCTAATTGATGCACTAGAACACCATAAAATGCCAACCTTAAAACTAAAACAATAATTATGGAGATTAGATCGAGCGGCTTCGGACGAAATGAAAGACTTCAAATTCATGTTGCCGGTGGAGTGTTGTGAGTGGCATTCATTTGGGTGTCACCTTAGTGAAAGAATATTATGGTAAAGGAGGTGGCGCTGAGTGAAAATGTGCGGTCATGGAGATCGGTTAATAGCACATTTCAACGCAACTTACTCGTCATAATATTTCTGTTATTGAATTTTAAATTGGCCTCCATAAATTCATTCAGGAGGTGTATTGTGTGTGTGTGTGTGTGTGCTCACCAATTATGTCAATCAATTTCTATTCATCCGCAGTGGAATTAATTAATTTAATAATACAGCTTGAGCAAATGAAACAAGCGAACTACCTACCCTTAATAAATGTGCTATTATTTACGTAGTGTTTTATTGTCATGATATTATATGAACGATTATACGTGCATATATGTTATTGATTTTACATATTAATAGTTATGAAAGCATAAAATATTTATGTTTGTAAAGCTATGTTTAGTTGTTCAGTTTTTCATTTTGAATGTGAGTTCTTCACTCAATTCATTGTTGTACAAAATAATCATTCTTCAACTGAAGTTCGTATCAAAAAGGGAGCAGAAAAAGCTTGAAACATCCCTTATAAAAGCAGGTGAATACAATAATTCGAGAGTTTACCCATCTAAACAATACCAACAGCGTACACCCATGTTATAATATAGGAACAATGAAGCACACATTCGTGCACAAATTCTTCACTTTTGTTTATAACGTTACATGCCATTTTGTTGTGCTTTTTCGGGAAATGTCTGTATGTAAATTTTCCATAATACTATAATACCAGCTGTGTAGATATGCGAGCAATATTTTTCCTAGATATTCTCATTTTGGTTGTGTTTCTTTTTTTCTATTATTCCATTTAATGTACGGATGTACAAAACACCTCCCTCGTTCGTTGGATTAAACACAGAACCAATGTTCTACCAACATATTATAACTACCAATGTATGTACACACATAAGTGCATTTCGTCACGCAATTCTGTATTTGCACGCCATTTACAAAAAGCATAAACAACCGCAAAGGAAGCGTACAAAGGTGGAGAATAAAAAAAAAAAAAGAAACAACCTTTAAATGGACATTTTCATACCAGCAATTTTGGCATATTAGTGCCACGAGTTGGTATAAACTTTGCATTCAACGTTTGTCTTTCATTTGCGTCCTTTGATATTTGTATAAAGGAATTTTTCCGCATTAAATATTGTGGCGCGATATTTTTAACAAAAATTGAGAGGCTTGACTTTAATTATCGCACATTTTACATAATACATAATTCGAATTCATGTAAATACCAAAATATATGTGGTCTGTTATGTGTATAGCTAATAACATGTGGTTATTTGGTTGAGCAATTAGTTTGGATGAAGCGAGTTCAGTTAATTTGCATTAAAAGGGTGATTTTAGGGGAGGCGGCGAGTGCATAAACGGGATGAATATTAACCGCATTCATATTTTATGTGATGAAATTGCTGGCGCAAGTTATGAACCTGAATGCAGTGGCGTTGTGTAGTTGAAGTGAATGAATTTTAAAGGGAATAACGATTCCATGATCATGATCGCTTCAAACGGAAGCAGATAAGGAGGTGGTTGATAATAGCACTTAAATAGAATTTCAATAATATTATAAAGTAGACTAAAAGAAGTTTAATTCATATAAGAATTAAATCCAACTCGTAACATAAAAGGAATTCCATGTCCTTTTTTTTATCTCCACAAATTCGTTTTATACATAAAAGAATAATATAACCCACAATCCTTTCACTTATCTAACCAAAATACAACACACCAATTCAAAATGCTCAATTTCTTGCAAAAGGGATCAAAGTCATTCACATTCCCAATTCTCACATATCCTCATACATGCACATTAGAATATAATATGTACATTCCAAACACTTGAGTGTGGTGTGGTGCACCACCACACCCACATTCGTCACCCGATGTCAAAAATTCAAAAACCCCCCGCATATACTTTGTGTGTTTGAAAGTACTTATCAGATTTCAGAGGGTTAAGTGATGGTAATCTTGGATTAACTTTTATCTTGAAACCACTTCCACAAATACATGTAAAATGTAAAACTTGCTTTCTGCAAAAATAGCGCCACCACAGAGATCAGCAGATTTAAGGTTTTCCAATAAAAATACATGCACATAAATATTTTGAAATCCTTTCAAACATTAGTTACTTTATATGCTTATCTCTTGTGTCAATATGTGAGAGATTCTACAATTTAAACACTAAAAGGTTTTACTTCTTCTTTTTTTGTTGCGCTCAAACATCATAAAATATTATAAATTAATTGTTTATTTAGGTCAAGTTTATTAAAATGTTTGTTTTGTAGCTTTTAAACAAACGCCATACAATTAAACAGAAATTGTACAAGTTAAGCTATTCTTTTTTACGATTCCGGGAAACATATGGTTTATAGTATTATTCTCAGCTTCTAAAATCACATTTCTTGGAATACAGATTTACTGACAGCTAGTTAAAAACGAGATTTAATTCAATTTCGAGTCGTCGGGGAAGCAAAAAAATTGTTCTTTTAATTTTTGTACAAGCTTAAATATTTAAAAGTGCAAAAAACATTTTTTAACCTCAATTTCGTTGCTTTAATTTAATAATTTGGTTTAAAACAATTTTCTGGTCCCTCAATCATAAAAAAATTTACTGTAATGTATTCTTAAACACACATTAATTAGGGGTGGAAACCGCTTCAAAAACAAACTACATTAAAATGGCAGCAGAAATTGAATTTAATTATTTTTATGTGAACGTACAAAGCGATAAAACATTTGAAAATCAATGATTGTGGTTTCTAATTCTGCACCAAACACTCAACCAGAATTTCGTTTGAAATGTTGTTAATTGTTGCAAAATGTTGTGAATGCTTCAAGTGTAGTATAAAGTATAAAGTAATTCTAATGTGCACCCAATTTAGAACATTTTTATTTTTTGCTAAACCAAATATTCATTGAATTGGGTATTTGGTATTTGTGGTTAAAACTTAAATGGTTGTAGTAGCATTTAGTCCAAAATGAATAACTAAATTGTATTCAGTCAATAATTTAAAAAGTACTGATAAATTCAACATTTTTTACAGCATCCCTTTTCACATGATCGAAACTCTGGCAAACAAATTATGACTCAAAATGGCGGGTTGAAAGCCATTTTGTTGTAACTAGCTGCACAAAATATCCGAAAGTCGTTACAAAACTAGCAATAACCGGTATTTGTTTCATATTTAGTTACATATTTATAACAACAAACCACATACATTGTGTAACTAACAAGGATATTGCTATCTTATACATACACAGTGTGTATTATACTATGAAAGAAAATCCTCCCATCCTCACATACATTCGTTGGGGCTGAAAGATTTACGAACTTTTCAAATATCGCTTATTTCCTAAATGCACCCTTGACTGCGGATGAAGTAAATGAGAAATCCCGGGTGTAGTATATGTACGCCGACGTACGGTGTGCATCAATATACTGAAGCGAGGCGAAAGAAAGCCTTACGAGAGGGCAGATGTATGGCTGCAGATATTATGAATATATACTGCAAAGAATATAAAAGTTTTGCAGCATCTGGAACGTTATAATATTAGTTGCCTAATACGATATTTATGTGCTGTTTAAACAGAATAACGCAGTTATGAGAGAATATCCTTTTTTCGTATTTTTAAATGGTTTTCAGAATATTTAAGCTCGTCCTTTTTTGTTTAACTTAAGACGAAACGGCGTTACAAAAAAAAAAACGTAACAATTATCCTTTTGAAATTGAATGGAAGCTATTTTATATTTATTTAAAGACAATGATACCGTTTAACTTACATTCTTAAGCATTATTTTTTTGATTAATTAAAAAATTAAAATCAAATAATGGGACACCCTTGGAAACACAAAAATAATTAAAAATTCACACCCAAGGGACGTTTAATTGAATTAAAAACTAAAGGGCCATCATTTCAATTAGGTTAGATCAATTTACACAAAGGTGCACCACAAGGGTGGAAAAACAATGATTTTTTAAGGATATCGATTTCATTATCATGATCAGAAAATGTACCTTTCTTTTGGCATTGCTTTGTTAGATACGATGTAGTTATATATCTGTTATTATTGTCAATGTGTATTGCTTTTAAAATCATCCCTTAAATTCTTAGATCGAATTGTATTAATACGAGTTATTATCGCGACTACTATTTTGTGCACACATGAAACGACCCATAAGCTCTAAGACGACTACATCCACCCTTCCATAATTTGTCTGTTTATTTTTTTATACAAGCAAAGCACACATTTCAATTTGTACTTGTTTCTTCCTTTAGTGTTGACACAAAGACTTCCTCCATCCTGATGGTTTCATACATTTTATGATTACGTTTTCTTTCAGCGTCACACCCATGTTATTATTAACACTTTGTACATCTGTGCGCATCCTTAGCTCATTAGGACACACCTGTGACATAACAAAGCCATGATCAGGTGGTACTGACAGAATTCTTCATACACACTTTTTTTTTGCAAATGTGGCTGTTCTTATTAATAATGGGCATTGTCATGCGCGACTATGAGGAAAGGAAAAAACATTTTTTTGATTTCACAATACTTTACCGACTACAAACACACACACACACACACGCATCATGTGATTATGAAATCGTATAAAACATGAAAAATGCAGTCGCAAAACGATATTGATCCTCTTATTGTCATTTATTTGAAAACAGGACACACTGCTGCACTCATACATTATGCATAAAACTCTGCAGTGCCTTAAACAAAAATACACAGACCAACTGAAAAATAACCCACATCCATTGCATAAATCATTAAAAGTCGAAATATCGAAGAACATAAATACACGACACCCCGACCATCCAGAAGCGTCGCGTCGCGTCGCACCGCACCGCGCGGGATGTTGGTGGATTACATTTTCCGCTCAATTTTAATCACCAATACAATTCTGACATATGCACAATAAATCAAAATTGATTTAAGCACAAAATTTCTGCGGTCAAGATGACCCAAACACAAACAACACAAACTTTTGCAGCAGCATTTTTTTTTTGTTTTTAACAAAATGCATTTTTATTTTCTGTTGTGTTAACCACCCCCCTTTCTCCAGTTAGTAGCTGGGAAAATTGGCATTGCACAGTTAAATTTTTCGTCAGCAATCAGCAGACAACACAAATAGGCGGACATGATGCGCCGCGCCGTACTGAGATCGAAAAAAAAAATGTGGGCAACAAAATTCCAATGGCACGTCATATATGAATAAAAGCTCATGTAGGTACATTTTATTTTTATACCCAAAAAAGAGTCGAAAAATGACGGTGGAAAGCCTTATAAAATAAAGCAAACACACACACACACACCAATTCTATCAGAAGTTTGAAATTTGGATGTACATTTATCCTCAGTACGTGTTATTGCTGTCGAAGTACAACAAAAATATTGAGTGGATTGGTGGTGCGTTTTGTTTGTGTATATTTACCTCGTATTTACATCCGAGGGGTTTGGCAACACAAATGCGAATATAACATGTGAATTCATAAATTTGGACCAACAACCACTTCAATGCTGCGGCCTTTTTGCGTTATTTTTTTTCCTGCTTACTTATTTTTGTTAAATAAAATTGAAGTACACATACTTTATGTGCTATTTGTTGTGTAGATCTTATTTCAATTCCACCCCAAACGATTCTCATGTTTCTGGATGTTTACTTTTATACACACACACAATATTTGCGGATATTGTTGCAGCTAAGTGTGAACATTGAACAATATATTATAGGGTGTAAGAAAAATAAGGGAAAAATGTGTGTACTCAATTTTTCACAACTACGTTTTATAGTTTTAGGAGCAAATAATCGTATTAACTAAAGGAATTGTCACAAAATTTGGAAGGAAAATGGTTTATTGTGTATTTAAATTTTGAAGAATTAATACGAGTAGATATTATTAAAAATTAAAAGCACAATAAAGAAGGCTACCCAAATTTAATTTATAAAAATATGTGGGATGAAAAATTAATTAGTTTAGCGAATTTACAAAATCAATAATCCTGATTTTTGCTTTTAAAATGATTTAACACTACAATAAGAAACTCTAATTACGCTTTCCTTAAAAGCTTTTTGCATCTAATTCATTGGAGTTGGTTTTTTGAAAATAACAAGCTCCAATCATTCCACTTATTGTACACTCTTCAAATTCTTGCTGTAATTCCGGATTCAAAAATATTTGAATTGCAAAATGACACCAATATTGAAAAAAAAAAATTCAGTTGGTTTCCTGCAATTCAAAGCATTTCCTGCTGTACATGTACCTTTATACAGTTAGGTGATCCTTTTCCGTCAATGCATGCATGTATATTTACAATCACACTCCACTATACCGAAATGTAAATTCACCCCCCACCCCCCCCCCCCCCATCGGAAGCATGAAGAAGTTTACAGTTTACATATACGTGTCGAGCACTCGGGTGTGGTTGACAATAATGGCACATCAGACAATCCGCATACATCACGAATTGATTGATCCAAACGCATTCGTCAGTATAATTCACACTACAATCTACACACACACACACACACACACACCCAGCTAGTGTACGTGTTATAAAGGATGTGTGCGCACCAAAAGGGGTTAACATGATTGCATTCAAATGCATCTGCATTCAAATCAATTTCAAATTTGTTTTAAATTTAGGTGCATCTAAATACACGTGTGTTTCTGTTTATGCATTCAATTTATCAAAAGACGTATGTGCATTTAATTAATGAGTTTGGGAATTGGGATGAATATCTTCATTTTGACACAATATTGTGTACATATCACATTATATGAAATTTGTCGTGCACTCACACATATTTCCAATTTTTCCACATGCGAGCACATTGAAAATGCACAACATTCTCAAAATACGAACAAATTGAAGTGCTATTGCTGTGTGAGAGTCGCACATGCATTCTAGAGACACAGCCATGCACCTAATTAGTCCGCCACAGTTGAGCAAATTAATGTGGTGATATCTTCAAATGTGAACGAATACATGGGAGATTTAATTTGGTGTGTTGGTGTGTTGGTGGAAAATGTCCTGCTGGAAATGTATGAGCTATGAGTTTCCTTGAATATGTGCGGCTGTTGTGTTTTGAATGAACGCTTTTGGGTTAATGAAAAGTTAAACAATGCGAATGCAGTCGGTGTGACAGCAATGCCACCGAAACTGTAAGCTCAGTCTTTTTTCTGCGAGGCCAAATGAATGTCCTTTATTGGAATAATGCAGCGATGACATGTACAGAAATTTTTTAACACAATGAGGTTTAATGTATTCCTGATTTCAAGCTATTATCACAATCATTTATATTACATAAAAGTACAATGTGGCTGTGTTCGTAATTCTCCTTCTCCTACACGATTTGACTGATTTAAATAATTTGCTATATTCATTTGTTCCTTTAGCAATAGTTGGACTCTGTAGATAGTAATCCCAAAATATGAACCTACCAGTACCTTTCAATAATTTTTAATTCAATAAATAAAAATGGTTTCTTGCTTATGTACTATTGGCTTCGTTCTTTTTAATTTATTTAAGTCTTTCACCGATTTTCACCGCCAGTTTTACATGCATTTACTTGTGCGTTATACTTCACTGTGAGTTACAAACTATATTATCCGCCATTTTGAATGGCGCTGTTGTCATTTAAAGGCTTTCAAATCAAAGTAATTGGTACAAAATTTGTTTCTCATTTGTGACGGCGATCGAAATCTTTTTAAAACAATTTTATATTTAAGTGGAGGATGTGAAAAGAACGACGCCATTGACAATCACATTTGAACGCAGCTTCAAGAACTATAATGTTTTATGTGAAAAGTAAATAAAAGGATATTTATTTTTATATTATAAATAGTACCGATAATATGAACAAAAGCTCTTTTATAATGTTATACATAAAATGGTATACGTTCTCAATTTGTGTCTGCATACGAAAACATGACTCTGAAATCAACCCCTATATTTAAGTGAGTGTGTGTGTGTGTGCACTATATGTAGTAAGTCCATACAGTTAAAATAAGCTGAACGCTTTTGGTTCATTCAAAAGAAAGCAAAATACGAAAGCTGAAATAAGGAGCAAGCGGATGAAGAAGATTGTTGTAGTGCGATGTTATGGTTATTTACATTGCATTATAAGCTCCAAGCTTTTAGCTTGTTATTGAAATTGTTAGCTCCCGCATGCATACATGGTATGTTGTGTACACCATGACACTGTATATTCCAGTATGTTGAGATAAGTATGTTTTGAATTGTCAATAAATAAAAGAATTTGCTTCAAATTGAATGTCAATATATGGCAGAGGCTTAAGCCATGTGTGTGTGTGCTTTAGTTATGCCAAAACCAAGCCACGTTTTACAACATACATAGATTTAAGCATGTAAGGGTCGTGTGTTGTACGTATTATAGTAAGCATCAGCATGGCATATAAAATATTGAAAGAGGAGATGTTTTAAATCCTCTTTTGAAATAGCATGCGGTGTTTCGGAAGTAAAGTGTGTATATGAAAATTCTTTGAACACTGATGTATTACACATCACATTCCTTTCAAGTAGAAAACGTGTACAATCAAATGCGAAAAGCTCTTCCCACTGCTTTTATTTGCATTCAGTATTTTGAGTGGGGAAAACCGTTGAAACAAATGCTTTACTATTTTTGGTTTTCAAAATGTAATTCTATTTTATATTTATTTATGGGACAACAAATTATTATAACGGACGTATTTATGTTATTAAACAATGATTTTAATTGAATTAAAAGAAGAAGATTAAAAATTAAAGAATTGTAATTAAATATCAGATTATTGAGTTCATTCAATGCTACATCATTTAAGACAATATTAGAACGTAACATAATTTAATTTGGCACGAGAACAATCATTTCAATAATGCTTGAATTCTAAATTTAATAAGTTTTCTTGTTAATGTAATCTTTAGATATTATTTTAGTTTGTCAACCAATTAATTTAACTGAAATTTTTGAAGCAGAAAAAAAAGTATAATTTTAAAGATAATATATACACAAAAGGCAGCAAGAGAAAATTGAATTCATGATACACGCCTCACGCAATTGCAATCATGTTTAAATTCACGCGACCATTAAAATGTCTACGCAAATAAAAATACAAATAGCGATGCATGTTCGGCAACACAATTTAATGCCAAATAATTTACAGCAATTGAATAAGCATCCTTTAAGGCATTCATCATGGCAAAAATACGAATTTATACCATTTACATGTAAGACATAACTCAATTTAAATATCTGTGCGTATCGCATTTATAGGATTCGCCCATTTTCACATTTAAATGCTCAACCGAGTAAAGGAAAATTGTTTCCGTCTAACAATATTTTCCCTCAGTCACTTGATATACGTCTGATGGCACTTTCCCACACAGAAACTTGTATTTTATACATACATACTTAGTAATATTATGTAAAAAAAACAACCCCCACCCCCTCGTGTCATCCACATTTTCAATTCTGATGTCTATAATGCTTCGTGAGGACGTGAATTTCACCGGAAAACTGATAGGACGGACGCTCCCTGCTTCGTTTGTTTCCCATTTTCATATGAAATTTATTTATTTTTATTCTTTCCATTTTTTGTGTGTTGATGTCACATTAAGTAGTATATAGGCAAAAGCATTTCAGTACATAAGCATACAAACTGTGCAAAATACGGACTCATCATAAATGGCGTTCCACAAAATATGCACAAGTCTTTAAAATTACAGTTGCAGGAGGTGGACTATAAATGTTTGTGAAGCACATTTCCACTCACACATGCACACAACAAATATACTTAATGGACACAAACAACCCTTATATGCAGCAGCCGGTTTCGTCTCGCCAAAACCAAACAATAACTGTGCAGCTATGTGAAAGTACATATTACAATAAAGGGCAGTGGGCACCTCATTTTACCGTCAGTCAAATGCCATAAATTTGCAACAATGGATGATAGAAATTGTGTGGAAAATTTAAAACAAGTGCTTCAAACAGAACGAGATAATAGAGTGATGCACTAAAATTATTGCACTGCATTGTGATGTCAGATTTGAATTAGGGATGTGTTTCAAAGATTTAGGATTTTTTGTGGATGGACTCGTAAATATACAGAGAAATTCAGGCACAAAGTGAGCTTAATTATTTATGAGAAAAAAAAGGACATTGCAGAAATTTTTGACCTTGATTTTGATTCAAATTTATTTCTTTTATTGATATTTTAGCAATAATAAGTACATAATAATAAATAAGTAACTAGTTGGCAACAGTTTTGGCAATAGCTTGATCTTTATAATCATCAGACCTTGAATCATGAAAAATTGAAGAAATTGAAAAAAGCTTCTTTTTTTTTTTCTTGAAGATTTTACATATTGCATATTCTTAGAATTCGGGCAAGTTAATGACGAAGGGGCACAGAGCACCGACGTGTATTAGCACATTTTTTCTAGACCACCTTTTTGTGCTCAGAGGGTGCAAATCGCGTTCCTATTCAGAATGCGAAAATTTTTGTCGTAAATAAATTTAAAATCGAGGTAGTTTATCAAAAAAGACTTCCATAAATATAATGTTCTTAAAAAAAAATAAAAATTGAGTTTGAATAATACGCCAGAAGCTCATTTAAGCTTTATATTAATATTGAAGACCTATAATTGTACACCATTTATATGAACCTATCAGTATTGAAATGAAAAGTTCAATTTATCATTGTTCATTTTGATGCCCATTGTATGTACGTCATGAAATATTAATCATTATGTACATTTTACACGTCATATTATTGCCATTTACTGTCACTTACATAGGGGCCGGATATTATGCCCATCTGCTCCACTCACATAATGCACATTCTCATTAGTTTGCTTGGCAATAGTTATCATTAATTGAAAACAATTATAATATTCAATCTAATCGTGTATTAAATTGTGTCTTTAATTCGAGTGCAGCAATATATAATTCCCCGCCAATTACACAAACATTGCACACGCATGAATTCAACCGGAAAGCGGATATTAGTTTGCATTTGCATTACTGCAATTCGGTTTAACACGATGAAAATAAATAATATTATTGTTATTCGGAATGGAAATTGTTTTCAGATGAAAAATGGTATTGCATAATTAATAACATTCGGCGTTCTTGTTGTGGCACATTTGGGTAAATATTAAATGAAATCAATTATTGTTATTATGATTATCTGTAGTGGTTTTTGTGCTAATATTATAACAAATACACAATATTTTAAACCTTAATATTTATTGCAATATTTTTAAAATAATTATTGTGCATGCAGTCCGTCAATATTAATACACGAAATTTAAGTAAACTGACGAAACAATACCATGTGGGGTTTGCCTTTAAAACAATTTCAATTCCGCCCCCATCCCATCGCCAACATTATAATTAATGAATATGTGAGAACACATTAGAACTGAACAGCCAATTGAAATTGATCATCAAATATAATTACACAATGTACACCCCAAATTAATGTACATAGTTTTGCAGTTGACAACACATTCATCAATCTCTGGAGGATGTGCAATCGTAATGTATGAGAAAAGCAAAAAAAAAAAAGGCCAAATAATTTGTGTCGGTCAAACAATAGACAATACACATTTAGAACTAAATTCAAGTGAGAGAAAATTGACACAAACTACACCCACTTACAAACTGTACAATGACACAAAACTCCGCAAAGCTTTTGAGCGATTTCCCTTTAACTTTCTTCCAACGAATTCATTAAATTGTTGCCCACCCCAACAATTTACACACAAATATGGGGAGTATGTGACCGCGATGTCAATAACAAATATTCGTCAAGCGCACAAAGCAAAAGCTCAAATACACAAAACTGTCAACACGCTATACCCGGACTCTGCGCCACAATATTTGCTGGTCAACAAATGCAAAGATTGTCGCCTCATATTGTCGCACAGCTATGCATAGAATACAATTTATGTATGAACCCTCATCAAAAAGGGCAGATATACACACCTTCTAAAATAACGAACAAAAAAATATTTGGTAAACGACATACAACACCATAAACATGCATGTCTTAATAACACGAGGTTATCACAAATAAACAGAATGTATATTTATTATGAAAAAATAAAAATAAATTATTTGAAAGCTTCCTGAAACCAACACCCAAAAAGCACACAGCTACTATGTGCAGTATTTACCAGGGCGACCCCAAGGATTGTGCCTTACTTGATGTCAGCCAATTCCAGCGGCCGTCTTCAATACACATCGATTTCCTTTAACACACACACAAAGATCTTCCTTATAACTGTACAGGAGCAGGCAGCTACAACACAGACCAGGCGACCATAAACTTTGATTTAGATTTTATACATATCAAATAAATACACATAATCGGATTGTACGTGATTTTCACGACAATTTTGCGACATCATCAACTATATTATATTGTGAAGTCCTTATTTTTTTTTTTTGTTGTGGGTGGGGGTTGAATAAGGGTGGAGTACGGATTGGTGTTGCGAGGTACCGAATTGTTATACGACATAATATAATTGGTATTCTGTGCAAGGCGTCATGCCATTGTACCAATGAATTGTTATGGATAACAATTTGTATGTAATATGTTTTATGCTTATTTGGCTTTTATATATATTTTATATATGTACACATAAAATGGCATTGGATGTGAAGACGCATATGTGATCAAAATGAATATATCGCCTAATGATTGTGCCAATTTAAAACGACAACCCAGACGTGTGTATTTAAATGATATTGGAAATTGGAATAAATGTTGCTTCGATGGAATATTTAATAATGGACGTGTTTTGTTTACAATTTTTCATATTGTGTCTAAATTTAAGTGGGATATTCCTGGAATTAAATACGTAGAGAGATCCACACTCCTGATATATATTATGTTTTCACATTGGATTTTGTGCGGAATACAATAGCCAGACAGCAAGCTGTATCCATTTTGGTCGACAAATCTATATTATGCACAATGTGCACAAACATTAAAGTCCTGCCAGTTGTGATAAACAAATTAATGCATGGCCACAAGCGAGTTACAGTCATTAACATAATCGAAGTCATGCGACTTTTTAAGTATACATTTTATACCAGGTAACAGTGTTTGCAGACAAGAGGGTGGGTTGTGAACACACTGTTAATATAACATGTATGTTTTAATATGCTGTAATATGCAAAATGATCAATTCAATGCCACAATTTTGTGAGTTCGCAGGAAAGCAGAGCTTTTGTGGTGTTTGTGTTTTCGATTTAATTTTTCACACATCACACATCAATTCAGATTTATTTGGTCAATATCAACTTCAGCGCATAAGTGTCACATTATGCAAATACACAAATAAATCGTGACTGACGTCCGGAAGTGTGCAAGCACATACAAAAGCTCACACATACATAATGTGGACATACACATATATTATATAGGGGTTACGTGAAAATAGGGGTGACATGGATCGACGATAAATCGTGCACGTAATTTTTGTGTGTTTTCTTATATTAAGTGTGTATCTGCTTGATTTTTATATATTATATGACTTTTTGAATGGGATTTTGGGTCCTTTTGTCTGAGTAATTTTTCGATCTTTGTCAAAATATAATATGCTACAATATAAGTAGACTGTAATACAAAAATAATATAAATTATTGATGTGTTTATTTTATCCCAACCACCCTCATACTTAATGTATCGAATTTCAAACATTTTATCAAAAAATCCTTCATTATGTGCAGCAATTGATGACCATGAAGTAATGGGGACCTATTACACTGTATAATGTACATGTCATTTAGGTAAAATATTATGATTGATTAGTAATAAAGGAACACACCCATTCTTTTATAAATACACAGTAATAATGCGTTTCGTAAAATAAAAGTCATTGATCATTGCGTCGCCATTTCCAATTATAATCAACACCTTCCGTGTAATTATTTTGTCTTTCGAAGGATTAATGGATTCAACAAAATAAAAATAATTTGACTCTATTTTTCATTAGGGGGTGAAGTTTAAATTTAAATGTATTAATTCAATTTTTTAAAGGGTAATCAAAAAAATATAGGACAATAAATCAAAACGCTTTCTACATGTCGCATGATAAGTAAACAGTATCTATTAACTTGTGCCATTGTCCACACAAAGCAAATGAATTAGGGCTGTCACTTAATTTACTGCCAGCTAAATAATAAATATTACAGACAATCGCTCCCTCATTCTCGAGAACCACCCACTAAAAGCAGTCGAATAATAATATTAATCAATACAGAAAAGTGGCATTTCTTCCCACATTATTTATCATAATAGCGCATAAGTATTTAACTGCCGCACACAATCTTCCACGAATGTGCTGGCTGCGTGGCGTCACGATATTCGATAAGAGACGCCCATACCAAAAAATATGCGGAAATATTTTCACAATATAATAATAATTTTTTTTTTTTTTTTTGAAGAGATCTTGGCAAAAGATCTCGCCTGCGTTTGTTCTCCAACAATGATTATTATGTGCACACACAAGGTGGCCCGCGTATTATATAAATTATATCTTGATTTATGAATGCCATTAAATAATTGCCCGCATACACAAACAAAAAACCACCCTTAAAAAATTATATCTACATATATAAGGTAGGAATAAAAAGGCAGAAAAAAATGCAAAAAGCGCGGCTGCTGCAAACGTATACTATACAGCGTAATAAAGTAAGTGGAGGACAAATGAGAACCGGAATTTCGTGAATAATATAGGGCGGCTGTGTGGGAACACATTATACAGCCAAATATAATGCGCGCAAAAAAAAAAACCATCGCACACATATAGTTAGCCGCGAACATAAAATATCGCGTTGAAAAAACATCAACAACTATGGATCATAAATGTTCCTTTATGACGACGATGCTTATAACAGGGGGTGCAAAGAAAAAGAAAGCACCGGGAAAAATTCAAACCCACCGCAATAAATAGCTCGACATTCTGGAACTCACATATAGCGGTACACAACCTCCTTCATACACGTGTACCTACACTCAAAGTTAAGCATAAATGGTGGGCTAGCCGCACAAAAATTATTATACGGGTGAGGGTTGCACACTCGCACTCAGCACTTGTGAATGAAGACGCTCGCATGGTGGAAACTTTATTGAAAGCATAAGCCATGCGACATAAATAACTTTTTGAATGCGCCCCACTTAGAAGGAATGTTGTATCAAGGGGGTAGGTTGGGTTGGGGAGGGGGGGGGGGGGGTTGAGTTAATTGCGTTTCCGCATATAGCACATTATTGCAATTTATTTGACTAAAGAATATTTTTACAAGCACATCTCGGTTGGGTTTTTGTGCGGCAACCCTTGTTGGTGGTCGCTGCGGCAAACGACAGGGTTGCAGATATTATTGTGGCGTCCGGTGTTCAGTGCGCTAGATATGTAGTGTCAGTGCGGCAGATTCGGCCCATTCTTTTGTTTTGTACGTTATTTCAACAACAAATTCTTCGAGGGTATTTAACGTTGAAATGGAATTAGAACTGTAGAGGTTGCTTTGGTGAAAACACGTGTGTGCTGACTTTTGAATTACAAGCTGCACAGAAGGATTGTTGTACAGGGGATGGCGCTACACATCAACGACGACCCGCACTGTGAAGGTTAATGAGATTCATTATATAAGGCAAGCCAAATAAACATGCTGGTTTGCTGGTTTAGGTGTGCTGCTGTTAGGCACATAACTAAATATAATAATAATAGTTACGGCTTCCATTATAACTATTATGAAAATAGTTAGTGTAGACATGTTACGCATTTTTCGGCACTTTACTGGTCATTTAGAAAGCATACAAGCGCTGACATTAATTATGACTGCTTGTATTGTGTGCGGAAAAGTAACGGAAAACACCCCTCTTGTTGACGGTTGAGTTTCGATTAAGCTTTTGTGTTTTTAGGAAAACAATTCAAAAGAAAAAAGGAGAAAAGGGTTGTTTTTTTGTTTTGCAAAATGTTTAAAACTAAATTTAACAACATAATGGTGTTTTGTTACAAAAAATTTTCGCCCGCACAAAATCTTACATGGTCACAATTAGTTTTTGTGTACTTCTATTTTCAAATGAATACAACACCAAACTTTTGTGCCAACAATATAAACACAAAAACTGTTTATACATATTTGGGGAGTATGTTTGCATTCAGAAATATATTTTATTCAGTTCATACGGCTGTTAATTTGAAAGTTTAGACAGCTACAATATGCAATTTATGAAACAACAGCCCCCTTGACAACTATCAAACAATATAACTTGTAAATGCTCTTGAATGCGACACTCTAACCCAAGAGAAAGTTTAAAGCTTTCACATAAACGCAAATGTCAACTTTTCTGCACAAAAACGACGTGAACGAAGCCATCTTAAGACTAAAACTTCTGCGTCTTTTGTTATACGTGCAGTATAACTAGATTTGGAGGGAATAAAACAACAAGCGCATATACAAGCTGAATAGAAACGTAGCATTAACACAATATATTGTGCCCGTATGTCTGTCGAATGAAGCGTGAAAAGCTTAACAAAATCCAACAACACACACACACACACACATTTTCCGGATGCAAATTGCGAATTCGGCCGCATTTCAATTTACTTGCATCACTTAACTTTTATTCCCATTTTTCCACCCCCCAATACACACCCTTAAATATCAGGATATACGAAATTTGTGTACGCTTTCAAGTTATATTTAATTTGCATATGCTTCGTTTTAGCAAAAGCTGAATGTAAATGATAGAGATTGTTCCCAAACAGTTAGCATCGTTTACTTGTCGAAATTTGCTGCCATTTCTTAACAAAAGCAACGCTAAAAACCTAAACGTATCTGCCATTCAAATATTTAAGTATGAAGAAATGCGGAATTGGGAGGGGTGGGTGGGGGAGAATTGGGCACAATGGCACACAAAAAAGCAAAAAGCCCTAAATGAAAAGGGCTGAGTCAACTGTTGTTGGGCTAGGACCATTATTCAATTGAGATCGATATTTACCATGGTACGTAAGCACACATTTTTTGTATGTTTGTGTGTGTGTGTGTGTGTGTGCAGTGTGGGTCTTTTGCATTTGGAAACTCTCTAAATGTTTGAAGAAATTGAGCCCAAAAAGTCAATGAAAAGAGGCTCGTTATCAAAGAAATGGATGACGTGCTTCTGGCATTGACACATTTTGCAACACCACCAAAAAAAATAAGAAAAAAGGGAAATATTTTGGTGAAAAACGAGCATGTCGATGTGAAAATGAATTTAGTATTTAGTGGAGAACGTGCTTCAGTGGATTTACAACAAGGATTACTTAACTGATAATGTGTTTATTTATTTGAGGAAAGTCGCAATAAACATCCTAAATATTTATAAAGACAACCACGAATAATAATAATTGCAGCTTTAAGCTCTCACATATTTTATTGATTATTTCCAATAACAAATTTAAGGACACAACCCCCTTTAACATGAATGACCCGATTGATTTGATTAAATGAAAGCTAATTGATAAATGATGTGTACGTGTATAATAATTGTCTACTTTATCGTGAACAAAGATTTTAATAATTCATTCATGCCTCCTTGTTTGTACATTGGGTGCCATTGTGACCCAGGACATTTGACTATACAAAATACATACATCTGTTGACACATATAATGACGTCTTTCACGGCATTAATGACAATTTTTGTATTCATTTGTGTTTGTTGTTTGTTTGCATATCACTGCTAAGTCATTACATTCAATCTATTCGGGCAATCCGTTCTATATTAGTCCTGGCAGGTTATTTACATATATTTTTCCGAACATACATTGAGAAATATTACAATATAAAGCATGAATGTGCATGGACGGCGCGACACAGAAATATTAATGAGAAAAGTTCACATTATATCGTACAGTTTACAATATTATGGTTGCTCGAAATGAAGTCATACAATGTTGGAAGTGCATATAGTATTCAGACACACTGCAATGTACAAATTTAATGTAAACTTTCATTCCACTATATGACAGGATGTCATAAATTGCAATTATTATTATTCTTCATGAAAGTGTACTTCTATAATATAATTTCTCGAAAAAGATGCTCGTTCTGCTGTCTTAAAAATAAAGTACATTGCACTTTCTTTGAAACTAAACATGCCCAGGAAACTATAATTTATTTTAAGACTAAATTATGGATGACATTATAAAGTACTGTAACTAAATAAAGTGTTTTAAAAGCTACGCCCTATTTCTATGAAGTGTAAATTTAAGCTACAGAAAATATTTCTTAATACCAAGACGAATTTTAAAGAACAATTTAAACTATATTTTGTGTCTTCAAGGAAAATATTTTTAAATTTAGAGGTTACCGAAATTCTGTCAAAATAATGTTGGTTTTCATACGTGAAAAAATAATAAAACAAACAAAACAACGACTACAACTGACTTTAGAAAGCTTTTGCAATGAAATTGTATGTAAAATCGCGCTCGATAATAAAATATGCATACACTTTACCTTTATCGCACTTAATACAAAGAACTTTTATGCAAACACGGTGCAAACGAAAGCATTGCCCGGATTGAGCGCACAGGATGTGCAGGAATATTGATTCAATTTGATCCACCAAGCTTTGCGTGAATACTCACCAGTGTGAGGAGTAAAAAAAAAAAAATACAACAAAAAGCGTTTGGCAGAAGCAACACACAAAAAAAGAAAATTAAATTGAACAAAATTCCAAGTTAAGGTAGCTGCTACTAGTTAGGTAGGTTTGTGTCTAGCTCGAGATGGTATGGCGTGGCTATAGACTGTGTAAACGTGATTTCTCTTTTAATGCAAGTTTGTAGACTTGTCTGTATATGGGAACTATGCGAAAAAGTGACTTGGGCACCAAAAAAAAAAAAAAACGTTGCAGCGAAAATCTAACCTTCCCATGTACCTGGCGAATGGCGTAGCATGCTGGATCCTCTACATAATATAAAAGAATGCCACTTGGGCTCCACTCAATCGTCAAATGCAAAACGTGATTTCATTATCGACTTGCGTTTCTTTGTTCTTTCATTCAATATGTATTAAGCTCACCTTTATGTGTCTTTTGCAAACGTTTTTTTTTTGTTTTTGGTGTGTAGTGAAAAAATTGTTTTTGTCGCAAAGTTCATGTCACCCAATCAGCAAAATCAATTTAGCAATTCTCCAAATTTTCTGTCTAAATATTAACATAACTAATTCAGCATAAAGCTTACACTTCCTTACCACCACCACCACCACTATAACAATTATCCTGACATGAATACACAATAATTAATTGCATTAAATATAATATTGAATCAAAACTAATTCGTGTAGCATTAAGGAAACGCATCTTATTTAATGTTAAATGAAATTGAATCCGTGTAGAGCATTTTCAATTTCGTGCTCACAAGAGGATTCCTTATACATTCTTACAGCAATTGTTACACATCCGTGATTCTTTGCTTAAAATCTTGAATGCAATAATAATACAAACCCAGTGTGCGCTGCATTTGGATTTCAGGCGCCGAGCATGAATGTAACCGTCAAAGGAATTGAATAAAATCAGTCCGAAAGTGCAATTTCGAAACAAAAACACTCGCTGGTAATTTATGTTCGCACACAGTGAACGCTGAAACAAAGTCTGCAGGATAGCTACTTGCTGGAATCAAGAAATTTTTGCACAGCCACTGCCAAATGCTACAGATGTGCTGCCAACCGCAAAGATATCTCACTTGCTGCGTGATTTTATTTTTTTTATTTTTCATTTTTACTTCTTATGCGGATTCCTTATGTTTCATGTACAACTCCCACAGCTGGAGAGGGGTGGGTTTGCGAAAGATATTGTACATAAATAAAAAATCGTGAATGAATTGCATTCTCTTAAAAAACATCATGACTTTTGATATAAAACGTGAATGGAATTTCTGATGTGAACACTTTGGCTTCAAAATGACTCAAATTGAAGTACGTAGGTATATTTCTTTTCTGCCCTTGTGTAAGAAAGAAGTGAATAGACACTTGGTTTCTTTTTCTTTTTGTGCTTTGTTTTTTAAGTATAAGCTCCGTAGCATGATGCGAAATGGGCTTGCGGGAAGACACACTGATCCCACACACAGTAAGCATTATATTTATGTGTGCTACATATAGTCTACAACTGGGCTTACAACCTTTCATGCTTCGTCCTCATGCAAATACGTTGCTTTCACGAGGAGTTAGTTATGCGTACTCCAGCATTTATGATATTAAAATCTATGTAAACACGCCCCAATGTAATATAAAATGTATATGAATAAAGAAGTGAAAGGTGCTAAGCACATACTATATGCGGAGTATACGTACAATGTATAAAGGGGATAACATTTTCAATTGAATTTTCGTCTACGTGGGACTTTTACACCATGCAACACACATCAAAATGTCTTTCCACAAATTCGAATTCTTCAAAATAAAATAAAGAAGATCTTTATGCACGCGCTATTCCTATTTAAAATTGTATGTCGAACCTACACCGCCGTCAGTATTAGAGGTATGTAACTCACCGCATTAAGTCAAGTCAAATTGGGTCGTTTTTCGAAGTCCCCCCCACATATTCCAACATGAATATTAAATGAAATGTGTTCACAGTATGTAGCAACAATAATAAGATTTCAAAGCAAGTTTGACTGCAATGGTGCAGAAATTGTTGATTCAATTATTGTCATCATCGCGTTTTATCCTTACTACATGTGTGGGGGTTGGGATTGGGGACGACGGCATTTTTTTTCGATCAAGTGGAACGTTCATTATGACGGCTGGTAGGATAAACAAGCCCAGCACTTCGTTAAATATTATGTAGGAGGAGTGTGAGTGAAGGATACTGTTTCAGTCGTTTGTTTTGTTACATTTTTGATGGGCCAGCTTTAAAAAGGAGCAATGCCTAAATATGTTGGATGATTTATTTCTTTTAGAGAAATGTAACAATATTTCGGTTTTTTCTGTAAATAAATCGTTCAAATATTTTTTATAAAATTATTCCTTTTTGTGCTTTTAAACATCGAATATAAAATAAAGCCAATTTAATTTTAATTGTAGGAAAATGGCTTTTTCATGGAAACAGATTTATTTATTTGTTTCTAACAATCACTTTAATTGAAGAGCAAAATAGTCCTAATACTTTAAACTTAATTGTAAAAGGGAAAACTGAGTTCCGGAAAATGTTTTTAAATTGCGTTCAGCGAATAAAAAGGATAAATAAAACAATAAGGTTGTTAACTAACGATTGCTTTTAAACAATAAACATTTATACTATAATTTTGTAATGCATTTGTAACATTTAAATACATTTTATAAACAATAATTGTTAATTGCGAATAATTCTATTTAACTGGCAATATTTATTGCTCTAACTAGCAATAACAAAAAACACTAAATATTATTTTAATTAATAGGCATGAAGCTTAACTCACCCCCAATGATAATTACATTACAGCTTATACAACTTATAAATAGTTTAACGTCTCCCCCTCCACCACAAAAGCTGCAATAATTAAATTTATGAAACGCATACAAAATCTTTTAACCATAAGAAACGTGCACCCAATTAAACAATTACATTGCATGGAAGAAACAATTGGTCTAAATAAATGAGATTTATTACCGCGGCACAAAATCACTACACATTTTATGGGGTCGGTTGTCAAATTAAAAACCATTGGAGGATGCTGCGACTGCCACCCCCCAAACCCAATAATAACCAAGCACGAGGCACACACAATCCTGTGTAGTAACACTACTCCGCATGTATAGCGCATTCGAAATATGTCATTGGCGAGGAGCATTAAAGGCATTAAATGGACTTTATGAGTGGAGAATTATTTTCGAAAATGTTTCAGTATAATGTGGGTGTGTGTGTGTGTAAGTTTGGACAAAATTGAGCCGGAAACCAAGTCTCCCCGCTGTAGTTGTTTTATTTGTGTTCATTTATATATACAGATACGGTGCGGCAGAAACAATGGACATGTTTATGGCCGGCATGATGTGAATGCTGCAAGGAAGTCGGCGCCAAATACATAAATATATAAAGGAAAAAGGGGGTGAACCATTGGTTCCACACCATCACGATCAATTAATTTATTGTTTCCGTTTTCTCTGGTTCACCCTTATGATTTTCGTCTTCCGAAAAGTTTTGCGCCACTTGCCGTTTATCCTGCATGAGTACAGTTATATGTGGGGAAGGAGCAAGGAGGTTGCGGTGTTATAATATGGACAAGTATTTTGCCCGGTATAAAATACAAGATGCGCCCGAAAGGACAACATGGATGTTTGTGTGGACTGGGGGGAGGGGGAGGCCATCTGTATATTATGTAGGTGCTGTGGCGCAAAGATCGAGGTGTATATGTGGATGAAAACTTCTTGTGGAAATAAATGTCTGTTTTTTGGTTTTTATATCAATACAATCATTATTGTTTCGCCCTTTTCTGGCGTCGTGTTGTGTTCTATTTTTAAAACAGAAAATAATCTTCTGCAGTGTATTTTTGTGTCAACGGGATGGAATCTATCCCAAAGTCTCATCCTCTTTATGAGTCGATTGATGCCGAGCAAAACTATAAAAGTTTGCTGAAACTTTTGGGGACGACACAGAAGGGGAGGATATTAGATACTAAAGAAACAACAACACACATTATCTACACAATAGAAAGCTCTTCGATTATTTCCGCTTTTATTGTTCTCAGCTCCCATATTATACCCAAACATACCATGGTGTTAGAAGTTATAGCTATAAGCGCCTTCAGCATAACGACAGTATACCTTCATGCCTTGCAGAATATGGAGTGAATTTAACATCATCACAGAGGTTTGTGTTATTATGTGGTGGTGCGATGGTGGTACTTATATAAATTGTGAGTATATCTTGATTCGATATTAAATTCACAAAGATTCACTTTTGTGAACAACAAAAGGTGGCCTTAATGCGTTTGGGCGCCCCCTTCCAAATAAAATTTTCATTGAATAAAAGCGCGTGTTTTTAGACCACCCCTACGTTGGGGTGTTTTGTTGCTGCATTAAAGTGTCGTATCATGATGACTTCAAAACAGAAATTTGCTTCCTTTTTATTTGCTTAACGCATTTTTGTTTGGATAAACGAAAGAAAAGTCCCATCTGCTTGTGTACACACACAAAGTGACTTTTCAGATTTTATTGTCATCTTTTTGGTTTTACGAAATTGAGGAAGTGGGAGGAAACTAGGGGTGAAACGACTGTATGGAATTAAAAAATTAAAACATTGTAGTGTGACAATAATTAATATTCAATCAATTGATGATGTTTCCAATATTTTATAATTTAAAACAAATTATCTATGTTCTTGCAGAAGTATACACTAGTTTGTACAACAAACAATTCAATTATAAAATTGGAGAGATAAAAATTCTTAACTTTAAATACTTTCTAAGCTGACATTCATAGATTTTCTAGAAACATTGAAATATATTAATAGGTATTTTATCAGCGACATCCACACCGCAACGATTAGAAGATTGATATAAAACAAAGTGGTGCGAATTAGAGGTGAAAATTGGATCCACGAATAGAAATTTATTACTTGCCACATCGTTTGTTTATCTTTTAACAACATTTAAATCGCAGCAAAAACAAACAAAAACGTCATGAGCGATATAAATGGTAGAATCAAGTTGCACAAACAGTGTGTGTATTCCAAAATGTTGTTCATAGAATCGAGTTATATCGTGTAAATTTGTGTACAACTGCAGGGCATATAAATAATACTCGTGGTGGCAATAAAGTTTCATCAATATTATTGTGACAAAGCTATTTGCAGCTAATTGAATAAAATAATTACAAAAGAATGGAGCCAATTAAATTAAATGCAAGCTATTTAAAACTACAAACTATTTAAACTAAACAATTTATTATTACCAAAATTACAGAATTTTACTAAACCAAATCAAAAGCGTTTTAAATAATAATATTTTAAATAAACATGAGAAACTTCCTGATCACCCAGTGGATATAAAAACAAAATACACGTTTGTGTGCAACGGCACAAGGCGGTAACGCAAAACTACCCCTGTTCAGCGCGAAACCACCCACCCAATTTATCAAGCGTCTGAATATGTCACCCTCAATGTGTGTGCTATAGCTATATATATGTTTGGCGAAATTTATTAAATGTCACATGAGTGTAGTCACGTTTTTAATTTGCACTGCGATTTAATTTGCTACAAGAACTTTTCAGAGGCAGCCGCAGAAATTAATTCGCTGCGTTGTGTTGTCCTCTATACAGTCACAATGCAGTACATATTCTCGCCCATTGCCTGCGCCTGACGAGGCATAATATGTAGCATATAAATCATACATTAAGCTTGTACGAGTAATTAATGTTTATATGCGCGTTGCTTAAAATTAAACAAATATTTAATAATAAAAATGGAATTGTTATGAAGTGTAAAAGAGAATGGATGGGTGGTGTGGTTTTTTGGGGAATAACTATTTATGCAGAACAATTTGGGTTTTCGCTAATATCATATATTATGGAAATAAGGGTTTATATATTAAGCTTAAACTTGGTTGTGTGATGGTAAAATATAACAAAGGATTTCCATATTGCGCAGAAAATCTCTTGATATTTTGATTATTATAATGTAATTTTAAGCAAAATTCAGGCAAAATTTTTTCAGTGCTTTTGAATCCAAACAATCATAAACCTAATTATGATGAATAAATATTTCAGGTACATTAATATTTTATGAATCACGTATTTTTTGTAGACATTAATTATGTAACTTTTATAGTTTGTAAATTAATATGATGTTTCCGCAGTCGTTTAGCTCAAAAGCTTTCTCTAATTAATTCTAAAAATTGGGCTCATGCGCCATTACTTAATTAAAGTTATTTCAATATTTAAATGTATTAATAGTGAATGTTGGTTTCCAAAAAAATTAACTATTTATTCAAAAAATGACCACACAATTTCACAGAACATAATCAATGCGCATTATATTTTTATATGTCACCGGAACACAAATTTTTACGACATTTTTATGACAAACCAGCGGTATGAAAACGTAATTTGGGAAATTGCTTCCAGGACGATGACTACAAACAAATGTATTCTGGGAATTCGCGTAAATGTCAATTTATTATCATTGATTCTGTAATATAAAATATGCACTATATTTATACTATTTTGATTTAATATTAGTTGATTAATATTAGCTTCGTTTGTAAAATGTTTAATTCTATGATTTGCAAAATTTTTGGATTAAATTAATTGTGTCTTAAAAACAAAATTTAAAAATAATGAAATATTAAATTTAAATACTATATTTATATTTTAAATAAAAACCATAAGTTATACTGTTGTAATAAAAACTTTTGAACTTATCTGAAATAGTATATTTTAATAAAAGAAAAAAAAAAGAAGCATCCTTGAACACCAACATAGCAGCGTCATATTTCATTTTTAGATAAGAAAATGCATGAAAACTTTCATCTGTACTCATTAAAACGGTCATGCAAACTTTCTTCTTTTGCATTCTGCAAATTAAGTTTTACAAGTTACCTTGTGAACGGAAGCAACAAATAAATGATTCAACTCATTAAGACACTGTTGACTGAAGGGCTTAAGAACATAAACAAAATGAATGAAAGGAAGTTGCTAACAGCGAGCATTGAAAGCAAAAACCTTGTTGTACCTTATGTACGAAACATTGCTCTTATGTATAGAAAAGAACTCAAATTACAACCTTACCCAACGCCACCCCTATTATTTTTTAAATGTATTTCTTTATAGAAAATTGTAAAAATTAAATATACAATAAATATAACGCTACGGGAAGAAATATCCATATTCCGATAATCAGTTTTGCTTCACATTGATTATTCAGCCGCGTATGTAATGACGTTCTTTCGTGTCTTGTTATAAAGGATCCGTCTAGTAGCTGATACACACAGAACGCAGCAAATTTCTCTCATTTTGTATAATTAACTTATACTTGCGTACACAAAATTCAAATACATATCGTAGGTGTTTCCCCAGAGGTCCATTCCGCACAACCGAATAAAGCTTACATTGTATATTCGCCTCATTCAGGATAAGGGCGCGCATACAAGCTATGTGTATAATGTGTAATCTTGTTTATCGCTGTGATATATTGGTGATCGTTTTGCTGTACAGCATTTAAGCTTCGCGCAAGTATTTCTAACAACCCCTCCCGTATAAATGTGCACCGACATCAGCTCAACACCCATAGATATGTATCATTTTGGCCGCGTGGAACACCGCACCACAACATCACAGGCAGCCAAACCAAATCACTTGTAATATATTTGTGTGACGTGAAGATTTATACAAAACCTGAACGGATTTTCTGGTTTGTGCTATTTGCAAATCTCGCAACCGTATATATACATAAATAAATAAATGAATGAAAGTTAATTTATTGTGTTTTATATACCAACGTATTGGTTGTATTGTGCGAAAGTGTCTATGCGTGCACAAACAACATAACAAACAGCGTCTTTCCCAATGCTAAATATTTTACCTTTTATCAGAGCGTGATCAATTCAAGCATTATTGCCATCAATCGCAATTAATGCCAATATTAGATTGTGGGCTATTCGTTCAATTCGGCCAAAAACATTGTCAGAGATTACAGACGCGTATATATACAACAATAATGATCCATGTAAATGTGCAAGGATAACAGGCAGATAACAAAATAAAATAATGGTTGCTTTTTTTTCATTTTGTTCCTCCCCTTCAAAAAGTAAACGAGTAGCAAAAGCGACAGCATCAAAAAAGCTTATGCTTTATATTCAGTAATTTAATCAATACAGACATCTTGTTCTGCCCCAATTTAAAGAGATCAATATCTGACTGCTATTTATATAACAAGGCAACGTGCATATATGTACACCTTTGCATGTACAAAGGACCTAATTCAAAACCATGTATTCGGTATGGGCTCTCATGTACAGCGAGTTTTTACTTACACGCCGATATATTATGCTTTTATGTTAAAATTGATTCCACCTTTTTGCTACAATATAGTGCTGTGCTGTCGGTTGCATATATAAAGAGGAGTAAAATTATAATACAGAGCATGATTCATTGGCACTCATCAGGAGCTTTAAATTATAGGTTTATTACCATATTGAATGTATGTGGAATAAAAGCGTTTTATGAAAATCAATATAATATGCTTAATTTAATTTGTTACATCGTTAGTTGTTAGTTGAAGGTTAACAATTTTTTGAAAAGTTTTATGTATATTCTGGCCGCTTTAAAAGGCTTAACAAATATTTTTCAACTATTTGAATAAAATTTAAATATTTATTTATTACACCAAAGTTCGTGTAAACTCTCTTCCTTGATTACAAAAAAGCGTATTCTTAATTGTATTTAATCTCTCATTCGCTTTTTTTAAATTATTTTAAAAGCTTTATCTTTAAATCTTAATTTTCTACATTTAAACAAAAAAAAAACTATCTAAATTGGTTGAAAATTACGGGCAGCAGAAGAAACCTCACGCTTTTTGCGACTTTGTTTTAAATATATTGATTGGGTTTTCGTATTTTTATGAATTTATCCTTATTGAGGGAAAATCTTTAATACAAAGATGATGATTTATGTCGTATTCTTTGATTAGTTACATTTAATTAAACACGATTTTGAAAACGAATCAATAAAAATGGTAAAAAAACAAAAGAGCTTCAAAAAGCTCTAATAATAAAAATTTAAAAAATACGCTTTACTTATTTACATGGAAAGGGATCAAGAAAACTAATTAATACCTCATTTTTAAGAACGATTAAGTAGATAATAAATCTAATAGGAGGTACTTCTTTGAAAAATGCTCCTTTTTCCTACTTTATTGTCAACAATAAAAGGTCACGTTTAAATTAATAGAGTATATAAAACAAACTCAAATAACTCATAATACTAAAAGCAAAACGAAAATGCATTCCTCAACATCAGTTTTACAGAAGCATGAAAATCCACCCCCTCATGGCTTACCAATTTAAGCACAAAGAATCATGGTAAAACTCAATTAAAAAGTTCATATATGTAACATGTATTTAAGGCACATAGTGGAACGTCAGGACACCCAATCAACTGACTGAAACTGACAAACGGATGTTCCTCCCGCATAGCTATACGTGCGGTGTGTTTATGTGTACAAGTGTACCATTGCCGGCTGCAATGCGAAATATCAAAGAAACACAACACTGCCTTAGATGTACATTAGAACATGATAAATGGCTTACATTAATCACCTTTGATGGCAAACACGGGACTCGAAGCGACAAAACAGAAAAGCAACAACACTGCCATATATAAAAATTGGAAAAAGAAATCGGAGTGAAGGTAAAATGACAACGGCAATGTTATATAGATAAATCCGTACAATACTGCAGAGCACCAAGGATATTTGACGTGCAGATGACGATGTGAATACAGAAAATTGGTTGTACAGGGAAATATATTGAGATTGCCATTCATCGTGATTTTATTGGTTTTTATGTTTGATGTTTCCTTCTTTTTTTTTTAATTGCAATTTTGTTTTTAAATTACATTTTATTCTTCAGTGGCAATGAAAGTAATTTATAATTCTTTGTGTATTAAAATCGACTTTATAAATTGTGCAAAATGTATCCATCAATAATCGATAGTTACTGAAATTGGGCGCACTCCTATCAATGAAAGTTCACAAAAACTTTTACTTCCAATTTCCCAGCCGCAAAACCACGTCAGTTTAGTAAATTATTTAAACTTAAAACTTTTCCCTCATACATATAAAGAAGAAGGTCGACAAGAGAGCGCACACAAAACGTACACATCTTTGAAAGTTTGGCAAAATTTTAAGCATTCAAAAGTATACTCGTTATACTACATATAGAATACTGCAGCTAAAAAGGACGACCAAAATGATTACTCAATATTGAATGAATAGTTAAACCACTATAATGGATGCAAAGGGTGAAAAGGGGAGAAAGTTTTATGTATTTTATATAACTAGTTAGTGCATCAGAGACGCCTTTAATTGATTAACTATGTTCCTGCAAAGTTTGATGTGATTTATTTACGTTGTCTGTATTCTAAGGGATGGTGGAAAATGAATTTGTCTTACCTGGATCATCAGCGTCATCGCCCCAATCGATTTGTCCCGACACAGTGACCAAGCAAAATAGTGCAAGCGATGTGCAAACAACAATCAACGTTCGTGACACTGAATCCAAATTCATCCCCATTGCAGATGGTTGATATTGTTACGTTTGCTGATTTTTTTTTTTTTTTCTCACCCTTTCCTATATTTTTTATTCGTTCTATTTTTTTCTTTTATTATTATGGAACACGTCAATTATTATTGGGATCCAGAACTTGCACTATTTACTCTTATTTTTAGCAGAATTCATGCACCACAATTTAATGCCAATTTTCTTTTCAATATTATGCAATTCAATTGATGATTATTGATCAATTGGTTCATTGTGCTTAAAATATTGTACAAGCATACAAAACAAATTGAATGAACCGAATAAATTTCACATCATTTTCATGTGATTGCAGTCAATACGCGTCCGAATATGAGCACGTGAAACTCCCAAAACATATTGTCCATGTGCCAAAAATGAATACTTTGGACACACACCCTCTCCGCACCACTTTTGTGAAATCACTGACACTCTATTTTAATATTATATTGTGTGCAGCACAACAGCAGTTGCTCACATATTCATTGACTGCATTGTATTCATTAGGCTGCTGATGCAGGCGAGAAATCGAGCTTTTTAACGCATTACACAATTCGTTTTATGGTTGTGCTTTTATCTTTTCATTTTTTATTTTTTTTTTGCCTGGCTAGGGGATGGATAGACTTGTGCACAAAAATGCTCAATTTAAGCGTCCACTGTGTGTTTGTATGAAATATTTAAATATGATTCGGTTAACACGCGGAATCCGACGAGTGAATGCACAATAAATTCATTATGAAGCGCGTATTGTGTTCATTGGCATTGAAACAAAGACCAACACTTTTGTGTGGCGGTTTATGATGGTGGTGCTGTGGGGGAGGGGTTTATATAGTTTAGTCCCGACACACAGCCAACCCTCCGCACTTGTATTATTCAACAATTTGTGTTAAGGGTCACTGTAACAATATGTTTGCGATGCACATTTTAAGGGTCAATGAGTTTTAAACATGAACAACACATTTTTTAAAATCCTCCAACATTTTCCACACGCTGCTGTTGTGTAAGATTAACGCAATGATGTAGCACTTTCATTTATAAATGCGCCGGTGTAATATATTATTGTGACCGTTATAACGATTTACGTTAAGTTTATTTTTTTTTTTTTTATTGGTTTACTTTTCTTTAAGAATTTCTCGTCGGTGGGTTATGCGAGGGTTTTTTACAACAAGTTTATTTCTATTCGTATTAACAGCACCCATTTTTTGCCTTTTCCAATTGTACAAAATTCGTAGTCACATACAAAATCACATTAACATTTACGGGTTGGGTAAAACACTAAACCTACATAACATGTAATACAGCCACCCCATGCAATGCCCTCATGTTTGCAAGCACACACACACACAGAAACACAATTTTTGAGGGTGTTGTTTGTCTTTTTTTTATTTTTTTATTTTTTTTATTTGAATATTTCACTTTTTATACATTTGCACTTGTGCTATTGGAACCCAAGAAACACGGTCCTTTGCTGTAACAGCGGAATGGTTTCCACAAAATTGCAAAATATTTCAATTTGCGATTATTTCAATTCACTTAACAAACATCCCGAAATGATTTTGCTTCTTGCATCTTTTTTGCCACTGAAAATTATATTGAAATTTAAATTGAGTTATTTCCTTTAGATTCGTTTCACTTTATTTTATAAGTTATTTTACTTTTAGTTGTAGTAAAAGGATATTTCAGAAAATTTATTGACTACATTGTTGAAAAGGAAGATTAATTTAAAATTGAATAACTAATGAAATTTGTTAATAAAAATTGCAATTGAATTTCAAGTAATAAACTTATTTTTAATTAAAAAAAAATTAAAAATTGCACTCATAACTTTTAAATAAATATCAATTACCAATTAAAAAAATTAATCAAGCACTATTAGTTATTGTGCATTGAATGACAAACATAAAAATATTGATTTTAAATTTAAAAATAATTGTATTTTACTATTGAAAAATAATTCCCAGTAAAAATGGTCATATTTACGAGCAGGATAAAAAATTGAAAAATCTCAATTATGAGTAGATCATTTACAGCCATTAAAATCAAAACAAATAAAACAATATCCAACATTTCAGGCAATCGAGAAAAACAACAAGGAAAAAATCCCTTTTATGACAAAAAATAATAATCCAATAAAACGTTGTTTTAAAACAATAATATAACAGGCCCTTAAATAACAGCAAAAATGACGCATACAAAAACAAATTACACAAAAGATTCAAGGGCAATTCATGTTCACGTGAAATACACACCACCCGCATCATCCACTGGATGGTGCGATTCAATCCCTTTGGGGCTAAACCTTCTCCCTCATCACAACTCAACTTTGTTGTTATTACAAACAATGCATATCAATGTGCTTTTATACACACACAACTGTACAACGAAGGGAACAGAAATGCTTTTGTAAAACTTTGAACCCTTTGGCTCCCTCAATAACACATATCCAAATGTATTGTGTATTTGCGTTTTTAGTTGGTGGAGGGTTAAATCTATTGGTAGCTAATTGCCTATACTTTCATGTGTATTTGTATCCAAAGCGTTAAACGTACGCATATAAATGAAATTGTTAGTGCCAATGTGAGGCAGGGTGTGAATATATTCTGTGGAAACATATATTAAACGGTTTTTATCAGTGATTTTTTGATTCCTTAGCACATCATTGTACAATATGGCGACGTACAGTATTGTATTTCATCCGAGAACCTGTGAGCTGAATAACAAATTAGCTTGAATTACATATGTAGCAGAAGTCTGAAGCAATTGCGCAAGGATTACGTGTTACATCAGCGATAAATTTTACTCCACATATAGTTACTTTCAATGTATTTAGTGTGTATATTGTAATTATGAAATGGGGTATGGCGCCATTACTAAAAGGGGTTGAAATTGTTTGAATTTTTTATAAGGGTTGAATAAATTAAATTAGTGGATATAATGTAAATCAAACACACACACACACACACAAAAAAAAAACTAAAGTAAACCTTAAAAAATGTACGTGTTTTGTATTGAAATTAAACAATAACCAAGTTAAACAAAAATACAATCCACCCTCTTCTGCAGTCTTTGCTTATAATTAACTTGGAATCTAACGGAATTGACTTGAAAAAGCTGTATATTGTGCAAACAATATTGTACGCAGACAAACGATATAAAGAGGGATGTTCCATGCATTTTGACAGCAGATATTTATTCGTATAAATTTCGTTGTTTGTTGTCAACGATTAAGTTTTGTACATTAAGCACACACACACACATACAGCTATAAAACAACACATCCATGTCACGCAGCGATGACATATAGTTTCCCAAAATTAGACAATTTAATAATGGAACTAGTTGGTACTGAAACACCCTCTGTCACTGTCAAACAATATCTTGTCATCGCGACGCTATAACAAGTGTGTCATTTTGGAAAAGCCAAAATGTCGACGCTGTGGCCCTGACAAGATGTTCTCATATAGTATTATACGGCCTATATCGCTCAATTTAGACGCCACAACAAAACAAACATCAGCTTGTATGATGTTGTAATTACAACCAAAGAATCCCATATCATTGTTTTAGATCCGCATTCAATTGTTTGTTAGTACGTGTCTATGTCAACTAGGGGGCTTGAGTTTATCAATGTACATTGAATTCATTGAAAATATATCGCGTTTATTTAACATTACTGAAAATCACAAGACAACAAACCATTTTATACAAAATAAATGATTATAAAAATATATAACACGCACATAACATAAGAATTTCAATTCCCAACAAGATGTTTGAGCAACAAATTTTATCACCCACCCCCATCCCCTCCATGCAACAAAACGGTGTGGCAAATTGACACAATAAAATTAAGACAATTGCCATAGGAATGAGGCGCATTATATAACATCGCCTTAAATTTAGCTCGTGCTTTACCATATGGAGCTTACGCTCATATAAGTGATTGCTTAAATTTAATACTTGTATGAACGTTAGAAAATGTTATGTGGCTTAAATATACAGGTGAATTGTATAAAACAAAAATTCCATCCCCCACCCACTGGCAACAGCGGTGATGCTGCAAGAGTTAGCAAAATCTTTACCCGCATATTATGTGAAACACACACACACACTCACACTCAAAAATACGAGGGAAAGAAATTAATTTAATTGTATGAAAAGGGCAATTAAACAATACGGTGAATTTTCATGTGGGTACAAATAATATTGGAGCCAAGCATTTCTCGTGCCTTAAAACCGGCACCCAACCACCCCATACCACCCTCACGCTTCAAATGAAGGTAAACTTATTTTGATGTGTCGCGACTGCAAAATTGGGTTGCGGTTAAACATGTGTGTGTAAAAGTTATCATGGAGAATTTAAGCTTAGCATTTTCACATGAGTTGGTGAAATGAAAAATGTATGCGATATAGGGGTTGAAACCAAAAACTATGTGCACACCAATTGTACACAATGTTGGATAGATTTGTGTGTAGGTACAAAAGTATATATCAAATCTTTATGTGGCAGCTTAACGTACAGCTCACACGAAATCTATATTTGATGTGGGTTCCTCGTCTTTTCTTTTACACATATTTTATTTTTTATCTTGTTACAACCCCTTCAACAGTCGACGCTTTTACTTTTTTTTCCATTTTTTTTCGTTCTATACCTGCCATTTGTTGTTTCATTCTTTTTCTTTTTTTTGTTCTATTGTGAGCCTGAAAAATTGTTGCCAAAAAGACGAAATAAATAAAACAAAAAGGATATTAAATATATTATTGCGTCCATGCTTTCTATTCCTTCGTGCGAAATCCTTTTGCGATGTGTGTGTGTGTGATTTTTTTCAAGTATGTTATCCCTTACTCCCTGGATACCCAGCATTCTAGACCGTAAGGTGATTCTATTTTCTACAATAAAAGGTACACAACCTTGCATAGTTAAGGGATTAATGAGGGTAGTAAATATACTAAACATATATGGGGGGTGGGGAGTAACTTTATTTGATTCCTAAACAAAATTCAACGCATAATATGTGTATTCAAACGTATGTATAATATTTTACCCTATTCAACGGGGTTGACATAGTTTAAGGAAAACATTTTCTTTGTATGTAGAAAACACAACAAAGAGAAAAATTCCTTTAACCGCAGACACCTAACACAATTCTTTACCACCCGCTTGTATTTTTGTAGACACAATACTTGCCGAAAACATGAATAATTAAGTGAGCATATACTGCTGCATTGAATCCACCCTAAATTGGCGTAAGGGATTTGTACTATTCACGCATTTAAACAATGTTTACTTATTTAGGGAAAAACCACAAAACGCATGGTAGGTCAAGGTTTGGCTCGCTTACACGGGCCCTTCAATAATGCACAAATATTTAAAGGACAACTATACCCCCATCATCATCACCGGCGAGGATAAACAGGCGGCTGTCAGATTTTGTGTTTTTTTTTTTTTTTTATTGGATAAATTGATGTGAAACGAGTTTTGGTCTGGAAATGGATTTTATTGCATGAAACATATTGTGTGTAAAAAATGCGGGGAAAAAAAATAATCCCTCTTAATTGTCCATGCTGGATTATTATATTTAGGGATGAAACAATATCGCATTTAAGAGATTGCTCTTCCATTTCACGCATCCAACTTAATGCAGATTGACGCACTAATGAGTTGTAAAGGGTGGGAAATACTTCGGAGATGTACGTAATGTATAAACGTTCATATTCTGTATCACTCTGTTCGCTTAAATGGATGAAGCGAGACTTATTCACAGTGAATGGCGCCGTACAATGCAATTAATGCCTCGTGTCTACGAGCGCCTGAACATAATTTTATTCAATTACAGTTAATGGCAAAGTGGGTTTCAGCGTAGCGAAATCCAATTAAAATCTCTTAAGCAGTTGTGATAAGATATGAAAGCGGTGAGATGTAAAGAGTTAACCAAATTAAGGTATCAAACAAAAGTTTGTGCCGGCATTTCGTCAATGGCCCCAAGGGTGTGTGTGTGTGTGTGTGTGTGTGGGAGTGTGTGTGTGTGTTTGGGTGGGTGTGTATGAAATATGTAAGAAGGCTGGGTGGAAAGGAGAGCGTTGAAAATTGAAGACAGTGGCAGCTGCAAAATGCTTGTGTCTCACTTTTATGATTGTCAGCCCTTTAGCAACAAATGTATGAAAAATACGTCTCAACAAAATTCTGCTTTGTAGATCAACACACACACGCACACAACGCTTGCAGGATTTTTGTATTTTATATTTGAGATTTATTTATTTTTTTGTTTTACAATAACTCGAGGGAGTGCGAGTGGTGACGGGCGGCAATCATCTGTTTTATGAAGATCGTGTTTTTGAGGGGTTTTTTTCCCCCCAATTTCTATGTTCGCAATACTTTGTGTGTGCCACACCAAATATACGCCTTGAGTTTCAGTGTCTCAACTTCCGTTACGCCTGCCTACAGATTTCATGTCATCTTGCTTCCGGCAGTAATCATTATTCCATCAAAAGACAAAAATGGGAATAAGCTTCTTAGCATTACGTTGATAGCAATATTTTTTATGATATTACATTCATTTTTTCGCTTCCTCCCTTATTTTGAATGATATTTTTTTGGCTACATTTCTATGTTTTTCACATATGCATTTTTTTGTGTGTATGATTACATTTTCCCTATCGGCTGTAATCCCATTTATATTCCCTGATGTACAAACTATTCATAAACGTCACTATATAAGAGCACATGAATAACTATTTATCCTTGTATCATGCATCCACATAATTTAAATTAAAGCAAAATGTTTTTATTTTTATTTAAAACGTAACTAAATTTATGATATAAAAAATGGTAACACTATTTGTTATATCCATTTTAAGATGATCCACTTTAATTAGGCTATTTTTATTACATTATTCCATATTCAGTGTATTCCGTATGATTGTGAACTCAATTTGTATTTAATAAAACTGGCTACAGCCAAACTCACAAACTTTCAATCACTTCAACACAGTGCATTTATATTTTTATGGGCGAACGTTATCGTAATCGAAATTAAATTGGTGAGGGTGCGACAAACGAAACATGTCCGACATGGACGACCTCAAACGCGCAACTGGAATACAAAAAATTTGAAATGCTCCGTTTGGGGGTACATTTTGCACCGCCTGAGTCTGACTACCATGGGCTGTTAAACATTGACATTGTACAAATTTCTATACACAAGCAATTTGCTCTCGCACATATTTTCAGAGGGTTGAAAATATTTCCCACATTCGTGCTGTGTGTGAGAAAATAACGTTCAGCAAAAATTCTCGCGCGATGAAGGGGAATCGTGTCTTGAATCAGACATGAAAATGCATTTTGATAACGTGGGATCAGTTTTAAGGAGAAAATTAGCTGGAAAATTGGAATTATTTTATAGGGGATGCAATGAGAAGTTGTGTATTGGAATTTAGATCAAATCAGCGCCATTTTATTGAGGCGGTGGGAGGTTGAACTAAGAAGAGAAATTCACGAGACACCGGTATTTTATGGAGAGCAAAGACATGCGCAGTTTATAATTGTAGCAACATAAATTGAGAGTGTTTACAAACGTTTTAAAATGAGTTAATTAAATAGAAACATCAAAAATATTAAAAATAATTTAAAAATAATTACATACCAATAATTTAAATAGATTTTTCCAATTTACTGTGTCAACTTGAGACCAAACATTATGATCCTGAAAAGGGAAGATATGGAAGAATTAGTTAAAATAATTTTTTGTTGGTTTTTGAACAACAAGTAGTACAATCAAAAATCAGAAAACTTAAATATTACTCAATGTTACTTATTACTTATTACAATACACATTCATATTCTTTAAATTCTATCTATAACTATCAATCTTAAATGGTAAATACTCCAAGATTATGCATTTAACTATGACGGTTTATAATATGACAGTTTTAATTTTTGTATTTCACCTTTAAATTTTGAATATCTGAACCAAAATTTAAAATTGAATATTATTCCACTTAAATAAATGGATTCCTTTGCTACTTTAATTTCAAGCAGTTCCACAAAATACGTGTGATAATTTATAGTTGTCATTAGTGGTGAAAGAAATTAGTATTATGCTCAAACAATTAGCATCGTTAAGAATATTGATTTTGTAGTCGAGTGATATGCTCATTATTCTTAATTTCACACTGATCATTAAGCAGGTACATCATTTGACAACATAAAAGCATTCATTGTGAGTGCACCCTTTATTCTGCACTTTGCAGGGAAACATTTATTTTAAATTGTTTGCAAAAAAAAGATTTCAAATGATAATTGTTGATCATTGATCAATTCTGCACTATAGGACTGAAGTGAAAATAAATTGTGAGACTATCTGACTGCTTTGACAACGGCAACAACAGCAAAAAATTTAAGGCAACGCAAAAAGCGGTAACGGCAATGGCAACGACAGCAGAAAATTTTACGGCAGTAGCAGAAACGGTAATGACAACGGTAGAAAAGTTTACAGCAATCGCAACAGTGGCAGAAAAGTTTACAGCAGCGTCAACGGCGGAAGCGGCAAATTTAAAATCAGGATTTGCTTGAGAATTTGTTCATAGTCCATGAAAATTGTAACAGCAATTAATACTATTCAAAACTGCTACTTCTTTTCTTGCGATACATTAGATGCTTAAAGAACAAAAGTGTCAGTTTATGGGCGAGTCACTACAACAATTTAGTTATATTTAAAGAGACAGACTGTACTCCATAATAAATGGTCGTTTAATTTCCTCACGACTATACACGCATACATAAACAATTTATCGCTATTTGGCCGTCATTTGACATATTTTTCTTGTTGATTAGCGCAATTTGCTAAGTCCACGGAAAACTTGACGAGGGTGGTTGAATTCACACAACAAATTACCATTATTAAACTCTTATCTCAAGTCGTTGGTATAATTTGGCATTTGCAAACTGTGTGGACAGCACATTGGCAAAAACGATAACAATCTTGTGAAAAATTACAGTATTTTTAAACAAATTTCAAAAACAGACAGTGCATGCACAACCCAGCACACAAAGGTTGACAAATTGAATTTAGGAAATTTTGCTATTGCGCTAAATTGAAATGTCCACCCACATTTTGTTTCAAAGTGGGTGCATAAATAAATAGAAATATATTTTAACGACCCAGTCATTCAAGGCGCATTTGAGATTATTTTAAATGGAGAAAGGACATCCAAGGATATCTTGATTATCATGATGATGGCATTTAGATGGCGCATGTTATGTGAAGTTACAAAAACGCGTGTCGTATTATAGCTGTGACACACTAAAAATTCATATGTGCAGACTGTGTAAAGGAAGCAAAACTGTGAGAATGTAATTAGTACCTTCGAAACTGCCAGGTGTTGATATACTATTAATTAAGTTTCCTGCTCAGCACTGAAGCGAACATAAAACGTTGTGTATAGGGCTGACGTTTGTAATACGAGCTCGAATCCAGTTAATTAAAGTTTGAGAAAATAAAATCTTTTTAGGTGACTAAGCATGAAGCTTATGTATTGAATGAGAGCAGTTTGTTTGCGCTTGTAGGTACACACATATTGCAATTGGTGACATTATCAGGACGTGCACGTTGTTTTGCTTCCACAATGAAAGGATACAATTGAGTGACGCTTTAAAATACATGAGTGCCGTTAAAATACGCTCAATTGTTTTAAAGTTTTGTAATATTCTTTAAATATAGATTTTCATTTTAAACAAACATAATCACTTCATGACTAAATAATTTCCATTCTAAAAATATACCTATTTTGAGGAATTTAAGCAGCTTTATTGAGCACCATTCTCCTTCGAGTTACGACTCATACGCAAATTATTCATAGCAGCAGGATTACACACATGGTATCGTAAAAGCATGAATTAATAATACATTCAATTGGTAAAAGAGCTACTGAGCGAATGCATTTTTTAATGCTTCGACCCATGGATCAGCTTTCACAATAAGCTGGATAGAATTTTAAATTTCACTTAGTAATCTATAAATTATCCTGTACCTACAATACAAATATTTTCATAACAAGGATTGCATTATTTATAAGGAATATTGTCTATCGAGTAAATACTGCTTATCCCTACGCAGTTTAATAACAGGAAACAATTAAATTAAATTGTGGTCGGAATGGTGTTTCAAATAAAGAATTTAAAACTTTATGACGCGTGATGCCATCTTAACTATAAAACACATTAAATTCCAGCACAAAGTCAATAACAAAATTTGTTTTTATATTTAATGAAGTTGATCCCACACCGAAAAGTGTAAAGGTCCTTGTACATCGTAGACAAAAATAAAAGGGATCAAGTGTACACCCAGGCCAAACCGCACGGAAAAACCAATGATGATTGACGAGGAGAATGTGGGATGCCGAATATTATTATTCATCGCGCAAAGTGACATTCAACGCCCTTTTTCTCACCGAACCATCAGCATATTTTCACGATTTTTCCATCCATTAAATTAATACCGCATTGATCGTTGCGTGATTGTTTAAACGGGGACGGTTAATGAAATAAAAACTATTTCGATGATGAAATTTTTCAATAAGTACGCAGTTTATGTGAGTTGACTACTAAATAGGGATACATCCGATGTTTAAATAATTAAATTACTGAACTATGGGGAGGACTTTGAATTTAGGTCAGGAAAAAATTGTTGCATCCCTTTGAATTTTTGTAATAATAATAAGAGGGGTGTTGATCAATTATTTAGAATATTATTTTACTAACTAAAACTCTTTAAGTAAAATATGTTTTTAAATAAATAAATTCAAGTCACTATCCTTAATAATATAGATTTCCTTATACGATTTTCCTAGTTGTATAACAAAAATTCCTTCAATAATAAAAGGGAAAACAAAATTTGTGATTTAAAAAATTACTTTCAAAATTAAATTTTTTAAACAGTTTAAGCACAATAAATGTCAGAAAAAATCAAACGACTTAACACAATATATATTAATCTCTGTAGCTTATCATAAATGTTGCACCAACACGCACAAAATGTGCAACAACATTGCAATTAAACAACAATAACAATTAAAACCACTGACAACATCTAAAATGATCTTAAAGATTAATCGTCAAAATAAATGCAAGTTCATGCTAAATATAATTACACCCAATTACAATTCAGTCATCCGACAAAAATTGACAGAGCACCAATTTCCGACTCAACCTGCTGCATTGCAATGTGTATTTAATTGCTCATTAACTCCTTTTGTTAGTTGCACTCTAAAGCACAAGTATAAAATGCAATTGGCAAAGATTGTCGCGAGCAGTTTTCTCTGAACCATTTCCACGGCAGCAACATATTATAACATTAAACATACTCGTGCAGTGCGAGCAAGTGCAATGAGAGTAATAACAATTTGTCTAGTTGTGTGTGCAGCCATTGGTGTTGCACTGTGCCAGAAAGTTGAGCCACGTCGCGACGCTGAGGTGAGATTTACACTCATCAACAACACACAACGTTGCATTGTTTTTATTTTTTTCACTGCTCTAATTGACCACAATTAAAATTGTCCTTCACCTCATAGTTACACACTGTGCACTCATGCACTTGTGTACATTTATTACACGATCTCAATTGTATGAATGGTCGCGAAGTGCTCGGGATCAAAATTAACCCCTCATTATACACTGAACATTCATACTTGATATTTAACAGCCCTCTAATTACGTGTATTAATATGTTTCTGCATGTAATATTACGCTGTTGCGATGTTGTTATCCATTGTAATTGTGCTACATGTGGAACAGTACCCGCCACCAGAAATCTTGAAAGCATTGGAGCCAGTTCATGATGTCTGTGTAGCAAAAACTGGCGTTACTAATGGTATGTATACGTAATAAGAGCGTGAGAAGCGTGAATAATTGGTATGCACAAGAAGTCGCCTCACAGCATTTCGCAAATGTTCATCTATGTGCAGTCTAATTACATAATCAGCATATTGTATGCTCAAATTGTGTTATGTATTATCTAATTGTTGTTGTTGTTGTTGTTGCTATTATTGTGCAAAGAGGCAATCAAGGAATTCAGCGACGGTGAAGTGCACGAGGATGAAAAATTGAAGTGTTACATGAACTGCATTTTCCATGAGATTGAAGTCGTTGATGACACGGGACATGTGCATTTTGAAAAGTTGCATAACAAAATTCCGGAATCTATGAAGGACATTGCATTAAATATGGGCTCGAAATGCTTGAAGCCAGTGGGTGAAAATTTGTGCGAAAAAGCCTTTTGGCTACACAAATGCTGGAAGCTGGCAGATCCCAAGGTTTGTGTATTTTAAGTGCTTCTATATAATTGTTATTTATTTTAATGTTTTATATTTTCAGCATTACTTTTTACCATAAACGTGTTGTTTGACCACTTAAATTTAACTTATTACATCCTTAATATGATATTGTTTGAATTAAAATGAGAATAAAAATGTTATTGTAAATTAGAGCCACTTCCATTCAAACACAATTTATGGTACGGAAATTAAAATAAATATTGCTAAAACCAAAATTTAAGTTTTATTAAATCAGAGTAGTTCTGAAGAACGATAAAATTTATTAATTGGGAAGGTGTTGCTATGCAGATGGCGTTCATTAAATTTTTATCAGAAACTATCAGAGATACGAGTCTTTTTATAAATTTATAGAGAAGTTGTTTCGTGATCGTGATATGAAATGAATTTTTCTTTATTTCGATTTTCAGAATTTAGGTAAATATTTCCTTCGTTCTGAATTGTTTTTAACAGAACAACTTCACTTATTATAATTAATAAACGGAGAAACATAATTCGCAAGAAAGAGAGAGTGTTGCACCAGAAAAACCATTATCTGTCAGTAATTTAAAAATTTGTTTTTGATTCGGTTTCTGTTGCCAATGTATTAAAATCTGGTTCTGTTTCGGTTTCCGGTTCTTTTCACTTTATATCAGGAGTCAATAATTTTTTTTTAATAAAATTAAATTTTTTTTTCGGCCACTCTGTTTGATAAATTTTTTTTTAATTACAAAAATTAAAATGCCCTGGCTGGGCACAATGCTTTTCGAATTTTTTTTCAGGCGTCTGTCAAATCAACTCACTGAGTAGTAATTAATTATTGCAAATTTATGAATTTTATTTTAAAAAACATTTGAATTAATAAATTTTTAAGAACTTTATAATATTTATTGGCTTCAAACACTTCATGTACAAAATTGTTAAATAATAAAAAATATTTATTACCCGCAAGTAAAACGTATGGATTAATTTTGCACATTCTGCACAATACTTTCGATTGATATGGGAAACGATTTGCCATAAAATACGGCAGAAGCTACAAATAGCTACGGCAGATGAGTCCCAACGTTTTAATAACTCTCACAACATTATCAATATAACATGCATAAATTAAATTCTTTGGCATTGCTGGATTAAGCTGAATTTGGGATTATATGGGCTATTGTTTATTTATGTCGAAACAGTCCCCATTTAATCGCAGGCTGCATGTAATGCTGCACCACAAAATTTAACTCAAATTTCTGCAGTAAAATGAGTTTTATTTAAAAAATTTATTGTTGAATTTTAAAAAATTGTTTTAATTTCTTCATAAAGTGTTTTGTTATTAAAATAAAAATAAGGGATGAACATTTTTTTAAAGCATTACAATATATTCAATTATGTCTGTCAAATGTGTAATATATTAACAAATTTAGAGAAAGGCTTTTAATTCATTTATATAAATTGTAGCATTATACAAAATACAATAAAATTAAGTACAGATGAAATGTCAGAAACTCGAGGGTTGCTCCAAGATGGAAATAATTGGATTTCTGTAATTTAAGAACTTTAATTGTACGAAGAGACATGCTTGACACAATAGAAAAACTTTGAGATGGCTGCAATAAGAATTAAACATTAGAATAAAAGTTGTTCATGCAAGCGTCTTTCATCACACACACCCAACCAATATGCATGTGAGCTTTTGCAATTACATTCTTACACACACTCAGAATTACACTTACTTAGATATCTGGAGTTTTATAGAAATTGTCACCCACCTACTACATAAATACACACACATGTATAACAGTCGTTCAATCCCACTTTATACCCGCAGTCGCACACACTCATGGATCAACGATAAATGCCCCCATAAACTTGGGTTGCAATGTTACACCACACACATATGCATATTATACAGCGCATTGTCATATAAATAACGGAGCTTGAATGTACCCAGATGGGGTAGATTGAGTTAATTGCATTTCCGCAAGTAACACATTATTGCAATTTATTTGGCTATTTAATATTTTCACAACCAGTTCATGGTTTTTGTGTGCATCCTCCGTTTCGTTTGCAGTCGGTTTGTTGGCAAAGATTTTCCACGGTTTTTCTTTAGCATTGCTTGCAAGTTTGCCGTCGTGTGCTTTCAAACCGCTTTCAAATAATAACAAAACAGAATGAAAAAAAAAAAGAACAACAACGAAATATAAAGAAAAAAACGGGGAGAACACAAAACTGAACCGAACTGAATGTGTATGTTGGGGCATGTGTATAAATGGGCGATGAGCGCGCCGCGGCTGTGGGACGTGTGTCGACCATAAGGAGTGGGTGGGTGGTGTAAGTATATTACACACAGTCGACATGAAAAGAAGGAAAATACCAACTTTTTACACTAAACAAACAAAGTTTCATGCAATAAAATTAAGAGAGCGCATGGGAAAAGGGACGAAGGCAACGGACCTGAATTAAGGTTAATGATATTCAATTTATGCTTTATATTTATAGAAGCTGGGTGTTGCGGGAAATGGGTTCATGCTCTTTTGGGGGGCAAGAGCGCGCAATGCTTTTATGGACTGCACATATTATGCTCGTATTATGCAAGATGAAGTGCAACAGATATTTTCCTTGCTACGATTGTATGTATGGAGGCTGATTGATGAGGCCTTAAATGTTAAGTTTCAACTCTTTTTATCTACTTTTATACTACTATTAAGTGTTTTCAATTCAATTTGATTTTTAATTAGTTGTTATAGAAAGCGGTTCTTTTACAAAATGTTAAACCTTCAAGAAGAAAATTATATTTAAATGAAAGTGATGGGTTTTTAATTGCGTCATTTGTTATTTAAATTACAAATATGTTTCATTAACAGCCACTTTATTGCAATTCCCTGGACAATAGACTGTGTGAAGCGATGAATTTTATTGTACTCCTAAATTAATTTTATAGAATATGTAAATTTAATTGATAATACGTAGTATAACAATAAAAGATTTATAAATAAAAGAGAAATATTTGTATAATATATATAATCAATATGCAGCTTGATTGTACGCTATTTTAATATTTAATAACAATTTTCACTTTATTTTGTCCCGTAGTAAAATTTTTAAATATTCACAAACAACAGCTGCAACATTTTGAAATGCATTATGCTGAAACAATTTAATTGCTCTTTTTTAAATAAATTACCGAAAATTGGAGGAAAATCAGCTACATTATTGGTACAGTTACTTATTTTGAATTAATTTAATATAATTAATAACAAAAATTGTTTAAATTAAAAATCAAATTAATGTTTCGTTGTTAAATAAAACAATTTAATTTTTTTAAATTACCCAGAATTAATTAATTTATCCCGAAAAAAATCTATCATATAATATTTGGATATGATTATGATCAATAAAACTCACCTTTCACCTCACAATTTGGGCTCCCCTCAATTGAGATTGACCCAAATAACGCATCAGACAAGAATGTGTAGGTAGCACCAAGATAATCGCATCAAAATTGCGAAAATATAATAAAATGAACTCGAAAACGTGATTTCTACTTCCTGAATAGACTTGTAAGTTTTACCCGATGCCAAACCGTTTGCACGTCTGTATAATGTATCTGTAGCGACCGTCGCGACGTCCAACATACATGCTAGAAGTCGTCAAATGCAAAACGTGATTCCATTATCTACCGTTGCCTTGACTCACCTCGTAATTTTTGGGACTACAGTTCATAGCAATTTGGCTGACGATTTTTTTTTTTGGATAAAATAATCCGGTCATTAAAATAAAAGGATTGGAAAGGCTTTATATAATGCTTAAGAATTAAAGCTCGATTTGAAAGAGGGATGAGTCAATCAAAATAATAGGTACGTAGCAGTGTCTGTATAATAATATGAACTTCCATTACATTTCGAGGAGTCTTGTAAATATTTATTTTTTTGAAAACTCTATTTTATATAAAATTATAGTCTGAACTTTGACCTCTAATATTAAAGCTGTATTATAAAAGTTCATACAGTCGAAATTATTAAATATATGTTAATAACAAATAATATAAATTTCAAAATGAATTTTCGTCTTTGATATTATTAATGCAGATTTATTATAATAGGTTGTACGAAAATGAGATGGGATTATTTAATCCAATTCAAACCACCCCTCCATAACACAATCTTCACCCTCCTTGTTTTATAATGTTTAACAAGATACAAGTCAATATATTAAAGGGGTGATTTACATTTAACGCTTAAAAATGTATTGCCTTTGTTGCTTTACATTTAGCTGTTTATCCTCATTGTTTATATGATTTGTTTGAACACAATCAAGAATCTATTACTTCCGTTTATTTAATACACATTATGTCTTACGTAACAGAACATTTTCTCAGTCATCACCATAACGGTAAAATTTTGTTCTATGCACCAACCATCTTACATATTCTACACCCTCAGTCTCAGCCAAAAATGTACAGCGGAAACGCCTTGTTTCTATCACAGGTGTTCCATTAGCGCTGTGAAAGTGTTATGCTGATAATTAGGCTGTCTTCTGGGGGCGAAGTTTCACTGGGTGATGACTTTTTTTTTTTGCTGCATCATATTTGCCTTTTGACTACACATAGTAGGTACACACTTTGCGCATGTATACAGACCTGCCTATCTATACACACATAGCATAGACGAATGAAACGCCAACAATTTTGTGCAAAAGACGCTTGTGATGACTGTTGTACGACTATATACGTCTGACAACGGTGTTGGTGGTAATTAAGTATTCAAACCCATTAAGGCAATTAAGAAATCGTTTGGCAAGAAAACAAACAATGAGATTGGGTGGCTGAACTGTATTGTGAGATGATGGTGTGCTGGGAAAAAGGCGCATATATAGCAAATAATTGAACGCAGTGCGAGAGAAGCGGCTTCGGATGAGAATGCCATTACTTACTACTTTGAATAGATCTTATTCAATGCGCCGCATCCATGGACATGATGTGTATAATGCGGCATAGGGTTGGTATATAAATTTTACGGAACATACCGTTGTGTGTGTGTAGTGTGAGATGTGGTGGTCCCAAAACAATTAGTGGAAGAATATTTCCAAAGCGCAAACATCAATTACAAAGAAAAGAGAACAATGATTTAATGAAATGGTGATGAGGCTATTTTACCCAACAAAGAAAACGATTGCATAAATCTATCTTGCCGCATGAGCAACCCACCAAAAAAAAAAAAAAAAATAAGGAGAAAAAAACCACCCCCGCCTCAGTCTGCTTCGTAAGTTCTTCATCCCCGTTTGCACCGAAACTAGGTAGGTACTCATTTTCCGACATTTTGGAAAAGATGAAGGGGAAAAAAAGAAAGTTAATTTTAATCCTCGCTTTGTGGCGGTTCCTTTTGTGTACTTCGGTGGTGTAGAAGATTATGGTGAACATGCTCGTTTTTGTTGAAGGCTTACATTGAAAATACCTCTATTGTCGTAAGCTATGTATATTATGTGTTTAGAAGTCTATTCATCTACATCCTTTGCTTACATTGGTATTTCTAAATTCCAGATGCCTTATACATAAATATTACGTTATCCCCAAATAATTACGTAACGTAAATACGAGTACACCACTTAAATAATAGGGCACGTTTTTTTTTTCACAATATTTGCAAAGAATGTAAAATATAATTAGTGGCATTAAAGATGTCGCTATAGAGACAACCCTCCACGTGACCACGTATTGATTTTGATAAACATTTATTTTTCGTTACAGTACATTTATTAATTTAAAGTATGGCTTACTCCTTTTACCTTTAAAAAATAAAAAAGTAACAAAGTCAGATGGTTGCTTTAATAAATATCTACTCAATATTCTTGTAACGCTGATCGGTTTGAGTCCCGTTCAAAATTCAATTTGCCATGTCACTTGAGCTCACCTCCCACATCACCCCACATCCATGTGCACGTCAGATGAATTCCAATCCCGACGACATGCACCGCATAAACACAGCCACATATTTATTATTCCATATACAACCCCCCCCCCACATCCCCCTACCCCCACTCCACACGGCACAGGATATTTGTACAATATAATAAATATATTATACTATACATGGTATTGGGTGCAGAAATAAAAGCAAAACCGAAATAGTTTGCAGGATCTTAATTAATTTTTATATGAAAGACATGACATGAATTTATTGTCCATGCGCAGTTGCATGAGCCTTTCCATATATTATTTATGGTAGATGTACGTACCAAAGCTCGCATTATTTCGCTGTTGTTGTTGTTGTTGTTGTTGTTGCAGCATCCCGAGTTCCACAATAAATATCATTATGATGTACGTTTACAAAACATCGTTCGTGTGTTATTTGGTGTGTGATAATTTTTTTTTATTTTTTTTTTGCAAACGAAATTTGCACAAAAATCACGTTTTGGTCAGGGCACGTTTAAAAACAGAACGCAAATTTATAGCGGTCGTGTAAATTAAACTATAACTAAGTTAAAGGGTGTCAAAAACTCAACACCCCAATCATTTTCGACACGAATTGCACATGGCAGAAAGTTTGCACCCGCGTGACTGCGATGAGGGGCCATCTTTAATATTAATAATAAGCTTAATACTTATAGTTCGACATTCACTGTGGCTGTATAGTTTATTGTGTAGTTGTTTGTTGTGTGGTTTGCAAACTTTAGGACTATGTAGAGTGCATCAGCGTTCGCTTACCATCGTTGGCCATTAATTTTGCTTTACGATAAAATGATTAATGCGAAACCACAACCCCATTAATCAAGAAGGTGTTGATGGGACTACAAACATTAATGAGTTTCTACCTGATGGCTTTAGACGTGTATTATATTTATAAGAAATAAATGTGCACAATATTATATATTACGTTACATTTTGTGTCATGGACGTCTCAATCGATTAAGATAATAAAATAAGGAATTAAGTGACTGCACTAGTTTGCAAATATTATTTCAAGAAATTTGTTGATGAAATACTTTGTAAAAAATCCGTTTATTTTTAATTTAAACAAGGATTTTCGAAAATTAAAAGGGTGAATAAAACGAATTGATTAAATCCGTGTGTCCATTTTCAAAAAATTAGGAAAATTAATGACTTTTAAAATTCACTTAAGTGTTAAAGATTTTAAATTGAATGTGATCAATTCGTTTTCTAATATTTGAAGTTTGGTTCTATAAATTTAAAATAAATCGATTATCCTAAATGTAGTAATTAAAAAACAGTAATTAAAAATGGCTTTAAACTCATCAAAGATTTCAAAACTTAGTGCAATAAAGACATTTGTTTAAATTTTAAATAGAAAAAATGCATTGCACTTAAATACTCCTAACACATTTCAACAAATCCCTTGTCAGTTGCCATTCAAAAAATCTCTATGACGAATGTGGTTCATAACTTATAACATTAAATGTATGCAACAAAACTGCAATTCAATTGCAATAAATAATGGCACAAAGAAACCTCCCCCTAAAATCCACATTCACAAATGCACATGCTTTGTATATATGCACTAAAAAGAAAATTAATGTTTTATTGCAACGCTTTTGCATGGTGCGGAAAAGCGATATTATAACTACGCTCGTCACTTCACTCATATTTTATGTAATTGGGATATAAATTGCGCTATGTGATGATGATAAAGCACTGGCTACATAATTCATGTCGTTCAACACCCACTGCACAGTCGAGACGGAAGAATTGAAAGTAATGCACGTGAATGGGAATAATATGAAACGTAGACGGCCACACACACAGCGTCAGTGAGTGCAGCAAGACTGGCGCACATTTATATAATATAATACGAAGTGCTTTATAGGGGTAGGTGCACAGTAAAGGTGCTTTAAGATAGGACCCGTCAAGGTATAGAATTACGCAAATATTAAAATAAAATCAAAATGTAAGACAGTGTGGAAGCTGTAATATGTAGCGTGTGATGTGCATGTATATAATTTACATACTTATGCATGTGTATAAACTTTTACATTTACGTGGTAAAAGCTTTATGTTTTATGGAGCTTAAACTTTTTTATTGTACATTTTTCATGTATTTCCATGCCGGAAAGTGAACGAAATTAAGGTAAAGTTTTGAAGAGGAATGAAACAAGAATTCTTGTTTGAGGGTTTGGGGTGTCAAGATGTGATTTCATATTTTACGGCGGGGTAAGGGCGTGCAGTGTGTGGGCAGAGGGGATTGAAGTTACAAACAGAGGTAGGCATGCTTATGAATTATGCGAAACTTTGTTTAAGAAGAGACAAATTGATGTAGATTTTCCACTTGACTTTGAAACTTTCTATGTCGCACAAAGAAATGAATGGGATAAATATTAGAGAATATGTGGGTGCTATTATGCTAGTATAAAATCGCCCATCATCCACATTCATGTTTTGGATTTTGTAAACTTTGAATATAAGTCACATCGTACGGTTATAATTAAAATATAGTCTAAATAATTATGAAACCACCTGGGGTTTTCATCTCAATAGTTTTATTTAAAACATAATATGTATAAATAACAAATTTGCTATGTAATTTTATGTTTTAGAATTCTAATTTTGGACACAGAAATCGAGGCAAAAGGATGTTGCTTATTTATGTTATGGCTAAAATATGATGCTCCATAAATAGATTTGTTTGTATGCGACCTGTGTTAAAATTAAACTACACGTTTTGGTGAAAGATAAAAGATAATGATAAAAATGGGTTGAATGCTATTTATAACTAGTTCCCCACCTTCCATCTGTCTAGTTGAAGTGTTGTGTTTCATAAAATCGGGGTTTAGCACACACACAAGGACTTTAAAGAGTTTTGTAAACAAATAAAATAGACGTCGTTTAATAATTTAAATTAAATTATAAGTTTTGTGCAAATAAATTAGCAGCAGTGTGAACTATTTGTGATTTCATAATACTGCTTCTTCCATCACTTATTTATGAACAATGACTTAATACGAGTAAAATAATTGAGACTAAAATAATTTCAAGAAGATTCATTAATTAATTAATTAATTACTTTTTTATAATATTAAAACGATGTAATTAACAGAGATTTAAATTCAAAATGGATGTACTATCCAATTTCTACGCGCTTGAGTATTGTCCTGTAAGCTTCCAAGATCCTTATGAAATAAAACGGAGTACAATCCAAATAAAGAGTGCAAAAACTGCGTGATCAAGATATTTATCAATATCAAACACAAAGGACAAATTCAAACGCATTTAAATATTCTAACATGAAGGTAGATTTTCAGCAAAAGTTGATGCCACATACACGAATATTCACGCATATGAGTCATGTATACTCGTTTAGGTTTATAGTGAATGTGTGTATGTGATGTCGCTTTTATTTGCCGTTTAAATTCAAATTTATTCAAGTGAAAAATGCGCAATTTCGTTGAATTAAAAAAACGTGAAAAAAAAAAAATAGAAAACAGAATACTTGAAAGGAATTCAAGAGCTGAGCAATGACGGCGATAACAGCAATTGAAGGGTGGAAGTAGAAAAACAACTACAGACGCTTGAACAAAGAGCTGTTTGTAAATTATTCTCATTTTCATTGCTCCCTTTATATATTTCATCTCGCTGCAAACATGCCTACCAGCTTTGCTTACTTTCACCATCCAACGTACTTCGTGACTCAAGTAAACTTTCTGTTTGAATGAATGAAATTTACTGCATGCATGTCGTATTATACTTGTGAGTAGTTATAAGACATTGTTGTGCTTTTTTTGTTTTGTGAATGAGCGTCAAGATCAATTCAACAGGGAATTCTTGTTGAATTGTTCCAATCATTGAATATATTATGCGGTTAATGGTCTCTTTTGTGATTGAAAATTATTATGATTTTATTCGTTTGTAAGTAAAATGTTTTTCTGTTTAATAAAAATACTTATAAGCTTCTTAAGTTTAGATGAATAAATTCAATTAATAAACAAATTATTGTTTAACGAAAGTGGGTGAGAAAAAACAGGCATGAATGTCGATTTATAAAAGCATTTTCTTCCAAAATTTTTATATAAATTATTCCTTTCACACAAACATCAAAACTAAGCGTTAATAACACCAATGAAAAGAAATAAAATTGATGCAATAATAATTTTATGCATGTAACTATAAACATAAAACTTTCAACCATAAAAATTAATCGAAAATAAATTGCTACCTTAAATGCACAAGCACTTATAATTTTACAATTTCATAAAGTGCTTTCCATTACAAGAACATTAAAGATTTAGACTCAGTACGTCGTTAGTGTAAATCCATTTCAGTGTTTATTTCAATTTACCATAATGATAACTCGTGGCCTGTGTAGTCCTGCCGGCGTAAGCACATAGACTGCAGGACCCAAGTGCAGTCAAATGCAATGAGAACCTGGTTTTAGCTAGAAGTTGGATTAAGCTTTTGAACATAATAATGCACTAACTATTTGAAATGGACTTTATACGCTACACAACCACACTGCAGACAACATAATGATGGAGATGTTAATGGCATCTCGTCCTAATGATATAAAGAGAGAGTCCTTTTCAATTGAATTTTGTATATGCTCTCATTTTATTTGATTTCAACGTCACAGCGTTTTCCAGACGAAACCATTTTAAAATTGAGATGTACATTTAAATTATTGAAGAACTATTCTTTTTCCGCAGTTAAAGTTCTGTGTCTATTCAAATTTTTGGATGTCAGTCAGTCATTGCATTTCCAATTTGCAATTTATATAATGACAGGTCACGATGTGGAGAAGTCACTTTTCAATTATACATTTTCAGTTCAGAATTTTTAATGGTTAAATGTTTTCCAATGGAGGCATTTCAAAAATTGGTCAGATAAATAATCCTAATTCAGTTTTCATAACATAATATACGTCAGTGTGAAAACTTTACAAGGCATTTCCCGTCACTCAGTTTGTGATGGCTGTACGTAAAATATTTGCAGATTTAACGACATCCGCACCATGACAGTTTCAACCCTCGAATTAAATTTAAATTTATCATGTTGGATGTTTTATTTTATACAAAAAAAAAAAAAGAACAACGAGGAAAAATCCAAAACGTACATTATATGTATAAGAATGTAATAAAATTTCAAAGAGATGAATTACCTACTTACACAAGAGTCAATGTGTCGTTATTACATTTTCCTTAAGTTAGTTTGATAGGGTGCGTCGCAATATTGTGACACCTTGTGCTTTTGTGAAGCAAGTGCGAATATAATGAAGATGCAAGGAGGTGGGTGTGTAGCTGTTGTACTTTATACTTTGACGCAGCTGTTGCTTTTATTGATATTTAAGCATTTATGGCCAACGAATTAGTACTTTAAGTAACGAGTATACCAATTTCATGGGGCGCCAGATGTTCAATTCCATTTTAGATAGATATTTAGATGTTTCAGCCTTACATATTTATATAAATGGACAAAATATTGATGACCTCAAGTTATTTGATGATCAAATGAAATGAAATTAGGCCATTAAATGGAAATGGAACCGAAATGGACATCATCCATTTGGTGTAATAACATTATTCATCTAATGTTTGTTTAAATGTTAAATAAATGACTATCAAATACGTGCAACAATATTCTTTTACAATAATAATAATTTAAGATGGCATAAAGTACAATAACTGAAGTTAATAAACGCGCTTGCTGTGATAAAAGTTTGTCGTATGGCATTAATCCTTCTGAAATGTTGTACATCAAAGCGTCGTACAAAATTGCTGCTGTAGAAAAGACGTCTGAATCAACAGCTCAGACAATATTCATTTTTAATTAATGTTCTGGATCAAAAGTTGTAATTACATTAACTTCTTTTGTGGATGTTGTAGTATTTTTTTCGTTGAGCAGTGCTTTGTTAGCTGCCAAATATCCCAAGGCGCGTAATACAGTCTGTGTACTGTTTGCTAATAACTTTATAATTTTGCTTTATATACTTTTTGGCTCTGTAAATGTTTACACACCACTTATTTTAATTATGTATTTGAAATTATTTACACCCATTCTTGTTTTGGTAGATAAATTTAACAAAGTTTTGGTGGAAAATGTTGCTTTCATAGTCGTAATGTGGGAAGAATAAATTAAATAAAAAAATAAATCGCAGTATCTACTTGGACTACCATGGGACCGAATTTTCACAATGTGTTCTTTTAATTTTTTCACGAACCGCGATTTTTTTCGCAGTTTGTGTTTGCGTTTTGAATAAGCAAGTAATACTTCCAGAATGTTGACAAATACGCACACAGAAACATGACATTCATACACAAAGCTTTAGATTGTAAAATAATTATTCTTATTAAAATCTCTCAATTTCAATAAATCGTATTTAAAGACGGCATATTTTGCAATAAATGCTAATTTATTATCAATTATTGGATGTTAATTTGAACTTTTGCTTAATGCGCCTTAAACCCATCCTAAATGGCCTTACCATCTGGTGGGCAATTATCGATGTGCAAACGGCAATATTATTATTTTGGTACTGAAATTTTCATCACCTCCCACACCAAACACCATTAAGTTCATAAAATTTTATTGAGCAAAAATATCGTTTTCGTACATCTGGACGATCACCAAATATAATAAAAACTGTTAATGAATCTCCTCAAAAAGGACTTAGAAGATGAAATTGATCAGACCCTGAAGTAATTTAGGGGATGACAAAAAATTTAAATAATATTTTGTAGGACAATGTTTAAACACATATTTGAAAGCAGTTTTATATTTAAATCAAATATTATAAATTGCAGCAAGTGTACTTACAGCAGCTCCCAACATTTATAAGCAATAAACCACGACAATTATCCAAACATAAAGCTCCAATTAATAATACAAAATGCAATCAGTATATTATACTGCTCCGGTCAGAAAGATTGCGCTCATATGAAGTTAAAATGTTGCTAAACGCTCATTTATTACCCAGCTGAATTGGTATTATAAGCTATTAAATAATGCAGCAGGCAGCAGCTTACACGGAAGTAAATCAATATTCAAATTTAAAAACTTTTCATTGTGATTTAAAGCTGCAGCGCAAAATTCACACACCACACCAGCACACATTAACCCACACTGCTTAACGTGTGCATAGTAATAAAGAGTCAAAAGCAATTTCTCAATATATTTAATTGCTGGGCACACCACCATCGCACTTTCCACCCCTTCAACAAAAAAAAAAAAGCTACACATCGCCAAAGCTGTTTGGGAATGGGAACAGGGGCGTTGGCGTGAGCTCATAAACCCAAAATGAGAAATATCCATGAAATAAAATTAATCCGACAAACAAGGAGCTGGAATGGAACACCAAAAAAGCAGCAACGTGTACAGATATTTGGCGTAATGCATGCGCGCATGGTTGGGGGTTTTTTGGGGGTGGTTGTACGACTATGTGCTGTGTAAGAAAACACAGAGCATAAACCGAAACCAAAGTTTCACAGCAGTTCAATGTGTGTACATTATGGGGGCGTTTGAGCGCACGTATGCGGATAAATACTTTTCTATCATGGTTGGATTTGGCGCGGTGGTAAAGTGTACAACTCACACGGGATATATGCTGGGTATTTCAATTCAGTCTATTTATATTGTGCTGCATCAGATAATTAGTAAAAGGATATCTGTGCTATTGTAATTTTTAATTGAGTTTTTTTTTCGCACTTATTTTTAATGTAACGTAAGGATCTATCTAATTCGTTAATGCGTCTCAGAATAAAAAAGTGGTTTCCTAAATATTCCTTAAAAAGGACAATACCATCTTTAATTCATTATCAAATAAATTATAATCTCAAAAAAAAATGTGAATAGCCTTTAATTCAAATTTAGGACATTGTTTCAAAACAAGTAAGTAAAAAATGAGGGATGATCCCTAACTTAAAAAAAAAATCATAATATAAATATGATTTGGCTTATGGTATATAACACTTAAACAGTTTTCTGTCATCATGACCACGATAAGCTTGCCGAATATAAAATGCAAGAGAGGGGATAAAGCAGATTATTCTTAAAGATTCAGATAAGTAGCTTCAACGCAAAGTAAAACGGAAACCACCAAAAAAACAAAATCGAAGTAAAAGTCTGTATTGTACATAATACGGCAAGAAAACAACGTCATCAAATATATTCACAACACAGTGGATTACGTATTGAAAAAAGATTATTGCATTATCCCTTATTTGGGAATTAAATTTAGTTACCCCATAATATACCTAACAGCCTGTCACATTTGTGCAAATTCACTTTTACTGGATGGTTGCCCATTGAAGTGATGTAGCCTTTATTTGGACGCTTATGTGGTGCTTTTTCAGTCAATTTATTTTTATACAATGGATTTGATTTTATGGGTTAACAAACAGTTTTAAAGTAGCATTTAAATCTTGACAAAATTATTTTAAAAATTGGTGTTTATCATAAATTATTAAAAAATATGCAAATTAACTGGGGTTTTATTTTTTTTTGAAAACTGTTTATTGTAGAGTTTATAAAAAAAAAACAAATAAAATTTGTTCAATCATTTCTCAACCAAAATTATGCACTAAACCACTTTTCTTTGCAAATATTTCACTGCACATACGTAGGATGACACACGAGGTCAACTTCATATTACAACCGAAAGCAACTGATATTTACAGATGGCGTATCTTAGCGCAGACATGAAAGAAAATTGTTTACGCCGCATATTTCTTTTTATGGGCTATCAGTACATGCATACCCTCATCCATAGGAGGGGAGTAAAAATAAAAACCTTAAATTTTCATCCACGGTGCATTGCAAAAAGAGCATAAAGCTGCTGGAAAAGAAAACACACTTCATTACGAACAGCAAACAAAATTAACTCAGCAAATATACAATAGATAGCGATTCATGAGCAAGTGCTGCAAACTTGCAATGTAAATATATTTGATGTTGACTGGAAAGCGATTTTCAAGGAAACAAATTTTTTGGAATGTTTATTAAGTATGTTTGTATGTAACGAAAGAATAATATTTATCCGATAGTTTTATATTAAGTAATGTAAAATAGAAATAACTGGAAACCCATTTTTTGAATGAAATTTTAAGAAAGTTTCAAGTTTTCGGTGTGAAATCAATTTTAGGAAGCTTTAGTTTTACTTAAAATAATGAATGTTTTCGAAACAAATGATAATAAAACTTCTTCATAAAAGCTTTAAAAAAAAAAAAAATTAATTGCATCATAAATAAATATATTTTTAATCCTTAAAAACAAAGACATCTAAAGCGTACAACATAAACTAATTAAAAACATCAAATAAATGTAAAAAGGTGTTTGTGCTTTCGTGCACGTTCCTAATTTTTAATCAAAATAACCAAGAATTGGTGCAACTTTTAATTTACATTGATAATCTCAAAAACCCATTGCGGCTCAATCTAATCCATCATCCCCAACACACGCAGTTTAATTGATTCCAAGTTTTAAAACAATATTTGATGTGCAATTGAAAACGCACCCCCTCATACACCTCCCCCAAAAATCATCGCAGTCACGCCACAGGCGTCGCTCACATTTGCCTATGCCTACACAGACGTCTTTCCATTGCATGTAGCACATATTTTACATTTTCACCATACAATTTGTTTGAACGAAACGAACGCTGTGTCGATATTCCTGTACAATATAAAATTATATACGTACTTGAATTTTGCGCCACCGCATTCCCTTAATTATATTCTTAGGCAAAATTAATTACACGGCTGATTCGAAGATACATCACGTTTCATATTACTTTTAAACTTTTCTGTTTACCATTAAATGTGAGTGAATGTACATTTATGTGTTTAGATGGGAACCTATTCAGAATTCAGACTATAAAGAGAGTATAATATGAACAAAAGATGGAATAGTGCACGAAATGCATCCATAGACAATAACTTGAATGGTTTGGTGGAGTGCAGGGATCTTATTTGAAATGTTATATCTATTTTTTTGGAATTATTCACAAATCTTGAAATCATAAAGGAAGTTATACAAAATAGTTTTGGATAAATTTACTAGTTAGAAAATTCCTTTCAACATCTTGTATGAATGTCGGTCATATTAATAAATATTTATCTCCGCATCTGATATACATCGTTAATCATAATTTTCAACATTTCTATTGAAATTTTAAATTAAAATATTTTTTTTAAATATTACCATCCATCAATTTCAATGATTAAACTTAAGAAATACGAAGCTGCCGTGAAAGCTGCAGTAGCATAACTATAATACTCAATAATATGTTTAATATTATAAGTCCAAATACCTTCCAGTTCGTCCATCCCAAGATTGTTAAAATAATAGTATTCTGTAAAGGTAAATCAGCAAAATTCTCTAGAAATTATCTGAAAGTGTACTCGTTTGATCGAATTACTTCACATCGATTCAATGATTTGCGAAATTATTGCAAAACTGATTTAAATGCCCATAGGAACTGCAGTGCACTGCTGCACGTGCCTGTCTAATTGCATTCCCATTAATCCGGCATTGACCACTACAATATGAGGTCCTATTTGTACTATGCTCATCAATGTTGTTGAGCCAGGAAAATGCACACAAAGCTGAATTGAATAACTTTGTCGCAAATAACCAGTGATGAATTTAATCGTAAATACACATTTTGGTGAATACAAAGGGAAGTAAATGTTTGTCAGCATTTAATTGTATGTGAATGTAAAGGCTATTACTAATACATCGTATTTGAAATTAATATATTGAACTAAGTAATTGATGATGCACACAAATGCAAATAAAACCACAATTTTAATCAATTTCTAGAAGATTGTGGTTTACACAAAATTCTTTGAATGCTATTTACTTATAATCTTAAATACATTACTTAAGTGCATTAGAAATGTACTTTTAACATAGAGGAAATATGATTCATTAAGAAACGTATTGCTATGAATGAAATAAGCATGAAGACGTTGTACATAATATAGTCGATCATTTACAGGCTACAGCCATGTGTGTTGCTCAATCCTCATAACATATTTAGTGAGAAGTTATGTGTTTTCAATTAATTGCAAACGAATGCCAAATGGGAAGCACTTTTGGAGTAAAATTATTGGCCCGTTGGAAGCTTGGTAATTAATTGCATAATAACGGTAATTGGCAGGGGGTTGAACCATTTAGGTACACCTATATTATGCTGCATTGTGTACACTAAATGACTGTCATTATTATGTTTGCCATATGGGATTGGATTATTAAATTAAAGAAATGGTTTCTGGACATACAAACACACATTCTTTGGAGTAATTGTGGAAGTAGGTAGAGGTGCTCGCAATGTGATGTGCTTTGTTGTGCCAGGACACAATGAGATTCAATGTGAAGTAGGTATTTATCAGTTAACAAAATAATAAATACAATTGTGTTTAGAAATAATTCACAAATGATTCAAACAATTATCTTTTGTTGTATTTAAATGAAACAATAAATTTTATCAATTTGTTGCATTTAATTGTAATGTCATTAATTTTAAAAATTAATTAAGGATTGATTTACAGCCCCATATTGAACATAAAATTTACTGTCAAACTTAAAATGACCAAAGTTAAAATCGTAATACAAATTCTAAGTGTTGACCAAATTCCTCCACCCTAAACGACTTTACCCGACAATATAATTTTCCACCATTATAAAATACACAAAAATGTATTAAAATTTCTCTCCAACTTGTATTAAAAGTTAATCAAATTGCAACATATTTCGTATATTTAAATATTTCCAAATCTGCACTCACATCTACCATTAAAAGGAAGTCAATTTCAAAAACTACAAACACCCCACACTGCTGCACATGTGTTTCAAATGTATATTTAGGGTTGCAACTGCATAACAGCTTAATGAGGGTTATGCAAAATCTCATAAATTTATTGCTGCAATTGCAAACACAACGTATTGCTACGGAAATGCAATTAACTCAAAATAGCCCCTTTGTGTAATGCATGAAGAATGTCTAGGATATATTGGTTGTTACATATTTGCATACACATTGCACGTATAACAGCACCGTTTGGCTTATTGGATGTAAAGATTATATGCTCACTTTGTTATTGTTTATTATACACAACATTGCAACTGATGAGGACTTCCTTTTTATACATACATCGATAATATAAAAATCTATACGATATTTTAATCATGCTTAAGCAAGCAGTGGGATGGCTATAAGAATACGCAAGTATTTGTCAACAATCTGGAAGTAGTTGTTGTATTTAAAAAAAGAAAAAAAATCCGCGAAAGAATATTGGTTCGTGAAAAAATTCACTAAATCAAAAATGGTTAAGGAAGTCGATGTGTTATGATTCGATAAGTAAAAACCCAAACAGAAATATGATCACCAAAAAATAAACCACAAAAACGCGATGGGAAAAATAGGAATTAAGTAAATCCACTTACAAAGAATTTTTACTGTTTTCTTTTATGAATTAAACGAAACAGTTGTGAATGTGCACAATAAAATCAAATTTCTTCATTATAACTGTCAGTACGTCATTAACTTTAACTTTATAAAACAGATATTGTTCCCTGGGGTTCTTAATATGAAGTTAGATTTCATTTAACATTATAGTTTAACTTTTAAAAAAACAAACTGTTTTCGATCAACGCATTGGTTTCTCCGCTGGTATTACATATTTCTTTAAATACCTTTTGAGGAAATAATCTTAAAAATTAAACATAATCAATACTACATGATTTTATTTGTAACAGATTAATCGAGCGTACAGTTACGGACAATAAGAGCCCTACATTGAAACAAGATTACCTTCGATTTTGGGGTTGTAGTAACCATTGTAATTTATATTTCTCTTCCTATATTTTACAAATATTAAGATAGAAGGGTTGGTTTCCATATTATAATGTTACTCCAAAGACGTCCAACGTTCATGAATCATGAATTATCTCTCATGAATAATTTCTTGATGTTCGCTTAATTGCCTAGTCTCTTTACTCATCTATCATTTAAATGCAATGGTGAAGCTACACACCGCACCCCATGCACGACCAAACAATATACACAATATGTCGATATTTGTAGGATTTGCCGGAGGCTATTATAGAAACTCAACATCAATTAGGATATTTTAGAGGTTTTCGGTAAACAATTTTGATTAGCAAAATCAAACACCACTATGTAAATTTGTCTAATATATTTTCCACAAACTTATTTTATTGAAACAATATGAAATAATTGCGGTTGATAATAAAAGGGGGAAATTGATCCGAAATTTCAGGCAATTCATCATGTTTAAATTAATAATTCCTTTGCATGAGTCGGGGACTTTCAAGTATTTTGTATAAGTACTGAATTTTCTCATAATTTATGATTATATCCTTAAAACGACGAAATTCTGTCTTGAATTAATGTTTTGGAATAAATTGTAAGTCAATTATTTAATAAAATAAAGTTATATCAACATTATGACGAAAAGCATAACAATTAAATTTTCTATAATTTTATTTTAAATCGTGGAAAATAATTACAAACACAACAACTGGTGTAAAATCAAAACCAGATATTAATTTCTGGGAAAGTATTTGTAAATCCTGCATTAATAAATTTGTGTATTTCATTATAACCAACTTTTTCTAATTCATTGTGCCTAATTCCATTGGTGAACAAATTTAAATTTGTTGTTATAAATTTTCCAAATAAAAACAACAATAACAAATGCAGAAAAATAACTAAACAAGTTGAAAAACAATCAAAAAAGTTAAAACGAGAAAAATTTCATTTGCGTTGAAATTGTCTATTAGCTACTCCCCTTCCTTGTTCATACCTTTCAATTCCTTTTATGCTGACAAACACAAACCGAAATGAAGGCTCGTAAAAATAAAACAATTCAATGTAACACCAGTTGTAGGTGAAATAAAACGATCTTATCTCCATAATTGTTTCTTGGACTTTGGAAACCACATAAAAAGTGTTTCAATAAAATGTCGATATAAAATATATTATGTACGAGTAGGTAGGTTTAATACATTGTGTGGAAATATGTGTACTGTTACATAACAAGGACATCAAGAGAAATAACTTCTCAGAAAATATTAAAAATAAAAGAAAATCATTAAATATTCAATTAAGTTTAAATAACATACGAGAATAAAAACACGACATATTATTAAAATTGCATTGCTGACGTTGAAAACAAGACAAACCTTAAATATTTGATTTCACGTGCATGTCAAAAGTCCTCATTGTTGAAGTCCTCCCAGCAGATGAGACTTCATTTTGTCTGTAATAAAAAAGGAAATGGTTTGAATTAAAAATTTGCGCTCTCTCGTAATTAAGAATAAGACGTAAGCTTTACGGGATAAACATAAAATAACAGATGGTTACAAGTCACGGTGGGTAGTAAGTAATTAGCATGCATATTGAAAGGAAAAACTCATCTCAAAAGCGTAGCAGGTGGAACATTAAACCACAGTGTAACAATTTAAGATTTAAATGAAATATTTTAAAATTTATTGTGCAATGCCACAAAAGAATAGCAAAACATTATCGAAAGGTCAACTCAACAACTTGATTGTTTTAATATTGCCCTTTAATAATATTATCAAAAACAACAAATAACAAAAATTGGTCAATCAATATAATGAAAGTGATTTAACTTATTAAAAATCAACCCTCAACTTCATAACTTCGTATTAACAACATGATTATTATTTGATCATCACAAAGCCATCACGTTTTTTCATTAGTTGCCATTAATGTTTTGGGCATTTTCTTTAACTTCTGTTTGTATTTCCTAATTTTATTCTACCCAATTTCATTGATTACAAGATTAAATAAAATAATGAAGACAACGACGATGATAAGATCATCCTTTTTGGGACAGTGCCTCCACACTTTCACCATTTGTTTGTTGAACAAAAAAACGACCAAATAACTTCGGTTGACAGACATCGTTTTGCTAATTTTTCTGTCTATTTTTGCGTGTATACACACTGTGCAAAAGATGCTAGTCAATGTTCAAGTTATATAGAAAACACAAAACCGCATGCTCAACAATCGCCACCTCATCATCATAAAAAATTCTCGAGTGCTTTATAATTAGTAAATTGAAGTGAAGAACCCTTAAAAGAAATTAAGAACAAGATGCGGCAGTAAAATTTTTGGCAATAAAGAGGGTGGGTGGTTGCTGGGGTTGGGGGATGTGTTCTGAGTAAAATGTGAATAGAAACTTTGTTTTCTTTTCTTCACATTTTTTGGTATAATTGAATTAAAATTGCTTAATTTTGTCGTAAATGAAATTTAAAAATCGTCACGTGCTGTCTTCCGGTGTAATTGGATGTACATTAAGGTGTTTGAATGGAAACTGCGGTTGGCGATAAGTGTGACGTGGGTTCTGCAATTCGTTATTAAACACAATTTTTTTTATGATTTTAATCACTTTAATTTAGGGACATTTTTGAATGGAAATGAAATTGGGGGTTTAAAAAAAAACATAGATTGCTGCAATTGCATAGAAATAGGTAATTATCATTTTTTTAAAGATGAACTACAATTTATTTTTAAAACAATAAATTTTTAAATAAATGCAAAATTAAAGTATTGTAAAATCTTTTAAATGTAAAAAGGATATTAATTGTAACAGAAAATAATTTAAAAAAAAAGTATCAACAAATTTTTTTTTAAATAAAGAAACACCCCAATAAAATAAACCCTTATTCTTCTCCACATCGATTTAAGCTTTCCATTAACGTAATGATTGATATTTCTGATCCTGACTTATATGTGCCTTACAGTTTCCGTTATTTCAAAAAAGCGCCATTTACGACAGATGATGGCACACATTACACAAAGAGGGGTTGAATAACGGTTATAAACATTACCAAGAGACAACAAATTGAGGCAAAATGCGAGACAATGTACACAAAACATATAAGGCATATTCTATGTGTTGGATTTTGCTTGCTGAAAACTTTACATTAAACAGTAAGAGGCTTTAGCTTTATATTTTATTTGCTCTATTGTATTATAAGGCCATCTTAATTGTTTAAGTGTATAATTACAACTATATATATTCGTATCATGTGCGGATGTTGTCAAAATTGACGATCAAAATATGTAAGTACCGGGTCAACTTAAAGAATCAACTGTTACAATATTAAAAGCTGCGACAAGAAACATAACACCAAAAGTTAAAAGCGATAGACATGTTCCTTTTCATTTCTAAATTAATATTATGTTGGCGTAAAATATTGTTCCACTCAACTTGTATCAAAACGCAAAAAAAAAAAATGTGAGTGGCGCTTTTCATTGTACAATACCATACACACACCAAAGACCACCCCGAAGGGCTTGTTGGCTTAATGACATCGCAATGATTCTCCGTTATGTTGGGCTTGTGCAAATATTGAGCAGCCATTTATATTAATTACACGCCATTATTTGCACCCATTCATATTTATACAGTATGGGGGTGGGGGGTTGGTTTTTTTTTCGAGTTCGCTCAACACAAATTGGTGTGCTCGTAAGTATGTCAGTGTGTGAATGTGAGCACATATTTTCCCAAGTCTTTAGTTTCACTTCCTTCACATATAATACATTATTTTTGCATGTAATGAAAGTTGTGAATGTGTGAAATGCTTTGGGGATGACACACAAAAGTAAATACAAACTGAAATGGATTCAAATCGGAGGCATTCACCCACATTCATACATACTATGTGTACATCACATTGTTTGCACATCAGCTCTGTCTACCATGGATGCTTCTAAATATATGCTGCAGTATTGATGTTTGATGAGCGTTTTGTGATTATCAGCAAACAAGTGGCATTTCATTCAAGCAAATTCATGAAATTAACGTCTAATCATGCAATAGATAGCACCTTAACGAGTCTAGAGTTTTTGTGTGCCCATCTTGCATAGACTGTGTCCGCTGGGTTCGTGTTTATTTTCATTTCTGCAAGCAATCAGCAGTTTCCTTGTCGCGAAGTTGTCTTATTTTGTATATAATAGTACTTGAATAAAATATAGGGCACATTCCAGTATCCACAACTTCGTACACATAGGGGGTGGGTGGGGTAGCGCCTTTACGCGTTCACTGCAATATATCGATGAGTATTTTCGTGCAAACAAATCTAAATATTTGTCGTGAAAATATGGGATAACACACAGTAATAGAATTGAGCGGAATTGCCTAAAGATACAACAAATCGATTTTGGAAATGATTTGAAATTTGTCGGTGGCTGTCGTGAACTCAATTGTGTTTGTATGCTCAATGCTCATGCTGGTTAGCATGGAATGACATCCAGCATGGCGCTGCGCAGCACACACAACACAAAGATGTTTGCCGATGATTTCAAACCACCCAGCGGCAACTTGCTTATGATATTAAGTTTGTCGATTTGGTTCCAGCCAAAAACTTATGCAGTTATGTAAAAATCAGTTAAGGATTATTATGTAAATACTTGGTTCAAGTAAGCAAAGCAATAGCGTCGGGGTTAATCTGACACAGTGTTTTGTTCATACAGACATAAGTATATTAAACCATGCGACTATATTATGTTGTGTACAGTTATACAAGTCAAATCTTGTGAACTCCCACATCTCTAATGAGTTTAACTGTACACTCCAAACATTACTTGTATAAAAGTTTTAGATTCGGTAAACTTTTCTGCAAGAACAACTTAAAATACCCATTTTAACTTGTTTCTGGTAAGTATATAAAATCTCCGCAGTGCTGTCTTCTTTGCAAGAGTCTAGCGTGGATGTTTTTCTTTTTTTTTACATTGATTTTCCTCCTCCTGCATTGTGTTTATTTTCTAATTAGATTTCTGCAAATTCGTCGAAACTGTCTAAAAGTTATGGGGTCATTGTGAAATAATCTGAAACACCTTCAACCCCTCGTATAGTATGTTATGTTTGTCAAATTAAAAATGGATTCATGGTAGGGAGGACATGAGAAGAACTTATAAAAAAATCAGAAATAAAAAATTTGGAAAAATATTTCAACTAGGGAATTTGTCCGGAATAGATTGTCAGGATTAGAATTTAGAAATAAAAAAAACTTGACCGGAATAGAACAGAACCTAATATAAAACTGAGTGCATAGTAATAACAATTATGTGAATGCTAACTATTCCAAAATTACTTGCAATTCTTATCCGTCATTCTCTTACAGTTCACCACAATCCAACCCTATTTCGCAATTCTTCCACGCTATTAACTACACTCCTGAATTGCCCCCTATATTAACTTTGAGTACAACAGGGGCGATTGTCGATAACGTGCCAAAACACTAATAACATATATCAGTCTTGAATTTGGAGCACTTCCATTACAACACTGCAAATTCGTTGCATGTTCCCGCATACATAAGAATCGCACCAGGGACAAGGGTGAATATAATATAGGTACATTGTACAATGAAAAACAAACACGTATCCTTCCTTCATGGGGATATGAATAAATCGAAGTTGGATAAAACCGCAAACAGCGCACGAAATGACCGAAACAATCAACATTTAAAAACGTTTACAAATCAAATTCCCAACCAAAAATTAGACACGAGGTATATAGTACATATATATATTGGTATTATTTAAAAGGCATTGGCGGGGGTGACTTTGCTTCCACGTCTCCAGTATATAGGATATATTCCACACTGCATGCAAAAGGCAACCGCAATTCTCTCCACATACATATTAAAACCCGGCAAAACTACACTATTTTGCATATTTTTGGTGGGCGCCACGCAGAACGCGGATGCCGCACACATAAAAATTCCACACGCGTACTTAAATGGTAATGAAATTGTAATTTGTTTCGACCGTGTTACAGGTTACATGGCCCCCGTAGGGGATGAATGCCACAACGAACGATGGCATAAACATGCGGGGCCTTATGCTGTGTTATGCTCTCGCATGTATAGCTATCCGGTTGTACAATGTTAGAGAACTCTGGGTTATCTACCCACCACCCATTTGCAAAAAATATTAATCTGTATACTCGGAAACATTCAATTTTTGCAGCTCCATACATTTTCGTTTTTAATTGAATTACTCCAAGAATTACATTGTTTGCTGTGTAGCGTGCGCGATCGATTGAACGGAGCAACGAGAAATTTTATTTTCATAAATTTTATGAGAATTCAACAACAGTAGCTGAATAAGGTACATGCAGGGAAGCACGTATTTAAAGAAGCAAGAGTATGTTTTTTTTTTTTTCGTTCCAGTTCTCATCCGCATGGTGCTGGCTGTGCCCTGTTTGCTTTTCGAATTCTTTATTCATACATCAACGTACATATATATTTTATACTTTATGTCTACTTGTGTAGCCGAATCACGAAAGTCTGCCAAGGCTGATTGTTTTGTAATACGCCAAGGGGTATTTCAGCGATTGAATTGAAATATAATTAAATTGCAGTTACGTTGAGTAAGTTAACGCAAGGCAAATTGATTGCTGCTTCCTGTTGACGCGAGCTGCACAAGACAATGTACAATCTTATAAGGGCTGAACGATGTTTGGAAAAAAAAGGATCTATTTCTGTTCTTCATTTTTTATCAATATTTTTATATCCATCACGTTCAAAATAGCATAAAATAAATCCTTAGAAAATAGAATGAATTAAGATAAGAAGCTACCTCAAATAAATTAAAATCATGATGCTGTTAAATCTCATTTAAAACCTTACCTCAGTGCAATTTGTGTGCAAAAACAATTTTAACTATCAACAACCATCTTGCTCTTTTATTTCAATGCCATTTGCGATTTATGCCTACATTTATGCACCACCGAGAAAAGGCATAGATATTCTAAGAGACGACGCTCTTTATCGCAATCATCAAACAACTTTGTAAATAAAAAGATGATAATCAGACTGAGGTAACTGTGTGCATCATAGAAGAGCATTATATGTATTTTATATCCGACCACTTCTGTCAAATAGATGCACATTGCACACTGCATATTATGCCGTTGACAAAGTCGCCACTACACATGCGTTATATAAAGCTGCAGTACTGCAAAATGGCAAAAGCTTGATATCGTGTATTCATGGCTCGTTATGTGGAGATTAGAGCAACAAAATTTTAATGAATTATATTTGCTCAGTGGAATGGAAAGCAATTCAACACCAACACAGTGTAGTTAATTGCATTGTCCGTAGAATGCAGAATGTTTGATTTTGCTTGCAAAATGAACAAGCTAATCCAAGATAATGAATGGAACGGAGTGGCGGTTTACCTTGTGAAATAAACGGCTTTAAATGTTATGACCTTTATTGTTTTAAAGACGACACATTTATTCCATATATTTATGAATAGTTATTTTAATCAAAATCCTAGCAAAAAAAACTATTTGTATAATTTTACACGTGCAAATTGTTTGTAAAGTTAAATATCCAAACAATAGCATTTATTTATAAATGTTTTGGCGTCTCAAAACTAAAACTAAATTAAATGACGCACACATCATGCATTTAATAATATCAAAAGATGCACAAAAAAACAGTTGGTTGGCCGAAAACAATGCTTTAAAAAGCGACGCAGTTGACAAAGCTTCATTAATTCCAAATATAAATTCATACTATTTAAAAGGACAGATGGAAATAAACAACCCCTAATAGCGAAGCTTTTAGTGCGACAAATGAAGATATATGCTGTAACAGTAAGAGCATTTCATCTTGTGTGCGGTCGATTCGTTGGGTTGCGTCTTCGCAGCTATTGTACAATAAAGCGACCCGCATTGTTTGTTTGTTTAACGCTCTTAAGGTTACTTATCCGCACATATAGACGTGTTTATATTTCACTTATACATGGATGGGTGTAAAATGTTGAGCATTGTACGCTTTTTTTTTTTTTTGCTTTTTCCAAAATGTTGAAATACAAAATGGTTTTAGGACATAATTCTTAAGAATTGAATTTTCCATCTACAAAAATTAATTGTTGTTTAAGACTAAAATAGGAATTACAATAAAATATACAATGACTCAATTGCATAAGTTCAATCGAATACTCTGTATTATGTTTGTACATAAAATCTAAATAATTGAAATACAACAAATCGATTTTAATCAACACAATACGAACAAGTCGACAATCATTCACCAATTTATCTCAATTAGTTGTTAAGTAGATTTTGGTTATTTGTGACAAATCAATTGCAGCCCCACTATAATTTGGGGTGTGAACTGAAGCACTTGCCACACATTGACGACAATCGCTTTATAGTTTATGTCCTTCCTTCCAAATTTTATTATCACTATTTTATTACATGTTGAATATTATTAAAGACAATAAATTTCTAAGTACATACTATTGCTTTGTTTGCTACACACAAAATATCAACATAAGTTTTGTTTCATTTTAGTTTATAAAAAAATTTCTTTCAAGGTTACTTTAATATTCATTAAGACAAACAAGTGTGAAATATAAAACACCCCATGAATTAAATTCTGAAACTATATTAAATCTTTATTTATAAGTGTTGGAAATATTTTTAAATTAAAATTCCATTCCATCCTGTTGTAATAAATAAAATAAATGATTTTCGTATTCTACAATAAAATATGGAACATCCATTGAAAAGGTTTTTTTTTGCACAAGACCAAAATTATAAAGCTTGACTGAGCACTGGGCGGTTTGAACTGAGTGTGTGTGTGTGTGCTATTTGAATTCAGCAAATAAATCCGGAACTCACATCGCACGACACACTTACATACACACACACACACACATATTCACACACGCCATTTACAAAAATGCGATGGAAAATACGAATTGCGGAAAAATGAAGAAAACATGTTTCTTAAGGATTGCTGAAAGGTCACCTGTTTTTGACCTTTTCTACACTACAGTAAGCATAATCTACAAGCCGCAAAAAAAAATGATAACAAAATTATTTACGTGAACGTGAAATGTGGGAATGGGTGGGAAAAAAAAAACACAAAATCCCAAACCAAACAGTGAAAATATAATAAAAGCTTTCCATTTTATTAGTCGCTTCCTGGTGAATGCGATTTAATTTGTTATACTCACACTGTGCACAGCCCAAAGCATTATAATAATCGAGTAAGGGCTACACTATGCGCGAATATGGGAAAGTCAAAAAAAAAATTCTGCCAAAAAAATGCTTGCCACTTTTGGAATCTTTTATGATTATAGATTAAAAGCTTTTTAAATTCGACAATAATTAAGATTAAACATATACTTATATTGGCATTGAAAAATTAGTATTATGGATGGCATAATTTAAAGATTGAACATACGATTTTACCGAATTGAAAGTTTTTAAGAATGAAAACTAAAATTTTTAATGAAATTACGTTCTAAAACAATGCGACTAAATTGAATGCCTTAATTTAATTGAACCCAAGAAAGTAACAAATTTATTTAATATATTTTATTAAGTCTCACACTGGCCAAGTTGAAGTGAATATCTTCAACATTGCCAAGACTTACAAGACAAGATAATCATCTACACGCAGGTACTTTCTTCCAAATCACCAGCTCCTGTACAGAACACATGTACGAGTGTCTAGTTTTTAGTTACGTTGTGCTTTCATGACATCAAATATTTAATCAGTTTTAAATGAGTCTAGACATTAATGCACTCAGCACACCGTTGCAATGACAATCTTGTGCACATTTTCAACTTTTTTTTTGCACTTGTAAAATTTCTTCAATTCTGTAGACAATGGATCTTTACAAGTCTAGTACATATATCCATTTGTGTTGTGAAGTGGCTGTGGGGAAAAAATATTCATGCGAGAATGAGAGTAGTATATAGTTTTGTATTTACACTTTTTGTGTTAAAGTTCCGATATAAAGTGTTGAAGAAAAACCTCAAGCAAGCTTTTAAAATTGTTTTTGTGAAATGATCTTATTTCCAATACAATCCAAATTATTATTTCTTCATCCTTTTTATATTTCAATGCAGATAAGGGTGCAGTGCAAAATGATTGATAACTTAAGTCATCAAAATAATCATTCAACGATTGTCAAACGAAAGACGTCTAATCATCCGATTTAAAAAGAACCGGTTTCACAGCATTATGACAGGCTTTCCTTTGGTTAAATTCGTAAATATTTGCAACCGTTTTATTCGTTTGTCTCCCTTAAAAATGTCATGTCACATGCATTTACATAAATACATTTTACACCCACATGTATTTTGTGACAGCAATTTTTTATAATAATTTTAGCAGCACCCATATTTTTCTACAAAACATTCCAACCCCACATCCGAATAAAATCGCAAAACACATCAACCATTCATGATCCAAAATATATACAACAGTTGATATGTGTGTGCGTGTGTGTGTGTTTGCGTGTGTGTCAGTGCATTTTAGCGCCAATGATAAACATTATTCTTTTGATAACGAATCGTTTGACTATGCGGAGAGTGTATGAAGATAACATGTGAGCACACAAAGAACTGCCTGTTCCTTTTGCACGATTCTTGCTTTTAACAATTTTTGCTGTTTATTTTCATCACCCGCGTTCAGCAGCTGCTGTCATTTCATGTCTGGCGAAAGGGAAACGCTTTTATCTTTTAACTTTATTTTAAACAAATACAGTGCAAATGCATTTCTCATTTCCTTTGGCAAACAGCAGATAAACAAACAAACGGTGCACCTGACAAGTGCACTTTTCATTTCAGTGAAACTCAGGTGGGATGATTCAGGAGTTGTTTTTTTTTATTATTATTTGCTATAGGTACTTTATTGCAGAAGTACACAACATAATCTTTTTTTGCTTCTTATATATTGTTAAAGATTGTGCTGTAAGTACATAGACTTATTCAATTTAAGCGTTACCGCTTTACGTATTTGTTGCTGAGTGCTTTTTCATTGAAAGCTTTGACATACTTATTGTGCTGCAGTCGAAAGTAAATAAAAGAATTACAAACTATTATCTTAAATACACTTTATTTAATGATAAAAAAGACGTGCTTTAGGGATAAAATGAGCACTGAACAAACATACCAATTTAATAAGGATCAAATGTAATTATATAGTAAAGTGATACTACGAAACTTCTTGAACTACTTGAGTATAAAGCAATTTAAATTACATCCAATTTAGTTTTATAAGTTAAGTGAAGATTTCAAAATAGTTTAAGATCCTAAGATATTGCTTATAGAAAAATATGTCCTTTTATGTCTAACGTACATAATTATTGCGTGATAAAACCTAAATAACTAAAATGATTTATAAAAAAAAAAAAAAAAATCCTTTCACATAAAGTTTTGGTCGTTATTGTGGAATGTCGCTGCATTACGATTTAAGCAGAATATGTGCGCTAAACAAACGTGTGCTCTGGAATTCAGAATTGATTGTCAATATATGAAATTTCTGGGAAATTGGAATCACTATTTTACTATCTGAATCCAATATTTATGTGTGGGTAGAATGTACGGAATATAACTGGGAAATTCCTGCCTTAATAATTCCCACCATTGTGGCAACGGATAATGGTTGAGACTGGAGAGAGCATTTCTAGAATTTGAAAGTTACTGATGCTTTTATTTTACACTCAGTTTTGCGGTCCATGTTGATTGCAGTAATATTTTCTTTTTGAGTGAAGGATTTTGTAGCTTCAACACAATTTTACTAGACACTAATAATTTAATAATTATTTGTTACAACAAAATTGATTTTTTTGTTACAATTTAGAATTTATGGCTTAAAATGCATATTTTATTGAAATAGAAATTTTCATATTCCATTTGAGATCCATTAAATATTTAATATTTGATTCCTTTAACTTTGCTTTCTATTTTTTATGAGTTTATTCTTTTTTTGTGATGTTACCTCCGATAAAAGCTATTGTATTACTCGATGTTAAGGTAAATCAAAAAACGATGTCAACAACATGGAGCACACAGCTCCTGGTTGTATATCCCCGCATTTCATTTTGCTTTCAGTTTTCCACGAATATAATAATTGCAGCCGGAAGGAAGACAACGTAAAATCTGAATAAAGCATTGAACGGAAGCAATTCCATATTAGATGAAAGCATGAAAATGAAATCTATTGTAAAAAAAAAATGTAACAGGCATCATAATCAACGCCTGCGTCAAACGCAGACAATGAAATATCAGACGATACAAAAAGAGACTCCTCTTAATATGTCACGCGTAGTATAATATAAAAGATAATATAATAAAAACTGCAACGTTTGCTCTACATATAATTGTATTTGTGAATTCTTGTCTCCCAGACTAGTGACATCCCTTTTATGTTGTCACATTGTCTTGTCACAACAAGAATTTAATTAACAGCAACAAAATGCTAACGCATTACAGCGTTTAGCTATTGATTAAGATATTAAGAAAAATACTGTTACTCACCAACACATCATCATTGGGGGGGGAATGATCAATTTAATGTCCTCAAGGACTAGACACCCTTCAAAGCCCCCTTAAATACTGTCACCCATAAACGCAACACCTTTATGTTCCACAAAGCATTTTGTTCTTTACGATCCCAAATGATCTGTCCAAATCCCCTATGTGGGCACAAAAGATAAATGTTGAATACAATGTGGAGTATGTGTAAGGGGTTGAAAAAAGAATGACACAAAAAATGTAGCCACAAAAATTCACATCGCCTGACGCCGCCTCGTTTTATCTATGTCATGACTTCTGACAATATATAAACTCCAACACATAAAATATGTGTGCACATTATAACTCCTCGGAAAGCTATTCCTGTCTCTGCAGAGACAAATTTCATTTTTGATTTGGTCAATACATAAATAATAAAAAAAAAAAACTACGACGCAGGGTGAGCGAGCTGTGAATTTATATACGTTAGTTGCTTAACTACAATTTAATAAAGTTTTTGTGAGATTGGGAAAATGTATGAATAAACTTTGAATTTGTGTACCATTATTTATTGTTTTTAATTCTTTCTTTTATTGAAATTAGCGATAATATAAAATATTTTAAAAATCAATCTTTGAATTATTTTTATTATGAAACTATGACCTTCAATTTTCAATTTTTAACCTTTAAATGTTCAGAAAGTTTTCATATATTCTAACTATCTATAATAATGTTAAATTTTTATTTAAAAATTCAAGGTTTCTGGAATATAAAAAGAGTTTCTCTGAATTTTCCGATTTAGACCTTAACACGTTTGGGACTTTTTAAATTATAAAATACTTTACTTATAAGCGAAACAATTTTTTTTCATTTTGTGTGGGGTTACTGAGTTTGAAAAAAAGTGGTTTTTCAGAATCCACCCTCTTCTTTTTGCCCGAAGGAACACTTTTAGGGATACAAGATAATTGCAGTTTTTTTTTAGAATACTTTTACCTTTTTAAATTGTTGTGAAAATGAACAAAATTGCAGAACTCGTTTTGGAGCATACAATCGGAACAGTTTTTTGGCAATAACTTGACCTTGAACAAAAAAAAGCAGTTTCTTATTTTTTCTCCCAATATTTTTTATATAAGTTTAATAAACATCGGCTAAATAGTTTCTGAAATAAAGCGATGGCATTGCCACTCTTTTATTCAAGAGTGTCAAAACGAGACAAAACTGCATCCTTAAATTTTTTTCCGAAAACGTTCGAAATGCGAAAATCTATATATGCCCTTGGGGTCGTGTATAAATTAATATACATCCAGAAACCAATAGAAAGCACATTCACGTACATGCACATGACAGGTGGAGGTTACTTCTCATTACGTTTGTGTCGCCGTAGGAATAATCACTGAGGAGCATGCGCGTTCCTGACCTACATATGCTGGTTCAACCATCATGTAATTCAGCCATGTGTCGCTAATAGAAATATAATCTTCCACCTGGCAGTGGCATTCTGATCCAACCCAATTTCAAGTAATATTTTAAACGTTTAAATGTTTTTGGGAGACTAAAAAATACGTTAAGGTACATTTTTTTTGCAAATGTTCCAAATAAATAAAAAGGGGTAAGGGTAGCAAAACCACAAAAAAAAAATTCATACATTTAATATTAATATTGTTTCATCTTCAGTGCAATTTGTCAGGATCAGAAATAACGTGAAAATGAAGGAGGAAGGGTGCACAAAAGTGGGGTGAAAACACTGTACGAACCCACATCAAATACATTAACATTAAAGTATAGATTTCGTGTGAGTTGAGCATTAAGTCGGTGCCACATGAAGATTTTGATAAAGTTTTTTCCCCTGCACGATTACTTTTTCACGTGTTTTCCCTCCTCCACACACCCCCACCAATCCCATTTGTGTTTGTGTTGTTTTCATCCGCATAAGCGTACCTACAATTTACAAATCTATCCAAAGATATATTATGGTCGTTCATACATATACGCACACACACACACACACACACACACACACGCCAGTCGACATGCGGTTAAGCATATTGTTTCGGTTCGCTTGTTTTGCAATCCCTTTACATTTATATCTCCATTATTTCCATAAGGGATGAAATTCTTTCCAACGGAAATAAGCCTCTTCTAATTTAATATAATCTACCAACACGCAAAGCGCGGTGTTTATTTATATTGTGTGGCAATGGCATGTAATCGGCACACATATGCACTTTGTACAATATGTATAGGAAGAAAGGACGCCAGCCGTATTATGTGCATCTTTGACTAGACTTAAACATGGTAAATCCAAGATTGTCATTATATCTCTACACATAAGGCATAATAAATAGTTTCGTGCCCCATTTAATAATGCAGATATGTACATAAACATAAGTGAAAGCATATCGTGTACACTTCATCAGTGATTTAAGAAACAATAAGTCCAATCCCTTCCCCCTAAAGCTTTCTTGTTGAACGGATATATATTTATGTATATGCATTTATATTTCCCACTACCCCTATTTAGACTTTAACCACAATCCTACTCTATTAAATACTCAAATGAAGGCAACAACGAAATAATATAACAGTGTTTTCATTGCTCTTAAAATTCCACAAAATTTAGGGTTGTAAATTGTCTTAATTAATCACACTGTTTTTCATTTTGGGTGTATTAGTTGTATATTATTGTATGTCTTACACGCTCACTCACACAACTGTTTCGTATTCCTATAAAGGCAATTCAAAAGCGAACACATATTATATTTGATGATGTACATGAACAGAATTAATGTCTGGCAAAACATATGAATGCATGATGTTTGCTTATTTAATGTACGTGCACGTGTGTTTTTGTTCTATTGATAATATAGCATGTAAACAATTCTGGATTTTATACTTGGTAAAATAAGGGATGAGGGTTTATAAATACAATACAATAGAAAATAATATACAATATACTGCAGAAAACGCGATCTCACGCTTCTGTTGACAAATCCAATGTAAGATTGTTTCTATTTCGGAAGTTGGTTCTTTGCACGTTGTGAGAAATCAGGAGTACGTCGCGTCACTTTGTCACAGTGGCAAATGGTTGAATGTGCGGCAATCATTTTGTATTTTATTGACAGTTGTTGGTTTTGCTTTATAATTTGGTTTGTATAATAAGTGGATCCCCATTTGTGAGTTTTAAATCAAATTGTTTAAAATTACCTAATGGAGTGTGTTAAATGTTTTCGATTTAGTTCAGTTTATCAATATTTTGTTAAGTCCCTTTACGAAAAATAATAAAACATAATATAAATATATTTATAAAAATAATTATGTGATTGCGGAAAACTGCGAAAAAAATTGCGGTTCGTAAAAAAAAAAAATATCAGCATTTGATTATTAAAAAAACACTTTCATAAATTTTTACACATTTTTATTAATTGTAAGTTTAGGGTTTTAAAATGTTTTTGTGCATTCTTAAAGTTCTAATCAAATGCACACACTCACACACACTCAAAGCATTCCTTTTGCCAAACTCTTCTCATAAATAATATTGTTCAAATTCCAGCAATATGCATACACATTTTATAGACGTATAACAAACTATATAAGGTCCACGATGAAAAAGAACGCATTTCCAATTCCAAACTCGCAGCTCAACCCCACACATTTCACCTCCCCCATTTTAACACCACCCTTTCTGTTCAAGTATTTATATGATGAAACTTTATGCAATTTCTCAATTGCAAAACTATGTGCGAAATTTCAAAAATATCGGGGCCATACATTTTTATGAATAAAATAGCCTTGCCTCCCCCCCACAAACACACCCATCCCAATCATCTCATTCATTTTATCGCATTCAATAAAGATTTCAATTGACCGAAAAAGCTCATAATGTTAAATGCATTTCGCCGCAGCTCAAGTGCATATAATGCCATAACAGTTTGCCGTCGATTGCATCTTTTTGTGTGAGTGTGTGTGTGTGTGTGTGATGATAATGTCGCAGATATTACATATTATTATTATTATTATGTGAGAGACCGTTGCACATTTAAAGGAGTTGTGCTTATTTGAATATTATGAACTTTGCGATTATGGTTGCGGAGTAGTGTGAGTTTTGCACAAATAGAAACAAGTATGCAGTTAGAAATGTCACAATATTAATTCAGTGTATCGTAAGCAATAAGAATTTGAATTCATTTCAATTTTCAGACAAATAGTTTATTTAATGATGTGTAAGATGTTTTAAAGTTTGCAAAATGGTTTTTAAAAAATTTATTTAAAGAGGAACATATTTTATAAATTAATTTAAATTAATTCTGAACTGTACAATAACATTTTTTCTTCCCTTCTTTTAAATATGAAAAAGGAAAATGCCCCACAATCTATAAAAAAAAATAGACAAAACGAAGGTGTTTAAGCTTAAAGCAAATTTAACTTTTTCTCCACCATCTCTCCCACTCCAGAAAAAAATGAAATAGGGGTGGTATTTTCTGTACTTCATTGCCATACTGTAAAATTTAAAAAAAATCATGAATTAACTCTTTCAGCAATCAGCACTTCATACTATTTTAAGTAGGAAAGTTAAATTGCAATACGTACGAGTATATTACGACAAGTTATGTTCAAGTGAGTGACACCATAATACACCTCCACAATTCATTCCTAGTTATAAACCACCCCGCAAGCTTATGGTTGAAATGCAATATTTACAGAAATTTTATTTCACAATCGCAAAAAACCCTGGCAAGAGTGCGGTGAACGCATATCCTTTTTTTATTTTTTATTTATAATATGTTCAATAAATTCAATGCAATTTTTGTCACATCATTCATGTCATTTCAATAAATGCATATGCATGCAAACTGAATCGGAAAATGGTTATTCTTTCTGCCACACACATGCAATATTCATTTACTCCTGAAATTCAAATGAGATGAGAATACAGCGTGGTGTACATGCTACATATTTATGTTATGTGGCACATATTATGCACGATTTTCAAATCAAATTAAACATTTTCAATTTGAATTTTTATGTGCACGCGTTTATTCCTTCGTCCTTACTCAATGTGCACGCAATTCACATTGATGTACTTATTGTGACTTATAATGGAATTTGAGTGTACAATTATTCTTATCATCCTACAGTGCAGCTCCCGTTTTCCCCCATACCAATTTCACCACACTGCACAGACGTCATGCCTCCCACTACATTCTATATTGAAGCCGCACATTTTGAGATGTATTATTATTATGTTCAAGTGAAGCATGACTTTGTTGTTTTAGCATTGTATTTGTTATTTCACATTAAAATATAATTTTATTAGAAATGATAACCACCCCTCATCCACAATTTACAAAGCACACACACACACACACATTACACACATAATATCTAATGTGTGATTTCAACTGTGAGCACAATTTCATTATCATATCGCCATAAAGTAAAAGTCGTTGAATGTTCACTATAAAGTATAAATATAAATATACTGTATGTAGATTGTGTGTGAGGATATAAAAGCTGAATAAATAGTTTTGTGAGAAGATTGGGGAGGGTGGGTGAGATTTAACTATATATTTATGCGCCAGCACATATAGAAAATCTAGGGGTTAGAGTTGAGAGGCAAAAGCGAGTCGAGGTCAACACATTTCAGCCACATTATAAAACGTTGCTTTGACGGGGTTGCTGGCTGCTGCTGTTGCTGCTGCTGCTGTATGAACTAAACTTACTACACTGCGTGTATACATTGGGGTGGTTATATGAGGAGTGCATATATGCGTTTATATATTATGGTAACATCCGGACAGCGATGATAATCCATTGTGTGTTTGCATAGCGGCTAGTACATATATTTCGCTGTATTGGAAGCATATCGCTTGTGTGGTATGTTGTCGATTTTATGGCGCTGAATTTGAAGCATTAGCGCTTTGTAATTCCGAAATTTGTTGAACAATTTGGAACGCATAATATGAACGTTGTAGCGCGTTGTTTGTTTGCACAAAATGTTTGCTGAAATAAATTGGGTATAGTACAGCATCACAGATTGTGGAGGAGTGGGTATTGTCAGTGAATAATTTTATTACTAGTAGTTGTGTCCTGTGGTATAAGGATATGTCAATGTTTAAGTACTTGTTTTGAAAATAGTTTTACAACAGTTTTAAGATGTTAATATAAACATTTTAGAAAAAAATTAAATAATTATGTAAGGACTATAAGGATTTAAAAAATCAATCAAATTTAGAAGATTAAAATTTCACCAATTTTTAATAACAATTTTAAGCTTAATCATTAACAACCGAAACAATTAATCTAAATAAAACCATAATTTAAAGATATTTAAAATATTACACCCCCAACCCTTAACTTTATTTTGCAGCTATTAAAATCTCATTAATTAATTTCATCCCGTCACCGATTCCCGTCATTACTGTAATTGTGTCGGTACTTAATTAAAGATCTAAGATTAATGTATTTTACAAAATAAAAAGCAGCTCATTTCTTGTTCAGTGAGAATAGCTCCATTTTATTTTATATAGAACGAATCCGATGCTGCTATAGAATTGTATAGTAATACTTCCGTCTTTCACATTATTGCATCATGTATCATTAAATTTTATAATATTTTTTAGAATTACATTTTCCAACAGTTTCCTAACGCACCATATAAAAGGCTGACAGTAATGATTAATGGTTTGATGTGGAAAAAAAACCCCGAGGCTATTAAAACACAACTAAGCTTAATGTTTGTGATGCGGGTGGATTTAATACCCATCAAAAATTACATGGCACAAAAATGACGTTGTTATTATGTTATTGTTTTATTGATAATACTGTGTGGTGATATTTCACATAGTTATGAAGGGCGGAACCACTGGAGATAACTAGAATAATTTAAATTGTTGCAATAAAAAATATTCCAAGGGAAAATAAAATCTAATTTGTTTGGAAATGTGTTATGGCTAGTAAAAAATGTATTGTTTATAATAGATGGTTGTGTCTAAGGACTAATAACACTAATCTATTAATTGTTGTAAATTAAACAGTTATAATTAGGAAATAGAAATAAAATTCTGAAGCCTTCAAATTCCGTTTGATTTAAATTTTACAGGAAATTAATTAGGAAAATTTCAAGGTCATACAATTAAATTGCTGCAATTATAATATAATCCTGCGCATTTTTCGCTATTATATAAAGTAATAGATTTTGACACGCAACACTTGTACGTGTGTAATATACTTGTTACATGTACGAGTGCATATACGAGCATATATTGCAACGTTAAGTCGCACTGTGAGTTCTCTTGAAAAACACATAATAAAATCACGTTTTACATCTACAAGGGCATGACTCATGAGTGGAGAAGATGTGCGAGTGAAGTACCGTTAGAAGTGAAAGATTCGATTCTTCTGATTTTGGCAGGTAAGTGTGCTATATATACAATATACATATATTTATATATAATATACGTATGTGCTGATTTAGCCGAGTGAATCGAAGTGAAATAACATCGTTAACACTCTCTTCCTATACAATCACAATTCACTTATGTCGGTACCTAACATACTACACCTACGTCTACGATTTATATTCAATTCAATTGTTTTCACATTTTCACACGCAAGAAATATGTTCCAGACTTACTGCACCCACCCTTAGTGTAATATATTTTAAATTAATTAAAATTAATGTCACATACATAGATATAATGCAGTGAGAGCACATATTACTTCTTCATATTTAATGAGTAAAAATTAAGACACAATGGAATCACATTAATGTGTGAAAAGAATGGGAATTGATTTGTGTAAAAAAAGCAAATAAAAGTTATGTGTAGTTCGTTTTTAATACATTGTGCCTACATGACGTGCTGTAGGATGTGAATTTTACATATACGTACTATATACGACTCATTTTCTGTCAGTAATATCCTTTTTATTTTTTCTCATTGCCCCTGTGGCTTTTTCCTTCCTTTAATTTTTATTTTATTTCGCTATTGCTGCAGATTCCATTCTCTCGTTCTATACTCTGGGCGCTTCCTTATACATTTTTGTCAAAGACACGGAAATGGTAAACTCAAACTGTAAAGAAACGTAATTTGCATAAACCGTTCGTTTTAGCAATTTTTTTTGCGCTGTCTGTTTCTACACTTACACGTTGCTTTTCTCGCTGTGTGCAATTTCAAAGAAAATGTACGACATTTGTAATTCTTTAACTGGGTACAGTGCAAGAACGTGAATAAATGTTTGGTCGTGATTTTGCTTGCCATATATTATATGTATGTGTATTCATTGCTTTTCTTTGCGCCCACCCCCCGTCATCCCCCATGAGCGGTGTATTGTACGGGCGCAGAGCGCAACGTTAACTGTTAAGCCGGCACCCATTCACAATATACATTATACTGCCACTGCACGACGAAAATACCTATATATTTAAATGTCTAAATATAATGGTAAAAGTCAGGAATATAATATCTTGGCTTCATAGCATCCATTGTCTTCAATATTATGAGTTATTAGCCAACGGTACGGAAGGAATACTGTTTTTGACTCTTTGAAATTGTTGGACGGGACCGCTTTTCTTGTACAATTGCACAACAACAAAATTGTTTATAATAAGAAAAATGTAAGGGGTAAAAAGGCTTCCTTGGAAAGGCAAAACACGGAAGGTGAAGCTAAAAAATTAATTACAATAAAGTCAAAAGTTTTGACTACATATACTATATAAGTGGGGAAGAACAACAATGTGCAACGGCGAAATGAAAATATGTATTTATGTATGTGTAGAGGTCGGTACCTTATATAGTTAGGTATAAATGCGTGGGCTATTAAATAGAAGGGTGAAGAAAACTGAGAAACTGAAAGCCGTATCTTGAATATGTACAAGTATAATGCAGGCATAAAACGAAAAAATTTGCCAGAGCTGTTAAAGGACGCGCATAGGAAGTCGCTGGGTAATACAATTTCAAAGCAAGTGTGCTAACTCAACGTTGGTTGTGTTTGCCTTTGATGATGGTGTGCTGCCTTTCCCGGCAGTAATTAATGTTTTCACTGAATGAAATACCTTTTGCCTCAGACACTCAATCCGGGGAGAGCACAGTTGCAGTTGACTGTCTTTCATAAACTTATATTTATAGCACAGCTTTTGTTGCGGTACCACTTTTATGTGGAATGTGAGTGTGTATTGCATTTTTCTTTATGTTATTTTAAATATATATTTCTGTTGTAAAATGCCACAACAGCAAGAATACACAAAAAGCTCAAGGATCATGTATATATAAGCTGCAATTCCTGTATTTTTTTTCTGTGCTTTTATGTAGATATTATTTTTATTTTGTGCAAGTTTGCATTTAAATTAGTTATTCTCTTGAATTACATAAAATATTTTAACATTATAATTTATTTATGCAATGGTAAGGTTGAAATTTATTTTCGGAGACATAAATTCCGGAGTGAACGGTTCCTTTTTTTAAATGTTTTTACTCACACACATTTTGCACTCACCCTCTGTGGAGGTATCTTTTGTTGGAGGGAAAGTTTTTGAATTAACTGTTATTTATGACATCCTTGCAGCGGAATTTAAGTGGAAAATTTACAATGCTTTTGTTGCAATATCTTTTTTATCATTATTTTTAAATTTGATTTTTTTAGCTGTTGAATGAATTTAATATTCTTTAAAAAAAATTGTGCAATAATTAATATTTTTGTTTTAAGTAATTTTCCACAATAACTTAATTGATACAAACATGTAAGCAAAAGCTTATTTTGTTCCCCCTCCTTATTTATATAAACTTTGAGATACCAAACTTATAAAATCCTGCACAACAGTAAAAGTACAGTTACACCACACAAAAACTATTTTCTTCCCTTTTTTTTTTTTTCATTACGAAATGCAAGTTGCCACAAACAAAATGAAAAGCTTTTAGATTAATTCACATATCCTTATTGACTTACATGTGTATGTGGCGCTACTTATGTGTGCTTGTGTGTGGATATGTAACGATTTCGTGTCGATTAGCTTGCATGAAGTTTTTCCTATACCCTTTGTGCGTGCGTACTTAATAAAAACTTTTATAATAACAAAGTTGTTTGTTCAATTTCATTTGTCCGACAAACCAAACAAAACGAAGAACAAGACAAACATGTTCATTTAATGCCAGTGAGGCAACGCGCGATATTTAATGAAATTCACATAAACTCGTATGCGTTATTATTTGAATGTGCGTGGAAGTATATTAAAAGGAATTACTTGTATGATGAGAAACTTTCTTTTACTTGTTTCTTTGATCCAAATGTTTAATAATATTACAACCAACCCCTTATTTATTATGATGAATTATGATTATTGATCAATCTGTAATGTGGGCATTAATTTAAATAACTATCTAAATAACCACAATTATGTGTAGGTACGCACATATTTGCATTGACGTGGGATGAGTTGACCGGTTGGTTGGATGACCCTTACACTATGCGGGACATGATGTACAGAATGTGGCCACAATATGTCTGCTATGTGATGGGTACAAAGAGTTATATGCTTTCTGTTGCGTCAATTCACTGAATTTAGTATAAATTTATTGTGATAGCATCGATGGAATCTTGGGCATCCAGGTCACGTTTTCAAAAGGTTATAATATATATGAATCACATACATAAACAGTTAAATGGACATATGTGTAGTTGTGTTAGGAGCGGTGGGGGCGGTGGGGCGGTGGGGGCGGTGGGGGCGGTGGGGCAGGCGGGTTATTTTTGGGGGATGGCATGAATTGCATATTTTGTCTGGCTTCCAAATCCTTCCATTTTCGCACTCGATTGCTCAATTTGTACAATGAATAATGTGTAGTCATGATTTCGATTATGCTAATGGATGTGATGGAAGGTAAACACGCATTATGTATATTGTGAATATGGTCACATTCAAAGTATTGCAATACACTTACACAAAATAATATTTTCTGTATGATTTTTGATAAAAATTAAATTATGATGAGATTGCTAAAATAAGAAGGTAAATTTACCACCTTCACAAATGTATGATTAACTGAAGATATTTCTAAGCACAAATTAAGTAGTAAATATAGACATAATTGCAATTGTGTTTAGGATGTAAATTATTGTGTTGCTATTTCACTTCGTAGTCATTAATTGGGAGTAATTTTTGACGAAACTTTTATTGCTAATCAATCTTTTAAGCTTCAATGTTGAACTTTAATGTATGTCGAAAATCCTGGAAAGGAGTTGTTTGATTTTATAACAAATTCCGGCATTAAATTAAATTATTATAAATTTTTTAATTCGTTTTAGTTTTTATGATTTCTTTTTTTTAAAGCAAACCTTATTTAGTTTATTCATTAGTGAATTCAAAGTGAAACCACAATAAATTGTGTTGCATTTACATTCTTAGAATTGTCTTCTAAATCACGTTCCATTAAAACTGCACTTCCCATGAATTCGTGCATTATTGGCTCGATTATAATAAAGCATTACATTCCGAAAATACGCCTCATACAATGCTCAAATATTCACAAACTTTAACCAAATACAGTCCAAAATCCATTCTAACAACATTCTGCAATAAATCCAACAATAGATTTATATTTTAACAACCATAATATTCCAAGAAAAGATTACAAAACGCAAAACAAAATAAAGAAGAACAAGAAGTCCTCTACAATTATTTGAAAATTCACAAGCATACAAAATTATCTACCATGTATAATGCAATGTGTAGTATTACAAATGGCTCCCAATGCTGCACTCAATCCTTACAACATGATAGACTTGACGCTCATAAATTTTCTATTGCAGATAAAAGAAATTGGGTGGAAATTTTCTCAGAATTATCACAAGTGAAGAATGAATAATAGCGGTGCACTGAAATAATTCCCCTTGCCGCAGTTGTGTTGCATACAAGCAGAATGTGTCTATAGTTACCATCGCTTGAACTATACTACAAGCCACAAGCCTTTATACCAAGGCCGCATATGCATGCCACTATTCTTACCAACATAGTTATAAATTATAATACAAATGCATTGTATCGTGCAAACCGAAATAACAATCTGTTTTATGTAACATCAATATGCAAGCTGTTAGTGCAGACGGTTGCAGTTATGCATGTGAGAAAGAACACCAGCTCCTTGCAATTTAACAATTTCTAATGCCATCGCAATTTTGTATTGTGGAAAAAAAAGCTCTCTTTCTTCGTTGGTACGTCGGTACAAAATATGCACAGTTATTTTTGTGCATATTTAAAAAAGTGAGGTGTGGAAGCTTTTATGTCAGGATTTTTCCTTTATGTCTTTTTTTGGATTGCTTGTATTTGAAATTATTTACGACCCACCGTACTGGAGTAATAAATTAATTCGTTTGAAACTTTTTAGGAAAAACCGTTATGATGTTAAAGGACGACTTAACTAGCAATACTCACCACTCATACAAACGCGTTTGGAATTAATACTCACACTCGCTAGTAAGCTCAGGTAGAAAAATTGCAAGTAATTTCGATGGACTCTTGTCCATAAAAAAACGGTCTACAAAAAATATGTGTGATTGTCCTTCAATTCATAAGGTTTTTATAATATGTTGATTGATTTCAAGGTCAACTCTTTCAAGGTCAAATTAATTCAAGACACATTACCAACTATTTTTAAGTCGTACTAAATTCACACCTCGCTTTCCCTGCGATGTATTTTATTTTTGGTTCGACGTACCCACAAAATACTTACAAATTATTATAGGGGTGGAAGTATTTGTATGTGTATGCGTGCACAGTATAAAAATGCATTCTGTTATATGAATGAGGTGAGGATGTTTGTTTCCATTAATTTAGCATATTATAGTTACTGCGAGTTTACCATCTTTCTCGTCAATGGTGTGCAATTATTTCGTTGGTATATAGCGTGACCGAATGCATTTAAATTACATTAGTGGCTTATACTATTTTCGTATGAATATATTATTGCATATATACTAAATGTATATATTAAGGGATGTGTTATAGGTGTTCCGTTTGTGCATATATTACAGATGAAACATCATATGCATGAATAAATATGCATGTGCCCCACTTTTGCCACCCAAGAAATGAAAATAGCGTGGAAACTTACTTTTAAAAAGACACCTAAATAAACGGTACATGTGTGTGTGTGAAGCAGTGTGTGTGTGTGTGTGTTTGTGTGTGTGTGTGTGTGTGACGAATTTTGAAAGCTTTTGAAGCAAACAAAAGCGTTATTGTACTATCGAGGGGGATGTGTAAACTTTCCAGAGAATTATCATATAAACGTTACTTTCTTCTAAAACATGCAAAGAGGATTAGGAGATTCTTTCTTTTTTTTTGTTTGCGCGCAAAAATAATGCGCCTTCCCATAGGAATGTTATTTTTATTTTTACTTTTTTTTTTTTCCAGCGAACATTTTTATGTATTTTTATATGTTAAATTTTGTGCGTCTTAATGTGGCCATTGTTTTTGTTTTGTTTCATAATACTGTAGTACGTTATTGCTTAAAGAGTCTTTAAGCTTATTTGCTTTTGTTCTTACCATTTTATCTGATATAATATTTTATTTTGTTTCATTTGGTTAAGCTGCATAATTTAAATGTAAATAACATTTTTGAAAGTAAAATTTCAAGGACAATGCTTAAAAACATCCACCCACCACACAATTGAAACACTAGAATGAAGCTTTTAAAAATACTTGAAAGGTTTTTTTAACATGAAAAACCTAAATTTAAAAAAAGGGGATTTTCTTTGATATTAAACTCGATTGTGAACGACCACTAATGTTAATTTTGCTCAATTACAAAAAAAAAGAACTTTGTTTAAGTACAACTATAGACTTAACCAAATTTTTTTTTAAATTTAAAAAAAATATGCTGTCATTACCGTTAAAATACAAACTGATTTTTACGACAATGATAAAACAGACACGCATATTTTAATGCATCAATTAAAATGCATAAAAAATTCAAATATGTCACGTATGCGCGCCATTTAAATTGAATCGATATGCTAAATCGAAAATTGCACGTCATACTGTTTACATGGGGATTCTGGAATTACATACGAGTACACGTCTACGTACTTTAATATTATATGGGTACCTAAATACCAAGGTAAATGTACATAATATAACACAACATGTGATGACATACGGCATAGCAAAACGGAACATTCGTATGCAAATTGATTAAAACTTTTCGTGTTGACTGTATAGGATGTGCTGTACAATTTACCCACCCCCTCTCGCCCATCTAGGTAACTCTAATGGTGGCATGAAAATATTTGCAATATACATTTCGGTGTAATTAAACTTTGTCGCTAAGCTCCGTGTAAATTGAGTTAATTTCATTAAACCTTGTAAACATAATATTTGTCTTGATTTAATTAGGTAGACGCATCGTAATGTAATTTTACTTTAGGGTAGTTTCTGCATGCCGGGATGAATATATCCTGTACACGTTGTGACCACTGTTTTTATAAGGTTGTAATTAAGAATCTAAATACTTTTATAGTGAAGTCAACATTAATTTGAAGTAATTTCGATTTTATATTTTTATTACATTATAATTATGGAAATCAATAAATTTAAAGTCATGCATGAAACCCAACCCCAATTTTAAAACGCACTTTATGAAGACACTTCAAGCAGAAGAGACACATTTTCACGAATCAATTGTTTGGGAATCAATTTTATTGGTGGCGATATGAATAGCGGCTGCGTATTCAATACACGAATGTGTATCTGCGAATGTTTACGCATGAATGAAGAACTCGGTGTGGTTTTTCGCGATTATATAAAGCACTTTAAAAAGCGAATTCTCGTTTCTCGTTTCGTGTTGCATTTACAAATTTTTCATATTTGTTAAATTAAATAATATAAAAATTACTGATGTGCAGAAAATAATTCAAACAAAACGTTTTTCTGCTGTATACAATTGACGGAGATAAAAATTATTAAAGTACCATGTATCGTTGATTGCACAACAACCTTTGAAAAGCAAAGCATTATTGTTTAATTGGAGTGAAATCAAATATTTATTGGAAATACATTTTTTTGACAATGCAGCTTAATTATAATTTATAAATCAAAAGACTATTGGTTAGTCATGTTCATTTAAGTGTAATTATTATTTATTATTGCTTTCCAAAAAGAAAAATCTGTTTTTTTACTTGAAAAAAAACTTAATGATTTAAAACAAATCAAGATGGGCGTATTTTCTATGTATTTTTCATGGCTTTCATTGTCATTCCAATAATCACTATGGCTACATAAATAAATAATCTGTTAATGTTTTTTATCATTACAAATATTATTTTGCCACTATTCATGATTTTGTGGGACTTAAGAAAATGTGTTTTTAAATCTTTAAATTTCTGAAAATAATTTTGCTTTCAAAATATTTAAAGAATGAAGAACGTAAAAGACATTATTTGCGGTAAAAATTTCATAGCAGTGCACCTCATAAAGTTTAAACAAAAATTGTTATTTAATACAATTTATTGCTACTGCAAACTTTAAGTTACTAAATACTCTAAATTCACTTTAAGTGCCTCACAGTTTACAAGTTGAAATATTGTGACAACAAATTTTGAAGAAGTTTTAAATTTACGTAAATGAAAATAAAGACTATTATAAGTAAGCTTTGTCAGCAAACAACAAAGTCTTTGACAAACTACTCACTTACGCATTAAACAAAATATTATAAGTTGACTTAAGGAAATTTGTTGTGCAACAATTTATACGTCATTAAAGGATGATAATAAAACAAATTGTCGTACTTTAAAACGATAAAAAATTCCACAACATAATTGGCGATTAAGCATTTCAAAATTTTCATCCTTTCGTACGAGTGGCAGCAATTTAAACTCTCCCTCTGGACCACTTTTTAACAACGGCAACATTTAATAACATTTCACATATAAGAAGCTTTTGTAAACTAAATCCTTTTAAAAAATGGCAAAATGACTTCACTCCAGTGAATGCGACCTTTAAATACAGCACCCAAACATGCACAGTGCATTGCACACACAGCACAGCTATATAAATTCCATTTCACCTAACTAGTTTTCATTTTGCGACACATATTTTTCTGAATTCCAGCTCGCTTTTAATACTACCTACAATTTTTCCTCACCCCCTCATCCCCCCCCCCATTCTTTATTGTATAAGTGGAAAGACCCTGACATGGTCTCTTAATGTCATCTCTTCCTGAGGAAAATTGAAAAATTATTCCACTTACTTGTAAGTATCTGATCCCTTGACTGAAAAATGAACGTGGAAACATAAGATGTTATGGCGTGGCATGTTATCTGTAAGAACTCTCCCTCCACGTTTGTATATTTTTATTATAATATATATAAACGTATACATGTGCAGCAATGTATTTTAGTGGGTTGGTGCAAAAAAGATTTACGAACTTTTCAAATAACGCTTTATTTCATAAATAAACCCTCGCATGCAATATTGAAAAGAGTGTGTCTGGGTGTGGGTGGGTGGCGCGTGGGTGTATACCGTGTATATTATGTTGGGCTCCACCGGATAAAGGAAGGACGCGTGCACATAGGGAGAGTTGCGGCCAAAAGGAGACGAATTGTATACATATTTTGTTGGTGAAAAAAAAAAAAAAAAAAACAACGTTGTACACAAGATAAAAGTTATGAAGGACTGCAGCATCTGCTACTTTATAATCTAGCGTACTTATAAATAAACGTACACGTTATGGTAAATGTTAGCATCATAATATATTTTGGCCAAAAAATATTTACAACATCAAAGGAATGATGATGGACTGACATACAATTTTGAATGAGTTATGGCTTAGCGATGTACGATTAGACACATGCATTTTATTGGCTAAATTAGACATTCAGTATCAGTTTGGGAAGTATTTAGTGGTTTAAAATAAATATTTTAATACATTTCTGAATCCTTTAAAATGCTTTAAAATTCAAGTAAAATAAATTGAAATAATTTGCAATGGTCAAAATTGAAACTAAAAAAAGGGGTTGGTACAAAATTGCCCAAATAGATGGGACAACGTGTTCAATGTGTGTTTACTTGTATAATAGTCGCTCACTTTTATCTACGACATTCTTTCACGCTATGCTAATACGTCACTTATGTAAAATATTCACACGCGCCCATAATATTATTTGATGAGGTTTGAGTTTTGTGTGGCCAAAATAGCAGAAAGCAGGCAGGGAAATTTACTTGTAAATTTAAAACGATTCTGCGAATTTCTGAAACAAATGAAATGAGCAAAATTTTGTAGGCAAAGTAATTTCTGACTTTGAAAACCAAACTTTTTAATGCTTTTTTGTTTTTTTTTTTAAACCTTAAATTGTGAAACGAAATTATTTCAAAAGAATTAAAATGAGGCCGTTAAATTATTTGGATTTGAACGTTTTAAAATTGCTTTCATCGATGACACATATCGAGTCATTTTAAAAATATTATCAGAATTGTATTGTTAAAAGTCTTGGTTAGACGATTTTATTACTCCAATATAATCAGTTTTTATAGTAATAATAATAATAACAACAACAGTGAAAGGTTACTGCTCCTTTAATGTTTATGTTAGAAACCGTTTCGGGGTGGAAAATGTAGAAGAATTATTGCTGGCAATGAAACCGAAAATTTTGTGGATTAGTAATTATGAAAGCACATTTAAATGTCACGTACAGGTCAGAATATGCTTGCATGTGTCTGTTCAGCGTATCAAGTAGAATATTGTGTGAAACTAAAATAAAAAGGGCGCACAACATAGTACTTTGCAGACGACAACATAAGAAACTGATTTATGTCATTAGGGGTAGATGTGACGTTGCAGGACATGTGAAGCTTTAAATATTCCTAAATTAATTTACGAATGTCAGCCGTTAAATCTGCCGAATTGTCAGAGGACTTCGTGCTACATTTGTTTCAAATGTGGTCTGCGGTTTGTGTCTGTCGGTTTGTGTCTGACTTCTCTTTGCTGATTTGTTAATCAGACAAGGATTCCAATTTATGTATGTGTGTGTGTGTGTGTGACTGGACTTTTAGTTGTCCAATGAAAGTAGAAAATCTTTGAGCTTTCTGTCAAAGCACTTCATGTATAACTAAGGCGAGGAAGGATAATTCAATTTGTTTCTTAATACTGAGCATGCGTTAATTTTAATTTTTGAGCTTAATTATGTTGAGATTAAGGATTTTAAATTAAATAAGTATTTTAATAAAAGTGCAGATTAAGTATTCAACACAAAAATTGTGCATTTTCTAATTAAAGTTTCCGGAAAAATTAAAGCTTTAAAAAGCTTTAAATGATAATCGAAATTCAAATTTATTCAAAAATTATTTCCCACAAAAAAATTTAAACATCAGCAGCTGACTCGACTTCAATATCACTTCACTTATTTTTTCATCCCCTATAAAAAAGTATGAGCTCAACTTTATATATTGTGTCTTGCCGCTTACGTACTCATATCCTTCCAGTATCCTAAGCGTACACAAGCTTATGCAAGGTTGCTTGTGTCAACTCGACACTGGAGACAGTTTTAATGTAAAATGGAAACAATAATGTACCCTTCATAACACATTATGCCAAGCATATACGGAAACATATGTACCAGACTATGATACTATGCCGCTGCGTAAGAATTTATTGCCTTTTATGACAGCCATGCTATAATATTATGGTGCTGTATATTAACATAGATCGCATGAGATCCATCCCAGGTGGCATGTACATTTTATGCACATAAAGTCTGGTGATTTTTAACTTAGTTAAACATTAATTATGTTTTAATATGTTTTTGCAAGAATTTTAATGCTATACTCAAGTGCGTTTACGAGGTTTTTATTCCTTATAAAGGATTTACATAGTATTACATCACTCATCCACCTAATGTGCGTCCTCAAATATTGATGCAGACATTTTACGCAACAATTAATCTAATTTAATTTGCATGAAGTTTTGTTGTTTGCACACATTAACGCCGTTTATTTTATTTCCTAAAGCTCTTGATGACATTCCTATATGTTTTAATGCATGAAAGCTCCGTTTATTTTTACCTAAGTTATGCATAAAAAATAAAATTGAATACTTAACAAGTCAATAACAATTTGAACAATAGTAAAATGGTGTTGAAGTACTAAAAGTAAATTGATAAAAAGAAACCATTCCAAGATGGTTATTTGTTTCATGCACATCCAATGTCTAACGTCTTGAAGTATAAAAATCAGTTTAACTGCAATGACTAATAAACTAGATGACAATTATAAAAGAGAATGCAAGCAGTCTTTAGTGGCCAACATTTCTTTTATGGCTTAACTGCTGCAGTATCGCTGAATTTCAGCGATAAAACCGCATTGGATTTATTTTTACGAGCTTTAAATCTTATGTGAATGCATGGAAAATATCCCATTATTCACTGCACTCAGTGTCTTGGATGTTATACCTACATAACGTTGTCATGGCATTGTGTGTATGTGGTTTCTTCTGCACTAAGAGGTACGCTATATTTGTATGATAAGATTATTCCAGTCTTCACTGCACATTTGTTGAGCTTTAAAACTTAACACAAAATATGATTTTTTTTGTGTTATTTATTTGAAATACTGCTTAATATAGAAAATAGATCAGACAATTTGTAAGTAATTAACTTAATTTCAAATTCCTAATAAATTTAATAAAACGGCTTGTGTATTAAATCTTAAGTGCATTCAGCTGAAATCTATTCTATTCGATAGATCAAAAGAACATCAAAGATATCGGCTTAGTTTATCTGGTACACTGGAGCAATGTGGCCAACCCACCATAATGTCACAGTGTATGAAACTATAGCCTCTTGGAGACATAATCTGAGAAAGTTTTCTATCCGCAAACACCATAAAATCGGCTGATGCGATAACTTAAGTACTTCGTTGAGCACATTAATCATACTGATAACAATATGCCCGGAATCCGTTCAAATTGTTTAACATCAGAACTTCCACAGGATTTCACATACAAAATAATATCCATCCACATCTATCTATATCTACAAATACAGGCGTAAGGATTTCACTATCACCCATTCAGTCGTTATTGTCTGTTACTTGAAACTTATCTTCATCCCTTATGTGTTATGTCTCAGTTAATTTTTTGACAACGTACCCGAGGGTATGCTTCTTCCCTTTTGTGAAGGTAATATGAGTCCATCGTTACGACTTTTATCAAGACAGAAATCGTAAAGATCCGGAATTAATATATAGAATTGTAATAAGTAATTTTATTTTATACACAGTTTGATCTCATTTTATCTCCGAAATTGAGTTTTCAAAAGAGCATTCCATTTTAAACTCAATGGACTTTATAAAAAGAGATGGTCTCAATGCGGTTGAAAGTGATGCAAACTTTTAAACCAAATTAGATAAATCATTTATCACTGTTACAAAATTTTACGACAAAACTTGAACGTACATACCTCAATGAATTCAGCAAAAAAGACATCACTCAAAGTGCATTAAAAATTTGTGCAGTTGTCGTTCATTTGTGTGATTAACCTGAAATTGGAAAGAAAATTGCTTGGTTAGAATATGTAGCATGTGAGTGACAACTTTCTTAAATTGGATTATCCAAAGACAAATAAAAATTATAAAGCTTCTAAATATAAAATTTTAATTACAATAAAATTTTCATAAACATTTTGTGGTTAGTCTTAAAAAAAAAAATATAACAAAAATTGTGGTTTTTATTATACTCCTTTAACTTAAACAATTTTTTATAACACAACATAATTCTCATAAGTCCCTCATGCTGCACGTCTTTAATCTATAACATTACAAATGGACTTTAAAATAAGTAGCTAGGTCCGCACTAATTACAAACCACCATGTCCATTAATAAAGAACACCCCCACAGCACATCCCTTGTTTGTAATGTGAATTGTTGTTATGGTTGTAACATTTTACTTTTTTTTGTGATATTTTTTCATCCTTTTGAAAAAAATAAAGAAAAGAAACAAACAAAACGCACACACACACACAAAAATATGAGCCACTCTTTGTGGCGCGGTATTTTTTAATTCCGTTCCGGTTTATGCTGTATGGCTCGTAATGAACCGCGGCGAAATGAAATCGTAAAAACACAACAGAAAAGCTTGAGAATTGTTTTAATTAAAAATCCGTGAATGGGGGTCTATGTTTCAGCATCTCGTAATTGTGTTAGTTTATTCTGGAAAAGCAAACGCTAAAACGCACGGTTGTGTGAAAAGCTGCATGGGATGAAGGAAATTTGTGCGGATGGAAATTATTAGTGGAAAGCTTTTACAATTATTGCTTGTTGTAAAATATAATTTTCATATTGAACAGTGTACGTAATGTGTGTGATTAAAATGTTTTTGCTGTACTTCTTTAAGGATTGTTTGGGGGGGATTAATGTTTTCACAAGGTTTCTCAAAATTTGGATTTAAGATTTCTGTGAAAAACAATTTTCATATTTAAAATAATTAAAATATTATTTTTTTGGGATTTTACATAACATTAATTGTTTCAACATAATTTCACCATGTTGATCAAAATGTTTCATAAATTCTCAGAGTTAATCCACACTTAATTAATCCAATTTCAGTAAACGCACATTTTAATTTTTATTTCGCATTGACACACTTGTTAATAGTTTGCACGCAATTGTATTTACCGAATCTGTTTGCATCTGTATGAATTTAACGCAAATTACACTCGCCCATAAATTAATGCACATGTTCATTTTAAATTGGAGTGTACACATATTATTACGCACGAAACATATTATATTATTTTCTATATATATATTTTACCAGCAGGTAGGTGTACTTTTACATATATTAAGTACACACATGCCGAAATTCACATAATACTCATATGAATGTGGGTGAAAAGCGAGCACATGATGATGCAGCGGATTAATTCGCAAAGCATACAAACCCACAGACCATGCCTACAATATTATGATTCTCACCCAAGTATATATTTGCGTTTAATTGGGAAAGCGCACTTATACAATACAATAACGTTGCGCTTTCCAAATTCAAGAGAAATTTATAATTAATACTGATCCGGATAAATGGAACAAAATCGCATAATTAAAGTCATTACGTTAAAGTATTATAATAGCTATCGTATTTTACAATAACTAAGGGTAGGTAACTAAAGTCGCAAAGCGACAAAGCCTTTCACTTCTTTGAATGCGGATAAGCGGACTCGATTTATTTACTTTATAAATTGTGTGATGAAATATCTTCAAGAAAACGTAACATTTCCATAAAGCATTCAACAACATGGGATTATGTCGTCGATGATGTATTTGACATGACCGAACATGAGACGAGGGGTGGAAATATAGATAGGCCCGCTCTTCATAAATCATTTAATATATGTACGCTGGCGGATGATGCCAGCGGGATTCGCATGCGATGTTGGGCGGGGGGGGTGGGATGTTTGTTGGTTCACCACGATGATGAAATATTATATGGCTTTCATGAGAAGCATTATACTTTGTCAGAATAATTTGCACTTTGGTATGTGAATGATTATATTATATAATATGAATGTGTTATAGTTTATTGCTATCCGAGTATTTAAGGGATGAAGTTAATGTTCTTTAAATTATTTTTATAAGCTTTAACTAATTTGTATTAAAATAAGTTTTTTAAGTCCGTAAATTTTAGAAAGGAACTTTCCTTTATGTAAATATTCTGTTGTTTCAACAAACTAATTAGAAATTTCTTCAATATTTTGCAATTTTTTTAAATAAATTATTTTCTCTACATCTTTAAACAAATAAATGATGTACTTATTAAAATTCGCTAGAAATGCGTGAACTTTAATTTTTATATAAGTACAAAGCATTTGTAAAACATTAATTTCATAAAACAAATATTTATTTAAGAACTCATGCTTATCTACCGTTTGAAAACTCATCGTCATTGTTTTAAGTGGAGCAAATTTTACATTCCTATGCAAAACCCACTCTGTCATTAATTATCCCACATTGTACGAATAAATTCTTTCCGAAATATGTAATGAGAAACTCACATCAGCTTCATGTTACACGCTTTTGATGTTTTCTGTCCAGGGATGCTAAAGATTATCTTAAACACTTGAATACAGTTAAAACATCCATACTAGTAATTACATGAGCAATTATTTAAAACATTTCTAATGTTAGACCATCCATTTCTTTTATTAACAATGCTTTGAACATTTTCTGAATATTTTAACCAATCTAAATTAAATCTACAATAATGTATTGTAATTTGGGCATTGGAAAAAAACTGATTTGAAAGCCCTATTGCGTCACATAATACGTGTATCAATGAACATGTGCAGGACATTAGCTAAATTACAATTTGGTTTGAACAATTACATAAACGGCACCACCGCTGTGCTGCTACCGCAAAAGTGGGATATCACTGGTAAGCCACATTAAGCCCACTAACCGATTAGTGCTACTCATATGATTTGATTTTAGCTTATGTGTGGGCCTGCAAATATACCAGTGAAACCGAGTGACTTCTTAATCCGTTTATGTCGAATGTATTTTAATTAGTTGAAACTACTTTGTCTGTTGCACATTAATGCATATGGAGAATATTTAAGTCCAGTAATAGATGCTGTAATAATTTTGTTGGAATTATGGTTACAGTTGAACTTATAAAATAAAAGTCTACTTCAATGTAATTTATCTCCTGAATTCGAAGATAACTTTCACTTTTATTTTCATGTGCAAAAAAATAAAAAATAATAATAAAATTCAGTTAACTGCGCTTTTTTTCCAAGAATTACACATCATATCTTAGGTGAATGAATATTTACCAAACATTTTCATAATAAAAACATTGGCTCACTCCCGAAATACAAAGAAAAAACACCAACCACAAAAAAAGCGTGTGTATAAGAAAAGGCAAATGTTATAGCAAAGACAAGAGCATGCAAAATAATAAAAGAATAATGTATAAGAAGCATAAAATGAAAAATAAGCATTATTTAAATACATAGCATTTAATTCAAGAGTAACTTTGCTCACTTGGAAATTCCACCCTTATAAATAGTTACCCTCATATCCTGCACAACAACAACAACCCCCCCCCCCACAAACTCACACCCTTCATCCCCCGCACTGTATTGTTCTGTGCACTGCGTGAGTTCCTTCATTGTGTCGTATTCCATTGCGTTGAGCATTCCACTTGCCTCAATATAAAGAATATTAATATTATGTAGCTGTACATGCTTGAGATACGCAGACAAGACAGCTCTCATTTTGGCAATTCCACAACACATTTTTCTCCTCGTTGTATTTTTATTTTTTGCTCCCACAATGAAACAAATTTAAATTTAAATAATAAACAAACAAAATACCCCCGCATTGTAATGACAGCAAAAGAATGAAATAATTTTGAAGCATATTTCACAAATTCAGCGCTGACTACTTAATGAATACCTTAAATGTTCTATCTGCTCCTTTTTTGTATTGTTTTCTATGTTAATGAGTTGCGACAGTTCAACATCGTTTATGAGAATTATTATTATTAGGTATAAGACTTTGTTTATTTCAATTTGAATTAGATTTGTATTTAATAACAAAAACTGCATGCAAAAGCAATGAAAATAATAATAATAAGTTAAGTTTTTGTTCAGCAACTATAAGCGCATGCAAACAATATTAAATTAAACCAGAGCTTTGTTTTCTGTCCAAGGTTATGAAAATGAATTATTAAACAAAAGAAAAAGTGAATGCATGTTAATGACAAAAATCACTAAACTCGAAAGTCTTTCATCCACGTACTCGTTGCACAAAAATGTCCACATTGTGCACGACTTTGTGACGACATGGCAAGGCCTCACCAATTTGCTTATATCAATTGCAAAACAACTGAATGCAATGTAACCGCGAATGGTGCACCCCCCACACAAAACAACATCACGAAGACTTCTGCAGAATGCCAAATGGCATTTAACGCCACCGGCTGTGTGGTGGGATGGTCTTTCTGTTAAGGTTCTTCTACAACATTGCTATGTATTATAGTTTATGCACAAAAGACAACCCCTATTTATATGGATGTAGTGAAAAAAAAGTGTACTTTAGCGACATTTGTCAAGTTTTAGGAGATTTGCCTTTTAATTTGGCACTGTGTTTTGTCCATTTGCACTTTTCATTTTGCTATACACCATACATGTAGTGATACCTCACCGTGGTGTGTAATAGTATAAAAGTCGAGCCACCCCAATAGTGTTTCACACAATGTCTCCATGCTGAATATGTGCATATTTTTGCATATACCACATCCGCATTTTTGTCTGCCATATGAACATTTTTCTTTCGCGCCGCAACTATGGAATGAAATTTCAAGAAAAAAAATGTAAAAAAGTGCACAAAAAACGCAAATTGAATGCAGTGCATTAAAACTACATGACCAACATATTGTGGGAAATACTGCGATGTGGAACAGCTTACAAAATGTTAAGGGTGTAAAGGAAAAGCATTGGAGTTGTGACTGCTTTGTACAGATAATTATTATTGAAAACAAAGCATGAACCAAAAAGCAATGGTTAGCTTGACAGCTGTGCAATGTGACGTCATCTGGGAGAATATAGTGACAGCTTGACGTATTCCGGGCGAATTTTTAATATAAAAAACAAAATTACGACAGAATTTAATTCTCGCGTAGACTTTTACTTTTTAAATCATGAATCAAAGATCTTTTAAGCAATTGCAACACTTTATTTATCACAAACATTAGAGCTTTTAACTTTTAATTTACATAATTAATAAATAAATTGTAAGTATCATTTCCTAAATTCAATTTAACTCATTTTCAAGGTCTCAAACATCAATTATGTCAAGCCTTAAATATCAATTAAATAATATTTAACAAGCAAATTAAAAGGCGTAGCATTACAACAATAATTATAAATCAAATTAATTGAAAAATTATAAAATGCTAGGCCGCACCATAATAACAAAAAGTTTTACCATTTTAACGCATATAAATTGAAGCTAAGGGTAGTAAGGCAAACCCATAACGATTTTTCTAATGGTAATAATTATAATTAACTTAACACACGTGATTTGAAACCCACGATGGTAAAACATTAGGAGGCACCCGCTGTGAAGTGTAGGTAATCAAGATGCCTATCTGGGTCGTTCATGCCAAGCAAGATTACTCATAAAGGTTATGCCAAGTATTTGGGACATAATAAATTCGCACACGAAATTTTACAAATGTAAATAATAGCCCACACACCGACATCCGGTGTGTAATAATAATCAACGGTGTGCGGCGCGCAAAGCTTTATGTATCCGGTTGGTTTGTTGCCAAAGAATGTTGCGTCTTTGCCTTGTTATATATTATGCACATTAAATGACGTGCTCGCAATAATAGAACAAGACTGGTGCCTGCGTTTCCATAACTGTTTGAAATGGGCTTTCTAATTGTATTGTAAAACACTTCTAAATGCATAATACAACGCTATGAAATCATACACCTACGTAGTACGTGTAATGAAAAGGAACCTGCTGCACAAAGTTATTTAAAGGGTGATCCAATTTGGAAAGTAATTTTTGCACATAATGTCATTTTGACAGTTCTTATTTGTCAACTGTCACCTATATGACGTTTGTGTTCAGTATTTATTCCCAAATTGTTATAGAGCTCTTCGTCCACATTTTGGTTGTCATAATTATTTTATTAAACGCACTTCTCGTGAAACCTTAACTAAATTAAAAACCAATTCTACACAGTTAGACATTCATCCATCAAACAAAGTGCGTACAACCCGTAGTAATGAAAATATTGTTGCAGTAACAAAGAGTATTTGTGAAGACAATCAATTTATCGTCGCTTTCAAGAATATTTTATGAAACGTTGTGACATGTTTTAAAGCTTAATCTTGGTTTTAAATTTGAATTTCGGTTCAAAATGTGCTATTCGCGGAATACTGATATACTTGAAAGAATGGTCGGAAGATAAATCCACTTATTGAACAATTTAAGAGTTAGGCGCGTTGATCATCGTGGCAAATTATTTTTAATCGCATGAACCAAATTATCAATTTAAATTAAAAATTTCCTAAAAGTATTGATTATAAAGTAATTTATTTAAAAAAAATACATCATGAAACTCTTATTGGATCACCCTTTGGAAGGATGTTGCCTGATACAAGCGATTAATGTCAATGGGCAGAAAATTATTTGAATTGAAATTGAATTTTCTGTAAAATATAAGCAATTGAGCATTGGTGTGTGATTCAATATGTGTAACTATATCCTTATGTGGACTTCCCTACATTAACCGAGAGACAAGCGGACATCCAGTATATTTATGCGCGTGATAGCATGCACCCCATGCACAATGCACAATTAGAGTTGAAGTAAAGCAATTGCGTGCAACAGAAAGCTTGCATACTTTATTGTTATAGCAGTTTGGCCGGATGAATGCAACTCGTATGTACAGTACATTGAATACAAGTGTTTAGCTATAATAGTCTTGAAACATACCAACATTATATACATACAGACATTGGCCAAGTGTTTGGAGTCAACATAAATGACAACTGTATTCATTTATACTCGCCATACATACGTATGTACTAGGTGCTTTTGTAACACATGTCTCCGCATGTTGCTTTGCATGTTTTCTGAGTTCATTTCGCATAACATGCCATAGCAATGCGCTTGGGTAGTTGAAAAGACAGCATTGGGGAATGTTGTGTCCAAGCCAAAAGCGTATTAATCTTACCACAATTTTCCATATATGAGTCTCAGGTCGTTGATTTAATTTATTTTGCTATGTTTTAGTGACGTTTAAAGGATACATCTCAACGCAGTGTTCCTCTTCTTTAGTCCTCACAGAAGCACTATAAAGTACTTATAGCCATGATGCTCGTTGCTGCTTCACATAAGGGATGTCTTTTTGTACATTTTAGTACTCAAACAGAATTGCTTTTCTCTTGCACTGCACACAAAATATACACGATAGTAACTACATATTCCAGTTGATAAGTCTGTCCGACGCATTAAAGTACACATCCTCTCGCATTATATTAAACTAACTATAACTCAGCATATAGAGCTTATAGTCACATTAAATGTCGTTTTCTTGGCCACACACTTAAATACCAGTTTGAATACGAAAAGCAAACTCATAGTCATTTATAAAATTTAGACATCACCCTTTGCTACCCACAATCTATTCACTATTGTGTCGCAGCGGTGCTTTGTTAATTTGATTTATTTCTCGTTGGCATTTTCTTCTTCTTCTTCTTGGTGTTTTTTTTTTTTTTTTGCCACCATTCCTTGGTAGGTTACTGAAAGCATGTCCTTTTCTTCCCATACAGCTATCCCAACGATGACAAGAAAATATTCTTGGAATTGTACAATTCTTAAGCATGACATGACGAATTGTGTGTGTTTGTGTGTGTGTGTGTGTGCAGGCAAAAGGACGCTACTGCTTTAAAAGGGCGCTGCCTTTAACTGTCTCATCCATTAGTAAATACATTTTTTTACAGTTCATCGTTGGGAGTTTTTTTTTAAATAATATAAATATTCCTTTGGAAATACATATTTTAAAATGGCGCAAACAAACAAAGGTGCAAACAACAAATGACAAAAAAAAAAAAAAATCAACCCTCTAACGATATTACAATTTTGCAAAAAGAAAATTTATTATTTTATCCCTCATTTTATTTACTATAATATAATCATAAGTTAGTCACCATAACTTTGTGTGTACCTTAAAAAAAATGTTACTACCGTGTGCCAGTCTTGCTTGGTTTCGTTGCTGCTTTAAAGTTATAAATGATGTATTAGTTGAGTCTGCCACCATAATGGGTGTTCAAAGTTTGCCAAGACGTAAAAGAAGCGGTCGACAAAAATCAGAAAATCAATGAATTACACTTTATGGTCGCATTTTATGTGCTTTTTTTCCCCCTCTCACTCCTCCTCATTTTTTATTCGCAATGCAATGGAGATGTTTGTGTGTGCGCACGTTGTTTTTCATCATCATGTTTAAAAAAATATATATATATATTTAAGTTGGCCGCCTTTTATTGTAGGTACACCACCCGTCGGGAGGTCCACCATTGGAGTCGCGCGATAATGTTTAGACCAAGAAGTAATGCTGCAACATATTTCCGGTTTCGTGTTATAAATCATCATAAAAAAAGTGGATGCGTATAAAATGAGTGAGCCCCTCGCAGGGTGAGAAAAAAAGTGTAAAGTAGAAATATAAAGTTTTATTACCCGTGGATCCACCTTCTTCCAACACTTGTGCAGCCAATACGCTTTTTCGCAAAGATTTTCACCCACTGGGTTCATGCATTGATTGAACATGGGGGTGGCAATCTCTTGAATAAGACTTGGTAAGGCGTTGAACAAATTCTCAAAGTGGACATGACCGGTGTCATCAACCACTTTTAATTCGTGGAACAAACAATTCATGTAGCACTGTGCGGAAAATGGTTGGGAATTATCAGAATAAAACTAATAGATGTAATATAAAAAGCTTACTTTAAGGGCTGCATCTTCAATAGGTTCACCATCGCTAAATTCCTTAATATGTTCTGCACAAATAATTTATTTAAATTAAGAATTATTGAGCTCATAATATTTAATGTATTTATGATTTATTATTACCATCAAGTACGCCTGTCTGTTTTTGACAAATATCATGAACGGGAGCCAAAACTCTTAGAAATTCAGGGGGTGGGTACTATAGTTTTAAAAAAATAATGAAAAAATAATAAAGTATGATTTAAAATTAAAATATTATAGTCAGCAGGTATCTTCTTTAATTGCAGGCACCTCATACATAATATGGTCATAATTTCCACAAGATTACAACGAAATGTTTCCTTCCCACATTATGTTAAGTAATCACACATTGTACCGCACAAAATTAATATATAAAAAAAACATTTATCCTCACTTTATCTTAATTATTGCACTAAGCACCATATAAATGCTATTTTATTTCAATTTCAACAAAATTGGACGCACGTCCCGCATCTCATATTCATTCCTTCTTTTACACATCCCGACATTACTTATGCGCCAAACGATTTTACTTTAATAGCACCATTAATTATTTAAAATACCCGCCAACCAACCATCATATAAAACACACACACACACATTACTATCCGGCTAGTCAGCACATAAATTTGTGCACATAGTTAATTTATATATAATATGTATAACCTCTGAATCACGCCTCAATTCCACCCCCAGGGCTCCCTCAAGAGCAATAAGCGATAACAACGTTAAACACCACTTCATTTTGTAGTACTGCCAAATTTTTGATTGATTACAAATGTATGTTGGACGTGAGCTAAACGTGCCAGTATTTATGTATGAGAGAGTCGCCAGTTAGATTAACTGTTTTTATATGATATTTTTGAAAAAAAAAAAAAAATGGTCCTAAATTGTGCAATGTCATTTTTGTTGAACTTGTCGTTTTGAAAGCGCTTGTTTGTATGTTTTTCTTGTTAATTGCCTTTAAACGTGATGACATACTTTTTAATTGATGGTTTGCTATTTAATTACATCAATAGAATGAAATGTTTTATCGCGTTTACAACTAATTATAGAGTGATGGGCAAATTTTATTGTTGTCTACAAATTATGGGTAATCGTACAGACAAATGCACATCTTTTATAAAGAAGTTTTATTTCACATTTAATGGCTGTAGAAAAGAATAAGTTTAATGTATTTTTTCACTTCAAATAAACCTCAAATTGATTTACATGACAAGGATCACAAAGTTCAATCCACTTAATAAGAGTTTAGAAAATCCTACTGCTCCATTGTGGTTAGTGAAATCATTGCTGTTGTTGTTATTGTTGTGCTTATATTTGTCCAGCATCCCACTTGCAAACTTTATAAAATTCAATTTCCAACGCAGTGGATAATGTGGGGGATAAAGTCCAACTTTCGTACATAAGGATAATATGAAGCTATCCATATTATACATAAATGCAAAATCGAATTGAATTGAATGTGCACATCGTACATTGGATAAAAGGTCCAAAGGGTCATCATCTTGCAGCTACAGGTGGTTTACAAACATCGTGTTGAAAATTGCACAAAATTCATTTGCTTATTCAAAGTTTTTATCAAATTACAATAACAACCTCAAATGTTTGGTTTGCCCATGAAGGAATTGATTTGAACTTTTGTAATAATCGTAAAATTAAAAGGATTCACTTAAAAAATTAAATTAAATTTAAATATACGTGAGAAGAATTTATTTTTTATTTTATTATCTTCAATTTCAATGTCTTTAAATTGATCTTCTTCCATTTTCCATTATGATGGACTGTTGTTCAATATTTGCCGACAAAAAATAGCAAATCAAACAAAATTCAAAAGTGTCTATAAAGATGTGTGATTATTTCCTATTTCGTACACGCTCATCAAATCCAATGCTCTTTTATATCCTGAAGATGTTTTGTCAGAAATAACTAAACTTGGGTTGGTACTTGGTACGCGCCTACCTATTACACAAAAGTACCTAATCTGCAAATATGTACAACGTAGACGTACGCTTTCAAATCACAAAGATGCTCCACAATAAAAGTCCGTTCCTTTCCTTTTATTACAATCACTGTACCATTCCATTTCGCCGTATACCAACACACATAATATTCTCAACGTCCATTTTACCTACAATATAAGTATTTGTCGTCCCTTTCGTCGTACCTTAAATCATTAAATTCAGCAACACGCATGGTGAATTTCATTGAATTTCAATTAATGTATACAACTGGCTACATAAAAGCATCGTGTCCCTCCCTCTTGACATCAAGTTGTATGCGGGACCAAAGTTGCTATCGTTCCCATAACTATATAATATACAAATGCATGTACATGTGTCGCTTTTTTATTTTTATTTTGTTCGTCCTCATTTTTTCCCCATTTCTTTCTTTTTTTTCCCATCTTCATTTTATATAAGTATAAACACGCCAAAAACGAATTTCTTTGTAGGAAAGTCAACAATAAATTTTCGATTATTTGCAAAAATGTGCTCATGCTTTTGGATGAGTGGCTAAGAAATTTCTATTTTTTACGCCTCCGTTGTCATGCATAAAAACAAGAAATGTTCGAATGAAAAAAGCAGTGTGTTGCATGGGCAACAAAAAAAAAAAAATCAGGGGATGAAAAAAACGCAGACAAAAATATATTGAGTACTATGATCGTCATATAATATGTGGATTGGTTTATCAGAGACATAAATAAGGAAACATATGTGGAGGAAACACACAATTCATGTTCGGATTCTTTTATCTATGAAACACATTTTCGTTGGAGCTTTATGAGCTTTGTTTGTCATAAGCTTAATCGAAAAATACTTCAATTTATTAAGTTTATTAACAATGGTGTGATTTGAGTGTTAACTTTGTGCAATTTAAAATGATTGTACATGTAGCAATAAGCACAGTGTGGCAGTACTTATGATAATGTAACAAATTTACCTCACTTAAGTACATAAACAACTTTCTATATATTATAAACAATTAAAAAGGGGCGTAAAAAGACGATTATAAAATATAAAGAATGCTGTGTTGTCGGTAAACAACATTACTAATTACTAGCTAATTATTTTCCGTAATTACTGGATATTAAAAGGTCTCAGAATTTCATCGCAGTCATACTTCAGTACTTTTCAATACCAAAAAAAAATATCATAATAAAACTGAAATCGCGTGACGTAACATAAAACCGATTACATCAATTTCACATTTCGCATTTGATAAAAATTGATTCTCCCCTTCCACCCAACAAACTGAATCTTAATTCCATTCAAATACGTGAACTTATACATCCCATCATGAATAAATATAAAAACAATTCAAAAATACAACTATTTTACATATTTGGCAATTTTTGCGCATAAAAAATTCACGGCGTGTACTCAAACGGTAATAAAATTGTAATGTGTTTCTACCAATTTCTAAAAGCCAAACCATTGCGTTTCATCACGTCATCCCGCATCCATTGCATTGTATACACAGTGTACAGTGTACTGTGTGTACACTCCCACTGGGAAACAACCCGACAAAAAAATATACAGAATGTTGAGCAAAAAAAAAAGAAAACACAAAAAAAAAAGAAGAAAGAATTGAAGCGAATCCACAGATAGATAAACACTGAGTTCCCTCTGGCTACACAAAAACATCGAGTTTTGCTGCTGCGGTAAAATAATAATCTGAAATGTTCAATTTTTCAGCTGAAGCTTTTCCCTTTTAATTGAATTACTCTCCGAAAATACATTGTTTGCTGTAACGATATATTCAGGGAAAACAACGAAACTTGTATTTTCTTAAAATTTTGCAGCAAGCAACGGCATGCGGCATGCATGATGGGTATACTCGAGTGCATGTATGTAGAAATAAGATTTGCGACAGAAGCTGGGTGAGAAGATCTGCACTCTCTTTAACATATTACAGCTATGTATGTACGTCGTGCATGTACAGTCGAGTATAGTCTTGTGCGATAAAACAATGGAAAATTTAATATTTAAAGAACACGATTCCATTAGATTACATTGATTTTAGGTTGACATGGAAATGGTACACCAGTCGAGCTAAGCCTTTTGACATAAAACCAAACTTTAAAGCACTCTTTAAATGGAACAATTTATGGAAGCTGAACTTGACTTTTTCATGTCTTTGGTTTGAACTCTGAATTAAAACTTTTTTAATGAAAATAATTTTACTTTAAATAATTTTTCATCCTTAAAATATGTAAATAAATTAATATTAAAAATACGTACCCATATTTTTCAAACGTAATAGTCATTAGATCAGGTTTAAATCAGTTATCTGCAACATAAAAAAAAGAAGATCAAAAAACTAAAATCATGAACTTAAGAAATTAAATTTTAATAAAAATATTGAAATGCTTTTGTAACTTTATATTTCAAAAATTGGCAACAATTTTCAAGCTTGGCACTAATAACGGTTAAAGTACACATTTCGACATACGGCCACTTGAAGTATTTTTATAATATTCATTCAATAGTTTCTTCTCGATAAAAAAAAATGGAATAAACTTGTGACCATTTTCTAGCGATTATTTGTCACAACTTTCGACGTGGATAATCACAAGAAGAGTGAGCTTATATCTTTTACCATAAAAACCACGGAATTTCTGACTTCTTTTTATTACCGACAAATCGCATGGTCAACGATTTTCTACACCAGAAGAGACATTAGATGCATTTAAATGCATCAACTTTGTTAAAATTTCCACAGTAACAAAAATGCTGTTTGAAAAAGTGTCCCTAAAATCGTGGAGAATATTTAGAAAACAATAAAAGTATTTTGATTAAAAACTAGTTCCTTTTTTATTGTTATTCTGGAAATGTAAAGATCAACTCTAACAATTAAATAATATAAATATTTTAAGAACTTATTCAATTATTGAACTATTTATCTCAACATATTATCCAATTTCTCTGGACAATATAACATACTACATAACAATTTGCTGCACAACTCAAATAATATAAATACAACAAACCCCTCTGCCCAACATCTTAACAAAGGATGCATTGGCATAGGTTATGGAATTCAATTTGCCCAAACATTCATAATAACTAATTTTGTTAAATATGTCAAGTAAGACGATTCCATAATATTACACAATTAATTTATACTACACCCACATACAAACGATATATATTCCACATTATCCTGTTTACGTTTGACAATGCATCTGATCCCCACACACATTGTGCTGTTGTACATTCAATTCCCATATTGAGAAGATAAGTTGAAATTGAAATGGATTACATATTATTATACGCATTGTAATGAAGCAGCTCACCATATTTGTGACCCACATAAAGACCTGTATAATATGTTGCTGATAACATGGTGCGGTATCAATTTGTTGAACTCTTTGATCTTCGCATACGATAAGCATCCCTCACCAGGTGCGCACAAACACGAACACACAAGCAATTTAAGCATATTTCAATTGTCATAGCATAAGCATAACATATTATTGTGACTTTCAATTAAATTAATGTTTGTGGTGAATTTTCTTCTTATTTTCTGTTGCCTTTTTAATATAAAAGATAAGTAAAATGTCACAAACATTTTGTGAAGGAATTCATTTGAAATTCGCGGCAGTTTTCAGATTAATTTTAAGATATGTCTATGTTTTGGAATTATATTCCTGGAAAAGTGGAATTATTTATTAGAATTCACGAAGGAGGATTTAATTTGTTTTACAACAAAACAATTTTTTAAGTAAGGTTTCACCTACTCGTAGTTGGGTTTTGTTTTTAATAAATTATAAGTGGGATTATTATTAATATCCTGGAATTTCTCATTCCAAATATGGAATGTATTTTTGACTATATTAAAAGGGGATGTTATTAAAAATATTTAATGTTTCAGGAATGTAATGAGATTTGCTCACAACAATCTCAACTTTAATATGTTTGTGTGGTTAAATTAGACAAACCACAAATACGTAGGCGTACAGAAGGTATTAAGGAAACGTCCAATCAAAATTAAACATATTGTGTAAGAGGATTTTACTAAATGCCACTCCAAAGTACACAGCCATTTCAACCATTTACAACACACCAAAATAGTAAAATAATTTCGTTAAACACACCAAATGGGAGCATCAACTTTGGAGATGTTCCAAATTTCCCACACACACACACACACAAAACACAAAACTTAAAGGCAAACCAATTACGACGTAATGCCGCACACTTAAAACCGTATGCCGGTCTCATATTATTATTAGGCCCTTTTTCCGCCACCCTTACCAAAAAACAAATTTCCCCCACCCTCGACGTCAGCCCTCATCCCTCCTCAAACCACCAACAACAGTTGCCATATTAAACACCATAAGTTGTTATCGTTACGCACTTTTGAAATTATATTCTTAACATTGTTTTCATTGCGTTATATTTGAAAAGCGTCGACTTTTGCCATTAAACTGTAACATATACACAAAATCCAAATAATTTAGGCCTTTTTGCCCTAAATTTAAATGATACTGGCGGAAATTTGCCATGCTATAGGGAGGACGATTGTGTTTAGGCTATTCTATAGATGTACTTCCAAACATCCCCTACAAGGAGTGCGGCGTATATTGTCACTTTAACTATGGCAATTGCGATCGTGACGATTCAACCACAATCTTTCCTAGTTGTCTTAAGCGATTTAGGAGTTAAGTACAAACATTACAGACTGTTGGTTTCATGATAGGGACACTTTATGTGGTGGTTGTTGAGCCGAACAAAGTCGAACAATATTATTTTGCGACAACTTTTGTCATGTCATCCGAATATATAGTTTAAGGGAATAATTACAGTAAGCGTTTCATGCTTCTTTTAAATTGCATATTAGAATTGTAAATACTTTCTGTTTAAACATGATTTGAAATGATGACTTTAATAGAATTAAGAGTGATAAAAAGGTTCATGCAGATGAAATTTAGACAGTCGTGAAACTTTAAATAATAAAAACTCTTTCCGCATCGAAAAATCGCTATTATTTAAACTATTGCGAGTAATCTTACAATAGTTTATACATTTCCTCACCCCAACCCCTTTAGTAAAACAAAATATTAAACTATAAGTTGTTTCATTGTAAACAATTTTTCATTTTATTTGTTGCGTCCGGCAAAACCATCCGCTACTTCCTTTCAAAAGCATTTACCTACCAACCCCCCAACCCCTATAACGCAACCAACCAGCACAAATTGATGATTCAAAAAGTTTGATCCAATTTGAATATTATTTTGAAAGCGCACATCGTGAGTCTATTTCGTTTTCTCACTTTGAATGAACATAATATAATATACTATTTCATACTATTCGCCAAAGTTGTCGACATTCAAAAGCATACAATTACTTGGCAGAACTTTAATTGTCGCGAAATTGTAATGAATTGTTTTTGAGTTTTTGACGGCAAACTTTAATGAAACAAAATTTAGCAAATTAATTATCAAAACTTTGTCGTAGGGGATGTTTAGTTTCTTAAAAGCGCAGACCTGTGCACATTTTAATTAAAATATTCACAACAATTGAGTTGATTGCATACAGTGTACGTCATGTGTGTGAGTGTGTGTGTGTGTGTTCGCTCTTTTTAATCACTATTTTGTATGGACATTTTTAAATTGTTTGTAGGAAATTTAATTAAAGGGCTCGTGTGGAGTTTTATACCTTCTATATTGCATTTAAATTGGAAAAGAAACTTTAGGAGTCTGTAACAAATTATAAATGAAGTTGTTATAGTCTATTGAAAATTTGATTGAAGTCAAATTTTAAACTTTAAAATGTTATTTTAAGGACACTGCTATTTTTAACGAAATTCATTAAAAGTTGTTCGGACAAATCTTTAAATTTTATAACACATTTTTTGATTTACCTTCTTAACTAATTTCCGTTTTTTTCCCCCCACATTAGCCCACATTGTGTTGAAACTAAAAATCTAGAAATATACAAGGAGCTATTATTGCAATCCACCTAAGCAAGTGCATAATATTTGCATATAATCCTAGTTCCGGCTTTATAATACATAATATTGTACAAGGAATAGTAAAATAGCGAAACGAAGTCAATATGTATAATTATGTTTTCCGACATCGTCGTTTTTCCCCCGTTTATGCTGATAAAATCTTGTACAATTTTATTAGCATATAATGTAGTGAAACAAACTGCACTGAACCATATTTTTTTATGATCAAAAATCGTTTGCATTTATGCGGTTTTGACGCACAAAAAAAACATTTTGTGTTCGTTAAAGAGTGTTATTTTGGTAATAGGAAATCTCTATAATAATTATTTTATTGCCTCAATGATTATTAATGATTCCCATATATTATATAAAATGTTATTTATTGTCTGAATGCAATGAAAAATCCATCAATGCCTAAGACAATAAAAAATTTTATTACCACTTTCTTTTGTTGCCCCTTGCTTTTGGTTATATTATATATTAAATAATCACCATTATAATAATGTAGCTAAAATAAAGACGATCAATAAAATGGAACATTCTCAGCAGTTAATATAATCACAATATGCGTGTTTGATATCGTTTATTAAATTAAGTATGCAACGAAATACGAACAATGTGGCAGCCGATAAGCATTTCGCATAATTAAATTCAATAACTACATGAAATTATGAATCAACAAATATGTTAATGCCAGATAATCTGTGCATTGCACATTAATTTACCCATAATTTATTTGATTTCATTGCACCTCCGCTTATGTACCTCCCTTCCTCCTCTCGATTGCCCATATGCAATTTATAAAATAATAAAAAGGATCATATGCAAAATGTGCATTCAAATTAATATGTGTGCTTCATAATAATTTAGATGCTCCAAAAAATATTATAATAAATTATTCATTGCAATTATTTTACGGTGCATTAGTTTAATTGAATGTTTTGAGAATGCTAAATTAATATTTTAAAATATTTAACTTTAGTACATTTAATTGTCCAATTTATAGCCCACTTTAAAGTCCGAGTCACAAGTATTCTGCAAAAATATGAAATGTGGGCGTCTCATCTTTTTATTTTGAGAAATATACGCACACAGAATGTTAATATAGGGGACCAAAAACTGCCAGCAGTGTTTCCTAGAAAATGTATTTTGTTGTCACTCACATACGTGATGTACTCTTTATTGTTTATATTGTTATTTTACTAACACACATACAACTGAATGGGTACACACACGAGACGATAAGTAATCCGATCAAACAGAATCTTCGATATAGCAACCTAAAGCTTTAATGTAATATGTATATTGTGTTACACACTCAGGCTTGAACTTTTAAATCATTGTGCTTATTTTCCTGCGATACAGCTATAATATGCTCGCATTAATGCTACACCTTTTGGGCACAAAATTCTTCGTTCTCAATTATTAACTTTTTGTATATTGGTTGCTGAAGTGAAACTTTTTGAAATTAATCATTCAACAGGTGCAAAAGAAATTCAGTTTTCTACGTTGTGCTCTTCCCATACAAAACCGCTTTTTTTGGAATGAAGAATGAAGAGTAACGCACCGAACTTTTGGAAGAATTTAAACAAGATGCAAGTTGCATGTACCGTATCGATGTTCAACGCCTTTAAGAAGAAGACTCCCATCTGGGTGTCGCTTCTTTAAGACAAGGGCAAATTACTTTTGAACTTTTTGTGCCTCACATACACGCTTGTATAGACTTTTGAGTTTCAAGAAATATTGAAATACATTGAAGGTAATATGTAGTAGCATTTTGTACATTCGATTTAAAAAATAATAATTTTAAAAATTGGTTTTAATCCATAGCTACTTACAAAAACAAGGCGCAATAATTATATTTGTGTAGTGTTATTTCTAATAAAATTAAAAGCAATTAAGTTTTAAAATTGTACGAGCCGTTTTCGAGCAAATATAAAATTTTTCTTTTGAGCATAAAAATCATTTTATTGCTTTTCAATTTCAAATTACAAATTAAAATGTTTACAATAATATGTCACAATTTAATAATTTATGAAGTAATTACGTTTGCAAAATTATCCATTCAATCTTTATGCAATATCGAATAGAGATTAAATTTAATAGTAACACTTTTGCAATTAATTCAATCACTATCAAATTCTTTTCAATCTGTTGTTAAATCAAATTAAATTCTAAGACATTATTGTTGATATTGTAATAGTAAAATAAAGCACTTTCGCATTAGATTATATTAACTGACAGACTGCGACTGTAATGCAAAATAAAACCACGGGCGTATTCCATGTTGAATTCCAAATTAACTGCGATGTGCAACATAATTACATACTTTCAACTAACTAACTATGAAAAACATTTCATCCTAACTTTCACGTTTAATCAGCGTAGCACTTAAACCTGAATGCAATTTGTTGTGCTTAAAGTTGCTGTCGTGAAAGTGCAATCATTATGTAACATGCATATAATACGAGTACAGTGTGCAGCATCGTTTATACTCTATATGTATCTATATTGGCTTTGAAAATACTTCTCTCATTATGCCATCAGCATATTTAGCATATTATGTATATACAGTCGCTTCTAAAACAGTATAAAGCGACAACAATATTGCAATGTTGCACAATTTTCTTTGGGAAATTGCAACGCTGCAATGTTGTCTAGTTATCGTGTTAAAATCTTTAATTTTGGTGAAATGGAGCTAATTTCAATGCATGTAATTGTAATATGTTATTCATTTTAAAATATAAACAACACAAAACTGCAAGGACGAATGAAAATGAACTGTTAAATACAACAAAACCCTACATAGTATTTTATAAAAGCGACATATTAAAAGAAAAAGTGCTTTTAAAAAATTGCCATTGGCAACTTCTTATGTAAGGATAATGCGCCTTTAAATACAAAAATAATTACCTAAGTGCTTTTAATTAATTAAATATAGACTGCACACCTACACTGATATTATAGCTGTATGACAAAACTCTTTATATTATATACGAGATGTGGCTGCTAAAATGCGGAAGTTTGGCACTAAAGATCCGATTAATAATGAGCGTGAATAAAAGTTTGCAGCAAAGTTGTTTGAAAGTTAGTGCTAATTATTTATTAATTAAACACTCTAACGGGTCTACAAGGATATACGCGCTCTGTAGTATTTATGTAGCAACAAAATAGAATTGAAGGGTTTTGAATCAAATTCAATTTATATGTATTTTTAAAAGCATATTGTGTTAGTCATAAAATATTTATAAGTAATCGTATCTCTTGGAAATTTCTTATAAACAATTTATTTGAGTTTAAGTTTAAATTTATTTAAGCATAATTAAGTTAGAGTCACTTTAAGGTGACTTTTTGGAACACATATTTTGATAATTAATGCAACACAATGTGCTTTAAAAATGAGACAACAATTGTTGTTCAATGGTTAAATCAACTTCGTAAAATGCAAGTAACCATTGCATTGCTGAAAATACATTGATATAATATGTATAATATGTTAATTTTGCATATATAATATTTTGTTATCACTAAAGTTGCATAATAATATATAAATTTTGAGACAAAGTTTTGCCAACTATTTAATGTTGGTTACAAATTCTAATATATTTTGCACGAATGATTCGAATTCAATTATTAACACATCATTAGGAAATACCAGCAGCAAACGCTCAACAATTTTCAGTTGCGCTCTGGCAAACATTCAAATTCTCTAAAGTCAATCCGAAAGTTTTGCCATTTAATTGCTGCCATGAATATGCGAAGCGTGTGGAAATTGGTTAAGAAATTGGCGCAAATAGTTGTGACATAATTTACTATTGCATCGAATATTGGGTGCGGTAATATCGCATATTTCATCGAACACATTCTGATTTAAATTAAATAAATATTCGACTCACTACGCTATATTATGCATAAAGTTAATTGTATGCAGTATTGGAAATTACAGTGGGAATTTGTAATAAAAAATTAAAAACAATTATATTAGTGCCAATCGTTATCATCTCAAAAAGCTCTGAAATAATCTCTTTATTTGATTTGTCACGTGGGTACTAAAGTACAAATGCTCAAACATTTCAAAGCGCTCGTATTTTTAAATCAAAACTTCAAACATAAACGGCCATATAACGCGTTGCATTGGTCCGCCTACATTTACAGTATCAGTGTAACATAGCCATCCTCCACACTTCATCAATATCTGGCTAGTATCTTCAATTTCAATTTACTTTCAAAGCTGAAACCTTTACAACAGGTATTACAAAGCACTAACAATGTACTTTGATGCACATTTTTTCCCGCATTTTGTATATAGACATTCGCACTGATATGCAGTTTTTGCATCATTCCGTTGCACTGAAATCCTCCTCAATTTCTTACTAGTGCACATGCAAATTGCGTTTATATGTGTTGGTGCAATGCATTTCATCACATGTAACAGTTTCAATGTGTACCCGTTGTGTTTTTGCCAAACATCAAAAACAGCGTCGGAAAATCCTTTCAGCTGTTTGGTTTTTGATTTTCTGGCGTTAAATCACCAAAGCGAACCGTGCGAAATTATCTATGTACACAACATGTGCAGTCGTATCGTGTTTTAGCAGGAAAATGAAAATGAAAATGAAAATGAAGCGTAACAATGTGGCAATACATATAAAGCAAGGGAGACCATTCAACAAGAAATGATGATAAGACAGTGGATGCCATTAAATAAATATAGTACGTTAGATATAGGAACAATGGAAATGATACATTGACGCTCATAACAATTCATGTATTTAACACATATCCAAATGATATCAGATTATTTAGGTAATTGGTTTTAGTATCTGGAGCAGTGTGGACTTGTCCCAAATTCTCTTTCTCGTTTGTGCGATTGTGCGTAAGATGTCCGATGGTATCGGGTGAGCGACCCTAATGCACGAGGCAATAAGGTGGATTTCTTCGACTTTTTGTTGTGGTTCTTATTGTTGTCGCATTTTTTTTTTCCCCCGGATGTTTTTAACTTGTTGGCTGCGGAAATAGAGATTGGAGATTGTTGGCAACTACATATTGTGGCATTGAATGCTCGTAAATGACTATTTGATGTTCTGAAATACAATATAATTCTTGATACAATCGATTTTATTGAGTGCAAAGATGTTGGAAGTTGACGCTTTTAAATTTGGGTTTAAGATTGAAGCAAATTATTTTATTAAATCCAAATGTTTTCTCAAAGGATCTATGCGCTTCAGAAATGAGCGACAACAAAATCAAATTATTTTGAGTGAAAAAAAATTTCGCTCAAAAATTTTGATTGGAGCGCAAGATTTTTTGCGCTCAGTTTTAGGTTTTGTTTTTTTGAGCGGCAATGTTTCGATCAAATCATTTAAATTGATTTGAGCGATGAAATCACTATGGCTGCTCAACATAATTTTTTTTGTTTTCAAGTAAGCGCTCATTTGCGCTCCGTTTTATTATATTTTTGGAGCGCGAGCGCAATTTTGAGCGGCTCAATTTCAACCCTGCTTTAGATATATGATTAAAATTATTGCCAACACTTTATTAATTGAATTACATAAATTTAATTGATTTCATATGTTGTAAAATTTACAGTGTCGATCAATATAAAACGATTCAACAATCAAAGTAAAATATATATAGAAGAAAAAATAAAATGGAGCATCTTTATTCCTAAATAAACTGTGCTTACATCAAAAAATCAATGCTATGTAAATTTTGCATGTATTTAAGGATACATAAACAACTGAATGAACATAATCCATATATCAAGATTGTATGCGATGTGGAAAACCACTGCAAATGACCTGCATGATGCATAGCTCAAAAATATGTATAACTTTACAACTATATATATGATACGTTATATGTAGAATAATATACAGTTATGTAAAGTCACACAAAAGTTGAAAGCATTGAGCCAAACTCCCTGTGCAATCTTGAATGTGTATATGGGCGGCAGTAGGTATACAACCCAGGCAGTTAAGCCTTTATTCACGTTACATTAAATTTTGTGGCAATTTGTGAAAGCTTTATGCGTTTGAATGTGTCAGGTGCAGAGGAAGTTGTTGGAATATAACATGAACTATGGTGACTGCTTGATGCTTTATTGATGCAAAAGCACACACACACCCACTAAAAATATTACAATATATCACATTGATGGAAGCTTCGACTACATTTTTTTATATATTTTCATTGCAAATTACAAATAAGCGATAATGCTTCAACCGCACATTGTAAAACTATGTAAGCCACAAATGCTCCTAGCTTACAAGCATATTATTTTAAGGGATGAACAACCTCAGTTGCATGGATATCTGGTGCCTTTTTATGACCTTGATCGTAATGTCAGTGTTCGTTGTGTGTGTATACTCGATGAAGCACATTGATTGTTATAAAGTTTACTCCTGCACAAAAGATATATTCAATTTATACTGCCATTTTATTATCCATCACATCGTAAAGTGTGGAGTACTGCACAGTGGCAAGGGGAAAAAAAAAGAAGGAAGCTCGCACACACATAGATGAATGCGCTCACCGTGTATATTATCGACGGTAAAATTTTAATGGTAACACCTTTAGGATAAGGAAAGTGTGGCAATTGACTGTCAAACGCAGCAAGTGTCTGTTTATGGGGCGACGATATAACATTGCGTATATCTTGCGTCCTATATTGTATAAGGATGTATTATGGTGAGTGTGGCCGCAGTGTTTTTAGGAATTGGATACCCATGAAATCTGCGCAATCAATTTGATTAAATTGCATAAAATTGTAAGGTTTAATGCGTTTGCACTTTGGCTTGGAGTAAAGCTTACGAATTGCGGTTGTAAAGTTAAACCACAAAAAATAAAAAAGTGGGGCATCCAATTTTTTGGGAATTTCTGTCGTAATGTTTGGATTATTTATAAAAGCAGTTGAATTTTTTTTTAAGGATTATCAGTTTACGCAGAAAGGAAGCCTTTGACATTTAAAAAAAATAAAACAAGGTTTCCATCAACCTCAAAAACAGTATTTTATTTAAATTAAAAGTTAAACTGCGTTATCACAAATAACAGAATAAAAATTAAGTTTTCAAACAAAATAGACGTTTTTTAGCCAATTAAAAATGTTCATGTTATCACAACAACTAACTTCTTATAATATACTTAATACATTCCATAAAATCATAAATTAGCTTATTTCTTACTTTCACAAAATTTTGCAACAAAGAAAACTTAATTAATAAGCTACTTTGCGAAATTGAAAAACAACTCAATTGCGCCAATGCTTGGTACACTGGAAATTCAATTAAAACGTCCCGGCAAAGTTATTGTTTCCTTATAATACACCTACGTATATATATTTCTACATTACAGAACTGCGAGAAACGATTAATTAGGTCTCATTTTAGCCAATTCAACTCAACCCACCCCCCCCCCCCCCTATAACCACCCCCCACCAACGATTTGTGCACTTTATATACAGAAATTCAGCGCTCAATTTTATTTGAGCACCACTCGCACGCTATTTAAGTGTCGCAAATTTTATACAAACTTACATACATCCCATCGCACGCTCTCGCTAGAGCTTTTACCATACTTCTACATCCATAATTATTAAAATTCATTGGAACAAAATGAATGCGAACTGCAAAGGCGCAATTACCATGCCACCCCCATAAAATAATATATAAGTAGTTGTATATTATTTGTTAAATGAAAGCTATACTCATTCAATGCAATGAATTCACAACATTTACTCACTTTGTGCTGTATAAAGTAGTTAGCTTTGTATGCGTCCACATTTTTACACCCATCTACATCTCAAGGCATTCGAATCCGCATTGGGTGCAAAAGCAATTTAAATTCAATTGATTGGTAATTGCTAGCAACAAATTAAATCGCCGATTCATCAGGAACTTCACATTACATTTATAAATGCAAGTGGGGTGAAATTTAAGTGAATCAGCGATCATTGGGAGCAATGCGGGGGGAATGGACAAGGGTAACGATTTTTGCTTTGCCGCAACAAGACATTGGAATGGTTATGCGGGTATGTTGAAGAAAGCAAAGTAAATGATGGTATATAAGTATTCTGCAGCATGTATAAATGTATTCGTACATAAATTCAATGTAACATAGTTACATTCAGTTTTACTCGAAATAACTAGTCTGTCTTGTTGTAAACTTTATTTTCCAATTGTTTGCGCATTCCGTTTATCGCAGACGTATTATTTGTAAATTGATTTCGTGTACAAATACTTTTAAATTGGACAGCTTTACAATTAAAAGTTTTTGTGTTGATTAATGTGAGTGAAGTTTGGTCTGGGAATGTGTCCTTGAATCAAATTTTAGTTTAAATAATATAAACTATAATTTAATACAGTTAAGGTAGTCTTTATAGTTTTGTAATTTAAAACTTAACCCTTAAGTAAGTTTTTTTATTTAAAAAAACAATTTTTCAGCTTTAAATAAATAATAAATTATTTAAATCAAAGTACTTTATGACTAAAAATTTAAAATATTGATACATGAATCTGATCAAAATATATTTTTATGTAAACAGAGTAACATTCTAAAAACAAATCGAGTAAGCCTAAAGCCTGAATAGCTAACTAAAGTTCCATTTCAATGTATGTCAAACCCCTTAAGGTATACACCCAATTCCAAGGATAAAAGGGGACACATCCGGCTCCCAATAGTCCTCCATTAATGTACCTCATTCGACCACGACTCAATGGAGCTACAATACAGCTAATCTGTATTCCTAAATATACACAACTATACACAAACTATAGCCAAAAGTAACCAATGAAACGACAGTCCAACATTATATATCCATTAAGGATCATTGCTCAGTGTATAAGTAAGCAGTTTGATACTTATCCCATTTTCTGTTATGCGGTATATTTGTCCCCACCCACACCCACCTCCGTTTCGGTGCACACACACATGACACAACACACTCGAATCGGCTTTTTCCTGGTTCGCATACACACACTTACAAACCGGATATCATTTCACAAAGGACATATTTCGCCAAATCTTAGAAAGTTTGTAGTTTGTTTCGGCTAATAGAACGGCCACACACTGTGGGGGTTGTGTGCATGCAGGGGGTTGTTGCCTCCGGACTTCAGCGAGCAACAGTCAAGTAAGAGATCGCCTCAGATTGCGTCTTCGTTTGCCGGTAACATGTGTGCAGAATTGAAATGGAGACGTATGCATATACAATCCGTATGTGTGGGTGGTTGGTTGGGTGAACAGTGAGACAAGAAAAGACTAATGTTGTGAGTTTGTATGTATGTGGCTGATAAATTTGTTGATGTGTACGATTTTCATGTGTGTGTGTGTGTTGTTTTGCGGTACTCCCAGGGGAGTCATATTTCATGAGTAGTATGGGAGAGAATGTGTTATCGCCATTTTTTCCCATTGTAACCCTATTTATAGCTGTATAAGATGAAACTTTCCGCATATGTCCAATGTTTTGTTTTGATCGAATAAATTACAAAAGTTTCATTTCTGGGCAATATAGCGTGAGAGAGAAAGTCTTTAGTGTCATTTTTGTGTGTGTTCTTGACTTAGCACTGTGCAAATCTGTTGGACTTTAATGGAGTGGAACTGACAACTGAAGTGAGGCCAGGCCACCCAGGCACTTTATAGCCGTTTGATGAAAAGGTTATGCCGGCAATAGCGAAAATCGAATTGAATTGAGAAACTTTTGTCATGTTGTAAGCTTTTTATACAATAAGTTATTTTAATGTTTAAAATATAATTTGGATAATATTATTTACTAACAATTCAGCTTTAATTAGTCGCAATACGCCACCCACACCATCCATTTAAAATTTAAATTTAAAACAAAAATGTTGACCCATTAAATGAGAATAGACTGCGGGCACAAAATTACATCCTTTCTGTACACACTCGTATATAACCGTTCGTCGTTAATCTGTAAGCAAACAGAAAAGTTTAAAAGTAATACGAAACGTGATGTATCTTGGAATTATCAACGTAATAAATTTTCTCCCTCAAGAAAGTAATTACGGTAACAAGTGATACAGCGAAGAAGAGTGTCTATAAATTCAAGCCCTTTTTTTTTTCAAAAATATAAACGAAGACAAGTACATGCTTAAGATTGTTTCTTAAGATCAGTGGTGGTTAAGATGATAACTCTTGCGTACAACCTAAAGATTTTGAGGTGCACTATAGTTTAAATTTTAATAAATTACAATAAATGTCATGAATGCGATGAAAATCATAAATTATTTTAACAAAATTTGAGTGCCACAAAAATTATTTCCTAAAAAAATTCAAAGCTTGCCACCATTTTTAATTGACTTAGCACCCATTTTATAGAGAATCAATAAATACGTGCTAAAATTGTGTATTTACCTTCCAGTCTAACGGTAACTGTTACTGCACAATTTGCACATGAATATTGCACGCGGAAAGTGTGTATGTTTGTTCAGTTTGATACAGTACGATTTATTTGAGTGAAGAATAGCAAAAAAAAAAAAAATATTAAAATTGCACGCATTCACAGTTACAATGTCCGTCTCCATCACACCAATAACACACCACTCAACAAAACCTAATTTCAAAAACTTCATGCCATCAAAACAACGTTGAGCAACAACAACAATAACATCCAAAAAAAAAAAAAGTGAATGTAAACGCGAGTTTAACAAAAATGGTGACACTTTGGCAGAGAAGAAATAGCGCGGGAAAAAATGCATTCGGTCAAAAATGAAGGGAGGAAAATGGTTGTCACTGAAAAATAAATACTAAAACTCTATTGCCTATTTTCAAATTGGTTTTTCGCTTACACATTCATGTGGGGTTTGGGTTGCATTTCGTTGCATCTATGCACCCTAGGCTTTTACGTACATTTTGGTTATATAACATAGAAATGATTGCAAATACTGCACACTGGCTGAATATGGCTATTGTAATAAAAAGTCAATTGACAATAATTGCTTTGTAAACTGTGTATCAAATTTGAGACTAACTGTTAGTTATTAAAGTTTGGGAGCCACTATTTTAATTTTTAGTAAACAAAATTGATCGATTAAAGAGGAATACAATTGATAATTCAATTTAAATTAACTGTAATTAATTTTAAGGACATTAATTCAAAATAAAAATATCACAGCATTTTTTTGAATTCAAACTACATATTGGGCTGCCATCTATCGGTGTTTGTATTCAAATTAAACGTAACTTTTATTAAATTCAAATTGAGTAAAGAAATATAGTTTGAAAATGACTTAAACATATCAACCCACTACACCTCCGCAATATAGCATGCCAAACCAATTTCCGGTAATACATATTTTACTGCTGTTACCGCTTCATATGTGGCATGTTAACGATTCCTCAACACACACATATATGATTTTGTACACTGACTGGAAGCTTTCCGGTCCAATTTGATAGATCAATAACCACACCTTGCGTGTGACCGCACAACTTTGAATTTTGTTCCAGTAATATTATTGAAGCCGCATTCATTCCCTTTCATCAAACACCGTCAATTTGTTCTGTTCAATATTTTATGCTGTATATCAATGACACACAGAATTTTCCACATATTATGTACCACAAACATGTATGAGGACACAAATATGTACGTACAGTTAAACTCGAAGGCAGTCCGGTGGTATCGAATAGATGAGGAAATTTAACAAAAATGGAATTAGCTCCACATATATAAAATATCTTATGTGTACAGCACATCGTACGTGAATGCTAAAAACGTGCCATATGACAAGACGACAACCCAGCAGCCACCTACAGCATGATGGACAAATTGAATCAAATAGTATACTGAGTCTGATGGAATCATAATATATTGTACATTCACAATATATTATATATATATAGATAAGGTACACTACACTGCATGAAACGGTCACATATAATCGAGAGATGCTGTGTGCACTCGAGGCTGGCTATCTATCGTCAGTGCCTTGTATGAGTGTCATAATACGTGAGTTTCGGTCCAAATAGTGATACAGAAGCAAAAGCTAACAAGGATAATGATAATCAGAAGATATATTCAGTTGCAGATCAAAGAAATAAATCCAATTGGTTACCAGAAAATGTGATGCTGTGAACAATGTGGACTTCATTTTGGGGAAATGTATACGTGAAAGAGAACAAGATTGGAAATAATAATTTAAAGTGTCGCACCTGTGGGAGAATCAACTTGGAATCATATAGGGAGGAATGTGACAATTGGGTGCGGAAACGTGTTTAAGAATTGCAATTTTTTGATATTCTGTTCTCTTTGAATATTTTAATTTCTTTGGTCGACTTTGTGTAAATTTAACTTTAATTTTTTTAAGGATAATTACAAGACAAAGCTTTTTAGACAATTTTTTATTGAAATGAACATTTTAAAAATGGGAGTAATGAATTTCTTGTCATATTCTCGACAAAATTTAAATTAAAGCTTATGACGTATTTGACCTTGATAAAAAAACCTTGAAGTGAAAATTAAAAAGCTTTTGTGGCAATGCTTCATCCTTCACATACCTTTTGAAAGTTGTTTCAAGGGATTATGACTTTAAAGAAAAATTTAAATTTTAAATTTGGACCTCCAAAATAAATAATGATTATTTTTTGTTTTTGAATTATTAAATATATCAAATGTTTACCCAATTTGGGTTATTTACTATAAACCTGTCGATTTACGTACACAGCAAACATAAAAATAATCATTACATTGACATGAAACAGAATATTTTAGTTGTACAAATAATAACTCGTAGCTATGTATTATAAGTACGTATTGCGATATGTATAAGCTTACATTAAGCCCTTAAAAGGCAAAGCTACAATAATACATCATATATAGCCACATTGCACATCAACTTTTTTAATCACCAAAAAATGTTTTCAATTTATTTTTGCGGCAACAAGGATATCACGATTACTGTGCAAAATTTCGCATGAAAAATGTACAGGTAAACGTTGTCCAAAAGATCGTGCAGCACAATTTAGCTGGAAATAAGCAGGGGAAAACTGAAAAACATATTAATATCAAAGTAAATATTGTCGAGTACGTCACAATGACATTTTTAAAAAAACATTATACATACAACCAAAACGTACGATGACATGATGCATCAATGTGTCAAAGGATTTTCTAAATTGCATGCATTGCTTACAAAAAGATGAACATTTTTGTGCATATACTGAAAGTCAACATCAAAGGGTCTCTATTGGAATGAATAATGAAAAAAAAAAAGCTACAGCTTAGTATACCAATTGAATTGAGTTGTCAATGAGTTTTTTTTTTTTTTTTTGAGAAAATAAGAAAAATCCTGTTAATTGCGAAGATGGAACTTTTTATAATCTCTTTTGCAACTAACAGATGTCATTTATGAATATTTTAAACCTAAGTGAGAATCATCCTCAGTCTGGATCTCATCTTATAATATTTACTTTTATGAGACTTTCGTCAATTTAAATGAACGCACACCAACTTTTAACATTTCATTATAACCTAATAACATAATTATTTACCACTATTTGTTAGTTATAATAAGAACGGAAAAGTTTCTAACATCGCAACTGCAAAGAACAAATATTTGTTGCATCAAAACCAACGGCGACGCTATGCGACATTTCAATCGGCTTCCCTTTTTGTTGTACCTCATTATGGAATCCAAACCACTGCACGGCGACGCTTTTGGGACAACTTAAACATACAGATGCAATGTCACTTTAAATCAAATTACTTTCATTTGACATCAAATTGACTCACCCTTTAACATGCGCTCACCCTTACACACACCTAACAACTAAAAGCACACAGTTACGGGCATCCCTAAGCTCCTGTTACATTTCGCATTGCATTACCACTGAACTATGGGGTCCCAAATCTAATTTTTAACACATCCAACTTCAAACCAGCGTCATGTCCAAATACCAACACACCCTCCCGCAACACTTTACCACCCAAAATGAAGTTGATTTTCCGACGTATTGCTGTGATCTGAAAGCAAAGTTTATAATTGTAAAAATAATAGAAGGAGTGTAACACACGGGGTGCAAATGGCAGGGAAAAACAAGAAAAACGTACACAAGCTATAACGGATTTTACACTGTATTGGGGGCGGAGGTGGTGAGACTGCATTGTGCATGCGAGGTTAAAGACACATGACGTAGTGGGTGGGGTGGAGCAAATAAAGCAGATTGTAACTCCGTTGAGATTGGATAACTTTTCGTTTGCGCTTGTGATTTCTCTCTTTAAATAGCAATCTAATTATGGTAGTATAGTTATATTCGACAAATTTTAAAAGAATCATGAAACACAAAAAGAAAAGAATTTGATGCACTTTGTGGAATGCACATTTGAGGTGCACGAGATGTGGAGCTTAATTGTTTTTTAATATCAAAAATATTTAGTAAAATACAAAATAAATTCATGGGGGTGTTATATAGTTTTTTTTGTGTCAATAAAAATGAACAAAATATTTGGCAATAATTATTAAGTAACATCAGAACTCAAAGATGATGTCCAACTAAACCGCAAAGCAATCTCTACAATATAAAAATAACAATCATTCATTTTCGCGAATATTTTAAAAGCAATGATTTTCCTTAAAATTCCTCCTCCCTTATATTCACAATAAATATCTTGTAATGAAAAAAATAAATGAGTTTACATAAAAACGCAATGAAAAACCCCCCAAAGTATTAGGGAGCAAAGAAAAGTTTCTTCCGGCTGTGTGCTTGGCGCTGTTCATTTTGTTTGTCCTTTTTGTCGCTTGTGTGTGCTGTTTGAAATTTGTTGTCTCTATATATACCCGGGGTTGGTTGGTTGTTCATTATTGTTTTCAACTTTCCTTTATCTAATGAGCACCATCGTTCCTTTTAATGTCACTAGCTTGCTTGCTGTCTCTTCCAAATCTTCTACCATCATTGGTGATAGTAAAAGGGGAGGTAGTAGGGAGTATACACTCAATATGGGAACTCGCACAATCGAAAATATCAATCACCTAGTAATGGAAAACTCTCAAGTGGAACAAAACCTTGGATTGGTGAGGGACTGAGTGTACAGTGGAATTATGGGTATAGTTATATACCAACATCTATGTTTGTTCTACATCGAAAAAGAGTTGGGTCATTTCATTTCAGATAGATTGCTATCGGCCCCATCTTGCTGGCTCACTGAATTTTGTAGATGTATAGAGGGTTAATGTTGAGGCAGTATATCCTTCACTTTTCAGCGAAAACCTCATAGTGTGTTGTTCATATTAAAACAAAAGGTACAAGTTGGAACATATTGATCAAATGAATTTAATGAGTTTAATTACAGTAATCACATAAATTTTCAATAATTAATACGCACAAATTAATTAAAACTTGTAAGGGATCATTGTATTTGTGTTTGAAATGGAAAAATTCATTTAACTGCAATTTTGTAATAACTGCTCCTAACCGTTAAAACACAACAATTTTTAATTATTCAAACTGTGCAATCCCTATATTGTGCGCTGTTGTTTTCCATGCACCACAATAATTATCTATTTACATTCTAATCAGCACGTACACACATATAAACACACACAGAAGAAACTGCATAACTGTGGAAAATAAAGGGGATACATACAAATGCTGCTGGACCAAATTATTCAAATTGCTGTGGTGGTCGGTGCGGGTATGCACGACGCGACGCAACGCAACGCTTTAGTGAATCGAAAATGACTAATTACCATTCACGCTCGCTGTGGTGGTTGAAATGAGGTCATTTTATGTTTGACATTTTAATTACGAAATGGCGACAAGCAAATCACAATTTTCATTTACATGTATAATGTTTATGCACTTTGTGCAAATATATGCATATACATACCTACATAATATGTTTTCAATAATAATATGTATGCATTTCCATTCGGAATTCAACATTATTTATATAATTACATAAAATTAATTGACATTATCCTAAGCTTTTTTATTGCTTATAATTTATTAGCAACTGAAATTTATTAGTGTTGCCAATTATCAAATTAAAGGACTACGTTTAAGCTTTAAGCTTTACCAACAATCATATCCCATGTAAATATCAGCCTTTGAAGCAAACATATTTAACAACCCTTTGAGAAATGATGCATTATTCGAAGGCACACTGTGTGTGTTGACAAAGACATCCCCGTCGTTCATCAATCAATAGATGATTCGCTTGTCATTCTTGTTCCTTGTCATCGCATAAGGTTTCATGTACAATGTTCCCGTACATTCTATCCGTGTGGATTGATCGCTTTCAACACACAACATGAGATTTCAAATTGACGTGTTACTTCTCAATGTGTTGCATAAATGTAAGCATAAGTGTTAAATGCTATTGCAATATGGTAGTTATCATAATTTACATCATTGGTAATTATTAATTAATTATCAATATTTTTAATTTTTTTCTTTAAGTTGTTTAAACTTTAAAGTATTAGCGAAAAAAAATCCTTCAATTTACAAAACTTTGGAAAGTCATTTCTTAACAATTATTTTTAAAACTCCTAAATTTATGTTATTTTATAGCAGTTGAATTTAGCAGAGAAACCCACCCAATAAGTCATTTTCCCACAAATTTGAACGGTGTTCGTTTTCATACTGTGCGGTTTTTACCGCATCATTTCGGTATTTTGATTCATTAAAAAAAATTTAAATTTTTTTAATAATGTTTCTTACATATACTTATTGTTGAATGTAATAACTAATAATTATTAATTGTAATTAAAAAGTCATTTTAATTTTAAATTTTGAAAAAAATATTACCACTGAATACTGAATTAATTTAAACTTTTAAGTTTTGTAACATGCGCTTACATATAATATATATAGTTAATGTGCACTTTTAATCTGTTTTAATATGTATAGAAATATGATATTTTGTTGACCACATGCAATTTGGTTTTAAACTTTAAACTTTCTAATTTGAATTTACGTTAGCTATGGCCTAAATGACGATATGAAAAAATTATTTTCTATTCTGTAAGAAATTTAAATCAAAGCTGACCTTTTAACAAGTAAATTAATGTTCCTTTTTCATCGGTTCCTGTGCTGAAGAGATTTTAATTCACTTTCGACACTGCAAAAATTACTTTCTTGATTTGAAATCTACTTTACAACACAAATAATTATTAAAATTCCTTAAACTCACAATTTAAAACATATTTTAGATTAAAATATACAGTACAATCTTTTAAATAATATTTAATTACACGCGCACCACTTATTTAAATTTAAAACTTTCCAATCTAATTCACGCACTGCACTAAACTGTCGCCAACCACAATTAAAATTTAAAATAATCCTCTACATTTTATAATGAGCGCTGAGCCTAACTGCCTAAGTACCGCTAGGTGTTCGCGCTGCGATTTCTGCTCTGTGGAGTGTGGACCATCAGCGGGGGTGCGCGGCGTGTGATGTTTAAGTTTCACCTCAGCACAATTATATATATTGTGATTTTAATGTTATTAATTCTTTTACAGTAGTTATTATGGCAATATTTGTGTGAAACCAAATTGAGTGGCGTATTCATAAAGAGGATATTTTATATTATGTATGCAAAATGTTAGAAGATATTTTATATCGTATACATATTAGATGCGTAATATTTTATATACTGAATATGAAAAAATAAATTATGTTTTGAATGCACTTTTAGTAACGATTTGGTAAATTATATTTAAATGCACTGACGCACATTTGAACTAAATAGTATAATATAATTATAAATTAAATTTTATAGGTAATAATACATTTTTACACAGAACAGAATATTATATTGGGTAATGAATAAACAAAAATAATGATTTAATTATTATCAATAAATAAGTTACATTTCATTTTCTGAAAATTTCATTAAAATTGATTTTTTGTCAAAAGCAACGAACTAATTAGATTAGCATATATTTTATCACAATAAAGGTTAATTATATTTCACAATTAATAAATTATTAAAAGTACATACATAATATCTAAATCACATTACAGCCCAAATAATGCTCTAACATTTGTAAGAAGGAAAATTACCGACTTTTCGACATTTTTTCGCTATTTTTTATTTACACATATATACGAACCAAGGCGGTATAAGTATAAATTCTTGCATTCCTTTGGTCTAAAAAAATGTGCAAATATACTTCGTCAATTATGCAGAAATCACTTCGATTTCTATGATTTTTTTCAAGCAAAATATTGAATAAAATACTAAGAATGCATTTTTCATTTCTAACTTATTGCTAAACAAAACTAATTAAGTTCTATGGGAGCTCAAAAACGCTTCGATGACGCTTGATTTATCGATAAAATAATTCTAAACAAAATATTATATCCAAAAGTGACACTTCTGTATACCATGGAAGTGACATTCCATGGTATACAGTATCTCTTTGAAATATACCTAAACATTGATAATAGAATATTTGACTTTTAATAAAACCCGAAAGCAGATCTTTAAATTTGCTAATTTTTCAAAAGTTTAATTTAAAAATAATGCTAAATTTCAAACTAAATAGAAATGTTTTGAATTCTCCATTCCGATAAAATTTTTGTAGAATTAATTACAACTTATATCATAGTATAGAATAAAGTAAATTGCTAAAGCGATGAAATGAAAATGCGTTGCTTTATTTGCATTTGTTTCAAGTAACGATTAAATTATTAATCTGATAAAGTTAAAATTCACATTGTAATATCTATAAACATAATAATAAAAGTGCTTCTTAATATTGATCCTTGAATTCGAAAGTATCGTTTAAGTCAATTATCAATGCGACGATATTTTGTGTTTCTGAAAATCGTAACAATTATGAATATGCACCATGGAATCAAATTTCTTCATAACAATTGTCAGCGTCATCAATTTTTACTCTTATTGCAATACATTCTTGAAAAATAGATATGGAGATGAGATCTTTGTGAAATTCGATATTATTTATCAATGGAATTGCGGTTTTTAAAACCGAGCAGTGCAAGGGTTCCTATGCAAGTTATTTTAATAAAAAAAAATCCACATTATTGTAGCCTTTTATACTAAGATATAATAAACAACTTGCTAAAGGTCACAAATCAGGTGATATTTTCTTAATGACTTTAATTCAAAAACTGTTTGTTCTAAAGGGTATAATTCCACATTTTGTAATTACTAATGTGAAAGTACAGTTTTCGTACTCGTAGTTGATTTGACACAAAATCAATTTTAATGAAATTTTCAGAAAATGGAAAATGACTTATTTATTTAAAACAAATTAAACATAATTTTTGTTTATTCATTATACAATATAATATTCAGTTTATAACTATAAAAAAAAATACAATTTGTTAAGATAATACTATTTATTTGTACATAAATATATTTTACCAAATCATTACTCATAGTGCATTCAAAACATAATTTATTTTTTCATATTCAGTATAAAAAATATTACGCATCTAATATGTATACGATATAAAATATCTTCTAACATTTTGCATACATAATATAAAATATCCTCTTTATTAATACGCCACTCAATTTGGTTTCACACAAATATTGCCATAATAACTACTGTAAAAGAATTAATAACATTAAAATCATCATATATATAATTGTGCTGAGGTGAAACTTAAACATCACACGCCGCGCGCCCCCGCTGATGGTCCACACTCCACAGAGCAGAAATCGCAGCGCGAGCGCCTAGCGGTACTTAGGCAGTTAGGCTCAGCGCTCATTATAAAATGTGAAGGATTATTTTAAATTTCAATTGTGGTTGGCGACAGTTTAGTGCAGTGCGTGAATTAGATTGGAAAGTTTTAAATTTAAATAAGTGGTGCGCGTGTAACTTAATAATATTTTAAAGATTGTACTATATATTTTAATCTAAAATATGTTTTAAAGCGTGAGTTTAAGAAATTTTAATAATTATTTATGTTGTAAAGTAGATTTAAAATCAATAAATTGAGATTTGTTGTGTCGAAAGTGAATTCAAATCTCTTCAATACAGGAACGGATTAAAGGTCAGTTTGTAATTAATTAAATTAGAATTATTTCATAACTCAAAGATAGATACATAACGTAAATTTCAAATAAGAATTAAACGACTGTTTTGCAGTACTAGCGACTCGATGTTGATCATATTAATTTTTTTTTAGCATGCATTTGCAATATCTTATAATAGAGATTACTTTTACAATTTAAAAAAAATTAATTTCAAGTTTTTATTATTGTTTTCTTGTGTGAAAATGATTTTAAATAATTTAGCTTAGCTACCAAATTAGTATAGTGTTTTGTGATTACTTTTTATATTCATTTAATGTACTTGTATTTCGCGAGTACCTACGTGTTTCATACAAAAAGTGGCTGTTAGAAGTTAGAACTGTAAATTATGGGTTTTAATTAAACATTCCCAGTTCATAAAATGTAAAGCAACTTTAGAAGTTATTTGTTCATGGAAAAATAACATAAAAATTCGAATAAATTAATTATTTCCATATATATTGCTCCTATAAAGTATGATTTTATGTGTTTGATGAATCCGCATGAAAATTAGAACAATATTGTTCAAGGTTATTAAATTAACATAGGTATAGCAATTGTAGTTATTGGAGTTTGAAATTCGACCTGATAAAACAGAAAGCGCACTGATATCAAATAATATAAATTAGTTGTTTCCATTGTAAAGTTTTTTTTTATATTCAAAAGTAACGCTTTGTACTTTTAACATTATATTGTTTCAGCATAATGTTACAGTTTACTCCATTATTTTAATTATTTCCAACTTTTTTACCAACGCTCATTACTAAATCCCTGTAAATTAATAATAATTAAAATTCAAAAATAATTTTCATGATATTTAAACAATGAACTTGCAATTTGTGATATTTATTGTTTGTTTTCTTTTGCAATGCAATATTTATAATGCTTTTTAAGCATTATTTAAACTCTATCAAAATATTAAAACGAAAACAAGTGTTCCAAAAATAGTTCAGATTAATAATTTTTTTTTTTATAACCACCAATTGTCATACAAATCTTTTTAAACTACATTGGTAGTTTGAAAACCACCCCTTGTGGCTCCCTACCCACACACATTATAATGGCAGTTAAATTGCTTGCAATAGAAACTTGTTCAATTCAACATTTACTGAGCCATAAATCTAAATTCCACAACATATGCTCATTATTTGTATTAATTCATTTAATTGCTCTGAAAACATGGTGTCGTTACAATTATGCGACTGTTTAATTGTCGGTAAAACAAGATGCCAAGTTCTTAAGTGCCAAGAAGTAATTTAAGCACACTTATACAGTCTACAAACGAAAATATTCACACACAAACACACTTACAATTTTGGAACATCATAATAAATGTTTTCGTGTGGTTTATCTGTTTAATTTGAGAAAATTATAATTAATTTTCGTTGCTTAAATATTTTAAAATATATTTTATTTTATTTTAATTGTGCTTTTTATTATTGCGTTTAATTTTTAGCGTTAACTGTTGAGTTGTAAATACTTTTAATGCACTTCATAAAAATGTTATGAACTTTTTCTCAGTATTCTTAAATATTATAATGGTTGCCACTCCATAAACTTAACCAACAGTTTTTTTAAAGGATAATAAATATTACCCCAAATTCTGTATCCACTGTAAAATCCCTACACCCTTAATAGATAAAGCACATAAAGCAGATCATAATATTTCATTATCATATCGACAGTGCAGTGTCACTTGTACTAGAGAGGGGATGTTTGGGGGGTGGAATATGGCTATAAATTTTGCCAAGCGTCCACCACACTCATCAACTACTCCACGCGTACTATCAAGTATTAAACTAACAAGCATCGATAACGATTTGACTCGTATGCATCACTTTTTCTCTTTACAACGTTGTACAATTCTCCCCATCAAACCACCCACTCTATATAACTATATAGTGTAATTCAAAACCGTTGCAGTAATGGTAGTGGTATGTAGCTGTATATGAGGCTTGACTTGTTCTTTTACTCAAAGCTATGCTGTACATAAAATACAAAGTACAGTTAAGCTGATGGCATTTGGAACTCTCGTGTGAACATTTAGTTCGCAGATGTCCAAAACAACACCTCAGTGTGATGGATGATAAACAGCCGTGACGTGGTGAAAAGGTTAGTAACAAATACGTGTGAGTCATCAATCAAGAATGTCTTGGGTTTTTGTTTCTTATAACAGCTCTATATATACCAACTTGTACACATTGTTCACAATGTTTTATTGGTAAGATATTGTACTTGTGTAAGAGTACATTGCAGAGGATTTACTGTTACTGTAAATAGGACTAGGAAATTGGAATGGACATAGTCTTGGGGGAAATTATTGTCGGTAAAGCTTTTGTTGAATTACGATGACATGAGTTAGGGGTTGGAAGGAAATGCATTTTGAGTGTTTGGTCTTTTTTTTTCAACCTAAATATTAATAAATTTTAATGTTTCCGTTCTTTAATTTTGTATTCCTTAAAAATTTAAACTTAATTTAATTTGGGGAAAAATGTTCAAGGACTTTTCGTTTAAAAGATTAATTTACCATAATTTTTTTTATTTTTAAGGAAATTTTAAATTTACTAAAAATATCTTTTAAAACAAATTGAATGTCCCAAAATTAACATTAAAAATTATTTTCTCAAAGGTCAAAGAATTTTGTTTAACATCCTTTTTTCTGTTGTTTTATTTTATTTAGATAAAAAAGCGTATTGGCTTAAAATAATAAATAAACTTAACAAATATATTTGTAAGGTCAAATTTTTGTAATTTCAAAAATATTTCCGACACGAAATTAAATAAAATATGTATAAATTGAAATTGGCTAACTTTAGACAATTAAGTCCTTTTAAAATATTGCACATATTATCTAACTAAAGTGTCGATTTTAGTACAAATAACTAGGCTTAAATAAGCCTTGATAACAGCATTTGATTCTCAGACTCACTGAAAAAAATTCAGAAATCATTCGAAAAATTATAGCAAACGAAATTTAGCACATTCCTTTCAAACGTGTTTTCAATAAAATAGAAATTTTTATAGTTTCCGCATTTCTTAAGGAACATTATGCTTTTAAAAAACACGTGTTTTATTGTGCGGAAAAAATTTAAATGACAACATTTTAAGCGTGTTACTAAACTTTCTTCAAAAAATATAAAATATAAAAAACTTTGCCTACTTTGTTGAAACATACAGCATGTTTGTGAAACCCCATTGCAAAAATTACACATGAATCCAAAAGGATGCGGTTACCGAGGACACCAAATTCCAAGCAAAATTGAAACTTGTTGAAGTTGTTGATCCCCCAACAAGCAGGCGGCTATCCTTTAATTTTCTTACACCCCGTCCACCCATCTTTTATTTGTTTCACCATGCATATGGCCATGTACCTTGTATAGTTTATCGAATTTATCAAATTTTCTTCTTTCCATTTTCCTACCCATTTACGGTCATTTCACATACTTGCGCTCAAATTCTTTTTCATTTACGTGCTACTTTTTTGCTCCACTCAACCATAGCGCCATTTCAACTTTTCTGTTTTTCGCCGAACACAAATTGACGGTGGGTGGCATTCGTCTCAGGTTAATAAAAATCCATACATAGCTGTGCACATTTACTCTTGAGTCCTGGGCTGTACGTATATATTTAAGCAACACACAAGTTATGTAACATACATCGACTGTCAATAGGGACGAAAATACATGAAGATAATATACGTGTATATCTTTTGCACATTGTATGGGGATGTCGGGATAGCTGATGGGTTGTATTGGCACTTCACTCTTTCACGACTTACATAGATATATATATTTGCTGCACACAATACGGGATGGGGCAAGTTGGAAGGGATTCTCGATGTATAAAAGCAACTCAAATCCATATATTCGAAGGGGGGAAAGGGAAGGGGGATGTTTTTGTACACGTGTGGGGGGTACAATGTGTATGTGTATGCGGGTGTGTGGCATTTCATTCTCATCTGTAGCAAATGGAGTAGAAGATTCAATGATTAAATTACTTTACCTATAGTGCTAGACGCCCTTAGCCATCCTCACGCCTTCATGTACATTGTGTTGTACTACAACGGTTGCTATATAATATTATGTGCCTCCCCTCCCCCCCCTTACAAGCAATGTTCGATATGTCAGTGCGATGTACAATACAGGAAAATGAACAACACAACCAAATGTATACAATGTAGAATAATAACACAATATAATATAGTCCAAAAAAAAGTATAGAAATATTCCCTATATGTTTTTCGCACGTTTTTCTATTTGTTGTTGTTGTTGTTGCATTGTGCTTTGATGCTACAAAAAAAAATTGAAAAAATTTGCCATTTTTCGTCTTTTGTTCATATTTGCAAGTACATAGTACAGCAAATCTATTTTTCTTATTTTGTTTGAACTTTTTTTCGGGGCATGTAAAAATGTGCATAAAAAAAATTGGGTGCAAAAAACCACCCCACACCATTTAAGGGATTGGGATTGGGAAAACTAAATAGATTGAAAGAAAGGCACTTGAATTTTCAATTTTTGGTTATTTTGTGTGTCATTTTATGTATGCTAAAATTATGTAAACGATCGACGGTTTGTCTTTCCCGTTTACACATATTATTATTACAGTGGGTTGTTTGTTCTTATTTTTCACCCAACCCCCGCGATTTGATACATCCGCTGGAGCTGCAATAAATTCTAATCTTAAACTTCATCTTCGGTCACCGCCATCTACTTGTGTATAATACAATAATATGAAAAAGACTACCCTCTAATTACTTAAGGGCTTTATCTCCATTTGTCATCTCATCTAATGCGTCTGTGAAAATTGTCATTAATTTCGCCACCCAAAATGTGTGTATAATATAAAGTTCCATGGCCTGTATTTGGGAAAATGCCGACGAGATAATACGATTAATTGCATAGAGTTTTATTTCAATTTATTTACTGAGCGGCTCACGTTTACCAAATTATACACACACACAAGTTCGCATACTCTTTGGTATAAACTGCGCGTTGTATTGCTGTTATGGGTATAGCACCACCTTAAAACTTGGTACACCCATCAGGACATCCCAAATAGTACTATGCATAAAGATAGGTATATACATGGCTGACATCAGGCGTTATAAATTATTGCAGATTAGCATCAAATTGTCAGGCCAAATGGAAGTTCACCTAATTTAAAGTTTAACCGCAATTCGTATATATATTATTATACGATGTTCTATATCGTTATCCTCGACAATTACATGTACAATGTTCTGTATACACATATACATGAGACTTATAACTCTTGGCTTTTGATTTGCTCAGCCAGCCAAATTATGCAGGCTTTGTTTGTCTTCACTGCATTAGGGATGCAAAAGTTTTGTATGGGTTAGTGTGCGGTAAATGCGGGAAGGGGAGATGGGGGGGAAGGACGATATACGTATATGGGGGTAAAATGCACGTGCTGGCTGTGACTTACGAATGTGCTTGTGTGTGTTTTGCAAAAAGGGCATTTGTACCATTTGGGGGTAATTGCAGAGATGCATGCAAGTATGCAAAAATGAAGAGATTTAAGCTCTTACAAAGTTGTTTGTTTAACTAATCAGTTAACTCTTGACCACCCATTACGTGACATTATCATTCAATTAGTGTTTGATAATTTATTGTATACCAACTGCACAAGAAATTGAGTTTTCTATGAATTTCATTGAAGTGGAAATCTCGGGGATTAAAATATAATTTGGATTATGATATTATTTACTGTATTGGAATTTACTGAATAGAAGTCACGTACGAACCTTTAACTAAATAATGGAAAATGAAATAAATACTTTTTTTTAAATTTCATTTCAAAACATGTTGTTTTTGAATTTCAAATATTTTGACCTCTATAAAAGCAATTTAATCAATTTACGAAATTCATTTAAAATATTATTAATCATATTTTGAACTCTTAACTAAAATTAAGTGTTAAGTACCAAAAAAATAATAATGTTTTGACCTTGAAATCAACTTTTTTGAAAACCTTTTTGACTTAGAAATATTTTTTTTGTAGCTTAAAATGATTTTTCAGTTTTATCCCCTTAATTTTAAAATGTTCATTGTGCTGGATTGTAATTTTTTAAAATGTAAGCAGAAGTATTTGATCTTTTTATATAAACTTTATGACCTTTAAATGTTTTGCATAGCTTTTAAAATAAATATTTGGTCAATAATTTTAAATTTTTCATATTTTAAAGATCTCTTTGTAACAAAACATCAACAGTGTTTCCTCGAACATAAGTTTCCGCCCCATATAACAAAGAGAATAACATAAATAAATCACGACTATAGGTATTTCTTAATGGAAATAGAAAATATGTTTCGCTTCCATACAACAATTGTTTATTTACACAATAATACCACGTTGTAACGTACCGAATTCCTCTGGCAAATATTGTTTATTTTAAGAAAAACTTGGTATTCACAAAAATTATAGTTCCAACTTATAACAACCGGTGTCTGGACATTGGGGGGGAACAAAACCCCATCAGCATTTAGTACGGCAGAAAAACCCTTACAACACAAGTTCGTGGTGGCGCATTGGTGGTTCTTCGCACCATTAAACTATAAACAGCAACCCATCCAACAAAAATGCATTGCATTTGCAACCGGCATTCTTGCCATATACTGCACAAAGGGGTTATTTTGAGTTAATTGCGTTTCCGTAACGTAGCGCCATGTTATTCTTGACTTATATGCGAGGCGCTTGATTGCCATAAATTTATGAGACTGCTGTGCAATTTTATAAGCATAAGAAAAAGGAGTCGCACAAGCCACACTTTAGTCTGGACGCTTGTATAGAAATGCATTGCATATTGCATGTGTGCAGCAGCTATTGCACGTCTCCGTGCACTCATTTATGAAAACAATCAATTGCATTTATGATTTTCACTTTACCACCGTCTATTTTTGTTTGCACACACATTTTGCGTGTGATCACACGACTTACAAACATTAGAGCTGTTGCGGTGGGAACATTCTGTATAACTACACAAGCACAATATGGAAGTCATTTGAGAACGTGTAAATGAATCCACATTGTGCAATAAATTCAATGAACGTACGTCGGTTTATGTGAATATCCGCATTATATCCATGGGCTTCTTTGAGCGTAGATGAATTTTCTGTATAACACATAAACTCTGGATAGTTTCAAACGAATCTTTGCTACGACCTATATTTTAATTATGTGTGGTACACAAACTTCAAAGCTCTGCACTTGTTTCACCTCTATACCTTTAGTAGCGTGTATGGTGCTAGTTCCTTGTGCAGTTAAGCACCATGTAAAAGCGCCACTTGAGCCTGACTAAGCAGACTAAACATTTTAATGCACTCGCATATTATATGCTGTGTGTATTTGTTAGAACCATTGTAATTTCAATGTGGTTTCTTTGATGTACTTTAGATTCTCTTGACGTCTAAATTCTAATTATTAATAATTAGTTTTGAATTTGCGTAACTGCCTAGAAATAAAAAATGACAATTCTTAAATTTTAACCAATTATTTAATTAAAACAGTGCTTAAAACGCATGATTAAAACTTAATTCAGTTCAAACAACAGCTTTATTATATAATTACAATTGTCTTCATTACTTACTCCCTCATTTTAAATATTAAAGGGGCGACAACTTTACAGACAATTCTTATTCTTAAGACTTAAGTCGCATATTCGTCTTCTCAAAATGCAGTTCCCAATGTAATTAATTATTTGAGTGAGGGTCGTCGCCCATTATGTTGTGCCAATAAATCTTGTGCATCAATTATAATATATTGTGCGCAGTGCAACCCTTTTTAGTGTGGCAAATAAATACAATCGAATTATGGGGTGGCGATTCTTCTGCATTTTTTTTTTAATACAAGGGTAGTTGTATATTATTTTGTCTAAAAGATTCTTTGAAACGAAAAACTATGGTCATGCTCTATGTGCTGGCTAATAAATAAAATTAATACCAATGTGAAAGGATATTACAGTCATGGGTTGAAGTATAAAGTGTGGCCGTTACACAAAAAGGCAATGAACCGTAAACAACAGCAATGTAGACTTGAAAATGATGTAATTTATAATCAATGAGATAAATGAGTAGCTCGTTCTGGAGTATTTATCTTATATATGGCGCAAAAGGGCGAAAAAAGAAAATGTTTCGACTTGTGGCACTCAAAAAGTGCTATTGCGCCATTGTTGTTTAAGAATTGGCTACTTTAATGTATGTGTCTTATGTTGGTGTTGGATGAAGAGTATATTTTTGTGAACAAAATTTCGTACTATGTATTTTAAATCCTTAAGCAGTTTGTAGTTTATTATTCCCACTTATTATTATATTCTTAATGCAGTGCTTAAAGACAACATTGAAAAAATAAATCAAACCGAGGAATACAGACAGAAAGCACACACTCACAAATATTTAAAGAGTTCCTTAGATAACCACCTCTTTAGCATAATATTATTTATAAACTCCTTTCTTTAGGGGCGATGATACCATGTGGGATTGAGTGGACACACATAGCTACATTTAAGCTTAAATACAGCACATATTATAGAAGACGGGTAACATATACATTCAACATAAGTGCGAAGAAAAATGTGCTTCACCTTAAATAAATATAAATTATCTTATGCGATCACCCTTCGGCCCCATGCAACCCTATGTTCACATTTGAGGCAATTTCCTCGTTATGCGCCACAATAAATATTAATTTGTGTATAAGCGCTTAAGACATGAGTGAACCAATAAATAACCGCCTTAGTGTGTTTTATTTTTCTTGAGGTATACATATTATTATTATATTTATGTATACCTACTTATAGTTACTACAACTACACATATGGTATTAAGGTAGAGTGTACGAGAGTATGTACGGGGTTTTGAAGCAAGCGCTCAACAAAAACAACCCCCAACCCCCGCAGATTATGTGCAAATTCCATTCAAAGTCTCTATACTCACTGTGAGTGTATAGACTCTGTAGGGCATATTACAAGGATTTAGCTATATAACGAAAATAAAAACACATTGCATAATATACAATGTGAAATGCAAAGAGTTCGTTCCGCCGTTAAAAGGCATAAATCGCTTTTCATTATGACGTTGCTTCACATTACAGCTGAGCTTAATTGTTTATGTTTTGTAATATACGCGCTCTTCATCTCAGCGTGGTATGAATAAACGTTTTAACAATGTTGTAAATATGTTTGTTATTCTCCGGACGTGATGTTATGAGTTTATTTAATTTACGGCAAAGCGTTTAACGACCGATAACCGCCACATTTTGTTCCTGAAATCTAAAGGCTTGGGTACGTTCCTTAATTTAAAGTAAATTCAAAAAATCTCTTAATTTATGTCTATTTACCATGATCCAAAAAGTAAAGGTCTGCTCGAAAATTAAATGCTGCAATCGTTTTTATTCTCATACAAAAAATCCGCCCGGATGACGGCAAACTGTTAAAATAAACAGACTGTTCTCTTTGATGACATCACACTGCACAACTGTCAAACAACTGTCGTTTTTTCATGGTGGAGTAAAATATTTATGCACTTAATAATTTTCAATGAAAATAACTTAAGACTCGTCTCAAAATTCAATTATTTCAATATCAGATTCTTATGTTTTTTGTGATCTTATTGTTTTACATAATTTTTTTCAGTATTTGAAAGAAAAAAAAATTAAATTTTTAAGCTCGAAACTTATAATGAAAGTTTTCATCACCCTAGAATTTTGAAGTAATTATTAAACTTGAAATACATAAATTTACTGTTCCTGCATTGCCTGGTTTTTAATATTGTACAGTATCATTTCTTAATTTAAATTATCAATTTTTAAGTAACTTATAGTTAGCAAAGATAAGTTGCATTTTTAGAATACATACTATTTGAAATTCCCTAATTTTAATATGTCATGTTCACCACAACCGTTGATTAATTGTTAGTGTTTAGCATTCATTGATATCTTGCAACACATCCTGCAGCATTGAATTATTGCAGATCAACTGATTCGGATTAAGGATTAACATTTGCAATATCGACTTGATGATAACGAATATGCATTAACTTAATATATTCAAACAAAATAAATTGATACAAGTAAATTTAAAGCCAATTTACCATGAATGCAACAAGCAACTCCCATGCTGACACAATCAATTTCTCCTGCCAGGACCAGAGATTGATTTATGATAAGGGTTGAGTGTTTGTGGTTTTTCGATACAAAGTATATAGCTACACTATAAGTTTAATATAATATATAACATTAATAATTGTAGACTTTATTATCGTGGTTTTGCATACGTTATAATGACTAAATATATTTAATTTTAATAATGGCTTTAATAAATTAATGATTCCCTATTTTTCAAGCTAAACTGATTTTTTTTTTGTTTAAAATTTTTTTTGAACATTATAATGGATATAAAACCGAACTTTAAAGATTTAATCTTTAAGAAATAAAATAATTTAACGACTCATATGTATTATACACCCTACAAAGTGTATACAAACTGTTTAAAGATAGCCGATTCCCATTTAAAAATCACTCATCATGTATGTAATAAATTATGTATTTGGGGCACAATGTGTGACTTGTGAGTGATGAGCTTTGAAGTGTTTGGTCAATATACTTCAGAATCCAGATGCCATTTTACTAATAACGCCGATTTTCCATATTCACTATGCTTCATCCCCTTGAAATTGTGTTAAGAATTCAGTAAGTCCTTATCTCATACGTACTTGGCTGGTAACTTCTTGCTATATTTGTTATATTCATCAATTCATGTCTTGTTACTGTTAATAATGCATGGTGGGTTTAAATAGTCTATAGAAAATTTGACTTGATTTTAGTACAAAGTAGAGCTTAAGGAGGTTCAAACTTAAACACCTTTCAGTAAGATTTTAAACACTTCAAATTTGGAAGACGTTTTACATGAAATGCTAATAAATTTATTATTTTTAAATTCAACTTGAATAATGTCGACGATATAACCTTCTATCGCTTTCACTGCGATGTAGTTTCTTTAACCTTTAATTAAAAAATCCCTTTCCATAACAATAATTAAATTTAAAAATTAAATAAAAACTTTTCTGCTCACAAAAAAAATACGCATATATTCATACATGTGTGTGTACGTTGCAATGGTAACGATAATTCATCATTTTAGCAAGCATTGTGGAAAAAAAGTCATTTATATTTTTCTTTCATTCCATGGTTTTCAAGTTTCCATCCGTTTTCTGACATGATAAACATGAGGAATGATATTTTTTAAATCGGGTAGCTTTTTCCTCAACTACTTTCCAACCTACCGACATTTGTCCTTTTACTTCGCCTTAGCCATGAAAAAAAAATGAAGTTTTGTAAAAAGTGTGCTAAACCATTTTCCGCAATTATGACAATTTCATTTTGAATATTATGAGGGACTTAAATAGGGGATAAAGATTAAAAAGAGATTGAAACCTTTCCTTTTCGCAGCGCGCGTAATATTATGTGGAACATTGCTTTTAAATTCACTTGTTTTTCAGGACATAAATATTACACACGTTGAGACTCACGTTTTTTAAAATCCATTTAAAACATTCGCTTTTTGATAATAAAGGTTTTCGCAAATAAAAAGTTCGTGCACCTGACCAAACAATATCGATTTGAAGCTTCATCAAAAAAGTTCGCATTATTTTCTCAAATTAATAGACTTTGTGATACACAACACAGGACATACAGAAAACTTCAAACAATACAAGAGGTCCTTACCAAACAATGTTATATTATACGATTGTTTGACGCAAAATTAATATGCGCCTCCTCATTATTTTGCTGCGTACATGCTCCTACTCTTCACAGTGTACATACACTCAGAAAAATTGTCAAAAGATAATTGAAAATGGTGGGCACTTGCGATTGTCGAAATGAGCGTCAAATTTGTAAAATGTACACCAGAGAATTATACGCCAAGTGCACACAAACGCGTGTATATACATTCGACGTAATAATGGGAGAAAGGACGCGTTGTAACGTTGTGGGTGTTGCAAACAGAATGAAGAACACTCTGCGGCGCTGGGAGGGGGATGCAGCAAAATTAAATGTAAAATATCAAAGTAGGTAATACTATTTTAAAGGGAGCAAAAGAAATGCGAATGGTGAAGCTGGAGGGGAACCAGCGCCGCACCGCGCGTTGTAAATGAGATTTTAATGGAAAATATTCAATTAGATACTGCGGAAAGCTTTCGTTTGCTTGCTGGTAACGAGGCTCATTCAATTAAATTGTCTTACAATTAGAGGGAATCAAAAGAACTGTAAATGAATCTAATGGTCTTAGACTGTTAAAAAATTGATTCCACGTCTTGTTGTCGGGTTATTGTTAAAGCTGCGGCAGTTGGTTTAGCATTTGAAATGGTTTTAATTAAGACATCCTCACCATTTCATTTTCTTCCGCATTTTTTTTTTTTTTTTTTTTTGGTGATGGGCGATGGCATTTGTGGGGCACTTTAATAGTTAGATTATGCTGTTTCATTGTATATAATATGTATGTAAATTGTGCATGATGTGTATATATTATATCAAGTTTCCCAAAGGATATCAAATACGGCTAATAGTAAATCCAAAACCACCCTTAAATTAGCACATGTTTATTAGACACTAATATGTTGAATTTAATTCTAGATTTTAAGAATTTAGAATCACATTTAATGAGTCCTCTTTTACAATATTTTGTTTTTTTATATAATTAAATTGCCTTTTTTGGTGAAATTAATTATAATTCTCGAAAATAACCGAAAAATAAAATTAATAAAATATATTTTTGAATCTAACCTGAAGAATAATTAATGTTGAAATGAATTTATTTTAATGCGGAAATCAACGAGCAATACTTATTATATAGTACTATTGTAGTGCCACTCAAAGATATTTGTTTTTTATTCGTTTATTGATGTTCTTTTGGAGCAAATCCACTGAAAGCCTCCAAAGAGCCAAAATTCCACCTTAAATCACGACGGGCTAAAATTCCGTTCATACAAAATACCGTTGACCACAATCTCTGCAACCTGTATTTTTGACGAAGCTTAAATCCGAACAATTGTTTGTTCCTAGAATATTAAAATATCAAAATTTTGTTGGGTTTAAAAGCAATTTCAGTCTTGACATCAACACCAGCTTCCAACTATAGCTAAAAACTATCCAGGTGACCCCATTATCACAAGAAAATCAAAATCGGTCGACAGTTTACGAGGAGTTGAACTACGAACCCCACGCATACCAGAATTATATTTATAAAGTAGATTTACCCGAAACCGATTTAAGAGAATCGAGTTCCCACACACATTTTGTTCTCAAATAAAATGGCAAACCCCCACAATGATATTGAAGAAGTGCTATGTCTATTTACCCAGTTAATTTTGTTTGCATTTGGTAATGAAGTGTGTGCTGCTTTTTCTATTGTTTACACGCCATTGTTCTCTCGATTCATATCATCCCTTCAACGAAAATATGGGGGCGAACATGAGATGATGCATGAAAAAAGGTACTCTGGGCGTAAACAACAATTTCTTTTCATTTTCTTCGCAAAACTCTGGTAAACAGGATTGTGAACATCTTTTTCTTCATCTTGTTGACGATAATTCTATTGCCGAGCTTAATTTGCATAATGCATTGTTGTATTGATCATGGTACTTGGACGTATTCAATATTTGGATAAAAAAATGAATATGCGAATATTCAATCGAAACTGAAGTATTCTTTTTTCATTTATTTATAAAACAACAACATTTAATTTAGATAAAATATAAAAAAATTAAAATATATCAATTTTCAAATCGTTATAAATTGTGATCGACAACACGTACTTTAAGTTATTAATTTAGTATTTTCTTAGAAAACATTTCATTTGTTAAACCCTTTATTTGTTGATCTGCATCTTCGAGTCACAATGACCTTATTATTATTTGTCAAACAAATAAAATTCATTGCAAAAGATTGAAACATTTTCCTTTTGTGAGAATTGTCTAAAATATTTGCAACATCCTTCATCCTCCTCAATCAATAATTCGCATTCAACCACAACCTGCGGTAACAGCAAATTAGTAGCTACGTCAAATTTTATTTCAAAATTGAATCGTTTGCGGTATAACATTTGCCCAGCATCCACCTCCTCAAACCCTCCCATCCGACCACAGGGAAAATGCAGAAAGTTTATGCTATTCATATTATTGGTTTTGAATTTCAGCTTGGGAAAACGAGCTGCTTGTACCGCCATTCCGCATACGTGTGTGCGAGTGTGTGTGTGTGTGAGTGTATGTTAGCATTTGTGCATTCAGCGATCTGTTCTAAACGAGTGCAGTAAATTCAATAATGGCTCTTGCTATATCCAATAACAGTCAAGCACCAATATCCTTTACAAAACCGGTACCATGAATGATAAATTTTAGAATAAATTCCCATATTTATTCACCATAGACCGGTACGTCTTCTTCACCCAATTCGCTGTTTTTTTATTTGTGTCGATAGACAATGCAAGTGGGAGTATTCACTATTCAGTGCTTTGCGTGCCAGCCGGAAGGCATCATTCGTGTATACTATATGCATGCTGTAGGAATTGGGTGAGAGGTGGATTAGAGGAATTATTTGTATTGCATTTTAACATTTTGTGTTTGAGCTTTCGAGTCCCAAGAGTAACATAATTCTTTTTATTATACTTTGCAGAATGCAAACATGTGTTTATTTGTAATGGGATAAAACTTCAAACTGCATTTATTCATGCGACATGCATTATCGGGTTTCTTTCTTGTATCGACATTGTGTGTGTGTGCTTTTTTTTCATAAAGCTGTCTAACTTTTGCACAGTGCTTTCTTTCGCAACACAAATCTACAAAATTGTCTGAAAGAAAAACACCATTGCACTTAGTTTTTATGAAACTATACACGACGCCGCTCGGGTTGAATATTGAACAGTGAAAAATTCATAACACACATTATTCTTAATTCAATGTGTAAAGCGGTTTATTTTTATATCGCAATGAAACCAAATTTCAACACACGGAACGGCACAGAAGTGCTTCAATATGCAATAGTAATTGGGTGAAGAAAATTTAAATATTCAAGCATAAAAATAATTGAATTGAAATTGTCCTGTTCGGTTTGTGTTGTTTGCATTGTTGCGGCCACTGTTGTGTTATTTTGCGTATTATTGAATTTAAATTGACAATGAAACGAGTCTGGTCTCTCCTTTTTGGTGATGATTTTGCTTATTCATTTCCTTTATTTGTCTCTTTATTGGATAAATGTGTTTTGTTGCAAATTAAATCTTAAGATTTAGTTCTACATCTTTCTTTATTAACTTTTAAATACGAAGAACTTTTACAGTATTTGATTTCGCTACTTAAAATAAAAACAATTAATATTAAGAATGATGAGATTGTATAAAAAGGACTGAAACAACTGACATCATTAAGTATTGTAAGTCATTTTAATCAGAAAACTTTCTGTCTCATAATACAATTTTTCATGAAAATTGTATTTTATGTAACAAAAAGAAACAATTATTTATAGTACACTAGTAATTGTTATTGTCTCTTTGTAAAAGTTTATTAAACAAAAGTTAAGTCGAGAAAATTCAAATTAAACTCTAGACATTTTATTTTTTTAATTACGTAATGTTATTTTGCATTTTTAATTATGATTTATGATAAATGTTTTAACTTCTACATCCTCGCACTTCCAATCACAATTAACTCCCACGTGACAACAAGGAACCCCTAACTTTTAAAGCATTAAAAACCTAAAGAATGCTCAACAAAATTTTGCAAATTTGACGTAATAAAAATCAATGGTGAATAAGGCGGTTGCACTAAAAGTAATTACCATCAAATAAACAACACCCCACACACCCACACAAAGCTGTTGAAGGTAGAAAAAGGCACACATCATGTTTTGCACACAATCTGGATTACATGTTTGTGTAGTTACTGTTGAAAATGGCCTGCGGAAAAATAAATAAAAGGTCATTCGTTCACACAGTAAATTTAAAATAAAATGAAAAAAAAACAGGTAAATATTTTGTGGGGAAAAGCTGGCCAGTTTGCAAACACAGATGCTCGTCGCTAAAAGCACGCACAGATTAAATTGAAAGTGAGGGGATAATTCAATTTGTTTTTATGTAATCTTTTGCATATTTGAGAGACGTATTGGTCCCTTCAGCCTGGTGTTTTTGTGTGATTTTATTTAACTCGCATACGTGCATTGTGGCAACCATATTGGATTTTAGGAATATAATACTTTTAGCCCTTTTAGCTTGTTACAAAAGAAATACCTTTACACAATGCAAGTAGAAAATACTGAGTTTATTTATTTATTTTTCTTAAATTTAATTTTCTATTGCATTAATATATTTACTCTGAAAAGTCATTAATTACAAACAATTACAACATATTTAACTCATTTGCACCAGCTGTTTTGAATTAAGCTTTATAACGTATACACGTTGGTGTTGTTTAACACAACATATTACATAGAATCACGGAATGCAATCGTCCTTCCCTGCGACGCAACATAACGCAAACAGACGCCACGTATAGCAGCAGCGTGTCAGCGTTGTTGTTTCAAAAATAATTAAATGAACACGAAATGCTTTGTAAATTTCTCAAGAATGCACACCAACTTCTAGCGTACAATAAAGCTCGTAAAAATGAGCTTAACGGCAAAATGTTGCTGTTGCATATACTTTTAACATTAATTTGTAATATGTTTTCTCACAACAAGCCATCTGATTAACGAGGAAAGATGTGCGGGGGTGTTGAAATGAGAAAATACATTGAATAATATGCCAAACCTAATCGTACTTTTACGGGTATTTAAATATTCCTAAAACGCAACAAACACAAATTGTTGATGTAAAATAATTTTCCGCGGATTATAAATTTAAACCATTTTTGGCATTTAAAATTGAAATAACAATGCAAAAGAGATTACACAGCATAAATAAAATTCAGTAAACAACAATTATCACATAATTAAAGCTCACCAAATTAATTACTTGCTTATATGCCAAATATCCATACCTTAATTTATCTTTTCGGGGTATTTTCAACCTCCCAGCATAACATATTATTATAATAGTCAGTGTTGTGCGCCCATACATTATTCGTGGGAATGTGGGTGTCTGGGTGTGTGTGTTTGTTTGTTTGTCAGGACTTTTATTTGCCATATACATCGAGCATGAATCGATGAAAGGCTTAACCTTCAGGCATTTGAAAATGGATTGCCATAAATTACGGGTTTATCTTCATTTTGTTGAAGAGATTCCAATTTATTATCGAGCCAAATATCCTTTCCTTTTTTTTAATCCCTGATAAATACCCCTTAAATGTTTGGATGTTTGGATGTATATGCGGATCTAATAAAATACCCTTAGTCCTACATAAGCAAGTGAAAAATTGGCAATGTTCCGATTTGTTGCCAAATAATTCCCTTCCATCTGGTGGCCAAAAGAACTCGTTGATCCATCCACTTTGTACAAGCGCAAATCGCTTTTATTTCGATAAATAATTGTTAATTTGTCAAAGCTGAGAACATTCCACCCCTACTTCAATGCGTGCATAGTGTCTTTAATGAACAGTGACGTATATATACTTACCGAAAATAGTTTTAACCACACTTTTGACCACCATCAACACCCTTTTTTTATGTACATAGCCAACTGAATAATGCATTGGGTATTTATCACTCAACTATTATACGAGTCGGTACATAAAGTGAATTGAGTCCTATGTCTGCATATGACAGTTATTCACTTTTCAGTTAAATTCTCGTGCTGGCACGCCATCCTTGCGACTAGACTGTTATTTTTATTAATAACTCGTTGCGTGTTCAGATTTTTGTATGAATAAAACTATTACGTACACATGGGGGATGGTGGATGACGTTGTCGGCATTAAAATGCCTTAGAAATAAAGTGACTTTATCGCATTCTCTAAGTAGTAAGTACCATAATAAAATCGTTCGCTTAAAGTTTTTGTGTAGATTGTAGTGGGTAGTAATTTACGGCTATATAATTGCAAAAAACTTAATTTGTTTAAATAAAAGCTGTGAGCGGTGACTGAAAGGCTATAGTTTATAATTAAAAGCGTGGGAAAAATTATACTAACTTTTCCTGAGTTATGATTTTTATAATTTTTATAATTGCAAAACCACTCATATTTAATAATAACATGATTTATTAATAATAGTTGCATTCTTTTGAGATCTCATTTAGTTTATTTCAATTCGATGATAATCAAATTAAAAACACACCATTCTAAAATATTTAATACATTATTTTAAACAATGAATTGTTGAACTTTATTTTAATACAATATTTTTTCATTCATTTCAGAAACGTCAATGACCCAAACACAACGGTGAGTTTAAATATATGCCATTACCACTTATTCAATTCGTTATCTAAATCATTTCAAAGGACACCCTTAGGAATGCGCAGTCAAGTCTGCCCACGTATATTAAGTACACAAGACTTAATGCATTTGTCTATTCCCACATCTGTATTCATCAGGGACAACTACATTGTTTTCAACACCCCTATTGCTAAATGCTAAAATATATAGACACATTAAACGAAACAAAATTAATATAAATGCGAATGATCGGTCACATCAATATAAAACTAAACTTTTATGTATTTATATACTTGTTGTATGAGCTTTTATTTCAATAGGGGTGGTGGTGTTAAATCCCCACATTCACAAATTTATCCATTAAATATGGCAACGACTTTTGTTATGAAAAATGCATCGCCATTAAGCATGTCTGGCACAAATAACTATTAATATAGAATATTATATTCATGTAGGAGGGAGGAGGCAAGCTCGATAAATCGTAAAAGCTTTCCAGTTTACGATGTGGTGATTGTCTTTATCGAAATGAAATGCTCAACTAATGTGGATATTAAACTTGATTCGAATTCATGAAATGTTCCATTTCTCATAATAATAAACCAAGCACCAGCTGAACATATATTCAATACATGATGTGTAGCGATTTCAATGTGAATCGTTTCTAATTGTGATGAGTGTAGAATTTGTCAAATATCAACCCCCCCATCGCATACAGTGTGCCACCCTGTTCTTGTATAACCAATATTGAAGTGTCATCCCAATTTGGTTGTTTAGTTATAGCGAGTACTGTGTACTCTTGGTGCACACAAACACACATAAGCAAAAACAAACACAATCCCCAAATAAATTTAATTATTTTTGCTGGTGGTCGAAATTAATGATTCTCATGTGCGTCATTAAACCGGGACGCAGATGAAGTGATAAAATAAAGCGGGCTCTCCCCCCCCCCTCATAAAAGCTTATCCAAGGCGGGATCGGCATGGCACGAAGAAGTTGTTTTCATCAAATATGTAATCATAAAGCCCAGATACTGAACTTTGCTTCTGTATCATCATAATATAACAGATACATATTGTACAATGTACATACAGGATCTATTTTCGGTATAATATGTACTCGTACATTTCCAAACATAAAGTTAAGACTTGCCTTGATTAGGAGGCGAATGTATGACATAAATAAGATTTATATGGCAATGTTCGTACATGTTTTTATGTACACATATTGTACATTTAGATAGATTCAGACGCAGACGGTTGAGGACTGATGAGGTATGGGAACGTTTAAGTACGTACGAGTGTATTCTTGATGTACCTTCACAACTAAAACATGCGTTATTATAGTTGTATGTGGGATTTATTATAGAAATGTCATCAGCAGTTATAACTACAATAGTTAGTTGTGATTGTTGCTGACGAAAAGTGTCAAATTGCGAACTGTAAAAAGTGGGAGTGATAGGGAGGAATAAGGATCAGAAGTATTTTTTTTATTCAGTGTGAATATTTATTTGTGAAGTAGAAATATTAATTTAAATGCATTTTATTTACCCCCTTTTTTACATATAACCCTTTTTTTTTACATTTAAAAATCAATAAAAGTTAGAGGATTTTTGCATTAAAACAATTTAGGGAAATTTAAATCGCAAGCTTTTACTGCACACTTAAAGCTTACTTAAGCCTAATCGTAACAACAAAGACACAAACATTGACACTTAAACCTCAAATGTCTTCTCGTGTCATAAAAAAATTTCAAAATAAATTATAAAATTCTTTCCTTGGTGCCTCACATAATCATTATAAAATAAGTAAGGACATTAAAATGTTCAACCCTGCTGATACACACAAATGCCATAATATGAAAGAATTAAAGTTAAACCAAAAATATAATTCGCTGACCAGCAAGCATGAAATTAGGTGGTTGTCGTGTTTGCTTCTGGCAAATAAATCGTACAAGTACGGGCATGTACAGCAACACCAGGCAACAGTATTCGCTTCACGCGTGTTCACTCGCAAATGCGAAAGCCAACTCTGCAATAGCAATTACAAAAAGCTCATGCGAATGTCACATTGGGTTCTGGAGACTCTGCAACGCCACACGACAAAATATACAACGCAGTGAAAATTACAAAAAAAAAAAAAGTGGATAAATGTGTTCTCACATTACATTTAAGAGTGAAAATTAGTTGACGGTCTTTATGATACGTGCAACCATTTTACACAGGGCTATTTTTAAACGCTAATGACACCACTTGAATATTTAAACAATTTCGGTTTTGTAAGCGGCGTGGACTCGAACATATTCACTTAAATTAATGTGTTTGAGCTACAAAAAAGGTTGCACAAAATATGATTGTGGGAAATTTTGAAAGCTTTAACGGAAAAATATTGATTGAATTAGTACTTTGGGAATTGTACATAAAAAAACAGTTTTAAACAAACATTTTGGTAACAAATAAAATTAGTTACGTGACTGCATTTTTTGTATAACAATTATTTTAAAATTGTTTGATCCTTTTGAACTTTTAAGCGTCAATGTTATAGCATTAATTTTAATTAATTTTTTTATTAATTAATTTTCTAACTTCAATTTTGCAATAATTGCTTAAAAGTTAAAAGCGATTCTTTATTTTTTTGCAGTCTAAGGAATATTATTATTTCCATATTCAATTATAAATGTAACCAGATGACAATGCCATTTCATCCCACACTAAAATTTAATTCCCAAATGCGATGTGGCTTGTTTTTTTTTTTTTAAACCAATTTCAAACGGCTGCAAAACGTTTTAATTTTAAGAGTACTTTTCAAGAGTTTGGACTGTGGATGCGATATGCAAAAGCACTTTAATTATTTATCCAAACTGGTGGCTTCTCTTTGGTGTTTATGCGAGCAAATTGGTATTATATGAGTTGATTCCTACCCGGCAGTGACGATTCTCTGCTTTTCTGTGTGTGCCCGTTTTTTGAATGTACGCTTCTTATTATCATACGAGATTATTAAAAATGAATTATGTACAGCATTTCACTTCAATTCAATTAAAACTGCGGATGCTTTCACTTTGAATGTGAGTGTGCTTGCTCACATTCATTGCGCAATGTTTTTCTTGTAACACTCATTTAGCGCTTCACATATTCTGGATTATTGAATCAGCTTCTTTGCTCCTTCAAAGCCACTTAACGAATTTACTTAGTTAGCTTTTGCTATATTATATGTTTAGGACGATTCATTCAAAGATATAGAACAGTTTGTTGTTAATTAGATTTAATTTTATTATAGGAAAAATTCTTTTCGAAGTTAAGCGATCTTATAAACTGACACTAAAAACATGATTTTTATTTCAAAATTACAACTACATTAGTAATTATTTTAAAACATTATTTCAGCAATATATTGTTGAATAGTTTAAAAAAAATAAATCCCTAGAGTTTTTAATAAAATTTTATTTTAATGGAAATCTAATTGTCGCTACATGTCTAAAGGCAAAATCGGGCTTCCGCTCCCAATTCATTAAAAAAATTTTTTTGACAAAAAATCATCTCTGTGCAGCATTCGTACAAACATATTATCCACATTGTTTCGTTGCAAAGGATTTATTTTTTAAACCAGCCAACTGAAGCATTCGGTGCAGAGCTCAAATGAAAATGGCATTGCTGTTGCAGCATATGAAAAGTGAAAAACAACAATAACAAATGAAATGCACAAAGCTAATTTTTATTGCAGAGACAATATTTAAATTAGATGTCGAGTGTGGTTGTGAGCGCAGACTTTACAGGATTAGTTGTATGTCGGTTACTGCAGTGAGTTTGTATATTTATGGAGAAAATTTTTATCTGTTGCGGTTTTACAATGAAATTTAAAAGTATGCTATTTTTATTTTTTTCCCCTCTATACCCGCGTTCCGTTTGTTGCATTAATTAAAATTAAATGAAAGGAAATTGCACACAATGCAACAAACTTAATATGCATGGAGTCTAAATATTGTGGTTGCGGTGAAATTATTAACTAATGGGTTTGTGATGAATTTTAATTAAATTTAAAATAAATTTAGTGCAAACAAATATGGTAAAATTTCTCCTTAAATTGATTCCTTTAATTATTGTTATCAATTTAATTATATTTAAAATTTAAAACCCTTTTTCATTAAACTTTGTCATAGCCCGCATATATTTAAAAAGTTAAAGCATTCGTTTAGACCATCAAAGGTAAACTCGTCATCATTAGTAAATGAAACTCAACGCAACGCAACGAAACAGTCACATGGCAACTTCATTTAAAATTTAGTAAAGTAATCCTATTTCGCTCGTTAAAACCTATACACATATTATAAAGCTGTGTCACATTGTACTTCTATAACATATAAAACAAAAACATTGAAACCACGTTTATAATAATGAGACAGTAAGTAGTTGTGACAATGTGACAGTGCGGTACACATTGTAGCACGTCGCCCATGGAATAGAAGCTGAAGGAACTTGAGAAAAGGCACTTCAACGATAAATATACTTTCACGCTGAATGTGGGTTTGTTAATATATTATACAGAACACATGAAATATTGTTGGTACGAATTATTGTGATGGGAATCAAGCTTTTATCACGTACACAAAAGTTTACTTTCAATAGCGGAAATGACATTTTTTAGGAAAATATTTTGCACAACTATGCAATGTGCATTTAGTTGATAAAAAAATCTATTTTAAGTTTTTGAATGTATTGAATTATTGTCTATAACATTCTATCAATATTATTTTGACATTTCAATTAATTTTTTAGTGAAATTCAACATAAATCGAAAATAAATTAAAACATTTCCAACAAATTACTAAAATTCCTTTGTTTTTTGTGTTGCATTTAAAAATATAAGTAATATTGATAAATAAAATCATACAAATTACTCCGATAATGCTGCATGACAGCATAATTTGATAAAGTGCTTCAATATACTATAGTTTATTAATAATTAATTTATATTTTGTCCATATCTGAAGGACTCTATAAAAATCATTTTAAATACATACACGTTTTTGTTTTGGTTGAAAATGTAATTGAAATAAATTGTATTATGTGATTATTATACTGAATAATTCACTACACAAGTTCCCTTATTGTAAAGGACGACATTGTTTAACTTCTTAATTTTAACTTGACTTAAATTTATGCCCATTACATTTTATGACATTTGATAATTGTATTTATAGAAACGACTCTCTTTCACACTCCAAAAAAACCAACTCGTTTTACTGAGAAATTACACAACAATTCTAATCACTTTGTATGTAATTAAAAAAAGCCCAACATTTTGTGAAATTACACTTCAAATATCCATTTATGATCCTTCTAAGCCAGTGCATATCCCACGTTGCCTTTAATACCCTTGTACGACCCATTGCCAAAGCAAATATGTAGTTGTCTAATTCTATTGTCTGTCCAGTGAGCAAGCACATTTGCAAATTGCTCACTGACTATTCTAATGGTGCACAGTCAAAGAAATTCCCACAATAAATTGCGCAATCCATTGCCGCTCAGCTCAGCGGCACTGCAAAACAACATCCCTTATAACTATGTATGTATGTGTACTTGATATAGACAAAAGTTCGTCATTAAATTCTATTGCACTGTAGATATTTTTGCATTCCTTCGACATTACTTAGTCGACGCTGTGTTATTTTCTTTGCACGCTCTCTCACACGTCCAAGCTGTACTGGTCAATGGGCATTAGTAAACCATCACCCTAGATTGGACTATATTGTGTGTGTGTGTGTGTGTGTGTGTGTGTATTCTCGTGTATTGCTCTAGGGGAACAACCCCCCAATATATATATAACATATATGCTTCGTGTCCAAATGGAGACGTTTATGTAACATTTTATTTCTGCTTGATCAGCTTGTAGTGGCCGAGACTATTTGTTCTGGAATGGCGTCCATTCATCTTGTATGCGCTATTTCCGCTGGTGATGGCAAAATAGGAATACCGTGGAAGTGATTTTTGCATAAACAAATGACTTGGATGGATTCAATAAATTAAATGCTGATGAAAACAACTGAATAGGTTTTGCATTTGCGTTGATTCATTTTCTTAAACAAGTTTGTGTTGCATAATTCCTTAATGAAATTTTTTGAGGTTTCAGTAATTGATTAAAATTATAAATTGAGTTCATAAGATTTGATTCAATGATAATTCAAATTAAAAAAAAAATGTTTATATTTAATTTAAATTTTACAAATTGCATTATAAACTTTTTCAATATATTTTTACGAAATTATGTAATAACTCCTTTAAATGTTAAGGATCTCACAGTAATTTAATAATAAGCGTCTCATGCACATGATATCAAATAATGAATCAATTTCTGAGTTGATCCCCAACATAATGCATTTTTCCTGGAAGGCAGCTTAAAAGCTAACAACGCATGAAAAACCAATCAGTTTGCATTGTGACTGCTAAATTGCATATATTTTAAAATGCATCAAGTGTTGTTGTAAAATATAACAAAATTGAAATGCAACGAGAGAGAAATATGCAGTGGTGACAAATTTAATTGACATGTAGAGTAAATTTCCACATACACAAAGCTCATAAGCATGTTTCAGCAAAGTGTTGAGATTACAATTACACATACTGCATCTTTCTTTTATTGCAATTCCATTTATATGTTCAATATTGTTCCTTTCAGCACACTCAGCAACCAATGTTTTAGTGTTTAAGTCTCAACTCTCTTATGCACTAGGTTATACTAACGAACTAACTAACTACGCAACCCTCCACCCCTCAATTTGCAATGAAACTAATAGCATAGACAATAACGTTGGAATGGTTAATCTAACACTGTCAGATTGTGTGTGGATGAAAGTTGAACAGCTTTAAGACTTAATAGAATGCATGTAGATCGATTAATTGAGATGAGTGGATTCTCATATGCATTCAAGTTGGCCGCATTTTGGCAGCAGCATACACTGTGCGTTAACTTATAATATGGAAATGCTGATGATGGAACGGGGAGAGCATAAATCGAGTCTTGATAATGCTAAAACCGACATAATACCCATGGTGAAAATCAATATCGCTCTTCAATTAAACGGGATGGTGTATCCGGTTGGTTATATGCGTTTTTTTATTTTACTTCTTCATGCGTTTTTTTCTGCCTGCCTGCCTGCGATGGCATCACATGAATCAAGACCAACTGTTGCGATCGACTGCATTAAACCATATTGTTGTTTCCAAGCTTGTTCCAACATATAATATGTAAATTAAAATTTGCAATTTATGGAACCACACAGAGAACATGGCAGTCTACATCAGCTGCGTTATATAACAAAATGAAAGTATGGAAGCATCTATCAATATAACCAGAAACATAATCGACATGTTTCGAAGCTTTTGTAAAACTTGTTATGAAATTGTGTAGCATAAACCTGTGCCTTTATAATATGAGCATGCACATTACACATGTGAGAATGTAATACGGTTTCTGTCGGTAGTACGGAGGGTAACCAAATTACATTGCTTTATGTATTTTTAGACAACGAATTTTAAATAAATTATTGTGTCGGTTTTGTTGCTAAAATATTTCATTATATTAAAATTGTAATATAAACTGTTTTTGTGGGTGGGGGATGTTTAAATTTCAATGCAGTCGCTTTATCTACAACAAAAATAAGGGGGTTCTTACATCCCTTACGTGCTTCAATTTATTTTCCCCAAAACACTAATCATTCTAAACAAAATGACAAAACCCTTCCCATCAACATTTTAATCATAGCAACGCCACAAAACGCTACACCAATTCATCAATTCGTCGCATTTGCATTTGGGACTCATAAACTCGCTGACATTTCAATATTTACATAATTTGCCGAATGCTGTTAATTAAATGCCACTGAAAATGTCATTTTTCTCGCGGTCTTTTCAATTTGTTTGTAAGCAACGCGCAGCATAATGTGTTCAAGACAAAAAAAAAATGAATGCCCAATTGTTTATGTAGAAAATTCTATGCGCCAAATGGCGGCACTGAGCAAATTATTGAGGTCTCTCCTACATGACATTTTTCTTCGTGATTGAGACAATTTGTTACACCGGACGAGAAGGGTGGAATAACAAAAAAAATACCACTCAACCACGTTTGGCCGTAGACGCAAATACGCCAAACGCTTTTGGTAAATATTTTCAATTTTTTGGGCGAGCAGCATTCGCAATTATTTTGGAAGCTCGACAATATCGCGCTCTAGATGCTCTAGATATGGGTGGACTTTGATTAATTGCGGTGTTCATTTGTTTCGGGTGGAATTAATTGTGATGATATTAATTTAATTTTAAAGAGAAATGCCATCCGTCAACATGTTGTTGCAAGTGACAAAAAGCCAGACCAATTGAAAATTATTGCGCTGAAAAGAATATGAAGGGCGTGCTTGTGGCAATAATCATCTATTATTTGTAATAGAGCTGTGGAAAAATCTTCAATGTCTTTTGGGAGTAATTTAAAGATTTATAATGTTTGAGTGCTTCCCTAATTTGGAAATTGTTTTAAAAATAGAAAAAACATGAAAATGAAATTATTTTCTTAAGCGATTTAGTTGGTGAACAATTGAGGGGTTGTGAAATTTTTTAAAAGTATGAGAAATTAAATACAAATATACTTTTTATACTGAACAATCAAGCAATCAACAAACTGTGATGTGATGTTCCGTTATTTCATAAGGAGTTGGTATAAGTCTTGAGCGTTATATGTCTGCTATAAGAAACAAATTATATAAACAAAATTCGAAAACCTCTTTATTCAAAAGCCTAGTCATTTCCGTGCTGCTTCCTTCCCTTAAATTCCACTGCTTGTATAATACATTTATTCTTATAAGCAGTTTTTCCAGTTTTGGCGCATCCTGTGTGTTTCAGTTTGTTTTGCATTAAAGACGTCATTGCTCATTTCAAACATCCTTTTCGGTTTTATCCATTATTTTAATTCAACTAAATTGCGCAATTTTTTTTAGATGAATAAATTTGAATTTAAATAACAAATAAACAAAGCTTCACTCGCATGTAATAGAAGTTCCACCGCACCACATCTATTATAGCCGTTGTATTCCGCACAAGTAACAACCGAAAAAATAATATGGGAGCACGAGGAAACTGCTTTCCAAATTGACGCAGGAAACGAATAAAAATATGAGCACACAATATATCCAGTGTATGCCAAATGCTCGCCCATACACATTTATTTAAACATACTCTATCCCCCCATATCTATGCATGTGTGGTTGATGTGAGTGCGCGCATACAGTTGAGCAAGCAAAAATAAATAGAAATAAGCTTACGTCTGTCAAATGTTGAAAATTCTATGTTCACCAAAATTTTATGCATTAAATATATATATTATACACAACTATATATGGAGGACTGCGTAAAGAGTTGAATGTCAGTTTGGAATTATTTGTTCCACTTTTGTTCGTTTATGCCGCCCCACCATCCCTTTGTTTTTTTTTTGTTCTTTTCCCATTTGCCTAAATTCATATTTTATCCATTCGCTTTAGCTGGGATGTAATATCGTGCGGAGAATGGGAAATGTAAAAATTAAGTTTTACACTGGAAACAGTGAATCCTTGCAATCCTGGTGCTCACTCAGTAGTATTATACTCTCAACGGAATGACGCCATAGAGATACGCTTGCACAAGTCTCTTTCCTTTCCACAGTAAACAGTTTTCATTAACCCTGAGAAAAGTTAAGCTTTTAGTCCCTATAGAAGCAGAAGGGATTTGTTTATGATGATGATGATGGAACTTATAATATATAGGCTTTAAGCCGTTTTTTGACGTTTGTTAGTTTAATAATGCATTTAAATATATTTTATGATCCTGAAATATATTTTATAATTTTATTAAAATATCCGAAAACTATCGCATTAACATTTCAAAAGCTTTTGAACATTATAATTATTTCGAATTTCTATAAATTTTTAAAAAAAATTTTTTGTGTAATTAAAAAGGGATCACCATTTATTTCAAATCAAAATTAAACCGCTGGGATATTACATTTCGCAAAGTTATTAATCAAACTTTGCACAAACGTCCTTGCATAAAAAATATGAAAATATTTCTACCGCTATTTAATTTGTGATTGAAATTAATTTCTCAAATGCATATACCAAAAAGGGACAAATTGTCGAATAGCTCACCTTTTAAATAAATTTGAATCAGACCCTAATAGAATCAACTCAAACTATCTAGATAATCCCTTTTTAAAGTACACACATTACACATACTGCCAGACAGATTTCACACATAACAATTAAACGCTTCATCCCTTAAATATACAGTTACGTTACATGCCCAACAGCGTGTGTGGATGTGGGCTAGTTAGTTATCCGGTATGTATACACGATGAACCTACATTAGAAGCAAATATAAGCCACACACATAACAACCCCCGCACAACATTCAACCCATAAAACTTAAAATCCGTGTCACAGTATGCTAAATTTGCTATTAAATTCAGCAGGGCTTTATATTCAACACATGGGCCCTAAATTTTTAATTACTCTCCCAACGTTAATATTTCAATATTAAAATGCATTAAAATCTGCTTCTTTTCATATGATGTACAGTGCATTTTCTGTTTCCGGATGGCGATGTGTGTTATTTCTACTGCAATCAGATTATATGCGCTATTCGCATATGCGCGCATAATTAACTGGCACCATATCAGCAATGTGAATTATCAAAACTGTATGTGGGATTATGTCAATGCTGCGTTATGCAAACGGTGCAGCATGGACTCCGTAATCAGGTGGTTGATTTATGGCAACCATTTTCCGGATTTAAATTTTCCCTTTTTTTTTTTGATTTTAGGATGGGGGGGGGGGGGGGGTGAAAGGAGAATTTTAATGTACAGTTGACGAAATTCAATTAATTCCACACTACCTAGTATCTTAAAAACTTTTGCTAAAAATTTCGTTTCTCTGCTGTTCTGCAATTTCGATTTGTTCTCTTATCCTTTAGATTTTCCATAATTCTCATCATTGAAAAGGAAATAATTTATGGAAGTAAAAGATCAATTCTTTCCAAATTTGTTTTTTTTTTTGAAGTTTAGCAATTATTGTCATTGACCTTAATTTTTGTAAGACATAATTTTCCCGCTCGACTCATACGGGTGTACCTACATTAAACAAAAGCGTTTAAACATTTATGTGTAAAATATATTTTTGACAGTGGCAAATTCAAAGCTGCCTATTTGTTGTCAGGCTTTTTTTTGGACATTTAATGTTTGATCGTGTCCACTGAATATTGCTGTTCTAACATTGGTCCTGTAAGGATAACATTCAACATTTCGTTGAATGAACAAATGTTCTGTCCAAAATAATGTCTAACGCAAGCCGTGAGATAAATATTTTAACGGTTTCCGTGTTATTACCGAAAAACGAAGTGGAATTAATTGAATTTCGTTTACTGTATTTGTTCAGTACAATAATTAAGTACATAATTAAGTTATGGATTCGATTCATCGTATTTTGAATATTTTGAAAGTCCTTTTAATCATTTTAAATTAATTAAATAAAGTTAAAATAAATTTTTATATTTATCATTATTTTTAATTTTATCACATTAAACGTTTTCATATTACAATTTTAACAAGGACTATAGCAGTATCACTTTACAATGATGTAATTAAAGTGCAGAAATATTTCCAGTTTTCACAACATTATAGTTATAAAATACCACCACACTCCGCCCCAATAATAATGTATCATATTCCAAAAATATCGGGTTAAATACATCAAGTCACGCTATCCCACAAACATATTATATTGCATGTCGCATGTAATGCATTTAATGAACCGCATATTCCGATATACTCGCGTATATAGATAATTTCCCAACAATGTGCAAAAGATGTTCCCAATTTTCGCTGTACGTACTAACTTTAGTCTATAATATCATACGATATAATGTTCAACATATTACACCAGTCATGCAACATCGATGTGCTGTGCAAACAAAATGCTGTACATAAATGAATTCACGCTAAAAGTGGAGCATCATTATTTACAACCCTTTAAAATAAACCAGTATTATTATTAGACGCAGTGAATTTCAATAACGAATTATGTGCGATTATCGACGCTAACATTTTTATTATTATTTGTGTGTTATTTCCTTTTGCAATGATAGTTGTGGGGAAACGAATTAAAACTGAAGGACTTCATTCACTTATTACATTATATTATAAAATTTCCTTGAAGCATTCGCTTAACAAACAAACGATGAAAATATTAAGTTGAACGATCAACAATGACTTGAGAAAAATCGGCGATAAAAATTGTGAAAGAAAAGCATATACAAAATTGGTTAGGGGAGAGGCGAATGAATAAAAATGAACCCCAAAGTGTTTACCCAAGACAACAAAAAATAATTCCAACGTCATTAACTAAGTGGCTATATGTCAGGAGGGGGGGATGGGAGATGTTTTGATAGGCATAAGAGAAATAAAAACACGAAAGTCGTAGGCAAAATAAATGTGTGAAGGGAAAAAAAAGGTTGAGTTTAATATAAAAAGGGAAAAGGAATTGACCACTAACAATAGGTTGTTAAAACGAGACTTTTTAATGTTGCAGATTAAACTTTGTAAATGGGTTTGCTTTGCCATTGTTATTGAATGATTAGGATTTCTTCCTTTTTTTTTTGATTTTTACTTTTTATTCGTTTTATTTATTCAAATAAATTGATTTGTAATTATAGTCCTTAAATCATTTCACCAGATTGCATAATTTCCTTTAATGTCCAGCAATTTTTAATTGCCTTAAATTCTGCGTTAAAGTAACCTACAAAGGTCGTTGTTTTGTGGTTATTTTTTATGCGACCAGATGGTGGACAAACTTTTCGCACTATAACCAACTCTTCAGAATTCTACCAGCATAATGTCGGCAAAATGATTTCCTATTTGCTGGCACAAAATGCAAAACCAAAAGCGAAATTCCTTTCATAGAGCAAAAAAAAAAGAACGCCTAAAACACAGAGCCTAAAGTATGAAGAGAAAATCTTAATCAAAGAAATGAAAGAAGAAGAAAAATATTAATACGGCAACTATAGGGAAAAGCACAAGCAAAATGAGCCAAAATACATAGCATGAAAATAAAATATGGCGAAGGAAAATTTCTATAAACTCATTGCCAAAAAAAGTTAGGAAAGCAACAGCATTATAGTGCACAAACTTTGCCCTTATAATTTTAAGAATTTCCCCTCATGTCCCTTATTTATTTATTTATAATATTTTTTCCTTTTACATTTATTCCGCTTTAAAAACTTCTTTTACAAAGTATAATATGTTTGTGTTGTTTCAATTCATTTTACTCCTTTTACTTTTTTGAATAAACAGAGAAGCAAATCTTTCTTGAATCTTTCTGCGCCAGTAAAACAGCAACCCTTTATCCAATTTTTTATGTCTCACACTATACATAGCCGGGTCGACACAACGTCAAATATATAAACGTCTCACATTGTAGTGCAACGCGACGCTTTATTTAATGCAGCATAGCAAGCGTATTGGCGCGTGCTTTTAGCCTTTGTGCACATTTTCCAATGCAATATGGCGCACAACACTTTAAAGAGGTGTCCGTGCATAAAATTGACAAATGCACACAAGTTTTTCACAAAAGTTTCGCATTAACTCGCCGCATTGCCATTGAATTGAGTTGTGATATTGTTTTGTAACTTAACTTAACGGAAATCACTTAAAAGTTAAACTTTGATAACAACCAAAAATGTTTTTTTTTTCCTTATTTTTATTTCCGCATTTTAAAATAACAGCGAATTTCGATTATTTTTCATATTATTGTAGAAAGCTTTTTAAATTATACAGTTTAGTTTTTCATTTAAACAAAAAACGATTGAGGGAAAAAATCATGATTTTGATGCATTCCAAATCAGATTTATTAGCTTTTTATATATTGCAGTGGTTGAATTACTTTTGGTATTGGCATTAGATGGATAATGTGGAATCGTATAGGTTTTCAATTCAAAGCTTATACTGTAAATTGAAAAGGCAATCGGTTACACTAAAATAAATCATCAAGATGGATGTTTATTTTACAACTTTTGAACCTTTTTTTATACCACCGATGGCTGCCCAAAAAAAATATACATTTGAACATAAAAAAGAATCATGCAGCCCCACCATAATATGCGTATATGAAACCATCAACTATTTATATGCGATTGGTGTTTTTGGATATGATATTGGAGGAAGCTCATCTTTCTTCGACACATACACAAAACACATATCAATATATGCACATTGCACGTGCTGGTGTGTTAGGACATATAGCCGATGGGCAGATAGCATTACTAACGAGTTAAATCAACAAAAAGCTATCTTCAAGAAAATGCTCATAAAATATTAATGAAAGGTTTCCATGTCATGATTTCTTTTATCAATAAATCGACTCCGCTGCGATTAAATTACATATTAATGGACGTGACATGATTCCTTTGACCCTTACAAATTTCAATGTTATTTTGTCCTGTTTCTTTTAATGTATCCTACATGCATATCCATTTGGATGGAAGTTAATAAAATGGCATGATCAACGATAAAAGCTTTTTGTTTTTTTTTTGTTGTTTTTGTTTCTGTTTATAGAGATTACACCTTTTTAGACCTTTCTATAATGTTTTGTCCACGAAATCATAACGCTGTAATTCAATAATTTAATAAGTTGTGAGCTTCCACTAATGCATATCACCGCACTATGCGGACTTTTTGGATTGTGGTTTTTTATTAATGGCTAATAATTGAGTGATTTATTGGATTATGTTTTATTTCGGTAATAATTGTATGATGTGACAAACATAAACGTCATATTATATTTGACAATTGAATGTGCATTACAAAACATAAATCCATTTCATAATTTGTAATGATAAAATATAAACTTGAATTAAAAAATGCATCAAGCAAAAATGTTTATTTGCTGAAGCATCAGGCATCAGCATTTGAGCAATGACTGGAACGTGTTTCACGAACACTTCAATTTAATTATTTTTATATAAAACTCCAGACAATGATATGAAATTTATGATGTTCTTCAACTTTCTGCACTTCTTACACGCGAACATCGCAACAATAATAATTAATTAATGAAAAACGTGACGTTGACATTAAAATGAAACTCAAACTGTATGTATTATTCTTGCTTTTTATTTTTTAATCACATCAAGATTTCATAAAGTTGCCGCACCATGCACGCTTATTTCCCAATTGCATTTGATTGCACAACACCACAATAAAGCGCCTTCCTGCATATTAAAACACATACATGCTGCTTATCTTTTTTAAGTAAATTAAAATTGTCATCCAAAATACCATCGTGATACTGTTAACAATGTTAACAAATGGTTTCAACCCAAAACATAATCTATTTCACCCTTAATTTGAACAAACCAATTAATCAACAAGACTCAGTCATTTTTACCACTTTCCCTTAAAGCGCATAGCGTGTATTCGGTTCGGTGTACATTTGCGAAGAGTTACCACCCGCCAATTAACACCAACTTAAGATAAGCGCTCAGCAGAAGACGATTAAAATCCTCCATCCATCCTTGAGCGAGCACAATAAATCAGATTAATCGGAGAATATTATATATACAAGTATACTGCAGCGTTGTAAAATTCAGCGAGTTATTTTATTGCATTTTGGTGTTTAAAGCTTTGAGTATGGGAGCGATGATTGACGATCTGCAATGTTATATTTAATTCATGTTTTTGAAATCATTTTTAATCAACTTTATTTATTTTCAATTTTTTTATTTTTCCTTTTCTTTATGTTATTTCGATATTGGTTATTAAACTTAAAGTGGTTTCAATTTTAAAAAAAGTGTAAATAATTTTTTGACTGTCATCTTACAATCTAGACTAAAGCCTATTTGTTAATCAATTATAACATAGCAATTTTAAACTGCTTGTTAATTACATGAAAAGGATTAAAGGTTATAACTTCAACCATTTAAATTTATAAAAATGCTTTTGTAAACATCACTGTTACGTTACAGTTCCTGTCCTTTTTCCCAACTGGCGCTTTCAATTTTGACGCATCAACAATCAACTCATCTTCTTTTTATTCTCCAAAGAATCAGAAATAAATCGCATTATCTTCCTATGCTTTTGTCTAATTTACAATTGACTGAATAATTTTAAAACGGCGCAATGCTTCGCCCTCTGTCAATCAGGTGATATGAATTCTAAAGTCAATTGTGTGCATTGGAAATTGTATGCCTCTTAAGCAAGCACCTTTCAATTCTGTTTTCAAAAAAAAAAAAAAAATATAACAAAAATCCACACAAACAATAAGGAACACTTTCATTGAATTGAGGGGGAGGTCTACTTATATATAATACACGAGTAGAAATATAACCAATTGTGATTGACTTTTGAAAATATAAAGCTGCAGCTTTTACAAATTCTCTTTCAATTTTCTGTAATAAAAGAAATCCCATTGGATGGCGCAGAGTTACTTATCTATTTTGATACACGGATAAAATTAAGTCCGATATATTATTGTGTAAAGCTTGCGAGTTAATCTGGCATACTTTTATCTAGATTCGGAAAAAAAATACAATAGAAAACTGTTTATTTCATTAAATATTTGATAGTTGACCTTTAGTATTTAATTTAAATGAATTTATTTAATTTTAAACAATCTAAAGTGAATTTTAGGTTCACAAACTTTGGAAGTATGACCATATTGTTGTTATGGTAGATAAACCATTATAATATAATTCCAAACACTTGGCCATCAACAAGTATACACTTAAACCTGAAGGAGTAGTCTAAGGATATTGTGTTCGAGGCACTGACCTTTTGAGATTTCAATTATCCATACACAAATATGGGTAGCATAACCCTTTCTTGCCTTTTTCTATAAACCATACTGGTCTGGCCACTTCTTTTTCAAGTGTATTTCAGAAGAAGATGTAATGCTGTCTGATGATTTTAGACAACAATGTCTGCTAATTATTTCCACTATGCATGTAAAATAAGTTACAGAAAATAGAAAATTTCCGAGAACGAATTAAATAAATTGGATTTGCAATTTAATCATTAAAAGCGATAAGAAATTAAGGTATTTTGTTTAAATTGATCTGGAATTTATTTAAATTTTATGTAATCACAATTTTAAAAATACCTCATTTGTTTTCACATTGATTAATCAACAAATCAAAATTTATGCTTTGTATTTAATGTTGTTTTGATGTTCAAAAATAACGAACTAGTATAAATAAAATGCGTTTCATAACATCCATTATTTCATTTCTGAATGAATGGCAGCGATTAACAATAACATGCTCCTGCATTAATTGTATCTTTGTGAAACATGTGAAACGACACAATTTTGAAACACAAATGATATAAAAATGCGTTGTTGCTTAACTTTTAATTGGGTAAATTTGAACTGAAATTTAGGATTCGATTGAAATGTTGCATATAGATCAATTAGACTGGAATGTGGTGTGGGTTGTGAAGTGTGTACAATGCACAATGTGCAAGCCCCTAACTGTATTGCACTCCATAGTATTTATTGTTTAATATGAAAAGCATTCAAAAAGGATATGCCGATATGCATTTCATTTTGGTATGCATCGAGTTCAATTTAGTTTGCTGTACGAAATGTGATCCATATTACAAATTTAGTGGATATGTGTCAAAGTTTTACATGAAATTGTTAGCTAATAAACAAAATATTTATTAATTGGATACATATTTTGCAGTGTTGAACTATTTTCGATTTGATGTAATTTGGTTTTGTAATTCAACGGTTTGCTTCAATTTTAAACATCAACATAACATTATTTCCTGAAAAATAATCCTTTTTTCTAAGCATTTCCTGCAATTAATGTCAACCTTAACAATTTACATAATACGTCGACGTGTCTATATTCGCATTTATATTTTTTCATTCTTTACTGAATTTTCATTCAACAAAGCAAACACGAACTCACTCCCCGTGCCTGTACACTATGTGCACATCTCATCGTTTACTTAGCTACTTAAATCTTTATTCCAGGAAAACAGTAAACCTCATCATCATTTATAAAATTTAGACGTCACCCTTCGCAATCCACATTCTATTCACTATTGTGTCTGTACGATGCTTTGTTAATTTGATTTATTTCTTTACTAAATCGTTATTTTTTCTCGCTTGGTTACTTCGTCCCCAGAAGGCACGTTTCACTTTGCACAAAACCCACCCACAAACCCATTGCGCCGACATACAATTTGCAGCTTGCTTTTATCCCTTTTTATTTTTTTGCATTCCCTCCTGTACTTATATGCGCAAAATGATTCCAATGATGACGAGCAAAAATTCCAGAATCTACATTTCCTATATTATGTGTGTGTGTGTAAGTGTACAACGGTGACAAGAAAAATGTCCTTAAATTTTTTTTTTTTTGAAAGCGAAATCGTTAAAGCGGTAAATGTGAGAGGGTCCGCATGCCTCTTTAACCCATCAGTATTATAGGGGCCTAAAGCCGATGGTGACATTTCAATGGCAGCGTGTATTTTTGTTTCAACCCTTAAATTATGTCGTCAATCATTTGGTTACCGTTGGAAAAACTAATTTTCCCAATTTCACATTTATTGTGAAATTTATTATGTAACATCAATTGCAAAATTTTAATGTTACACCATTGTTTGTTTACTATTAAAATACGCATATTAAAATTGGTTAATATATGTGGGCGCATTAAAATGGAAGCTGGATAGAATTCAAACAATCAATTCCAATTTTTCACAACACACATATGCACATGTTGGGGGCGACGATTTTAAACGATTTGCTGCAACAGCAATAAATCAAAACAAAATATTGAAAATGCATTATTTGTTGGCACCGGTCCAATTTTATGCAAACCATTATTTTCTTTGTTACAACGAGGTATTATAGGTAGCCCATATATTTTAGTTTTTCGGAAATATTCCTTGAAGTCGCACACATTCTGGTATTTATCGCCTGTGTAATATGATTTCTCGAATTTATCGATTAAAATGTACAGTTTTTGTGAATTTATTGTTGACTCTTAGATTGAGGTTATGTTTTGTCAAACTTCCAATTTATTTGAAAAAAAAAACTACATTTTACAAGATGTTTGAGAAAATAATAGTTTTACACAAACTTCATTTGCGTTAATTGAATTTTCTCCATTTATATTTGAATGTGTTTGATACACCTATTTAGTTCATCCCCTATTTGGCAGCTTAAAACTGCATATCATGCTTCAACTACAGACGCTTCATGTTACAGATACAGTTGGGCAATATTATTTAAAATGGCACTAAAAGCTTTGATTGATTAGGGTACATGTTTAGGACGTCAAGCAAAATGGTTGCTGTCACTGAAATGAAAACTTTGTGCAACCCTCTCTCAATAGTACACCTATATAAAGACGTTTATAATATAGATCAAGTTGTAATTATACGCAAAATAATCCAAAAGGGAAATTCAATTTCAAATGAAATAAAATCAATATGAAAATTGTTAAAATGCATTAAATATTCAACAGCATAATATAGAAGTAATTTTTAACCTTAATCTGCATTTTTATGAAACTCAACTTGAACTCATCGACCTAATAAATCAGCGGTTCCCATACTCACCCATCAACACTAACGATACAGACCGCATACAGATTAAAATGTAAAGAATATAAAAATAAATTCCTGGCAATTTTCTTCTTATAAAATACAGAAAACGAAGCGTTAAGTGTCGCTTCATACACACTTTAAGTGTATTTCAATTCTTTTATACGGCAATTTATTACGCTGATGATTTCGAGATACATCACGTTTTGTATTACACACTTTGGAAGCGTCTTCTGTTTGCTCAAAGATTAAAATTCCAATAATGTTCAACTGATGGGGTAGTTTGAGGCCAAATTACACGCCGGAGTTCAGGGATTTTTATTGTTCCAATTGTGATGAGTGCAGCGTTGAACATAAACCGAATTCGATTTGTACTTATTTTCTAATATTTTACTCATATTATAGTTTCCAGGAAATTTCATATTAAAATTTTACTTTATTTAAACCATAACTTCGAAAATGTTGCAATATTAAAATATTTATTGATAGAAGCCATCGAAAATCTTCAAATTTAATAATAATTCCTTTCAGAAAAAATTGAGCTTTCACCTAAAAGAGCAAAGTCTTTGGAAATATAAAAATTTAAAGCAGTTTGTCACAAACAAAATTGTTTGACTAGTAAAATACAACTATTTCTATATTTTATCTCTAGTTCCAAGAAAGAGTATTCAAGTGGTTTAAAAATTAAAATGAAAAGCATAAATTTGTATGAACGGGATGCAGGCTACTTAAAGAAACATCATTGCTGCATTATTTTGCAGTGTTAAGGTACAATTGTAGTGCTAATACTTGGATGCTTCGCAGCTACTATACTCTAACTAATACTCTAACTGTTCATTATGCTGTTGCTTACAAACTACCCGGGAGTTCTAGCATAGTTAGCTTGATGTACTTAACAATTCAGTGTTGTTTTATTATTTTTGGATTTAGAAAGGATTTCTCGTTGTGTTTGCGCAACGTTTTCGCACTTTGACAAAGATGTTTATTTATCATTAAATAAATGGAAGTGCAACATCTTTCTTTAGTCTATTCTATAATGTATATAAATAAATGTCTCTCGTATGTTAAGTGTGTCAACAATCTAATACTATGTGTGTACATTACATTTTGTTGCAGGAACATTTATAATGAGGACTGCACAATTTCAGGAGAGCGCAGACAACAGCTTTGGTACAGAGCAGCTCACATCTTAAGTTGTGAGTAAAGTTTTGAATTACATTTTTTTTTTATTTACGACCCCAAGGGCATATATAGATTTTTGCATTCTGATCCTTCTGACAAAAAAAGGAGTGGCAAAAGATAATTTTTCTATCTCAAACACTCGTTCGTGGGAACCCATTCGTGAGAACTTATTCGTGAGAACCCTGTTCATAGTATCTCATTCGTCCTGCTCATTTGTGGTGCTCATTCACGTGTTACTCGTGAGTGCAATAAATTATAGTTAAGCCACACAGTCGTATATAAATTCACACCTCGCTCTCCCTGCGATGTAGTTTTTTTTTCTCATTTCTATTTGCCTTATGTTATTCTCATGTTGTTCTGTGTCCTCATTTTTGCATTGTGCATAATGTCTGTTGCTTATGCCGGTAACAATTTTGTTAGTTTAAACGTGCAGTAAAACAGTTAACATTGTTGTTTTATTATTTCGAAATTCCATGAATTCTTGGAATGTATGCAAAAGCTTAAAGTTTTACTATTGTTAAAGACATTAAAGTTATGTAAGTAATTAAGGTCTAATGACTGTCTCCCTTAGTAATTTCCGGTGGAGCGTTTGCTTTGATTTCCGTGCAAAACAACCCTTTCGATGTTTTATTTTATCACTACACACTGATGCACATGTTTACACAGCCCTTTCGCCAGGAAATTGTATAATTTTTATTGCATTTTTTTAAATGCAAATATCAAATACGAGTACGTACATAATTTGTGACTTGTAAAATCGTGTATTGGGCAACCATATTATATTTATTGAGCCACATTAAACGTACAAATTCATGTTTAAATAAACCAACTACATACACGCAAGCATAAATGGTTGCATATAATTTATTCAAAAGCCATCAATCAAATTAATGATAAATTTCACGGATGATAGCGACTTGCCGGAGAGTTTTATGCGGATTAAATTGTGTGGTTTGACTTTTATTAACTACATTTTTTCATGTACATTGTGCATCCTCTGAAAGCTTCAGCACAAGAATATTATATAGCTAAATTAAAAGCTATGGTTGAACTTTAATTTGAATAAATTGATTTTTTGCTTCCTTTTTTCCTATCGTCATGAGTTTTCATACATTTCATGGGTAATTAGTGTTAAATATGATTGTAAATGCTTTGAATAATTTTGTGTTTTGTGTTTTATGAATTACTCAAAATGCTTCGTAAGTAATAATTAATAGCGTGGTGAACTGCCCTTCATCGATTCTGCTGTTGAATTGTCATTTCTGACTCATCGTTGCCCTTTGTAAAATAGTAGGAGCTGCAACTGAATGACAGCAACGACAACAGCACAAAACTTCTGGAATCCTATTCAAAATCACTTTGTAAATGTTAACTTTCTATTAAATGAAACACTTCATAGTCAGATCCTGTAATCTACTTCAATCCATTCGTTTAGATTACACACTTGTCTTCAGAAATCTTGATACTTAATGCAAATTTACTCTATTCGATCCCATTTCAATTGCATATACAGCACAAAGTGCAATAACATCCTGTTACTACTCGCCAATCTAATTACGCATGTTATTTAAGTACATGATGTGTACCGACATGCACATAATGATTATATGAAGCCTGCTAAATGCTTTTTGATGCATTATTTATTCCCCATAATTAAATTACTTAAAATCATGTAAGTGAAAAGGGAATCAAAACTATATACGTTATATTGTCACCACTTACTTTCATTTTATAACACACAAGGCAGACTTTTCGCAATTAATTGCTAAATCAGAATTTTCTTTGTTCCATATGAAACTTTTGAAGCATAAATTAAATCTCACAATGCTGCTGCAGCAATTTTCAATGGATTAACAAAAAAACATGTATGTACCACTCAAAAGAAGCTGAATATTAAAATGGAAATTATCCCACCCCCACCATGCACTTGTTCTCTCTCTCACCCAAATTTTTATTTTGACTATTGAACCATTTGCATTGTCTGTGTACCTCAGCAGTATCTGAACATTTATCATTAGCCAAATGGATTCTAAATTATGATAAAAGTTTGATAACTTTTTTTTTTTCCAACCCCCACACACACACAAAAAACGGGTGATTCATTTGAGTCTGAGAATTGCTCATATTTTACATATCAGTATACTTTTATGGGCATAAAGGTAAATAATCCTTTTCACTATAATATCCTCACACAAAGTTAAGAATATAAAAATTCTGTTCGCCAAATAGCATTCAACATGATATCAATTTTAATTTGTATGTGCGCTTTTTAAGCTTTTAAGCAAACAATATGGTTACCTGACTTAAATATGGAAGGCCGCATTTCATTAATGAAGCGACATGCATGAAGGCGAAAAATCCCAGTTTTAGAAAACTTATAACTAAAGCACAAATACAGGGTGTTTTTTTTTGTGGAATCCAAAACTTTTTTTTTAGAATATTTAAAAAAAAGACAAAACAATTAAGTTTCAAACATTTTATTTTAATTTGAGCCTATGCAATTTATTTAATCAATCTAACCGTTCTTTTCAAATTCAAATTGCACATTGTGAATCACAACGAAACACCCTGTTCATAGAAAGTGTGGTTTTTCTCTTCAGAGCTTTATTCGTATTATACGTATAATCAATTCATGCATCATTAACTTTTTATTTAATTATCCATTTCAGCTGATGATATCGATTTCTAATTAATTAAGATTTGCGGTGACATTGTAAATGGACATGCAATGTCGTTTAGCATCACGACTTTAGTGAGTTATAGCTATAGACAATCAATCAGTGCTAAGTAGAAACCAGGTACACATATATTATATAACATTTCGATCTGCTTAGCAGATTTAAGCTTATACATGCATAAATGAAATGCTTTAACATAATAATAAATAATGTATTCAGTTTATTTATATATAATATATATCAACATATTTGCTGTCAATATACGTAACTAAAATCGATGAGGCGTTTCCCCTTTTTCAATTAAATATCTGCACATTATGCTGAGATAAGTGCAAACAAACATGCATTTGCAGATTGATACATTTAACATCCGCAAAACTTTATATCTATGACGTTTACTTGGAATAGCACTTGCAAAAGTTTCTGTCTGTGCACATAAAACTGACATATGTACACTTTCGTTGTAACTAAGTTTCCTTGGATTAAGTTTTACGTAAATCTTTCTTTTGACAAAAGTTAAAGTCGCTCAGCGCGACGGTAATATGTACTTAGTGCGAGTGTATTTATGCGGTTTCAATGCAACATAATATACTTATTCCACCAGACTATTCACAACTTCATACACTCACGTTATAAGAACATAATGTATAAAAGGAAATGCATATTTAATTCTGGTTTTGCTAAGTTTTCATCAAAAGTTAAAAGTTCAACAACCGATTAACCTGATGCAAGTTTTATTTTTAAATATCGTTATTCAACTACTATTCTTTGAAATGAAACGTTAATCCTATCCTTTTAATTGCAAGTAATATAAAAATTTTGCATAAAGTATTTTAATTTTCAAACAAATTACGTTTATTTATGAATTTTCTTTTTTTCTAAAATATTTTATGTTTTTTATTAATTTTACAAGACTTCAGTTTATAACATAAAGTTAAACTGCTTCTACTTTTAATTGATTTTGCATAATGATTTCGAAAAATCATTTTTATTTACATTATAAAGGAAATGGAGGAACTCTTTTTGATCTATCTTGTTAGGTACTAATCGTTCTTCAGGATCTTTTGGAATTTTTCTATTAAAAGTAACTAACAGAAATTGGAAACAGCACCATTTATATTTCCATTTCATTTACCCCAAGAGTGCAATAATGGCAAACACAATAAATCTTCCCATTTCTGATTGAAACTTTACACGTATAATTCCAATTCACATAATTATTTGAAATAGTGCGACACTGCCATCGCATTACTCTCTGGGTTGTCGTACGTAGTATACAAATATGCACAGGTCAACGGTTTAATGGTATTTTCCACCCCTGCACAAACATTCATCCATTTTAAATGCATACAAAATGTACTTATGCAATTGCATTCGATATGTCTGTATCGGTATTTTGTATTATAATTACATTGTTACTCTCATATACGCACTCAACGTTTCCCCACCCCCCACTTACAATGCCCACAAACAGATATATCAACCGTATAAATTCATTCGTTTGGCAAACACTCAAAGCTCTGTGCGCTATATTGCGTTACACTTTTGGCTAATAGCGTTGTGTTGTTATATAGCTGCCCGATAACAAACTATTTTCCGCCATACAAGGGATTGTTGTGTGCACAAATTGGAAGGGTGCGTAGTATTAGTATGTACTCAGTGCTACATCATCTCTGTTGTACATAAATATTAAACGGGGATAATTGTTTAAATGGATATGTGAGCACTGGGAACAATTTACTTAAAATGCATAAGTACTTTTTTACTGCACATAACTGCAGGTGAATAGGTCTCTCATAAAAGCCGCAATGAGTTTAAATTTAAGGTACTTTCAATGCCTGAGAAAACGATCCTGTTTAATTATTTGAATTTAAATTTCAAAACATTGAAAAATCCTTTTTTATATTAAGATTGATTAATATTTACAATTTCATTCTTCTTCATCCGACCATATTGTCAAACGGTACTTTAAAATCCACTTAGAAAGGTCAGAATTTTAATTCTCATTCATTTTTAAATGAAAAAAAACTACATCGCAAGGAAAGCGAGGTCTAAATTTAAATACGACTACACCCAAATTACAATTTAATAAAGTTTTTCTGAAATATGGAAAATGTGAACTTTAAATTTTTTATTTTTGACCCTGAATTTTTGTTCAAAATCGTTTTCTTTAATTAAAAAGCACCCTAGAACAAAGAGTTGTTTTTTAAATTATTTTCATTATGAAAATATGAACTTGAGTTTTCAAATTTTGACCTTGAAATGTTCAGAAACTTTTCTTATCTTATTAAAAATGTAATAATGAAAATAATTTCAAATAAATTCAAGGTTTCTGAGGTATGAAAAGTAAGACCTTGAATTTTAAAATTTTCACCTTGAAATTTTTAATTAATTTGTTATCTTATAAAATCTAAAATAACGTGTAAAGAAAGTTTTTAAAATGTTTATCGTTTCGGTGATATGAATAATTTGACCTTGATTTACCCGATTTTTGAGACATTGAAATTTATAGAAAACTTAATAATATTATCAAAAGCTATAATAATGTGAAATAATTGAATTCCTATTGTGTGTGAATCACTTTGAGGGATGTAAGGTAAATGCAGTTTAAATTAAAATGCATTTATTAATAAACGATTTTAAAATGAAGAAAACCGTTTTTCAACCCCTTATATAAACTGTTTTCTCGCAATAAATTGACCTTAAAGCATCTAACATTGAAGATGTTTAAAAGGGATTTATTATTTATTTATTTAAGTTTTACCTAATAGTTTAAAATTTCACAAAACTCAGTTTAGTAGTTCTGAGATATGAAAATAGATCACGGATTTAAACAATTTTCTAGACCATTTTTTGAAATGCGAATTTATAAAGGTAATTATACCCTTGAGGTCGTACATAAATATTAAAAACCACCCCCTATGTCTTAGTCGATGATTCAAAATACCAATATTACATCAATTGAAATTCAATGCACCACTTTACCGTCTGCATCTTCATTTCATTGTTCTTTGTACATTTATACAAACAATAATATGCAATACCACTCAATCCTCATCATTGATATTCTTTATGTTGACCTCATTGCCCCATATTGTTGGTGCTCATACTAGCAATGTAACAGTTCATAAAGTGAATGCGGGTGGGGGGTGAACAAAAATATACTGCATTATTCATACATAATAATGTACATTTCTAGGATGTATCTCGAAACGGCAAACGTACATAAGTGTATACCGTTATGTCTTTGGTTTTCATTTGTAACAAGCAAATGGCCGATTTTATTTGTGCCAAATGTCGATTTTATACCACCAAAGTGATGGTTTTTAGGGAAATTTTATATATCTGACCGAATTTTTATGAAACTGTTGATGTTGAAATGGATGTTATAGCATCCCTCCCCCCTCCAACTCCCATGAGGGAAATGCCATCATATGCGGATGTTGGGGAATGCAATCCTGAATAAAGGGAATGGGAATTGTATCATAATATACATAGGTCGTGTATTATTTCGCTCATTTCCTTCACACACACACACACACACATTGAGGCGAATGTGAATGTTTGGAATAAAATGATTTGGTATGGCCACAATGCCATTAAGTGGTCATCAAACGGGAATAAAATTATATTATTTATATACAGACGTATGTGGAGTTTATCGTTGATACGAATTGCGATGTGGTTGCATGCTCTGAATGTATTTATTACAGCCATATTAAATGTATACACATGTCGATTTAGATGTAATTTGTTATTATCCTTGTTGAATAAAAAGTACGTATTATATGATAATATAAATGAATGTGGGAATCCTTATGGGTGCAGTGGAATTAATTTTGTGTGTGTGTGGGCAAATTTTTAAACAACGTCTGTTGGGTGGTGGGTTGGAATTGAGACACATATTAAAGGATTCTCAACTAATATTTCAATTATATAAACTGTAGCCATTTGATGTGCCATTCAGGATTACAATAATTTTCACACACACACACACACACACACACACACACACACATCAACAAACACAAAAGTTTTAAAATATCAAAATCCACCCGCGCATCAACATTATGGATTGTGGAAATAAGTGTTCATGACGTTGCTTTGACCACATAACCGTGAATAATTTGTTGTTGGCATATCGTTGAACTCTTTGATCTCAAGTATACGAGTAGATATATATGAAGCTGTGACATGAGCAATAATTATCCACCTCAGGAGGAACTCTAATTTGGATTGTCATGATTATGATTACAATTAAATAACGTTGAGTAATGGAATTTTTTTACCGCACTTGCCATCATAATGCATGCACGTTATTTGATTAAATATGACAAAGGATGGGTGAGACTTTATTTGTATGTGAATTGTGGGTGGCTGCACACACATATTGTTTATGTAATCCTTCACAATTCCAAATCACGCACATACTATGATATATACAACATGTTTGCACCCGCAATGTACACAACGCGAAGGTATGCTACGATTCACACACACACCAAAATGCCAGGCGCAGGTGAGGGCGCCTTAGGGAAATGTCTGCGCTGAATGGGTGATTATACGATTTATTATGTTCTTTGAGAGCACACGAACGCATAATGAAAGTGACTTTTTAATTACAAAAGATTGTGTTTACCTCAAACATACACAAGAAAATGTTGCAGCGCGGTGCTCACTGCACATATTTGAAATGCACGCACACATTCGTGCAATATCACACCTCACCACCCCCAAATGTACATACATATATTATGTACAAACAAAGTGCATCTACTATACAGCACTATAACAGCAAATTGTGGATTATTTGAATCTGTAACGTTGCTGCATCCCAACATTTTACGAACCAAACAGTATATGCATATAGGGTGGGTGGGATTGCTTATTGTTTCCTACACTTTGTGTCATACTGCACCATGCTTATTTGAGTTTTATACACACATGCACATCGATAAAGTTGTGATCAATACGTAGGTTGCATTGTTTATAGTTGAACTTTTAAGATTGCATTATTTTATGAGTGGATTCTCCTTGTGCGCATCAATTTCAGGACCTTTCAGGTAACAATAAACGTTATCTTTCAAATTCAATAAATGCACTCTTATGCAGTTATTATAAATATTTACATTTTAAAATTTAATTCCATCTTAACATTGAGATATCTGAATATTGACACAATAGTATAAATAACTAGCTGTCTCGGCGAACTTCAAATTGGGATGTTGTATTATCCCTTGATCAATATAAAAATCATATTTCTCATTTTCCGGTTTTTCCCGAATTTCTTTTCGTCATAAACCTCGTCTGCGTGAGGTCATCAAATGTAAAATCATAAAAATCGGGTTATTCGTCCTCAAATTATAATTCTATTGCAATACCGGCTGAGCTACCGACCCAAAATGATTTGTTCTGCAGGCCTTATCTCATTCTGTCCCCCCAGTCAATTTTAAAAATTAATTTTATATGGACCAACCTGTGCAATAAAAAAATACTTGCTAAATTTTCTAATAACAAAATATTTTATTGAGCTTTTCCGATGTAATTTCAATAGATGTATTTTTAAATAGTTATTAAATAACTATACCCATTTTGCATCAAACCTAATTAATCACACAATGAAATGCAAACTTACAATTATTTAAAGCAGAGAGTGCTACACTTTGATTTTTTACCCTCCTGTCCCGGTATTAAAATTCGGAACAAAACACTTAATTAACGTAAAACATGCAATCAACGTTTATCAAATGCATCCAAGCAATATAAAGCTTCTAAATTGTGTGCAATAATTTACATTAATTAGCACTTGGTACAGTAAATTGTTGCGTTAGTGGGTGACAAAATGTGTTTACGAGAACATGTCGTACATAATGCTTTTTGTGTTGTTGTTCAACTCTTTTCTTTTTTTTTATATTTTACACACAGCATACGACACGCTTAACTGCGAGAGCTTGTTCAACATGAAGTCGTGACGAAAAGCCAAATGCACCATAGAACATAACAAATATGGGTAGTTGCACCTGCATTGAAACTCTTGTTGCACTTAAATAATTTATTTAAGCTTGCAGTGCAGCTATAATATTAAGCTGGGGAAAGTTTATTGTTGGAAAAATGATAGGGGCAAAAAAGCTTTACGGCAGGTTTTTCGTGTGAGTTAGCTATTAAACTATAGATTGTGCACATTCAGTTATTTTTAATAAAAGCTTTACTCAGCCTTAATTAAAATGAAATAAAAATCATAGATAATGTCATTGAAACTAATTTTAAAATTTGATAAATAAGACATGAAATTGTGCAATAAATTTGATTCTACCATCTCAATTTATCGATAAAATTATCCTTTTTATTATTTCAAGCTTTTCCTTTAATATAGTTGCATAAATATTCAGCTCATATTCTCAAAAGTCAAAAGCACACACATATTTCCACCTTCGTAAAGCTTAATATACTACTAACTATATCCATCAGTTAAGAACCACCCTTATCTGCATTTGAGATGTGGCACCTAAATCGATATATTATGGAAATGCAAATTGCATTTTCCCACACAACGCAGCTGCTGAATGTGTGAAGGAATGTCACCACAGAATTGAAAGATCTCATCGTATGTAAGTGCGATAAGAAAATTATTTAAACAAGATTATAAATTATTACAATACCATCCCACATAATTGGATACTTTCTACTGCAATTTTTTTTTTCCACCCATTGTCATAAAGTCGACGTATGTACAACGTAATAATACATTATAGTTTTCCGTATTGCATATAAATTCACAAATTATAAACGTATTTTATTATAAAAGTTCTATTTTAGCGTCTTTAAATAAAAACTGCAGCCTTACAACTACACATTTAAGAATTAAAAGAATTAAACTCGTATACAGAACGTTGAAAAAATATTCTTTGAAAAGTTTCTTTCTCGGTTTTCGACGGTTAGAATAGAACAATTACGTTACATTGCTCTAATTGTCGTAATGTTAATGAATGAGGTTTTTGGATGAAGTTTTTTCTTACAAAAGTTGTGCTCTTTTTATACCGCAACGTAATCTTAAGACATTGTAAGTTATTTTAGATTATATGCACATTTACAAGGGCTCTGCTAAAATTCTGTTGTAACAAATTCATTTAAAAAAATGGTCTGAAAATTAAAGAGCTTTGTTCTCTGAGCCATACAAAATAATTTTGGAATGCGACCATAAATTGTCGGTGTTTAAATATAATTAGTTTCAAGTGGCCTTTTCATTACATGTTAACTATAATTTATTTTAAAAATACGCTTTTATTTAAATTATATTAAATTATAAAGCTTTTTTGACAAATTTCTGAATAATTTCAATGAGATATTTTCGAAGACGCTTCAAATTAAACCAATAAGTTCGTTTTTAAGATATTATGTCTACATTTTTTCAAACATTTTTAAATAGCATTTACTAACGAGTAATCTAGTCCTTTCAAAATATATTTAAAAGCTCGCCATAATTAATTTTAGAATATGTCCTAAGCATTTTAAATTTAATTAATGGCTTAATTTTAAGAACATTTAAATGCCTTAAACTATTTTGGGTAAATTGCGCGTAAATCATTTAAAATTAATAAATGTTAAACAAACGCAAATCCTTTTATTTATGCTTGTCATTTGCTGATCCCACTTAGTGACACCCAAAAATGGTATTTAGTATTATAAGTAAAACATGGTTTAGTTTATGAATGACTGAAATTGACAACCTTAAACTTCCAGCGCACACAGCCAACTTACCATCCTTGGCGTCAAAGCCAAATTATTATAAAGTATACACATCGTACCTTGAAACACTCAAAACAATTACTTATAAAATGTTGGTGCAGATAAGCCGAAGCCGAAATGTTACACTCGCACTCTCTTACCTTCCACGACAAAAGAAAATGAATAAAATATTTATCTTTGCAATTAGGAACCTTTAGCGAAATGACACACAAAGCACAGGTGAGCGTTGTACTACATAAACTTTTCTATGCGAGAACCTCCACTCTAAATGACACCGCAGCTTCGCCTTTTTTTGAATGTTTACTTTTTACTCGCACTATACAACACCAATCTAGGCGGGTGCGAGTGAACCCAAGAATGTATACCACCTACTTAATACTTTAACACATAAAGATGTGAGCAGGTATACTATTGTATATACTTTACTTGAAGGAGAGCAAGAGTTTTACCTAAATTATAAAGTTTCGTTGAGGGAGTTATAAAGCTGCCCTGATTTTAATTATGATAATCATGTTTTTGTTTCTCCCGAAGGAATTCAAATTTTTGTGGGTTGCTCCGTACACCGCATGATCTGTTTGTGGAGATGCTTATACACATACATAACTTGATGTCCCACATAATATGTACAATGCATGAAAATGTCTGCCACGAATTCTTCTTGTCTTTTTGATTGCCGCTTTGTGTGGCGAATTTAAATGACTTAACTGAGTTATAATAATAATAATAATAATAATTTAAATCATAGCGCTTCTTGTTGTGTGCATTCTGTCTTGTCCTAGGTCCTGATATTCCTGATAATGGGGTTAAATTGAAAATGATTACATGCAAAATAGGTGCGCGCGGAGTGGAAAGTAGTTACGTGTTTTTCTTGGAGCTTTAAACGTCATTAATTAGTTCCATGTGTTTAACATAGCACAAACGATTAATCATAAATATAAATATGCATACTTACATACCGTAAAGACTTTTGAAGCCAAATAATAATTTATGCTAATTTGGTTCTCCGCGCATAAATTTGCTGCTGTACTATACAGTTAACCCGTAAGACCATGAAACTATGCATAACATTATAAACATCTACACCTAAGGGTATAACAAACAAGCGCATGAAATGTTCATTTTCCAACCGATGCGCTTCTTTTAAAAGTGTTTAATTCATCCACCCACAAAAAGACACACAGCCACAAGTAACTATAAAATATATTTATGGCGGGGGGATCAAAATAGTGTAGAAGGGGTGCGACATTTATTTAAATAGGGAAAAAGGGTTGTTCGGGTTGAGTGGTAAAAAGTCAATGAGTTTTAGGTTGGTAGCAAAAGAAACCCATACGCAAAAAGTGCAGCGAATGCAAACCCAATGCAAAACTCAACATCATCGAATAAATAAAATATTCAAAATGATTTTGCAGCAGCGTGGGGGGTGTGTGCAGTGTGTGTGTCGATGAATATAAATATGCAGCCGCCATTCAGCTAGCCAACCACCCTGTAAACGGTGTTAGATGGGGCACAGCTTATTGAGATGTTATTGGTGTAATTAGCAATTCTGATTTCAAGTGTTCTGCAGGCGCAAGATAGACGGAAACTTTCCCGCCAGCGATAAAATCTATTTGCATTTTCCGTATTCCGTGTACAAATGAACAGCAATGTAAGCGTGTAGTATAAGTTATATATTGTTGAACATTCAAGTCGCAACTGACCCAAATGCATGCGGGATACAGGAAATGTGTGCGCAATGCTTTTTGCGGCTAGTTCGATGGGTTACCGCGTGCTTCCTGCTCTGATGCAGTGCCCACACAATGACTATACTACTTACGTGAAATTTCATACGACAACCAAATGGCTGCCGTATAACCGATCAAGGAGTTTGACTACGAAACCAAGCACATTCATATGTTAAGTACTTAAGCTTTGTCAATGTCTATTTGTGTAAGGTGCTTTGTACCTGCCGGGCTTCCCACCCGCATCTCTCAATGCGTACTGTGTCACCAACGTGTGAATGAATGAGTGCACTTGATATTTGAAGTGACACTTCAAGACTATCGTTTACTAAATGGTTATTGCAACACATAGACGCACTATTTAGTTAAAGTTTCAGGGTTTAATTTTCAAACATGCCATAAGTAAGTGTCAAATTTGTGACCCTTTTGAATGCGTATTTAATTCTTGGCTATTGACATCGAAATGTCGTGCAATGAGTGATTAAATTGGCCATTTCTTTAAAAAAAAACAATACTTCATTCCACTTTTTTAATTCATCTATTTTCCTGTTTACAAATTGGGGGAAAAATCTTAAAGACTAAAATCCCCCTCATACAAAATTCTCAATATCAAGATTGAATATTGTGGCCCACAAGTAAAGCATGTACGCTAATGGGGATTACAAATTAATACACTTTCCTTACATAGTTGATATTTAATCCCTCATACTCCTTTTATGGGACACATCCACTTGAAGGGCGCACATTTACGTTTTTATATTCCCAATAAATTAAGAATTCCCCTCGGAAAGCATGCAGACCCTTTATCTGATGAGCGATGAGACACGAAAGAATGTTCTGCGAGAAAAAAATTGTTGTTATCAAGCATCCCCAATAAAGCAATTTATGGAATATGGAAATATTTTCGGTTTGTAGAAAGACTTTATCAATATTCTGCTTGATCGAATTCGATTGCCATTAAAAAGACATCAAATTGGTTCAGATCGAAATTACGATGCAAAATGAGCACGTGGCATTCTTTAACTTATATTTACTTATGGGAGTATAATGTGGGACATTTCTTAGATATAATTCTATCATGGAATTGGTGACTTAACACACTTTGTTAATTTAGTTTAATGAGAATGATTAGGAATTAATTTTATTGTTGACTTTTATCATAAATGCTTTTTATTTTATTTTAATCCTGTAAATAATATCTCAGAATTTACTTTTTAAAACAAAGTTCCAGCGTTAATTTTGACTTATAATACACATGACCTTTCATTTCTGGGTCACATTGACTGAACCCAGCCCGCCCCCAAAGTCAACAAATCATTCAAACAGACCAAACACAGATTTAGCTTTAAAAACAGTATCACAAAACAAATAGAATTAAAACACAAAACAAATCATTAGGTGCTTTGCGTCCTTCGGTTGTCCCAAGTCATAACCGCCTCCACATTTATTCAGTCGTCGTATGCAAAACGTGATCCCATTACATGCCTTTCGTCCTCCATAATTTATCTATATTCTTCCGGTTCATAAACATTTTTTTTTTTCATCTGCTTCTTTTCCATTTTTACTTACTTTGTTTTGCATTTGCTTAAAGATGGGGATGTATAGCCTTTGTTGCTTTGAACTGGGATCGGTGTTTGTATTTGCATAGTGCGGGAAGGGTGCAAATTCCACTCACGGTTGTCCCCACGGCAGTATGTTTGTACCTTCGGGCAACTGATCCCTTCTTATAAGCGTATGTCAATTGAAAATTGGTCGGCTGGATGATTTTACTTCAAAATTATTGTTATTGTTTGTTTTTAAGTACTTTTATGCATTTAAACCAATTTTTCACGTTCGGGAATCGTATTCTATTTATTCAATCCTTTTATTTTCAAGCTCTACTATGAATCTTTAAATGAAAGCCAAATAATTATGAATTAATTCTATAGTTTTAGGAATTTTATTTTTTTTATTTTGTAATAATTTTGAAACCCCACAATTTGTAAAAATGGGGCAATAAAACAAGCGATTGTTGCAATATCCTTAAACTCACCGTTTCACATGTGTCTTCACCTACACCTTTGCATGTGTGGAAGGTGAACAATGTACATGTTACTGCTCTTCCGTTTCATATTATAATAAATGTGCTACTGAAATGAGCAAAGTAATCAATCATATTGATTTTGTATCGTTTGCGTTTTCTCACACACCCAAAACTTTGACAGTGTCAATTTGGAACAAAAAATTGACACATAAAAAAAGATTTCATAATAGTCACTTGGGTATAGAGATGCTCACATATAGCGACGAAGATGAACGACATCCAAATGAAAAATGGAATCCCTTTAGTCCTTACGACGCTACAATTATTATATTACAGCATAAAATAGGAAACTGCTTTTGTTTTTCGCAAAACCATCACAAAAATGTCTTCCAAAATATTCCTTAAAAAAAAAAATCCACATAAACAAAACGTATTCCGGGAATTGATCCACACTAGACGAATTCTATGACGGATTTGTCATCAATCACGCATTATATCGCTTAAGGATTCACTTTATGTTTTTTATGTATTTCGTAGTCGCTTATAACTACATAGTTAGACGTTTATATTCGAAAACAAATTGAATTTTGTGGCAAGCGTTAAAAAAAAATGTCCATTCCCCAAATATACTGCACTTTAAAGCAACTCCACTTAGTTCTAATCGCCGCTGCCACCACCATTTATTATCTCGGTCATTTCTGATGAATTATGAATCGTTGTGCCACTCGTTGTGTTTGTATACGCATGGACTTTTTGGACTGTGCGGGAAAATTGTGCACAAACAAACAAAAAAAAACAAAAAAAAATTACATCGACAACATTACAAGGGTTCTCCACACAACAATGGGCCAGCAAAGCAAAATCTATGGCAGTTGTGGCATTAGTTGTATGGCAAAATAATGGACCTATTTATGAACATGTGGATGCCACATTATATAATTTAGTTCTATGCCATCAAGATCAATTAATTTATTGTGCTTCTGTTCGTCCCTTGTGGTATTGTTTTCTTATTTGAGACTCGATGCTGTTGTTATGTTGTGCTGTTGGCTGCTTCGTGTTTCTTGCCTTCAGCCAACGGGGTAATTTACTTCATGTAATGTTATCATTGTTGTACAGTAGATGCAGTGACCCTTTTCTTTAAGTTCACTCTACTATATATATAAAGACGTACTTATTTAGTGCCTGGGAATTAAGTACACAATGTACAATACGTGGTGAAACTTAAAATAAGTTTAAAAAGTAAAATACAAGATGATTGTGTTGTTCTGTACAAGAATATGATTAATTATGTTTCAAGAATCATCACAACAACATGCCAAGTAAAGTCTTGTTTAAGTATAATTTGTTATACTTGTTTTTTTGTGCATTAAATGTTGACTTCATTCAAACCAGAAGACGCACAGCCATCTTTGAAGCCTTACACAATATTTGCACATGGGGTTTCATTATCACCGACCCCACACAAATATATTTGCGACATAAAAAAGGACCACCTCTAATTTTGCAGTTGACATTAAAAACAAATTTCAACAATGGGGCAAAACTTTTAGACAAAACACATCGTGCAACAATAAAAACTAGCAATAAACACACGAAGGCGAAACAACACGAACACAATAAACATATTCAGGGCTTCGATTCGTGCCATCCCCCACACCGAGTTGTTGACTTTATCTGTGCAATCGAGCTTCTTTTTTTCACTCTCAAATATAAGTTTTTATCGACCATAATAGATACGCCTAATGTGTTTTTATATTTTTCTTGGAGAGTTAAAAGTTCAAAAGTAATTTGCTTCTCTATAATACAATCATATCGGCTGGTGGTGGTGGTGGTGGTGGCGGTGGAAAAAAAAAACCCCCGCCTTTCATGATGGTGCTTTTGTTGCGCATTCTATTCGATGATCATGAATTTTATATATATATAGAGTCGTATTGGAATACGATTATGTAGTTTTATGGAAATTGCTGCAATATTGCTGACATATTGTGTGCAAGGATGAATAGGTATGAAAATGTTCGGTGTGCAATGAATGGACTCAACTACCATGTTTATGGATTAGCAATTTTGTATTCAATTTAACTTGTTTAATCGCACGATTATATAGTCATTATGTAATGGGTCTATTATGGGGTGCAATTTGCTAATATAGTAGTTCAAATACCGATTCAAAATGTGGTGTCCCTTTTGATGTTGTTGATAAATACACCCGCTCTTTAGTACATTGATTTATAAATATGCTATTTAATTTGTAATTGATGGGATTAACAAGTATTTAACACCAATTTTAAATTAATAATTTTATTTAATATTAATTTAAATTTTTTTGTTTTAAAATTGTAAGTACAAACCAATTTGATTGAGTGCTTTTGTTAAGTACGCATGACTTAAATTTTAACTCAAATTTTAAATTGCATAATCGTAGGCGTTTTCTGTAATTTACTCCATCGATAATTTAAGTCATTTTTATATTACATAAATTTTAATTTGTCCCACAGACAACAATTTAATTAAATCTTTAAACAATAATTTTTTCTTTTAATGAAAAACGCGGTAAAATATTTTGTGACGCACTGCAGAGAAAGCACGCGGTATTTTCATCTGCAAAAGGTATTTGGCTGGAATAGCAATGTCTACATTTTGGAATCGTGTCTGTGTGTGTGTATTTTGGCCTTGTTAGGTCACCCCCTAATTTTAATCATAATACAACAAAACCGGAAGTGGGCCAACAAAAAGTTTAAGCCCCACAGGCGCTACAACAATGAGACGCGGCGCGGCCGGCCAAAGAAACGTGCAAAGTTATACGGCTGCCAGTTTTTTTTTTTGTTTTTTTTTTTTTTGAATTTTATCTCCTCATTAATCTTTATTTTGGCCTAAAGAAAATGTTTATCTTAATTTGCTCCTTTTACTAACACAATATACAGCGCGTTTCATTGTGTGTTTTTTGTTATTCTCTCGTATTTTATTTTTTTGTGTATTTTTGTGAGCCATTGGCTTCATTCCTCTCATTTTTATTTAGTTTGTTTTTGCACTTCCTGAATCATGGACAAACTATATACAATGTAGGAGAAGAGTTGTAAATCACAAATTAGCTTAGATCACGTTGTTTCCGGTTGCTGTACAGTAAACAAATTATTTTTTTAAATATGAGCTTTGTTGAAAAAGGACAATGAAAAGAAATCCGTTTAATAAATTCAACATCCGTTTAACAGCATTAAAATTCAAAAATGAATATTTGAGGCATTCAATCTCACTCAAATCCGAATATAATGCTGAATAGAACAGTTCAAAATGCCAATATTATAAAGAATTTCCATATCAAAGTCAGCACGTAATAAATCTTAACGCATCACACCAAAAAGGATATCCAGTTGAATATATAGATTATATCCATTTAAACAACTCAACAGCACTTCAAAGCAAACAGCTAGAATCGACTTTAAATTACACGCTCCAAGCATTCACACAAACCATGTTTGTAGTATTATTGTGCAAAATCGGACGTAAGATAATTTGCAATCCCTCTTTTGTAGTCAAGCGCTTTCCTGTCACTTGGGATTAAATAACTTAAATTGTTGTTCGCGAATTTCCTTTGTCGTATCCTAACCAGATTTCGACTTTACACCGCGTCACATTACAACCTTCAACAGTATAATTCCTTGCAATACAATCCAAACTATAACCATGACGGTATATATGCGCCGCATGACAAGCGCATTCAGTCTAAAGAGCCGCAATACCCCGGCAAGTGCACTTGATTGTTGTAATGAAAAAATAAAGCGAACGGGAGGAATGAATGAATGAATGAATTAATAAACAACAACACTTCATTAGCTTTTCATTAGTGTGTCATTCTCATTCAGTGCGCTAGAGCTTTCGGAATTTCCGTCGCTGTTTCGTTAGGCCCAGAATAATTTATGCCATTATGTGTGTATGTGTGTGTGTGTTGACTGTGGGATATTATATGCATGCGGGAAGCTTTCGCTGTAACCGCACCCGCCCGTGTACAACTACACTGTTTCGCTGAGGCAATAATATAATGCCAGAAACATGCAGCCACTAAAGGGCGTGCAATTTAATTATGTTGAAATGATAACAGCTATTTGAAGAAGACGATTGTTTGCATCAGCATATTATTGTGCTACACCAATTGACACAGTGAGAACTTAATCACAACTTTAAATTCACGGACGTTAAGTGGAAGAGAGTTTGACAGTTGAAAAGTAGATATTACGGATTTGTGGGTGCAACAAAACTGCAGTGGTTTTGTGTTTGTGCAATTTAAGGCTATTAACTTTAAGACAACTGATTCGTGTCATATGTACCACAGCGTTTCACTGTTTTAAATTTCCACTTCAGCCCCTAAACATTAATGAATACATTTTAAAATCAGAAATAAATCAACTCAAAATGCTAAATAAAAATTAATTGTATAGTATTTTACAATGTTCAACCACATATCGCACTTTCATGCATTCAATACAATACAACCCCCATTACAACCCTCATTTCTCCAACATAAAATGTAAGTAAAAGTATAGCCAAATTTTATGGTGCAATAAAATTAATCCGATGAATAGAAAGTGAAATACAATAGGTAAAAACAACTGAAGAAAATGTTTCCAATGCGGGGAAAAACATAGAAAAATGTCTGTGCATAAAAAATCAAACCATCCCACCACCCCATTCCCAATCATATTAAACCAAAACGCAACAACCGAAGGGAGCTCGCTCTCGCTCGACACAGGGACGCACAACGAACGGCACGCAGCAGCTCAGCATAACCCATTGGCATTCGTTTCAGATTGGTTATGTGTAGCGCTCCGTATCAAAGCTTTATGGAGCAGTTCAACACACAACTCACACGAAATCTATATCAGATGTGGGTGAGCTGTTTTTCCTTCCGCCCATTTTTATAGCGCGCCGCTTGAAAAACGACTGCCAAACCAACAACAACAATAACAATAATAACAACAACATCAACAACCATTGCTATATATATATATATTGCCGCCACCATTTTCACCCGCACATAACCGGGATGAAAAACAAAACAAAAACGGATATTATACTGCGAAGCGGATTTTATTTTGTATATTACCAGCTATATTCTTGTGAGTGCTAAAATTGTTGTTGTTGTTCCCGCATTGGTAGTACGAGTATGTGGGGAAACACTCATTCTTCCGGGGATATAGCTCACATTGTATGCAACACACATGTGTAACTACCTTTAACGGGTATACCCACTCACATTGAGAGCGAGCGAGTACCTACAATACTTCATCCCTCCCTTCCCCTTCCCACCCACAACATTCACAGTCCCCACGAAAATCCACGCAACAGTAAATGTACCCACACGATTTCTCGCTTCTGAGTCAAACTGCTATACCCACCGCCACATTGAACACCACCCCCTCCACTCGCATTCATCCTGCTGATATCTCGGTCAGGTGTGTTTTACCGTTTTGCTTTCAGTCAAAGAGGATTAATGTCGGCTACGCATGGGTCGTCATCATTTCTTCATTCTCAACATCATTATGGCATGAAACATAACTTTGGCGAACGGCTAACCAAACGGTGCGTAATGCCGCACACATACCCGTTTTGTGTACATTATTTTCATTTTCGGGGTGTCAAATCATTTTGAATTACACATACCACCATAAGGATATAATAATATATGCTGGCATGTAAACGCTGTATGCAAAAGCGCGAAACAAAACAAACTGGCGTTCAGCACACGGGGTGGAATTGAATGAGGTAAAAAAAAAAAAAAAAAAAAAATGAGGAAAAAAAAAATTGCCGCAAAACGTGAAAGGACTTTACAGCGAAAAGGCCTCAATGTGTGCTCTTCCGTATACGGTTTAGATGTAATAATTGTACTCACATGTGGGTATATAGTGATCCCATCCCAAATGAGGTCATGATTATTTTAAATTGTTGCCAAAGCTGACTGATACGGATCATTTTGAAGAGGGATGGGTCCTTGTGATGCATAATATGTTTTTGGGGGGGGGGGGTGTAAAATGGATGCCGCTGTACCGGTCATCGGCCCTCTCGCACCTGCGTTACATCCGCATATGTTTGTTGTAAAAGCACACGTATGCTTGAAGGGGTAGCGTTGTAATGGATTAGTAAGCACACACAATTATTAATCTTTGATTGGGTGAATATATGTAAGCATATATTAATGTTGATGTAGGGTGAATCATCTCCAAAATAAAGCAATATTGAATGTTCTACAGCCTTGGGCACAATTTCTACCTGGCTTTGGGTTGAGTGTGCTCTAATTCTAAAATGATGTATAATTTATTAGTCCTTGTAATATAGAAATTTGGTGAGTTTCGTTATACATTAATATGAAAATAGTAATTAATTAAATTCCTGCATCATTTATTTAACCCTTTAATAATTATTTACGAACGCAGGTAAACATATGTTTATTTCCCATCATTAATTAATAACATGCAACCTACCAAAATATATTTGTGGAATATAAAAATGTAATTTCCCATAACAACAGAAAGGGAATAAATAAGGAAATTTTTAAAACATTTACTTAAATTGTACGGGATTGCTCAGAATAAGAATAATGCACTTTAACTTGTATTGTTTTTCTTTTACAATTAACCTCGATTCAGCTGGAAAATTGTATTCACACCAATACTGATGAGATTAACTACCCACGTACAGAGGGGTAACTCATACTGGAAGTATAATTCAGTTGAATTAAATGTCCCAGTTTTGCCAACTCTCTTGGCGCATGCCCCCTTTAATTTCCTCTCCTTGTATTAGACGGTAAAATGTTTCCGTAAAAATTTCATTTCAGAGACTTTTGACTACAATTTGGCCCATTAAAATTTGTGTGGGAAATTTTTCTGGAAAAACAGCGATGCATTTATTAATTTCCCAGTTTTACAATATTGCTAAAAAATATCCCGAAATTCCCCAGCTTTTTTTGTTGTATGCCAGCAACACAAATAAATGGGGCAAATGTTACTGCAGGATTCAGACAAGAAATTGTGTATGCAGCATGCATTCAGCCTATATTTAGAGTAAATCACCGGTGTTGTCTACACACATATTATTATTGTGTGTGCTCGTCACTTGCCATTTGTTGTATTTATAACAGGACACAAGATTGTCTGAGGAAATGTGTGCGTGAATGAAACGCAACTCAACAAGCAAGGGCATACACACAGTCTGGAAAACAATATATGATTGATTTATGATTCCTGACATGAGCGACAAGCGTTAGCATGCTCTAATACATAGCAACATTCACGTGTACCCTCAACAAATAAATTATTTTCCCATATATCAAACGAAATGATGTTACTGATCTCTCGTAACTCGATATATTGGCGTATTCAAGGATCAAAATCAATAAAAGAAGCACAAGCACTTGCTTCGCATGTTATGGCAAATGATATTCCAATTTCATTTCGTCGATATATCTGAATTATACGAGCATACAAGTAGTTATGCTGAGTACATTGCGAATACACAGAGTCGACAGCATTAAGCTTATGCCAATGCGCTCCACATACGTATTATATAAATAATATTACAAGATGAGCAACGGCTGGGTAATGTATTTTAGGAGCATCTAATCAAAAGTAATCACTACCAATATAACAACCTACCAGCGTGTCGTTCATCTTCCATACATGCGTTATATTATGCTCGTGCACATGTACTAATATGTGATGCTGATGAAGACAACATTATGCTGTGAGCGAAAATTGCCACATTTAATCAAAGTGTTTAATTGGAGATGGTGTTTTTGTGGCTGTTGGCGATAGTAGATTACTCGCACATAAACCAAGTTAATCAACCTCATTTGATCCTGCAACACAAAATTGAAGCTTAACCTTGTTTCATTAGCACAAATTAAAGCGTGTATGATCGGCGCATGTAATGTAAAAGTGGTTATTTGGGAATGTTCTATTTTATTTTTCGAGATTTTATGCACTTTGATGTCTGTTTTTTTTTTTGGTTGCAATTTTATTTTGTAGACTATTTACGTGGCCACTTATTTTTTGATAAAATAGCTTTGAAAAGCTGAAAAACTTAAGTCAAGTAATTCTAGAATGTTTATATTTAAACTACCTGCCCCTGCGAACTTCAATTTAATTTGTTTTTCATTAAAACAATTAATCAGATTAATTTTTATACATTCTTTTCATCCTGGAATAATTATCCGAATCTAAACTATAATTTAAAAACATTAAAGATCTGCATTTAAGTTGAAAAAACCCCATTAAGTGTCCAACTAACTACAACAAAACTTTGCCTCACGTTTAAAATTAAACACAAATTTCAATTAATATTATAGTTGAGGCTCCACAAAAGCGTATAAATATGTATAGTGAAATCATTTTAATGTCCTATTTAGCCGTATCATAGTCTCTCGCATTCATAAAGCTTATGCGCCTTGTATGTCCTCTTTGGCTTGGCCCCTATAGATGGCCTCCATCTTCTATCTTCCACTTGGAACATGTTTAATTAATATTTAATTTCCATAAAACTTTTGAACTTTGGAAATGTTTTTTTGCGTGCATAATTTACGGCTCTTTTGTGTTTCTGTTCCGAGAGAAGTTAATTATGAGAGGATCACTATTATAATATACACATATTATACGTTTTATGTGGAAAAGAAGATGAACTCTTAAGCTTCAAAGAAAGTTTTTACACTTAGTATAATAATTCAATACTAAGTTGGGAGGATTGAAAATTAATTTAAGCTCTAAGATCATAATAATATGATGAGCATTAAAATAAAGTGCAATTTCTTTTAATTCGAATTATATTCCTCTAAGTAATTTAATAAATTGTTAGTTCATTGAAATTTTAAAAAAATTGTTAAAATTATAAAACAACTTTTACTTAATTTTTCTTATTAAACTTATTAATAGTTTTCTCGTTAGCATTTCAAAGATATCAACACTCAATACACCTCCTTTTCCAAACTTTCCTTTCATTAAATGCGCCGCACAGACACCGCAATCCACTTGATGGCTTAAATTGCTCAAAAGGGTGTGAATAAATGTCGTTTTAAAATTTATTGAACAAAATTTATATCGGTTTATTGTTAATATAACAACACTCGAATATAATATGTGCAATACCGTACAAACGCCACCCACTCAAAAAACTCGCATTTTTATCGAATCCGCCGCACCGTAAAATTCAAATGGCAACGCAAAAGGGTGCACAAAACTTTTTTTTTTTTAGGGCATGTCATTGTTTTTACACATTGACGACCAAAAATAAAATGGGGAAAAAAAAACGACTGTAGCAAAACAAAAAGCACAAAAATCAAATGTATGTGAAATTGCGAGGCTGAAATTAACATAAAAATCGATAAGCAAACACAACAGACAGTCGTCTATAAATTTTCAATAGCTATTCCCCATTTTCAGTGTTAAAGCATGTGCATAAAGCTTTCAAGTTTGCTAATAAAAAGTCATAGACTTCAATTTCTCTTTATTATTCATGTACATTTCTTTTTCAATAGTTCCATTTTAAATAGCTGGTTATGTATTTTACTTGCAGTACAAGCGATGAGGCGAAAATTGTGCTTTATTGATTTTGTTATGCATGACAAAAAGTTTTGTCATTTAACACGTTATATTTTTTAAATAAAATTCAAAGTTTTTTGTTATAAGTCATTAAAAAGAGAATTCAATTGTAATTTTTATGCCATTCAATAATTTTCAAATTTAATTTTCAATGTAAATTTTTTCCTAGAATTTTTTTTTGTGCAATTTAATGTTGATTACGTAAAGTATTGAATCCTTTTACAAACCAATTCACTTTATAGTCAATCTTTGTATTTATTTAAACAAACTTTTTCACTTGTACTTATATGACATGCGGGAAATCACGTTAAACCCTACTCAAAAGTAAGGAAAATTGTTAAACTCTCGATGATAATTACATTTGAGGTTAAAAATGTATTTTATTTTGACCTAAATCATTCAAACTTTGAGGTTTAGTAATCATTCTTTTGTCTGAAACATTTTGTTATAAGAACTGCTTTGTAATGTGGATCTACATAAAATTGTTTTTAACATATCAATATATTATTATGTTATGCATTAAACCTACATACTCTGCGAAAATCATCCCCCATCATTGCCCATAACATATTTTATGTATATATGTAACGATTTATTATGTTATGCATATTTACAAATTGAGCAACTACGAGTGTATGCTATTTACATATTGAAACAAAATCAATATCTACATAGTAAATATTTATCAAATAAATCAGGACTTATTTAATGTTCTACTTGCTCTGAAAATGTCAATAATTGAGGGGATAAAGTTTGCAAACGCAACACAATTTTAACAGGAAACTACTCGTTTGGTGTGTGTACTTAATCTAAATGTAGAATCCGCGATAACAATACTTTTCTAAATGTGTGTGTGTGTGTGTGCAGTGTGTGTGGTAACTGAACAATTTTCAAACCACAAAACATGTCAAATATTGATGGGAGTTAAAGTTAAATTTGTAAAAGCATGGGAAATCCTTGTAGTAAGAGACGCATCATGGCGTAAACACGATTGCAAGTAAATGTTCATATTCACACCACATTACTACCAACCCCATCCCCCCCCCATTTATGTGTGAGTGCCTTTAATATTGTTAACATATAAATAAACAACGTGCTTTATTTAACATAAGAGCACTGAGTTTTTAATTTACTTGAAACAATGTAAACAAGAAAAAAAAAAACCCAATACATTGTCTGATTCAACCCCGAAAGCTTCACGCAGTAGTAACATTGTATAACGCGCAGGGGATGAGCACCCATTTCCAAACAAATCATTGCTGCAATCAATTGACTTAATTTTCTGCAAAATGCGAAATCGAATTTTCATTGTGTTTATGTGTGTGCGTGTGTTTACACCAGCCAGCATGTATAAAGGATATCATACAGATTCGATATTATATATATAATATATATGTAGAGAAATGATGGTGTGTGTACAGTTCCAGTGCCGCCTTGTGTTTGAGTTTTCCTCAATCAAAACGTTTGAAACATTCTGTTCATTGAATCAAATCAAGTGAACTGAAGATTAAGCAAATACGTCTTGGCTGTATCAGCTCGAAATCTCATGAAGCTCATTGAAGTAATCAACTGTGTTTTAGTTCTTTTAGCAATTACGGTTACAAGAAGATTTATCCCAAACATTTCTAGCGGTATTTGGTTTTATTTTCCCCAGTGTAAAAGGGGGTTGTGTGCAATAAAGTGCTGACTTTACGAAGACGCATTGAGGGTTTTTTTGTTTTTTTTTTTGAAAAATTAGCATTTTATTAATTCACCTTTCAAAGAACAATTACTTTGGATTCCTTTTTTGGGTTTTGCGATTTCTATTTCATTTTTTTTTTACAAATTGCAATTTTATGGTAATTTATTTTATCAACCGATGTATTTTAATTTCTTGTTGCGTAATATTTTAAACGCCAATAAGAATACTTTAGCAGTAATGCAGGCGTTTATGAATTTCGTTGAAACGCAGAATTGTGAATTCCTTTAATTCTTTCAACAATTTTATCGGATTTTAAATAAGTGTTGATTGCTTAAAACATTTTTTCAAAATAACCTTTATTAATACTTTTAATTAGTACATAAAACTTTAACAAATTTAATTGGAGAAATTCTGTTATTAATTTTAACTAGTTCCGGTGTTTCAATTAACAATTTCGTAATTTGCTGATCAGCAGTATATCATGCATGCAATACAATTCAATTTATTACAACACATTCCATTCTCGCCCCCACAACATTTATGCCGCAACAAATTCTGCTGAATTTCAGTCCAATGTTTGTTGATTTCACATGAAATAAGATTGATTGCTAACGAAGCATTAAATGTTGAAATAAGCATCTTTGCTTACGAGAACATTTGTTGCCGATTTGTCTAAATATTCCCCTAATTTTTTAAGGATGGTAAAGAGTAAAATTACACAGAACAGTAAACACAGCCCTTATAAGTTACAACCCAACGCATCGTTAAAAGTTTAACAGAACTGGATGCCCGTTTTTTTTTTGTTGTCTGTTAAATTTAGTTTTATACCTTGACAGGTGCTCATGTCAATAGGTGCCATATTTTTCTAATCAATGCAATTTGCAACTACTAAGCTTTGCGCATGGAGGAGACGGCATCGTTTTTAGTTAAAAATCGTGATGGCTGGGTGAAAGGTATATCAACACCCTCACGGTTTTTCTTCCCCATATTTTAAATTTGAGAGCTTCACATTCGATATGGGGAGACCATTAAACCTTATAGTCCTGCTATAACCAATAAATTGTCAATGCGCCTCACACATGTGTGTACCTTTATAGATGAGTGTAGCTGGAATTGCCTTGATTATTCTTTGCATAAAAGTATATATTCAAACAATCGCACCATTCCAGTGAAACAAAACAAAACAACATGTATACAAGACAGCATAAAAAAAAAGGAATATGAAAAGCATCGAAAACAGAAAAGGTGGATTCATAAAAATTGATGTCGTTGCCTTGTTAGATGAAGCATCCCTTGAATTTTCATGTGAATGCCAAATATATAAATATACAGACAAATGTGTACCTCATACTTATATTATGCTGTTGTACCTACGATTCTGCATGCGCATATGTCTGCAAATAAATTGAAAGTGAAGGAGCAACAACAAATGTACAAATATAAATAAATAAAGGTCCTTTTGTTTTTTATTTATACTTTAAATCAAACATTGTAAAATGTACATAAAATTCAAGAGACAATTTGTTGAATTGGGTGAGTTATTGGAAGAAATGCACACCGGGGGTTGAGTCGATATTTTACAGCATGTTTGGGCAACTCGCACCATCCAGATAAGCTGATGTGGTGGTGTAAAAAATATATACGACAATCACAAAAATAAAATTTCAATATTCTTGGCGTATATGCCAAATTACACGGCAGTCTTAAAGCGTATTTTTACGCACAACAATTGCATAAAAGGAAAAACCTCGCGTCCATATTATAAAGGATAATACACAATTCGTTGTCAATAGATTTTATTAGCCTCAAGGGTTTTCCTACACACAACTTTTAAATTGTTTTCGCTTGAGCGAATTTTTTGTGTGATAAAAACTATCAAGCGGAAAAATGTTTTGAAGAAATAAATAGGCACTCAGAAGCCGACGACTTCGCAACACTTTAAGACAGCACATACAGGAAATGAACGTAAATTGAATGGCGATTTTCCTCCCCCCCTTACTCCTTTCTAACACATATGCCATATTTTTGCCGCCATATTTCTGGCTGTTTTGTAACACTTCCTTCTACATATAACGTTTCATATATATACTTTGATGTTTTTGTCAGTACAGCATTTTTCGTTTACTCGCTTTTACACATTCTTTCTTCGTGCAGCTATTTGGTAAATGAATGTTTGACGCCTCCACGTGAATGTTGCGGGAGAGTTAATTCCGGAGCTTAAATAAAGCTCAGCTTCTTGTCATCTTTTCTTATCAGTTATGGCGTATTTATATACGTGTACACATTTGTATGTTTGTATGTTCGTTGGCACTGAGCTTAACTTTTCAATAATGGGGTCATATTTGATATTTTCGGCTTATATTTGATTGAACTTTTTTTTTTTCGTGAAACATTCGACTCAGGAAAAACTTTGATCTCAATCAAATTTAGTTCTTTCAAACTTTTTCTTGTCCTTTTTTTTAATAAATGTTTGAACACAATTTGAGACTTTCTTTACGTATTTAAGTTTGTAAATGTAATTTAAAGATTTAAATTTAATTAATTTAAATTAAATTCAAGCTCATATAAATTTTTTAACTATTTTATTCAGAAACTACTATAATTTTATACCATTTTCCCGACAAATCTTTTTCTAATTTAAATTCTATTTCCCCTCATTATTTGTCTTCTTATTGCACCAATTAAGAGCAACCAACTTTTTAACCACCCAAAAGAACATTATTACCGTTATTATGACGTCCCAAAAGCATACAAATTGTTTTCGCATCTCGCGCCGCTCCAAGCAAAACCATGTAGCAAAGTGATTGCAGTTCAAAGCCGACGTGTGGCCATAAACTACAGCCGTGCGCTTCAGACTTATTACACAGCCACATACACAACACAATAAAACGAAGATAATTAAGTTCTAAAGAAATAACAGTTTTTCATTTTATGTTGCACGAATTCCCATGGGGTTTTTCCTTATTTTGATGATTAAAATTCCAAGCACCACAAGTCGAAATGACTCAAGTCACAAAAATCGGAAAGTGAAAGAGGAGAAATGTGGGCAATTTGTATACTACATAAACATTAAACATATACACGATGAACAATTTCATTTATTCATTCTCTGTCACCATGTTGGTCGTTACAAGAATAATAATAAGCGTTTTTAATGTTCGTTTTATTTATTTCCTTTGCTGCTATGCTACATTTTCGAAAGAACTTAAAATGTTTCTTACACCCATTAATGATGGTCTTATGAAAAGATGTACAAATTTATTTTACTTGTAATTTAGATTTCCTTTGAAATTATTTAAAATAAAATATTTAAATATTATTTTGCACAACTTTAATTCATTCATGATATTATTATGTATAAATATTGAAATGTTAATTTATATTAAATAATTCTGCGAATAATATGAACAACATTTAATTATGCCAATTAATTACACTAGTATTCAGTTAGTTAGGTGCATTAATTTTAATGCGCTTTAAAAAAAATAAAATTCCAACATAATGTGCGGATAAATGAACTTTACGCACCAATAAAATCAGAATAATCCTGATGAATGGAGTTATCAAAGCATTAAATTCTGGCTAATTGATTGCAAAGCTCATAATTGAGATACAGCTCATGATAGTGCTTCATTAATAAAATAAAAAACATTTTATTCAGAACAATGCGTTCACACCTGCATTTTGCATAAATATTTTCTGTTCCAAAGCTTAATGGCGGCTTATAGTCAAAGTCTTCAGCTTTAAAAATGATATGAACTCTTTCATAATTACAAAAATGAAATCCTTTTCATATTCCTTCTTCAGTAAGTAATGTCATCCTTCAATTAATGTTGCTATTAATGTAGAAAATTAAAAAAGCAAATACAAATTGTGTTCTTCATTTTTTAAATAATTTATTTTTTAGCACTCTCACAATAAACACAGTTTATATTATGAAAATAATTTAAGAAACAAAACAACAATGATACATAACTGAAAGTAAATAATAACAGCATTGTGAAATTATTATATATCCTAAATAAATCTGCATGACTTTTATATAATGACTTTCTTATTAACACTAATATTTGAATTGCACGCTCACCCTCAATGAAAATGAATTTGTTTTTTTTTTTAATAATTTTGAAATAACGTTAAGATTTTATCTGCAGCGTGTGTTGATTTATCCTTAATCACTAATCCTTGAGAGGCAGTTTGCCACCAACTAAATGCTTTTAATACCCTTGCTTCTTTAATGCCTTTAAGTCCACATCGCCGTAATAGTCCTCACTGTTTTAAAATAGTAATAATAAATATTTTGATTAAGAGCTTTTTAATATTTTAAATTCAATGTAATTAATTTTTTTGTAAAATAAAAGTTAAAAAAAGTATGAAAAGTTATTTTAAATAAAATTGCAGTATTTAAATAGAGTTAGTTTCAGTAGTTACAAATGTTGAATGAAGATTGTGGGCTGCTGATTCGTCTTTACAGAAGGGGTGGGCAATGAAAATTACAATCCCTATACGTTATTGGTGACAGGATGTTAACACTTCTTCGGGAATGGGACGACATTTTTGTATTTTTTATTTACTTTCTGATAGAGATTATCATTTGTATTTCCGTATTTTTTTAATCCTGAAAAAAAATTGTAAGATCCTTTTTCTATTGTTAATTACTTAGCTGAGCTTGAAAGGATTTAAATTTTCGGAAGCTCATTATTTATAAATAACCTCAAGTGTTGTAACATTTACTCAAAAATTACTATTAAAATTATAAATAAAAAATCTATTTTAATTTAGCCACAGCTTTAATCTAATTGAAGCTTTTTGTATGCAGGCGAGATTCTAAATAACAGAACCAACTAATTTAAGCTTTTATATCTAAATGTTGATGCATTTACAATTAGAATAAATTTGTGCCACAGAATTCAGCGCACAATTTTATTACAATCACAATAATGACGCTTTTATGGCTTGCCGCAATGAACTCCACACGGCAATAAATATGAATCAAAAGCGCTAAACAATATTTTATGGAATCAAAATTCGCTTTATGTGTAGTACACACATTCCCATTCCAAAAAATAATCTCAAAAATGTCAGCTGATTATGCCGCATACATCACTAGACAAGCACACCGTAATGCTATTCATGTCTTTAAAATTGTTTTATGGTACATCTCTTATGCTGCTTGTGCAGCACACACCGCAGCAGCAGCCAGCATTCAGCAACCATGATTGCATATAACTACGACACATTTGTGTAAGGAGAGTGCAGGCAGGCATTCGCCATTTGCGCGCACATCTCAGCAATTTCCATATAAAATGAAAAGCGACAAAGTAGACGAGAATCACACAAAAATTTCAGCTTTAACAGATAAATCTTGGGTTTTTACATAAATTTCAACTCCCTTCTTGAATTCAACAAAAAAAATAAAAATAATAAAGAAACTGTGCTCCATATTATGTATAAGACTTCTTCACCTCTGCCTCATGTATATGAATATGTACGTTTAGTACAAAGTGCATTCACATTCTCGTCGCTACATCCATATTATGTATATTATGTACACATGAAGATAACATTATGGTAGACATACATACCCACACACACACACACAAAAATCGTCCCGCATAACCACACTGCGTCACACTCATTTGCATCCCTAAAGAACACCCAAGACTTTTTCAAACAGATAAAACTTAATTTGGCAGAATTCCAGTTTCAAAGTCGCGCGACGCTCGTTGTGTGCACACGATCGTACATAATACAGCGTACACATTTTGGGGAAGCGAAGTTTGTACATACTAGTAAGAGAGGCGCTGAGGTTATAAATTCGTTATAATGTGGGCCATAAACGTACCTATGCAAGATTGCCAGCAATATATGAATCGCTGTTTATGTCGAGCATATTTCTGATAATAACTATAAAGATATAGGTACAAGTGTGCGCCCTATTGCTTGCTTAAAACAAGTAGGTGCTATTTCACCATTCATTTCAAACCATTCCCCCTCCCCACACACACATACACACACACACCCCCTCCTGTTTTTACTGTCAGTGCAGCTTTTCTTCCCAAGCACATGCATACTGATTTTTATTTAATTTTTTTTTTTTTTTACCAAGCGAGCTTCTATTCCTTTTATCTACATGGTACAACAAAATCGCCGTTCGTCTATCAAAAAATATATAATAATATGTGTTTCGGTGTGGCGCTTTAAAATTCATGTAAAGTGCAAAATACGCTGAAACAGATGGGGACATTTACAGGAGGGTTAGGGAGGCGGTGAATAACACTGTGGGATAAGGGTGGTTGTGGATTATAATAAAGGGGGATGTGACAACAGCAAAGACGGTTCGCATCATTTCGTGAGATTTTGGAATGATGTTATTTGCTACTGTCACAACTCACTCAGCCCGCATATTACAATATATTATGTTGTATTTACATAGATTATAATAGGTAGATACCAGCGGATTCAGTAATTTCTTTCTCGCGTTTATTACAACAACAAGAACATCACCATATTCATTACTCAAAAAAGCTTCCACCAAAATAACAATGGAAAATAATGGAATTTGTCACGTGTGTGTGTGGTTTTTGTGTAAAATAAGGGTTGATTTTTGTTTAAAAATTATTTTACAAAGAAAAACAATGCTTTCAATCAAAACGGTGTCAATGATTGCGTTGTGGCTTAATTATTTTTGTGTATTTAATTAATTTCTTGTTAAAAACACACTGTGTTGTTTACAATAAAAATTTTACAAAAATAAGGGAAATAGATTTGTTATTTAAACTCTATTTTATTGTATTCCAAATAGTAACTATATAAATTTAAATTATAGCATAGTTGAAGGTGTGTAGGTGGTTTTGTATTCTATCTACTATTTACCAAAATATAATTAATTGAGCCTATAAATTACGTGTGCTTGTTTGTGTACAAAAGTGGTTAGGGGAAGTTTTGATCAAACCATTAATACTACCAAAATGTTCCAAAATTTCTACAATGTGGGAATAATTTCGTTATTGACATTTTGTGAGCTTTCGTGTTAAATTAACGACAGCATTGTTGGTGTTGCAGCTGGTGTTCCTAAAATATATATCAATGTACCTATATATTTATATATAATGTGCGTACGTGGATTGAAATTGCCGCGTCATTTAAAAAAATTAATTTGGAGTAAAAACAATTTAGGCCATTTTTTTGTTTTATTCAACGAACAGTATTTATTTATTATCAATCTCTTTCACTTTAACTTAAAATGTTTGTTGAATTAAATTTTTAATAGTTTTTTTTTTTGTTGTTGTTGTTGATTTAATTTAAAATTTAAATTATTGTTTGTATTTTTTTTTCATATTTTTAATGTTTTTTTTTTTTCATTTTTATTTGGAATTTTTAGTTCGAAGCATCCTTGCTTGCTGCTGCAGCTGCTGGACGTGATGATTTGGCTTTTGGGTTAGCGCGTGCCTCGCCGTTGTTCTGGAGACCGGCCAAAAGCTCACTCTTCCTGATGCTCTTCAAATCCAACTCGCCGTAATAGTCTTCACTGTAATTAGTATATTGGGGTTGGTCGCGGTCACAAAATGTCATTTTACATACAAGGGTAAGTTATTTAAACAGTTTTTAGTTAGTTGTCTTCTTTTTTTTTTCTCCTTTAAATTTAATGGTGACCAAAATTAACACAAAAAGTTGAGTGTTAATTATTTGTAAAAATTAGTAAAGATAAGAACTAAACAGTAAACAGTATAATATGTGTATAATAAAAACATACAAGATGTAGAGTATAAGTGAATGTTTGTGAATTAAGTTAAAAAACAACGAAAATAGGTGCACCAGTATAATAGAAAATATTAAATTGTCTGAGTTGTTGCATTATTTAAAAAATGATTCGACTTACCATCCGGGAACATCCTCTGGGTCTTCACAGTTGCCAGTGCCCTCACCATCTCCAATTTTGAATACTGTTCCGATTGGGCATCCATACTCGCGGGCAACTCCCTCCAAGCAAATGTAGTATTTACGGCAATCCTCTGGATGAGCATGTCGTGAGAAAGAACCGGCATTGGCGATCTCACCAGCAGCTGGGCAAGAGAATCCGTTGGCAACCTCTGTGCAAACAAAATCGCAAATGGTTAATGCGCGTAATTCAAGGAAAGAAAAAAAAAAACTCTCATTCATTGTAATGAAGGTCATTGCAAAAAGATTTTAATTAACCGTTCATGGACTTGTTTGGGTCATCAAAAGTTATAGAAAGTTGTTGACCGTCACATGTCAATCAAGAATGTCAAACATTTTATAATGAACGTTTTGATTTTAAGAAAAAAAAAATTACGTCAATTTTCATGTACCTTCGTTTCTGCATTCTGGAACCTGATCAGCCCACATGCACACACGAGCCTCACGGTCGTATGCTAATCCGGGTGAGCATTGGTATCTTGATGCTTCACCGTTCCAGCAGTTCCAGAAGACGTCGCATTTACCCTCATCAGCGAAGATACCGTACAAACGGGCGCAATGTGTGGCTGGGATTGGTGGTTCTGTTTTTTAAATTAAAAAAAAAAATGAAAATAATAATTCTGTGACCAAAGTATAGCAGGTTTCCATAATTTAATCATGATTTAAACTGGGTTATCGCTGACTTGCAAATTACGTAACACTCATATGCATAATATCAACATTAAAAAGCCTTTCGCGTTTACACACACACGTGAGTCTGAATTTCTTTAAAATACAAAAAAGCACATTTATTATTGTATGGAATTGTTGCGGCACGGGGCAAACAAAGTGTGCAGAAAATAAACGTAGTATAACAAAATTGTTGGTAAACTTTTTTTAATGATTGCAAAAAGCTCTGCACATGCAGCAATTAACACCAGCACGTATTGCTAAATTTATTAAATAATAATTACTCACCAAGTTGGGTGCGGTCACCGCATTCAACGTTGTGAATGTAGTCGCAGTTCTCTGTCAGGTATTTGGAGTCTGTGGCGTCGAATGCCAAACCATTTCCGCATGTTTTCAGTTCAGAAACGCCATTGTCGCATTTCCAGTATTTATCGCAGGAGATGTCATGAGGGTAGAATCCAAAGTCATCAGGACATTTGAAACTGTCTTGTGCGATAGCTGCAAAGTAAATATAAAAAAAAAAAACAATTATTCATCTTGTTATCAAATTAATTATTTTTGGATTAGATTGTGGGGGGTAATAAATCAATTAAATAAAATAAGTACGATAATAATATGCGCTTGAAGCAGCGGCTAATGTGAGCACAAATTACCGTTAAACAATTTATTAAACGGTGTGTAAAATATCAAAAGACAAATGGCTGGAGAGAGAAAAAACGATACACATATAAACTGGATAACCTTCACGCCACAATCCAGTTCAAAGAGAAAGGTGCTGTTAATTCGAAAGGCAAACAACTTACAAGTCATAATCTTAAATGTGCGCCGAGTGCAATGCGCACGCAGCTTTGCTTAAAGCCACATTATAGTATTATATAGCAGATGTCGTGGAATGTGTGGTAACACTTCCTAATACCAATTTTTTTTTTTTTTTCAACGGCAACATATTGACATATTAACTAATTTATTGAATACACCGTGTGTTGATGATGACTTGTTTACTCGTCTCGCTAAAGATCATCTTGTTAAATCTCGCTGCGGTTGTTGTATTCAATGCTTATAACTAATCCAAACGCACACACAAACACAACACCCAAGTGGTTAAGTGCGAGAGCTTTTATTCGCATTACGAGGCAGTGTGCCTTATTTTCTTAAATTGAAGCGCATTTTCACTTTCATGGTAGCTATTTAAGCTCCATTAAAAATCATCATCCGATTTATCTGCGCGTATGGCATATCTCAACATTATGTTGTTGTGCTTATTCCGTCGTGTGTGGATGCAGCGTGAAAGTGCTTTAATAATAAACATCTTTAAAATGCCAAAGACCGTTGAACTTGTGCTTGGGGAACTTTGCGTGGCATGCATTTGGACTTCACAGCTTATGGATACACGATTATTATTGTTGTTATTAAAATGTACTCGTACTCGTCCATCCACACATATTGGATTTCTGCACACATTGTTCTACATTATGTACGGCATTGTTGTTGAGAACATTGGCGCGGCGCGGCTTTTGTTTGCTCGCGAATTTATATATATCGGAATTGTGTGTAGACAATAATCAAAATATCTTGTTTAGATAGTTTGCTGCTGATACGCTTGCATATATATGTACAAAAGAGAGATAATGTAATGAATAACATGCATTATGTGGCGAAAGGAATTACATTCAGAGAGTGAAACATTTCCAGACACAATATGTGAAAGTCCATAATATCGATTTTATTGGAATGCAATGGTTCGTTGAACAAAGGCACTTTTCACAGCACATATCAACATAATAATTGCTTCAGTTTAATTAACATGAGTGTGGTATGAACATATGTTGTCGGATTGTGGAGATATTTACCATATGAAACTGCGTTGTGCATTCCACAACACACGCTAGCAAGCAAATGTGTGTTGCAGTTACTATAATTGAACTGTATTTTTTTAGCAAAGTGCATGATGAGTGGAAAAATTTAATTGGAAATAATTAGGTTAACAACGTTTTAATTCAAATACAAATAATTTTAATGACGTTAAGAATGATTACTGATTTTCAATAATGAAATTAATCTCGTGTTTGCTATTTTTATTCATGTGATGTTGTTTTATTTTGTGGTGCAACATCTTTAATTGACTTTAATGCAACACTAAAAAAAAAACAGTTAAACATCTGCTGGTTTAAATTAAATGCTATTAAGTATGTGCCCATTAAAATATCGCTTTACTTAGCACAAATAAACGATTGTCATTGATGCCACCATATTATATTGTGCAGACAGCCATGAGGCCATCTTTAGCACATCATCATCTCTTGAGCAACAAACCTTTCCATGCGCGCAGATGTGCACCAACTTGTAAATAACAACCTTGATACGATTCACTTTTTGTTTTTAATGTTTCATCTTAATTTACTGCAATTTAATATTCAGCTGGAGAGGGGAAAAAAATGCAATGTTATGAAATGCATTCTGGTTCTCAATGCAAGTAAATCCTTAAAGTCAAACCACCACAACACTGGTTGACCTAATTTCCATTGCAATGACAAAACAAGCTCTTCACGCAGACGCACATTCAATTTAATTCATCTCTTGTAATTTATTACCGCCTTTTTAATGTGTCGCATATCAGAGTACACTGCCTTCAATTCATTTCACTTTCAGACTTGTGACAACAACAAAATCATATATTATATAGCTGCGTTACATACTGCCACACATAAATGCATTTAAAATGCGCGGGTAATGTCTGAAAAGTGGTTAAACTTGTTTTGTCATACGCATGGCAAGGCGGTGGTGTACTCAACTCTGCTTTACATATAATGTAATGTTGTTTAATGTGATCTCGATGCGTGCATGTTTCACAAAATGATTCGCCTTGCGTATGTGAATTAATAAAAATTAATTTAAATATGAAACAAAAAAAAACCGGACGCATGTAATGAGACAACTTCGCCGAGGAGATGTAATCTGAAGCACTGATATTTTCAAGGTAGTCAAACCAATATCATTGCATACAATCTTGTTTTTTAATAATTACTTTTTCGTGGAATTTTCAACCTCTGCAACCATTTTTCGGATGAAGTTTTATATTGAGTCGGTTTAAATTGGGAAAAACCTCAAATTGTTTCATGCATTTTTCATCTCACCGCCAACCCAGCCTGAATGATTATTTGTAATTTAAAGCCTTTCACTTATTTAGGGCCGTATGATGCAGTACTCATGAATTATGTACAAGAATTGCTCGAAGGCATTCAATTGCATCATCCATATACATTAATAACTCAATGTATTTGATTCATCGATATTGCCTTCAATTAACTACACGATTCACAAGGACACGTAAGTATTATTCATTTTGTGAAGAGTTCGTTCCTTGTAACAGCGTTTTACAATAAATGCAGCTGCATACTTAATTCAATCTCCCGCAGTGCTTCTATCAATTTCCTTAACACCTTTCTTTAAACGTGCCGCGGCATTTCTGTGACATTTCGTATTATTTTCTTACACAAAGCAGCACAACATCTGCAACAGTAACGGCGCAGACAACGTTTGCATCCAAGCGACATAATGTAAAACTGTTTATAAGGGAGTAACCTTGTTTGCATATCACGCAATTAACTATTTTTCAACGCAGCAGTGTGCACTTGTCAATGCGATTTTGCCTTGATGAATAGACGACGGGTAAATGCGATCAATATAAAAGAAGTTGTACAATTCTTTAAATTTAAGTATATAGCAATGGCATGTAAGGAAACGATTTAAATTTATGTATAGAAAAGTTTCGCAATTCAATGACTCCGCATCTATGTTTGATTTGCATTCACTTTTGTTGTTTGTATGCGGCAATGTAATGTGTATTTTTCAATGCATTCATTTTTTATTGACGCAAATAAATGAATTTTGGGTTGGAAATCTTTTTACCAGCTACATGAATTGAATTTTTAATATTTGTTTTGCATCAAAATAAGCAAAACAATTGCAAGAAATGCGTTTTTTTATCAGTTTTTAATTTTAAAATAAGCTCCAATTTAACAAAACTGAAATAAAATTTACTACAATAAGATAAAAGTGTTTAAAAAAATTGAATGAAACAGAACAATGTTTTGTTTTGAGTTGGCAATCAAATTTACAATGTTGATTTAAAATGTTGATTTATTTTTCAATTTGAATACAATTAATTATTATTTTAAAATTTTAATGACCCAAAAATGTCAGCAGCCAAAAATCAGACATCATTTATATTCAATTAACTTTAAAACAATTAATGAATTCAATAAAATATTAATTATGTTAAACATTTTCAAATTTTAAACGCTTCGCATTTTTACAAAATTAATATAAAAATATGCATTTAAAACACCACCACCTCCCCCACAACAGTTTATTAGTGCGGAAATGAAGCAATATTTTCCCATTTTAAAACATTTTATTCGCCAATATCAATTAGCATGAAATTTAACAATAATTGCAAACAAACATATTATGTAGCACATTTCTTTTTATTGGAAATACAAATAAAATATAAAGTGAATGTGTGGTAAAATGATACGTGTGCGTCGTACAGTGAATGTGCAGTAAAATGAAGTAATTAACGACATTGGAATTTAAAGATTTTTTTTTTTTAAATCTGCACAATGGCATGTCGATGAAAATAAAATGCATTCAATTCCAAAACAACTATTTAAAAACATAATAAATGAATGCAATTGGAATTTTTTGAAAGAAAAAAAATTCCATTTTATTGCACTCACATATTATGCACAAAATGTGCAATGAAGCGATGCACTTTAAAAATGCATAAGCAAAATTATACGGTATTGTAGTCATTATGCATTAATTTAAATATAAATGTGTAAAATGAAAAGTAATATTTAATAATTACTTAATGCAGTAAAAATAATATTCTCCAAATAAATACCAGAAGCCACGATTTAATTACAATAATAATAATCATCAAATAATTGAAACGACTTAATTTAATTCAAGATAAGTGAAAGTGATGACCAACGTCTTAAAATATGGCTTAATCTTTAATTGAAAAATATGCATAAAACCCACAAGAAAACATAAAACATAAAATAGTAAAATAATGAACTCAAATCCTACGGAGAAATTAATTTTAATTCACGTTTCTTCTAGTTATTTACTAAATGCAGGGGGGTCCATAAATAATAAACGGGTTGTGTGTTTAAAAATAAACATGCTGCACATAAAAGAAGCGCACGAAAGGAAGGAAAAGCGATCAGTATTTAAACAGCTTTAGGTGTGGCAAGTCAAACTAATAAAGCGCGCATGTTGTCGCGCAATTATTTGAGCTTTTTTTTTTTTTTATCATATACTTTTAACAATTTACACATTTCTCCGCGGTTACACAACACGTATGACAATGCATTTTATGAAATCACACCGAGTCGTCTCCCGACTACACCCTAGTAGCATTTATTTGCAAATTATTATTGTCTGCATGCTGTTATGAATATTATAACAAGTTTTGGCTTTAAGCGACATTATTGAGTCACACAGTCATGATTTTGTGCCAAAAAGTAACAGGCGCGTCGCGAAACAAATACAAACGGTGCAATTTGATTGACTGGGATGGGGGTGTTGACTGTTAAATTATATGATCATTGCAATTGCGTTTTTATTGACATTTTAATGTTATGGGTGGTGAGGAAGAGTGTGTGTAATGACGAAGGGGGTGGCCATATTATTGTAGAAACACTTTGGAAGTTGATTGTATGCCAACTTTTGCGAACAAACCATACATATTTCCATTAAATGATCGCACTCATATAATGTGTTTAAATGCAGCATGTGTGCCAGAAGAATTACGTAACCGTTATTCGTGGTGAAAAGGTGAAATGCGAGATAAGACGAAAATAAAAAAAAATCACATATTATGTGTGTGTAGTGAGAGATGGGCGCCATATGAGGAAGGTGGAATATTATCGCTGCTGCGAGGAGAAATTGTTTACCACGATGTGTGTCCAGAAACAGAAACACTTTCATAATATTAAAACTGTTATAAAAGCGACTGAATGATCTTTCTCGTATTGCTGGCTTGGCTGGCTTGGCAGCAAACGCAACGTGCTGTGCGGGGTTAATTTCCTCTTTTTTGTACAAACATATTTGTTTACAATAATTTTGATTGCGCAATCAATTGATATAGGCTCGGTATTTGTCGTGTTGTGTTGCCGGCTTTTTTTCCTCATCTATTTTGTTTCGTTTTCATTTTTTTTTTAAAGCACAGCACACACTTTGTAGATTTCCATCAGCGCTTTCGTTTTTTGAGTCAGAAATTAGCATCAATTTGAATTTTAACTTATGTGGTTGAGCTTTTTCAAGAGTTTATTTGAAAAGGTGTTTCATTTCCCGCAACTGTGTTTTCAAATATTTTCGCACACCTTTTTATTTAAATGCTCATGTGTTCATTTATTATTACAAAATGCTAATTGTTATTTAATATAAAGCCGCGAATCGTTGTCATTTTTTTAAAAGTGTACAACGTGTTATGTAACCGACCTACTAACACAGTAAGATTTCTAGTCAATGATTGTCAATGGGTGTGCGTGGAAGTTCTTTGCTTGGGAATCTCACACAATTCTTTTGAACTGTATAAAGAATAAAGGCGCGGAATCATTTGGCGTCACAAAGTGTCTAGCGTGCTTTAAGTGTTGACTTAAAAGAAGTTGGATGAAGGTTATTTTTGTGCCTTTAAATTCGGCCTACAGAGTTTGTTGTATTATTTTAAATGTTGAATGAATTAATATTTCACGTACGACATCACCAAATAAGAAAACTATATAACTGTTAAAGAATCATATAAGAACGATACACAGTTTGACCTTTTTCAACAGTTCTATTCGCTTTTGAATTCATTATTATTTTCTATATTTGGCTCACAATTTCCTGTTGCCGCCGGATTATGTTGTTTGTTACGTTAGGATTTTTGCATTTTTATTACAGCCACAACCCGCAACAAGCTCGTCACTTCACGTAATTTTGCCATATAATGGATATTGCCACACTGTTATATCGTTCTAGCGCGTTCCCCGATATATTTACTCGTTTAAACGTTGTGCAGCCAAAGCACAGTACTATTATAGTGCATTCGGATTGAAATGTGTGTTGGTTCATTGCTGCCTGGAATTACATCCGCGGCAAACCAAATAAGGAATCGCACCTTCCTACGTACATTATATAAATATAGCATACATTCCGCATTCAGCATAAACACTTTGTACATGTGAGCATAAAATGTGTAACGAGCAACGGTTTTTGAAATCGGTTTGAACGGTGAGTGTAATAAGAAAATTTAACCAAAGAAATGGAAATGGCGGATATCATTTTCAATGCAATTTATTTAGCATTCCGTTGATGTATATTTTGCGTTTTTTTTTGCACACATCCTTTATTGCAATGTGTCTCTCTGTGCAAAGACGCGACATTTTTTTATTCGGTCTTATTTTTTTTTTTTTTGTTTCATTCCCTTTTCATTCTAAACGTATTATTTTATCCAATAATACATACAACATATAGAATCGACATAAAATACAAAATCAATAAAACACACGTATCCTACGTATAGATAAAAATGCGGGTATAAGTGAAACAAAGCACAAACTTTTTCCCACATAAAATTAGGTATACGAGAGTATAATAGAAATAAAAATAAAAATGCCACATGGAAAAAAAATCGAGCAGAACGAATCACTTTCTTTTACCCGATTTTTATATGAATGTTGGATTTTTTTTTTTTTTTTACTTAACGTTTTCACTCCCCACTTTCCCTTTCCCCTCCTTTTATCAGCTTACATTATATGTTAGTTATATTGAAACATACATGCTCAATATATTTAATACTACATCCTTCTTTTTTGTTCCGTGCTTCATTCTCCCTTTTAGGTAATAATTTTTATTTCTCATTATGTCATTACAATTCGCTTTCTTGATAAAATGGGGAAAAAAATCGGTATTACAAAACATCACATACAAGAAAAAAAATCTTAAATTTCACTTTTATTGGAAATCCTAAAAGTAATACAAATTTTTGTCGTTATTTTCAACAAAAAAAATTGAATAAAAGGCACAAAAACCGAAACAAATCATTGTAATAATACACCTTTATACACTCCGTACAAGATGTACCTTCAACGCACAAGAATTATGATATCAATTCACAAGCCAAACCAGCGAATTACCAGGGCGCTAAACGGCAGCCATTAAAATGCTCCACATATTATGTATACAAGTACAGTATACTATGTTTCATGACGTGTGTGTGTGGCGGTTTGACTTTGGCGATATATTTTAGCTGCCCTTTTTTTTCGACATGGCACATTTCGTGATTCACTGCATCTTTGGAAGGGGCAACACGTGATCCTTTATACATAACATTATAAAATTATATTATAGTTAGTTACCTTTATGTCTTGGGATTGGAATGTTTTGATCAACATATATTTTGCACAGCGTATTAAGTGTTTTGTGTACAAGTTAAAAGCGCGCAAAAATATCAAGTTCTTGCCATAATATAATACTGCGAGGTTTCCATACAAGGGAGCTCTCTAACCACCAGTTGCGTTTTATTTTATAGTTGCCTTTGTTTTGTTTTTCTGTTTTTTATTTCAATTTTCACGTTGTGGCATAAAAGCAACAAGCTTTATGATGTATGAGAGTATAATGTAAGGCAATGATATTTAGCTATTTCTTCTTTCTAACTTAACTTGCTACGTATAACACAATAACATTATAATACAAATCTTGCGCTTGAATGCACAGTAACTTAGTCACCTATATTTAATATTGTTATACTTGCAGAGTTATTTTATTATTGTACAATTGGATCGCGCACTTAATCGTTCCATTGCCTTACTTCAAATTATTTGCTGTTTATTATTTCAACTCGATACCAAAGATTTGCAGATTATAAACAACATAATATAACATTGGGAGTGGGGGTGTGGTGAAATGGCTCAACTCATGCAGTAAATGTTATATAATTATTTTGGACAGACATTGCAAGAAAATATTTATTACTGGAGTTTAAAAAGGTGGAGTAAAATAAAACCTTTAAGTATAACGCAAGGTATTTGTAACAATGAAACATTTCTTTAAGCTACAGTTTGCAATCATTTCAATAATATCAATATCAGAGGCATAAGCCACAATCCGGTAGCATTATATTATTGTTTTTATGCAGAAGAAATCATTATTGTTGCCCCACTCATATTATATTGATTGGATAAATATTAAATGCATCAAAACAAGTGAACTTAACAAATACCGGAAGGCTTTAAAGTAATAATCACCTATTTAATAATTAATTTAATGGTTTAAAACTAATTTTGAAAACACATTTCCTATATAATAATAGTTACTTAATTTTTAATGATCTACTTTATTTATTAACAATTTAAAGATCAATATGGCCCAATTTTAATTGCATATTATTAAATTTTGTTACACAGGGAATTAACTGATCAAATAAAATGGAGATAATTTCCAAATAAACACTGAAATATCATTGCCAAAAACAAAATTAAATAATAAAAAAAAAAAACAACAGCATTGCGTGGTCGATTGCAATTACAAACTAACGCACACAATTGGACCAATAATTACCATTTATAATGGGGAAAAAAGCGAAACCAATGTATATTAATACAATAAAACAAATTACTCATCATAGACGAAGAGCTTTTTTAATGGCATTCAATTAATCACGCGGCATTGCAAACATTACGATTTTTTTTTTTTGGTTTATTTGATTTTTTATGTTAAAGCATTTTGTTTTTGGACACTGCAATGCATTTAAATTATTGTATGCGTATAATATTGGACATAATAAACACAACGCTCCGATTTGGCCTGCACACAGAGTAATCACAGTGCAAACTTTGTGATTGATTGCAACAGGCATATTGTTTTTATATTTAATTATATAAACGCTTTGAACTTTTAAATGGCTTCATTGGTAACATTTGTATTTTATAATGTATTTGCACGCATATTACATGGCGCTCGAATGTAACTTCATTAAAATGCATGCCCCAAAAAATGCGCACACATATTTTAATGGTTCATGGCTTCCATAGCAACCACATCACATTAAACCAGTTTTCCAGTTTTTAAATGCTTTTGAATGCAATTAATTTTGGGCCGTTTACATTGCTTTATATTATATTTATGCAAAAAATAAAAAATAAAATAATGCCAAAAAAATTACACTCATGCTACATGATTTTTCGTTCATCAAGCTGTCGGTATAATTGGAGGCGAAACAGTTTTGCATAATTTGCATATAATGTGAGCAATTCAATTCGAAACCTCATCTCGTGTAAAAAAAAAATGCTTGTATTCAAAAGGCTATAGCTAAAGGTTTGCCACTTTTGATGAATCTGCATGCAGGACGCAGGTGTAGTGAAATGATGTACAGCCAATTTGGTTAAATGAAAAAGAACTTCTCTTATTCAACTGTTTACATTATTGCACCAAAAAACCGCGAACTGATGAATGCAGTCTTTTTGTATTCGCGTTTCTAAGTATTTTGTACACTTCTTTTTATTTTTTTAACCAAAACTGGTTTTATGCTCAGCATTTAATGGTTTGGGGATTTTCGAAGAAATAAATTTAGTCAGAATTTACTTCTTTCTGTATTTTGTTAACAAGCGCCACAGTAATGTTTGTTTGCGTCAATTAAACCATATAAATGAAAAACATTCATTCATTGGAAAAATGTACTATTGATTTAAGTGGATAATTATTAATTAATAGGTTATTTATTGAAATTTTGTTAAATATTCTTTTAAATTATTTATTTTTGTTTATTACCATCAATAAAATGAATTTCATCAATTCAATTGACTTCATATAACTGTAAGTTGAAAAAGCTAAAACATTGTAACCTCCATTCCATCAGCATGCACATTAAATTGAAAAGTGCATTTATTAATTAAATATGCATTGCAATTATGGAAGTTTTAATGACTAGACAAGTGCACATAAGTTTTCGTCTACACAAACTTTATTTTCTTCTTATAATCTTATGTCTTTTGGAATTGGCGCATTGACGAAGACTACAACAATTATATAGAAATTTGCACATTAAGCATTTAAAACTGTTTAATGACTTCAAAATTCAAGTGATACACATTCAAAAGTGACGGAAATCAAGGAAAGTTTTTGCATTAACCTTCATTTGTTTTCAATACCTGTTACAAATTTAAATAATTGCATTAGTTTTAGTTGTTGCTAACACCATTAAAAGACACTCTTTTAAATTGCGTTTAAGATTGTCTCCACAATGTATATAGTTATAGTTTTTGTTTAAAATGATCATGAATCTTGACATTGATCTGAATTGCGACGCCAATATGATGTCATGCAGAGCACAATATTATTAAGACGTGTGTGAAGAAATCTGAGACATTTCTGCGCACAATTAAATGACTTAAAGATTTTTATCGAAGCTTTTCGAAGTCTGGGTGTTTACAAATATTTTTTTGTTAACACGTTTATTTTTTTCTATTTTCTTATTTGGGTCTGAAATTGAATTAATGAATTTGATTCCATATATTTTAAACTATTTAAAACAAATCGTATTCAAATGTGTGCAAAGAAATTTTCATTTCTCATATATTGGATTAAAAACTGCAACGTGAAAGCTGCAATAAATTGCATGTTATTCAGTTAAGTGCATTTGATAAAATTTAATTTGCCTCACATTTACATAAAATTGAATTTCTCAGTCATGCTGCAATTCAAATGCCACCTTGTGCATGATTTTCTTTTCCAGTTGAAATCTCTTTTATGTGTATAAGTAAATTATTGCTACAAATAAATTTCAATGATTTTATGTTCAAGATTAACAGAAATATTATACGGCCTTCATCTTTAAGTCAAATCAATTATTTTTTTTACACAATTTCAATTTCCTTGCCTTCAACAACAATAATTAATGTTTGTCCAAAAATTGAACAGATAAAGAATAGACCAAAACAAGTTTAATTGTCTTTCAAAATTGTAACAATCACAATTATTTTCTTAAAATGGAATTACAACATAAAAAGGGGGGTCTTTAAGTGGTCTGCAAATGGTTGACCACATGCGCCTATTAATCTTGTATACCTACTTGTCAAATTAAAAATGTACTTCACGTGTTAAGTCAACAAACCTTACAGCACGGCATTATGCTTTGAAAGTCGATTTCAAACATTTTACAAAATGAAGGAAAACTACATGTAGCTGTAGGTACACCCCAAAAGGAAAGAGTTAAGCGGTCAATTTTAGGTGGTACGTGATTTAAATACTTATTTTAATTTCATTCAATCTTTCTTTTGCCTCGCCCTCGTCGTAGTTACTATTTGCCAATCTCACATTTATGCACGGTATGTAAAGAAACCGTGTGTGTTATTGAATGGAATTGGACGTCGCGTATTGCCATTATTGTCATATATGTACCTACTATTGAATAAATAAAACACTTTTGAGAGAAAAAAACATTTAAAAAGGGGATTACGTAAAAAATAAAACTAAAAGCAACAAGGAAAAGTGAAATAACAAAAAATTAGTGTGCTAACAAAATTTTGTTCTGGGAATGAACTGCGGGGAACTTTTATTTTGTGGCGTCTTTCAATTTTTTTTTTTGGTACAAATTTATATAATCCATACTCCAGTGGTGTACAATAATGCGAGAGATTTTGCGGTGCGTATTATAGCACTGAACCGCAAGGTATTAAAGGTTGGTTTGACGCAAACGTGCGATGAATTTTCAATGAAATTTTCTTTTTTTTTTCAATTTATAAAACGATTTCGTCGTTCTTTTGAATATTTTAATAGCAATATGCCTTGGAGTTCGTTATCACACTGTTATGCAAACGCTTTTATTTTATTCCTTCAAAAATTAAATGCATTTTGTTACTTCATCTTGTTTAAACATTTATTTCTACTTTAATTAAATAATAGCTTATATAAATAGCCGCAATATTAAGAGTAAAAATGTTCTTTACAAATTTGTGCAACAAAAATTCGTTAAAAATTGCATCACTTTTTTCCTATGGCTTATTTTTATTTATAGCATTTCACTCAAAATATTGTGACATAATAGAATACCTGCAAGTGTATAACATTCAAATGCGGTTGTTTTAATTAGCACACACTTAATAGCCGTTGGCAAAATTTTTACCTCAACTCTTTAAAATCAATCAACCGATGACATAAAGCCAATAAATTAAAAACTTTATGCGAAAATAAAATCAAAACGACACAAAAATAAACATCACACTGCGATATTTAAGCTATATAATAAAACAACTGTGAGAAAGTGAAACCAAAGTGAGATTTTCAACGACGATGAAATTTAAATGAGAATGCCAATAAATCAAGATGAAGTACTTGTGTAAGATGGAGCAGCAACATAGTAGCTCGAGATTCATTTGAATGCGACAACTAAATTCAATTTTAAAGCATCACATTTATTATTAATCGGATTAAAGAAATCTATCCGGAATATTTAAAATGTTATCTTGTGCACAACTTTGACGGCTATTATTCGATGTAATATTTATTCAAACTGTTGCAGAGTGAAATTGTTTTTAATCATCACAGCCACAGTGATTTGAATGCATTAGCAAATCAATATTTTAACAACTTTTACTGTTATTAACTTAAGTGCACTTGGTACAAAATTTTAAAACATCTAGAAAGTCTTAGAAATTCAGTGGACAATCGTCTTTATTCAGCTTTACTTTCAAAATTTATTGTAACAATCATTGATTATTAATTTTTCTGTATTTTAAAAATTCTGCACAAATGCAAATTCAAGTTTTTTTATTATCGAACTTATTTATTTTATTCCCACAATTTGTTTATATCCATTTTCATGCTGAAAAATAATCCATTTTAAATACGTACCGCATCCAAAAAGGGCAATCACCACTAATAAGCACTGCTTCATTTTGTATGTATTTTGTTTTTTTTTTTTAAATTAATTATTCTTACACTAAATTGATTTTTTTTAAATTAATAAATTAAACAAGTGTACCACTCGCACTCACTATAAACTTGTTACCAACTGGTGTATGTGGAACTACCATTCGCCTTTATATACTCGGTGAGGTGCTAAAGTCATCTGCGCCATCAAGTGGGGCTGTAGTCGATCCAAGAAAACATATAAAATCTCTACAAACATTGTCGTACACCACTCCCATACAATCAAGCATGCATTTGGATAAAAAAAATATATAAAAAAATAGTATGTAAGACGTTATTAAGCAGCGCAAGCCACAAAACGTATAGTCCCGCCATCATCGCCATGCCATCGACATAAAGCAGCGAAACATGCCAAGCATAAACCATTAAGCTTGTTGCATTACAACAATAAATATATATGCCGACGACTTATATGTATGAAGGTACATTAATTATGTGTGTATGTGGAAGACGGCAACAAACTAGCAGCAGGTTTGAAATCCATAATATATAAGTAGCCAAAGTTAGACCACGCATAACAATGTGTGATGAAGACGATTTAAAGCTCGACTGTATTTGAGTTGCCAAAGATGCAAAAGTGTCTTCATTTTAAGCGCATTTTAATCATTGATTGGATAAATAAACTAAGTCGACATTATTTTGAACTTAGAACTTAAAAAGTTTAATTAAAAAAATGTCTGCAAATTTTAATTAGGTGGCACAATCAAAGTATTTAATTTAAAAATCTTTTTCACCCACACTCAAAAATGCATTAAAATAGTTCTCTAGAGATTTAAAATTAAATATATAAAAGAAGAGAAGAACACACAAAAAGCTGCAAACGCAACCATTTTAAGGTTAGGGCGGTTTTACCGTTAGAAAAGCGCATTGCATTCGTTCAGTCACAGAACATTTTCAATGCTCGAAGACCGAAGTACATATAGTATGCTCAATGCTCATTCCACTGCCACATGCAAACATAATGCACACACTCACAATATAAATTGTGCATTTAGTGATTCAGTGTCTAAGAATGCGGGTAGAATAATGGTTATTGAATTGCTGACGTTGGCTCGTTTATGCATTGTGTGTGTGCCTTTTAATTTCCTTTTTCCAATATATCTTTTACTTCTTTTTTTCTTAAACTTTTTTTTTCATTCGTTTCAGTATAACACCAGCAGTATTAATAGTGGACTGTGCGGCACCCTACCATGATTCGATTTTCTTTCCTGCTATATGTCACCTCGTGTTTTACTCGTGTCTGAGTGGTACGTCTCTCTAGGTAAGCCACTTTTATCGAGCCACATTTATTTATATTATACGTATAACGAGTAAGATTATATATCCAGAAATGCAGGACTGGTAACATTCGCCATTAATTAATTCGACGTTGAACTTGCTTTCAAATGGTGCATACACCACAATTCGTTGATATTGGTGTTGTTAAATTAAATCAAAAAATAATAATGGTTAAAAAAGGATGAGACTTTTAGTGTCTCGAAAAAATAAAGCTTCTCGTTTTGTGTGTGGATTTAAAAGTTGCAATGAATAAACCAAAAATTTGAGCTTATTTATTAAGGGGTGGGGGAAGAGTTGATTTATAAAGAGTGCGATCACAGTGAAGAGTTTATTCACATTTGTATTATTAAATTGCGGCTATTATTGTAGATCACACCACATATTATGTGTTCGTATTTGTTACTATCTGTATCTATTGGGAATTTTCACTTTATGGCATGATAGTTGATGCGTGCTTTGCATAAATATATTTCGTAGACATTCAGCGTGGTGTATTGGTACATTGTAAAGCTTTAATTTAAACAATACCACTTCATCACGGCAAACAGAAGCTGCCAAATTTATATAATAATTTGAGTAAGCAATCTTTTTGATAAATATTGTCTCTGCAGAGCGGTTTTAAAAAAATAAAATATTTATTTTTTACTTCCTCATTATTAAGATCATGTTATTTTAACTAAATTAATGAATTATTAATGATTTATGGGATAATGATTAGTGCTACTATCTGCTGCATCAGCTCAGGGTCACTTTTTTGTAGGAAATCATAAGTGAATGAATTTAAAGCACGAAATCACAAGTTAATGAATATAAAGCACACATTTTTTAAATTGTTATAGTTCATTAAAAAATAATAAATGCAATTAAAAGTATTAAGTAATAGTAAGTAAATGATTTCAATTAATATTTCTCTCTGGATTATTAAATTTACACCAAAAATAATTATTTGAATAATGAAAAAATAGAAGTCATTTAAATAATAAAATCATATCAAAACCGTGTAAAATTCATCAACATAATGTGGTGTTAATTAATTGCAACAGTCAAACATTGATAAGCTTTTTCAATGCACCAATGCATCAGGTCAATGATTATATGTGTCACATTAATTCATCGCTGATTTATTTGATCATTTGTTACTCACAAAATAAAAAGCAACTAACTGATTTATCAAAATCAAATAATTTATTTACACACACCCTTTCAATTTGTCAAGCTTGATTAAAATGTAATCGTTGTAATGCAACAAAATCATTCAATTCTCAACATTTAAAAATTGCAATTTAAAATTTCGCAAGCCAGCTAATTTGGCAAAAAATATGTTGCTGCAATATTTGGATAAAGGTTAAAACGCGACGATTGAATATGTGATAGCTATATACTCTCTTTTAGTCAAAAAGATGATCCACCACAGTGTTTATAAGCTGATAATCATTAACTTGGTAAATTTTTTTATTCATTTTTTTTGCATGCAAATGTCATCGTTCAATAGGCTTCATAACGTCTGCAAATTTTTTTTTTCTATCTTCAATTTAACTGTTACAATAGTTCATTGTCCGCGCAGCGCGGGATAAAACGTGGCGGTGAAAAGTGGAGGTATTTTGTGAAAACTCAATCGCGTTCATATAACAATCGCGGTTTTTAGCTGCATGCCTGAGCAGTTGTGTGTTGACAAAGTGGAGTGGAAAATAATTTGATTAAATAGTTGGTTATCTGGATTTTCTATAGAAATTAAATCACTTGAGCTTTCGCTCTGATACTTGACCTTAGGTGAGGTATTGTTTAATGCGTTATTCAATCAGTTAGCATTTCTGATTGCAAATTGTATGACAAGTATGTGACAAATTTATTAATGGGGAATGTTTTTTTAATGTAAGCCACGCAATGTGAAGAATTTCCACAGAATTTTTTATGCTGTTTGTTTGAGTGAGTTGTAAAATATCAAAATATTAAATAATGTTAATAATTAAAATTCCACATTGACTCTAATTATCAATAATTGTTATTTACAATTAAAAAATTGTGGTGAGTTATTAAATTAAATGCATATTTACAAAATCAAAAATAATTATTGTTGCCACATAAAATGCAAGTACCTAATTAGTGATTATTTGAATATTTGTTTTACGAACACGCACTTTTTTTGCCACCCCAAACATTTCACCAATAAAACGTTGTTTTTTTTTTTGGCAAACACAATCCCACTATGGATGCAGGTACCTAATTACGTTGGCATTTGTACCATTTAATTTTAAAATTTTCCAAATTAAATGTCATTCATTGGGCAAGTATATTTTGATGGGGAAATGTGGTGCAACAAAACACCAAATTTAATCTGCGTGCGTTTTTTTTTTTCTTCTGTCGTGTGTGTGTTTGTGCCATTCTTTTAATTAGGATGGTACACCAATTAAAAATTATGAAACCAAAATTTAAATTAAACCATCCACTGCATGTGCTGGGTTTTTATACTTTATGTGCATCCGCGGCCACGTTGTAAATGTGCAAACAAAGTAATAGGCCTGCACATTTTAATTTATTCGAAAAATTGAGTGCTCTTAACTATAAAATTTACTGCAGCATTTTTCATTCATATGCTAGTTTTTTATGCTGTGTTGTGTTCAATTGGGGTTTTTTTTTTACAATTTTATACGCCATTCTTTAAAGTAATGAAAAACTTTTTATTTATAAATATGCGAACAATTTTATGGAAATATTTAATGTTTATTATAATACACAGTATTATTGATTTAATTATTTAGTGAACACAAATATTTAATAAAGTTATTAATATAAAGTAAATTTAATAATTCAAATTTAAACCCAATTTATCAATTTTTTATTTAGATCTATCCAATTTGTTTTCAATATTTTTCATTTATTCTAAATTGATTAAATTTCCAAAGCTTTAAATCGACGAAACGTCCACCCACAAAAAAACCCACACACACGCATTGTCCTGCACTTAATTGCCATACGAAATATTTCCAAGTAATTTAATGATAATTTAATTTGTCAAAAAAGCATCGACCCCAGAAATTATGTGCAGCCGGCCGGAAAATGGCGCACCGAAAACTTTTCAATTGAAACGGAAGAGACGCGAATGGAATTCTTCCAAAAAGCGCTCTACTCGCAGCCACACAACAAAATACAAATTCAAGCGATGCATTGGTATGTGGCATTAAATTTGAAGACAAAAATTGCACACCAAGTAGTACCTACAAACGCATATGTAAAACGAAAACAGATATGCTGGAAAAATTTGCAAGACAATTAAACTGCACAACCATCTCTGATTCACGTGACTGTCGCGATGTGTGCATATTAATGTGAAATGTCTTTTAAAGCGATGTTTTACAAAATGCCAAAAGGTGTTTCATTTTAATTAATTTGAGTGTGTCTGCGTTTATTTGCAGTTCAGTCAATTTTGTGTGTTTCCCTGAAGAGTTTTTCGAACTTAAATATTGCAGTTGACCTTGAAGTTGATTGTTTTTAAAAATTAAAACTTAAGTGGTATAAAATTGGTTTGGCGTGTTTTTTATTTGTTTAATTAATTACAATTACAAAACAATATTTTTCAACGTTTTTAGCATGTTTTTAGACTTAAATTCCCCTTTTTTTTTGAGTTAATTTTGATTACATTCTTTTTAATATTTAAAAGCCTTTTTTTAAATGTTAATCAATTAGGACTTGAGTTTAAAATATTAATTAAAATAAGAGAATAACTAATTTCTTTTAAAAAAATGCCCTTAAACATAATGTGTCTCTTAAATTCAATTAATTTCTAATTGCTTTAAATTAAATTTATCCACATCCAATTAATTGTCTATAATGTTTTCAATCGATACAAAACATTTACCATTTCACTTCAGCCATTGTAAAGATTCCCTCCACATCATTTGATGACTTTTCCTTTCGTTCGTTTTATTTTCAATATCTGTAAATAAAAAGTTATATAAACAATACACTTTTTACAATCGTGATCATCACTGTTTGTATTCCAGCTGTATTTATCTATCTTTTAAATAAAATATACATCCCCATATTTTTTTAAACATTAATTCTGTTTCTTTTCCTTGGTTGATCTCATGATTTGTCGTCTTTATCATTATTTATAGCTTACAAGTTATGTTCCATTTCAATTTTCAATACAGCAAAATAAAAATAAAACAAAAAAAATCAATGTACAAAATGAACACCAGCAGATTGAAGAAGATTGAAGAAGTCTTTCATCTTGTATCTATATTTAATATGCATGTTTAGTTTCATTTCTTGTACACAATTCCATTGCTGCTGCAACAACCATTCCACAATTCAAATATTATAATAATAAATAGCGTTCCAGTACAGTTTTTTAGCTGTCAAATTAATTTCCAAATTGGTCTGAAATTCGTGTCTGCAAAACACAAAATGTACATATTATTATTATAAAACGCGAGTTGTTGTGGGCAACTGTAGCTATAATACATAACATGCAATTTGCACACATTTCTCTAAATGAAATTATATTTATTATGAAATTGAGTGAACATTGGCTGCAAAGTCATTTGTTACTTAAGTTAGAAGTGTAGCCCATCATCTATTATTTGCCTTCAGTTGGAATTGTGATGTGCAGCGTCGAGAGAGACCCCACGCGAACTGATTACGTGCCTAAAATTGTATTTTAATTGTATTTGTTGTGTGCACGGTGTTGCGTGAATACATGTTAAAAAGTTATGTATATTTATATGCGACCTGTTTTTATTGCTACTGCACATGAATGTGCATTTTAGAGACACCTCTTTGAATAGCAATGAGCTTTTGTGTGTACAATTTTGTCTATCGTGTCTGGTTAAGTTTTTTTTTAAATTTATTTTGAAGAAAATGACTTTTGATGTGACAAAAAGTCTGCGTTATAATTTAATTGCCGTATAATTGGGTAATGTTGGCGGTGCAATGGGCTTTTATAATAACGGTGAATTAATTGTGCATTAAACAGTAATCATCATTTTGATGAAATTTCATGAATAAGCTTTTTTAAATAAAAAACAAAAGTTCGTTGTATTTTTTCCATGTTTTTGTTTTTAAAATAATTGAATTGTATATTTTAAAACATATTTATCTTCCATAAAACACCTTAAGATTTTAACTATTGTGGCATTTTGCATCCACAAATTAATGTCTCGCTTACGAACAATAAAATTTACAGAAAATTCAGTAAAATAAATGTATTATTAACAAATTAAAGTACCTTTATATTTACTACCTTATCTTATTCTTCTTAAATTATTAAAGAAGACAACTGCACAAACCGTTTCATTTTGAAAAGATTCACTTCTTTAGTTTGAATAAATAATTAAAGCAACAAAGAATGCTCGACCAACCACAAAGAACATAATATAAATAGGAAAAGCTTTTTTTTCCACTCACAAAAATTGGTTCATCCCTTTGAAAACCTTGATTCTCATCTTAAAATAGAATAGTTCAACTTATTGCACATTAATATTATGCACAGCGATATTTTTAAAGTACAATAAGAAGACTTTGTAGCATCAGGCGCCATTCATGCCGTACCACCTATCCACTTGTCACATTATACTCTTTGATATGCATCAATATTTGTGTGTGTAAATAAAATAAAAAATCTATTGCGGTTCAAGTCACAACAATTGTTTCTTTTATTTATTGTCTATATTTTTGTTTGCATTTTTTCATAATAATAGAATTTAATTGATTGACATGCGATACTTTTGCGAAATAATGCATTAAAGTAATTACTTGATAGCATCACCATTGAGTGATCTTGAATAATGTAACAAATCTGAAGCTATTTATTCAGGGCCGTGATGTATTTGGTAAAAAGGAAGGTATGGTTAGATTGCTGGGCAGTAATTTAGTGCCATTGTTTTCTTTTGTTGCTGTTATTCCTAATTCCTTGTAGCATAATGAAGAATGAAATGGAATGCTGCAGAATTGAGGAGGTCATTTGTTGAATGATAAATCAGTGTAAGTGCTTTTGAATACGTGCGATAGAATCAATTCTGTCGATGGTTATGGTGTTGGATATTTCTTCCTCATCACGACCTAATAATGAATATTATTGCGATGAAATTGCAAGCAGAAATACAATGAATAAAGATAGGATTTAATGAAAAATTGTTACAGAGACGCATTTTAACGTACTTGGCATCTCATTGCCTTTTTGTTCTCTCCACAAAATATCAAATTTCAAATGTCTCGCAATTATTATTACAAATATAGCACACAAAACGAAGAATTTGTCAACTACTTTTAAGACATTAAACATAATATTGCAGTTGATATGGAGCAAGTAGTTGATGTAGTTATAAATTCCACCCGAGGCAGTAGTTTGCCTTGTTTGCACATAAGGTCGTCGCCTTCCTCAAAGATCTTGCGCAAAAACCGTACACTTATCGCTGCACAGGCAATGACTATAAATACCACAACCGTTTACAATTTACATATCTAATTAATTCATTCATTGAATTGGGGGTTATTCTGATACAAACACACACACACGACACATTATGCGATAATGTGGTGCACATTCACAAGTCACATTTAACTGAATCGATACATAATATGACCCAACCTTTACTGCGAATGTTGTAATAATATGGCAGGGTTAAGTTGCCATTGGCGATTGATCTCAAGATTCCTGTTTGGCGGGTGGGTGACCCTCACTGCATGCCAATGTGCCCTGTGCCACTGTGTATTCTGTCAATATAATATTATGTCGTATAGTTATATTGCTTTTGGCAATGTCACCCAATTTTCGCACTCCATACTCGATTGGCATTCGAGAGATGAATTTATACATGTTCATCGTATTTATGTGTCCACAAGTGCACAGTGTCAGCAGCATCGACTTTGCCATCACTTTTGAACAACAATCCAGATATGAGTCTTTACACAAATTGAACGAGGTCAGTTACATAAGTGACAAGTTTAATTAACAATCATTAATTCCGTATTGAAATGTGTAAATGCGTCATCATGCAAATAAATCGTAAAAGTAATTTCACAGCAAAATTAATTTAATTTGTTTGTGCTGCAATTGTAAAGTGAATTAAAAAGTACATATAAAAGCTCTGTGCAAGGCTTTAATTTAAAAATATGTGTTCTTCTTAAACCGCCCAACGGATTTTTAAGAAATTTTCAGGGTAAATACAGTTTAGCCCGGGATGGTTCCTGTGAAGGTTTGGTGTCGTTCGAGTGAATCTCCTTTCGCCCATACCATTTTCAATTTTTGAAGCACTTTATTTTGTAGTTTACAAAGATTTTTAAAGTTTTTGAAAGAGAGAAAAAAAATATTGACTAGGCCCTCCCCCAACTCATGTCAGCCCATCGAAGTGGCCCGGAGCTCGACTGAATGTGGGCCCCATTGGGAGGAGTCATGGCCTCGTGCCCACTTGGAGAGGGCGAACCAACGCTAAAAATTAAGGTCAATTTAAACAAAATTAAAGCAAGGCTTTAAACTTGCTTTTAACTTAAATTCAACTTAAATTTTGCTTTGATTTCACTTTAATTTCTTTTAAGTTTCGCTATATAATTTATTTTAAATTTAAATTAAATTTAGCTTAAATTTCGTTTCAATTTCATTTAAATTTAGCTTAAATTTTGTTTGCTTAAATTTAGCTTAATTTTAACTTGAATATAGCTTAAATTTATCCTAAATTTAACTTAAATTTATCTTTTATACTCTTTGTAATTAATGATATTTGTGGTCCTGAAAAGGACCGTTTTTTGTGGTGTTGTTATTTTTGATGATGATGAGAGATTGCTGCATGCAACACTTAATTACATTCATGTTACAGTGTGTCGTTATCGTTAAAGTTGCTTCCGGACACGCGTAAGAAAATAGCTCCTGAAAATACAATTTTTTATTTGTTTTTTCACAGTTTTCACACTTTTACGTCTGAATTTTAATGGATTTTCTTGACGTAGATCAAGTGGGATGGCCAAGAAGAATAAATCAAAAAAATCCCCAAGCAAATCGTTCTCGTGTTATGAAATCCCAATCAATTTACAGGATTCTATGAAATTTTCAAGTTGTTACTTTGATAAATATATTGATATAAGTGAGCTCGATTTCTCTCTGTGTACCAATTCCATTATGTGCCTTAATTTGCAGGTGGTGGCTTAACTAAGTAGGCTTTAAAGAAATTTAAATCATTAAACTGTAAAGCGGCTACACCATTAACTTTACAATCGTTTACATAAATCTTATTGTCGCACAAATATGCTCGCTGTATGAATTACACTCAGTCTAATTTCCACCCCCACCACCTCATTATAGCAAATCTCATTAAAATTACTTTGTGCCATAAAATAGCAAATTTCGAAGGTTGGTCACTATATTATTATGAGTCAATTCAGCACTAAAAATTCGCACAATTTAATAACTATATAGTATGTGGCATCGATTACGTCAGTCTGCACAATAATACGTCGGCATTTCAAGAACTTATTTTTTATGTTTTGCCGTATACTGTATACATTCCGTATGATATCTTCTTCCCCACATTGTGCACGCCATAACGAAACTTGATCTTACAAGAAGGTTAAGGTGTAAGCCTATCAATAACATGACTCTCTGCAAGCGCGATATATTTATATTTTATTGCAGCAAGCGAAAGGAAGCCTGCGCGCCACCGTTTAGCTCATATATTTATTATACAAAAAGTGGAGGTTAATTGTGATCAAGGTCATGGCGTTTTTATTTTTTTTTGTTTCCTTACTTTTCACCGGCATGGATAATATAAAACACTTCACTAATTAATTGCAGTTTGCCGTGTAACAAACTGGTACAGAAATAGTTGTTAAATAATTACGAATTTTTTTAAAAAAATGTGAGTGTAAATTCTTTTTGTAGTAATAATAATTATTATGTCGTTATGTAATGATTTTTTATGTAAAAAATTTTTTTACAAAAATTGTAATATCAAAAATGCATGTGTTGCATTTTTATTTTGAAACTTGTCATGCATGAAACTATTTTAAAATTTGTATTACGCTTGATGTATCTTCATCATAAATGGCGCACATCTGACTGCATTTTATTATTCTTAAAATAGTCATTATTTGCACGTATACAATGCCAATGAATTTAATATTAATCTTTAAAATGTGTGCTTTATTTATGCACTTCCAAACAAAAAATTAAAAAAAAAATATTGCTGCACTTACTTAAAGCACAAATTGGTTAAACTTAATTTCGTGTGTAAAAATGCAATGCGCGTGCACCTAACGTAATCTGTACCATTTGCAGCGATGAATCCAAGTGTTTGCAGAGTAATTTTTGTGTGATTCGTTTTGATGCGACATTCTTCGTAAAAAGAGAGAGTATAATTTTCAGTTATATTCAAGCCGATATAACTATAATACTGTTCAATGAAATTGTAATACATTAAAAATGCACAGGCGGTGGAGAGGAAAAAAAAAGTGAAAATAAAAAGAGGAATAACTAAAAAATAAATTCAACACATGACGAAGCCTCCATGGATACTTTGTACAATAAAATGACGAGATTGTATATCCGAAATATGCATACTCGTGTGTAAACACGCAACTTGTGCTAAACATGAAAAATCTCCAAAATGAAAATGAAAGCGTAAATTCGTTGACATTACGGGCGTGCGTCTTTTCCATACAAATATGTGAACAATATAACATTAAAAAAAAATGTTGTGAATGAATATATTATGCATGTTACACTTTGATCGTGCATAGTGCTTATTATTTATACATTTTTACACCCACTAGGTTAGTAAAAATTGTGTGTGGAAAGACTGCAACAATAGGAGCTTATCTTTTCCATAAATTGATCAATTTGATGATTTCACGCAAGATGATTTCTATACTTTAGATGCATTTCAATTTATAAAATCATTAAGTATACTTTACATTTTATTGTTTGAACTTATTATGATAATTTGTTCAATTTATTACACAATTACAATTACTACAATTAACCTAATTTAGAATGTGTGTTAATTAGTGTGGGAATTTATTACACTATTAATTTTGTTGCTTTTAATTTAAATAATTGAAAGCTGTATTGTTTTGAAGTTCAAAGATTGGTCTTATTATTTAAATTATTGCTAAATGTTCCGTAATTATTAAATTATTAAGCTCAATGATTATCAATTCAAATTTTAATATTTTATTATTAAAAAAAATAAACTTAGTTATTTAACGTTTATGTTTATAAATAAAGAAGTTCAAGAAATCATTTGAAAAAATATTCAGGGTCACTGCATGATACAACGGCATCTTATTAAATTTTTTTAAGCACATAGAAGTTAATTGCAAAAGTAGCCAAGCATAGCATTTTAAGTAATTTAAATTTCATTAATTTTTATTTTAAATCGCATTGTAACTGTAATTTAAAATAACAATGAAATTAGAAAAATTTTGAAATCATTTTTGTGAATTGTCAAGGTAATTTTTATAAATTTAGACCACGAATATTATGATTGTCAAGGTCAAAAATCGGTTCAAAGTGAAGTAAACGATACTGATTTTTTAAATAAATTTAAATCAATAATTTTTTCTCATTTAAAAAATATTAAAAATGGTAAACTTTATTTAAAACTAAGTTTAATGGTTTTTAGACTTCAACATTTTTAATTTATTAACAAACGCTTTAAACTAAACCATTTAGTAAATCTGATTTAAATCCCTCGATTATTGCATAATCCCCAATCGAAATCGATGTGACTTAAGCGTAATACCTGCATATTAAGCTTTAAACCTTCAATCATTTAACTTAATCATTTACTTTCATGTAACAGCAACAATTTAAAAGTACAGAGTACATACTTTCATTGTTAATATTTACATTCGTGCTCAACGTTTGTACCTAGCACATAAAAGCGATTTATGTAAAATAAATAATCCTCAAATAAATTTCTTTGTGCTCATTTCAATTCATTGAATTCAATCGGTTTAGGGTGACAAAATAATACTAACTATATTTATTATACGGCGACTACATGACGACTACGGTAAGAAAATAGTTTTTACAATTCTCAAAATTCAAATACCTATTCGGTTTAACAACGCTGTGCGCTGGTTTTCTTCCAATCGCAGAATATTTTCGTTACTTCACACCCAATAGTTTTTCCATTATTCAAATCAGAAAGGCAATAATATAATGTGAGCAATTTCATGCTGCAAAATATGTGATATATAGTTAGAATGATGAAATCGTTTTCAGAAACGACTATAGAATGTTAAAGAACGTTTTATAGTTACGTATACATAATTTATTCAGTATGAGTATGTACGTTTAGTTGAAAAAATTCAATTTAGGTTTAACTAAACGATGTAACGGTAAATGATTTATAGCACCGTCATTTCATTGACTTAAATTTAATTCACGTATGACATTAAGTCACATTATTTCAATTTAATTAAGTGTAACTGTACAATTATAAAGTTGTTTGTTAATGCAATTAAAATATTCATATTAATTTCATGAATATACACAATAAATTAATTTTAATTAAATAAATTATGAGTGTGTCCTTTGATTGTAAAACAAATTAAATTTTGTAAGTAACTAGAATCAAATTAATTTATATCAAATTGATATTTACTAGTTCCGTTCTATTGAGATCTCATTTAGTTTATTTCAATATCAATATAGTCAAAGTTACCTTCTCTAGTCGACAAGAGGTGGCGCTCTATTGAAGTAATACATCTAAGAGGTTGCATTGGCAACAGTAAATTTTATTTAGGTAAAAGTAGTTAATGCAATTAAATAATATAAGCAAAGTAAAATCCAATTCCCATCTTACAAATCCTGAAGACCCAAATTTTAGCTTATTTCTTAACTAAATGATTAACTATTTTGCAGCGCCACTTGCGGCCAATAGAGTAATAATTATACTGAATGTGTAAACAGTTGTAAAATCAATGTTTAATTTGTTCTCGTATTGCAAGAAATTTTAAAATTACCTAAATTTAAATTAAATACCATCTCAATAGAACACAGCCATTTTTTTTAATTGTAAATAAATGTGTTACTTAGTCAATTTCGATGTTGTTTAATGAACGCAATACAATTTCAGTTGTGATTACTGATTTAAATAAATGCTACTTAGTTCGTCTCACCCTACTCATTAAATCACATCACGTTTCCATCATCATGATCGTCTTCAAAGTCCTACACGTAGTATTATAATATAACTACAGTTTCATCTATGATTTTATTTAACAACAGTTGTACATAAAAGTATAATAGAACAGTAAATACACTGAGAAACGTTATACATTTCGCATATAAACTTTATTCCATATTAAACACACACCTCCACAATAATATTGTTCAATATTTATGCAACCAAGAATGCTCATAAATTCCAAAGCGAAACCGCACAAATATCCCATTAATATTCACCGCTCATAATTAGGAATTGTCTGATATAATTCTTGAACAAATATGCACACATTTTATGTGCTATATGTTGTCCACCCCCACCTTCTTCCTCATAGTTTACATATAGCATAAATACACCCGATGGACAGGAAACTGATAACGGTTGCAAGCAAATTAAAATATTATTGAACATTAAATCTATAATCTAATGGCTACATTATTATGTATGCGCTTTATACGGGACTACAGTGGAAAGGGGGGCGGTGATTGGGTGCTTAAAAACAAGAACTGTACTGCACATATTATATGTTGTATAGTTATATGTACGTTGGCATGCTCAATGCTCATCCAAACCGCATCACATATATACTGATTAGTTATGCATAATATGCGTTGATTGTTTATGTTTTGATGTACAATATATAATATATTATTAAGGTGGTAAATGGTGAGCCAAAAATGAATCTACATATAGCACAACAATGCGTTGTGCGTGTAAATGCCGCAACGTTGGTCGCTCCCAAATCGATTTCAATGTGTCGATTGAGTGTGTTTATTATGGCAGTTGCATAATCAATTTAATTCAATTAATCATAATTCTGATGGCAAGCTAATTTAGCCGAAAATTGGGCCATACAAGATTTGTATGTGCGTGTGATTCATTGATTTCAAGTCGACTGTAACCTATTAACTGCATGTGTGTATACAATTCATATATTGTGTGCGTTCTCTAAATAGATAGATTAGTTACGGCTTATTATTACCATAATTGTATGTTGTTGCATTTACAGTATGCTACTTTTTTGTGCATTCAATACTGAAATGACGTATGTGGAAATTATTATGTTTTGAATTATTGTAGTTATTTAGAATGACGAAGCTGTAAAAGCTTACTTGAATTGGGTACTGCAACTTTTACTTACAATTATGTAGCGGCTTTCTTTTTCTTACGTTTTTTTTAAAAAGGTCCTTTAATTGAAATCCAATTCCTTTAGCAACTGAGATTCATGTGTTCACTAAACGTACTGAACGATAAAAAACAAGGCTGCTCCGCTCCTTAAGACTCACAAAACTCAACAAGGTTCTGAATTCAATAAGCTACCTTATTTTTCTGAATTGCTATAATTTTAAAATCACAAACAATGAATTAAATTGCTTTATTGTACACATAAAAGCAGCCGAAACTCAAAATTAAAACAGGATTTAAATTAGATCTGTCAAATTTTGAAGCCAAAAATATTTATAAACGCGTAAAAGTACTGCCTTTTCTTCAATCTGATTCCTCATTTAATTACTTGTTTGTTCAGATGAAGGAGAAAAAAAAATTCACTGGAATACCAGATTAGATCCATCGTCTTTAAAATATAGGAAAGTGAAGGAAGATTTATTTGTAAAAGAACTATCTGAATCATTTCGTCACGCAAAAACATTTTTTTCATTTATATAACTTCAAAAACTATATTTTTTTTAAATGAAAGCTCCTTAAAAAAAATGTTTTTGAATTTTTTATCGCCTATTACCTTCATGCAGTAATTATCTATATTCTGAAAAATTACTATCAGTAGAGGAAAACAGACAGAAAAACTAAACAAAATTTTTAAGCCGAAATTGTAAATTAGAACCATTTAAGATCGACAATTTTTCATCTGAATTTCAAGACATAAACAATAATAATAATTCAGGACAGACGGTGCTTAAGTACATCTACATATTCATTTGGTTAGTTAAATATTATATTGACGAATTAAACTTTAATATTAATAGCTTTAAAGCTAACCCGCATAGCATAAGTAGCATTCCATTTTCCAAATGTGAACATATAACCAAATATCACAGCATATAGAGGAAATGATGCCTCGATTACCAACCATTAAATGGTACAACTTTGTTCCGGAGCACTTCTGGCAGCGGTGAACCGATTACTTGCATTGCTTGCACATATTTTATCCATATAAAAGGTACATATATGCAACATTAACAACATAGTTGTGACACATGAAAATCTAAATACCGCCCCAAATAAAAGACGAGCGCGCACTGAACAAGAAATTGGTGATAAGGCGAGAAGAATAAACGATACGGGAATATATATGTGTAACGTAAGAAGCTTTAAGCATGCAATATGTTGGTGACGGTCCTAGCTGTAATATGTATTTACAACACACATCCTGGTGGAGAGCAAAAAGCATATTATACGGGAGGGGATGTGCACCGATGATACATTGAATTCTGCACTATGCTGTAATTCATACATTAACGACTTACAATATATCATTTACGTATCTTGATGATTTTGGACAATTTGTTTCCTCTTCCAGGCACATGCACATGAGCAATACATGCACAGGCGCCCAACACATGACACACTCATTGTGAAGAACATACGGATAAAATTAACAAGGATTCACATTCGTTTAGATGAGCATCACTTTAAGATGGCCCTGATTTTTATCTGCACGATGTTCGTCTTAACATGTGGGCCATTAAATGGATTTTTGTTTGTTAATATTCCTACATTTTATGTTAGTTATCTATGTAGAGGGAAGCGATCTATATAGAACGTATGTATGTTGGGCTTTTCGGACATTTGGGAACATTTTGTTTGTCCTTATTAAAGACGTTCTCGTTTCGTGTAATTAATGTAGTAAAATTTTTGAATGACAGCTCAATTATTTAAGAACGCAAAACATTTTATTTAAATTTTAACAATTACATTATAGCTCTTGATTGTAGAAATTTGGGTTGTTCCAAACAATTAAATGCATTTAATTGTAATTCAATGGTTTGACGCCAGCGCAGGCTTAACTTTTTATATCACAAAGCGCATTAAATTGTTACAATGAATGGCGCGATAATCGCATAAGGCATAAAACCCCGCAACGGTATTCGCCATATAAACTCACATATAACTGTATACGATGCAAATATTCATTCCGCGGAATTGGTATACACTCGTATACCAAGGTTATGCAATCCAACAGACTTTCTCATATCAAAAATGCATTAAAATAGCCGGTAAGTTTCAATTTCCGACTCATATAATAGTTTCTATAATCGCAAATTTTTTTTTTGTTAGCGGATTTTTTGCTACATCAGTGATAACATTTTTTTCCCCACCCCATTTTAACTGTTTCTGGTTACTTTAAAGTGTATTGTACTTGCGCAGTAGCTTAATATTTTTATAATATTCAGCTACTTGTTTTAAAATTGAAAATAAAATGACAACTTACTCAATTAAAAAACAATGCAGTGAACGCACTTCAACTTGCTTCACTTATTAGTGGAAAAAAAAGCGAAAGGTGAATCGATTAACATCATATCAGTCTAATGAATTTAAATATGACTGCGCTGGACCTCAGCCAGCTGCATATTCACATTTTGCAGTTATAATATGTAGTCAAATGTTGTCTGTGGTTTCGATGAACAAACAATGTTTACTGCCAAAATTGTGCACAAAAAAACTAAACCCAATATACATTTATACATAAAGCATGGCTCACACAAAAGTTGTAACACTATTCGTATTGTTTGCTGAACCGAATACTTGTTCGATAAGGAAGCAGCCCACAATGGGTCATGTGGATTAAATGATAAATTAATCATGTAACCATAATGTTGTGCCAAAGCTTCTACAATAATAGTTTAATAGTTATATTATGCTTTCTTGTTAATCGATCAGTTTTTTTTTTTTTTTTTGTATTTGTGGAATTTATACTACATTGTCTGACCTTCAGTATATTAAATAGTGTTTACTGTTCAGTGATCACGGTTCACATTCTTGGAGTTTGACGCATACTTAAACTTATGCAGAAGAATACGGTTTTTAAATTTTAATAGAGGTGTGACTTTTCGCCTCATTTCATCGCACATTGTAAATTGAGACAAGTTTTTGTATTGTGACTCATTTGAATGATTTGCCATAATATTAAATTAATGTTTTTCCATCTACAAACCTTTTCAATGATTCACTTTAATATAAATAAAATTGATTTAAATTTAAAACAATAATAATGTATTTAAAATATGAAAAACCCTTAAACGTATGCAATTGCAGCCATTTTGGCGATTTTTAATTTAACTTCATAGCAGTTCATCATTAATTTAGAAACTAATTGTATTTCCATTGAATTCTGCACAATATGTACATTCTTTTTCTATGGTCAAAATTAAGGGATTCCATCAAATTTTCCCGCACATACTATGAGCAGTCACGACCATATAACCCCACTAAACCAAACAACTACTCTGAATTTTGGCTAAAACTTTAGTTGGATTGCGGTTAATTTGCAACTGCATTGCATATGTGGCTTCCGAAAATATTAAGCGGCTAAAAAGTATAACTCAGACCGAAAATAATTGGGCGGATGCGATACATGACATATGTGGTTGCAAAATACCCCAAATCAAATATAGTTTTGGCTGAGTTGGTCATTTGTAATTTTAAGCCGTCAATTATAACTCCTCTCGTACCAAACCGTATTTGAAAAAACCCTCCAAAATGCCAGTGTTTTTTTCCGGCCGTCTAAACGTATGACTAAATGTGCAGCATTGCATTTAAATTGTAACCATGCACAAGCCAACCCTCTCTTTCTTTAAAGTAATTTACAGCTTCAATGGGGAATGTGAAACATCACATATTTTTTTATGGAATGATAAGTATGACAATGTAGATTATATTCACGTGCTTTTGTGGCATTATAGAAGATCAATTTTGTGAGTTATAGCTGCGTTTAATCTTTTGAGTTAAAGATTAACTGTACTCAAACTTGCAATTGCACATTTTGTGTGCATTAAAAATTAATTATCATCCCTGTTTTAAACAGAAGCTGCTGTTATTTGTTACTAAATACTTTTTATTTTTGTTACACAAAAGTTTAGTGGTTAAACTTTTCCAATTGGTGTTACAAACTATTTTTTTTTCGGTTTCATTTTAGCTTCCAATTCCTTCCTCATCTTCACTTGCTTCTTTTGTAGTTTATTAGCCTTAGCAAACCACTTCTCGTACTTTTTTAGTATCTGATGTTAAAACAAACATAGCATAAAGAAAAGTAATGAAAATTAACAATGAAAGCATAGCTATTACTTTTTCAGTCATTTCGAAACACATGGGTGGTTCAGTTCCATAAAGGAGTCCATTTATAAGCTCATCCATTTTCAGCGGTTTCTTGGGGAGGCTATTGCAAAAGACAATGTAAATTAAACAATTAATAAAAATGCAATACAGCATCAACACTTACTCCATCCTTCGGTAAATATTCAACACTTCCTCAGCTGCCTTCAATATCAAACCCGATGTGTATTTCTGACTGACCATTGCCAATGAGGAAAAGTCTAGCGTCGGATTCACGGCGTGATACTTTAAGCAACCCTCACGCCAGCACAGATATGCTGACCCATAGTCAACGGCGGGTACCAAAATTGTCCGCTCAAAGGCCTTCCGCATCTTGGCCGGTGGTGCATTCCACGGCTCGTTTGTTGTGCCGATCAGCATTACTCTATCAACCGGCTTAATTGGTTTCACAATTTTTTTGAACAGAACTTTACCCAACATTTTTGGATTCAATGGACGCAAAAGGGGTGGACACTGCAACACACAAAGTTAAACCACACGTATAATATGCATATGGCATACACTGAAGCGCCGTCCGACACCAATCACAAAGTTTAATTAAAACTTCAACCTTTTTGATGAACGGCTTGTTGGCGCCATCGATGAACAAAACGGTTGGCTGCAATATTCTGGACATTTTTGTCACCAAGTGGACAAAGTAGTTCATTTTGCCGTTGTATTGTATCACCACATCTGGACTTAGATTCATGATGACGGCGTCTGTTTGGAACATATTCACGTGTGAAATGTAATGCAATTTTATGTGCCAAAGTATTAACGAAGAAAAAAAATAAAAAAAGAAGCACGTCATAGTTGCAAGTTTTTTGTTACCCACCCATTTCACTGGCTAATGCAAATGCTAAAAGCTTCTTTCCTGATAGTGGTGGTCCGGCAATGCAAATGCTGCGTGGCTTCTTTGTTGCTATTGAACTCATGCCAAACGTCCATCCACGTAGAACGCCACGAACATCACCCATAAAGTGGGGAGGATATCTGTTGATGAAAATATCAGTATTAATTAAAAACAGCTTATACATTAAATTATTAATTTACTGACTGCTCTAAAAGATGACGAAGTTCGTATGCTCCGTAATTAAAATCTCCTATAAAATCTTCCAAATCTACTTTCGGATATTGATGCATTATTAACTAAAAAGCAAATAAATTGCAATAAGTATTTTTTCTGTTAAAAATTATATCTTGTTATCAGTCATACCCCGGTTTCCACCATTTCCGAATAAAGATCAGCAACTGTTCTGTCGGCGGTAATATCTTTTGGTTGCCTTTTCTTTTTTCCTTTTTTACCTTTCTTATTCTTAGCCTTTTTGACTTTAGGTGCCTTATACCGTTTCTTGTTATCCTGACACCATGCCATTCGAAGAAGTTCATACTCCAATCGCATAAATTCATCAACAAGAGGCCTCAACTCAACATGCACCTCGGCATACTTATCGTCGGTTATCCACTCCATGATGGGGTCGTCTTTCACGTTTTTCATCTCATCAATAAAGTACCACTTTTTTTCATACTCCTGCATTGTCTCCTTCAAGTTTACTATTAAAACATTTTCATTTTATCAGCTGTTTTAAAATTATATTTAATGAACTTTAATGTACTGAAATTCTTCGTTATGAATTCTTCATTTCTGAAGTTCCATGTTTTGCCCTCTTTGGCTGCTTGTTGGGCTGCCAACTTTTTTGCTAATTTTTCTTTGGCTTTTTGTAATTTTCTCTTTAACTTTTCTGCGGCTTTAAGCTTTTTGGCTTCTAATTTAATCTTTAAACAAAATTTAACAAAATTAATTTTAAAATTACCACCAACTGTGAATTCATTTTTAAAAAATAACATTTACTTTAGCTTTTTCTTCTTTTGACATTTTTGCATTTGCTTCACGTTCCTTCAAAGCTTGGGGAAATTCCTCAGGAGTGGGTGTTAACCCCTTTATCACCAGCAATGTTCCTCCCTTTGCTTCTGGAGGAAATGTGTCCAATTGACCACCAGCATTGTACCTGCAGTAAGTCCAAATTTATATTAAAATATTACATATAATGCTTTTTTTTCTACTCAACATTTCGCGAAACCAATAGCGAATATGGTCTGTAATGTCCTCCATAATCCATGGTGTTTTTATCTTTAAAATGCGAGCCTTTTCATTGAGAATGGCTTTTTCGAGTTCCATAACAAATTTTATCTTCCTACGGCTGTTAACCTTCCGTTCTTTTCGAATGTTTTTTTCTATATTTTTGTCCACTTTTTTACCCCCAATCATGCCAAGAATTCGCCCTTTCTTTATCTCCAATTCCTTTTTTGCTTCATTTATTTTGTAGTTTTTATAAGCTCTTTGGATAATAAATGCTGCCCGGTTTTCTTCCGCAATTTCTTCAGGTGTTTTTTTCAATTCTGCATTTTAAAATATAATTTAATTTGTTACTGTAGAACTTATAATATTTAATGTATTTAACACCTTCATCTTCATCAACCTTATTTGTTTTTCTCCTTTGTACAAGGTGATATCCACCTAGAATGTTTTAAAAATTTGCAAAAGATTTTAAAGATGTTTCAATATTTTTTTTTACGTTGATAGAAATCCATAGAATAAACCGTTCTGTGTATAGGAATATACATTGCTTGATCCGGCTTATGATAAAATTCATATTTTTCATAATCACTATCCGAATCCGAATCTTCTTGCTTAAATTTATCAGGATGAAGTCGAAGATTAGTTGCACACACTCGTCCTTGCCTAAAATTGTATTACCGCTTTTTAAATGATTGTTAATCCAATAAAATATAAATCTACCTAGCCTTTTCATGTGCTTTTATTAAATTAACTGCTTGCACTTCTTTTTGCTCTTCCTCATTCACCACCATCTTCTCAAAAACAATTGTCGGAGCTGGTTTGGATGTTGCAACCTCAGTGTCATACATGGATTGCATGCGTTCCGTAAATGTTAAATTTTCCGAGGACTTAGATTCAATTCCATCAATCAAATTCTGTATATTTATAGCACGCTCCATTGGATAGTAGAACGGCACAATGTACTGCACGTCATATGGTGTCAACTTATTTTCAATCAGAACATTATCAAAGTAGGTGAATTCACTGAATTCGATTTCTTTGAGCTCATTGTTGAGCTCCAGCATTCGATTGGTGGCCGCCTCGAGTAAATTCTGCACGACAACACTTTTTTGCGCCTGCAACGTCTGGTCATACATCAAACCCAAATTGTTGCACAAATTGATGTAGCGTATGAATAGGCTGGCGAAAATGCGATGTGCCCTTTTGCGATTTTGTGTGGGTTTCATTTTTTGCACCACCTGTTCCTGCAGCAAGACATCATTCAGTTGGTCTGCGGTTGCAATCCACATTTTGCCGTAGTATTCATTGGGCATGATTGTTTAAATTTATTTTACTTAAAATGTAGTTTCAATAAAAATATGCCGAATTAAAAATAAACACAAAAAATTTAGACTCGTTAATATAATTTAAAAAACAAAATAATTAAATTTTAAATTTTGACGCTTAAATTGTTTAAAATTTTGTTTCGATTTTATAAACAAATAATAATTTTATATTTTGAACAAAGTTTTGTCCTATTATCTAAAGCACACGTGGGGTTGTTTTCCACTCATTTTGTTTGTGTTTGAAAATACACCTCATCTAAAAACAAACTCTTAAAGACTTGACAAATGTATCAAAAATACAAACAATAATATTATACATCCCCTAAATATGTTCATGTGTAAAAAACCTTAAAATAAATGAATTGTTATATTTAAAAATGTGCACAAACAACCAAAATAAAATACACAAATATAGGACATAAATAAGAATCACACCAGCCGGTACAGGATAAATATCGCGCAGCAACGGAAATGCGTCATGTTTTTGTGCTTCATTCCATCAGATGAAATATTTATTTATATTTCACTCTTTATTTACTACATGCCAATGTCAACAACACATATAATATACATTTTTCACAGCCCAAATGTCCTTTGGATGATGGCGTTGAATTTTTTTCACTCCGAAACGCTGCGCTGTACGCCTAAAGGGTGAATTTAAATTAATATTTCCGTCAAAATTTAACAAAATGAAAAGGAAATGTGGTAGGGGATGAAAAGGCAATTTTGTGTAAATAAGTTTAGTTTTTTTTTTGTTGTTTGCATAACATTTATACTTGTCATAGAATTTGAAGTTTAAATAACTCGTTGGTTTAAAAAACTATTAACTTTACAATATGTTGCAAAATCCATAAATTTTGTCGACAAAATTTGCATCATTTCTAAAAAGCATTTTCCATTAACATTTAAAAAGCAAACACACCGACATAAAATGTGCAACATATGCACAATATTGCATGATGTAAATAAATTATTTTAATTAACACATTTCCGTTGCCCATCAAACATATATTATTGAGTAAAAAATATCCTCTGCATTTTGCTTGTCGATTGGGTGTGTCAATTATCTGAAAATAAATTGTCAATCATGCGCTCGTTTCCACACACACATTGTAGTATATTGTGCTGTGTAACTGTGGCATGCATTAGTTCTATATAAATATGCATATATGTGACATAATAAGTTGTGCATATGCGTGATGTTCTATTTGAAGCCATCACTTGTCATTTTGAAGCCACCCGACCAACAAACTGACACCTTTTTCCCTTGCAATTCGATTTAATCGCGCATTTGATGGAAAACTGTCGCAACATATACATATTTGTGTTGCATGTGGGGGGTGTAACCCCCTCCAACCAATTCGGTGTGTGTGTGTGTGTGGAAAGAATAAAAACAAGGATAACTATACTGTGTAAATCACCCCACCATGACCAACCCCATATATATTTATACAATGTTTTGCATACATTTGTAATACAACACATACAAATTCATGATGATGACATAAAGGCAATTACTGGCCAAGAGTAAGTGTAACTGGCTAACGCTTTGTCACGTCATGTATGGTGCCACTTGCAATTATCGTTGTTAAAAAACATGAATGCAAAATTGTGATGGAAAATGTGAGATATTAGAACAGGAACTCACTCAATAACTGTGTTGGGTTGTTTCCGTTACGCCCTTTTACCATCATAAATATTGTGTAAACGTTCCACTTTATTTCATCATGTTACGCTCAGTTGAATTTGTTTTTTTAATTACCACCGTTTCTAATTTATTGTGGAATTACAATTCAATTTTAATAAGTGAATAATCAGGTTCGAAATTCCAAAGAAGTCCCAAAATTGTATTTATTTTAATTACTGATAACATAAGTATAGGAAAGACTGGCGAAAATACAACCTTAAACTTCGCGGGGCCAAAATCCCGGTCATCTAATATCGCGACGGGTCTAAATTCTCTGTTAATCTACAATACCATTAGCCAAAATCAGAAAACTCAACACCAAAAATCATCCCGAGAGTAAAGTTTCAAATCTTGGTTGGCACCTAAAATAATTATAATCAATAACCTGAATTTCTGACGAAACTAAAGCCTAAAATCCCAATTTCCTGGTAAGGTAAAAACTTGAAGGACCATAATTAGCAGATCCAATTCTCACTTGCTTATTCTGAAGCATGTGCGGGTAGTTTTATTTAATTTCTTTTTCCTTTTTTTAAAGGTTTTTATTACCAATTACCTTCGTACCGTAATTATCTACATTTAAAAAAAATCCAACTAAATTTTTTGACGAATTTCGGGCAGCAGAAGGAAACCGACGCTTTTTGCCACAGTTTAATATTATTTATTGCATTGCTAAATTTTTTATTTATTTGTAATAGAGCAAAAATAGGGGATGATAAAATGAATTAATTGTCTTAAAGTTTATTTAAAAAAAAAAAAAACAGCAACATTAAAAACAACTTAATTCAACAAATTGCAACATAAATTTAATTAAATTAAAACAACATATTTAAATGAATAAAAATGCATTTATGAAAAATATAAAATTAATCAAAATAATAAAGGTTTTCAGATAATTTTAAATTTATTTACGCTCAAAATGTAAATTCAAATCCTTAACGTTCAAGTCAATTACTGATTTATGCGCACGAGTAGCTGTTAAAATCAATAACTGTATCGATGATTCAGTATTTACTAGTTCTGGCGTCCTTTGTCATTGATGAAGGCAAAAGTTCATTGAACTTTCTTTATGCAAAAACACCCAATACGAAACTTCTTTGTGTGATCGTGAGCGCTGTGAGTTGTGCGTTGTTGCGAGGATCGATAAAATGTATCGATAAGGGGTAGCTGACTTGTCTGCTCTAAGCTTTAACGTTTTGCAGGCTGCCGCAAGGATCAATATTCAGTTGTGCCGTGATCGTTGTGAAGTAAAGACCTGCGTAAAGTGCATCCGCGATAAACACTTCAATTTTGATTTTTTTTGCATTCTTAATTAAATTATGTACTAATTAATTTTGTAACACATTCTTGAAATACAAATGCATCAATGCATCGTGTGTCATCTCTTAATTTATGCTAATGAGCATAATACGATATGGCAAATCAAGAATTGTGTGCAAAGCCTCAACTATAACACCAAATCTAATTAATTTCCAATTTGGAAAGGTGTTTTGACAAATAAATCAAAGTTGAAATTCAATTTGAATGCGCAGTGGCCGCATATATAACTAAATGTAGTGCTCATGTATGACCAAACAAACACACACTTTGCCACATAATATATGCAGATGCAGAAATGCAAATAATTCAAAGCGCCTGCAAGCAAGAATGCATAATATTAGATTATTTACGAAGAGATTATTAAATGATTTGTCATTGATATACATTATACAACCACATTCCGCAAAATTAATCTTCAATAAATTTATCAATACAATGTATTAAATCCAAATTCGTCTATTTGCTCACAAAAATGCTCGTGGACACATCTTAAAAAGGCTTCGGTATGTGCATATTTGTGTTTCACTTTGGCAGCAGCTTTCAATAATACATTCAATGTAGCATTTTATGGATAAGGAGACATGCTGTGCATATTCCTATAACTGGCAAGGATTATACGGCAACTAAAACTGAATCGATATTGCAAATAGTTAATGTGACAAATGGATATTTGATTAGGATTTCAGCTCATAAACAAGAACATTCAAAAGATATGCATTTTAGGGTTTGGGGGGGGGGTAGTTTTTGACAGATGTTGTTAGTTCGGGAATCTCCATTTGAATTAAATTTAAATGCATGAAATGCACACAATTGGATTGGAAGATTATTTGAATATGCACAAAAAATGACAATTAAATTTGAATTGTTATTTGATTGTCATCATAACATCGATTTTTGTCGTTCCATTTTCTGATAAAATGCACATTCTGTAAAACACATAAATATTTCGTATCTATTTAATAAAAATAGATGATTATTTGTATGAATGAATGGTTTAATGTTTATGTAAACTATAATAAATATGAATAATTGATTTGAAAAGCTCCAACCGTTCTTTAATCGCCATAATATGTAAAACAAAAACAGGGACATAAAAGCACATTTGTTTTGATTACAAATTTTGATTTATCTTAAATTTGAATGCCGCTGATTTTCCAATGCACTATATTCGTGTATTCTCGTATATTCATTTCGAAAAAAGAAAGAAAAAGGAAACAACATCCAAATGAATTCTTCCATACACAAAAAAATGTTGTGAATGGCTGGCGCGGATTGAATGCATGTGAGGGATTTCATCGCGGGATAATCAAAAAGAAATATCAGACAGCATGTGAATTTCGCCATTTTATTTAATAGCCATAATGGAAACTTGTTTGCAAACCCAATCAGCTGTGAAAATTCTAACATGTCTATGAAAATAGGTGAACATATATAGAATATTATTTTGTTCTATATTTATTGTATTAAATGCACACATGCGTTTGGCGCAATGTGGGTGCACAAAAAAAAATCATCAATTTAGTACGCCTTTTGACACTGCTTGCCGTCCCAAAAAGCCACTAAAATAGACAAGCTTCAACCTAAATTTTTAAAAACGACATTGCAGGGAGAACGAAGTCTGAATTTATGTACGAATGGAACTGAACTTTAATTTCACACAGTTTCCCTGAAGTATAAAATATTAGACTTTGAATTTTTTAAATTATGACCACGAATTTAAAAAAAGAAATTATTTTAATTGGGATTAATTATTCTGGGTCGTTTTTAGACTCACATATACAGTTTTTATCCAGAAAACAGTTTTATTGTTGTAACATGACCTTGAAGCCTGACCTTTTAAAAATAATTAAAAAGTTCCTTATTATTGTCCTTAATATTTTACATAAAGGTTTGATACAAATCGGTGGTTTCTGAGAAATCTAATATATAAATTTCTAAACGACCATGTATGTATGTCACGCAATCACGCCAAAACTGAAAATGGGATCGCCACGAAATTTTACACACGTATTTGCCAACTTTCTGAAAGTAAAATAGGCATATTTTCAACGCGAATATAAACCGCGAAAACCGCGAAAAAAATCGCGGTTCGCGAAAAAATGGTCTTTTACCAAAAATGATTACTGTAATCGGTTTGTCAGTAGTCAGTTAATAAAAAAAACATGACGCGAAAAAATCCACGAAATTTTCCGCGATTTTCCGCGGGGCTATCTATTTTATATATTCCTAAACGACCGTGTGGGTATTACTACAAAACCGACAATGGGATCGCCACAACATTTTGCACACGTGTTTGTCAACATTGTAGAAGTAATATAGGGGTATTTGTACCGCGAAAATAAACCGCGAAAACCGCGAAAAAAATCGCGGTTTGCGAACAAATTGGCTTTTACCAAAAATGATTGCGGGAATCGATTTGTGAGCATTTAATTAATAAAAGCCATGTCGCGAAAAAATCCTTGAAATTTTCCGCGATTTTCCGCGGGACTATCAATTTTAAATATTCCTAAACGAAAGTGTGGGTATACCTTTCAATTACGCCAAAACCGACAATGGAATCGCCACAACATTTTGCACACGTGTTTGTCAACATTGTAGAAGTAATATAGGGGTATTTGTACAGCGAAAATAAACCGCGAAAACCGCGAAAAAATTGTCGTTTCGCGAAAAAATTTACTTTTACCAAAAATGATTGCTGTAATCGGTTTGTCAGTAGTCAGTTAATAAAAAACATGTCGCGAAAAAATCCACGAAATTTTCCGAGATTTTCCGTGGAACTATCTATTTTTATATATTCCTAAACGACCGTGTGGGTTTACCTTTCAATTACGCCAAAACTTAAAATGGGATCGCCACGAAATTTTGCACACGTGTTTGCCAACATCCAAGCAGTAACATAGGCATTTTTACAACGCAAAAATAAACCGCGAAAACCTCGAAAAAAACGCCGGTTTGCGAAAAAAATTACTTTTACAAAAAATGATTGCGGGAATCGATTTGTGAGCATTCAATTAATAAAAGCCATGTCGCGAAAAAATCTGCGATTTTCTGCGGAACTATCTATTATACAATATAAGTACATTCCTAAACGACCGTGTGGATAGACATTTCAATCACGCTAAAACGGACATCATGATCGCTAAGAAATTTGACACATATATTTGCCAACATTGTAGAAGTAATAGAGGCGTATTTTCAAAGCGAAAATAAACCGCGAAAACTGCGAAAAAAATCGCGGTTCGCGCAAAAGATGACTTTTACCAAAAATGATTGCACTTATCGATTTGTCAGTGTTCAATTAACAGAAGACATGTCGTAGGAATCAACCAGGATAAAACCGTAAATGGGATCGCCACCAAATCGCGAAAAAAAGCGTGGTTCGCGAAATAGTTTGCTTTTCCTAAAAATTAATGGGGGAAATGGATTAGTCAGTATTCTATTATTACTCCGCGATTTTCTGCGGTTATGTTTTATAATCCAATATAAAAATTCAAACAACGGTAAAACTATAAACGGAATCGGAGATTTTACAAACGTATTTGTCAGCATTCGGAAAGCAACAAAGCCTTTTTTTACAGCGAAATGAAACAAGAAAACCCACCTTGCGAAAAACTTTGCTGAAACTGTAAATGGGATCGCTCCGAATATGTTCACACGTATTTTTCAACATTCCTGAAGTATTTTGGAAACGCGAAAATAAATAGAGTAAAAAAATACATCACTAGGAAAGCTGTCAATGAAGTTCGTCTAATACATAAAAATTAATATGATCCTTTTAAAAACACCTCGCCAAAAAATTCGACCATAATTCTTTGGTTTTCCACAATTTCGGATTTATATTTATATTTATGATATTAAAGTATATAAGTGATTACTAAAAACGCTTTTAGAAAACAACATGTTGTGTCCGAGCAGCGCACGGGTTCCTCCGCTAGTGATATTATAAAAAAGTCTTTTTGTTTGTTCAAGGTGAAGCCTTGAAGCATATATCAAGGTCAAGTTTTTTGCCAAAACTGTCCGGCTTGTATGAGAGCTCAACACCAAGTCTCATGGTCAAACTATTTATATTTCCGAAACTATTTTTAAAATATTTTATAAAAATTTATTTCACGTTACATTCGCATCTAATTAAATAAAAGAGTTTGCTGAACATTTCAAAATCTAAAATTGAAAATTCAAGGTCATACTTTTTACATCTCAGATTTCTAAAATATTTTTAAAATTTGGTTTTCAATTTATTACAGAATTTATGAAGACATGAAAATTTTCTGAAGATGTCAAGGTCAAAATTTAAAAACCTAAGGTCATAAAATAACTCAAAAACTACTTGTAGCAGCATTTATTATTATGTTTTATATATTATTGTTAATCTCAATGAAAGGACCAATTTTAGACAAGAATTCAAAAATTTCAAGGTCACTTTTTCCATATTTCAGAAAGTATTTATTAATTTGCTTTAGTAGCATAAATAAATTCACATCACGCTTTCCTTGCTGTGTAGTTTTATGGACTCAGTGTCAAAAGTTTTTCTGCATTTCTAGAAAGATAGTAATGCAAGAATTTATATATCGCCTTTGTTCGTCTGTAAATTAAAACGCATACAACAAACAAAATGTGCGAGCCAAATCATCAACAACAACAGCAACAACAAATATCGTGCGCCACGTACTTCCCGACCTCAATAATTGCAGTGTCAATAATTTTTGGGCAGAACGGGGAGTGGGGTTAGGTGTGCATCCCACACCATCACTGCAGATAATGTGCAACGCACTTGAAATATCCAATTCACGTATGATTAGCTACTTGACAACTGCATTCGTTAATGGGTTTTCAATTTGTAATGTCCAATTTTCATTTGATTGAAGACAAAATGTGCAACGCCACCGGTCCGGTTCTCTCTATTCGAAAATTATATGAATAAAGGCGATACATAATTCACATACCTCCACACATCACAATGAACATGTCAATTTTGCGTCTGACAAATTTTGTCGTATACACATATAGTATTCTGTACTGTGTATTCCTCTCCCAAAAAAAAAAGAAAAAAAAAGGGAACACGACAAACAAAACAACAAAAACAGGAACGAACCGTTAACATACAAAAGAATGAATCATATATAGTACCATAGATGAATAACTGTACAGATTTTCCGCAGGATAACTACACCATCGCAAAAACAGACAAACAAATAACGCCGACACAACAAACCTGGCCTGATTTTTGTGTGTGCTCTCAATTTAATAAAATTATTGAATGGAAAAACATATTTTGCGAATAAATGTGTGGGCCCGTGGGGGAGTGGGGGGTGCAGGGGGTGGTGTGAAGAGCAATACTACTTGAATTAACCGATTTAATGCATGTTGGTTACAGTGAAATTGTTTACTGTATCATTTTGCCAGCATCCGATATTTTAACAGATAATTTCGTGATTATCAACAGTTATGCAACATTTCCGGGTTTTGTGCATAATATGAGTGCATTTATAAATAGTTATGGTTTGTTTTTTTTTGTGAAGTACTGTAAAGGACCATATTGATAAACATATTATTTAGTTCTGAGCGGAAGCAATGTTTTTGTTATGTGTCCTTTTTTTACTCCACAGGGATTTCCACACAAATAATTCTGAAAAAACATAGGTTAATTAAACAATTGTGTTTTATTTACAACTAGAAATTTCTGGGATTCTGAGAAATGATTTAAAACTATTCTGTAAAAATTCAAGGTCTTTAATTACAATTTTAATAATTTCATTTCAATAAATAATTTGATTAATTTTCTTAAAATATGAAAATCATTACAGAATATTAATTAAAATGCAAATAAGTCCTTCCCCAATTTCAAATTTAAATTATTTCAAGGTCATTTAATTTATTTCCTAAGGTTTTTAAAATTACTTTTTGAAAATTCATAACTCCTGTCCACCCTTAAATTCAAAGTTGCACCCACTCCACCCTCTAAATGTCACTGCCTGTATGCCTCTCTAATTGAACATCATAACTCAAAATGTGCAGCACATGAGCACATACTTTTAATGGGTTGAAAGCGCACATAAACTAAATATTGTAGGTACAAGCCGGCATAGTCCCAGTTTATGGGCACAAATTATTATTTCGATTTGCAGTGGAAATCATTTTAACGTCCACAACGTGTTCTACCCAATTTTGAGTGCACTCAAAAACTATGCATGGCACTTATTGCTACATGTAAATTGTTTTATTAAATAAATAAAAGTAGCATTTTTATAAGTGTTTTGTGTTGTTAAATATTAAATTTAACATTGCTTAAGTCAATAATTGATTAAAATTGATTTAATTTAAATTCAATTCATATTTATCTGCGTTGTTTAGGTTAACTAATGCCTCAAATTAAGATGCATCTTAATTCATTAAATTCCCCCCTTATCAATTCTGTGTCAGCGCTTTAATTTGCAGATAACATTAATGAATGCATCGTCCCATAAATTATTATTAACCATATAGATTTATTTACACAATTCTCACTCACCCTTACCGCATTTGACGGGTGCTATGTGCACAAAAACCTTTACAGTTAATCAGTGTTATTTCATTCATGTGCTCATGCACGATATTCGCACGGCTTCAACATTCGTGTATGCAAATTTAATGTCAATGCACACCCCCACCCACCCGTCCATATTATGCCAGCTTTTTCCCTGCCACATTTGACATTCGGATGCATATTAATTTGTGCTATAATTCACTCGATTCAATTAAATCTCTTCGGTTGTTTTTTTTTTTTCATTAAATTCAAAGGGGTTGCAGTATTTAAAATTTAATTCTTGCCACCCTGTTTCTCATCCAAAAAGTGGATGACCGTTTCTGGAATAATATTTTTAAAGGTTATCACTTTCTTTTAATAATTTTATCGTATTTGTATTTCTATATTTAAAAGGGTTGCTTTCTTCATTAACTCAGTTAAATAATTTTTTATTATACATTTAATTGTTTCAACCATTAATTAACATTATAGCTGATAGCTCCTTTACTCAGTTCATTTAAATATTACCTTAATGGTGACCTTTATTAATTCCCATTATTGTCGTGTTCCTAGAAAAATGAGGACTTTACATTCAAATTCAACAAGAAAGTTGTTTATTTTCGAGGCATTACAAATAATTAGTTGTTTCAAATACGATTTCCTTTACAAATTGTTAATAAGTAATTATAATTGAATAAAGGACATCATTTAAATATTTTGTGAAGTGAATCAAAATCTAAAGTTCAGCAGAAAATTCCCAGAATTCTCCTGTCATTTGTATTTGCAGGATTAAAGTTCGACGCAGGCATCCAAAGTTTGGGTACATCTGTATAGATATATTTGTATTAACTATATAGTAGTTAACAAAAGCACACAGGAAATTGGCTTAATTAGCAAACATCACTCTCATTCTCTGACAAAACATTGCGAGCATTTTCCTTTTATCAAATTGACAATATTAATTGACAAGTTCCTGTCTCTGCGTATTTCAGCCTGAATCTTTTTCAATTCCTCGTATTTATTGTCATTATTATGTTTCCCTTATTTTGGCGTGCCTTGCACTCAGCCAAATGCTTTGCCAAACAAAATACCAATTTTCCACAAATTAACGCGATTATAGAACTTTTAATGTGAATGTCTATACGCATCCCAGCTCCCAGTGTGTCTCAGCTCTCATTCTAACTGTGTATAGGTGCACATTGTAGCGGTCGTCGCTCACTCAGTGAAAAGGAAGAAATTCAATTGGAAGTTCCAGTTTGAGTTCTGTCGAAGAAAATTGAACACAACAATTGAAAATAAAGTTTTTAACAAGTTAGTGTTTCCATCTTGGAGCGAAAACTGCAAAACATTTTCCCTCAATTCGTTGTTGCTCAATGCAATAAAAATTGGTTCGGTTTTTTTTTGTTGTTTTGTTTTGTTAGTTGGTTAAGGAGGGCACCCCCCCGCTTGTGCTGCAATATAAACATTCCGCAAATAAACCAACCCCCTCTTTTTTAATACCTATGGTACATCATTCGGGTTGCCCTCCCTCCCCTCCTCCCCTTACAAATCACGTAAACAAACTGATGAATAGGCGATTTTAATTACTTTCTGCTTGGCACAAGTATCGAATGTTTGTGTATAGGAATATTGTTGTGGAAGGTAATAAGCATTTCGACAGAACAACTGTTTGTATACAACCCTCATCCCCTCAGCCTCGATAATAAAAAGTGTGGGTGATGGGAGAAACTGTAGTGCATCCCAAACACATTGAAGGACAAGTGAAAGCTTGTACAACTATAATAGCCGGGGACTTTATTTCGTGTCAGACTTTTCAACTCTTCGCGGTGCGGCGATTATATACAACGCTTTTGCACTGATGAAGAGCTTTCTCCGACGTCTGTTAATTTGTTGTTCTTGTTGCTATGTGTTGCAACACTTTGGCAAGTCACCACACACAGTTGAATATGCGGCAGACGACTGACGAATTAATGAATGTTGTACATATGTTGCGTGATTTGCTATGTGTACGTTTAACAATTCACAATGACTGGAAATGAAATTAGAAAAAAAAAAAGGAGCAAAAGTAGATAGACACTTTTTGGATGTGAAACAGGGTGGGATTAATCATCCACCCACATTTTTGGCGAGACGTGGTCTTTTCTATTTGTGTACACATTACATTGAGATGGTCCGATCTTGGGCCCCTACCGCATACACCACAGCTCAGCCCAACATTTCATCAAATCCGCAAATACTTTGCAGACTACTTCAATATACTTTTCGCTGTTACATTTACGGGCGGCTAGGACGCTTTCTCGTCTATAGTACATTTAGTGTTGGTGTGTTTGTTGTTAAGTGCCGACTGCCGGGGCAACATTGGAATCGAGCACAAACAAGCGGGGTTAGTTAAGGAATTGATTCGATTGAAATTACACTCTTTTGGGGAAAGCAATCTTTCTAATGAATCGCTTTTCAAGTGCTGCCGGCTATAGAACAATTAATTTCTCGAAATTTTAATTGAATTTCTGTAAAACTGTTTCAACGCGCAAGCAATGTTTGTATGTTTTGTTTATGTATTTTAATTTGTAAAGTGGCTCAATTACTTTTAAAGGAATTCTCGAGTTTCTTCCGAAAGATGAAGATACGGTTCTTTTAACGTATATAGACAAGGCAAAGCTTTAGAAAGTTTTTTAAACAAAATATATTGATATTTTGCTGCTATTTGCGCATATTTATGTTTTTATTTAACATTTTTTTAATGGTTTTTGGTTTCAAGATGAATTCTAAAGATATATTTGAATTTGTTGTCATGCTATAGCCTATAACGGAATTTTTGTTCACGTTAGTTTAATTAAATTTCCAGCAGTGTTAGGCATATTTTATGTTTAAATTAATTCGCCATTAAAATTATTCAGAAAATTATGTTTATTGAATTAAATAGAAATAAAACATATATTCGTTCCTATAATACCAAGGGGAGTCCCTTTATAAAAGGGCAATTTGGACACTTAAAACCAATAAAGTATTAATTAATTAAATCTTACTATAAGTAAAACAAATTTTAAGTGCTCCACAAAGGGCTGTCTGAGCGTGTTAAATAGTCTGTGGTAATTTACTTTATTTAGTGGTAATTTTGATGTAATTTCTAAAGTATTTCAATTTAATTCCGGACTCCCTGAAGCGTTCGTCCCGGATGTTGTAGTAAAAAATCTTTTCTAACGTTACAATTTGTACCAAAACCTATACAAATATCATAAAAATATCAGTCCAAAAATCTTGGTCATCATTTTCCAAGAGTGATGGCGCCACTTCTGCAAAGAAATTGTTTTGCTACATATTTTAACAGCCAATATCTCAACCAATGTATAACGGTTGAAAATAAATTTACCGCAAATTAAATTCGTGAGAATTTATTACAAAATTTGAAAAATTTTCGTAATTTTAATCGAATTAAATTAATCACGAATTAAGGCTATGCTTCTGGACAAATTTCAATTGTTTTAATCAAAAATAACAGTTTTCATATTTTTAAACGGTAAATCGAGTTCAAACCTAAACGGTAATTTACTTGCAACCAAATGTAAAATATTTTAGTGCGTGGGTGCTGCCACTACTCACCAGCGGCTGGTATTCAATACTCCATTGTGTACATCTGGTGAGAACTGAAAATCCCGCTGCGTAAGTAATCTTATAATAATAAAATAACAATTAACAGTACAAAAGTCATTGTGAAGTGAGTGAATCAGACAAATTGTTGAGAAAAAATTGCGATCTTTCATTTGCTATACGAATTAAAGCTATAAGTTCCGTATTACTATTAAAATTAAGTATCTCAACTACTACACAATAGTTGAAAATAACATATAGAAAATGTCATCTAACGGTAGTACGGTTGTGGCAGAGCCACCTGTGCCACCTGCCATACCGCATAAACATAATTCATCCAACGCAGTTGTCTCAAAAAATAGTTTCGAAACCGTCTTGTTGCTCTCAAACGAATGCATGTGGGCATCTACGCACTTCGATCTACATCGCACCTGTTATTTATCCCGTGTGTGTCAACACAGCCTACCAAAGGCAATGCAGTTTTATGAAATAGACGCCGTCATCCAGGAGGGTCCCACTTGTGGCTTCGCCGCCATTGCGATGCTTTTGTCATCGCAACCATCAGCGCAGGAACTTATTACGGAGGCAATGCGTCGTCAGCTCACACTCAATGGTGAAATGTTTAGTGCTGCCGATTTGTTGGAGATGGTTCAATGGGGATGGGATCAACACAAAACAACATCGTCTGATGACACCAGCGTCAATAAAGTTACAATGCAACTGCATGAGGGTGAACTCAATTGTGATTATGTGAAAGAGAAGCTAACACATGGTGCATTCATCCTTGTGGCGTATCCTTTTTGAAAAGTTTGATGTGGGAGAAAATGGAATGGAATTTCTGTTTGAATTGTGTTGTGTCTCATTCATAACCTCACGATGTACAAGCTGCGGCGGCTGTTTTTGTGCGTCTATAAATAAGAATGCCCTTGGCGCTGCTTTTTATAAGAGCTCTATTTTTAGATACCGCGAGTACATTGAAGCATAATGTGTTGTTGTTTTTGTTGTGTTGCCTTGTGAAACGCAGACACGAGGTTCATTGCATATTATTATAATGTGTGGCACATGTGTGGAGTCTTTGAATAATTGAAGCATCCAAGATTGCATTCATGACTGACCTTTTCATGCTGCATGTTTACATTTTTCTTTTTTGGCTTCTTTTTTTTGTTGCACTTTTGATGTTAGCCTAGTTTTTCCCATGATTCGCCACACTGATTCATTGTTGTGCTCGCAATGAAAGCAACAATTTCTATTTGTTTCATGCTTCACGCAATCATTGTGGAATGTCATTTGAAAATAACTGCGACTTACGAAGCAACTGCGTTTATTTTTAGGTGGTTTCCAAAAATAACTCGTCACTTGAAAATATGCGTGTTGTTCCTTAACTAGAGAACTATGTTTATCCCCTATTAAATCACAGGTACGATGCGGATGTCGATCATCGGCCAACATGTAACAAAGGTCACAGGGCGCATTGGGCACTAATTGTGGGCTATCTGATTGACAATGGCAATAATGTAAGATTGTGTTCATTACTTAAATTTTGGCTGCGTAACTTCCGATGGAATTCATTGTTAAAATGACGGGAGGAGGCCTCATTCTTTCTTTATTCGTTGTTATCTGATAAGTTTTATTATTCACAGTTCCACGTCTTTGCACGCCACGGAAAAACCGAAAACATGAGTCTTTGGAATATGGAAAGTCTCAGTGCTAGCAATTCCAATTTAGTTGAATTTGTCCAACCTAGATCACATCTTGAGAAAACATTTCGTCTGCCACCTGGAGGAATAAATGGGCCTAATGGAATATGTAGCAAGGCTATAATTATTGAAGGATTTCCGTCTACAAATCTAATCGAATTAAACGACTTTTAGTTCTAACTCAAATTTTTTTTATTTAATTATTAAACATTTTTAATTATCAATCTTAGATTTTTTATTCTTGTTATTATTACTTTCTATTTTGATCACAAATTTGTAAATCCACGAAAAAGCTGCCAACATTCTTTGTTTTTCTTTTACTTCCTCCTTTTGTTAATATGTCCTGTATTACCATTCAGTTTAATTTTTAATGTAACTCAATATACATGTGAGCTTATTGAGTAAGTTCAAGAATTAATATTTTTATTACTTTAGGTAGTTACAAATTAAAAAAATTGTACAGAACAATTGAATTTAAATATTTAGAAGTGTAAGATAATGTACTGATGAAATGTAAATCAATCAAAATTGAAGTTCACCAACAAATTGTTATCAATATTTTTATTGATAACTGATAAGTATTGTTGAATTTTTAAATATTTTTGTGAATTATTAAAAAATAATAAAAATAAATAAATTGCGCCATTACTTATTTTTGGCCAAACAAGTAAAATATTATATGTAGCTTTGTATTTTTTGTTCAATTAATTTCATTCAATAACGATCCTTTTATACGCACACTTAACCGAAGCAGCTTTTTAAAATTATTTGCTTTATTTATTTAAATTGTGAGTGAAATTTATTAAAATTAAAATAAAATTTTCACTCATGCTAGTACAATAATGATTAGCTGCAATCTAAAACGTTCTGCATTTTTAAACAAAAACGATATAGCAAAAACGAAGCTTACCATTTTTACCACAAAATTTTAACAACAATTTCCAATATTTTGTGCAATCATTTAAACAATTAAAATGAATACAAATTTTTCCAATAAAATTTCTTCAAGTATTGTACAAACAAGGCCGATCCGATGCTTTTAATTCGCTGATTAATTTTTTAAATTTAGAAACGCAAAATATATGTACTCTTTTTTTATAACAGCGCCTACAAACAATTATTATTATTTTATTGAACAATTGCAAATTTATCTTTTGCTCCATTTCTTTTAAACCTCAAAATTTTCATTAATCTTAATAATATTATTGTTTTTTTATTAATGTATTTAATTTAAATGTCTGCATTAATAATAATTTATGCCAACTATTTCTAATTATTATCGTTTATTACTTTTAATTACTTGTTCACTGAATTTATGTTTTTGTTTAATTTTATTCATTTTTGCTTCTTTGTTTTTTCAATTTTTATAATAGTAATAATAATAATAATAATATAATATTTAATCACAGCAAACACTTAGTACAGTCAAGCTTTTCGGGGGCGATAAATGTGTGTATGTTTTTTAATGTACTTATATCAATTAAAAATTAATTATTATTATGTTTAATATGTATATTCCATTCACGATAATATTATGACTTCATAATTTATGCTACATGCATTTTATTATCTCACCACCTCCCCGGTTTGTCTTGATTTCATTTTAATTAAATTTTTTCCCCTTGTTTCAGATTACACATCGAATAATGTTTTCTTCAATTAATTATATTATTTGTTACAACACAACTATGCGCAGTAATAGTTTATCCTCTTATGGTGAGTGTTTTTATACATTTATTTTTTAAATTATTAATTTAGTAATATGTCATTCGTTAACTACTATTGAGTTTAATTTAATTTTGTTTACAACTATTTTAATACCAGTCAATTTGAATAAATATGTGATGTTAAGTCCAATGATATAAGCATCACAAAATTATAATTAAATTAAAATCAATTTGAAAAGAACACATTTTTTAATTATTATAAATAATTTTTTTATGATAATTTTCTTTTGTAGAATTTTAACTGCCATAATATAGTTTTTTTTTTAATTCATTTCTTTAGTTAAACACGTTTTTATTGAACAATTCAACTTGAAATAAATTAAGTTAAGGAAAAATTTTGGTATGTACTTAATTTTGTGCATTCAATTGCTTTTTTTAATAACAAAAATTAATTTTGTTGTTATAAAACTCTCAACAAATTTTAACTTTCAACATAATATAACATTTTTTTTGTTACATAAATCCAATTAATTATTATTATACAAAAAATTAATTCATTTCAAAATGTCTTAAAAATTTTTATTTACCGTTTTTTCTATTAAATAATTAATTAACTCCACAATTTAATAATCCAACAACATTGACTTAATTCAAAATGAGTTACCGAAATTCCTACAACAAATTGAGTTTTTTAAATACTTTTTTTTTTACTCTTCAATATTTTATTGTGATTATAATTTCCTGTTTAATATTTCATTCACTTAATTTTTAATTACTATTATTTTATAATGAACATTAATTCAATGCATTCTAGTAGTTGTTAATCATATTTTTATTTACAATAGAAATTGGAACAAAATTCATTTGCATTTATTATTGCTTTTAAAAATATAAATTTATTTAATTAATGCACTTAAATTATTAAGTGTGATACATTTTCGTTGCAATTTTAACAAAACATATTATAACATTGTGTGTCATATTTCAATTGCGAAAAATAACTCAATTCCATCATCTCTGTGTTTGTTGATGAGTGAAATCAAATAGAAACTACGCATGACAACATGTTTCTGCTTCAAGCAATTTAGACAACAATTTCCATATGCGCCTTTATTTAACTGATATACGTTGTTGTTATTGGTTTTGTAACACATTTGTCTGTTTTTTGTTATTTTTTGTATAAAGAATTTTCGTTTATCTGCTACGCTTTCGTGTGATAACACTGCCCCATTTGTAATGTATGTGTTTAGTTGTTATATAGTTTCAAATATGCGAATGTTTTTACAAATATTTTGCTTCCTTTTTAATTTGTTTCATCAGTCCAGCAGTAATTTAGATATGTCGCTTCATTGTTGCTTCGATATAACATCATTCGATTAATGATTTTTAGTATGATTTAGTTTTTTAGTTACTCCCATTTCAAATTAAATAATTATGCATTAACATTATATACTTCCGAATGACTTAACGACTTAATTCTTAACGAATGACAATTTAATTTCATTATATGATATATTGTTTTTGTTAATCAAATTCAACATTATTCTACGATTAAATTTCTTTGATACTGCGACATTTATTCAATGTGTCTCAATTTTTAGATTATTTTTGTTTGTTTAATTTAAAATACAACATTCATTTGCAATCTCTCATTGTAATTTATTGTTTTTAATTATTATAATTATGTGACTACAATCAACAGGACATTAATCTCATTTTTATTTAAACAGCATGTAGCAAATGCAGCAGTCAATGAAACAATAATTAATAACTGCAGTTTATGCATTTATAGTTATATAGGCCAGTCATTTATTTAACTAAAATGGTGATGCTATTTTGAATGACGTTTCGCACTTATTGATATCAATATAAATATGAAATTAATGACCAAATTAACCTAGAGTGTTTTGTTTTTAATTACTAATATTATAAATTTTAATGGTGGCTGTTAATTTCAGCTAGTACGGTCATTTAAATTTTATTTTGAACAAATTTTTTTGTAGATTTTAAGTCAATGATGTCAATAAATAATATGACTTAAATTTTTTTAATTTAAATTTTGAAATTGCATCACAATTTAATTATTTTGGACATCCATAAGCCTTAAGCTCTTAGAATTTGCGTATTTGGTTATTCAAAGCCAATGCAATAACATCAAAAGCAAAAGAAAAACTACCCCCGATTTATTTCTCAGTCAAAATCAATAATGTTTAACCAATTATTGACTAATTGAGTATGTATTTGTTTTTGTTACTTCTAGACACTGAATTATTAGCAATTGGTATTGTTTAAATATTTTTTTTATATTGAATAGATATTATTGCGATTTAATACATCACCTACAATTATTATAATTATTAATATATGTCAATATGTGTGTGTGTGTTGCATTATTTTTATTGCATTATTTCAACCTTATGCTAATGAGTAATATTGGGTAGTTTATCGACAGCATAATAAACACAAACATAAAACGGTACGTTAACTTGAAATGACTAGGTTAAATCAGACGGCACCAATGGTATACCAATTAGGCCAACTGGGAAATTTTTCACATGTGTCTGCCATTGTGATGACAATTGGAAGAATTTCACTCCAGTCCATTCTGTTCCATCGATGTATACTGTTGAGCATTATATAAATTCATTTAATATCGACTCAATAAACATTATCGTGGTTTAAAAATTTTAAAAATCTCACCACCACCACAAAACATAACTACAAAGCCTTTTAAAAATCGCAACTGCGTTTTTAATTACCTCGTAATGGAACTGGATGTGATTGCTTCGGCGAGCATATTAATCGTGCCACACCTTCAACACATTGCTCCTTCTCCATTTCGCGATCCTTTTCCTTTTTCTTGCCCAGTCGCATAACTGCAATAAAAGGAGATGGGGGGGGGGGCACGAATATAACGCACAACACCCATTGTTAATCTTTTGGCACGCAAGTAAAGTCACAAAAATACAAACAATGTATGGAGGAATCCCTACTTTTCTGTTTCTTCTCCTTTGTAGCATAGCTGACGGTGAGGCCGTTTGAAATTTCGCCAGACTGTGGGAACGGCGGCAATCTCCACACCTACAAAATGTTTAAAAAAACAAAAAACAAATCAAACAATTCAATCAATCACCATCAAACATCAGACACGTGTGGTGCCTCTTGTTGTTGCACGCCTAAAGGCCAATCAACTTCAATTTCAATTCTCACTCACCTGTAGGCTTCTGAATGTGCTTTTAATACTGTTTTTGCCTTGATCCGTTCCTTTGGTCTGATTTTTTTCCTTGTTATCACCACTCGGTCGCATCAGTGGCCAATAATCAATCTGCAACTCAAGTGGTTCTTGTGGGGGTTGAATTGGTGTGCTTGGTGGCAATGGTGGACTGATGCGACCACTGAGCGGTGGTGAACTGGACAACAAACTGCCACTGGACATCTGATATGGCGATGACACGTTCTCATCAAAATCCAGCGACAATTGTGGACCATCAGCACACAATATGCGTACATCCGACACAAATGGCACAAATATTTGACACGAATCCTCATCCTTGTAGTTGACCATCGCCTCGGCAATGGGTATTTGTGTGCACGGTCCGGCTGTGTGCAGATAACGTTGCACGCGATTCGTTATCTCAACAATATCAGCCTTGGTTTGGGATTGATCAACATTAGCGGCACGCTCACACAATTGCTGCCAATTGTCGCCGCTGAACATTGCCGCATACGACATATCGATGGTGCTCAAGTAACGTGATATAACACTGGAGCCTATGCAGCATTGAAATATGGAAACAATTATTAATTATTGTTGCGCAACACGGATGGTATTTACTGCAAAACAGATAACCATGACCCTTACCAATAGGAACAATATAAAATCGAATATGATTCACCCAGTCGGGTGGTCGTACGCCGAGTAGATCCACATAATGTCTGAGGACGGCCCCTTGGAGCCAGTCACCACCCAGCAGCAAAACTTTAATTGTGGATGGTGGTTTTGCGGTGGAATTGCAGCTGCACGAAAATAGAAAAAAAAATCAATGAATTAATTACAACCCGGAAGAATTAAAAGAAAGCAGCTTACTATTTTTGAATTTTGTTCATTAGCGCCTGCAGCACAGCCTTCACCTCGGCTGTATTTTGTGGTGAAAATGATGGCCGCAATGACGACGCCAACAATGGCGATAATCGTGCGGCCAACAATCCACTAATCGGTTCCGGTGGTCCAATAAGTGTGACCACATCTGGCAGTGCAGCTTCCTCGGTGGCAAAAGTGCGTGACAACTGTTCGAGCAGGGATTTGCGAGGCTCAACATTAGTGGGGGAGAGACATGTCTCCAGGGAGGACTTTGGCTCTGTGGAGAAACTTAACGATTGTTGTTTCTTTTTGTTGTTGCTGGTGGGCATATTGCTGCTGGGTGTACGAAATAGACGATTGCGGCGATCATTGAGGGACTCCTTTTCGCGGGGTGGGCTGCCTGTGTTTTGGGGATCGGAATTGGGTGCGTCGGGGTCTGTGTTGCCGGCACCACCCTCATTGCCGCTGCTATCATTTCGCCAGTCACTTCCTTTTTCTGTGTATATTTTTATGTACATAACGAAATGAGCAAACACAATTTGAAGCAAGTGATTAGATTAAATGTTTTGTTTTTTTTTTTTTTGAGGGGGCGTCACAATGACATCTATATTTAATTGAAGGAAAAATAGGAAGCATGGCTAATTTATATAGCTTTTTTGATTTATGAATAAACAATAGTAATTATTTTAATGTATTCCATTCAAAGCACACATATAATTTGAATAATTTATAAGTTGCAACTTATATGTAAATATAAACAAATAAGCGTTGAAAGATTATGAGAATAAAATGTCCTTCACATTGACATCATAATTAAATTCACGCTCAAATCAATGGTCCGCCTAGTTTGATTTGAGAAATTACTTTTAGTTGCTATGTAATTGTTCAAAAATACGACGGTAATGACCACTAATATCGCTGAAGCCGTAATTGTATCGAGAAAATATTGTAGACTTATTAATTGCACAAAAGAAAACGGCGTGTGGAATCAAAAATCAAAGAACCAAAATAACGCGACTGAATCATTGTTATGAAACGTGCAATGAGCAAAAAAAACGGCACATTGAATAATAATTGGGGAACGAAAAAAACACGCTTAAATTAATTGACGCCCAGTGGAATAATCGAAATTGGATGAGTTACAATAACAAGATGTGATTTAATCTGTGGAATTTTACTTCATTAGGCGTATAAATAGTTAAGATGGTATTAAGCACTTAAATAAACTAGTCATCAAGTGGACAGTTTAAATTCCCATTTATGTTCAATGACTTTTGAATTAATTCCTTCGTCAAAAATATTAAACTAAAATAAAGTTTACTTAAATGTTCTGCGGAATTTTAAGGACCTTTTGTATTTTATTGTAGTACATTTACTTAATTGGGATTTATGAAAGGAAATAAATTAGGTTAATTCAAATGAATCAGCCTAATTGCAATCAACTTGTACAACGTACGTATTGTAATGATATTCAAATTAGTATGAAGAACATTAAATCTGAAAGCAATTAAATTATAGGCAATTAACACACGTCGTCTTGTCGCCACTTCACATCAGCAAAATTGACATACACACGAACTAAGCTTTTATCTGTTTTTCTTAATGACACATCAATTCAAAATGTGAGTCTTATTAAATTAATTGGCGTGCAAATACGAAGATTAAATTCTCTAATTTATAATGATCATTCGCACCTATTTAATCAAAAGCTTAAGCACTATAATTACAACCAATATGCATAACAACATTAAGCATCCTCCTCTCACCAATTCGATAACATCTGTTTATTATTTGGCCTTATAAATTAGGTATGATAAAATTGATGATCAATCGACAGCCGGCAATTTTCCATTCAGACACAATAACGATTGAAAAACATTTGCCAGACAACACAAAATATTAGAAATGAAAAACGTGCTCACCTAACTTTCATACACAGCACCGCATAAAATATGATCAACTGGTGAAACGAATATTGTTGCTTACAATGCTGTGTGTCTGTGCAGTAATAATTTATGGATCACAAATCAAATTGGATAAACAAAAAGAATTCGCGTTTTCACGAATTGTTTATAAGTATGTAACATGTGTGAGCTTTGGGGGGAGGTCGGGGAGTAGTCAAAAGTAAAATAGTGAAATTGGCAATATTCAGTTCAGCTTGAAGTCAATCGTGTTTTATTATTCATCTGTTTAACAATTTGCAATTTTTCACACAACAACAAGAATGAGCACATTAATTGGATGCTTAAAAGATGGTTGAGATGTTGCAATATTTTTTTGTAAATTTTACAAAAAATTGTGCTGATTTGTCATCATGATTTGAAGCAAATTCAATTTAGTTTAGTCGCTTTTTTATCTTGAAATCCATAGGATGACATGCCAAAAATGCGAACATGAAGTTTAAATTTTCTGTAGTGACACACTGGAAATGACTAAATCAATTTACCGCAACGTGTATGCAAATTGAATGAATTCACCCACCCGTGTCAAAATGATTGTACACCATACAGCAGATAAAATCGCCACTGCCTGATGGTGGAAATTACAGCAATTTTCTATTTAAACATCCCCTCCCCCCCCCCCCCACCTCACTCCACTCCACACACACGCTATGCCACCATATGAGCAAAGCTTTAAATATTAAGCGCTTCAAATGAATTGATAGTGTTTGTTTTCGTTTGTTTGATGCCGCTCTCTGCTAATTCCATTTGGTCGTTAATAAGGTTAGCCTCTATCATGGATTCTCCCCAACTTATATGCATTCATCTTTGGAATATTATTGGCACGTTTTAATGTTTATTTTTAAAGAAATGGTAAAATGGCAAGAATTTTGTGCGTTATTCAAGTTTTAAAGTCAACATTTGGATTGTTTAGTTATTCATTTATTTTTATTTTCGTTTTTATTAATAAATTTGTATTTATTTGAGCTGGATTTAGTAAAATAGTTACTGAGTTTTTGAAATGCAACCTTGCCCTAAAAAGCATGAAGTTGCAAAATAAATTTTTTAATTAAACAGTTTTTCCTAATAACAAAAGTCAACGAAAATTCACATCAACTAGTTGGGCACAAATGCTTTTCTATTGCAGCTTTCATGATGTTCGTTCAAAGGAATTTATTAAATTAATTTTCCACGTAATTTCCTTTTAAGTATTCACAGGAAAGCAATGTTTTGAGAAAATACTCAATTAGTGCAAAACAAATTAATTTTAAGAATTTACAAAAATCGATTCACATGAAAGTTTATATTAAAACGATATTTTGCCAATTTTACGAATTAAAGTTCGTCCTTATTGGAATATTTCCTATGTGCAAGGAAATTCAATTTAAATAACGGATGTCTCCATTTTTAAATTCTGTAGATTTGTATAAAATTTCAGCTGTGTAAAAAAATGTGGGGTGGATTATTTTATAGACCGGAAATTGTTTTCATAAAATCAAAAGTGTTTTCAAAATGTGTGACCTTTTGCTTTATATTTTTCCTGAATGACACTTCGTTATTTTGCATAACAAATTTTTGTATTTTGTGATTTGTTTTTAAAGTTCTTGAAGTTATTTTTTAATAATTAAAAAAAAAAACAAGGATTTCTTAATACAGAAGAAGGGCATTCAGTACCTTTAGGTCTTTTTTGTAATAAAAACGCCATATTTTAGGCAATTTTTAACAATTGGGTAACTCACAAATTGATTAGGGACTTTATTAAACTTCCCCTTTATGTTAAACAAATTTGTTAGTGTCAAAAAGGATAAACTCAATTATTTTGAAAAAACAAAATAACAAACTTCTCTTTGAAAATAGATTTTAACACGTAACATCCTCATAATGAAATTATTGAACTGATCGGCGCGTATATGTAATAACAAAAGCCGCCTGAATAATAAAGAATAAGTCCAAAGCCATGCTGATTCCTTAAGGACACGTCCGTTACAAATTGCCACACGAGACTATCCGCATAGTTACACTTATTTTGCCTTTTAGAAATATGCCGCAAACATTGTCGTATATCGACGAACGACGATGACAATAATATGCTTCCTTTGAAATGACATCTTAAAGACGACGCACTATAGCGAAAACTAAAATCGTTAAACATTAACATACAATATACTTCTATTTTTCTCTTCCTCATGTTGATAATGTCCATGCTCAATGCTCATCCACACGCAGCAGTAGGCATAGCGGGAAGCGTGTGTGACTAAGCCATGTCACGATACCAATAAACTCGGGAATTTTATTTCTCAACAGATGCTCACACAAGCATACAGTGCGTAATTTCCTTCTTATCGTGAAGAAGCGGATGAAAAAAACGTTTTGTGCGCGAAATTTCAACAACAAAACAATCTAACAAAAAATAAAATGGGGAAAAGAAAGAATAAAACGTTAAAAAAAGGGAAAGAAACGCACGTCCGCCGTCACGTCAACATGATTCGTCTTTGATACAATAAACATTCAATACAAGACCGGTGAATCTATCATCAGATAACAAAAGCAAGCATACACACATTTTTTCTATTAATCCTTTTGACATATTATGTTGAATTTAAAGACAAACTGATGTCTTCCGTCTTTAAGTGTAATATGGGGACGACATCCCTTAACAGTTAGTATGTGCAAATTGCCGCCATATAAATAAAGATAGGGTTGCGGTTATTTAAATGTATTTAAAATAAAACAAGCTGTATTCCAATTGACCATTAGGTTCGAATGGGATGTGAGAAAAAAAAAAATCTTCTATTAATGACTATAATTTAAAATAATATGTGGAATTCGAATTCTCCCCGTTCCACCCACTTAACGATGACTGTATCGAGCTGCCGCTGCTGGTTAGCATTAATTCCATTTGAAATGAATAGCAATCAATTTTCATAGTTCGCATTTATGGGGAAAAAAAACACACACATCAAGCGCTTTAAATACTTTGGGAAAATGGGAAATGCGGCTACGTGCGAGGAAAAATAAAATAACATGTAGAATGACGATTAAACATCAAAATTGTTATTTAAATGTTGCGACTTTCCGCATTTTGCGTTGAGCAAGCTCAATTTATTTTTAAAACCACCAATATTATATGTTTTTAGCATGTTTGTGTGATCTACATATTAAATTCGGATGCTGTTTTTATATTATGTAGCTACTCGGGGTTTTCAGATGACACTTTTTGTGATGTGGAAATTTAATGCAGTGAAGTGAGGAAGATATTCTTACCATGAATCATTTAGGAAATGTTTTAATTGATTGTGAAATAGTAAACAATGTTACGTTTTTTAATTAATGGCCTCTGTATTAATATGTTGGTAATTAATGTCGTGTTTTTAAATAAAGTCTTTTAAAATGTTGTACAGGGGGTAATTAAATAGCACACAAACCAAAAGGATTTTCACATTTGAATTAATTAAAAATATAAAGGATCCGATTTTGTGGAGCCATTGTATACTTTTTGACCTACAAAAGCTTTAAAACACAATTAGCAAAATAATTTCACACCATGATTTATGTTACAAACATAAACTGTAAAATCTAAGCTCACGGTATAAGTACTCCTTCCAGTCTGCACGCAGCTGAAGTACCTTTTCATAAAGTCGAGCTAAATTAAAATATTTTGTATAACAGCACGAAGCAATTAATTCATTTCTTTACAGTATTTTAATATTATACAAAAGCTGTACACACACATACACTTTTCAATGAATAACAACTCATAAATGTTAAAATGGTGTAGAAAATGTTAGCGAAAATGTGACACTTAATAACTTCATCCCCCCAATTTTTTTTTGTTATTCCAATTTTGTGTTTCCTTTTCATTCTACGTGAAAAAATTCTCCGGAGACAATATCGCGCATTGCGTGTGTTTCGCTTGTTAAAGTCTCATTCAAAGTCTTAATATACACACATTTTGTTTAATCGTTCTCGATTCAAGTGTAATTAAAATGTACCAGCGGTTGCATACACTTGAAAGTTTTTTTTGTGTATTTTAAATACCATTTTTAACGTTTCTTTGGTTTGAAAGATAATTGTTAAATAATTTAGATTAAATCCTAGCTTTTATTAAAGTTAAAATTGACTACATTTATATTCTTTATAAAACGCCTAAATTTAGTTAATTGCAATACAATACGGCGCATTTTATTAAGGAAATTAAAACCTTTTTTTGTCTTAATTACTGCTAAAGAAAACAATAAACTAAATTTTTAAATAGGGTCACGATCTTTTGATGTGTTGTCAAGAATTACAAATAAAAACAGATATGCTTCTAATAAACTTTTTACTGATTGTGTGCTTCTTCATTTCTAACTACATAAATGGGGGCAAAATTCAACCAAATGTTGCGAGAGCACACATTGTGCAAAATGTAATGCGAAAAAACCAAACTTGTAGAATTTGTGTTACCATATGGCGAACGCAACATTATAATTGTTTTTACAAACGCATATTAGCGTGGCAAGCTCATTGACTTTGAAGCAATTAAAGTGTGTGCAAATAAATTATCTAAATTTAAAGTTTTTAAACGAAATACTTGTTGGTGAGCTTGAAAATAAATTATTTTGAAAATTTTTATTTAAAAAATTACTACTTCTCTATTAAAAATTTGCTGTACAATTTAAATTTATTATTACAACCATTATATAGTTACTGATCATTGCCTCTTCGTCTTTTTGGTGATTAAGGGGTTTTTAATAAATCAATGTGAAAAGAAGGGGTAAAAGTTGTGTACGTTTTTCAATATCTTTTTATTTTTAATGAACATAAAAAAAAACAAACCTGGAGTCGCTGAATTAGGCGATTTCTTCTCGCTTCCTGTGTCACGCTTTTCGGTGGACTTCTTCTTGCCATTGGCCTCTGTAAAATTTTGAGTTGAAAAAACAAAAAACAAAAAAAAAACATTTTCAAGCCATGCACATTTAAAGTATAATATAAGTACTAATTCTATACGAAATAAAATTTGTTTTGATTGTTATTCTTTGTTTTGATTTCATTGCGTATTTTTTCCTATTTATTTTACTGTTTTGCCATGGGGAGAGCATTCAATAAGTAATCTCTTGAATTAAATCTATGAGCCATTTATTGAAGGAAGCACTTCAAAAATACAATAAAATCGTTGGCCATGGTTCAGTAATATAGCATACAGTCTTTAATTGAACAAAACGAGCACGGCTTTTTCGATTTCTATACGAAATACAAAACAGTTAGTACGTATTTGAATTACAACATTTGTTTTTGAATATGTATATTTAAGATAACAATCAAGTTTTGATTAGCTTTCGAAAAAAAAACACAAAGGCGCCATAATCAATTTAATCTTTCAATTTGATTAATCGGCTTAATTACTGAATCTATTTTTATATTTAAAAAAAAGAAGATATTTACTGTATGTATGCTTTACGACGACAGCAATCCGTTATGGTTGTTACTCATTCATTTGTTGCACGTTCCAACATTCGCAATTTATCTTCAATGTGCTCGTTTGATGTCCGAAAACAACAATTAATTCGCCACACACATCAAAACATCATCCTTTTGACTTAAGCAAATAAATAAACATGGCAAGATTACCGACTGAATGCTCATTGCTGATTATTAAAGCAACATTATGACAGTGATGTTTTACAGAATGAAAATACAGTTGGGAAATGTCTTTTGATCATGAAAAAAGGAATTAAAGAAAATTACTTAATTTTTGATTTAATTTTTGAGGAATAAAATTAGACGCGCGTACTTTTTTTTCATAAAGAAATTAAGCTTTCGCAAATGAACTTAACAAATTATACACATAAATTATATTATTACCGCAGATACATGTAACGAAAATAAAAGCTTTCATGCGCCTTAACCATAAATTATAGCCGACTGATTGACACTGAAATTATTGATTAAACGAATTAAGGTGTGAGTAGGCAAGAGAAGGGAAGATAAATGATATTCATGCGGCGCCTTAAGAAGCGAAGTAAATGTAAGCATTGCTCTATTGAAAAGTATGTTTATAATTTGGCCGATTATTACATAGAAGCAATGAATGTTTTTATTTCTGGGACTGCTCCACCCACAATGACTCACCACCAATTAGACTGTCATGCAAAGCGCTTCGTGAGTTTGAGAAAAATGGTCTCAATGATGGTTTTGGCGTTGAACCCACAGACAAGCTGTCCATGTCGGGACACGAGTCATCGCCCTCGCCACACGAAAATTCATCCAATTCTTGGAAGAATGCGTCCAAATCTTGTCCACTGCGTAGTGCGCCCGAACCACGATTATTTCCAATTCCATCCATTTCATCTGGGACCTTGAATCGTTTCAGTAGAGCAACAATTTTTTGCTTAAAATTTCGCTGCTGAAATGAAAATATTTGCAATTAGTCTCAGTTCTTCAACACACCGACTTAAATTTGAGAAACAAAATTCCATTACCCGACTTATTTTCGCTCGAGATCCCTTTTCTTTGATATTCTCAAACTCGCTATCACTATCCACCGGATTAGCACCCAACGCACCATCCTCACCCTCCTGCTCACCTCGCTCCAATTTGCGATACTTTCTTAAATCTCGCTTCGCATAGCCCGCACTGCCACCACCACGTTCGCCACCCATACCGCGACCCTTTTCATAGCCGAGTATGCCATCATCATTCTCCTCGCCCGAACTGAACTCCTCATCCTCGTCACTGTACTCATTCACACGATCCGCCATCAATACTGAATTGTTGTTCTTATTGTCATGATCCACCGGTATCGAGGACACACGCTCCGCACGCAATGTCGCCAAGGGCGCACCAGCCCTACCCGCTTTCGCCGTAGTCGAAATCAGCTCGACTGTCATGTCCATGGACTTTTGCAGCACAGCGTCCATCCGGATGACACCCTCGGCCAGTGTTTTGTAGCCAAGTATTGTGCGTGTTTTGTATTTCTTGCGACGTTGCAACAGTATCAAAAGACGATTACCGTCGCGTTTTATAAAATGTGGATACTGCAGGCTGAAATGCAGATCGAGCTCAGTCTCAAGTATTGGCGGACTATTTAGCAAATTGCCGATCGTTGTTTTCAGACTTGATTGTGCATTCGACCCCATGGATGCGGAAGTGGTGATGGTGGAGACACCATCGCTCGGTGTGATGCAGTGCGGCAGCGAGATTTCGTGCGAGCGTAGTGTTCGCTTGGAGCTTTGCATCTTAACGGCCAACGATAGAGATGTGAGATCGGGTGGAAGTGGTCCGAGGAGTGACAATTTTGTTATTGTCAGTGAGCACAATCTGTGTAAATGAAGAAATAAAAATGTAATTAATATAAATGATAACAAGGGGAGCATTTAACGAAGCAAATTATTAATAATGACATTTATTTAGTAATGTGTGAGGTCTAAATTAGAAGACATGTGCGAAAAGAAGGAATGAATTTTTCCCATTACGATGCGGACACGCTTCTATTCTCTATTCTGAGAAACCTGTGTGAATTTATTCATAAATGGAGAGTGTTTGTTACCTCATTAAGACGCCTTTATTTATTTTTCCTTTCATTAATTATGAATGTTGTACCACTACGAGGTAGAAGTAAGATAAGACAATATAAATTGTCTGTTATTTGTACAGATAAGCGCCTTTTTTCATTAATAAAAATTCTTAAAGACAAAAAAGGGCTATAAAAAATTGACTGCATCAAATAAAACAAATTTAAGACGTTACAAAATGTTGCCAGAAAGACCATAAAGACAAATAACTGAGTTAAATGTCAGAATACTTATTGGTTATTGAGGTAAAAATACCATGACCCATCTCCAAACATAGCCACACTCGTGAAATAATTATTGTGGCTGAGAGCACACATAATACATCGTATAGACCAAAAATAAACCATAACAAACCGAAATGTTTTCACGAAACGTGATGAGGCACCTCCCCACCTGACACGCTTGAACTTGAAAACAAATCAAACCTTTAAAAGATGTACACAAAATTCCTACAATAAGATATTTTTACAATTCTGTAAATCCCATTCCTTTTTAAAACATTTTTAATAATAGAAAACGTAATATAAACAAGCATTTTTTTTAAATAACAAAAAACGCCGCACCACCAAAGCAGACGCTTGAACTTGATGCACGTATCACGTATGCTCGCGATACATTTGTTGTGAACAACAACACAATGCGGGAAGTGGAAGTAAATAGAACATGTTCGTTTGGTTGTAATATGCCCACCACCTGCACAATATAACATAATGTGTGTCGATGTTACATGTTTAAATGCGATTGCGAAATTATTTAAATTTAATTAGCTTATAATTAGAAATGCGACAAAAACAATGGCGCGACTAATTTCGTGATGCCTGTGTGTTTTCGTTTTGCCGCAGCCTTGGTAATTTGAAATTACATGTGGCAAATTAGGGATGCAACTTCATACAAAGAGCTTATTTATAATTTATTTTTAGGATGGGCTGTAATAGTCTGCACAGTACAGTGAGTGTTAATGATGAATATATTGTAGTTTGTTAGCAAGGAGCAACATAAGTAGGACAATTAACAGCTTAATTGTTGTACAGAATTTTAAGTGATTTTAATTGAAATGAATGTGAGGAATTTAATTGATGTTTAATTTTATTTCGTATTTAATTGTCATCAATCTTTTATACTTTTAATGTTTTTTTTATTTTAAATTTTCAATGAATGTGGGTGGTAAATTTTACTTAAAATTTAAAGCTTTACTAAAATTTGTTCCTTTAAAAATTGCTAGATATTAAAATTAAGTCATTTTACAACTCAACTTCATAAATTTTCTTATCGCATAAGAAATGAACGCCAATTAATTGCGAATCCGTTAACATTGTTGATTTCCGGCAAAGCCACAACTAATACAGTTTGTTCCATTGAAGCACCGCCTTCGGCCAAGTAGAACTATAATGTGCTTGAGCTCAATTTTGCATTTTGAAGGGGTAGTTGCAGAACATTGAGTACATCCTCCAGATGTAAACATCAGCAACGTTTAAAAACAATTGAAAACTGTCCCCAATTCCATTGAGTACCATTGAATTAATCAGAAAACGCTTAGTTGCAATCAAAGAGCTTTCTTCCCATAGTCGCTGTCGTATTTGTGTTTGCTTTTCAACTATGCATTGCACTTCCAAACGTGAGGATTAAACACAACAATCATCAATCACTGCAACTGTATTTGAGTACATTAAACATCAAATTAAGATTAAGTACAAACAAAACCAATTGCGCCGCAAGATGCCTGCGGCGATTTGCCGCAATAAAGCTTTTGCACCCTTTTTTTTTTATGTTATTGTTTGACAATTAATTCACGGAGTTGAGTTCGTTCTCGCTGAGGGGTTGATGCAAACAAAATACATAATATGTTTGCATAAAAAATAAAAATGCATGAACAAGAAGCAGTATGAGTGTGCAAGTATACTTCAAAAACATGCTTTTACTTTTTACCATGATAGTATAAAATATAATATCCTTCTTATAATGCGAACCCGCGCCCGCACATCACAACACGTTTGCCATCATCATATTCGCGATGAGCATTTGAGTCTTGTTTTTTAGCACTTTCATTGGTGCTCATTCGGTCGTTTCGCTTTTATCCTCAGTTGTGGTGGCCCCAATTTTGTGCAGGGGCTACACATTATATACACTTGTAGCACCAGCCGCCTTTTTGTGTATGCCTCATCTTGTCACAAAATATTCTTTTTGTAATCTCAACCCCCCTTCCACTCCCTTCCACCCCCTTCACCGCGTGCAAACGTGTTTTCGTTTGCGCGTGTAGGCGAGACCCATCGCAGGCTCCACGATCCAAGTTCCAACCAACAAGGAAAAAATGTTATTTGCACACAAGAGGCATGCAACAAAAACAGGATGGCAAAAATGTATACATCGTCGTATATACTTTTATCGATTTTCTTTCTCTCACCAGATAAATTATATCTGTATGAATGCTTGTACAATGAAAAGATTCCCGATTGCTGCTGAATGTGAAAGGAAGAGCTCAATCGCTATATTATAGATTTATTTCTGCACAGAAACAATCCGGGTGTTGCAAATGTGTGGGAGCTAAATTTATACACATCTTATAGTTATTGTGAAATGGAAAGGAAATTGTGCGAATGATTGCAATGCAATTAGTGGCGATAGCTTTTCAATTTTAATGCCATTCCAGATCGCTTCGTTGAAACGGTTTTGCTTGATATTGCTGCATCTTAAGTAAATTCCAGATTAAAACTATATTATACGACTGATGTAAGCGCATTTTTGTGGAAACTTTTAATTGAACAACGAAGATTTGCATCATTAGAATGCATCTGTTTGTTTGCTTGTTTGTACAGATTGCAGATTTTCCGATTTTCATGGTATGCTTGAAAGGAGATAACGAAACAAAAATTCGTTCTTTATTTCTAACTTGAATTGAAAGAAAAGTGGAAAATGGATGCGGGTACTTGAATACTTCAGAAATGAAATTGACTTAAATAACATATATCAGGTGCATTGCATGGAAAACCAATTTCAAATGCAATTTCCGTTGTGTCAAATTGGAGTGCTTCATTTAAGGATCATGTATAAGTGTGCATATTTGTTGGAAGACCCAATATACTGCGGGATTGATATTTTTAAATCTTAAACATTTAAAAATTTAAAATTGTTTAATGCAAATATTTCCTTTTTTTATTATTATACATATTTTAATGATATTGACAGTATTTTTTTGAATATTCTATTAAAATGTATTGACAATATTTAAATGTATTGTCAATATATAATAAAAAAGCATCATTCAAAATGAGTTTAAATTTAAATCCTTTACGAGCATTCGTCAGTTATGAAAAACAAATTCTTTATAAAAGTCCTGCAAATTTTAAAAGGACGTATGACAAATTCCAATTCTATATTTCCAACCAGACATTCATGAATTGCTTGTCAAACAACCTTGCCGTCCAATTCAATACAAATTAAATCTGCCAACAAAATACATGTAGCCATAAAGTAATGAATTCGAAGCCATTTTTACAACCTTTACATCTGCCAAGCTTGACATTTGGCACGAACATCTAATCCACACAAATCCACACACCACCCGATTCCAGGTACATGTAATATTGCATTATTATTCAGCGTTCCAAAATACAAAACTATCTATATATATATATAAGTGGAGAAGGTCGAAAGAAGCATCAGCAGATGTAATAATAAGATATATGTATTTATAATACATGCGATTGCGATGTACGAAATTGAAGCTGGCACCTTCACGGATGGGTTTTAACACCTATACCAGCCTACAACTATATTTACATATTGCCTGTATGTTGAAACTTTGAGACTCGGTGTATAAATGTGCAAAGAGTATACATTTGAATTGATTTTCCATGCAATTTCCTTAAGGTGTGTACAAACAAAATGGGATCACAAATTTATACACTTACACGGCACATGAAATGCCATCCAATCTGAAGGAGCTTTTAAGTTTTTGCTTCCGCAAACAATCACTTTATGTGCGATATAGCTGTGTGTGTTTTCGATATAATGCAGTTAAGCCATGGTGAAAGCACAAACATCTCAAGAAAATTGAGAATAACACTCCCTTCTACCCACACTATGTTGCAATATTCGGTATAATAACATGCTTGCATCCGTTCAGCTATTTTTGGATATCCGATAAAAACAACAACGTCATGTTGTTAAGATAAAAAAGGGAAATGCAAATATTCTATTTTTAATATATTTATTGATAAGCTTTACATCAATATGGAGTGTTGGTTTAATACAAATCCTTTTTTTTTTCTTTTTGTTATGTGAAATTTTTAAATATTTGCAAATTTTCATCCCTTAAATAATAATCAATGTGGCAAAAAACAATGAAGTGGTGCAACATTTTTGTTTCACTTTCACGTCAAACACACATTATTCTGCCGAATTTCCAATATGGTGCATTTATGTATATTTCTCGGAATATGCTACAAATTGGAGCACACAAATTGTATGCACATAAGCTGCAGCTTTTGCACATAAAATTTGAATACATATTTTACCATACATGTGCAATTCTCACAATATTAAAAAATCTATGTCATCTATGCGGTAATAATAATAATAATGAAGACCATGGTTGGTTCATGACATAAAAAAGGTGTCAAGGGAAATATAGAATGAAGAATTTTATTTGCTTTGTGATTTGTTGAAAATTTGCTCCAGATTGGGAAAATTGTATTTTAAAAATTAAATCTAGTTGCATGAGAAATTAAAAAACCTTTCAATGAAAATATAAATAATTTAAATAAGTCTTAAATATGTTTGCATCTTATTGTCAATATTATATAACATATTGTCAATAATTTATATTATATTGAATGTATTTGCAGCTTAAAAAAGTTGGTGATTAAAATACAAAATGAATTCAGGGGATTATATTCAGTAAACTCACACAAATATTATGTTCGCATCTGTTTCACTCAAATGAATAAATATATTTCCAATCCCGCAATCCCGCATTTAACTACATAAATTCATACGCATAAAATACCAAGGACCTAACCCCTTGAGAGCACCAAAAATATAATCATGTTATAACATTAAAATCCATGACAAAATCCACATGGGGGTGTTCCTGTGTTTACATATAGACGACCCACAATTTATGCACAGAGTGACGAGAATTATTATGGTTGATCCAACATATTGCGTATTGAAGCCACAAATGTACATAAAAAAATAAATACACATACGTCACAGGGGTTGTTTTTTTTTTTGGGTAAAATTTGAAAATGTGAATATGCAAATTTTGCATGCAGAACATAAGTTTGTGTGCCTAAAAGTAACTGTATGTAATAAAATATTGTATTTATATAGGCATAGAGATATGTACTATGTAATCCTATCCAAAAGTCACTACTAACTGTGTTCCTATACTAACTGTGCCGGGAATGGGAAGTCTGCTAGACAAATTCAAACAAAGTTAGTCAAACAAATTGCATAACATTTGCTGTTTTAACTTTTACATTCCGAGTAAAATGTACCGAATGTAATAACGTCTAAAACATTGATAAATAGGAGGAGGTGAAGTGTGTAAAAGAAGCAACCCTTATCATTTGAAATTTTTAAGAAAACTTATTTGGAGTGGTGGAGTTTTATTTTTGGAAATTTATTTAAGTTTGTTTGATAACTTTGTTGTTTAAGGGTGGAATGACTTTAAGGATTTTAATTTGTAAACATCACTTCACATTTTTTCATTAAATACAATTTTTCTAGTATAAATTAAGGCGTTTATATTAATGAATAACTGAAATGAGTATGTACTTCAAAAGCAATACGTAAAAAAAAACTGAATTACTGAATTAGCTTAATTATGAGTACACAAATCTTTGTTTGACCACTTAAGTATAATCAAATAAGTCGAGTGACAAGTTTGCAGTACTTACAAATTATGTGTTTCAATTTCACAATATGTACTTACGTCATTTAAATCTTCTTAATCTTGATAAAAATATCATCTTAAGACGCAAAAGCACTTTTATGTCACTTAAACACAAATGAATCATCAGACCGAAAACTTAATACATGCAAAACCAAATATTAATAATTAAAAATGTTATTTCCTTTCAGATTCATTCCACAAAAATGAAATATCAGAGAAAACGTGCAGTGAAGAAGTAAGCCATCATGAAGGTCGGAAATAAAAATCCATAGAAAAATCGTGACTTCATTGCAGCGCCTTTATATTCATATCATTGCTATAATGTCATCGGCAGAGGCAGCAAAATGCACAAAAGATGCGTTGGCGGATCAATGCAACTAGCAAAACCTTTTGCATTATACGAATACAGCACGTTTTATCGTAATGCAATATATACTTGATATGTTTATTGTCTTAATAATCAAAAAATGTTTGCAGATATTTACTTTGTTTACAAAAATGTATCATGCATCTTAAATTCTTTGTGTCTGGAATCAAGCATGAACTTTTAAATGCATTGTTTATGCAAAATAAAGTGCATTATTTAAGTACCTTGTGTTGTTTAAATTTAATAAAATGTGCAAATTATATAACTAAATATTTAAATTAAACGTTCTTGGAATTTCCACGCAATTAGTACGATATATAGCTTAACTACAAATATCACAATTAATATTGTACACAACACAGTTTTGAATTAGTGATGCTTCACACATCTAAATATCAACTTTATGGGAACAACAAATTAATCATTCACGTGACTCACTGTCTATGACTACACATTTGCATACTGCGTAGCAGACAAACAATTTAAAACAAATCAAAAAAGCGTATTTAAGCGTCAAGAAAGCGTCCAGCGTTTGCCTAAACAGTTAGTCCAGTTGAAGTGGCTTAAATTTCCGGTGTACAAAAATAAATTAAGCCAACGGAAAGCTTACAATTTAGAGTAAGTGCTGATTGTTACGTGTGCCCTAAAAAAAATAGAATTTATGTCGCATAATTTTGCGATGTATGTGGATTTGTTTTTCTGTTTTTTGGGACGCATAAACGAATGTGCAAAATTCAATCAAATTGTTAGTTGTCGCACACAATCCATTTTAGAATTATGTATGTAGTTTGTTTTAACTGTTGTGGTGCACCAATTCAGAATTTACAAAACAGAATCGTTTTCTTTTTGTTGCAAAATGGAAAATTTAGATTCCCTAATATAGTTACAGTATGGATGGCGGAAATTTAAAGCTTAACACCGGAAGCTAGCAACTACAAATGTACAGGTAATAAAGTATCGGCTTTTCCGCTTATGTACATTGCTAACACACAATTTTATCATAGGACAAAAAGCCACGCTTTTCTATACTTCAATAACTCAACGTATTGCAATGAAGCCCAAATATTTAGGTTGCTACAAATTTGTGCACAAGCATTGTGGGACACTTTTCCAATAATTGCACGGTACAACATGCATTTTTGGTCTCATGGCGAGGGCCATGGCATTCAACATTTTTGCAATTTGCATACACTTTTTGCGGACGCTTCAATATTACAGCATTGTATTTTCGTCATGTTTGCCGCATACATGCAGTGGTGTGCTGCAGTGAATTCTTAAAATGCATGCAAGCATGCAGAGCGTGGACGATACACAGTCAGTGCATAATTTACACAATGGAATGTGTTAAGAATATTTTGGCTTTTCAATACTGAAGGAATGGCAATTGTGGAATGTGGATGGCCTTGAGCATTCCGTCAAGAGCAGTTTAATATTTAAAATGTAAATTAAATATTAAGTTTTATAAACAATGACATTTTATTTAAATTTGAAGCTGAATTATTTATTTAAGTCGTCACTACAATTTAGTACTCAATAATTAATGAACATCATGTGTGTATGTGGCACAGGTTAACCAAAACCAAACCCCTTTGATAAAAAGCACATATCATAAGCAGACTCTGCACCAAAAACCACAAACACACACGATAGGTATTATACCTTCTACATTGTGCCAATTGTGTCAATGTTATTTAAGTACACATTATATTGTTGCCATGCAATTAAATGCATCACTTCATATTGTGTAAACCATAATGCATTTATTGTAACACTTATTTATCATGCAGAGCGGAGACAAATTGTGTCTCATTACAAATGAATTTAAACTTCAACCGCAAAGGTGCAATTGTGCAGGTCGCACAATAAATTTGCAGCCAAATTGATGAATCAGAGCACTTTAAGTGATTCCGTTTGTGTGCAATACCGACTACGCACAGCCAAGCATTGTAACTTCATTGCCAATAAAGCACAATATTTGTTGTAACCGCATATGGGGGCATTGTGTGTGCACATCAAAGTTATATTTAATTAAAATGCATCATCTTGTGTATGCGAAGCGTAAAATAAAACGACACGTCTGCAGCGCTTTTATATAAATATAAACAAACCGACAGTGCAAGTGATTTATTTATTCATGATTTTCATTCAGCGTACAAATTGTTTTGTTTTTGTAGACTGTTTGTACCGACACGAGTAACAATGTGAAATAAACTTTTTTTTGTGTGTGATTTTGTTTGAATATTAAACATTTGCATGCATGAAAATTGAAAACGTATATGAGAATTTAAATTTTAATGCATTTTAGTTCACTTCCATAAAAAAAATCATCACAACGTGATGTCATTTCAATTTTAAAACAACGAATTATTTGTACAACAAATAGACTCTTAAATCCGACATAATTAACATGCAACAATAGCCGTGGCGGATAGTCGGTCATTTCGCTCTCTTTATTCTCGCTGGAACACAATTTACCCGAGTTCAAATCCCAGCGGTGTCAAAATTTTATTTTTTATTTTTATTTGCCAAATTTTCATCCTGTACTTTAACAAAGGAAATTTTTTTGGAACTTCCTTTTTTTGGGAAAATTTTTTTTTGAAAATAAGGGAAAATTTGAAAGGAATAACGTGAAGTTAATTAAAATTTTGTGAAAATTTAATTTGTATGAGAAATTTGCAAAAAACCATCCGATTTTAACTAGTTTTCCATATGACATTTAAAATAGAAAAACAAGTCGGAAAATTGTGAAAAGTCAATTTTCTTGCAGATTCATCTTTCAGCTTTAAAACAACATCAGAATATTTTTTAGAAAATATAACGGTACTATTTTAATGGAATTTTAATGGAACATGATTATGAATGTTTGACATTGAGTGGTTGGAACAATTTTAATTTTCTTACAATTTTTCCAACATTATCCAACTTTTATTTTTTTTCTGAATTTAGATTAAATACAGTTTCTAACGGTATTTTCTTTTTTTTTATTCACATAATTTTTAAGGGACTTATTTGCAGTTGTCTCAACTCAATATTTACGAGAAAATGGTAAGTTTTCATATGAAAATATTTTCCACAATTAAGAAAATAGTTTTTTAATTTAATTTTTTTCTTAAAGAAGGATCATTGTTTAATGAAATGAAACATACATTTGGTCAATAACTGTAAACGCGCATCCTTGAGAAATATTTAAGTAAGTCTCCATATTTTTGATAAATGTAGTCATAACTTGGAAAATACTTTTCAGATTTTCGGGAAATTTTGCAATTTTCATCTAAATAGAAAGATCATTTTGTCATTAAAAAATTATTAAGAAATTCTTAAAAAAAATTTTTTTGTATGAAAGTCTCCAAACTGATGCCGATTGGGAAAAAATTTCTCATACAAATTGTTGTTGTAGTTTTGATTTGTTTGTACTAAAATTAATTTTTGGAGGGATTTTAAATAAAAACGAGCAGGAATATTTTTAAAATAATACATTTATTTTATTTTAAAAAAATAAATAAACTTTGAGCGTAATTTATGAAAAATAATAAAACTTCTTAAAAAAAATAAACAAAAATAAAGATTTTAAATTAAATAATTTGTAATAAATAATTTTTTGATAAAGATTAAATGTGAAAAACTGATGAGAATTACTGAAAAATGAATTACTATCAACGGAGAAGAAAAGCACCACAACTTTTTAATCCTCTCTAATTCCATTACAGTTATAAAGTTTTATCTTACTTTTTATGCATAAGAAAATTTTAAGAAAAATTTAACTTCATTAATAAAAAAGTAAGTTGTTTAAAAAATAATAATTATAACTGGATTATAACATTAAATTTATAATATTTAATACATAAATAAAGATTTAATTAAAATCATTAAACATGTTCCTTTAACCTCCAACATTTACGAAGTGCACACGAACACAATGGAGCGGATGTAGGGTTTATCAATAATGCATAGTACACCCATGCCCTGATTATTATCAATTCAAATTCATGTTCATCTCATGCAATCCCCTTTTAGCCACAAAGTACGTGACCTGCCCAAACACTATACCCAATGTGTGTACACTCCGTGATGAAATGCATGATACGCTATAGCGCTAGTCGCTTCCAACCCCACTCAATTATTTCCAACACGAAGCTATAGTCATATACACAACTGGGCTACTGCTAAGTCTGCTTCAGTAATGCACCAAATTGGGAAGCGTTACTCCTTGCCATGAATGGAAGCCGATGTAAAATAAGTCCAGCATTCACACGGATTATGCCAACACAGCTTTTCAATTAGACGCGGTCCGCCGCGCATGGATTCAATTTTTCAATCACCAACAACAACACAACAACGGATTTGCATTTTCCAAATACAAAAATGCGGCATGATCCCCACGTGCTGCTGACCTCGCTTCCGGTTTAGCACTTTGAGTTTTGTGTGCATGTTGCTTCACTCAATGATGTTGACGTCTAAATCACTGCGGTTTAATTTTCGTTGCAATTTGCACATAAAAGCGTACATAAATTATGTTGCATCTATAAAAAGGTTTGTACTTAAAAGTGCGCGTCCCATTAATTATTAGCCAAGTGCTGTATTTGCGTCTATTTGTGGCAAATCGATTTATATTGACATGGAATAGTCCATTCTCTTTTTATTTCAACAATAAATCGTACGTTGACACATCAATTTATGTATAAATAAAGTTAGATAGCGCTGTCAACTTTAACTTAAACAATAAAGAACAACGAACATAATTGTCTTAAACAACAAGTGTGTGTGTCAAAGTAAACACACACACTCTAAGTGGCTTCTTGATATAAATAATTAATTTGTACAAATGATTTGATGCCTTACTGGGGATTATTGGATTTAATGCTTTTTAAAAATCACATGCACATGTCGCCTTATTTTTTTGGAAAACACGATATCAGTCTTTGTAGATTTTATTTTTCTAAAGAAAATCAAAACTCATCATGAAAATTGTGTTCAAATTGAAAGTTGCCAAGTAATAAAAAAAATCATAAATCATCAAACAAATGTGGTATCAATCCACCTCGCATCTAAATACATGTTTGCAATTAAGGTCCGCACACATTTGATTCCATTTCAATGGCACACCGTACATGTGGTTCAATTACACAAATTTGCATTCAAGTGAAAACAAAACTAACCACACCAACTTCCAGCAATATAAAGAAAGTGAAATTTCACTTACGTCCAAGACGTGCATGTCGGAAGGCAAGGCAAGGCAAGGCACACACGAAAACGCAAGTAACGTACGTAGGTAGACCGTAGAGGCAACATAAATTAACAATTAAAAACTGTAACATACAAACATACATTTGTGCAGTACAACTGTAAAATATGTTTAATGTGGTACAGTTGTGATTAAACACTCTTAACTACATGCATGGTACTCCACATCTGATTTAGTTATGTTGCGCATTAATCAGTTTCCGGCTCTCTCTTTCTATTAAGCTTTATATATTGTACTAGTTAGTCAATTCTTTGTTCCGATAGCATGCCTTTTCAATGTTTACATTATTTGTTGTACAATTTGATAGTTTTTCCTGCACACATGTTTTAGAAAATTAGAGGAAATCAAGAGGAAATGAATGTTATGGTTACATTTTTATTGTAGTGCTGCTTCATTTAAAAAAATTTGAAGTGTACGTTTAATTAAATATAACAGAATGGTAATACATAATAATATTCATTTCTTAAGAATTAAATTGTGTTGAGTGCACTTAAGGGTTTTAAAACTGTTACACAAACTTTTAAATCATTTATAATCCTAAATAATTAGTTAGGAGTTAGTACCCTGTTTTATGTTAAGAATAAATTTTAATCATCAATTTATTAATATAATTCATTTTACTAATGATCAATTAACATTTTAATTAAATATTATTTGCAGTTTATTGAAGAAATACATCAAAATAATATTTAATTAAAATACAAAATACAAATTAAAGAACGCATTTAAAAAAAAGGCAAACCTTGTCAATTAAAAACTGTATAATAATAATGTAGGACTGGCTTTTGTATTCACATTAATTATTCATAACAAATCCTTATTTCCAATAATCCCTTTATAATAACGGTAAATCCATAAAGGCTCGTAAATTAAAATCACTATACCAAAATACTCTCATTAGTTTATAAATAATTAAATAAATTAATTGACAAGCATACCGCATTTAGTAATACCAAAAATAGATAAAGGACTAACGAGGACGTGCAACAATTTTAAAATCCTGTTGGGTTTCACATTATTAAATAAGTTTAAATTGTTTTCTCCTCCTTAATAAAATAAGCTCATATTTACCCTCAAACAACAAAGCATTTCGAAATGTTCTCACCAGAACAAATCCTTACAACGACACACACCTTAAGCCAAAGGATATTAAACCCATTGATTGGGTCAAAGCAATTTTATTGTTTTCAACGAAATTTCAACCCCCAAAATTGTAAGCCTGCTGTACCCTAAATATTAAACCACCCCCCACAAATCATGTGCGGACACAACAAATGTTAACACCATTATTCATTGAATATTTGATGAAGAACTACGCAGTAGATGGCAGTAGACAAAAGGGACACTTGCTTATGGGGACAATGGAGGCGGCTGCCGGAACCAACTAGTAATAATAGTTTCGGTGTACATATAGTTACGATTATGTTTTGAAATACTGATCACAAATCTGACATACGAATATAAATTGCTGCACAGTCCCCGTTGAAGTTCATTACCGGACACAATGTCGTTGTACCCATCCAACATAACCTGCAATAAGGTCTCTCCCAAACAATAATTGTCTTTGTACGGTTTGTGTGTGTACATTCTTTACAATTGTCCACCGGATTGACGTCATGCTGTTTGTGTTTATGTGCACGCGACATGTGGACAAGAGCCAACAAAAATCCCACAGCACACAACAAAATGAAGAGATAATCCCAATGGGCCTCGGACATTCGACCAAAAGGACATGAAATTAATGAATAATAGGAAGCCCTTGATTAAAACAACAATCCCTAAAATCGTTTTATACCCATCGTTTTGTTATAGGTACACATTACAATATACGTATCGTTATTCAATTCGACGCACTACTGTTTTTTTTTTCAGCGGCATGGGCATTAAACGTGCGACAAAAAAAATGTTTATGTTATATGTGGCATCGTATGATTTTCTTTTTTCCCCCATTGTTATACAAAAAAGCTAATAACATGTCATTAAATCAAGGCTATTTCACCCCAACAATATATCCGTTGAATTAAAATCGGGATTGGACGCTGAGTTTTGTTTAATTCCTTTTTTTTTAAATACGTGGTAGGGAGAATTATTTTTTTTGACCTTGAAATCTGAATGGGTTAATCTTTAAAATATGATTAAAAAAGATTTTATATTCAAGGTCAATAAAATGCAATTGTACAGACTTTTTGTAGAAATATCCAAATTTTTAGAGATGTAATGTATGAAAAGAAGAGTTCTTGAATTATTTAAAATATGCATTTACAAAATAGTTTGCATAAATTGACCTTGAATAAATAGACATTCAAAAAAAAATTTTCCTAAATTTTATTTTACAAATACATAATAAGTAATATTAAAATTTTTTATGAAAATCTGTCAATTTAAAAAAAAATATTTTATCTGTTGCAGAACGAACAAACGTACAGACAAAGGGGTTTTCATTTTTTTAACTTAAGGGTTGTTAAAACCAAATTCTGCATTAAAAGAAACTTTTTCAAAAAAAAAAAAATCGCATTTCAATGAATTTATTACTCCACTAAGTTAGATTGCAATAAATTGAAAATACTTGACTAAATATAAACCCTTCTTACTTAGATTATTCACCCTCTCTGTGGTCATTTACATGTACATACATTCTAATTATACTAATACACCCAGCTGCATGCTTTTCCTCCAAACATTTTCATATTTGTAAATGATACCTAAAATAGCGCACATATTTCTCCCCATTTGTGGGAAAATACAGTGGAAATTCAATTAAATATTAAGAGGCCACAGAAGACTTCGGTCTGTTATACTCAATTATTATTTGTCTTCCCTCTATGCTCACATGGGGCCCAAGCCGCCGTAATATATGGGGGATCGTGTCTGCAGACACTGTACACATTTCCACGTCGCATTCAATAATTGCATTAACTTTATATTGAACATGCGTCAGTTCCTGTTTCGCTTATTAATGTCCGTGTCCGTTGCTATAGTCTTATTAAAGGTCAATAACACCCCGGCCGGTTAAGTAAAATATACGACGACATTGTGTGCTATAATATGCAACCATAATCAATCTGGACAGCAATAACTTATGTAATTTTATTGTGGCATTCTTCAATGCGTGTATGAATTTATTGGACGCGGTGTGGGAGTACTTGTGTGCCATATTTTATGTAGTTAGCATACTTATTGTTGCATTTTTTCAATTCTGAAGCAGCACAACTTAATATTTGTGTAGATTGTAAATTTAATACAAATGCGCTGTTGAATGTCTCCAATAAAAACAAATTTCCACATGAAAATCCAGTCGCCATGCGGATGAATAAACAAACAACTGCTGCTGCCTGTCGCTTTGTGTACACATAAAAATGGATATTTCTATACATAATAATATGATGTGCGTTTGTTGTTTTTACTGTTTTTTTTTTCCACCCCCCATTTGTTTTAAATTAATCGGAATTTTATTGTAACAGCACGAGACTGCCATGCCGAGGTTTAACATTACCACTCGTGCTGCAGTGGGGAATAAGAAAATGTCACTTTGATTTTCATGACAAACGATATTTTAGCTTTTAGACAGTAAAATTGTTTAGCTCTGTTTGGGGGAGGGGGGGGGAGTAGTTTTTCTGTCGTCCCTTTTATTTATTTCAGTGGTTTAACTATTTGTACGTGATAGGGGTTGAGTTGTTGCTTCTACTGAATGTACCTACTCGTACAATAATCGTATATTTTATAGAGCACTGCTTTAGGTAATACTTAGGCATTGTACTTTTGTACAACAACATTGATTTTTATTTGTACATAATGTTCAGAAAATGTGGGGTTAAAATTGTGCGTAAATTATGAATAAAGGGTGGATTTGTTGTGGCATTTTTTATTATGAAAATAAAGGAATAAAAAGGCGATTATTTTAAATAATTGTAATTTTGAATAAGTTAAGGTTAACTCGAAAATAATAAACAGCAAGTTGACCTTGAAACTAAACGATTTTGACCTTGAAATGTACAGATTTAAAAAAAAATAAGCTGACAGTAATAGTTCATAGAAAAAATCTAAATCACAATAGAGAAGTTAAACTTTGGCATTGAAAAAAAGTGTTAAAACTTAAAACGGTTTTAAGTTCATATTTAAATAAGTGAAATAAATTCAATTTATTACATTAATAATTTATAAGAATAATAATTCATAAGATATTAAATAATTTTTTTTAAAAACAAATTTTTTTAAACTGAATAAATCGATTATGAATTAAAGCAAATCAACCCAGCCGTTTTTGAGATACGGGAAGAAAGACAAGGATTTTATTCTTCACCTGTTAAATTCAGACTAACCCTTATAGTAAATATATAAAAATAAAGTTGCCCTTATTTATTTAGATAAAATTTAATTGTTGACAATAAATATTTAAACTTTAACGCCACAATGCAATCGCAAATCAAACAAAAAGTGTAACTTCTCAAACTATAATGAAAGACTAGATACTTATAAGACATATTTTGCATTTACGTATTGTACAAACATTTCCAGGGATTATCATTTATCACAGAAATTACAATTTGATCAGAATGTCAAGTGCCCACTTGTTGTGATAACATATCAAGTTGCCACACACATTGAATCTCGCATCTATTTTGTGCTAACAAGTGCATTTTCACACAAGTTCGCTGTACGTACATAGTTTTCTATATATGTACATATATTATGCTAATAAGGGTATGTTGTAATGATTATTATGGAAAAGGATTTGCTCCAGCGCGCTGTCTAACAGATAGGTGGAGTACTTTTAATGGAAAGCACGCATAAAGAAAAGCTCGGTAAGTAGTTTTAAACAGCATAAAGCAAAGTAACTGTGTTCTCCATTTTGAGTTAAAGGGGTGCGAGTTCTTTTAACGCAAAAATGAGAAGCACAAACATTATGCAAATACGTTCAGTCAGTATAATATGGGACTTAGAAGTGTAGTGTGTTTCCACTTGAAACATATTTACTGTGGTGTGCATGAAAGTGGAGGTGGTTGCCAGGGAAAGGACTCTAATGCCATTAATGACATGCCATCATCATGATTATTGGCATTTTGTTTAAAAACGAGCATATACTTTTTTGCGGCTCTCCCCGATTTTTTACTTCTTTTTTTTTTTTGGCGTAATGGGTGCTCTTGTTTATTTATTATTCTCATTTCCATGCTTTTTGCTCCATGTTTTATATTTTTTGCTGAATAAGTAGATATGTGCGTATACTTAAAGATACATGCTGAGTGTTGTGTACGATATATGTGGCGCAGTATGTAGCATAAAATTAAACGCATGTATATAATTTCGTTTTAACAACACACACGCCCACGCAAATTAAAACGCGAGCATTGAATACATTTTGTATTATTTTTTTGCACCACCGTCACTTATATTATGACGTGAATGTGTGCTTAGAAAAATGCCATCACGCAAACGAATTAAGGAGCTAAAATATATGTAATATATTAATGCTTGAACGCGAACCAGTATAACTGATTTGATGTGTTTCGGCAATAAATGAATTCGGCGATTAAAGTGAAGGATATTTTTATTACATGCATTGAGATCCCCCCCGGAAAAGTACCGATACAACATAAATGTAATGTAAATAAACGGAAATGGATCGATAAGCATCGCCTTAAATCAATACAATGTTTGCTTTAAGAATCCACGAGCTTCTCTATAATTGTTAAAGCTTTATTTATAGCCCATCTTGGGTGAGATTGAACTTCAACAATTATAGCGTATGGAAATACGGTAAGTTTTTCATAACACATAGGATATAAACAATTTAATGGGGGGGGGGGAAATTGTCGGACAGATCTGCTTGATTTGTACTTCACTGGATATCGAACAATGGACAGCAGTACAATAAGGCGATTCACATCAATTAATTACACGCTTTATGATTGTTAATCGCATTTTCTTTTCAAGTCAATCATCAATGTGTTTGTGTTTGGTATTTAAAAAAGACAGTATCATGACTATTGCGCCAGTAGGTTCACTTTTTATCATATTTTTACAATCTGATAATGTTGTGTGTAATGATTGAAAAGCTTCCTACTTTTGGAATAATTTAATTGAATTGTGCAATTTTTTAATATGTAGTTTTAATGCAAATTTATTAAATTATCTTGAAGGTCTAAATTATTATTTTAATCATAAAAACAGCTTTATTTTTCACGATTAAAAATAATTGTTATCAATTATTTGCAATAATTAGAAACCATTAATGAAAACTGGTTACATTCATAGAAAAATGTAATCTTATCAATTTAACGTAATTAAAGTTTTTTTCTTTGCAAAATTGTTCATTAATGACAAAATAAGAAACAATTTGTTTTTAGGCAAATGCTACTGATATCAAAATTATAAGTTTCAAATTTAATTTCGATGGTCAAATCGTTTTTGTGAAAATAAAACTCTTGAATGTATGCAAAATGTTTGTGGAATTTAGAAATTCGATTCATTTTAAGACTACATTTAGGCGATACATTGAAAAAAAACATATCATGGTTGCGATAAAATTGTTTTATAATTACAAAGCCTTGAACATTAAAAATAGAACAAAACTATTAAGGGAAACCCCTCAACCATTCTCATTAAAAGAAAAATATCTTATTTGTAACAATTAAGCAAGTAAAAGAATATCATCTATATTATATTTCTTCCTGAACTCCCTCACCTACTCAGCTTAATAAATAATACGAAAACTTCAACAAAAAGCATGTAACTGCATAAATACTTCAATATTGAACAACATTAATTTCCACATTTCTTTTATGTACATCCTTGAATACTTACATCTTTAACATCATCCTGCTGCTACTGCCAAAGATATTAAATAAGATAAGCAGCTTGTACTGGAGATGTATAAAGGACAATGCAAGGGTTTTATATCCCCGGACAATGGCGATAAAGTTTATTATCAATCGAAAGCTTTCAAGTATATTAATTACAAGGAAGGAAAAGCAATCAAATAAGGTGCTTAAAAGAGACAATAGATGTAGAGTGTAAAGATTGATTGGCTATCATTAATCTGTGTGTACATTTTTGTCGCACATATTTATAATAAATGGGTTCATCTTGTTGCGTATTCCTTCCGTATTGGAGATAATAATAAATATAAATAATAACACGTATTATGTTTGGTGTGTGGATAATTGTGCTTATATTTAAGGATGTTTCAATATGTATTTCTGAAGATAATATCGTATAATATCTTTTAGCATTGTATTGTCGTTAATTAACGATAAAATTGGATAAATTAAGGCAGATTAAGTAATTATAGTGGAAGCGGGGAAATATAATTGTTACGTGCTGATATATTTCGTAAATTTTAACTAAAATATTTATGCCTTCTTGAAAATCAGTCTTCCATTATCAAAGCTTTATATAAGTACAGGATGATTCTGATGGAGTCCAATAACTTGTTCTCTTAAACTTAGCAAGGGATTTTTTATAAGGACGTTCATTTTAAAGTGAAATAAAACACATTGAAATCATTTTAAGTCCATAAAAATGGATTTATTGGAAAAAATTTGTTTGTCAATAACATTTTAACATGATTTCGAGAATGTATCGCGGCTAACTCTAATCTGGAAGTTCAATATTTGTGCAATTTCTCGAGCAGCTGAAGCATATTCATATCATTCAAAAGTCTGCAAATGTTGGCTTCCAATATGGTCACAATGGAAGACAATTCAATACACCATCTGCGTAATCACAGACGTGAAGTTATGTGCTCATTGAGTATCTTCTGCAATGTGTGTTGCTAGCAGTGTGGCAACAAAAACAAAGTTCAAACGGCACGAGATTCATCCTGTAGTCTCGTAAACCAGAGACATTATATCTGGAAAGGTATTGATTATCTTCATCTCACTACTGATACTCCAGAACAGTAAGAATAGAGCGGTCGAATCGATGTCTTTCCTAAGACATGCCTGCCTTCTCCACTTCCTTTAAAATTATTTTCCTTTTTTGTGCGCCACCAGCATCACCACCTTCTGCTGCAATGATGATAGAAATGTAGCAAAATATGATCTTCAGCTCAACTATGGTGCGTTTTCGTTATTTTATGACGACTCAAAATACTTATGCCTTTTCTAATTTAAAAAAAAAATTAAATAAAATCCAAGTCTTAAAAACCTTCCATTTCTAAAGTTCACTATAAATCTGATAACACAAATGTCACTAATAGGCGGAGACCACCACCGAATCACCCTGCACGGCAATAACAAATATAACGGGTAATAAACTGTATTATTCATAAAATGTTGATAAAAAAACGTCAATTGTTAAGCTTAAAATCATTCAAATAAAAAAAAAATAAATAAATTGTGACACATGAATGGTGACGAATTATTTAGGTGCAATGGCACCCAACACACAATTGCGCTTAATTTACGCAAATGAAAAACGCGACACAAATGCGTAATTCACAATGTGTGTGATTGTGCGACATATTCACATTAATACTCGCAATGCAGAGGTATAACGGCACAGATTTTTATCAGTTTAAATCCCGACGTTTGGTGCGTGTGCGTACGCTGCGGGCTGCGGCCACCAACCGCGTTTATTTGGTTATTTAATGCGCAAGTCAACTTGTTACAATATGCATAAATAAGTGAAAGAAAGCATACTTAATACAAAATGTAGACAATTTTCTTGTAAACATTGGAGCATAATAAATAAATAAATAAATAAATAAATAAATAAAGAAGACCAACGAACACATCATAAACCGCGAGTTTCTATAATTATTTGAGCAAACTCATTGTATAATTCTCATAAAAGATATTTTGGAGCGAACTAAAAACACAATTGTCACAAATTTATTTTAGTCTCCAAAAAAATAATTACCTAAATCCCTAAGTCCTATAACTCCTAACATGTGTAAGCTTTAATATTTTGTGCAATGTTTTTTGTTATCTGATTGGCAGTCAGTCACGTTGCAGAGGGTTTACCCAGGGATTTGATGTTCTTATCTGTTACACTTTATGTGAAAAAGTAGTGAATAGTCTCTTTATTTGTAGGAAATAACGTAAACCACAACCGTATGCTGACGTTTACACAACATTTAATGTCATACACGCTGCTTCCGTATGTTGATGCAACATGACACCACCTTGCAATAAATGCATCAACAATTTAATGCAATTGGTATGCGCCAATGGGTGACAAGTTGTACGATTATACGTTGCACGTAGAAGTACCGTAATAGGGTGGCATGGTGACACACAGTGCATTGTGTTGGCGGTTGTGGATAAATCTTAAATTCATTGCACTTACTTATCAAAAAAATAAAAATAAAATTTAATTAATGCACATAAATGTGACTGTAGTTGGCAAATTAATGGTTAATCCACTTTGGCTGCAAATAAATTTATTGCATGCCAAGAATAAGGCGTATTGTGTCCCACCCCATAGTGAGAGCAAGTGCATCGTGTGTGTGCAATGCATGCAGCATGCAGCATTTTACACGTAGGATGCGATATTGTGCCGGACGATGGCAATGTAACTATGCACATACATATTAAATAAAGAGCATAATATAACGTCTGAAAATTATTGCGCTTTTGTACAAAGTTCAGTCACTGGGCTGAGAGAAAAACTATAATAAAGAAGCAGTGTCCCATTGTGCCAAGTTTTGCACATATGATGTGACCTTGTAGTATAAAATGCTCGTTAATTATAATGTTAGTCGCACATTTTTGAATAACTGTATTTTGTCATACAGTGAAGGAGGAGAATGGCACAAAAAATTATGTTTGAAATGCCAAAAATAGTAGACGCAAAAGTTGTGCAATGGAATTGCATTTAAATGCAACATTGTATGCTTTTGAATGCATTTTAAGGCGCATATCTATAAATATTAGTAGATATAAAAAAATTAAATAGTTTTATGTCAATAAAAGACATTTTTGTAATATTTTAAATTTTAAACACGTTAATGCATTCTAGAGTAAAAGAGGAAATTTAAAATTCCATTAAAAAAATGCAATTATAATTTTATTATAATAATACTTAATATTGATCGTATAGCAGGTCACTGACATTCAAATAAAAATGAATGACCCCGCTATCTCCATCACGTTACCGCAAATAATTTAATGCAATTGACAACACATTCATCATCCACACTCAATTTCATTTAATATACCAGATCATTGCATCTATCAAATTCTATATTAACTAACTACATGTACACCACTTCAATATTATTTTGGTGCAAAAGACGCAAAAAAATTTGATACAGAATGATGATGCTGCATATATTGCTTGCAGGACTACTCATTTCGTTTGTCATTCACAAACACAACCTTTTTCTTTTTCTTATAAATTCGTCATCTCAATTTCATTATCTTCATTCAAAAGAATTTATGAGCAACGTACATTATATAAGAAAAACAGTTTCACAATAATATAACACAACAACGACAATCAATTTTATTTAGATCAGCTTCGCGCTTTTGAAATTTGAACTTTGCCCTCTCTGTTCATTCTATATCTCTATATTCGTAATGTTACATGCAATATGCGGTTGCCGGTTGGAATTGAAAATATGTTGCATTTATCTCCCTTTTGTCACATCATTCTTTTCATAAGATTTATCTTCTCTCAGATATATTTAATATAGAGGGTATAATCTTTTTAAATTATCTTCGCCAGCATAAAAAGAATATGCTACAGATTACTAATACATTTAAGCTGATTAGGAGTGAAATACCATCCGCAGTTTTTATCCATCAATTTATAAACATTTATCATCCTGTTTGTTTTTTCAGTGTTCCTTTTTTGAATTTCGTTGTAAGAATGCAATGCATGAATTAAATTGCAATGGAAATAAAATATTAAAATATATGTTTGATAATTACCGATATTTTTTTGACCTTGAAATTTTAAGCATAGTTTTTGTCTTGATCAATCTACAAAACAGTGAAATTTTTTTTTATCAAAATTTTGCACCGTTTTTAAGATATCAAATAACAGATCTTGAAATTATTTACAAAATTGTTTTTGTTTGCGGGACGTGTCCTTTACTGTTATTTCGTTTTATTTTAAATCAAATGTCATAAAACAGTTAATAAATAGTCTTTATAAAACAGTAAAAATACAAATCAGTTGGACTAATCGCTAACATTAATGATTAATAGCATTTCAACTTAAAACACCATTAAACTGATAATTTTTTATTAAACCACACCTTTTCCTCTATACTCTATAGTGAATAGTATAGCTAGAGCACATTTTTCAATATCTGCATCAAAATCTCAAAAAAAAAGCCGCTTCCATAATTCCACATAATTCCTCACCCCCTAATCTCAACCACACATCGAACTAATTGATTTTGGGACTCCCATCAGCTGCGTGTATTCTCACACCTTTATGTCGCTTTGCTTGTGTCATGTGCGTACTTAAATCGCATTTGGCAGCAAGCACACAGCGCCGCACTTAAGCAAAAATCGGAACATCTGACAAATTTCACAATGCGGATCACCCGCGACCTACGCACATTTTGCTGCTGTAAACGTACAATTCCCAGAATACATTCGAGTGTATTTCATAAAATTACATTGAACTCTCGGATTGCAAGTGAGAGCAGTCTATTTTTAGAAGCATAATGATTTTAATTTGTATACAATATCAAATGATGCATCAAATGTGCCGGAAATGCATTCGTTTCTGTGGGGAAACTATGTGTTTACGACGTCACACGCATGTTTATGTTGATGTTATCCGTGTGGGTGGCTAAAAGACTTTAAGATTATTTCTCAAATAGCACACGTTTTATTGTTATTCACGCTTAATTGCTTTATATTTGTAACAACACGCATGAATTTCATTACATTAAACGCATGGAGCATTATGACGGAATTGAATGGGAATCGTAAATTAATCGTTAAGTTCCATTTTGTTGGAGATAAATTTAATGTGCTGCTGGTTCATTGAAAATTATAATATGGACTATGAATCTGATTTTGATAGTGAACAACGATATTTTCAATGAGGTTGGTTAGTTGAATTTACCCCAAATATTTATAGAACATAATTATGTAATTAAGTTGAATTAACAGTTAATTATTACATTAATTTTAAAAACAAAAAGGTGGTGGTAAAAAATGTTATTAAAATTATCAACTCTAATAAATACGAATTTATAATTCTACAAAGAAAAAAGAGTTTAAAAAAAATTAAAGCAATTACCAACTAGAAATTAAATTATTACTGTCATCACATTTTATTACAATAATGACAGTATGTGTGCTCGCAATTGTCCAATTACCACTTTCTACACTCCTATCATCGTACATGTATAATCACAATCAGAAAGCATGTGTGAAGATTTATACGTGCTGGATGTAATAAAAGTATATAGCTGATAAGATAATAGGGAGGGAAATTACGATTACATGTGTGCTTTGTTTTTGTTGCTCCTAAAGACGTTTGTTGAAGAGATATATAATAGTACAAAATGTGCGATTTGCAAATAAAGCACACGGATTTAGAAAGGCTTGTGATAAAAGCAACCACACATCACCATCTTAGCGCTAGATTAATGTGTGACTGCAGAGCCTGTAAACGGTGAGTTTATACGTCTCACACATAATTGATAAGTGATCGAGAAATAAATGCAAATTTTGTACATAAATACAAATAGAAACGGTTTAGAAATTGCATTTGTTTCATTTAGGCATTGAAGAGAATAAAATTGAACGTCTTAAGAAAGGTCTATTGTGTTAATATGTGCAAGCAAACTGAAATTAAAAAGGAGAATGGAATTAAGATATTTACTATAACGCCAAATTCATTCTTATTATCAGAATATTGCCTAATTAATTATGTAAATAAATAAATTTGACATTCAATAATTTCAACCATCTTTAAATACAGTTTAATCTTATTACGATGTCAACAATTAATTTTACCTGCCACAAATTAGAAAGCAGTTTGGAACCAATAGGACCTAATTGAATTTTAATGGGCACTTCAAGTACAACTTCCCTCTTATTTTTTTCTGTATCCTCAATTTAATGATCTTGAAAAGAATTTGACCTAAATTCGTTTCCTGACACACAAGACGAACACCACACGAGAACAAATTCATGAAATGTTTAAGTAATTTGGAATGACGAAATAATGTGGCTTTTTGTGCCAACAAATATGTAAGGGACTCAAATAAATTAGGCAACTTACCGCGGAATGCAATTGGATGGCGTCCTGTCCACTTCCCAGGCGGCAAATAATTTCATTGGCACCGGTTTTGATAGGTTTGACATTTTGTCAATTTTTGTCGATTTTTCTGTCATCTTTTACAATTTATTTTTATTTAAAGTAATTTTAAAGAATTTTTTAAGGAATATGAATTCTTATTTTCTTTTGTTCTTTTTAATTACTACTATTTTAAATTAACTCTTTTAAAACAGAGCCTTTGTTACAAAACAGTTTTTTTTGTGCGGAAAAATCATCACTCACAATTCACAAACTTAAAATTGGCTAATGGATGACTCACAAAATATGCATGCACTTTCATGTGAAAGAAATTACCACACGAGCATCACGATGTGATGCAATATAATACACAATATATTCAATTTATATTATTCCGGATGTGTCATTAAAAATTCACTTTTTAAAAATAAATAAATATAAAAATAAACACGCTTTTCGAGAGTTTACAACAACAAAAATATTGGCGGCCCTGCCCCACTGCAACAACTGTGTCTGTGCAGCATCAACTTTTCCTTTTTTGGCGCAGAAGACCACAAGACAAACCACTTTTCTGACAGAACACTACTGCTTTAAATTTTTCTTCTTAGAAAATAATTATTGCTCACACCTTGTGCACGTTATTTTGCAAAAATTTGCAATAATGTGCTCATTTACTCTAATTTTTTAAATCAATTAGTCGGCAAAAAACAATTTTTTTGACTGCGAAAATCGTACACACACACACACCGTGACACAAAGAATAACACGCACGATTTAAATTGGGGGGTCGAGAAAACTTCAACATTCACTTTTAAAACACTTCAAAAACTAAAACTTAACATCCAGATTTATTCAACACAATTAATCCTGACCATTTTCACAGCTTTACTAATGATGTGTGTTGATTTTCTTCTGATGTTTGGGCTTCCCGACTCGGTTGCTCTTTGTTTGATTGTTGTGCCACCACAAGGCAGCGCACTGAGATTTTCTATGCCGTCTCGTTTGTTATATATGTGGTAGCCGAAACTCTTCTTGCGTGTAGAATTTATTACAGCTTGCGACTGTTTAACCCTGTGTGCACCTCTGCAGCCAAACGCCTGCCTGTCAACCCTGTCCTGTGTTTTTTGTGTTGTATATGCGCGACGCTATTTGGTCGACACAAAATTGCGCAATAATTCCTCCATTACTGCGTGACACCGAAAATTGCACCGCGCGCTTCGCAGTTCTCGTACAAGCACACACAATTGTACTTACAATGCCTCCTCTATTTTAAGCCCAATCAGCCTGATTTCATTGTGACCATCATTGTGAAACGGGGGTAGGTACTAGGTATTGCAATTTGCAATGATGTGGGGCTGCTCCCGCTGAATAGTTTGTTATATCGCTGGGAGGGTGGATGGATGCACCACACACAAAATGCGACACAGTGTGAGATGAGCTATATATTATTTTGTTTATATTTTTATTTAGAAGAACAGGATTTTTTGGACGCGACACTCGCACTGATTAACCCCGACCTAAAAGCACTTTTATTTCCCACGGCTGCTGACAATCAACTGTTTTTCTTTCACCAAATCTAACAATTTGGCCAAATGTTTGAGAGGGAAGGTTATAGTGTTTTGATGTGACGCAGGCGCATTTGAATTGCACTCCATATTTTATTTGACAGTTGACATGATAGTACTAAAAATTTTTCGAAATCACAATTTAATCGAAAATATATATTTATTGCTGACAAAAAATTGTACAATTATAATTATCGTTAAGTTTTCGTCAAATATATTTAAAAAGAACTGTTTAGATTTTTATTTATTTTGAACTAATATCTTATCTTCATGATCTTATCTCATAATATAATATATAAAATTGATTGTTTGTCTGTTTGTCTGTTCGGCTACACAAAGCTACACGCGTTGACCTATTTCAGCCTATTTTAATACCAATTTTGTTGAAGAAACTTTAAATGCGATCGTTAAGAAATTTTACACACGTCTTTTTAAATTTTCCGGAAGTAACATAGACATTTTTGAAATATAAAAATAACCCTTGAAGTTGTACGACAGTAACAATGAAACCAGGCTTTGCGTAAATAAAATACAAAATGACACATTATTTTGATACTATTTCGGTTGAATTTTACGGGTTTAATTGATGAACGATCGAGAAGAACGCAACTAAAAAATCTCCATACAAATCGGACACTCCGTTTTCAATTTATGGAATTACAAAAAATTTCGCAATTTATATATATGCTTGCAGCGACAATATTTTTCTGGAATTTAAAAAAAATATGGTCAGAGTGACCATATACATGGTTTGAGTGTTCTGCAAGCCTGGTAGTTTCACTCAAACTTGCATTTTATTGGGGGTATTCTCTTTTTTCTTCTATTTTTAAAACAGGGAAAATAAAGGGGAAATGAAGGAAAATTTCCCCAATTTTTTAACTTTCCATTTTCGAAAAATAAGATAATATTTATGTGAAATTTGAGGAATTTTATGATAGTTTTGGAAAATATCGAAGAACAAGTGGCCAGAAGTAAAGTCAAAGATCAATTTTAAAAAATCGGTGTCACTCTTTTTTTGTGACGTTTCGCAAAAAACAAAATTGATTCAATACGAGCAGGTATGAGCTTGCTAGAAGTCTTGTTAAGAACGCGCCGCTCCGCGCCACGCTGCCTCAATTATTTAAATACTTTAACTTAAATACTCGTAGTATATAAATAAAATAAGTGCGTGGAGTTATTCAGTCTGTCCACAGACAGACTGAATAACTCTACGCCCTTCTTTTCTTTTTATACGAGTATTTAATTTTTTTTTCGGAAAATAAGGGGAAGTTTTTGAGGGGAAATAGAGGTCAAATGGAGGGGAAATTTCCCCTCATTTCCCCTCATTTTTCGACAAAAAAAAATGAGGGGAAATGAGGGGAAATCCCCCTCTTTCTGGAGGGGAAATGGAGGGGAAATTTTCCCTCATTTCCCCTCATTTTTCAAAAAAATAGGGAAATTTTAGAGGGGAAATGGAGGGGAATTTCCACCTCATATACAAAAAAGGAGGAGAAGTTTTCCCCATATATTTTGAGTGAAACTACCAGGCTAGCAGAAAACTCAATGAATATCCACTCACACAATTATACTCAAAATTTCACTCATTGTCCTGCTAGATTCTGCGGATTCCTGGTAGCCTGGTAGAAAATTTTCAAAATTTCTCAATTTCCAATACACTTTTGAGTGCATTTGGAGTAGTACTTTCTTTAAAAACTGCGTAGAAAGCGTATTTTAAGAGATATGGCAAAAAGTTTTGAACCCAAAATGAAGGTTATTAATTAAGGATTAAGAAAAAAATAACGGTAAAATATTTATTTCATATCAAGTGAAAGTTATCGGACAACAAACATTTATAACATATTTTAAAGCAAATGAGTATTTTCGTACAAGAAATTTATATAATTTATAAGTCACAGAGCCTGTATTAAAAACTTATTAATTTCTTTTCTGCTGAACTTATCATAAATGAAATTTCTTAAATAATCTTAGCTCGATAAAAAAAGTACTTTTAAATTTTTAATTGATTACAGGAGAGGGAAATCAACTTTATGATGATTTTGAAAGCAATTTGAGTACTTTCTTTAAAATCTCGTACAAAGCCAACAGTAAGAGATATTGCAAAAATGAGGTAACGGAAAATGAAGGTTATTAATTAGAGATTGAGAAAATAATAAAGCTATAAATGATATTTCATAGCAAATGAGAATTTTTGGGCAACAAATTTGCATTATTTATGAGACAATGCGCGCCTTGATTGAGAACTCAATATTTTCTATGGTGCTGAACTTTAACTATACATTAAAAAGCACATTTGTTAAAAGGTAGTTAAAAGTAAATTAAACACAAAAAAATGTTGTCGCTATGTCCGTTATAGACTTCGAAACCATTCAACCAAATTGGTTTCATTTGAAAGACATTAATGCGAAGAAGCTGTTTTAGACCGATTTTGGTAAAGTTCGAAAATCGGACAAATATTTTTGCCTTTTACGATAGGTGGCGTTGAAAGAAATAGGGGAGCTAGTTTTAATATAAAATTAACGAATATTTATACATGCAATTCTAATAGTACATCTGAAACTGTTTTCACTAAATTAAATTACAGTTTAATTAATTACCTTTATAATTTTATTAATTCCAAGTCTTACAATAATTGACATTGTAAATTAAATATTATTTTATTTATATATCAATTCTTTTTGGTTTTTGGTTTAATGAAATGTAAACATATATTTGTTTGACAAAAGTTGTATTATAATTATATAGCGATTGTCGTTAAATTTTTATCATATATTCAAACCATGAAAAAGCTACGCCACTTAAGAAAAATCAGCACAATTGTGACTGATCATTTATTGCAAGTTGGAACATAACCTCCATTCGTTCTTACATATGATTTGTTGAGAATGTTCTCAGCTCGAATCACTTTATTATTGCAAATTCTAAATTAAATGATCTCAGGTTAATAAATAGTGATTCTAGAACCAATGATTGACGTTCTAACTTTTAAATATATTTTATATACGGGAAAATACATTGTGCAAAATACAATAAATTGTATAAACCGGTTGTGATCATAAAATACGAAATACATTTGTTGAAGTATTTTTTTTTAAACTTTACAATTGGACTTGAAATTCTTTCCGAATTATAATATTAAATTTTTACTTTAATTAAATGTGTCGTACATATAAAGTTACAAAGATTTTCCATTGTTTATATATTGAGACTCAAGTTAATTGTTTACATTACGCAGTAGAAGTCCATATTTTTTATACATGACTTATTGTCATACCGATCAACGGTTTTATTGCTTTAAATAATATTTTATCAGTTATAGTTTATTCTTATGCAGTAAAGGAATATTTAAATTATGTGCTGCATTTTATATAATAAATATGTTTTTCCCAATTGCGATCCTAAAGATCTAAATAGTCCAAAGTCTCTTCAAAGCATCCAGTCAAATAGTGTGGTGGGTATTGTCCCGGAGACAATCCAGTTACAGCCGAAAATGGTAAAGGTGGTGATGCCCCAATCAAAACGTCCATTGGTACGTGTGCACATGGAGATGAACCAATTTCGTAAATATGTTCAACATTAATGTGTTGTTCTCCCACAATTGATGATGCCCCAATATTGGATTGTTCCCCAACAATTGATGATGTCCCGATATTTGATTGTTCCACCACAATTGATGGTTTTTCAATATTTGGTTCCTCCTCCTTCTTCTCAATTAATGATGACTCAATTGGATTGGATTGTTTCTCCTCAGGTGAAACAACATTTAGAACAATCTTTATAACATCCCCCTCACATAATACAGGCTTTGGAACAATTGGATCAACATTTGATTTTTCATCGTCATTCAATTTGGAAAGAATTTTCGGATCAATCTCCAAAAGCTCCTTCTTAACTTCAATTGATTCCGTATTAATTTGCTCATCCACATATAGTGGATCCGTGATGATTTCATCCACATCCAATATCTCATTCAATGAGCTGGGTGGGGGATCAGTTTTGCCCATCGACAGATTTTTTTTGTCTTCCCTATCTTTGTCCTTAGCAATGCGAAATTTTTTCCATGCTTTGGCCCTTCCATCTGCGGGTGTGGCAAATTCCAGAAAATTTATATAACCAGTGGCAGCACGTAGTATCTGGATGCGGGTCATTATTTTTCCTTTGGGTGCAGCGCATGGAAGCACGTCTCGAAGTGCTTTGAATGCTTCGCTCATTTCTTGGACAAACAAACGGCTGCGTTCTCGTCTCATTTCGGTTATGCTTTCTTTTCGGAAAAAATAGGGGAGAAAATGCGTTAGATTATTGCGTAATAGTAAAATCAGCTGATTTTTTTTTCAATTTATTTATTTTTGTACATTTCTGGAAAATTTTCCGCCGATATTATTTACGAATTGTATTTCATTTTTTGTTTATTTTAGAGCCTTTACGTTTTGCATAAATATTTATGAATTAAAATAATCTAATGTATACAAAGCGCTTCACCAGCTCTTTATAATCATAACAATCAAACATTCTTGCTTTGAAATAAATAAGTCACACTTTGTGAAACGAAAAAATGTGTTTCGTCTTATTTATAATATAATAAGTGTAATAAAAATGTGTGCAAAATTGAGCGCATGAATCATGTACCGGCTTTATGTACTCGAACAATTAAATATATTATGTATATAGGTAATCTGCATTAAATACATAATGTTTTTATGCAACAATAATTTAAAACAACTTACTTGCATCCACTTGGCAGCGTCTCCCAGCTTTTTTCTTCGCTTTTTTTTGGGGGGGAGCTTCATCTTCACTAACCACTTTTGATGACGCTTTCATTGAAGTATCGTCTTTTTGGCGATTTTCATTTACTTCACTGGCTGCATCAGTGATGCTCTTCTTCTTCTGCTTTTTCATTTTTTTCTTCTTCTTTCTCTTCGGCGCTGGGCTTCTAGCCTCACACTCATCGTCGTCAGTAGTAACACCCTTTGAGACACCATGTTGGGAGACATCACTATCAATGACACTTAAAACATTTTCAACAACACCATCATCAAGCTCAATTTCATCAGCTGATGAGGACGACGGAATGTTTCCGAAATGTTTCAAATCACTCAACGGATCTTCACCAATCCAAAAGTATCCTTTGGACATGCACGGTGTTTTCCATTTAAATGGAATGCTAGCCTCTTGCTCCAATTTCCTTGCATTATCGGAACTGGAGTTGTTGTTGACGTCGTCGTGGGCAATGTCGTGGCACTGACGTGATGGCCCGGGCTGTGGCTCCACTGCAACACCACTGGCAATTGCGACCCCTTTCGCCTTCTCCGCCTCCTCCTCCTTTATCTCCAGTTTTAACTTCATAATTTTATTGCCACATTCTTTCCTCTTTCGTTGCTCTTCACCATTTTTATTTCCTTTGCTTTGGTCGGCGTTTTGGTTGTTGGTGTTGTTGTTGTTGGTATTGATATTGCATTTGCGAACTAGTCGCAATTTTTGTGTCTGCTTACGTTGATTAGAATCCATATTGTGCTTAATAACTACAGCTGTTGTACACAAACCATCGGGTACTTCCGAATCACCACAAAAAAACAGCCGGACACGCACTAAAAAAAAACTACTATCACTACTGTGTTGATCCTTTTGCAAAAAATATATTCGCGATTTGCTAGAACAATTAAATCCGAGGTGTATAATTCCCAATCGCGACGCGTGCTAATGTCTTATTAATAATGTTCACCACAAGTGACTGATCGAGTGCACGCGCGATCTCCAATATAATACGATTCGTATGATTTTAAACACCACGTACTGTGGAGTGTGGCGGCGAGGAGTGTGAGCGTCTCCACTCACTTCGACTTGTGGAGTGTTCAGTGTGGCGACATGAGCTCCCCCCAATTTTTTTTCGTGTGCCAATGTGTGTGGGATGTTTTGGTAATATTTGTAATTTTGGAGCAAATAGCGTACATTAGCGTTTCGCCATAATTATACGGTCGGGACGTACAGACAGAACTCATGTTCGGCGAGGCTCCAAGACCCGAGCACATAAACTTTACACATATATGTCCATATATATTTTTTTTAATAAAGATAGGTTCGTATATGTCTGTAATCCATGTTACGTGCAATCATTTAAGTTTTGACTTTTAGTAGTGTGTTATGTGGTGTCACTTTGCAAGGAATTAGTAACGATATTTCCTTTTAAATAGTCGTTGAACTGTGGTCTAATATTTTTTTTGTATTTTTTGCAGACAATCAGGTTTCATTTAAATTCTGCAATTTATTGTAACAAATATAATACAAAGTTAAACATTTTGGTGTCTTAAATTATGACCTTTGGTATATAAAAACCTTTGGCGTTTCATGCCATTTAAAATGGAATGTACAGAAGAATAATTAATAAAACATTCATACTTAACTTAAAAAATTAATTAATAAGAATAACTATTGTACTGATTAACTGACTCATTTGACGACAGTGGTTGATCACATTTCGCCCCCCCATAGTACCCCCCCGATCCTGTCTCCATGTATTGTGGTCCGTACGACGTCCCCCCTTCCATAGCCATCCCCATTCCCGGATACATATTTTGATGTTGTGTTGGATCTTCATTATGTCCACCAGGATAGCCAGGCGGTTGATTATGATGAATTGGGGAGTCGTCGTAGTACACGTTCAAGTTTGGTTGGTAGTCTTCTTCATTGTTGTTATAATTATACCTGCAGGATGGTAAATTTAATGCACTCCTGCCACTGTTTTGAACTACTCCAGTTGTTTGAACTGTGTTAGGTGATTCATCTAGCATTTCACGCAAATGACGAATGTAACTGATGGCAATGCGCAGACTTTCAATTTTTGAGTATTTTTTTCCAGATGGTTTTGAGACGGGCAACTTGGAACGCAACAAATCGAATGCTTTGTTCATGTCGCGCATTCTGGTGCGCTCACGATCGCAGGCGGATTTTTTGTAGTCTAAAATAAGTTGGGTTAGTAATTGTTGTAATTTAAAATGCTTTTTCAATTTGGAATCTTAATTATTTCAAACTTTATTAAAAAATTTATTAAATTTTAATTAAGAAAGGCGAATTTAAAACGATATCGTCCAGTAAAACAACCCTTAATTGAATTCAACAGCTTAAAGCTTTCACACTGGAGGTATAACAGATCCATACAAAGTGTGCATGATCAATTCGTTCCACATAAAACCATTAATTGAGGGGAAATTCGTTGTGAACTGAAACTGTTATACGTGGAGCTTTTAATATAAAATTGAAACTTTGATCGCATTGCGCAGACGCTTTAGTTTGTCAGTTTTTAATACAACATTAATTGTTTTTTTAAAATTTAATTGGATTTTGTCTTATTTAAAAACTCATAAAATATAAAATTTTTTAGCTTAATAAATCTATTTTTTAATAATATTAAAATCCAACTTAATTGTGCTTCATTTATTTTTTCAACTCAAATTTAATTAAGTCGACTTTAATATTTTTTAAACCACTTAATGATCTTTATTTGCACTTTAAAACTATGTTTAAATCATTCAATAGTCCTTTACATACACAAAATTAAAATTAAAACCACAATTCAAATACTAACCCCTTTCAATTTGCAACGCACGTTCCTTCCACGCTGGATTCTCCACCTTCTTAATCTTATATTCACATTCAGAATTGTAACACGTTACTAGCAATGGTTCGGGAACAGTATCCTTTCTCACAGTCGCCAATTTTCCAATTTCCAACAAAGTTGTGTTATTATCCTCTAAATATCCTGATTGTTCGGGATCATACACAATGGGAACATTTTGATAAGCACAAGAACTAGCCGAATTAAAATCAGACATTTCCATGAAGGCGTCCGTCTTCACCGACTTACGCACGAAAAATGCCAAGACTTTTAAACTTGTTACAATTTCTGTGACGAATGATTAATACTTAGCAATATAACAATAAGTCGAGTGAGTGCTACTGTTGGATTATTGTGGATGTGCTTAGTAAATACTTCTGTTTGTGTTTTCCCAAACGAGTGTAAAAGTGTAACAGAAAGTATTGAATTTAAGTATGTAGTCTGGCTTTAGAATGTTGACGAAAAGGTGTTAAACATATAAGGGGGTAACTTAAATACAATCTTTTTGGATTGTTTCTTAAATATTTATAAAATGTTTTTCAATTAACAGTTTCAAATATTTGCCTTTAAATATGTTTTATTATTGCAATTAGGTTTTAAATTCTCAGTTGCAATAATTATAGTTTGACTTAATTTTAATTTAAATCAACAATATAATGAACACTATTAATAATTTAAAACCTCTGTACAATAATTTTTTGTAGTGACAGTTTCAAAAACAATTAATAAAAACGGAATTCTTAAAAAAATACTATAAAAGCAATTCCTCATTAATTAGAATCATTTGACTTAACAGTAATTATAAGTTGTAAGTTCAACAGTAATTACATCAACTTTTTAAAGACTTAAACTGCCATTAAGCTTTAAACTTATATAATAAAATACAATTTTCAACTAATTTTTTCTTAAAAATTTGTCTTCTTTAAAAAATCCTCCAATTGAATTAATCGAACTTAAATTAAAAATACTGAATTCTTATAATTATTCAAATATTTATACTACAAACTAAAGACCACCCCCTTCAAATTACGTCACCCACACAACCTCCACCTGTTGTTTCACCTCAAAACGCATTCAATTAATTTGTACTCGTTAAAACAAATTAACATATGTCAGCACAAGTGTTTCATCAAATGTACACAAAATATTGGTTTATTTTCCTCGAGATATGCTTCCATTCGATCGCGACGTACACCTTTATTTCATTTCCAATCGCATGTTGTCTCTTACAATTATTTACACCCGCGTCCAAGACTCCATATAGTTAATTCCGTAATTCCGACAAGCTGAAACGGCTTAATCATTCTCTTACTCACAAAAATTATTACATATTTATTATTGCCTACACTACATGTGTAAGTGTTTAATAGCAAAACAATATATATTAACGAAACGCAACAGCACATAAAGTTCGTTTAACGAATATAATGCACTACATAATATGTGCATTTAAATGCAATATAGTAGATGCAAGAGAATGGACCATCAAGAATATAAGCAAGTGTACATATTGTACACCTATCGATAGCATTTGTGTGATATACCGATGCAGCCGCTTTTACATTATGCTTGTTTTCTAAACCCATTCTCTTTGCGCTATGTGTTCTTGTGGGTACAATATATCTAATAAGTGCATGGCGCATGTGCAGCATAAAAGAAAATAAGAGAAACAGATGAGAATAAAACGTTTGTATGACTTATGTAAGTAATTGTAATGCTAATGTCCGCACACATGTTGTTCACACATTTCGTGTCACCGACGATTCGTCACAAGCAGGTTGAATGAATTGTTAAATGCTTTCTTACACCAGTTGCATCTCATTGATGCATTTAGAAATTGTTGATGCATTGATGTTGTTTCATTTTTTTTTTTTTTGCATTATTTATAAATTTAATTTTATACCCAACGGTTATTTAGTAAATTTAACTAAAAATATATGATATTAATTATTTGATGAGGATTTTTAATCCTTTTGCAACTAAATTATTAAAGACCCTTTTCGGACTTTACTTTACAAATTATTAAAAACCTTGTAAGATATTTATATAACCAAAAAGTTAATAAATCTTTAGGAAAGGATAATTTAAATTATTTCAAATTTACGTAAGAAATAAATCCCTTTTCTTTAATTTCAGGCGATTTTGGCGTATTAACTTTATTCACTCTTAGCTTCAACTCAAAGCATTTCAGAAGGCGTAATGCGAAATTGGTTTTAAATTAAAATTATAATACAAAAAATAAATGTAACAAAAAAATTAATTTAAACAAAAAATAATTCAAAACTCTAACTTTCTAATTGACATGAATTCCTTCAGCAACTCATCCGTAACTGTTTTTCGCCGCTCTTGATGATCTGTGATGATCGGTTGCAAAGTATCAATTGCATGCTTCTTCATCTCCCCCGTGAGCAATTCACCTGTTGAATACGCCACCCTAAGTCGCTCCAATTCGACATCATCTTCCAAAAAGAATTTCAACAGCTGAAACGCAACATCAATCTCAGTGTCACCACCAAATTGTCGATGCTCCTCCAGGGTGGCTCGCCCACCAGAAAATGCGTGCTTATTAATTTTCGTTTTTAACTGCTTGGGAGTATCGGTTAAGAAAATGGACGAATTTTGATCACTTGCAGACATCTTCGACTTAGCTCCTTGTAGTGCCGGGAAAAATGACGAATGCAACAAAGCGGGTTTGGGGAAACCTAAGCGTGGTGCAACATCACGTGTCATTCTGAAGTAAGGATCCTGATCAATAGCACACGGAATTAAGCAAGGAACTTTGTTCGTGCCAAAAATGAATGGAAACGTTGTGGAAAATGCTGGTGCTGCTTGGACGGCAGGAAATGCAATTTTGCCAATGACATCGGAGTCACCAAATCCAAAGATGCCTTTCACTTGATTGAATGTTACACATTTTTGAATGCGAATCATGTTCTGATACATTGCGGGACATTGGCTAGTAATTGAAGTTAAGTTATTGTTTAATTTTATTGCAAAATTTAATGATGTTTAAGTAACTTGATAACTTACCCAATATATTCAAAATCTGAAAAAATGAATGTCTTCTTAACATCAAATCCAATTGCAATGATATCCTTGGCATTTTCTTTAGCCATCCGCATGGACTCCTCAACAGTAAGATCTTTCCATAATGTTTTCTCATCATCAGTCAATTGAATTACCAAAGGAACATTAAATGTCTCTTGCAACCATTTGGTCATCAAAAATGGAACCAAATGACCCAAATGCAGTGACCCAGAGGACGGTCCACGTCCCGTGTATAAATAAAATGATTTACCCTGCTCTTTCAGTGTGAGCAATTGATGCAGATCACGATGCGAGAAAAACAATCCACGTCGAATGAATTGATGCACCGGCTTTCCAATAATTCGCTCAAGACGTGCAATTAATTCGTCATCAACTTTGCTACTGCCAAAACGTTCTGCAAATTTTTATTAACAAACAAACAATGAGTATGACATTTTGACACGTTGCTGCATTTTTAATCATTTTAATTACTCACTTATCAGCTTATCGTAATCAATTCCGGCGTCTGATTTGCTTGTTACTGTCCATGGATCCACGACATCATCATCGTGGTCATTGTTCAAGGTGAGGGCGTCAATTCCTTCAGCAACTGCTTCACAATCACCCATTTTTGTAGCTATTTTTTAACGGTTTCTAATTTTTGAGGTATTTTATCAATTGGTTGTGACTTTATTTGGCAATATTGTGATTAATTTCAGTGATAAATTAGGAAATGAAATCTTAACACGAAGGCAATTTGAAAGATGATGAAAAACTGTATCGTGCAAATTGTGAAGAAGAATCCTATTGACGTTTACCATTTGTGCGATTTGACTCACGTTGAAAATTTGACGTATTGCGCAGTGTCACTAAATTCGAAAATAAGTGAGATTGTTTCGAAACTGAATGAGTTACGTTTTGGCGCAATTTTTGGATTTATGTATTTAGATGATTAGATGAACAATCTTTTCGCTTTTTTCTAACGTGATGCTTTACCAAGCATTCAAGCTGTGTTAAATCCAAAGAAGAACAAAAGAAAAATGTGAAAAAGTTGTTTTCAAGATGTTCAATGAAAGAGTTAATAATGAAACTAAATATTTAACAGGTGCAATAAAGATTTTACGAATTTAAAGTAAATATCCTCCAATTTCAGAAAACATTAATTTTTAAATAATTAATTTAACATAAACTTAACTTAAAAATTTTTAGTTGTTAAAAAGTAATGAAAATCCATACATTTTAAGCTTAAAATTAAATTGAACTGATAAATCAAATTGTCAAAAAAACGATTTAAAGTTAAAATAAAATCGAAATTTCACCTATACAAGATCCATAAATTACCATTTGTGTTTTGCACTTTGTCCCGCATATGTCACAACTCACAACACATGACCAATCAATTAAAAAGACGAATGTGAACAATTTTAATTGATGCTAGACCGCAAATGAACAATATCAACAAACAAAATGAAGTGAAAGAGTTCAAAATCCGCGCTGACACAGCATTTAACCATATTTTCTTTATATATTGGCCTAAAGTTGCGGGTATTTCATCGCATTTTAACTAAACACCAATATTCTTCATGCACATGCGCTGGAATTGGTTAGAACGTATCGTATGTTCCATCTTCATCGCATTACGTGGTCGAATGAAAAAAGGGGAATGTTTTTGCTCTATTTTTTTTTGTTTGTTTGATTTTAAAACATTGAACCAGTTTTGTTCTTTTCACAGACATTAAACATAAGCATATTCAACATTAACCATTATGAAAGGGAGATGTACACACTTCAATGCGTTTTGCACAACTTCGTATAATAAGGCTGGTAGTCCATGAAGAATAGAATGCTGAGTTAATTGCGAAAAGAATGAAGTTTGAAAGAAGAAAATCTTCAAATGTTTTTGAACCTTAAACGTTTAAAGATTTAAAATATGAATAAAACGAACTTCAGTTTCATTAAAATATTTAACTAAGCATTTAAGTACTTTATACGAGTACAACTACAACTGTTGCTTTAACTTTTGCACAATAATTACTCTTGAAAAATGTTAGACATTGAACTTTTAATAAAAAAACGACACAGAAATGAGTTGCTAAATAATATTCAATCTAATCGTATTCTCAGTAAAATGGCTCAAGATTATTGACCCACAGGTCTGAATCAAAGGAAGTGGGGGTCCCAACAAACAACGTGCTCGGTGCTATGCCACAGAAAAAACAGCACGTGCTATTTAGCCTCGTCATGTGTGACGAAATAATTGTGGTAAATCCAAGATTATGTCGATTTTACTGAAGTAAAGAAGTATTTGTGGATTGTGAGTATGTTTTAAGATGCGTGACGACATGAAAAGATTACCTGTAAAGCGTCAACTTATTTGATCAACATAATAAAAATTAGTAATTCCGAGTAACAAGAAATTGAGTCATCACTTTTCAATGGAAAAGAAATGTATGATGATTCGGAAAGTGGAGAAATAAATTGGTGAAATGTCTTAAAGTAATAATTAAACATAGTATTTCGAATACTACCAAAATGCATCCAGGTGTACCATAGCTCCCAAGTAACCATACGATTACAAAAAAAATAAATCGAACCCTCCACGTGCAATGTCATGTAGCCGGCATAATATAAATTACACAACTACACGAGTAACTGTATGGTTGGATTTCATGTTATAACGTTACATTGTGGCGCCACAATTAATAGCGCATGTGCATTGTGCAATGTCTGCCCAGTGCCAGTGATTGTGTACGTTTTACAATCCCATTTATTTAAATATAGAACTGTGTGTGTTCCCAATTCTAAAATATTGTTGCAACATATAATATGCTGACGTCATTATGGTGAGCATAATATTTTAAAGTAAGCCACATATAATATCATGAGTCGAATATGTATAAGATAGCCGCGATATTTGAACAATACACACATGGCACACTCGCGAGTCGCGATTCTCGACACATGCGCACTAAATGAATGGATTTATATTTATTCAAATTCGATGCCTTGGCTCATACAAATTCCCCTTCCCCATACGGAAGCATTAAAATCGGACTCACACTCAACACGGCCGCAGTCAGTCGTGTTCGTGAAATGATTGGAAGCGGTTCGGAAAAAACAGTTTGTGTCCAAAGTTCTATAATTAAAAATAAAATAGCCCATTGAGTGCAAAGCATTTTCCAGTCAAGATTTTCACTGTTTCCCAACATTTTGAATTGAAAAAAAAAATTTACAATGGTGCCTTCAAAAGTGCATTTAAATGTTTGATTGACGTGGAACAAATCTAAAATTTAAACAAATAAACATTAAGTGCTATTTTTAGTGATCTTATTGTAAGCCAATACTTACATGACATTGTTGCGCTTTATCGCAATCAAATAAATAGCTTTGTGAATTGAAAATTCAAGTTAAATTAAACGCACAATACCATAACAAAATTCCACAAATGGGTTACGATGAAGTGCTTCCCCATTTGGGTGGTTTCGGACGATACCAACGTCGCATCTACTTCCTTGTCTGCTTACCAGCAATTTCATGTGCCTTCCACAAGTTAGCCGGTGTCTTCTTGCTTGCCAAACCAGATTACCGTTGCCAACTTCCAAATGAACCAGAAAATGCATCATTCACAATGCCCGACAATATGTGGAGGAACATGAGCTATCCGTATGACTCACTTACCGGTACCTACTCAAAATGTCAACGATTTGCGTCCAACTTTAGTCAGGAGTACTTTGAATCTGGTGTGGTGGCAAACGGGACCGTTTCTTGTGACAAATGGCTGTACGACGATTCGCGTTATGAAAGCTCCACCGTCACTGAATGGGACATGGTGTGTGGCAAGGAGTGGATGCGTTCATCAGCTGACTCCCTCTTTATGGTTGGCGTACTGTTGGGCAGCATAATTTTCGGTCACTTATCTGACAAATATGGTCGCAAGCCTATTTTCTTCATATCCTTGATGTTGCAGTTGCTATTCGGAATCCTTGCTAGTGTTGCACCAGAATACCTCACATACACAATTGCGAGAATGATTGTTGGTGCCACAACGTCTGGTGTATTTTTGGTGGCATATGTTCTGGCCATGGAAATGGTTGGACCACAGCAACGACTTTTTGCCGGTGTTGTGTGCATGATGTTCTTTTCCGTTGGTTACATGCTGACCGCTGGATTTGCTTACTTCCTCCATAATTGGAGACACCTGCAGCTGGCGCTGACATTACCAAGTGTTTTGTTCATGTGTTATTATTGGTTTATTCCGGAGTCGGCGCGTTGGTTAATTTCCAAGCGGCGAAAAGAGGACGCCGTCGTAATTATTCAAAAGGCTGCCAAGGAGAATGGTGTCACAGTGCCCCAAGATGTGTATGACAATTTAATTGAAAAAGAGAAGCCCGAAGATGTGGACAAGCCGCAACCCTCGGTGTTGGATTTGTTCAGGAATCCAAATTTACGCAGAAAGTCGTTGCTTATCTTTTTCGACTGGTTCGTTAACAGCGGAACGTACTACGGCTTATCATGGAACACCAACAATTTGGGCGGAAATGATTTGTTGAACTTTGTGATTTTTGGCGCGGTGGAAATTCCCGCCTACACATTCCTGCTGTTTACACTCAACAAATGGGGCAGACGCACCATTCTTTGTGGTTGCATGCTGTTCGCCGGTACCATGCTGCTGTTGACGCTATTCGTCCCTGATGACATGAATTGGTTGATGGTGGTTCTCGCCATGTTGGGTAAATTGGCAATCACCTCCAGTTACGGCACAGTGTACATCTTCTCAGCGGAACAATTTCCAACTGTGGTGCGCAACGTTGGTTTGGGTGCGTCGTCGATGGCTGCACGTTTTGGTGGCATTTTGGCACCTTACGTCAATTTGTTGGCTTCTACATGGAGACCGTTTCCGCTCATCATATTTGGTGCGATGGCATTTGCAGGTGGGTTGCTGTCGTTGCTGTTGCCGGAAACGCACAATAAAAAATTGCCCGAAACCATTGAGGATGGGGAGAATTTCGGGCGAAGAGGTTTTGCGGCAGATTTGCCCACGGTGAGGATTATTGAGGAGGAGATGAAAATGTTGAATAACAAATCCTCATTGACCAATGGTGACTCCCTGCACAAGGAGGTGTAGATGGGGATGAGTTAGTGTTATTTTATATTTAAAAAAAAGTAGAGTATAAGAGTTTAGATTTAAAATTATTAGATTCATGACACCATATCATGATTTGACGCATTGGTTAACCAAATATGATAAGATATTTCACACTTGTACGTGACGATCGCAATCATGACGCGTGATTTAAATTATAATACACGTATTGGCGGCTCTCTGGCTTGTTTTTTAAATGCGTTTTCCATTGATGTAATGCAAGAATCCTTTAAATAACCAAAATTATACTTTTAAAAAATTTGTTATAATTAGAAATTTGTGATCTTTGTGGACGAAGAAAGCATTTCATTAAATTAGCTGACCAAAAAGTATTATTCAAAGACAAAAATTTTCAAGTGCTTATGCAAAGTTTTTCACTTAAGTGTTTACTTTAAAATTAAAAAACAAGACAAATGTAAGTCTTCTTGATTTTCCTATATTTAACAAAAATCTGACTCCACGTAGCTTTTTAATTTAATTATATATGTAACTTATTATTTAATTTTCCATTAGTAGTAAAAAGTAGGTTAAACATTTTAATAAAACCTGTTTAATGAAATTTAATTTAGTTTAATATAAAAACACGTATACGTGACTAATTATGAAGAAATTAGGATTGTACTTTGTGTTGAAATGTCATATTGCGAAAGTAAATGCTAAGCATCTTTTTTTAATAAAATAAATCTTATCTTATCTTTTCTAGTTATCATTAAAGCACACACAATTTTAATTGAAATCGATATGACAAACATTAGAGTCCATGACAAAAATTAGCTGTGTTCTTTAAATGCATTTTTCTATCATTTAAATTTGTATGTTTACACAAAAAAAAAATTGTCTAAATTTTGAATAAATTGTACAAGACTTTTTTTTAACGATTTTATAATTAAATATGTATTAATTAAGATCTAATTCTAATTATTAAAGCATGTAAATACCGTGTATACAACAACTGTAACAATTTATGAAATAAATCGAGTCTCGAAACCATTTAAGAATATTAATATGTATTTCAAATATGTTTTCATTCAATTCTATTGACGTCAATTAAGGTTCATCAACTGCATTTACACATTGTACAGACAGCTGTTCGTTTATATCGTAATAATGTAAATTTAAACAATTGTTAAAATGATAAATTATAATTTGAAACAGACTTTTTGTTGATCAAAATAAGATGAATTACGTATTTAATCGATTCACAATTCATTTGTTGCAATAATATTTACAATCCTGCATTTATACCATTTATTTTCAATTTTCGGCGTTGAGGGGTCTTAGACTTTTTTCACAGTTGTCAACCTAATTTTAAGAAGTGAGTAAAAATTGTTCTTTTTTTGCAGAATTTTCGGAAATTGTGAAAAGTGCATTTTTTCAATAAAATTACTGTATTTACGTACCTTAAGTCAAATCGTTTCTATTCAAACACGTCTGATAAACAAAACATACAGAAGATTAAAGCGATAAACTGTCTTGGGGGTCTTGATACATTGTTATCATAATTTACAACCACTTAATTATCTTTCACAGCATTATCTTTTTATTTAAATAATAAATCGAAAGTGGATTGGAGTTATAAAAATTGTATAAATAAAATTGCCATAGATAAGTCAATACAAAAAATGCGTTCGTAATTTTCTATTCGACTGCATTAATGCTACTTTTGAAAGTCAAAATATCACTTTTTTGATTTCCTTAGTTTCCAATGCAATATAATTAAAATTAGTCTAACATTAAAGCAAATCCTAATTCATTTTGTTTACATGTAATGAAAGAGGTTCTCTCTTCCTACGGTCTTCATATTTATGTAGTAATTTTATATTCATTATATATTAATTAAATTTTATTGTTTGAAATGCATGATAATCCTATTCATGTCATTTCCAAAAAATACAAACTGCATTGACAGCCATTTCGCAATGAACGTACATTGCATACAAGCATTGCACAAATATGCAAAGTCTACAACTTTTTTTTTGTTTATAAAGAACTTCACACTTGTTTAATATAGATAATAAATAAACATATTACAGACTTGCAAAGTAATGAAAATTGAAAACAGTGACTTAAATAGTTAAATAAAAAGTTATTCTGAAATCTGAGTCAATAAGAAATACGAGAAATTCTTAGCACTCACACTCATAAGGCAGTTCATTTTTAAAAAAAATTACAAATAAAAATACTTCAAGTAAGTCAAGGGCTATCACCTATCTGGAAGCCATCCAAGTGAAGTACGATGTCATAATAACAAATCAACAATTGAACATTTGAAAATACAAAATAAAGTACTTTTATAATCGGCTTAAATGCAGTAAAAATGCATTCAATGATACGCTACAAAATCAATAGTTTATTGAAGTTGGGTTTTCAAATTTGTATCATCAATGTAAATATGTGGTCTGGTGTGATTGTCCATCACTAATAAATCTATAACAATTTAAAAAGACTCATATCAATATTTGTTTCTCAAAATTCTTCTTTTAAAATCGTTAGATTAAAACGATCAACTTATTGAAGCTTAAAGGTTATTAATTTAAATTACATTCATTAGCTTTTTTACCACACAAATACGTCCCAACGCTCACTCTACATCCTGGGAAATGAACTTTGTGATTAATTTTCAACGTAAATAATACAAACAAGTACAACATTAACCCATAACTTATGCTGATAATGGCTTATCGATAAAGATGAACGACATTTGCCTTCATTTCAACGCCATACACTGGAAGTCGCAATAATTATCGCACGCGGACTAACATTTTACACTACAACAAAAATAATATGTAAAACCATTTGTTTTTTTTTGAAAATATATAGCGTGATCACCGATAAGCTTTTGATTGACTCACAGTCCAGCGACTTTATAGTTATGCCAGTTATTTTTACACACGAGTGCTTAATGTGATCATGAATGTGAATAGATTTACATTTTGAATAGCATTGATATTGTAAATAGTATGAATAAAGTAGTTTATAAATTCTTTAATCAAAATCAACTTAAAATGCACTTGCACTAATAAATTCAAATACATAAATGCAATTGTACATTTTAATACCACTTGCTGTGATGCAATTGTTATCTATTGTACAAATATTGACCGTTATATTATCATGGTCATGCATTCTTTAATAAATTGCAACAATAACTTAATTTAAAATACGGTTTATATATAGAGATTTTAAATAAAAGTTATGGGCTTTTCCCATTACCAAATCAATTGATTTTTCCAATAATTTTAATACAAACATAAAGACTATTCATATAAATTAATAATTGCTAAAAAGTCTAAGCAAATATGTATTAAGAAATTAATTATATAATAAACACATGATATTGTAGACGGTATATAAATAAAACAATGTGACGTCACTAAGTTTTTGGCCAATAGTCTTTCGAAACGTGTACACCAAAGTCTACCGCATAATTAATACATAAACAACCGTTACCTTCACGCATAGCCGTTCATCTTGTTCGGCAAAAAATTACAATCATTTTTTTTTCCTGATTTTTCACGATCACATAGTTACTTGAAAATTAGGTCACTTCACTTCAAAAAACACGAGATCATACAGTGTGAGCCTGTAGAATATTTTTGGAATAACCTTGACTTAAAACACAACTCTAAAACATAAACACAAACTATTTATAATAATTTTAGAGACGACATCAATCAATAATTGCAACACCCAACACTATCAGCTGTTGTTACGCATTTTTTAATTCAATAAATCCTCTTCCACTTTATCCTCCAAATCTTGACCCTTAGTCTCGGGCAGTAGCAACACCAACAATCCCGCACTTATTGATAAGACACCGCAAATAGTGGTGGGGATGTACCAACCAAATTCACCCAAATAATCCACAATAAATGGTGCCGCAATGGAGCCAACGTGTGACATTGTGGAGCTGGTGCCAATGGCAGAGTTTCGAATCTCAGTGGGAAATAGTTCGGTTGTGTGCAAAATGATGACAGCATAAACTGCGGCGACGCATGTACGTCCAATGATGGCGATGCCCATTATCCAGTTGGGATCGCCTTTAATTTGAAAATATGAAATTAGTTTACATTAATAAAAAATGGAAACAATTATTACTTAATGGAATAATTAAAAACATGGAAAGTCCTGATGCTACCAAAAGTGTCGTGGATATTGTGCGTCGACCAAAATATCGCAATGCAATAATTGGTAAAACGTAGCTGGGTAGCTCTGCTAGTCCAGTTAGTGCCACATATTGATAGGGATCAGCTGAGAAGTTGTCAGCATTAAGAGCTTTAAAAAAATTGAGATAATTATTATTATTTAATGAATAGAATTAGTTAATTATAAAACATACCAACAGCATAATAAGTAAGTGATACAACAGCCCAAGAAAAATGGCAAATTAGCAGGCGTCTTCTATTCTTCTTTGGACCGTATAAATTTATGAACTCCCTCATTGATTCCTTAAGCAGGAGCACAAACTTTTGTGTTCGACTCTTTCTGACTCCACTAGAAGCTAAATTGTCCCCTTTTAATTGATCCTTGCTGATCAGGAGTTTGGTTTTGAAGACAGTTTTGTAAGCTCTATGGATTTTGTCTTTACTTAACAACCATCTTGGTGATTCTATAATAAATCTTAAAAATGAAATACATTTTAGTTGAATTTAATTGTATTTTATGTCAATTATTTTCTAGTACTTACATGCAATGTAAAATAAGTAAAAATGCTGGAATGGCTGCTGTTAAAGACAAATAACGCCAAGGATGCACCAAATACGCAGCCAATGCAAGGAAAAGAGTTCCTATTGGATAGGACATGCTGTAGAGCATGCTCAGGACACCTCGTTGGTTATTATTGACTACTTCCATTACTGAAAATTTAAAGATTATATCATTATTATTTAGGATACTCGCAATAAGAAATTACTTTTGAGGAAGTCTTAATATTAAGTTCAAAGGTTTAGAATTATGATATATGACTTGCATGCATTTAGGCGCAATTGTGTAATCACTCAAAATAAAAATCACTCATTTTAAAAATTGAGTACAATTTTGAGTGATAATGATTAAGTCGTCTTTGCTAAAATCAGCTGCCAATTTACTTAAAAATTAAGCAATTTCTCTCTGTTTATACTTGAAGCACTCATAAATAAAAGAAACGTTTATAATTTGGACTCAATAATATATGAGCGAAAGAAGCAACATTAAACGCATTGAAATTTTAAACATTTCTTACCAATTGTGTAAGCGGAATGATAGACCCCTGAACCAGCCAATCCCAATCCCAGACGACCAATCAGGAACATAGGATACCATGGCGCAAACGTGTTTATTGGCCCACTTATAATATAAATTATACACGATATAACGAAGCTTGTTTTGCGACCGTATCTGTGTAAAAAAGACCAAACCGTTAATTCAATTAATCATTCATTAAAGATTAACTTAGACATACAAATAATGTTCAAATAACATTGATTTTTATTAATTCGAATGTGTACTCACTTATCAGCAATAACACCGAACAACAGAGCACCGATAAATTTTCCCAAGGAGACAGCCACTTGAACAATCGTCCTCCAAAACTTTTTTTCGCATACTAAGTCCCATTCGGGAACAATTGAGATGTCCTTTTCCTGATCATAGAAATAGTAATTTCCAGTAATTGATTTGCATCCAATTTCCGCTGGTTTTTCAGCATTTTCCACAAACGCTATGGCATCAGTGTAGGACAATTGAGCAAGGCTGTTGTAGTCCCAATTGTAAATGTGACATGACTCGGATTTGCTGCCACTGAAGAAAACAAAACAAAAAATAATTAAAATATTTTAGAGGCTTTTAAAATTAAATTAATTTTTTTCATAATTAAAAACAAATACGAACTTACCTTATTTTTGTAATATTTCTAATTTGTTGTGGAGTCCAATTAGCGTCTTCTAATTGAGGAATCATGCACCAAAAATCATCCGGCATTTGCCCAATGAAGACATAAGATGATACGTGAAATCCATTTAAAATGCTCGGTGAGAGGCAGATCAAAAAAAGAGCACTGAAATTGAATGTTGTGTGTAAATGTTAATCTTCCACTTGACCATCATCACAAAAACACTCCTGACGGGGGGTTAGGGGGAGTGTTCACTGAACTTGTTGTTATCTCAATGATTATTGTGCGTATACAATTAACATTCTGCCAATTGAACGGCTATCATCAATATCAGTGCAGACAGAGTATTTCGGCGCAATCGGAATTAACTTAATTGCATGAGTGGAACTCAAAGGTTGATTAATTTATTAATGACTTTGCAATGATAAGAACAATTGGTGTGCCTTAGCATGACGTGGTCCTAATCTTAATTCAAAATTTACACTTTGTTAACGCGATTTTAGGTGCATTAAACAATCGTCATTGTGGGTACAATGGTCAAGGTTTCAGAACCAAAAAGGACTTAAAATAATGCAGGAAGGAGTAGAAACTGTTTCTGTTTTTCTGAAATTGATTTTGAACAAATACAGTCAATATTCCAATTAATCCTTATAGAATTTAATCAAGGTACTTTTAAGGACATCAAAAGAGTTTAGTCAAAATTGTTTAAGAACGAAAATAAGCAAAATCACAAATAAACTCACCCAATCCACCATCCCTTGCTACTTAAATGCATCACCTCGTCCAGTATTTCCTCCCTTAATGCATCTGCAGTAACTACATCGCCTTGAAAATTATCTTTACGATCTTCCGACATTTTTCATTTACTTTTTGTAACACCACTTAACTGTTTAATAACATCATAACCACTGAAAAGATCCACGAAAACTACTTGCGACTTCACCCAACAGCTATTTTCATTTGAATCAACTCAAGATAAGAGATAATATGGCAGCGGCTACTTGTTCTTAAGCACACTCACGAATATTATTTATTTATTAGCAATTACATAGAAGTATTGTATGTACTCGTAATATTACAAATCCATCTCGTGGGTATCATATTGTCAGACTTATCACCTCTTAAAGTATTTATTTATCAAATTATCGCGACAATAATATAAAATGTAAAAAAAAGGTTTTAATCTTCAGTCTGTGGCAATTAAGCGTTATCATTTATCAGGCTGGGAACATGTAATTGTTTAAAGTCTAAACTCGTTAATTGTTTGGATTAAAAGTTTTTCTTTTTAACATTATCACTTTTATGTTGAATCATCATTGTTAATTTGATACTAATTTATATTATACATTAAATAAAAAGCACCACATAATATGTACATCAAATTAATATTAAAGTCTTGAAATTAACGGGCTAACCTTACAATAAAAGTAGATGCAACATTTATTCCCTAATACCTTTACTCCTAATGAATTTATCCATCACACTGTCATTGTCACTTATAACCAAATCGATCTCAACTTTATCGCGAAGATCAGTGCCGCGTGTTTCTGGCAAGCGTGTTATTAAAAATCCTGCCAATATTGCAAAAATTGCACAAATTGTGGTTGGGAAATGCCACATGACATATTTTCCCAAAAAGTCAACTACGAATGGTGCCGAAATGGATCCCACATGTGAGCATGACGAACAAATGCCAATGGCCGTATTTCGCACCTCCGTTGAAAACAATTCGCTTGTGTGCAATATGATGATAGCATACACACCAGCTGTGAATGTACGTCCTATAATTGCCAGGGATATTATCATTCCATGATTTGCTGAAGAAAAAAGTAAATACAAAATGAATTTATTATTAAAAAATTGCAAAACAATAATGTACTTACTAGAAGGAATAATGAGAAGCATTACTATTCCTGATGAGACTAACAATGCACAACTAATGTGTGTCCTTCCGTAATAAAGAAGGGCAACGATTGAAAATATATAGCAGGGCAATTCGGTTACTGCAATTAGTGCACCGTAGAGGAAAGGATCTGCGTTAAAGTTGTCATTATCTAATGCTGTAAAAGACAATTATTTAAATTTAAGTTTAGTAAGTTAAATGATTGTTCTACTTTACCAACAGTGTAGTATATTAATGATACAACTATCCAGTTGTAATGGCATATCAATAGTTTCCTTCGGCTTTCAGCTGGTCCATAAAGGTTAATGAACTCTCTGAAAAATTTTTTCATATAAACTTTGACCGTTTGATGTTTTCCGACCCGGGGTTCTTTTGGAATTATTATTATTGATGTTTTGTCGATTTCCAATTGTTCCTTAAACACAATGGCATACGCTTCATTGTATTTTTCTTTTGTGATAAGCCATCTTGGGGACTCAATTAGAAAACTAAAAATGCAAAAATGGTTTGAATGAAACAGTGATCTTTAAAAATAAAAATTCAATTTCAATTTACTTACAAAATTGATATAAAAAGCAACACCGACGGTACTGCCACAGCAATAGATAAATACTTCCAAGGACGAATTAAATAGGCAATCAAAACGACTATCAAAATGCCAATAGGGTATGAGCTTAAAAACAATACACTTAAGTAAACCCGTTGCTCATTACTAGCCACTTCCATGACTGCAAAATATTATAATTATGATAAAACATATTTTATTATAATAAAATTGTAATAAATACCAATTGTATGACCCGCATGAAACATTCCAACCCCAGTCGCACCAATAACAAAGCGTCCTATCAAGAAAAAGACATAATCTGAAGAGGTAACGGCAAAACCACTCGCAAGAAAAAGCACACACGAAATTATAAAGCTACGTTTGCGGCCATATTTATCAGAAATGACGCCAAAAGCACAAGCCCCAACGAATTTGCCAGCAAAATATAGAACTTGCACCAATGTACGTAGCATTTCTCGTTCACACACTAAATGCCATTCCGTCACAATGGACAATCCAACTTCCTGCATGTAAAAGTATTGACCATTCATTGAGTGGCATCCCATCCACTTTGGCGGTGTCTGTGTGTTCACATACTTTGCAGCTTCCTCATATGTGAGTGCGGCTAATCTATTGTAATCCCAATTGAAAACGTGACATTCTTTTGATACACCACTTCTGTAACGAAAAAACAACATAATATCACATTAATTTAAAAGATTCATTCACATTTACAAGCAAGGAAGTTCAATGAATCTTTGCTGAGATAATTATGTTTAATGTACTTTGGTCTTGATATCTCGCGTATCTGCTCAGACGTCCAATTGGTTCCACTCAATTGGGGCACAATGCACCAGTAGTCGCTCGGCATTTTCGCCAGAAATATCACCGAATACACATTCATGCCATTGAATATGCCGGGTGTAAAACATACCAAGAATATGCTCCTGTAAGGGTTTTGAAAATATTAAATTATTAAGAATTCAACTTGTTAAGTATTTTATTAAGTGTAGCAATAATTTTGATAGGAACAACAACATTAATCAGAATCCAGAGGGTATAATATTATGTGTTTGTTGTGATAACCTCAATCCGTCAATCAATTAAATGTAACCATTGAAATACCTTACCAAATCCAAAACTTTTTTCTTTGCAATTCAATTAGTTTTTTATTTATCTCTTCCGTTATTTCTTCTTTAAAACGATCATTAATTCTTAGGCTGACACTTTGATCTGTTTTTGCAGACATATTGCAACAACGATATTATAAACTTTAATTAATTAATTTAAAAAAATTTGTGACGCCCCTTTAAATAACAAAAATTAGTAATTCCTATGAAATAATTCAAATGGCTATTTTAATAATGTTTTAACTTTCAATTTACAATTGTTTTAGTAAAATGTTACTTTGATTTAAATGGGTTTTAATTTATTAAAGGACCTACACAACTTAAATTCTTCACTTGACAATAAAAATTAATTTCAGAAACAAAAGAGATGTCAATTTTTGAGACTTTTTAGGAATTTAAAAAAGGACACACGCGAATTGATCATCAAACAATATTATTTCGTGTGGCATTTTCTTAAATTAATATAAAAAGTTCGAAAATCAGCATTTATGACTTTTAACAAACCTACAAAGATGCAATTAATGAAATGTCAAGAGGTTAAAAGTCATCGTTAAGGAACCTAGTTAATTAATGATCAAACTTTAAAATGTAATCCATCAATTAAGCTCAATTATTAAATATCATGGACTTAATCTTTGATTCATTTTAATATAAGATTAAATGCAAGTAACAATTTAATCCCATCTTAAAATCAAAAATTGAGCAATTAAACATTCACCACATCAAAATTACAATGTCAATATGCCACTTGTAATCATGAAACAAAAGCAAAATAACCCCATAACAATAAAGTACCCAATCTCCACGATAATAATTGATAACGACTTAAGTAGCATATTGTATCTTTATTCTTGAAATTAATCACAGACTGATCTGAGCACAACAAATTTTTATTAAATAATCGAAAGCATTTTTAACAAAGTTCCACATTCGTGTGAAAAAGACCTGCACACAAGCAAAGCGATGTGCTGTATGAATGAATGAAATCTCGGGCATAAAGCATAGTGAGAGTTAAGTCATGTTTGGCTATAGCCAAACGCAATACTTAGTCACAAGTACTGAAAGCTTTTAGTCAGTTGGAAATGATCAGAGCGTTCGGTTGGTCAAGCTTATAACTTCAATCACGATCACTCATTTTGTGTTAACCGACTTAACAGTGGTGACTGACTTGCAATCATTAATACGTGCAGTGCACCATAAAATATTTCTGTACATAATTAATGCAGAATAATTGATGTGACCGCAATTGTGAAAATGAGTGAAAAAAGTGTGGAAAATAAAAATAGCACAACAGCTGTGGTTGAAGCCACAAAAGAGGAAGGTGATCTCAAGCAAGTGGTGTCTGATGAGTTGACCAGAATCGGTGCTGGAGGTCCGTGGGTCTGGTAGTGTTTGTGTTTTTATTTTGAAACGCCTTTTTTTATTAAACACTTGAACATTTCAATGTGACAAATAGGTTTTTAAAAACATATGTTTCTTTAAAAAAATAAAAAAACAATACATCGCTGTATATTTATGTGGGAACGTATTGTAATAAATTGGCCTTACAAATATTTATCGTAACAACTCAATGTATTTAATTATTGTTATTCAAAATTAGCATTGACCATCAAAATAATGTTGATTACTTTTGTGTGGCTTGAATAACAATTTATGTGAATATTTGCCTATTTTTAACAAAACATGATCAGTGAGATATGATGCTACTTGTATGTGCATCTTATTATAGCTTTTTAAAGGCCATGCGGTTAAAAGCAGTTGAACTCCTCATTATATTGGATTAATGTGTAATTTTAGCTAATCATTGACGGATTAATGTGGAATAAATCAACACAATATTATGGCACTTAATTAAATCGTTCGCATAAGACAAAAAACCTAAAGAAAACTTTCTTTACTCAAATTTTTCGTAGACTGTACATTCGTTTAACTATAGCATTTAATCCCACGATATTTTTGTGACTTATACGTATCCGTTGATAACTAAGCTGATATTGTAAATTACCGCATTCATTTAAATGAGCATGAATATATTAAGTCACATTCTTTAAGTTATGACCATTGTATGTGCTACGGAATGGTAATTGCATTTTTAATTATGAATTTTAATGAACTCAAATTTAGTGAAAAGTGAAACGCTTGTGGAAATTCAATCAAATTTAACAGCTTAAATAATGCAGTCATATTATGTGACATTTTCTAATTACCTAAATTTAAAAAAGTCACTTATTTTGTAACCTAAGTAATTTATTTTAAGAACTAACTTAAGTAACTTATAAGTAATTGTTTCAGTTAGATTCGGGAGACACATTTAGAAATAATAAACCACTTTGAGGTTTTCACAAATGTGCGTGAATAAAATGTTTGTTTACAAATATTTAAGATTGAATTTACGATTCAAAATCTAATTAAATTCCACAAACCTGTTTTAAACTTAAGCCAGGGAGAAATAACCTTCGAAATTTGCGTCAAATTTAGTACTCAAAACTTTCACATCATATTTGCTGTCTCAAATTCCAAATATTTTGACCCAAATAATCAAAAAACAAACTAATTTCATAAATTTTCCCCAAAAAAAAAAAATATATTTAACAAAAAATAGGAAGCTCTTCTTCTTGTGCGTCCTACCCAACATTCTAAATGGCTTCCACGTCTCATCATACTTATTCCTTGGCCAAATGCCCCACGACTACTGGTGTGTCATTCCAGAACTCTCCACCACCACCAATTGGACCACTGACCAAATTCGCAACATTTCATCCAAACGATTTGGATTCGACAATTGCAATGTGGCCGATTTAAATTACGACCACTTGGCACAACTCACATTTGAGGAGGCCTACTCCACGGAATTGGGAGCACCCGTCACGGCGGTGTCATGCTTCCATAGACCACAATCATTCTTTGACTACGAGCCCAAGGAGAAAATTTCCATTGTGCAGGAATGGGATTTAGTGTGTGAGAACAGTTTTTGGCGGACAACTGTGCAGGTGGCAGTGTCGGTGGGTAAATTTGTTGGCGCAACCACTTTTGGAATATTGTCGGATAAATTTGGACGTCGCATTTCGTTCTTTTGGGGATCATTGCTGTATTTGATTGGAAGTGTGGTGACAACATTTTCGCCATGGTATTGGCTGTTTTTGGGGGGACGTGTTGCTTTGGGGTCGTCAGCTTCAGGACTTTTTTATGGAGCTTTTTCAATGTGTATGTTTGTGTTTTTTTTTGTAAATTGTGTTTTTATTAATTTGATTCTTTTTTTAAAAATAGTAACAGAAAACATAGGAATAAATTATCGCTCCTGGATGAGCATTGCATTTAGTATGTCATATCCAGTTGGAATGCTGGGACTTGCATTGGCTGCATATTTAATTCATGAATGGAGATACTTGCAATTTGCATTGACAATTCCAGCCCTATCCTTATTTGTCTTTTGCTAGTATGTTGTTTTATAAGCTTTAACATTTTAAAAACTATTTAATAATTAATTGTTTTAAAGCTTTATGAAAGAATCACCACGTTGGTTGCTCAGTAAGGGACGAGACAAGGAAGCATACAGGGTAGTTTTTCGTAAAAAATACGACGAAGAAATATCAATGAAGGAAAGACTTACCACTTCATCCTTGACTGAAAAGGCCGACGAAAAACCAATGACATTTGCAGACAAGTTCAAAAATTCCATGAAAGAAGTACGAGCTCTGTACGGTCCATCAAAAATGAGACGGATGGCGCTGATCTGCCATTTCACTTGGTGCGTCACATCATTGTCCTATTACATCACAGCCCTAAACGCAGACAATCTTTCAGCTAATCGATACGTGTATGTCGCCGTAACTGGAATGGTTGATCTTCCCAGCTATTTTGTATGCATTCTCCTGTTGAGATTTATGGGCCGCAAGATTGCTATATTTTCGTTGTTTGTCTTATCGGGAATATGCCTGCTATCTCTCCTACTGATTCCAAGAGGTATAAATAAACCAATTCTCATAGTTACTGGATGAAAATCTAATGACATGTTTGTTTTAAATTTAGAGGAAGTAAACTGGGTGGTATTTGCTGCAATGTTTGGTCGATTTGGAATCAGTGCCGTTTACGCCATTGTCACATTGCACACGGCTGAGATGTTTCCCACCGAAATTCGCAACTCAGCCCTCGGCACCAGCTCAACCATGGCCCATGTGGGCTCAATATCAGCACCATATATTGTCGATTTTCTGGGCACCATATCCTGGTTTATTCCGACCACAATTTGTGGTGTCAGCGTGTTAGTGGCTGGCGCCTTAACATTAACACAACCCGAAACAAGATCGGGTGAAATGTCGGATCACGTAAAAGATGATAAATAAGAACCTCAATATAAGAATACATAAACTTTAACACATTTAATGAATTTCATTCAATTAATTAGTATTTAAACCAGAAAGAACAGTTAAAATCCAATTTAAATGATCCAACACTGAAGTGTAGACGCCCGGTACTCCAGAGTTGCCACATCCCATACCATACGAGGTAAGCCCAAAAATGGTATTGCTACAGATAAGTCCACTTCCGGAATCGCCTTGGCATGAGTCCACTGTGCCACCTTCAGCGCAAAGCATTTTAGAACCAATTGCCGGTGCCATTACTTTTCCTAACTGATTTTCACATTTTAACAGCGAAATTATTTTCACACGACCAGCTCTCAATGTTTTAGAGGAACTTCCACCAGAATGTGTGGCTCCATATCCGTGTATCATACAGAAATCATCTGGAATTTTATCGTCATAAGAAGGTAGTTTCAAGGGTGATACAATGTTTGCTATTTGATCAGCTGATGCATCCAATTTGGCGAGAGCAATATCATTTAAAAATGTTGTTCTGTTAAATTTAATATAATTGTAATTTTAGAAAAAGCACGCATTAAGGAAATATTCTTGACATACCCGATAAAATCTCCAAAAACCACCTTTTTTAACTTGAAAACATTTCCACTGATTGTGTCACTCAAGTTGTGTCTCCCAATAACTGCAATAACATTGTTGAACTCATTAGTTTGCTGACGCAGCAAACAATGCGCTGCTGTTAATATCCATCGATCCTGAATGAGTTCACCTCCACAGAAATGTCTGTAATGACTGCTTCTATCTTTGTTTGTGACTTTCACCTGAAGGGACACAGTAAAGTTGAATTGTCCTTGAATTGCAAAAAAATTGAAGAATTAAAAGATGATTATGTTGAGTTAAAAGCAAAAAAATTACCTGGTTCAGCTAAACCTCCACCCACTATTGGTACTGGACTGCACGAACATGATATAAATATGTGAATGATTGCAAGGAGCAATGATGCGACAACCTTCCACATTGTAGTGGAACGGAATTCACTTGAGAACTAATTTTTTTTGTATGATCACGCGTTTTTGAATTCCATTGCCATTGACGGTGAGTGAGGAGAAAACATTTGTGCAAACAATTTCAAGTGAACAAAAAAAAAAAACAATTAAAAACACAACACACAATAAAGTAACAAGTTTTGATGTTATTATTGAGAAGACGTACACAGGTTCATTCAATTTAGCTGAGTCTTTCTTCACTCATCTTTATTTACTACCAATTTTTAAAATAGTAACTCAGTTAGTAACTTTTTTACATTGAAAGTTGTTACTAGTTCGGTTTAATCATTTAAATATGAGAAGCATTTTGGCGCACGCCCCCTTTTTCAAATTTATCATTTCACTTTTGAGACTAATTGCCCAAAATGACTTGTCGTTGTGACTCACAATTAAATGCGGTTTTGTACTCGAACAGTATGGAGAAAACATAATAATCATTAATTGTATTCCTTTTGTCAACAAATATATAATTTTGGAAAATACTAAATACTGATCCCATTTTGAAAATGTTTTTACTTATAGATAAATATACTATTCCAAAGTACAAAAGAATTTGTAGAACCGAAATGTGAGTTTTTAATGCAATAACTTGAGTGTATGAAAAATAAATAAAATTGTTCTAACAATCCTAATATAATATAATATACAATGATAATCTATAACTACGACTCGCTCACTTATAAGAGCTGCTGATATGATTTAAATGGAGATTCTGTGAAGTTGTAAAAGTTGTAAAAATCACAGTTTTTATCAATGATCAAAGTTATGTTAAATCGAATCATTATTTTTACATTCCTAATAGCACAGTCAACTTTATCATTTTTCCCATCTTCGGACCACCGTTTAATGATACGTGAAATTATAAAATATTGGAAGGAATTGTTATCTGGATGAAATTATTATTCACATTTCAGAAAATTCAACGTATTAATATAAAGGACCTCTCAGTGAATAAGAAATATTAAAAAACAAGTCCAAATAACATTTACGAAAAAACGTAAAGCGCACCTGGTAAGATTTATAAAATGATCGCAAGCTTAACAAAGTCAAAAAAGAGCAAAACTTTCATTCAAGTAATCTAAGATTTAGCCTTTAAGCCAAAATGAGGATTTAAAACGAATTGTGGAGATCATCGGATGTATTGTTTTTCGACTAAAACTTTTCAAAAAATATCCTTTTAAATCCTATTAAGGCAATATTGTTATAATTAAAAAAAAAAACTTGCGACTTATATACGACTGTAACTAAACTTCATAATGGAATGAAATATAATTTGACTTTAAAATTGTTTACAAAGCCACTTTAAAATGTTCTAGTAACACATAGTTACTCTTAAACTAATATTGCTTTTTTGGCTTCAAAATCATTCACTAATGCAGGTGCATCAATGAGAACAACACTGTCTTCTATCACCTTCCAATTTTTTACAACAAAATTTAAATTAACAGGAAAAATTTCCTTATACAACTTGCTTATTTCCGTCTCCTCCAAAACGTTGTCCATCACATTAAGATCCTGAATTTGACCAACAAAATTTAAAATTGGCATCCTAAATTGGCTGGGAAGCTTCCTTATGTTAGACATATGAACTAGATCAGTGGAGCCAAAGTCAATAAACTGAACGCACGGAAACTGATCGCCATTATATTCCAGAATAAATGCACGATACCACGTTCCATTAATATCCACCAAAATCACTTCATTAGGGTATGCAGTATATGGGACCAATGTGATATCACTGCAATACTGCTGAATGCGGTCATGCATACGCTTCAAATCGATTAGGCGTTCGGTAGGGATGCATGTAATGTTTCCGATGGTCGCCAAATCATTACAGATGATAGTTAGGGAGAGATCTTTTTTTGTGTCGTCAATTTTGATCTGATCAATGTGCTAAAACAAAATTAATTAAATTTAATGAAACCTGTTTGGTGTTTTATATAATATTTAATTACCTCTATCATGATCCGGGGATTTTTTTTAGGAGCATTGTTGATCAATTTAATTAGTCGTTCATTTACAGACCTATTACTTTTTGCGTCAATTAATTCAACTGATTTACCTTCATCGAAAGGTTCCGAAAATCTCATTTTTAGGTCTCCTTGTTCCATTAAAAATTGTAAAAATGAATTAGCTTCTGCGGACACAACATTTGGCACTCGTTCAAGACGCACTTTAAAAACGTGCATTGGCAAAGTTTTTGCTTCATCACAAGCTTCCTTAATTTGATTAAAATTCACAGCAACAATTAGACCATAGTCCAACAAGAAAACAACTACTTGTTGATTTAGTTTCACACGAACAACATAACCACGATAGTAAATAAAATTATATGGGACTAACACTATTTCACCAATCTTTGGCACTGCTTCCAAATACTGTGATTTATCAGCATAACATTGAAGCAAATTCATGTCCTCAATAAATGAAGCATTAAGGATTTGTGGATGAATTTGGCGGACATACACAACATTCGTTTGTAAAATATAGACAATCCGAACTTTCGCAAAATTTTTTGGCGCATCCACTTTAATTTGATTCTTTTTCAAGGGTGCTGGAGGGAGCAGAATATTTTGATGCTCTATTGAGTCATCTAATTCCGATAGTCGCGGCAAACAAAATTCCTCGTGCTTCCACCAGTCCGCCGATTGACACTCAAGGGAACAATACAGATGGCCACAATCAGTGCATTCTTTTGCAGCAGGACGCTTACAAACACATAAACTTAATTGGCTGGAAATCACGCTGTCAATTTTATTGACACCATTTGGACCGACAAATGTCTTCACATTGGAATTACAATCCCTCTTATTTTGATCACTGTCAATAATGGTGTATCCTTGCTGATCATTTCTTTGCAGTAATTCACGGTGTGGATCAATTTCATTGAGAACCGTGTTTTCATGATAGTCAGTCTCTGTTAAAATTGGCAACACATCTGGAAATTGAATAGGTAATGGCTTACTGAATGGGCCTTTAAACTTTCGTTGATCCATATTAATTTTAGAAATCGGTTCATCGCTAACCGGAATCCACTCCTGATCCGGTATTGGTTGCAATTTCTCCCTTTCCCTGGCAAATGATACTTTCATAGTGCTGTACAATGGGGTGTCGTTAAGGACACGAATGGTTGCCTCTGCGTCACTAAAAATTAATGTAAAACATGCAAATTTAATATATTATTAAGGCGGGAAATTGTAATAAAATAAATATAGGTTAATGTACTTACGCCAGAGATGGAAAGGTTACAAAAAATAAACCTTTCGTCTGGGTGTCATTAATGTGGATTACTTTGCCAAATTGGTTGCACAGATTGTAGAGGATATGTTTAGTCATGGAGGTGGGGGCATTTCGAATGCAAACTTTCCAGGATTTATCTTTGTCGCCTGTGCCGTCCAATGAAATTGCAGCGCCGGGCCCTTCGGCGTAGTTTCTATTTGCCTCTAACTCGTAGTCGTCAGCCATGGGATTGTTGTGTGTTTCCATCATTGTTGTTACTTTTTTTAGAGCTTAAATTTTTACTAATAAGTTGGCTAAACTTGATATTTAGGATTTATCTCGGGAAACACGTTTTCAATTGATATACTTGTTGAACAATGCACTCGGCCAGGCGCCAGCCGAAACTATGAATTATGTACTTGCACTTAGCACTGCACACTACCCATGTGTAGGTCAAAAGTAACATAACCTATAAAGAATAACAAACCATTACGAATTAATATCATGATGTAAAAAAATTGTAACAAAAGTGAATATTCAGCAAACACAACTAAACTATAAAATATATATTGCTTTGCAGCACAAGATGAGGCAATATAAATTAAATTAAAAAATATGGAAAACGTTTAACAGTTTCTGGACAATGAAATAGAAGTATTAATTCATTTAACTTTACTATAATTTATAATTATCATCAAAATTTTGAACGTTCATTTCTACGCAAACCATTTTTGAAAAATTAAATGTTCGGACACCCTTTTAAATATGGAATTCGTTCAGTTTGGAATATCTATATGTCTTCCAATCAAAACACAACAAAAGAGAAGAAAATTAAGAGTTTTACGAGATATCATTACTAAAATTAACAATTACTAAAAAGTAATAACTGTATCACGGCCGGTCTAGTGTGAGAAAACTGCAGTCTGCACTTTAATCTGCATTGTAAGCATTTTTTTCACGTTTTATTTCCTTGTACTGTAACTACCGATACGTACCAGTGGTTCAACTGCAGGCACGCTTTTTATCACTTTCGAAGCATTTACATTACATTTTCCAATTAACAGGAAGAAACGTTCAAGAAGAAAACATGAGTTCCTCAAAACCATACGACCAACGTTCAAATAGCAGCTTCAAAATGAATGGAGATTTCAATGGAAGTACCAGCCAACAAAATGGTAATTCACGTCCCAATCCATTTGCACAGAAACCAAACACCGGCTGGAGTTCTCAAGATATAAGGAATCAACCACAACGTAGTAACAAACAATATAACCAAAATGATAGGGGACAGCAAGGAAGACCTACAGACATGAATTTCGATCGGGAAACAAGACAATTCAGCGGTGGTCAAAGCCAACGCTCTGAGGGAAATAATTTTGATGCCAGACCTAAATTCTCACCAAACAATTTTGAAAATCAAGCACCATACAGAAGTCATCGTCAGAATAATCAAACACACTGGAATCAACAAGCAGGATTTAACGACAATCGTCCCTCATTCTCAAGAGGAAATCAGCAAAATTATAATAATTCAAAACCACCTTCCCAACATGATAATCAGAGTCAGTTTTCTCTAAATCAAACACGTGGTGTGCAACGTGGCCATGGTGAGCAGGAAGGGCAGAATTTCCAACGCCATCAAAACAATGAAGGCGGTCACAATCAACAAAAACAATGGAAACAAGAGCCACGTGGAAATCAACAAGGTAATCAAAAAAATTACCAAAAATCCCTGACTTCACAAGCTAATCAACAACAACAACAACCGAGCAGAAATTCACAACATGGAATGTCCCAAAATTATCAAGGTGGTAAGAATCAACAGCCAAATCGAAACCAAAATAACGCTGGTCGCTTCCAAAAAGAAAACAAATCGCAACATTTTAATAAAAACAATAATAATCAGCAAAGTGGCGACCCTCAGAAGAAGGACCTTCCATCCAACTTTAAAGCAGACCATCAAGTTGCTCGTTCTGATAATGAAAGCATGTAAGGTTTTATTTTTATTTAAAAAAAAGTATAACAATTAAACATTTTTGAATCTTATAACGTGTTTCATCAGGATTCCCAATGAACCAGAGATAATATCTGGTGAGTGCTATCGATGTGGACGACTTTCATACATGGAGTGCCAAATATGTAGCACATTTTATTGCTCCAATGAGTGTCAGAAGCAGGATTGGAGTCAACATTGGGAACAATGTGGTCCTCCTTCACTTATACTCGCAAGAAAAAACAAAAGACCGCGTCAAACTAATGCAAAAATACCCAAATCGATTGAAAACACTGACACCCCGAATGATATAAAATCACTAGTTAAAGTTCCTTCTGTACAAAAGTCCACACAGCGAGGTGATGTGCCCATAATCAGAAAACTGGATAATGGCGATAAAGTTTTGATCACTCATGTTGATCAAGCAAACCGAGTGTATTTGCGCTCCCTGGCATACACACACGACTCTGATTACTGTGAAATTGTGCAACAAATCAACGAATACGCAGCGACTTCAGACTGCTTGCAAAAACGACCCAAATATGGAGACATTGTTTTGGCCAAAAATCATGATATATATGTGCGTGCCTATGTGGGAAACTATACATCGGAAAGCAGTGTCAAGGTGATGCTAATTGATTCGGGTGAGGCGTTGGAGATGGATGTAAACGAGCTACGGTACTTGCGACATGAGTTGCAGGTGAAAATGAGGTACGCGTTTCAAGTATTGCTGCATGATGTGCCGGGGATTCCGAGTCAGTCGGCTATTGAGTACATGAACAAATTGAAGCGCTTTCAAACGCAATTCTATATTTACTATGAGGACAATTCAGATTCCCAAACTGTCACTTTGGTGCTGGTTAGTTCGGGAGAGAAGTTGAATGACACATTGAACCAAAAAATAACTAATGAATCCGCCATGTATGATGACATTGAAAAAACATACAGGAACATGCACTTGGATGATGAAGTACCCAAGTATCAGCAACCGTCGAAAAAGGATAATGAAAATATTTTGTTAAAAAAGCAGTCTCCAGTGCAAAAGAATTTTGTTAACAATAACATTGTTTTGCCAATCAAACAAATAGTGAAAAATGAATCTTTGCCCCAAAATCAAAATATGGTCAAGAAACCAAGTACATTGAAGAATATTGATTCAACGAATGAGGTTCTTTTACCAATCGAACAAAAAAAAGAAAATGAATCTTTGCCCCAGAAGGAAAACATGGTTTCTGTAAGTTGATGCTTTTCATTTTATGTCCCTTTTAAATGATTAATCCATTATTTTTCATCATTCCAGGATATTAATATGCAACCCATTGAGACCCAAACATTATTACGAATTTATGTAACAGATCTTAGCATGTTAGATGACAACAAAATAACATTTATTCCATTGTCGGAACTTGATGAACTTTCACAACAATTAGAAAAAATCACTGCACATTGTATTGATTGTCCTTCCATTAACTACAGTCCAATGTAAGTATCTTTTGGATTCAAGTGATATTATTACTTTATGTATAAAAAATTATTAAACTTGCAGTAAAAATGAATTGTGTCTGGCGAAATACGAGGACGAGTGGTATAGAGCTTCTTGCTTGAATGTCCTGGACGATGATGTCTTTCAGCTTCACTTTTTGGATTACGGCAACATCGAAAAAATTGAAAAAAGTAATATTCGTAAAATGGTAAAAACCTTTATGAAGCCTTGTAAAACTGTAACTGGCATCCTTACTGCAAGGGGTGACGAATTAGTGGAAACGAAAAAATTGTTGCACACGGAGAACATTTGTTCTGTTAATGTTGAAGGTTTGTGTAACGGATTACTTACAGCTTATAATATTAAGGTCGTTTTAAACTCACAAGTGTAAAAATGGCCAGCAAATTTTACACAGACCTTTTACCTTTAAATATAAATTTGTATCTTTTACAAATGCAAGTGTCTAAAATTTAATTGTATATCTATATTTAAAAAAAAATAATTACAAAAAAAAATGTATTTCAAATTTAATTTTATAACATAATTAATTGCAACATGAGACCTTCTGCAATTGATTTGGTCCCTATATATTAACGGGTTTTAACGTGTCAAATTTTTGGGACACTCTGTATATGTTTTAATTTCGATTGTATTTGAGTATTTGAGGTTATGTTGGGCGCATAATTCTAATAAGTTACAAACGTTTGCAGTTTTGTTAACCGCTTGAAGAAAAATTCTAATTTAAATAATTCTTCCGTTATTTAAGTAATTGTATTGTTCGTTAATCAATGTATTACCCTTTTGTTTGTATACCAACCATTAATTCTGCAGTATTAAAACGAATGCGTATTGTGCGGAACAAATTTAAACTGTTAAAAAAATTTTATTCAAAACTTAAAAAATATGGTTGACTATGAGGAAGGCAACTTTTACCTGCTTGTAACACAGTGCCCACTCACATGGAGTGCTCGCGTAATAAGAAGATTAATCCCTTTGGCGAAGGTTGGCAGATGTTTTACTCTAAGTTTTTTGACTGCAGAGTAAGTAGAAAATGTATTTAACAAAATTATTTTTATTAAATGTGAAATACTAGTTACTTGTATTCCATATCTAAACATGTAAATAATAATTTTAGAGATCGGGAAGAGTCATATAAACAGCTGGTTGCTATGGAAAACGTGGAAGTTGACTTTTCGACGGAAAAGAATTTATACAAAACTTTTTCTGCCGTTACAAATAGAATTAGGAATGGGGAAAAACAGCTAAAAGTATGTACATTCAAGCTTACTCTCTTATTCGAGCCATGAATCCCCAAATTAAGCTTCCATAAAGTTCACTTACATATGTCCAACTTTAATTTTAACAGAACAAGTGCAGCGTGTGTGGTGACCTGACCATCCTCAGATGCCAACCATGTGGCATACCATATTGTAGAAATGAGTGTCAGATATCCGATTGGCCGAAACATGCTTTGGTTTGCAGTATTCCAAATCTTTCGTTGCAAGAACTTGAGGAAGATTTTACTGCTATTTCACAACCCATTTGGAATGGGAAAAAACATCCAAAAGTATGTACATTCCAGCAATCTCCTTGATTCAAGTACTGAATTGCCCAATTTAATTTTCCATACCGACTACATGTGTCCAATTTTAATTTTAACAGAAAATGTGTAGCATGTGTGGTGAACTGACCATCCTCAGCTGTCAACGATGTGGCGTACTATATTGTGGCAAAGAGTGTCAGATGTCCGATTGGCATAGCCATGCTTTGGTTTGCAATATTCCAAATCTTTCGTTGCGAAAAAATAAGTTTGGTGGATCCATAGCGAGTGATAAGATGCACAGTGGCATAGTAATTGAGACCGGAGACTCTGTAATGGCTTCAGATCAATCTGTGTCAAGTTTTAGCAATTTGCCAATCCAACATAAAGAAGAACATGAATTGATGTCTCAAAAAGAAAGCATGGTCAAGCAACCAAGTCCATTACAGTCGGAAACAAACAACGATATGATTTTGCCAATCGAACAAAAAAAAGAAAATGAATCTTTGCCCCAGAAGGAAAACATGGTTTCTGTAAGTTGATGTTTTTTATTTTATTTTCCTTTTAAGTGATTAATCCATTATTTTATCATTCCAGGATATTAAGATGCAGCCCATTGAGACCCAAACATTATTACGAATTTATGTAACAGATCTTAGCATGTTAGATGACAACAAAATAACATTTATTCCATTGTCGGAACTTGATGAACTTTCACAACAATTAGAAAAAATCACTGCACATTGTATTGATTGTCCTTCCATTAACTACAGTCCAATGTAAGTATCTTTTGGAATCAAGTGATATTATTACTTTTGTATAAAAAATTATTAAACTTGCAGCCAAAATGAATTGTGTCTGGCGAAATACGAGGACGAGTGGTATAGAGCTTTCTGCTTGAATATCCTGGATGATGATATCTTTGAGCTAAAATTATTGGACACTGGCAAAGTCGAAAAAGTGAACACACTGAATATTCGCAAAATTGTTAAGACTTTTATGATGGATTGTAAGTCTGTAACTGGCATCCTTACTGCACGGGGTGATGAATTAGTGGAAACAAAGAAATTGTTGCACACAAACACTTTGTGCACTGTGATTGTTGACGATTTGAATAATTTCAAGGAAATACCTACAGCCTATAATGTAACGGTCAATTTTAACTTGGAAATATAAAAATTGCTTTCGTGATTTTGGTTGAAATCTCTTTTTATCTGCAGTATAATAGGTATAAGTTGAAAATACCAAACTAAAAAATTTTAAGAACAAGGCCAATTCAACCATTTGTTATTTTTAGGACACTCTGTATCACCGGTAACTTTTGCGCGGGAGATCGTTATAAGATTGACATTTCGAATGTCAATATATTCCCATTGCATTTGAGGTTATGTTCGAGTTATTTGAAAAGTAGACATTTAATACTGTAAGATCCAAGTCATACAGTTATAGTTAATATAGTTATTTTAACCAATTTTGATTATTGCTAATGAAATTTAAATATGTAAATTGTTAAATTAATTGGTAATTTAATTTTTTAATAATTGTTAATTAATACACTTTCGTTTCTGTGTCGTAACTTCTTTGCGAACACGCGTTTTGTACAGAACATATTTACACTCCGATACACAATTTGCGATATACTATTTTAAAAATATGGATAAGGACAAATTTTACTTGTTTGTGACAAAATGCCCACCGACATGGACTTACCTAGATGTAAAAAAAATTTCCAAACATATTAAATTCGTGGAGAATATTAACAACTGTTTTATTCTTCATATTTTGACTAAACTGTAAGTTAACAAAACTTTTAATTACTCTTATTAGTGCCTAGTTATTTGTACTTAAATTTTTATAATAATTTTAGAGCTCAAGATAAAGTTTATATGAAACTTGTGGGCATGGAACACGTGGAACTTCACTATCCAAGTTCAGAAGAGATATCTCATGCTATATCACAATCAAAAAAAAGAAAAGAACATCCAAAAGTATGTACATTCAAGTAATAAACTCCCAACTGAAGCTTCCAACAATATTTTCTATTAATAATACATATTTAACACCGTCTACATGCATCTACTGTTTATTTTCACAGACACCATGCAGTGTGTGTGGCATTGAGACCATTGTCAGCTGCCAACAATGTGGCGTACCATATTGTGGCAAAGAGTGCCAGGTGTCCGATTGGAAGACACATGCTTTGGATTGCATCACTCCAGATCTTTGTTTGCGAGAATTTAAGGTTACTGAATCGACTTCTAGTAATAAAATTTACAATGGCCGGGAAAATGGTGCCGCAGACTCTATTGTGGCTTCAAGACAATCTGTGTCAACTGTTCATTCTATAATTATTCCAAAAGCTGAATTCAAGCGATACATGATATTCAAAGTATACCTTTTTTTTAAATGATATTTAAACAATATTGCGATTTATTTTAATGAATATTCTACCTTAATATTACAGGATTTGAAATTTGCAAAATTTACGCCGGGCAACAATGTTGAAGTCTGTATTTTAGACAACAGTTTCCTGAAAAAGAATCAAAAAATTACAATCATTCATAACGATGACGTAAAGGCTTTGGATGACATGCAAACTGCCATAAACGACTATGTTAAATCCATTCCCAATGCGGCTTATATTCCATTGTAAGTATATTGTTCACTTATGTTCATACTCGTACATATTTGTTTAAACTTTCGATTTATTTTAGTGTCGACGAAGTTGTTTTGGCCAAATTCACTGATGATGTATGGTACCGTGCCGCCGTGGTATCGGACAATGATCCTGACGTGTGTGAGGTTTTATTTGTTGATTATGGTAACACTGAAATGATTGTCTACACCAATATTCGCAAGATCCCTATCAACTTTCTTGCACCGTGTAAAACAACTATCACTCAAATTGACAAACTTCCACATGACTTGCATGAGGAGGCATGGAAGGCACTTGAGAATGTCCTTCGTCCATTTGCGGTCGTTATTGTGCCTGAGATAAAGTACGATGATAGTCAAAATCTGTTGCTTTCAATTCCAGACAAAATAATTGACAATATTACATTCCTCCATAGTTATTTAAGCGCTTAATGAAGATACTTGCGATATACGAACCTATTGAAAATTATTCGTTATCTTTAAGCTCTATTTCCAAACAACATTAAAATAATGTTATGTATTGAATTAAAATCAAAATATGTAATTACTTATGTTTTAAAAAAAACGTATGACAATATTGAGTTTATTAAATAAATGAACAATTAAAAAAAATATTTTTCTCTTATTATTCAAAAAAATTATGAAATTACAACAACAATTCCATATAAAAATATTTCAGAAAATGATCCTCATTTTGAACTTTCCATACAAAAAATTTTTTTTTACGAATTTTTAGGAAATATTTTAAGGATAAAGGGACACCTAAATTTAAGTGAAAAATACAAATTTTCCGAAAAATCTGTTAAGGGCTTTTTGAGTAACGGTCAATTTTCCAAAATTTTCAGAGGTTGACTTAAGAAATTGCCAAGGGGTAATTATTGATGTTATTAATTCAAATTTATGTTCATGCAATTCACAAAAGATCCCTTTTTAACTAAAAAATAAAAATGAAAATTAATTTTCCACACTTCCCATATTTTCAATCTCAGCAGTTTAACAATATTTCACCTGAATTTGACAAAATTTAGCTATGAATGTGGCATTAAATTTAATGGTGACCTTTAAAATAATGAAGCATTTTTAATGCCTATATTATCTAAATTGTGAATATGGAAAAACAAATTTAAATATTTACTGTTAAATTCGGAAAAATAAAGATTTTCCAAATGACCTAAAAGATGAACCTTAAAAGTGCAATTGAATAAAATTGTGTTAAAAACATATAAGTAATAAATTAATAAATATATTGATTAGCTTTTTTAGCGGAAAGTCGAATGTTCTTGAAAATAAAATTTCCATAATTTTCAGAAAAGTATTTCCCCATCAATTGAGATGTGGAAAGGTCGCAATATTTTTTTGGTTTTTTGCATTTTTTTGATAGAAAGAAATTTTTAAAGGCATTTCAATTTTAAGGACAATATTCTTTACGACATTTCATTAATTTTCAAAAAAAAAAAATGAAGGAAAATGCTAGTTCAAAAAAAAGGAAGCTTGTTTTAGTACACGATAATTTTCCAAAAAAAAAAATAAAAAATTGCCCCAATTGGGATTTAAACACGAGTCTGCGCCGGCATGCGTACCAAAAATCAGAAACACAGGAAAAACGGCAACCAATTAACCACCACGGCTAAACGCGACTAATGGTGAAAACATAATTCATTGTCTATTTCAGCAATCAAACGGGTGGTGTAATTTTTTAAATCCCATATTTAACACAGTTGCAGTTTATCTTAATAAATAAAACAAATTTTCAAGAAACTCAAAAAAATTATACAACAATAATTTCAATCGGACTATAAATCGTTTTATTTTCTAAAAATAATTTTGTTTGCTAAGATTCTTATTTTAGAAATATATTTTACATCACATAAATTAAGATAATAATTAATATAATATACAATGTTGGAACAAAGCGTTTATCAAATTTTTATTTTGCTAACGTTTGTATTACCAATTTTTTGTTGATTTATGGTTTTTAATGATAAATTATTTGCACACAAGAAATATTTTCAATTAGTTTTTCATTCATTTTTTTTAAAAATAATAATGAATCATCGATGAAATGTTTATTTTTTATGTACATATGTGGTGTATTGTCCTCAAAATTCTCTCTCCGAACAAAAATTAAAAACACATTGTTTTGTAATTTTTTTTGAATTTACTAAAGTTTAACTCTTGCACAAATTAGGACATGGATAAATATCCATCCGCTCAAACGTCAATGCGTTTCATATTGAGCGAATATTCAAAAATGAAATTAAAAAAATAATAATAATTACAAAATAAAAACAAAATCGACTGGCAAAGATGTACAACGTTTTTCTCACATTAGTCCTTTTCCTTTCAACAAAAAATTAAAAATTAAATGGATATCGGTGGACCACAAAAAGACAATCACAGTTTGTAAATTTCAGAACAGTAAAACAAAATTAAAAATTCAATTAAAAAAAAATGAAAATGATTTGCTTTTTGGGTAAGAATAATAACATGATATAAAAAATATGAAAAAAGGATAAGTTCACGGAAAGGAATTACAACAAATAAAATGTGAAAACGAAAAAAAAATCAGTACGAGTCATCTCCAGTCATGATCTCCCAATCTTACTACTTCACAATAAACAAATCTTTACAGATTCAGTGATCTAGACTTGATATTTCGGTTGGTCGGGGAAATGCTATTGGCTCCAAGAGGCGTCTTCTGATCAACACCATTCCAGCTCTTTGGTTTATGCCGAAATTGTTTGTACTCGCCATTGTATGACGGATGAAGCATGGGACGGTATGTGTGTGGCTCACACAACTCCAGATGCGATTCAAAAAATTTCTTGTAGCCCCCATCCAGGAGATACACCTCTGGGTATTTAAGACTTGGATAGTTGGTGGTTTTGCGATCTTCTTGGCGTAACAGACGTGATCTGTAAAAATAAAAAAACAAATTTATTAGTATAATGATTACATTGGAACTGAAATAAAATTACGGAAACAACACGCAATTTTATAATTTAAAAAAATAAATAAATTGATAAAAAAATACTTACAGCTTGGGTCCACGTTCTGAAGAAAATTCACAATGGAATATCAAGATATTGCGTTTTTCATTATCGGCCGATTCAGTCTCTTTGGTCATTAAAAATTCTTTTATAAGTTCTGGTGTGTACAAGTTCAGTGCACCAGCAATGTGGCCACCCTCAAACTCATACGGATATCGGCAGTCGATGATCTTGTACGACGCCACTTCCTTGTCGTAGGCGCCATTCAACAATTTTGACATTGTCTCACACGAGATCGAGTTGAGGTCACAATGACGTCCCACCGTTTTGGGTAACAGCAATTTCTTACTGAAGTCACTAGTCAAGGACGCATCAGTCATGTCATAGTTGGACATATTAATAGCGGCGTCATTCATGGACATCGATTTGCGTAAAACTCGATGATCCAAGGCATTCTCCTTATTCTCACTGGACTCAGTCTTATAACGCTTACTGCGCATTGGGCTCATGAATGGTGGCTCCACACGTTTGTAGCAACGCACCCCATCAATCATACGCGTCGAATTTGGTGTCGTACTTGAGCCGGCCAATTTGAGTGATTCTGGTGTTGTTGCCATTACATCCAGACGGTTGATGTCCTTGAACGCCAAGGATGTACGCGCCTTTTGAATGTTATGCTCAGACAAACTGACAGATCGTTGCATGAATGGACGTCTGGGCTCAGGTGTTGTTGACATAATATCGCCACTGATTAGTGAGTTGAGACCACTTGGCAATTGCGCATCATCATCCATACTGGCCATATCGAAGAGTTCTGTGTAGTCATCATCCATGGAGTCCATTGAGCCGGACGACAATGTATGAAAAACTTTGCGACCGCTGCCCGATGCAGGCGATTTGTTGGCATGAACCCCACTTGATTTGGCAGGCGGTGAGGTGTCAGCACGTCGTGGCGGAAGACCACACGGTTGCACAAATTGAAAAGCTGACTTACTGCTGCCTTCAGCAGATACGGGTAGTGTGTTAAGGGGTTGGGCATCCTGACTGAAGTTAATACTGTAGCCGGAGTCAACGGAGCTGTGATCGGTTTCGAAGGAGCGCTGTGTCATCAATGTGCTTGGCAAAATATCAAGACTTTGTTCGGCCCGATTGTAGCGACGTGGGCTCGTCTCCGGTGACATTGCCAATTCGGAGTACGGGCTGTACGAGCAGGGACTTGTGGATGGTGGCGGACTGTTGCCATTGTAGAAGGACAACTCCTCGGCGGTGGAGTCTTTTTCTGCGGCCTCATCGTAGTTGTCCTCGTCGTAGTTGATCTTTTGAGGTGTCATGTTTAGGCGACGCTGGGCACCGCGTGTACGTTGCTCATTCCGACGGGATGTTGGCGATCGTCCGCCGGAGTTCAGTGAAAATGAGTTGGAGATTAGGCTGCAAAGGAGAAACATTCAATGTTAGTTACAATGTTTAATTTTAAGTAACAGAGTTTAAACACAAAAGAATAAAATACGAGAAAAAAAGGCGCCAACCTCGACATTGAAAGATGTCGAAAAGAACGAAACACGTTGTGCATCTCAAAAAGGAAATCGAATCGAACAGGGAGATGGTATTGGTATAGGATGTAAATAATGTATTTAGAGTCTCGTCTGGAATCAACAAAATGCATTGAGAAAGAAACATACAGGAATGAGTGGAATAAAGAGAAAAACTACCGCATTCGTGCTGTGCCACAGAGGGGTTGAAAGACCCTTATAATTTTATTTTTAGACCCTCTACACGTTTTGTGGGCCAACGCATAGGGATGCATTCTCTACATTTATCAGGACTGTATAGCACTCCAAATAAATTTTACATAAAAATAAGCTTTCATCATTAAAATCTCCTTTGATAAAAAATTAAATTAATGCAATATTTTCCATAAAAAAAACATTTTAACTTAAATTTAAATTAAATCAAGTCCGACCCTGCTTTTCTCACATCTTTCCAGAGCCACAAATTCCTTAAAGACGCACACACAGCAAGACGCATTTCTACCAAAACATATGACAGAATTCAGACCCCATGTCACATGTGAGACACGATATCCCATGTGTTTATTATTCAAGATTGGAAGTACATACGTATATTTTTAAACATAATATATAGTAGACGAAAATGAATGGGGAAAGACTGCGCGCAAGGCGAACGAACATGTCTTGGAATTTTTTTGTTTGCCGCCAAAACAGCCGGTCAAACATACATCATTCAATATATGTACGTGTGCATTCACTTACGCATTTAATATTTAGCACGATGGGGTACATTATACATAACATATCAGCGAATATGGGACCATAAGTGCGAGACAACAGTTTGTATTTGTTGTTGTTATTGCGAATAATTCGCACCAGAGCTTAAATTGTGCGCAAAAAGCTCAATGCTTTGTGCACATATAACTTTAAACGCGATCTCAGTGTGGGTTAGTGGGTTTGTAATTGTGCTAAACTTATGTATTTTATGAATGATTACAACACCTATTTAAAAGGAGTTCAATTTGGGATCCTGGAAAACAGGATGGACTTATTAGAAAATTGACTGCACATCATGTAAAAACTTGGAATAACACTTTTTTGTGGTCAAATAATCAAATAGACACATTTATCTACCACGACCTATGGCAATTTATTCTTCTTTTATTTTCATTTCTGTTACAAAAAATGTATGTAGGTAACTCCCCCCGTTCTTGTGGTAATTCGTCGACTCACACGCATACTAGACAGTTGTTCCCGCGTTCCGTCCATCAAATGTAACAGCACAACATTTTTTGACCACTGCGGCTGGGCTTGTGATTCCGCTGCGCCAGCCAAGACACAAAGCACGCAATACATACAATTTTACACGAATATATGAGAGAACATTTGTAACAGACAGAATTGAGCGCCTTCAACGATCACAAAAACCGGTGCTTCAATGAAAGTAAAAGGCTGAGAATATAACGCGAAAGCGAATTAATGGCAAAAGACAACGCGCATGTAAATATACAGAGTACGTACGTAATTCTGATTTTTGTGTTATACTAAGTACAAATGTGTTCTTCATTTGTGCGCTTATCAAAGCGATAACGACAATTCATTGATAGAAATGTGCTCCACGCAAATTAACACACAAAAGTCATCCAGTTTTATGTTTGAACTGTAGTTTTTTTTTTTAGAAGGAAAAAGTGGCACAGAAATAAACACCATTAAATTCTTTATATAGGCAACGTGTATAAAATAAAACAAGCTGAAAAATACATTTCAGCTGCATATGTTCACATTTTGTGCCTCCCTTCGTCTGGTGCAGCTAATATTCGAATGCATTTTTATTTATATATTATGTAGGATATATGTAATGTTAAGTCTGTCAGTGTGGCTATGCCGTGAAAAACCCCTCGATTGTTTGGTTTAGGGTACACACCAACTATCGTACTTCTGCATTAAAATTAACGAGGGGAATGAATTCTACTTTTTGGTGGAACAGAATAATTTTAGACACTTTTTCAATATTCATTTTAATACGGGAATTTTTTTTATTTTGTTTTAACTTTAATTAAATGTTAATTTTAAGTATAATAACTCATGATTAATTAAATAAATATTTTTATGTCCTTAAATAGAATTTGTGTGACTTAAAATTTCCACAATGTGAAGACTACTTTTTTTTTTACTCATATTTAAACAGGATTTAGGATTATTCTTAAATACTTGGTAAGTCTCAAATTGCAACCACAATAGTATTCAAAGAAAATCAAGTTGAGAAATGAATAAGAAAGATATTCTTAAGACCCTTAAGTCTAAATATAAGACGGATTGTTTTAAATAGTAGAAGTTAATCCAAGATTTCTACGAATTTGGGTATATTAAATTTACCTTGTGCACTCGGAAATGTCGCAAAACTCCTCAGTTATTGATTCCCACAACATTTTGATTTTTTTTTGTTTTTATAATATTCAACACAAATCACTTAAGAATTGTCCGTTTGGAGAAAAGTTCTTTTTTTCTTTAAATTTAATTATTATTGCATCGTAAACACATATTGAAATATATTTCAACTTTTTTTTTTATCCAGTATTTTAATTATTCACAATTTATAATAATTTTTTTCACACTTTTAATATTAATTTAATCCTTGTGAAGTTGTAATCCGTGTATTTAGCTTAAAAGCATTTATGAGGATGCACTGTGATTGGTGTGTTAACTGATGATAAAGCGTTGTAGAAGAGCAACTTAAAATTGTCCTTCAACTCAACTTGTAATCATTTGACTGAATATATGCTGATTTTTAAAAGTATACTTAACAAACAAGTCGAGAATGAACACACACCCGTTTCTCGTTGTTGCTTTGGAACTTGTGAAGATGTACTGACTGTTTTGAAGCTTGTGCTCAGACCTTATATCAAATTTTCCCCACCATAGGCACAAATGTGGTGCTTACTGCCTTACCACTGCCACATATATTAAAATATACCGAATATACACATTGCACGTATGCTCTCAGACCTTAGTATTATAGTATTGCTTTTATGCTTTTAATATCAGGGGCAACTGCGTGTGTATGCGACTTACTTAATACCACGTCCAAACACATGAGCACACTTACAAAACGACACCACTATTTTATAGTGATCATAATTTCATTGGGATCGGGGTTGGTGTGCAGATAGCCTTAAAAACTCGAACTGTACGTGATTAGGTACATGCGTGGAAATATGTGAGGCTTCAGTATTATACTTTAATGTGTGTTTTCATCTCTGTTTTATGGCAGTTTGTGTAGGGTCTTAACAACTACTGTAACAAAAATCGACAATGAGATTTACTTATATAAAATAATGCACTATAAGCAAGATTGTGGAAGGAAACAAAAAAAAAAATTGGGATATTATAGATAGAGGTCTCAAGCCTTCAAGTATTTGAATACCTGTATTTTAAAAAGCATATAAGCATAACCAACACAAATGCCTCAAAATCATGTGATAAAAAAATGTATGCATGTGTAGGGGTCAAACTTAATTAAGGGAAATTTTACAACGATATAGGTAATTCCAGAAAATTACGGTTTATTATATGCTTTTTAATATGGAGAGAAAATAAACTCATAAACATATTATGCTTTACAAGCTATTCTCTTAAAGATGGAGGAAGTAATATTAATTTTACATTTTTGATATTTAGGACTCGAAAAGACATTAAAGTCGCATTAAATAATTAACAAAATAAATATATTGACTCAACTTCAAAGGCTAGGATATTAGGTGTTAAAATAAAAGCTTCAGAGGACTTCCAAACCCAATTTCCAATCCATACATTTAACAATTAAAACAAAATTATTTCAACCCTTGCTTTTAAAATACACAATACATTCGCATTTCATCCTTATAAAGGACCTCAAGCAATTTTACACGTAAAACGAGACGACACTATAGCAAGTGTTAAATCAAGTCGACTTGTATTCAAATTATTGCAGGGGAATAATAAATAAAAAGGGTCCTTTTGACCTGAATTGTATGTCCTTTGAGGTGGGGAAATCAGCTGGGCGCCAAAATCACAGAGAGTTGAGTTACACCATAAACAAATCCATATGAAACTAACACCCATGCAAGTAAATTGACGAAATTCTTGTTCAAGTTGAATGCACTTCAACATGATATGTACCACAATTAATGTGCGCATGTGTGTGTGTTATGTGCAGATATTAAAAGATGTGTGTGCGAGGGGAAATTTCTGCTACTGATCTTAATGTTTAAGGGATGCAGACGAAATATTATTTTCCTTTTCATTGCTGCTATACTTAAACCAATTAAAGAATGAGAAGGATATATATGGGGAAGTCGACTTTAAGAAATGACCTTGCCTTATTATGCATCAACAGTCAAGGGATGATATTTGCAGGACTACCATCATTCCGGTTGTGACCGGTGTTGTGGGTGTTTCTTAATGCCACTCATTCTATTCAGTGTACTATGTTGTTGAAGTATTTTTTCCAGATAAATATTCTTCTTCAGTTTAAACAAACCCAACTAGTTTTAATCCTGTAAATTGTTAAGTTATCTTCGTCTTGATTGTATTTCTTAAACAACAGTGCGTTAATTAATTAAACCTCGTTTTATTTGAACAATCCGCTGTGTTGTTTTATAAATTGCCACACCTTTGTGGTGCTAATTACAAATTGGTTCTCACCAGGTGATTCAGCGCCTACACAAACACTATCTTGTGTCAATAGGCGCGCGCACAGCAATAGTTAGAATCTTGTTTAGAACATAAACAAAACTGCATGGGCATGCAATTCTTTGCGTTTAATATATTATGCACTTGAATTTACATTTTACGCGTTTGCGTGTTATTGTGCGAGGTCTGGCATTTAACTAGATGCAGTTTAACTAACATATTGTCATGTACTTGTCAGCGCAGATTTGTTTGAAGTGAACGCTGCCTACGCAAGTTTTCTTATAGAAATTAAAAGGTTGCATATTGTATAGCAACTTTAGAAAACGTTGAACGAGGTATTAAAGAGGACTCTGTTCCACCAGACAAATTAAAGCAAATAGAAAATATGTACAATGCAGTTGATGAAGTCTGGGAGTTAATACTTTTTAGCATCTATTCTAGATAGTCTAATTGTTTGCGTTTTTAAATTTAAATTATTAAACAAAAGTTTGTAGGAGTGTAAGGAGTTTTATTATCCATTAAAATATTATTTCTTAAGACTATAGGAACTTAGTTTTATTCAAAGGAACGTGACCTTAATGTTGAGGACCACATTTGTGTCATAAAACAAGAAGGCTTTTAAAAACTATTTCAATCAAAATTGTTTTTTTTAGTGAGAAAAAAGTCTTTTAAAATGAAAGGAACTTTTTTTAAATAAATGTAATTAATTCCCGCTATTATTATTTGTAACAAAGACATCCCTATAACTTTAGAGCACCCTTACAACATAACATTTATAAGCTAAACTTCTTTTACAATAGTTAAATTCCAAAAAACCCAACCAGGCGAAATAATTTAATACACAAAAGCCTGTAAAGTTTTTCTAAACAAATAGCGACTAATAATCAACCAACCCCCAATAATATTTACCAATAAATTGGGTGTCTCTCATTCCTGTACACACAAAATCCATGCAAAATAAGGGATTTTCCCACGTTTGTGTCCCCCCCCCAAGTGTCCGAAATTACCTAGTATCAACGTATTAAAGTAAACAACAAGAAAACTTCCACATCATCTGGAATTCAAACACCTTTGACCGCTATTCGCGTAACATAACAATAGAAAATACGGAAGACGTCAAATATATCGGTAAAAGGTAAATGTCCACTTAATGTAGCCACATAGAATTTGCGTAAATTTACACAATATACGAGGTCGTGCCTAAATGTGGGGAGAAAAACCAACGAGATGTTCAGCTGATTGACGTGAATCAGGAAATAGATGCAGCGTGTAACAAACAATGAGTTATAAGATGAGAGGGACAAGATCACCCAGATTTTTGAATAAAACAAGCGCGGCACATGTGATTCTTTTTTCTTTTTTTTTGAGTAGGGAAACACGTAATACATGAATTTTTGATTTGATGAGAAAATATTCAAGTTTTCGGACGTGATTTTTTTTAGTTTTCACACAGAAAGGCAACAATTTTTTTATGAAAGTAATTGGGTTGAAAGGTAAAAAGGGGAAATAATGGTGGATGAATGCGGATATAAATTTAATTTTCAATGTGTTGCAAAAATTGAATTTCCTTAAAAAAAAAATTAATAAATTCAATTAAACGAAAAATTAAGAATTTATATTATGGAGAAAAAGATTTAGTAAACAAAAGGATGAGCAGGTTATTCCTTTATCAAGTGCATTACTTGACCAACTATTAATATGGTTAGGAATAGATTAGAAGAAAAAAATCAACCCTAATATTCATTTACAAAACATTAGAGCAAGTGGATGGTCAATTAATGGACCCATGTCCACTATAGGGGTAGTTTTTTAATCGACGGACCCGTATATTAATACTACAAAGGTACATAGCACATTAATTCATCTTGGACCGTTTAAACTTGTCCCATTTTTGTACAAAAAGGGGTTGCTTTTATCTCAAAAAGTCAATGAATGAAAATTCAAGTGGATAAGATTTTGGACCACGTTAATTTAAATAGGTTTTTATCTTATTTTATGAATGAATATTTTAACGCATTTAATTGTCAATGAAGGTAGCTAATTTAAAATTTATTTTGTGACCAATTTTCCTGCGAAAATAAATCTTAATGATCTTAACTTAGATTTGCTTTTAAATAAATTAAAAAAGGTGCACGAATTAGAATTCCTAAAAAAATGTGCTGCAATCTCACCAGTTATCATCCCTTAAATTGAGGAAGGATGTGAACTAATTTCTGAGCTTCAAAATCTATTTTAATCTACCCCAATTGCCGAATGAAAGCAGTGAGAAATTTCACGACATTGAATTACTTTTTTCTGGTCAAGACAATTTTCACAACAGAATTTTTGGTTCCCTAGCGAACATCGACGTCAAGGTTTTGGGAAAAGGTCCCGTGAGATAATTCCCCCTTTTACAATATAAATAAATAAATATAAAAATGCTCTCCATCCCTTAGCGCTAATTTCATCCATGCAATGTTTATCTATATATCGCCACAACTGAGAGACATCTCATAAATACGGTGTGTGTGTCAGTCAGGATACCTAACAAATTTTTTTTTGGTTGCACTTTTGCAATGTGAGAATTGGAAAATTTTACCTACCATGAAAATATATTGTGAAAATTCATCCCGATCAAATTACTGCCCTCTCCTATCCTTAGCAGTCCTACAGTCTATGTAACTCCTATGAGCATGCGCAACACCGTTGATCTATTCGCTGCACATGCGCATTGAACGCATGAATTAATAAGGGTCCCAACTCCCATAGTGGAAATGTAGACGCATTTTAAACATAACTTTTTCTACCTACCCGATGTAGGTTAATGAACTTCGGAGTATTATATCAATGTGCTTCAATTCTACATAATATTCTTGCTGTAAATTCTTTCACTGCAACAATGTACTGACAATACAAATTCGATCAGTTTAATAAATAATTACAAAATGTGTAAAGCGTCAATTGAGAGGAGGTTCCATCCAGTAATGGAATAAATGGTGTTACTTTGTAACTGATGGAGCACACCAGCAATCAACATCCGCCACATATTTAGCGATAAATGGCTGCGGTAGGGATGACCATTGTAATATTGTTAACACGCGAATACTTTTAGACTTTCACACAAAGTTACACAGAGCTGCTGCCGCGCCGCACTGATCACCAACCATGCACAATGCACTCTCAATGCAATTCGCATATTAAAAGTATGTACAACAACGGCTGTGAGATTGATATGCGTTTTTGCAAAATGCCGTTTCGTTTGTTCCATAGTGCAGAGAGGCACAATATATTTTTGTACAAAAGAGGATGTGTTCACATGCCAAAGAACCAGATCAACTTGATTTTGTAAATGGTACTTGGGGCTTGGTCGGCTCGCCCGGGAATATACAAGCGCACGCCATCCCATACCCCAGCACTCCTCTCATTACGCCAGAATTGTTGCGCCTTTTTTCGGTTATGTCGCAAAACATATATCTGACTTTGTATTATGTTATGAATCATTTATGCTGCACCATTCAGCATCGTTATACAATTAAAATTGTAAACCACTGCGTATAGTACTTATATTATAGTTAGTGGCGGGTACTCTCTGCTTGGGCAATATATCTAGAGACACATAAAAATTGTCTTGATGTTTAGCAGATGTTGCACAGTGCGTACACAAACTCATGGAGAGACCAATTACAATTCCATTTCATTAAACAACAACACAAAAAATAAATTAAAAAGGCAATCAAATAAACACACAGCCCGAACAAACATTTTCAGCGCATTCAATTTTAATCATCATCATATTTGTGCGGTTGGAATTATATTTTTCACATATCGAAATGTGTAATCAGTCGAAGCGCTAATATGGTGTGGTTAACCATATGTGCGATATGTGTGAATGCAGTAAAGACACGCAGAGAATTTTTTTTTTTTGGTCGATATAAAGTATGCGTGCGTTTTTTCGGTTTTCAGTTTGTGGTTCAGCGTTTAAAAATTCATGAAAAATTGTTTTTTTTTTAAAGCTGAAACTTTATTAAGGATTCAAAAATGCAACACAACAATAATTGAAACCTTTGTTGTTGCGTTGCATTTATAATTTTTATAATATTGACAAATTTTTAATTTAGGCGTGACAAGAAAATAATCAAATTTTACCTGAAATTTATAAAGTCAACGAATGACAAGTCATAAAAAAACTAAATTTACCTATTGCATCATTAACCCAATTAAATTCTCATGCACCAAAATGCATATGATGAGATCAAGAAATTCTCACACATAAATCTGAGAAACATCCGGATCCGATTCCGCCATAAATTTGTATCACATTGTGCAAAAATAAAAAGAAAGACAAAATTGAATGAAGGACAAAACGCATGCCTTCACTATAACAGCAAAAGAAGAACCTCTTCCACCCCAAATTGAAAATTAGAACTCAAAAGAAACACTCAAAACGTTGATACTGTTTGACGAACCGATTTCATTTCAATACACAATAACACAACACTGATCATAAACTATAGTGTCCAAAAAAAAAAATAAAAAGGGAAAGTAAAATAAGGGCACAAATATTGCGAAAATACACCAGGCAAATTTACATCAGGGTTGATGAACTAAACTGCACAGAGAAGCACAATTTCTACAACCCCTAAAGCAACAAACGGCAACCCTATTTATGTACAAAACTCCACATAATGTACAAGTTGAATTATAAGCAAAATGCATCTGCGCAGAACCAGTGCAAATCGCACAATACCATCATTTGGACGTGCCTTTTATTCCCGTATAAATTTATTATGTTGTTGTATTGAGAATAGGGTGGGTTTTGCTGCCACATTAATATTATACAACGTACGTATATATTTGTGCACAGATTTTTGTGTGTGGCACGTGCCCTCATAATCACAAAAATAGCGCGCCAACTGCATTTTGGGACCGCATGGTATTTGTAAATATGGCGCAAAACTGGATGTGCTTCAATAAGTCATCAGGGTGTTTTGAGTGTGTGTTGAAGCTGTATTGCACGCTGTTATCAAACGAAAGGGGTGGTTCATGAATGGACCAGCAGTAAAGCCAGCTTTTCATTTGCGCCAAACAATAGACAACCAATTTTGGTGGCACATAAAAAATTAGGACAAGTGAACGAGAACGGTTACCATGATCATCGTAAAATGCATGCAAGACAATGAAATGATGTACAGGAATACAATTTATTTTCGTGTTCTATTTGAATAGATGAGCACGCGTATATTGCCAAGCTCATCACACCTCTTTATGCTTTATTCACAATTTCATTTGCACTAACATTTAATAAATTATTTTTGCTATTAGAATGACAATAGAATTCATTGTTTGTCATATTCTATAAGTACGCGAGTACGTCTTTAACGTAATGAAATATTAAACCGCGTGTGCATAAATAGATAAAAGTCATTTTGGTATTTCCTTAAAGTCTCAATAATACAAACTTTGCGACTTAAAACATTTATATTATAATAATATAAGGTGAGGGATGCGGAATCAAAATCTTGAAAGCAGCTGTTTTTGCAGTTGCTCAATATTTAGGTACATTGTCGCGAGCCAAAATGCCTCAGCTGCTTCATACAAATATAGTGACTGCGCACGGACAATAAAAAGGACATTCGATTATCTAAGAATGCTGAATGTTTTGCGGTCTTATCAATCAGATCACTTTTCTTAAGTCATGCTTAAAGTATTTGCATTTAACCTACATTCGGAAACTATATTTGATAAGAAAAAGATTGAATGTCTAGACATTTTTAGGGTCAAACGTACACCGACTTTTATGACGAATTATACCGTTATTTGCTGAATTGTATTGACAAGCATAAAATTCCCGCTTTAATTGTAACTCTGACGTTGCTTGACATTTTTAATAAAAAAAAACATAAAAAAATTGGTATTCATAACTATATAAGGACCCTAAATTAAATAAGTCACCATTAATTCAATGCATGTTATCAAAAAAAAAGAAAAAAATACAGAAAACAATAAACGCATGCAATGAAAATTACACGTTAGTATTCAGCTGGTGACTTTAAACAATTCTAAGACCCGCAATGTGACTTTCTTCTCATACAATTTGCGCCCTTATTCATTTATTTTACCATAAGCATTCATTGTTGGCACATTTTTGGCTACAATATCAAACACACATTAAATAAATTCCTTGGCGTTTATATATTGCACACATATGGTTCACAATATGAAGCGAAGCAAAGGTGTTACGCTTTAAAGTACATATGAACGTCTTAAGGAAACAGAGGGAGGTTTAATGCAGGAGCTGCGATATGTGTGTCAGGGACCTCTCGCACGAGTATGTGCGAGCTGAACACATTTAATTGAACGGCAGCAAACAGCGCACATTGCGATTATTTAAGAAATAGCGCGTGCCACAACAGTTATAGGGGGAGAAGAGAAACATCTGGCGATAGGAGTTCGACTTCTTGTAAGCAAAAGTAATTTCTTCGCTGTCTTGACTTTTTTTTTTTGTTGCTCCTTGGTGGGTTCGTTGTATATTAAAGCATTGAATTGATACAGAAGAAAATGTGTGCGGTTGTCGATCAGACGCGCAGGGGGTGCCAAATGTCAAGGCTAATGAAAATGTTTGACACCGGTGTGTTGGTGAAAAATTATAATTAGGGGTGTGAGAAATTTTAATGTCAATGCTTGAATGTTTTCATGATTTTATGGTGGGCCATTTACACAAGGATGTTGTATCAATTGATTTCGGAAATAGATTTTGAATGATACTTATTTTTTAAATTTAACAAATTTGGTTATCCAATTTTTTTTGGAAAACTTTAAATGTCTTACGACCTTCAAAATTATTTCCTACACAATTTTACAATATTTATGCAAACAAATCAAAATAAATGTTTTAGCAAGGGTCACAAAAGCATAATAATAACTAAAAAACCGATCCAAAATCGGTTGGAAACATTTTCGAATCCCAATAAAAAAGGGTGGAGAGAGTCAAGTAAAAAAAAACACGTTTTTAAATTAAAACAACACGACATCGTATTATCATAAAATTATTAGGCTGCCTCTTGTCATATGCAATGTCTCTCCCTTTACATAAACGACAACACACAGTGAACCAACGCAACATGGTGAATCCAGAGCACAGCCGAAACAATGTTTTGCATTTAAATTACATTTAGGTCATATCGTCTTCGTCAATATTATACAACAAGTCTAAAGACAACTGTAAATGTAGGCTTATGTGAATTTTAAGCAAAATGTCGTTACGTATCACCGTGACACAAAATAGGAAGAAATCCTGTCTGTGGGTCTAAGTTCACTGCACTTTTTTTTTCTTGATTGCCTTAACATCCCCCTGCGTGAATGCAGTACATTTCCCATAACTATTAATATTATTATCTTTCTTCTCTCCCATATAATGTGTCAGTTGTTGGTTGAAATTAAGAAGACACGCAGCAATATACCACAAGGAAAAGTGAAAGTAATATAAGTTGAGTGCAATTTTATTACAATTTATACATTGAACAAAAAAAAAGAAGGGATCTCGCTTGGATAATGATTTTGATTAAATTTCCCATGCGAATTTATTGCAAATAATTTCTTATGTAGTTTGGCTTAATATAAAAGATCAGCCAAAGAAATTCAATCGCTCGTAATATTCGTTGTTATTTATTTTTTCCTTCGGGTACATTGTCAATTGTGCAAGAAAAGGGTTTCAATATTTACCAAGGGGTTGGCTTTTTGGATGCAAGAGCAAATTTTCTTTCTATTATCAAAAAAAGATGGCAATAAAAATCGAACGTAAATCAATTGTGTGGCGAAATGGGTGAAGCAGCATTTTTAAATAGCGCTTCTATAAGATGTGAAAAAAAGGGCTGCATGACTTTCTTGGCAAAGGGCGTTCTCTGTAAATTGCCATTGTACGCGACTTTTATTGCACATAATTTGTGTTTTGAGGGAAACATTTTATGATTAATTTCATCTCAATGCAATTTAACCCTTACCAACTACAGTGGATGTATAAAGTTGCATTTGAACGCGCAGCTTCTTTTCAATAATATTATATTAGTCATCTGTATACTAACTAAATTAATTCTACTTCAAATGCTAATTCATTAATTGTAATGTAAATTGTATTGAATTGCGACAATCGTTGGATTACTTTCAAACCATTAGATGCGTTTGGTTACAACAATTTGCCAATGTTGCACTTTTGAATAGGATTTTTGATTTTGTTTGTCGTTAACAATTTTGAATATTTAAAAAATCAAATGGCAATGTTTATATTTATAGAGATTATGCAATTTTTGTGCAACCAAAACATTTATATAAAAATATTTGGAATAAATAAGGGTTGAAAACTTTTATCAAAGAAAGGTTTTGTGACATTCAAACCCTCTTTAAAATTACTTAATTCGATTTACCGTTATTTTCACCTGTACGTTTCATGCTTACAATTATATTTATAAATATTTATTATGGTGACATTTGAGCGACATTTTTCTTCAACCCTTTTTCCAATATAAAAAGGTATTTACCAATTCAATGTTCAGGTAAGTACGAACAATTTCAATGCCTAACCGATTTTAAAGTGTGTGCACATAAATGCAGTCGATTAGTCCTCTTGCATGCAATACCGCCACAATCAAACATCTTGAGCTGTTTATTTGTGTAGGGTTTCATGTCTTATACGAAAACAACGGAAACCTTTTCAAAATTGCATGAGAAACCCCAAAAAAGGTTAAGTTAATTTGTTACAGTTACTGGTAATTTTAATTGTAAATTATGGGTTTTGGGTCGCGCAAATACTCGCCAGGTCAACAGGGAGTCAATGTTTAACCCAACAACGGGATTAAAAGCTTTGCATTAAAAACGTAAATTATATTGACGGTTTGAGCGCGGTTTCTTGTGGTCAGTCTCAAGGGGAATGTAAAATATTAATGGAATGGAGGATTTTATTTTAATTATGTTTTTAAAGTGATACCCTTTTTACGATTTATAAATAGTTTTTATTGTTTGGTAAAAAGGTATTGAAATAAGGCGTTACGTTGTGAATTATTTTCAAGAAGGGATTTAAAAAATATAAGGGTAGTTGTTTTTTATAGGACAAAATAAATAAATGAAAAATATAAAAATCTTAAAATTTAAATCCTTTCAATTCAACTGCATGAATGGAATTTTGTTTTGTAAAAAAAAAATTAAGTTAGACCTGACGACAAAAAATGATGAAAAAAATTTAAACCACAATCCAATTAAAAATGAATGGAACATTAAAAAATTGGTTTTAACAAAAGTTTATACATTTTTAAGTAAATAAATAACAAAGAGGCGTTAAACGTTAAAAACGCTGAATGGAATTAGCTTCAAAAAAATAATAATGCACTAGTTTTTTTAATCAACAAAAAAAAAAAGTAAAATATATTCAAATTATATGCAAAGTAAATAGATTCTTCAGTGGTAGACTTAATAAAAAACAACAAGATCAACCCCTCAGCGTGACACACAAAAAACAGTCAGCTTAATTTATTTACATATTTCTCCCAGAAGATATTTAAACGTGCAATGCATGCGGAGCAATATCTTCCTTTTTTTTCACCCAATAAAAATTAACGATGCACATTTTTCATATTGCAATGCTAATAATAAACTTAAGATTTTTCCATAATATATTCAAACCAGTTTACCAATTACAGTTGAGTGATAGTCTTAACACTGCAATGTACCATTATTTTTTCCGTCACAATCTTTGAAGTACACCGTTAAACTGAGGGATGAACAAACAGCACGAAAAAAATAAACAAGAAAATAAATAAACACACAAAGTGCCTGTTTTATTTGCATAAAATTTTCAACGCAGATTCATCTCACAACCCCCTTTTTTCCATGGTTTAGATTAAAACGGTTTTAAAATGAAATTTACAAGTTTTCTTCTTATCGAGTAGTTTTTGTACGCTTTTGTGCAGTGAAATTTTATTTGCATATCATTTCATTCAGAGCACAACATGTGTGATGTTCATGATATATTATCATATCAACGAAGCCCTTATAAGTTATAAATATGAACGTTTCTTGCTTCTAAACAGTGCGTAAAAAAAAACCTCACACACACACATAGTGTGATAAAAAAAGAAACACATATAATGTTAAGTTGAGACCCACAACTTCCGAGGTCAACAAAGTTCATTGCATAAGTAATGTAATAATATGGACATTGTTATTTAGCGCGGTAGCAACTTATACCGACAACAAACATTAATGCATTTAATATTTAATAGGGGATGTCCCACAATGCAATGTTGGCGCAAGTTGCATCTTGCGATCCGCTCTACTGGTCTATCCTGTTCTACAAATTATTTTCTAGTTAATTATTCAAATGTGCTCCCTCTCCACAATGCATTGTACATTAATAGTTAACAGCGTTTATTCACATGGCATGTTCCTATCATTTTTGAAGAATTTTTCTTACACCACAATAATAAAATAAAACTGTTGTACATTTTATGTGAGAAATAATTTGTGTGTGCACACACAAGTTGTATCCTCTTTTCTAGAGTTCAAATATTGACGGATACACGGTACTTTTGTGTGTAAGAAAAACAAAAAAAAAAAAATTCTTTTCCGTATATTTTAACTATACAGCACAAACGTCACCGGAAATATCATGATGAGAGATGTTTGAAACAATTTACATCAGCGCAGCGTGCCGCGTTTGCATCTGCGCGATTTACTTATTTATAAGTCAAATGTGAATTGTGTGAGGGAGTTAGAATTATAGCGAGATAATCCGCTAAGCTGTGCGCGTTAAAGTGTAGATTTTATGAAACATATACTTTCAGCATAATAAATTTTAATCAATCAGTAGGCGTTATGCAGGCTGAATATACTCTCGACGAGTCTTGGAATAGTAATGAAATACCTGGCCATTTGGACCCATAAATAATCGTTATGATTGCGGTGTGGTGTTATGCGGCGATTTTATTGCTGCGCCATCAAAAAAAGGTGGTCAAATCCAGAGCAACAACAGACCCTGCATAAATGTGTTGCGATAAACATTATAACTTTAAACCAAACCGTGTGTGTGTTGCTTATATGGATTTGGATGGATGGTGAGGAGACCACCTGCCTAGCCACAACATAAACCATATTGTCTTGTGTGTTGGGGTTTTGTTAAGTTTTAATACTCTGCAAAACGCATTCAACCAAATGATGGCGAAATTAATAGCGCACATTATTTTAAGTCACTCAAGAGTCATGTGTCACCAAATGCAAGGTAATTTTTATAGGTTTTGCATAATACATTTAAAATATCATGTGTCGTGTTTGTGTTTAGCAACAGATGGTCAATGAAATTTTAATTTTAAGAAGTGCTTAAATGTAATTAACTACTGAACCAAATCATTCTAATAATTTATTAAGTCATGAGAAACAGTCTTAAATGTATAGCGCCACAAGGATATAATTTAAACATGACATATTTTTGTTTCTATGCAGATTGACTCATTCTTTTTAATTAACTAAACACAAATTATAAGAAATAAGACGCCATACTTCAATATAACATACAAAATAATTTAAACGTAATGTCTTTAAGCACTTCCAAGTCAAATGCATAAATATTTATGAGAACTCTCTCACATACAACAAACCAAAATCTCTCAATTGATGCTTGAACATTAAATTCACAATTGGGACCGCATTTACTCGCTCGTGATCCAAACACAACGACATCCAAAATGATTCAATTGTCCAAATTTAGAAACTAGTTCAAAGTTGATTGTAACCAATTTGTGTTCCAAACTTTAAGTGTATTTGTATGCTCGAAGATGCGACACGACGTTACATTGTTTAGACCCCAAAAGCAATAATAATAACAAAGAACTTTATCGCCGCCAATTAATTGCGTCCACTTTTATAAACAACGCTTGCATTATTGATTAACTATATAGTATAACCAATTGGATGAATATTGACACCCCCTCTTCGACCCTTAAGTTTTTCACGTGCATATGGCACGATTCTAAACAACCCTTACAACTATATATTGAGGCAAACATTTACACATGTCGCCGAGCAGAACTGCTTTGCAACCAACGACTAACTAATTGAAATGCGGGTCCATGTGAAGGATTCACAACCCCTAAGTGAGTGGCGCAATGTCAAAAATACAATACCTAAAATAAACATTCGTATATAAAATAGGCGCGCATGTGCAATGTGCACACTTTCTCGACCATACAAAAATACGTTTTATTTATATCAAAATGCATTACTCGATTAAATAAATGGAAATGAAAAATACAGTCACATAAAGCAACACTACACAAAATGAAACTGAATTTAAGTGGAAATAATACACCCTCATTTATTCAGCAGGGTGATTTGCGCCCTTTACACATGCGTACAACATTTTGCGACTCCTTTGCGCAGACTAAACTAGGTGCGCACAGTGTTTTCAGCTCGTGGTCGTTGACACGCGAATCCACAGCACTGTATAGCGTGCGTGTGCAGCTGGTGGGGGGAGGGTGGTTTATGCGCGCGCGCGCGTAGGGTGGGTTTTATCGTAAACATAAACAGTTTGAAAATCCGTTATTAATCGATAAATGTATTATTTTTAGCTTTTATATTATACCGTTAAAATGAATAACGTTCCATGTTGAAATTAGGGTGAGTATTATGCGCGTTGCACTTACATTTTGTAACGGGACAAGAGGGAGGCTGACTATGCATGTATTTAAAGTATATAGTGCATGTGCGCGACTTGAAAGAGGGTGTTAACTGCTGCACTCACTGTCTGGGCATATATTACAATATACGTTTTAGTGGCTGCATTAGAATTGTCGTGTGCGTTGCAACGGATTTTTCATTATTTCTCTTTTCATGGTTTATTTGGAACACACATAACAAATTGTGTGTACTACCGCGCAGTGATTTTTCAGTTACTTCACCACATATGAGCATGCACACAATTTATAAAATTATAAGCTGCGTTACACAACAGTTGAAGTAATCTAATTGTTGTGTTATCTATTGCCGCTTTATTTACTCACTTAAAATGATGCTAAGTGGGATTCATTTGTATTTACATGAGCAATTGTGCGCATGTAAATTTTTATAGAAACCTAAATTTGGTTGAATGAGTCATTTCTTTTATTTATGAGGAACATTTGATAAGCTAATGACGCATTATGTGGACTACATTTGACAGATTGAAGTAGGTTTATACTTGAAATTTGTCTTAAATAACAATTGAATTGAATTGTGTGTTTAAATATTTAGAAAGGAGATAAAGGAATAAATTAAAAATGTTTTTTTGTCGGTAAAAAATTGGAGGACTAATAAACTTTGCGATTAAAATGCAATTTTGAATAAAAATTGACTTAAAAGAAGTTTAAATCGTAAAAATTGGATATTGAAGTTTTGAAGAAAATTAGTTTTTTGAGTAATTATTGACAACTTAATATCAGAGAAATTAAATTCTAAATAAAATTAGGTTCTAGTTGATGTATAAAAATTAACGACCTTGAATAAAAACAAATTTGACCTTGAAATAATTCCTGTTTAATTAATCTTAAGCAACAGAAAAATATATCAAAATAAAATAACACTTAACTCTAGAGACTTTTGATGATAATATGATCTTGATTCTAATTTTAAACCGTTTCTCAACTCTCATCAATACACACCAATTTAGGCAGTTGGGCAATTCAAATGCGGTACCCGCACCACACCAAAAATCAGACTTCCTCAGTTGAAAATAATGCGACATTAACGATTTGTCATCTGATTAGTGAGTTGTGTGATTGTAAATTTAAAAACAAACACAAAATTCGTATTTAGAAAGCATTAAAGAGTTTATTTTCTAACGCCCCACCCGTCTAAAAACACAAACTCGACTTTAATTGGACTACCCAAAAATACAGACGAACATAATAACGAGTGTTGTGTCAGTTCAATTTACACAAGCATACTTAAAGAACCACATTGTTTCAAGAACATCTAACGAAACAAAGGCAATGGGTATAATATTTTAATTGACAATGAAAATAAATCTAAAGAGTGATGTCTGGAGCCGTGGACCAGCAGTTTCAAGTGTTATAACCAAATTCCTTCCAAATTGAGAAAGGGGAAAAGTTAAAATTTTGAAACAATTTTAAAACGGAAAAAAAATTAGTTTTCGTATTTTGTTAACTTGCAACCGACACCATAATAAAACCACCATACTGGCGTGGATATTCATCATCAGCGTGTTTATCATCACATAGACTTGGAAATAAATAGAAGCGCTGCTGTTCTTGGGATGTTTTAAAACATATTACATATTCTCCTTACACTAAACAATCCCAACAAATTTAATATCTCTCGCATATGTGATGACGGTATTATTCTAAATATATGATGCATATGTCTATAAAGAAACAACTAAATAAACCGTAAAGCAACGGCGACAGCATTTATGTTGATAAGCGCTTTAATTGAAAAAGGAAATGAAGATGAAACGTTTGTGTTCATAACTTTATTCTTTACAGTCTGTCGACTGTGGTGCAAGCAATGTTTTATTATTAAGAATTAATTCTCATTGTTATACTTTGGCTTAATTTTACTTTCATTTATTTATCCCCCTTTTCGTGACAATGCTGTGGCAACATGAAACGCCGCAAAAAGGCTTTCTTCTCTACATGCTTTTAGCAATTTATATGGTGCAAAATTAATGCAATGAAATTGTAATTAAAAAGGCAATTGAAGACAATTGAAAGTAATGAGTTGAATAGGGATAACGCAATGATTATAACTACCACAACGACAACATTATAATTGTTCATAATAATCATTAATGCTTCGTAAATTATGTTGTAAAACAGCTAAGATGGTCGGTGTTATATTCAAAGGCAATACAGACATGACGAATTGATTCTCCACAAGACAAATATAAAGGAGCACAACTTAACGCGTCTCAACAAAACTACACGATGAGCACAATATAGTAATGATCAGTTGCACACAAATACATATATAATGGTACTGTTTTCAATTTCCATTTACAACCTCGTAAAAATTGAGCACAAGTAGTGAGTCGCGGCGCCATTTCAGACATTACCGTGAAATTACATTTTCTCGTAATGTCGATGCACTATTTTAATGGAATATTAACCATGAATAAAACAATCATAGAAGTCAGTGACTTATAATGCCAATTATCACGTAACATAACTGTTATATTTTGATTTGTAACTTACTCTGCGCTCGTAAAGTGAGGTATTTTCTAAGGTCCTGAACCTAATAAAAATTTTAATATTTTGATTGTTTTTTATTGAATTTGGTTGTATTCTTAATCGAAGAAATGCTGTTGAAAAGTAGAGGAAGTGAGCTCACCTTTAACCACGTGAGTAAAATTCCGTAGCCACAATACTACAATGTTCATTATAAAAGAGTCTAAAATAAAATTGGGCTGCACCGAAACCACCAACGTTACAATATTCCAATGTGGGAATAAATTGCAGTCATGCTAAAAAAAATCTGCATAAATTGCAATCTTCGGTTACAACAACGCTTCGTACCCTCTATCATAATTTCTGTTTTTATATGCATGATTGGTCTTCCCTTTTGGGTTATGGGTTCGGCATGCAATCGCACCACGTCTTTGAAGGAACGTGTTACTATAAAAAAAATTGTAGGGTTTCTTACAGTCAATATATAATTGATGTTGCTTCAATGTGTGTGCGTGCGTTTATTATTTTTGAATCCCTTATATTCTTCGTTTTTTGTTTATATTCCTTTTAATAATACAACAATGAACGTTGCGTTGTTGCGTTGGTTAAATTTATAATTTGTTTAGTATTCAAGATGCTAACAAACACAAACATTTATTCTTTTATCGTTTTAAAGAGATAAATGCAATGGAATGTGATCTTAAGTATTCAATATACACAAATGCATCTTATTATAATTTAATTCAATTATATTTTCAAGCATTAAAAAAATAATTTGACTTTTAGATTAAGTTAAGCTTATAATTAAAATACAAACGTCAATGCAGAACAACAACAAGAATTCAATAAGTCAAGACAATTTTCTTGAAAAAAAAGGGGCAAAAATCAAAAAGACCTCCCATATAAGAAAACCTTACAAAACAACAAACCTTTCAGACTGACTTCAGATAACGTGCAACAAAACAAGCCACGATTATTGGAATTAGCGATTAAAAGTGGTGATAATTATTGTGACTGCGTTTTGCTGCATTTGCCCTTTTTATTTACAACAAAAAAAAAGAAGTAACAAAACAAAAAAATCCGCTACATTCTGACCCTTTTGTAATGCACAACAAAATTAAAATTAAACAATAAAACTCGACGCCACTTCTTCTTGAAGACTGACCAGCAGCGACAACAACAACAACAACAACAATAACTGCAGCAAGACAACGGTACATAAACCCATTAAAAACGCGCACATTTGCCTTTTGACGCCTTGGCTCAACAACGCTATAATATAACGAGATAATAAAAAAAAATACAGCTTGCTCTATACCACACCACACAAATCACAGTCATGTCAGTTTTATGAGGCAGCACAGAATGTTCAACAAAAGTTCAACTCCTTATATATTAAGTGCATTCTAAAGAAGAAGCCGCGTGCATATTATGCTGCCAAAATCATAATATTGCAAGTTTGCACACAACAACAAATTGAAATCCCTGAGAGCTCAATTCATTGAACAACTGCGCACACTCAACACGGTGAAATGACCAACATCAACTTCCATTAGTTGGATTATACCATTACGTCTTCCTTGTTGGTCGTTTTTTTAATTAAAATGACTTTATGGTTAAATTGACTGTAAGTTGGTGCAACGCAACGCATGAGAATTGTGCACACTTACAAGACAAATGAAGTGTGAGTATTTGTGTTGCGCTTAATCGCACGAAGTGTGTGTTCTTTTGCGCGCGCTGTATGTCCGCGTTCTCGTGTGTGCGGCGCGCGGTATAAATCTAAGTTAGACGGGTTGTTAAAATATCCACAGCAGGTATTTACGAGAATGAAATTTCATTATACAAAGCTTCTTATATAGTTACTATAAGAAAATACAATATTAACTGTCGTCAGTTAAGTCCGTACTGCTGAGGTGCAGAATAAAAACTGACTAGAGGTTTTGTGTAGATGACCCTGGCGACTTTTCTATCCCATCACAAAGGCACAACAACTTATTGTACTGCCACACGTTGATACTATAACTTCTTCGTGCATAGTTATAAACAAGGAAGGAACTGCATCACTATTATAGTGATGCTGATGATTTCCAGTCTCAAGAATAATTGACTTTACTGCGTGTGTGACTGATTCTTGGAGCGTGTAGCGGTGCGTGTGCATGCGAGGAACTACCCGCGTGTCGTATTGTGGACCGATTGTGGTGAGCGTGCACGTCTCAACACACTGAGAGATCCTCACAAAGAATGTGGTCGAGCAAGTCCCTTCATGTATAAGAAACTAAAATGCCTAATATTGAATCGGACGCAATGTTATTGTGCAACAGTGTAAGCATTGATGCTGCGGGCGCGTTTTTATAAGGAGTGCAGCAAAGAATACAATACTAGCGCACATAATATGGAAAGAATCTTCTGTATCTCTGGTATAAATACGTATCATATGTTGTAGAGAAATCTATATAATAGATAGAGCACCTTATATCTACATCCTATTTAGCATAACTAGTATCGAGAAGCCACATCGGATTCATCTGAAATTGTACGCTCTTTGCTTGGGAGAATATGCTGCAGCATCTCAAGATCACAGAGGGCTACAGTAATTGACCACAATATAGTAGTTTTACAAAGAAAAATAAATGAACAGAGGTTGTGGTGTGCAGGAAAAACTATCATGCAATTTATATAAATCTTTGTGTTCTATAAGCTTGAAGATGAACACAAAATGTTCTCAGAATCACAGCCTTCTTCCACCGGGTATATTTCTTACATGCATAAAAGTATATATTCCTATAAGAGGAAACAACAACTATATAAACATTAAGAAATTGTATATAAATGGCCTTATTACTTGCCAAGTCCAGAAGAATAATGCATTTTTCTATACCATCATCAGCTATACCCGCACCGGATGCGCTAATGTTAGTGCAGTGGATGCGCGACTGGAAATCGTGATTCAATAACAAGCTCGACTTTTTTAAATGGAATTGTTTATATATATATATGCATTTTAAAATTCAGCATTCGTTTCGATATCGCCGCCTTCCATCTGATATTGGTTTTTGCTCTCCCATTATTTGTGTTTAAATGCGCAACTTGTGTCGCAGCGGATGGCAGAATGGACTGCAATGCAACTTCTTGTTTTAAAATCAAATATTTCAAAATTCATCTCAGCACGCTGTTGTACAGTTTGAATTCAATGCGGCCCATCATCCAAAAAAGAAGCAGTTTACTCTTGAAAACAAAACAAAAAACAATCCAAACAAATGGCAGCGATGATCAATCAAACACCTTCACAAATAAGTAACCATAAAAAAGGAGGAAAATAACTTAAGGTGAATTGTATTGTTTAAATTTTAAACTGTATGATTACACTTGATTCAACACACGACGCCAATTGACGCTCATTCAAGACTGAGAAACTGCTTCTCACCTCTTGTCCTTGAACCGTGTCAAAACATCCAAAATCTAATCGCTTTATGTCCATCATCCCTCGGCGGTACACATTAAATAATATATATATCCAAAAATCGTTAAGCTGCGTAAAGTTTACTATAAGATTACATACGTTGTTAAATATATGTGGTGTAACACAATGGGGTCGCGAACATGTAACCCATCCGACGCAAACACAAACATCACGATCTCTTAACGTCCAAATAATTGGCTCACGCAGAATGTGTCTAACATTCCACAACTTCTTAGAAATCACTGTGGAGGATCTTTAATGACTTTAAATGTTAATGCGGTGCGTATGGACGCATGTAAGTGCGTGTGTTTTGTATTTCTGGAAGGCATTCTTAACCTGTAACCGTTTTTTTTCAACTTTCGAATGCGACCCACCAAATGAAAATTAGAATCATAAGTTTATAAGTCGTTTAAAATCTTTAAAACAGATGAAATTAAAAAATAACAATGTCAAACTTTTTAATCACCTGATAAGCACTCCTTTTTTTGTTTAAACTTAAAGGTCATACTTAAAAAAATCGTAAGGGTCGAATGTATAAAGTTCTAGTCAAGAAAAAACCTTGACCGTGGGTTCTTAAGAGCGGTGATTTTTCTATTAAAAAACTAAGTGGTTTTAAGGATGAAATGATTTTTTTTTTTTGAAAATCAATTTCGTTGAAAACCCTTATAATACTGAATTTAAAATTATCATTTCAAGGTCAAGCTTTTAACATTTTTAAAAAGAACAACCAAAATACAAAATTTCTAAACGAATTTTTGGTACATTTCAAATTGTTCATTACATCCTGTACAATGTATGATGTTGGTTTCCCTACCGTGTTTACACATAGAGCAATATTGTATTTAAAAATATTTTCAGCCAAATTATAATTTAAAGTATAAACTTTAACATTACATGTATAACAAAACATATTTTGTTCTGATGGTACAATGGGGGAAGGAATCGCAATTGTTTTCTAGTACTTTTAAAGAACCGTGTCCGCCAAAGTCATGTTAAAGAAGCGCACGCACTTAATGGATTTTTTTGTTTATTATGTGAATGAGCAATATTATTAAAAGAAATTCCCTCTGGTAAAGTGTTGAATACTTAAGAATAAAAGAATAGAATTTAGTAAATCTTTGATAAAATTAAATCTAAAAATTTAAATTGAAAGTAAAATTTAAATTAAAAATGACCTTGAACATTTTGAATTTTTACAACATAACCGAACGCTCTGCAGAATTATTTCCCACACGCAACAATTTGAAGAATAAAAGCAGTAAATGAGAACATACCCCCCAGACGCGCAGTCAAATAGTTATTACCGGAATCAAGACAACTGAAGCATTTAAGACGGTTTGATTGCCTTATAATAGCGCTGTTTAAATTGTTTTATGGAACAAGTCTTGTGCTACACGTTGCTATAATATTTACTATTAAGTCAAAAGACAAAGAAACGTTCAGTTCACAGCCTCATATCGTCATAATATAGAATACTACCTTCAAACTTCAAACACCTTGAAGAAAACAAAACTTAAAAAAAACTATCATGTTTCAAATTTTGCAATAATTTGCAAATTATTTAAAGACACATACCTTTGTACCTTTTTTGCACACTTAATGTATGGGAAATCAATACTCAAATGTAATTATGTATCCATAAACACAAATTCCTTGCGAAAAAAAAATCCAAATACAATATAACTTGTGCAAATTTATGAATAGCAATAAGCATTTATCGTTTCTCGTTTGTTTTCCTTAAATCAATTTAAGTTAAGATGTTAAATAAATGCGAAAACATGACTGATGAAAAAAAAAACTTTTCGTAATTTAAAGAAAAGAAGTACCGCGTTATAAATGTAATTTAAATAAAGTGGAATTTCCGAATGGATAAAAAAAAAAGAATACACACCAACAACAAAACCAGCTTAAGTATTATACGGACGCCGAAAACAAGAAGACAAACAACAAAAGTGAACTTGCAAAAAATTTCGTCGGTTTAGCATACATTTTTCAATGGCAATAAAGATTAAAGTAAAAAGACCTCAACTTAGACCACTTTATATGAATATAATACACAAAAGCCGGCCGGTCAGTGCGAGAGCTTTTCATACCGCGCGCGCATCTAAACTTAAAGAGATGTGGTGTGGTGTGGTGCGTGGCGTGCGTTTGTGTGTGCGCGCGCCGCATTATAACGATATGTTATGAATTCCGAAATCCAGTTTTGGTAGGTACACCACTCTTTCTCTCACTATAAAACCACACCGCACTAACTAACTAGCTATCTTCATATAAATCACTGACTCAGTTTTGGCGCCAAAATTGCACTAACACAAAACTGGGTTTCGCGGCCCCCCTTCTCCCCATCATATCATCATTCGTATGAATGTGTGTGCAGAAAGCACCACACGTCGTCGTCGTCGTCGTGGTGGACAGGGTCAGGGAGAGGTACACACATAATATTAATCTGCGAGCTTAGTTATACGACACGCAACCACCGGCGACGGATGTTGTGATACGTGGACGCGACGTGGAATTTAACGGGCGAGACGTGCGGACAAAACTATAATATGGTACTTTTGTTATAGTTATGTTGAATCGCACAACGTATGGTACCGGCATTTTGCCGGCTCATTGGCTGCTGGAGGTGTGTGAATATTCGCGATTAAAGCACACACAATGAGTTGGTACGTGTATGTTTGTATACGTGCGCGGTGAAGAGATCGTGAAAGCGAGTCGTCGCGCATAAGCTTTTTAAAAAGCGAAATGGGAATGCTTTTTTTATTACTGTTCTTCATTGAGTCTGGTGGCACGTTTTTAATGAAATGGGTGTGTGTGAATTTTTATTTTACACACTTGTGTAAGCGTATTAATTTTTGTTTTGTTTTTCAAATAATAAAAATAGACAAAAAATAGTTGCTTTTAAAATAATTTGGTTTAATTTGAAATGGTTATGAAAATAATAAGAATACAATTTTATGTATATTTTAATTTTAAGTATACACTTCAAAATATCTTGTACTTAAATTCCTTCTAGGAGCTTTTAAAATGTACAATAGAAGAAGATTCAGTATGCATTAATATACGTGAGTTTGCCATAGTTAAGGTCATAGCTCCCAACACCATATCGATATGCTATCATGGCTTAACGCTTCTGCTACTTGTTACATAAGACATTTTCTTCGCGGTTTAAATAAAAAAAAACCGGTAAAGTCACTATGCCGCATTTTTACTGCAACAAAATGCTATTAAGGAAATAGAAAATTTTAAATTGATGTCAATGTCTAAATTAGAATTATGGCGTCTACAAGAATTACTTTGGAAAGTTAATTGCTCTTAACCCGCTTCCTTATTAAAAACTATTTAAAATGAAGTGTGGAAAACTGACAATTTGTCGATAATATACGATTGAAATGACTATTTTAATAGCTGTTGTATTATGGGAAAGCCACTTTCTTGTCATATTCATCTTTGGAGCATTGTGGTTTAATCTTCTTCTAAGACCAGAAGAAAATACCACAAATGATCGAACGTCGACACTTAGATTGCAAGCATACAAACGAAAAAAAAAAATACAAAAAAAAACCTGCTTGAACTGCAGTGCCTCCTCAAGTATGCATTACCTTCAGTTGTTGTTGTTTACATAGTTCTATGTGAGGTCTTTGTTGCACAAAAGTTCACTCAACTCAACAATGTTTTTTTTTTTTTTTGTATGTTGTTGCTGGTGGTGATCAATGTTTCCTCCACAATATGCACAAACCACGTACACAATGCGACCGTGGCACGAAGTTGGCTTGGCTGTGGCTTTAAATGGTATGTGGCTGTGGCAGCTATGCTCCGCACAACAAACCATAAAAACATAGTTTTTCTCAAGCATACACACATATTGCTTATATAATCAATATAAAATCCGAAACAACAACAACAGCAATGATTATGTGCACCGCATGCAACATAATATACCCGCGAGAATAAAATAATGCAATGCTGCTGCGGGACGACGATGTTGTTCAACATTGCAACCCGCAAATAAGCCTGATGAAACTATACTGCTTACTTACTATAATAGCAACGTCGCATCGCGCATCATTTGCACGCAAGAAAACAAACGGATGATCTCTTTGTTGTGTATGCTGCACAACAACAGTGCGGGAAGATGCTGCATTATTATTATTATTATGCACAATATTGTGTGCAAAGAAAAGCGCATTTAAATGTGCAAGAACAACACAACATTTCTACACAAAGCTTGATAGTATAAACAATATGCGAAAGGATCGCACAAAATCTAAGAAAGATCATTTTGTTTTTATATCTGTATCGTTTTACATGCCGCCAACTGATGAAGAAGTTTATAGATGCTTAAGACATTATAATAATGACATCAATAAAATGCTGCAAATTGGCGTAGCGACAAAGACTGCACTGCAGTTCCACTCAAAATACGCAGTGACATTTCTTTAGTTCTTTTATGTCGCTGCCTTTATTTTTTTCCTCATTCAATGAAACACACAGAAGAGCCCATCAAATGTACTAATAAAACGCCATTTCGCGTGTGGTGCGCTTTTGCAAAATAAAGATTTCAAATATAATGCATTGACACGACCGTGACGACAGGGTAATCAACATAAATCTGAAGTACATTCACAGAATATATGGAAACGATGTTGTCGTCCTGTTTGACACCGCATCATTGCTGCCGGAATGTCATTACAATACAACTGACTATATAGAAACAACTTGGGACGAGGAGATAAAATAAAACTATAAAGAAATGACTGTCACAGTGGCTGCAAAGAGTCATAATATTCGCCATTTCCAGTTCACAAAAAGATCTTTTTCGGGAATTTTAATAAGCTTGCCATTTTGCTCCCTCCAAGCAACCACTAAAAAGATGATAATATTATTCTTAACTTAAGTATTTTCCTGCACACAAAAGTACTCTCGCGCATACTTCTTTGGTTATACAAGAATTTCCAACATCGCGCTTGAGGCTTGAAGCGGTGTTCGATTTTGATAGCGTGTCCACCATCTCGAAGAGGCATTAAAAATTTGAAATGGTTTACCAATATATGTGGAACTAACGATACAAGTAAGTAAATAAAAAAGAAGTTGCCATCAATTAAATGTTTTCCGAGGGGGAATGCTGAAACGAAGATGAAAACGCGTCATATCCTCCTTTATCAGTGCTCGACACCATCCCATCAAAGGAGGATTGAAGAGACCACCAACATTTGGTAGTTAACTACATAGCAAGTAATTTTTTATTTTTTTTTGGTTTTTCTTAAGAATCCTAAAGCACATCATTTATGCAGTTGTGTTTGTAAATTTTTTGTGATAAAAAAATTGTGAGCTTGTTTTTAATTTAAAACGATACATCAATTAATTTTAATTAATTGTTTTAATATATATATTAATGCTGGCTAAGACTGTAGAATTTTGCTTCAATGGCACTTCGACTTGTAAGGTCCTTTTCAATAAGGTGTTTCAATAACGATATTTAATTAAAAATTTAAATTTAAATTAAAAACAACGCATATTTTATTATTATTAACATAAAGAAATATAACTAAATATGATTAATTATAAAAAATATTTTAAACATTAATGATGCCTCAAAACAATTTAGTAACATTGCAAAAAAAAAAAGCTATCGCCACCTCCAATTATAAGATAAATAATCCCCCTAAAACTATAAAGCTCCTCCACACACACAACGCACACATCCAACTAACAAATGTCTCTTAATTTATGCATACATTAATCGGTCATTTGTTTTATATTAAACAGGATTCACAGGAATTCACACAACGATCATGCGAAGATTCAGCAAATCTTACGAATTAAAATGCAATATGACAGCTGGTTTAGTTAGTATGCTGCAAAGATCATCAATGACACAAGGTCGATGAAGTTTTTTTTTCATTCCTTAATTTTTTTCGCGACTCTTTCAATCTTCTTTTGGAGTGTTTTTTTTTTTGGGCAAATTCTATTTTAGCTGACAAGCCAAACTGTGCGCGGGGCACATAAGGGAATCATCAAATCAAAGGCAAATACATTTCAATGCGCGATTATAAACAGAAACTAAAAAATAAAAATAAAATAAAAAGGTGGATGAAACAAAAAATGAAATTCTCTCACATGTTTCGGTCTCTTCTTCGTTCTATGGGACTTTAACGTCTTAACGAAAATATATTAGGTAATATAGAAACGTTGGCATAATACATAACCGAAAATTGGCGGCTTGTGGAACCTGTAGCCTGCGCAAAGAATTCGGCAACAAAAAGAAGCAACAAGAATTGTGCTGATTACTCTGCGCGACTGGTTTGATTCGGTACTTTTTTTGGAGTAATTTTCAACTAGATAACTATATAGTTAAACATTTTAAATATTTTTAATAATAATAATTAATAATTATCTTAATTTAAAAACAATTCTATATACAAAAAATATAATATGTTCTTTTAAAAGGAACAGAGGAGCAATTCTTTACATAAGGAGGACCATCTCAAGATTGCTCTGGCATTTAACCGCAAGGCCTCAAGAAGACAGATGAAATCGCTTACGTTCTGTCTTTCCGGTTAAAAGTAATAATCATGCAATGGAATACGTTGAGGCAAACTTTTATTACACATTCGTTATTCATGAGCTCTCTGCGTCGAGACACAAGAGTATGTACTGTGGTCAGTGTGATGTTCGCCGCTTGTGCGCTCGTTGCTGTCTTTTATGTGCACCAAACACAATATGCGCAAACTAACTACGTACTGAGGGGTTATTCTCACTTTTTAAAAGGCCGCACGCACTAGCACAAAATTGCTTTTCAATGAATAGAAAATTATACATATAACTAAGCAGTCTGTTTTGTTTGCAATACAAATTCTTGTGCGCAAATAAATCAATATCTTATAATACGAAATGGTGGAGGAGGGATGGGCGATTTAATTGCCAATACTTAATTTGTATGCTGGAGTTTTATTCTGCACTAAAATTTGAACGGAAATAGACTGGAGATGATATCAGTGTTAAAAATTGATTTAGATTTTATCAAGAAATATTGTATAAATAAAAATAAAATTTTGGGGATTAGTTATAAATTATATAACAAGTTTTTTGCGCATTCTAATCAACGCACGATTTTTTTTAAATCAGAAAAAAATGGTAAAAATAAAAATATGTTTATTTTAGCAAGATTGATAGATAAATTTGCTTTAAGACATTAAACTCGTATAGTCATCCGGTTTTTGGATTTTTTATTTCGTTTGTAACTAATGGCAAGTCAAATATGCGTGTATACGCATTTCAAATTTATGTTTGCTTCTTCCTCTCGTAGATAAATCAATATATGAATTTAAAATAGGAGAGGCATGCGTTATACAAAGGCATATTGTTCGATAGAGACGCCTTAAATTTAAGATGAAGTCTTAACAATGCGAAAATACATTATTATTAAAAGATTTAAAAAAACAACATCATCATATTCAATTTTTAAAGCGCCAATCTCAAATTAATCAGTCCCCCATAAAATAAAGAACGTTCATTGATACAAAAAAAACTCTTAATTTTTAAGACTGCATTCTTTAAAGTCATTGACAAAAAATGGCACTGCAATAAAAAGCATGATTTTCATGGATTAAATATCCGTTCCCAAAACTATTAACTTTAAAAATATATCACCTTAAAATGACGTAATGTCGTTTGATAAAAATATTTCAGTCTGGTTTTCTGAGAATTCACATATTTGAAAACAAATTTAAGTTAAGAATTCTCTCGCCTTTTATCGTCTTTAAGAAGTTACCCATTTTTATTATCATTTAAACTCATACGGGCAGACTTTGTCCCAACATAATATGTGAATATATCAAGTAGATGTGCGGTGTTTAGACTTTAACTTAAATGTTTCGCTTTCATATGACATTCGCAACTCATGTCTCAAAGACGCTGTATAAGCGGTCTCAACAAGAAGCACATACGCATTCAACTGTCGCTTGTCTTGCAATATTTTACCGCAGTAACGATTTTTACAATTTTACACATCGAAATTTGATCTAACTTAAATGTATGCACAAAGCGGTGTGATCAATTTAAATTTATATTTTAAAGATGCAAGTAGTTGATTTAACCAGTTTTTTAAAATACAAAATTATCTTAGAAACAAAGACTGTTCTTTAAAAGATCAATGAAAAAATAAAATCCCATAAAAATCAGTTTAAAAAACTATTTTGTCCAGATTAGCAGTTTTTTTCAATAAAATTTTAAATTTTAAAGGAAGTTTTTATTGTTTTGGGACAAAAAGCTTTACGGGTATTAAATTCAATTCATTAATTGGAAAGAATGTGCACCCCCAACCCAAAAAAATTCAACATGGGAGGCATAATTTCTCACAGAAGTATTTTTCAAAAAATCCTTGAACCCATCGCAGCGGAAACACAACAATTCAAACACGCGATATTTATTGACAGCCTCTCAAGATATATGTACAATATAAAAATATATATAGGCGGCATTGTGTACAAGAAACTGATCGACGGTGAGGCCTATGTTGTTATATAGGTAACTAAAATCACATATAGTTAGAGAACATTTTGCTGAATGATCGTTTTTAAATGGCTACACACATAGTATTTGTGCAAATTCATCACTTGATTATAATAACTATGTGAGCAAGGTAAATCGGATAGGCTTGTTAAAACCATACCACATGAGGGGATTTTCTAAGCACTTTGTAGAAATAATTAATTGTGTAAACGTTAAATGAATGATGATGGACGCAAACACTCACGTGCTATATTGATCAGTTGATTTTATGTTGACTTTTCTTTTAAAGAAATTATAATTAATACAAGAACAACCATGAAGGCTATTTTAAAAGCTTTTAAAACGATACAACATTTAATTGATTAAGTGTATCTTTAAAAACTAGTAAATAAAAGCTTGAATTAATTAATTTAAACAAGTTTTCCAGTGATTAAGGATTTTTTAAAAAATATTCATAACTTTGACAGCGTCAATAAATGTGTCATCAAATTCAATACAATTCACAATGGAAAAGCTTTTAATGAAGTAAAATATGGTGTACAAAATGAAATCAAATTTATATTCATAAACGAATTGTTGAACCGATTCCTTTAGAAATTTCTCAGATTCTTATTAACTGGAATATAAACAAATACCAGCAAATTTTAAGCTTTTTTTGCCCCATAAAATCCCCAACAGCTGAATAACCAATTACAAATGTGTTCACTTTTATTGCCACAAATATACTTGATTAGAAGATAATCACAGCTTGTTAATTTTAACGATCCTTCAACGGATTAAAATTTAAATAGCCCCTCCTTAAGAATTTATACGCATCATTTGAAGAATTGTTTACTTGCTGCTCTCACACCGGAAATTTAGCGCACGCTTTTGCTAATTCTTAAAGCTAATTCATTAAGCAATCACTTAGCAGCAATCAACATTCAACAAGATTTTCAACTAACTATTCACGCAAGAATGGCTGTTTGTAGAAAATGTTTTGAGATTGGCCGCAATTCACAAATTAACAATTCAGTTGTGAAAATTGCCAGAATTTTTATTTGTGTGAATTTTTACGCCCAATTTCATTTCAGCGCATTGATATTATGTACAAGAACGATGGAATGCATGAAATCAATTATTACATAAGATGAAAATATTTTATTTTGAACAAATATGCAAGTATGTTCGTCGCAAATGTTTGATTTTTAACCTGCTTATTGGTCAATTACTTTGTTTACTCACATTATCATCTTTAACGCGCTATTTTCCCACATAATATTATTATTGTGTCAATATATAATTGCGCAAATCGACTCTAATGACTATGAATGCAAACATTGACCATGGGTAATTTAACAGTTTAGAATTCATTAACAAACAATTTCCCATTGATAGTAATTATTTTAATTAAAATAAAGGACAATTTATGAAGTGAAACAAAAACGGGTTTAACCACATACACCCAAAGATCTAACTGGTGAGCTTTTTCTCCCCAAAAAAAAGACGCGTTTTTGCTTTATTTGACCACTTTATGATCATCACTTTTGTTTAATGCGCGTTCCTCCGTCAATCTTGACTTTTTTTTTAGTATGGTCTGTTTCGGTTTGAGGTGCGTGAGAAAATAAATTATGTTCTCTTCAGGTGATGGACTAAAATTGTTCTTTTCAAATTCTTCTTAATTAACATATTTTTGAAAAGCACAAATGTTCAAGCTTTGTGTTGAATGTGTGTCTACCCTCACTTGATTGGACTTATGGTTTTAAGGAGGCGACCATTTCAGCAAAAAACAACTCAAATCGCTTTTGAATTATTATTGTTTGTAGCACGCCGATGAAATTAGAGGAATATTGTTGAGAGATTGTTTTATACTCCTCAATACATTATAATAATTGCATGCGGATTTAACAACATTTGTTGCTATTATACTTGATTGTTATTGTTTGTATTTATGGCATGTGTGTACATTTCAATCAATTAAATGATTGGCGCCAGTTGTATTTTTTAAATTGATTTTAATGCTTAAAAAATTAAATATAAATTAAAAAGACATAAAAAGTCGATTTTGAAATTACTTTTAAAAGAAATAAATCAAAAAACACTTTAAAAAAATTTAAAGCAGTTTAAATATATTGAAATGGTTGCAAAACGAATAAAATTTTCTAAAGTAAAAAATTCTTCAGGGTCAATATCTTACGTACAATAACACAGGAAGTCTATTTTATCGCAACAGAAATCAATTTAACCTCTGACAACTTAACTAAATTGTCAAATCATTTCAATAAACTGTTGCTTCTTCACATTATTACACAATTTAACTGATCTTTATCTCGGAAATGCCTTTTCGGCAAATAATAATAGGATTAAGTGCAACCAAAAATTGGCCGCACATCCTGAACTACATAATGTGTAAATGGCGCCGAACACAATTTTCCAAATGAATTCCACAACATCTTCATTAAATTGGTAATACAATGTGTAACCAGAGATCAGAAGATTCACCTACCTGAAGAACAAGATGCAATGTGCATAAAAGTGGAGGAATAAAATTGGAGCAATTCTCACGAGAATATTGAGACATTAATATATTATAGAACAAAATCTGGAAAAATACTTTAAGATTTTCCTATTGAATATATCATCACTTGGCTTAATTCAATTGGTGCAAATTTCACGGTGTGTGCGGGTAGACAATTGCTGCACGCATATTTGTGCACCACAATCAGGAGGGATCCTCAATTTTCCACATGGAGAAAAATGCATTCAATACGGAGATACGCTCGACCGCCTTGCATTACAAGAAATGAGAGAGATGTGCGTTCTTTATTAAAGACAAAATTGTTAAAGAACTGGAGGACCAGACGGTCACAATGCAACACAATATTTTTTCTTAATAATTGTGAGATCATGTCTTGACGGTGATTTCCACATTAAGTTGTGGTCCAATATTTTGTAAAGAATACTACGAGTTGAAAAGAACGATCTTTGAAATTTACTTGAAATAATTAATGCAAATAATTATCATAAATTTGAATGTAAATTAAATTGGGAGAAAATTAAAACACAAATAAAAATCATTAGCATTAGAGTGCAACCAAAACTGATCGTGAAAACCGGCTACAATCAAAGGAAAAACATAATTTCAAAGCATAGTTAAAAAAAGGATAAAATATGATAAAGAAAATTATTAAAACTTATGATTTATGAGGATCGTTCTTTAATCTAATATCCCATGAAATCAAACAAATGGAACCGCGCCCTGACTCAAATTTAATACGCAATGACTAAAAACCACACAACAAATTATATATAGGATCAAGATTGTCTGCAATGAAATCTCCCAAAAGCATTTTTTGCAAACACATTTTTTTCCATTTTTCTTGTTTAAATGTAATTTAGTTTTCATGCAAGTTTACCTTAATAATTTCTGCTCATTCATCAAATGTGACGAGGAAGCGAATTGTGAACCACGCAACTTTGAAACACCGTCAACAGATGGTTGTAATTTAGTCGTGTGTGCAGACAAAAAATGAATAAAATGCGCAAGTGTAAATTGAACGTGGTAGATATGCTTTAACGTATTATGCGGTGGACATGATCGCTGTAAAAGTCTGGCCAATTTTCAAAGTGGTGGCCAATTAATGCGTTTAAGCATTAAAGTCATCAATCAAGGCGCTGATCACGCGACAATGTTTCATTATTATTATTATTATTATTTACACAGCCGCTGTGGTCATAAAGTGTGTTCATACTGTCGTTGGTATTTTGCGGATGAACATAATTTTGATTGAAACCATGAAAATTCGATCAAAATTCATTTTAAAAAATGTTTAATTACACAAGAATGTTGTTAAAGGAGCTAAATAAAAAAATTATGAGCATACCCACCGAGAATAGATGCCTTTAAATTAGTGGAATGCCAAAGCATGACGTTACCAAAAAAAATTTTTAAAAATCTTAAAATGTATGTGCTTAAATTAAATTTCAAATGAAGACGCGTTCAAGTGCGCGGGAACATTTTTATAACATGTACGGCAAGCTTACAGCATCACAATGATTGGCATCGTGGCTTCACCTCTTCTGGCACCAAAGAATATTATTACATTATACATATAGAGGAGTCAACAACGAGCCAACGAATTGATCTCCAGAACTGGTTCTATTGTACATTGTGGAATATATAACATTCATTATTATACAAACGTGAATTTGTTGTGGGTAACGAATGTGGCGACAAGAGGATGCAGAGAGCGTATCTTCATGCCGTATATTTAAGAACGAATTCTGTGCGACATTGCCGTGTGAATGCCTGCTCTTCCCTAAAGGGTTCCCGGTCTGCCCTTTAATGACATCCAACAAAATAACAATACCGTATGGGTGTGGACCGATTTTTTTTTTTACAAATGCATTTATTTTCCGCGAAGGGCACCCAAGTCCCAGACTCACAGTCATTTTTTATTGTTATTTCTCTTATATGAGTTATGATATTTGCAGTCTCATTGTGACTTACATTTACAGCAAAGCTCATATCCTCATTTTATTGCAAGTATTCGTTTATAAATAAATGTTTAATGGGATTCAAAAAATGAAATAAAATTGAAGCCACGAAATAATGCTCAATTATAGTACAAAAAGATTTTTCCTTACATATTTAATATAAAGGTAATGTTTATGATGCAATTCATAACATTTATTAAAAGGAATACTAGAAATAAATCAATTAAACTGAAATCTAATATCATTTATCATCCATTAAAATTGCACAATCTAAAATAAATGATAATATCAAGTCTGAACTCAAAATTTCATTACGTTGCAGTAGATCAGTTGGTAACGCACTTGATACTCTTCATTTTCGGTGCGTGGGTTCGAAATCACCACGCAGCAGCTCTAATTATTTATTTTTCATAATTGTTAGTAACTGCACAATTAATTGACGTGCAACCCCCCACTCAGTACAACACTCACAACACACTGACGGGAACAAAGGAGACAAAACATAAGCGCGCGCTGTAAACAAACCTGGCTGCAATCCTCGCTCGACAGCGCGCTTCGTGTACAGAGAGCCGAGAGTGTGAGCGTAGTATAAAAATATACAACAACAATTTCTATGTGGAAATTTCTCCAAAATCTTTGGTTTTTGCATTTTCATACAAATTTTTTTTTCTTTGGAATAAAAAAATTTCCTTCACATCACATAATCGTTATTAAATTTTAGTACTAATTACAAAATTTGAGGAAATTTTATAAAATACTTTTCGAGTAATAGCGTCTTGAAGTAAATTTTAAGGGTTCGTTTAAAAAAATCGTGCATTCCACATTCTAAGTGCAATCACTAAATTTTCTTCGAAATATTAATTAGTATTTAATGAGCTTTCTTAAAAAAATAATTGTGAAAAATAATGATACTTAATTTTATCTATGTAAGACAATTTTTAAACATGTAATTTTCTTAGAATTGTCTGAAATATAATTGCAATTATTTGCTTTAACAAAATTTTAAATGTAAAAAATTTAAATGCCGTTAAAATTGATATTAATTAAAAAATGTAATTCAATTAAAAAAAATTAAAATTCATCATGGGAAATGCGAGAAATTTGGTACTTTCCATGTGTCCCAAAAATAAGTGTTGAAAAACACGTTCAATTAATGTTTCCTTAAAAATGTAACCGTCATGTTTTTAAATAAAATTTTAATGAAATTTGATAAAACTGAGAACGAACTAAAAGAAAACAAATTCTCAGAATTTTTCGACCACGATTTTCATCACAACAATTGAATAAAAAATAGGAAAAATATTATGGTTTTTCTTTTTTTTTGGGCCAAAAAAAAATTTAACGGGATTTTAAAAACGATTACGTTATTTCTTATCAAAATTCAAATATTTTGGGAAAAAAAATTTTTCAAAAAGAGCACCTTCAAAAAAAATTGCCCTTGTTTTAGTACATGCTCAACTAATAAAAATTAAAAAAAAATTGGTTCCCGCGGGAATCGAACCACTGGATAATTAAAAGTCCTCTCTCCTGCGTAAACACCTGACGTGCTACTGATCAAGCCACCGTGACATAATTAAATGTTTGGATTAACTCGGTGATAATCAATTAATTATACGAGATTGTTTGCAGAAAATAATTGCAGTGAGAAAATAAGTGTCGCTGAATTAATTCAATCTATACATGTAATTATCTAATAAGTAATTATTTAATATTAAATATTAAAAAAAAAAAAAAAAACGAACAAGATTTTTCGAAGCAAACTTACAAACTGACAAGTTAATTTTATTTAGTTTAGTCCTAACTTCATTGCAATATTTAAAAAAAAAAATTCCCACTCCGTATTAAGTGCAAGCATTAAATAAAAGTAACAAAATTCCGTGAAAAACTTTCAATTTTTGCTCCCATTATCTACAAAAAGAGCTTACTTCCTATATAGGGAACCCATAAAATGCCGCCAAACAACAATTCAATATAATATGTATGTCATAAAATGTGTCAAAAACAACCTTAGCACACATCATAACACATGTTTTCATGTTGCTTCCCCCAAAATCCAAACAACAGGCCCTGTTTGCCAAACTCATTGATGAAAAATGCATCTCCTCTTATTCGATGGTCTACTTACTTCCATTTAAAAATGGATTATATTTACAGAAGAAAATTTCTGAATGGAATATTGATAGAACTTTCCCTTGAGAGTAATTTCAAACTTAATGCACTGCATGATTTGAGCCAAAATACCCTAAATAAGTAGGAAAATTGAGTCAAGACGCCGACACTTCCCCGAGCACATCACAAAAACATTCCACAGGGCCACATTTATGAAAACAGACTAACTGAAAACTTCTCAGGTGTACTTTACCCACTCGAATTGAATGAGAGAATTGAGGAATAAGTACCATAAATGCACTTTTTTTGCAGCAGCATACTTTTTAGTTCAAAGGAAAGGCATGTATGAAAAACTATGGCGGTGGTCGATGTGTCTATTGGGACATCATTCGATTTATGTGGGATAATTCGCATGGATTAGGTTTTCAAAATATTTAGTGTATTTGTTTGTTAAGCGCACCTCCTCTTCTGGTTTTCATTCATGCCCTCAACACGTTGTATTGGGGGGGCGCACTTTACAAGTTTTTATTACATTTTTTTGTTGTTTTGTGAAAAACTTCTTTCATCCGCAAATAAACCAGCCAAACAAAACGAATTCGCACACAGCAAGCAAAAAATAAAAAATAAAATACGTTGGGAAGGAAGCCCTTTTTTGCTGAGTTTAGCGTGTCTCCGGATAAACAATTAAGTGCAAGACAATAATTATTGTGTATGCGGAGAATTCCGCGAATTTATGCTGTTCAATGATGGGCCACAATGAGCAATTTTTGCCATAATGTGGCGGCAACACAGTTTGATCCAAATACATTTTGAAAAAAGGCTTCCGTCGCATTCCTAAGATTGTTATCATCTCAAAAATGTGATGAGGATCAAGATGTTTGTGTTAGACTGCGTATTAAAATGTTTAGATTAAATTCGGCAGTAATATTAAATAAACAATGATTTTTATTAATGTGTTAAAATAAGGCCGGAAATAAATGCGGTACTTTAGAAGTGATAATAACAAACGCGCATTTTCGTAGCACTGTGTTGCAAAAAATAATCAACCAACCATTTATGATGATAATTAGAGTTATCAAGAAGACTTTGTATATTTAGTAACCCCATTTAAAAAATAATTTCAATTATAGATAAACAGAATAAATCAAGAAAAATGTTAAAATGGGAAGGTCAATTCAACGGTTTCTCAATTTATGCTACAATAAACAACATGATGCGATAACTCAAATAATTAATTACACAAATGCATAGAAAAATAAGTCACAATAACTGCAATATAGATTGCTACAACGGCTTTTAAAATGATGACAGTTTATGAGAAGAATTGGATGTGGGAAGGTTTAATAATAAGTGATGTTCGTACTAAGCTACAATCTTGGTAACAAACCAAACATAAATTTCTCTATCAATACCTTTTATTGCTCACATTCTGGAAACTACCACGACAATACTTACAACCAATAAAGAATCAAGTAGAAACGTACAAAAGAAGGCATTTATGTTGCGACTTGCACAATAAGAGGATTAAAATACACACAACAACAACAAAAGGACACCACCAACGCGGCAAACAAAATGAGGAAACGTCTTGTCAGATGAGAGAGTGTAAAGGAAAAAAGCGACAAAAAGACTAGCTATGTACTGAATAAAATATACACACCCGCAACCTGTAGGTGCACTTGGATTAACATTCTTGTAAACTATTGTTAGGTGCATGGCATGAATATTAAGACGGAAAGGAAGAAAATCATTTTTCAGGTTTGTAAACATAAAAAAGGAATTAAGGTTTGTTCCTTTTATATACACGTCGGTACACATAGTTATTTGGCGGGAAGAGTGATCACTTACTAGAGTTATTAACATCCTTAAAAATATCGACAAAAAAAACTGTCACCTTCCAGGATATGAAAATAATACGTTACATCAAAAACTGATCATTTCCATTTTTCAAAAAAAATCAGGAAGGAAGCTGACCGCACTAATTTGTCATTCACAGTTGAGTAAACAAATCGAAGTTAAAGACCACACTTGTATGGTCAATAAATGCAGCGGTGGATCAGCAGACCACTTCATAAGGACGGAAGAAGGACACCGTTACTGCAATGTAGTGTGCAAATAAGGAAAAACCGCACACCACTCAAAGGATATCCTGTCCCAATGAGTTTGAATATCATTGTTTTCCCAGAGTCTCAAATTAAAATCTTGAAAGACAGTTTAAGAGGTTTAAAAGTTGTCAGCACAGAATCTGTTATTTGACCTCCTTAAATGGCCAAAGTCCTTCATGTTCAATACACATTAAGTGTTGCTTCATTTTATTGACACTCACTGCAACGTGCAAAGTTTACAGAGGACCAACGAATGTGTGGGAATTATTATAGTAAAATGCCGTTATTTAAACATGACTTTACAAACCTTTATAATTTACTGTTTCTGATGGGTCACATAAAATGAGAAGAAGAAAAAAAACATTTGCCAAAAAAAGAAGAAAGTATTAAATAAGAAAAGAAGAAAATGTAAATCAAGAATAACCCAGCTGATTAGTGCTAACTAAATTTAAATGCATAGAAAACAACAACAACAAAAAAAACGTTATAAAGAGTCGCGCTCACACAATCATAAAAATTAAGACGATAAAAAAGAAACTAAAGCAAATGAATCCACATGATTGAAATTCGCTTATGTGGCTTCCTCCCTACATATACCCGTTTCGCAATGTCAGAACCTAACCGAAAACTTGTCCCGCTTATGTATAGCTATGTTGAGGTAACGCGCAAATCTCAGCTGATCGCGCGCCAAAAATCTCCGCGAATCTTAAAGGCACTGTCATTGTTGTTGTTGCGTGTGTGCGTTTTGTTTTTCCCCGCAAGCATAAAAGTATTATCATTTATATACTATGCTCGTGTGAGTATATATTTGAGACAGCGTGAAACATAAAAATTTAAACAAGTCGCGCATGCGCGCAAAAAAAAAAAGCAACCCATACAAATTGGCAAAAACGATGTTAAAACAAGATCAGAGTCTAAATGGGCTGAGGACTGTTGGAGAAGTTCCTTCATCCATCGTTTGTTCTTTTATACGCTTCAATCCTTGGGACCTTCTTGGGATATTTGCGCACGTTGTGTCTTTTATATATCATGCGAAATTCTTTTGAAGGAACCGGTTGAAATATCGACTGCCATGCTAAGAGATATGCAGCAAACTAATGTATGAGTATTTTGTGAGAATATTAATTGTATATAGCTGGTATATATGATTTTATTGCGAATTTTTGAGATCGATCAACTGTGCTTTCTTATACAGGTATTGGGATCAGGCTATTAAAGGTCTAAGCGGAAAGTTCATAAAAATATTTGAAACCGTTTGAAAATACATAAAACTTTTAACAGCTTTAAACGTTTATGGACAACATTGACCTTGAAAAACTATAGTCCATTACTTTATAATTTTGACCGTATTTGACTTAATAAATAATTTGCAATAAAATTTAAAAAATGACCTTGAAACAGTTCAAATATTTTTTGAAATATCATGAGGATATTTTATTATTAGCCACAATTTTCTCACAAAACGTTAAAATTATAAAATAATTCTGGTTCTAGCTTAATATCAAACATAAGCAATGTTATGGTGTCGAAATCAACAGTATTAACAAATTGCAATCAAATTAGAAAAATCTCACACATAATCATAAGAAAATACAATAAATAAATTCAAGGTTAAACAGCGCCAAACTTTTATCACCAAGACCACAATATAAATCATAGAATTAATATCTCCACACGCACAGATTGGCATTTCTAATCACACCAAACAGGAAATGTGTGGGCGTTTAATATTCTCTCAATGGAATATGATCAAACTTCAACACATAAAGCGCCACACCAATGCCAATTTTTCCATCAATTACAATACATTATAATTCTTTTACTTATTTCATTAATCTACAATTCAACAAGTTGAAATAATTTTTTATACACTTTGTTACGTTGTACTTTTGTTTAGGGGAAAAATTTAAAATCACAAAATTAACATTCAACTGAAGTGTTCGCCTTTTTAACCATAACATTCAAGTATCAATGTTTATAATTTGGTACTTAAATGCTTTGGAACAATCATATTATGTTGCGTCACAGCAAAAGCTGAAACAAAACAAACCAACGAAAAAAAAAAAAACAGGAGAATAAAAAACCCATACAAAAACCCGGCCGGCATAAATATCTCATACAATATTTTATGAACAAAATGGCAACTTTAAAAGCATGGCGCAAAAGACAACGATCAAAGTCGATGTGCGTTCCAAGGTCACAAACGCACACGACCACCCCACTGTTAGTTAAGCTGATTTTATTAGTCCATAGACTTAACATTAACAAATAACTTTATGTGTATAAAATATAAAAAAGAAGATATTTTGAAACTCTGAAGATAATATTTCTAAAAAGTCAAGAGGTCTTTCTAACAAAAAAAAACATTATTTTATTTATTTTTGGATATAATTATTCAGTTTTCTTAAGAAAAGATGAGCGCCTCATTGACTCAAATTGACAAAACGCGTGTTAATGAACATAGCGATAGACATTATTTGCATAAGAAACCAGCCTAACTCCCTTCAAATTGATTGAGAGACAAGTGCGCGATCTCGTCACCCTTTTCAACACAGTCAGCCAGTAAATGTGTGTAGCTGCTTCAGCATTTTCTTAGGACTTTTAATCACTTGGAAGTTTTGTTGGAAAGGTGTTTGTTCATCTCATTTACATGCTCCTCACATAATATGATAAAGTGAAACGTGTTGAAAGGAAAGACTTATTAGAATATATCGTAAGGTATAAACATTTTTGTGTAAACGTTAAGCACACACAATATAGTGTTTTGTGTGTGCTTTTTAGAATCCCGACTTTATATTTAGTTATAGTTAGCTCTAACTAGAAAACAGATAAGTAAAACGCGTTTTATGCAAATATTTGCTTAAGAAATAGTCAAACATCTTTCGCTTAACGAAATCAGATTATACAGCGGACTGCGTGAATTACATAGGGGTACATAAGTATGTATTCTGCAAAGCTAAGATGTGACGAACATCGGTTGGGTTGAATGTGTGGAGGGGAAAAAAAATCTATATACTTAATGGTGGTGGAATTGTTCGAAGAATTAACAAATACATATTTTTTGACGATTTTGCATGATGTACATAATTTTAAAACATGTATTCGAATTATAATGGTTGGGAGTGGTGGAACCCAATTTAGTTTGATCAGCTGTAAATTCAATAATGTGTATAATAAGACAGTTTCTACCTAGAAAAAGATAACCTTGCTGAAATGGTGGGGACACCAATTGATTTTATAAAATACATAAAAAAATATAAGTCAAATAACGGTATTCTAACGAATATGTTATGTAATTCTTAACGCTTTTAATTTAGCAAACAATCTGAATGATAAATCTTTTAGAAGATCAGTAAAATAGTTTGTCAAAAACAGGTCCACATCAGCTGATTCTCACACAATTTCTTTAAAAATGCAGTGCAACATTGCACCTGAGATGATGTTCTAGTAAAAATAGTTTATAGATTTAAAGGACCATGGGAACTGCACTCATGGTCAAAATCGACACAAAGATGTTTCAACATCATAAAGCCATACAATAAGAAAGGAAAAAAAATGCTACAGGCTTTGTATTAAATTACGCAAACAGTTTTATTGAAATATTATTTTATTTATAATATAATTGAATTGAACAGAAAACATATATAAATAATAACAAGTTGAATGTTGTGAAAAAAAAGGAAGCAACACCACACTTTCCACATGGCCCCTAAATGGGCACCCTCTGACCATTATATCCATGAGAAAATTCTTTTTAATATAAAAACCGACATGAAAACTTGTGTTTTTGTAAAATTTATGTATCGATCCGTTCTCCCTCAACAGGGGTCATCCTTGAAATTTGATATTTGCCAAAGCAGCCACTTCTTCTTATAACTAATATGAACTAAAATCTCTTTTACCCCGAAATCATTCACAACAAGATGTGGAAAAAGTACCGGCATGGCAGTGGGGAACTACAAACAACTACAAAAAAAAAAGTGGTCAAAGTCGGCGAATTGTTTTTGATTGTCTTTTATAAAAGACTTAAGACAAACTATCGTCTTAAATTTCATCACTTTATGAGCATACAAATTAATCTTAATATAAGTGGAACCAAATGGAATGATCTGGAAATTAAATAAAAGACAATAACGGTACAAGAATTAAAATATAACCTAAGTTGCGTCAAAAAACGCACAACTCTAAGGTCTGCAAAAAAATCACTTACACAAAATATTTCGTACTGTATTAAAGTTAACAGCATTTGAATTACAAATGATAAAAAACAAATAGCTGTATAAAGACGAGACATAATGTATATAGAAGCAAAGAACCACATTTTATCCAGATCAAGACTCTGGTGCAACAAGTTGTGCCCACAATATACAGCATATTTTTGAACAGGTTTTAAAAGAAGACGCTTTTTTGGCGGGAACAAATCACTGCACATACTCGAATACCGGACAATATCAACCACACAACCATGCACAAAATATTATAACAGCATAAATTAATGCAACAACACATCCCTCTTGCATTATACAGTTTCTGGTATGAAGCAGAATACGAAGTGCTGCTATGTACTGCAACATGTCCACACATTTGCAGCACATATGGGATTTGATGTCCTTGAACTAAAAATCATATTCCACAAAGGGCCGCTTCCATTTAATTTCAAAAGCAAAACATAACATAAAATGGGTTTTAACAGCTCATAAAAACAGACAGACGAGTTTTTGCAGTAACTGCAACTAAAATAATAAGTATAATATGGGATTATTTAGACTCCAGTTACGACATTACAACGTTATTGCATCCAGATGATGGCATAGTTTAAAGGTCGTCACTTGAAACCAGAGCAAAATAAAACTGCAAACATGTACAAATGTGGCAGGATATGTTCCTGTGGTGTGCCTCAACTCTCTAACAAGTGCATACATTGAAGTAATTGGTGGGAATTTAAATGGTGCAGTTTTGTAATGACCATATATAGTGACAATGCAACAAGAACATAAAACAAAAAAGAGAGATCTGCAAGCAGAAAATGCAGCACTTGTGTTTTAGTCTCCAGACTTTGGTCTGGGGTTTGTTCTTGTAACGTATCCCCATATAATAAACAAAACGTCCGAAAACACAAGACTGTTATAAGAAAGAATAACGAGTTTATATTATTTTGTGGAAAAGAACAACAACACTAAACAAAACGGCTCCTTGATGATGACCACACATAATTCCATATATAACATTTGAGTATTTGAACGCATCGCTATGAAATAAATAACAAAAGCGCTTCCATTCTTTCTTTTTTTTTTTGGGGATGAAACCATAAAATTTCAATAATTATTTTCAAGTTTTTCACATAAAATTCAGCCAAATTGCTGAGGTGAATCGAAATGTTCTGTATAGATAAAATATTGGCTGAAGGGACAAGCAAAACAACAGCCCAAAGCAATTATTAATGATGTTGGCGGTTGTTTGATTCTTCGAATGGAGTGAGTGCTGCAGGTCCTCAAATTCGGGACTTCGTGTGGTGCAGATTTTAAACATTATGGCGATTTTAAATTGGTAATCAAAATTTCACGGGAAAGAAATTAAATTGAATAAGATACGTGTGCACATTATTATGGGACAGGAAGTGACTTAATAATCAAATATATAACAGTATAAATACACAAACATGTGATGTGGCCGAAAAATTGATAACGAATTGAAATGAATTTAAGACATTAAATTAAAAATGAAGAAAAAATATTTTGTTTGTATTTTCTTTCACCAAAATTAACAAAGAAAACATTTTCAAGTACTGTTAAATAACAGGTAAATGCACAACAATTACATTTCACAAACAATTGATGGGAAAATTGTCACCATTAAGTACTTGAGAATTGAGGTAGCCAAATAGCCTCAAGTGCATTCCAACAGTGAGAGACATTCAATTTCATGTTCTTTATTTGAGAACACATGTGTGACCAGACGGTGCAGTGTTGTACGATCTTATTATTGTCTATTGGGAAAAACATTCATATAATGTCCTAGTTTTTATTTGAAATCAAAGCAATAATGACACCTTAATATTGCCAAAAATGTATCCAGCTGAGAGTTCCCATCGCCTTAAATTACACGTCCATTCCCCCAACAACTGGCGCTGGTATAGTTATTTTGTTTTGCATGGATAAAAGTGCATCTATTTTGAACACAACAAACACTCCTGGACACCAACACCTGAATTTCCAATTAATTTTACCAAAAATAAAAAATGTCTGTACGAAAAAAAATATCTAAAAATTATTGTCCGCGATTTTATTTCTGAATCGTTTGTGCACATTATGTGACGTGTGTACAATTGCACACACATGTGCTGAATGGATACAACAAAAGTTCAACGTATTATGTGGCCGCACAACGCACAGAAGAACAGAATACAACAACAAACCAGCGCACAATCAAAGATAGAGCGCGAACGAAAAATTTAAAGGGACTGGCGTATTATTAAGTGTGCAAACTTGAAATGCCGGTTAGGCATTTAAAAATGGCTGCCCCATACGTTTTTAAAAGACGCAAATCTTTGCGAGCGCGCGCTATATGTAAGATTACGATCGCATATGTACACCGGCTGAGAGTTTGTTTGTATAATTTATATGGCGCGTTTTGACGCACACACACTTTTGTAAATGTTGGGATGATTGAGGAATTCCAATGAATTCTTCTATATGCGATATGTGATACGTGTATTATACAATATCTCAACAGTGCTGCGGCCTGCGCGCGTTAAGAAACTGCTGTGTTAGGGAGATAAGGAGAAAAAAGTACGTTATGAATAAACCCGGCAACAAATATAGGATTTGTTTTCTTGCTGTGTGTGCACATATTTTAATAGTTATGTGTATATTTTAAGGCTTGTTATATGTGTTTTATGTTGATTGTTAAAATTGCTGTAGCTATTTAGTAATACATAAAAGTCATATGTGAAAATTAGTGACCATGTATGAGGGATTTAATACTATAAAAGAATGAATTGTAATGTGGATTTTGCTACACACACATGGCAATGAATTTAGTTGATTAAAAACCGCCAAACAAGAATCATATACGTGAGGCAAATAATATTGCGAAAAAGCCCCAATGGAATCGAACTGGTACGGGATCCAGTGAGTGAATGAAACTTATTTTGTCTATAGGAATATGCAAAACAATTAAAGTGGAGGGATTGAGAAAGAAATACATTTATTTTATAAATAATTTATTCAATATGTTAATTTAACGTGTTAAACTTTTTGAATAATAAACTTGATCCCAACTTTGTCTTTCATTCCTTTACCAGTTTGCAATGTAATGTCTTAAATTCTAATCACCTTTCCCCCGCAAGGAACAAGAAAATATTTTTATAGGCCTGCTAGAAAGTACAAGCCGTCGTCCAGCCTATTTAATTTTGCACGTTATGAATTTAAATGATCTAAATCTGCATAGAATAGGAATTAGAATAATTATAATACACACGTCATTTATGCACACCGTCTGCGGATTCAACTTATGTGAATACCGTTGAAGACTTCATTACAATATGAGGCTTTAAAAATCGAAACCAAAAAGAAAACAATTTCTTTTTATGTCCGCGATTATTCTCGCGATATTCTTCATATATGTACATTTTGAGTTTTATCTTCCTTCACGCCGCATAGCGCCAAGTACCATTAAATGGCTTGCGGACTTTAAAAAAAGAGAAATGCAAGAATTTAACGAATTTTTTGGAGTCTGCCTTTCGCATGCTATTTATGCAATACATGCGCCCCATTATATTGAAAAAGCGAACAACGCAACGTTCACCATATAAGTGTGCATGCGAATTAATGTTACCCGACTTATATTATGTTGATTGTGCAGAATGTAGGAAGCATTTAAATTTTGCAAGCTTTTTCTTATTCAGAATAACGAACGGTTAGAAGATTATATTGTATGAAATCGTTGTTTAGAGGACAATTCAATGCTATATAAACTGTCAAACTGTTGTTCTTGTGCGCATTCAAAAGAATATGGGGGGAAAACCCACAATAAAATTGATCTTAAATAAAATTGCAACATGGGATCAATCAACTCGTAATTAAGTCTATGTAATCTTCAGTATTTAAGCTTTGAAGTTACAAAAAACAGAAACAGAAACAAGAAAAGAAGCTACAACAGAATTTAAAACTCTGCAGCAACAAAATCGACTGACAGGAAACGGTTGTTTGACGACAGACAGAAAAAACACGAGGTGTTTCTGGTGCAACAGAATTTTTAAAGATGGTTTGAAATGTGGCTGAAACCTGCGTATTCTCAGTTTTTCGCAACGAAAACAGAAACAGAATTAACTACAGAAATTAATATTTACTCTTCTGCTTCTGATTCTGTCACTTCAAGGCTTAAGTAGTTGGGACAGATGAATTTTATTAAGTCATGAAATATTAATATAATGATATTTTTTAAACTATATAGTGGTTCTCATCTTTTATACATCCATAAAAGAGTTTAAATTTTTAATTAAACTATAACCACCAGTAATTTTTTTATACGTCCATCAAACTGATATTTATTGCGATTTTAATTCATTCAAGTAACGATATAGAAATGAAGCAATGAATATTTATGGTAAAATTTATACACATGAATATGTATATAAATGAATCGCCAAGCCCATATGTAAAAAGCATAACAATCAGCATCATTGAGGAGGCTGCAAATATTATTATTGCTGCGGTATACAGCCAGCTAATCATGATGAAGCATCGCGGCCTAACAAGCCGCACATTTTGGGCTAAAAGCACACACCAAAAAAAAAAAGTAAAGTACAAAACTTAAACTCCAAATAATATGAAAATAAAAAAAATTCACTCCTGTAGTACATAAATGTAGCCGATACAAGTGTGTGGAAATGAAGGCACGAATACAAGTGTGATTAAAGATGGTGGTTGGCTTTTTTTTTTGGTTTTTAATACACATAATGTGTGTTGAGCCAATGAAGATCGTGGGAAGCCAATTTTTTAGTTGTCAGCAGGAGAGAATAACATGCTCGCAATACAATTTTTTATCGAGTTTCTAAATGAGAGTGTTATATAGTACGACATTCTTTTGTAATTCTTGATGTAAGAAGACCAAAAATTGTACGAGCGACAAATCAGGATGTTTTAGACAAACACAGAGCTTTTTATGCATATGATTTAAAAAGTATAAAAATGAACCATCATTTCATTAAAAGTAGTTAATTAAAACTTCTTTTAATCCAAGAATTTAAAATCAATTACATGAATATTTAAAAATTGCATTAAACAAATTTAAATTTCATCTTTTCTCTCAGTCTAAAACATTTAAAGGTCAATTTGGGAGAAACAAATTGAACTGCTGAGTTGATTGAATGTTTAATCTTTAAGTGCACATATTTGGGACCGCATTTTATATTGATAAAGAAATTCGTTGAAATGGCATTCATTGAACAAAATTAAGAAACAGCATTTAATTACATATTCCATGGACGACACTGTTTGCATGAAGCCCGAAACACACGCGCCATGAAATTTTATACATCTTATGTACGCGAATTTTTCAGCACACAATATGTGTCTGATTTTGATTGTACCACAGTCCACAACAGTTTATGACATAACTTTTGATGTATAATTTTAAAACGTATATTTCAAATTATGATTATTTGATTGACGCATAATTTGTTAATTATAAAACTTTAAAAAAAAAACTAAAAGTCAACTGACGGGACTAATTTTAAGAGTAAAATAATAAATTTTTAAGAACAAAAAAAGGTTTTACAGATTTAATTAAAAGTCCATAAAATAAAAATTGTGTTTCATTGTAAGAAGTGATGCAACAAAAACACAAATCTTATCAGCTGTAAAGTGTAAAAAGAAAAATTCTCAATAAATTGCCCACGCTATACTGCAGGCCACACTTTTTATCAATATAAATACGAATGTGTACAATGTACATTCAAATACATAATATGTAATTTGATTGAGGTCGCGCAGCATACTCATGCACAATGTAATTTTTGGCGGGAAGTCATTTCATTGGTTGCACTCACATTCGTATAATATGAAGAAACAAATATATTCAATCTGCGTCTGAAGTCGTCGTCTGAACACGCGCATGATCTGAGATTTTAAAACGACAGGATGGGTCAATAATATTCAATTACGGTTTTCCTCTTTCAAAAAAAAAAAAAAACCGGACCTTTAAATCCATTACCAAACTTATCATTAACTTCCGCTGATAACATTGACTGATTGTTAAGCAAATATTTAAATTGACATCAAATTTTAATACCCACACTGATTAATTTGTAATCAATTTCATTGTTGATCACCCTGTTAAATGTTAACCCAACATACAAATATGTATAATAAATATATGTGAAGCTTAAAACGAGGACAAGAAAAGGCTTATGTATGTTTGTAAAAAAAATAGAATAAAAATAAAAATAAAAAGCGACACACTCCAGGTTCCCGGCGTTTACAGACGGTTCTCCACTCACATATTGGCTCAAAGTTATGTGAATATGAAAATATTGTAAGAACACGTACACGAAGATACGCAAACAAACCACCAAAAAAAAAAAAAAAAATTCTAACCGGCTCTTTGCTGGTTCCTATCTCTTCATTCCCCATATAAAAATTCCACATTGGAGTATATAATATATAGGATCCATTCAACAACTCCAGCATGACTTAAATATTAAGTGTGGCCAATTTTGTTAGCCGTCGATTGCGATTCAAAAATCAGTTGGAAATGTCCATAAAAAACATTCTCCATCGGATTTTATGTCCTCTCGTTTATAATCACACGAAAGGGCCCAATTTCACTTAGCTAGTATTATGTGCCACGACACATCAAGCAAACACGCTGGCATACAAAACAGTTTTGGCGCGAAACTGCAGTCCATCGCATAGATAAAAATGTGTATAAATATTTAAAATTCCCATACGGGACATTTAATCGTATATCAGGGTGTATCCCTTTTCCTCTCGATGGTCCTTTCAAAACAGAAAAAGGGCCCATACAAGTATATTTTCATAAGAAACACGATCGGTCGGTTTTGGGAAGCCCCCTAGAGATAATTTGGTTTTAAAAAAAAATTGAAGGACAAAAAAAAAAAGGATCATGCATTTGATTTACTTAATATGCATGCCGAAATGGGGAGGGTTACTCTATACAAAAGTGCAATAAATTACATAATCATCTTTTATTATTAAATAATCAAAACTTTTACTTTAATTTAATTTCTCATGCTTTTCTTAAGTCAACCGCCTTCTTACATAATTTGTTTGACCAAAGTCATTTTATTTATATTATACTCTACTCATCACTCAAATTAAGTCAACTTATCTAAATTAAAATGACGATAGCGCCTTCTCAGCGTGCATGTACGAAATGGTAAGCCTTGAAATTTTATTGAACGTGCGCCTCGAATCAAGGAATTACTTGATACGGGTTATTGAGCCTTACCAATGTATTAACTAATAATCTGCATGAACATATGGCAACGCTATTTGCATGGGAATAAATATAGATCCAGTATATTAAGTCAAACTCGGTCTTATCATTCCGTATCGACAAACAATATCCAAAATATATAGCGGCTCAAAAATGTTGTCCAATCGGTGGAGGTTTATTTACCCGGCTTAAACAACAATTTTCATTGAGAAAAATAAGTTGCCGCTTTTGCTTTATTAACGTGTAGTTTACCGTCAAGTATAAGATGAAAATAGAAACCGCACCATTTAAATATAATATCCCAATTTAAGTCACAAAAATGCTTTGCATAGTCTTTGGGGTCGCCATTTGCGTTCAGATAATATCAATACAATGTTTTATGGAGTTTTATCAGTTTAGGGCGATATTGCTGTGTGAAGAAATGTGTGCTGAACTGTTACTTCGGCATAAATTCAATTATATGGCGGTTTTTGATTCTAATCTCATGCCAAAAATAATTTTATAAACAAAGGAACATGAATGTAAATAAACATTTTTTTGGCTTAACAGCTGATACTCAGAACTATAGCATATCAGCCAAGTCAGAGAAGTCAAATGTAGCTCACAGCAAGAGGAACAGGAAAAATGGACTGGCTGTTTCCCTGATAAGAAAACCACATCATTTGATTATTTTTTTGGGTACATACTGATTAGGTGCAGAAAAAAAAGTGTTTGTCGTCTCTCAGTTAAATTTATTTTCCGCTTTCAACATTTAAACAACTGCTGACTGTTATCAGAAGGCTGGCTTTATATTGCACACAAAGAAATGGTCAGTTTTAGAAAAATGATAGCAAAATCTAAGCAATGTTTTATTTAGTTTTAATAACCTTGAAACATTAAAATTTACCACAAATTATTGGTTAAAAAAGCAATAGAAAATTACCAAAAAAAAAGCAGAGTAAAAAGCAATTCTCCAACAGGTATTCCCTTGTAGTTATATCAATGACTTAAATTCGTGGAATTGATACTGAATGCATTCTTTACACCGCAATGCAGTACAAATTACATCGAAATAATATCAAGCCTCTTAAAAAACAATTTCTGAAAGGAATCAATGAAAAGAAAGGCCTTCATTTCCCATAACGCATTGATGGAGGTCCCAAATATAAGCTCAATACGCGCGCAAGGTGCAGAAAATCAAAGGAATGTCAGGGGACGAGTATGGGAATCTCCCGAAAAAAAATCACATTCAATTGATGTCAAAAAATATTGTATCAAACAATATGGCCCAAAATGGTTATTGCTTTTCAGAACAGGTCAATAGAATCCTAAACACCTAATCTTGGGTTTCGATTAAAAGAAGGACAATAATAATTCCGCAAGATACACATATCGATATTTGTGTAGAACAATTCAATCAAACAGTAACACAAGGACACTACTTAGGAGGCCATCAACTCTCATCAACAATAAAAGAATTCCAATGCGATATAACTAATGAGCTGCCAGAATTTGAATCGTTCACATTCTTAATTTCCCGAATAAAACACATCACACACTAATAAATAGAAACAAAATTTTCGCGCCTTTTTTTCCTCTTTCAACATACAATATGATTTTGACCTGTTCCCTTCTCCTAAGAATTAGGCGTCTCCTTCACCAAAGATAAAAATATGAGAATCACCCCAAAAGATTTAATCAAAAAAAAAAAAGAACCACATTATCATCGTCGTTTCAAAATGTACACACAACAAGGAATCAGCAGGTCGGCTTCTACACAGGCCAAAACAATAATCAGCTGAGCAGCGCCTTTTTATTTCGTTTATCACTTTTTTTTCTACTTTATAAATACAAAATTTTACTTTTTTTTTTTTTGTCCAATCTATAACTGTGTGTCGAATTGCTGCCGTTTAAATCCCATGGCATGCACCTACACTGGCGCACTAATAGAGGTAAATTATGAAAAATGCACAGGTACACAAATGCATTGTGCACACACTTCAGAAACGTGTCAGGCTTGTGACTTTCCAAAAGAATCATGTGTGCACAAAGAAACGGTCTTCTCTCATATGTTTTTTCATCATTTTTATGTTCTTCATCCACACATTTAAAGCCCCCAAAAAGATTTCCGTTGATAAAACACATCCAGAATCCGGGAGACTTTGTGCAGGACTGCAATCGAAATTTGATCCTTTCCCGTAGACATTGCAATAATCCAAGCAACCCATTGAATACAACTCTGGCAAGTCATAAAGAGCAGCAAACTCCTTGTGTGAGGGTGCAGCAATATTTTTATTTAAACAAGTGAACCAACCATTTAAACCCCTAGGAAAGGAGTGGAGAAAAAAAAACTGTATTCACACATACATGCGAATTGCCGACATTTTTAAAGGTCTGAAAAGCCTGAGAAAATGGCTAAAACGTCTTTGGGTTCTCTTCTTATTTGTTATTGCTTTTGATGGGTGGTTGAGTTCTTGGAATGAAATGCTTAGGCGGCCGATTGTTTAATTAATGTTGTGCCAGAAGATATTTGTTAAATGGATGTTTGTGGCCTCCTCTTCAGTTTTTTTTTTTTACGATTTTTCTATGCGTTTTCAGTGCATTGAAAGGAAGGGAAACCCTGATGAAATAACGTTTTTGGGTATATGTTTACTTTTGGAATATCATAAGTACAAAGTACAAAATACACAGGCATAAATTATTATGATCCATCTATCTGTAATCAAAGCAACATTGATTGATGAACAGATAAATTCGATATTGGTTGTGGGTTTATTTTTAGACATTAATAAAATGATAGAAGTGTGATCGAAATCACATTTAAATTACCTACAAATTATTGAACCTACCTGAAGGTAGGAGAAATTAGGATATTTTTTTAGGTATTTAATTGAGAAATAAATTATCTGTTAATGAGTTTTAACCAATTTCCGAAAACAAGGGGCATCAATTTGACCTTGAATTTATTCATTAAACTTTTATCCAATATTTTTCCCAGGACATACCATTTTGTTTGTAAAAGGAAACCGTTATTTTATAGAAAAAAAACAACGTACACGTGTTTGTAACTCAGAATTGATAACATTACATTAGCTACATAATTATTACCATTTTTCTAGACAATTCTGTTAAAGGATTAAAACAATTTCCTTTCGCTGCACCGCTCAACACACGAAGGTGGCTAATAGCTGAATGCGTCGGATGTTCATGCGCATTTCAATATCTTTACACACATTTATTTGATGGAAAGTAAAATCTAAATTATATCCCAACTCTTGTCATTCCATTAATGGTGTGGCATCTTCTTGATGCTACAACTATTTTCCCAAGCACATTAATGATAATTGCTTTCTCTCCGTTTGACTGCAATAAGCGACGAACGCATATAAATAAATAACCAGCCAAGGATAATGCACAAAGCAGACACACACCAAATCACCCTATAATCTGTAGTTTTTTTTTCGCCCCGGATCGACACATTCATTCCGCTTTTTAAAAAAGTACACATTAAGCCACAGATTCTATCCTTTTTCTCCTTTCATTCTATTTTTTATTCGATCATTCCGTGGAATTATGTACCAAGAAAGCTAACGACAAAAGAAATGCGCAGTAATGATTTCATATCAAAAGTATTGTATGAGGGACGACGAGGAATTTCATCCGAATTTATATACATGTTAGGGAAAAAGGAAAACATTCATGAGATGAACGTGCTGAGCTCATCCCAATGGTCCCAAAAAAAAAGTTCTACCCATTCACAATGTTTGGTAAGAAGGGCATAATATAGTTTTGAAAAGTGATGCAGTAGACGGAAAATTTTTCACAGCTATCATAAATCGTGTCATGTCATTTATCAAGAAGAAGACGAAAGACAATAATGAAATGAAGAAAAACTGAGGACTGTATCGACTTACAAAAAATGTAATGTCCTTAAATGCAATATTACAAAATAACAACAACAACGACCAAAAAGGAGCAAGCAACATAAAACCGATGTTGACTAAGTGCCTGAAATGGTTGGTGCCACATCTTAAAGATGTGGGTGCCCAATTGAATCCATGCGAAACTGGCGACTCCTTGAGGATTCAAAAGATAATGTATCCTTGCACAAGGGAACCATTTAAAATGGCCAGCAGTCAGGTGGTTTCCCATGAACCCCCTAAAAAATTTAAAAACCTCACACACACTGTGCCAAAGTACCTAACATATTATTCACAGCCATGAGAACTAAACGTCCTCTATCTAGCCATTGTGCAATTTCTATTGTCCCCACATATGAAGTCCAATTGATGTATTCAGTGAGTGTGTGTTGTTTTTTTTTCAAAGGCAAACAGCAAGTGCTTCATATGATTTTTGATATTGAAAAGCACTTTAGAATCCTATGGGAGATCAGCACAAAGAACATTAAATGTGAGGAAAATGAATGTCAGGCGGACAAATTAATGCAAAATGTTTTACAAATGAATCGCGACAATGGTGAGAATTGTGCTGGACAACGACATAATAGCGATTAATGGTTTGTGGATGATCGTATTTTAACTTTTAAGGCTGATGCAGCGAAAATATTGAGCCAATTGCCTTCACTATAAATAAGAAATGTTAAAAGAAAGTCGTGGGCGTATTACACTCAAAAGATGTTTGAAAAATAAAAAAATCATTGTAATTTTATGAATTGATGTAAACTTAATTGTTTGCAAGACATTTAAACATTTAAAAGGATCGACCTTCAAAAATAAATTTATTTATTATAATAGCTGTATGTTTTAAGTCATTATTTCTTTAAATGTTCATAACTGTTTATATAATACTGGAAAATTAAAAGGACGTTTTCATTGTCAATATTTTTAAAACATTATTTCAATAAACATTAAAAGGCAACTAAAAATGCATTTAAAAGAAGCAACAATAAGAGGTGTTAAGTGATTTTATTGATGTTTGCGAACGTCTTGAGCAAAAAGCCATTTAATTATTCCAATTTAAATAGATCTTAAGTACGGCCTTTTCAAGAAGTTATGCTTAAATTATGTTTCTATTTGTTCCAACAACAAAAATAACCGCATGAAAAACCTAAACTCAATGTATTCCGAGTGTTTTTTTTTTTTCAGAAAAAGTGCACTTTTTGTTAACTCGCTTTCATTGTTTAAAAAGTCATAATGTGCACAAAATTGGCAAGAAAATGAATTACAGTTATCTTAGGTATATCATAAAAGGTTCATTGTTATGATGGCGGTGTTCTTTTTGAACACATATGGTTGCAGTCTTACTGTATAGTGAATGAGGAGGCTCCCGGAAAAATGATTTATGCAAAAAAGTTAATAAACCAATGCCGTATGAATGACTGCGTTGTTTGTTATGAAGATGAGTTTTTCATAATGCGTTTTTGTAAGAAAAACTCATTACAGAGCAATCAGTAATTGAAAAAAACACGAGAATAATTGAAGAAAGAGTGTGGTGAATACGGCATTGTGCGTCCACGTGTACAATTTGGTTAGACAAAATAATTTAAGAAATGTGTACAGCTTCTGTAATTTCTGCACAATTACTAGAAGTTGGAAGATTCCACTCATTAAGATTATGGCGCGCCAGTAAAATTCAAATTTAAATAAACAAACCCTTCCTGCTTTGAATTGACGTGCACAAATTCATAATTAAATTATGACTTACGTGCAGAAACCTTTTTGGTGTTACGTTATAATAATTGGAACCGATATTTGTTAAACAAAAGGATTTCAGTTTAATTTAAAAACGACGAATATTGAAAAAAAAATTAATTTTTATGAGTCGGTTTACAAATTACAGGTAAATGACCGAAATATTAGCATAAAAGCAGTCCTAGCCCCTAGGACCCTTGAATGATACTCATGCAAAGAGGACATTAAGCGCGTATTGTAATGGGATGAATCACCACTTACTAATCGTTATCACTAATCGATTCATAACATATAATAAAACTAAATTTTTCCCGCCTTATAATCCCACAAAATGTAGGCAAGTAGGAAGAAAATATCATTCATGTATCCTAATTTAAATAAACCGATGGGCCCACGTCACGCCTCCACCGGGACAAAGTGCTTACAGTTTTATAGTGTGCAAAAATAAAAATTTATTTTAAGTCATTGAAAAAGGTTTGAATATCATTAGCTAAAAAAACACTGCAGTTATTTTATTGCAGTCCAAATTCACTTTAAAAGCAATTGACCTCATGTCGTGTTTCATGTCGATTTCTTGTAAATTTTAGTAATTGAGAATTAAATTTGCCCACTTCAATACCCTTATTTATTGATGAAAAATATTGCATTGATGGTTTCAGCTTGTAATGAATCACATAAAATAATTTGTTCTGCATGAGTCATCAATGCTTGCTTTAAGATTTTATGCTTCACATTCCATAATTAGTTGAAAAACGATTAAATCAACTGCTTAAGTAATGTAAAAACAATAATTTTTAGTGATTGCTAAATAATAATAACTGCTTTACGATTAAAAAGACAAAAATAATTTAAATCCTTAAAAAGTTTTCAAACAACCAAATTCATGAAAAATATGAAAAAAAAAACTATGACAAATTCTTTTCACGGACCCACATTTTAATAATCAGTTAATATTCTCATAATTACCCACTAACAAAGGGATACCCCTTTGCACGGTCATTCGCCGTCAAAAGGACGAACAAATGCTTGCAATTAGCAGACAAACGACTCATCGCATGATCAAATAATCCGTGGCAAATTACAAGCATGAACTAGCATTTTTAGAGCCAAAACTGCAATTCTTAAAACTACACACTAGCAGCGGCAGCGTCTTATGCAATTGATGAAAAGAAGCTGAGTAGCGTACTCGAATCCCTTCTTCACACCAAAGGCTTCTGTATTCAGTGATTTGGTACGCCAAGATGAAACCTCTTAAATCACACAAATCACAAAAGATTGTAAGCACACTTTGAAGCATCGCCGGACAATAAATTTGCTACAATCGAAGTCAAATCCTTTAGATTTGTTGATTGTCACTCGAAAATCTCTCTCCAAAAAAATAATATATTGTGTTATGCAGTTTAAAGTAAACCCTTCACGTGCATTGGATTGTGAAAGCAAACATATAACCAAAGTAAAAATACTACTTGTATCTGCATTGCCCTATAGTGTGAAGTCAATTGTTAATGTGCTAAATGAGGAACAATAAAACAAGGGAATAGTGTGAAGAAAACAAGCGGTATGTATGTGGAGCGGAGAAAGGACTTCATAATGCAATGTATTAGACAATTTACTGTAAGGACTTTCTTCTATTGAATGATGTACTTAGGGTTGCGTTTTAACTCGCGACAATGCAATTTTCAAGAATTCAAGAATAGTCTCATTCAGTTCACTTTGGTTGAAGAACATTTTTGGTCTGATATCAGACACAATAGCGCGGACTGAATGTACAAAAGCGTATTTGTGAAGACAATCACAGAGTTTGTGGTATGTTTTGTGGAATTTAATACACTGAAGGACAAACGGACCGACCATTTAAATTTTAAATACATTTTTTGTGAATGTTTGTTTAAAAGTAAATCGTTTTAGTTTTTAGGTTTTGCAATTGTCATTCAAATAAGCTTCAAAAAAATTCCATTTAAATTTTAAAGTACATTCACTGCCAGAAAAAGCATTCTCCTTACATATTTTAGAATGCTTTTACATCAAAAGAAATTATAAACCGTTCTCATTGTACCTGCAAAAAATTATCAACAAATAAAAACCAATATAAAATTGGGTTTTAAAAATGGAAACAAAAACCAACTTGCCGACTATAAAAAAAAGACAGTAAAAATTTAAAGTCTAAACTTATCACAGCTGGATGCTCCTTCCTAACTGACTCAAAAAAATAAAACAAATCTTATCCAGCAATCATCAGCTGATTTGTCGGCGAAAATTTTTACTTTTACCAAAAATGTCAAAACATAAATTGCCCAGAAGACAATGCCCTGACAAATGTTGGATGAAAAAAAAGGGACGAATTTAAGGCAGCACTTTCGGTAATTTAAATCACCTCACCAATGTTATAAAATGGGTCAGTGCATCTAAACAGTAGACACTTGCATTAAATCAATACGTAAAAAAATCACTACGGGGTACTGACCGTACATACAAAACTTCATAACATATAAACATTTCCGAAGGATTTTCTTTTTAAATTTAAAAATTGTCTCAAATCTGAAGACGTAACCTTGTACAGATCACATAAATAATTGTAGAATAATGGCGTTGGTACCATTTTGGATAGAAATTTGTCATTATGAATTAAAATCGAACTTTCTGGAAAAGCGATAAAATCCTTAAAATGGGTGCACTTATACAAAAGCATCAATTGTGTTCAGTATTTACCCACTAGGTTCTACGGGAAAACCCACTAGCAGTAAGTTGAATGTATCGTTTTTAGGTTTTACTATTCATATTATTATTCACACGTGTGGATGCTTCATTAAAACACCAGGAAACCAACCTCTTGACGATGGGGGTTGGCATTAAAAAAAAAATTCAATGCAATTGCGACCTGTGAAGTAGCCAGAATTCTACGAAGTTTAAAGATCACTGCGATTTTGGTCCAAATATAATGATGAATCGATTTTATGGCAGGAAATTACATAACTTTGGCATATACCTGTGAATTTTCACACTTTAGCCCCCTTTTATGGATGTAGTCATTAAACAATGGGAAATATTTTAATTAAAAAATTATAATTGCAGCACACCCAATAACTCAATATTACTCTACAACAAAAAGGAATTTAAGAAGTCTTGTGGGCATCAAAAAACAAACACGAATCCCATCGATTTGGCACATAATTCGAGCATAAAACATTAAAAGCATTTACGCAGTAAATTGAAAATTCCAGGGATCTTCTAGGAACACGTCTAAAGCAAAAACTACCATCCATACAATGTCTAAAGATTCCAAATTTCTCAATGAAATGATGGCTTAAAATTTGTACATGACACACAAAAAAGGAACAACCGACAACCGACAACGAATTTAAAATTTAAAGACCCACATATTTTCACACAACAACATGTTCATGTGTGTTGTTTGCTTGACATTCAGGAATGTGGAGCAGTAGTTATACAGTAATATGAAACCGATTTGCAATGAAAACAAATTCTTATATATTGAATAAAGAATTCAAGAAGGAGCGCAGGTCATGCATGGATCAATGGCAACCAAACCCCAGCCATTTTTATATTATTATGATGAGCCTTTAAAATGGAAACGCTCAACCTGTGAGATGCCGATAAATTCATGGAAATACTGGACAATAATAATTCTTCTTGAATATATATTGTGCAAAAGCTTTAAACATATTTTTCTGAAGGATTTGAAGGAGACTGCATATTATATAGGATGCAATAAAAGACATCGTCACTAAATTGGCGCCACACATAGAGGCATTGTTATTTGGGGATGTTTTGTTGGAACGGCCTCCTATACCAGCAAGGCAGGAAATGGCAATAATAATAATGATAATAATAATTCTTTTAATTTATTTTTTACACAAAAATTGAATGGTGCTTGGTGTTTTATGCCCCAGCATGTGATGAAGCAAATTATTGCGATTCGTACCTTCATATTGAGGTATAATAGGCTGATTATAGTCACAGTGATGGGGCAAATTATGCTCACCATCCACATTAACAAGATCAACGCCTTTTTCAAGGTCTCAATTTGTGAGCGAAATTAAATGAAATTAGTGGGAGAGGCGCGCTGTTTGATTGATTACTTCACAAAGATTGACTTTAATGAATCTAAAGTCGAGAAACCACGATGGAATTTTATAAGAAAAACGTGCGTGTTCTTGTGGTTGTTTAAAATGATTTGTAAACATTTTTCTAAATTATGTATCACGACTTTATTGTGTGCAAGAATCTATGAATGAAATTAATTTAACAGCATTTAAAATGGACACTTTACATTAAGTTAAATCGAGTACGACTTATTATTAGAAGATGTACTAATATTTTAATAACACAAAACAAAATAATTACATGCTAGAATTTGGCAACAAAAAAAATGTATGAAAAAAAACTAATCTTGTAACATATGTTTGCAATTTGATACACAACAATTGCTTTTACTTAAAGGTGCTCATCATAATTGTTTAATATTGAAAATGAAAACAAATCCAACAAGCTTTCCGATCCTACATTCGGTCATTGATTTTAAAACCCCATAATTGACCAATTAAAGTAATTTATTAATCTAATGGTTGGATTAATAATAAGCCGCTACACATTCTTGCCATTTTGGTAACCATCCACAGTGTATAATGTACACGGAAACAACCTCACACCACTTCTTTTAACATTATTGTCTAGTACCAATACAGTTTTTATTAAAAATTCTGAAGAATTCTTTGAGATTGACCGAACAAAAGCAAAAATCCTTCATACAACAATAGGCCCATAGCATAAACATCATATTATGTTGAAAATGGCTTTGTTCCGATTTATCAATGAACTTGTAGAGCAATAAAAATGAAACTGCAGCATCAGAGTTCAACAATTCCTGGTATTGCCGAAAAAGTCTCAGTCACTTTAATCGCAGTGTATGTACCTTTTATACAACCTCAGGTTCCTTAACTATATGCAGTAATAAAATAAAAATATAATTTCAGAAAAAACAGAAAACAACCAACATCCGGTCATATGATTTCAAATAAAAGTACAAGTGTCGCTGTTGTTGTGTGAATACAATTTACAGCCATTTAAATATTTGGAGGCCAAGGCCGTATAGGAACTGCGGATGTGGCGTGATGGGTGTTTTAAGTATATTTGGAAGAACAGCCAGACATTAAATGAATACGTGGTGCAAGGAAGAGCCACAGGCGGAGTATTATTTGAAAGGTGTGAATGGGGTTTAAATAATTTGAATGTCTTAAAGACGTAACACTTAACTCTAATTTCGTTTTTAGAATTCAAAACGCAATGCTACAATAATGGCAGGAAAACCATACACAATTATTTTCTATTAACCTCCAGGATACTAAGGGATGGATGTAAATAATTTTAAAAGAAACATTGTCTAAAGATTGGGCTTACAAAAAAATTTTAAAATTTGAATAAACAAATAATTGTATTCCCACGAATTGTTGCTTATTTAAATACAATTAAAGGAAACAAATAAATTATAACAATTAAAGATAAAATGCTTAAATTGAGATATCATTGGGAAAGGGTTGAATTAAAAATTTAAACATCTAAAATATTCATCGAATATTATATTTTAAAGGGACATCTAGATATTTTTGATAAATGGACTATGATCTGTGAAAACGCGCTCCCTTATTTTGGGAAAATGTTCTAGCTTCTCTGTGATTTATTTTGAAGATTTCTTTGATTTTAATCAAGATAAATTTTATACATGGCTACGTGATTAGTTGAGATACATACAATTATTGACCGTTACAATCAGAACATAAATTCTCCCAACCCACACATTAAAAGATCTCAACATTATAGGTGTGGGCATTAAAATACATTAATGCATTTGAAAAAAAGGCTTCGATAATAATTATTGTAATAGTATCGTCTTCCATTTTCTGTAACAACAAAAAAGTCTGTACGTTTTCTCCACAAATCATTATCTATTCCTCCTGTGGTTATATATAGTTATATTGTGTGCGAGTGTCTTCCTTCATAAGATTAAGCCTAAGAGAATTATTTCAACCACAAGACGCACGTACACTTAAATTGAGAAAACCTGTATTTACAATGCCCAAGCCTCATTTTTCAAATCACATGCCGCATACTCGAATGTGTGCACAGAAATACTTGGTTAGAGACTGAAGAATGATGCGGCAAAAGTCATATTGCCTATCGCCTACTAGTCAACCCTTACACCACCATCCATCCATTATATAATATATAAAAATATATTTAACCATTTTGAAATCAAATACCGCACTCAACAAAAGATCATTCAACTATAAGAAAGAATAATAATGAAGATTGGTTTTTCAAATCTGAGACCGGATTGATGCTCAATCCATTAAAATGGATGAAACACTTCCAAATCATGTGGGAATACACAATAAAACATTAACGTTAACGTTAACCCCCTCGAAAAATGGCTGCATAAGAAGGGAAGCCCAATAACTACAATTATTTTAATACGAAGCACCTCAGAAATTGAGCGTTCAATTTCCTTTGCATTGTGTCCAATAAATCCAAATCTAATTTTATACACTTGTTGAAGGATTCAGTTTTAGGACGTGATACACCACCACAAACATTTTATTGTCTAGAATAATAAAATTTTAAATGTAATTAAAATCAGTGCGTGGTCCACTGAATCAACCCTTTGCGCTTCTGAAATTTAAGTTCGTTATTCAATGTGAGGGATCTGTTGTTTAATGAACCATTAAAATGGTTTGTTTTATTCTTCTAACAAGCCGGAGATCAAAGGGATTTTAGAGTTCTTTCAAATTAGAATAAACATAAAAATGAAATTGATAAAAATTTGTGGTACACAAAAAAAAGTTTAGAACTTGTTTCAATAAATTTAAAAGAAAACAATTCTAAATGCAACAATAAATTATGTTTTTAATTAAATTATGTCTATTCAATTTTACTTTTTATGTTATAAATAATTGACGGTAAATTAAAGACAAATTCAAAAATAAATGTCGACCACAAAAATGAAAAGAACCGATTTCTAAAAATTAAACCAAGAGTTCTTGAAAAAAATATATTTATTGAATGGAATATTGTTAACTTCACACAGGACCTTTAAATATTACTAATATACCATTGTTGCACCTTTAATTTGAGGCCATAAAGATATTTTGTAGTCAATATTTGGTTTCACACGTTTATCATAGTTATAGGATAAAAAGCCTTAAGGAACACAGGCGAGGCTACCCTGTATTGTATTATTTTGTTGGGGTGTGATAAAGAGGTTTTCTGGAATTCGGGTTGAAAATTCTTACACCTTATTATGATCTTATTAAACGAAATTTGAACAATGTCATGAAAACCAGTAAGTCAGTTCAGGCCAGTAAGTAGGTAAAACGTAAAGAAATCTTAAGAAATAAAATAAATGCAAAAGATCGCAGGTGAAAAAAAATATTGTGAATTAATTAAAAAACAAAAAAAAAAAAATCCAATAATGTTCCAAAAAGTGAATGCACTTTAAAAATGCAGTCAATTTAATTTAAATTAATGCGACCTTTATTAAAATGAAACGATAACTGCCACTGAAAAATCTGGTTTAGGCACCCGCAGTCACTGAGATTACATCAACTCTCTTCGTTGCTTAAAATGCTTGAAGCATTTCGCTCAAATTAAATTGAATTCAATTTCTATAGATGCGGGAATCTCTGTGACTTGTGGTTGCCGATTCCCACAAACCATAAAAGCTACACCATACCATTGTGTCAAATTTGGAAGAATAATTCGCACAAACTCAAAATAATACAAAAAAGCTTTGGGCTAATCACGCAATCTGGTCAATAAAAGTCTCAGTTTACATTATACAGATGTGCAACATGCAACTGAGTGCAAAGAATGCAGAATGTAAGTGTACTCGTACATATATAGAATGAAACATCGCTCCCGCAAGAATCCCGTGACCATCAATGGAAACAAATTGAACCGAGAGAACCAATTTGGACCGTTTGGAATCTGTTCCGTCATCCATACCGAATATATGCTGCTGCTCGTATGCTCACAGCTCAGCAGTCGGCGCACTATCCTTCGGGATGATTGCGCGTAACGCTAATTATTTGCCTTTCTGCCCTGATGAGTTTAATGTTATAACAAAAATGCCGCCGCCATTGATCAAACAATTAAAGTTGTTTGTATTTTTTATTTATGTTTTCATCAGCTTCATGCAACCTCTCATTTAGGATGGTGGATGCAATACTATTGTAGTAACAACAGTTACCAAACATTTAGGAACACATCATAAATTACAGCACAATACACGCATTCATTAATATGTGAAGTTGTTATGCTGCAAGCGCTTTATATTGCACCAAATATATAGAATTAAAGTGAGCACACCAATTTTTTTATTAAATTTAATTATTTTAAACTTTCTTGGACTGTCTTTACTAGGCCAATTTATGTATGCATAATTAATTTGGGTGACAGCCACCGAAATGGAGGCGCGCACATGAAGGTGGTTCTGAATAAATTTTAAATTATAGTTCGTACGTAAAATCTATAAAGACAACAGTGCAGTGTGGTGCATTACAAAATCAAGTCTCGTACATACATCGGAATAAGGGATACGTAACACAAGTATTGTGTGTAAAAGACAAGAAAGAATTCTTCAGAATCACAAGCCCCAGAGCTGCTCAACTCTTCAAATCCAGTCGAAATCAAAAAAAAAATACAAGCAAAATAAAAAATAAAGGGAATGAAGAAAAAAATAACGACTTTTAAGGCGAATAGGAAAAAAGGGTGAATGCACTGACATAATGTTTGTTTATTTTGTTAAAACCGAAACGATGCGCAACACAACGAAACAAATAAAACTGATTTGATGGCGGTGTATCTAGAGAGTAAAGAGCCATACATATTAACAACGTGAAAAAGAAGAATCGTGTATGGGACATTGTTGTGTCCTGTAACTATCTATATGACTTGTGAGGGAACCATAAAATGCTTTGGGAATATCTAATCAACATAATGCAATGCCACAGAGTGAAGATATAGGTAGGAATAGACATCCAGACACTGAGTAATGGGCGCACCTCGAAATCATACATCATGCGATCAAAACAAATAGCAATAAAATGATACATTTGAATTAATGAATTGTTGTAAATAAAATGCATTAAAAAAAACAATTTTACATCCACAAATTATTGGTGCAGACATTATAAATTACAGTTTTAAAAACATGGCACACGCAATTACCAAAGACATAAATGGCAATTCCCTTATGCGAATCAATTACACCGTCCACGGACTCCAAGACAAATTCTTGCGTTCAGTAATTTTTATCGCCATTAATTGTCGCATTAGAGCATTAATAAGAAGTGCATTTGATCTTTTGATTTCTCACGCTTGCGCCATGCTAGTGGCAACACATAAGATGATCTCTCTTTTGGGATGAATGAACTATAAAAAGTATAAGAGATCTAAATTAAACTGAAAGTGTATTGTAATGCACTTTGTTGTTTGGACTGAATGCATATAGAAGTGCAGTGTGTAATTTGAAATGTGGGTACGAAGCAACTGTCATAATGCACAAACAATTGCACTCAGAAGTGGACGCTTGTGCGAGAGAGGAAGATATTTATTATGATGTGGATGCATATTTTTAAAAGATACGCAGAGACGATGTACTCGGAGGCAGTTGATGTTTAGAAAATTTAGTTTTTAATTTTCAGAGGCTAAACAAGGTGAAACCAAAAGTTTTTAAAAAAATATAGAAATTAAAATTAAAAGCGAGTAACGAAACCGTTTTTTATTTGCAATAAAATATTAAATGCACACAAAAGAATAGGGAACAGAAGCTCATTAAGCTTTAAAAAAACATTAAAATTTACATAACTTTAGATATTTTATTTAAAAAACGCCTAAAGTTATGTACAAATTAATTTTAATTTTAAACTTAGTCGATAAAAACTAAGTTTAATTCGTGATTCAAGCGCAATTAATGGAAAAATTAGTTAACTGAATCTTTTAAACCACCCTGCATACAAAATGTGGCACTGCAGCAACGTGTCTTTTAAGTTTTAACCTTCCATATCCCAAGATTGTTGCAAGTTGAAACATGTACGTAATAATATCCCCCCACAGCATCAAAACACAAGCCCAGCACGATTTCATTGCCTATGGTGCACCTAACAAACTGACTACAGACAATTCTTCATCACAAACTATGATTGTTAGTTAGTGTTCATATGGAGAGGCGGCCGGACGCGGCACGGCCAGCGTTTCTTGCCTCACATTACAAGCCAGCATCCCTGAAGTACAATATAACCACGAGATTCTAAATCGAGTTATTTTCATGGTCCCGCGTACTTTTACAAGAGCCAACGCGGTTCGTATGCAATGAATGCGCGCGGCTGGGATGGAAAATGTGAATGAGGATATATTATGGGAACCATTTACATGAACATAACGAACACTTGGCGGCTTTGCATTATATTTTCTGTATATGTAGATAGAAGAAGATGAAGGTACAATATAATTCTGTATGGTTAAAAGAGTGGAAACAATTTGAAAATGTTCAAACGCGCGCACAAGAATTTCTAAGCACATCTCACATCCGCGGAGTGGTTGCGTTGTAAGATGCTCGCGCGCCCCGTACAGAACTTTAGTCTTTAACGATAATAATAAACATAGAAAACCAGTTTTCCACTGATCACCGCGAAGAGCATTTGTTTTTAACGGCCAAAATGAATTTCTAAAATCGATGCTTATTATCTCAATGACTTCATGACCATATTATGTACATATTTACTCCTACTGGTGGATTGCAATGAAGCACCGCGAGTTGTTGCACACAGGTGCATAATGCAAGAGGAATTATTGTTATTGCATGCTGCCTGATTAAAGTCAAATGGCCTTGCACTTGCTGCACTTCAATTGCATTCAGCCTTTCTGCCAAAGAACTTGGCGCAAGGCCATTTAACGCATTACACAAAATTTAATTTGATGCACACAAGACGACTGAAGGTGTGCAACCTGGACCAACAACAAATTGCATATGGGGAAGTGCAATCAAGTCATTAGGATGGTGCATAAATTTATTGCTTAATAAACAAATTCACATGTTTAAGATATTGCGCATATTTAAACCAAATAAAGTAATTCACAAGTTATTTTATCTTTATAGTAGTTTGGAAAATGAACAAGCAATTTTGTTGATACGAGTACTAAGAAAAGTTAAAACTATTGAATAACGTAAAGTACACAATATAGAAACTGCTCCTATCAAAAATTCAACTGCAATTCAATATCCTTGAGAAAATCAGTTCTGCAAGAATTTCAAATACTGTCTGTCGATGTCGCGTGCACTTTTCTTGCGCTTTGTACACCATTGTTTCTAAGTTAATCATCTTGCTGGCATCGCAGTTATAGTGTAAGCCAGACTATGGTGCAACCAAAACAAGACACACACATATTAAACGTAAAGGAATTTAATTACCACAAAGGCGTTACAAAGATTATTTGTTGTTTATTTTATATGAAGTGAAGCCGTTTTGATTATAAATAAAGACGTTGCACCACACTAATATAATAATATGCGTCCATACAAATTTCATATTGCATAATAATGCGCCGATTTATTTGGAATACATCTGAGATTACAATGTCAAATAATTTTGGACCCGTATAATTTTGATTGAAATTGCTTTTACAGTGCGTGTGATTTTGATAAAAAGTACAATGCATTTTTGTGAATGGGTCTTTGTTGTCGTTAAATTCAATTGCGTAACTGTTGTTGTAATAATTTTTAGAATGCGGGCGATGTAAAGGCGTGTAATTGATAAAATTACATTTGTAATTCATTGCTGATGAATTTATTATTAAATTTAATGTAATATTTTTATACTTGGAAATTTAGAAAAAATAATAAACAACATTATTTAGGAGGCTATAAGTCAGAATTTTATTTGTTTTAAAATAAATGTCATTCAAGGTCTTCCTTAAATCCACAAATCAATCACCTAATCGTGTTCTAAAATAACTAAACACTGACGAAATGACCACTGAACTGTGACTAACAGTTTTACAAATTAGTCCGTTTATATGATTAAATCCAATTTCATTCTATTGTTATCTACCTAACTGCATCAATGTAACTGTGACAAACGAACTATTGCCACACTTAATTATTCATGCAGAGTCGAAGCTGCATTTTCCCTACATTGATAGCAATATTAAGCATTATGATATGCAAACATGAACAACAACTGGTAAATGCTGCGACCTCTATAAGTGCACGATTACAGCACAGTGACTCGCACATATAGGGTCCGGGTAAATGATAGAACAGCAGCTGCTCTTCCATAATGCGCGCCCCGCAATGATATTGCATGCGTTTTGTTTTTTCCAGTACTTACACTACCATGGCTGTACACAAGGAGTTCGTTAAAATTTGATGTGATATGGCGAATCAGTAGTACCGCTTTGCTATAACATTCAATCCGCTATGGGACTCCAGCAAAGCCCTCAATAACGAGTGTATGCGGTAGAAATAATTTAGCCCGACAATGTCTGATATTGTGTAACCGTAATTCATGAAAATAGAAATTTAGTGATAGTGCGATCATGAAATATAAAATGTTCAGTGTCATTTTTATCATGTGACATTTTGCACGTGTCCGATTTCCGTTTCATGTAAAATATGTAATGTATGCGTAATGGATGTGAGGAGCGAGCTTTATCAAATTTACTGTTGATATCGGCAGATGCCATAAACGTAACTGATTCATCAAAACGGTTGTACAAATTGTACTGTAAGAAGGGGCGTTTTAATATCAACAATTCAAGTACATAAACAGAGAAAAAACATGTAAATCGTAACCTCGGCACTTTATTGATAAATTTAAAAGACAGAAAAAAATATTAAGTTCATAAAAATTTGGTAGGAAATCAAAATAAATCAGAAACCACAAAAAATAGAGGAAGTTCCCCCAAAAAATTGCTGCCATTTTAAAATTCACCGACAAACCATCACGAAATTTTGCCACCTCATTTTAGTGTGAAATTACTTTTTTCTTTTCAGCAAATTTCTTCTTTTGAATAAAAGACAACCACAAAGAGCGACCGCAACTGGTCAGTTCATTTTTAAACAAAATACATGGCTCCTGTTAGTTAATATAGGGAAATGTGCCTATCCGAATGCGGTGAGCGTAAAATGTGCGGATAAAAAGAAAACACCATTAATTTTATTAGAAGTTATACAACACATTTTGGCACCCGTTGCATCGATACACTGTCCAAAGACAATACTAATGGTGGTCAAATATATTATAGGGGTAACGAAAAATCGGTTGACAATTTCACACATTAGAGCCTACTAAAAGCAATCAAAATAAGGGTATGATTAACAAACAGGATTCGAAGGCGCAAATGCATCAAAAGAAAAAAAAAAAGGATATTTAAATTTTCGGCTTGGATTGCCATTCGCAAAAGAAAACTGCGTGTAATGAAAATTAATGGAAAATTTTGGATGTGCCGGTTTGGTTCTTCATATTTTCTTGAGTTGCAACACAAAGGCACAACTGTACGAGAAAAAGGTTCGGTTTGCGGCATTTTCAAGCAAATTGAAGCACCAAAGCGAGTAACAAGTTCCTCGAAAATATTAAATGCATCCATGGACGTGATTGCATAAAGGCGCACGCAGTCGAACTGCATGAATTTTAGTCGAATGGCCGCAAATGATTGTACACACATAAGTCAGTACTAACTACAGTGGTTTAAGGGCCCTGCAATAAATGGCAATATTGTCGGCTTGTGTGAAAAAACGTACACATTTCGGACGTGCTACAATAAATGCAAAAACTAAATTTATTATGATTTGCTTGGAAACAATTACAGACGTTTAAAGCCAATAATTAATGGTGCGTCCTTACAAGGCAAGTAGAAAAAATGGCGATGGACGAAGGAAATTACAAAATGCAAGGATTTAAATAAAATGTATAAAGAAATTGAATTCTACTTTTCTTTTCCAACTGTTTTCAATAAATAAATGCAAAGAAATGTTTTCTATTTTTTTAAAACCGTTAAGAATGAGATTAAATAATTAAACCAAAAATGTCTTTTGTATTGTAAGTCAACGTAACAAAAAAAAAACTATCGAGGATAACTAATGACTTTTATTATAAATATGTACTTAATGAAATTTTTATTTATTTTTTTTTAAAGAAAACCAGAACACCCACCAATCAAAAAAAGATAAAAGTCCTTCAGGGCAATGTTTTGAGGGTATGACCCAACAACTTCCTTTTCATTTATTTACTTTTGTATGTAATTTCCTTACTTCCCAAAAATGTATGTCTCAATAATTGCTATAATTATTATGTTTATCCAAAAAAATTAAACACACAAAAGAACAACACAACAAACAAACCCATCATGTGCCACATAACCAGTACATAAACATACATCCCAATGTATGTACAGCAATTTGCGAACTTGAAGACGTTTCCAGCAAATGGGACCACCACATCGGGAGGTCCTAAGGATAATCCGGGATTAGCTCGTGTGCGGATGTTTTTTATTTGTTTTTACACAAATATATATACACAGTGATGTGCAATAGAAAAGGGATTCGTTATCGTCTGCAACGGATGGCACGTCCAAGAACTATAAATTCAATTTCTTGAACGCAGTTTGATTTGAAAAGAAATTCCGGGCATGTTTTCCACAAAAAAAAAAAACACCCTACTTTAGCTGACTAAAATGCAAAATATATGTACACCCTTTTGTTTTTTGGGCTGCCAAAAAAAGGACCTAACTGGATTTGGGCGGGAAAACATATAGCCGAAAAACAATGTACATTTCAATGCTAACATCCTAGTTAGTGGTGTGCATAAACGTTCAACCAAACGGAAGATGCTTTCAGGACGTCCTTAATGCACCGTGAACATCGGTGCATTTATGCAAATTGAAATTGTATGACAAAGAATAATAGAGCCAATGATGTGGATTAGATGCTTGTATGGTCCTTTTGTGATGCAAAATCCATGAAAATTGTTTGAAAATTTTGGAACTAACGCAACGTGCAGGGTTTATAAATGCAGCAAGTGCAAAATGCATTCAATTTTCTTATTTCAAATATTTAAAAAATGTCCTTTTTAGCTATTTTTTTGTAAAATCATCGCATCTGAGCTCTTTACTGTCAATTTAACTGGAAATAAGAAAGAATGCGGAATTACAGGATTTTTAAAATCCTTAAGACAGATTGGCATTTAAAAATTAAATGCCCGTTAACATTTAAAAAGGATGTAGCAAAATTTCACATTAGCGGCCAAGAATGAACCTTCAAAAAAGGACCGCAAAAATTAAATGGATAAAAATGAATTTGCTCAATTTTTTTTTAAAGGGAAACAAAGAGGTCCTGATTTTCTACGAATCTCTTTTTGAAATTTAAAAAATGATCGACAAGTGTTGATTACTTTTGTCTACCCGAATTCGCCGCAATATTTTCCACAAATAATCACAATAATTTACTTGCTTTAATTTTTAAGTATATGTTGCAGTCAGTCTGACAGATAGTTATCAGGATTGAGCTCACATTGATTAGTATAATAAGGTGTAGAATAAGATTGACGGGCCACTATTAACATGATACGCCTACCGATCCTCAAGTATAGAGAAATTCACATACACAATTGATGACATAGGGAAGAAGTGAATCCTTGCAAAAAAAGAGAAAGGAAAAACGCAATTCTTAGACGTACAGGTACAAGAAATGATCCTACGTACTCCATCTCATGCGGCGATGTTCTTTAGCAACATTTGTTTGACATTTTTGCAAATGTTTTCTATTGTTGTGGATATTGTGCATTTTAAGGATTTTTGCATTACCTCAAGTATAGTGTGGCCTGATGATGATTAGTTTTTTTTATGTATCGTACACAAAGGATTCCTTTGGTTGAATATGATATTTTTTCTAAATAATTTTAAATACATTTTTGAACGCTCATTTATGAGATTGTAATATTTTAGGAATTTCTGTGGCATTGACATGCATTGTTTAATTTTAGATAATTCGGTCACAACAATACAGGTGAATGGAAGGATTAAATTTAAATTAACTTATAAAGAGAATTTTAAAGATTTCACTAATTAAATTTTAGACAATTTAAGTTAAGACGCATTTAACTTCTTTTAAAATTATTACAAATTATATAATGGACCTAGTTGACTTGAAACGATTATTTTTTGACGGTCTTAACAGTCTTTTCATATCAATTATGCTGTAAATAATAAAATTAAATTAGTTTGGAAATTGTAAAAATAAGAAATGAAAAAGAAGGAAAATTGTGAGCGGCAAATTGTTTCCAAATTAGAAACTCATTCACAGATTTTATGCACTGTTGGTTTTTTTTTTTGCCAGTAATTATAATTATTGCCAAAACGTATTTTCTGGACAATTTTCTTAAATTTAAAGCTGTCACGATTGCGAACCTTCTTCAATTTTAACTGACTTAAGCTACCCAAATCAGAAATGAGACAAGGGAAAAATATAAATTCTAGGTAAATAAAACAAAGTAAAATTAAAAATTAATTGAAAATGAGGTAAATAATAATCAAATTGAAGATGAAATAATGATAACCTTATTGAATTAATTTTGCAATAACAAATTACAAAAATTCTAAGTGGAAATGAACGCTACAGGTTGAATTCACAACAAAATGAGGGACGCCACCTGGTGCACGATAGCTACGAACCATTCCATAAAAATCCTAACAGGATATATAACTGTAAAAAATCACAACACACACCTAACGCCGGAACAATAACAAGAAAAAGGAGAGTGTGCAAACAAATGGTGTATCAACAATCGCAGTACATGTTTCTGACAGTCTGACTAGACAGGTAGATACACATCCTGCAAAGCGTAGGCTGCATTTTATACCTGTACGTATATAGGTGAGACACGTTTCATTCAAATCAGAACGACCCCGTATGTACAAAAATACCCGCACACAGGTGTGGTGCATATGAAGGACGTTGGTATATAATGATGGAATCGTGTTTACTCTGAATTTATATATTTACAAGAAATGAACAAATATAAAAAAGGCGCGAAAGACGAACTCCTTTTTTCAACATGAAGGTTAAAATAAAATATGTGGACGATACATTTTTGGCGGGAAGATTGTTTACATGCCACTTTCCCTTACACGAATTTGTTTTCAGGAAAAATGTTTATTTTTCTCTGCTTACTTCAATTTTGACATTTAAAAGGACACATTAATTTTGCATATTCTCGAACACATATGATCGTTACATTAGTCCTTTTAAAAAGAAACACATGTCAAAACCATTTAAAAGTGAGTGTTTTGTGCGGTAAAAACAACATCATATCCAAAATGTATTTAAAAAGGTTTGCGCAAAAAATCATAATAATCAATAAGCAGTATATAGCTCTTCCTGGAAGTGAGTGCCTGCATATCTCATGTGACACTAAAGTGCTGGTGCCGCATTTTTTGTATGCACACCCAAAAAAAAAAAATTGCGTAATTGGATATTTTCTGGATAAAATTTGATGTGTGGTCGGAGCTGCTGTGGGATGCGATGTCGTCTATACGTTCCGACAAATATTTCGGTGCACATTTGCGGTATCTATTTAAGGTTAAGTTTATACTATATGTATAAAATAAACAATAAATAACCGAACAAAAAAGAACTCCAAGGTAGCAGCCACTGGGGCCTTTAACGTGAACAAAAAATCTACTGATGTGGTGTTTAATTTGGATGCATTTTTGTTTTTTGAAGAGGCGTTTAATTTATGGATCAATTCTTGGTTTTAAACAATGAACAGTTTAACGAGAAATTTACAAGAAAATCATAGGTTTCAAACGAAATTTTATTTAATAAATGAATGAAGTAAATTAAAAGGATAATTTTATAGAAATGCTATGGTCTTTAGCTATTTAAATGTGTGCTCTTGTCCCGCCAAAAAAAAACACTTGTGTCAAAATAAAAAATATTTACTGTTCACTTGGAAAATGCAACAGACGGAACTGCATGATCCAGACCATGCTGATTGCTGACATGCACAAAATAAAAAGCATTTAACGACCATATATAAAAATACATTGTTATAAATGCAAACCCTCAACAATGCGAGACTTCTCAAATTCCCAAAACAATCTTTGCACTTGCATTTGTTTTGTTTTGGTGCAAGTGTGCTTTAAACTAACAATACCCGCTTAACGGACATTTTGCCTTCAATTATAATAAGCATGGACAAAAAAATAGCAACTCAGCCGTTATATTCAATGTGATTGATATGAGTATTAAAAACAAACCATGGATTAGACCTCCCTCATATTAAACATAATGGCAAAAGAGAGATGATTTTCAGACCTCCACAGTTGGTGTATGTAGTTACAACGACAACCGGGCACGTTCAACCACATAAACTTCTTCTGCTTAAACACATGAAGACGCAACACATGACCGCGCGATGCAAGCATATATCACCTTATTATTATAGTTAGAAGCTGTATGGTGCTGAAATGCTAAGGCCAACGGATGGAATTCACTTGTGGAGCACACCAAGTTTTTATACAGACACAAAGTGTAAATAATAAATGAATATGAACAAAGAAACGGGTACTGCAGAGCATATGTGCGATATGAAGCATGGAAAAAAGGCTTCAAGCGCACTTAACAATGCGTTCGTGTATGTGAAAGGAATTTCAAAAAGAGGCCACATATGGGAGCCATGTTGATCATGAAAATGTATGAAGATTTACTTCAAAAAAATGTATTCCGCATAAATTCTTTTTATAAAGAACAAACTCAGTATGAGAATTTTTGTCCCGAATTAAGTAAGTGTACGAGGCAGCAACACAATAACAGTTATCGCAAAATCCTGAGGGACTGTTAAGTCAAAAAGAATTTATTTTGACACTGATCTGCAATCGATGGGCGTGTTAAAGCGCTATTTTTGCCAGCGGCTCTTTAAAATTCATGATATATGACGAATGATGTTGAGCACAGGACATTTAAAAACGGATTGAATGCACACGACAATTGGGTTTTGTTAAGAGGACAAAATAGTAAGTAAATAGGCACATTGTGTAAAGGTACATTCAAGTGCATTCATGAGTGTCCTTCGTCTCTAGCACTGATCACTGTGGGATTTACTGGTAACAAGTGTTTTCCAAGAAGTAGCACACAGACCTGAATGTGCCTATTGCAAAAAAAAATAGAAAGAATTAAAGGGAATCTGTCAAGAGATGAAATTGCCTGGCGCCAGTTAAATGTACATAAGAAAATTGGAGTGCTTCAAGTGCATTTCCTTCGTCCGAATGGTAGTTATTTAGGAATCCCCAATAATAATGTGTAAAATTTACAATTTGTAACAAAACCCACAATCTAAATGTTTATATGATTTGATCATAAAAATATCAACAGAGCGTACCGCCTGATCCTGTTTTTTTTTTTTTAAGTACATACATCCGAATACCTACAATAAATTATTGCTAAACCATGAAAAATTTAAAATTACTGTTACATTGCACTTGTCGCCCCACAATAAATGTCCTTTGACTTTGACACCATTGTCCGTTAACCGAACCCCTGCTGCAATGTTGCTTTCATTGCATACAAATTGCAAATAACTCGTAAAATCAGGTACAATTGATTTTAGTTTATGATATGGCGCTTGGTCGCTTTCTTTCATCCTGTGTACCAAGATTTCTTGCACAAGACAAAAATCTTAAAAGAATTTATACCACGGACCACCATCTTCAATGTTGGGCCAAGGTTGCAACAAGGATTTTTTTTTTATGGAGATTTTAATGCAGGTTTATAATTTAAACAGTGGCTTATCATAAAGAAAGTCAAGTTAAATGCCTACATATTAAGGAGAAAATTTTAGTAGTCTCGTAAAACTTTAAACGATGTTTAAATTGGCAATTAAAATTGGGCATTAAAAAAACTCAAGTAAAAGCAATTTGATTAATGAAGTTTTCTCATGAAATTAATGAAAACATTTTGAGGATCTACAATTATTTAATTGAACGAAATTTGTTCTTGTAGATATATTGCTTTACAAAAGAAAATTGCTTATTTATCTTGAAGTGTATAAAGAAGCATTATAGCTATTAAAATCACATCATTGTAGGACATCCTTTAAAAAATTTTAACGAACAATCTGCGCAACACTTGTTGCACAATAACTTTTCCGCTTCAACAATAATTTATTTTAAATTTGTTTCCCTAAGAAACAGAAATTGGACGCCTTTCCTTTTCCCCAAAAATAAAAAGATTCCCATCTCGATTTCAAATACCATACACAAGTATGTAATTGCATTTTTTCGCAAATCACCATGACTACAGGCGGTCCTAGTTCTCAGTTTCCATTATTTTGCTCACTTCTTTTTTTTTTTGTGGAGCCCTAACCGAGATAAATGACCTAAAGTCGCCCAACGTTTAGCTCTAGAAACACGAAAACAATAATATTCATTTGTATTCGAAAAAAAAGAGAGCAATTCGAAAGACTACAGCGTAACGAGATAACGCAAAGTAACTGGTGCCATCCCATAATGATTTGAATTGTGTTTCTTTCATTGCACATCTCAGACATATTTTGAACTGACGAAAATAAATCAAAGGCTGTCTCCGCTCGCATATATGCAGTACGTCGTCATTAAAGTGTAACAAATTAAAAAAAATTAAAAAGACAAATTCACTTACGGCTCATCTTCGGCAGTTTCTTCCACACGGCCCCCTGCAATGATAAAAGAAAAAGTTGTTAGTTCAAAGTTGATTCAAAAAGTGTGCTTAAATGAATAATAAAGAGTAAAAACAGATATTTAAAAATGCAAATAAAAATTATTTTTTATGCTCCTATGCGACATACATCATTATCAGAGCAACGGAAGTGCATTCTACAAGCATGAATAAACGTTATAAATTATAATGAAGAAAACATATGCGTGCTTGAGCATTAAAAGATCACACATATGCAACAAACTCTTTCACATATTAACACATTAAAGAACCAACACCATAATATTATCAAATTATGAAACATTCACCATTGCTGACAGTAATTTTTGTGTTCTGATGAAATCATACAAAATATAACATGCATATCAGTTACAGTTTGAACGAAATGTTTTCAAAGTCCCCACAGAAGTTACTACCAATAATTTGTAGCTGATTGCTCGTTTCATGTCATTTCATCTTTAACTAAATATTTTTTTATTCAATGGCCATCTAAATTCTTTTTCTTTTGTTGTGCCATAAAGATATCGATTTCTTAACTGAAATTCAAGATGCAATCAAAAATAATGGGTTCATTCAAGTAAAAACGAAACCAAACCAATTCACTGACCAAATTTTTAACCCACTTCCTGTGTAAAACAGATTTCCTTGTTGATGTGGTCTTATGCAATCATGTTTTGAGGTTAAACAAAATATTCATTCAATATGATGGGAAATTATTGTTATTTTAAAAACAGACATTGTGATTTATTTAGGTGACAAAAGTCTGCATAAAAAAATGCAAACAAATAAAAAAATAAAAAATAAATTCAACGAAAGTTTAATCAGGCATCTGTTTTTGCAGTATTACTTTTAATAGACTGCCATTTATCGACATACTTCGAAACTCACTAAAGCTTTGAAACAGCGCCACCTATTGCTGGACTTTAAATGTTTGCCTAAATTGTAAAACTCGGCAAACCAAAAATTTTACTGGATTTTCATGTATTTCGTGAACATCTTTAAAACAATAAATTTGGTAATTTATTTGGGTCAACCCTGAGTATTCTTCAAAATATTTCAAGCGTGATTCCTTTCAACATAATTACAAAAAACTTAAAACAAGCAACAATACAATCAATGAAATCTTACTAAACAATATCTTCAACAGCAATTATTTCTAATAAATTACAGACAAATAAAATAATACAAAACTTAGGGCTTATTAATTATCTATGTAAGTTATATTATATGTATAACTGAACGTTACTGTCATGAATGAACCGAAAGGAAGTGATCTAAATGAATGAACATAAAAATGAGACGTATTTTATGAACATATAAATGCGCGTACTATATTCTTATAGTATTTAAAATTATCACAATGAATGGGAAGAAACAAGCTCCTATCTTTTTATGCCAACATGTACGGTAGACGGTTTTGTATTCATACGCGTCTGTACAAAATTCCCTCAAACAAATGCGAGTGAAGGAGGAAATTTACGCAGCATAAAAAAAAAAATAATCAACTTGTCGTTATATTTACCATGAAAAATGGTAAATGTCTGTTTACAATTTACATGCAGCAAGCAAGGAGAGCTCCAATTCACAATTCAAAAATGAGGGCACGGCGCGATTTCTTTCTTTGTCCTTCAATAATGTAATACGCCTCACCGCGACGCTTAAGTTCTTTGCGCAATGTACCTGACTGCGCATGAAGATGCGCGATGCCCTTACTACGTAGTACAAACAACGTCACAGTGCGTGGGCAAATATTTTCGTTAGTTCTTAAAACATTATATGTGCATACAAGGAGAACACGAAGAAATGTGCATATACGTGTCGTCGTTGGATGTAAAACAGAATGAAATTAATTGCCAAAGTGATAACCCCTTTTTGTGCGCACTCACAAAACCGCACCGGAAGTCAGCATAATTGCGTTATATGTTGAAGGGAGCGACAGATTTAAAATTTTGATGGCAAGTTAAAAGAAATGCAGTATTTTTTTCAAAAAAAAAAAAAAAACAAGTTGTAAGACATTAAAAATGATTATATGAGCTTCTTTTTTATTTTATCTTTTTTAAATAACGCCGCGCTGCATGGGAGTGATTTATGGATGTCACAGAAGACTTGTACAAAAATATAAAATACTTGGGTTTTGAGGCTCCTAAATAATATTTTTGAGCTTAAAAACTAAGCTGAGCTTTTTGTTTTTTAGGACGAAAATTGTTGCAGAAAAAAAAATTCAAGAATTTTGAATTTTAAATTATGTCAAAAGGTCATCTTAAAACATATTTTGATCTTCAAATATAATTCTATAACATTTTGTAATTCATTAAAAAACGTTACATCATCATTTTAAAAACTTGTGAAATTTATTAAAAAAATTCATTGTTGAGGCTTCATGATGTCTCAAAGATAATAGTTGATGCAGATGCATTTTTTTTTTGAAGGCACGCGATAATTGCAATGTGTGCCCACATATTTTGAATATGATTTACAATAATGCACGCCTTCTCGTTGTATACAAATTAACATAAAATACGGATACAAAACGATTTCCGAGAGGAAACTGTTCTTTTTTGCATATTACCCGTACACAATCTTCAACAAACGAAAGGATCTTCAATCCATAAGGATTTTTCTCCACACAATGATCTATTCAATTGCGCAAATCGTTATACACCTTTACCTTTTGAACACGTGCGAGCCACAAGACAACGAAATCTGATACGACAATTCTATTACACCCCGAAATGTTCATTTTTATTCAGAAAAATGCAAATTCCTAGCACCTCCTCCTGGTGTCTTGAAGCATTGAAAGAAAAAGAAATGCATAGAGGTAGCCGACTTCCAGACATTTTTGCGCTCAAATAATAATACAATGTGCACCGTTTGATATTACATTAAAATACAATGACCTTCCCTCCCTTTTTTTTACATGCATATTCATTTAAAGAACAATGCGTAACAATGATAGGCGAGGTGAACGGTCAGTCGCGATGAAAACAACCTACAATAAAAAGCGATATTTCATTTCCTTCCTTTTTTCTTAAACAAAATTGAAATATATTAAAACGCATTGCACATTGTTCTTTCCTAGAAAAACAACCTGTTCTATAATTTTTTTTTTTAACATTTTATTTCAACCCTAATTTGGATAATATGTGCACATATGCATAGTGCAGTAAGTTGTAAGCGCCGACAACTATTCAACATAAGTAGCTTGGAATTCCACCATATCTAGATTGTAACAAACCGAAAAATGGTTAGCATATAGTTTCACTCGAGTGATTGTAACAGTCGCACTCTGTAGCTGTGTTTCTTTTGCGTGTTCCGTGGACATAATTGAGGAAACGCGACGTTGAACTCCATTGATTCTGGCGCAAAATGTTATGCTACGCAGGACATTCTTGAGTACATATGCATTTAAGTGTTTTATTCTTTGTTTAAGCGTTGCTTTGGAGACGACAGGTTTTAATCGAGAAAAGTGAGGCGAGGCAGTCAAGTGAATTATAATTTTAATTTAAAAATACATATTTTGAAAGAAAGTTGGTAACATTTTTCGGCTATAAAACCGCAACAAATCAATTCAACGGGAAATCCGCAAAAATGTATGTTCCCTAATAATTTAAACTTCATTTATATTTGTGTTTTTAATAAAATAAAAACCATGCTGGCTTAAAATTCTTCATAAAATTTATCAAAAGAACCACTCAAACCGCACAAATGCCGAAATAAAAATACAAAAACAACGCTTCAAACAATAAATTTTGAATGACCCAAAAACCTTAAAGAGCGCGACACATAATTGGCGGAAAATGCAAAAATGAATTAGCATACGTGAAACAACAGCCAAATTACCAATACTCCATTTATTTAGCCAATTGTATTTATGTATTTAGTACCAACCCTGTTTTTTTTTTACAAATGACTGTGTTAGTATTGCCTATTGCGATTGAGCTGCATTTTATATTTTTTATGCTAAGCTAACACCAGGTGCAGTGTCACCACATACACTCCCTATGTGTATTGTAAAAGTCCCGCTTTCAGTCAAAAATAAAAACGGTATATCAACCCCCTTCGTGTGTATTTATACACAATCGAAATAATGTTTTATGTAAGTAGTGACTATAGTGGCACCCCTACCCGTATGTGAGGGCATCGAACCGGGACCTTATTTGTGAATTAATTGTTATGTTTTATGTTTTAGAAGTCCACAACACCATGCTTATTTATAAATGAGGTTATTTGAATTGGATTAGAGAGTAGAATGATGCGGTTTTAGAAAAGAAAAAAAGAAGGTTTTATTCATGTTGTTATGTTTATGGTTATAAAAAATTTAAATTTTATAACAAGAAGGCGTCAATAATTAAACCATAAATAAGACTTTAGGAATTTAATTTAATTTTAATGACAAGAATTAAAACAAAAATTTAAAGTTTAACAGAAAATTAAAAATGGATTTTGTACAAAATTAAAATAAAACGATCACATTAAGATTTCACTCAAAAATTTCTGCTCAATGAATTGCACACCAACAACAAAGCCATTGTCCTTAAAAATGTGAGCCATTCCTTGTGGAGTCTCCCAAAAAAAAAAAAAAAAAACGCCTAAACAACAAAGCCCATATGGTGACAACTGACAGTGCAGTCTCGGCGCAGCCATAAATTGCACAATGAACACTACAGTGTTGCATGAAATTCACTGCACGAGAGGTCAAATGGCACCACGTAGTGTTGAAGTCGTGCAGAGTTTTAACGCAAGCTCTCAGCATGTCTCAGCAAAGCAGCACGAGTCGACATCTTTCTTAATAAGTGGCATATAGTAGAGAGTAAAAACAGCGCGAAATTCACGAACAATAAACGTTCTAACAACAGACGAAATAACATTCATATTTGAATTTTGAGACCCTCCTTACAATGTAAAGAATGCCATTACTTAATGAGATTAAAACGATCAAATGAACCTGACGCACACAAGTTGTAGTACGTTCCATGACTTAAATTGTGTTATAGTTGTAACAATATGATGTACCCGCGCGTTGCGCTGCACTGGGCACGTTAACGGTGCGTACAATAAATAGACCATAGACGCAGCAGTTGAAATAGTGATCTTCCCGAAAAAAAAAAAACAAAAACACAAGCACCACTGAATTTGATAATCATATCATTATGGAAATGACGACATATGTGATGTCGGTTGACTCGTGCCATCGTTTATGAGTTGGTTGCGCTAGCGCGAGCCATCCCCTTTTAATTTTCAGTTGCGTGCATTACAATTATTACAACATTTCGAGGGGGTGAACAAACTCTTCAAACGACAGAAATAACATAAAGCCTAAGTATAATATGGTCGCCGTTATTCTAGGATTAAGCGATAGACAAACAAGGATATAGTAATAATAATTGATCCGTGAAGCACACTACACGATGCACTATTGCACGAGTACGCAATGCTTAGACTCCCTAGCGCATTATTACCCCGCGGCTGCATTTTTTTTTTGTGGTTGTGCAGAAAAGACCGTTACAATAATTGTAGGAATAAATAGCACAATGGTTTAAATTAAATCAAAGCCGCAATGAGTTATGAACGCAATAACTTTATATGATTACTGCCAATTAAGTTTGATTGCAATAAAAAAGAATTGAGAATACAAATTATGAAGAATTTTTAAACACGAATTAGTTCTTAAAACTGTATTCAGCTTTAATTTTTGACCAAAACACGAGAACAAAGTCTAAATTTCTAATCAAATTTGTCAGCGAATGACGAGTCTCAAGTCTCGACTCCCAATAATTGCATTTTGAAAACCCACATCGACACTATCGTCAATATTCTAATTCTGTTCCCATACATGTGCAGATAATTTAATGTGACATCTCATCCGGTGTGTAAAAGACAAACGAACAATTTTGGAATTTATGATTTTGCATATTTGAATAATCGTCCCAGCTCGTAACAAACGCATAGCAATGCAAACAACACAAATACAAAAAACAGCTGAAATGAAATGTAAATTCTTAGAAAATGATTTGACATTGCGCTTTAGACGCAGGCAGACGCAGTAGAAAAAAATTATGAAAGACGAATGCGTATATAAAAAGACATCAACAAGAGGCGACTCACATTTAGAAATTTAATATGTTCAATGTACTTAAATACTTATAATGATAATTATGTTTTAAAAAAATTACAATTGGAATAAAAAACACAACACTGCTATTACATATTATGTATATGAATTATATAAAAATGTATTTAGGCCACAAAAGAGGAGACGATAAGGTTCAGATTACAAGAAAGTTCGCTATGCTTACAAATTACATGTATTTTTAAAACGTCATGTGATTCCAATGTTGTTTCATGACTTAAAAGTTAAAACATACATTGCACCTATAATTCAAATTATGTATTTGTTTTATAAATACAAAAGATCATGACTTAAGTGCTAGTTCCATTACTTCTTTTTTTTTGCCGTTGCACAAAATGCATATTATGTTTAATGTGCATGTCAGAAATTATACGAAGAAAGAATAAATCAGAATTTTGCACAAAGACGTCTAATTTTTGACACCCTTCTGAATGTTTTCTTCCGTTTTTATTTTTCTCAATAAAGCGTAAAGTCACGGGCCATATAATTTAATTTTGAGATTTTTTTTGTGGATGATGAAATTATAGGGATTTATATTCTCACAATGCAGTTTTTGTAAAGAAAAGAAATTTTATGTGATTGTAAAAAGTCTAATAAAAAATATTTCAATTCTCTTTTGCTAGTTTTATTAAAAATGAAAGAAAAATAATGAAATTAAATGTATCAATATCATTGATGAATATAATAAATCGTGTTATTTAATTTATTTACAACTAGGTAACTAGTTATAAAATATTATTGCTTTGTATTGTGAAAATTCTACAGATAAACGAATTCTGAAATTATTAACACTAAAAACCGTTTCTAAAATTTTTCGGTTATTATTGATTGATTCCAACTAATTGGGGGAACCACTAAATTATACAAAATAAAAATCATATCAAATAAATTACAGTCCAAGATATGCAACAAAGTAGCTATTGTCAAATTAATTTGCAAAAATATTACAAATAATTAACCTCATTATATATTAACAACAAAAAAAGACCTAATTAAATGAAAGGAAAAAAATCCATAATATTGATAAGCTTCAAGAAATTGCAGTTCAAAAAATTGAACCGGATTATGTAATAATTTCTCAAATTGAATTAATTAAATTTTAAACCAACCATGAATGTTACCCCACTTGATAAACCAAGCGAACTGCAGATAAATCAACTCATTTTGCACTTCCCGTTTCAAATCAAAATAATTGTGATAAGAATAAAACGGCTGTGTTGACTGTTGAGTTGCATACATGTAATTTTAAATAATGCGCGATTTTTATTTTAAACAATCACACTTGCATTCAATAATATTTTACATAACGGTTAGCGATAAGAATAAAAAAAAAAACTTCACGCCAAACATAAAATTTTAGCATGCAAACCAAAAACAAAAATAAAAAATTCTCAATTTCATTCATCTTCAATGCAAATTCAATTTTTATGAATGAATTATTTTTATGAGGGGTAATAAAATGTCCGTGCACTGACAATAATGACGCGCTGATATAAAGCGAAGGCAGACAAAGATCATGATGCAAAAAGGCGCGAGCTACAACGTGCATTAAAAAAAAAAAAATGCAAACCATGTACATAAAGATCAACACAAACAGGAGTATTGGTGCACATAATAACAATATTTATGCAAACCATTTACGAACATGTATGACATAAGACTCAATAATGAAAAAGGAAATGAAACGTATACTGAAAAGCGTTGCATGCATGCAGTTAAATTTAAGCGCCATAATTAAGCGGCAAATCTCACATGCAAACTGTGTTTTATGTGCATGTTATCAATACTGTATACCATGCATTTTCAATTAAATTGACGGGCATCTTAAAGGATCATCACGCATGCAGTCTTATGCAGCAGCCGTTTCAATTTTAGTTTTATGACCATGCAAATTGTAAGAATTTTTTAACAGTGCATTATGTTCTTCAAGTGTTATCATCAGTGTGAATATTTTGTAGTCTGAAATGGATGATTTTTAGGCACAAAGAAACATTTTCTTCTTTCAATTTCAACAAAAAAAAAAGGGTGATGTATTTATAACAACCCGATATTCATTTTCTATCGATAAAAGTTAAATGATCCTTATTACCTTTTTGACAAATTGGGTTGATGATCATAACTGTTTATACATTATACGTTAGTCGTTAAGATTTCATAACCTTAATCCATGAAGGAAATTGAAAGAATTTGGTTTCAAAAAAATATCGTTACAATTTTCGGTAAATATTTAAGAAAAAGCATTTTACGTCTTTAAAAAAATCGATAGCGCATTATCAACACTACATTAGTCACTTCCATTGCATATAATATCCTGAATAACCTCATTATTATCTATATCGACTATAAATATAAAGAATTCATGTAACGTCTTTTCTATATTAAGAATGTAAGAAATTGGGGTTTTAATGCAGCCGTATCGTGTGCTGTACATTAGAAAGTATAAAATTCAATATATTCCTCCCCTAAACATTTGTTATACATAAATAGCTACTACAATATGGGACAATATAATGTCTTGTTAAAAACAATTTCTTCAAACATGCTCACAAGTAAAACTTTCACCCCAAAAAGGAAATCTATAGATTATGCCTAAAAATAAGTTGACGGTTGAAAATTTCTCTCCGCTGCATGTCGAAGTGCATCCATAGAGCACGGCAACGGTTTCATATTGTAAGTCGAGATTACTATACTACTACTTTCAATTAATGTAAACATCCAATCAGCAATGCGTTAAAGTAATTATTAAGGGTTGAATTTTTATTATTAGAGCCAATGAGTCTGCTATAATTAAATGAGAGTCAATTGTAAGAGCCTATATAATTTAAGTTGAGTCACGCGCCTCCACACTCATTTTCAGCGTTTGTACCCCCTTTTTAAATTCGTCATGAAACACAACAAAAATTCATTAATCACGCTGCAAGCTGATGCAGTTGCATTCTTCTTTCCAACGATACTAACCGCTTTATAAAATCACAAAATGCTTAAACATAATTACTGATTATTGTCATTGGATGTCCGCATATGCATCGGCCATCCCCCTGTATTGCACATCTTGTGGTCAAGATTCAATGCACACGCATCTTAAAAGTTTGTGACTGCACAAGGGGTCTCAATCAAAAAAGAAAATAGTCTGCAGTATGTGTTTTAAATGAAAGTGAAAATTTGTGTGACAAAAGTGAAATGAATGTCTGTGTATTTATTTTCATTTCTCGTACGGTATTTTATATGCAATAGAGAGAAAAAGGAGAAAAAGGATAATGAACAAATTGCAGTAAAATAACAGTATTGGATCAAGAGTATAAAGTCTCGAAAATGCATAAGGGGAAAGACCCGTGCTATATATGCAATAATCTGTTTCCTTTTCTCTGATATCCTTTTTCTTACAGACCCTCCCTACAATTTTCAGTTCCGTCGTGTTTTATTCAACATATTATTGTGACTGCAATCTTTGCAGCTTGATGGTATCCCAAATGTTCTGCCAAATTTAAAATATCCTGATAGGATTTTTCTCTATCTAGGACAGTCTGCATGATAAATAAATTTAAATTATAAGTAGTTACTGCATGTAGTCACAAATAAAAAGTTACAATTGTTTTGACGGAGTACTCGTACTATATCCTTTCACCTAATAAGTGCGATTACAGTGACACAAAATAGTCATGAAATTAAATGTTGTTACTAACATATGCTGGTTTCTATTTAAAATCGGGTTCCTTGAATGTTTCAAAATTCAAATTAAGTCAAAAGGACTTGCAGTGAAAATACTATACTCGTCCTGCGTGTGCAATACATAATATGACACAAAAAAAAACAGCGCAAATGTCGTCCAAAACTCAAGTCGACCTCAAGTAATGCAAGTACGTGTAAAAAATCCTTGCTGGAACCAGGTACGTATATTGTGGACGAATATATTATTATAATATGCATCTTGGAAGGACAAAAAAGGTGAACAGCAGATGCGAAAATGCGTTAAGCTACGTTATGGGCATACACATCAAGGCGAAGTGGAAGAAGGAGCAAACGAAGTACGGTATTATGGCAAAGAATTTGGGTGCTATTCCGTGTAGGGTTGAATATACTTGCGGGGATATCGCCCTTCTTACACGCATATGCTTGTGTCGTTTATTGAAAATGCATTTCATCTTCCTTTCCTTATAATCATAAGGAACAAAGTATTATAACGATAAGCATATGTCACAATTATTATTTTCTGTTGTTGTGTTTTGATGTAATTTATTGTTTATGTGATTGGGGATTTTTGATGGACGAATGTAGGGTAATTTTAAAACACATGAGGGTGAATTAAAAAATTTTTGAGCGCCAAAAATTATAAGAAAATCTCAGCTCTTGTAAGTAGAGATTTCAAAAATTATAGAAAAAACAATATTTTTCAAAAAAAAAAGGGAAAAATTAAATTATTGCAATGATTTCTAATGTTCTTAAATGGTGTTAAAGCAAAAGATTAATCCTTTATTGTTTTTAAATTCTAATTAGTAAAAGGAAAGTCTTGTGCCGTAACGTCTTGGCGCCAAAAACTCAACATGCATTACATTTCCAACGGTTTGTGCAAAATCAGTTAACATTACTTTAATACTTTTGGTACACCGATGTACCTTTTTCCATCGAACCAAATTTATACCTCCGCAGCGACCCTATCTTTGACCTTTTCCGCATTTTTGCCAAAGCCTCTAATATTTCCTATAAGATGTTCAAATCAGAGGGGGTCCCTATAAAATATATTTATTAAAGGAGAAGTCCCTTCTAATATTTTTTCTGACATCAGAACAATTGATTTCAATCATGAGATGTTTCCTCTATATCCTATTTTAATTTTGTTCCTCCTCACAACTTCCACACATACGGAAGACAATTTTCAATGATGAGCATAGAGAATGGAGATTCATTTATTACTTACATGAAATATGCTCAATCTAAAGATGCAAGATCATTTTAGACAAGCAATGCTTAATTTTAAAATTTTGCGTTATTTGGGAAATCTAACGGTAAGTTGTGTATTTTTACTAAAATTACAGTTTTCATCGTAAAATTGTTAAAAGAGAACGTTGATTTTCAATTTATCAGCTAAATTTAGAGTACACAAGGAAGGCATCTGTGAACAACATCCCGCCAAATTGAAGACGAGTTTATCCTGAATAAGACGATTCAGTCGCGAAAAATTATTCATTTTATAAACCTTTTACCTTTATTTTTTCATCCCTTGTAAGAAACCTAACCGGTAAAGGGTTATTCTACCTACTGTCGGAGATGCTGCTCCTTTTGCTCCTTTTTTTTACAAAACTACATACTGTCTACTGAGCAATTGAAACTCAACCACACAATTGTAGGTACAACAAACAAAAAAATAACCAGCTGATCCATTTGCGACCATTTATATCAAAACGTGTACCGCATTAAACAATCCTTTTAAGGTCCCTTTAAATCCCAAAGAAGTTCAAAAGAAGTTGCATCCCTTATGCAAACACACGTATACTGAAATTCGCGGACTTTAAATGAATGTGCACATATTGTTCGGCAAAACGGTGCTACCCCTGTGTGGACGCATTGCATGAATGTCTGACGCGAATCAAGGAGTGGTGTGTCTTTTCAAATTCGCGCCCTAGTAGGAACAATTTTTTTTTTTTGTTGAACAATTGATAAAAGGGAAAATACGTCTGATGCTAAGACAAAAATGCAATGACCTAGTCACTAATATGCCACTGAGTGTTCAAGGTTTTTACAAAAGGAATGAGTTTCCATTTAATTAATTTGTAATGAAAGGACCTCTCTTTTTAATATGCACATATTTTGACTTTATGAGTGTTAAATCAAAATTTGTGTCTGGGTTCGAGAAGAATTTTAGGAACATGCTGTGCTGAATTTTGTTGGCTTCTTGCACGAATGAGAAACTAATCTGTCGTTATTTTTATGAAATAAATTTTTTAAGGACTTCATTAATTCTGAATTAAGTTGAGACGTTAAATTTATGGTGTGCATTTTTACCATTAATCTTCTTTAAAAGAGTCTTTGAGGAAATCTTTTAATTCATAAAAGTGATACCTTAAGATGATCTGAATGACTTTGACATAAGGTGCATTGCTCCAATTCCACATATGCTTCATCCAGAATTGTATAAGAAATAGCACGAGCCAACATTAACACAACAAATAAAAGCAAATTTCTTAAGATTTTCACTCAAGATGCTTCTGTATATAACTATAGACAAACATTGACAAACCGATGAATCGAATTAAAGGCTATTGTTGCTAAACGCATGACACAAATATTGCACAAAATCATAAACGCTTGGGATTGATGATAAATGTGTACCTTCGCTTATGCGTTATAACTGCATACTGCACACATAAGAAAAACAATTGCATCTGTAATGCATTTAGCAAAAAAAAAAAAAAAAAGGAAAAGTTGAAAAATTGTTGTAGACCCCTACCAGTTTTTCTTTTGTAATAAAATGGCAATCCCGAATAAGTCACTAAACCACCCCTAAGTAAGTTGTAGCGCCAAGACGCAGTCAGTTGGCGCAGCACACCTTTAGCCAGCGCATCGTACATATTACACTCAACAATGTGTACGTACGCCGTACACACACACACACAATAGCTGTGCACCTTTGAACTCGCTTTGCGTCTTGAGCGTCGAAAAATGCATGCACATAAGGAAAGAAATGCAGTTCATTGCACCAATTTATGTAGGAAGTATAATGCACATTAAGGAGCTGCAAAATGCAATACAAAGAAACATAATGAACAAACGAAAAGAATTAGATGATGATGGTCGCATGAAAGCGAATCGAAGAAAACACCCTCCCGTCTTAGCACGCGCCAAAACTGCCAAACAAATGTCTAACGGAACCCCCTCCTGTATAAACTATAACTAAACTATTATAAAGACGAAAATATGTGTGTTTGAAGAAAATTGAAGAAAAAACTTTGTATATGCTATTTTGTAGAAGGGTCAGGGTGGCTGGCGTTTGTATTAAAAGCAATTTACAACTTTAAGAAAATATAAAAATAGTTTTAACACATATGTATACCGAAATGAGGGCGCATATGTAACGGTATTTCAAAATTCAATGTGTTTTATTTCAAAAGGTGTTTGACTTTTCTTTTGAACTATGTTGTTCAAGATAAAGGGTTGACTTTCCGTCTTGTTTTACTTAAAGCGTGGCTTTAGGCTTTACAATGGAGAAAACGCCTACAACGATTCGTCGATGATTTGTCTAGGAAGTTTATTGAACTTAAATTAAGGTCTACTATTTTAAAGGGGTTAGTGTTATATGATGCATGGATAAACGAAATGAGAAACTAATAGTCGCGTGAAGTCTGAAGGGTGCAATATTTAAAATGAAGACCATTAATCATGTTTGAAAGTGACTTTAATGATCATGGATTAAATTAAAACAGCTTGAGAAATGCTTCTCCAAACTGTTATTAATAGTTAATGTGTTTAACAATCAGGGTAATCAAGAACAAAATAGGATGGCGGCTATATTGTATAAATTTATATTTTAAAGAAAACACAAAATCTTAATGATATGGTAGATATAAGATTTAAGATTTAAACAGAACTGAAATATTATTGGGCAGACTAATATGTTTTTAAGTATAAACCAGATATTAAATATTTATTAAAAAATATTATTTAGTAATTTCGGAAAAAAAATATTTAATTTACTACTCCGCAAATTAATTCATAATAATCCTTTTAACCAACAAACATCCCTGACTTATTATTGTCACAGGTCAGTAATGTTTGAATACTACAACCCTCGCAAACAGCTTACAATTTTATTATGCTACGGCATAAGTAAGTATGTCAACTCTCAATATGTTTAAACAAAAATTAAAAATTCATATTCTAAAAAATTACACTATGTAAGAGTATGTCTTTAATATAACCACTTAACATATGTCTATACACGCAAATGCATATAGATAATCATTTTATACCGCATACAAACCCAAATATGCGTCCAGTTAGAATTTTATACAAATTTCAACAGATATGGGAAGACTTTATAATGCAAGCCATAAAATAACTATACACTATGCGACACGGTGATTAACTATTCATAATGTGAATACATAATGTGCAGCAATTGTGCAGCGAGGGGGATGAAAGTGCGTGAACGCGCGTGCTACCTATTGTCTGCAGCAGTACCCACCTGGACACAAACGAACAAGTGAACCGTATTTGCATAATATAGCATTTGTCTTATAATTACATAGTTTATGACATAGGTCCAATGATCTTTAGGTTTAAGAGAGTAAAAAGGATAAAAAATGCATAATATACAGTAAATGCTCTTAACGCAATGAATATGGCGTTTTTTTTTTGTAAATTCAAGGAAAAGAAGTTGTAGAAACAATATTTTGTGCAAATATTGTCAATATTTTAAGAAATTATTTTAAATATTGACAATATCGATGCTGCTAAGACTACCAGTAAAACCGTTAAAACTGCGGGAGAGAATCTAATACACTCCCAAACACACAAAAAAAACAAAGAAATCCCATTCAAAGAATTTCCGCAACATTTAAAAACCGCGATATTCGTATATTGTGCAAAAAAAAATGACATAAAACATATTTGTCATGTTATATATTATGCTATTTCATAAAACACAATATGCATCACATGTGTGTGGCTTATGCGGGGCGCATTATTATCGCGCTCACATCGCGGAGACAGTGTTTTCTCGTTTTTGTCAATTAACGGTCGACAGACGGTTATATTATTTCTTTTTCCATCCACGCACACACAACGTAAGAGCTGCATGTTTTTAATGCTACATCAATTAGAGTTTAGACGTTATGGTACGTTACAAGTGTGGACCAATTCGATGATTGTTAACCGACATTTGTTTTGGTTTTGACTCTTTTTTTTTCCACGCATATGCAAGCATTGCCATTATGAGAGTATTGTTTTAAAGTTCGAATACTAATTATAGCTGTTATATGCACTATAGTTTTATTTCATTCAATACAATGTGTATGAATGGAGATTTAAACAAAAAATAAATTATGCTGCAATGTTGGCGGTTGACGGTTATATGGGATTGTAAATTCTGGATGATGTCAGGCAGTCGTGTTGTTCTTTTTAATTATGACACGCGTTGATTTAATTTTAAATATGTACGTCTTTTACGATTATTGAGACCTTTAAATAGAATGAGACCTTTAAATTACATATTGTTATATGCATTTTGTTTTGCCTCGTTGGATTTTAATTTTACAGAAATAGATTTATGAAATTTTATTGTCCACTGATAAAACAAACAGTAATATGTCGATGTAACGAAATAATAAAATAATATGACCTTGAAATGATAATTTCGTGCAAGTAAGAAAACGGTGTGTGAATCACAAATCAAAGAACCAAAATAACACGATTGCATCGTTGGTATGAAACGAAGAAATTAATATGTTGTTAACTGTAATTAACTAGAAGCAATACATGATAAACAAGAAGAAATTAATAATTCGTAACTGTCGAAATTTGAAAAAATTCAAACGGTTCTATAAAACATTGATCGCCTAAAGTTATGCAATCTCAAGGTTACTACAATGTAAAACAAACATTTGTAACGGTTTATTGTAAGTGAGCTCAAAAGCAAAATGTGTCTCGACTAACAGTATGAAATATTAAATGACTTAAATCACCAATTATAATGATATAAATATAGCATATTATGATTTGGTTTAAAAATGTTTTACACTCTATCAAAAAGTGAAATTTTTTTTTTATTATAAAATATATGAATTCCACTTAAATGTATAAAACATTCTAGCTCAGTAATGTTAAACTACCCCCAATAAGGAACGTGTCTTCGCTTATAACTGTTGTAAAGCTTTAAATGTATCAGGGCGCATACAACATAACTGAAGTCATAAATTATACGATTATTATTAAAAAACGCTCCAAAAAATTTTCATATTAAATTAAAATAAATGTATTGAAAAGAAAATGCCATTCGACATTAAAGTGGGAAAGCTATTTCAATTTGTATTAACCATTGTCATTGAAATATGAAAGAAAATAGAGCAGTAATTTTTTTTGTAGAAAAAAAGAAACCCTAAAAAAAGTTTTAAATTCATTGCAAGAAGCTGCAAATTAATATTTAAGTCAGCAACTTACTTAAGCAGAAAAGGGGCAGAAGTGGTAAATTTTGTTGGATATGCAGAAATACTCTTTCCAAAAGACTTACTGTATAATAAATGTGCAATAACAAACTAAATAGGTTATGAAGTTGTAAATTCCAAAAGATAACAATCAGAATTTTTGATATTTAAAGCAGAATAAATCAACTTAATAATAAATTGACTAATTATTCCTTAGTCATATAGTCCTAGGACGAAATCGGATATTACAGAATGACATAGAAGATGAGCCACATGATACACTTTTCCAATCAAGTTGTACCATAAAAATTCAGTTACCGCAATTAAATAGAAAACCACTACCCAAATAAATAGGAAATCCATAAAACAACACTTACTTTGTCCCACTGGTGTAGTTAATACAGCCCCCTCCATGATGGTTGCTATCACAGAAACCGGAGACAGCGCGGATGAGTAGTTTTCACCTTTCATCATTTCTGCACGTCTTTCAGAAAATGCATGTCCTTCAGCATTGCTCATCGCTGCATTGATATCCACACTTTCCTCTGAATTCCACTCATCTAACTGATCACTTTCAGGATCAGCATTAACGCGGCTGTTCTCAATGGATTGTCCTTCGGAGTTACTCATTATTTTTATTAATCACACACTTTTTTTTAGGTTACAAAAAATTTAAATATCGTTTTCTTTGATAGTTTCAAAATTTAAGTAGGTTTTTAAGTAAAGAAAATGTTGCACGAGGAAATAGATATGGTAGGAAATAGAAATTGGTTGTTCCAGGTTCCTGGTTATGGTGGACTTCAGAGTGCGCACACAACACTAACACGTTCCTTGAAAATCCACAGCAACGCAATAAATTGGTTGGTTACTGGAAGATTGGAAAAAAAAACTTATTATTGCAACTATATAATGTGTTTATTAATCAATTAGTATTATTGAATGCTTTTAAAAAATGTGTTTAATTTAATTATTTTAATAATAATAAGTGTATATAAATCAGTTCCAGAAATATTTTAAGCGTCCAAAGTGACGTCTAAAACGCATGAAACAGCTAATGATTAAGTAAAAGTCGAAAAGTTAAAACAGTATGTCCAGCTGATGTAGTAGAAATCATTTGCTTGTGTGTGTTAATTAGATGAAATTTGAAAAGTTTTGAAGAGATGGATCATGGACAACCGACATCTCATATTGGAGCAAGTAACAAATCACAAACACAACCATATTTTACAAATTGGAATACCGAGGTACTACTTGTTGCTACCTGAACACACATATATCTTATTGAAATTATTTTAATGTACGCGATGCGGCGATTTGATATTATGCTTTACCCTGCAAGTTGCAACACGGGGATAAATCTGAATGACGAAATAACAATGGCGTCCATGAGTCTAGTGGGGAAAAAAGGAAAAATCACCCACAATTTCCAAGATCAACTCGTAGTTTTGTTAACAAAGAATGCCCAATTGGATATATGTTAATCAAAACTCAAAAATTTGTAACTATTTACATATTTTTAAGGTTTTAAAGCATTTTCAAATTTTTCAACCCCACGCCACATAACGGTACAAGTGAAAAAAGTTAATTACCATGCATATTTTCAAAATTTCACTCAAAATATTACCAAATCCTTAGAGAAACACAAGTTTATAACAAAATTAAAGATAATCTAAAAGTATTTAGCAACTTATTAAACATATTTCACAAATTAATTGAACACATTAACACTTCACGATCCACAACGTTTAAAAAACAAAAGAGGACTGGTCACTGGACCGGCAACGCAGGGTTGCGACTTGCGCTTGCGACCGATTACAATTCATAGCTGTGGGAGAGAGCTTTCAAATGCTATAGCACTCGATCAGCTGACGCCTGACAGGCGGAGGCGACAGCTCACAGGCCAGCTGATAGATGAACGAGAGGGACAATATTAATGTGTGAATGCGATAACCGATCAAATATGTTAAATTTAATTATTCTGCTTCTGCGTACATTTTAGATAAAAAATTCATATGCAAATCTTTTGCACATTATGCATATACATTCATAGGAACATTATATATATATAGTACATTTTCTAATTCGTATATGGTTATGTACAGAATATGGTAGTAGGAATCAATACGGAATATACCAATATTCTATATGTTTGATAAATGATAGGCTCCGCAACGGCTAGTCTTTGAATAAGTTAAAGATTAAAGGGAAAGCGCAGACTGCTCAATGCAGTGTTGAAGGGGATGACTTGGTTTGTACATATGTACGAGTGCGTACCTTAAATGCATCAATTGCAGACTGTGCGTTTTTGTTTGTTGCTTTGAATGCATTTAAAACTGTGTGTCTTTATGACCGCACCGATTTTGTATAAAGTATTAACACTCAACAGGCCATCACTCAAATAAATTGCAATTATTTTAATAAAATGAATTGGTGGTAAAATGGTGCATTATAATAATTTTCAATTTACATTATGATTCTCACTTACCTTGCTTTGATTGGTCGAATGAAATGTGCGCACTTAAAATATTTAATAGAGTTTTTTTTTAAAGAAATTTCTTTTATTTTTGAACAAAATATTACTGTCGATTCAAATTATGAATCGAACGAAAATTAAAATAAATTATCAAAATATTTTGGACAAAGTATCCAACAAATATATTTTTACAAATATTAAAGTTTTTTCCGCGTGTGACTATGCGAATGGACACCTCTTTTAATTGTGAAAATTAATGTTCTAGAACATCAATTCTTAATTTTGGAAAAAGGGATGCCGGAAACCATTGTAGAAAAAGCGAATATCTATTTGACATTTGATGTGAACAATTTATAGTAATTTAGAAACGTGTACTAGAAATCTATACTAGAGAACCGCGAAATATAAACTGATTGCTCATGCGCATGAAATGCCTCATATCATATTTTAGCGAATGCCAACATTTCAGTTAACATGTTGTGAGAAATACCCTGTTACAGAAAGATGATATGATTCCGCTGGCAACATTTGACCGTATGAAAATAATTTCGAAATAACGTACGTCATTTAAAAAAATATACGTCCCCTCTCAATTTCACTACATGTGTACGTACATATATAAAAAATTAATCCGTTAAACGCTATCGGCCTTTTTTCAAAAAGCAGCAAAATCAAAAGGAAACGAGTATACTGTATACCCACCTATATGACTAACTTAAAAGAACAATTATACGATAATAAAATAAATCAATGAATACACGATATAATATGAATATATTGTTCTGTTTTATACATATTTTACACGCTAAATTACGGTTATATAATTGTTTCTAAATGTCAAACATATTAGCCTTAAACTAGTCAACACGTTATCCTTGAAATGTACATTAAATGGTAATTTCATGAAAAAATTAAACACTTATCACAATAATTTATCTTAATTGATTGCTTCTTTGTTCGTTAAAAACCAATTTCATACATTTATCATAATATCAATATTTGCTTGTGCTGCAAAAACATTGCTTGCAAATAAACCATCAAACATTAACAGGATATCTACATTATGAATATCAAAAAGGGAGTATAGTAAAATATAATGGCAACAAGAAGGGTTGGTGGTCCACCTCAAGGCGAGTGGAATTGAATCAGGATTCAAAGACAATCGTCATAAAAGCCATGACGCCGATGCCCAACAGCAGGGCAGCAAATTGTTTCATTGCCTCCTTTGGATCAGGTTCTTGTAGCAAGTCTGGCAAAACTGTGACTAGTGAAATGTGGAGGAAGCCTCCAGCTGTAAATGGCATAATCCATGATGTGCGTGCCTCTGTGAATAAAATAAAGGAACGACAATTAAAATTGTTTATATTTTGTAACCTTTCGTTTCGTAACGAACCCATTGCTGAGGTAACACTGCTTCCGCCAATGGCCACTAAAGCACCCAAGATCCCAGCACCAGCTGTAAGGAGTTGAGCACGCGCTGCATCCCATCGACTGAATCCGGATCGTAGTAAAATTGCAAAGTCTCCGACTTCATGTGGAATTTCGTGGACTAAAATTTTAAAATAATTTTAATTAAAATTTTTTTTATTAATTTATTTTATGAAGTTATTAATGAAGTCATTTAACTGATCCCATTTAAATTTTTGACTTACGCAAAATGGCAAATGTTGCTAAAACTCCGTGTCTAAATGAAACCAAAAATGAACCAGCCACAGCCAATCCATGTGTAAAATTGTCAATTGAGTTGGCCATCAAATTCAGGTAACCAGCTACTTTTTTCGGTTGCTCCTTCTTCTTTCCCTTGTCCGCAAGGAAACAACCATTAGGAACATCTTCAATGTCGCACGAACCATTTGGTGTGCATCCCAACCCATGATTGCCATCTTTGTCCAGTACTTTGCCACCATTTTTACGCATCAAGCAATTGGCAATTTCAATACAGCGTGGTTGGGGGTTTTCCTCGTCAGCACTGGCATATCCAGAAAATATTTTCTCTACAATTGTGAAAAGAAGGACGCCTGTAAGTACCCAAAGCCCACTGCGGAGCGATGGGTGTGCTGTAAGTTGGAAGAAATTTATGAACCTAAATTTAAATTGTTGCCTTATACAATTATTGTTGATGCTTACAGTGGGGATCATCCTTGCTGAAATCACTGCTCCACGCCTCTGGCAGCAAATGAAGAAACACATCACCTAATAGGCCACCCACTGCAAAACTTAGTAGAATTTTGAGGGTCTTGGATTCTGCGGCTAAATAGTTTAAATAAAAAATACAAATTAAACTTCTTATCAAAATAATAGAATAAAAACAATAAACAGTTGGAAATCACGTACAAGATTTAAATCTTATCATATTTTTTTCAATAATTGATTATTTTTTTAATTGTTTATAGTAGAGATAGGCTTAAAAATATGTGATACAATTGTGGGACTAAATATAAAATCATTAAAGTATTGGCAAAAATAATGAATTAGTTAAGAAGTATGTTAATGATTGACAAACAAAAATACAACTCTTCTTATCAAAACGTGGATTCCCTAAATTTTGCGTCTCGTGATTGAGTCTTGTATGATTCAGTTAAATAAATTAAATTGAATAAAATATCAATAGGAATCCCATTTTCATACTTTATACCGTATTATTTATTTTTCACAAAAAAAAGAACATCAGGTAAAAGGTAAATAAGATAAAATTATCAAACTAATTTTATTTGAAGACGCCACATTATGTGTCTGCATACGGATAATCATCTCAAGTTCACTCAAGTGGATTGTCAACAGAATTATGGTGTGATATTAATCACAAAATCTATCAATGCATTGTATTGTGTCTTTGTTATGTCCGATTTTAGAATGTACCAGTGCCCACTGATAAGGAACCATTGTGTGCAATTGGCGCCACAATATGCAAAAGACAAGGATTTACACAATCGATAACTTTACTGTTTTCTTTGTTTAATAAAAGGCAAGTGAATTGTTTACATTAAATTTTAATTACATATTAAAGGAATCAGCTTCTTGGTTAAATAATTTATTTTTAAGTTAAATGAAATGAATTTAGATAATTCCATTTAAAAAAAACTTATTAAAATCCAATGAAAATGGGAAATAAATAGTGAACTGCTTTTTACCTTTTTATGAATTTAAAGAAAGTTTAATTTCAATCAAAATGTAATGCATAATATTACTTAGTTCGAGTGTAACAACGAAACGAAAGTTTCACCGCTGAAAATTGCACGCATCATTGAGTCAAAAAACATCGACGAACCGATGAATGAATTAACTGGAATTCTTCAATTCTTAAACATAAAAGGCAGCACAACTTATGAATGGAAGCATCAAGTGTTGCAAATTCATTCATTCTTTCCTAATTAGCAAAAAATGACGAAGATGAATAAGAATAATGCCACAAACGTACATGTGTAACAAACGGCCGTCAATCGTTACATACAAACACACCACCGAGTAGAGTTCTTGTTTAGTTAAAACTGCTAAATAAAAGTGAGAACGAAGAACACAACACGGAATTCAACACATAAGTATGTTCGTATATGAAATAAGTGGATACTCTTCAGATCAGACCACAAACAGTGGGTCAATGCCATCACAATACAAGCAGTGCTCATGTTATAAACAAAAAACTCGTTTTAAGTCAAATGTTTGCGTTTAAGCCATCTCAAAATCGATTTGTTCATTAATATAATGAACAAAAGTCATGGCCAAAACTTGTTTATTTACTTACGATCTGTGCTCGGTGATCCATCTTTTTGCTCAGCACCAACTGGAATCAGTGCCAGTGGTAGAATTCCGCTAAGACCAATAAGTGCCGATCCAATAAGCGAGAATATCCAAGGAGTGTATTCGAATGACTTAAAGTATTCTGGCATATAAACATCAACCACCTCATTCATAATGTATTGCAGGGTATCATCCATCATTGTGGTATTCATCACGATATTGTAGTTGGATAAATTAGTATGTGGTTTGTCCCCAGTATCCACTTACTGGTATTGTTTTGTAGCTTTTGTTATTGTTATTTTATAAGTCTTCTTGCTGTTGCAGCATTAATGTCATCCTTTTATTAAATGGATGATGATTTTTTTTGTGGTATAAAATCGTTTAATGTTAAGCAATCAATCGTTGTCAGTTCAGTAGTTGGACCAGAATAACTGCAAAATAGAAGATAAACGATATAATTTAAAATATTGTAAAAAAAATATGTTTTATAAACTGCTGCAGCTAAAAATTTGGTATTAAAAATGTGGAAACAATGAAATTTAATAATATTTAGAAATGTCGCCCTCTTGATGTATCAAGGCTTTTGTTAGCAGAGTTTTAATAAATTTCCAATAAAAATTAAATTGATTAATGTGATTTATAAAATGAGTTATTTAAAAAAAATTGTATTAAGTCAAAAGATTTAATGGTTTAGTAGTTCAAAAGCTTATAGAAATTCGAAAATGACGATTAAACTTAATTTTAAACCGAAGTCCTTTTAAGATCAGTGTTTGACGATTATACAAAATAATTTAAATATGATTATAACTGTTATTAATCATTATTTCAGTCATCAAGTGAATGGATACCCCATCACTGTCAAGAACAAACTGATTAATCAATTAAAAATTATTGTTATGATTAAAGTGATTAGGAAATTCATGTAAAATCAATAAAATTGTTGATAGCTGAAGCGTTTATATCGAGATTTTGATTTGATTAAAAACAATACTACGTGATCATTACAATATTTTAGTTATAATTTTTCTGTATCGCATTATCACACCCTCAATTGATTGAAAATTAGCTCCTAAGTATCAAAGTATTTTGAGAAGTTCAAGATGATTGAAATATGAATAAAAAGAAAACAACTAATGTCCAGAGACATCCAAAAATCGTGATAACAAATCGGCATTGGCGACAAAGAAATCAAACTTAAGATAATGGCAACGATTTGAAATAAATCTCACCAAACATTGTAATTTATCAAATACAATTACTGTTATCAATAACATGAGCATATTACATATAGTAAATGTCAATGCCTTTTTTAAAAATCCACTATTTTCTATTATTAATAGCACATCTAAAACTTGCTACAGTTATTAATTATTGTGCTAAACTTAGTAGTTGACATTGACTTAGCGACGTGTTATTAAGAACATATTGAATAAACTCGATTATTTTAAGCGATAGCGACACTGCAACGTCTTAAGTCTTTGAAGCACACTCAAGTGTCTCCCACCAACAACCGTCTCAAGTATGTACTGTGAACCATACACACAATAAGCGCCTCAAGGTTTTATCCGGTGCGATTGTGCGACACACGGCCGCCATACGCATTTCAAATCGGTATACTGATTTAATTGAATCAGTTGTGTATGAGGGGCGACACATCACGTCATTGGCATTATTATCGCACTACAATGATAATGTTAACAATAACACTTTTTTTGCATTTGTTCGGAAATCATCTCATTTGATAATAAATCAAAAAAAAAATACTCCCACTGACGAAGAGAAAAGTACTTAGTGTTTTTATTTTAGTTAGTAAGCAGATTTTAAAGGACTTGCGAAAAAAAAGAAATTGGAGAAGAAGAAATAAAACAATTGTGTTAAGACAGTTAAGTAATCAAATTCAAAAAATAAAGCATAATTCGTATTGGATTGGTTTGAATATTTGATAAACTTTTTAAACAAATCTTTGCAATATCTATTAAAAAGTTAATGACCTGCAACATCTTAAGGTTTTCCTAACAGACATTGCAATTCATTGCATCAAACAAACATCATTTCAGTTAAATGCAATCATTAATACACTCTCCATATTGTGTATATCGCCAACGCACCAAACACACACACACACACACTCTCTTCAAGTGCAATTACAAAATGTTGCAGACGGCACTATCAATACGCCATCCAAGTGCAACAGTAAAAAATATTACTTTAATATGTGCGACAATTTCAAATGTCGACAAAACTCAATCGGATGTGGTCAGTGGTGTAGTCTGTAACAGTTAATTATTATTTGCTTAACAATGTAGAAGGCATATGTGTGCGTATGCTGTGGCCTGTGACTAATCACATTCCAATATATTATAATTAATTATGTATGCTCCTTCAATTGGTGACAAGTGCAGCGAGCGTACTTTACATATGGCCTCTCTCAACAAAAATGGCTGCCACAGCTGATATAGAAATTGGATCAGAAATAGAACATTTTCAATCGGCCATACTTAATTATGGACGAACACAAACAGAATGATAACAAGAAATAAAAGTGAACAAACGTCGATTGCATTGTATTATAAAATGCAAATTGATCGTCATTCATTTTTAATGACTTTAATTGGACTCACAATTTAATCATTTTAGTACTCACTTGCCACACATATATATAGCGGAAAATTGTGACGAAATGACTTTGTGAGTACCAAAATATGGCCGCCTGCCGCACCAGACAAAGAAGCAAGCACACGGCACTTGTTGTGATTGCCAAGATATCGCACGTACATGTGTAAATTGAATTGTAAACTCGCCAAGCGGCGCATATGGCGATGTTTGTGCGTTGTATGGCACCAAAATACAAAATCAGTCACCATTTTTTAAACAATAACAACTTGCGGATAAAATGGAAAGACCGATAACTCGCCACAAGTAAACAGAGAAAAACATGGACATGTATTTTTAAATGGCGCATCTTTGTAATTAATTTGTGGAGCCGTCTGAAGCGCGATTTTCTTAGATAATTTTGTGATGAAATTGTTTCAAATTATTTCACAATAAGAATTAGAACAACTACAGGGTTTAATGGAATTTTTTCGTGCACATTTGGATAAACAACTTGGGTCTGGCGCGATTTTTAATATTACGTCCGCCTGTCATTTCAAGGTCTTGCGCAGTGCGTTTTGTTATGTTTTTTTTTGCAGCAACTGTCACGCTCCATACGAATGCCAATTTAATTAATAATACAATAACAAGTTCTTAATTTTAATTAACATATAAGTTAAGTTAAACACAACTAACTAACCTGAATGTTCGTATTGTCATAAAATCAATCACACATTTAAATGCTGCACTTTTTAAAGTATAATTTATTCAGCATATGTTTGGTTTTTACTTTAAAATATGGCAAATATTTTTATTTATAACACTACTCTGCTGTGGTGGGGCCGTGCTACTCTGCAAACGAACTAATCTGCGCTGAGACTGAGATCGTTCCGACACACGAGTTTGGTCGCTGTGTAAATTCCAATTGAAAATGGTTTTGTAGAAATAATTTAAGTGAACCTTTTCAACGCGTATTATAATGAAATTTAAAACGATTACAACAATATTAAGTGTATGTAAGTATATTTTGCGCTATATATTGATAAGTAAAGCCGCACGCCTCGAGCTCTCTCAGTCAACTGATGACTATTGAATTTGCTTTGTTTGCGTTATACTCTGAAGCTGTTGTTGCCGATTAAAAACGCTTCAATATATTGCGCGAGAATTGCACCAAATTTTAACTTCCCTCTTCTGATTACTAAGCACTGTCTACTGATAATTACGGTGATTTGTAAATGAACCGCAAAATTATCTTAAATGAATTTTAAATGTGAATATTGTCTCACAAGTCACCATTGCTACAAACGAAAACAACAGCGCGACAACTACAGATGATTATTTATTTTTATTTTTACACTGAAATTGTTGTTATATGTGTGAGCTCAATGACAATATAGGAATGTGTATAAAATGATAAATGATTATGCGCGTCGGTGCACAGCTGAGTTACTGATCATTTGAATCATTGAGACGCAAAGAATATTTAAAATCATCATAATCAATTTTTTAATTTTTTCATCAATTGTGATCAATTTACCAATTTAAATAAACAATTGCAAAAGAATATATTTGTATTAAGTGACTGATTGTGTACAATTATTTTAAATTTATTGTTAACACTTTTTTAAGGTGTTTCGGCATAAAAAAAAGTTTCGAAAACTCCGATTTTGTTGATATTAATTTTTTGACTTGCAATCAACGAAATCAATTAAAAGGAAATCTTGAAAAAAAAGTCGCTTATCAACCTTAAATTTAAAAATAAAAAAATGTATTTTGTTGACATTATTAAAATTATTGTGTACCCACCTTCGGGTAATTCAAAATGGATAAAAAAAAATGACGCTCAATGTTATGGATTATATATATAGCTGTGTTACGCCTCCATCTGTCACTTTCCACTGTCAATTTCTCAAGTAATTGCAACGATTGTGACGTTGCTAACATTATTTTATTATTGTTATTTATAAATTAAAATGTAATTAATATTTTCATTAAGTTTAAGTGATAATTATAAATGTTTAAGTTGTAATAAGTATGTGTGTTTTTGAGTATTTTAATCTTTGATTGAAGTTGCAATATTGCTATTTGATAAAAGGATAAAGCGCGGTCTTGCATTCATCCGATCCAATACATATTTAAGTCAGTGATTTAAATCACAGTTTTCAAAAAAAGAGGATTATTTGAATCTTTAATACCAGCTTTTGCTAATTAGCATAAAATAGGAGTTTTAAAAGGTGATAAGTGAAAATTGTGAGTAAAACTATAAGTTGAAATGTCTGGTGAAAGCAATAGTGCAGTGTTATTAGTGCGCACCGAAAGTGATGAGGATTCCGGAATATCACCCAGTAAGTCTTCATCCCTGTCATCCCTTAGAAATTTGCGCGATAGCTTCATGCGATCAGAGAGTACCTCATCACAGACCAGCACTACCTCCAATGCTATGCAGAATAGTGTTGTGTACAATACGGTGCAGACGTCGGGAAAAAAAGGTTAGATTTTTTCAAGTACTATTTATGTTAAGTCAGCATTAAGCCGATGCTTTCTAGTATCAATAAAGTCAAGGTCATTAAATTGATGATTTTGTTTAAATAAGTGGGTGTGGTTAGATAAACCAGTTTTGCTTCCACTTTGAACTTATGGCCTTATCAGTTTATGTTGGGAAGTGGCAAACATGCGATGTATAATTCTTAATTAAATACTCATATTAAAGTTATCCAAAAATTTACCACAAAAATGGTCATTTCAGGCAGAAAGAAATTACAGAACCTCAAAAGACTTTAATCAAATTAATGTCAATTTGGTTATTATAATTTCGTACACATCGATGATTTTTAACGAGTAAACAAATCATTAATGACATGCGCATCCTCCCATACCTCCCTTAAATCTCGTATTATCAAAACAACATAATTTCAAGGCCAAACAGCATGCACGCAACAGTTAACATTCTCACCACCACCCGTGCACACTGAAACACTTCAAAACACATTGTCAGCAACCAACAAGACCATATGTTTATGCGAATCATAAAACAGAGCCACCAATGACACCACCCCATTCGAAACATCACCCCATCCCCAATGCTATTAACACACCGGTCGGCATACCGCGACATTTCAATGAATAAACATATTTTATAGTCTACGTTAAGTATACACACACCCGTCAAGTTTGTAACAACATTCGCGACTCCGAAACTCCATCCCAAACTTTGGAATTTGCCACCCACAACTGCGCCACATTTTATGGAATTCTGGCGCTGATGCGCAGTTTGTTTTTATGCGGACACAAGTGGCGTCGACTTGGTTTGTTGAAAAATCAATAGAAAGCACGAAGAGTGCCTTCGTGTGGGGTACGATTTCTTATTGCTGTAATGCATACAAATTACAACCCCTATATTTTTGCACAGTACTCGATGGAAGCATTTGGTGAAATGTTCTTCATTTTAAATTATTGTTGAATAAAATATTATTAAAAGTGTAATTAAACTGTAATTGACTTGATTTTGTTTTAAGTGTTTAAATGTGTTGGAATTGAATGCAGTGGAAATTAAATAAATGGAAATAATTGGACGGTCTTTTAAATTGTATTGACATTTGGCAAAATAAATTACAACCTCCCGCATGACTCATATGGTGCAACAAAAAATCAATTACTTTAATGTTGTGAAAATTTTCAATTTGAGACGAACTAACTACAGTGATTTAAAAGTAAAACCCTTGCAACGGAATAAACTTTTCATCAAAATCTTCATTTCTGCAGCATAATCAATATTTCGCAAAACTCAGCCCCAACCCTTACAACCCAAGCAAGTGTGGGTGTTAAAAGGTTGTACTTAATTTCGTTCTATAAAATCAACCTCAATACTGAATGCGTTCTAATTTTTTGTGTCTTACTTTTTCAACGCCTCAATTTCCATTTCTTAGCTGCAATCGGAAACCCTTTGATCAGCAAATATTCTCTATAAATAATATATTTCAAAGACATACGAAGTAAAGCCTTTCAAAGGGCTTACCGACAACCGCAAAAATTGGGAAAGAACGGAAAATGCGCGCCCTTGGCACCAATAACAACCAACAATCCAGTGGTGGGAGCAATATTAGCAGTGGCGGTCACATGATAGCGTTACCCCGTGCCGGCGCCCCCATCATAAATAATGCTAATCGTGCCACCGGCAGTGGTGGTACTACTATGATGGAGGAGATTGCTGGCGCTCAGGACACAATATATTTGTGCAATTTCCGGGTGTCAGTGGATGGGGATTGGCTGTGTCTGAAGGAGTTGCAGGATCTCGATATACAAGAAGGTGGAGGCAATGGTGTGGGTGGTGGTGTCGCTACAATTGGCCACAATATGAATGATACTGGAACCGTTGCTAACTTTGGTATTGCACGTGATAATAAATGCGAACAGAAGATCGAACGTGATTGGGTTAATTACTATTGTAGGTGGCTTCTTATTACACCTTGTCTTTATTGTTTGTAGATTAATTTCTGGTTTAATTTACTTCGGTTTGTTTTGTTTTCGTCCTTTTTGGCAAATGCAGTTATATTGATTTTTCTATTTAAAAGTGCAATATTGATTGTTTTACCAGGTTTTATTGTTGGATAAGAAATTATTTTTCAAAACCTAAATTCAATTAAAGACGTTTTTATTTTAGTTTAATTGTATAATTTTTAATTTCTTTTTATTTATTACAAAATATTTTAGCAGAACTTTTTTAAGTTGAAACTAAAATCTTTAAGCAGAATCTTCGTCGACATCTAAAATCTTATTTTTATCATTTGCATTTCATTTAATTTTTCTTCACGTAATGTATTTTATTTTACTTTGCGTGAGATTGTCATCTGAATGATGATCGTACAGTTTCCTTAGAGGTTCTCAAAGTGTGGTGTGTGAATGTAAGACATGGAATACGTATGGATGAGGCTTTAAAGTAGCACGCAAAATTTCTCACAAAATTTATGAAAAGGATCAATATTTTGGCACATTTTTTGAATTGGCTTTGTGCAATTAAAAATAATGCCTAATTTGTATTTTATTCCTGTCTTTACATACTTTTTAATCAAAACAATTTCAATTAATCAAAAAAAAATCGGTTTTAAATGCTTTTGTTGTGCTTTTAATACAATCAATTGATGTGTAATTAGTTGATAGCACATTATAATAGTTAAAATTATTATTATCTGTAATACCGTATCACGCCATGTATTGGTTGATTTTGGCTTCAGATGTTTTTTTGTCTTTTGTTTAAATTATTCGTTATCACAAGGCCTTGCTGCTTTGTTGACAAAATATTAATGCAACACAAATTCGCTATTTTCATATTTAATAATTAAGTAAAAATAGAAACTAAATTGTAAAAAAATTGCACACACCACAATCAGAACACAATATTTTTCAAACACAATTATTTATTAAATTAAACACAACCCACAAATTAAACAAATTAAATTTCTGAAATTAAGATAGCTGCTGGTCTCTGCAAAAAAAAAAAAAAAATAGTTTAATTCGTTTTAGATTGGATTTTTTTAAAAATAATATGTACTCCTTTTGGATAATGTTCATTTAAATCCTTTCTGGCCTCATCCAGCATGCGATCAACATTTAAAACTACCGTTTCAGACGATGAGGTATTAGACTCTTCAGACACATCCTTCAGTCGTGTCTTCTCATTGGGTTGCTGCTTCATTTTGGGAGCTTTTTTCGATAAAACAGTTTTATCTTTTCGTTTCTTAAAATGTGGGAAACAACTTCGAGGCGTTCCTGAGCTACTTTCATGGATATTATTATTCTTGTATCGATGTTCCTTTTCCTTTTCCTTTCCTGCAATATGTTGTTGATTGTGTTCCTCACGGAATAAATTCTTTGATTTTATTTTCTCGCATGATCCGGATAAAATTGATGAGGAGGATGCTTTATTGAAACCGTCGTCATGATTTGTCTTTTTATCGTCTTTCATTGCTTTACCACCATGATAAGGTCGCTCCGTTCTTCCGTGTTGGTATTCATGTTTACGTAATTTATGAAGACGATAAAATTTAATAATCAAGCACACAATTCCAAACATCAAAAGGATGGCCAATATTATTGCCATCCCAAGGAAATATGTATTATTATCTTTTACAAATTTCATAGCTGTTGAAGTCTTTTTTGTCTCAGGCGCATCAATTGATTTTAAAATGTCCTCAGCAAAACCATCTGGTTTAATTGTCTTAATGTGTGGCATCGGATAATGACCATTCCAGTCAAATTGATTTTTGTCCGAACTACTTTGTGTTAATGAAGCAATAATTCTCCAAATTCCACCTAATCCTGGATAAAAGTTATCATCATTTAAGTATGGCACCAAATATTTTGCAGTCCAGTAGCTAAACTCTTGTTCAAACTCGTCTTGTGGGATTTTCTGAAAGCAATAGCACTTAATGGCTGACACATAGTATCGCAAGAAGATGAATGCGGAGCTTTCTGCGCGCATATCAAATATTTGTTGGTGTCGAAATGGAAAATAGACACTCTGCAATGACCTGGCATCTAATATGCGTGGCATTGGCACAATTGACCCACTGTGGTCATTTGACAAAATATTAAGACATGGAGTTGTTTCTTCCAGTTCCTTGGTTAATTTGTGATTGTCTGGTAATATTTTTAATGGTTCAATTTCTGCCTGAATTGAGCTTGGCATTTTAACTGGTCGCTTCCAATTGTTTCCATTTGTGTTAACAATGCTTCGGCAGTATTGGTATAATTCTATAAGATTTTGCACATTCGTGTTGGAGACTGTGCCAGCGTAAAAGGATAATTTTGCAATTGGCAGCAATTTGTAATGCAAGTAACTGGAAGTTGAATAATTAATTTGAATTGAAAATAAACTAAAAATGAGTGTGTACCCCCCAATTGCATCAAAATATGATATTTGTATCACTGCAACGGTTTCTTTTCTTGAAAATCTTTGTATTATTTTCATTGTACCAGCCACATAATCCAAAAACACTTCAACAGTTTTATCACTTTCTAATTTTGTTATGTTTTTTGAAGGAACAAGTCCCTAAAAGTCAAGGAAATTTAATTTGTTAATTCTTACATAGTCACCATTAAATACGACACACCTCAAACGCCATTCGAAGTGTTAGCAATGCAACATCTTCAGGTGAAAAGCACTTTTTGAAATCCCAAAACAAATTACTTCCGACAATATCTTGTGTATCGTGATTTTGTTGAAATTCTTCATTGTCACCATATTCATCATAGCTGTCAATATTGTCATTGTAATCCGAACTCCTTCCAAAATATAATGCATTCACTATCACATTGCAACAGCCTAATATAATGACTGCTCTCAAAGGAAAATTCATTGAAAATCATTGGAAAATAATCGGCTCTAAAATAAAACACTGCACATGTATGACACTAATTATTGTTTTCAATTATGAGTACTTTGATTTAATTATTTAAGACTTTTTTTTATTTAACACATTCAATGCAATACTGTTAACTGCGATATCGCGACGGTCATGATGTTTCCTGGACAACTCTTGGATCCACATTGTAATTGCTTCCCCCACTTTCTGTTTGTTTATCCATTCTTTTTAGCACGTGATCCTGCTTCAATTGAGCGCAGCAATTTAGTAAACATCTGTAAATTGGTGGTTAAGGAATTGCTGGAGCAATCCTTGCGATTTGGTCGCATGCTGGACACTGATCATCTTCCATTGCAGCATTTCTTTATTGTTTTGGAGCATGTTTTGCGACATGGTTTAAAACCTAAAAAGGTAAATTATCTTGTTAGTGTGTTTGTTCTTTAATAATATCAAATATCAATTGGTTTTTGTTTAATTTCAGGGTTTATTGGGACCAAAAAAGGAACTATGGGACTTATTACAAAGTGTGGATAAATACTGCATTGAAGCCCAAGACATAACAGCCAGTGTTCGAGATTTGCCAACAGTAAAAACACACACGGGTCGCTCTAGGGCCTGGTTGCGTTTAGCATTGATGCAAAAAAAATTGGCCGACTATTTGCAAGCCCTTGTTGATCATCGTGAAGAGGCACTGTCTGAGTATTATGAACCACATGCACTAATGATGAGTGAAGAGGTTTGTTTCGTAATTGATTTATAATAATGAACAATAATATTAATTTATCTACTTCAAACAGGTTGTTGTCATAATGGGAATTCTAGTCGGATTGAATGTGATTGATTGCAATTTATGCATTAAGGAAGAAGACTTGGATTCACAGCAAGGCGTTATTGATTTTTCACTGTACTTACGATCGAGTTCCCGCACAAGTCCTGAAGAAGATAACCACACAATGGTAGAAGGAGCAAGCTATATGACTGCAGTTGTTGACCAGAAGAACTACATTGAGGAATTGAATCGTCATTTGAAGTACCATTAAACATTTTGAAATAAGGTTGAAATTGGTTGAAACCCACATACTTTCTTACAGCGCCACTGTCACAAATCTTCAAACCAAAGTTGAGACAATTACTACAACAAATGCATTAATGAAAGAAGATTTAGCAATTGCACGCAATAGTTTATTAGCACTGCAAGCAGAAAATGCAGCATTAAATCGTGCACTTCAATGCACTGGAAGCTTAAATGGAAATGGCAATTTAAACAGCAGCAATTCATCAACAAATAATTTGCTTGACAAAATTGATCCTGAGATGGCTGCAGCATTGGCTGATGAAAAGAAGAAACGCCAGGAATTGGAAAAGGAATTGGACCTTCAAGTATTTAATTGATTTTTTAACTTAACTCATAAATTTGAATGTTTACATTGTTTTTATATTTTTTATTTTAGGTGTCACTAAAAGCTGAAACAGATATGGCATTGAAATTGCTTGAAAAAGACATTCACGAGAAACAAGATACAATTGTCTCATTACGTCGTCAATTGGAAGATATTAAATCAATTAATTTGGAGATGTGTCGCAAGTTGCAGGTAAATTGGGCACACGATTATTATGTTTAATCTCATAGATCTTGCATAGGTTTTTAGGTGCAATTTTTGTAGTTCAAAACGTTTGAGGTGAAATCTTGTATGTAAAATTTAATTTAAATGCTTTTATGCTCTTCCCAACATCCTTATTCCCCCCCAAAAAAAAAAAACAACATTTATTGAAACAGGAATGCGAGTACGAATTAACACAAAAAGGAGAAATGGTGTCACGTCTACAAGCTAAAGCCTCACAAATTGGTAAAATTCTCTCTAACTTGGAGCGAAAATACGATGCTAATGGTGAATGCGGTGGAAATGGCGGCCGGGATATGATGTCTCCGGATACAATGGATGTTAGTCGCAAGTCTTCAGCTGATCATACTGGCTTTAGAAATAATCGCTACAGCACTGGACCACCAGTGAAGAAGCTACATCTTAAAGTTGATCAAATTCCACCTTTTAACGCCAATAAAATACGCAAATCGCCGTCTACTGAGGTTGCACTTAAAGAATGCGAAAATGTTATTGATGTCGATGATGAGATTAATAAGGCTGTTGTTGAGTAAACTCATCATTTGAGGTTGAACGCTTTCTACGTGTGTTGTGCTATATAAAATCATTATTGAAATAATTTAGTTATCGGTTTTCTCCCAACCATTAAGTCTGAGATTATATTATCGTTGCAGCTTTCATGTACATGAATAGATTTTAGAATGCGAGGAAATGGGTTTTCAATCAACAACATTCCAGTCTTTCTTGTAAATTAAACAATATATTACAATGTTACTGATCATTATTATATACAATAATAATTTCTGAGATTTAGATTAGTAATCTCTAGGAAGTCATATAAAAAATGCGATTATATTTATGGTTTAGATTTTAAACAAAATATTCAATTAAAAAAGTAAATATAATAATTTTTTATTTAGGAATCTAATGCATCGTTAAAGCACAAAACTGAACTGTTATCCAAGCTAGAATCTCAAAAAGGAAACATGGCAAATGCAATAACACAATTAGAGAAAAAGTAAATTGTTTGTTTTGTTTCAAATAAACGCATTGGCAAACATTGAAGAAAGCATTCAGTAATTCGTTCAAAATAAAAAGCTTCCCATAATATGTTTAAAACACAAAAACACACATGCTTATTACAACTTAAAAGGATTATGATTTGACCAAATATGTAGATTAAGGAAATTGCTACAAAAATACAAATCTTAATAAATTAGTAAATATTTATAATGACTAAATATAACCAATATATATTTATGTAACGCAAATAATGTTGCAATAATTACACTGCAGTCTGCAAGTACAAGTTGCTAAATTAATAAATATTCTAAATAATCCTAAATACATGGCTGTTGTTTTAATGAATTCAATTCTAATTTGTATGTGTTTTAATTTTAAATTTCATTTTTTATACTTTCGTCAATATTTGCCAAAAATTTATATTTTATCCCTTTAATTATTTAATACAATTTTCGTTTTCCCATTAATTAAATATGTTTTATTTAACCAAACCCTTAGGCATGCATCTGAAACTGAAAATATGGGCTCCCTATTAGAATCCTCCCAAAAAATGTCCCAACAGTTGGTCGATTGTCAGGAGCGTATATCTCGAGCTGAAGCCGACTTACGAATTGAACGCGAATGGCGAAGCTCCCTTCAAGAAGCCGACGGCCAGTACAGAGAACAAATTCAAAGTTTACAACTTAATTTAAAACAATGCAATGAGCAAGCTAAAGTAAGTCAAAAAACATCACCAGGATCATAATTTTAATATTTACTGTAAACAAGGAGGGAAATAAAATACAATAAATTCCATAACAATAATCCTGTATCATTTCAATGTAATGCAGAAACATGAAAAACTTCGGCAAGAACTTGAAAAGGTGCGAAAGCAATGGTCAGAAGCACAAACTACTCTGGAAGAACTTGGCGTCCAATTGAGTGTTAGCAAATTGAAAATTAACGAACTGCAGGATCATTTGAAAGAAAGTGAAAACAAGTCGGCGGATCCTGGCATATGGACGCCTGATAATATGTCGTCAAATTGTAAAGGGTGCAATAGGGAATTTAGTATAACCAAAAGGAAGGTAATTTGTAGTTTTCATTAACTCTACTCATTTCATTTTTTTTATTTTTTATTTTATTGAATATTTGTTGTCACAGCATCACTGCCGAAATTGTGGTGAAATATTTTGTAAAACATGCTCGGAACACGTAGCACCCCTACCCAATGAACAAGGCACTCCCGGAAAACCAGTGCGTGTTTGTGATGGATGTTGGGAAATTATAAATGCTGATAAACATTAAAGGATGCATGCTGCTTTACCTGAATTTGAGATTATTTGTAATATTGGTAATTGGTTTTACATTTTAAGAATTGTCTTTTGAATAATGTTCATTTTTGTATTATGCTTGCAGAATATGTCCGCATAAATGGTGCCCTAATTATAAGACTCGCGATCAACGTAACTGCAGCCTTATAAATTATTAATTAAGGACAAATAAATGCTACGCGCGATTTTTGTACAACAATTTTTTTTTTGTTCACTGTACAGTTTTGTCTTACAATTGCTGATAAAAAAGATGTGTTGAATGTAAATATTAAGTCGTTTATAATTTAAAATTGCAATTATTTTATATTTCTGTTTTTCTTGTACATACAAAGCACCATAATTCTATTATGAAGCATTTTGCTTTACGAATTGTAAATAAAGTAAAATTATAAATACAAAATACAAAACATACTTGTACTTTCTAACTATCAAATTTTTGCGGTATATCCTTTGTCACAAAATCTTTGTCAGGAAACATTATTGTTTATTAAATATTTAAGCTAATTATCGTGAATATTCGTTCTCATGTGGTTTACATTAATTTGTAATCAGCGGAATTGAATATTATAAATTCCTTTGCAAATTTAGATGCTTCTTTAGCTCATCGGCTGTAGTCATTCACGGTGGACGATTTTCTGAGTTTGCAATAAATACTGTAAGTAAGAATTAATTACAAAATTTAAACAAAAATGTAAATATTCTCATTAAAACTGCATTAAATCTGATACCTACAAAAAACTCAATTTATATTTGAATGTTTTAGTTATTTCCTGAACCAATAAAATGGTATTTTTCAAAAGAATCGATCACATTTTTGGATTTCTTCAAATCCAAAAATTCAGCAACAGAATGGTTGGATTGGATTTGGACCAAAAAGAAGACACCAAATTACAACTCTTCATACAGTACAGCAGTTTTGTCATTTTACTCACGTGGGCCTCATCCATATTCGGTTACATGATTTTTTCATCTGAAGATGCTGATGAAACACTAAAATCCTTACCAGCCAGCGTCGTCACTTTGGTGACAGTGTACAAGCTTGGATCTTTAATAACACAACGAAAACTAGTACGAACGCTAATACAAGAATTGGACGCTTTGTGGTCCCAAGCCAGCAGCTTAGAGAAACCAATACTTGAGCATACTCACAGAAAGGATGTTATTGTAACGGCACCAAATTCCACCAACATACTATTTGGGGGTGTTCTTTTCATGTTGGTGCAACCCATCACTTATTTTCTATCACCGCACCAGGAGTCCTATCAATTGTCAGAGAATTTATTGACCCCATTCAATCCAGCTATCACACCATATTATGAAATAATTACTTTTGGATTCATCCCCTTTATGGTTCATGTTTATGTCAATGCTGCTAATGCTCATGATGGTCTCTTCTATGGGTGTGCTATGAATTTGGCTGGTCATTTTCAGGTGCTGCAACATCGCTGTAGGTTCTCTGATTTAAGTGATACTTATTCTACTAAGCAGTTGTTTAAATACCATGCAAAATTGTTTCATCTTTGTGAAATGCTTAATGATATTTTTCGACTCGCAATTTTCTTTGAATTTGTTTCTTCTTCGGTATCATTGTGTTTGCTGGGATATCGTGTTGCATTTGTAAATTAATTGTATTTTAAATATTTAATTTCACTAAATAACTTTGTTATTTTCAGCCACAATATCAATCCACGGATAGATTTCAATGCATATTGTTTATGTTTTGTCTTGGATTTAAAGTATTTTGCTATTGCAATGGAGGGTACGAGTTGAGCTTTCATAGTGGCTTAGTAGTGCAGAATTGTTACAACAGCCAGTGGTACAAGGCTAAACCGTGTCATCGCAAACGATTAATTTTTATGATGATGAGGGCTCAAAAGGAAGTATCTATCACCGCTATTATGTATGTCGCAAATTTGCACACTTTATCAAAGGTAATTTGTTTTTATTTATTTTAAAATATTTATGAAATAATTGAAACTGTGTTCCTCCAATTAAAGATTGTCAGTGCTGTTGGAACATGGAACACATGGTTGCAGAATATAAATTGAATGCGAATATATTGCACGCTTACGAGTTACTATTTACGAGAATTGGCCAACAAAATTGCATTTTATTTAATAAAGAAAGGGAATAATTAAATTAACATCAAAATAATAGTAATAATCGAAATAAAATTAAATACAAAAATATGTATTCAAAACACAAAATACAAAATACACTTGACAACGGTGAGGAGTCAACACTCGTCAAAGCACAATTAGTGATCTTCGCTACGCAGCATCAAAAAATAAAATGTATTCAAAACACAAAATACAAAATACACTTGACAACGGTGAGGAGTCAACACTCGTCAAAGCACAATTAGTGGTCTTCGCTACGCAGCATCAACCTGCAGGCTGCAACACCAATAGTCTAAGAACCTTCTTTGTTCAACAAGTGTTCAATAAATACAGGATTTCATTTTATGCACCTATTAGTTTATAATTTAATCTAAAATATTAATAAGCTTTGAATTTTACTCTGGAACTAGAATTCAATTAAATTTACGCTATAGCAATGAACCATTAATTACGTATGCCGCTTATCCTGAGTAATTGCTCCCACCTTGCGGTAAATGATATAAATTTTAGAGGACAGAGCGGATGAATAATTCTAATTTCTATTCACACTACTGCAGTCTGCACTACTCACACTGCACACACAGCTTTGCAGATCTCTCCTGTGGCCTGTGGGATGAAATTAATAGCGCTATTATAACGGGAAACGGCTAGCGCACTCGGCAGTTTTGCTCTGTTCTAGGCAATTCAGATTTCAGACCTCAGTTAGTTTTGGTGCGAGAATCAAATATGTAGTGCGAGTAATTGGTGTTTAATAAATTAATTATTCATCTAAATATTGAGTTAATAATTCCGTTATTAGTGTTTCTTAAGCAATTTTGTCATTACTTTAGTTAATATAAGTTAGATTAATAAAAAGTGATAGAATTTTACATAATTTCGCGATTTTCTCCTGTACAAAGTGCAAATCTTTATCAATCTTCTTAATGTTACAAACTTAAAGTGATCTTATGAGCAACCATTGGTTTTCCATTAATTTTCCTTAATTGTACGATTTTTTATACTAACTACTTCTTCAAAGTGATGACGTGCGCGATTATCTATTCATTTTTCGCTTTATAAATACAAAATGGCGACACATTACGGCAAATACTATGTTTTATAGTTACATGACCGCGTATAGCTATCACTTTCCTGCTTTCAGTTCAGATTTTGAGTTCAAGGTTTTTTTTATTGTATGTGTGTGTATGATTAGTACCAGTGAATGTGCGTAGCGTAATAAGCGATTATTTTCATTTTGCAACGGGATCTCGTTAACGGCTGTCCGATTTTAATTCGGATCACTCCTGTGGCATGCTCTTCTATCGTATAAAATGTATCTTGTATTGAGGTCTGTTGCCTATATTATAGTGTAGAATATAATTGATTGCGCTCGCAGCTCGGGTCTCGGCATTACTTTGAATTAACTGTTAACACTAAGCAATTCGAGCTTATATTAAAAGTGCCGTGCGTGTAGTTGTTCTATTAGGTATTAAATAATTACCGATATTTATTAAATTCATCATTGGAGGATTTAGAGGAATATAACTTACAACATTGGAAAAATAATCATGGTATGTTTGCTAATTATATTTATATTTCATTAATCTTTAATTTGGGAGCTTAAGTCAGATTTTGGTTTAAAAAATAATATGGGGGTAGGTACTAACATCATTAAATCCCGTGTTTTAATTTATTAAAATTTATATTGGCGTATATTTACATACCCATTATTCAACACTTCGTTATATGTTTGGAATTGCATTGTTATTCACGCTGTGTGCTGTTGTGTAAACAATAAAATTTCAATAAAAAAACTGTAACTGCTCAAATAGTTTCAAAACTATTTCACAAACTAAATAACTAGACAAGGCGTTGTATAGGGGAAGTACCAATCTGAAAAGTTTTATATGTACATAATTATGATGAAGGACGCAAGTAACGCTTGATTTTGACCTATAACACCGTTACATTAATCCTGTGCGTAATGCGTCAAGATATTTATGGATTTTTATTAATTACACATTGAGGCATGTAGCAAAATATTAATGGGTGGGAATGAAAGGAGGTAAAGCAGGAAACTGGTTGTAGTGTGTCCTTTTTTGGTGTGTTGAACCTAAATGAACTGCATTTGCTTATTTCTGTGATAGTTCATGTAACGGTTCGGACGCAATATTTAGGCGATATATGTTAATTATTATTATTTTGACCAAGAAATTAAATTATAAAAATTAGGATTTGAAAAAAATTTCTGTAATAAAATGTGCAAAAACGTGACCAAAACCATATTGTTAATGATAATTGCAATTTTTAAAATTCAGACTACAGTGCCTAGTGAAAATAACATTTTTTTTTACTCCATCTTATATTGTGGACAACTTATTTTTTTGATTTCCCTTAATGTGATACGTAAGACATCTTGTATGTAATAATTGGTTCTTCAGTTACATTATACATAAGACATTTTGTGAAATAGCAGATGTCATTTTACTCAATGGTAAAAAAAATTGTACAAACACGAATAGACCAATTACGTAAAAACCGCATTGATAACTATTGAAACGGTTGCATTTATATTTCACAAAAGATGAAAGGACATTATGTCCATTCCATATTCAAATTAAAAATGTTTCTGCATTTCTATTTGTTTATTTATGTACACAAAAAAAAAATACTACTCAACGATTTACCTATAAAAGCTCTGACATAATACCCAAAAAGAGCAGTTGATGCTTTCTTTTCAACCTTTTGGGATCTCAATTATTACAGAAAGCAAGTTCAAATTAAAAGTGTTAAAATTTCAAATACCTGGAAGATGTTTTACAAGCGTTTAAAATTTCTTCAATTGCAAAAAGTCAGCACACGCATGATAGGACTCGATTTAGACAATCCTTACGACACCAAATTGCACATTTTTTGGCAATACTTTTGCATGTTCATCTTTTTTATATGGACAGCGGCCAAATGTTCTCACACAATTTTCGCCACATACGATGTGGTTGAATTATTTAACGATGTTCCAATGAGCATCCTTGTTTCGGTGATTCAAATCAAATTAGGAATTTTGGTGTTTCGTCGCAATCGCATTCGTCAGCTTGTAAGCGATTTTAACGATATGTGGAAACAAGCGGACATCGTCGAGGAGCAGTATCTCATTTACGGCCACAAAGAGGATGTACGATTGACGACGGCCAATTTTATTATCGTGATTAGTGTGAGTCTTGTGTTCACATTTGGGCCACCTATTTTGCACTTCTTTGTACCCAACTTTGAGACGAACATTTTCAATGAGAACATTTTGACGCCATTGGATCCGACTGCATCGCCATTTTATGAATTAAGGATGCTTCTCTATAATCCGCTGGCCTGTTACATTTACATGGCAGTGACAACTGCACTTGATGGGCTCTTTTATGGATTCGCCACAAATTTGGCGGCAAATTTTCAAGTACTACAACATCGTGTTCGTCATGCAAAGTTAAGCGATGCGCAAGCATTGAGGGATATATTTAAATTTCACTCAAAACTGCTGCATTACACTGACGAACTTAATAACATTTTTCGAGAGGCAATTTTTGTTGAGTTCTTTTCAACTTCTATATCCTTGTGCCTGGTTTTCTACCAACTTGCGTTTGTAATTTTAATTGACCTCACTATATATTTTACAGAAAACTTAATTCATCTCATTACAGCTTAAGGATGAACTGTTTGCTAAATTTCACTGCATTTTATTCATCTTGTGTCTTTCAATTAAGATATTTTGCTACTGTAAGGGTGGGAATGAACTTACTGTCCAAAGTGGGTTAGTGCTGGAAAGTTGTTATAGTAACAAATGGTATGAGGAAAAACCGTCAGATCGTAAAAAAATTATTTTTATGATGACGAGGTCACAAAAGGAAATTTCAATTACTGCTGGAATATTTGTCGCTAATTTGCCAGCATTATCTAAAGTGAGTTGATTAACAATTTTGTTACTTATAGATATACCATTAACATTTTATTTTTTATTTAAATTTCTTCAAGATTGCTAGTGCTGTTGGAACTTGTAACACATTTTTGCAAAATATGAAATAATTTTGATGGTTTTTGAAATTTTAATTGAATTACGATGATGGTAAAAATTGTTTAAATGTGCTTTTAGATTTCACTACAACATTTTAAATAGAAAATAAATATTAAAGTTGCACAATTGAACGCATTCGATATTTTTTTATTGGTTGTTTTGAATTTAAGTGAATTTAATGGTTTCATGCAAAATTTGTGAAATATGTACACACAGATATTATTTGCACAACATTCTATTTTTGTCTTGGTAGAATATTGTAAAACATAAAAGGTATATTCTGAAATATTAACCCCCTATGTAATTATTGTTTCATATTATTATTTAATAACATTTTATTGAAAAGGTGTACAAAGGTATGTGAGATTTTACACAGATGGCAAAAAGTTTTTTTTTTTGAAATTAATTACAAGCTGCAAATTTCTTCAACATTATTATATTTCCTTCTTAATAATTATAAATTACCTAAGTACTTGTTAGCCGCACAAGAAATATGTGCCTATTGCAGTTTCTTTAAACATATATAAAGGAAGGAAAGTCAGCAAAATTTGTTTGTCTTAAAGAAACTTTCAAGCAATTATTAAGTCAAAGTTAAAAAGACTTCTTATTACAATTATTGTTCAAATTTCATAGAATTAAATCGAAAAGTTGTGCTAAGTTTTTAATCAAAATGAAAAAGTATCACAAAGAGTTTCTCGGTGTACAAAAGCTGTTTAGCCAGCTAGTTGGTGTTGATTTAAATACCACCAACGACGACCCCAAATGGTGTCGAAGATTTCAAAATTTTGGAATTTTTTTTCTCTTCATGTTCAACGCAAGCAGTGTGATTATTGTTTTTAAAAAAGATTTAAATTTCCAATTAGTTGTACACATTTTATCCACATTAATACCTGCAATCGTAAGTGAGGTGAGATTGTGTGTACTCGTATTCAATCGCATGAAGCTTAAGCGTTTAATATGTAAATTAAATCAACTATGGTTAGACACAGATGATACCGCAAAGCATTTTTTAGTCGAAGGTCACGCAATAGATTTGCAATATATCTTGGCTTTAAGTTCGGCTTTTGTAATTCTGGGGTTAATGTACACATTCATGGCTTTGGTCTTACACATTGTGTCACCAGAAAATACCTTAATGATGCTACCAGTCTGGGTGCCATACGATCACACAACAACTCCTGCTTTTGAGTTAACACTGTTTTGCCAAGCGATTGCCATTTACGTTGCGATTGCTTCCGCAATTTGTATTCCTGGGTTGTTTCTGGGAGTGACACAAAATTTAGCGGCACATTTTAAAATTGTGCAACATAAAATTCGACATGACCCCATGAGGGATATTGAGTCACTAAAAAGAATTACTAAATATCATTGCCAATTGATTACACTTTGTCGTGATCTGAATGACATTTTTTGTCTTGTAATATTCTCAGAGTTTTTATCAGGTTCAATTACAATTTGTTCCAATGCTGTTAAGATGGCTTTTGTACGTATGACTTTTTTTTCGATTCATTAAAATTGTGTAATAATTGGTGTTATTCACTTTTTGCAGTATTCCAATTCTTTTGAGGAACATGTGAAAAATATTTTGAGTCTTGTTGGATTTTTATGCAACATTTTTATTTATTGCAATGGTGGCGATGAGCTCAGCACTCAAAGTGGGTTAGTTGTAAAGGGATGCTTTGAGAGTCGGTGGTATGAAGGCGATCAGCGCATTCAAAAACACATTTTGCTTCTCATGATGAATGCCCAAAGGAAAATCGTCATTAGTGGCGTGTTTTATGTGGCTGACAGACCTACATTTTCAAAGGTATTCTCTTTCAAAAGTATTTAGTTGTATTAATCATTTATGATGTTATATTGCAGATTATAAGAGCGACTAGTTCATGCTATACTTGGCTACGGAATATTCAATAAAGACTTTTGCAATACAGAAAACAATTTAATTAGCTTAAAATTAAATTTGAAATTATAGTGCACCTAAAATATACTTTGATTAAGTATACACACTTTGTAGTTTAAGAATTTGATGTTTGTTAAAAATTAATTGAGAATCAATAAAATAAAATTATCCTTTTGAATGTCATAAAACACATGTTAATAGAAAATCCACGCACACAAGGTTAAGAGAGTTGACATATTCCATTGCAACTGTTAGAATTCAAGAGTTCTAATCACTATCAACTATGTCAATTCAATTCAATTATTTTAATAAACCAATTTTCAATATTAGTGCAATATTGCAAATTAGCATATCGTTTAAACTAGGGCTTTGCTAATCAATAATTTGTTAAGATCATGTCTTGGAAATTAGTATTTAACTGCAGTTTCGAACTGTTTGAGACTCCAGTTTAATATTCGGCCTATGTAAGGTTAAGTGTGTAGCAAGGAAAAGTTCGAAAAACAAATTTGAACTCCCGTTTTTATTAAGTCTTATAAAAGTAAAATATATATAAAAAAAAAATGCTTTACGAGAGATTAAAGTTTCTTCAAATCCAAAAAACTTGTTCACGTGTCCTTGGAATTGATTTAGACGCATCGCGGAATGCGCATTGGAAAATTGCGCTTCAATATTGGTTGTTTTTTGTATTGCTTTTCTGGACGCTTGGAAAATGTGTGATGGTAATTCGACTGGACGACGTGGTTGATTTCTTCAATAACTTACCATCGAACATCCTTGCATGGGTGACTGTGCTGAAGTTCATCACATTAATTGTTCGTCGAAATCGCATTCAGCGTTTAGTTCATGAATTACAACAAATGTGGCATAACAGTGAAAACGTTGAAGGACAATTTCTCATCCTAGGTCACAAAATGGATACTAAATTCACAGCGAAATCATTTGCACTTTCCGCTTCTCTCAGTACTGTTTTCACTGTATTTCCGATGATCTTTTACATATTTTCATTAGAAAAAGACGAGACGGATTTGTTCAATGAACGCATTTGGATGCCATTCGATCAGACTGCAACATGGGTAAAGTTGTTCATGAAATTTTTCATCAATCCCATTGTTACGTTGTCCTATACCAATGCATCGGTGGTGGTTGATGGCATTTTTTATGGGTGTGCCTGCAATTTGGCTGCCCATTTTCGTTGCCTTCAGTATCGCTGTTTAAATATGGATATCAGCGACTATCAATTGATGAGATCCGTGTTTCAATATCACACAAAAATAATTGCACATTGCCATGAACTTAATGATATCTACAGTACAATTATGTTTGCCGACTTTTTTTCGGCGTCAATATCCTTGTGTCTGGTTGGATATCAACTTGCGTTTGTATATTACTCAATTATTCTTAACGAACAAATTTTGATGTTGGTTTTGTCTTGTAAAATATTGTAGCTCAAACCTGAACCGGAATCCAAACTATTTTGCTTGTTATTTGCATTGTGTGTGGGATTCAAAATTTATGGATATTGCAATGGTGGCAATGAAATAAGCTACCAAAGTAGTTTGGTGTTGCAAAAATGTTACGATTGCAAATGGTATGAAGCCAAACCGTCCCATCGAAAGCGTTTAATTGTCATGATGATGAGGGCCCAAAAAGAATGCACTTTGACTGCTGGCATATATGTGGCGGATTTGCCAGGACTCGCTAAAGTACTATAAACAGAAAATTTTCGTTATTTTAAGTCTATCTAATAATTCGTTTTGTTGTTTCATATTTTAAGATTGCGAGGTCTGTGGGAACATGGAACACTTGGCTACAAAGTATGAATTAGGATTTGACCGCAATAATTATAAATTAGACGTTAGAAATTTATCAAATTTGTTTTAAATTTTTTGCGTTTGGTAATATAGCATTTAAATTGTGTCAATAACGTTTATAAAAGCTTCGCCTTGGTACAATACCCAACTCGCATATTCAGAAATTATATTCCTTATAAATAATTATAGTCGTTTTACAAATTATTATTTATTAATAATATAATTATTGGGAGACATTGGCAGATATATGAGATTTTGCACATATGGCATTTAAGAAGTTTAAAAATAATTAATTATAGCCTGCTTAATTACTTGGAAATTATTATTCTACTTTCTAATTATTGTTATACGATAAAATACCTTATTACAGTTGAGTCATGTAATACATTTTTATCTTCTGAAGTTCTCAAAAGGAATAAGTCAGGATTTTTTTTTGTCTCGAGCAGTTTATTTAATCAAAGCAGTTAAAAAAGTTTTCATTCAAATTGTTTTGTTGTTGAACAAAAATGAAAAAGTATCACAAGGAGTTTCTCGGTGTGCAAAAGTTATTTAGCCAGCTAGTTGGTGTTGATTTGAATACCGTAAATGACGACCCCAAATGGTGTCGAAGATTTCAAATTTTAGGCATTTTTTTTCTCTTTATGCTCGACGCAAGCACTGTGATTATCCTTTTTAAACAGGACTTCAAATTCGAAATATTGGTTGACATTTTGTCCATAACCATACCTGCAATCATATGTGAGGTGATATTATGTGTACTCGTATTCAATCGCATGAAGCTTAAGCGTTTAATTTGTAAATTAAATCAAATGTGGTTAGAAACGGATGATATCGCAAAGCCATTTTTAGTCGAAGGCCACTCAAATGACTTGCACATTACCTTGGTTATCACATGTACTATGTGCATTGTGACTTTAATGTACACTTTAGTGGTACTGGCATTTCACAAAGTATCCCCGGAAAATTCGTCAAACTGGATACAATTCTGGGTGCCATACGATCACACAACAACTCCTGCTTTTGAGTTAACACTGTTTTGCCAAGCGATTGCCATTTACGTTGCGATTGCTTCCGCAATTTGTATTCCTGGGTTGTTTCTGGGAGTGACACAAAATTTAGCGGCACATTTTAAAATTGTGCAACATAAAATTCGACATGACCCCATGAGGGATATTGAATCACTAAAAAGAATTACTAAATATCATTGCCAATTGATTACACTTTGTCGTGATCTGAATGACATTTATCGAATTGTAATATTCTCAGAGTTTTTATCATCTTCAATTACAGTTTGTTGCAATGTTGTTAAGATGGCTTTTGTACGTATGACTTTTTTAAAATAATTAATTGAATTGGTTGAATAATTGAATCAAACACTTTTTACAGTTTTCCAAAACTTTTGAGGAGCAAGTGAAAGATCTTTTAACTGTAGTTACCCTGTTGTACGTCATTTTGATTTATTGCAAGGGTGGTGATGAGCTTAGCACTCAAAGTGGGTTAGTTGTAAAGGGATGTTATGAGAGTCGGTGGTATGAAGGCGATCAGCGCATTAAAAAACACATTTTGTTTCTCATGATGAATGCCCAAAGGGAAATCGTCATCAGTGGATGGTTTTATGTAGCTGACAAACCTACATTTTTCAATGTACTCATTTTTAAACGCATTGAGTTGCATACAATTGTACATTATGTGATATTACTTATTTATATATATTATTTGCAGATTATAAAAGCGGCTGGTTCTTGGTACACTTTTCTACGAAATGTTCAATAATGTATTTTACAATTCTTATAAATTTTTAAAAATTATTATTATTGCACGTTGTTCTGATGTTAATTACTGTTCAGCAAAATTGAATATGTTCACGTTAAAAATATGTCAAATAATTAATAAATGTCATTGTTATCTGATTGTGGAATTTTTAATTTGATTCGTGTTCTAGTTTTGATAATAATTCAAAAAAGAATTGAGGGAGGAACCTTTAAATAAAAATCAAGTTGTAAAAAATTCTTTTTAAATTGTTTGTTGTAAATCTGACTAATTGATTTTAAAGTTTTGGAATTGATTGTTTGTTCAATTAAATAATGCGCACGTCAATGTTTAATTGAGATTTGTGAAAGACTGTTCAAAATTATTGCTCCACATTAATTAAAGTAAATTAAGAGTTTTTTTTGTTTTATGACTCACAATAAAATAACCCAATTACAAATAAATTATGCATCAAACTATGCTTGAAATTAATATCTTTATAAAAATGTTTATTGTTAAATCAAGTCTTCGGTCTCGTTTTTACTTCATATTTTATACGGTTATGTATTACAATTATTACTGAGCTATGGTCAATAAATATTACTCAATAAGGAGAACTCAACACGAAAAGTCACCACACTTATACTCACCACATAAAGATAGGTTGCTGAATCGGATAAATACTTAAGTTTGAATGATGTTGAGTACGTATTTTCAACCTTTGACTTTTAGGAACGTACATATTTTAATTAATTTGTCAATTTGAATATTTTGAAATTTGAAATCCTGCTCCACATAATAATTGTTTTTTGATAATTAAGAAAAAAGCGTTAAAAATGTGCACTTGACTGCCTTCGTCGCATACGTTTACAATCGCACCAAACACATTGCATTAATACCCCATATTTAACTGCACCTCCAAAATGAACTCGATTACCATACAATGAACCCAAATAGCTCATTTTGTTGTGTAATGAAAATCCGCAAGTCGCACACATTCTGAAATTGCCTCACTTAAGACTTTTTTTTTTTAACTAATTCAAATTCCATCCAACCGAATAGCGAAAATGAATAAATTTGGTTGAGGAATTGATTGCTATGCAACCTGTACAAAAGGGCTACGCGGCCCTATGTATATAATATGCGTATACATTTAATGTATGCATGAAACCTCTTCCGGTTTGTCCTGCTCGTGAATAATTGTTCTTGTTTTGGGGTGGAAACCTTGCAAGAGATGCACATGCATTATTCATAAGGTATTCGCATTTCTTGCGTCCGAGACATATTAGTTATTACACACATAATGAACGTCTACGAGTAACACACACACACACACACACATAATTTTCTCGCATAAGTCGGTAGCATAAAAAGACATTTAATAGCGCTAATAGTCGCCATATGGTCACATGTAATCACATAAAGTTGCGGTTTGCAAGTAATCGGCGCATGTGCATTGTGCGATGCGCACCTGAGTTTTGAGTCCTGGCCAACCTCAAAAACAGCGGATAACGTGCGGTGGCAAGGTGGAATTCTCTCAAGCATTGTGCGCGGTACAATATGCGAGTTGTAACGATTTATATGTATATGTATGTTGCGTTGCAGCAGTGCTCACTTATATTATATATTTTATTGTCACAGATGGTGGATGCGAATGGAAAATACTTTTAGTACAATAATATGAGTATGTAGGAAAGAATATCGCACGATGAAAATGCCGTGTCGTTGAATTATGTGTAATTTGTTCCGTTATACGCACTTGCCATCATAACAACGTACATGGATACATATCTTTTATTCACGGTTAAAGGCATATTCATGTTGTGGAATGAAGACGGTTATATTTAATTAAATCAATGCCCGTGAAATTTTATGCAAACACTGAACACAACTACAATATATTATGCATGTACGTTACAGAATTCCGGTCATATGTTTTTAACGGATTTGTTGCGCATGTCATTAGGCTAATTACATTTTTCTTCATTCTTGTTACTTCTTAAATGTGATTTCATTATTAGTTTTTTGAGCTTCTTTTTATTATTTGGTGATTTATTATTATTCTTTTGGATTTTCTTATTTCAAGTAAACACAAATGGTTTGAATTTTTTTTATTACAACTATGTTTTATTTACTTCTAGATCTGTGATCCAGACTACTGGTGCATTGTTGTGGTGCGTCTTGTGAGAAAACAACGTCTTTACCGAATTAATTATGTGAGTTTTCTTTAAATAAATAAATTAGATCTAGAATTTTATTTACCACGAATAATGATAGTTAAATGATATAGGAATTTAGTAAACTGCGCAAGAACTCAGTAGACATTTTAATTTTTATAACTTAACGTAATTTTAATTTTCAAAATAAAATGCAATGCAAAATGTATTTCGCAATAGGGTTCTTGTGCACTTACAAGATTACTTTTTATTGTCGTAAAATGTTATGTCTGAACTCTGAAGTTCAATGAATTAAACACTTTTAATTTAACCGGAACGTACCACCATAGTCAATAAATGGCATATAAAACACCACGTTACGCGCGTCATAAAAGACGTCCTACTGTGTTACTCAACATGTCTCAAGTCTCAACCAGTATTAAAATTTAAAAGCTTAATACAATCGATTTAGCAAGTAACGATTTGGCTACCGTTTTTAATTTCAAGCCTGTTAGCAATGCAATGCACTTGCATGCAGAAGTCATAATATTGTGTTAGTGCTTCTAGATTTTCACATATAAAAATTATATTTTACGACTCTTCGAGTTTAATGTATGGAAACTATTCAGTATTGATTATAAATTCTGAATTATTAGGAAAGTGTGAAGGATAGTTGGAACATTTTGTAATTGCACTTTTATTTTCGTTTTATTAAAATTGAAACGCGCATGGGAATCAAATTACATTCAGCCATGGTATTGATTTGGGACACCCGCGCCATTTTAAAACAAATTAATATTTAAGCGACTTTCAATTTTTCAAGAAAAAGACGAGTGACCCTAAAAAAATTATATTAAAATCAATTAATTAGAATAATAAACTTTTATAATGACAATTTGATTTATTGTACCATTGTAATTTACAATACTCTTATTTACAATTAATAATTAAACAATAATGTATGTTGCAGCAAATTTTACATTCGCGTTCAATATACATAATATATTAACAGCTCATTATGTATTTCTAACCCAATTAATGGGCACTCGAATGCGGTGAATGCGCTCACCGCCTCGTGATCTATAAATAAAATGACTTATATATTATGTGCGGCCCAACTCAATACCTACTGTCTTTATTGAATAAAATATCGTGTGGCTTATAAGTGTGTAGTTAAGTATTTAGAAAATTTCAACGCATTTATTTAAATGCACATATACTATGAATGAATTCGCATTCATTTAAATTATGCATGTAGCATTGAGCGAGCTCCGCGAACTTGCATTTTAAATGCCATAATATATCGCTGTACACATCAGCAATCATTAATTACAAGCATATAATTTACGATGTGGAGATTTTTGTTTTTGTTAAACAAATAAACATATTATAATCGGATGATTCTTCAGTCTAAATACGAATTAAGTACTTTCAAAACGTTTCAAATTTTTTGGCTTTATTTTAAATGTCTTAAACACTTTCTTATTTTTACATTCCAATTTAGAGCGCGAAAAAAATTCGCATAAAAACAACGAATGTGGTTGTTTAAGTTTTGGATGTCTTGCGAATGACAAGCAGCCGCGCATTTTTACATATACATATAATTAAATTATTGTAGTTAAATGTCAATGCAGTGGCCAGTGTCTTTATGGCCTTGGCGGGTTAAAGATAGAATTGTGGAATCATTTTAATTTATATTCAACTTTATATCATATATGCATTAAGAATATAATGCGCTTGTAAAATTTGTGTGGTGTCACGTCACTTATATGGTATATCAAACATTCAAATTCATTTTAATGTAACATTTTAAATGCACACAATTGTACAGCCATTGAAATTCAAATACGTCCATTCTATTTTTGGTTAAAATGCAGGCACAAGTTTTATTTTTATTCCTTATGAGCCGTCATTTTTTAAAAACATTTTAAGAAAATAAATATTGTCAATAATTTTTAAATCACAGAAAAAAAAATTATTGATAAAGATTATTTGTAAAAAATGTTTCAAAAAATTTTGCATTCATCATTCAGCTAAACATTTTATGTTTATTACATTTATATTTTAATTTATTTTTAATTATACGCTTGGAGGATTTCTTATTTATCAATACATATAATAATCAATAACCGATTTCCTTTAAATATTGGATGAAAACATGAGTGAACGTAATTGAATTTCCATAGCTGTACTTTATATTTTGAGGGTTAATTCTAAGAAAATGCTGAGTGTCTATAAAATTTCGTGTAAATGCTTTCTTTGTTGAACTTGACTAATGGCTTTTTAAACATGCAATAAGTAATAACTGATTAAACTGATAAGACGAACCAAAATTGTCATTGCTTCATTCAAATTTCAAATCGAATACAAATATGGAAAACTACAAAATACAAAGTACAAACATAATATTCAAAAGTGTTTCATCTTGTCATTACTAAATAGCTCTGAGCACACTGCACGTCATGTAGATTATAGTGTAGCTCGTATGTCTAAAGTTTCTTTATAATAAAGACAGCATTGAACTTTTGCAATAATTTTTTTTTCTTTCAAATCTTTTCTTCCTTTTATTGACTTAATATGGCTAATAATTCTTTGCACATCTTCTTTCCTCTAACACGTAATATTGTGCTATTATTTAATTTTCTAAAATTCTACGAAATTATTTATTTAAGAAGCAAATAATTCTTCAATTATTATTGTTTCTGCTTGTTTTCTGCATTTCATTTTACACGCGTTCATGAATATAACATAATTATTACCACATAAAGCACAATTCTTTTTATTATTATAATGAGATTTATTTTCTTTGTTGGGTTTGCAAATAAATCGCAAGTAAAACACCACATATTAAACATGTGTATGCAATTATTGTTATGGGTAATTGATAGGTATAGGTCAATTAAAATCGTATCAATAAAGCAAAATTGAATTTTAAAAAGTGTATTAAAGATTTTATTCGTAAATTTTTTATTTTTGAACATAATTTTTTTAAGGACTGGCTTCATTTTTTTATGAATGTAATCTTAAATTTAAATATTTTGCTTTTAAATTGATTGGGTTATTAAACACATAACTTCCTCTACCTCAATTAAAATTGATATGGGGACATATTTGGGTCAACCATGTCCACATCAATAATATTTTTGGTTGATAAGATGAAAGAATAACACAACATAAATTGCCCTCTTCATGTTTTTATGCATATAAGTCGATTATCCCTCATTTCATCATTTCTCTTAGCGAATACAATAATCTTCATTTATTTTTGTTAATTATTTTACTTTGAATTTTTGTTTTTTGTTTTTTGGGAACACCAACTGCCCCATACATAAAACACATATTGTTATGTTCTGCGAAAGCGTATAGTTGTTCCATATAATTGTCTTTCATCTGCTTGAGCCCTGAAGATTACTTAACATTATTATGTTTCATATCTGCAAAACATATTGAGTTCACAGACTTTTATATTTATTTCACTTCCTTTTATGCTTATGACTCGAGCTGTACATTTCCACGCATAAAGAGCCTGAGCAATCGTGCACGCACAATTTGCGTTTCTCACACGTGCTTCTGCGCCGCCTTATAACGTTTCCCATCAGTCATCATCATCAAGCAGGCATCCACTATAGCAATTGTATTATACGCGGAATATTGAAACTTTATACATACTATAAGAGATCGCTCAAATGGATGCTGGCGTATTATGTTTTGTAGACAGTTTGATGCTTGAGCTGTAATAATATCTATTGAATTGATATTATGCGTGGAGTGAAGGTTTATTGCCCTCCCTTCTGTGTAAAGGCGGATAGAAAAATATTCTGGATTGCCTGGAGTAGAGATCATTTTATATTTATACGTTGTGGCGACTTTGTAATTGCTTTAGTAATTTTATGTAATAGGCCTAAAGTATTTTATAATAGTTTACTTATTTGTATGTGTGAAACTAAATAGATTTTTCTTATATTTTTTATAACAAACAATTTTTCCACACTTAAGTAACATTTATCTTTCAACTTTAAACGTATTTACTTATTTTGTAATTATGTACTTTAAAAAAAAACTTATTTAAATACAATTTTTGTTTGTTTGTAATCGATATTTCATTTCAACATCAACAATTCTGCAAAATACCTTCCAGGATTTTACTCAACAGAATTTAGAAAGTCAATATAAATACCTACTTTTAAAACTGGTCAAGCGTAAACAAATGAAGCGTGACGGAAATAAAAAAGGGCTTCCCACAAACCTCTTCCTGTACACACACTTAGTTACCTTGCATTCCCATATTTAAAATCTTACTTGTTCTTGTACTATATGTAAATACATTCAAACTGTGGCATAAAACGGAAAAAAAATATTGTAAGTGTAACAACAAGAAACGGATGAACAAGTTAATTGAAAAGAAACAGTTTTTTGTGAGTCATCACACCCTTTTTAAATTGGTTTAGGACCTTAAAAGAATAAATCCAAAGTGTTGACGAATTATACAAATTTTTAAATGGCCACAGTAAAAGTGTTTTTTTCCGTTTGTGATTGAATTTTATTCTTTTAAAAGCGTACGTTATGCATTACAGTACCTAATCTAATTTAAAATTAATCACTAATTATTATAATTGTTGATGTTAAATGACAATGAAGGCATTGTTAAATTTTAAAACAATAATTGCAATTCCCTTTGTATGTTTCGCAACTTTTGGGGCTCTCCCAATTTATATATTGTTTTAATTTATTACCAATCAGGCGAAATAAAAATTTATTGTCAGATTAAGCTCACAAAAAAAAATCCTTTTTTGTTCAAATTATTTGTCTGTTATTAAAAATTGATTATATTTCGTTGTTAATTTAAAGTTATTGTTTTAAATCCAATAACAATGTTAGCTACAAAATTGGGACCCCTAACATTTGAATGTGCGTGTTTTCTGTAAATAAATTTTAAAGTTTCCTTCACATTGACCTAATCCGTATCAATAAATTTTCCCAATTATTTCCGACCATTAATCATATATGCTCGTGCATATACATAATTAGATGTGTCAAACAAGAAGGCATATGCCCTTCTAAAAACACATTATGTAGAAAACATTGAGGGTGTGATATGCGTGCGATGTGATGCGGCGTCGGCAGACGTTTTGATGAGGGCGAGAGATCTAACGCACCTGGACCGTGAAAATGCTCATTTTTTTGTTTCAATGAACCTTATATACTATATGGTTTTGATCCTCTTCTTCGTGCACATATTATTCATAATTTTAATGGAACATCTGTTTGTTTTATTGACACATGATCCTCAAATAACGAATATAAAATAATGCATACATCTGTGAAAATTAGCGGGTGGCGTGATAATACCGTTGAATATTTTTTACAACTCATCGGTTGTGTATTACCTTTTTTGATTACAAATATTAAACGTTACGTAATTGTGTAGTGCGCAATTTTAGGTAATAAGCTATTTTCTTTTAATTTTTATTGTTGAAGATTAAAATCAGGCGGTTTTGTCATCGTTAATTATATTTCCTTTTCATTAAACCTTAATTAGCTAAATTAGATTCAAATTCAGTTAATTACTTACATTGTCATAATTTATAACAAGAACAAATATATTTATAATAGATTCATATTTTTTATAAATAAATATCGCAATTTATGAAGTGCGAAGTCTAATATCTAAAATAATCTCCTTTGCACGATTTTTTTCCTCAATTATTTCTGGTTGCTGCATCAAACGAATGTGTCCATTCACTTTTCTTTTTGTTAAGGCATAAGTCTCGCTTTTATATAAAGTGTAAAACGATGCAATTCCACACGTAAAATAAAAATAAAAACTTATTAAAGCAATTATGCACATATGTACGAGTACATCCGCTGCACAGGGACTAGCATGCAATGCTCTTTGAACTATGATTGTGCAATTCACGTTGATTGACGTGCATTTGCACTTTTTCCCACGAATTCTTTTATGCAGACAACATGCGAAGGTCTGCGCGCTACTCGCCAATAAAACCCCCCCGAGCCTCTTTTATTCTCATTATCAGACGTATTTTATTTTTGATTAAAATTATCTCATCATGGGTAGCTGTATTCGTTTCGTCTTATTACACAAACAATTCCATGTCAATTGCAAAGGATGATTGTAATAATTTAGCAACGCAAACAAAAGTGAATTTCTGCGAAATTATATTTTTTATCATTTCAATTATTTGTACTGCGTGTGCATTCGGATAAAGTCTTTGTTTGGTAAAAGCATAAATATTGTGTTGGATTGAATTTTTTAATCAACTCTATACGTGTGGAGAAGCCCCTTTTTTAGTGTTATTTAATTTATTTTTTTTAATCGAATAATTTTAAACCGTCAATATAAATTGCATTTTTAAATACAAACAAAAATTTATTTAATTGTAATTTATCAGTCATACCACATTCTCGATGGCAATGATTATATTAACTAAACAAATTTAAACTTTAAAAGTTATTTGCTGTAGCACTTAAAATCCTTTAAAGCCTGGCTTCCAGTTTCAATATTGCTTCACCGTTATAAAATACTATGTACTTCAAAAATACCACAAAAGCATTACGAGCTGTCAAACATAATGTGATTCATGGTTTGTGTTAAAGTAAATAAATAAGAAGCAGCAATGTATTCATAATAACAAACATTGCATCTCGTTAAATCAAGTCATTCAAAGCACAATTGCATGCAGTTGTTGTTATTAATAGCAGTAAATCATGTCCCATATCATTAGTTTTATCACTTTTATGCAACGCAATATGTGAACATAAGTTTATTCAAATACAATGCAATTTATGGTTAAATGCTAAGTATTTCTTTGAATACAATTTTACATTCTTTGTGCCATTTAATATTGGAGCATAAACTGCAATCGCATATATACTTGTGCAACAACAAACTGATTACAAATTTCATTAACGTGCATAAAGTCTGCTTTTATTGTGTACAATTTCATTATGCACTTCATTTTAATGGCTTTAAACATGCTGCAGACTGACTATTCATTGATTCAAATAACTGTTGATTGTACTAGTTATTTCATTGAGAGAAATGGCAATAATAGTCATTAAAAAAATCTTTAAAGGCAACATAACAATAATTAAAATAGTGATGTCAACAAATAGTCAGTATAGTCACCGTTATAACTTAATTTAACAAGCGACAATGAGTGCCTAAAATTGTAATTAAACCGTGAAATTATAATTCAAATGACCTGCTTCATTGACTACCAGTGGCAACCAACGTTTTATTGCGTATTTTTAAGTACTGAATTTATTAATAATTTTGCTTATTAAGAATAAGAAAGTATTATTTTAAGTAACCAATATAATATGATCTTTATTATGGCTATTAATTTTAAATTATAAATAAACTTTAAACTTGACATTGAATTAAATTTAACGTAATGAATTCATTGAAAACATTTAAAATTTCATTGAAACTAATAAAAAAGAAGGGAATTAAGTAACACAACAACATTTTGAATAATTAAATCATTGTTTATAAACTTTTTTAACCCACTGTATGTGTTGTATACTGTTTACGTTCGCTTCGGGTGAATAACCGGTCAGTACAACAAAAGAATCAGAAATCCGGCAACAGTCAACACACAATGTAAGGCAACGTACTGCTGCAGTGCGGCTTATTACTCAGTAGTCAATACTCACTGTATACATTGACACAGCAGCTTTGTTTTAATTGTCATCACCCTTTTCTAATGAAATCAACAATGCATTGCACAATTTAATTGATAAAGTTCAAAGTAGCTTAATTCATTATAGTCGCTCATTGTGAATTTGATTTGTATTAAATAAATTGTAGTGAAAAAAATCGTATTTAACTGTAGAAAAGGGCTTTATTTTTAAATTGCCACCAGTGTTCAACGTTGTAACGTGCAAATTATTAACGTTCGCGCTATGTAATTTGCGTCCACATATATTCTACTTTATTATTATTTCTACTTAACATATTATGTCCTATAAAATATGTGTATATGCATTGCGTTGTGCCGTCTTGCGTTCACAATTCATATTAACATCGTATACGCATCGCCACATTATAGCTGCGGAGTGATTGTTTATTCCCGTTTTGAATGCGCCAAGTTTCTGTTTTGACTCACATATGAGACACAACTGTACCTCTTCCCCATAAATGGTTAGCCCATCGATGTGGTTAGCCAAACAAACAAACAACAAACCGACGCGCGAGCTCTCGATCTTTAAGATTTGAAAGTGCATTGCACTGCATAGCGCGCTGTAAACATTCAACTTAATAATATTATTGTGTACTGTACTATTATTTGTGATGCATATACATACTTGCATTCTATATTTTTTATCCTCCACATTGTATAAGCGTATGCACATTTTTTTTTTATCTTGATAATATTCTATACTTAATATGCGAGCTGCATGTAAATTTTATGGAATCATAAGATATCGCGCGCACTTTGAAGATGTCGATGCGCTTAATGTTTGGGATTTAGTTTCCTTATTGCGAACCTTCTTCGCGTCTTGTATAATGCAACAAAATAGAACTTGTAGTACGTTGAGAGGAGAAATAAATCCTAACCACAAAAGCGTTGCCATCTTAATTTCATTGGTTTTATGGATAACGATTTTGTACTCAACTGTACAATTTTTTTTTGTCCCATTCTTTACAACTTAGCGGTGAACCGCGTAAAATAATTGGCACAACAATCTTTCTGAATATATTTACTACCTACGTTAACAATCTTTTGAAAAGATTTGTTTTTTCGTAACTGTACTTTTTGGTCAAGTAACTCATTTCAACTTTTTTGTTCCATTTTTAATATTGAATTTAATTTAAAATAATAAACAACGTTTCAATGAATAAAATACATAAATAATAATTTAGGAATGTATGTAAAAATAATAGATTTTTTTAAATAATAAAAATAAAAGAGGCCAAGTATTTACCAGAGAAGTAAAGTATAAAAGAAATCTTAACTCTTAACTCTTAAGTGACTCTGACTTCTGAGGCTGAGTATATGACCGCAAACAGCTAAATTGGCGTGCGCCTAAGTTTGTTTACAACACAAGAAAGTGTACACCACACCGCTCGCGGTATATCCTACGTACATAATATACGAGATAACTTGGCGTTCAGAAAACGCGAAGATGATAATTGCTAAGGAAAAATACTTTAACGGATGCCTGAGCAAGAACAAGCCGATGCTGCATGTAATGTCTTATATGAAGCCAAACGACGATTATATATACGTCCCTACTCCCTTGTAGTAATACTCCTCCATCTTTTTTTTGTATAATTTGTTTTCTAATTTATACTGCGGAGTCCCTTCAAAACTATTAAATATAAATTAGAATATTGACAAAAAATCGTGGTTTGAGAATTCGTTCAATGAAATTGTTTAAAAGTATTCAAGCATTGTAATTAAAAAAATTAATTTTTACGTAGAATGTGGCGCCACCTATTAATAAATCTAATAAATTAAAAATTTATTAATTCGTTACAGATTATTTAAATACGTTTTATCATTTTAAAAAGTCCAAAATGCAACTTCGTTTTCAAAGTATTTTAAAAGCGCCTAAATTTATGCTTTAGCACATTTTCCGGCGTATTATTAATTTCAAAAACTTTCCCGCCATTTTACTTCGTTACATTCACCATACAATACTGATTACTTGGACAACGTGCGCCTGATTCCTCAGCGAAGAAAATATATACCAAAACATAAACAAGACACAAGCACAGCCACCGATTCAGGGAGGAGGAGGTGGAACTATGACGACCATGCTTGTTGGGTCATTGTACGACACATAACGCTTCGATCGCGCGTCTTATTGTGGAAATATATAATATCTTACAATATGCGAGTATACACGCAACGTATCCACCGCACAATATATAAGAAAAAGAGGCCGCGCAGTAAATGTGTTGAATATATCCAAAGTAATATACGGCACAGTGTTTACAAACTATTTTCTTTAATTACGCATTGTTGGAATGAATTATCTTAAATAAGTCCACTCAACCATTGGCATAGTTGTGGGCATTCCTGGGGTACTTACTTACCTGTACAATTGCGGCCGCATTGACTACTAAAATGAGGCATGGGTATGCCGAATAAAAAACACAAACAAATTAGTTGCTTCTGTTTGGATGAAAATTCCCTGCGATGTATTGCAATTACTTACTGGTGTACTCAATAATCCTATGGCTACGATAATTAATTCGATGTGGCTGCGGATATAGTTATTTTAATTCATTGGAATTTTTCTGCTTCAAGAAGCACAACGTTATGCGGCATAAGTGGTTAACTACCTAATTATATGATTATTGAAATAGCCCTTTTCCCATATAAATTCAAATTTAAAATCAATCTTTAACAAGATGGCTGAAATTTCTTTATTTTAAACACATGAATAAATTATTCCGCACGCTCCTCAAGGTGGAAATGTTTTTAAAAATATTTCCCGCCAAATTTTGCAATCGATCACGTCACACAAATTCGCAGTTTGTTTCGCGACTATAAATACATTATATACAATTTGCAATATGGAGAAGAATGTGTGTGCTACTCGCGATTCGCGAATTGAGCACGTTCAAACATGGAGAATTGTGATCAATCGCAAGGCAATCGTTTTCGCGATTCACAGTGTTCACCTTGAGAATTGGACACGCGAGAAATCAACGCATCATGAAACGTTGTGTACAGTATTTATGCAAGCGGCTTATTCTCTATATGCAAGTGTACTCATCGTACATCTTTAATAGTACTTTGGTGTAAGACTCTGGTTTCTTGTGTATTTTAGAAGCAATTTTTAACTTCAAACTCAGACTGCTTGGTTATACAGAAGCTGATTTGGTAATAGTACTTGTGAGTTGCAATAAATAATAACGCACACGTTGTATGCTTCTGAAATAAACGCGAGTCTACAGCGGAAACGTCTCTAATTTAGCTTCTTATTTAAAGTTCAGACTGCAGCGACCCTAAACCTTAATTTCTTTAATTAGAACTGTTCACTTTTATAAGCTACATTGGGGTGTGGTTATATTTAGAATTAACGCTGGATGTAACAAGTTACTGCATTTATTTTTAGCATTTAACGCCTCAATGATTAGAAAAGTATAATTTAAGGCGTTATTTTAAAATTCGTCTAAAAAACAATAATTTTAAAAGATTCTGGATTTGAAAAGAACATCATAATTACTTACGCTTAAGTGCACTTTTAATGGTGTATTTGTATTATGACATTATAAAGAAACACAATTATAATTCGAAACCAAATCAACCCCATTTTTTCACCTGTATAATTTTATTACCTACTCTTTCACGAACAATCTGACAAGTTTCTTAATGTAAAAAGAAACCAAAAAATCAACCCTTTTCATGCAGGTTATAAGATTGCATTACAACCTAATTTTTGCTTAACAAAAAACGAGTCGTACAAAAAAAAGGGTCATACAAAAAAGGGTAAATACTTTAATATGTTATTGTTGTCTTCATTGTCTTCAATTTTATTTGTTAAGTTGCACACTGAGAGCACCACTTAAGCAACAATAAGAGCTGCCACCTTAAAGGTTTAATTTGCTCCATATTTTGAATGGCAATTTTTTTGGCGGGAGATTTTTACAATGGCGCAAAATTAAGCCCAAAGGACATTAAGCCAAATCGCCACAATAGTATTATTATTATAAAGTTCTCGTATATTATTAAGATATTTCGTCAAAACGACAAAATTTAAGAGTACAATTATTTGTATTGTTGATATTACAAAAAAACAAACTGAAAATGCATTTTAAAAAGGTTTCAGAAAGCCTGCATACATTTTGTATTAAATTATCGAATGGACACACAAAGTACACAAAGAACGCGCAAAGTGTATACAAGACACTATACAAGTTACGTACAGTCAGTTAAAACACACGGAAAAAATAAAATCTCGCGCGCGCAGCTTCGGGTTCGATGATGATCTTTTCTCCACGCAAAGATGATGATGGTTGGAACTGGTTTCGCGTCGACATCGACTTTTTATTGAAACGCGCTTGCCTTATTTTATATTGCACACATACTCGTTGTTACAATAATAATATGTTGGAGCTACGTGTGTTAATGTTATGTTGTGCTGCAGCTCAGTTCAACCCTACACCATAATACGATGACGCTGTAGCATTGCTTTCGAATATATCGCCTATTTTTTTTTTTTTTTTTTGTATTCTTTAAGCTGTATCCTATAATTTTTTTTATTTATTAAACACACGCATACGAGTATTATTTCCACATGTATTAGTAAGTTATAATGCTTGTTCGTCGCGTTAATCTTGCTCCTATTATACTCACCGCGATTATTTGAGAAAGAAACCCCTTTTATGAAAAAAATAAATTCATATGAAAATACCAGAAAAGGGTCGTTAGCATGCTTGTATGTTGTTAGATGAATATAAAAATGCGCTGTTAAGAATAGTCTAACGATATCTCGATTTATACGATATACCTACTCGTAGCAAGCAATGTAGGATTCTGTGAACTGCACTATACGCCTGCGTGCAGTTCATGTGCATCGCGTCTTTTCATGGGACGCAGCGTAGCAACAAAGCAACTTCTATTATATGAACGTGATCCGTGGGGGCTGAGTCGTGTGTAATTTTAAAACTATTAACCTCACGCACATACATATGAGTATTAAGAGCGTCATCGATTGAAAATCCTTCTATATATGGTTCGATATTTTCAAAGTGTAATGCTTCTCAACATTTAAAATCATAAAAAAAAAACATGATAAAAGGGCAAACAAGGAAAGGCAAATTGAACACGTGCAACATAAATGCGCGTTTATGTTACGTACGCAGCATATATTTGATGATATTGAGTGTATTGTGATTTATCATTTCTGCAAACAACGCGGATTTGTTACAAAATAAGTATGTAGGTGTATGGCTGGGGCCTGTGTGGCACTCCTGCGATCATCATTTTGCCACAGCCTTAATCAGAACAAGCGTGTTGTATATATATAAAATTAACGATCATTTCCAAAGACCAGTAGCACGACAAACAAGCTTAAAACCGTGTTTTCTTGCAAGTCAAACCCTGTGCCCCACGTTGTTTGTTGCGTTGTTATGAAGCGCGTTTTTCTTCTTCAATTCTTATATATTTTAATATTGCTCTTTTTCACGTTTATTTTTCGGTTGTCTACCCATACATATTCGTCCGATTTGTTTTTTGTTGCTCTTGTTTTTATGTTGTTTTTTTTTTTTTTGTAACACTGCAGTGTGTTATGATATGGCTTGTCCTTGAGACAGGTTTTTTTTATTGTAAAAGATCATTTCGATTTTTTTTTTTATTGTTTGAGAAGCGCGTATAGTCTTGTCTGTGGTATTAAAAGTGCACAAACACTTTATTTGGGGTATAGTTATGTGCGTTAACAAACCGAATAAGAATATGTTGGTCAAATATAGTAACGTCGAGTTTATTATTAAGAAGAAGAATTAACGAATATCGCGTATTCCTTCCTTAACACAATTGTCTGGAAACAACAACAAAAAAAAAAACATTTGCTTAAACACTTAACACATTTCTGACCTGATTTCATATTGTAGTGAAATGGATATTTCATGTAAATATAGGTTTTATTTATCAATTAGAGTCTGTAATTTGTTGTAAAAATTCTTTCCCATTGATATTTCAAAACAATGCACTTTTGTTTAGCGTCTCATTGTGTTAAAATGTTAATAAAATCAGTTACACTGCTAAATAGGGAAATATTTATGCGCTTTTTAAACAATCTTCTAATTATGTTAGGGCATTATTTTATTCAACACACAAAAAGCGCATTGTTGTCTTCATTATAACTGCAATAAAAATACAAAGTAAAAAAAAAATTCGTTTTCATTTCGAATACATATTATACAATTTTATTTATTTCTTGCACAGGTATTCCAATATTTGATATATTATGAAGGGAATGAGGGAAGGATTAATGATGTACACAATGACATTGCGATAAACTAATCTTTTTGAAAAGTCTTTAAATTCATAATGCTCCACGTCGTGAATAAACATTATTACAATTAATTATTATTTATTTATTTAATGCATAATATGAAGGACAAACATTGACGCTATTGTTATTTGTATTTTTTTTTTCAAAAATTTTTATGTCAACTTAATGACGTTTTCAACAATTTCTGTGATAGTCATGTTTGTCCAGCATATTTTATGCAAACTACATACATAAATCTAAATACAAAACAATTTTTTACACATATGAAATATTATATTATAATATATTTATTTGTACAAAATATTTTCAATTTAATTTAAAAACTCAGAAGTTTCCAATGATTAATAATTTAATTTTAAATTAAAATTGTTCTTAATTATTAAATAAACATAATAAAAATTAATATCACAAAATTGAACGAAATGTGGGATGTGCTTTTTAACTTGCTGTTAGGGCAACCTTAAGGTGGGATTTTTTTTCCGACTAAATTACACGCATGCAATGGTAGTTTTTGTTTTATACTTTCAAATGAACTTAAATACTTTTTGTTGAAAATTTAATTTTAAGTGAGTGGTTTTAACTATGTATTTAAGATACCATGCGGTTGATTTATTTCCGGGTTGTGGTCTCAAAATAGTTTCCAATAATTTTGACTGATAATGGTGGCATTCTATTCTCTTTATTCTCTTTCACCGTCAATTTTATATGTAATACAACAAAAACGATAATCTAATTCGTAATGTCTGTGAGTGAGGAATTATTACCGTTATTTTGACCGTCATTCAAATCAAAATAATTGATACAAAATTTGTAAAACCTTAAAAAATAATAAGCCACGTTATCTCAGCTGTCAAAACAATTTGATATTGAAGTGGACGTTGTATAAGAGCCAATATTTATACTTTCACATTCATTTTAATCAATAAAGAAACATTGAATTTTATTAAACCATTGCACGGTGTTTCAAAAACATCCTTCGTCCTACATACGAACGTAAAATTACTAACAATTATATACCACATCGAACAGTCTTACTCCCATATTAGCACGACATTTTTACATAGAATAGAGCACATCCCGCATCCATATTACTTTTGAGATCAATTTGAAAATACAGTAATAATTGAAGATTTTGGAAAAAAAAATTTAGAATTTCTTGATTTATAATTGTTTTTTTTAAATAAACTACTTTACCTGATTATACTTTTTATTATTATGTTGCTAATTAAAATTTGTGTAAATATTTTGGTTCAGCCTGTCGAAATTTTTGTTGTTTCATTTAATATTTTTAACTGTTTAAAATTGTGACAATGATTTGAATTTAATTTCCGGTCCGATCTGTGTGTTTAATAATTTCTATATTGCATGTTTTGAAATTAATTATTAATTACGTTATTATAGTTACTGTCATTTGGCAATGTACTAACTATAAGAAGCCCTTGAAAATGCAATAAAACATTAAAAATATAGCTATATAAGTGATTACGATGCGTGCAGCCATCAGTCTGTCAACAATGAGCAATTAGTTAAATTTTTTTTGTCATGATAGGGGACGACCATCTTGGAGGAGATAAGTGCGGTAATGATGCGCTTAGAAATGATGAAGTAACGATGGTCCTATGTTGTAATTTGATGTTGCTTTGATGAGTGTCTTGTCTAGTGTAGTATAGAGTTGTTGTAATTTTGTTTGTTTGTAGAATTTAATCTAATAAAGCCCACTATTGGACCAATTTCATCGTGCATATCTGGAAGAAAATAGAAAAAAATAAATCATTAATACATATTTCATTTCATTGAACAAAAACAGCATGCAACATAATTATTACAAATAAATGAGAATATAGATAAAAGTACAGTCAATGACCACCTATCAGTATAAATTCGATTATTTTTGTACTTAATGCTGCATTTATCAATCTTTATTCATATACTAAATACAATAATGTACACTTAAGTATGTGTTTATAATTAAAACAACAAAAATAGAAAAAAAAACATAACCTTTTGCGCGATAGCATTGAATTTTTCTACAATAATATATTTGCGATAAGAAACGCACGAGTGCACGGTCATTGTGTTCAAGGTCAACTTTTATTAATGCAAAAACACGAATGCAATTTTCAAAGCTAGATAACAAGTTAAGTTGTTAAATGTTTAAGTGTGTTTTTGATTACTACTTAAATAAAAACAAAATATCAACGCATCATACGATTACATTTTGAATTAGATTATCGCGGCAATGAATTGCGTGTGTATTGTTTTTTAATATTCAATCAATAAAACCATTTATTATAATTAATTGCAACACTCATTTGCATTTTAAATGCTGCACGAAAAAAAATTGAAACCACAAAGCTTAAGTATTTATATTAAGCGCAATATGCTAACTGTATTAAACTGGCTGAATTGGCAGGAAATGAAAATGAGGTCGACTCAACTATTTATAGTGAAATGCACTTCTTCAGAGGATGCAGATTATTTAAAATGCAAACTGCATACCTACTTAATTTTCAATCCATGAATTTTAAAATATATGGGCGGGTATTCAACTTACAACTTCCCTCAATTAAAATAGGATCTCCATTGTGTTTAAAATTGTGTGAGACAAAAGATTGTTTTCTTCGAGCAAATATTATTCTCGAGTCTTATCATTTTATCTTAAAATAATCTTATCATTTTAATTGTAATTACAAAGCGACATTGCTTTACACCACCAGAGTTTCCCTTCAAAACAATAGCCTCACGATTAAATTGAAATGAAACGTGGTTTACAAGAAGATGCATTTTTAAAAATGTATTTTCATATTCAATATTTACAACAAGAACAATGTCTGTGTTTTAAAATGAAATTGGGTTCACAGGCGACAATTGAGATTATGAAAAAAAGTGGCATTTTGTAACGCTTGAATTGAGGACAACAAGTTTCATCTTCAACATGGTCAGTTACATTAAAAATGAACATGTGCGATATGAATTATTATTATTATATATTATGGCTACTACATGGGGAACAATCATTCACATAAAGCGATTCAAAATGATCGTCGTACATAATATTGCAGGGTAACAAACAAATTTGGCTGCAATTGACGTTGGAATTTTGCACTCATACAACTATTTATGTGCGAAATATTAAGAAAGTGCGCCAAAGACAGTTGAAAGCAACCTGTTTTTTATTTTTTTTGCTATCATTTTGGCAACACTCCATTTGAATTTGCATCAGAATGTGCGTTGGAAGATGGTTGGAAGCATTCAAAGAGGATTTACATACTTTTCAAGAACATCTGTCTTATTTCGAATTGGGATTTCTTCTTTGCAGGATTTTTGTTTTAAAAATCGTAATGTTTAAAATTAAATGTAAATTCAACGGTTGGCAAAATATTTTAAATCTATATCAATAAATTACCTTCTTAATGCAGGTAAATAACCGAATGTGACATATTTTTTGTTTACATTTTTGAGTGTGTGTGGACAAAGTGTCTTTACGGAAATTAATAAACAGAATGCTGAAAAATGGGTCAATTGACGGCGGAGAAACTGACGAGTCAACAATGAATTCATTAAGTCAACATTCCAATTGGATTGATGGCTTGGCTTAACGTTTTTTTTTTTATTTATAATGTAAATCGTACTTTACTAAGTCGATTCCTACTTTAATATTATATTAAAACGAATAAAGCCTTAAGTACTTTTTCTGAAAAACCACTCTAACATATCGTAGGTACTTAAAAGATAAAAATACGACAAACTAATGGCCGCCATGACGTATCATTATTTTTTTTATTTAATCCCTCCAACATACACTGATAATATTTAATTTACATCTATTATTGTCGAATGCCCAAGAACCTCGTGGCGTCGCGTCGCGTCACCTCGTGCTGATATAATTCCCACTTTAATTCAAAAACTGAGGTGCTTACAAGTTACAACACTCTAAAAAATACATTCTGACGTCGTAGCCTATTGAATTTTTTTCAATTCACAATTTTAAACCAACAACAATACATACAAGTATTTGCAAATAAAAAAATTATTATAATATGAGACGTGAAAAAAACACACGTTCTTGAATATTGCGTCATGCGTAAAAATATAATAAACACAACATACGGTATTTACAAACGGCAAAAAAGAGATAACAGTACAATGCTTAAGAAATGGCGTTCATAATAAACAAAATAATATAACCTAAGCTAATAATAGTGTGCGTAATGGGTGCGAGCCGCGTTCGCGAATTGCCGCGACCACGCGGATTTGCTGTTTCAAAATATTTATAAATTGAAAACAACATTTTTTGTTTCCCGCCATATTTGCTAAAAACTTATAGTATTGACGAAAATTGATAAATACATTCGGAAATTTGATACCAATATGTTCCCAATCAATGATTTGCTACGTACACGTAGCATAACATTTTTAAGTCATGTGAGTTGCGGTTTATATGATTGTACGTTTCATTTGCGCAATATGTACTTAAGTCGCGCACTTAACTTAGTACAAGTACGTGCCTTACTTTTGCTCCAATTTAAAAATCATTTCTATATTAATTAATGTGCACCAATACAGTGGAAAATTTTTCTGCAATTTCAAGTAATTCAATTGGTTGCATTTTCTTTTTGATTACACAACTGTCTGTCACAGTTATACCTTGTTGTTCGCACATTACGTGCAGTTAAATAAATAATAATTAATAATAGCATTGAAATTGAATTACTTAATTAATAAGCGATTATATTGAAACCACAATAAAATCATATTGTGTTCCCGCTCATTCTAAATGTGTGCGTTTTTTGTTAATTTTTTTGTTTGTTTGTTTAAAAACGATTCAACCACACATTACGTATTGCGCATTTTAAATTTATATGGCGCATCAAATGTGCAAATTGCAATATGCATACAAATTTAAATAATAGACAGATGATTTTATACGATTAATTTATTATACAAATACGCGTGCATTCACATTATGGAGGGAACCGCATTGTGTACGTTTTGATACGCGACAGAGTGTCTAATTTGGGAATAGTGGAACATTTTCACAAATTTCGTGGGTTGAAAATACAATTGGTTTAGGTGTTTTAAATGCATTTAAATGCAAGTACATCATTAAATGTAATCGATTATTTAGGTTGACTAAGATTTTTCTAAATTTAAACATTTAAAATAAAATTTTACTACAAAATGCAGTTTAAGTTGAAAATATTTATTTTTAAAAATCATCAAAAAAGCCTAACAATTTTTAAGACATTAAATAAAATACTTAAGTCATCTTTAATCAACTTAACATAAGTCAAATAACTTTAAGTCGAAATCAATAATTATTATTGAACTATCTTCTCTGCAGAATAATTTTTTTTTCAAATTTAAATTCAAAATGGGGACACGCTGTCCTTAAATTTAAATTGATTTTTAAATTTAAGAATAGAATTTATTGTGCGAATTGCAAATATTTGCAGAAGATGCACTTTAAAATAATGGCTTTAAGATAATCTACACACATTATCATAAATGAATAAAAATGAAGTAAATATTGAAACGAAAAGCAAGCAACATAATGTGGCACATATTTTTATTGTGACCTTTCTAAATGTCATAATTACGTAAAGGCGCATATTTATTTGACAATATACGACATGTGTAATTTGACACACATATGGTCACATAATTACTATATTAACGTACATTGTAAAAGATTATGCGCAATTGATTTAATCAAACTCAATTAAAAAAAAATCTTTGTACTTATTTTTATTTATTTTTTTAAATAAAAGGCTGGGCATGAGGGATTGGGAATAATAATATATTAATAATTCAAGAATATTCAGTATTTTATGTTTACATATACATATATTTATGTACTATTTGTCAAAAGGTCATAAACTTGTTTCATTCAATTAGGGGGGAATTGCGCACAAAATGTTTAGAAGGGATATATCAGCGCACTGCGCATTTAAGTACCTACATACATTGCATGTATGCAACATTAAAGTGCATACAAAAATATGTGGATTATGACTCTCGTTAAAACCCACAGCAAAATTTAAAGCTTCCTATATACCAAAATGGTTGACAAAAGTGAAATGAACGACGTAACTTATGTACATTAATTTAATATAAGGGCTGATTATTACACAATACCGAGTGGTTTTACTGCATTGCATTAATGAAATTGTGATACTGCACAGAGAGTAGTGTGGTGGGGTTCATTTTCAATGAGCACAAACTATAATGCAGCATATGGGTACAATAAATGCTTTTTATTTGAAGTACACGCATAAATTAAATGAGAACTTATACTAGGTTGTAAACAAATATGACACACACGTGCGATAATAATGCTAACATATGTGTGATCAATGATTCGGATTTTATATTTTTTATTCAATCTTTTGTTGTAATAATTTATAATAAAAAATTGAAACTCGACTTAATGTTCTTTGGGCAATAAAATAGTTTTATGTGATTTCATTTTTAACACATTACATTTTTATTAATAAGGGATTCTTTTTATATCAAAATTTCGGGGTGTTATCAATTATTTAAAAATAGTTTTCAAAGCATTTTTATTTATTTTGTAAATATATTTTAAATTGTGCATTGTCATTTTATTTCACAAAAGAATAAGAAGTTGTTACTCAGTGAATTGTAAAGATTAAGGACGCATAAATTCGTTGCACTTTTGACTACTTTCGATTTTATATTGTTTCTTGTTTGAGTGATTGTAACAAATTTATTGGCGCCAAATTCGAAATGCTATTTTTCCTTAAATTAATACTTGGAATGTTTCGAAAATTTTAGTCATATTATTCTAGGTACGAATATTTCATAAACCCTTAATTAATTCTCGTAATTGGAAATCAATAATTAAAATAACTTTTAACTGACAACTAAAAACAAAAAAAAAACAATAAACTTACCACACACAAAAGCTTTTGAATTTTATAATTGATAATAGTAATTGTGAAATGCAAATTGCGTTCACATATTTCCATCCTTAGGACATCCACTCTTAGCTCTTGTTGCAAATGGCATCACCAGACTTAAACAGAATCGTTTTGATGTGACTATTTGGTTCACAATTTTCAATGGGTTTCGCCACTCTATTCACTTCACCAATCACTTTGTATCGCATGCTAAAGGCCTTTGTTCTATCCTCAGTGAGTTGTCGCAACAGTTTGCTAGTCTCACCTGGGACTGGTGCACCAAATAAATTGCATCTACTGATGCGATTTTTTGCTGGCGACAACTCTTTGCGTTTCAATACTTTTTCCTTCAGTTCTTCCTCACGCATATTTGCCGGGTATGTCATTTTTTTTTTTAATTCTTTCCTTTCTACTCGCAACTTATTGTATATTCAAAATTTTCAAATTCAGTTCACATAGACAAATGATTTTCATCAATTTGTGTGGTCATTTATACATTCACTGAAATAATTGTTTTATATTTTTATTTTATAACACACCGCATTTAATATTATTTCACTATTATGCACTAAAATAGATTTCTTTTCTATTGTTATATTTCTCCATTCAAAGGTTATTTCAAGTTTATTAAACACTTGTATGTATTTTGATTGCATACACGGGCCAGGCTTTATATAATTGTAACGAATGGATATATTAGCTGGAGAAAATCTCGCTCAAAATATATTATCGAAAATAAACACTCAAATATAGGTCTTACTCCGAACACATTTAACTCAATACTATTTTAAAATTCAACTTTCCTGTTTGAGATTGAGACTTGAGTTGAGATTTCAGAAATACATATATATATAATCTGAATGGGGTGCGCATCATATAAATTAATCAGCCATCAGTGCATTTTAATGGGGTGCCGCTTTTGAATTGAGTATGGCTGCCAGTGCTGTCGTATTTTATTTTTTGACTCGACAAGTAGTTCTTAAGACACGCAGTGACAAGAACCAGACACTAAAAACGGTGTCATATTCAGTTTACTAATTTGAAAAAGAGCCCGTTTTGGTGTCATAATTTAAAATGTCATACAATTAATTTTGACAGCATTTTGAAGGCAGAACTTTGACAGAATAGACTTGAGACGTCATCCACCTACAAATTGTTTAATGTTTTCATGACATGACACTGACAGCAACGATTTTTTGCGCAGTCTGTCTGTTTTTTGTAACCAGCCCGTTTTTATAGAACTGCATATAAATATTTTGGGCTCCAATTTCTATTCAGTTCTGTTTCAGTTCTTTGTCACTAGAAGCCTCTAAAAAAAAATCATGTAAACAAATTGTTTTCTATCATTTTCTACAGCTTATTCCAAACCAATTTTATATTTTGCATTTACTTTTAAATGGTTAATGGCTCATTAATTAATTTTTTAATTATGTCTTTCAATATTCTAATTTCAATAAAAATAATGGAAATGCAATAATAAACCGACAGCCCTGAGTTCATTCAAATTTGCTGGGCGGCCATATTGCACTTCCATATTTTTTAAAATTACATTATATATAGCTCCATTTTGTTTGCATGTGTATGGGTTTGCCGCCAATTTGAAAATCGTGGTGAAAATCTTTTGTTATGCAATTTATTTTTAATAATTGTTTTTATTAAATTATTGCAATAAAAAATGTTTCTTAGAATAATATTTTAAAATTGTGTTTTTTGTTTGCAATAAACATTTATTTATTATTAAAATGCAGAATATGACTTAAGTGAAATTTAATTTAAATCGCTTTAATGCATATACGACCAGATTTTATTGCAGTTTTTGACTGTGTGAATTTTAATATGTTTAAAATTTTAATTTTAATAAAAACAGACTCCAAATGTTGCTCCAAATTTCACGTATTTGTCATTATGCTGATTTTTAATCTCCACAAATTTTTATATTGCAGGCTGCACCATGTCAAAAGAGTATTAATTTGTTCATTATGCAAGTCACGTTATTCCTTTAATACGCATGCTTTTTTGTGATGAATTTTAGAAACTAAACATCACCTAAATAACATGATTTATGCTTTAATATTATGCTCTCAATGCGCGCCAAAAGTGTGCCGCTGCCAACCTCATATGCAAAAGAAAACCGACACAATATCCGTTTTGTTTCATTTTACTTTCACATCAAATTGACTAAACATAAATAATACTTAAGATTCGAGACAGATGTGGGTAGCAACAAAACCTAAATTCATGTTATATTCCAAAATCCAGATGTTAATGCGAAAGGATTCATTTCATGTCCCTTTTGATGTGGTGTTTACGCTGGTGTTGATTTCAGAATGACTTTACATAAAATGCATGTAATTGTTGTAACCGAATGCACACACTGTAACACTTTTATGTTAATCATTCAAAAATTGCAAATTGCAAAACATTTGTTTTAATTGCATTGAAATATTAATTCCCTGTGATTCCCTATTGCAAAATTTTTGGCGCCAAAACTGTAAATCCGTTCAATCATCTGAGGCTGAAAGGACATTGTATACGAAAATTCATTTCCTTGCACGGTATCTTAATTCTTAACAACCATTCCCAAGGGGGCCAAGATGCTGCATGTGAATTTTTATTATGACAATATAAACTGAGGTCGAAACTTCTTAAATAAAGAATAAGGGATGAGGAACAATACAAATAAGATCCTTACTATATAATATAAATAAAGGTCACATGCTGCCTTGGGGTATACCTGTTATAAAATGCAAGTGGCATCTTATTCTACACAGGCATTCAACTGAAAGGTGCATAAGATGGTGAACTTAAAGGGTCTTTTTCATCCCCTTTTACGAAAATGTAGTGCAAATGCGAAAGAGGCGCGAAACTTGTTTGTATGTACGGTTTTTTGAGCGGGAGTTTGGTTTTTAAAAGGATCATGCATCAGAGATTTAGGATCCTTGATTTTAAAATGGTATAATTTGACTTTTGTGGTTGAAACAATCAACGCTTTTAACATTTAGTTAATTAATTATTTTATAATTGTTTTAAAAGAAATTGCGGGCAATTTCATCTTTGAAACATTATTAGAATTGTAAATAATTAAAATCATTTTTTTATTATTCACAGTATTGCGCAATAATTATCACGATTTAGCACATTTTTGTGTTGTACATTTAAAATCCCTGACCATCTGCTTCTGAAAAACGTGATAAAAAAATACAAGCGGTCATCCCTTCTGTTCCGTCTGCATTATATACGAGACGGCATCCAATATGCATTTGCTTTTAAGGTTTAAAATGCAGGTTGTTTACCTTTTTCCCTCATCCATTTCGACCAAATATAAACCAGCTTTATTTACGAAATCCCGCCAAAATTTGCGCGTCTCAACTCTCAGCCAGCCGCACATTATACTTACTCCTTGCACATAACAAGGGTAGAAAACCCGATTTACAATATAAAAATAGGCACGATCCGCAGCTACTTAGGTAGACCCGAATATAGGGGATGAATTTGAAATGAAACTGCACTATGTTGAACAATAAATTTGAATGTTTAGAATTTAGGATGCAAACCCTCACTGCATACTGCATAGTGTACGTGAATGAATGTGCAATGGATCCCTTTATGGACGCGTGCATCTGCGTTTTTGGTAAGGGATGGAACAAATTGAAATTGAATTTCGTGGCTTAATGTGCATTGTACAAGGAGTTAAGAGGGGAAGAAATAATAAGGATTTAGGGTTAAATTAAAGTGCATTAAATATTTGTTGAACATTTTATACATCTTAATTATTGAATTGCAATTACCTAAAGATGTCACCAAAAAGAAACTTTTTCTTAAACATTTTTTCTTAAAATACAATTAATCCCCAAATTAAAATTTAAATGTCACTTTTCTTTGTAACTTAATATAATTGTAGCTGTCGTTCTAAAAATCCCTTACACTTTAATTAAATGAGTGCAATAAATTCTAAGTCAAACTTCATATTTCATGATTCATCCTCAGTCGGCTTATTTCATTGATCTTAATCCTTGTAGAATTACACATAATGCGCCTTAATTATTACATGCAATTGTCTACATGCGTTATTACAGAGCAACGTCATTCTAAGGTCTTTTTCTATACACTGAAATCAAGTTGAAGCCACAAAATGCACAAACGTACGTACTTACATCTTAACATGCAATACGCTTCTTCATTCAGTGACCGTGACGAAATCATTATGATTATAATGATTATATTGGCATTTCTAGCTGAGATTGTTTTTTCCCGCAGACCGTGACGAAAATGTGCGCGACGACGACTGTGTGGTGTTCAGACTTCAGTGTTGTACATTTTCATCACTATAGTTAGCTCAGTCAAAGAAATGCCCGGTGCATCTGCTGAATGGCATGGATGGCATGGATGGCGGGGGGAAGCCAACACACGTTGGATATTCATATGAAAACAAGATGTCTGTACAAGACTTTAACTGATTACGATTTAAAATATTCTGCTGTTTAATTTTAACCGATTTATACATTGTGAGATTTAATTTTTCGTTTTAATTCATGACCGTCGTGGGAACTTTTCGCACGATCATTTAAAAAATTAAAGATTTATACAGGTATGCAGACAACACAATATGATGTTATTTGAAGTAAAAGTATAGTGGTACCATAAATCGAATTTATGGGCACATCGATAATAATGGGATTTAATTCGAAAGGCTTAAGGAATAACAGCTTTATTAAAATGGGGGGAAAAAAATCGTTTTCTTTAAACTTTAATTGCGTTAAATGCGAAGACAATTGTGTTGATTGATTTTGGTTGCATGTCCAATGCGGGTCTGATGAATTTGTCAATATAGAATTTAGAAGTCCCTAAAATTACAAGATTTTTATTTATCGTAATTAAATTGAAATTAAAAAAGGAGGAATTTAATTTAAAGAACAATTATTATTTAAGCTATCTGTTATTAAGTACTTTCATTTAATGCAATTAAAGTGCTAAAATGAATAGCTTTTGTCTCGTCTCAACGCAGACACACATTTTCCAACAACAAAAAACAATTCTTGCCGCCTATTCCAATTTCACACTCCACATTGCACACAAAAGATCAAAGATCGCACATGTAAATATGAAATTCCTAAAATAGACTCGATTTAATTCAAGCTCGTTTCTTTGTTCCTCACACCGCTATACTCAACACAATGAAAATTGTTGGGCATTGCACTCAATAAAATTTGCCCCAACTAATATAATGCAAAAAGATTTGCTTACAAAACGATAAAAATGTGAATAAAAACAACTGCATCAGAATATGCACCTTTTCACCCCTGCAGTTTTTACAAAATTTACTATAAATACAGCTCGTGTTCTTATCACAAATTGCACATGCCTCTGAAATGCAGTTTTCTTTTATTAATTGTGAATATAAAACACAATTGCAGTCAAACGCCCGCATGTGCTTTTCTTATCCCAGTGCACCCACTGTGTCAACTAGTCATTTACTTCCGAACCATTTCCTCAATGTGGAAACTCATAAATGTAGTGCTGTTTTATTGTTATCAATTTATTTACTTTAAAACTTACAGCTTTTCTTGCACAACATACGAAATGACTGTTTTATTGTTCCTTTACTTTAGTGCACACGTAAGATTACAAGTAAATTTCCCGCAAAGTGCTCTTCCGGTGAGTTCAATAGACAAAATGCAGCAATCATTGTTTTGTTGTTATCTTATTTTGGCTATAATATGCACTTACATTGTCAATTATGCGTCACAGGGGTGCTTTTATTTTCTTCAGTTAATATTGCGTTTATGTTTTAAGAAATGCTGACAAATTGTTAGGGTGTGTCAATTATTATGCTGTTGTGTAAGCCTCATTGGATGTAAGCCATATAAGAAAAGATAGCCTCTGATTGTTTGTATAATTTTAGTGTACATTAAAGACAGTTTGTCGGAATTTTATGAATCATTTTCTTCCCAGCTAATTTTTTTGTTGACAGAATGCGAGTCATTTAAGTGATAAGATTTTCATTGAATATTTTTTTATCTGTACTTTTAAAAATAAAATGGCAAGAATTTGTGGAACACTTCTCCTCAAGAACTTAATTGTCATTCCGCAGTAGTTTGATTCAATGCACAGTATTATTTTGTTTTTACAAAAGTGAATTGTGTGAATCGGTCTCCTATTGTCCGTTGCGTAGACTGCAGGCGACTTTTAGACACGCGAACGAAATCGATTTCTAAAAGTGTACAATTTGTGTTTGTTTTAACGATGTTGACACTTTGCCGGTTAAATTTTTCGGGTTTTCTTTGCGAATGATCAATGGCATGATTATGAAGAACACAACAAAAAAATCTCCATGCAAATCGGACACACTTCTCCCTGCGATGTAGTTTTTATTTAAGTCAACTGAGTAATAATGTGAAATATTTCATGGATTTACATTTATTAATTAACACTTTTGGACTTAAATAAAATCTAAAATTTCATAAACATTCAATCAATTTTCTTTTTAAAATAAAAAACCTATATTAAATATTATTTTAATAAATTACGCTTAAAAATTATTGCTAAAATTTTAAAGTGCGCTTCAGGCTAAGAAAAGTACATTTAAAAATAAATTAATCAATTAAATTCAACTCAATTCATCGGCCCTATTTATGGTCCAGCTAAAAATTTGGATATTTTGAGTTTTCTCTCTGCAGTATTCTGCACTTAAATTCAAAAACATCTAACTCACCCCAATTTGACTTAAGCAATAATTTATTGAACACCCATAAATGTTCTGCAAATTAAAACTCCCTCAATCATTATAAAACAAGCAACATTTCCATCCATAAATGATTCCGACTCGCACTATATGCGCCTTTGTGCAACAATCCATGCGCCATAAATGCCAACCATATGCTACTGAATTGTGTAAAAACTTGAAATGCAATTTACTTACACGCACCAATCTGCCTCCCTCGCTGCACATGTGCATTTTACTTCATATACACTATATACTCTTATACTTATTTAAAACTGCATCATTCATCAACTGCAGCATTATGCACGTTCTTGTGATTCTTGGGAATATACCCCCACGTGCCATACTGCCAACAGATCGCATAATATGGAAGAAAAACGCAGTAGCACGACCGTTTAATCATGTTATATACATATGTTAAATTAAAATGCATCCAGACGGCAAATGGATATGCATACAAGCATGGATGGCTGTTATTAAATGTCTAACAATAAACTTGGAGTATGTGTTTGCCGAAGATAACGCAGCAGTGTATGGTGTTGATGTACAATAAATGCAACACACGCAGACACAGTGCGGGAGATGCATAAGTCATCAACTTGAATAACACATATTGTGCTATTTATTATCTCACACTAATTTATTAATTTAATATTTCCTCTCATGGAAGGATTTTTAAGTTTAGAATGCGCTACAATGTATTTGTGTCGTCATGTGTGGACTTGAAAAATGGGGAGACACTGAAATTATCAGCAATGCGATGTGGAATGAGTCATTTAAGTGAATTAATTATGGTTTGAATTTGAAATGCATTAATTATAATTATTATTCGAAAACGGGAATGAAAATAAAATGATTTTATTTAAAAATAGACAGACAAAACAAATAAAAAAAAAGCAGTTGCATTATGTACCCAGAAAAACGTCTGCTTCCGGTTGATCTCTCCCTAAATAATTAAACACACAAAAATTGTTTAAACGATCCATTTCCATGTTGCAATATTTTGATGTCGCATGTTACTTTTACCTTTCAGTTCTAATATCCAAACATTTTCATTGTAGGTGATGAAAGCTCCTAGTTAGTCGACATTAGCACAGCTGACACTATACAACACCGTCTGCCCCGGACACCAACGTTCATAGGTCGTGGCACTCTTGAGTCTCGAAGCAAACAACGCACTCAACTTGAAGTAATCTTCCCAAAATGGTTAATGCTCCGTTGTTAATGGAAACATAATACTCAAGTACCTAATGTAAAATTTGTTTAATTTCAGATATTATAACCTTGCAACGATGTCGTCGATTATGGCATGAGCATGCGCTAAAGGCTATAAGGGAAATCCAATGTCGCATATGTCACTCGTGTCCATTCATGAAGAAAATTCATCGGCTTGCAGCTAATTGTGTGGCAAATGATGATGAAGCCGTACACACGTGAATTGTGAGCACTCACCAACTACACATTGGGTCAACAAATACATGTTTTTCCAATGAATGGAAATGCCCAGGCTCAGGTATTTGGGACACCAGTGGTGATTTTTGCATTGTGTGCATTGACATGAAAGGGTTGCTCCATCTAATATTTAATGTATGGTTGCAGGCTGTAAATTTGAATGACAACATTGTTGCAGAGCTACAAAGGTCTGAAATTCAAGGATTCAAAGTAGAAAAACTATTCAATTTTTCTTACAAATAAAATCAGCTGGTGATTGAATAAACTTTTTAAAGGTGAGAAATCTTAAATGGTCACTAAAAAATAATATGAGTGGTTCGTAGATTGATAATTCTTTATCTGAAGGAAAACGTATTAAGATGTTAAACTAATTTTTCCGAATTATTTTTACTCATTTAAAATTTATTGAATAAAACCTTTAAAGGATATTCAAGGTTCTCATCAATTAATCATACGGGCCTAAAATAATATTTAACAATTGAAATATTTAACGGAAACGCTCCTTTTTACGTAATCAATTAAATTATTAACATATGCTCCAGCTTAAACAGCTCCTTTGATTTTTGAACGACTTCCTTTTCCTTTCTACTTTAAAATAGGGGAAAATTAATTTAAATCTATTTTCCTTTTCTGTTTCTTTAAAGTCTCCATAATTTCTCTGTAAGGAAACTAAATGCGCACTCATTTAAGGGACTTTGATGTGGTAACCAAAAATAAACAAAATCATCCCCCACATTATGACAAACGTTATGATAGTTAACATGAAAAATACGATTACATAGTTATTATAATAAAGGAGTGATGCGTAACGCGCACAGCAGTTCTGGGAAACGCAAACATTACAAACTATAATGATTTAGTTAGTCAAATATGAGCGATATGTCAAGCCCACCACTGATTTCTATGAGCTTCCTCGTGTCACTCAGCTGCAACCAAAATTTTGAGCAATTTAAAATTTTGTGTTTAGACAATTTCAACATAATTGGAACACAACTCAGATTGACATTGAAAAATACCACACTTGCATGAACTCTGATGCGGTACCGCCTCCATTGTGTAATAGTCCCATATAAATGTGAAACTATGTTGTAGAGAAGCATTTCCACGGAAATGACAATCACATAGTCCGAAGAATGTGTTCATTTCTATACAACAAAGAACTATCCGCGCTGTGATTTCCAAATCCAAATTCATTTAGTTCGCTCCCACGAATTAACTAATGTTGCTATTTTTCCACAATTGTTTTCAACAATCAAACCAGAACTGCCATGCCATGGAATTGTTGTATTTTAAAATGTCTTCTGACTTCCCAGCCACTCACACACAATTTGAAAAAAATATATTTAATGGTCTTAAATCTTAATGCCGTGAGTAATTAAGTATTAGATTTATTTCAAAAGAATTTAATTTATTTACATTTTATGGCTATTAAATCAAATTACGACTAAGGTAAAAAAAAAAACAAAAAAACAAAATCAGACTTGAGCATTTGCAGCATAGAAAACAATGCGCTTAGTTTTTCTGCAATAATAATAAACAGACACCGTGACAGCCACCAGCAGAAGAGTTGCAGCACTTCCACATGAGATCATTACAATGTCATTTTGTATTGTTGAAATTTCCTGATTTATTTTAGCAGTCATTTGTTGATTATCCTCCTCAATGCGATGGGCTAGCGCACTGCCCATACCGCCCGCATCCATTTCATCGCTGTTTTCAATCGTAGCAAACGTACTACGCGACTCAATAATGCCATCATTCTGCTCCATATCTGCACGAAAGGAACCAATGACTCGGTTTATTTCAGCAGTCACCTCAGCTGTCTCAACAATAGTTCGTAAAAGATCTTCACTAACTTCTTCATCATCTGAAATTACTTTTGTTTCAAATGGTGGCTGATTTGTTGGAAGTACCATAGTGTTGACAACAATAGGCTGCAATGTGGGAATTGATTCAAGCTGTTGTGTCTTTATTGGTGTGATTGCTTCAGATATTTGGATTGAGGAATCTTTTTCTAGTGCAACTGAATGTACGGTCGGAAATGATGGTAACTTTGCATCCGAATCTAATTTTGTAGAAATTACAGAGTCAGTAAATAATGGAGCATCCGGAATGCGTTCCTTGATTGGTACGACTGTAGATGTGGTTGAAAAGCTGGCGTCCTCCATGTGTTGCAATGATTCCACTGAAACATCTAAAATTTTGGCTTCATTCTCAATATCGGTGATAGTCTCGTGTTGTTGCAAATTAAGTTGACGACCATGTTCGTTTGATCGGATTGGAACATTAATATCAGACAAGTCAAATTCTTGTGTCACTTTTGATGGGAATGGATGCCCAATAATTGAATCCAAATTAACGGCGTTTTTTCGAATTTCATAGGATGTTCCAAGGATCCTTGTGGCTTCAATTTCTAATTTTTTTTCTGTACTTATTTGGTCGGGAAAATATATTCTTGTGGGGGCATCATTGTGATGAGGTGTTGGTGTTGTCATCTTCTTTTTGACTTCAACTGTTGTTAAAGTTTCTTCCAAAATGTTTATTGAAATCTCGTGTTCTTGTTTATGAACATTATCAGTTGCTGGTAATTGACAAGGGAAAGTTATTGCAGGATTGATTGGTATACTTTTCTCAGTCAACACAACAGTGTTAGGGTTTTCAACTTTTGAGGTATCTTCATATTGAACTTTAGTTTCTTGTACCGGCTTAACAAATTGAGGAATTGCTGGTTCCTCTGGACCAGTCATTATTCTGATTTCAATATTTTCCAATTCAATATCTTCAATGATATTTTTTACATCCATTATTTCATCAACAACAACATTGTTTTGTTTCTCAGATTCATCCAAGGACTTTTTGTCTTCAAGTTTTTCTTCATTTTCAACCATTTTCACAATCTGTTGAGATTCAGCTTTGGGATTTTTAATATCTTCATTATTTGTACCAATATCGGCAATCAGTTTGTCATCATTTACGGATTTGGCAGGATCCCCATTAATTGATTCCAAATATTCTTGTTCTGAATTATTTTTATCACTTTCCAAATTTGCATTTAATTTGCGAGTTTCTTTGCTACTTTCAACCTTAGATAACAAGTTGGTTTGATTATCTTCAAGCTCCAGAATTTCCCTAACATCTTTCTCCAAGTCATCAGCACTTTTGGTCTCATCTTCTGTTGAATTATCCTTAGCAGCTTCTTTAATTTCATGTTCAATTTCCAGTGCAAAATCTTTAAGCTCTTCCAAACGGTTATCTGGTTGTACAACCTCTACAGCAATAGGCATACTCCTTTGTGATTCCTCAACAATATCAACAGGATCCTTAATTTCAGATGACTCAACTTCCACTACTAATACTCCAGTCGTCTTTTTCATTTCATCAGCATTCAAGTTTTCAGCTTCATTCACGAATTTCTGGTTATCTTCAATGGATTTTTTCATATCATCTCCACTCCCTTCAACACCCAACTCTACAACTTTGTGATCCACTTCATAGTATCGAATATCATCAGTGGGTGGCATTTCCTCAATCACATAACCCTCCAAGTCACTTAAATTCTCTTTCCTTGATAATTCCTCGTTGGTTTCAATTTCTGGATGATTTTCTAAAACATCTTTGGTAAATTCTTCTCGCACTTCAGGATCAACAATGTCTTCTAATGTCTCAAGGATGACACTATCTATGGAATCTTCAACTTCTTGTTTTTCGGCGACATCTTCAGCTGATGCCTGCTGCATCATTGTTGCAATGGAAAGTGGTTGATTGTTAAAGATGTCATTTTCTAATTCCTTTTCAAATGCAGTTAAGGACTCGTCAACGTTAACAGGTATATTATCGTTGTTGCTGTAACTGCGACCTGTTGACTCATCACTCAATTCACGTCCTTCACGCATAAAATTTTCTAGAGTATCAGCCACAAAATTGGCCATATTCTGCAAGATGCCACGCTTTCTTGTAGTCGATGGAGGAGGATGACGTGTTGTAAAGTAATATTCTGGAAATAAAAATTGTTTAATTATTGTAAAATGCAAAACATTTGTTTTTTATTAATAAATATACCTTCAATTGGGTTCAGTGCGGATGGAGTGGTCAGCTCCTGTTGGTATTGCGTGCTTGGAGTGAAAATATTTTGATCTTCAGCTGAAGGTGTTGGTAAGCCTGAACTGCTTTTCTTATTTTCAGATGATTGATTTTCAGTAACATTAACGACCCCTTCAACAACTATGTTGTTTTTAACAATAATTTCATTTTCAGTATTATTATCATGACTTGGTGAAATGGCTTGTTTCTCATCAGTAACATTAATTTCTTGTGTAACTTTTTCAATCAGTGAGACTGGCTTTGAAACTTCATCCTTATCAGCAACAATGTTTTCTTGTGGCTTTGAAACTTTATTCTTATCTACTACATTATTTTCAGGCACAACTTCCTCAACAGGAGCAATAGGCTTGGAAACCTCACTAGCAATGGGATCACTTTCAATTGGCTTCTTTTGAGTGACCAGCAAAGGATGACCAAACGACAATTCATTGTGTTGTTGCTTTATTACTTTATCATCAGGACGAATCACATTCGTCGTCACCACAACGACGACAGTCTTTTCCTCAGGAGTGTCATCAGTAGCATTTGATAAATTCCGCGCAGATGCAGTCTTGGCTTGTGCAACAATTTCTTTTACATTCGAAATAATATCCTTTGTCTCAGCCTCCTCATCAACAAGCGGCCGTTGCAAATCATTGTCGTTTGTAAACATTTTATCGTAGGATTCAAAAAGCTTTTCAATGTCGACGTCTTCATCATCCTCTGCTACAACTTTTTGTTGATTATCTGCGGCAATGTTTCCTAATTCTTGGACAGCTCCTGGTGGAAGGGCTGTTTTCATTGGGGATGCTAGTGTTTGATCTAAAAATAAGAAATTAGTTTAGTATTATTTATTATTATAGGACTTTAATTAAAACATAATATAGGTAAGATTATTTGTCAAATTATCTTGATTCTAGGAAGAAAGGAATAATGTTTAAATATACGCCTAAAAGTATGCAATGGTAAATAAATATCTGTTTACATAAACCGAAGTTTCCATATAGAGGCCTTAATTTTTTGTGCATTCCATTACGAACTAGATTGAGTACTGTTTTAGACAACCATTAGTTATTGTTGTGGTGGCTTACGTGGTAGATTTACGGATTCAGTCAATATTTGAAGTGTGTTCTCTCGAGTTCGAATCTCGAGTGTAATTTTTTTTTTTTTTATATTTACTTTACCAACGTGTGCTAAAACAAGGCAATTTTTTTTTCGACTTTCTTTTTTTGGAAATTTTTTTTTTTGAAAATGTTGCAAATTTTCCTAGGAATCTCGTGGAGGAAGTTAAAATCATGTTAAAATTATATTTCTATGAAAAATATGCAAAAAACCTTGCAACTTTTTAACATTTTAAAATAAAAATTTTTGTGGGAAAATCTTGCCGGAAAATTATGAAAATTTATTTTTTGTGTACCCCCATTTTTGTTCTATCAAACGTAATTATAAGTTTTAAATTTATTGTAACAGATTTGCTTTAATAGAGTTTCTAAGAAACGCGTTTAATGACCGTCAATATTGAGGCAGGTGGAAAACTGCAATTTTCTTCTATAATTCGAGAAGAATTTTCCAAATTGTTTACATTTCCGATAAAATAAAGGATTATGGCTTATATACACATCTAAAGATTTTCCGTAATTATGTTGGATTCCAAAATATCGCCTTGTAAATTTTGACAATTTTCAGAAAAATTTTCATTTTTTTACCGATGAAAATCTACTTAACGGTAAATACCAATTTTTTAAAACTATTTTAATTTTAAAGTCTAGTTTATTGAAAGGTTGTTTGTAAAAAAAATTTAACAATATCCTTAAAAACGTATCCTTGAGAGTTTTTTAACAACAGTACTAACATTTAGTAACTTTCCTTCATTAATCGGAAAATGCTTCATCGATTTTCCTGAAATTTTGTATTTTGTACCTACAAGTTATTACCTATTTCTGGAAAAAAATTCAATTAAAAATTCCGAAAAAAATATTTTTTGTATGGAAGTCCAAACTTTGATCATTTTCAGGAAAAAAATCTCATACAAAATTGTTGTTGTAATAATTCTATTGCAAGTACAATAAGCGTTTTTGGAGAGTTTTTAATATAAATTTTGTGCGACAAGTAGACAAAAAATATAATTTTATGAAATTAATTGGCTACAGTTTACAAATTACAATTCTTGCCTTGTTACAACTTTTGTATATAAACTGTCTTAACGAAAGTGCATCACTCTAAATTCATTTTTGGAAAATTTATTACTTTAGTAGGCGAAATGAAAAGGACCAAAATAAACTGCGGCATAGGACAAACTATTATTAGTTCCAATTTTAACAGACGACAGCAACTGAAGGGACAAATGAAGAAAAGGGGGCAATACTTAAAGTTTCATATTTCCCTAAACACATTTATCTTGTGAAATGGTTGGTGATTTTTTTGGACTAAAAATAACAAAAAAAAAACACAATTCTGAATGGAGACGTGCTTTTAGAATAACGATACATGCACGTACGATTTTTTTGGATAAATATTATTGTAGCAAAGATCCTGAGAAAAAAAAAAACTGTACAGAAAAATGAGGTCGTTATTAAACACTACTTAAAATTAGGGACGCTTTATTGTATCGCATATCCTTTTGTCCCTTTTGCAGCTTCCAATTACACAAAACAGACATCACATTGTCAATTGTTTGGGGCGTTACAACAAGTTACAACACAATTGGAACAATACACTCCTTGATCCTTGACACATGTCGTCCTTAAATAAGACCACCCGCATAATAATTCCATAACAAAAAAAATTAATTTGTATTTAACTGTACCTCCTGATATGACTAAGATGATCGCCATCATTCGTATCCATTTGGGAATCATCCTGGAAAAAATACAGCACTGTAACTGTAATTCACTTAAATCCTTAATTTTCGCTGCAATTCAATCAGTGAGGGATGATTGATGCCTTTTGTATACACTCACAATATTTCAAATAAAACAACACTGAAATAGTTCTAGGAAATGCACTTGTTCACTCAGAGACTTTCACTCAAAAACTGAAGAAAAAATTTAAACTATACCCATAGACAAGAAGCAACTCTATTTTGAGGATCGGTCTGTACGAATTGACGTACGGCCACAAAGTGAAGATCGCAATGCAGTTGCATTCAGTTATCGGTTTGCAAGGATCAAGCGGTCTATGCTGTACAGTTATGTTATGAGGAAAACTATAATGTGACGCTAGGGGGTCCTCCGGACCTTATGTTGCATAGGCGTAAACAAAACATATTATTAAGAATTTATTGTACAATATTGTGCATTGGTGGGGGAGTTTTGCTAGGAGTTGTAGAGCTCCACGATCGTAATAATAATTTTGTTATAAAAACTCAAATTAAGGTGACTTTATTTTTCTTTCTTTTTTGTAGACATTTTTTGAAAAACTAATGATTTTAAATTATTTTAACATTAATTAAAAAATGTGTAAAACAGTAAAAATTAATACTTTGTAAATCATTTAAGAGACGAAATTCTTAACATTGCTTAAAAATTGACATCACAACGAACATAATGTAGTTAAATAGTTTTAAACAATTTCTTTGCAATAATTAGAATTTGTAAAAACATTTTAAGGTCAAACATTTTAAAGGACATATTTTTACATTTGACTTAGAATATAAATATTTTTAAACACCTTTAAGGCAAAATTCTTTAAAATTTAACGCTTTGATTCAAGATCAAAATTCCTTTACATCAAATCATTTTAAGGATCTTCATCATTCAAGATCAAACTTGTGAATATTACGAGTACCAGCTCAAAAGAAATATTTAAAATAAAAAATATACAAACATTCACAAAAATACAAAACCACATTTAGGACCGCACTGGAATCCTTTTTCCAATCCAACTAATAAAACAGCCCTTGAAACTAATCCCATATGTCTTAAAGAGGTTGTTGAAATAATATAAACGACATAATCTGTCGGCATAATATATTTCACATCTCGATACATCTCGAGGATTGTTGGAGCAGGATGGCGCACATACATACGTTCACAAATGTGCCCAAAATTTGGTCATAAAACAATTAGAAACGGACAACCAACCTATATAGTTATTATAGGCGTATATCGGCTGTGGCCTGTGTGTTTACTGTTTACACAAGTGGCCCTTTTTCCCCAAAAACGCACATTAGTAAACATATTTTAAGGATCAACGTTTCTTCGGTTGCATATGGAAAGGCTAATTGTTTAACTCATACAGTTTGTACAACTTATATTGTTTTATGAAAATGCATTTATGCATGAGTTGTGAGCTCTGTCTGATGAGTTTTCCCGGTTTTATTGTTTCCGATAAGTCTTGGATGTGGCGCCTTTTGAAGCATAAACTTTTTAATTATGGAAAAATTTTACATCATTGAACAATGAGGGTTGTTGAGCCGGATCAGACGTGGAGATGTTTGTTTGACATGATTATCATTAGTGCAGTATACGCAATTTAAATGAGTTTGTGAAGCATTTTAAAATGTAAAATGTAAATAGTTAAGTCACTGCAAAAGTCAATTAGTCAAATGTAGTTACCGGAAATAGCGCAACCTATTGCTCATTATATTATTGTCTAGAAAAATGACTAATTTTATTTGGAGTTAAACCGAAATTTCTTCCATAAATCATTTTACCTTTAGGGGTTTGTCCAATATAGACAAAAGTCTTGTCACTTAACAAGGGTTTATGCGATGTTAAAAAACAATTTTCAAAAAGGATGAATTTAAGAAGTTTCTAATTGATTAATTGATTTTGATCTTTGAAGGAAAATTATGAAAATGTTAGGCATTTTAAATACGATTGACTTAAATCGTAAATGTTACTTTAAACTCCATAATTTCGTTGGAAGCGTTCCTCTCAATTCATAAATGATCTAGTTTTAAACAATAATATTTTCATTATTATTACAAAAACATGTTCAAAGATTTTCTGTAAACAATCCCTCTACAAATTATGCCATTAAAATTCCAGACAAATTTAAATACAATTTAGTGCAACTGCTCGTGTGTTTTCTTAACTGTTTAAGTGTTTTGGTTTTGTTTTGTGTTAGTTTACTCATAACGTCTTAACGACAATCTATACAAGTAATCCATTCAAGGAATGTAAACGACCTGCATGGAAAAAATTCCCGCTTTTAAAAAAGTACCCACCTACTTGAGTTGTGGTACCAGGTATGATAGAATTGATAACTGACTATACACAACATTTTTGAGCTAATCAACGTTTATGATTTTTATCAGCAACAAAATCCACTTCCAATATATTATTTTACCGGCCTATGTTATCTACTTCGACATCATTTTCGCATACGTCCTCAATTTTCATTAGGTAATAACTACAGTCATAAAATTTTAGGATCAAAAACGTATTACAAAATAATTGCAAGAAACTGCAGGAAACGGAAATATTCCACAACCTTCCTAAAAAATGCAGGTGAAACAAATTAAGTCTAAGCAGTCATTGCACTTGAACTGAAGGGAAAAAAAACCACCTCAAGAAATCAATTAAGCATGGCATTGCACAAAAATGTCGGTACAAAGTGTGTCATCCGTTTCGAAAAAAAAATCCATTTCGTAAAGATTGTTAAAATCTAAATTGCACATTTACAAATTAGTCATGAAAGATAAGTAGCTCTGCGCCAGAAACCATAATTCATATATTTTTTGTTGAAATTGACTCATGTAGCTCCGCTCACCTGAAACAACTGTGAACGTGATAATGATGAGTTTTTTTTGTAGAGGGTGTCCAGAAATTTTTTTTTAAATACAAAAATTGTAATCAATAAAATTCAAAATTAAATTACATTAATTAGAGCTCATTAATTTGAATTGGCTAAGTCGCAAAGATATTCACTTTTTTATAATGGAATTAGGTAAATCTATGAAGGGACACATTCATTCCTTCTCATTCTGGCACAAATTTGTTTTATAGTCACCCTCTATTCGCACAATAAAAAAACCTGCAGTTCGCGATAACTAATTTGTAAAATACTTGATAGCGAGCCTAAGAGGCTGGCTCAAATAATTCAACAAGCATTTGTGAACCAACCACACGTTGAGTGTTATTTTAAAAAATTTCCACAAGAAAAGTTACTTTGCCAAAATGGGTTGTTGTTGTTGTGAGTATTAATAATAATAATTAAATTGTGTTTTAAATTAACAAAAAATTAATAAAAATTTGTGAATAGCATCGGAATCGCATGATTTGACGCCACCAGTTCAACACCTGCCAGAACACCATGAACAACCACAGGCATTCGGGGCAGTAGGTGGTGAATCTGGATTCGCATCACATTCCACAGGCGGATGAAAATGGATTTCCCGATAAAAATGCAAATTAAATTAATTAAAACGAATATTTATTTTTGTAATTTATAATTACATAATTACCAGTGTTTGATAATATTTGTGTGTTTTATTATCGATTGATTGATGACTCATTTTAAGTATAAAGGAAATCGTTTGAAAAAGAAATGAAAATGAAATGGAAAAAAAGGTAGCAATTTTAATTAATTCTGCAAACTTATCTTATCTATAGATTCACTGGCATTTAGGAGTCTTATTTCATTAGCGTATTTCATTTTCAGTTAATAAATTATAAGTTTTCGTTAAGAGACAAATTTTTCAAAAAAAAAAATTCAGTGTGGAAATTCATCATTGCATCCAATTAAAATCGTTTCATTACGATAAACTATGGGAATCTCATTTCCAATGCAATTATGTTGGTCGAAGACTTTAAAAACCTTTGACCACAATGAATTTCCCTTATTAAACAACGTTTTATTACCAATCACATAAAAACCTTCTTTTGCCCTGGAAAATGCCACAGCCAGACGTTCATCAGATCGCAAGAAGCCAATCTGATTACTGCAAACCAGCGACATAAGGACAACACGATTTTCCTTACCTTGAAAACCATCCAAAGTGGAAACTTCAATTTCCAATGGTGGCACCAATTCACTTAACATTTTCACAATTAAGCGTTTTTGATTGTTGTACGGTGTCAAAACTGTAACATCCTTAGTATTGCAATCATTTTGGACCAGAAACTGTGCCAAACGGGAAATAAACGTGGCTTCTACTGTGTTAGAAAAATCCATTGCAACGCTTTTGTCCTCTTGGGCATTACAATTTACAAAAAACATTTGCTTTTTCATGCCAGCAATGCATGTGTATGCCAACACATTTTCGGCATCAATCAGCTCTGGATAAATGTGTGGTCTGACAAGGTCAGCAATACATGGTGCCATCCGCCGCTGTTCATTGAGAACGACACAATCAAAGTTGTTCTTCACTAGACGTTCCATCAGTGAAATATTGAGGCCAGTCATTTTAGCCCAAAATGGATCAGATGTGGCAGGTGGCAATTGCTTGTGATCACCAATCATAACAAGATGTTGTACACGGGAATTGAGAGCAGCCACTAAAAATGACTCCAAAATTTGGCCACCCTCTTCAACGATTATTATTTCTGGTTGCAATAGTTGCAATAGGGTACTGGTCATTGCCGCATATGATGTGGTCATGCCAATCACTCGTTTTTCCTGTAATACTGCCACTTTTCTGAGATGTGAAATTTCCATAAGTCTTTTGGAATGGGAATGCAATTCAATGCACTTTTTGCTTGCTTCCGATGGTAACATTTTGATAAATTCATTTGACTCCTGTTCAAAATTTGCCCTCTCAGTGGCGTAGAGAAGGTTTTGTTCAATATTGTGACAATTTGTGGTTGGCAAAATATTTTTGAATAAGAATTTATTTAATTTTTTGTTCTTTGAATGATTGCCACAACGTACAATTTGAGTTGTCGATTTACTTAAGCGCACAAGAATCTCATCTAACGCATCATTTGATTGACTTATTACTAAAATCTGACGCTGTGTGCAATTTATAAGTTGCGTACAGATGGTTGTAGCCAAATGGGTTTTACCCGTTCCTGGTGGGCCATGGATTATGGTAAATTTATGGTTAAGTGCATCGTGTAGTCCCTCCAATTGTCTTTTATTTAATATTATTTTTTCAACGGAAATTGATGGTAGAATTGATTTCTCCTGAATGTTTTCAATTTTAAGAATATATCGGGCCATGGGAAATGTTACTTCATTTAAATTCTGGAGTGTGGAAAAGACGTGATAATTTGTGTAGAAAAAGGTGTAGCTTGCCAACAGAATGTACTTGTTGTAATATAAATCTACAATATTTTCCATGCGGTTAATGTGAATTGAGATCTTTAAGGAAAAAATAAAAATTCAAACAATTATTTTATGTAACAAGGATGGTATAAGGAATGAATGTACATACCAAACCATTTGTCTCAAAATCATCAGATCTCGAAACAACTGTTGCCAAAATAAGATCATTAAATTGCGTTGAGCTGGTGAGTAGAAGTAGGGATCCAGGAACAAAATGCTTTTCTGATATACCGTTAAGGTCACCACCATAGTTAGTCAAATCAATATAGACCAGCGAACACATTCTCATGTTTCTGATCTTCACATTCTCATAACTGTAAACATTTCTTGTGTTCTTCGGCAACACCGAATTGCACATGATTTGTTGCACAAAATTTTGAATGGGTCGAAAAAAATCACCCCGAATAAAAGACAAATGAGCTCTCACATACTCATCCACGGTGGTTTTATTCTCCGTATCAGCTAGATTCACATCAATGGAACTTTTTAGGTATGCCAAATTCGGGAACATTGTGTAATCCTCACACACGTCCGGTTGACACCATCTGGAGTAGTATATTTCAACAGGACAATCAATTGTTGAAACTTTGTTGGAGTTTTTAAGCAGGATGGTAAGAAAATAAGTGAAATGTTGGCACTGTGTAAATAACTTAGTAAGAGCATCCAAAACAATGCCCAAGTTTTGTGAAAATATCGGATTAGGGCATTCAGCAGTGATTATTATAATGATTAACTTATCCCAAATGTGTTTGGAATCAAGCAAAATCCTCAGCAATTTTCGTTTATTCTCCCATAATGGAAGTCCGCATACAATTGAAATTGCTTCCAGTATCAAGGCAACCATTTCGTGTGGGGTGGTCTCATCAAGGATAGCCGTTATGAAGCCCGAATCTGGGAGCATAAGCTTTACGAACAATTCACACGGTTTCAATTTAAGAATCTTACACAACTTTGTGTAAGATATTGGTTGAATGAAATCATCGTTGCAAGGTTTTCTGAACGATTGTACATGAGTGGGTTTTTTGGGTTTCCTTTTGACTGAAAGGGAGTTATCTAAAAAAAAAAATATTTTGAAATAATATGAATGTCATTGAATGGTTTTAATTAACATACTATGGGCTAGATCAAATTCAGTGTGCGTCACCATAAGAGTTGACGGATCCACAACCTCCCCTGGCCAAATATTTTCGTTTTGACTTGTGGAGGATGACACTTCGGGTAAGTCTTTCTCAAACCAATCAGAATCGCTATCATCAAGGCTTTCCATAGCTTTAGAGATATGTGCTGATTTCTAATAAGTTTTAAAATAACAAATAAAGCGTTAATAACATAAATATAATATTAAAACCAGCTGCATATTTTGATTTTGTATACATACATTTGTTTTTATGAAGATGTTGCGCTTTGCAGCTGATCGGCTTGCTTATGATGATGTACGAGAGAATTGCATTGTTGCTTTTGACATTTGCTGAAAATTGCAACATATGTATAAATTATAAAAAAAAAATATAACACAGAAAAATATGCTGAATGAAAATGTCTTGTACTTTATGGCGGGAGATTAACACTTTTAAAATTTCATTAAAATTAATTATTTGTAGAAAAAAACATTTTAGTATAATACGTTTTGCTTTAAACCACTGAGAAATGCATATGGATTATAATTCCACATGAAAACCTTTATTTTATTTCAAAATTGAACAAATCAGAAGCAGTTTTGGCAACTAATAATTGTGTCGATTACTTTTTACAGACATATTATACATATATATTTTAAAATGTTTAGATTATACATATATTTCATTGTAATTTTATTTTTACAACGAATACATATTTCTAAATAGTTCATCGATGTCATATAAATTGTAAAAAAAACTGAGCGAAGACAAAATATGTGGCAAAATTTCCCTTGCAATCCATTAATTAAATGTTAAGCAATTAAAGAATTTTGTGCTAATTAAACAAATATTTGTCCAACCCAAACCTAAACAGCAACGCTCAAATTACAGTTAAAGGACAATACGTAATGTGGTTAAACTCGAAATCATAATAATTTATGTAAACGAAATGAAGACATTAAAAGAAAATAATAAAGCAACAAAAAAAAACATGGCTGACATTCTGTACAGTTGATTTGCTGCCAGTGTTCTTTAGTGGTTGTGTTCTTTTGACTTGAATTTTCTGGGTGACGTCCTTTCTTTTGCACTTTCTCCCCCGCATTATAGTGCTTCGTGTTTAAGATTGTGGATGACGTTGTTGGTTGTTTACCACATTTAGCTGAACAAGTGCATTATAATAAAATCGTATTAAATACTGTGTGTTGGGTGCCCATTTTTGCCCCCTCTCCCTTGTTTTTATAATTTTATGTGTTTCAAATTGAGCTGATTTTTGTATTGTTGTTGTTGTGGAGGGAGGCGCATATATGCATAAAAGGGAAATTGGAGAAAGTGATGAAAATGAATCAAGTCGAATAAAGAAAACAGTGGAAAAACAAACTTGCGTTATTATTTTCAAAACGGATTGAGATTCAATTTGAAATATTTATTACTTGGGATATTGTGTGAGTGAGGAAGCAAATATACAAGTGCATTTGACCTCTTTATGACGACAAAATGTTGTTGACTGGAACAGGTGAGACAACTTCTAATTAGAAAAACATGAAAATGGGGTGGCATTTTTTAAGTGTAAATTGAGATTGAACTTACTTTTTAATTCAAATATATTGCGTTGTATGGTGGAAATGGTTTTTCCTTTCAAAAAAAGAAATTAAAATTGGGTCACAAATGTCATAACTCAGAGGAGTTAGTTATATTTCATGCAAGAAAATGATTAAGAAGAAAACTTGAATTGTCTTTCGTCTGTGCACCTACTTAAAATTGTTAGTTGGCTCTCATTAGCCCTTTGGTCTGGCCATGACACAAAAACGATAAGATGGAAAAATTCAAACATAATAAAACACAACAAATCGATAACGATAATAATTTGAAACTCTTTTTTGTGTGTTTGTTCACATCTAGATCAGTCATTCAGCGTAGACTCCCCAATGAGCAGCGGCGCTACTGAGATATTAATAACATGAACGGCGGCCTATGGGGTTGCATACTGCCCTGTGGCTTATATTGGTACGAAGCGGACGAGGAAGACGCAGCAGAAACCGGAGACGGTGGACATCCCCAATCTGTCCATCGTCAACGACAGATTGACAACGACGACGAGGACGACGAGGTGGGTGACCAACAATTTGTACCAGCCGTAGCCACTGGTACCACAACAACATCAATACAACAGCGAAATTATAGTCGCTTCATACGCTGTGGTTATTCCAGCAATCGCACAACAGCACCGACCACAACCACAACAACAGCGGCAGCAGCAGCGGCCACATTACGCGGCGGAGGAGGAGCAGCAGCAGCATCATTTGCTACTTCCACACCATCACCATCACCGCCGGCCCAAACCAAATCAAAGTTTCGCATACTACGCATGACAACGAGCGGTCTCATCCAACGCAGAGGATCTAACATTCAGCAACCCACCAACAATACCAACACTGATCTGCTACACAGAATGGGCGCCACAGTTTCTGCCTCGAATAATGGCGGAAACAGTGGGGCAGCCGGTGACAACAGTTGCCACCATCATCACCACCATCACCATCACTATGGACAAACGCAACAACAACAATCACAACAATCCTCATATCAGGACGTATCCGGTGTCACGCAACTAACACAAATGGGTGGACTAATTGGTTCAACGTCCGCCACATCGGGACTCATGCAGTCGTCGCAGCAGCAGGCGGCCGCTCAGGCGCCACCACAACAACGTCGCAAAAAGGTGACCGGATTTGCAACGCTCAAAAAGAAATTCATTAGGCGTAGGCGCTCGTCAAAGACATGTGACCACGGTAGGGTGCTGCGTGATTTTGTATCCGATTGGAATCCAATGGAGTTGGTCGCTCTTTTGGATGAGTATGAGGCGCTTGCAGCGCTCAAAGACCTCTCAGTACAAGCGGAATTGGCGAGGCCACCAGCAACAACTTTCAAACAGGATCTCTGTGCATTGTATGATTTCAAGCATTGCACCGACTGTGAGATTGTGTTTCGGGGTGCTGTTTTTCCGGTGCATCGGGCGCTGTTGTCGGCAAGGTGTCCCTACTTTCGTGACCTGCTGGTCGGTTGTCCCGGTTTTGGGGCTCGCATATGCTTAGAGTTGCGCTCCTCACCGGTGGATGTGGCCATGTTCTCTTCATTGTTGCGTTACCTGTACACTGGTGACCTATGCCCACATGATCCCTCAATTGATGTAAATCTGTTGCGACGATTGGGCGAAGATTTTGGGCAACCCAATCCATTGGTGCATGATTTGCGGTATTTACTTGAGACGGGCGACTATGCGGATGCAGCGCTTGTCTTCACATCAGAAGGTGCCGACTATCATCGTCCGGATTCTGGCAGTTCAGAGTATGGTTTCCGGCCGAAGTTGGAGTTGCCATGTCACAAGGCTGTACTTAGTGCTAGATCTCCATTCTTTCGCAATCTAATACAGCGGCGTACACGTTCGTTGGACGAACATGCCGAACGAACGCTGCATGTGCCAGCACGCATTGTGCTCGATGAGACGGTCATTCCGAAACGCTATGCCCGTGTTTTGTTGCATGCCATCTACTTGGACACTGTGGATTTGACATTGATCTTGCGTGGCGCTGGTTGTGGCAATACGACTGGCAGTTTGGGTGAGGTGCAAGCGTTGACGCACACTGGTCGCACTCGGCCAACGCCACTGGAGGAGGCAATGGAACTATATCAGATTGGGCGATTCCTGGAGCTGGACATACTGGCGCAAGGATGTGAAGATCTGATTCTGGAGTGGTTGAACACGGACACATTGGCACAGGTGCTGAAATGGGGTGGCCAACCACATGGCTCAGATTGGGTATATCGCCAGGCGTGTCACTATTTGAGAGAGGAATTTGCTGCGATCTCAAACTCAACTGTTCTACATCAGCTGGACAAGTCACAGTTGATAAGTGCATTACAAAATAACTTCCTGCAGGCTTCGGAATTAGAGGTGTTGCAAGCTGTGTTAAAATGGGGTGAACACGAGCTGATACGACGCATGGAGGACCGTGAGCCAAATCTGTTGTCGCATACAGCTCATTCTGTGACACGCAAAGGTATAAAAAAACGTGATCTGAATGATGTTGAGTTGAGAGAGATTTTATCAGAACTGCTTCCATTGGTGCGCATTGATCATGTCTTACCGCCAAACAGTGATGTGCTGACACAGGCGATTCGACGTGGTCTTGTTAGTACACCGCCATCCCATATGATTGGCGATGACCGAGAGAATATGCGTGTGAGCGCATGGATTCGTGGCGGAGGTACGGGTGCTGGTAAAAATCACATTGGGTTCTTTGTGCGGCCACGCCTCTTTATGCCGTACTACGAGGAGATTAAAAGTCTGCTAGAGGACCATGTGGCACAGCACCAACCACTTGATATTCTACGAATGCGGAGAGCACGTCACCTGCCTGACATACCAGACACATTGTACATGGTGTCACGATTGGGTGGCGGTGTTGGTGTCGGCCCATCCAATGTGGATGTTGTGGCGGCTGTCGCAGCCCTACCGGCTCCCGATCAGTCTGCGATGATAGCCATGACAAAGCGGGAACAAAAATTACGTCAAGCACCATGTTGTCAACGGGCGTTGGCCCTTCCGTTGTCATCGCGTCAGGAAATCAATCGACAGATACGCCTACGCGTTGTACGTGAGTTTAATCTGCCGGATGCTGTAGCGGAGCTGTTAGAAAATGCTCCATGCTTCTGCGGTGAAGATAGTAACAATGGTGGCATTTCAAGTATGGCACCACAAGCAAATATCGGTGCTGATGGTGGTGGCAGTAGCGGAATGGGTGGTGGAATCCGGTCGTCGCTCAACGATCACGATCCAATACAGGCGATGGACCATGACGATGTCATTGACATGGATGACGATTGTGGTGTTGTGTTGCGTGCACAACATGACGATGACGATGAGTCGACTCCACCACCATCACCCGCATGTTTGCCACCCTCATCCAATCAACAGATCTCAAACATATTAGGCTATGGTCGCAATATGACATTCCCACGCCAACCAGCTATGAGCCATTTGCCGCATCATCACAATATGGGGGTGCATCAGCAATTGCCACGCGGTTATATGCGTCGCAGTGATTTACCATCACTGGTTACGGAGGGTGAGGCAATGGGTGCGGCTGGATTTATGATGGAACCACCCGGGTCGAGTTCATGTTCGGACGGTCACTTATCGGACATAATGCCAGACGTGGCAATGGCGACCGCATCACTCAATCAACTGCAATTGGGCGAAGGTCCGTCTGATAGCTTGCAATTGGATTTGGGTGATGGTTCAAGTCACTCTGAAATGGGCACTGCTGGTGGTGCACACTCAATGCAAATGCATCATTTGCCGCCAGCATCGCCGCGCAATTTTCATCATCATCATCACTATATGCAGCAAGGTGGTGCGGGTGGTGGTGCATCATCAGCGTATAGTGTTGGTGTGATGCATCGGCCGTCGCTGCAGGTGTCCATGAATATGAGTATATCGGTGCAACAGCAGCCTGGAGCTTCTGGGTCATCGTCATCCTCATCGAGGGCGAGTGGATTGAATGATGGTGGGGGTGGTGGTGGAGCGTCTGGTTCGAGTGGTTCAGGAGGTGGAGGTGGTAGCGGATCACATCACCCAGCTGGACCGTTAAGATTTTTATAGAGACTGCATGTGGCCCCCGATGAGGGCCTCTTCTTCAGCATGCCTTTCTAGCAAAACAAACAAAGGAAAGAAGGGGACATGGTCTTAGGTTTTCTGTTTCATTTCTTTGTTTATTTTTCTATATTTGTTATAAAGATTGCTGTAATTGTATAAATTATTTAGTAATTTCGTTGTCAATTCGTTTTTTGGATAGATAGATGACCAACTATGGGTGGGCTTCTGGAATGCTATTTTGTGCATGTGTTTTGAGTTTGATCTTGAAGCCATCTCTTATTCAATTGAATTGATTTAATAATTATATTTAATATATTTAAATGAAACACGTTTTAACTGTAATGTTTTTTCTTGAATTTTGAAATTGTATTATAATCATTCCTTCAAAAGTCGCGTATGTGTGTCACTATAATTGTTTGTGACGGATTTTTCTATATAAACATTAAATTTTATTAATTAAAATGTTTTGATTTCCTTAAGAAAGACTTTTAAATGATCAACTGAAATATGTTTAAACTTTAATGTATTTATTATTTGTTATTTATCTAAGCAAATTTAAACTTTTAGTAATTAGGTCCTCTATGTTTCTATTACCTGCAATTATTATTATATTTCAATATTTATTTATTTTATGTCTCGTTTGTTGACACGTCCAACAACTAATTTTCCCTGGAACGGTATTCATTTAAAATTGCGTCGAAAATATTTTAATTAATAAAAAACATTAAAAAAAAAAAAATTATAGCAATAGAGAATGATAATTTGATCAAAAGAAAAAAAAATTAAAAGAAGATAATTTATCCAATAAAGACAGCACCAATTGAATAAAAAAATGAAAATAATTATGTATTAAAAATTACAACTTATACCTGTTTGAAGTGTATTTTAAATATTAATTATTACAAAATAAAAACGTGGGGAGTGGAAATGTGTGTTGCAAAAATAAATATTTTGTTAATTAATTAAATAATATTTAAGCTTCTGTAAATTGTCATTAAATCAATATTTTACTTTGATAATTTTAATTAATTTTGTAACACTAATGTAGCCTTTTGGAATCTTAATTTTTTGTTCATTAATTGCATTGTTAAAAAAATCATGTTGGAATTATTTACACATTTGTTTGTTAACTACTATGTAGTTTAACATATCAGCAATTAGTTTTTTAAATTAACCTTGAATTTGATCCACTTTTAAATGAAAATTTGTGTGTATTCAAATAAAGCAATCAAAATTACAATTTGCAAGGTCATGATGACTTAATAATGAAATATTTTATAAAATAAAAACATTATTTCCAAATTACTGCCAAATTTTGAAGTCTAGTAAGAAGTCTTTAAAAAATATAATAATTTATTGTGTTATTATTATTGTGACCTTGAAAAATGTAAACAACCAAAAACCATAGTCAGTTGCTTAAGTCTTTTATTATGGCCACAATATATTTTTAATTGGTCAAACAAGACAACAACTTATCATTATTGCACATTTCCAACTCCACACCAATTGATTCAAATTGATAAAAAATTCTCACCGTTAATTCACTTCACCTCTTTTTGAATAAAAACATAAATTAAATGAAATCGTTATTGAAGAAGATGAAAAAAGGCTTGAGAAAGTGTTCATCCCGATGAATTAAAAATAATTTGGATGTGATGAAAAACAAAATAAACAAAAAATGAAGAGTTAATATATTTTTATTCATAACGATAACAGAACATATTTAAATGAAAAACCAACAAACAAATATCCATAACAAAAAAAAGCAAAACATAGAAACTATAACTAATTAAATAAAAACAAACAAAAATTACATAAAAAAATCTAATTATTTTCATAATTAAATAAAAAACGGCTAGTAATTCGAGCAAAATGGTCAAATTAAAGCAAAGCAACGCGTTAACCAAGTATTTAGTTAATTGTTGTTGAAAGCATTCGAAAATGGCCATGTTGCTTTGAATTAAAAGATAATAAAGAAAAATACAAAACAAAAAAATGTCTATTAGTTTAAAACTGATCAAATGCAAGAAGGAGTAAAGAGAGTTGTAATTAATTTAATTAATTATATTGATAAAGATTAGATACACGTTAAACAATTACATTTTAAGAGTAAACAAAAAACATTTAAAAACGCGAATAAATGATAAACGATAATAAATTTAAAATAAAATTTAAAATGGTATAAAAATACAAACAAAGAAATTAAATCAACAACAAATTTTATGTAAATTAGTTTGAACAGCAAAAGAAACGAAAACGCTCCTTTAAAAAAAATGAAAGGATATTCTAACGTCATACATGCCGTGCATCATCCAGTAATATAATACATATTAGAGGAATCGCCGAAAAGCGCTAAAAAAACATTTGCATGCGATTATAATTATATTTATTATGTACATTACATTGTACACGAAAATGGTCACTTTTTAAATAACAAAAAAAAGGGTTGAGAAACAACAAATAAATATACATAATAGGGGGAAGCAACAACGTATTAAAAAGTACGAATTATAATTAAACTGGAAATATGCTACTCAACAACAGCCATCGGCTAGGCGGTTTTCGAGTTATATGCGTGTCCGCATTGAAACAACCACAAAAACAATAATAAATAATTTAAAATAATAATTTTGATCTCGTGTTTTATTAAAGAATTTTTTTATAACCTACTTACCTGCAAGCAAATATATTGTTATCTCATTGTGTAAATAAATAAATAAACAAGTTGATAAGTCGAGTCCCATCTTCTGAAGTTTCTTTAACACCTGCTGTATTCAGAAATTTGAAAAAATGAAGAATTCATATTATCAGCAATAACAAACAATAATAATTCTTTACATGTTTCTACTAACACAGTAGTTGGTTGATAAATATAACACTGATAAGGAATTTCGTTCATTTTCCAATAACCTATTAGACCTGGCAAACGACACGACGCGACGCAGTCATAAAGAATACCAATGTTAAACACAACATGACGTAGTCATGTGTACTCGTTGTTCTATAAATTTATTTTTCATTAGCCTACCCTCTCCCCTAATGTGTATGCCATCGTTTATATATTCCAACGATATAATGATAATAACATTCAGCTAAAAATAGAAAAGCGCCAATTTCCCTTTGTAAGCGTTTGCTTTCACAGCTCATTATGTTTATATTTAACTATTTATTCCAAGTGAGAACCCCAATAGCTTTTTAATCCAGACTTGCATATGAGTGCTGCACTATATGTAAATATTGTAATGTGTGACTGAAGGAAATTTACCAATACAATCACTTAAGAACCCTTCATCCTAAGGTTTTGTTGTTACACAAGTTCATAATCTTTGTACACAATTCTGAAGATTAAAATCAATTTAAATAAAAATACAATTAAGCTACTTATTAACGGACTATCAAAGAAATGGACAAGACGTTTTACCAACAGATTCCCTAGTTTTAATTACATTACTATTAAAATCGATCTTACTTAGTATCAAGAAACTTTTAAAACATTTCAAGCAATATTAATTTGTTTAGGTATACAATAGGGCATCAAATAAATATGTCCTTGAAAAAGAGTTTGAGGAATAATTGCAATTAATAAATACTTTTTAAGGACTTCTGTATATTTTACTTTTGATTTAAAAAAATGACGAACTACCTTAAAAAACTTTTTTTTAACAATCTTTAACTGCAATTAATTTTTTTAAAGCATAAAACTTGAATGGAAACAAAATTTGACCTTGAAAAAGAGTTTAATGTTAATTTGAAAATACAAAAAACACATTCTTACTTATCAATAATATATATTTCTCTCTTATCTCATTCATTATAAATATGTTTTGATGTTTTTTTAATTTTTGTAACCCATCCCGCTTACAGCCGGGAAGGATCGGAGCTTTGAAAAAGTACAATTAACGTTTTCCTTTTTCTCTTTCTTCATATTATTATGTAAAAAAATCAAGATTTTTAAGCTGATCTACGAATTTCTGGGGACAGTGTGCGCGATAATTTATAAATTGTTTTATTTTGTGTATGAATTCTCAGATAAAGGGATCCAGTGGATGGGAGGGAATTGGGTAGGGCAAATTGGAAACTTCTGTTTGTTTTTTTTTTTTAAATGGAAAAAGGAAACAACAAATTATTAATGAAACTTGGGGTAAATGTGGGTGGGGAAACAAAAGGATGATTGAGGGGGAGGGGGGGGGAGGAGTCACTTTAAGGCGCACCCTTTTACGATTGCTTCTCCTGCTTATAGTTTCGATTGCATTCGTCAAAGAGTTTTTGATTCATCTCCATAAACAATTTCAGTGCGTTATAAATCAATCCGTGGATTGTTTTGTTCCAGTGCGTCTTGGAGCTGCGATACAATGACGGAAACATTATGGGCAGAATGACTTGCGAGTTTTCTGCTATCAGAGACATAATGTACTCATTGTTCCAGTAGTACAGGGCACGTTCAGCAACCTTAAGTAAAATTAAAAATGTTTTAAAATTGTAATTCATTTTTATTGAGATTCTGTTAAAAACTAACCTGGAAATGTGGACTACTGACACATTTGGCAATTTGTCTGAAAAGGGGCTCCATAACCTTTTGAAATTCGGCTGGCTCAATTACGTCCAAAATCTCTTCCAACTCGTTCAGGAACATTACTTCCTTTGGACTATGTGTTTTTGGCCAAAATTTAAGCAGACTTCTGCGAAGTTACATTTAAAAAGGGGGAATTAAAAACTGAGGCTTTTTGAATGACACCAAAAATTACCTTATAACAGGCTCAGTGAGGCTGGGATCCTTTTCGAGAAACTGCACTACACAGTACGCCAACTGGGGATGATAAACGCTAAGACTCTTAACCTTGTGCAATGGAAGCAAAACCTTTAGCAAAAACTGTTTATGTTCATCTTTTAGGGGAAGCGCAAATCCATTAATAATGCTTCCTAAAATTTCCAATAGCTCAGCAATACCATTGTGGTGTTCCGTTTCATAAATAAATCTGCAAAATTTCAAAAATTCATTAATAAAAATCATTGCAAATAATAATCACATTAAACTTACACGTAAAACACGTTATTTATCTGCTTTCGTATGAAAGCACGAAGTCCAAGAAATTTGCCATAAATTCGATGCAGCACCGTTTTCAAAAAGTCCCTCTCACGTGGATCCTCCGAATCAAACAGATCCAACAATTGCAACACAAACTGCTGATCAATGTAACGCTTCGCAATGTTGGGCTGAAAATCGGGTGACTCCACAAATCGCAAGAACAGCTCGTACACCATTTGCAAGTGGGGCCATGACGCCTCAAGCGTTGGCTCATCCTCTTCGGGATCAAATTCCGCCCCATTGGGGTTGGAGGAGGGCGGCAATGTTCGAAACATGTTGACGGCAAACATTTGGATGGCCTCCTGATAGATGGCCTCTGTGATAACGCCATTATTGTTGTTCAAATACTCAACCATTTCGTGGAGAGCCGTTCGTTTCACCTCCTTCCATTTCAAGTCGCTCAGCGGTTCAGTGAAATCGAACAGGATACAACATTGGCGTAACTTTTCGACAAACAATTCTTCGCGTTCATTAGCGGCAGCCTCTGTTGATAATAATTATAAATTCAAATTAAAGTCAACAATTAAGGAATTTCTCAAATAAACAAAATAATTAAGATGGCATTCACGAAAGCTGGGATAGACTACATTAAGGCTGTTAAAATAACAATAAAAAAAAATTCCTAAATGAAACAAATTGCTTTCTGTAATACGTTGGGGGAGACGAATTAATCTTAAATCTAATTAAACCTCGAATTGGTGGCAATATATGTGGTCCATTAGCTGGTGGTGTGGTAAAAACGTTGCGATCCCTACGTATGGACCACGAAGAAGAGATGGACGAATGATGTTTGGTGGAGACCCCACTCCCATTTCCACTGTTATTATCCCCGCCTTTGTTGTTGTTGCCGCCGCCGCCGCCACCATTCATTAAGAGCGAGGATGGAGTTGTTTTGATCATATTTGCTGTGAGAAATGGATTGTTGCTACCAACTGGTGGACCCACTCCATTACCGTAAATGTTGTTGCTTATCAACTGGGATGATTTACAATACACATAAGAATTTAATTACAACGGTCCTAAATCACATAAAATATGAAGCAATTTAACAACGCACCTTCTGCTTTTGCTCCTGATCATTTGGCTGATTAGCCGGCATTTTGCGGTTTGTAAAATTACAAAAAAACTTATTCTTTAATTCAACCACTGATGTGACTGCACCGGATGCAGAAAATCCACTAAAATTATTTTCAGCAGCACTTGAATACCGGAATAGGGTGGTGCCTCCTCCACCTGCTTTAATCACAGTGTTGAGAGCAGTTGTGTTGTTGGTGTTGGTTGTTGTAATGGCTGCAGCCAAATCAAGACCACTGTGAAATGATGGGGATTTGGGAATGCCAAGTCCGGCGCCGCTAATAATTGGCTTTATTACAATGTCGTCTGAGTAGAGGTGTTGCAGCCCACCGTTATTATTTTGATGGTTGATGTTATTTTTGTTGTTTGGTGTGGAATTGTTGCTGGTTGTTGTGTGGTTGTTGGTTGTGGTTGTGGTGTTATTAACTTGAGATTGATTGCCGCCGTTGGCTAGCAGCATTACACCAACGACCATTGCATTTAGAAGACAGTCATACAGAACACAAGAACGATATTTTACGGTCGTCCGTCTGCAGGTGTTTAAGAGGTTTATAAGTGTTGCTGTGCCCACTTGCCAATATGTTGTGTTTAAAATGTAGGTTTCAGTTGCAAGGATTCACTGTTGGGTGATTTTTCACACTTTTGCCTAAGCACTTCACTTAACATAAAACACACATTTGCTAAAAATTGGATTTAATTTTTTTTTGCAAAATACAAATAGGATGGGTAATTAAAATTGCAAGACACGAATGTAATAAAAACCCGAACACTACTGGAGACGACGACGACAAGCGGATACACATTACCACACACACGCAAGATTCAAGAATAATCGATATTTGTTGTGGAGATGCTGATGGGGGAACAAAAATGGCGTGAGTATGTACGTTGTGATTGCAAGAAGTGTCAGACACGGCGCAGTATAGTTAAAAACAGAACCACACTGCCTGCCTTTTGACTGGTGGTGGCAGGCTGGCTGGATTTGGTGGCTATACAATTACCAACCAAAAATATTTATTTCTCCACGCTACTGCCTGCTGCCTGGTGATGTTAAACAGAACCAACTGTAATATGATGTCGATGAAAAAAATGTATTTTGTTCATCGATGGTTATTGGGGAGCATGCGCAATTTTTGGGATGGGCAACACATCGCCCACACTTCCTCACTGCATGTACGAACAATGTATGGACAGTCACTGTACTGGATGTGTGTGAAAATTGTTGCTGTCAGTGGAAATGAATTTCTAATTAATTTTTCAAGTGCAATGAAATGCAGGACATTGTCCTCAATAATTATTAATAAAAAAAGGTATTTGCCGCACTATTCCGATTGTTCTAGTTCTAGTTAAATCAAAATTGAAACAATGTAAGTGCAAATTACATTGTGGTTAGCAAAATGTTGCAAAATTATAATTAGTTCAATGTCAATAGGTCTTTGGAAATTAATTCAATCCGTTTTTATCACCCTCATCACTCTATAATGAGTTGTTGTAAAGAAAACTAGTTTAATGATAGAAAAGACATAATTGACTTGAGAAGGAATTATTAAAATGCTTAGGTTCTTTGTTGTTTTCTTCAATATTGTCGTGTCAATGTGTTCAACAATCAATTTTTAAGATATTTTAAGACACCTCAGAGTATTGATTGTGTTTTTATAAGCACTCTCTTGTATACCGTCTATTGTTGTTAACAAATCAATTTCGATTTTTCCATTAGTTCATTGGACTAAAACGTGGTTATAAATATGCACTGATTCATTATTTTGTATGTACTTCATTGTTGACTTCCTCTTTTGTTTCGCTTTGTACGTACAATAGTTTCTTTCCTCTTGTACAATATGCTTGGAGTGGTGAAATTCAAAAAGGATATTAATTTTGATTTGTATCCATTTGTCCAAACGCAGTAACTTTATGGATGCAATCACTGACTGACAAATTAAGTTTTATTTAAAGGATCAAGTTATGGAAATTAATTTACGGAAAATGAATAACATGTAATTCAAGTTACTCCATATACTATATATTTAGAAATGTATGTCCTTCTTCTTCTTATAATTGCCAATTTAATAAATAAGTATGTACTCTTGGAATAAATAACTAATAATCATTCAATCATTTAATTGAGGTCACTCAAAATGTCCTTGCATGATACAATAGTTGATATGGATTGGGGACTTGACTGTTTTAATTTGTACAACAGTAGCAGTCGTTTTTTTAAAAGTGCTGACCAACACATTTGCGTCACCGCCTTTAATCCATTCAGTTCTTAAGTCCTTAAGGTAAAAACATCAATAATTTTACTATGTGTTTCCTGTATCCTTAACCCGAATACACACAACAGTTTCTTAACGGATGTATGTACAGTCAAATTTCAATTATTTTCATACAAAACTAGCTTGAAGGACTAACCCTTTCATAAACTAAGATTAAGCACCCCTTTCTCTGTAACATTATTCCTTAAATGCAAGGGTTGTATGTTGCATTAAAAAAGGGTCTAACTAATGTTCTGTTATTGCAACAACGTGGCTTCATTTTGTTGCTCAAGGATGTTATTTTATTGGTTTGCAATTCGTCTTAAATGTTTCAATTCATTATTTCGAATCTTATATTTTTCGGAGTTTCCTTAATGGTTCACTTTTTTGATTTGTGCCTACATCTCTGCGACTTTCAGTGCTTCTTGGAGATTTTTGTCATGGATTTTAATATAAAAGTCATCTCGTATCGTTTCAGTTACAAATCTGATTGGGTTAAAATGGTCATCATCCTGACAGTATTTTGTTCTCAAGCGTTGTTGCATTCCAGCCTGATTGATATTGGGTCATCTTCAAAATTTTTTCTTATCAATTTTTTAGGCCCTTTCTCAATATATTTTCCATATTGTGGATGCAGTTTAGTTTTTCATTGTTAGATCAACCGAATGTCACCAATCCAATTCTGATAAGATACAGAATCTACTAAAAAATTTAAATCCAATCGGAACCTTAAGTCTCCTATCACAGGACCAACTAGATACAGCAAACCCAATGTAAACGGAAGTTATAAGTAGTCCACAAAACAAAATAGCCTTCCATTCTACAACAGCCTTCTATTGCCACCAAACGTAAGTCTATGCCACCAACAAATGAGGATAATAATTCTTCCCCATTTAACAGAAACCAAAACAATATAGGTAGTTCATAACTAGCCGGCCCTCCTCACCCCCTTAAAAAAATTAGGGACTCACCATTCAAATTAGACAACGGCTTCAATTCACGATTCTGTGAGATATTAAACCGGGAGCTTGTCTGACGTCCTTTGCCATTGTGTATGAGCGGCGTTGGTGTTTGGAGCAACCCACCAAACCCACCAGTGCCGGGAGCTTTGGAAAGCGTTTGTGGTGTTGGCGTTGTTGTTGTTGTTGTTATATTGTTTGTGGCTGCCGTTGGCATTGGCGTTATGAATGTAGGCGGCGGAGTGATCTGCTGCTGATTGGAAGGTTGTTGTTGTTGTTGCAATTCTTCCTTCATCTTCTGGAATATATTCTAAATTAAAGGATACACATGTTTCAATTAGATTAATGAGGAAACATTATTTTATTTGTAAGTTTAAAAAAAGAGAGTGGAGAAGCAACTTTAAACGCATGCGTACTTTATTTTCACATATATTCTGTGGTAGAGGAGAATAACGTTGCTCTTATTAAAATATGATTTATCATTTTTTACTTAAATTAAGAAAATTGAATGGAATTAATAAGGAACATAGGAGCTAGAGAAGGAATGAAAGCGTGCAGTACAATATAACAATTTGATTTGAATATTTTGACGTGATGAAAATTGAAAATGGAAAGTGTGCGCGCGCATCATCCCGGCTTTTACTCCGCAATCGCACAGAGAGAAGGAAATTTCTAAATTGCGTGTGTGGCAGAGTACACGATACAAATAGCATTAAAGCCGCCTGCATGAATATAACACCAGCTGGTTGTCAAATATAAATAAATAATAAAACCAGAAAGATGAGGGGAATAGTGTAAAGGGACGAAAAGTACATGATAAACATGCGGCATAACCTTGAAAATTATTTTCGGGCCCGAGAGAAGAATGACAACAAACTTTGTGGTTCCGACATACAATTTAGGATTGAGGGATGACGTTTGATTTGAATTTTAAGCACTTCCGTCAACAACACTCATTAAACGATGCATTTAGTTATTTTAATTCAAATTAATAATTATGGAATGTGAAAGCGGTATTATAAGGGAATTAAAAACAAATAATAACTGAATTTAAATGAGATTAAAAAGCATTAAGTACAATATAAATTGTTAAAATCAAAAATTTAATAGACATACCTCGGGATCATGATTATCACCGCCATTGAGCTGTTGTTGATTTTGTTGAAGTTGCTCCATAATTTTCTTAACAGTATTTTTATGTTATTAAAGTGTACAGCTAATTATAATTTAGTTGTAACTTCCTTAATTGCTTTTCAGTAATAGTAGTATGTTGTTGTTTCAATGGGAATCAGTTCATGTGATGACTGTTTTAAATAAAAAAAATTTAATTTAATTGATACACATTTAGATTAAAATCATATTTTCGGTTAAAAAATATTAAAACAAGAAGCTTAAATTAAAATGTTCGCCATAAATCAATAAGACGAAAATTTTAATTCAAATGTCTTAATTAAAAATGAGAAAAATTTTTGTTTCGACGTTTCAACAATAAATTTAATTGGATCGCGTTTAAATATTATTGTTTCACAAACACACAAACTTAACGAGAGGGAAGAAAAAAAAAGAGGACGAAGAATTGAAGAAAAACTCAAAAATAAACACACAAAAATACTTGAAAACTGAACATTTTGTAACCATCAGGCCTCCTCCCCGTACTCATTCCTGCTAACCAATCTGAAACATCCCAATGGTTGACTAGTTGAGGCACACAACGCCTGAGAAGTGAGAAACATTTTCAATACATCTTTCAAGATTATGGCGTGTGTAGTTGTGTGCCTGCAACAATCGTAAATACTGTACTAATTTATAAATCTTAAACAGTCGCAGCAAAACAATTAGAAAAGGGGGCCCCTTTTCAAGTACACAACAAATTTAAATGACGTATGTTTAAGTCGCAGCTATATAGACTTAATGTTAGCACAAATAGTTTATTGTATGTATAAGTTCATTTTTGTTCACCCATTCCAATACACACCCATGTGAGGAGCCCAATTAATGTACAGACATGCAGTTAATTCTCGCAATCACACCATGCCACACCATACATCGAGAACTATTACGAGACGCACCAAAGTACTGCTTGAATTGAATTAATTAGCGGTTCTTTAATTAATTACACAAAAAAATGTTGTTCAGTATGTTACATCGAAAGAATCACGCCTACAATTAGCTATATGGGTGAATTTGTGGATGTACAGTATGTGGTACAAAATAATTATTTATTTATTACTGCGTGCGAGCATGAGATGCTGAGTTGCAATAGGAATATTATAGTGTAACGGGTTTAATAGAAATGGCAGCATACATATTATGTTAAGTAAGATTGCACTTAATGCTTGGCGCTTGCAAGCGGTGCCATCGAGAATGTGCCCCTATTTCGTGGCCAATGTTAGTTAGTAAATCAGACGTATAAATAGCGGAATGGGACGTCAATATAATATGCGCGCTTATGTTGCAATTATTACTATATGTACATTAATATTTCACTGCAAAAGTATTTCTATTTCGGTTTATTAACGCTGACATGGCAGATGAGCTCAATTTATAAATGTTTTTTTTAATATTATGCGCGTTTCAATTGTGTACTCTTGCAGATGCAAAACACATTTCAAATGCAATAAAGCAATAGAGAGGGTAAAGGCTACAATAGCCCAGGATGACGTAGGAACTCTACTGCCTGTACACTTTAATATTGACAATAATATTTTTTAAAGCTTCTCGCAAATACATAGCGATGATTAAAATTGGCAGCACAAACATAACAATTTTTTTTTTACTTTTTTTTGAAACAATTTTCTCTTCGTCTTCGTTTTCTTCCTTCTTTCTTTTTCTTCTTATATTGGGTTAACAATTTTTTATGTATTGTGGCAGTCAATGGAAGACCATGAAAATACACATATCTTTACATCTATTTAATATAACGCAATTTACACTTTTCACTTTTCCGTTTATTGGTATGCTGCTAAAAAGGACGCGATTGTTCTTTATTTCCATCCTTTATTGTGGCACGTAGTTGCAGCCCCTTCACACGCGTACACATCTATATTCTAATGCACAATTTTTAGCCTTTTTTATCGTGTAAATCTTAATTATTTAGATGCCTTTTTGTACTTAATATTTTTACTTCGATCCACCACACACAAAAAAAAAACTAAAAACTCATCAAAAAGTTGTAATTGCGAAAGCACAAATAATTTTGAACCGGTATTTGGTAGTTTTCGAAGCAAATTGAATTTTTTTTCATGAAATTTGAACCGGATTATCGTTTTCAAAGGGGGGCTAAATTTTAGATATCATTACCGGTTTAAAAATAATTAATTTGTGGCCTAAAAACTATTTAAAATTACTTAATTTGAATTTCAGTAAACAATAAACTTGAATTTTAACTTAAAATCGTGTTTCAAATAAATTCAAATGTCATTTATTTGCTTTCAAATTCAATTTACATAAAAATGGGGTTTGTGTTAATCGAATATTGAATAAAAATTGTACTGAAATTATTTTGTTTCGTACTAAAACTGTTTTTTGACGTTTAAATCGCAATAAAATTTCGATATCGAAAATATTTGACATTTACCACGCTTCCAAACTTCAAATTGTCCATGTGCGACCGCTTCTCGATAATTTTCATGTGTGTGGAAAATCAGACGTATTAAAAGTTTCGTATGGTTGCACGTGTTTTGGTTTTGGTGTAAATAAAAATACTAATTTCAATTTAATTTCATCCGATTTCCCGTTCAAAACAAACAATGGTGAGTAAAAAAGATTGTTTTAAATTTTAAATTTGGCTTGAATTGCTTTAAATTTAAAAATATAGTCCATAAAAATTTGAACCTAACCTAAAAGAAATGCGCTCTTCATTTCTAGTCAAAATTGTTTGTTCTGTACGAACACGCCGCCGGATACGGTCTGTTCCGCGTGAACGAATTCGAAGAGATCGCTTCATTGCTGCCGCAAGTAGAAGCCTCCGTCACTGATATCGCTCGCTTCAACTCAATCGTTCAACTGATTGCATTCAGTCCCTTCAAGACAGCCGTGTCTGCCCTTGAGAATGCCAACTCCATTTCCGAAGGTATTGTGCCTCAAGATTTGGCACTATTCCTCGATGGTGCCCTCGCCAAAAAGTCAAAAACAACACTTGGTGTGGCTGATCCCAAGTTGGGTGCCGCATTGAGTGAAGCAATTGGCGTGACATGCACACACATCGGTGCTGTGCCTGAAATTTTGCGTGGAATTCGGTTCCACTTCTACAAGCTGGTAAAGGGATTCACATCGACAAGTGCTGGTGTCGCTCAATTGGGTTTGGGTCACTCATATTCACGTGCCAAGGTTAAGTTCAATGTGCATCGTTCCGATAACATGATCATTCAATCTATAGCATTACTGGATCAATTGGACAAGGACATCAACACATTTTCGATGCGAATCCGTGAGTGGTACTCATACCATTTCCCAGAGTTGGTCAAAATTGTGCCAGACAATTATTTGTTTGCCAAGGTGTCGCATTTTATTAAGGATCGCAAAACTTTGTCACAAGACTCGTTGGAGGGGTTGGAGGCAATTGTTACTGATTCATCGTCAGCGCAGGCCATCATTGATGCCGCCAAAATGTCGATGGGCATGGACATCTCTGTGGTGGATTTGATGAACATTGAAATGTTTGCATTGCGTGTTGTCAATTTGTCGGAATACCGCAAGAAGTTGTCCACTTATTTACACAACAAAATGAACAGTGTTGCTCCAAATCTGCAACAATTGATTGGTGATCAAGTTGGGGCACGCCTCATTTCGCATGCTGGTAGTTTAACAAATTTGGCTAAATTTCCAGCGTCAACCGTGCAAATTTTGGGCGCTGAAAAGGCACTTTTCCGTGCCCTTAAGACCCGCAGTAACACACCCAAGTATGGTTTGTTGTACCACTCCTCATTCATTGGACGTGCTGGTGTAAAGAACAAGGGACGCATTTCTCGTTTCTTAGCTAACAAGTGCTCCATTGCGTCGCGTATTGATTGTTTCACTGAAACACCCACCTCTGTGTTTGGTGAAACTCTCAAGCAACAAGTTGAGGATCGCCTCAAGTTCTACGAGTCCGGTGAGACTCCACGTAAAAATATTGAAGTTATGCAGGAGGCCATTGCATTGGCAGCAAGTCAAGCACCTGCACCGGAGACAGGTGGTTCCGAGAAAAAGAAGAAGAAGAAGAAAAACAAGAAGGGTGGCGCTGGAGAGGAGGTTGAGGCGGCCCCTGCAAATGGTACAAATGGTGCAACACCTACACCTAAGAAGGGAAAGAAACGTGCCGCTGAGGATGCTGATGACACATTAAATGGTAATGGCGAGGAGGCGCCGGCGACGCCAGTTAGTGAGAAGAAAAAGAAGAAGAAGAAGAATAAGAACCAGGCGGAAGAAGAGTAGTTTATGAAGCGCCACTTATTGTGAGTGTTTTTTTTTGTTCTTGAAATTTTAATACTTTTATTTTTACTTCTCCAATTTAATGTAACAATTTATTTTACACACAGTAATAAAATAATAAACAATTACAATTTAGCCTAATTTATTTTTTGTTATTTTTAATTTTCAGTTTTTGTAATTTTTCTTTTTTAATTAATCGTGTGTTACACACAATGACGCGATGGAATTTAATCAACTTTCTAATTTTATTCAAAGGGCCTAAATTAGATTTCAATGACACCGTTAAATGACTTCACAATGACCCTATTTTAAAAGTTTTTTGTTTATGAATTTTGATTATTTAAATTTTGCATTTTAGCTTAATTAAATTTATTTTAAGGCACAAGTTCTCATGTCTTTATTTTTTGACAATTACATTAGGTTAATCAATTAGTGTTAGGCCTTCCACTCATATTGCAGTTTTTGTAATTTTTCTACGGGATTTATTCAAAATTAACTTGAATAATTAAAAGTTTTAATAACCAAATTGTATTAAAGGAGACTTTCAACTAATCTTTTAAAATAATCATAATTATAATAATCAATACATATTTATTTTAATTAATATTTTGATATGAATAATTAATGGAATCTTTTTTGTTTGTATTACAAAGTTCTATTTAAAATAATAGTCACAAAATTTTAATTTGAAAATTAAACACGGAATGTTTGCGACGTATTTTAAAATCGTTGACTTTTTCCACATGCAATTAATTATTTATTGTAAATTATATTTACAAAAAATACTAATTAATTATTACAACCTAGTTTTCATTTATTTACAAATTACAACCATTAACTAAACAAAAGTGGATGTTTAAGGATTTATGTATTAATTTTCATTAACTTCAGTTTTTTACTTTACAATAACTTGAAATGCAATTTAATTACATTAACTAATTATAAGAAGTTTGTTTTCTTAATTAAATGTTGACTCAATTAATTTTTTTCTAACTACAAAAATTGTTTTTAAATACATACATTTTTTCAAACCTTTTAACTACAGGTTTTGTTTTCTATTTATAGACAATTGTTCTTTAAATTCTTTACAAAATCATAAAGTTATAAAAAGATTTAAAATGCTTTTTACTTATTTATTGGCGTTTTTATATTTCCATTACTAATTTAATTACAAATTAGTAATACGTTAAATAATTATTCAAATGTACATAATATTATATAATTAAACTAAATTGATTTCCGATTTTTAAAATATTTTAAATGGCTCAAAGTTGTTTTTAATGTTTTACTGCCAATTTAATGGAAATACTGAAACTATTGCAATGCATAAAAATGAATACGAATCACAATTCAATTAAATGTTTAAATTAAAACTTTACTCATAAATTTAGGTTAACAACACTTTGTATTACGAAATTGTTTAAATTGCTTTTTTAGTTTTGATTTTTTCTTAAAAAGCTTTCAATTATTTAACACAATTGCAAGACCATTTTCTTTAAAGTAAAGTGAATCGAGTTTCTTAGGAGCTTTAATAAATTGAAAAAAAAAAATTCCGCATAAATTTGTTTCAAATATTTCACAGTACACTTTATTTTTAACATATTCAATTTTCATTCAAACATTTTTACAGGTAAATAGTATTTTTGTATTTAATTTTAAAAATACCTAGAATGTAATGTTTAAAACAACAAATGTAGAAATTCACATAAACAACAATACTGGAAGAGTTCATTAAACAAAAATGGAAAGAGCCCGATGAAAATTGCATTTTAAACTTCCAAGACATGGCAGAAATTTTAAAATAAAAACATGAAATTGTTTATTATTCAACAACACTTTAAAAGTTATTGTTAATCAGCCTGTTATTTAACAAATTCACAACGCATACTATTTTAAGCAGTAATTAAAATTAGGCCAATTTATGTAACATATAAAAACATAAACGATTACATAAAATGCATAATAATATATTTTGTATATTTATTATTTAGGAAGAAGAAAACATTTTAAAACAATGAAGTGTGTTAATTATAAATTTAATAATAATAATATTAATTCCCAAGCACCTCAAGATGTGTGTGTGTGTGTTTATGGTTTTGTGTATGAGCATTGCTTTTATAATACAAAAAAAGAAATTTAAAATAAACAAACAAATTACGAAAAAAAGAAAAGAAATGAAATGAAAACAAAAACAACAAAAATTTAATAAATGAGTTTTAAACTTAATTGTTGGCTATGTATCATTGAAATGCATTAAAAGACGCCTGATTGCCGAATGCATTGCCACCGGCCTGACTCTGTTGTTGTTGCTGCATCATCATCATTTGTTGCAGTTGATTTCCGGCTGCCGGTCCAGCAGCAGGGAGTCCCCCATACATCAGATTACCACCAGCCTGTTGTGGAATGTTTGTTTGTTGTGGGAAGGCTGGTGATCTCTGTGGTTGTTGTGCGCCGAGTGGCGGTGATGCCATCATGCCACCAAACCCTCCAGTTGAGGACATTGTCGGCTGAATGAACAATTGTTGATTGTTGGATGAACTTTTGACAGGACTTTGCACTTTCAGTTGATTCATTGTCAAGGTATTTTGGCCGGCGCCTTGTTTTTTCGTCAGCAAATTATCCAAGTCAATGTTTAGGCCACCCGAATTGGTCCACGTGGAACCGATTGGTGTATTGTTGGTGCTTGTTTTGGATGCACCATTCGCAGCCTCTAATGGATTGCTAATTTGGGGTTGCATCACTTGACTGCTGGGTTGTAGGATAGTATTGTCTGGAATGGAAAATGCAAGGATTAGAGTGGCAGGCCTTTGGCAATGTGCAATCAATAATTTCTTGTTGTTTTAAAACAACTAATTTAAGACCTAAACTTCAATTAACAGAATTAAGTCTGAAAAGCTGAAAATGGAAATTCTAACAAATTTACAAATAACGACACCCAACATTTTTACAGGTATAATAAAAGATATACTTTATTTTATGGTTCCATTCAATTGATTGAACAATCAAAACAAAGGTGAATCATATGCATTGCCAACTGACGACTCTCCTCATCCAACTGGTACTCCAAACTCTTGACGCAAGCATTCAGCCAAGCATTCAATTCAACTAAGTCCTCCAAGAAATCCGATTTCAATGCCCATTTCGGTATGACCACAAAAATTGACGAAATCATTTGTAAAACAGCAAATCTTAGTTTTGAATCCAAAGTAAAACGAACGGCTGCACTCAAATCGAAGATGTCTCTTGCAAATTTATGAGCCACCGGGCAGTTATCAGCACATATCATTAGCACTGAGACAGTGTTAAGAAATTCAATTAGCAAAATATTTTCAGTGTCACGCTTTAATGAGCACGCCACACCACCAGTCAGTACAAAATGATTCTTCCCGAAACCATGCAGTAGTGGGAAAAAGAACGAACCAGCCACATTGGCGTAAGCATTTTTCTGCATAACAACTGCTGTGCGTTTTTTTGTTGCAAATCGACGTGTTTTACTTTCAATCCTTAGTCGGATTGCATCCTTGATCATTTGTTTCTTCTTAAGCTCTTCATCGTCTCCCAACTTCCGTGGATACTTAACTTCATTTTTGTGCTCTGCAACAACTTCCGAATCCCCACGCTTCAATTTGCTTAGGGCTGAAGCACTGTGTGCCAAAACTTGTAGCATAAATAAACGCGTTGAAAGTGGATATGTGTTAGCCTCCCTGTGAAATTCATGGCAAATATACTCAGCCGCCTCCTTGGGGCGTGCACAACAAACTGCTACTGCAGAATTAATACGATTGTGGTCATAGTCTTCCATAAAGATACCCTTTTCAAGGTTTAGCAACGATTGAAGGATGTCCAGCAGCACGCTGGTGTCACAATTATCTTGCTGAGATTCAATTAATTCGGTGCAACATTGCAACGCCACGGGCATGGTTTCTTGGTCGTGCAAAAATTGGCAAATGTCCATGATGTATAGGGGACGCTTATCATGGGCTAGTGGTGCATCATTTGACATGTCATATGGTTCCAGTTCGTCATCAGAATCCAAATCGGAAATAACTTCAATGACAGATTTGATAGCATCTTTGGGTGTTTGTGGCGTTTTGTTTGTTCCTTTTTGAATGGGTTTCGATGTTTGATTAACTGAATCGGGGTCTTTTTCCAACTCTTTCAACAATTGATCAATTGTTTTAATTTCAATTTTAATGCCACTTGAGTCAATAAATGTCTGAAGGTTCTTATAAAGTTCCAATACGTCATCATTCAATCGTTTGTAGTCGAATTTAAGTGGCTCCTGCTTTGGATCATTGTTCAGATACTGCAAAATTGTTTCAACTGCCACCATACCAATGCAGCGAACTATTGCATCAGTGCTGGAGAGATGTGTTCGTGTTCCGGAAACAATTTTCATTTGAATTGTTGTCCGAAACTCAGGTGAAATGGCGTTTTGCTCATTCAGTTTTTTAATTCCATGCATTAGAAGCTTGGTCAAATAGATCTGCTGATCGATTGCAGTCTTTTTAATGCTTGACTCGCTTAACCAAATGTCCATTAAGTCAGTCATTAAATTCCGAAGTATTTCACCACTCCCAAAGTGACTTAAATATTCAATTAAATTGAAAATTACATTTTCATCCTTAAAATAGCTCAATAATGGAATTTTCTGCAACAGGCAATACTTCCAGTCCACCGAACCATCAATAGCATTCCCAATCAATGAGTGCAATTTAAATCCTGGTAAATGCAATGCCATAACAGCCACAATTTCAACTGATTTCCTATCAATATTAAGCATCAAATTCGTCACAAATTCATCATCTTTGTCATTCAATTTCTCCAGCACTTGAAAAACCACACCCATCTCAGGAGATGTTCGCTCAAAATTGAAGCCACACACAATTTTGCAAAGCAACTTTGATAGCACTCCAACATCAAACAGTTTGTCTCTTTCATTGTGATCCATTTTGACGAGCAGCCAAATTGTCATCATCAAATGCATACAAATTTTAGCACCGTACTGACGTGGCGTGAACAATGTGGGTGTGTCGCTATGCATTGTGTTGGCCACACGAGATGGCAGGCTGCACAATAATTGCATGAATTCCTGCTGCTTTTCAGTGTGAGCCATTTTATCAATGGATGACCAATCGTCATGGAGTTCTGCCAAATTTAACATTGTTGCAATCATCAACACTTCATCTTCAAGCATTTTCGTTAAAATGTGGCAAATTATATTTTTTTGTTGAAGCTTCTTTGAGACTTGCAATGCATTTAGTAGCTCATCAACATTTACAATGGCGAGATCTGTATTCAAGAATATTGTCCTTACATTTTCGTCCAGAACACCATTAATTATTGGCCAATTGGTGTCAAATGTTGATATAATGTTAGTTGCGATTGATGGATAGCAATCAAGTGAGAATTGTGTCCAATTGATGTATGTTGATGTGTCGATGCGTCGTATTTTCTCCCGTGTTACAGGACCTGACAAATGTGACACGAATTCCGATAAGTGTTGCTGAAGTACAAGGAGCTGCTCGCTGGATTTTATTTTCTTGTTTTCCATCAAAACTGCTTGCAAATTAGTGGTCGCTTCCATTAATTGAGTGAGACATCTGGGTTGGAATTTTTTGTTGCTGGATGAGGTTTTAGCTGAAATTGGGTCGAAAATTGCAATGATGTGCCAATGTTTTCCACATCAATATTTTAAATGATAAAAATGTGGGTTTTTATTGGAAAAAGCTTTAAAGAAATTGGTAAAACGCCTAAACATAGTCAATATGGGCTTTCATGAAGAAAGAAACGGTTATAAAAGCCATTCCCCTTTTATACTTCATACCAGTACACCATAAAAAATTTAAATTGACGTCATAAAATGAAAAAAAAAAGTAATGACTCTTCAAACATTTCATAAACCGTGGAAGCAGGATCATCAAGAATATAACATAAATGCAAACAAAAAAGTGATAAAAGAAAACCACTCACCGTTAATTGTAGTTGAATTCATAGTAAGTCCTCCAAAGTCCGCGGAAAGTAGGTCAGTCGTTTGTAACGCGTTTGTCTGAACTGGAATGACTGGAGCATTGGAGAAGAGTAAATTTTGATTGAACGCTGCCGCATTGGCCGCCAGGATATTTTGATTATTTTCAATGCCACCACCCCCGCCAAACAGCAGATTATTGCTATTATTATTCGCCACAAATACTGCACCAAAATCAGCAAAATCATCCCCCTTGGAAGGTACCACAGTTGGTGGTGCAACAGCACCACTCGAAAATGCACTCTCAAAATCACCAAATTCGGGAGCCTCATCGGCGGCACGTGGGTTAAAATCATCCGTGTCGTCAAACGATTTGCCAGCACCGACGTGATTAGCCCGTGGCAACGTTGGAGATTGACACGTCTTGAAGAGGTCATCCAAGTCATCATTGGATTTTCGTTGGGTGGCAGTCGTTGTGTCCGCCAATATTTCATAGTTGTTATTGCTGTTGTTGGCCGCAAAGAGATCCTCTTCGGCGTGTGTGTTACGGTGTGTCGGTGAGTTGATACCCAAATCACCAGCAACGGGACGACCAAATGTGCTGGCAGCGCCCATGTCAATTTTCTTGGTACCTCCTGCGGGTTTTGAGGTTGATGCTGTTGTTGCTGTGCTGGAAATGGAACCCACTTTGACCGGTGTTTTGATGCTGACGTTTATTGTTTTCTTTTCTACGGATGCGGCAGATGGGGCTGATGTTATGGCGGAAATGGAGACAGAACGAGCTGGTGGACTGGAGCGTTCTTTGTCTCGATATCGTGCTGGTGTGGGACCATTTGATTCGGTGTCGGAATCTTCGCGTTCGCCATCATATTGGTATTCGTCCTCGTATGAGTGGGAACTCTTTTCATTTGCTGGAAGAGAAATTAATTTTTTTAAATAAAATGTCTGTGTTTAGAATTTCACTTTTTAATAGCTTTCTCCCTGATTTGGGAGTATAATTGGACGTTTTGTTCAATTTAAATTGATTGAGCCATGCGTGCAGAATTAACTTTTATTTTGCATGATCGATTCTCTTATCGTTTGCAGCTTTATTGTTTAAATAACAAATCTTGTGTTTGTAAGTGTTGTGAAATAAATAAATAATTATATATAGCAAAAGAATTTCATGCAGTAAACAAAATTACGCAACTCATGTCGAACCGACACATACATGAATGAATGATAGGTTCATATTCCATTGCAATCGTATGAAACTGCTAGAGCGTGAAATAATGCTTGGCTTAAATACTGATAAGTAAGACAAATAAAGCAATAAAATAAACCATATTGATAACGCTATTGCCCGCAGGCCCGCGCTTGACGAACTTTCTAATAAAATACGTTAGCACGATGACAAAAAAGAACCGAAAAAGAATTGTAAAAAAGCACGACTTACGCCAATTATCACCGCCTCCTCCGCCACCACCACCTCTAGAGGACTGGTCCCACTTGTCGTTGTAAACGCCTGAACCAAATCGCATTCTCGTCTCCGACGAACTCATTCCCACATATTTGTCCTTATTTTTCTTCGCCTTCTTCCTCTCATCCCGTAGTTTATCATCATCTTGAATAAAATCAATCAGCTCACGCACTTTGTGTCGCACATTAATGCCCTGATCTTTGCCATTCTCATCAGTGAATGTGTAATTTTCCAACGATCTCAAATCGTAGATATGTTCCCGTGATGAAGTCACCACACGCTCCGACCCGTTGCGCACCAAATAGTTGAGCAGCAACAAACTTTTGTAGGTGCGTCGCCAATTGGTTTTGTTGTCCTGCAGCATACGCTTCCACAACATTGACATTACTTCGGGAAAGTGCTCATACGTGAAGGTGGATTGTGCCAGCTCTTGCATTGTGTTGCCCATTGGACCCCAGGGGTCGTCATTTGTTGCCTCACGTACTTTACCCTCGATTTCAGTGTAATTCATGACAACGTTGGTACTGTAATTGGGGTGGAATAGAAATTGCGACTCAGTTAACGATGTTGTTTTTGAGTAAATATTTAATCATTCAATATTGGTTGGGATAGTCCTAGGGACACTTTTGTATGATGTAAGTTGAGTTGACAATGTTTAAGTACAATGACAAAACCTATAAGAATTAATGATTGTTGTGTTATTTATGAACCCATAATTATTAAATATTATAACAGATGTTATCATTGAAGCAATTTAAGATACAAGAGACAGGGATCATCTAATATTAATGCATAAACTAAAATAATTTTCTAAGTATGTAGAACGAAATCATAAAATGATTAATAGAAGTCCGAAAAGGGTTCAAAATTGGACTCTACCAATTCACTTTAAGAGACTAATCAATATTTAGAGATTTCACGAAGTTCCAGATTGCGTACATTTAGGCTTTGCTCAAAATGCTAATTCTAAAACAATAAAATCGTGGCTCAATTAGGCCAAATATAGTCACAATTGGTCAATTATCCCATCTAAAATCAATCAATAAACGTACCGGCCCACAAAAGACATCTAATTTTCGATGCTAATTTGAAATTGCGTCACAACTCACAACCAAATCAATTAAGAGGAAACAAAAAACCAATGGGTGCAAGAACATTGCTTGCATTGATTATAAATACACACACGCACATACGTGAGTCAGTGAATGCACATATTTTGTTACGGTGAAAATATACTCAAAAGGAGTAGATGTACAAACATTTAGGGCTGATAAGTAGGACACAAACTGGGTCAGTCGGTTAACCGCGCGATTGAAGAACAGTTGTTAAAGCCCTAACAATGATATAATATTTTGTATTAAGTTTCTTTATTTGTAGCTATGCACCCTGTAAGTGTTTCTGTTGCAAATGAAGCAGTTAGAAGTGCATTGGCGGTCATTTAACTCTTTAAATAAAAATGGGAATTTAAGGTTCCTTGGTAGATTATGATGTCAATTTTTTTTCAAATACGTAATTGAATTTCAAATTTTGTAGTTTAAGGATGAAACTGTTTTCCTTCAGATAGATACCGGATTTCATATTTATTATTAATATAATTAATATAATTAATAATAGATTAATATATGAAGCAATTCGCAACGCTTGACTGAATCTTTCTTTATGCAAAACAAGTCTTTCAAGGTCTACCTGCTATTTATTCAACAGGTTCCCTTCCATCAATACACTTGCCCCATTCACACACTCTCTCCTACCGCGATATTCGCAAATTCTCCATCATAAAACATTGCAATTTTACCTGTGCTTTCACACAGCTGTGGGCTATATTGTGACACACCCAGAAATTTTGTGATTAAAAATTATCAAATTAAAAATGTACAGAACACAACCAACAATTATAATGAAAAACTCAAATGTGTCTGAAGTGGGGCGAGGAAATGGAGGGGGGAAACAAATTTGAAAGGAAATTGCTTCACATACACACATTTTAACACATTCATGACTGTCATTAATATTTTTTATAACAGATTTTATTTTAAATGACATTTACGTGCATATATGGGAGCATCACCACACACACACACACACACGCACACGAACACAAATTTATGAAATTATGAAAATATTTAATCACGTTTCGCAATTTTCCACATATAATATGAAAATTTCACAAAAACGAAAAAACCTACACTTTATCTGCCAGCTCCCGCACCTTCCACATGCTGATGAACTTGTCAACCATTTTCGCACCAATCTAAAATCTCTCCACACTTATTGAATCGCCCACAGAAGTCCCAACGCGTTTTTGTTACAAAAATCGGTTTGTTGTAATATTGGTATTTCTCCGCGCCTCCCCACACGCACTGCTGCACTTTATTTTTGCAACACAATCAATTTCCTTCTCTTTTTTGAATTGTAATGCCACCGTGTTTGCACAAGTTTTTTTTAAAATTATTTCTTGCAATTTGTAAATTTTATCGCAATATTTTAAGGTCTTTTGTGACAGCCTCTTTTTTGGTGATTTGGCTTCAACTTTTTTTTCCTCACTTATTTTGTTTCTTCTTTTTATTACTTCTTTTGACGTTTGCCAATTTTTATGGTTAACATTTGACAGTTTATTTGAATTATGGCAGGTCAATGCGATGATGAAAATTGTAGTCGGCTCAAATGATCAAAGATGGAGCCAACAATTGAATGTTGTATAACAGTTGAGTGCTAAAATTTTTAATTCATTTTGAAACCTATTAAAATATCATTACTTTAACAAACTCAGCATTAAATACCTTTAATTCCTACATGTGTACTTTATTAATTTTAATAAAGGATTTCATTTTCTATAAAAAATACAAAATACAAATAAGAATATCGAAAATATTTATAATTCGAAATTCATGCGTCAGGTGAAAAAATTAGATCAAACATAATTTTTTTACACACATCGTCATGTACGAAAATGATTAATGATTAAAATGGCGGCATGTCGTCGGTGCTGTGCTGTGTCGTGGTAAGAAAAGTTCAAGCTCCTCCACCGTAGCGTTATAATATTTTATTGATTTCTAAAGGAAAAATTTCGAAATAGTCATTTAAATAGTTCGCCAAATTACTTATTTTAAGTTGAATTAACTGTACTTTAAGACGACAATTGCAACTAAATTAAAGGATATCTGTGAAACCGTACGATTTACTTGAAAAATACTTGCATATAGATTGGTGCCGAAAAAAAGGAAGAAACACGAAAAAAAAGAAAAAAAAACTCGATGATGTTGGGCTTTGGCAAAATTTTCTGTTCGTTCTTTCAACCTGCAAAATATGTTTATTGTAAATTGAAAAGTGATTAAAATCGATAGAAATATTGTTATAAAGGTAATCATTTTGTGGGCGGCAGTAAAAAATGTTAGAAGTTTATGCAAAAAAATGAATTAAGGATTTTTCCGGGACAGTTTTTTTCACATCCAATTGAAATACGAAGGCAATAAAAATTGTTTGCAAGTGTCGACTGTATGTGTGAGTGTGTGTGGGCAATTATCGCGATTGTGTGCAAAAGGGATGCGTGTATGCGTGTGATTTTCGTATTCGACAATATGTCATGTTTTTGTTTTATTTTATTATTTTTCACTTATCTAATACCGTGCGAATTTAATGTTCAAAAAAAAAAAATCTCTCCTTTTGAGGTTCAATTAAAATTAATTTTTTTTTAAATTGCGTTGAATAATCAAGTTTAGTTGTATTTATTTTAAATCAACATTCATCAAACTTAATGAGGGTTCAATTTTTTTTTTATTTGTGGATAAATAATTAATTGATCATATTAAAAGAGTCTGCCTTAATAATTTTATTTTTTGTCGTCAACTGAAAATAATTTTAAGTCATCTACTCGAAGTATGGTACAATACTAGTAACTTGACACAATGATGATGATGATTGGGGAAAGTAGTTCAATTATTGCTCTATCATAAAAGGAAAGCCGGAGAGAATAAAACGCTTTTTTCTTTACATACGTGTATGTTTTCTAATGGTGTCATATGTCATGTGTGTTGTTGAATTTAATTGTTGACAATCATTTATTAAGATCAATTACATACCAACCTGTCATTAAATAATCTTGTCAAAATTAAGGAGTACCTTCCAATATGTATTTTTAATGACTTTATGATTGACTTAAAAATGTATTCTCTCTTCTTTTTATCTTTATTATTTTGTTTTTAATGTTAACTTTTAAGTAAACAACATTTTTCATTTTTTGCCCATGTTCTATTTTGTAATACTTAACCTGATAAGATAATATTTATCTATAAATCTTATAAGATTTTAGACAATTTGTCATGGTCACCTTATAATCATTTAGAAACGGGTGTTTCTTATTTTGCAACAATTTTAACTCAATATTTTATGTACAAATAATTAATTCAAATTTAACATTGTATTTCAGCTTGTGTAATTAATTTAAAACAGATTATTATCAAATTGAACATCAACCACAAAAAGGCAACTTGAACATCAACAACAACAAAAAAGGAAACAAAAGGCTATTCATCTCTAGACTAGAAACAAGCAAAATACATAAATAACTAAACAATAATAAACAAGTAAAAATATAGTCCTAAAAAAAACATAAAGAAAGAAAAAAGAATCATACGAGTTTAAAGTTTAATTTAAATTGAAAAGAAAAGACTTACTATTAAAATAAATAATGAATGAAAAAAACAAGGAAATAAACCAAAAAAACAAAAAATACAAAAAAACTTTAATGAAAATAAATAAATAAATAAAAATAAAACAAACAAAATATTCGCACATCTCTCTCTATAAACAGATCATAAAAAACTAAACTAAAAAATAAATAAAAAATATATGTTACACAAAATAAGAAAACAATCGACAGAATCTCAATAAAAAAAGCATCTGTTCTTTTTTAGAATAAAACAATAAAATACAATAAGATTGTAAATTAAATGTTAAACGAAGTGATAGAAAAAAACTCGACGACACGAAAAAAAAACAAACATTTTAATGCAGAATGATTTAATCTAAACGGCCGCATTTCATAAAGTTTTAAACAACAACATCAGCACGCATTCTACGGCATTTAACAACAAGCAGACAGCATCAACAGATCAAACATTGATATCATTCAGGAAGGGTAAATTATAAGTACAATTCCTTCAAACCATTTTTTTGTTAAATATTTAACTAATATAAAGATATCAAATCAAATTCCTAAAACACAAAAAAATAATAATAATAATTTGCATGTAAACAAAGTAAATAAATAATAATAATAATAAAAAAAACAAGCCAAATAGAGGAAAAGGGGAATCAGTTGATAGAGTGATATAAGAAAATTAAAGCAAACACAACCTGTTATAAGTCATATTTTATCTTTAGTTTACACATTATTTTTATCATTTAATTATTAAAAGTAAAAATAAAAAACAAACAAAAGAAAAACACTCACATAGACTTAAAAGTAAAATTCTTAAAGAAACGCGGAACAATATTACAGAACCACATACATAAATTAAATGATAAATGCAATAATTTTTACGTTACAAACAAACATATAAATAATTTTTAGAAAAGTAAACAAAAGACACAAACAATACAAATATTTAAAACGAAAACGAACAGAAGTTAAAACGCGGAAAGCAAGTACAAAGTGTCTAAACAGCAAACGGAGTCATTACTATTATTATTATAATTATTATTATTAAAAAAGAAAACTATTCAGTTATTTAATTTCCTTATAATTTCACTGAGTAATTAAAGTAAAAGCACGTTTCATAAAAATACAATAATACTAAAACAATAAATAGTTAAATTGACTGAGATTAAATAGCGCCGAGAGAACATTTTGAAAAACTGAATTTTACAAATCATTGCAAAAAAATCCTTTAACTTTATTACCTTTGTTTCCATTTTAGTCCTTTTTCATTAGTTTTGTGTGAAAATTTTTGTTTTCGTTCACAGAACATTTAAATTTAATAATTTCAATTTAATTAAAAGAAAATTATACTGCTCAGTGTGGGTTATACGTTGAATTAATTATAATTACCTGTAACAAAAAAAAAACAAACAAAATTAAGGAAATTGGTGTGATTTAATCGTTGTTATTAAATTAATAATAATGATAAAAAAATATTTTTAATTTAATTTTATACAAAAAAAAAACGTAAACAAATTCGAAACCCTATATTTATTTATTTCTAATAAAACAAAAAATCCGTTGAGTTATCATAACAAGACACAGTGAAAGGTAATAAATTATATATTAATATATTATAAAAAAAAGATAAAAGAATAAATACAAGAAAAAATTATACATTATTATTGTAAGTAAAATATATTCGAAAAGCAAACAAATTAATGAGAACAAAACAAATGCTGTGATATAAATATAATTAAATGAAAATAAAAATAAACGATAATTATGATAACAAATAATTATTAGGGTATATTAAAGAAAAAATAATAATTATAATAATTGTGGGTCATACATTAAAAAAAAAGATTAAAAAGAAAAACTTAATCAAGCGCGCTTGTTGTTAATTGAAAATAATAATTTACCGATATATTTACATACATATTATTATTATATATTATAATTTCAAAGATTTTTTTGTAGTAGTTTTTAACTGCGGTTAAATTAAAAAAAAAACTTTTGAATTATTGAAATCAAATTGAAATTTAAAAATCATCCTAAAAATAAACGCAAACGATTATCTTTTAAGTTAAAAATATTAGAAAACTGTATGATAACGTAACATATTAAAAAAAAATATAAACGAGAAATTTTAATAATTATAATTCATAGTAGGTACATATTTAAGAATAACAAAAAAAACACTGTGGCCAAGCAGCAGGATTACAATAATTGAAAAAACAAATAAAAACAAAATATTCGTTGGAGTGTGCCATTTATTACAAACTTTTGGTTTTTCTTATTTCAATATTTAAGTTTGAACGCGCGAAATTGCCATTTTAAAAATTTTATTACCCAAATTAAAACTATCATACTTGTTGATGTAAAAATTTTGAAAAAATTTCCCTTGTGAGACTTGTATTGTTATGTATTTTTTTGTAATCGTGACAAAAAAGTGAGAACGCCAGCTTATTATTTATTAACATAAAATAATAATAATTGTGAAAGTGAGTAGAAGGATAAAAGGACTATCAAAACCATACACACACAAACACACATACACAGAGAGAGATTGAGATAGAGAAAGAGAGATACACAAACTCAAATAATTAAAACACCGAAAAATTGCGATATTTTCTAAACTACATAATTACTTAAAAATAAACAAATAAAATAAAAATATAAACGTTAAAATAACAATTAAAAAACCCTGTGGGTTGATGTGGAATATATATTATAACCAAAAGACGATAATGATCAGTTGATAACAAAGAAAGGGAAGCAATATTTTTTGTCACTGACACGACAAACGCCTGGCAGCAAAAATCCTTGCACGTTTTGGGACACGCTGTGTATCTGAAGCAATTATTTGTGAATGAATGTGAATTAGTCTTCTTGAGAAACAAAATATTTATTGCAAAATATTGTGCATGCAGAAAGGAGTATATCCTAGTGAATTACCTAGTGAGCCTCTAAAACAACTCAATTGTGTTTAAAACAATAAAAAAGTGCATTTAAAATAAATACGTATAATATTTAAAAAAAAAAACGGTTTAACCAGTGTTAGTTACATTATTAAACGAAGAAGATAGTCAAAGGATAGTCAAGATGTCAAACAATTACATGGGATTGAAGCCAATGTTGAGCAAGAGTGGCGGAAAAGGACCAATTGTAGCGGCCGACTACAATAGCTTTGACATAACGCAGTTGTTGAATCGTGTGGGCAGCGGAGGGGTTGGTAATAGTCAGGGACGTGCTATAACCAACACCAGTAATCTGGTGAGCAGCATTGAGTCCAATGATCAAACTAATGGTGGCAGTATGAGGAAGCCGGATTATGGTGACGTTGATATGTCAGGAAGTGGAAAATATCGCAATGGGAGTGGTAAGTTTTATATTACTCTCATAATTATTAGTATCGTTTTAAACACTTGTAATTACTTTACAGTTTCCGATTATAACGACTTCATGTCGTCGCGAAGCACCTTCTTTCCGCCCCAAAATGCTTCAATTCAACAACAGCAACAACAACAACAACAACGCTCAAATGCGCAAGCTGCTAACTCTTCGTTCCCACCCATTGGAACATTTTCTGTGGAGAACACGATGGCCCCTGAGACGAATAACTATAGCGTTATAACTGGTGACATCTTTAACGGATCGATGAGTATCAGCAATGGCAGTAGCGGTCAGTACAATGCCAATCATAACAACAACCAAAATGGCATGGGAGTTGGCGACCCTAATCAGGCGACACGGGAGACTGGAATTATAGAAAAACTCTTGGTATGTTCAATACATTTACAAATAAAAGGACACGAATTAATTAAAAATAGAAATTTCAGCACTCGTATGGCTTTATTCAATGCTGTGAACGTCAAGCGCGTCTTTTCTTTCATTTCTCGCAATTCAGCGGCAACATTGAGCACCTTAAAATTGGGGACCCAGTCGAATTTGAAATGACGTACGATCGACGCACTGGCAAACCAATTGCAAGTCATGTCACCAAAATTGCGCCCGATGTTGTGATGTCGGAGGAGCGTGTCACCGGCACTGTAACTACGGAGCTGAAAGCTGATGGCTCAACAACCGGCGAAACAACGGGTCGCATTAGTTACGAGAATCGTGGTGAATGCTTTTTTTTGCCCTACACCAAGGACGATGTCGAAGGTAATGTCACACTTCGATCTGGTGATAAGGTGAGCTTCCAAATTGCCACCAACAATCGTGGTACATTGGGCGCATGTCATGTGCGTCTTGAGAATCCGGCCCATCCCGTGAAGTATCGTGGTGTTGTGTGTTCAATGAAAGAGTCATTTGGTTTCATTGAGCGGGCCGATGTGGTGAAGGAGATTTTCTTTCACTTCTCTGAGGCTGAAAACAAAATTGAGCTACTGCCGGGGGATGATGTTGAATTTCATATTCAGACGCGAAATGGCAAGGAGGTGGCCTGCAATATTACACGTTTGCCACCGGGGTCTGTCATTTTTGAGGATGTCGGTACTCAGATGTACAAGGGACAAGTGCTGAAGTCGCTTGATCGTAATAATCCGTTGCGGCACAATTCCGATCCATTACCCGGCAAAATTCGTTATCGAGCGCATGATCATTCAGAAGTTGAAGTGCCATTTGGGGACAAAGATCAGAAGGGGAACTTTACATTGCGGCATGGAGATTGGGTGCAATTTTTGTTGGCCACAGATAGGCGCGATCAGTTGCAGCGTGCCACTGCGATTTCGCTGTTGAATGAGACATTTGAGTTGAGCGGTGAGCGGCGGGAACAAGGCGCTATTGCTGCATTAAAGGAAGACTTTGGGTTCATAAGATGTGTTGATCGTACTGTTAGACTTTTCTTTCACTTTACTGAAGTCTTAGATACGGTAATTATTTTAATGCTTTTTAAAAGTTCAACCATTTTAAGTTATTTCTTGAATTTTAGTCACGCGAGATTTGTGTGAACGACGAAGTGGAATTCACTGTTTCGCAAGAGCCGGGCGCCAATTTTGCCAACACCCGATTCTGTGCAGTTCGTATTAAGCACTTGCCTAAAGGAACCGTTCAATTTGAGACACCTGTGGAGAGCAACATTGAAGGTAGTATGTTAAAATAACCTCCCTCTGATTGAATGAAAATTAACTTTTAATTGAAACAGGCATCATAACGCGGGAAGCACCAAAAAGTCCAACTAAATCGCAGGACCGTATTGAGGGTGGAGTCATTTCTTACACGCAATCTAATCAAAAGAAAACAATCAAGTATTTCTTAAAAGATTGTGAGAAGTCCCCAAGAATTGGCGACCGAATTCGGTTTGACATCTTTCAGGTGTGTTTCATTCACATAAAAACATAATTTAAAATAGGTTTAAATATTAATAACTCATTTTTAACAGGTGAAACGCAACAAAGAACAAATTGCTCTCAACCTTGTTGAAATCTGTCCCAGTGACATTGGATCAACTAATCCAAACGCAGAGTCCCCAACTCAACAGTTGCAATCCCTCGTACTCAACGAGAGTAATCCTGTCAATAACAATTCGGACGATCTGGAACTAAAACATCGCGGTTTCATTGCAGTGCTGAAGGAGAATTTCGGTTTTATCGAAAACATCAATCACGACGAGGAAGTATTTTTCCACTTCAGCAATTTCGCCCTCAATCCATACCAGCTGGAATTGGGTCAAGAAGTGGAATACACTTTGTCGTCGAAACCAGGTGGTAATTCTGGCAATTGTTTGCCCGCCGAAGACGTTCGCGTTGTGCCATGGGGAACAATTCCTCAGCCCAAAGTTCTTGACACCATATTCATTGGACAGATATCACGCCCATTGCGTTGCATCAATCCCAATCAATCCGAGTATTGTGGATTAGTTGAAGTGGTCAATGAAGCTCAAGAGGTTGTCTCCACACATGAGTACGGTATTACTAGTCTCAAGAATAAGCGCGACTTGTTGCAAACTGGTGATTCAGTGCAGTTTAAGCTGGATGAAGTTGGTCGTGCTGCTGAGTTGATGTCGGTGCGCCAGAAGAAGCGTGCAAATGTTGATTCGATAAAAGGACAATTTGGTTTCTTAGATTTTGAGCTGGAGGAGGGTAAAAAGTTATTCTTTCATATGTCAGATGTTCAGGGAAACAACAATTTACATCACGGTGATCGCGTTGAGTTTTCCATATTAACTAATCAGGTAATATTTTTAACAATTCATTAATTATTCAATATAATTGATTTTGTTTATTTTTGGAAAAATAGCGCAGTGGAAAATCATCTGCTTGCAATGTCGTCAAAATAACGGATAACAATGTAGTCCGTCCGGATCGTTTGTTGTCCCGATTAAAAGTTAACTCTGTGGATGAGTCTGTACCACGTATGATTGCTATACGAACACCAAAGGGACCGTCTACAGGAAAGGGTTTCGCCGCTTCTGCTCGACTGCCACGCCTGCCAGGTTTGTAATTCTTTTTGGAATATGTTTTACATTCCTTATGCTAACTGTTAACAATTTGTACCCTTACAGGTATAATGACGGATTGAAGTGACACAGAATAATAAGCTTCCAAGTTCCAAAACTAACATTTCGCTGTTAAAACAAAGAAATATATAATGAAACTAGTGAAACAAAAAACACAAAATAATACAATTAGTCGAACTCCAATGAATTTCTGTAAAATATTGTAATTCACGAAAAGCATCAACTTGATTATGTTATTATATGTTATCAAAAACAAATTGAAACTATTATTTATTCTTTAAAAACGTATTTTATTAATTTCACAAAGTCAACGAATCTAATCGTAAAAAAAAAACTATCTGAAATTTGTGTATTGTAATTAAAGCAAAATTGTTAACAAAAAGTTGTACCCTTATGTCGATATAAATTTAAAAAATGTGAATTGAAAGGGGGAAATGAACTTATGGAATTATAACATCACAAAAAAAAAACACACACATAAAGTAGCGTCATTTAATCATTTGTTTTTGTTCTATATGACGTTATATTTAGCCGTTTAAGTATTTGACGACTGAAACTTATTGAAAAAAAGAAAAAAGGAACAAAAGAATGAAACAAGAAAAAAATCAAAGAATAAAAATACAGAAGAATACATCAAATCCTTTTTTTATTTTACGAATTATTCATTTCAGAATTTTAATGCTTTATTATCTTACTAGCGGACCCGGCGAACGTATGATGTATTGATGAGTTTCTGAATACTCCATTTATAAACAACATGACATACATTGGAAATTAAAATTTTTGTAAAATTAAATTTCGAAGGACCAAAATCCTATGTATGATCGAGAAGAGCAAAACAAAAAAAAATCTCCATGCAAATCGGGCACTCCGTTTCCAATTTACAAAAAAATTCGTGAATGAATCCTGAAAGTGTACAATTTGTGTTAATATATTTTTCCGGTTGGATTTTCCGGATTTAATTCGTTAAGAAAATTCGGAAAATTCAACCGAAAAAGTGTCAAAATCGTGAAAACAAACACTAATTGTACACTTTCAAGAATCGATTTATTTATTTATCTTTAAGAATTGCCACCATCTACCCAGTTGACACCTATTTTGGGAAACATTCCAGAAACCACACGATCCTATCAGGTTAAAAGCTTCATTAGTTCAGCCCATAGAACACACACATAAATGTTGTTAATTTTTGGTGCAGCAGTTTTTGAATTTACTCGCATACGACGCACACAGATTTTTTTATATAGACATTTTAGAATGTCCTTGTTATTGTAGTGGGGAGTATTTAGGTCCCAGATGCTTCCATGCATGATGAACTTGATACATCACCAAGAATTTTGCGTGTCGACAATTTCTCACCTACATTTCATGGTTAAATACAAAGATTAATAACACGGGTGGTAAGTTTGCTGCTTTTAAAGTTTTAATGAACATTTAATTTTAATGACCTTCAAATATTGAAAAAAATATTTCCTTACCTACCTAAATGCCTAAAAATCGAACTACAATCCACTATAATTTTTGATTAAAACAAATACATACCTAGTTGACAATAACAATTATAATTATATTGTATAGATAAGATAAGAATAAGAGTCTCAAGTGGTTTCAATTGAAGCGTAATCAATGGAACATTTACACAAATCATTCACCTGCAATTTTTCACAAAGTGCACATCGAGTAAAAATAATTGGAGAATAATAAGAGTCATATTATTGTGGTGATTTGTGTCAGTGAAAAAAACAGTTTTTAAACCATAAAATAGGAGTAAAAGTTTTGCAACAAAGTAATTTAAAATATAATTAAATAAACAAGCAAAAAAAGGGACCACTGAAAGAAGAATAAAAGATTTTATTCTCATTTTAACGAAACCAAAATGAATTGTTTATTTGTGTGAAAAAATTGTTATCTTACAAGTCTTATCTCAGTGATTGCTTTTGTCATTGATTTCATTTAAAATCTACAGTCTATCTTATTAAGAGAATAGATGAATGAAAAATCCGTTAATATGGAATTTGAGTCATCAACCGAAAGTATTGTGTTCGAAGCAAGTTCCACATCTTGTTCAGAAGAATCGGGAAACTTTGAAAACAAAACGTGCACTGAACACCAGTACAGTGAAGTCCTCAAATTTCCCACAATAAAGCGTCGAATTCTGAAAGGGTGCTGTTTGGAACACCCTCTAAGAGGATGTGTTGCATTTTCCGGCATTGACATGGAGTCTGGCCAACTACTTTATATTACGGAGTGGAATATTAAAAATGAAATCATCAAAGCCAAAGGAGTTTCCAGGGATAATTTAATAAAGGGTTTGTTTTTTCATTAAAATAAAATCCAATGTTTATAATCAAAAATGTTTCCATAACAGAAGTAACAAAAATAGTGTCCAAACTTTCTAAATTGAATCACAAGAATCTTGTTGCATACAAATATGTGATGTGTGTGAAGAAAAAGGCGAGCTTAGTCATCTATTTGGCGCAAGAATTTATTCAAGGTATTCATATCCTTTTAGGCAACTACCAACTTCTGATTTCACTCTGAAATTTTAGGAACCAGAATCTCCAGTCTATCAGCATTTGGATTAATTGTGGAAAGTCTCAGTATGATAGCAAAGAATATTTCTGAGGCTCTCATCTTTCTTGAGAATCATAACATCTCGCACAGTAATCTTCATGTTTCTTCAGTATTCCTGGACAATCGACAAGAAATCCGTTTGACAGACTTTGCTCTGGTGCCATACTTGCGAGAATTACTTGGATATCCCACAAAAAGTAGCGACGATGTTCCAGCATTGGGAGCTATCATAAAATCACTGACACAAAAACCAAATTCATTAACCAATGCATTCATCCAGGATTGCTGCACAAACCCTGAAGTCTCCAAATTAAGTAGGCATCCATTTTTAACTCAAATTTCAAAAAATGATTCAGCACACGAACCAAGATTGGGAAAGGATTTTGATACGCATGAGATTGTGGGTAAAGGAGGATTTGGATCGGTGCTAAAAGTGTACAATAAATTAGACAGCCAAATGTATGCCATTAAGAAGATTACGATTCCGGCTACGAATTCACAGGCGTCTCTTATGAAATCCATTGATGAAGTCAAGTTACTATCGCGTTTAAATCACAGGAATGTGGTTCGATACTATACCAGTTGGATAGGAGATTCAGAAAGCATTGATAACAAACCTGCGAAAACCGTGATATACATCCAAATGGAGCTGTGTGAAAATAAAACGTTGAGGACTGCCATTGACGAAGGGCTGCACACTGATGAGGATCGACTTTGGCGATTTGTCCATGAAATCCTTAAAGGTCTATCCCACATTCATGCGCATGGAATTATTCATAGAGACTTGAAGCCGGAGAATATATTTTTAGATTCAAATGATCAGGTTAAAATTGGTGATTTTGGACTGGCCAAGACTTACTCCTTGGCACCTCAACTGCAAGGACCAGTTGCCATGCATGCATCTAAACAGGAAATAACAGACCGTCAAACAAGAGACATTGGAACTGTTACATACATGGCTCCAGAATTGAAAGGCATCGCTTCAGACGCCACATCGAAGTATAACGCAAAGGTGGATATTTATTCTCTTGGAATAATTGTGTTTGAAATGTGCCAAGAAAAATGTTATACTGCCATGGAGCGTTACAAGATCCTTTCTGATCTTAGGACGCCTGATATAATTATGCCTGAGCAGATGCTGAACAATAACCAGTTCATTCAGCATGTTGAGCTAATTCGATGGCTTCTTAAACACGATCCCAGCAAACGACCGACTGCTGATAATTTGTTGGACCTCAGAATTGTGCAAATTGGTTTAACTCCGGCTGTGGATAAGCAGTTTCTTGTGCTAAATGGTTATGTCAAAGAGAGTGACATCGTCGAAGAGGTGAACCTTAAGTTGGATTCAATTTTATTGATTTGCTATCGTTTTCAATTTGTGCTGGTATGTGGGCTATTTTAATATTTAATTATTACCAGGACACATTTCTGATACTATTTTTCTAAACAGGGAAAAGTGGTATATGTTTTTCGAGAAAGATGCACCGATTTAATATGTAAATATTATCAATCTTAATTTTTATTATTAATTCAAAAAAAACGACTTTTTACTATAGACTTTAGACACACGTTTGACGATTCACCACGTTTGGATTTTGATTGGGTAAGATATTCGAATTAAAAATATGATCAATGTGACAACAAAATTAAGCACGTGAATTTATTTGTTTCCTTCAAAGTTCGATGAAGAACGCCGTGAATTTGTAGAGCATGAAGCCCAATTTTACAAGGAACTGATGTCCCAAATTCACGAGACCTTAATGACTTACATGGAAATTGTGAATAAAAAAGGAAAATATGAATTGACCAATGAGCACAAAGTACTATTGGAAACTATATCTGAAAACATGGTTCCAAAAGATTGGCAAAGCAAGTGGAAAGGACCATCGGAGCTTGTGGCTTACTTGAAGGAAGCATCATTCCGTTTGCGGCTAAACATACAATTCCTTAAATTCGGCAAAACAACTCGTATTACGGAAAGGGAAAAGCTTTTATGGTCGTTTGTAATTAAAGGAGGTGGCCGAGATTATTTTCTAGTTAAAAAATCTCTGAGGGATATGTGAAAAATAAATCCTTTAAACATTTAATGGAATTGAAAATGTAAATTTTAAGTAACTAGCGGACCCGGGCGAACGTTGTCCTGCCACAAACCTCGCTTAATTGTTTATTAATGAGTTTTTGAATACACTCTATTAATAAACAGCATGACATCCATTCGCAGTCAAAACCTTCGGAAAATAAAATTTCCAAGGACCCAAACCCGGGCCAAAATTCCATTTACAAAATCAAGTTACTATGATAACTTTGGCCAGGATTTAAGTATATCATAGTAGGATATATAATAGTTTTTCCAATATACAATAAAAAACCGTAACAACGGATTACCATCCCAAATAACACTAAGACAAGTTTTGGTTAACTCTTTTGCAGTAGTTCTTGAGTGAAAATTCATGCCATTTCAATTTTATAAGTATAGATTTTCATTAAGAATTGCAATTGTTACTAAATGGAAATTTATTAATAGGAATAGACAAATTTTTCATACCGAAATAATGTAAATTGAAGATAAATTCAAAATTTGAACTCCTTATATTTCTTATTCTGTTTAGTTGTGGCATCAGCCTGTTGACGTTTTCTTTTCGACTTCTGTCTAGCCACATGCTCAGCCAACATATCGGAGAGGTCCTCTTTCTGCAAATGACTCTGTTGCTCTCGCATTTGTTGTTCATACCGTTGCGCCATTGCATCGTTGTCCATATCCAGCTCAGAAGGATCCAGTGCCAACTCCACCATTCCCTCACGATCACCAGTTGGTGGTGCACGATGTGTCACCAGACCAGGTGGAGCTTTAGCACCCACTGTCGACATATCGTAAACATGCGTCGATGCCATCATAGCCGCACCAATACGATCATTGCGCTTCTCTGGCAACACTTGATATAGGACAGGTGTTTCGTTGTCTTCCATCTCACTTTCAATTTTCTTTTTACGCAACTCAATCGTGTCCGGAGTTTCCATGCCAGCGGGAATACTTGTGAGGCCGGACGGTGTGACGAGACCTTCAGCCGGGGTTACTAAACCGCTCTCATCTGGTGGATTAACCAAATCTTCGCCCTCATCTTCTTCCTCTTCTGATGATTCCTCTGATTCTGATTCCAATTCACCCCACAGATTGTGATCAATATCGCCCTCATCTAAGCCGCTCTGTAAATAATAAAAAGAATTAATAATTGCGTGATGAAAAATAAGAAACAACAACTTACATCTGGATCCATTGAGCTGGTACCAAAGACATCACCATAAAGTGGTTTTCCCTTTTCATCAACTGGAGGCTTACCCCATCCACCAGCATGATATCCAAATGAAGTGCCTTCGGGAATGGGTGCATTAAGACCGGGTATTTTGAGATTTGGATAACTAGGGGGTGGTCCGTAACGCTGCTGAGCAATCAACCATGGTGGAGGAATTTTATGACAATTGGGACCGATTGGCATTCCTAATGCAGTGCGCAACTCTTCTGATAGATCTCCCGGCTTTTTTTCCTTCAGACGTGTTTCAAACTCTTTGCCTTCATAGTAAAGATCACCATGAATAGTCATTCGTGGTTTGGTTTGCCACTTGAAGAAAGCATCATGAAGTTTTTGATAGTCAATGTCGATTTTTCCCATTTTTGGACGGGCACGCTCACGCATTTTTGCCTTTAACGTTTTGGCTTCATCCTTCTCCTGAAGGGACGCCCTCATCTCCATGATACCGGTCTTTTTGATAAAAGCTGGTAAATCAAATGATGGTTTTTCAATGCCTCGCTTACTCTGCAAATACTTTCGCTTGAAACACCAGTGCCGTGGCACTTGAACTGTGTTACGATGCGCTTTCAGTTGTACCAGCAATTTGGGATCACGCGCAGTGACATCGTGCATTTCAACAACATCGGGACGGTGTACCAACTGCTTCAGTTCAGCTACACTTAATCGTGTTAATTTTTTAAGTTTACGTTTTGACAGCTTTTCCTTGTCATCCTTTTTATCGTCCTCAAGATCATCGTCATCATCCTCAAATATTTTGTCAATCTTCTTGGCGGCGGCCGCCTTTTCCTCAACTATATCCTTGAAATCTTTTTGCTCCTTTGGTTTCTCTTCCAGTTTGAAGAGCTCAAAAACGCGATAGAATTGGCGATACATTGGAGCCAACTCAGCGACTGTTATTTTTTCAGGAACATATTCAACATTCACTTGTTCCTCACCTAATTTGGGATCACTCTCTATCTTCTCCTTATCATCTTGGGCACTCTTTTTGTCTTCGTGTTCTCGTTGCGTGGCCAAACGTGTCTGTCTGTTTTGCTTCTTACGCTTCTTCTTGCGTTTATTTTTGTTTAATTTTGATTGCGCCCTTGATATGGTGGGCGTGGAACCCATTCCAGAGTCATCATCATCCGAATCAACATCAGCATCAGCATACTCAGTGCTTATCATACCAGCGGAGGTTTGCCGTTGATTAATTTCACCGGCCACACCAGATGTCGCATTGTCACCGTCATCGTCCCCATTATTTTGATCATCATCATCGCCCAGCTCTAAAGCCCGTTGATCTTTGAATGCAAACACATCCTCAAGGGCTTTTGGTAGTACCACTTCTGTGGGTGACTTGTCATCTTTCATTTCGTCGGGCTTATCAACTTTCATTGTCATGAGAGAGGGCAAATCCTTTGGCTCCTCATCCGTGTTGGACCATTGCGTGGGCTGAGTATTTTGCACAACGTTTGATGGCGGTGGCGGTGGTACACCCGGTGGTGGTAGCAAAGTGTTTGATAGTACACCAGGAGGCTGCATCATTGATGGTGGCGGCATGCCTGGTGGGGGAAGTAGGGACGACATTGGTGGTGGAGCAGTGTTGAGGGCTGGTGGTACTGACATCATTTGCCGTTGCATTTCCATTTCGTGTTCTGCCATCGAATCACGGGGCACCTGCGAGAAAATGTTTTTGTTACATTATTGAGAAATACATTTGAAATGTAAAATAAATGCAAATTTTAAAGTTTTGGACAGTTGGATTAGAACTTTAGAAGTGCTCCTTATAGGAGGGGGGCATTAGCATTAAATCGATTGTCTGATGCCATAACCTAAAAAAATAACAAAACTTTATTAGCAAATTAAGATAATCTTACTTCTTGCGGTAAGTCCTCCATATCGACAAAAGTTGTTTAAATAGCACTGAAGCGAAATTACATGTATTATTTAACTATTTGTTTATTAAAAGATGTTTAAAAACAAATAGATTGAAAACCAAACATTAAACGTACGAAAGTAACCCACAAGAAGAACTACAAGACTGAAGTTCGGTGTAATTTTTTGACAGCTCTGTGACAGTTAAATAGTACTAAAAATAATTCAAAAATGAATCAAATTACACAATTTAGTAAAAATATATTATTTTGGCTGACGAGTAACGACTGCAAAACGACTAATGAGTTAAAGCTTCTGACTTTCGTAGAGAAAACCAGGCTGTCAGATCGCTGAGTGTATAATATTTAGAAAAATTAAATTCATCATTATCCACGTTCAATTAATTAAAATAGAAATTATTAAATATAATAAATTATAATAAACGGTTTATGTTAAGTATGGAAAGTGAAACTAAAACATGGACAGACGATCTTCCTGTGTGCAATAAAACAGGTGCCGGTACATCCACAAACAAAATATACAAGTGGGTTTTAACAATTTGTTTATTTACAAAAATTATTTAATTTCTATTAAAAAACATTTTATTTTAGGCAGTCTGGAACTAGACAAGAGGCGTATGATTTTAGGGATAGAAGTGCACATGTAAAAATTGATGACAACACGTAAGAATATTTATTTATGATCTAATCTTATCGGTCGAACATTTTTGAAACGATATTATAGTTATCAGACTCGTCATTGTAAAGCACCTAAACCACACAAATTTTCAGGAAATCATTATAAAAATACATTTAATAATTTAGGGATTTGCTATTAACTGATTATAAAATATATTTTTAACAATGTGTAGTTTTAATCTTGTGGCTGGTTATTCCAATTAAAGTGAAATTTTTTATCTTGGTTTTTAGTTCCATGTACCTAATTTTCTCGGGCCACCATGGGTCTAAGGTTGCTGAAACAGCTTTGTCCAGAGTGGCTGCTGAAACCTTATTGGGACAACTTACCGTATCCTCCACTGAGTCTGAGGTTAAAAAAATACTACTGCAAGCATTTAATGCTGCTGAAAATGGATATCTCGATCAAGTTGATCATTTGATTGCAACAAAAACCTCGCTGCAATGTGAAATTCCTGACGGTCAGTACGACAAATACCAAGATGCTGTGGAAGAAATTTCTAATATTAATGCAGCACTTTCCGTTGGATGCAGTGCAGTACTTGCCTTAATTCACTGCAACAAACTGTACATTTGCAATATTGGCAATTGCAAGGCATTGCTTTGCAAAAATGATCTCAACAATGTGCTTCGGTCGATACAATTAAGTGTGGATCATAATTTGACGAATGAGGATGAAATTTTAAGATTAAGTCAATTGGGATTAAACATTGAATTATTGAAACAATGTAAGTAAATCATTTTAAAAAAAAAATTGCTTATAAATTTTAATGCGAAAACAAATTCACACAGCACCACTAAAAAGTACTCGATGCATTGGCAGCTATCTTGAAAAAACAGGCTTCCGTGACTGCGAGTATTTGTCCGGTTCCACATCAGAAACTGCAGTGAACGCTATACCCGAAGTGGTTGGTGCCATTCCACTTGATGAGAGCTGTCGCTTTTTATTGCTAATGTCTGGTGGTTTGTGCAAATCGTTGCATGACATTCAGATGTACGGTCGTGACAGTAGCCAAGAGAAGGTAACCATTGTCGATATCATTGTGGAGCAATTTCGTGTGCAAGAAACTCTGATGGGGGTGTCACAGACTGCCGTTAACCAAGTGGCACAGCTTCATCACGACACATACATGCGACGAATTAAGCAAACTGATTTCAATTGTCAGGATCTTGAGATGCAGGAAGACATTACGTTATTGCTTCGCAATTTTAATTTTCCCATGCCCAATTCGGTTATAAGATCTAATACGGTTAGTTTTTTTTTGTTAATTTTTAGACAATGATTTTCTTTAATTTATTTTTGATTCTTTTAATTATAGGACACCCTCCAAAGTACAAACAGCTCAACATCTAGCATAGAAAACGAAATTCTTGATCAGAATCGAAAGGTCAGACCTTATGTGGATTTCAGTGATTATTACCAGAGAGTTGAGGAAGCTCGTGCTAGTAATACGTTGCCAAAGGGAATTAAATTTGACTAAAATTATGTATGACTTTTATTTTTAATATTAACCACCCTTGTTTGGTTGCAATATTATAATTAACAATGTTTAGTGTTAAGATTCCTATTTTAAAATAATTTTAAGAGAACAATAAAATTATTCTTGTTAATTATTTAAATTTGGTTTAACTTAAAAAAATTGAAACATACATTCTTTAATCTTACAAACCTGTTAAAGACACATTATCAATTCTTATCAGACAGATAAGACAAACTTGTAATTTTATAAATAATTGTATCGGAGAAATGTGTGCCAGTTCGCTATAAATTTGGTGAAGATCATTAAGACTTTCTTTCCGTATTATTTCTCTGAAATGATCTTTAATTAGTTTAAAATATTGGATTGTTGTTCTGTTAAAATAGTTTTAAAGGTTTTGTCTTATTTTCTACATTAATATGAGCGCTACGGGGGTTAGAGTGAGTGATGAGAAAGCAGGTCTTGAACAAATTGGCGAATCCCAGAATAAGTTTTATAAGTATGTACTATTATTACAAAATCTCAAAAAAATTAAGATTTATACCTAAATGTACTTCAATTAATGATTCAGGGAAAAAGGGAGTAATAAAGTCCACGACCCATACAAGTTTAGGGACTCTTTCGGACTTTTTAGAATTGATGACAACAAGTAAGTATTATCTTACCAAGTGATTCACAAATTCCTAATAAATCGGCGAAAAAATTTAAATTGTGATTCATCAAATAATGTAACTACATTTCATAAAAATGTCTCCATATTAGTGGCCTGTATTCAGTTTTTACCAACCACCAAGATTTCGATGTAGCATCAAGTGCTTTGTCAAACATTGTATTAGACATTACCGAAAATTCCCTCGTTACTGAATTACCCGAGAAAAAGATTAAACAAATTTTGCAGCATGCATTTGATGATGCCCAAGCAATGATTAACGTCCAGGAGCTCTCATTGAATAGTTCCAACAAAAAACAGAAGCTGACTGTTGGATACAGTGCCGTTGTTGTGTTCATCCATTTCAACAATTTGTACACGTGCATTATTGGCAATAAAATATGCAGGGCACTTTTATGCCAAAATGATCGAAGCAATGTGATTCGTCCGATAGAGGTGAATGGGAGTCAGAACTCAGCTGCTTTAGACGTTACTGGACCCGTGCCGCTGAATAAGGACTGTCGCTATTTGTTGCTAATGTCCATTGGCTTATGCAAATCATTGCACGATATGTACGGCCCACACAGTCATCGGGAGTTTATAAACAAAGAAATTGTTCAACTGGTTTTGGGTCAATTTCGGAAAGGCGTTAATGATGTGGCTCAGCAAGCTGTTAATGAAGTGGCAGATAACCACAGTAGAGTGTATGACCGACAGTTTGAGGAACATGGTTTCAATCGACTTCAGGATTTTAAGATGCGTGAAGATATGACACTTTTGATCAGGACTTTTAATGAACCAACTGCAATGGTTTGTTTTTTTATTTTGGCTTATATTTCTATTTAATTGATTTTTGTCTCAATCAGGTGAGTACAACGGATGAAAATGAAATTAATATGGAAAATAGTGATGAAACTCAACATTTGGAAGCAAGTAATGATGAGAACATTGTGGAACCTTACGTGGATTTTACAAGTTATAATAATCGTGTGAAAGAAGCTCGTTTAAATAACAGTCTCCCAAAGGGATTTAACTTTGATTAAAAAATTGCGATTGTAAGTTTCAAATTTAATAATAACTAAATTTAGTTAAATAACTCCAATTGTAATAAAATACTTCAGAAAATATTAATTATTATCCTTTTATTACATAAAAAAGAATTTAATTTAAAATCGACACAATATGATTTATAAAAAAAAAATCATATATGAACTAAAAAAAAGTGGAAAAAATTATAAAATTTTTTTTTTGACCAGTTTAACAACTAAATTCATTTAATTATATCATCATCATCATTTACTTATATGTTTAAAAATCTATGCTAAAGTGATTATTGATTAACTAATATCTAAAAATATAAACATACAATTTCGTGATAAATCTCATTGTTTTACAAAACTTAATGATGCTTACTAGTGTTGCACTCAGCATCGACTCCAGAACAAAAAAAAATCTAATTAATTATTTACATCCATTTCATAATTTGAGTTATAATTCTTACAAAAAAAGAAAATGCAGTTGTTCGTCTTTACAACAATTAGAAGGCGTGTGCCGGTCATACCGCCACACATCTCTAATCTCTAATTGATTGCTCCTAATTCAAAATGGCTACATTTTAATCTAAAAGTAAACTAATAAATGAAAACCATAAAAGTAACAATAATATGTAATTCTTAAAATGGTCCCGCTTTAGGGTTTGGTACAATTTTCTGAAGGCGTTCTGTTATATTCTTAACACCATACTCATGATCGTAGTGCAGTCCCAATGAGACAATACGAACACCAGCACTATTTGAAATCTCTAGCACATTCATTTTCTCCAACAATTTAATACAATTCCTTATGGAATCTGTTGAGACACTCTCTCCGTACGGACAATCACCCTGTGTCACCCGTTCATTGATCTCTTTCACCGCCATCTTAATGAATTCCGCTTCCACCATCGAATTATTAATCAGACCATCCAAACACAATGCCACCGCCAAATAGGTGTGACCAATGGGTGCGAGGGCACGCGACAATGTCTCACGTTCCACGCAGCCAGCCTCTGTCAAATAGATTAAACGATCCAGCGAGGTGTCATGGACACCATACTCATTGTCCTCATCATCTTGATTGTCTGAATCGTACATGTCGCCTTCGATGAAGGCAGCCAGACGCCTACCGGTATCACCGTGATACGTTGTTGGGGGCTTTAATTGCAAAAAAAATAACTTTAATACATTTTAATGACGCGACACTAAACTATTTCTATTCAGCGTACCTCTGGTATTGATACCAAATCCTTGGCCAGCAATTTGTCAAGTGTGGCTGTCAACAAATCCTCCAGCGATTGGCAGGGCTTATGCAAAATAAACTCATAACGCATCATGTCGCAGTGATCCATGCAGACGCGCAATAGATCTCCTTTGGTGGTGGAGAATTCACTTAAATTCACATTAGCTTCAGCATTTGGGGGCGTGTAGCCACCAGCAGCTTGATAGCGTGTTTGCTTCCATTCAACAAGGAGTGCATGCAGTGCCGTCACCATGATGGACTCTAACGCAAAGTATGGCAGCAAACTGTTTGAGTAGTATGTCAACTCGATCACATTGGGCAGCATTGTTACTGGTTTGATGAATAATGTGTTATTGGGACGTTGTTCTTTTGTTATCATTCCTAAAGTGGCGACGTTAAAAATTACAAAAAAAAATTAATATAGTTTACAAACGCTTGAGACTTAATTTATGACCACAAACCTATTCCTAATAAATCGACGACGTATTTCACAATGTCGATCGAATTGCCGGTAAAACCAACATCTTTTTTTCCCTCCAAATCAGACCGCAAGTTATCGAGAACAGCGGCAATCTCCGTTAGGCTGGCACCTTCCCTGTACCTTGTTAGCAAAATAAAAGCAACCGCATTTGTGGTCATGACAGCTGTGGCACTAGCACAATCGTACACTACATGCCGGGCGATGCTGTCGACAAGAGTGCGATGCTCCTCCTGCACAATATCTGTGCCGTACAATGAAGATGTTGACGGATTGTGTTGCAGGCTGCGTGCGGATGGGTGCATTTTCTCGGGTCTCTTTTCAAATGATTTCACAAGTTCACGTATTGAGAATGGCTCATTGAAGTCAATACGCATTAGACCGAATCGGGAGTTCAGCACTTGCCAAATACCACTGGCTGCTGATTTAAAGGACTCTGCTTGCTTCTTTTTGCCCAATTGCTCATTGATAAAGTTGCCATCAACCAAGCGTTCATAGTTCACTGAAACGGGAACAAGCAATGCATCAGAAATGGTGCCATCCATGAAGGCATCAACCACCACTGATAAAATGCCACTCTTTGGCATGCACGGTTTGCCCGTACGGGTGCGACCACCCTCAATAAAGAATTCTACATTATGTCCAGCTGCAACAGCATGCTGCATGTATGTGTGCAATAGGGCACGATAAACCAAGTCTTTTTTGCCGGTTATTGGATCAATTTTGCGCTTTATAAAGAATGCACCTAATCCTCGGAGGAGTGATCTAATTTAAATAACCAATCATTAGAATGCATTTTAAATTAACAAAATGTAATAATGAACTCACCCAAACAATGGAATTCTGAGGTTATTGCCAGCAGCAACCACAGGCGAACGAATGTCGTTGTTCAACAAAATGAATGTCACCAAAATGTAATCCAAATGACTACGATGCAATGGCAAAAATATTAATGGAGCACCAGGTGCTTTTTCGGTGGCATTTTGCAACATTTGAATTTGTGCTGGGTGTGCAACGACGCCGGACAAAAAGCACGGCAACAGCTTGTACAACACCCACGACGTTATGCGTAATAACAGATCAGAAATTTTCGATCTCATATCAAGGAGCAAATGTTTTGCTCGCCTCTCATGCTTCTTCAACATGATTTGATAATATTTGCTTTCATCAAATTGTTCTGTTTCGCTAACAACTGCCTCGCTGCTATCACTAGCCAGACGAATTTGTTCCTTCTTCTCGTCCACGGATTCCTTTGCAGCCGCCTTAATTGCACTGACAAGTCGATCGTCTTTCATTACGCTGCCCGCCACTTGGGGTAATGCGAATTTTTTCAACCGTACACATTGTGCCAAAAAGGGACACCACCAACCCCAGTCGAGCAGAGTACTTTCGGGACGCCAACCGGCATGTTGTGTTACACGCAGTATGTCTGTTACCTCGCGACGACGTTCATTTGGATCCAGTTGTACCTCCTACAATCATATTTTCAATTTTTTGGTTATTTTATAGTTTAAAATTGCATGCATGCTAATCAGTCTACTACTTTTTCAATGAACTTAACATCACCACAGCAATTTTGGAACATTATTGTTTTGCACACTGCGCTTTTTAACCGAACAACTAATTATTAAGTGAATTTTGTAGTAGCTCATTTGTCAGTTGGGGTTGTGAAGAAGTGTATTTGCATTCGCTACTTATCTTTTGTTTGACTTAGCAGCATTTGAATGATGAACTCACAAAGGCAAAATTTTATAAATACGCGAGTGATGATAAAATTAACTTTACATGCAAAAGTGTGCAAATGCGTATTGCGTATGCACAGATGTGAAAAGTTGCGTTTGGTGTTTTATAATTAGAATGAAGGTATGCGTTTGAAGCTAAAATACACTCATAGTCTTGACTCTTGATGCGTCTTAAGTCTTAAGTGTGAAACAGTGTATGTTCAAAATGTTTTTATATCTTAAGTCATTTTTGCTACTGAATTAGTTTAAATTTTCTTCCATTTTAAGTTCTTGTAAATAACTAATCTTAATGTAATTGTTAAACCAATTCCATAAAATGGGATCCCATTTGGATTCTGGATTAAGAATAAGCGTTCATGGAACCCGTGAGACTTAAGGCTTTAACTGACTGAAGAACAAGTTTGAGCAATCAAGAAATATGTTTTCAAATATTTGTCTTATTCTTCAGTGTTTAAATACTTAATTATTTAAAAAAATAATAATTTAAATTCCTTTATTTGAAGAACCACATTTTGTTTTACAAAAGGAATTTTGTTAATCACATTTAAATATAGATTTTAATCAATTTAATACCGTGAGCACAAAAATCTCACGGATTATGCCATTTTCGGATTTAAGTTTTGTTGTGATATCAAAAACATAAAACCCTAGATAATACAAAATATAATAAAAGAGAAAATATTGATCAATAGCAAAAGCTTTGTTGTTCTCTATTTGAATTTTAAGGAATCAACCAAATTAACATCCCACAAAAAAAAGAATTACTAGCAAAGATAATAAACAAACAAAAAAAAGTATAAAAAAGTTAATGCAAAAGCGATCAGCCATTAATTCCACAGGCTAGTCCGAACGTAGATAAGCAGATCAGCTGTTGTACTTACACTTTGATGTGGCGCACAATGTGGACACGAAAGACTCTGAAAATTTGGTGCTGGCAATTGCAGATCTCTGACAGGCGTTTCTTTAATCTCGTACAATCCGCGTTCGCGCACCTAATCATCACGTGCACATAATTTCCATCACAGCAAAGAGAGTGGACGAAAGGGCAGGCATAAAGATAGAATATATAATATTTGTATAGAAATAAAAAATTGAAAATGTTCTTGCAATCCATAATAAATAATAATAATAATAATAATTGTAATCAAAAGTAAGTTAAAGAAAATAAAAAAGGAAATTCTCAGCCAAAATATCATAATAATGCAGCTCATTCCGTATAATATAAATGTGCTTATATTGTGAAATATGCAAAATGCATTAAGATTTGTAAAATAATAAAAGGAATGCATTTTTCACACACCTTTTGCTCAGTTTCTTTGGCAACAGTTTTACGGCGACGTTGCTGGTTGCCAATACGTTTGATGGCATCGGTGGTGAGACGCTCGAATGTTGATTGTTCGGTGCCATTTCCTTCACCACCAAGGAATCCAGGTAGACTCCATGCTCCGCATACCTCCTGCAGTCGCGTTGAAATCACGTCGACCATATCATCGGTGCTGTAATTCATAAAGATATTCAATTAGTAAAAGGAAAATATTAAGTCATGTTTTCTTATCTGCTAAGTAAGTCGATTACAAAGTCCATTAGGCAATTCAAATTTTAGTTGCTACATTGGATTTGTTTATTATAGGAAATCATAAGAATGTGATCTTAGATGCAAAGGGATTCTTAGAAAGGACGTCATTTATTCTAAATCATTTAAAAATTTATTTTCATAACATGTAAGTTTATTGTATTAAGTTTTTGCAAATAATGAAACACTATTGTGTAATGTGTTTCTTTATTAGAAAAAAGTGCAGTTGCACCAATATGCACCTGTTGATAAAAGAGAAGAATGATAATTACATTTAGCTTAAGCTTTAACACAGTTTAATTGTGCTACTATAGTGTGAAACAGAAGCCATTTATAGTTCTCATTGAAAGCTTTTTAAGTTATTGAACATCTTTTGTTAGCACACTTTTAAAATAAGTGCAGTATTAAAATTTGTTATTTCATTTAAATAAACATAATAAATATTCCATTGCAAAGCTCATAATATTAAAAACATTTAAGTCACATTTTTAATCATCTGATTAAGTTCACATAACATTGTGATTGTTAATATTATTGTCATATAAATTGCAATTGGTGACCCCTTTTAGCTTAAATATGCACTGACGTACATTGAAAATCTCAATCGCATTCCAAGATTAATATTAGATTTACAATAATAACCGAAAACAATTAAATCACCCCTAACCATCCCCCAACAATCTGAACTCAAAAATTGATGCATATATAAGCGTTTACGTCAATCAATTAAAGTGATAAAGTGATTTTAAATATTCCTATCAATATTGATAATCTGAAAATGGGATTGAATGTGTTGACAAATGCATCCATCAAGTACATACACATTGCAGGGTGCTACTTGTTGGACGTTTTAATGGAAAATGGATTGCAACGCCAATGCACGCGCGCATTTAAAAAATATATTGAAATTTATCTTGTTTTGCAAAGTTGTTGTGATTAGAATAATGGTGAATTTTAAGTGTCAATAAAATTCGCTATCAGCGTTCTGCAAAATAAGCAATAATTAATAATTTTATTGTTGATAATCAATGCACATTTTGTACACTTTTAATTTTCAAGTTCAAACATAATTACAGATGATACGCGTGTGAGGGGATTGATTGCGAGCATTTTGTTGTACACGTAATTTTAAATAGGAAGATTAATACTTTAAGTGTGATGAATCATTAAGGGGGAAAAGTGTGAAAGGTTGCTTTTTTGTATCAGTTAAAATATTAAACAACAATAATCAGTTTAAGAGATTCGCCGTAAGATGTGCGAAATAAAAATTAAAATGATTGAAGGGAAAAACTATGAAATTTAAAGACTCAAAAACATCACCTGTTGCCATGCCACAAATCAAGTTGATCGCACAATCAATAATCCTTTAAATCAATCTTTAAACTTGTCTTATTTTTGTTATGGAAAATTTATTGTTAAGATACGATTCCTTAAATAAATTCCTATCCATTCTTCTATAAACAAAATAATTCCCTATTACTTAATAACACTCTGATAAGAAAAGATTACACAAAGAAGTCATTGCCCAGTAGATGTACCGAATAATTGAGTAGTTATTTATCTCTCCTGACTACATAAGAATGTGAAAATAACTATACAAAAACACCTTTCTTGAATAATCAAAAGATTAACTGGAGTCACTTTAAATAATTGATGATGTAATTATCATATTATAAGCTTTTAGACAATGTACTCAATTTTGTCAAAGGAAAAAGCTCACAAACATCTCAAGTACTTTCAACAATCTTAATCGCAGTTATCAGAGTTTTCTTAACACACCACTTTCATCAGATTTGTGTTGCCAGGTGTTTGAACAATCACAAAAAATAACCAATTTCAGATATTTTATTTCAAAGATTATCACATTAATGCCCATAATTCATAAACAATACTGTATCATCGCAATAATCTTATCAGTCACCACATCTTGTCGGTATTAAAAAAAAAATTAATGACAGTACAACAAAAGAAATGTGATCACGCAGATCGACCTTTGTCCATTTTATAGCAAGACTCACTTACATATGATTCGTCTGTAGCCTCTTTCGCACCTCCTCGTGCGACCCTCTTATCGGATTAAATGTCGCTGCTCGGTACTGACGAGTTTGTGTTTGATTGTAAACAAAAATCGCGAGTGATTTTATTGGTGTAAAGAAAATCGAAAGCACACAACTAACTACACGATGTCGATTTTTATTTCATTTCTTTTGCCTATGTTTCTTATCACGACTGATACACAGTTTGGCACGTCGCGAAACACAAACAGTCAGAAAAGCGTGACCTTGAACTCTTATAAACTTTTTTTTTTTCGTGGGTGATTTCGCTTTTGTTATCAATTCATCATGAATTATTCTTTAATACGATGCAGCTGTGTGTCTTAATAATTGGATTGACTTCAATCTAAGTATATGATGCAATCGGTAATCATGAAAAATAATGACATTTAATGGAAAGATTTTTATTCCGAAGGCTGTTTAAGTTTACCTATCAAATTTTGAGTTGTAACTTGTAAGGCACACGTCGTCTGGGAGTGTTATGTAATTTATAATGTGAACTGAACTTGTTGTTAGGCTGGACGTATATTCATTAATAATTAGCGCCTATAATTTGGTGTTTGTTTGAATCAATATAACGGTAATTATATAGAACAAGAGTTATGAAAATTTTGATTCACATGAAACTGGTGTTTTACATTATTCATAATTCATCAGAATGTCAATTATATTTGGTATTCAATTCAGTTTACAAATAAGGTTAAGTCGAAGGACATTTTTGAACATTATTTGAATTTTTTAAACCTTTGAAAGGGTCAAAGTTTAATTAAATCGAGGACAATAATGAAACTTTAAAAAAAAAGTTTAGGATTTGTTTTTTAATAATCCATTTCTTCGAAAAAAAAATCTTATCTCTTTAACATATTAAATTACCAAATTTAATTAAGAATGTTCTTCAATGAATCAATTTAAAGACACTTTTGAGTCTTCATTTGATTAAATGAAGTTGCAACAACTTGATTTCGTTGTCAGTTAGGACCTTCTTAATTAATTGAGATATAAATACAGATGTATTAATTAGACTTAAATCTTAAGCCGCATTGGGTTAAGTCACATTTTGTCGTGTAATATTTTATTTATAGTGCAAAAAATTAATAAAAGAGAAAGAAACATTAAGAAAGCGCAAATTGTGGTTAAATTCTAACAGATTAAATTGCATCAATATAAAAAAGAAATGCATTCAAGATTATTATTTACTGCAATTAAATTATAAATAAACGATATTAAATTTCATTTAGCTAAAAACAATCACATGAAAACTTTATGGATTTAATAAGTGGAAAATATTATTTCGCCGACCTTTAGTTAGAGTTAAATAAATGCAACAAATGTGCAGTCGTAATCAATAAAAATGCTGCGAATCTAATAATTTAATAAACATGTTTATGAACGATAACAACAGGGAGGGTTATAGGCTTTTGGACGTGAAAAACGTTTATCCAATTGAGTTATAAACCATTTTTTATGTACCTAAGTCACCGCATTCATATTTTAACTGTGTGAGTACATAAACGTGTTAATATATAATATAATATATAAAAAAATATTAATAATAAAATGACGCGCACATGCATAATCAGAAATGGCATGTTTTTAATATTTAGTATAACTACATGTTAAGCTTTTGCACACACATAACAGTTGAAGTTAATATGCATTCAATTTTAACATCTTACATGCACAATTATACAGAAGGGGTACAGTAAACTTCTTTTTTTTTATAAACTTGTAGCACGCTTGCAAGTTGCACTCGAGCACAGAGAGCAAAACACGCGTGTGGCCGTGAACAAAATTGAGTTGAGCTTGCGAAATTTTCTGTACATTTTAAAGAAAAAAGCTTTACAACATCCAATCAGTTGGGAGGTAATTAAATATTGCAACAGTTCCGAGTTGAGTTCTATGAGACACGTTAAATGCAGTTTGAAAAGAGCGCAATTATCATAATTAAATCTGCATTCAGAAATGTTTTAATTGAAGCACAAATATACGGGTGCATATGCGGCATTGTGAATTTAAAAAAAAGAAGCTTTCATTCACTTAATGATATGTGTAAATGCTTCTTTTTTTGCCGATATATCGTTCAATGAAAAAAAAAATGACGATGAGCGTGTGTAGAATTCGTAAGCCATCGATCGGTTGATTGAAAACGAAAACAAAAAATTCTTTATGTCTGTTCGACCTTTGATTGTTTTGCTAAACACATTGCCAGTGGTTTTATTCAATCACACATTTAACACATTGAAGAGGTGACGAATAACGATAAAAATATTAGCAACAAAATGAATTAATTATTTCCGATTTGTCATGAGTATTTCGTGATTATTTTATAATTTAAACATAAATACAAAAGGAAGACTTTTCTTAATCAATCGTCAGGCACAGACATTGTACATTGAATTCAACTACGTTCAGTTACTCTTATCGCAATCACAGTTCAAGTTATTTGACTTATTACTTTATATAGGAACCTAAACTTTGATTTTTAATTCCTTTTTGCAATCAAACATAACATTTCTACTTCCTTTTATTTAAATGTAATTAAACTTTAAGTGACTTAATTTCAATGACTCAAAATTTAAATAAACTTACCATGTTTTATTGAAAATGTAGTACACAACACACAAAAAGAGAAAAACCTCAATTATCCCAACCATTTTCACTGGTTTGGTGCTTTTATTTTCAACGTTAAAAAATTAAAAAAAAAATGTAATCACTTCAATTCTTCTCCCCCAAAATGTTTTTAAAAATCACCAAAAATAGTTCTAATTGCATTCAATCAACATTATCCTCTTAAAATCAATCGATTGGTGCAAAATTAAGACGTTTTAAAACAACACGCGCGCTTAACGCGACGCACAACCCGTTCAACTAAGAAATCCACCGACTCAAAGGCGTCGTTGTCGTGCGTCCCACCACCTGCAGTCAGCTAAATTCACCCAACCAAGAGTAGTATACTACATAAGTTACTGTTGTACTTATTTATTTATTTATTTGCTTTCTGAATGTTTATAAATTAAGATGGTAGCAACTAGTGTCGCATTGAGTGCAGTTAAAACCACATAATATGCTTCCCTTTGCAATTTTCTTTGTTTTTGTGTTTCGTTTTTTTTTTAATAGTAATTGTATGGTGCAAAAGAAAAAAAAATTAAAAATAAATAAAAAATAAGCACAGAGAGCACTAAATCGACACAAATTACCGCGACAATTGACGAACTGCGAATGACACAGAATTCGCGAGTACGTATGTGCACGACCAAACCAAAGAAATTGATCGCAGCAAATGTAATCAAATTAATAAGTGTTGTTGTTGTACATAGAGGGACACAAGCACGCTCTATATAATCAAAGGTTTTTTTTTTCGTATATACGCAGAAGCTTTTTACATTAAAGTTCGAGGGTGTTAGGGGCTGTACAAGTTACAACTCAACTTATAATTGCGCGAGTGTATGAAACTTTTTTTTTTGCAATTTTTGCATGCAGACACAATTTAACTTACGCTTTCCGATAACACTATACAAACTTTATACGAGTGTGTACATAATATAAGCTTGTAAGTAGTAGCCTTAATAAATTGTAAAGCTTTCAATATGCGCGGCGGTCGGTTATCAATCATGATGTGTTAACTTTTTCCACATTTATGTGCTCGTCGCAAAATACAATTACTGTCTGAATTGTTGGACGCACACTAAAATAATGCGATGGGTTTGTTATCAGTTTGTATAGTGTGCAGTAAAAGCACTATGGAAAAGTTAAAGTGGTTCAAAACGTTATTTAGGGCCGCTGATTTGATGAGTTATCTGCGACTATACGCGTCCGTGTGCCGAGTACATAAATAGGAGAAAGACAATTGCTACCATATAGTCATCGTAACTGAATCAAGTGTTTTGTCTGAGAGCAGAATTTAATTACCAACTTTATCAAATCTGATTGATGTGTAGCTTAATTGTATCGGTGTACCGTTATTATTATTAAATATGTTTGATTAAGAAAAAAATTCATTCAATAAGTTTATGACATTGTGCTTCAATTAAAGGAGCATTGTTAACAATTATTGGTTCATTCTCTCAACATTTAAATTAATTTATCTAATACTACAATGTACTAGTTAAAATCCGTTATTCATTGATAATAATATTAAAATTTCAAGGTTAACGCAACTGAATTTTTAGGATTTTTATTTGTTAAAGTGTTCTTAACACAAACAAGTTTTTTTTTAAACTAAAACTCATTAAAAATATTCCTGAATTTGAAGGTCAACGTTAATACAATTCACAAACCTTAGACTTTATACAAAAAAGGGTCTCCGTGGGACAAAGGCTTCTTGACAAAAATTAAATTAAAAAATCTACAATCTACAAGCTACTTTTAAACCCATTTAAAAAATATTCTACTGGAATTTCAAGGTCAACGAAATTTTTTTAAGCTTTAAATAAAGACAGTTGTTATTAAATAATAATTGTCTATTACAATGACCCAAATTCTATAAGTTTTATAATAAAAATTAAAACTTACAATACTCAATTAATTCGCTCAAATCTTCCAACTTTCTTTCAATCTTCACTCAACTTGAACTAAGCCATGCAGTGCATCAAAATAATTATAAAGCTCGCTTCATTAGGGGTTTACATGTGCATTATAATTGGATACTTGAAGCCCAGAAATGAAGTGGATGTCTGAAATGAATGTAAGAAAAAAGAATGTGAGTATGTATAAAGAATAAAAATGCACGCTTTTATTTGCACAATGTCATTAAATAGGGGAAACAACTGGGTTAATACTTAATAACTGCAAAAAACATTGGACCTTTAAATTTAATACGTGGTTAATATTTACTGGCCAATGTAATAAAATTATTACGGTACTAAACCCTACATAAACAGAATACTCAAAAGGTTTGTGGATTGACAAATTTTAATTCAATACACTCATTTGTGCACCGACTATAGTGAGACTCCATAGACTGTTCCATTTAATTTTAATGCCGAAATGACCTTTGACTGAATATATTTCCGCCTTTTTGTGCTGCAGCTAATTAAAATATTATGCACCGGATACTAACGTGTGGTCTATCATGCATACTTGTACATAATACATCCTATGTGTGTGAAATATTGAAGCTATTGTTAAGACTTTACAAGTCTGAGTGCATAACTGCTTGCAGTATTATGATTCAATTCATAAAGACATTAATACGACTTAAATACTATGTCATTAAAATGTACTTTGTGTAGATGAATGAAAAACAGTGTTTATACGAGTACATATTCTCATTTTATCAATGTAACAAAAAAGCAATATTTAATATGGTCTTAATACCATTTGATGATCCATTTAAAAATAACAATAATACCGGCAAATTGTTTACTTTATATTGACAATAAACACAAACATGTGGGGTTCATTAAACTAAATAAACTAAATTTTCAAAATAAAATAAAATGATGAATTAAAACGATTTCACACACTCTCAAAAAATGTAACACCCGATTACGAAAAGACGTTTTATTCGCAAAACTAACAACAAATAGGTATTTGGCATATTAATATCGTTTGTGTGGTTTGTTTATGTTTATACCAACTGCGCGTGTAAAAACAATATGTGTAACGGAAAATTCACATAAGAATACCCGTATGAATAACATCATCATCGCCACAATGATTTTATGTACAAAATATCGCATTTACACAAATTTATTTGCATTGTACGTCATTGCAATGGAAGAGAGGATGTTGTAGCTATGTGTAGGATCATTGCAATACTAACACTTTGTGGCAGGGGAAGCCACTCGAGTTGTCAAATCTTCGACTCTCTAAAGTTTTTTTTGACATCTTTAAAAAAAATCCGTAAACTTCTTTCAAAATTAAAACATAATTTTAATTAGTCTTGTTTACAGACCTAATTAATAATTAAAACGACGAACATTCCACCCACTTAATTTTACCATTCTTCTAATTCAAGAAGTTGGAAGATTTTAATACTCAAGACCATCATGGGATCTCACATTAAATTGAAAATATGTACACATACTTCATACTCATGCAACTAACAAAACACATATATTTTATGGTCTGATCATCTGATGTTCGCCCTCTAATCCAATTGGATGCGGAGCTGGAGTGTCTGTATGCATAATAACAAATAAACCAGTGCGTGCATCTCCAATCTTCTCAATTATGTGTATTAATCATCACAGTAGTAGGCATTTTAATATATTATGTGAAGGAGCTTTTGCTTATATAGAATGAGACACCAAAACATTTTTATGGTTTATTAATATTAATCCAATTGGGACTCCCAATTTGTGAGGAGAACAGCACAATCAGGAGGCAGTAAAGATGCACGATATTTAAGGCAGAGAGCACAATTGATATTGTAGTTGACTGTGGGACATGGCATCCAATTAATCTGTATCAACTATAGTCACTGATTGATTGCTGGAGAGGTTGAGTTATTTTAGGAACCTTAAGAATTACTGTATTATAATTTTCATCTTGATGTATTTTTGAATTGAAGATTAAAATTTAATGAAACACCAAGACATTAGGTGCCTGGAAGGCTTTTAAGATTAAACCACAAAAAATGTCTAAAAAATGTGTAGCTAGTGTTATGGGTGGAAGACAATAATAATTATGTTGTCTGGTTATTATAAGCACGCTCCTCGCACGTCATATTATGTTTGGAAATGTTTTGTACATACATATTGTAGTTTTACACTAATTACACGCACTTAAAAACACACGAAGCTATTCTAAGAAGTTCGTTGCTACTTTATAAGATTAATATTAAGCACAACCGTCGTCTACAACATATTTATTATTGGCTATAAATTCTTGTAACAGGTGTACCACACTGCAGCGGCTATATCGCTCCACTTTTTTTTGTCGTCTTCTTTTCTTTGATTTGTATTGTTTCTATTCTACTGCGTATACAAGTCGTTTTGTTTTATATAAAACGTAAAAAAAAATACGGACAACGAAGCAAACTAGTAATTGCCTTAAAAAATAATGCAATGTTGTGGAAATATAGAATTATTCGCGTCCCCTTTTGCAATGAACTCGGTTCCATATGTATGCACCCAAATCCCCCAACTGATCACACACACTGAACACATACGCCGCAACATTTTATTTTTCACCTAATATTTATTTAACTCCATACATTAATACTGCCGGAAATTACATTACTTCAAATTGCCTAACGTTAAGTTATTAATAAATAAATGTTAGAATTTTCATGTTGATGTAGGTACAGCAGCCTTCTGCCTTACTGTGCGATAATATAATTTACGTAATTGGCGTCATATTTGTGGAAAAACGTGCGTCTGTATTTTATTATTATACGTGCGATCATGAGTGCATCGGTATATTTTGCAATCAAGGTAAATGGGCGGCAAATTAAGCACACACAATAAAAATTGCAATGGGGCGCCCTATGCGAAAGGATTGTATCAACACGTTTCACTTACCACCTTTTAATATGGACTTAATTTGATCGTCAATTTTTACAACTTAAAAGAACTTATGTTATTGGATAGCAACTATTGCATTCTGGGAGCTATTGTGGATTGAAATGAATGAAAATATTATGGTAATTAATACACTTACCTCAATAATTAAAATACACAACTAAGAACGTGCCGATACTACGTTTACTACAAACTCAGGAATGCGCTTTCAGGCTTTCAGCCGGGCGGTCGCGGTCTTCGCGGATGGTGGAAAATTGCATTATTTTATATATTTTTTCATGTAGTCGAAATTGAATTTATATATATGTTTACATATGTCAAAACTGGTCGAATGTAGAATTTACATATAACTAAACTGGACGAAATAATGGGACTGTTCGTCCTTCGTGAGTAATTATTGCGAATTAAATGATTTTTAAACATATTTTAATTGTTGCGCTCTTTAAAAAAAATATTCACTTAACAATAAAAATAAATAAGTAAATAAATTAAAAAATATGTAATAGTAAGTTTTGTGAATAATAAATTATCACAGAATAATTATAAATTAAAGCAATTAACCTTCGTACTATAGGTTTTATATTACATAAAAAATTCCATTTGTAAAAATAATAATTGAAGTACTTTAAAATAAAAGCACGTTTTAAGGTTGAATTAAACATTTATTCAAGCAATTTTCAATAATATCGAATCGTTAAATAATCCACTTCTTTTTAAATAATAAGTTCCACATAATTCACAAAAACTTTTCAAATAATACTAAACTGCAACTGCAGACAACTTAATTGAATTTCTGTCGAGCAGCTGTCAATTGTCATGGCAACAAAAGCAGATAAACAAATCAATTTCAAGACAATTTTCAAAAGTGCAAGGTTTTCCAAAGAGTTAAATTTAACCTGCTGCAGTGTCTTATTTGCGTCTTAATTTATTCTTGCATACCTTAATTGAATAACATACTGCAAATCACATACAATTTTGGTAAGTTTAATATTTTATTCGAAATAATTAGCATTTGATACTTCACTTTAAAAAAACACTTTTAGTTAAACCTAAATTCTCTTTTGTAATTCTTCTTTTTTCTTTCAATTCTATTTTGTAGTGGTTTTGGCACTTTGGTACCTCCTTAAGCTGTAATGTTTGCACAAATCCGCACCGCTCTTACACGTCCAATCACCATCCCAACCAACGCAATGATAACACGCTCAAAAGCAACCGCGTCATCCCAATCAGTGCCAGCGAACTCTGACCTCAAAGTTGAGCATGACTTAAAGAACTCTGAGTTTTTCATTCAATTGGGCAAAGATCGTGCATTTTTGCAGTACGTTAAATCAAAAGCTGGTCAAATTGATTATGTGGAAACTGTGGTGCCGGATTCTTGTGGTGGTCGGGGTATTGGAAAAATTTTGGCTAAGGTTAACATTATTTTATGTAGTTTAGTATAAGGATGCAAATTTAAAAAATAATTTAAATTTAACAACAATGTAACTGTTGATTTATTTTCAGAGTGCCTTTGATTATGCCGTCCAAAACAACTTGAAGATGAATTTGGTGTGCACATTTCTTCAGAGCTACCACGAGAAATACGGTTCTGCATACAACAAGAGCGTGCTGTAGATTGTTTCTTCAACAGACGTCTTACAATTAAATAAGTAACAATTACTCTGTACCCATTTTTATTGACAATACATTGTATCCTGTTATAATAATTAATCTAAATAACTTAAAATGGATAACCAAGATTACACCTCACTAATTTTGTATTATGGACGTGAGAAATTTTACCATTTAATGCAAAACACTGCCTTGGATGCGCTCACAAGATTTGCTGGTGACTCCTCATTTCGTCTGTTCAATGGTTTTGCTTTAGTGTTGGGCAATCGCATTCAGGAAGGAATTCGGGAGCTCAATCCCATTCAAGCTGAAAAGGATTTATCAATGGCTGCAATTTTAGGACTCATGTATGCCCACAAGCGTTGCTCAGTCATTGATAAGGAGGCGCTCGTTTCGTTGGATGGTTCCCTAAAAGAGGAGCGCAAGAAACTCACCGCAAATTCTGCTTATTTTGCGGCGGTTTTTCTTTTACTTAGTGGAAAATTTGAAAAGTCACGTGAATATGCTGACAAAGCTCTTAAATATAATCCAAATTTTGTTGATGCACTCGTCCTTAAGGGTTGGGCTGAATTGAATACTGGTCTTCGCACTGGGAAAACAGTTTTAGAGTTATTTGAAAAAGCACTTCAATTTGGGAAGAACTTTGATGCAAGCTTAGGTCAGATGAAATACCATCAATTGAATAATGATTTTGAGACAGCCATATCAGTGCTGAATAAACTTTCAGTAAGATATTCCGATCTGAATGTTCCATTGGTGGAGAAAATGAAATGCCAATTAGCCAGTTGGAATTGGGAGCATGCGTTAGAGACATCATTTCGTATCCTGAATTTGGAACCGACTAACATTGAGGCATTACGCGTTAAGGTTTTAGTACTATTGTGTCGTGATGGCAACTATGATACTGCTGCGTCGGTCCTCCAGTATCTTCTGGTTGCAATTGAACGTGTGGAACCAGCCAATTGTGAGTTATTGCTTCAAATTGCACAACTATTCTCCCGTGTTTGTGGACGTAATAAATTGATACTCGAAAATACGTATCGCTTCATTGATCGTGCTGTACAATTGTCGCCCGGAAATGCTGACTATGTGACGGAGATGGGGTACCAATCAGTTATGCTGGGAAAATACAAGGATGCTACTAAATGCTTTCGTACAGCTACTAAATTGGACGACAGTTCAATGATGGCACTTTGTGGTTTAACACTGTGCCAGCTGAGTGAATTTGGACCATCTGAACAAGTGAAGCAACAAATTGAATTTTTAACAGAGATCCAAAGTGGAGCTAAACTTCCATTGCTTTTGTATCTCACCGCGAAAACACATCAAGATGAAATGGATGTTGCTATTACTCTGTTAGTGCAGTCATGTGAGTTGCAGTTTAAAAATTTAAAGACATTGGCTTATGGGCCAGAGTATTTACGCAAATTTGATCCCGACTTTTTGCTACAAATCACCAACGAATTGATGCAATACTCTCCTATTCAGTCAACTGTCTCAATAGGATCAACTGTCTCCAAGGAGGCATTGCACATATCATTGAAGCATAGTCTTAATATTTTAGAAGCTATTGTAAAGGCTTGCCCCGGTCTGGTGCAAGGAGTTTTTCAGCTGGCTAGAGTTGAATTTTTGTGCGGCGAGTACACTGCCTCCGCCAACACCTTGCAGACAATTTTAAATGGACTGGATTCTACTTTTACTGATGCTCATCTCTTGATTGCACAAATTTACTTACAACAAGAGCAATTCCAACGTGCAGCTCAAAGTTTAGAAATTTGTTTGAGTCACAATTTTAAAGTACGTGAGAATCCAATGTACCACCTCCTTAATGGAATGGTACAGAAGAGTCAAAGCTTGCTGGACGAGAGCCTTAAAAGTTTTATGACCGCTATGAACACGTGCAGTGGGAATACTCAATTGATGTCGCCATCAAAAGCATCCAAATATAAGGAAAAACCATCTGTTTTGAGCCTATCGGATCGTGTCACGCTCTATTTGGAAGTTATTGATAATCATATTAAAATGGACCAACATAATGAAGGATACAAGCTGATGCAAACGGCTATTGAAGAGTTTGCTAACACCCCAGAAGAGGGAAGATTAATTATTGCTAATGCAGAATTAACATTACAACAAGGAAACATTAACAAAGTTATTACATTGTTGAAGACTATTCAGGCTGGTCAGCCATATTATTTGCAAGCTAAAACGAAACTGGCTAACGTTTACTTGCATAAGAAAAAGGACCGTTTGGCATTTACACAGTGCTTCAAGGAGTTGGTGGAAAATTGTCATGGTCCTGATAGTTTTTTGATGCTAGGAGATGCCTACATTTCAATCCAAGGTTTGTTTCCAAACAATAATTAATTAACTAAAATTTAATTTTATCATTTCTTAATTTCAGAACCTGATCAAGCAATTGAGGCTTACAAGAATGCGCTTCTGCAGTGTCCGCACGACCCAATGTTAGCAAGCAAATTAGGACGTGCTTACGTTAAAACCCACCAATACGCGAAGGCAATTAAATATTACAAGGAAGCGACTGCTAATCCTGAAAATTTTGCATTGAAATTGGATTTGGCTGAACTGTACTTAAAGTTGAAGCAGTTTACAAATGCTGAGCAGACCCTCATGGAAGAGATTGAAAGTGCTAAGAAGTAAGTTAAAAAATTTAACTACAATTACATTCTTAATTTAAATGAATTTTACTACTCAGTGACAACATGGACGTCCCAGCACTACAAGTCCGAACAAAGCAACTCCTTTTATTAGCCAGAGTGCGTGAAAAGGCAGGTCATTTGAATTTATCCTCAGCCACACTGAAGGAAGCCCGCGATAATCAGTACAGAGTACAAAAACGTATTGGTTTGGAACAAATGTCAGGCATACAGGAGCAAAATAAAATCCTGGCCAAAGTGTGTGTTTTACTAGCCGAGCAATCCATCAGCTTGCGTGACAATGAGCAGGCAGTGCAGCATTATAAGGAGGCACTTAAAAATACTCCACAGGATTTGTTGGTAATGGCAGCAATGGCTCGATTGTACTTGCAAATGAACAATATGGATCAGTGTCAGGAGCTTTGTGCTATGATACTACAAATTGATGGCAATAATGAGACTGCTTCAGTTATGATGGCTGACCTATCTTTTCGTAGAGTAAGTTAATTATTAAGTTCAATCTTATTTATTTTAATTATATTTCCTTTTTAGATGGACTTTGAAAATGCTGCCTATCATTTTTCACAATTATTAATTACCCAACCAACATATTGGACTGCATTGGCTAGATTAATTGAAGTAATGCGACGATCTGCTACACTTCAGGAAGCAGTTGCTTTTTTGCAACGAGCAGAACAAGCGTGTTCTAATCCAAATCAAGAAGCTGGTAAATATAACTTTGTTCAAATCTTTAGTTTAATTATAGTTATCCAATAATAAATTCAGGACTTAACTACTGCAAAGGACTTTATGAATGGTACACTGGAAATCCGAATGCTGCCCTAAGATTTTTTAACAACTCCCGCAAGGATTCTGAATGGGGACAGCAGGCCATTTTCAATATGATTGACATTTGTCTCAATCCGGATGGTGACTTACCAAACGAGTCCGCAATTGATTTACAGGATGAAAATGATTTAGGTGACTCGCGAAATATGGCTCTTAGAACAGCAGAACGTTTACTAAATGAGTTGAAACCACGTCCCGGTGGCATGGACAATGAGGCACTGAATCATAAGCTTTTACAAAATTTTCTGTTACTCTCATCCCGTGAAAAATTTCGCATTGAGTCGGCATTAAATAATTTCACCGCTGTTGCCACAACGGACGAGTACAAGGATCATGTTGGCCCGATTTTAGGAATGGCTACCGCACATGTTTTATTGAAACAAGGACAAAGGGCACGTAATCATTTAAAACGAATTGCTAAGAACACGTGGACATTTGAGGATGCTGAATATTTGGAGAGATGTTGGCTTCTTTTGGCTGATCTTTATATACAGTCAGGTTTGTCAAATTACATTTATTTTGGACCATAAAAATAATGTTGTTTAAATATTTTATTACAATAGGAAGAAACACCATGGCATCAGAGCATCTCCTTAGTGTATTGGAGCACAATAAATCATGCGCTAAGGCCCATGAATTATGTGGCCTTATTTCAGAGAAGGAGCAGTCCTATAGATCTGCTGCTATCCATTATGATGCAGCTTGGCGTTTTGGTGGGAAATCCAAGCCAGCAATTGGATACAAGTTGGCTTACAATCATATGAAGACTAAAAATTATGCTGATGCAATTGATGTGTGTCAACAAGTTTTAAAATTGCATCCTGATTATCCGTCAATTAAAAAGGATATTCTTGATAAGTGCAGGAATAATTTAAGGTCTTAAATTGGTTGAATTCATTTAGTTTATTTGTTATTTTGAGAGATTAAATGCATTTCATATTTTAAATAGTCCTTAATTAATTAATTCAACGGCTTGTAACTACAATATTGTATTTTGAAGCATGTCCTTATTAGAAATTTCGTTTAATAAATAATTTAAAATTATAAATAAACAATAATTTTGTATTTTTCTTATATTTTGCAACTTAATAATATTTAACAGGACAATCTCTATATTATTGAGTATTCGACTGCATTTTCAAATTACTGATTAACTATTATTTTAAAGAACGATTTGAAACACATTAAATAACATTCATATATCCTTAAGATTTACATATTTAATCTGTACACCTAATGCAATATTTATAGGACTATTATGTATCCTTTAATTACAAATCCAAATACATTACTTGTGTGGCGGCACAAGCTCCACAAAAGCTTAAAAAGCTTGCTACACTAACAACCGCTGTTGTTGTACCACTCCACGATACAATAGTGCCCATGCAAATGGATAAAATGAATTGTGCCAGAAAGACCATGCTACTGACGATGGCCACGTCCGTACCAAGGCCACGAACAGACGTCCCCAGTTTGGCTTCACCCGTGGCGTCCACTTCAAACTGCAAAAATATTAAGAGGGAGAGGAAGCAAAAATTAATTGTTATAAGAAATGTGCGCACGCCTTTTTAATTTTTTAAGGTCAATTCTCATATTATGTTGTGTCAACTTACAACGCCTTGAGCATGATAGTGAGCAACCAACAAATATGGCATTGTAAAGAGGGTGGAGTACATGACGCCTGCACCCCAGCTAAAGATGATGACACTGAAGCGTGCTCGTGTCATTGCCATTAGGGTCATTCCAACGCAGTAGAATAGTAGCCCACCAATGTAAACCCTTTTTGCCCTGTTAATTTTTAATATATTTAAATTGTGTTTTAAGTATTTTAATTACTTATAAATATACTTAAAAATGAGGATAAGCTTCTCAATAACTAGTGAGTAACAAGCGCAGGACAACGAATACATTGCCATTCCCCAACATCCAAATCGAACACCTTCTTCGTACAATTTTTGCTTGACACTTCCTTCAGCTGCTGTGGGATCACCACCAAAAACTGCCTCACCAACAAAATCCGTAAAATATAAGGAATAACAAACGTGTGCCATCCAACAGAATAAATTGGTCAAACACACCATACGCAAAGAGTGCGGCATGTACACAATTGACAACAGATAATCTGTGAGGGAAGCCACAGTTTCAGTAGCAACGGCCTCGACTGGAATGCCCGTTGCAGTATTCCCATTGAAGGTTGTCTCAGCGATATTTTCACCCGGCAATGTTGAGTATTCTGGTTTTAGTGGAAGTGGTGGAAGTGGTGGCCGCTTGGGACGTCTCGGTATATCACTTCCACCTATAGAGGGCTCTTCTAATGCTCCATATGATGAGGCAGGTTCATTGCTTACCATTTGGGTGTTTTCTTCATTATTTTCATTGCGAATTACTTCATCTTGCTGCTTTTCTTGCTGTGGTTCATCTTCATCATTAAAATTGCCCATGGCTTGAGGTTGTGCCTCAAGGATACTTAAGGGAATTTCTTTGAAGCTAGTTATTGTAGCCGATACGCATATTATGAATATAAATGTTATTAAAGTAAAGACTGCTTTAACATGTCCTCCAAGCGCTTGTCCTGGAAATAAGTTGGATTTTAATTCAGTTTGCTTTAATTAATTAAATTTAAAATTAAATTAATTACCAATTAAAGTAACATCCCAGTTAATTCCACCTAAAGAGTATCCCATAAATCCACCCAATCCAGCCATTATTGTAAACGTTGAAAGTCCTTTTGCGTGATCCTCTTAAACATAAAATCATAGTCATTTTAAATATCTAAATTAAATTAATATTAAATGCAATTTCATTTACCAGGAATTGTTACATCCAAAAGATAAGCTCTCGCCGGACTCTGACATGCATCAGCATCAAAATCCAACAACACAGTACCCAGTATGGTAAAAAATATTCCCCAAGGATGCGAAGTTTTGCTTGTCGTAACAACCGTCTCATTGTCTGGCAGTGTTGAAGCGTGCTGAGCCACAAGAGATCGTGCCGGAGTACTTATTACAGTTGTGACATTTTCATAAGGATTAAAGTCCCCCATCGAATAACCCATTTCCTCCCCATTTGGCACAAGAAGCAGACCGAGAAAAACACCAATGGACAGCAAAATAATGAAGGGACGTCGCCTACCCAAATTCAGACGACAGCGATCACTTACTGACCCCAGCAACGGTGTGACAAAGAATCCAACGAGGGGTGAGAGGGCCCACACCAGTGTCATGTGCTGATGCTCAACGCCTATTTTCAAAAGGGTTGGTGACACAAATGCCGTTTCCGCAGCATATGAGAACTCAATGCCCATCACAGCGGATGAAACGCGAATCAATTCGCTGCGGGTTTTCGTTCTGTAATTGGGAAAATTGTGTTTTATTTGAGCTTATTTGCAAATTTGCATGCTGTTTTGTCCGTTTTATTTTATTGCTATTCCTTTTTAGTGTATGGTGGATTATGCAAATTGTTTTCTTTAGTTTATTCAATATGTGTGAAAATGTAAATTGAAAATGAATTGCAATTTAATAAAAGCTGCATGAGATTTTATTTAAGTACAACTAAATTGTTTCTATTTCATTTTTAAAATTATTCTCACTTTTCAGAATATGTTTTTTCATTAAAGGTTCAGCAGATTAATGAATAAAGAGTCAATTACAAATCCCTTTTAGACCATTAGGATTCCAGAACAAAATTTAGAAATGTCCTTTAAAAAATCTCTTAAAATTTATTCTGATTATTTTTGATTAATTTATAATACAATTTTTTTAGACAAATTTTTTAAAGCAATTAGTGTGGTAATTCTTAGGGACACTCTTTCCATCAATAAATTTTCAATAGTGAAGGTAGAACGTTCTTAAGTTTACACACGTCTTAATACAACTCTCTTAATTACTCTTTTAATTACATTAAAAAGGACCTTGAATGTGATTAACATTGTTCCAAACATTGTTTTTAATTGACATCAGTTAAGGCAGGGGACAATTTTTGCATCAAAGGGTTAAGGATATTCATAAAAGTGCTTTAAACAATATTTCTCAAACCAAAATTTAAAAAAACATTTTAATATTAAAATTGCAAATGTTTTTATTCAATTATTAAAGGAATTAATTTAACAAACCTATAAACATGAGAATAATCTGCATTCCCACTACCCTGTGGAGGTTCCGATTGCTTCCGTGCTGCAGTTTTGATCAGCTCCAAAACCGTTTCCGGGTGTTCCTCCCGCCATGCTTGATACCGATTCCTCGTACTATCACGCCACTCATGAATGCGACCCAAGAAGCCTTGATATTCGTGCAATTTTTCCATTTTATAAATTCAGCTTTATTCTCACAAACTTAAATTAATTCACAATATTGTGTGTACATTTTGCCCACACATTTTATGTATATTTATAGACGGAATTTTCATTTAATTAACAAGTCATTTTCATTGCACAGGGCACACACACCCGCATCACAACCGTTCCACATATTTTGCACAAAATGCGTATAATTGTTACAACTCAAATTGTCCAAGTTTAATCTAATTAGGCAAAAACTATGCACTAGTATTTGTATTGTGAAGCATATCAACCCTTAAGATTATGTTTAAGCTTTTAAATTGTGGTTTATCCATATTGGTAATGGAAAGCACTGAATTATATTTTCTTCACTTCACTTACAGTGTTTTTATATTGGCAATAATTTGGAAGGTTTGCAGAAAAATATCAGTTACAGATTACAAATTTAATCCGATGAGGAACAATGCTAAGGGCGGTCTTGTTTCGTTGGCGGTCGTTGCAACTTTGTGAACGTTTCAATATTCAAATGTGTACGTGGGTACAGCTTTCAAATGAATATTGTGACGCATGCGTGTTCAAAAATAACTGTGTATTTAACATTTTGCTACGGTATTTCTTTGCTAATGGGGAGATATTGCATGGAGGAGGAAAACATAATCCGACGTTGCATTTAATGTAAAGGAAAATGTGCGCCCTTTTTGGAACGCAGAATCATGCATAAAAGTATAACAAAATTAATGAAATGTTATGTGCATTTTAAAATTAAATTCTTTGAATAAATGTTGATCAAATATTGAAGTGTATTCTGGAATAAAAATTGAATATTGTAGAATTACACAACAGTAGCACATCGAAAAAAAATGCAATCACTAACAATTCAAGGAACTTCACCACCAAAAAAAAAAATTCATCAACTCAGTAGCAATGTGGCAGCCACAGGTGGTCTAATTTACAAATCCAGATTGAATTAATGAGTTGACGAATGTTTGATGAGTGACAATTTATGAACAGAAGGGCCTTTTTAATATTTGTTATTTGTTTGGAGTATAAATATTTCTTCTAATTCCCATGGGTGTTGAAATTACGTTGGAGCTGTTTTCTTAAGACAAATAAAGCGATGAGGCGCTGAATTTCTAGAACTGGATCACCATATTGTTAGTGTTTATTTTAAAAGATCTTCTAGAGCATGAGACGGCTTTTTATTGTGTACCAATTCAATTTAGTTCATCAGAAAGGCAGTAAATTAAAATTGAAAAAAAAATTGATTTCTATGTCATTTCGATAGTGTTTATTTAAATAATTTGCGTTTTTAAGAAATTTAAGAGTGGAATCATGATTTTTGTTTTAAGGCAATATTAAAGGTTTGTTTATGAAGATCAAAATGCTCCAACACTTTGATTGATTATTTTAATGTAACGGTAAGAAGTTGTTAAAAAAAGGCTCCAATTGGATGGAATGATAAATATAGATTAAAATAAAAACGGCTTGCTTAAAAATACAGGCTTTCCTGTCATTTTACAGACTTAGAAAAATCCATTTTTATAATTAAAATACTTATATTTCGCTTAATATATATTCAGTAATTTATTAATTGAAAACCTATTAAAATAGTCAATCTTTCTTAATTATTAATATGTAATTCCTTGAATAATTAAATAAAAATTAGCGTAATGAATTACATAATTCGGAATCATTACATTCGCAATTACCCTAATTAGAAAATCCTGTTCAATAATAATTAGATAATTAATAAATAAATCAAACGTCAAATTTAATGCCACACTGCGAAGAAGCCAAACAAATAACTTCGAATTTCTCTACTTATTTATACTAAACGTATATATTGTACAATGTACAGTTATACAATTCTTCGATCTGTTGATTTAATGTTTATGCCGCCGAATGGCAATTAATTAGTGCCATATATAGTGCTGCACACAATCCAGTTAGTATGTAAATGAATTTTGACAATAAAGTGTCGTTTTTAACTGGTAGTGTAATGTCATTTGTGTGTTTAATAATTGTGCAAGGATTTCCAACAAAATATAAAAACGTAATTTCGTCGACACACACGTACACCACACATCACATCAAGCTTCTTTATGTCAACGATACAACTGATACAGGCTGATTGTTTTAAGTAAAAGTTATTACAAAAAAAAAAAATTATTCCGAAAAAAAATTGATTAACTGCAAAGTTGTGACTTGTGGCATGCGCGAGCATTGAAAGCAAAGTTATGGTTATTTTAATTGTGCACTCTCTGAAATGGGGCTTTTAAATTAAAAGTAATAATCCATACTTAAGGACGAAACTAAATAAATAAGACACAATTAATTGTGAACGTCTTGAGGCACTGCAATCTGTCAATGAAAACCCGACATCATGTTTTAAGGAAATTCCCCAAGGGATTAATTATTATTCAATGAAACTGTGCATAGGGAAAAGCATCTCGTTGTTCGTTACAGATGTTTTGTTGGCATAAATACTATTGTTTATGTGCCGCAGTAATAAACCGATTGTGTGGGAGATGATAAAATGCATTGATGGCAATTTAATTTAATGATTTTTTTAGTCTTTCTTTACTAGCAACTTAAGTAGGATGAAAATAAAAATTTAAATTTTGGTTAATTTTAATGATTTTGTTTAGATTTGTTGTTTTAAATAAAATTCTAATGCAAACTTCCATTGTCAATCACTTTATATTGAATTGTGCAGTCGATTAAATTTTCGATTAATTAAAATAATCACGACTTAAATTATATAACTCCATTTTAAAGTGACTTAAGATTTGCAATAATCTTAATTGCAATTGTAAAAGCTATCAGCAATCCTCCTAATACAATATTAAAGTGATGAGAAATGATAACTTAAGTTGTATTGTGACGTCTTAAAACGCGTGCTTAAAATTGAAGAATATGAATTGAATTTTGGAACCATCACGCTATTTTTATTTAAAAGATAGCAATTATTGATTTTGATATTGCATCCTGATTTCATCAAGTCATATTTCGTGAACTGAAATGAATTTAGAGCATGTTAAACTTAAAGCCATTACTTTTAACGCATTTCAATCATTTTTAATTAATTAAAAAAATACGTATCACCCGTAGAAGTGGGTACAGAAAAATAGCTTTGGTATTTTTAGAACGCACGAGGTGTTATGATAAGATTATCAACAATCGATTGCGTTCTAAAAATATAATTTAAGTCAACAAATTAAGTGATTCCTAGAAGAAAGCGGCTCTTTATTGTTATGGTTGTCTTTTGAAAATACTTATTAATAGTTAGCGAAATTGACAATCTCTTGGAATTATTATGTTTTAACCGGAACTCGCGTTTATTTCGTAGTGTTTTAAAGGAAATGAGTAAGCAACTGGTACTTAAGGTGAAAAACTATTAAGTTGCTTTAAAAAATGCAATATTTATTTACCACAACTTATCTCTTGTCAATTGAAAATCTTAGAAAAACCTCGAATTGAGTCATGAATTCTGCTGAATTGTTTTTTAAGTCATTGAATATAATATTGATTAAAATTGAGGCAACAAGTACTTAAATATGATTCAACCTTTTAAAATTAAATTAATTTCAAAGTTTACAACCTGTTTATTAAGTTTATAAAATTTTATTTAAAAAATTTGACATCATTTAAAAATCATTACGTATTTCTAAAAACATTTAACATCATTGCAGCATTGCTTTTCAACAACAAAAGTTTTAAATTGAATGACGTGCGGCACCCAATAATTAAAATGTCAACATAAACATTATGCAACAATATGCAATGACGATTAGGAAAAAAACACAAATATAATGCGACTCAATTTGCGTCCAAAAACAGATGCAATTTTGCCATTGTCACTGCACGATAGACATCGTGCATCAAGAATCATATGCGTCGCCAAATTCGCGTTTTATATATTATATTATACTTTGCTTGTAACTATAGTTAAACAGTCACTTGGTTGGTGATCTTCCCTTGATCCCATTTTAATTGTAAAAATAAGACAATTTGAGCGTCAAGTTCAATACATCTTAAAGAAATGAGACGACACACAAACAAAATTAATTACATATACTTTGTTAAGTACACAAGTAAAACTAAATTTAATTACAATTAAATGAAATGCAGTTGATGCACATTTGCACACTTTCACTAATATAGAAATTGTGTAAAAGTCATTGTCAGTGTGTCAATGGATGGCAACGATAAACGGAAGTAAATAAATGCATCAAAAAGATTTGTGTAGGTATGGGAATTGTTTTGTAGGTGCATTTATTTAAAAAATAGAATCACAAATGCATTCGACTATAGTGTTTGCGTGCATTGTGCACAAAATGACTGCTCAGTGCTCGTAGCTTGCAATAAATTTGAGTGTTTGCTGTTCGTGCGCACTGATCAAAAGCTTTGCAGTCTTGAATTATGTTTGCTCGGCTGTTGGCAGCACGTGCATTCCGCTATTTAAATGCTTGAAATACCTATAAAGACTGCCCCTGCTTGAGAATTGGCTTGAATGGCAAATGGGCATCAAATTTAATTTGCAAAAACAAATTCAATCGAAATTCAAATGTCTCATTCACTTGATTAATGAGCTTTCAGATTTTTGATTTCGATAAATTAACAATTATTTTAAAATTACACTTTAACTGTTAAAAAGTATTTATTGACAATAAAAAAAAAAATTGATTGATGAATTTGAATTAATCGAGAACCAAATTAACCACAATGAACTGGTTCAATGCGACCAAAACTGTGGGGACAAACACACAGTTAATTGATTACATAACAATACATTATATGGTGCGGCGCTTTCTTATCTATATTAAGTATTTACTTTCGATATAAAACAATATTTATGGCCAAGACCTTGATTGCAAATGCATTTTGTAACTAACTATATATTCAGTAAAAAATAGTTTAAACTTTGATAATATTTGTTGTTATCTTTATAGGTAGCGTCTATTATCTTTATTTTTTAAATAGTCATTACAATATAGTCTAGCTTCTGAAGCGGACATTTTCGTTTAATGTTACGATTGATATACAAAGATTGTAGACGATAATGAATAATATCAATTGTAAGATACTTGAACTTTGAAGTATATTATGTTTACTGTTTAGGTGCTCATATACAAAATAAATTTTATTTTAATTCCTTGAAATAAACATTACGCCTTGTTATGGAAAAAAACCGAGATTAACTGAATTCATAAACAATTTAGAATTTTAAAAATATAAATCGAACGTTATAATTTATTTTAGAGCTTTAAAGCTCACATCTGAGCGAAAAATAGTGGTTTTTCCCTTTTAACTTCAACAAAATGCTGCACCCCTCGTATTTCTTAAAAAATAAATTTCAACAATATGTTTTAAATATTGTCAATATAATTGAAATGTTTTAATTTTCAAAATTCTCTGTTTTTCAAAGCGGGATTCTTTGTGAAATTGAAAACAATAGCTCATTAACTTTGTGGAATTTTCTTGGAAACTCTTATATTAGTTAAAACGAGTAACCATAACACTTAAAAACGGCGGAAACATTTATTTACGTTACACCAAATTGTTTAATTAAAATCAATCTTGAAAAATGATCATGGGATTAAATTGTTAAATACAAATTAAACAAACTATGCTTGTCTAGACTGCAAAATACCTTTTGTAGATCAAATTAAAAGCATAAGAAGTTAATGAAAAGTGTAATAAAATCAGACAATCACACAAATGCTGTTAATGAAAACAATTATACCCCACCGATCACCGTTGTTAAGATTGTGTAGTGTGCGTGTAAAGTTATTTACAGACGCCACCTGACTAATTGAAAGTGGCTACTTCCTGTTTACATTATGATATCACGTGTTTTCCTCCCATTACATACATTTTATACACTCACTTCAATAATTATTAGCCTAGTTTTAAATTGATCAATTTAAATCGACGTTAAGTTAATTTTAACAGACGTTAAGCTTTATTTCACAGTGAGAAATTGGCAAATTTAAATGAAGCCATCCCCAAAAAGGAATGTCAGACGTACATATGCGATTGATTAACGTCATGTGAAGTCATTTATTTGTTAGCCATTTGAGCCAACAACATTTTGGCGACACTTTAAATATGTATTCCGATAAATTTTGGGTGGAAACAATAAACAAATAAGTGCACATCTTTAAGTCTGATGAGGCACAAAAGTGTTGCATTTTATTTTGACAAGTTGGCTTATCTTCCCAATTGAGCATACCCCAAGGAATGTGTTTTTATGTGCACAAAATTGTGCACGCCATTTGTGTGAAGTATGTTGCCATCCTTTTTCACATTATGTACTTAGAACATAATATATTTAGTTAATTAATTAATTATATTTTCACTCGCCGATGATACCACCTCCTGCAGCATTCCTCCTGCAAAATACACACAAGAATTATTTAATACATGACACGTAGTACATCGATTTAATAATGTGGCTGTGTCCGTCCGTGCGAGTTTCTCCCTTTCGTTTAGCCTCGCCATGATCGGACAGTGCGATGAGGGTTTAATTGTATGCGATGGTGGCACGAGTGGGTACTCCGCTCGCACCACAAACACACATCCGTCATCCTGGCCGCCCCGTTATTTTTATTGTTTTCTAATTTTAAAATTGCACTTGAATAAACTACACATTATAATAGTTTTGAAAAAGACTTTGCATCGTACGGACGGCTATTTCACAGCGTCTTCCGTGTTGTTGTTTTATTTTCATTTTCAGTTTAATTCAATTCAATTCAATTCCAATTATTACAGTAAAAGTTTAATATGCGCTTGTGCTTTTTGTTGCATGAGAGCTTTTGCAATTTTTATATGTGTTTCGCATTAAAAATTTGAATTGTGCAAAATTATTTTAATCATCATAACTATAAAAAGGCGGTGTTTTTTTGTGGAAGGTCATTCCACCGTTGTCTGACACAATCAGTGTCCGCGATAGCCGGGTTCTGTGTGTCGTCCTGAGTCCAGTTACGCAAACAAAACGGCCGTGCAATTAATTGAAATTGGTTGTTTCTGGTGGATGATAAGAATTAGTGAATTGTGGAGGTGGTGAAACAAAAAAAAAAAACAAGACACAAAGCCATTATATATCACAATCCAGATACGATCATCATATTTTTGTAAAACGTATACAGCTCGTATGTATGTTAATGTGTGGTGTGGGGACTGCAGAATAAAATTCAGGTGACCGCCAAAATTTCCTACGGTCAAGACTGAAGAGTGATTAAGTGTGTGCCAACACAATTGAGAGTGAACAAAAAAAAAGGAAACCAAAAAAATATACGGACTTAATAAAAAATTTGTGTGAATGTCGGTGCCAACGGAAATGTAGCCGCCTGAGGAGGACTTTTATACAACAGTGAAATTAAATTGTGCAATTTTTGAATACATTTGAACAGGTGCCTTTAATAAATGCATTGAATTGAATTTGATGTGTGCCCGCTTTTGTGAGTGTGATACATTTTTATTTGGTTTTAATTGTGAATAAACTTATGCAATAATTCAATTGGGATACAATCGTTAAATTATTTACTACACTACTTAAGTTAATTAAGTGCAACTAATTATATTTAAATTCATGAATGAATTTTATTTCCCTTCCATTTTGTTTGACTTAACATTTGATTGTCGTCAGATTTACTTTGCACCTTCATTGTAGTCTTGGTGTTCTATATGATTAAATACTTAAGCGTTAGTGTATAATTTAAAGAAATAAGTGTGAACTTAAGGTGCATACATTCCCAGTGGTGAATACGACGCCGAATCAACGTTGAGTTCCACGCCGAAAACTACGTAGCTTTCGGCGTTGAGCATGTTCCCTTTACTCGGCGTCAAAAAGCTTTAAGTGAATAAGCTTACAAGGAAACATATATCCGTCTCTTTCTAATTTTAAATTTTTGTCTCGCTCTATCTTTTACTTCATATTTATTTACTGAAATAATAAAAAATAAAAAATAAAACAAAAAGTGAAACAACTTCATATGCGTGTTCGTTCAAATACCATTATTTTTGCCTCATATGTTACACGATATGGTTATTTTTATTAATTAGGATGTAATCTCTTTGGAATACATCCATCTGCACAACAGACACTTGTTGCTAATTACACGTATAATTAGTAATTTAAAAAAAATTGATCCAGCTATGTGTATCACATATATCCATCTGATATATAGCTTCACTAGTCGGTTGGTTTTATTCCACACTCATTATACGACTCAATCGCCAATAGCTGCTTGGGGTCATACCTCTCACGAGTTCCATTAACAAATAAAACATCAATGGTACGATTTGCATGCTTCTGTTTGTGATTGACTGCAGTAATCCAATCTATGGAAGATTCAATTGTAAATCATGTAGTTGTGAGTTTTAATATTTAAGAAGAAAAATTAAACAAACCTTTGCAAGTGTTGATCAAATGTGTTGGAAATATTGAGACCCAACGCGATTCGGAAGAGAATCAAACAGAGGTGCAATGTGTATCAACATGGAAATTAGTATTTACATCGTTATATAGCTGAAAAACAAAAAGTTATTGACCATGTTACATTAAAATATTAAATATTAATTTATACTTACTTGGAATCTCTTAAATAGAAACGTTTTAATTCATCTTTCCATATATAAATATTTTTATATTCCATAATCAGTATAATCGCGCAAAAAATTACATTTTTGAAATGTCATTAATTTGTAACATTTTGAACTAAACAAAACAAATCACAGGACAAATATTTCTCAAAACATATGGTAATGTGATCAAAAACAAAATATTTTTAAACAACACTTAAGTATTCAATTAATTAAAAGCTCGTTACGTATTGCATGTGCGTCATTATTCATTTGATTCAGGGACAAACTTCAAACGGACGAGTATTTATTGTACATAAAGTAGTTAGTTCCTTTATTTACAAATACCTATAACAGTTTATACAGTTTGTGCTATTTCAAGGGCTTGTTGTGACTTGCAGGTTGCATCGAGACTATCACCCATATAAATAAATAAATAAATAACGTCATTTAATTGTTGTGTACGAGGTTTGGCGAGACTTATGTATTGCATTGTGTAAAAAATGTGTATTTGCATAATAAAACCGAGAGAAAGGATCACGAGTGAAACACGTGTTAAAATATTTGAATTTGAGCACAATTAAAGTGAATTTATTTATTAAAATGCATTCTTATTTTAATTGCATTAAGATTCAGAACTAAAATCAATTTCAATTAAAACAAGGGCTCTAAATGATTACTTAAGCTTTCAAGTTTGTTTTAAACAATTTAATGCCCACAATTATTACCACCGGAAAACTTTCTCTCTACATAAAAGCAATTAAATTGACCTTCCCCATAATTTGTAAAGCAAGGAACAAATTAATGTGTTTAAATAATAAAAGCTGTTGCGTGCTATAAATTATATAGGGAAAAGGATTAATCCATTCCATTTGTAGAACATGAAATAGCAGGTATTTTAGTAAATGATGGTCGCGTTTGTTTAAAAATAGACTTTGTTTAAATAATAAATATAGACTTTATGTAAATTTGAACTGCCTGTTGCATTAAACATATTATAGGTTTCCTGTAAATTTGATGGCGTGTTTATTAATAGAATGAATTAAGCGTGTTTTTAAGGATTAAGTTTTGCATCACAATTTCGGTATGGCTTTCTTTGACACGGTGTCTTTTAATCCATCGAACATCTAATTGCGTTTAAAACCTTAAGCCTTGAAGTTATAACTGAAACAAATTGAAACGAATTTAATAATAGTAAAATCGATTTGTTAACTACTTTACATTTGATTGAATTAAACAATAGGGGAAGTAGCAATAAAATGAAGGTTAAACTTAAACTGATTATGCGCCTCAATACGGTAGTGCGGCAATTTAACTTACGTATTTTGAACAATCAAATTTTGGTTATTCCTTCCCGATGACAAGTTGTCTACAATTGTCAATTTCAAGTTAGTCAATAACCCGTGATACTTTATCAATAACCAAAAAAAAAAAAAAAAGTGAACAATAAAAAGAGGCAAAATAATAATTACTATCTTTCTGTTAGTGCCACTTGACAATCAAATATTGTGTGCTGAATTCAAACGCGGTGCCGATAATATCCACTTGGGAGATCGTTTTGGTGTTTGCACCTACGCAAACACATCTTATCAATATTTCGTGAATTTATTTAATATTACACTTTTGTGTATTAAAATGCAATTGTATCATCAAGTCCTTTGATTGTGAAGACCACAAACTGAATACTATTTCAAAGAGTTAATTGTATTTTAAAGTCACGTCAATATCATTTATTGATAATCATAAAATATAATAAAATAATCCCCAAAAATGGTTATCATCGCTCATCATCGTTATCAATTAAATTTAGGAAAAACGTCATATTAAAAAAAACTCATGCAATTTTTTCTCTATTTTAGGGTGTAACAATTGTGCCCATAAAAAATCAAATACAACCACAATAAAAAAAAGCTACATTCTCAAACAATGATCGACAATTCAAGAGAACACCAATAAAAATCAAGAACCGCCAATCGATTTAATCATCTCAAGTTTTCCATTACAAAAAAAAAACTGATTTGATAAAACATCGTGTTCTATTGTGAGAGTCCAAACCTTGTGAGTTTTGTTGGAAATCAGTGTGTGAGTGTGTGTGTGTGTGTGTGTATGTGTGTGCAAAAGAACAAAATAGCAAGATTAGAAGTCTGTATAATATTGGAGACGATAACGTGAAATCTATTAAACAGCAATAAAGAAATCGATATACTGGATTCATTAAAACATCAGCCGGATCATATTGAGTTAAATACTTTAAGCACAGTTGATGTCCAGCAGTTGCGGGCATCGTCTTCCCAAAATAACACATCTCTGGTCAAAGCGCAGGATCAAAGACGGCACACATTCAGTATGGGTTAGTAAATCCAAAAAAAATAAAAAATTATTTTTTTTAAATTATTTGTGGAAACAAATTTATTTATTTTTATAATTTTTACAAAAAAAAAAAAAAGGATTTTAAATTTTTTAATGGTAACATTAAAGGTCTCGATTTTATGGACGACTCCGGAGCGGACTACGAGTTCGCTCTGCTCAGTGCCGGATTTGGTAAATTTCACTACTTACTACTTACCCTGTGCGGACTTATTTACTTGAACACTGCCATCGGCATCACAATCTTGTCATTTGTCCTGCCATCAGCGACATGTGATTTTCAAATGACCTCAGAGGACAAAGGATGGCTGACTGCGTCTCCTATGCTTGGTAAGATAATTAAAAAGGATTAGAAAAGTGTTTTAAAAAAGTGATTAAATATTGTGCAAGTGGAAAAATTTTACTTACAAATTTTTGAGGGCTTTTAATTGTGGTTTAAATTTTAATTCTTTTTTATATTAATTCAATAAGTGACTTAAATGATAAATATTTAACTGTAGGAATGTTAATCGGTTCATACTTTTGGGGATGTCTTGCTGACATCAAAGGGCGAAAAACAGTGCTGATTGCGACATTACTTCTTGATGGATTCTGTGGCCTTATTTCCTCAATTTCCCAACTTTATTGGATATTTTTATTGCTGCGATTCTTCAATGGATTTGGGTAAGAATGCAATAAATAAATTTTAGTAGCAAAAGCTAATAAGGACATTTGTATGCAGAGTGGCTGGTGCAATGGGAATTTGCTTCCCTTATTTGGGTGAATTTCAACACACAAAATATCGTGAGAAAATCCTCTGCTGGATGGAGCTTTTTTGGACGTTTGGTATCATTGTGTTGCCGGGTAAGTTTTTTATTTAAAATTATTTGGTCCTTATTTAAGGATTAAATTAAAGGAATAAATATTTTCAAAACTAACTAATTCCCTAAAATCATTTAAAAAAAATGCAGGTATCGCATGGATAATCATCCCCATTGACCTGGGAAACGAAGGCTCAGATTTTCTTTTCAACAGTTGGAATCTCTTTGTGGCCATTTGCGCAATACCGAGTTTACTGCTCGGTTTCTGGCTGTTCTTCTTCCCAGAAAGTCCCAAGTTTTTGATTGAATGCGGCGAACCGGACGCCGCACTTGACATTTTGGCAAATATATTTGCATCAAATAGTGGACTGCCCAAAGAGGACTACCCCGTGAAAGCGTTCCACGAAAAGGAACACAAAATCAGTTCGGTGTCATTGAAAATCAACAAATCAGTGCGTGAGTTGAGTTTTAGAAAACCCAAACATTTGAAAGTGTTCTTCCAAGAGATTTGGGATCAAACGAAGGCATTGTGTAGGCCACCCCATTTGCGAAACACTATTCTGACATGTTCAATTCAATTTGGATTAACAACAAGGTGAGTAAACACTATTAAAAATTAAAATGTCCTTTTTGGATGGTTTAATCAAAATGTATTTCTTTTTTAAATTTTTCAGCTATTATACATTGATGGTGTGGTTCCCAGAATTATTTTATCGATTTGAGGAATTTGAAAAAGCTTACCCAGGACAATCAGCATCCGTTTGTGAAGTTTCATCTATTGTCGTAGAATCCAATTCGTAAGGATGCAACTCTAATAGTTGATGAAAATAATTTACAAAATATTTTTTTATTAAATTTCAACACAGAACTTCAGCTCTGGTGGATGAATTTTGTGGTTCCCCAATTGAGGACAGTGTCTACTTGCACACACTAATCATTGGTGTCGCTTGTATTCCCACCAGTTTTTGGCTACCATTGTGCGTACACAAATTGGGTGCGAAATTTTTCCTGGTTTTCAGTTTGGTAATTGCGGGTGCAGTCACAGTTGGATTGTACTTTGTTGTTGATGCCACACAGAATCTGGTGTTATCTTGTATATTTGAGGCGCTGACCTCGCTGGGTATCAGTACAGTTTACTGCGTTATGGTTGATCTATTCCCCACGAATTTAAGGTAAGCGGTTTAATGATTAATGGCGATAAGTTGAAATTAATTGTTGCACATTTAACAGAGTGATGGCGGCGGCTCTTTCACTGACCTTCGGAAGAACCGGCGCTCTTGTAGGCAATTTAGTCTTTGGGTTCCTCATCGATTTGAATTGCGTCGTACCAATAGTATTATTCTCCGCCATGTTATTCAGTGAGTTTTAATTATTATTATTCGCGATTCGTTTACTAATTAATTCATTTTTGTTTGTCCTTTACAGTAAGCGGGTTCTTGTGTTTCCTGCTACCGACAACGGGCAATGAGGCTTTGGATTAAAAACACCTAAGTGCTTATTCATCCACATATTTAGTGAATAGATTACGTTGATTCTTTAGTCTAAATTAAAAAAATTTCGACTCTAAAAATACCTCATATGAAAAATAGTCGAAACTATTCTTTTGATTTGTTTTTTTCCTATTTTTAAAGATATTGTATAACATTTTCTTAGGCTTTAAAGTGTAAATATATTATTAAAAAATTTATCAAATATAATTTATGAACCAAATGATGTTAATAAAATAAAATTTGTTTAGAAAAATAATAATGAAAGCAATTTGATTTAATTTAAAAATTACAGTCCAATAATATCATTTATTAAATTATTAATTGACATTAACCTAAACAACATACAATTAAGTCGTATAGGTTTTTCTAATCCAAACGTGTGCACATGTACTTTAAACACTGCCCATGTTCACACATTCAATTAATTTTAATTTAAATAAGAAAACACAATTTAATTCATAATAATAAGTACTAATGATAGTTGCAAAGTTTAACTTAAACATTATTCAATAACTGGTGAAGACGTTTCACTTTTACTCTCATTATTAGCAATGACACACAACGGATTGGGATAATAAGGCGCAAATATTGGATACGGTCCAGCATTGAAGCCGGCCGAACTTAAATAGTGACCAGCATAAAGACCCTGTCGTTGGGCGATTTTAATGCGCGACGTCAGTTGCTTCTTCCATTTGGTGCGACGATTTTGGAACCAAGTCTTTATTTGTACTTCAGTGAGATTGAGCGTCTTTGACAGGTCCATGCGTTTGCTGACACTCAAGTATTTGTCCTGTTTGAATTCATTCTCCAGTCTCTCCAGTTGTTTGGCACTGTACGCTTGACGTGGTTTACGATCGACACCTGGTTTGCGTGATCTCTTTCCCGATGGTTTGGGACCTGCATAAAATTATTGATGTATTAAAATAATAATTACACAATTAGTTAGGATATTGTGATTGATAAGTCGTGACAAAGTGGTTAGGCGTATAATTTTATAGTCTTGTGTCACAGACTCGACACTCACAAGACCTATCTAATGATGTTGTTAAGCAAAAAGGAATCAATACAAGTATATTTAGTTTAAAATTCAGTTAACACCTCAATGAATGTGTAATTAAGCCAGGTGTGAACACGAACAGTTTAACGTTAGTTGAACATTTCAATTTGGTATGTGCTCAATCGCCATGTACATTTATCCGTTGATAACTAACCACATTTTCATATGCGATACAATTGAAAGGCTAAAGTCTTTAAGACGCATGTCATGTTGTGTGATATGAATCGACATGTGAACGGATAAAGCTTGATTTGAATCGCTTTTAATTGCTTTTTTTAAATTTTAATGGTGTGTTGAAACTTAAAACTTTAATATATTCAAGCGATAAACTCCAAAATTGACAACTCGAACAGAAGATGATTGCATTTTTAGTGACAAAGTGTGACATATGCCCATTGCATGAATGATTTCACACTTCTTAATGTTGTCAAACAATAAATGTGACATCAAATATCTGTGCGGGTCGTTAAAACTGTGCACACACGCGGTCAACGGTCAACAGATATTAAATACCAAGCCCGTGCGGGACGCAAGGTGTATAGGAAATAACTCTTTACACCGAAGATAAATTTGTCAAATAAATTTCTATTTTTTTTAACTGTTTTTGCGACTTAATGCTGTAAGTGAAGTCATACTTTGTTTATTCTTCTGTCTCTTTAAATGCTTCTTAAATTTAATGTGTGACTTTCAGCATGGTAATAAGATGATTATAGTTATCATTGATTTTACAAATTACTTAAAATCTTCATAAACATCTTGGTAAATTGTTGTTTTAAAGTAAAACACAGTGTGCACATTTTTTTTTCAGTTATTATGTAACAGAGGTTTAAAGATTGTTTAAATAACTGGCTTTTAATGACTTGCAGCAACCCTTAGGATAGGAAACTTAAATAATGTAGGAACTAAGCTTGACTAAGAGGACCGCAGAGATTAATTTTCAATGAATCACATTCTCCTAAAAATAACTAAACGACTATCAATTAAATCAACCGATTTCGTGACAGATTTCATAGTTTCACTCATTGTTTCAAGTCGAACTCAAACGGATTGTAATTTAGATGCAGTTTGCATTCAGGTGTTGATTTTAATTGATTGTAAATGAGTCAGAGTTGATATTTTAACAAATGTTTTATAATCTAAAAAACTACTAGAGTAATAGAATAATATTGCACAAACAGGATCTGAGTGGGGTAACTGATTGAAAATAATTTTCAAAAAGTAAAGCAATGATAGAATTAATTATAGAGCAATACCTTAAATTGAATTAAATTACAAGAGTACATCAATGAGTATCAATCGTATTCAACAATTGTTTAAAATAAAAATATAAAAAGATGAGTTTTCAGAATTTATCCTAAAACAATGACTCATTATTTTTAAATTTAAATACTTGCAACTTATTTCTCTCGAATATTGGATTAAAAGAAGTAATGTCTTAAAATCCTTAAAGAATTAAACTTGTAAGAAAATCAACAAAGAATCAAAATGAATGCTTATTACATCATAAAGTACTTAGATAATAATTAAATAATTCAATTTAATCCGCAACCAGATAACGTACAAAGATAAGTCACACACAAAGAGATAATTTCAAGTCATTGCAATGTGTTCGGCATGCCAAAACAATTCAAACAAATGTCCAAAATTTGCTCTATTAAATTAAACTCAATCACAGTCCTCGTGTCTTCTTTATCACCATTTATACGGCGCTAATTCGAAGGCAATCAATCTTATATAAATTGGCGAACCACGATAATGTAATCAACATCATAATAATAAAAGCCTCTATCATAATCCACTGCAGATTACTCCAGATTTGAGGAATTTTCATTTTATTTCAGTAATCTCTTAATTGACCACAAATACCTAGCAAAGTGTCAATAAATCAATCAGGTCTTCCCAAAAGAAAACATTGATTGATGGCATTCAATGGGAATTTGTGATAAAAAGTCGCGAAACGATGAAAGAAGATACAACTTTGTGTACGTAGTTATCTGCCAATTGAGGAAGCAAATTATATCGAGGGCATTTTTGTGCGCTGTTTAGGCTTCAATTTATTTATTTACAATATGAAATTCATTGCGGTCACACTTCGATGACAATGGAGAATGGAATTTGGCAAAGTTTAATTTTCGAAGGCGCTAAGTAAGTAGGTAATTCGTGTGGTTGGCAATAATTGGCATACGTGACAGAAAAGTGCTGATAGTTTGTTTTCTTCTTTGCATTTATTGTTACAGGGTGATTTCATGATGGTTGTTTGAGATGCAAATGACTTCCAAGGACTTAATTCAATTCAAATTTTTAGTATTTAAATCAATAAATAAAATACAAGAATTAGTGCTGTATTTAATTGTGAAATTATGGGGTGGTAACGCCACAAAAACCCGGTTTACAATTGACAATGGCGAATTACGTCAAATGCAATGATTTGTGCGATTTAGTGGCAGTGATAAAAATTGCTGACACGCTCTCATGGGTTCAAGTGCTAAACAATTCACTCCAGTAACAATTCCATTCGGTTTATTCCACACCGCGGTCTATTTAAAAGCGCACATATTCTCCTGAACACCATTTAGCGTCCACCCGAAAATCATTGCAATTATTAATTTTGCATACGGTCATATTTTTCTGATTAACACCCGCCTCTAACTCAATTGGGTATAACAATAATAATAATTATAGTATACGAATGGATGGCGGTGTGCCGTTTCTTATTTAAATAAACTCTGATCGTTGTTGAATACATATTTAATAATAAAAGCGGTATAATCTAACCATAAGCGCGTTTAACGAACCTGTCGCTTCAATTTGTTCATGGTTCGTCTTCAAATTTTTGTTTTGTGGCGAGTTAAACTAAAATCACCTTATTATTAGACGCTAATTTCTAAAATAACAAAATGATTTCTTTAAAACAAACTATAAAGTATAAAGACATTATAATGTTGAGCCTTGTGTAACAATAACATGTATTGCTGGTAACACGTCTTTATACGTTTACTTTCGAGTGCATCAGGTATACGCTGATATTGCTGGTGTCTCGCGTGCATATTTGCACTGGCTGAAGAGCAAGTGTCTAATTAATTGTTTACACAGTTCCGAGTATTTGAATATTGTCAATATTTGAGAAAACCGAATTCGAATAAAATAGCCTTTTAAAAAGAAGACATCAATGGTATAGAAGTGTGTTTTTAAGAACTAGATTTTTAACAACCAAGTGATTTTTGTTAATGTAACAAGTTTAAATATTTTATTTCTTTTCTGTCCTGATTTATTGACAAGATAGATAAAATAAACGTACATCAGTCCTTAAACTGATAAAAAGGTTAAGAAAGATAAGAAAATTAAAAGAAAGGATATCTTTAAATACATTTTCCATTTCTTTAATAAAGCAATCAATTAACTAATTTAAGCTTATTCTGTTGTCAATTAAGCATTGGGAATTATTGTCAATACGAACATCAATAATTCAAAGTGGGGTCAATAAAATTTCTCCACAAAAAAATGTGAAACAAGACTAAATTTTCAAAAGAAATTTTTTGACAAATCAATCAATAAAATAACCAATAAAGGGAATTACTTTAAAAAAATGAATGACTTGATGAAACTCAATGAATAGTTTACCTTGAAATCCAAGCAAGTAGTTTTGTTGTGGTGTCTTCGCATGCAATCCCATCCAATTTGAGTAGATGAGACTGGTTGCGCTGGGATGATATGAAATGGTACCGACGGGTGATGATAGATTCATTCCATTACGTTCGGCTAAGGATACTGCACGGCTGCTAAGGAAGTCAATTACTGATGGTGCCGTTGCTAGAAGTAATTAACAAGGTTAGTTTAAATAGGTTTAGCTTTTAAATTCACTTCTTTTGCAAGTGCATAAAATTGATTGTTTGAAAGACATTTGTTTTATATTTATCAAACATCTGAATAACCCTCAGATAAAGTTTTATAAAGGAAAAGGCATTGGTTTATAAAATATTCTATTAAGAACTTTGAGAATGAGCTTTAAAAATGCAATGTAAGGATATTTTATAAATGATTTAAAATGATAAAGATTTAGGCGAGAAACATTTTTAAAAATAAAAAGCAATTTAACTCCAAAAGCATGCATTATGCTTCTTCGATTCATTAGAATGTATTCCTAATTTGATTCACTTTTCACTTTTGCCTTTTAAGGCAAATGAATCGGATTTTAATACAATTCATTTAAATGCTGTAACAAAAAAGAAGAAGAAGTAAAACTTACAAGTGCCACAAAGTGCCGCCGGTGAAATTGGAGTCGGCCTAACAAAACAGGCACTTTGATACGAGGGATGATCCCTAATTGAAAATCGTTTAGTATCAGCTTTCTTGTTCTCTAATCCCAAAATGTTATCAATTGTAAAATTTTTTGTTCTAGCACTTTTTGTCGAAATGCCCGTTATTTTGTCACTTCCACTGTCTGTGTCATCACATCTTTTTAAATTAACCGGTATTCCATCATTATTGCACATCACTTCCAAATCAGAGTCCTCACTGCAGTCTGAATGGTAATTTGCCATTTTAAAATTTTTTTAAACCACAAAACAGATAATTAAAAAACAGTCAGCATTAAATGTTTTGTAAAAAAAATGGCAAACGTTAAAACTGTTTAAATGCGCTTAAATTGCAAGACATAATATTAAGATGAATCACTGCACTTGCCAGGAAGACGCACAAGACTGCAGACACGACCACTTATCAAATTGTTAAACGCACGATTAAATCTCAACGGGTATTAAGACAAATTGATGACTGACTGAATTGCTATATGCTGTGGTAATGGGGGAATGGATGGATGTACATTGTAGATGTTAAACACTTTATGAACACTTGGTCCATGTGATGCTGGGTGACGCCTCTTTTCTCACCTTTAACATAAACGCTCATTGTAAGCGTGTGTACAATTGATTCACCCCACTTCCATATTGTGCACCATTACACAAGAGAATTTCTTCCCATCCAATACCAATGAGAGATATATCGCGTGTTTAAATTGTAATTGATGATATTATGAGAAGGAAATTGTATTTAGGAGTAAGTAAAAATCTTAATCTATTTACGCATTTTATATTTAAGACGTTGGATTTTTTTTTGCAACTATTGCAACTATTTTAAATGACACAAATTGCTAAGAAATAAAAAACTTTCAGCAAGAAATGTTATGCAAATTTGTGTAAAAGGATTCAATTTGTTTATTCTATTGTGTCACTACTGTAAAATATGGAATAGCCACCATCCTTTCAAGCACTTTGCAAGTGTGTGAAATTTGATCTGGATATATTTAGAAGTTCCATTAATTCATGACACCATAGCTAATGCGCTTTTATTGTACTTTAATGCGGTGCACTGCAGGTAAACAATAATTCATGCAGATAGGGGTTGAAATACACTCAAACAAAAAATTATAGGGGAACATTCCAGTGAAGTTATTTATCATTTTTATGCTTAAAGTTTTTTATCTTACAGGGTGGTTCATATTAATTTAGTAACAAAAAATTTAATAAGTTGAAATTTTAAAAATTATTCTTTATGCTATTCTTTATCATCCTTTCATCCTTTTGCAACATTGTTTATCCTTTAAGATGAGTTTTTTAAATTAATATATTACATTAAAATAAGTCAACAAAACTTATTCCTAATTTTAAAATTAATAAATTAAGTTAAAAAACATTAAATTTACTTAAAATCATAAAACTCATTAACTGACAAAACACCCAGTTAAATTAATTCATCCTTTATATCATGTTATCCCTTTGTTTAACAACACTTCATTGAAGGATAAATAATCATACCACAACCCACAAAACGTACCAACACCTAATTATTATTAAAAACTTAATCGATTAGGGAGGAAAATAAGAAAGCACAATCACACCCCCACACATTTTGGAAGCATCATCGCGTTAAAAGTGTGCAAAGTGTTTGGTTGCGTGTCAGAAAATGATGCTGGTGGTTTGGGGAGTGGAAAAAAAAACGATTTCCCTAACAGCTGCTAATCTCACATTGGCCTATTGTAGTGTAAGTGGTTTATAACAATAAATTATCACTTTACCTCAAATGCATGCATGCAATCTTTTACTTATTTGGGGATGCTGATTTTATAGTTAATATGCACTGGGTAGTTTTGGTAAGATTTTAGATAATCTGTATTTCTTAAGGAACATCTTTCAAGGATCTTTTAATTCATTGGCAGTTAATGAGTGTGAATAAAAGGTGGGCATGGGCATAAAAATTGAATTGTCATTTGAAAAACTCAAAATTCAATTAAGTAAAATGACACTGCGGACTTTTTTATAACAATTAACTAAGTAAAAAGAAAAAAAAAGGATTCTAATGGAACATCTGCATTACTAAATAACAAATTTCTTCAATTTTATTCTGCGATATTTAAAATACGAAATGCCAAAGAAAAATGGGATTACAAATCATCTCATCTCACGCAATCCTTCACGTTTGACTAATTGCACATTTACAGTTACCACCCCATTTATTACAAACATCGTATAGTAAGGATGATACTGATTTCAATAAACCTTAACACATTACTTAATAACGCTTTTACATCCATGAGACGAAATATCGGTTGATCCATTTACTCGCTTGTACATAAATATTAAATTATATTGCCGGAAGGGGCTATAAAATTAATCGTTAATACATAATGTTGTAATAACCATTATAATGTGGTAACTATAAATGATGCCAGTTTGCGGGATCAATCGATTTAATGCTCAGCCAATCGCGTAGAAGGAATTTATGTCTTTGAAATGGGGTAACGCTTTCAGAGAGCTGCGTTCAAGTGATTTCCTGGGCGGAGTTATAACAATCATCTTCTTCTCATATTTATGATTATGCTTTTTTTCATTTTTATGTATTTCTCCAAAGTGGCTGGTGTTATATTCAAAATTAAATAAAACACTTATGAGTTAAGACTCACCTTCCGTTTACAATGCAGTCTATTGAAGTACATATTTTGTAATCTTGGAAGCATAACGTTGGAGTAGTCCAATTTAGTTGTTAAATAGTTCTATGATGATTTCATGAAGGAGCATCAACTGTGAATTATACATAAAACATATTAGACTATATTAATTCTTGTGAAAACCATTTTTAATTTTTTTTTTCATAACGAAACTAAACACATAAAATTCTTTGTCGAACGTGTGTCCATTCAATCCGAATATTAACATAGGTCAACATTTAAAATGTCAATAGAATAAATAAATAAAATACAAACAGACTTGACACATTATACCAGCTCCGGTAATAGTTTCAAGACTGACTTCTCCAATTTATACGACCACATTGTCTTTGTTGATTTTTAAATCCAGGAATACAACACAATCGTCAGTCTCTTTTGTAATTAACGTCTTTTTAACTTAGATCCTTGGTGTTATTGTGTGTTCCTACATTTTTCATGCAAGTGCTATTTTTTAGGAGTGACTCAGATTTTTGTTTGAATGAAACAAGCGACAAAATGCCATAAAAAGTGGTTCAGCTTCGTAAATTAACTAAGCAAATATATGTCTTCTTGTAAATATAATAATATGGTTATTTGTTTAAACACCAAGGAAGCGCCTGAACCTCGTCAGTTATTTGCTGTTTGTTCATTTTAACTTTTTATAATATTAAATTGTGAAAAAGGTTAAATTTTATGGTTTATTGGGCAGTGTGTAAATGAATCTTCAATTTTATTTAAGAATTATTGCTGCTAATCCGTCGGAACGTTCTAAATAAAATCTCTTAAGAAATGCCATACATTTAATTTAAAAGTGCATAATTCCCAAATGCACAATAGAATGGAACAAATGATAAGTGTCGCAATTACATCTTAATGTGATGAAAAAGACGAATCATGGTTAAGATCCGTTTTAATGTGTCGCTGTGCTCAACAAGCAGAACCGCGCACATATGCCACAGAACAATTCATACACAATTAATTTATAGGCTTAAAGTTCCACAAGATCAACGGTCCCACCAGTCGCTGTTGTGCAAACTTAAAGACAGTGCGACACACAGTATTGTTAAGACGTTCCTCCGACAATGTTGAAGCGTTGTTTAAATCTTTTACTGGTTTTGTGGTTTCATAAAAATTGTTTAGGCACAATGGATGAATATTTCCTGGATGTTAACGACATTTTGGATGACCGATTGATGCCAATGGCTTTGTTGATGTTGGAGGGTCCGGTAAATAGTAGTAAGGCGGAAATTATTTCAAGTAAATTAAAAAGCAAAGATGATGGCAGTTTTAATGTGGCTTACAATACAATGGGATATCACAGGTTTGTTAAAGTGGAGAGCGAATTATTGACTTCTTGACTCAAAAATATTTTTAAAAAATAGTAAATTAAATTTGACTTAATTATTAATTGAATAGAAAAATGATCAATGAGTTCATGTGCAGTAATTTTGTGGCCGAGCAAATTATGTCGGATGTTACTTCATCCACATTTCAACAAAGGATGGGTTTTGTAAATGATAGAAGTGAGTAATTTAAAAGATAAAATATTTTGGGTATTTAAAAAAATATTATTTTCAGACAATGCATTTGAAAATATAAGTTCGTCGTCAAAAGGTGTACCACCATTCCATCAAGGTGTTAAGGAAGTTATGTTATTCGATGAGGGATCGTCGGGTTATAAAAATTGGTTGGCTAAGTGAGTGTTATTAATTTTGGAAAAGGTTTTAAATTTTGGAAATAATCCACACATTCATTTCGTAAAATGTTTAGAACGACTACCATGGATGATATTTACGCCCATTACATACAACCCAATCAGAATGTTAATAAGAATGTCCCTGGTTCCCGTAGACAGGACTATGCCAGCAACGATGACTACGTGGAAGGTGATGTGACTGGATATGCTGTTGAAGAGCCAGTAGTAAGATTGAAATAAATAATATTAATTACGGTGGATTTGTACTTTAACTTTATCAGCTATTCCTCATCACATTTCCACCAGTATTTATTAATAATAAAGTTCATTCTGCAACAATGTTGTTATTTAAATACTTTCTAAATTAACACGTAAATCTTACAATTTTCTTTTGTAGAATAACGAAGACAACCCGACTGGAAAAGGCAGCGATGCGTACAGCACTAATATACAAAATCAGACACCATATGCGTACGTTACAGCTGGTAGTAAGACGGGTAAATAAACCTTATTTTCTTGTCATCCAAAAAGAACAATTAGTTTCAACTATTATTTTATTGTTACTTATAATTCAATAAACATTTTATTCTTACATTGGAAATAGGCCCTCTTCCGATTCCCACTAAAAATACGCCCAATCTTTTCTATCCTATGAACTTACAGCAACAAACGGATTCTTTTAGATCGTTTGGCAACTTTCCAAACTTGGGTACGTTCTACTGATTTCAAATTAATTTTATTTTTGATCTTTTACCCTAAATTTTAATCTTATAATTTCAAAAAGTGGATATGGAAATTCTTTTTCAGGATTGAAACCATTTCATTTAAATAAAATTAAAATTATAAAATTAAATACAGGCTACGATACAAGTGGCAATGAGGGTTACAACGCCCCTGCCCATCACCACCCACCGCCATACTCACATCCCCCATCCCCGGTTTACGGACCCGTTGAGAAGGGTGGTGCTTTCGGCAAGGAATTGGGTCTCAAAGATTTGTTCGAGATTGCCCTCACAACATTAGCATTCTTGTCATTTGGAATGTTTGTTTTGCAAGTCATCATGTGCATTACAATGGTAATATTTTTTTGCAATAACATCACGAATTCTTTTAAAGACTTATTAATCAATTTAAATTAAGTCTAAATCTGATGACATGATGATGCTTCCCATGGAAATGACAGATGTAGAAATTGGGGCTGAGGAAGTTCGTAAGAAAAGATCAGCAAGACCTTATATTGTGACTGAGGTATTTACTTTATTATATTTAAAATAAACTATAGCTTCCTTCTAAATTAAATTATCCTTAAAAGATGAACGAAATAACACGGCAAGTTCTTGAATCAATTGACGCGCTCCTCATTGCGAACAAGGACGACGGTAAATGTTTACTACAAGTTCTTTGTAGTAACAATAAATCAACCAGGAATAGGGATGACAATCAAAAATATTGGATGCCCTTTTGGGGGTGAGTTTAAAATGAATTAACAATCAAATTAAAGGAATGATTATTTTGTAAATTCCCTTTCAGACTGGGAATGTCATATCTTTCCTCGCGGATGATTAAAAAACAAAATCCAACCACTTCCATTTTAGAGAGTTTAAAGGCGTCTGCATTGGGGATTGGTAATGCAAATTGCAACAAAGTTTATGTATGTGATAAAAGGGTGCATTTGAATGAGAAATTTAAAAGACGCCGCAAAAGGGATGCGTCCCACAAAGTGTTTGAATGGAATATTTAAATAGGGTGATTGTTTTTAATACATTTATTTTATTTAATAGTTATAATTTGAAACTAAATAAAAGATATAACACTCTCAATATTATTTACAGTTTAAATATGCTTAATTAATTAAAGAGATGGATGGGGTTCAGTTTGGACTGAAGTAAAACGAGTAGGCAATTAAAGAACTTAAAGAGTGCGAAGTTCACAAAAAGTAAATATAGAAAGCATTAAGCTACTCGTAACATAGAGCATATAAATTTTAATATTAAAGTTAATTAGAATTTATAAAAACCTTTTTAACTATAGCTTGAAGCGAAGCATATTAAGCGATGTATTAGATATCCGACACTTTAAAGTGGGCTCCGTGGTCTGGCGATTCGATCAAACGCAACAGGAAACCACTAAAATAGAAGAAAAAAATTTACTTACATTTTTACACTGACAAAAATTGTTTAAAAATTATTTTATGAACCACTCGGAACTCACCTGATTTGTTCAGAGGCTTGGTCGTTTCACTGATGCCATTCTCGGCACAGCCGACAGCAGTCTTCATAGTGATAATTACAAAGATGTTTAGATAATTAGAAAATTATTGGCAAACACCTTCAGCAGGCATGGAATTCATCACTCAATCAAACCAACCAAATTGAGGATCAGATAAAATGATTAATATGTCAAAAGAACAACTGTAAATTTGTAAAGTTAGAAAAAATTCGATTTCGAAAACTGTTATTGCAGTTGCGCTCCAATAAAAAAACTGTACATATTTCTTTCAATGCCTAAAATGTCTGTTTTCATAAAATAACAAAGATGGCAGCACACTGGAATACCACACGAAGTTGCCTTTATTTACATATAGTGAAATCTCTCTAACAGTGGCACCTCAAATGTTAAGCCACACAAAATTGCAAGAAACATCGTCCACTGTTGCCGAAGTAATTTTAATTTGCCAACATCGATTCATATTAACTCACTTTTTTATAGCGATTAATTAATTATTTCTGTATTAAAATGTGATTGTAATTAATTCAAATAAACGTCTTTTGTGACCATAATTATCAATTACATCATTCAAACTTGTTATTTATCACAAAAAAGTGTTTTCCTTCGATATTACTCACAAATGCAAATGTGATAAATATTAATTAAAAACAATTATTTCATTGTCTTAACAGCAAATAGCGCATTAAATTTGTTCCTAAATAACTGTGAAATGCATAATTGCATTCAAATTAATTAATAATTGTGTAAAATCGATTGCCGCTGTGTGATATGGCAACAGTGGTACCGACAGGCCGACAGTCCGATATGTCGCCACCATCTTGATTTTATAACCCCCAATAACCTGGCTTCTTCCGTGTTGAAAGAAAAATTACGGCACAAACCATCTGAAAAACGGACGAGAGGGCACCCGAGAAAACGCGCACCATTTCGGGCATTGTACACCCTACGACAGTACTACTGTGCCGAAATCCAAATAACGTGCATTACTGCGATTGGAACATACATTTTGGGGCTAAAAAAAAGAAAACGAAAAGGTTCTGATTGAAAAAAGCGAAGAAGAAAATTAGTGTGTAAAAAAAAAGAAGACAAAAAAAGAGAAGAACAAAAACCGTACAGTACGAAAAAAAAATACCAACACATAATTGTGTGTGCATTCGTACAAAAAAATATGGAAAATACATGTCCGAAGTAGAAGAACGCGTGTGTGTTTCGTGTGTGGAATAATTATTGTTGTAAAAAAAATTCGAAAAAAGTTGTAAAGATTTTTTTCGGATTTAGCTAAACTTTAAAAAAAAATTCAACAACGAAAATTTAACGAGACCAAACCGACCGCAGGCAGGCAGCGTGTGTGGGAATTTCTGCTGAAGCGCGCTGATTAGGGGCCATCTGACCCCGCTCAAAACGGAACACACCACAACGGCGGCGGACCGAACAACAACAAATAACACGACATTTCAACGTTAACTGCGAGGAGTGGCCAGATATCTGAAATTATTGAGGTAACGGCTTAAGCTTCTTTTTAAAATTTTAATTAATTTTATTTTGTGTGTTACCATCTTAGGGGGGTTTTTAGTGTTAAAGTTATTATTTTTTAAGATTGAAAATCATTTTTCTTGTGTTGGTGGTTCTTGAAGTGATCAGAAAAGTGAAAGAAAAGTTTTTTTTTTGTTAAAATGGCAACTATGCACATACACGGCGGCATGTAAGCGGCGGTAAAATTAAGGAGAAAGGAACAAAAAAAAAACGCACCACAAAACGTTAAAACGTGATCAAAACTTTGTGTGCGAGTGAATTAAAATATTAGCACACCCGCCGTTGCAATTGTTGTATTTATCATTTATTTGCGTCGTCAATCGCCACCATTTGCTGGTCAAACAAGAAAAAATGAATTAATTTCTTTTTGTGGAATTTTCCCTCAAAACATTTTTGACACATGTCAGAAAAAAAAAATCACGTTTTCATTTAATAAATAAAATTTGGTGCCACTGATGGGTAACGAATAACGAGTAGGTTGTGGCTTTGACGCGTTTGCCAATTGTCGATGTTTAAAAATTGCTTTTTAATGAGGTTAGGATTGTCTGGGAATTATGTTGAGTAATCACAGCTAATTGATGATTTCATCATTTCTGTGAGTAGCACATTTTTGTTCAATGGGATAAAATATTCAAGTTTTCTTGCACAGAAATTTGAATTAAAACATTTATAGCTTGTTCTTATTTATGGTTAAATAATATATGTCATACAAAGATTAAAGGCGTTGTAAAATGTGTTTCTGTTATGTGAATATGGTCAAAAAAATACTAAAGGCACAAACACAATGAAAACAAGGAGTATAGTGTGTGAAGTTGACAATCTAACCTCATTTTTTGTTGACATTTGGATAGATTTTGAAACCGTGAAGGTAACAAATTTATCATTTTATTTTGTAGATTTTTTTATTTTTTCATTTATTAATTCAAAGTTTGTTTTTCGACATATTCTGATTTAATTTGTTAAAGTCTAATATTTCGAAAGTATTCGGTTTTAAAACACTTGTTTCGACTATATAGAATTTATCGCCTGTGCAATCAGGATAAAAGAAATATAATTGTAGTTTGTCATCTTTGTTGTACGGTCTCTAATTTGGAAATTTAAGATGTTTTTTTCGTATTGAACTATCAAATTTCATATAATTAATTATCGTGATTTTTCTTATTGTAAGTGCGTTAATAACTAAAATGTTTAATTTCCCCATTTTTAAAATTTTTTAAACTTACAGATTTTGACGGTTAATCAATTTGCGGTTGAATACTTCAAAATTTGAGAACAGTTTTACAACATTATGACCTAAAAACTAATTTGTTTATTTTGTCTTTTTTCTCCAAACATATTTTTCCAACACAGAACCTTATTCAACCACACAGTTAACTCGACGCCATCCCAATCACCCTGATTGGACATCGTCTTGGACTCGGACTTGTGCAACATCACAGGCAGCTTCATCTCCGGCAGACCTATGTCGATCAGCGACTAGTCCGTGGATACAGCAACAAAAAACCTATCGGACAACCATTAATTGCATCACCAACCGTCGCACAGACACTATTTAATCAAAGCCACCCCAAGCAGTTGTCGTTGTGCACACGTAGAAGTACATTTGACTGTCTTACTATGGCATTGCCGAGTACAGCACGTGTTTATCCGGATGTGAATAATCACAAACCGCGGGAATACTGGGACTACGAAAACTATGTGGTAAATTGGGCCGATCAGGATGAGTATCAGCTGGTGCGAAAGTTGGGACGCGGCAAATACAGTGAGGTATTCGAGGCGATCAACATCACGAATCACGAGAAGTGTGTGGTGAAAATACTGAAGCCGGTGAAAAAGAAGAAAATTAAACGTGAGATCAAAATTCTGGAGAACTTGAAAGGTGGTACCAATATTATAACGCTGCTGGCGGTGGTCAAGGATCCGGTATCGCGAACTCCAGCGCTCATCTTCGAGCATGTCAACAATACGGATTTCAAACAGCTGTACCAAACATTGTGTGACTACGACATCCGATACTATTTGTATGAGCTGTTGAAGGCGCTCGATTACTGTCACAGTATGGGCATTATGCATCGTGATGTGAAGCCGCACAACGTCATGATTGACCATGAGAATAGAAAGTTGCGCCTCATTGATTGGGGATTGGCCGAGTTCTATCATCCCGGACAGGAGTACAATGTGCGTGTGGCGAGCAGATATTTTAAGGGGCCGGAACTGTTGGTGGATTATCAAATGTACGACTATTCATTGGATATGTGGTCGCTGGGCTGTATGTTGGCCTCGATGATATTCCGCAAGGAGCCATTCTTTCACGGTCACGACAACTACGATCAGCTGGTGCGAATCGCCAAAGTCTTGGGTACAGAGGAGTTGTACTCCTACTTGGAGAAATACAATATTGACTTGGATCCGCGATTTAATGACATTTTGTCACGGCATTCGCGCAAGCGGTGGGAGCGCTTTGTCCACTCGGATAATCAGCATTTGGTTACGCCCGAGGCGTTGGACTTCTTAGACAAGCTGTTGCGCTACGATCACTATGAACGATTGACGGCACGTGAAGCCATGGAGCATCCGTATTTCATACCGATTGTTACTGAGCAAATGCCACCGTCAAACTGTAATGCAAACATGAGTAATCAATAATAGCGTGAGCACCGCCGCCGCCTGGGGGGTGTGCTCTTTAATTCTCCCGCATCAGCAACAACAACAACAACCACAACAAATACAACAACATCCTTAAATATAATAGAAGCAGAAACAACAACAATATTACAAATTGAGCAGATGTCGCTGTTGGTGACATCGTCGTCCGCGTCGTCACTGCCATCGCCGACGCCATCGTCGCAAACAACCAATACTACAAAAAAATGTGTCATCGAGTCGAATAATCAGATGGAGTCCTCTCATTTAAAAATCGATCCAATAAGCGCCTCCGGCAGTTAGCCACTCGCGACTTTGGTTTTTTATACATAATTATTGTAATTTAATTTAATTTTTTTTGTAGCGTCTTTTGATAAACAAAGCGCGCATTTCTCCTCCAACCCCTTACGTATTTTTTTCGAGTCCGTTAATTTGTTCTTCTTGATATTTAACAACATAAACAAAGAAAAGACTTTGCGACACATTTGAATACAAACTCTATCCCCTCTTTTTTCATTTAAGAGACAGATTACAATTAATTGAAAAAAAAAAACAAAATTATTATTAATAAAATAAAAATAATTAAAAAAAAAAGAAAAAAAATCGTTGAAATAAATTTAATTAAATAAAATGAATGAAAACAAATAAAAACACATGAAAAAAGAACAATTAGATCGCCCCACTTCCATGTACTCCTCCTTTTTAACGAAAAGTCCGCATTTTTTGGCTAAAATTCCCCAATCTTGTTAATTTGGTTTCCCTCAAGCTGCTCAGTCTTCGTGTTTTTAATTATTTTGTTTGCTCACCCACAAAGCTTGCGAAGCGTCATCATCTCTCCTAACCAATATACCTATCCATAAAATACTATACCAGCCAATTCAACTCCTTAATACTGTCTTTTTTATTCCCCTCCCCTCATCCTCATTCCTTCCATACTGAATATAGGTTTTGTTTGTGCATTATTTTCTTTTGCCTCTTTTTATTTGAAATGAGGATTAAAAAAATGAAGATAAATTGAAGTTACAAGATATAATAAAAAAATATTGATAAAATATAAACAAAAAATAGATAATTTATAATTATTATTAATTAATGAAACATGTCTTTCTTTTTTTTTGTATTAATTATTTGTAATTAATCAAAATTAATTGATCATAAATAAATAAATATGAGTAAAACAGAAGCAATGGGAATTTTTTAAATATACATAACTATATTATGCCAATAATAATTAATTTTCGTTTGAGGGAAATCATTTTCAATAATTGTTTAAAAGTAAAAAAAATTACCCCTATTCTTTTCTTATACATTATATTAACAATAATAATAAGTAATCTACAAATAAATATATATAAATGTATAAGTTATCTTTATTACAATAAAATGTAACTTAGAAATTAAAAAAAACAATTGAGAATTCTATGTTTTTGAGGCGAAATTTCATTTCCTAAAGTTGATGGAAAACGCTGTGTTTCACAACCGCTAAGAAATTGTTATTTCGTTTGCAATAAATTGCATCTTACGTTTCTTTAATGCAGTAAAAGTCCTAAATGAGTGGGACCTTGTAATGGGAAATGGTTGCAGTTACTCGACACGTGTTTTGCCCACTTTATTGTTTGCACAATTCTTCACACTTAGTTGTTTTCGTAATTGTATGTCCTTGCTATAAATAAGTGTCCTGCGAATAATACTAAGAATGGTCCCAGAACATGCTAATGATGAGGAGTTTCTGTAGACAGTACGAATAACAATGCAATTATGTCTTTTATTTTATTTAAAAACACGTTGTTAATTTTTTTATTTAGTTTTCTTAACTTTACTTAAAATAAAAACCTTGAGATTCTAAATAAGTTTTTCAGAAAAATAATTTTTCTATTCAACAAAAATAGGGCAATGACTTAAAGACAATGGGTCTTTCTTAAAATATTCATAAAACGAATTGTCTTGGATTGTTTAATCGATTGTATCGCATTACATAATGTTTAATTAAAGTTAAATTTAACTTTATTGATTTTCCAAACTGACTTTCAATGACACTCTTGTATGATGACTGCGCTTATTGATTATTTAAATATTTGTTTGGGTTATGCGTTTTAATATTAGATTTGTGTATCACGACATGCTTTTCTTTACAGTTGCATGATAAGAAATACTGTTGCCAGTAGGGGGTTGCAATTGTAGAAAAGGACAAGAACATAATTCAAACAGAAAAAAGAACTTTAATTATAAATGCATTAATTTGTTGAATTTAAAATTTTTCTTTAACAGAAGAATTTCTAATAATAATGCGTTATTAATCGTATAATCTTAAGACATCAAATTTGATATTTAATCTTCTTTCTGTAGCCATTGTCGATTAATTACATTACAATAGGCAATTATGTTCCCATGCAATATACAGTTAATTAAATTGTTTGTGCGTATATAAAGTTACATAACAATAATGCGCAATATTTCTAATTGATGACGAATATTCCACCTGAAGGGATCAAGTATTGGATAACAATTAAACACATTTAATGTCAATTATTAAGATATTGAAAACGTGATTCTTATCATAGTGCTGGAAATATTGCATCATCAATAAAATAAAATAAATTCTGCAAGCATAAATATGTATGTTGGTTTGTCAACGTGTGAACATTAAGAAGCCCTAAAGGAACCTTCACAATTTTTCAAATGCAACAATAATTTAGACAGTCTGAAAAACCTTGCTGTTAATTTTATAATTTCAAGGTGCACTCTGTTGTTTCTTTTTGCCCTTCAATTATTGTGTTTGTTTTGTTTCCAAATTTGTTTATATTTTGTTATTAGTTGCATTAATGTGACTTTAACGGAAAAATGTTTGTGAAGAAAAATACAATTACATTTAATATGTTTATTACTGGAAGCTCCCTTTATCATTTGTTTACTAAAATAAAGACGCATTACATCTAATTTTAAATCCTTATTAACTCAAATTATTAAAGATTTCAGACTGTGAATTTTATTGGTGAATGAAAATGTGTAGCAATTGTTATTTCATAAAATTAAACAATAGAACACGTGATGTATAAAATTGCGACTAAATGCAAAAGAAAACTTATACAACGCTTCCAACAGTACAGCTTGTGCGACCTATTTTTAAATAATATGCGTGCGTGTTGGTCCATCGATTCAAACTCACAAATTTTGTAAATTAAAAACACACAAGGCACATGGTCCTATTATGTGCTTTATTATTTAATGAATATTTTAGCACAATAGCCGGCGGCATCGTCTGAATGCTTTGATTTAAACAATTAAATATTTATTTAAAAATATTCATGGTGACTATGGAAATATTATGCGCTCAATTGTGGTTACATAACTTTAACTGAGGCGTTTTTTTTTGCTATTTTTTCACAAGTTAATAACGTTTTTCTGAAAATGATTCTTTGTCAAGAAGAACATTAAAAGTTATAAGGATTCTTGTTATTTATTTTATTGGAGTAAAGTAGATGAAAGTTTCGTTGATATAAATTATAACGTAACGTCCAATCGTGGTTTAAGTCTTAGATAAGTTCCACAAAATGATATTTTTGTGTTGTGGAAATTGTTCAATATCTTTTTTTTTAGTTTTTAAATTAAACAGTCATTAAATACAACTTTTCGAGGTCTTTTGAATTTAAATCCCGTTGATGAATTTTTGTTATTGTTCCTAAATTCTTGTTTATTTTAAGGAATTGAGGATAAATACTCAGCCTGACGAAAATGCTGGAAATAAGCGCTTAAAAAATCATATAAAATTAATTAAACACTTGTAATAAAGTTGCATTTACATCAAATAATTGTGTTTATTACAAACATACTTTCTAAAACTTATTTTATAAAAATTATTTCATTAAAATGTTCATAAATGTTCAGCCAAAATGTTGAGATTTAAAACACATTGAAAGTATGATTTGAAGAATTTGTTGAGGTTTTTTGTTGTTGTTAATCAATAGTTTCCGTGTTTTTCCATTGTCGTTATGATTTCTATTCCATTATCACGTGTGTCGAAGCAAGACGATTATAAGGAGGCTTCAATCCAACCATGTTGATGTTTTCTCCATCATCAAATCGTTTGCCTAAAAATAAAAGTATTCGTTTTAACAAAAATAATTTAATATTTTGATAAGTGTAACAATTATTTAATTTACCTGGTACCACAACGACAAATCGACGCATCATTTCTGCATTAAGTTTTGAAAATGGTTCATTCTCATCAGAGAAATATTCCACGGGGATGGCGTCAGTAGACTCCAATCTTTGAACGAAATTAAAATTTAATTAAAAAAAATATTACAATTTTCATAATTATTAAAATTAACTCACCTCTTCCCCAACCTTGGTGTATATTCCCTTGTGGATTTCACCTCCATTAACAGCGACATTAAAAGCCCAACAAAAAGGACTTGAATGTAATTGTAATTCTTTGAAGCCATTTCGTGTACCACTGAAATGTGCTGGTCAGTTTCAATTGGGTACCCACCGACTGAATGATCATATGCTGACATTGTGCAGCTATTTATATTGCTCAAAATTATTGAGATGGTCATGCGTCTTAATTAAAATATGTAATCGAGCAGTAAAGACTTTCTCCAAAAGGAAAGAGTTAATCCATGTTTTTATTTTTCAGGGATTTAATACACCCCCTTATTTAAAAATTGCCGTCTCTAAAGTCTGCATGTGATTTGTCAATAAATATTAGGGGATGACTTAAGGATTAGAGGTTGTTGATATCTCACACACAATTTACCACCCTTATTCTAATTATAGAAAAATCGATTAAAATTTAAGACAGTCATTGCCAAATTGTGGATTGAAGAAAACAAAATATCAATTAATCACAATTTGAGGGATTAATTGAGTATTAAGCTGGATTATATGGGAATGTGTGTTCATGAAAATATTTGTTCAAACTATAAAATACGAGACACAAATATTCAAACAAAGTATTAAAAACATTATTTAATAACTATTATGCTTTAAGGACTTACATTTTACACGATTTTTAAATCCAATAGCATCCCCAAACATTCCCATTTACAAAAGAAGCGAAATTACAACAACAATTTGTATGGAAAAATTTCGCTCGAAATGACTTTGATTTAGGACGCTTCATATAAAAATTTTTTTTTAAGGACTTTTCAGATGAGATTTGTACGAGTCGTAAGTATATCAATTTTAATGAAAATAAGAAAATTTGAGGAAAATCGGTCAACAATTTTCCGAGATATTACAATTTTTCACTTAATTTCAGGATGATCTTAAAGAAATCATACAAGAATGGTTTTAACGGTAATTCAATATTATGTTTCGGCAAGTATCTCCCAAGCAACCATAGAACAAGATAAAAATAACGGCAAAAAATAATCTTACAGGAAACAGTGTTTTCTTTACAGTTAAAATTGAGAAAAGTTAAGACTAAAATAAGTCGAAGTTGATATTGAATAACTATAAGAATAATCAATCAATTGGAATTTTTTTTATGCAGAAATTACCGTGGATTAATCTAGATCATAATTATAGAAAATTTTTTGGAAAAATGTAACGGAAATTTGGAGAAATTTTCAGTTTTCCAGATGACTAAAATGAATAAATGAACAAAGCACTTTCTTAAAAATGCTATAAAACACATAACGGTAAGATAAAAAAAATTTTTTAATCAATGAAATGATTGGGCAAGTATGCATCTAATGAAAAATCGAATTTTCGTAATTTTCAAACACCATTTTCTTAGAAATATAACGGTTTGAATGTGTAAGAAAATTGAACAATTTTTTGCATTTTTACAGGGGAAACAAATTTTTTACAGAATTTCAGTTTTTCCTGAGTTAATCAGGGACGAATTTTCTACATTTTCCGAAAAAAAAATTTGCAAAAAGAAGTAGTTGCAAAAAAAAATCGCTTGTTTTAGTACACGTTGCATTTCGAGGAAAACGAAAAAAAAATTTGGCTCCCATCGGAATTCGAACTGAGAACGAAAATTTCTTAGACTGCTGCTTTACCGACTGTGCTATGAGGACATTAAAGAAATGTCGGCGTTTGTAGTTAATATTCCATGAGGAACCGAGAGTGAAAATTTTTGGGCTTAAAAAAATGTATCTTGCAGGGGTTTACTTCTAAACGCTAAAAGATTATCGAAAATTTTCTATAGGCTATTTGATAAAGGTACCAGAAAATGATTTAATTTTAAAATTATAGCTACAAAAAATTTATTATTTTTCAACGAACTATTAAAAATTCTAATCTGAAAAATAAATAACAAAAAATTTATTTAACTTACTCACACAATTACCTGTAAATAAAAATTGTTTGAATGGGATTCTGTTTATAAAATGTTGATAAGACCAATTTCCCTTTTTCCGAAATTTTGTTAACATTCTGAAACACGACGAAAAAAGTCGATAAAAAAACAAATTATTTGTTGATAATTTAAACGTTTTATTCCTTCTTTTCTCTCGGGAGAAATTCTTCAAATTTTCCTCATAAATACTTGCATTGTATTTTTTTTTTCATTAATAATTTTAACATTTTAAATTATATTTTTTACAGGGTTTGCAGTTGAATTTTAAATTAAGTTATTAAAACTATCACTTATACTTTAAATTTCTATGTACACGTGCATATTTAAATTGATAATTTTGTTTTGATTTGCATTTTTAATTTACAAAATATTCCTTAAAAATGTCAATTTAAAATGGCTTTAAAGTAAAAACATATTATAAGTTATGTGAAGGCATTTAAGTACAAAAGATGCATATTTTTATTTATACATTAATTGCTTACGCCTAATTAAGGCAAATAAATCAATAAATCGAATAATATTAATTAACACAAATATCACTTTTCGTTCGTAGTTACGTTTAATTATTGTTTTAAATTTTTTTCTTCCATTAAAAACTAGAATAATTTTATTAAAAATAATTCGATTGGATTAGCTCCCGCACTGGCCGATTTGATTTCTTTACAAAACAAAAACACCTTGAATTCATTTAATTTGATTAATCCACTCAGGGGACATTTTGATAAATCCCACCGTCTTAAATAATATACAGAAATAATTTATTTCCTAAAATAATTTAAATTAAATTAAATAATTTAAACAAAATTAATAATAAATTTGTTGAGTGCCTACTTAAGTTCTAAATTGGGGAGGGGCGAGAAACAACAGCTGAATATAGGACGATCATAGAACAAATAATTAAATTAAGCTTGCCGTTATTAGCATCCATCCCAAAGCATTGCTGCCGTTCTCAAGAAACTTTCCACACATTATATCCTATATACATTACAATAAGATAAGTGCACTTATTAACTAATCAATGTGATACAGATACTTTCTCGGCACCAAATAATCCTTCATGGAGTACAATGTGCGTGCGTACCAATGCACACCCGACTGCCGCTGCTGCATCATGGGCCGCCCATCAAACCAATGCCACAGCCTGTTGAGCGCACGCATTGGCAAAAAACTCCAGTGCGCCAGCGATTGACTTTCCACAAGCGCATAACATGACGCCGCCACCGAGTCCACAATGACGGTGCCCTCGGCAGTGAGTGGCGCAAACACACCCCGATGCAATTCCACGCTAATGCGACGCACCCGTTGCGGCTCCAGCGTACCCTTGACATTCACCAACAAGAAGTCACCTTCGGTGACACGCTCCGCAAATTCGTAGTCGAACTGCATGGCTTTCGTGCGGGCCACAAATAGAAGATGGGCGGGTGTGACGCGCAACGTGGCACCACCACTCGTCTCAATTGTGACGAATTCACGCGATTGTGTAACATCGCGATCTAGGAACATGATGACTTCGCTGAAGCGAGTGTTGCCCGCACTGTCCATGGCGAGGACGCGTTCGCCCAATTGCACACTCGCCAAGGGTTTGTGTTGGCCGGATTCGGTTTGGACTGTGCTCGCAGCGGTGAAGCAGCCGCTTGTGTGACTTACTTGTGAAGAATCTGTAATGGAGAAAGATATTTATTAGTAAAATTCATAATGTTTAAGAACTGTAAAATTGTAATTGTATATTGGTGGCATTGTGTTTGCGATTTACAAAGATAAGACGCGCCTTGTTAACAAGATAGACACTTCAGACAGAATTCAATTAAACATGTGGCATAAATGGGCAACAATTTAATCCCCAGATTACAAGTTGAAATATACACTGCGGCCTTAAAGGGGCTACCGCCAAAAAAAATTGGGATTATCCTTTGCCAGTCAGAAGATGATCTCTAACTGCATTTTGGTGTATTTGTGCTAAAGCATTTTTGTTACTTAATCTCATCTCATTTTGTCAATTTTATTTATGTTTTTTGTTTTGTTGTTACTTACAACGCATGACATGTTCTATGGGGAAACTTCAGCAATTAGATTAACTTGGATAATCTGAGTTGAAGTTAACGGAAAAGGGAATTTCTGCAAGGACGTTTCTTCGAAATGTCTATTTGTTGAGTGAAAATAATTAAGTTTTAGTCAAATATTTTCACAATAATAAAAGTAACTTCTCTCTTTTTTTTTTTTGAGGCAAAAAAATTATAAAACAAGCCTTTCGGAATTTTTACTTAAGGTCTCTATTTGCTTAAATCTGAGACGTTGCTATATTTCCTACATAATGCAATGTAGCAAAATTATACAAAACGTTTATTTGCTCTTATGAGCCAAGGTTTTTACATCTGCACGTCCGCATCATCTCCAAGAGGACACAGTTTACTCAGGTGTTTTTTCTTGTTCATCTTAAAACCGATATTATTGTTGTTGTTGTAAGTGCGTCGCTTGCAACTAATGGTCAGTAATGGAAATGTCCACATAATAATGTACGCATATACGCGAAAATCCAAACAGCAAATATTATATTATTATAAACAAATATGCCAACGCAGTTTATTACCATTATAGGAAATCACCTTAAGAAAATATAAACACTAAATACTTCTGTGATGGAAAGGGAAAATTGATGGCTTAAGACCCCTAATGGTGCTGCAAAGTGCAAAATCTCTGTTGCATGTATTTTATCAATGATGTGTTAAGTCTCAAGGAATGGCCAAGATGCGAGCGCATAATAGTTGGTCTGGCAAGAATATTACTGCTCCTATAGTTGTAGTTAGTCAGCTAAACAACTTTGCAGTGACATATATGCAAAAGAGACACCAAGAATGTAGACACTTCCTGAGAAGCGAAGCCATTAAAATGCTATGTGTTTAATGTGAACAAAATTAAACATGGTGTAGTCAGCAAAATGACATTGGAAAATGATACTCTTGAATTAAAAAGTTGTACCTTTAATGTGGCGGTGGTAAAAGGTTAAAGGAGAAATGGAAATTGTGATTTGTGGCAGTCAGTTGACGGGTTGAATGAGAAGGGATGTCCGTTTCATAATAATTTACAAGACGGGAACCGTTATGATTGTATTGGATTGATGTGTGGGTGCTTAAAAAAATAACTAAAATTGCAGACATTCAATCAGTTGTTAGTCAGTCATTTATTAATGATTCACACCGAACGTGTTACAAGGGGGTGCTATAGTTGAACACTGATTTTAATAATCAAATTAATTAATTATTTAAACGGCGAACATCAGCAAATAAGTAAGCGTGGAATGGTTATTTCAATTTTGGCACCGTTGAGACTTACAAACCGGTTTCAGATCATTTTTAATAAATGGGATTTAAAGGCGATCGTCCCGTCATTCAAATAGAAATTTTTCTTTTCCCCTTAATTATACAAATTCAAGCATTTTAGCTTAAACTTTTATTTTATTTTAAATTTAACGTCTTTTAAATGGTTTGTGTTGTTTAAAGTGGCGGCAACTAACACACAAACCAAAAAAAAAAAAACGGATGATAACTGGAGGTAGACCAACAACAAAACTGAATCAAAAATCAAGCGCAAAAGAAATTTGGTGGTGGTTGTTGTTGCTATTTTATTTTACGTTAATCTACCTATATATCCCACCAATTCTTTGCAGCTTTTTTCTTGCAGCACATCTTTCCCCCCTCATGCATATAAAAGGAATAAACCCATACAATATTGCCCTGATTTTGTAATTGTGTGTGTGTTCTCTTTGTTCTCCCCCTTGCAGTCATCTATTCATTCTTCTTACTTCTTATGTTCTACTCGTATCATCAATTAGTTTAATTTGACAGGCACAAACCTAAACATGTCAAAACATGCTGGGCAGCCTTCATTTGATTTTGGTTTGTTTTTAATTTATATTTATACGCAGGTCTTCTGCCTTTTTTTTTGGGGGAGACTTACAAGCGCACGTGTGTGTGTGTGTCGATATGTGCGTAGGGCTCCTCTTTTTAAGCGCAATTGCCGCTACATTTTTAAGGTTATTATTGTGAAAAAGCGCATTTAAAGTTCACATTTTACATAAAAAATTTAAGAAAGCATGTTTTTTAAATACTTAATTGCGATAAGATAAGAATTGTTCGGTGTTATATTTTAATGGTATTTATGAAATCGGTTTTTATTTTAAATTTAAAACATTTAACAATATCTTAAGTGCTTTAGTGGAAAGGAATAACAAGTTTTAATGCCGTTTTTCTTTACCAAAGAATGACCTTTAGCATAAAGAAGGACCCTCACGAACGCCATAATTAACTACATTCAGTAAATTAATTGAAATGCGCCTTAATGTTTGAAAAATTTCATGAAAAACTATTAGTTTTTGCATGAAATAAAATGAAAGACTTCATTAAAAATTGTAGACGACGAACTTTTTTGTGGTACAAAATCACTTCCAAATCATTTTTTTATTTAATTTATAAAATTAAATGCGCAGACAAGAAGAACAACAAAAACACAAAAACAGTGCAAACATGTATAATTATAATTAAGAATAAAAACCGCATAATGATAATTAATATTCCACTCACAAGTATCTGATTACATTTTATTTTAAAACAAGATTAATTGAAGGTTCCCGCAGTTAATTGCCTGGCGATTTGGTTGCGCCTCATCACATTTAAACACGTATTACATGTAGGTAGGTATTTATGTGGCATGGTGGTGCCAATAAAGCGGGAAACACAAACGACATAACCCCAACACTTAAAATTAGGTCTCTTACATGTCCAAGCAAAGGTGAAGCAAATGTAAGAACAAAGAAACAAAAAACATCGCAGTATTTACGGCAAATATCACAGACACACACAAAATGAAGTCAAGAAGGATTGCGGCACTTTTGTTACAAGATGAGATGAACAAAAGCGCATGTGAGGCAAATTGAAATGGAGCGACCATTAACAATTCAGGCTGACCTCAAAAATTAGCTGCCTTATACCCGATGCATGTTATGTATTTTTTTGTGTGTACAAACGTTGCTGTATGGGAATATAAATTTTGGCTGACTGGAGTGAGAAGAACAGTGCGCGACGAGATCGAGGGAACCTGAAACACTGGTGGTGGTTGTGCACATACGTGGGGATCATTTTCATGCAGCACAATCGCACTATATGCGGCATTGCGCAGAGACACACAACGCATAAGAATAAAAGCCTTGCGGTTTTTCTCTGCGTGCGTCTTCCTTTTCATGCATTATCTTGAAGGCTTCGCACGCATTGTTATGTGCAGTAAATGCATTGTGGGGCGATGTAACAACATTTGATTTTTTTTCTTCAGGTACAATTTGTAATCTACCAAATACAATTTAAGTGAAATTGATTTTTCATTCATTGTGCAACAACATTTTTAATTTCAATGCGCTCCTTATTTTTACGAAACAGGAAACAGTGTGGGTCCTACAATGTGAAATATGAGAACAAATTACATTTGTTCAAAATTTGTAGCGGAAAACCTCAAAAGATCACAATAAACCGTCACAATGTTGCGGTTGAAATTTGGAGTTTTATTTTAACAAAAGAAAGGATGTTGTCGTTGTTACCATTATTAAAAATGTTGCGGTCCCAATTCAATGGCTGTTCCCCCAAATACCCCTTCTTTTAGTTGTTGTGCAAAAATTGCAATAAATTTTGTCGTCCATTTAAACATTTTAGCATGCCATTTTGTGGTGAAAGTGTCAACATTTGGGGATATTGTTAAACTGCAGCGTTAAATTGCGGCTTTGGGGTCTCTTAAAGTGTGCATATATTAAAACCAGTTCGGTCAGTATAAAATATTTGCATAATATTTTACCAGATCATTCAGGGGGTATTAAAATTAATTAAAGTCGCCGTGATGAGCTGTGATGTGGAAGCGCGCGCACGCACGCCGGTATATTAAACAACGATTAACAATAAATTAAATGGCATAACAGCTTGGGGTTTGTTGATTAGTGAACTTAAAATGTGACGATATGGTTTTCTGACGCGATTATAACTTTAAGCAATAATATTGCTACACCAAAAGAGAATTAGCTTAGCGCAAGAAAGAAGTCACTCGGCTATAAATAGCAAATGTCCTCAGTGTCATATATCTTGGCTTAATTTTATTTTGTTCCTTGTACGTTTTAAATATTTATTGAAATGGGAATATTAAATGTCTGCAGCTTCCATTTTCAATACCGGTGCTAATTTTTATTTTATTTAAGACTTAAAGGTTTTTAAGAGGTCGTTTATTGTAAAGTGGCAATTTTTTTTTGTTTGAATTAAAAATTGTTTTAATATCAGAAAGATGCAGCAACCCCACTTTTAGCCTTTAGGAGAATTTTGTGAGAATTATTTTGATCTCTAATTCAATTATTAAAAGTTCTCATTGTGTTAATCTTATTGAATCATAAAATGCAATCAAATAAGCACAATTCAAATTAAATAGAAGATTTAAATCTAAAATTACAGCACACACCAATTCAACCAATAATTTCGGCCCACATCTTCACAACAATTTCGCATACATTGTATCGAATATTACCACCGTGTCCATCCAAAACGGGATGGTCGGTCGCGTGAGCGTGCAATGCTCTATGTTTTGTCACCACATTAAATACTAGTGACAGAATATTAGCACAAAACGCACAATAAAAAATCATCATTTAATAAAAAGAAAAAACGCACATAAAAAGCCAAATCAATTATGCAAAAGAGGAAGATTGTCCACCACAGTTAAATAGTCATTTCTATATTTTATTTTCTAAGTTGTGCAAAAAGCACACACGCGCCTTTTTAAATAAGAAGCCATAACTAGACGCATATACGGCGAAGAAAAAGGCTCGTAAATATGCGGGCACAACAATCGAAAGTCGCGCGCATCAGGTGTTAACGGCCAAAGTTATACGTTATGGAATTTATTGACTTTGAATAAATTTGGTGTGCGCGCATTTATAAAGAACCGATTAGTGAGATTATAAGCATAGGACGCGATGATATACATAGTATAGTTAAACTATAAAATTGTCAAGCGACAAAACACCGATATATTTAAATTGAATTTGGTAATTAAAATTGGGACCACCCACGTTGGATCGATAGTTTGTCATGAGTGTTTTTCATGATAGTTAACAGATGTTCAAAATTGTTTAGAATTTAATTTTAATCTCAAACTTAGGATGTTGTGACAAAAAAGTGAAATTTTATGGTCAAAAGTTTCCTAATTGAATTTGCGAATTGTTTTTATGCTAATTTAAAGGGTATTTAATTAAAACATCACCAAGCCTGTAATCCTTTAAATTATACTACAATGGTAACTGGCCAAAAATAAGAATAACTACATTTTTCTTTATTTTTTAATTGCGCCAATTTGTCAAACGACAATTACATCACATTACACGTGTATTGCAACATCCTTTTGTAGCTAAAATTTACCACCTAAAAGGAACAAAAGGCAATAAGGCAGACGCCAGCTGTATAAGAAACCCTCAATAAAAAAAGGGTTCAAACTGTAGTGCAATTACCTGATGAGTTGCCAGCATATTATTTGCATATTACTCTTATTGTTTGAGTAGTTTTGCTTCAATAACATTTTATACAAATTTAACAAACAAAAGTGATTACCAAACCAATAAAATGATTTATCTCAAAAAAAAGTGGCATTGAAAACAAAGAAAATTGTATCTGAGCAAATTGAAGATTATTTATATAATAAAACTGAACACCAAAAATGTACAATAATAAATCGAATGGAGTCCATTTTGTTTGATTCTCATTCTTTGTACAAAAATACATGGGTAGACGTTTCATTTTGTCGGCATTTTCATGAAAGGAGCATAATACATAATAACAACAACAACAAAAGCAACAGTACTATACGATCAGAGAAAAAACAACAGTTTCTTCGGCATTTTTTTTTTATTCTCTAAAATTTATCTCTTTTTAATGAATTTATTTTCTCCTCTTTATGCAATAATGGCGTTCTTCTTTAAATGCCTTTGTTCAGTTCTCCTCCAATTGCGTTCCATTAAACGTAAATCTTCTTCATTTTCGTTTTGCCGCATTCCCATTACCCAGCTGTGTGTGGAGACGCTTACAGAATTATGAGCACTGTTCAATTTGTTCTAAAATTTATTGAACATAACAAGAATTTTGTACCAATCTTTTATGAATTTTGTGTTATTTACTTTTAAAAGTTATGGACAAGGAATGAATTATATAATTTTTCAGCAAGGAAATTGCATGAAGGAAAACTTTGAATCTCAATAAATATGAATTGTAATAACTTTAGAAGAGCTTTAAATTTTTTTTGGTGGATTTAATTTTAGATTTTTTTTAAAAATTTCGAAATTTTCTTAAAATATGACATTTGAACTTTGAAGGGCGTTATTACAATAAAAAACTAAGTCATAATAATTTAACGATTAAGTTTAATAAATTTAAGTTTGTTCAGTTTACAGAAGTGAATTTTAAGTATTTATCAATAAAGAAAAACTCTCAATCTGACCCTTTTAAACACAATTACAGTTAAAAGTACCCATAAATGTTGAATGGTGCTCAATTTCAATGGCCTCTGAATAATCTCAGTCTCTCAACGCTAACAAGACACGTAGATTGGTGGTTTCCATTTGTGCACAAAAAAAAAACACAAATTAAACTCATCTCAACCAATCAAAGATGCTGAATTTCCCTTTACATAAAGTACACTGCACGAGGGTATAAGCCGCACACAAGATTTCCCAAAAGCCCCACTGAACACAGGAGGAGACAGCAAGAAGAAAAAAAAAACATTGAGGATATAAACAAAATAACAAGCAGATTAAAGGTGTGATAAAAATAACGCAAAGCTAATACACGTCTGCACGCGGCCGCGGCGCGGCATCGTCGTGTTGAAAATTCACATATGTGAGCGCAAGAAAGTCAATTCACACAAACTTACAAGGTATAAAGGTACCCGAAGAAGGGTGAAGCCTTTAATTAACTTAAGCATATACTTGAGTATACACAAAAAATCAATTCCCACAAAAAAAGTATTCAATTAACTTTTTGGGGAAAACGAGCTGAATACAAAAAAGGCGAACAACGTGCGATAGAATTGAGAAGAGGTCCAACAAACGCTATGAGCACCACACTGATATATGTATATTGGGTAAATATGTGCGCCTGAGGCGCCTTATTTTGGGTTCGTTGGTTTTTTTTCCCCCCTTACAAGTGTGTGAGTGTTTTTTTTTTTTTGTTTCATTTTTCCACTTTAACGTGCAACTTTTTTAACATTTCTTTGAACAAACCCACTCTGCGCATTGCGAACGCTTTTAACACGTCAAAAATCTTCTGAGAGATGCTTGTGTATCAAAGAAGGGCTTATAACAAGCGAGTGATCTGCAATGCATTACCATGGGTGCTGAAGTTAAACACGCAAGCGTTACAAAAAAAGGCACACAGCATCAAAAGTAAAGCGGGACAAATCGTGTTGCACACAATTTTCGCACCACAAAAACATATGCAAAAAAAAGAAGTAAGAAGCAAGCACCAACAGCATGTTGAAAAAGGGCTGAGGTGTTTTGAGTTGGATGCTGGATGACGACGATCAGCCACAAAATCGCTGCAAGGGATATTGTCGCTTTGGTTAACACGTTTTCATTAAATTATTCGATGATGGATTGTCGTCGATGCAAATGTGGTTAAAAGTTGCAAGCAAATGAGTCGAGACGTTTTTATATATAGTGAAGTGCACGCATCCAAGGGATCAAAGAGTGCCAACCCAATATAAAGGTTGGCGTCATAACTGCAAGCAGGGAAAGAGGCGGCAAACGTAAAATTGATTTCCAATGTAATTGAACTTCTTGTTTTGTTTCACAACTTGGACACAACTACAACGCTGCAGGGATTGTTGTTGTATTTTATGCCGAACCGATTAAATAATGCCAATCAAAATTTTATTAAAGTTTCGGCCAATGCTGCAGCAGCGAAATCCCATAAAATATACCGCACTGCACATATTTTGTGTGTGCGCGCCATTGCAGCAAAATATGTGCATTAGTGCAATGCAGAAGCAACAACATAGCTTTTGCACTCTTTACGAGAGGTCGTAACGTATTTTCAATTTATCGGCGTATACGAATAATGAGAATTTTAAATCGAAAGAAACAACGACAGTGGATGGATGATAAAGAACAAGAAGTTAAGATGATCAAGACGAAAAATAAGAAAAAGACGACCACGAAGAAGTGCCAGGTTAAACAGATTGAAATGAAGGTGCTGAAGATGATGATGGTGGTGATGGTGGTGGTGGTGGAGGAGGCGTCAGCAAATTTCACGTATATTTTTATGTACTGCAACATGCATCGGCTCAATGCAGTTTAATTCCGCACCACCGATCCTTCATGATGCATTTTATTGCACACATATTTAATATCTTATATATAAAATGCAAAAAAAAACGAAAAAAACTTCAAAGACGCATTTCATGTTCATCATGATCCACCGTGGTGGATATATAAGTGCAATAAAACTTGGGTGGAAAAATGCGCTGTGGCGCGGCACAAAACAGAAACGAAGCGACACACACCGCATTATAGTTACAAAGGGAAACAACGCACGAAAATGCGCCGAGATGAAAAATGAAAATGATGATGGTGATGGTTAATAATAATGATGGTGATCACCGATCGCGCCCAGCAAACACCATGAGAACAAAAGGGGAAGGGCGCTGGCAATATTAAAAAAAAAGAAAAAAGGAAGACACGTTGCATTCATGATCGATGCTGCAGCAACAGCAGCAGCAGCAGCACCACCAACAGGCAGCATCATGACGACGAGCGAGAGCTTATAACAAGTATCTCGTTAGTAACCAGCCATGTTTTGTTTTCACTCCCATATACAAGATGCTGCACTGTTGCGGTAATGTACATATGCATTTTAAATATGTACAATCAACTACATGAACATGCACTTTGCCTGCATACATCCATTTTTTTATTATTATTATTATTATTATTATTTTTCAAATCATTTCGCAATAGTATTCAAGAATTTGCGATTATTTATCGTATATTTTAATCCGCGTAGTATATGATTTGGCGTCATCTTATAAACCGCTAGACAATATATTATTTTAAAATTCCATAAAATAAAAGTTTGTTGACCTACCGGACTTAACGGAGCAATGAATGTGTGCCCGACTTTCATAGTACACCCAATCGAAGCCAGATTCCACAGCCAATCTCGCCAGCATTCCGTATTTACTGGGATCCCGATCGGATGTGGTGATATCGACAGCGCGACCCTCATAATGCAGGGAGCCAACACCATGGTAGTCATCCTCATCCCAGCCTTCGATGACGCGTAACTTTACACCGGCCCATTGGTTCATTACGGAGTGGCCAAGCGTGTTCAGTCTGTCGTTGCAGCGCTGTAAATAAATTAAAATTATTAATAAAATGCATTAAAAATTAAATTTCACTCAAAAATATTGAGTGGTTTTGTTAGACTCAATATTTTTATTGATGGATGTAATAAATTGATCAATTTCGAGTGTTTCAAATGGAAATGTGTGATTTATTTAATCAATATTAATAATTTAAAAGAAAAACTAGCGGCACTTTAATGTACACTTAATAAATTGAAACAACTTTAAAGTTTGAATGGAATGTGCGTGTTCGTTCCAAAAAAGCTTAAACACCATAATATATTGAATGAATTTTACTCTCTTTCATTCCACGCCAGTCTCATCGACCTCATCTTGTAATTCACACATAATATGGGAATTTCTTTTCTTTTCATTTTTTAAATAAAATATAATATGTAAATCTTGTCTGCTTCATCTTCCTGTACACATGCTGTTATTCCCAAGAATTTCATAAACATTTTCAATGACTAAACATACCTGAAGAGATCAAAACGGCGATGAATTCAATGATCATCTTCTTATATATTATGGTTAATAGCTATGTGAGAAGAAGAAAAAGGGAGGCTAAGTAAGGAACCCCACCTCGCTTGAATCATCATGTTGTATGAATGCTGTCCGCATAAATATATATAGCGTATGTATTTTCATTTATGCTCCATTCATTCGATCGCCTGAACCACGCCCACACTGATTCATTCCCGATGTGTTTCTTGCATCGTTTATACTTTATAGTATTTCATTAATTGATTAAAATCAAGCTGAGGAATTTTTCTCAAATTAATCAGCCGGTGTGTGTGTGTGTGCAAGCGCGGTTTATTTGCATGATAATTGGATAATATGATTCATTAATCGAAATCGGGATATTTGTGCGATATTGATCGGTCGTTTGCTAAATTAATTATGTTTAGAGCCATTTAAACGATATGGGCATTAAATGATGGGAGCTATTGAATTTTTCTCAAGGCAATTCATTGGAATTGCCACTTAAGATTAATTGCCTTATTGTGTGGATTTAACAAATTGATTTGGGGAAATTATTTTGCACTTGGTTTGATTGGAAATATTATTGATTGACTTATAGGCCACAAACAAATTGAGCTTCAACAATTTTGATTTAAATATGTTACTCACAGAATTTAGTTTGAATTAGAAATTACATTTAAAACGGGGTTGCTACCAAATGATTTAACTTTAAAAGAATTAATAGAATTTTGGTTTTAATCTCACTATAAATTTTGAAACCCCGAAATGGCTGCAATAAAATAAGAACAGGCGTTTTACATTTAAATCATAATCATTGTTCATTTCCCGCCTAAATTTAAGTGTGATCCCTAATCCTTGCATTGATATTTTTTGCCAATTTCAAAATAATTTACTTAAATCCAAAAAATAGTCAAAAATGGCATCCCGAATTGCTCTAAACCAAAGCATAAAAACGGCTGTTAATGTTAATGCGTGCAGCTGAAGGACACTTAAATACAGGATGAGGAAGATCCATGAAAAAAAATCAACTATACACCACAATCCGTTAACAATAAATTTGTTCTCGTATGTGTATAATGCAACAGTCCATGAATAAACGTTCAAATAAAATTTCGTCACAGATGTCATTCTGTGTATATGATACGGGGAGGGCGCATTTAAGAAGGCCCATGTCGTTTCGACCTGGAAAACAGTGTTTCACGGTTGTCAAATTCCGGAGATCAGAAATCGAAACGTTTAACAAATGGGCGCACAAAAACGGACAAGAAGAGATGCCCGCATTGAAAGTCGGGTATTTTCAATTCTTGGAATTCCACATCTCCTTACCAGTTTTACCATGTTCTTCCGACATATTTTATATGTACCTTCTCGTAGCGTATTTGTGTGCATGCATTTAAACGCACCCAATGTTCGTGAGTATGCGAGGATGTTTGCGCCTTTTAATGCACTCCTTATTCGGACTGCGCATGCCGCAATGTGCTTTTGGGCATAAGATAAAATGTGAATTTGTGTGTCGTTTTTTATTGTTTCCACAATGTTGTGCCTTTGTTGTTGCACATACTGTGCTTTGGGGGCTACCGTGCAACATCGATTGGCACTCACACAAATTTGATACGGCGTCTAAATATTTTGAAAACACAGTCAAATTAAAAGCCCACATAAAAATGCATGCGGTGGAATATCTGGAAAACGGAACATTGGCGTGAAACGGTGATTTATCGCTCAGACGCTGGCAAAATGGTCACACTTTTTTTGTGCTGTGTTGGTTTTGCGGGACATTGTGGTCCGGTTTTTGGTCGAAAAGATCTTTAAACCACAAAAATGAAAGAAGCTGTGTGTGAAGAATAAAATTCAATTGATGTTTACTTAAACAGTAAAGATAAATGAAACAATGTTACATATTTTACTGCATGGTAGTTACAATTTTACTGACTTAACACACCCCAAAACTGAGTTTTATTTCATGGAAGCGCGAACCCATTAAAAAACATAATTCAAAAAACTGTCACACAATTGCGAAAGTGCATTGCAGTACACGAGAACGCTACTCAAATATGTATTAAAAGTTGTTATTATTAATAAAGTCTAATGTAAATATTTGCGTTTGTCACACCATCACGCTGTTTTATTGCTCCGACAATATCCTATAAAGAAAATATATGACAAGTATATGTGAACCACCATAAATATCACGCGACCACGACGTGATGACGCGAGTTCGGTAAGTCTACAAAAAAGCTATAAAATTATATTTTACAATCTGTATCGAATTTATAATCTTTTCAGGTGATCACCAAATCATGTGCAACGGATGCAATTAAGTGCAATGTGTTGCACATTGGATGTAGAATTTGATTTGAGGCACATTTTTTAATTTGACATGCATATTTATGTGTGTCAACAACTATTGGTGTTAATTGGAAATTTTATAGCTTATAAGGTGAGGTATTTTATAATTTAAAGCGATAATAATTTCATTATTTATATCAAGTTTGGTTTCACTCAATTAGAAATTTTAGAATTGATTTTCTTGACCTTGAAATTTTATTGGAATATTCATAAATCAATTAAACAATTATAAATACTAACAAATTAAAACAATTTAATGAAAGCATTAAATTTTAGAGCTTAGAATGTCTTTTGAAATTTAAATAAAAAATTATTGACCTTGAAAATATTTGTTTTAAGTTAAATATGGGTGGAAGCAACAGCAATTATTTTTTAAACCAATTAAACAATGAAGAAAAAATATTATGACCTTGAAAGTTTACAAAATAAATGTTTAACCCTAATTTTAAAAATGATTTTTTGAACTTAAACCACTTATACTTAAACTTAACGATCAAAGTTGCTTATTATTTTAAAGAGCAACAAGCGTACAGAACTTATGCGGTCTAAAAAAGGACCTCCATGCCGACAAATGAATTGAATGCTTATTCAAAATAATTCATCCATAAAATTACAAATCATTTTTCATTTTCATAATAATCATTATTAATTCATAAAATGTTGCCTTTCTCCATTTCAATTTCTTCCATTAACAAGGAATCAATCCCCAGAAGTACTTTAAAGAAAATATTTTATACTTATAGTGGGAATCGTGAATGAAAAATGAAAAAGCAAAAATGCACACGCCTTTTTGTATAGACATGAGCTCCTTTATTTTATTTCAATTCATATCCTTTGATTTGTGTTTACCGCAATAACAATTGGTATAATGTCAGCATATACTCGACGCAAAGTATAAATCCGTGTATAGATCAACAATGGCAAGAATGCTGTGAAGCCATTTCTTTTGCCCATTGAAGATGAGAAGCTATGCTGAGGATCGGAGTCAAAGTTAAATGTGTGCGTGTATTAGATTCCATACATATTTAAAAGTAATTGTTTAAATTGTGAATTTCATGAATATGAGCTCCTTCTTCCCTAAGGGATCATCTGCGTAAATTCCAAGCCCTTTTTATAATATGGAGGATGTGGAAGTAGCTCCATATATTCATTGAGAACAAAAATAAAAACCCTTGTGAGTGTATAACTTTAATTGTTGTATGATGCTTGACTTCATCCGCACATAAGACCCACAACAATGACAATTATATTCCAATATAAGGGAGAAATGATTCGAAAAAAGAATTTATTCTATTTAAACTGCAGAAAAATATGGAGTTACAGTGAAATGAGATACGTCAAGGAAAATGACGGCAAATTCTTTTATAACAATATGCTAAAGAAAGGCACTCATTTTTTGTTTTGGATGAGTGAAATAGAGGTTGAGTATTTATTTACATGAAAGCATTTAATTGTTGTTTTGTAAGTTACACAAAATGCCTTAGGGAAATAACACGCCAAAAATTAAAGGATTTGCACAACATTGAGGATGACTACTGGTTATTTTTTGAACATGAATTTACTTCTCCTTTTATGTGTCTCAATGAATGGGTTAAATTGTGAATGTGATTCCCCTTGAGATAGTTATTAATGATGTAAGTCAAATCAAATTTCTTTTTAAGCCCATTTTATTTGTTACACAAAAAACTGTATTGCAAATAATTTCCGGAAAAATTAAATGACAAACGCACGTGCATAATAAATTAACGTCACCCTATAATTTAATTTAAATAATCTTAAGGCGTTGTTATACCCGCAGCAATATTAAATAAATAAAAATACAACAATTCCATCACCGTGTGAAATGTGAATGATGAGATGTAATCCAAATGACAGGTCGCTACATTAATACACATAATATAAGTAGGTGTTTGCATATGCGCCATATGTAGCGAGCATATGGAGAAAAATGATGATGAGAATCAAAAGATGAAACGAACGGACGATTTAATCCGTTTTTCCATCCACTTAATGTCAACTTCCACTTCAACTGAATAACTACTGGAGTATTTAATATTTATATGATGCGCGCAGGCTTCTTGTAAGGTGTAGTCCATAAATGCATAATATGGTTATAGGAGAGAATGAAAAAAAAAGGCGCAGACCACAGGCATGAATGTAACACCTTTGTCTGAACGAATATCATAATACGTGTTAGGCTTTTGAAAGGACAAGAGGAATTAGTGGAATTAAGATTGATTTTCATATAACATTGAATTGAATACAAGTTGTTTATGTTGTAAAGTGATTTTTAAGGAACAAGATTTATTCATTTATTGTAATTTAGAGTGGTGAGTGTGGTGAATTTGGTGAGTATGTTGAATTTGGTGTATAAAAAAAAATTTTAAACGCCTGAAGTTATGCCCACATTTCAAAAAAAAATAAAAAATTCAATTCCCAAATAAAATTAAATAGAAATGCGCAACCATTAAATTTGTTTTCCCTTAAATTGCCCACACACTTAAAATTCCGAATGCAACACCAACAAATGAAACTTGAACATAGAACAAAACGCTTAAAAAAAGCACACAAATAATGTTCAAACAGCATTTAATGTTTGTTCGTCAATTTGTTTTATTCATTCACACATGCATTGTTAACTTATATGTGTACCATTAAATGCATAGACAGAAGAGAATAACACAACCATTATCATCATCATAATCACCCCAGCATATCGTCTTCAAAGAGGCACTAGCTATTTGTGCAGTTGTTTGCTTATCCATTTGTTCTTAAGACACAAGCGCAAGCGCGCATGAACAAGCACTCAGATGTGTTGAACATCGCCACAGATGAAATAAAATGAAAGATATATACTTGGATTTAAAGCCATTTTCACGTGTAAATAACAAAATCAAATAACACAAGTGAAAAAACCCGATTCAAAATATAATTAAACATTGTGCATCGCGGCTTAACGCACCGACAAGATGCAAAGTAGGTGTATTATTGATGATCACATTGGTTTGTAACAGTGTAAGTAAAGTTTATTGAATGGTTTAAAACATTGTTTTGTTGAATGTTTAAAAGAGAATAATCAAATTATATAATGTAAAATATTTAAAGCAGTTTAAGCATTTTCAGAAGCGCAAGAATTACTTAAATTATAAAGATTTTAGGAAATTTAAATTTAAAACAAAATTATAAAAGCTTTGGAATATTAATTATATGAGATCTAAAATATTATAAGCTGCAATTAGTTTAAAGCTGACCGATAGGTGGCGTTACTTTCTTTGTAAGACAAACAAACTAAATATTAAAATTATTTGGATATAGAACAGAATACATTTTCAAAGAAAACCTTCATAACCCAATTTTTAAAATGCACCTGTGTGAAAATTACAAAAACATGAATACTGAAAAAACACAATGAGAACAACATGTGTTTATATCCGCCATTTTATTCCCATATATACCTGAACCATGGCACTCCAAGATATTATAAAAACTAGTTAATTTAACACCAACAACCTAATACGTGTTCAATATAAACTTCCCATAAGACATTGCTCGCGCATATACAGAGCCTATCTTTAAAGTGGCACTTACAAATTTTTTTCAATTCCAAAACAAGAAACCAATAATAGGTTTAACTTAATGTAAAGGAAACTTGCACATACAACAAAATGACGGCGTATAGTGTAAAAGATAAATCCACATCAAAGAAACGACCATTAATTGTTCAAGTGAATGCGTGCTTTTGCCAATGATCGTCTTAAGCGACTTCTTTCACCTTTAAAAGAAGCATTGGTGTATAGTTAGACACCAACCTCCATTAATTACCATCGCGTCCGTTAAGTAGATTTTTCATTTTCATCACAAATGTGATAAAAACAGTCGACCCCACTTTTCGTTTAAACAATTAATGCTGCAAATTGAATACAAATTGAATGCCATTTTAAATAATTAATGGCAATTGGAATACCCTCTCAACCAAAAAAAAAAACAAAAACGGACTTAATTTATTGACGCACCTTTAGGCAAATACGATTTGTTTAAAAATGTGTAAAAACTTTTAAAGTTCATTGAAGCTTAATCCTAAACTTAATCTTTATAACATTAAACAACAAATTTGAACGTACATGCGCATAAATAAGAATATAAAGTCAACATATTGCAGTGCTGTATAGTGCTACCTGCAGCAGCCAATTAAATTACATGTTAACATATGCTGTGAATCAATTTATTAATTACATGTGAACCTTCCGGCACATTCTCTACACGCAAATCGGTTTGTATTCACTTAACATGCGCGAGGAGCTCATAATACACAAAAGATTTCACTACATACAGTTACACACGGGGGATTATAATAAATTTTATCACCTATTTAGGCTTCCATATGTATGGAAAAAGAACAAATCTTCAAAACGATAATGGGTATTAACGTTATATACCCGCGCGTATATCATTCGATCTCACCATTTGTGCTTTTGTGCGCGCCTTTTATAACATACAAACATATTATAATGAAACTATGTGTATAGGTATATTGTTTGGATGTACGTAAGACTCGCGCGGGGATAATATGCGAGCTCCTTTGTCAGAAGGCAACCGATATTGAACAACAAACTAAATTAATAACAAGTTGAACAGAAGAATACAGATTATGTGAACTCGAAAAACCAAGAAGCGCAACATCTACTTAATGTGACAGAACATTTCTTATTCTCTTAATGCGCCTTTGGCTTTTATAATCTTCTGTGTTTTGCGTTGTGTGTTGTTGTGTTGTTGTTTTTCTTGTGATCTGCTTTATCATAAGATCATATCTTTTGAGCTTCAACCATAATATACCACACGTATATTTTGTACAGGGTGAGTTTTTTTTTGCTTTGTTTTGTTTTTATTTTCTCATGCAGATAGGTTCTTGTGTTCAATGGAATTAATAACACAACTTTTGAGAATACATAATTTTTCTAAGATGTATCATCTAAATGCGGCTAAAAGGGGTACTCCATTTGAAGTTAATCTTGATAAATTAATCGGTAAAATGTTTTATAGTTGTAAATGCAAATTATGAAAATTTGCGACATATTGAATATTAAATGCAGCAATTTGCACAAAGGAGTACAGATCGAATGGATAAACACATGATTGCAACTGCACAAAGTAATTCATCCTGTTTTTATGAAAATAAAATGATAATTGATATGATTAAATGATAAAACTATGCATTTAATAGTTAAACGCCAACTGGAATGCTTTTGCAGCAATGCAGGCGTTTTAAAAACTTTAAACCGGATTGAATTTAAATTACCTTATAATTTAATTTTTCTCCACTCCAGGCATACACTTAATTTAATTAATAATGAATTTTAATAAAATACTAAGCCACCCCAACCCAACTACTATTTAAAACTGCACAATATCTACCTGTCTGCGATATAAATCACAACTGCAACAAAAGACTTGAATTAAAATCGCGCAGACATTGATGTAATTAATTTGACACCACAAAAAGGTGCGCTTAATAACCGACAATAATTCCAGGCAGTGGCCCCGAAATGGGTAGTTTAATTAAGGCAACCCATGAGACACGCAAAACAAACGTCTCACATTACAGTTCCACATTTAAAAGATGATCTTGTGGTTTTGTTGTGGTGCCTCGCAATCCGCATTTTATCGCTTTTTTTGTTTCTATAATATTATTTACCTTCGATGTATTATTTTATTCATTTCATTCGCATGTCACTTTTACTTTTCAATTGTCATTCTTGTTATTAATTTAATGTTCTATTTGATTTAACAAAATGGTTCATTGGCTTTAAAAAATAAAACCAAAACTTAATATCAATCAAAGAAACGTGTTATTTAAGAAGTCGTCTTAAATGATAATTTGCTTCCTTTTTAACTACAGAAAAAAAATCAGGTGTCACTCATTTATTGTTTCACGCAACATTCCACAATAACACAACAATTGCCATCAATGTCTGTATAAGCATATCGTGACTCTTTGTGGCCACATATATTATCAGAGAAGTTGATATGTCGTTTTTGCCTTTTATTTAAACATACTATATAGGGGCATTGGAATGTCTGGATCATCTCCGATTACACATGCAATTAATTTTGTTTAGGCTTTATTCTTCATTGTTGATTTATTTTTGTTTATATGAAACTGGTCTACATATTATAATGAATTGGATATTGATAGAAGTGACCTTGTTTGACGCGCTCAACGCAATCACTTAAGTATCATATTTCTGAGAGTGTTGTGGGATTTAATATGATTTTTCAGACTTCAGCGTAAAGGTAATATAAGTTCAAAATAGATTGTCATGTGTTTATGTCTGTAATTCTTTGAAGATTCATTGAATCAAATTAACTTAATATTTGAAATATTGACAATACTTATAAAAGTATTGACTGTAATGGAAAATATTGATAAATAATGACAATGCATTGATAATTTTTAAAAATATTGACAATATGAACAAAATTATTGACAATATATACAATAGTATTGACAATAAATCAAAAAAAAAAAAGCAAAAATGACAAAAACCATCATCATTACATTCAATTTCAATAAGCATTAACAATTTAATGACTGACAAACCCACAGCAACACTCTCATCCACGTCAAACCACTCCATGTATGAATCATAAATTCATAAATCATAAACCATCGGGAGTTACGTGCCCACAGAGTCGATACGTACCATTAACTGTGTGGCGTTTAATAGCATTAAACAATCAGCTTCCAACGAAAATTAATAATATTTTGTCAAATCTCTGATCTAGGGACATTAATTAAGAGAAAACAAAGGAGGATCGTACTCGCATACAGTGAAGTGGAATTTTGTGCTGCAGAAAAGCAAAACAGAAAAATTTTAAGAGAAGAAGCAAAGCTTCACGATGTTTATCTGTGAAGGTAATTTGTCACTCTGTGAATTTATTGTCACTTTATATTTCATTTCATTTCATATTCTACCGTAAATGTTTATTTATCTATTCATTTATAATTTATGATGTTTGATGAATGGCTATAAGACGTGAATTCACATAGTATTATGACGCACACAAGTATAAGTGGAAGGCCTTTGTGCTTTAAACAAGTATTTTGTGAATGAATCATTTTTTTTGTGATGTAATAATTGTGATTATTGCCCGCATTGTAATAATTAATGGCTAATAAATCAGATATTGATATCAATTATTGCTTTACTTATTATTACTCATGAGAATTGACGAATGAGTGCACATATTAAAGCCATAATATGAATACTAATTGAGCTATAAAATTATTTATAGGTAAAATATGAATAAATGCATGCACTCATTGACCAACCACACTTGAGGCAATAAAAATTGAGTGAAAAATTACACAATGTCGTATATTGCACAATTTGTGGGTAAATACTTGTAAGTTCTTATAAACGCACATTAGAAAAGCATGCAAATGTGCATTGTGCAATGAGCATATTAAATAAATAGTTAGAGTACATGGAGGAGGGTAAACGAAGCAATAAGCAGTGAGTGTTTTTGCTTTGAAAAGTGAATTGTCACCGCACAAATTAATGCACGTGCGTTATATCCTTTGCGGTTTTGCAATGTGTGGTAATAATTGCTAAGGAAAATAGTATGTTATTAAATTTTCTAGCCATATATTATAATGTATTGCAATTACTTAACAGCAATAAATGATTTTTAATGGCATTAGGTTTTAAATTAAATAATTAGCAAAAAATCTTTAAAATTTCAAAACATGAGGAAGTCATGACCTTAAAAAAGTTAAATATTTTGTTTGACAATCGATGAGTTTTGTTACAAACGCTCTTGAAAAGCTGTAAAAGCTTAATCAAGTCACACAGCAATTACACAAACGATTACATCTTAAGAATTTCGTGGAATAATAATCACAATATCGATAATTCAAAGTCATTAGGATAAACACTTTAATTAAGTCGAAAGTATTTAACAAATTAACAAGTCGTGTTACTGTGTAAACACAAGCGATGAGCTTCTCCTAGAAATATTGTATTTAGAATTATAATTGCCACAAACACGTCAATTTGTTTATATTAAATCAAAAAGGCTTAAATGTTTGCAAAAAAAAAAGATTGTGCAAATTTAAAATTAGATAAGTATGTGAAAATGGAATACCAATATAGATTTTAGCAATTTAATCCATCTTAAAGTAGCTCAAATACATTTACGTCAGACTTCTGGAATCACTCACCATTAGACCTCAATAAATGTTCAGACACCTATAACACTACATAAGAACAATTTATTTAATTCAAATACCAACTGGATAAGTGAAGAACCAATTGCCATAACATTGTGGCGTGAGTTTAAATTTACAGCGCGACAAAATCTTTTAACAATCACTCTTCTTGCTATGTAATAAATCAAGAATTATATTTTATGTTTTAAAAAATATGTATTCAATATAAATGCAGCACAAGATGCACCACAGCGATTGGTACATAATAAACGAACAACACGAACAAAGCGGAATCACCAATTGATTCGAAGGATGCTTCGAGAAAAGCGCATGAGTGCAATCGAATGCAATTTGTTGTAATACGAAACTAATAATATTCAATTGAACAATGGGGTTCTCGTTTTCAAAACGGCGAATATAACTTCCCTTTTTTTTTTTTGATTTTTCATCACCATACCGCCTTCGCCGCCACCACCATGCGCCACGGCTGCACCGCGATGCAGTTTTCTTTTTTATTCCCGATTCATCTTGTGGTCGCACATTTGTGGGATTTGCAATTTTTCATCTTGTTCACATTATGTTGCCATTTTGGTCTTGTTACATTTATGACCTTCATGCACTTGAGTACTTTTTACATTGGGAAGAGGGCACAAAGTTCAATATGAAAATTTACATTTCACAGTGGTTTGTCTGGTGATGTGCAAATTTGCATCAAAGCATAAAAAGTTCTCACCAATTTAAATCACAGTCGTTTACACTTAGAAAAACGTAGTAACGGAAAGTAACGCTGAAGTAATTAAAGGTAATATAGGAGTTATTTAAAGTAATGGTGAAGTAATCGGAAGTAATGATAATGGTAATTACTGGTAATGGTAAAGTATTATAAAGTAATTTTAAGTAATGGAAAGTAACTTTAAAACTTTATCAATAAAATCGTGCATTTGTGATTAATTTGTCTGTCTGAGCAATAAGTCGTGCACATTTAAGCTCTCCTAATCCATATAACATTTAAGTACAACCCGCATAAATCTTTACCAAAAATGACGCACCTCTTTAACCGAAAATGCTTATACAAAATCATCTCATTCAAAATAAACACACACCAAGCGTCTACATGGCATGAACACAGCTCGCTTGGCTAAACACGTTAAATGATATTAACTTCCAATGTTCTCATAAAAGTAAAATCTAAATAGAAATGAACTCGCGTCTATCCTGATTCAGTTTGACATCTCTTTTTCATGTTGTTGAGAGCTTTGACAAGTGTTAAACATATTTAGCGTACACATAAAAACATAATACCTATAATATTATTCACTGGCTGATGAATTCTTTCATCTTTTCATGCAGTAACGATACGATATATGAAAGACAATAATCAGATCTCCAAAAGTCAGTGGAGCATGCGCTTATTGGAGGGTGTGTGCGCACCACGCTAATGATATTTCAATCAAACAGACGCCACAACTAATTGAATACGTCAATAATTCAAGTAAATTAAGTGCGGTATATTTTTTAACTCATTCTGAACTTAAAATGAATCACTAAAAATTATTAGCCAAGTTGGCAACCACACAAATAGGCGACAAGATATCAATTTCCAACAGAAACGCGGGTTATTACTGCTTTAATAAATTATAATGATCATACTTATTGCATAAAAATTATGCAAAATTGCATATCAATTTCCGTCCTTTCATCACAATCAGATTGTGTCGCCGCATTGCATCGGCCACCATGCACATTCACATCTTCCCATTTTATACTGCGGCAGTTTGTCGTTGCGGAAATCTTACAAGGCAGCAAAACTTGAATATGCGGAGCAATCGATGAAACCATCAGCATCGATTAAATCGCAATTGATTGCCTTTATACGATTTGTAATTATTGTTTAGTGCCTTGCAGTCTATTGTGCTGCACTTTTGTGGCTATGAAATTTATGTGTTTATGCTTTGGAAGTGAAAGAGTTGATGCATATAATAACTTTTATGTAGTGAAGCCACTTCCCGGGTTTAATAACTTGTTTTGTTGTTATTTTGTTACATGTGGCAGCACAACACAGTGTGTGGTGTAAGGAAGTTGCAAAACACCTACATTGTGTGTTGAGTGAAATCAATTCCATCGATTTGTACGCAGTTAGTTAATTATTTTGAAATTTGATATATATGTTATGTTGCACAATTGAATTGGGGTACTGGTGCACATGTTTTAAATTAAATAGGGGTGACTCTTTACCCCTATTTTAATGAATTTGATTGCGGGTTTTTGGTTTTATGAAGAATAAAAATTAAATAAATATGCGAGGGTGGAAAAAAACTCTGATATGACCTACAATTCATTGACTTAAATTCAATTTAAAGTTTGTAATAGAAAAAAAAAACTTTAAGGTCAAAAAATTATGATTTCCATTGATTTTTTGAATTGTAATTGAAGTAAATATTTTATTTATTTTATTATTTTTACGCTTAGTATCAGACTAAGTCATATTTTTTAATGCTTTAAATTAAAATTATTTTCGAATTAAATTCGTTTCAAGGTCAAATTATTATTTTGTTTTGAAAATGTTAATGGAATTGTAGCAAAAGAAATTAAATCTTTAAAATACGCAATCAAATAAAAATATTTAAAAAAAAGAAGTTAAATTTCAAGGTCAAAAATCAAATAATCCTCGTGGAATTAAAGCCATTCTTATTCATACTACGAAAAACCCGTTTTCAATCAAACTTTAAGAAAAAAATTAATTTTCAAATAAACAAATCTAAAATTTAAATGACCTTGAAACTTGCTTCAGGACGTAAATAATCAAAAACATAAAAGATAAACAAAGCAATTTTCAGAAAAAAAAAACGTTATCAAAATAAAAAGTAAATACCAAAATTTGTATATTTATTTAAAATGCATTTACATTTAAAAAGAAAAATGCCTGCCTGCACTAAGTAGGCTTAACAAGGCGCTTCCTAATCTTAAGTCATATAGTCAGGTGAACACTTTCCAGATAACATACTTTTCATTCAAAATAAACAACCGCACATAAATATGGCTACAGTTAAAAAGGAAACATTATACACAACATGGGAGAAATTGACTAGCTAGGTGGGAAGCATAAACATATGCCACACATAATAAATGAACGTTGCGTTATGCATGCAACAATTCCAATATATGTAGCAAGTCACTCTGTACGTTTCCTCTACACACTAAAATTCATTTAACTGAGAGGAGGAAATAGCCGTGTAAACAAAACCATTTCGGCATTTTTCCTCAATGCTATAGTTGAATTGATTTTATGTAAATTCAATTGTGCAGTGGATGGGGAAAATTGAAATGCAGGTTTGTATTTATGTATACATGTTTAAATTGACTGTAGGTGCATATGTGCAGGGGAGTCAAGTGGTTTGTGTACTTCCTATATATGTTTAAAGTTGCATTTGGAGTGCAATTTAATTATAGTGGGCTGTTTTGAATTGTGCAAGGTGAAATAATTATCAAGTTCATGATCGTTTAACAATTTTTAAGAATACAAATTGTTAATTAAATAGTTAAAATGTTGTTTCTTAAGTAAAAAAATAAATTATTTTTACTTATTTTTGATTAAACAGTAATATAAGCGATAATAAGTATTCATGAAAATTACACAAATGCTTGTATGATTATTCTCTATTTATGCTCGTAACTTATAACCATAAGTCGTATATGTTTCTGTTATGTGAAGAAGAAGTACGCACGAACAAGCATTATGTGAAAGAAAACACAAAGAATGTAAAAATCATAAAATTTATGTTGGTATCTTCACGATTTATTTCATCTTTTTAAGTTTGGTAAAAATAAAAAAGCACACAAGAGTCATGAAACGAAGTGAACATAACATGAAGGGTGCATAAAAATCAATGCATGGCTCACAACAACAACAACAACAGCAACAAAAAGCAACGTTGTATAGTTGTTTTTTTTTTGCTGTACCATAATCGTCTTCATGGTTCTTGTGGTATGAAAATGAAAATGATTAAAGAATCATTTTTATAAGTTATACGAGAGCTGAGATCGTTTGACCTGTTCGTAACAATACAGGTCAACTTGTTCTTCTATAAATGGATTATGCTCGCTGTTTCATGAATAAACAATTATTGTTATTGCCATTTTTTTTTCCGCGTGAGTCGAACACACGTATGAGATTTGGAATTAAAAATATGAAATTGCACACATGTTATAATAGGTAGTAATTGATTTACACGAAAGCTGTAAAGCTTATTGTATATGATTATAGGAAAATAATAAAGGTGTTATAAGTGGGTCAGATATCAAGTTCATTGACACACAGCTCTGCTGATAATAAGCGACGCAATTGACAATAATTCACAGGAACAAACAACAATAAAATAATGTAAATTGCAATGTGATATTGTGGACTGTAGTGTTTGTATTATTATTTATGGCTGTGGCGTGAAATATTGAATTGAATAACTTCGCAGAATCACTTGAAATAACTTATTTGTTTGTAAACAAAATAATTTATTTCATTTTATTTTAAACTGTAAATTTTCTGTATTACGTTATAACTTATAACACTAATTTAATTTTTTGGTTAATTTTAAGTGAGTTTGTTGAATAAGGTGAGTTTGGTGAATTAGGTGAATTTTGTCAAAATACTGTGGAAATTAATTAAAAAAATTCCAACCATTTAAAAAAGACTTCCTACTTAAAATATCTGCAACAATTGAGACAACAACATTCAAAGTAATGCGCCTTATTATCTTGAAACCACACAGCGCCTTTTTGCATCTCACACGTTGCCTCATTGATTAAAAAGGAAAATATTTATAAGAACATAATACCGACAGCTATAAAAATATTGATGATTACGTTTGAATGCCTATTCCCATTGCAGCAGCGTGTTAGTTTTAGAATGGTGATCAAAACTTTTCATAACAACTAAATAAGCGACGCACTTGTAATCAGCATCAATGGCAATAATGCCAGTTTAATGAGCTGTAGGAGCATTACTGCTAAATAAACAAATGCGATTAAATAGTTGCGACTTATTCATGCGTGTGTAGCTTGAAATAATAGAATAACGCTTTCATTCATTGAATATTATAAGTTTAGTTACTTAGTTGAGGTAATAAAAAAATGTAACTGCAGTTATTGAGCGAGAGAAATTCTTAAAAAAAATTTATCAATTGTAATTACAACATCACTCAATGTAGATGTTATTCGAATTATATTTAATCAAGCGAACATAAAATATTATCAATTTTGATTGTCGCTACATTTTTCAATTGTTATTTTAATTAATTTGTTGCAAAATGAGTCATAATGGATTTAAGAATGCAACAGAAAAACGTAAATATTAAAATAAATAAATTAAAAAAGGACTTTATTGGCGAAATTAAATTTGAAATACTTTGCGAAATTTTAAATAATATGCAACCGAAATTTAATAAAATTAAAAGACATAAAAATCGATCCATTTCATGGTCACCTTTTATTTTCCACATCCATCCACACACAACAATGTTTGATCTTTTTATATGGATGCACATTCGATCTTTAAGATCATAAAATCCGAATTGATCTATTTGCATTGTGCTGCGCCATGCCACTGCCGCTGTATATTTTTATGGACCACATTTTACTTTCATTCATTTAAATTAATTGAATTCGGTGAGCAAAACGGTTTCACGTAGATATTAACTGCGCTATAGCAGAATGCAGCAGCCGCATCATCCTAATTTTTATAGCGCATCTCATTGTGTATTTTAATTGTTATGTCCGGATTAAAAGCATAAATGTTATATATGGCGAGACGAGATCAATTTCGGTGGTCGCAGAACAGTAAACAAATTGATTTGGGGTACATGTGTGACTGAGATTCGGTGAACTATAAAATGAATTAGTATTTCAATCTCTTTAACTTCCAATTTGGGTTAAGAGATTTGTGGAGTCGTAAATTCTTCAAACATCAGTCATCTGAAATTGATTTTTATAGGCGTCTTGTATCATGTCTGAATTGTTTTTTTTTGTCTTAATAGGGACAACCATATTAATGGCAGAATTCGATTTTGCATTATTCAAATAGTGGACTCATCGTTTATTTAAAATAAGAGTTGAAATTGAAAAGACTTAGGTTTTAAAATAACAACTTACTGTACACATTTCGTGCACTTAGTGAGAAGGTTAATAACATTAGCTCTATAACAAATTAAAACTGTTTAAGAACACATAAAATTTAAGTAATTGGCATTTTAAATTGTACACCATAAATAGACAATAGGGAAGTCCCCAAGTCCCGACGCTGATAAAGTTTTCTCCATAAATAACGTTTTTTTTTTAACGCTCTGGTGTAATTGCAATGGAAAACAATTAAACGTATTTATGGCTTTTCGCGAGAATTACCACGAGTACACATTTTATTTTGTTGTGTATTTTATGGGTCATAATTTATAAAGTAACACAACTTCAATTTGCAAATAAGTTGATCATGAAAATAATTGCGTTTGGTGATGGATTATTGTTTCTAAGAAAATGCAATTTGCACTTTTGTTGCAAATTGATTCTAAAAACAAAAAAGTACGTTTTTAATTTAAATAAATATTAATGTGTTAATTATTTAAATTGTTTGTTTCAATATACACGCCATGGTTATGCCCACTTAATAAACATTTAAAGACAATTTTTATTTTTATTAAGTCATTTCAGAAGGGTGGTTCAACTCATCAATATTACTTTAATATTTTATATTTACGAGATTGCCTGACAATAAATTATTTGAAAATATATTAAAGTGGAATTTTTGCGATTGTTATTTATTAAAAGTATTGAAAATGCCACACCAAATATTTGTAACAGATGCCAAAACCGCCCTCATATGGTCATAAATAATATTGACAAAAAAATATTGCAGCCGCAGTATTGAAATGAATTTAGTACCCACTTTTGTTGCTGTTTTTTCTTACATTTTTTTAAAAAATATATGCAAAATAAGAGCATTCAAAATTGATATTGGATTGACGAAAATGTCTTGAGGTGAATGCTTGCATGGGAAATAAATAATAATAAAATACCAAGACAAATGCCAGGACAAAACAATATTTAACTGCAGCAGCAACAACAGCAGCAGCTCGACACAGTATCAAATAAAAAACATCTATGAAGCAAAAAAAAAATGTATGGATTTAAATAAAATATATTTAAATACGTAAAAAAGAGGCCAGGCTAAAATGAATGGGATTTTAAACTGCAATAAAATGTCAAGATTTAACATAGATTTGGCGTCTTCTCGTATTTCTCTTTGCGCGTTTAATTAATTATCAAGATTGTCATTTTAAAATGCAATTTATTTTATTTCGTCATTTGTGCTCATCTTATTTTGAATTCTTTATATTTATTTTTTAGATGCAATATAATATGCATTATTTATACAAAATATATAGTTAAATGAATGTTGATTTTGTCTCATGGTGACTGTGCACCAGTCACTGGACATTACCAGTTACCACGGTGTCTTTAAATACATCTTATATGCATACATATAAACGGTGACGATTGCTGAAGCGATGGGAACGCATTTTAAAATGGGAATTTATTTGCGTTTAAAGCCAAGTGTTTACTGATTTGTTAATCGTTTATTTATAAGCCTTTATCGTTTTTACATACACATAATTATTTATGCAGATTATATTTGTGTTCATATATTTGATATGTGTCTATAAAGCGCACGCAGTTTTTCTTTTAATACACGTTAAACTTGAGAGACTTTGTAATATAGCATGCTGCTGTAAAGTCACTAAAATATACAGAATCATCGCCCACATAAGAAAAAGGAGAGAGAAAAAAAAATCTCCAAATAAAATTTAATCAGAGAACATAAACACATTAAGGTAAGACAAATTATGTGTCTTTAATTTTGTTCTGTTGCAGACCTCCAGTTGGATTCTCTACACCACATCAAGATCGCATTCAATTCGCAGTTCGTTTATTTTTTATTTTTTTAAACTTTGACTAAAAGTGTTAACTTAAAAAAAAGGCAAAACGTTCAAACCAACTAAAAAAAAAAAAAAAAAAAAATGTTAAATTCAAATGGGAAGCAAAATAAAAAATAAAAATCAGAAAAAGAAATGAGCATTAAAAATGAAATAAAAAAATTGCAAACGGCGATACTTTACACGGTTAAACGATTTGGCACGGGGCACCATATTTTGCGGAAGATGTGGGTGGGTTTGGATGGATGTTTACGCTACGCGGCTACCATTTACCACCTAATCTGTTTCTTACAGTTTGCGATTTTTCAACACTGGAATTTTTGCAAATTTAACTACCTATAACGTGATTCAAGATTATAAATGGCGAGTAAAAATAGATTGTACTTTAAGAATGCTGATTAATTAATTGCTGAATTTTAAAACATTTTAAAAATGTTAACACATCGATTTCTTTTTTTAAGGAGGAAGTCATTCAGACAAAATTAGCGTTCTGGTATTTTTGCAGCTTAAGCTAGCTATTTATAATTTAAGTATGTAGGTTGAAAACATTTTTTTTTTTAAACGACTTTAAACATAATAATCAATAAACAATTGATTTATTCTAAAATAGAATCATGAAAATGCTATAAAATTATTATTTGCAATATATTAGGCATAGTTTGTTAGTAAATTCACATATTGTCTTTAAGAACATGAAAGATTATGTTCATTTTCATAATCATAGCCGGCATATTGCTACAAAGCGGCTAACTAACTATATGTGTATAAATATAAAGCGGTATTGATTGTCAAGTATTAAATCAATAAAATTCATCGGTAATTGAAATATAATTTAGGAGGTGTTTATATTATGGAAATCAAATTTGTTGATCTTTTATAGGCATATAAAATTCATGGAAATAGTTTTTTGATTGACAAATTTTCGAAATTTAACACTTGTGTCATCTGTGTGTGTGTCGGTAAGCTAATAAATGCCTACTTGCTGTACAAACCTCATGTGGTGTGTGCGAAGAAAACTTTATAATAACGATAAAATACATAATACGGTTGAGATGGACCGTGAGCCCATAACGAAATAGTAAATGCCAAGCCTTAAAAATTAAACATGTAAAAGAAATAAAAATACAAAAAAAAACAAAAAACTTTTGAGAGAAGCAGCCGTTTTCGCGCTTAATTATACACGTAATTATGTTTTATAGTGTTTTGAGTTTATGTGCCCAATACTGTTGAGAATGCAGTAAATTAGACGTGATTATTAAGATGAAGAATTTTAATTCAGACAATTTTTAATGTTTAACAGGTAATAAACAAAGCAAGGCCTTGAATTTTAAGATGTGTTGTGCCATTTAACCCCAAGACGTCTCAATTTAAAATAAAAAACTAGGAAAACAAAAATTTTATAAAAAAAATTCAAGGTCAAAAATTTAAAAATGTTTTAAAAATTCCAGAAAAGTAAATGTGACCTTGAAATATTGAAATTGAATACATTTTTAATGAAAAAAAGGAAAACGAAAGAGATAGAAATTTTAAACAACAAAACATTTTTGACCTTGAAGCAATCTGCATTGAAAAGTACTCAAATTAAAAAAAAGCACTCAATTGACAACACAATTTTAAACATCAATATTTGAAATCACTTAAAATTCAATTGACACTAAATTTTAATTGATTTTCATCTTCACTTTTAAATTAAGCGCTGCATTGATGAATAATATTTGCTGAATAATTACGCAATATGTTTACGATCAGCAAACATCAAAGCATATTATGAAAATAAATTATTTAAGCATTAAATTGTAATAGCATTTTAAAACAACTTAAAACTATAAAGAAAAACGATTTCATCTCAAGTAAATAAGCATGCAACATTATAAGACAACAACACATTGTATTTCCAAGTGCAAGGACGTTTGCAACACTTGCATCCCCCATTTAATAAACTAGTTTCACCTTCAAATATTAAATAATGCATTATTGCTTTATTGCGACACACTTCTAATTGTTAACTGGGCATTCATTTGCGTGTTTAAAGAAGCTAACGCCCAACTGCACTGAAGAATGTCCGTTTTGTCTGCAATGACAATACACGAATGAAGCATAAATGACATAACCATAAAACTAAGAACATGTAAAGGTATAATGTGGTGCAAAAAGAACTAGCTTCCAAAACAAATGTGTCGTTTTTGCTGCTTCCACATCGTGTTAACTTTTAATATACGCTTCTTATTGTCATATAGTAATACGAAGAGGTACAACAGAGTGTGTTCCGCAAGACGCAGACCATTCAAGACGTTTTACGGGTGAAGACAAAAACGATTGCAATAAACTTTAACTTCAGACCGAGTCGACATTTTAATGTTAATCACATTAAAGCATAGATGAGTACACACAATGAGGAGAGAGAATACTTGTGCAGTTGTGTTTACAAGCGCGTTTCTTTGTTTGAAAGCCACTGCTGTTTAAAATTTGTAACGCGCATATGCAGAACTAAGTAACGACATGGCAAAGGGACACCCAGCTTAACCTTAATTTTACCACCATCTCTTGTGTTTAATGTCATTTGTTTTATATGTGACTATAAAGTGAATAAAACAAAAGTAAAAGAATCTTGTTTAGTTATAATATCAAAAAATTACACTTTAATTATCATTTTAATGTACCGCACAGAACAAATACTTAAGAAATCACGTTTCTTGGCAGACACAACGAGACTTGTTTCTTGGGAACAACACAGCGCTTTTTTTATTGTCACACAAGGATATAATGTAACAACATATTTTGCGTCGTGTGTCGAAACATATGCGCGAATGCGTGTGTCAGGTTGTGTCGCGAATTTGTGTAGCTACCCGCGAGAAAGGTGATTTTAATTGCGGTTTACATTTTAACGACGTCTGGAGTTGTGAATTGTGATGGGAATGTGTGTTTCACAAAATAAAAAACAACAACAATTCAACGCTTAACAAAAAGGTCGTCTTAATTGAAATTTGTGTAAAATATGAAAAATGACATTGCAAAACTGAGTACGAGTACTTAAATGTGTTCCGCACTGATAAAATAAAATATGTTAAATGATTTTGCTCACGATGAGTAAATATTCTACATGAGTTTGATAAACATTTATAAAATGGGAACGCAATAAGCTTATTTAATCCTGAGCACGCTCAATGGTTATTCTAATTATGGTCTAGAATTGTTAAATTTTAAAAGCAAATATTACAAGCGCCCACGCTAAGGCAAATATTTGCGAACTGATTCCCCATTGAGTAAGATATTTACAAAATATTATGTGACTAATCTTATCACACACGGAAAATGATCTTATTCAAAACAAAATACATTATATGAATTAAATAATATTAAGTGACACTTTTTTTTTTCAAATTTTTGAGATAAAGTAAATTGTTTTGCTTTTTGACAATGGAAAATTTGTTAAATGAATTTTGTGAATGAAAAAAAATTATCTAAGTACATTTCAATTTAAAAAAAGAAGAAATTTGTAAATTAAATCGTAATATCGTAAAAACTGATTTAAAAAACCGACGATTTTTGATTTTTAAACAAACTTACAAAATTAAATTAGTTAAAAAAAAAATCGTAAAAAAATAATTAAATTTTCATTATGTAAAAACCGAATTTAAGGACATTTAAAAGCCTCAATGAAATTTTAATCATTTTTCAAAATTGTGAATAAAGAACCTACCTGTGACATCAATCGATCAGCACCAGTACCCTCCTCATCCTTAAATATAATATGATGGTTGTAGTTTGGCACCAAATCCTTAAATTTGGGATGTGTCCGATTAATTTTGCCCTCCTGCAATCCAGACGCGCCTAACGTATATTCCGACACATTTGGCACATGTTGCTTAAACACCAACGGTGTGAGTTTGCGGGTGCGTCGCGCACCACCAACACCCCGGCCAGGACCACACGCCTGTGCCGTTGTGATCATGGCGACTGTAATGATTAGAAGTTTGACTTGAACGAGTGCCATCATTTTGGTTGGATTTATAAATTGTGCAAAATTTTTTGGGAGCACTTTTTTTCACACACACAAAAAAAAAACACTTTTATTGCAATTATTTTAATTTTTTAAATTAATGAATAGTGATATTATATAAAAAATTGTAATTTTGCAAAACCGTTAGCTATCTAACACGAAAATGCCTGAGGCAAGTCAATTTCCCATCGGTGAAATATTTATTTTGCAACTGGATTAGCATTTTAATATTCAAACATCGATTGTGCTCACAAACACTTGAATTTTGAATAGGTGTTTTAATTAAACAATCTTATTCACTGTGATGTGAGTGAATTTTAAGAACACACATGTGTTTTAGTAATTGCAAATTTGCACGTTGCGAGACTGATTTTAGGTCACTTTGCAATCATGTATTAGATTACGCACGCGTTAAACTGACTAAACACGATTAAATCTTGGTTTTATCTTCTTTTTTTTTATTTGTAAAAAATTGCAAAAATATGTAAAAAAATTCTCAAGTTAAATAATTGTTAATTCCATTTCAAAATATTCATACACAAAACATATTTTTTCAATTAACACAATAATTTTCGATGAAATATATCAACACGAAAAATTATCAAATCGCGCAGTTGAGTTAGGACTGCGTCCGCCGGTATCTTCCACACAACTATTCCACAAATTAAATTAGCACAAGAATCATAATCAATTTGCCACACTGGACAATAAAAAAATCAACACACACAGCGATAATGTAAATAATCCACGGAAATGTCGCTAATCCCAATGACTGATCCAGAAAAAGAAAATCCACAAACGTCACCTATTAATCGCGAATATAATTTCACTTTGAAAGTCTCTGCACTAATTGATCCTCCACTGATTAATCCAATCCATATATATATACTGAAGAACTTTTCTAACTAACATAAACACATCAATTAAGATCCCACTCTCCTACTTTTAACTGAATTTATATTTAAACTGTTTACACTTAAACTTTTTGTAAATAACACCCAAAAATACCACTCACTTGTTTAACATTACATTCTAATTTAATCCCAAAAACAACATTGAGGTGAAGCGCATCAATTAAAAAACACACCGCAGAAAAAACCTCCCCTATACATTCAATTTATGTAGGCACGATTGAAATTAGCACGGTTTATTTATAATGAATGAAATTGTAGCTGCGTGCGCACTATGGTAATTGACTCTTCCTTTGCTGGGGTGGTTATGAGTTTGTGTGTTTTAAAAAAACTGCACTTAGGGCAAGAGACACTGTGTGTGATCGTACGGTTGACGGTACGGTGTACGTTTAAGCGCAACCGTCTTTGCGGCTGAGGAAAAAGTGCGAGCTCTCCAAAATGAATGGGGAAAATTGAATGAATTTTAAAATTTTATGGGTGCTTGCTGGTTGGTCGTGTGCGAGAGTGGTGCGCCTTGTATAATGTATTGACTAGTCACTAGTGTGTAGCCGGATGCTTGCGTTGCGAGGCTCACTTTGACGTCGAATGTGATATTGAGATCGTCGATATATTCGTGCGTTGTTGGAAGTTTTCAACCATAGGTACACAAGTCGCACACACACACACACACACTTATAGAGTTTTGAATTTTGTAAGGTGTTTGACGTGCGCGTCGTGTGTTTTTGTGTATATGCGACGCCTATGCGGGGGTTTTATGAAATATTGCAATGGTGTGCGCGCGCAGCTTAGTCAATATAATTATTTTGAGGAGCAGTGAAATTTTGAGACTCATTGCATTTCTATATTTTAAGTGCGGTGAATGCAGCAAAGCTGATGATTTATTTGGGTGTGTTAAAGTTTATGAAGATTGGGATAATGTCGAAGCTTTTTTAATTATTTTAAGCTGGGGAATTTTTCTGGAAGTGGACGTTTCTATTTTGAATGAAATTTAATGCAGTAAGTGCGAGGGGTCTGAATTAAAATTTGATAACTTCAAAAAGCTATTACTTAACACATCGGTAGCTATTTTTAAGGAACTTTGAACATTTTTTAGAGCAAAAAAAGTGTCGGTGGCAGTCGATTTTTCACACTTGACTTGTGATCAGTTATTACATCGATTAAATAATAAAAGTTTAATAATATTCAAGGCGACTATTAACTATTTAATTTTAAACATGTGGCAAAATTTTAATGTTTGTTGATCAATTATTATTTGCAATAAAAATTTAATGTTGTTGCGGTTGCATTTTAAAATGTAAAAATTGAGCCTAATAAAAATGTTATGATGCAATTTGGGGTTTTAAAGTAAACATTACATTAAATAATTATAATAAATATCAAATTATTTAATTACAATATGTCTTTAAATTAGTCAATTTCTTTCATGAAATTAAAAGAAACCCATTTTAAAACGCAAATAAATAAATTTCCCATCAAATTCATTGATCGCAATAATTCTTACACCACCAACAACTACAACGTACAATCAACACCATCATCAACAGTCATTGGGCAACCCATTGGAATGGAGTAAATCGATCTTGCCTTGTCTTTGGCCTCTTCGTTCATTTTTCCCGCAGTTATTCTTTCGTATGCGCACACAGTTAATACAAGGCGGAGCCAATTTGTACGATATCTACATTGTCTTTTGCCCAGCAACTTCTTGTGGCGTCTTTTAAGCCAACGCATACACACGCACACTGGAATCATCATTATGTAGACTGTGGTGCAGGTTTTCAATTGTGGAGCGTCGTTTTCGAAAGTTGTTCGACTTCTTCCCCTTCAGATTTTACTGAATGCAATACATAAACGAGTATGTCGATACATTTTGAGTTGTACTAGTTGGATTTTAAATACATTTAATAATTCTTGCACTTTTTTGTGGGGATTTGTGATATTTCTTTCGAATTACGAAATGGCTTAAATTTAGGTTAAGGATTATTGAAGTTTTTTGGCTTTTTTTTGCACAGATTGTTCAATAATTTTTGAGTAATTTGCCATAAATTTAAACCTTTTCTAGTCAAAACATAAAGCAGGATATAAAGAGTGATATAAGTCCATAAAGATACTATCTTTTCCTTATCAATCATCCATTTTTTCGCGTGATTTCGCGTAATAGTTTCGTCATTTTATTATCGCATAACATTCGGAATTAAAGTTACTATCGCGTTTTTCCCCATTCCCAGACTTTGTCTGGCAAATTTTCGCTCATAATACCTTTATAATTAATTCGTAAATCCCTTTCTAAAAATACATGACATCAATTTGTCATTGAAAAGTAAATTGAAAGCATGTATAAAATTATTATTATCATATCACGTACATGCATCATACTTTGTTATCGCTCACTGAGTACATATGTTTTCTTATCATATTTTTTTTAAACTGACATAACATGAACAAGTTTAAATAAACCCCGCACTGCTCACGTTCGTGATATCAATCAAGCGCGCTGCAACGAACCATCTGATAAACTAAACTAAACTATTTACCAAAAGAAAATGTACTTGTAATAACTGAGTATGTCTACTTATCTTCTTCAAGAAACCGGACTGTTTAAATTCTAATCGTATTGAATAAATTTCAAATCCGTTAATGACAAATAGGCGCAGTCATTCATAAAGCATAATATGATGACGACATCTCATTTAGAGCGATCGGGTCACCTCGCGGATATAAGATGAATGTGATAAGAATAGCAGGAAAACCCTAATAATATCTGGTACATTGCAATGTCGGAGATTTATGGTGTAATTTTGTGTTATCAAACCATAATAAAATATGACGGCATATTTAGATTTCTATAATATTGAATGGATCGGTTTGAAAATCGATATCCGTCAACATTTGAATTGAGTCACTGCAATTGCGAAAAACGCATCGAACATATTTATTATTATAAAAATCACCACGAAGTGTGTTCAGTGAATATTCATAAATATTGATAATATTTTTAAAATATTGACAATATATTGAAAGTATTGACAACTTCTAAAATAAATTAAAAGCAATTCTTTACAGCTATAACTAATTTTAACCAAATAAGGGTTTTCATATTTACTTAGCTTTAAGCCAAGTAAGAAGACGTAAGACAAACGAGTTTGAGCCATTTAAATGGTTGAGACGATTCACGCCATCATTATTTCAGAATAATTATAAAAAATCTGTTTTTAAAAGCAATTTAACAAATATTATATTTTACAATTGTGTTTCGTAACCATGTTAAAGTTTTATTAGGATCACCCATTTTCAACCGAGTGTTGAAATAAAATCAAATTTGACAAAATATTCTGTAAAAGCATTCAATATTTACAAACCACAAATAAATAACAATGCAGTACTGAGTAGATGCAATAGTACTACCCATATAATATTTATGCGACCACATTTAATTTACCAACATCTGAGCATTGACCACAACTCCAAACACCAATCAAATGTGGAGGAATATACTCGCGTCTGTGGACATTGTACATTCATCCACAAATAATTAAGTGACTAATTGAAGAGCATGAATAAAATGTCACGCGTCAACTGGTAAGGTAACCAATTACCAACTTAAAGATGCCGGCGCGGCTAGTCACTTTTCCATTACATATTGGGATCGGATGGCGCATTAATGGCCTCATGTGGTTGGTCAGCGCTTGTTCACTTCTTCACATTTTCTGTATACGTCTTATAGAACTAGCTATATGGCTACAACATCTAATATAGGCTACAGCTCGTTTAAGTGACCGTTTAATTTTATTTTTCCGCATTGCTATAATAAATGTTTGCTTTTCGTTTGTACTTTTTCCACTTTTTCTGCGTCTTTTCGTGTTCATTATGGTCAATTGAATTTTACAAAACCGCGTCGCGACACAACCATATAAACCACGCATAGTCCAAGAATGGATTACTTTGCGGTGTTGTTTGTGGAATTGACAAGAAAATAAACAGATATAATTACAAGAATATTTAACAAGCACTTTCTATACATATAGTTAGGGTATACTTGAAAGCTATTAGGAATTGTGTAAGTAGGAATAGTTAATAGAGAAAAGTCAGGAATATTTATGTCACTTTCGGAGTAATTTAATTGTGTAAATTATTATTTTACAGAATCCAAATTTGTGTGAGTCAAATTTATTCCCTTCCAATTTATAATTTCGTGGATTTAATGAGTAGTAAGTCTAAGCCTTTTGAAGCCAGTTAAAAAATATAAAAAAGTCGTTCCCAATCCTTATTTCATAAAGAAATTATAAAAAAAATCGCAATTTTTTCAGTTAAAATTATTTACATGAAAGAAAACATGCTAATAAGGACCTTATTAAGGATCTTAAGTAGTATACCTTTGCGTGATTGATCTTATATTGAAGGAATTACTAATTTGGAATTTAGGGCTAAGTACTTTAATTTCTTGATTGCAAAATAACAATTTTTTATAAATGTCTTTCATTAATAATTGTTAAGTAAATAAATAAATAAATTATTTCAAACTTACCATTATAATTGCTTCCTGCATAAACTGTCAGTGTCAATTCAAGTTATGAAAAAAACCATTCGTCTTAACTCTGAAAATAAAAAATAAAACAATTGTTAGAATTGTTCTCAACTCTTCTTGTCATATGAAAATATTTAAAATTACCAACTAATGATACTTTGTTGCAATAATTATCACCCTAAGGACTTCAAGCTTTAAAATAAATAAATTCCCTTTTTTAAATCAATCTACAATAATTCTAATCAATAGAATTGAACAAAATAAATAATCACCACAGAGGAACTTATGACACGCCTTGCAATCGCGACTATCGGTCATTGAGTTTCATTTTCACACGCATCTGCTGTTGCATGCTGTGGCACATTTGATTTGTGCAAATATTTACACATGTTTATTTTCGTAAAACAGGCTGCAGACTAGCGATATGCTCGGTTGCCAACGTACAATATTTTTAGTGGTACATATTCAGAAAAGGGTTCAAACTATTTATGCGTTAAAAAAGCGCTAAGGAAACGAACGTCTGTCTGACAAAAAGCTGATAAAGTGCTTACTCTTTATCAGAAACGCAAATATACCTACGATTTGTCAACAAACATCATATCTACGTGCACATAATCTTTTTAATTTTTGTTTATTTGATAAAGAAATGTAATGGAACATTGATTGATAAAAGTATAATAATATAAAAATAAATTTTCCTTTCACATTTCAGTGTTTTATTGATCGACACTTTCAATGTGGTGGTGCTCGAAATTTTTATTGCAAATATTGTCGCTGATTAAAATTGTATTCCACGAATCGAGAAAGGTCATAAACTTCAAGAGTTAAGGTATTTAAAATTTTTTGCAATTTTCCAAGAAAATGTAGGAATTCATTTTAATTGTACCATTTTTTTATTTTGTCTAATTAGGTTAATCCTGATATAAATGACATAATGGCATGATAATTTACTGTGGATCTCAAATTCGACGCAATAAGTCATAATAATCGAATGATGCAATTTAATAAAAAATTATTAATAATAATATCGTGGTGCTCGAAATTTTTATTGCAAATATTGTCGCTGATTAAAATTGTATTCCAAGAATCGAGAAAGGTCATAAACTTCAAGAGTTAAGGTATTTAAAAATTATTGCAATTTTCCGAGAAAATGTGGGAATTCATTTTAATAGTACCATTTTTTTATTTTGTCTAATTAGGTTAATCCTGATCTAAATGACATAATAATAGAAATAATAATAATCGAATGATGCAATTTAACAAAAAATTATTAATAATAATATCATTAAAAACACTTTATAGTTAGTCCTAAAAATATTATTAATTTTATAAATAAAAAATTAGAAAGGACTTTGCAATGTATTTGTATCTCGAAAACGGTTTGACCAATTTGCTTTATTTTAATTCATTTTTATAATAATAAAGTAAATAAGTAATAAAGTCTACAAAAAAAAAAAAATTATGTAAAATACGTCTAACTGTTTTAGAGACAACATGAAAACTGTTTATGTCCTTTTTTTGGGCAATCAGTAATTTCCACACATTTTTTAATTTATTCATTTCATGTCTAAAATTAAAGATGATAAATTTCGGTCATTAATTAGGTACCACAATTTTCTAGCAGCTTACGGTAAAAACAGAAGGATTAAAGAGATATTAAATGTCTGTTAAAAATTGTACCGAGTAATAAATGGGTAAAAATCTATATGTTTTTAATTGATATGCTTTCAATTCTAATCAATTTCAAAGTTTAAAACGGAAGACACTAATAAATCATTTTATTACTTTGAAGACTTTGACTTTGATATTTGGCGCGTGTCCGCAATTAACGTACCCTAATTTTATTCTACAATCTGCAGGATTAAATGACCGGTGGGGTTAGCATATAAAATATATATTTATAGCAATTAATTTGAAAATAATCACAAGAACTAAACCTTCATGCAGATAAAGAAAAGTGCGACTAATTTTTTTGTATATTGATAATGAAGAATTGAAGTATTTGGATTAAATTTCACTCAATTATGTGTAGCTTAGAGCCTTCGATTATTAATTAATACAACAAAATATAATTATGCTACTTTTTTTGGATGTACCAGCATGACATTCGCTTTAATCGTTGTTTATCAAATTAATCCCAAGTTATCAGCAATGTGCTATTTTAAGAGAGCTTTTCGATTTCCAGACGTTTTTTCAGAAATATATGAAGACAAATTATCATAGCTTAAATAAAATAGATAGCAAAAACAAGGTGATCTTTTTATTTGCATTAAACGAAATTTAAATATTCAAACATAAAAATCTTCAGTGAACGATAGTTTGTAAGATGTAACAATTTATTTCTCACCCCCATTGTTATAAATTTCCAAACAACAAATTCATAATCATTGACGCAGAAGGAGTTTGGTTAACTTTATTGTTAACAATAAATCCAAATACACTCATTTAAATAACAATTTGTTGTTGAATAAAGTGGTTACTTGAAGACATAAATTCAAGCACATGTATTCACATCGAGCGCACTGTTTTCTCTTCCGTTTGTTGTTTTATTTGTTGTACTTTGCCAGACAGAACACAAGAGATCCCCTTCAACGTGACTGTTCATCAACTTCTGAATGCCCTTGTTTCTTCTTGTTTCTCTCAGCGCACAAAAATAATATAATACAGCTACGCCATCAAAGATCCCTTATGCCTCGTCGCTTCACTATATGCGGACACATATATCCATGCGCGTTGTAATGCAACCCATCGTCTTCGTGTTGCGTCTTGAAGAGAAAAATATGAATTCATTTGACAGCGAGAAGTGGCGCTTATTTATGGTAATTCGTCATCTTGATCTCATGTGTTATTTTTCACTTTGCTGGCACAGCGTATATTGTACAAAGAAAGATACATATTTATAGGTGGATGTGGTGTGCGACGCAGGCAGGCAGGCAGGCAGTGGTCGCTATCCACACAGCTCCGCGTACACCGCACATCACACTGGACCGCAACCAGGCAGCGGAGCGCAGCTCGCAGCACCGCGCATCGTAAAAGATATGAACATATATTCCACCTGAAGAGCGAATCCAAACAAATTCCGTGATATCCATCAGGAAAAGGTGGACGACGAGTTAAAAGAAACACTTAAAAAGTTACATATTTGTCTCAACATTTATTTCATTTAATTATTTATTTATTTATTCCATTTTTCAACAATTTGTGCTTTTCGGCTTGCACTTCTTTGCGTCGTTTGCTTTGCTCCAAGTATTCTTATGTATGCGCGCGTACAATATCTCGGGAGCGAGCGCGCATCAAACGTTTTCTTGGAACTTTGATTTGATATTAATGGCATTATATTGTATAGTTGAAATTATTTATGAATTAGTTAGAAAAAACAAACTGTTTATAATAAATGATTTAATGTTTCGTTTAAACCACTTAACAGTGTAAGCAATGAGCATCAAATGGTTTCGAAATTTTTGATTGATTTATGTATTATTTATGTAATTAATACACTAAATTCAACAAAGAAACAATTTCGGAATAACATTACGATAAAAAATATTCTAAGTAGGTATAAAAATGACTCTAAGCATTGAATTCATTGAAAGCGCCCAAAGTTATGCATTAGACTAAATATTGGCGGTTATGAAAATGTGCAATATGAGTCAAAACTGTCACAAATAGTTCACTTCAAATTCTCATCGTGAATTCAAATAAAATGGAAAAACCGAGCAAAATACAATAACGAAATCGTATAAATTATCTGTACTAAATACACCAAAATAAAGCAGCAATTGCGCAATATTTAAGAAAACAATAAAAATGAAATTTTAGGAAATATTTCGCTGGTGTTACCTAATTTCTTGAAAGTGCTTTAATAAGTGTTAAATTTAGTGTTTATATGCGATATATTCACGCCTACGCTTCGTATGTAATTCAAAATAAACAGAAAACGTGTAAATTGCAAGGAAAAAAAAATCACATCGCATGATCTCAGTACCTAATTTTGTCTAATTTAAGAAGTATTTATACGCACGATATTTATTTACAACACTTAATGTTTGTGCAAATTAATGAAAAAGTAATTCGAAGAAATTTTTTTTTCGCAAATTCGCACAACATTTTAAATGTACCAAGTTTTTTAATATTTGAAGATTCGTAGAAAATTTAAACGCTTCTATTAATATTGAAAAAGCTAACACGGACGTCAATGGTTTTCACAGTTGCATCATCAATTACTAGGTAATCATTATAATATTGAATTTGACGTATTAGCACTATTGTTAACACAAGTCGGTTCTTACTAAATTCACTCTTTATTTGAAGTGGCGTTTGATTGTTTTTTTGCTTCAATTTTTTAGTAAGGAAAATAATGTAATTTATGATGTGTTAACTAATATGTATTTGACCTTGGAATAATTGTTTTAAAGGTAACTTATAGTTAATTTTAAATAAAATATTCCATCGCTTCAAAACGATTCCTTTTGGGTCTCAACGATTTTCTAAATAAAATTCAGTTTACTCTTCACTTAAAGCTATAATAAATTTAATTCCATTCTTTTAAATTCCAAGAATAAAAAATAACAAAATGCTGTAGCACGGGACAAACATCAATTGCAGATTGTCTAAGCTATAAAGAGTAACAAGGAAGTGCCCATATAATATTAATATTATGACACAAAGCACAATACCCGTCAAGGCGGACATAATTGAGGATCTCCTTTAAACTATTATAGGTATAATAAAAAGCAGCCATACTCCTTGGAGGATGAGGCGTATGCAGCCGTATATTAAATGCCTCCAATGACTAAGTAAAAGACATATTGCTGAACAACTCAAAAGTCAATATTGAATGATGCTTGTGTGTGAATTGCAATATGAGTCCTGGCTGGCACCTACACACACGTGTAACTGCAGCATCGAACAACATAAAATCACCTAATTGAAAAGAAGAGACCTCCATGCATCTTCAATCGCACCGAAATGAAAACATGAGAACAGAGGACATGAAATTATATATACTAAATGCTATGTTGCGGTCGGTTTAAGGAAAGCAAAACAAACATCCTTGTTTGTCCATCCACTTCTTTCACATATTACATATCGGTTCCTTGGTACCTACATGGATTTTTTTAATTTATAGGTGTATTCGTCTGCTGCTGCAATGTTCTTTCTTTTTCTTCACCATTTTCATTTGATTTTTGTTGTGTTGATGCGGTAAAATGTTTGCCCACCTTTATGGGAGCAAACAAATGTGTGCCTCCTTTTGCAATGTCGACCATGACTTTGAGCAAGAAAGGACCTACCGACACGGTGCGAAAATTCAAAGCAACAATGTCAATAGACAATAATAAAATGAACATTCCAACAAAGTGCAAGTTGTCTTTGACAATAAATTAAAGACGTTGTGACGCAGAGCATATGTGAGAGTCGTCCTGCCTATATGCGATCCTTAAAACATTCACTTTTTTCGAATTAAGGGATTTATTGAATGAATTTCTTTAAAGGACATTTTAAATTTAGTACATTCATTAAGATATTTAAGTTAAATAAAACGTTTGACCTTGAAATACTATTAGATCTTGAACGTAATACATTAACTTTTAAACGATATTTATCAAATTTTCGAATATTATTGTTTTAAAAGATTTTTTAAAGGTTTCGATTTCGCAAATTGATGATTTTTATTAGAGAAAATGAAACCTTGAAAGCTCCCTCTAAAACAATAAAATTCCTTAAGCCACTTATTTACAAAATGGCGGCTTACATTAAATTTTACTTGGACGTTCTCCTAATTTAAATTTAAAACTTTGAAGCATTTAAAACGAGTTGATCAAACCCATGTAACAAAAATCATGAGAACTATTAGAAAATTGGGAACTATCAAAATTTAACCCAAAAATCGTATCATTTTAGTCTATAACGGAAACAAGCATTATGCAGAACCACTGCACACATGCAACCGTCACATCACCTGATGGAGTGCCGCATAAGAAATCACAACAACAAAATAAAAAAAGGAAGGCAAAAAGATACACAATATAGAGAAGGTGTCCGATTACAAGTTTCACCGCTTCGCCCATCAAATTACCATCTTCTTCAGCAGCCAACATTGAATGTTCGTCTCGCAGAACTGTCGACGAACGTAAGACACTGCACACAGAAGAAACATATTTGTTGCATTTTATATGTTGAAGGTGCGGAGTGTGTAAAAAAAAGGTATACACATCGTCAAGAAAATTAAACGGGACAAGGTGAGGAACATGTTCGGTTGCGTTGAGTGAAATGAAAAATGTATAAATACAAGTCAGAAATTATAAATTTGAAATGACATTTCCTTTTGTGGTGGCTCCTTTTTGTGGAGTGGGTTACATTACAGGAATTAAATGTGAAATGGCATTGTGTCATATTTGCTTTAAATTGGATTTATTTGCTTTCATTTTGAAAGAATTCATATTTGCTAAATGCTACAAAAAGTATTATATTTTTTTTACTATTTTTATGGTAAATTACTCTTGTAAGGCTACCCTTTTAATATCTCTTTTATTTATGTAATATTTATTACCAATTTATTGATGAACACACATTCAGCTAAATTGCAAAGATTAAAGCGTAATTCTATCAATTTATAATAATTAACCTCATTGAGATACTTTTCCAAGAACGCAATTTGCAGGAATCAAGGTGCATTGTGTAAAAAATACGCAAAAAGGACAACTAAAACCGCAATATGCGGCTGCACACTAAATTAGTGCAGCATTTGTCAGTATGTGGAATCGTCCTGCGTCCAACCTAATTCATGAATTCAGAAGATCAATACCCGGCGCCAAAAAAAACATTTTTACACACATAAAGAAAATTCACATATACCGCTATCTATTATAGTTAGCTTTGTGGATGAATGAATGAACAATCATACACAAAAGGGGGTTGATTTATATCCATTTCAATGTTGTTGTGGCTGTGAAAGGGACGCCTCAAATTCAATTCATTATTATAATGTATTAAAAACAGCTCTCAAAATGTTACAGGGAGCCCAACAACAAAAGGAAAATGTGGAAAACTATTTAGGTATATTTATAAATTGTTAAAGAAGTCGAAATTCCATCTAATAAACGCAAACATTGGCCTCTCACACTAAATGACGGCATTACACACAATTATGCTGTGTACTAGAGAAATAAAGTATGTGCCTGATGCGTTGCGCTGCCTAAATAGGCATTATGTTTACAAACACCCAAAAAGTAAAAAAGCCCAAAAGATCTAGAATACCTCACACATCGAGCGCGCGATCATTTCAAAGAGATAAGAAGTGTTTTTGATTTTGTTTATCTATTTTAATAAATATAATAGTTCTTTTTTTTTTCCTTATGTTAATACTCTTCATCGTCTCTCCGCATCCTCTCATCATTTCCCATAAAGACAAAATCAAACAAAAGACCAATGCAAGAATTGTTCCACAAGCGATCGCTGCAGCAACGTAGTTATAAAGAAGGGGATGCGCTAACAAGATGTTGGGCCATAGAACAAGGCCAGCACACACAACACGAACAAATAGACAGTCCACAAACAGAACCAAATTGTGTACATACGCATTTATGTGCGGCCAGTATAATAATGTTTAAAGATAGGGATAGTATGGAATATCAAACGATGCCGGTATATGAGAGCGTTTTTCACAATATTGTGTAGTGGCTATCTGTGGGATATGTTGGTGCACGCGGGGATATAATCCTAAAGGGCGCACACATAATGGCGATTACGTCCATCGTTAAAAAAGAGTGTTTGTGGTATGTTGCAGCACGGATCTTAAATGGACTTTCTTTACAAATTGTATGAGAGATGCGCTTTTGATCGGGGGAGGTGATAAAAGTTATTGGTTATAAGAGAAAGTCGATGACATTAACACCACGTAATAAAATCGATTGATGCGGTGATAAAGAGTTGGAAAGTCCTTTCAAATTGACTAAATATTTAGTTTTAAATTTATTTTGAAAAGGGCTTCCGACACAACATAATTTTAAATCCACCAAAAAAAAAGGATATTTTTAAGAAATTGGCTACTAAAGGAAGCGTGAGGAAATGTCACCGCAATTTGAATTATGAATTGTTTTGCTTATTAAAAATCATTATTAAAATTGTTCATGTTAAACCGATTTTAATTTTTAAAACAATGTTGAAAAAAAATATTTTAAAAATATAATATAAAAATATTTTTTATCTATTTATGCATAAATAAAACAAACATACATAAGAAGCATACCAACGAATTACATAAAAAATTCCTCTATATTATGGGTTCTAAAGCGGTCTTGTACAATTTGTTACTTCTTACAAAAATCTTCTCTCTTTTCGGGCGGAATTTTTACGACATTTTAAACAGTTTTCTGGTATTTCGTTTAGCTTTTCTTCGCCATGTCCTCAACATATTATCTTCAGCTCTTTAACAGAGATAATTTATTAAACATTCAAGCATTTTGAGCAACAACAAAAAATGCAGTCAGTAGGTATATAAAAATACAAAGGGCAGAATTATTTATCACTGTGTATATAGCAAAAGAGAGCAAAAGAGACAGTGAAAAAATTATAAAAAACACGCTGAATGACGACTTTAACATACATTTTCTGATCGCTATAAAAAAAAAAATTTGTTAATTTTTAATTTGATGCAAACGCTAATTATTAAGTTACTTGATGCACGTGCTCTTTCCAACGTATAAGTGCAAGCATTTATTTGTGTCATGTCAGTTGAAGAGCGCACACGACAAATAGTTAGTCGCATGCATGTCAAGTGTTGCGTTAAAAACTGTAAAATTCAAACGATGACAATGAAATAGCAACCAAGGCTAAATTCATTGAGAGGATTTGCGTCTTCAAGCTGTTAAAGCCAATTGTCATTTGGACAGCGTAAACGCATTAAAGGAACCGAATTGGTTTTGACACCCTTATCGAATTAGAACTTCCCTGCGCCAACGGGGGGCTGTTTTAATAGTTTGCCACTTTTGTTAAGTTGCGTATGGGTGTGTTGTTTATTTTAAGCCGACAATATCTCAAAATACACAAGAACGAGTATTTTATGTATTTTATGTATTTTAATTGTGTTCGATTTGATGTGTATAAAAATAGAATACTAAAACACTGCATGATTCCTTTCTTATGCGGCACCTTGACGAATGATTGTTCTAATGCCTATATCAAAATTATGTGGCCATTAAATGTGTTTTAGCATTTTAAGATATATTTTTAAAGTTAAACCATTTAATTTAACAGCCAAAATTTTTTTTTTTTCAAATAAATTTTACACACTTGAAAATTAAATTTTTCAAAATTCAAATGCCTATTACAATTCTCCCTGCCTATTAGATTTTATATTACAGACAACTAATGCTCAATTAATTACAGCAAACATAAGTATTTGTTTGACACTTGTACAATTATTTAAGGAACATGACAAATTGTGTTTGCATTAAATGCTTCGGAGCACTCAATTCTTTTGGGTTATAATTATATTTGGATGCATTTGAATTTTTAACTTCACTATTCATCAATTTACCAAATTTCTATAGTATTTGGATTTAAAATGACTATTTGTGCTAGAAGTTACCCACTTAAGTATATTTCAAAAGTGATTTTAAATTTCAGAGTTTGTCGCTTTCTTGCCCATTGAAGTTTTTTATTTAATTTGAGTGAAATAGAGCAAATATGTTGGAATAATGTTAGGAAATGTTATTTAATTCAATAATTCTTTAATTACTTATTAGAATTACTGAATTGAAGAATATTTTTAAAGTGTTTAAGAGTTCGTCGCCTATTTATCTCGTTGATGTCTTTCATATATTTTGTAAAAAGTAATTTGAAATCTTTTCCACAACTGAAATGCCATATTGAATTAATAAAAAAAATCAGTTTTAAACTAATTTGTAACCTACATTGTGGTTTTGAAAAACCAACAATCTTCATCATCCTCATTTAACACATAAACAAATAATGGTTTGCCCTAATGACTAAAGAATTGAATTTTATGTTTGAGCATAATTTATCTTTAACCCGAAAATATCATTTCATTTAAACAACCACAATAAAACAATAAACTCGCAGTAATAATTCCACCAAAGCGTACACAAGCATCTCATTTAACATGAAGAAGGAATTTGTATGCCAATCATTTGAGCTTTATTCTAACCCACGATATATGTTTATGGATGCTAATAATTATAATTTGTGTATGCGGCACGTCATTGTATTGTCTGGAATAGAAGTGAGTAACAGGCCGGCAGTTTGAACCTTCTTTTTGCAACCGCAGTCGCGTTACAACAAACTTTTGATGTTCCGACGAGAACTGGTTTTGCGCAAGGTGTGCTAATTGACTGCGAGAGGTTCAAATAAATAACTACTTTGTATTATGTAGTTTAAACTTAAAATTCGTCTAAACTAATCAATCTTCGTTTATCTTCGACTTTAAATCCCAAAAATTTCACAGAACAAGGAGACGGACTTAAATGGCCATAAAAAATGGATTCAAAATAATAAGAAAATCATTTCAAAATACAAATCAATGCTTTCCCCCAATAAGTATTTTAATACAAGCAGTTAGGACCTCTCATGTACAGTACAGACATGCAGTAAAATTCTATTAAGTCAATTGAAGGCTACTGTATTATGGTGAAATTGGGAAGCTGCGGGAGGAATTCATTTTGACAATAACTACTCAACCAAGGTCGTAATGTGTAGTTCATCTGACTAAATGACGGTGTCCATGCTGTACCACTCCCCTCACAGCCTAATTTTATGTACAGCAACAGTTTATGAAACAATCATTTGTGAACAGCAAAATGGTGCAATAAAACGATATATCCATGAAAATAAATCATTTGACTCTTCTTTGCGTTGAAATTTAAAGTTTTTATTATTTTATGCATTTATGACCTTGTTTATTATATGCCGTAGTGCTTTGAAGATTTTTGTTGCACCAAACTTCTGGTCGGTTTCGTTGCACTTTGTGCATTGGCATTGTCGCATTCACAAATTTTGCTACTTTTGCACAATTGCGTTTATTAACTATAGCAGAATACTGTGTCTAATGAGATGGCCTCCAATTTATCATAGTTCAGTGAAATCATTTCCCGGAAAAATAATGAAATGGTGTTAAACGGATGCAATTTTGTTATTGAATGCACAAATCCCGAAATATTTTGAATTGATTTTATTTTTAAAACAGGAAATAGTTTCGTGCTCCTTAAATCGTTTGGCCAGTTAGATTTAATCTACTAAATTTATTGTAAATTTTAAATCAAATTAAAACATTAGGGACATGAAATTATTTGTTAAACATTTCAAGGTCACAAAATATATCCTTCAAGGTTTAAGACAGAGTTTTCGTAAAGTGATGTTAAACCATAAGTTTTAAAGACCTAACGAGTCCAAAGAAAGTTAATTAAAGTCAGAAAGTTTCATGTTTAAAGGTCAAAATTTTTTTTATTTGTCATTAAACTCAATAAATGAATTTTGGTGCAATTTTTCCGTTTAATGATATTTACTTTGTGATTTTAACTTGCTTTATTAAATAAATGGCTTAATATCCTAATTATTTATGTTTATGAAATCCAATTTAACTAACGGTATAATGTACGGAAGCTAAATTAAAAGTTGCACAAATGCAATATGTAAATTTGAAGCCCTAAAGCAACATAGTATTGCATTTACAATTTGTTATAACAAAACTCAAAATATTGTTACCTATATTACATGCATGTATATTCACATTTTAAAATGAATTAACATGACACGGGAAGCGACTATGCGGGATGCACGGGATATATGTGCACTAAAGCCATATAAAAACCATGTCGATGGACGATGGAAAACCTGAAAGGCGCGCAAACGCGCACAAGACGCACAGATTTTACAAGACTGCTGCAGTGCGCACAACAAAACGGATAGAACAACACATTTAATGCGGTGAAAAGAATGGAAAGAATAAAAAACCAAATCAACCTTTGAATGGATGCACTTGTTAGTGTAACGTTTATCATTTTGTTACTGTGTGTTGTTTTGTGAACGAACATACATGCGTGAAATGTGCATGTGCGGGGAGCCGCACCAGATCCGATCAGATACCATCCGGGGATCCAGTGATCAGCACCGAAGAAGCACCTCAACAAGAAATTTTCTTCATTCTAAGCCAATGGATGTTATGGCCGGATTGCACATTTATGCGTTATAAATTTCTATACTTACAGCACGATATGCTGCACAAATTCTATAATATGCACTCAATATTTCGATATATTCCTATCATATATGCGCGCCTTCTGTTCGTTTTCTCCACCGATTGTCTTATATTTATTTGTAATATTTTTACAGACAAGACTCTGGGAAATAGAAAGGAGATGAGATGAGAGAAACCGCGGCTCAATACGCGTGTGTAGTTTTATAATGTATGTATGCTTCTAACTAAGTATATATGCACAATGAAAAAAAGAAAAGAAGTAACTCCAATAAGAAAACCAAAAAAAAAAAACGAGAAAGAAAAAAAATTATTAACTTTGAGAAAAATTCAATCTCTCCCACTTTTGTTCTTCTCGATCTCGTTTTCTCCGCACGGCGTGTAAAAAACAGTTCAGTGCGCTAACACGAATGTGAAGGTCAATAATATATGATCAAAAAGATGCACAAGGCAAGCACATATAATACACAAATCCCAAACATCATTTGGATTTTATGTCTTCGCCATATTATAGTAACTAGCCTTAATGTATTTTGGGGCTTCCTTAAATTCCTGCTACAACCTGTGTCCGCATACGGGAAACGCTATATCGTGGCATATAATGTGGGAACAGACTGCACCCACGCTAAGTCGCAAGAATCTTAAATTTCCTTTTGCAACCCCCGCATAAAAACATATGCAGGAAGTACCATGCAATAAACTCCATCCAGCTGATATTCTTGCGAAGTTAAATTCATTATAATTAATGGAAATAAAAAATAAGTAAGCACGCAGTATTAAAGGAAGCTAATAAGAAAATATTGACTTTTGAATTAATCTTGATTATTTAATTTTTAATGTTTAAAAATGAGCAATGTTTTGAACTTTGAAGACCTTCAAATTTTTAAATATTGACCTTGAAAACATTTTATAACAAAAGGACTTTCTTTTAAAAATCAATTTTATTTTTATAATGATAGTTTCATCCAAAAAAAATGTTTCGGTTTTGCATCTCCTCATACAGTTAAGTAGTCTGTGACTTAAATATCCACCAAAAGCCATGAGACAAAACATTTAAACAAAAGGCAAAAGTTTGATCTCAACGCGCAGTCGCAATACAATCACTCATTGGGATCCTGCGCTACATGCGCAATGCGCTTCACCATACGAAAAAAAAACTGACTCGGCTACAGCATTCGCACCGAATATGCCATGGCTGGACCACACAAGCACAGGCACGCGTTCGCGATCGAGCTGCCATCCTCCGCGTGCTTTATAACAAAAAAGCCATCGCGCGCATACACTTCGTGTGCATACATACACGTTCGAGAGATATTCAATCGCGTCTCCCTAAATGTGTGAGCTTTAACAAGCATTCAAGCACATATTATTATTATTATAGTTATATGCACGTATAACATCTTCTATCTATATGGCCGTTTTGTTTGATCCCTCATTGCCGTTGCTTCTACGCTTGTGCGCTTGTCTTATCTTCACAGCGCACATATATGTACACCTCTGACGATGGCATGGGTATGCCTCTTCTTCACCCGTGAGAACTGAACATCGTTTATACATCAAAATACCTATATTAATATATGGTATCTTTTCGAGACCGCGCGGATACCCCCGAAGAGTAAGAGGCAACAAAAACGGCACTGCTGCGCCTGAAACATGCATACAGCATCCATGCGATATAATGTATAACACACATACCACATTTATCAGAATGAGCCGCAAAAGAAGAAGCACAAAACAAAAAGAAACGAACACGGGGGGAAAAAAAATGGGTAAAAGAAAACAATAAAAAACACCTCCTTCATGTTAAATTGAAAATAAAATATTCCCAATTTGCTTTTAAACGATGTTGTTGATGGGACCCCACACGAGATGGCACGCGCATCTCTGGTGTGGTCCCTCTTTAACGTATAAGACCGCGCTACCATATCCTCCCCAACTTTACGGATGGGAATTATAAAAGAATCGATCATTTGTACACGCATACAAATGCATACACACGTGATAGTTGTCTCTTATTGTGTGAGGTGAGCGCCGCGTCGCGATCAGCACCTGTACGAACTACGACTGTAAGTGGTGCTGCGTTAGTGCTAAGCAGTTGAGTGTTTTTAAAAGCTTTGAGTGTATTGGATTTTGAGTGATTTACGCTGTCGAGGTAACATTTCTATTATTTATAATTGTATGTAGTTGATAAGATCATTTCAACAAAAATGTTGTTAAATAAAAATTGGAATTTAATTCTGTAATTAATTTAATGGAGTAAAAATGAAAAATGAAAAATGTTAATAATTGAAAGAAAGGGCTTAAAAATTGTCTTGAAAATTAGCCCAGCTAAATTTTTATTTGAAGTTTGACGGTGCAGAAAAAAACATCTCTAAAACATCCTTAAAATTCCCTTAGAAATCGAAGATATTCATATCCAATTTTAGAAATTGTGGGATCGTATAGACATTATCAATGATGCGATATACATTCACCAAAAGTCAAAGTTGAATAAAACATTTTTAAGGTGAAAGTTTTTATTTTTAAACCAATCTATTTATGTATGTTTTCGTCTAAACTAGAATCTAAATAAAATCTGAAAACTTAATCCCAAATGCTTTTTAAACAAACAAAATTTTTGTTAAAAACAAATCATTGGCCGATAAAAGGAGAATGTTCTAATACGTGTAATAAAATCAAAGAATTTTTACAATTTCTCGCACCCTCCACATAATATTGAAATCATTTACATCTTCCCCATTCTTCCCATTATAAAACCGCGGAATTGCTAATGCTACGCGGCGCTTCGACTTGTTAAGAAGCTATACAGTCCGCTACGTACCATCCATATAACTTTATATACGGTCGCAGGTTATTCTTAAAGTTTAAACAACAGCTAATGAGTGGTAGTTAGTGAGGTGGTGAGCGATGAGAATGTTGATTGGCGATTTGGCGGTGCAGATTGTAGTCGCGACCACCCACGATTGTTTCCTCGATTCTCTCATTTTGTGCAGTTTGTGTATGTATATCGAAATGGAATTTCAGTAAGTATTTACGATTATATTGTGTTTTTTTTATTTCATTGATTTGTCGGCTTATTTTGTTCGCACATTTGTTAAGATTGCCATTAGATGAGGGAAATATTAATTAAGGGGGATGGAAAATAGAACGATTAACTGCTATGATTTAAGGCGTTTTGTAAATTAACTATTTTACATTGCGAATAATTTGAATTATTTGTATAATAGGTTGAAGTATACCTTAAAAAGTTGTAATTGAAATTATCGTCCTTTATCTCTTTTAAATTATGTAAGAAATTCATAAACTTGAAAGAACTATGTATTTTAATGGAGATGAAAAATAAAAGCATTTAAAAATGCATGCTTATATAGATTCCGTTGTAGATATAAATTATAAATATGTATCATAAATCTCGTAAGTCATAACTTCATTTACATAATTTTTTTAAATAATAAAATTAACAGCAACAACTAAGTTCGTATCAGACTACCTAACATCGGTAAATATCTACACTGTAAAGTCTGTATGGAAATTGGAGTCACAACTCACAATATAATTTTACAGGGGAAATGAAATTTTAAATTTTACCCCGCTCTATTTTTACCGTTCATAATTAATATTTTAAATTGATCAATTACCTGATGAATGCGCACCCTGCTGAGTTTTCACCAAAACTGTCCCCAAACTCACACTTACGCAATCCATAATTTGCAACATTTTCTAGATAAGAGTTTTCCCTTATTTTACAACAGTTTTTCTTCAAATTATCGTTAAATTTACATTACTTAACATATTGAACAAGATTTAAACAAAAAAAAGCAATTAATTACTATAAATATTGATAACCAATGTAAAAAATCCACACTCACTAATACACAGAGCAAGAGTCCTATTTTCAGATTCTTCTTTATTTACACGATAAAAACGCATTATGACTTTAAAAAAATCGCGAAATTCACTCTTAAACACTTTCTTACTACAACGATTACAATTTTTTAAAGAAATTTACACTTTTAAACAGAAAATTTAAATTTAAACATCGCACGCACAAAATTTTACGCACTTTCACTGTGACCGACGCGCTAGGACTAAAGTTGAATGCCCCTCTCCAAATTCTAATTACCGAAATATTTTACATGAATGAACATTCCATGCGAATTTGAATAATAACTAGGTGGGGAAGTGCGTTAAATAAATACACCTAATTTTTCTGTGTGGGTCATTAACCCCATCCCATTCCAACAAAATAGTTTGTACGTTATATGAAGAATTAAAAAAAATAGTATTTAAGTCTTTAGTTTTTATTAAGGAGTTATGAACAAATTTAAAAACCTAATTAATTATTGTTAAAAATAATTTGGTAAAATGTTGATAAAATCAATTGGATTGAGCTTGCTTCTAAACTTAATGAATAAAGCATAAAATCTTAATGGGGTGACATAAAGGTATTTAATTTAACAATTAGGTAAATGTATTTAATTCAAAATACTACGCATTTATGTAAATGTGGCCCTAATAAAAAAATTCTAAAGCCCTAATAGTTGTACATAAATTTTGAAACATATATGTTGTGCCCTATATAAACTGAATTTAATCTCGCAACACACTATTAAATTAAATATATATTTTTAACAATTTTATAAATACAAAATTAATCTAACAAATTACCTTGACAAATTGATATGAATTGATTGTGTGTCTGGAACAGACTGACAGACAGATGGGACAACATCAACAGTTCTGTGCATTTAGACAAATGGAAAATTGTTTATAAAATACATAACATATATTGTGAACAAAAGAGTAAGCATTGTAACATTAAACAATTTAAAGCAGGCTCAATTTGAATGAACAAACTTTTTTTTTTAAATAAATAATATTTAATAGTTATTGTGAGCAATGAATAAATTGAGCATTGTCTTTTTTAATTTGTTTATAAAGTGCATTATTTTGCGAGAGGCACATGTCGTTTTGAATTTTAAAATACAATCATCGTTTTATTTATTAATTAATATTTTTAACAAAACAATTTCAAAAGTTGAACCATTTTTCTAGTGCTAATTTTTTTAATTTTATTTTTTTAAACGTTTGAAATATATTCATAATTTGGCACTATTGTGTTTAATTAAATAGTTTCCTTAAATTGCATTCAATAACATTGATATAAATACATAATAATAGATAGTTGTTTTAAAATGATTAGAAATATAATTCTAACGGTTAATTTAATTGAAATCCCGCACCAATCATACGCGTACACACACTCGCCGTTCTTTTATATTTATCTCACTGCAGTTAATAATTTGTCCCTAGTAAATACGTGTGTTAATTTTTGTTTAAATAATAACGAAAAACTTGAACTAATTAGTCATCCCATTCGTTGTCATTTTCCGAATCTGACTCACTGTCCGACGATCGCATTACACGCCCACGATCCTGCAATGCCCGCCTCAATGCATCAGCAAGAGCATCCGTGTAAGCTCCACTACTCGCCCTATCGTCACCACCTTCTCTAGTTGAGGCTCGTCGCAACTCAACTCCCTGCCTAATTTCAGACAGCAAATCACCTCTAGAATCACTTCCTCCAACAATAGGGGCCGGAGCTGATGATGGCTCAACATGCTATGAAGTAAAAACAATAAATTAATTAAAATGTATTAAAAAATATAAATGTTTAAACCAACCTTAAGTGCTTTCCCTTTACGAATACTTTCCATCAATTCATTTCTTGTGTCACCTGCACCACCAGATGAAGCCGCTGGCGGTGGTGCACGATTAACAACAGCTGGCGAATCACCACCCATCATCATTGGCGGCGGTGGTGGTGCACTTGACTCTAATGCAGGCGGCGGAGGCGGAGGTGGTGGTGGTGGTGGAGCCTGCAGACGCAAATGATTAATTTTCGTATCCAAATATGACAAAACAAAACAAAAGCAAATAATTAAAGAAAATGCCACTAGAACAAACATTAAATGCAGCTGATTTATAAAACAAAAGCCCGCGAAACAAATCAAAACAAATAGAATTAATGGTGAACAAAGTAAAATTATTTTTACCGCTCCATTCTCTGTGGTTGTTACTGGTGGAGGTCGACCGGGTGGTGGGCCGCGTGTCGGTAACGTCACTGGGGGAACAACCACTTTTTTCGATGGTGGCTGACGGACACCGGGCGGTGGTGGTGGCGGCGGTGCTGTGCGTTGTGCACCGTTTGTGTGACGCGACGGCACCGGTGGGGGTGCGGGAGCTGAAGGCGTTGTCGGTTTGTCAGTGGTTTCTTGTTTGACGGTGTCCAACACGTGATTCGTTTGGATGAAGTCATAGATGAAGGCGCGTGTATCACGATCGTTGAGTTGCTGGTCGGAGACGCCTGCCTTCTTGAGGAACGAATTCAAATTTTCGACATCGTCACCGTTCAGGTCGAAACCTTTCTGCTCGGTCCAGCCGACATGGGTGACATGTTTGAAATTCGTGGGCATACTGATGTCTGCTTTGGTGATTTTGCGGGCGCCACGCTTCTTCGGTTTGGATGTTGTGGGTATGGACGGCAGCGGAGTTGTTTGGGGGAACGCCTGGAGTGCTGTAATAAAATTGTTTTATTTATTTGTCATTGCATATTCTAACTGAAGAGTATTAAAATGTTTGTTTTTATAAATATTGTTAATTATAAAAATGATGGGCTGGTTTCCGCTCTATATATAAAGAGTACGGAAGTAAACAATTGGCTTTAACATGGTGTCCGATTCGGATTGTTAATTATCACTTGTTTTACTTAGCTGAATTCGCATTATTTATTTGAATTTAATTGGATGGAAATGATAAGAAAAGTCATTTGGGTAAATTTTCTTTAAAAAAAATTGACCTTTAAAAACATGTTCTTCATTAAGTTACAAATTAAATTTTATTACAAAATTTAAGCCAATTTTTCATTATGAACGAACATTTTGATTGACCTACCCAAACTATTTTAAAATTCCACATTTAAACTCCCAACCCAACGGACACACTGTAAATTTAAATAAAAACAATAACGCAGAGTGATGATGAAATTTAATCTCGCTGAACAATTTTATGTTTTTTGCATAATCATTTTCTCTCAAGGTCAGTCAAGTGATATCAAATTATATCTAGAAATGTACCAACTCAGACCTATTTTTATTTCCCTATTGCGTTGCTTTGTTGCCAAACACTACGCAGCACAAAAATAATTTAAACTTTAAAGTCAAATAGCTAGAATAAAAGGTCAAAAGGAGTGCGAAATTCACTCCAGATGTACTGAAGATTACACGTCTTATTGTAACAACCGAAGATGCACTAACAATAATAATTTCAAAAGCCGTAAAATGAATTCAAAATTTATATTTACCGTTTTAATAACAATTTGAACGTGCGTTCGTTAATTTTCCATCATTCTCTTTTAACTGTTATAATATGGAAGTCTACGACTTCAAGTAGAATATGGGAAAGGGAAGTAGAAGCAAGTGTAAAAAAAGAGTAATTCACGCATTCATTGAAAAATGGGCGATAATTGCCACTTTTGTAGAAACAATTTGAATTACATACACTTGTATGTGGCGATACAAAGTTGCAATACAAAACAAAACATCTGTCGAATGGGAGAACACGCCATGTGTGTGATTTTAAGCAAATTAGGTGATGGATTGGGCCCCATAATCGATTTTAAATTACATTTCTTGTGATATTTTTGGGTCAAGAATCAAGATGAACGACTATTTGAATAAAGCTCCCAAATTACCCATCCATAACAACAACAATTAATATGTTAAAGCTTACCATTAATTTTCGCTGTATGCGGATTATTTCGAAGAACCACTGTGTTTTCTTCGGGATCATTGTTGCTGTTTGATGATCGTGCACTTGCTGATGATACATCTGGTACAGGTGGTGGCCCTGCCCGACTTTTGCGTTCTAAAACAAACAAATATGCATGTTTAATAAAAGAAATTAATTTCAAATAGGTAAAGTCTAAAATTTACTATAAAAGAGATAACGTATCGAGTAAAGTCTTACAAAAAATATGTTATCAACATTAACACGTACCGTCAATAAGTACATTAAATCCACAAAGATAAAAAATAAACCACAAAAATTAATATTTAAGATAATAGGTCAGCCATAAATAATTTACCTTGACGCCTTCGTGTTCTTTTTGTCACCGTTGACATGGCCGTCTCTGAAAAAGCCAACGCCTCATCTCCCGAGGCAAAATTTAACGCCACCAAACAGTCTTTACCCTCAAAATCGATTAGGTAATCGCGCGATCGTTTGATATTTATTTGATCGTAAATCTCTTCCTCCCACACAAGTTCACTTTTGAGCAGACAAAAAACTCGAATGAAATACGATTTCTTATTATTGTCCCGCACAAAGCATGCAACTCCGGTGCTGCGTTTGACCCAATGTGAATGTGCTGGAGGTTCGGTTGTGTACAGCTGGATAACTCCAGTGGACATTGTCTATTTTAGAAATTTTAAATATTTAATTTAAACAAATTGGTTCAAATGCTGGTGCAAATATTTTACCTGACACCGTGGTCCCAGCAAATCAAAGACAAGCTTATTTTCTTCAGTGGTCAACATTGTGCTGGACTTGTTGATCCGCTGACGATCTTGAGCACTTGGTTGCTTCATTGTTGTCGTCTTTATTTAGTATTTAATCTATTCAAAAATAAAAATTGGAAACACTTGAGAAAGTTGCAACACTGACAATACGAAACCTCTGTATGGAGGAGGGTGGTGCAGTTACACGCGCATCACTGCATGAATCATTCAACGATTTTTTTTATATTATGTTTTCCGTTTGCATTCACACGCAATTATAATATTCAATATTAATTGTATTCAAATGGAACGTTTAATTTTAATTACAATACAATTAAGCAGTTTTCATTTTAACTGAAGTAACAATTTAAAGTTTCCATCGAACTTTTCGTGACTTATAATTTTTCACACAATTATCTTATCTCCGCGCACCACATCAAATTACCTGCAGGATCGAATGCTTCTTATCACTTGCCACTTTTATCGATAATTAGCAAAACATTTTTATCAATTACTAGACTGCCGTGAACACTGTGCACAAACAACTTAACTTCTAAGAACACAATTATTTTGCACAAAATGTGTACGGTGCTATGAAATTTTAAGTGCTACAGTTCAGCCGAGTCAGTCCATAATCATTTGCACTCGCCCAAAGATTTGGCTGTCAATTTGAAGATGGCATGTAATTTCGAAGTTTCCCCAACTTTTTCGAATGTTGTTTATGAGGGCACATATATATAAATTACGAAATATATATATATATATGTATATCTTTATAGGGTGGATAAACGATTAAAAGCGAATTATTTATTTTATAAAATTTCTTCGCCAAAGAAGAAATAAAATAAGGACATTAAAATATAACTAATTTACAAAACACATGTATGTTTTACAATCTGAGTTCCTTTCCAACTTCTAAAGTCCACAGAATTGAAGTAGAGACCTCTGAAAAATCTGCAATACAAAATACAAAAATATAAAATTGAACAAATATTTAAAGCAATAAATAAATTTTGATTTTCCATATTTTTCATTCAATAATAATAATAATAATAATAAGCAAATACATAATTTTTTAAATATATATATCGTATCTTTGTATATATATTTTAATTTTTATTATTTTGTATTCATCAATCACGTTGTTTTTTTTATATTTTTTTTATTTGTTTACTTTTTCATATAAGCGCAAAAATTGAATATTTTGTTATCAATTGCTTGTTTTCTTTAATTTGAAGATGTCTAGGTATAATAATTTATTTAAAAATTTGAAAATAAATATCTACTTAAAACATAAAGCAGCTACAGTACTAATCACTTACAACTTCAATATTGTTTAATCACTTTCACGCTATACAATATAATAATTATAATATGCGTCAGGAAAAAGAAGATCAACCATTTTTTTGTTAATAATAATTACTATTTTTTTGAACTATATAATGGCATAACGAGGTAAACGATTTCATATTGAATTCAATTGCTTTTGTTATTACACGTTATACATTTTTTTTATATTCACAACATCAGGGTTTTTTTTAGTTTTAATTTTTTTTTCCATACAATAAATAACAGTTTTGTGTTATAAGTTATATAATTTGTTTGAAACATTTAGAAAAATTGGGTGCAGCCTAAAAATGTTGTGTTGTTTTTTTTTTGTACTCAGTCATTAATATTTTGTTTTAAATAACGTTGTTAATTTCTTTTGTGAATTTCGGTAAAATTATTTGTTTACATTTAGTATTCGATTTGACAGTTAAATTCTTCAATATTGTATTTTATATATTTTAATATTTTCTTTAAAATAACTATTTCTCTCTAATAGGTTGCTGATTGATTTCATATTTTGTAATATTCTTTGCTTATTTGTTTAAAAAAAGCCAAGACATTTATAAATTGTTATTAAATTCCAAATTGCTTTGTAATTTTGTTTTTTTAACGCAATAGCTATCGATTGATTTAATACCTAATTCTTTTTTTACTTGATGTTTTAATTATGTAATTTTCAATATTAATTGTACATTTATGTGTATGCATAGGTATATTTGTTAAGTTTAATAAATTAACCTCATCCTAAAGCGGCGATAAAACAGCATTTATGTTTTATCTGGTTGTAACTTGCACACGAATTAGATATATTTTGTTATAATAATTAATTAGATGTTGTTTTCTACCTAACAACTAAAAAACAAATTGTCAATAAAATTTGTTAGTTCTAATTTTTTTACACATTAATAATATATTGGAGACTTCTAATACAATTTTATATTCTAATAAAATATATTTTATATAATTATGAGATGGAAATCATTTCACTTACGTACAGTTTGATTCAGCGTATCCGGTTCGGTATTTTCTTCAATTATATTTGTTCGATGTATTATTTATGTATATTATTTTTTAATTCAATTAAAATTTTCATATTCTAAAATATCTATTAAGTTCAGTGCATAACGTTTGATTATGTTCGTTTTCATTGTTTAAAAGAACCTACCTATCTAAACAGTTTTATGTAATTTTTTTTTTCAAAATAAATAACTGTTTCTTTTAAATATTTTGAATAGTTAATTGACGGGAAGACACAAATACACTTAGTTTTAAGTATATTTCCGCGAAAACTTTTAGTTTATATTGTTTTTAATTTTACTTCAAAGGAAGGTTTTAAAATTATTCAAAAACTGTTATTTACAATGAATTTGTTTTGTAAAATTGGTTTGAGGATTTCATTTGGCGCAATTTATGTATTAAACATTTATAAAATAGACTAACTATGTTATGGCAGAAAATGTAAACTGGATTAAAAATAGCTGAAGGAAAACAATTTTGATCTTGGAAAGTTGTTCACATTTTAAAAGCAGTGTCTAAAGAATTTAAAGGACATTAAAAAAAAATTTATTTGATTTTGTTGAGTAAATAATAAATGCCTTTTAAATTTGTGACAATAATCATGGAAAATTGAAGTGATTCCGAGCCAATTGCGAAATCTATATTGCTTTAATAATTAAACGTTATGCACTTTCGCCATTCACAATTGTTGCTTGATGGTTCAATCACAATAATTAAAACAGTTGTCTACTACATCATGTTGATTTGTTTTCAATTGCTTTTTTACTTGTTGTATAATAAATAATTAATTAATTATGATTTGCAAATTTCTTCGTTCATTGAAATATTAAAAAAATATAATTTGTTATTCTACTTATGCAAACGCGCTGACTCTAATATACACAACATTTTAAAAATCAAATGCATTCTTTATTCAATAATTGCGGTAAAGTAATGCTATTTTTAAGGTAAATTTTGTTCCTTTTTTTTAGTTGCAATTTCAATCTGCGTTTATTTGGAGTGTTTTTGTTTTGTCTCGACAATGTTGTTATTTTAAATATTTATTCATCAAATTTGCTGTTTTATTTGTCACTCAATAATATTTTTTAAATTTTATGCTTATAATTTGTTATTCTACTTTATGTGTTTTTTTTTCATAAATATTCTATTAGTATTTAGCATTAAATATACTTCTTTTTCATTAAAATATTATTATGCATTAATAAATGCGTTTATTTTGGGTTTTTCAATTTTTAATTCTATAAATATTTTTATTTATATCCAATTATTGGTATTCTATAATGCGTAGAAAAATTTAAAAAATATACAAGGTTAAATGAAAAATAATTTAAATTATATAAAAAATGAGGAACCAAAAAAGGAAAAAGAAAATTTGAGCGATATTTTTATCTTCAAAATGTCAAAAATAAAAACAGTTGTTTATATTTATGTATGTAGTTTGGTGTGTAGAAAAGTAATTAATATAAAAACCGTTTTTTATGGCATAAAAATTGTATTAAACCTGTGTTTTTATGTGACCATTTCTTACATATTTTATGTTTTTTATCAAATAGAATAAATCAGTCCATTGTCATGATATAAAAATGTGTGTGTTTATAGTGTTTCTGCCTATTTCTTCTTTATTTTTGCAATCCATCAGCATTTAAATTGTTTTAAAATGAAAAGAGGCGCTGCTACACAACCCTATCTAAAATATTTTCTTTTCTTTGATCAATAATAAATAGCTTTACAGTAACGAATTGCCATGCTTTTCAAGCCGCTGATACAAAATTTATAAAACTGCATTAATTAAATACAAAAACTAAACATTTTATATTTGCATAACCCGGCTCAATACTACATAAAGGACGAATCAGATCATGGGTCTATTACAAAACTTAAATAATTTAAATGACGGATTGAGAAACATTACTTTCTGGGATGCAATAAAATTAAATTTCAAACGTAAAACTGTTTAGATACAATAAAATAAATAATAAGTTAAAAATTTTTGCCCCACAAAAAATAAAGAATTTCGCTCATGCTTATTTTTTAGCAGTTATTTTTTTGAAAACTACTTTTCTTTATACAGAAATTAAATATATTTCTTTCAATAATGTTAGATTCGTTTCTATATAAAAAATTGGCAAATTTTGGTTCTTAGTTTCATTTGTAATGAATGTAGTTCTGTTCTATGATTATATTTTGTTGTATTAAATTCGATAAATTTTTTGTATTGTTTTGAACGTTTTATAACTTAAGTACTTTTTGTTTTATTGCTATTTATCCACACAATATGTTCGAGAGAGTTTGCTCATTCTGTATTTATAGTGAATTAATTGTTGAAAGAAATTGAATGTTAATAAATTAAATTTAAAAAAAAAAAACTATTCCTAACTTTTAAACCAAAAAAATGTAACCGATAAATGTAAAATTTGTTTAAGAGTAAAAAAAAATCGTTCATCAGTCAATATGGTATTTGTATAAATAATAAATAGGACAATGAAATTTTAAACGTAATAAAAATTAACACATAGCACGTAGAAAAAGTAACTACATACGAATATGTATGCCATGTTGTTGAAATATTAATTGGAATTCTAAGATTTGTTTGTGTCAATAATTGTTAAATCTATCCACATTGCTCCAAATTAAGAAAGTGGCGTAACTTTTATTTTGCAATATGGACACTCTTCAACTACTTTAGCACAAACATCGCACAATGCATAATGATTGCAAGGTACTAATGTTACTGAGCGAGTGTTCTCCTCGCACTCCATGCATTTTGTGGCCGTTTTTGAGTATAATTCTTTCTCAACTTCTTCTAAGTCTGAGCGTAATTTTGTCTGAAATTTTCATTCATTAATACTATTCCTTTTTATATTGGATTAACAATAACACTCACTTGATATCCCTTTAATTGCTGAATGCTCAAGCCACGAATGTCTTGAGGAAGATTATTGATATCATAACGCCGCTCATATTGTTGCAACCTATTGACTGCCTCATCGCGTTGCTGCTCAATTACTGCATTCTGAGTAAAAAGTAGAACGTTGTTTATAACACATTTTCAAAACGAATAATAAAAATTCAACACTTACATCCCGTTTCAAGTCCTCAACTTGCAATTTCCATGGATCATTTTGTTTGTTTGAGGCATGCATCCATTGACTTTCTCCACCCCAATTGTTCTGCATCTGATTGTTTGAATTCTTGAATTCATCGCGCAATCTATTGATTTCATTCAAACCCCCCAGTGGTGACATTGAAAATGGTTTGTTGTGCGTCGTTAGACTATTTTCAAAAAAGCTATTATTCACAGACGAATTGTTACCAATATCATCGCGGAGGTCTGGCATTCTTTAAAGGAAAAATCACATTTATTAAAATTTACAAGAATAAACAATTTTAAATTGAACTCACCTGAGATCGGGACTGATCGAGAGAGTATTTGGTGATATCAAATGTGATGTATTATAAAAGAGATTATCGCAACCACCATTAAATGAATTATTGCTGCAAATTTTTGGAGCAGAATGACTGAACAACTCATTCATTGAAAATACATGATTTGTGTGGTTGGTTTTGGCAGCAGTAGGACTGAAATTGTTGAGCGTTGATCCGGGAATGTTTACAGGTGCTGAAGCGCCTTGAAGTAAACCTTTAGACATTTTAATTGAAATTGAAATAACAGTACACATGAATTTTGTTTTGATTTAAATAATTCTAAGGCTAGCTTTTTTTATTATTAAAAAACTAAGTTGATGTTTCACTTACCAGAAATACAATTTGACATTGGAGATCCAGGAATATTAACCGGAGCTGACGATAAACTGACACCACCTAGTGAATTTTCCAAGTGCCCTGCCATATCACGACGTGCTAACTCATCAAAAGAATTTGCTGTAATTGAAACAAATAAAAAAATAATTGAATATTTGATTTTAGTCCAAAAAAGGTTCTTAACAGTCAATCAAATTATTTTGAAGCTACCATGTATCTTAATTGTGCCGTGCATTTAAAAAAATATATAAGTAGCTTAATTTAAATCCTTAAAAACAATAACACACATATGTTAATATAAAACATTCACAATTAACTACTTAATCCATAACAAAATAATTGTATTTTAAATTTTCAGAACTACGATTAAATATTAAAGTTAAAACAAATTATAAAATAAAAAATACTTACACTGCCTATCACCTCCAACTTGTAACTTAAAGGACATATACAATTGATTCCTATGTTCTTGTTCTAACGGTCCCATTGGATGATCAATATCATTGGCAAGTATCTAAAAAATTTACACCCCATTCAGTTTTTGAAATATGTAATTGCAATTTATTGATTTTTTAAACAGGTTATAACGCAAGGAGAAGTAAATTCTTAATGTCAATTCAATCCTGCCATTTCCGATATCCCACCATATCAATTATATTACGAGAAAAGGGCAATCGAACCAATGATTGAACATTTAAACAAATATAATTACTTTAAATATTGCAAACAATTATAAAACCACCATCCCCATAAATCAACACTATAAATAAATAATAAAATAAAACGTTTGTAATTACTTTTCTGGTCACATCTTGACTGAAATTGTGAAACGGTGATAATCCAACTGGATGCACAGCCATTGCAGCAGCTGCAGTCATTGCAATTTGATGTTGTAATTGTGCGCCGGGCGCTTTTGAATGAGAATTATTTGAGCCGATGCTTGAGGATGTGCTAGCTGACTCACAACTTTCGCCTCCATAGTAATTATTGTTGCCATTTTGCAGAAAATTGTGCTATTATTTTGAATAGGGGGGTGTATTTTTAGGGGTTGGTTTTTGTTAATTGCAATGGGACGCGTTTTAATTTAACTATAATAGTAAAAAAAGACAAAAAAAATATAATTCTTACATTATTTTGTTCGGCTTTGTCCAAGAGTGCTGAAAACTCATTTGATAGCGTTTCGCCTTGGATGAGGTTTGCACCGTCAAAAAGTGAAGAACCACTATCAATCTCTGTCAAATCAAATGGGACGAAAATGGAAATCATGATTCAAAATGAAAAGTGTGTTCAGACCTATGTTTTGCTTTCGTTCCGCTATTACTTCACAATATTTCTTATTTAATGCCTAATTCACACGATCGACTATCAATACGCTTCTACACTATAACGTTTTATTAAAATGACTAGTTATAGAAAATTAAAAAAAGGAAAGTAATTTTAAAAGGGTTGCATAAGAAAACAATTTGCTAAATAAAATTAAAGCCAAAAGTACTAATTGATACACTTATAAAATAGCTGAACATTTAAGAATTCTATAAGACGCTAGTCTCTACTTTAACATGAATTTGAAAATAGAACAATTATGGTAAATAAACAATGCAAACAAAACAAAAGTGCAAATAAAAAATGTTGTGAGCTTTTTAAAGAAGTGAACACAAAAACAAGCCGTAGGTATTTTAGAAAGCATTTCCACTTACGTTCAACGTGTGCGAATGCACAAAACACACTTCTCGGACAATAGCCAGCCTGTTGCACATCATTGCACTTGGTGGATTTGTATATTTCCGGATGGAATTGTTGCTCCGTGCGAGTGTGACAATACTGACAATTGTCGCCCGACTCACAATTAGCCGGCTCGCCCCATTCCTCGCCATGCTTCACATTTGGACATGGTGTCGAGCTAAACAATATTTAAATTAATAATTTGTTGAAACAAACATTTATGCAAAATTCAAACACTCACCGATATTTAAATTTGCGTGGACTGCGACGTTTATCCTTGCTGTTATGATATTGTGGACATGCATATCCCTGACGACATAGACGTGGCGGTCGTTTGCACGGTTCTGTCTTGTAGTTACTAAGCACATAGTTAGTATCCTGCCACTTGGGATCCTCATTCATTAAATTGCGTTCTTTGTCCAACGCGTTGGGGCCATTCAAACATCCATCGGGGCCACCATTGTTTTCACCATTTTGTAGTGCTTCTAATTCCTTAATGTCATAGACTGGTGGACGTTGGTCACTTAATCCGTGTGCGAATGCACAATGCAAGCCATTCTTTGAGCAATAGCCACGTATATCAGTGTCATGGACACACATGCATGTCTTGTAATAGCGCAAGTGATAGCGACGCTCTGTGTCACCAGCGGTGCGATGTAAATATGGGCATCTAAAATGGAGATTGTGATTTTAATTAGAAGTGATTACAATTAATCTATTTGAAATAAAATTGTTGTAAGTTAGAATGAACAAGAAAAAGGATTAAACTTTTAAAAAAGCTTAAAAATTTCTCACAATATGGTGGAAGTCTACACAGAAATTGTTATGAGAACACTTAATAAAATTGGGATTAAATTTTCACCCACACAAAACAGATAAAAGACGTAGATTCAAAAATCAAAGACAATATTTTAATGATAGGAATTATACTAGAAGTTTGCTGACGTTCATGTACATTGTACGTGCGCCAGATGGAATAAATAATAAAATATTTTTGCAATCTGAATCTTAAATAAAAGCATCAAATTGTAACCTTTTAACCACAAAAAAAAATCCTAAAATTAATTTAAATTCGATAAGAATCCATAAAAATACAAATCATCATCATAAAAAGAAAGTGATTATCAAACATTTTTTATGGGCAATGCGGACCCGGCTGGCTGCTACACCATTGAACGTTTTGTAATGCTAATTTGGCATAAAAGTACGTCGTAGTTTCAACATGTTCTTAAAGGACACGAAAAAATAATAATACGACAAACACACGCATAGCATAATACATGTCATTGGCAAAGTTACAAGTGCGCGCGCATCAGCGAGTCCTTCCATTCAAAAGAAAATATCACAACAACACATAAAAGGTACAGTTAAATCAAGGATTATAATGCCACATATTTGTAATGGGGGAGGAATTGTATACGTGGGGGTGTTGAAATGTTCATGTGTCAATTTTAAAGCATTGTAATGTATTTTGGAAAAGAACATTTTATTAAATCATGTGGGAGTACATACAGTCTTGAGGCATAAACAATTAGATAAGTTTATTGCGTATTTGCTTGTAATTTGTGCTATAAATAGTTAAGAGTAAAGAGATTTGATTTATTCAATTACTTTAAAGGGCAAAACATAAATATATCATTCAAAGTTTCATATTATACCGCAGTTTCAATGAATAAATTAATTATTTCACTTAAAGGGGGAAACAGTTTGGTGTTAGGATCCTTAAATTAAACGAGAACATATATTTTTCAACTGCGTAGTTGTCAGCTCACTGATACTGTAATCGATTCTGGAATCGCTGTTACTTTTTATGATACACCTTTTTGAGTGTTAATTTTGGTAAACTTGAAAAGAATTCAGGATTCAATAACAGAAATATTCAATATGGAATATTTTATTGGTTTCAAATTGACTATTAGTGATAATAAGTCGTCTGACAATTTAAAATGTGTGTTTAAAAAAATTATAAAGGCTTCATTTGTATAAAATGGAATGATAAACAAAAAGGGAAGATAGGAGTCCACTTGACTTATGATCCACAAACTAGATGTCTGCAACATACTACATAATATAATATATAGAAGCAGACAGAGATAAACACAACTGGAATCATAATTCAAAGACATGAAAGTTATTTATTAAAAAATAGATAAACAAATCCTCCATCAGAATGCAATTCAGCACTCAATGTTTCTTTAATGACAAATTTTAATATAAACATCTTTTTAAATTGATGATTCAAGTAAATATAAAATAATCGTAATAAAGATAAACAAAGGGTTTTGCATAAACAACAATTAACACTATATATTAATTAATTATTTGTTGTTGATATTATCATAACAAAATAACTGGATAAAAAATTTATGGATATAATGTACTTCGTGGATCTTGTATAAATTAAAAAATACACTGCAAGGAAAGCGACGTTTAAATTTATTACGACTGATTTGGTGCAAGATAGAAAAATGCAATTGTGTAATTGGAAGTTGATTATCTTGCTTTCTTATATCTTTAACTTGACTTTGATAGAAATGATCTTGAAATCATAAAAATTCTCATCAATTGTTTATGAAAACTATAGGTTATGTACGTACGGATCAACAACAGTAACGTGTTTCTGTATGATTTTCAAAAAAATTGCGAACGGAAGAAACTATTACTCTAGTATGGTGGGAAAATAAAATCAAATAAAATGTAATATGTCGACATAACATTTAACATAAACAAATATTTAAATAAAAAATAATTATTGCATTAACAATAAATAAATATTTAATGTAATAATATTGCAACAAGAAGTTTTTCCATTTAAAAAAGAATAGTATAAAATTACCATACGTAATAGAAAAAGTGCGTGTAAACAGTAATACGATTATAAATTTCGATATTGAACACGCAAGTCCATTAACTCGATTATAAGACGTTCCACTGCTTCCCGTACATACAAACAAATTAGGCATTACATCTCGGCCAGTCTCATACCAAGTATACGGCATACAACACACAAAGAGCGCGCGTTATTATGTAAAGTGTAAACAAAAACAAACGCGGCCCGTTTTTGCATCAGGCTACATGAAGCCTGCTGTTACCATTATTATATTTTTTGCGTTCTCTTTTGGGGTGACATTTTGCGCAATCGCGCACGCACATTCCAACACATGGACACATGCACGCACACAATACAACTTAATAGTCAATCGCAATTCGCACCTACAGAGCGTATGCATGTGTGACGCGCGTTCAACCCACACAACCGACCCAATATTTTTGTTGTTTTCTTTCTCTATCCGTTTATTGCTCTAAAACGCAAATGCGTCAAATTTTCTTTGTTTGAAAAATTGTATGCAGAAAAAAAAAGACGAAGTGGAAAAATTCCATCCCTTATGGTTGGGGATTTTCCCCACAAATATGAGTCACTTGAATAATTTAAAATCACTGTAATATTGATGTACTTACTCATCCCCATCCGGACATATTCCAGTTGTCTCGTCATATTTGGTGCAATAATTGTCGGCACTGTAATTGAATGTTCCATCACGTTTGCGAACTGGACGACGTCGCCTCTGGTTCATGAAGTGCCAATTGAAGCACACAAATGGTCGATGTTGATTGCATTTGTGCTGCAAAAATGATTGACACTGCTCCACACGAAACTCCGTCAGGTATCTGATCATATGGAACAATGGAAATAACAAAATGACATATTAATTTATACGGCCAACATTGGGGAGTGAAACAATTGTGGGCTTAACAAAACTGCCTTTTTCACACTGTAACAATTTGGCGATTGTTGAATTTTTTTATGCACCACACACTGTCGTCCATGCAGACACTGATTGCTTAATTTAGGAAATATTTGCTTGGCTATTTACGTTTCGTTTTTTGGTATTTCAGGCTGTGTCGTCAATAATAACCGCAGGTTGGCAGCCATTTTCTCTATTTTTATTTTTTTCTTCATTTTTTATTACAATCCCTTTTTGGTGTAATAGTGTGTGTGTATTTAAATACGATTTATTTCTCGCGCATATTTTCTTATAATATGCGGGATTGATACATTTATGCGTAAAAAGGAATATGTAGGGTCGCAATTTAGTTGTGACCAACACGATCAAACGTCCAAATACAACTGTAGACTACACAAAGTTGTCTTCGAACCATTTCATCAAAGATTTCTTATCAGAACGAGCCGCCTACCGGGACTTTTTGTTACCATAAACCTTTTTTCATGTTCTTTTTTTGTTTTTTGTTTTTTTTTTCCACTTTTCTGATTATGTACAATACTTAGGCATTTTGGTCCATTTCGATTCTTTAACCCCTATTACAATATTACTTTTATTATACTTTAAAGGATAAACTTTCAAATCATGACAATAGAAACCTATGTTGAGATTTAAAGCTATTTTACTAATATCAAATTGGACGCTAAATTTGAATGGTTCTTGTTGAAGATGGTTTTCACTATTAAATTGAGAAATAAAATTTGTTTTACCTTTCAAAATCCGTAAATTCATTGTTTAGATCCATAATGCGATTCTTTCTGTTCCCTTTGGATTATGTAAAAAGGATTTCACAAGTCATTAGAAACTATTATTTCAGAGACTTGCGGCTTGCCCCGGACTTAAACAATGCGATGCGATACAACGCGACGCAATTCCTGCCTCAATCCAGAATATTATGCAGTTTTCACTTATTATAATGCACTACTTTCCCGAAAGTTAATGTTAAATTAATTAAATATTGCGATTATTTTAAATTACTGAACACTTTAATACCACGAAAACATTTGTTACCGATTTTCTAATTTGGTTGTTGCAACTTGCTGCTTGCATTCTTTCTACGCACTCAAAAATGATGAGCATTTCAAAGGAAAATAAAAACAAATTAAAAATAGTTCCGTAGTAATCCACAACGCGTCGTTGATGGCACCGTTGAGAAATTAAATCCACGTTTTTTTGCCAATAAAATGATCAAAACAAACTTTGACACAACTTCAATCGCTTGTAGACAGAAAAAAATTTAGATTATAAAATTTATTTTTATTTTTAATGTTTATCGTCCTTTAATACCAATTAATTTATTAAAAATGATTCGAACAATGAACCCCAAATATGTGGAGGTAAGTAAAATTAATTTACCTCAATAAGTGTAACTTACAATAATTATGTGTTACAGAAATTACTTGCTGCAGTTGTGCCCTTAGAAGCCGACAAAAAATTAATACAAGAAATAATATCCATTGGATTTAATGATAACTTACAAGTGGATAACTACACCCTACAAGATAGGATTTCTGCAGGAAGAGTTGCACTTTTAAGTAATCAATTTGTTAGCAGTGAACAAGCCGGCTTAAATGCTTTTCAAGTAAGTGTTCTCCCCCTCCACTTCCAATATATTTAATGCATACTATTTAATCCCTTCTACAGATATATTTACTAAACCAATGGGTTGAAGCAGTATTCAAAAATGGTCGCCTAATTGCCCCAGCCATTTTCAATCTTAATAAATTGCACAACATCATGACGACTAAACGATTTAAATATAAATGCGAGGATGGAAATATGTTGGCACTTATTTGCAGTTCCCTCGAAGCCAATGGAACGCGTGAGCAGGCGTTAAACTTTTTCGAGTACCTCCTAGACGATCAAGCCTTTCTTGTCAACACGTTTGAAGCCATCAGGACCACCTGGCCTTGGACGAATAAATCAAAGTATTACTTGTTGACGGTTATTTTTTCAAAGCGACCATTCACCTCATGGAACTTGGACAATCCAATGCAATTTTTGGCTGGAATAGCATTATCCCTGAAACATAAGCGACTGTTTTCAGCTGGTCAGACGTTAATGAAGATGTTGGTTAAACAGAAAGTGCCACAAATGTGTGACATCATTTGTCATGAACTGAAATCAGCCGATGGGTATGAGCTGCAAAATTGTATAACTCAGTGGATGCACTTAGTGAAAGTGGATAACAGCCTAATGACTGAAATATTTAATCTGTTGGACTTGCAAGAATTTGAAGCAGATCCTTATAGATTGGCATTTTTTCGCAACACATTTAGAATGGATTTTGAACGCTCCACAAATGAAGGGTTGTTTGTGGATGAAATCCTGAGCCAGCGAGCTATTTCACAGAATACTGATTGGGACAATGAGGATGTCATTGTGGAGCACATTGAAATAGTGGAAATAATAATTTTTAAAATAATTCGTCGTGTCAATTACGTTGAGGACATCAAATTCTTGATGCAATATCTTAAAGAGGCGAAACCTCAAACTGTTGCCAATCCAAAGTTGCGTCAAGTGATTTTAAAACAATTCCCAAAATTAATTGACACATTGGCCCATAATTATCACAATAATCAAAAGATTACGAATGAGTTCTTTTTATTTTTAAAGTTGTCGATAATCCAAGAAAAAAATAAGGATTGCTACCAGGAAATGCTTTTCTGGTTGAAAATGTACGAGACAATTTTAAAGTGCTTATGCGGTAGCACAACACTCACCAAACAAACAAATGTTAATTTGAATTGTAAATTGCGTGAGGAGTTATGCAGCGAGGATGTTTGGGATATTTACTCGAAAGTGCATCGCACGACATTAACTGCACTTATGATCACCACAGACTATGACGATCTTCAAGAAATTTGCTACTCAATTTTGCTCAATTTTTTTATCCTTCGTCATGATATAGAAATGATCAAAGTCAATGAATTTTGTGACATTTTAAAGGACAACGTCTTTACGTATCTTAGCAATACTCACGAGGTGCATAGTGCTGTGCATTTTATTTGCAGACTAATTGGTAGCACACCCATTGAGGATTGTCAATTGTCTTTATTTTACAACACCATCAAGAATATAGTTTTTACAAATTTCGGTAGAATGTCAGTGGATCCATTGGAAGCACATTATGGCGGTCATCACTTGAGTGCTGTTTTAAGTGCCGTTGATGGCCTCTACTTAGTGAGACCTTTTAATTGTGAAATCTTAAATAATGATGTTTTGGAATGGGTTCGCATTTGTGACACAATCAACACGGCCATATTGTCATGGCTCAATGGTGGCGATTCATATCAGATGGAAGATGCTGAGGTGGCACCCACATTTGAAGAAATTGACATTTGTTTGCAGAAAATTGTCAATGATTCCTTAAAGAAAACCAACGATTCTGCTACAGACTGTAAATTGTTGTTGTTGGCGTATTGGTTTACGTTAAAGGTAAATTTAATTGTTGAACTACCAACGAGGACTTAAATTTAATAATTTTCCTTAATTTCAGTCATGCTGCAGTTTATCTTCCCACATCTTGCGATACGCATTACAGAGTCCCACCGTGTCATTAAATGATCGATCAATAATAGCCCACAAGGCTATCCGTGTTTGCACAAATGTCCTCATAAAATGTCGCCACAAAGGTGCAATCGAATCCGCGGGTGTGTATTTAGGAGAATGCGTCCAAACCATCTCATCCTCGTCACACACCGAGCTATATCCACTACTTGACGAGTGCATTGATTTGGTATTTAACACAGTAGAGCAAACAAATTACACCCGTCGCGGTGCTGGACGTTGCATCTTCTTACATCGTCTTGTGAAAAATGATCAACGTCCCAATCGACCATTGCTGCACAATGCTGTGCCCAAATTGTTGCAACACATTCGTGGCAGTGCACACAAAGATGCAGACGCATCTAATTGCGACAGTTTGCCAGCAAATTGTTTGCATTATTTGTGCATTCTCGCCAAAGATTCAGAGCTAAGCGAGGGAATGCAGGTGTATGTGAGTGATGCAATGCTTTTGGCTTTGGATAACATTGAAAGTGATGAGTGGATCATACGAAATGGCGCATTGCAATTGTTTAGTGCATTAATGCCCAAATTGCTCGGTCAACACCAATTGTTTGAGGATGCGGAGGCGTGTGATTGGCCCCCATCAAATACATCGCTCAGCGAATTGCAATGCCGATGGTATGAGATTACGGTGGCATTTAAAATGACACTCAATGATTTGAGTCAGCGATCGTTGCAATGCTTAAAGTCCACCGAGTCGCTTGTGCTGTTGCTGGAGTTTTTGACACGCATTGACTCGTTGCCAGCCCTTAATTTGGATGTACAAACTGATTTTCTTGATCTCATTAAGCCACTTTTGCATTTGCCATCGGATTCTGTAAGGCAATTAGCAGCCACATGCATTGCACGATTTACCCACATTGATGTCATTTTGGAAGTACTTGCAAAATATTTTCAACTCATTTTTGATGTGAATCAATTAAAGGATGCACGCAACGGATATGTTCTGGTGTGCAGGGGTTTATTGAGAAAGTGCGTAAGTGAGGGTCGTTTCATTTTGAAGCCGTTTGAAGAATTAAGTGTTATCTTAAGACAGAGTTTCCAAGACTGTTACCAATTTGTTATTATTGATTTTTTCACAAGGTGTTATTTAATTGATGTTTTGGAGATTTTGCAATTTAATTTTAATGACTCACTAGTGTTGTCTTTATTATTTGGCACCAATAATATGAAATTGGTTGACTTAAAGATGGACAATTTGCAGGATCAAATTGATCCTGCTTTTTATTTGTGGAAAAACAAAGTAATGCAAATTTACGATTAAGTAACAATTATTTAAGCTACATTTAATAAGTTTATTTTTTAATTTATATGACTACTATTTATGTTAAATAATATTTAAGATTAATGACTTAATTAACTTTGTGGGCCAAACAGCCTTTTGGAAGACATTTTACACATTTAAAAAAGGAGCTGCAATTAAAAAATATATTTGCACTAGTTGGATGCAACAAAAAACAAATATTTGTATTCAAATTATTTTTTTTTAAGAAAAATAGTTTAATTTCTTTAATTTTGTTTTTTAATTTTAAAAATAAATTACAATAATTAAAATAATGAAGTACTAAATAAAATGTATAACAATATAACTGTAATAAAATATTTATTAAAAATAGAAAAAGAATAAATGTTCAAAAGTTATGAAAATAAACAACAATTAATGTTTTTTTAAATTATCGATTTTGTATTACATAAATAAACAAAATTATCTTCATAACAAAACAATAATAATAATTTATAATAATAACAATTAAAAATACAATTTATATGCAGACTACAAAACATTTGTCCCTTATACATTAACAACAATTAAACTGTACGTGATTCTTATCCGACATTTGGTTTAAAATAATTCTATTAAATTTGGTAACATTAAATTAATTAGCAATGGTTGATTTAGTTAATTCTTAACGATAAGATTCGGTACAAAATTACAAATTTTGCCAGTTGAATATAATATTTTTGTTGGTTAAAAATTTGTACAAAATATAAAACTGCTTTAAATAGTCGTAATAAAAATAAAAATGTATGATTAATATTTACACAATGCCTATGTTGAACAATCAATGATGTGTCGTTATTTTTGGAACACTTAAACTTTAAGCTACATTCATAAAAATCTGCTACAAAATACGTTGATTTTAAATAGTTTAAACTTTAAAAGTTTAACGTGATTCGATTTTGATTAACTAAACTAAATAACAATTAATACAGCTCTAACTTTGCTTTTTGTCTACATTGTGGTGAACAGTTTGTAAAAATAAAAACGGTAGAAAAATTGACTGATTGTAATGATCATTATGATTAGTCAATATTTGCGCTGTTTTCAAAGTGTTTGTACGAAACAAATGTATTTACCAACGCACAAGATGTTTATATTCGTCATGAATTGCGACACGTTTAATTGTCTCATAGCCTAGAATGACTGAAAATGAGAAGGCAGCAGATTGCACTAACCGTGCTGACAATCCTTTGAAGAACATGTTCATATTTTCCTCACGCCAAAGTTCCCAAAACGCTTTACTCATGGAGTCTAAGCGTTGAACCTACAAACATTTAAGAGAGTTATAATTTTAATTTGTTGCATTAAGACATTTTTAAACGTTCTAATTAGAATATTTAATTTAATATTGAAACAAAATTTCCAAATTTATGTTATTTAGCAGCAATTAGGCAAATCCAACTAATTTTCACTTCATTAATTCACTCACCTGCAATCGTGCTCGTACTATGTCTAAAGGATTAGTAACTATTGTTGTGGTAAAACCGCCAAAGCTGCCAGCAACACACTGAATCAACAGCGTGGACACCCAATCAGGAACGATTTTATATAATTCATCTGTAAAATAAAACATAAATATTTTTTAAGGATTTAAAACCAATTTAAACGAAAAATTAACACTCACCTTGATACAAATGATACAATGCCCACCACATTGCTGAATTGGGAACGTACGCCATCATACTGGCCGTGTAACCTCTGTAAAATCCAAAGAAGCCATCCCTCCGCATAATCTCCTGTCCAATATCAAAACTCAATCGAAACCGACTGCCCCTCTTTGGATCCCATTTAATACCCAGTGGATTAACAAGTGCTGCATTCTTGCCATTGGCATGTCGACTCATGCCCATAACCATTGCGTGCTGAGAAATGACATCAAATGGGACAATCATTGTTTGTCCAACAACTGACGCACAACCACCCGCAATGAGTGCACGAACTTGTGAGTTCACATCAAACTGATTGAGAATGTGGCGAATGCCTTCGTACGTGCTTACATAACACACACCAGAGATCAATTGCACTGAGCTTATCCAGAAGCCACGATATAAACCAGACATACCTTCGGCTTGGTAAATTTTTGTCCCACAATCAAACATGCCACGATAAATGTCATTTTTGTATTGAATCTGCAGTTGTGTCTTAATCACTGTGAGTGGGTAGAGGCAGCAACGCACAGTGAATGAACTCAACATGGAAAGGGGAAAGAATTTGCTCTTATCCAACATGTTCCATTCGATGGTACGTAGGAACTGAGTTGAGGGATCAATGCCCAATAGGGATTTAGGTGTTGCGGGTATTTTTGACGTCATTTTAAAAGATGTGTTTTTAATATAACGATTTTTTTGTTGTTTATGTATTTTATGCCATTAGTTTAATGACTAAAATCGTTATGTTTACGATTCAAAATTAACACTGTAGTTTGAACTTTGAACGTTTCACTAATTTATTTTTTACACTAATTAAAGAGCTTTTTAAGGCTTAAGCACTTAATGTTTTCTTGTTGGTGACTGCATGTAGTGGTGATTTATTGACTTTCTCAGTTCGTCATGAGCCGTCCGTATTAATGGTGTTGGCATCGTGCAACTTCCACATTTTTTCAAACAGCCATGGACTTTTATACACTTTCTTTTAACCACCTCATTTCTCAAGCGATTGATGTGTTGTTTGTGGTTGCAACAGTCAGGTTGCACTTGATACATCTAAAAATTGTAAACAAACAAAGTATATAAATAGTACAGACGCAATTACAACAATAGGCTTTACGCAAAAAGTACGGCGACACATTTATGCAATTTAAAAACGCCGTACATTTGTATTCTTATCAGAAATTAAGATTAAACTCTACCACGACGATAAGGATAAGTGTTTAGAAATTATTTCGTTGTTGTCTGACAGAGCACATTTTGAAATTAGAAAAAAAATTGTTGGTTTGTATACAGTTACTTATTTTAAATTACATAATCTTAGCGTGTGTGTCATAATAAAATGGTATTATCAATTTGGTAAAAAAAATGTACTAAAAAAAATTACATAATTGTTCAATTAATTAAAAATATTTTTACACAATTCAAATTGAACTTACCAGCTGATCCTATTTTACACCATTGCTATTAAAATGCATTCAAAACACTGCGACTGAATGACCCAATGTTGCAACGCATAGCCTTGATATCTAATGATTTAACTGGTCATGTTCATTGCTAACCGCAAGGTCGTTTATGTTACACTTTTCTCGCGCTCACCCACAATAATTCACAAGTTACACTTCTTTTTCGATAACCACGCGAATGACTTGGGGTTATTGTGTCAATGAAATGAAAAGAAGTTTCGCCGAAAATAAACAATATCGCAAGTCTAAGATTTTCATAAAGAAAACTTTACAGAATAAACTTTTTTTGCAGCATTTTTGATTTTTCTTTTTTGTGCTATGCTTATGTCAAGATTAAAATGTCATTTTGATGCGGTTCATTAGCGGTAAATTTTACATGCTAATCGGTTTATTTTGTAGCGTACCCTGGCGATGGATTAAAGCAATAAATTGGGCGGGTAATGTAAATTTTGATGTTGTCTGTTTTATATTACGTTCTGCAAAACTCACAATTCTTAACTGGATTTTATTTAAATATCCAGATATAAAACTTATGGGCGATTAATTCGAGAACTCCAGGCTTAATTAAACTCCTGGGAACGCTAGGCCGAGCTAGAAATGTTCTGACGCTTAATATGAACAAACTGAGAATGTTAACAGCAATGTTAACTGGATAATGTAAACTAAAAGCACATCACAATGAACTAGTGGTTAAGTGGAAGGTAATGAAGGCTGATGTTTGATAACTTGACAAAAACCCCAACACACCTCCTCTAAAAGTAAAAAGCATTGATCCACGCCAAAACAGACATAACTGGAGAAAATCTGCATCATAGAGAGGATCCTGTTCTCATTTCTGACTTACTTCACGTCCTTAAGTTCAACAATTAAATAGGACGATGTTGTAAATGAGGGAACTATCTGAGGGAGGAATAATTTTTAGTGGAGTTCAATAGACTTTACAGAAACACTTTTTCACCCTTATGGACGCTCTTTTTGAAGTTTTAAAAATTATTATTAAATGCAAATAATTAGTAAAACAATTAAATTACTTCCATAACTTTAAATAATCATCATGCTTTAAAGTTTAAATAAACAGCTCAATCTTTAAATAAGTCCAGTATAATTTCTATAAATAGTAAACGAGAAAAGAAAGAAAACCTTTAAAGATTTCAAATTCATTTTTAGCTACAGCTCTTGAAATAATAAATATTTGATTCCCCGAAATATTAAAGTCCACCCAAAAGATGCTGCAATAAAAATACACAATTGTTTTAAGAATATAAAACAAATTCTTATCGTTTGCCTTATCAAATATCTGCATAAAGAACAAACAGTTTTGCGCAACTCCGCAACAATGAGCACAATCACAAGCTCCACCCTAGCGAGCTTTTCATTTGCCGACTCAATGTGGAACCGCCCTGAATTTTCCGCATTTTCTTAGGCTACAGTGATTTATATTTTTTAAGTCTTTTTATTTTGTCTGCACAATTCATTGGAAAATCTGGTGTAATCACCAGTTGGCAGCGTTTATTTGCCGGGATCGTGCAACAAATTGGTCTGCAAGTTTTGATAAGAAATCAGGGAAAAATTGTGAAGTTGAAAGCATTATAAAGTGTTAAGTGTGTACGGTTTAATTAATTGTTAATTTAAAAAATAATAAAGTGAAACAAATTAAAGACTTAACAGTGAAGTTTGTTTTAAAAATTAATCGTTGTTAATTGGAATATTATTTCAATAGGATTTAACAGAAAACTCTGCTGTTTCAGTTATGCAGGATAATTTCACACAAATTGGGAGAAATGTAAGAAACAAATAAGTTCAGTAAAAAATATATATTTCTAAATATTAATCAACATACTTTTAAAAGAATAAAAATTAAATTTAATTTATGTTTCTAAACTGCTTTTTAGTAATTAAATTCTACAGATCATTTCGAAAAAACACTGCAAAATTTTGAACACCAATTATTTTAAAATTAATGTTATTTAATTTATGGCATTTATTGAATTTCTATAAAATTTAAAAAAATGAAATTGATTAAAAGGGAACATCTTTATCAATTTAAAACGTTCCGCAAGGATTAATAAATTCTTAAAAAAAAACTTCTAGCACTTTCATCTAAAGTAAAGGGGAACGCTCTACAATATTTTAAAGAACTTTTGAAAACATTACAGCGCTTTTAAAGTCTCGAAGCCTTTTAAAATTAGGTATTATTAATATAAAAAAGAGTTTCCTTTTAAAAAACGATAAGTGTTTAAAACAATGGATAAAGGACATACATTTTGACAAATCCGACGGTTGTCATGAAACAATAAGAAATAAATTTAAGTTTCCCACAAGACAACAGTATTGTAACATTAATAAAAACTAATAACCATAATTTTTAAAAATTACTTCAATGGTTGCAATCTGCGACAATAAAAAAAAATGAAGTAATTAAAAAACCTTTTCAACGTCGGTAAATAACTCAAATATTACAAATGAGAGTACAAAATAATTTATCGCACTTATTTTAGTGAAATGAAAAGCTTTATTAAAGTGCTGACTCCTGAATAACAAACTGTCATTGTATTAAAAAATACAAAGCTCTTTTTAAACTAACAACAATTAAATTACCATCAAAAGTTAATCAACTAAAAGTAAAATAAGCCAATACACAATTGATGCGATTCTATTACCATTATTTGCACGTGCAAGTTTCACCTTCATTATTGTATCAGTCCTGACTTGAAAGGTGTTGATACAATTGTTTATTGTGCTAAAGTCTAAACAATATAAAGACCGGGAAGGGTGGAATGTGGCTGCAAAAGTGCTCAACGCATAGACGCCGCAACGTCATGGGCGACAAAACAATAGAGTGCGATGTTACACTGCAAGGCTCATTTATCTAATTGACTTGTTGTGCCATTGTCCTTTATAGTGTCAGTACAGCACACATTTGCACAGTCAGCCCCCTTTGTTTGCTCTTGTACTTGCCCCCCTTTTGTGTGCACCACCCGTTTTAATGTTAATTGAAGCAAATGCTTTTCATCATTAGGATAAATTAATTAGCTTTCATTTTAGAAGCAGCAAACATAACCACAGTCAATAATTTTTAAACGATCAATTCTTGGGTAAATATTTATGGATGAGGTGACAACACCACAATAAGTAAGACGATTTGTATAACGCAAGAAAAACAATTAGGGGAATAACACCGTTGTAGAGCATAAAAAGGATCTATCAATTCAACTTCTGTTAGGGTGCTGATGCTTGCTCAATATTCTCGCGAATCGCGATTTCCGTTGTACGATTGCATCATTTCCGAGTAATTTGTCGCAAATTTGTGATTTGTAATGTTGAATTGAATATTTGCTTTTATGGGACAAACCAATATTCCTTTAAAAACGAATAAAAAACATGCGTAAATACAAAACATTATACAAGAAACTATAAAAATTATCGGAATTCTACCACACAAAACCCCCAAACACATTTCAAATCAGCATGCATTCCAATTCATTGTGTGGCCATTGACTTTCCAGCACAATAGCATTGAGGGAGGTGGCGGAGACAGTGGTGACGGCCACCAACACCAACATAACCACCCGCTGAGCCATTTCCCATACCACCAACCACATCACTCCCACCATCTTCAATCCATACATCATCACAGTGATCACCATGCGGCCGCAAGACAACGATTGTCACCGTCGCCACCGGCCACCCAATCTTCACCCCATCCCTTCAATCACACACAGCATCCCCATTTGCAACAGCAACAACACCAGCACCAGCAACAACACTTAACAAATACTGATAATTGCAGTAATTGCTCTACTGAGACTTCGACCGCAGCAGCAACCACGAAATTAGTTCCGATTTTGGCGGCATCACCTTCCGTTACTCATGACGGTAATTAACTGTTTTAGTTATTGTCATTGTCTTTTTTATAACTAGTATGAGCAGTAAATGTTTTTGTCGTGTTACGATTTTGGGTGGCTTTTAAGATTATTTTTAACGATTCTTATTTTAATTTAGGATACACGGAGTATCGACTAATGCCACCAAAAGAGATTTGGGGTCATGATGGTAAGGATGATTTTAATTCAAATAAAACACATAAAGTTTGATAAAAGATTTGGGAATGATTTAAATATTCTTAAACCTATCATTTATTAATTTCAAGAATTTCATCGATTACAAAACCGTAAGATCGTATTCATTTCATTTAAGTCGTAAAATCTTCTTTTCATACCTTCCTTTAAAATTTACCGCCTACATAAATTAAATCAAATCGATCGCCTTTTCTTAAAACCGCAAGCCAACTTCTTGGATACAAATATTATAAATTCATTCAAATTTGTGTGCTGCACTTAAATTTGTATAAGTCTTCAATTATCCTCAACAAAGTGACACATGTCACCACAGTACATACTTTCTTATGATTACACAATTTATGGTGTACAAAGAAACCAGGACGAGTCACGAGACATCGTTTAACGGCACACAGTGGGTGGTCTTTGTAAGACATCAAAGACTGTCAGCGTCTTGCACTGTATTCATAATATTTATACAATAATGTGTGATTTGAACGAATAATCTTTAATTCCTTTTTTAAGATATTTTCAATCTGTTACGGCCCCCTTAAACTGAAGTAGTTATTTCTTATGATCATAAATTTTTATTGGGGAGTTTCAAATTGTTGGATAATTATATTTGATTTTACATTAAATTATTTTGCAGCAAAATCAATGCGTCCCAATGAACGTCCGTCCGCATTCTTTGAATTTCAACCAGCAACACATCCTTATTGTTACAGGTAAGAGAATGATAGTTTTGTTAGTCAATTAAAATGATTCGCATTGAAATTTGAACTAATACAGTAGTAAATTATTTAATTTGATTAATTTACAGGGTAGCAAATTCGCCGCAATTAGTAAAAAGGGAGCCTTGTGAAGGTGAGCTTATATTTATGTATTTAATTGTTAATAATTATTCAATTTGATAATTAGAAATCACACTTAAATATCTGATAAGATAAAAACAGATAAAGGAATTGGTTTATATAATCCATTGGGGTGGAAAATTAGGTCCTTTTTTAAAGGTTAAATATCTATTAAGTGAGAGTTTAATTAACAAATCAAATACAATTTTAAATAAAACTGGCCAAATTTCAAAATTTAAATCCTTTTTTACTCATCGTTTTTGAATATATATTCCGTTTTAGTTATGTGTTTCTCAAATTTTCTATTATTTGCAATAACATTCAGAAATATATTAACAATAATTAAATATATAATTGTTAACTTATAACCGTCCTTTTTTAAACTAACTTAATATTATTCCACTAAATGAAAAAGCGTCAACATAAAAAAGAAAACCCATTCGAAATTCAGAATTTTTTCTTAGACAAAACGAGTAAAGAGAGAAAATTAAATTGAAGTACCATATTAAAATAATACAGTCTTGGAATTAATCCAAGGAATTCAAGTATTCTTCCTTAGAGAGCTTCAGAGAAGACTAAAAATTGAATGAAAATGTCCTTGAGCTTTGAACCTTATAAAAAAATATGTTGAAGATTGAAAAATTGACCCAAAATTTAAATAATGTCTTCTAATTGCTTTAACCATTATTATCTACACATCTGTTAACGCAAAGTTAAAGTAAAAAATCAATTTTAACATAATTCAATAAGATGAAACAATAGGATATTTTAATGCGGAATATAAGAAACATATTTTAATAGTTTTCACTGCACTTAAATAAATTTAAATCAGTGTAAAATTAATTATTATGAACTTATTGGAAGCAAAAACAATCCGCACTTAAGATCCAAGAATAAATTAATGAATTTAATAGTTAAAATTAACGTTTTTAAAATATTTGTAAAACAAGGCAACTCCAGAGTCAATATTTTATAAACAAAAAAGAGCAAAATTAAGCTGCAAAAGTAAGTCACATAACGGTTTTTAAAATTCAAATATATCAACACACAACAAAATTCCCACAGTTAGAAAATAAATAAAAGCAACCCTCCCTTGTTCCACAAAAAGGTATTCACTATATAACATCATACGATATACACAGGTACCATACTCAAATACCCGGAATTATTTCAACGAATGCGAAAACTCCTCGCCTTCATTCATTCAGCATTATTAAGCTGATAAATTATGCAATTGTGTTTTCTGCATAATCCATTAACAATTACTTATCCCATGTTGATATATTAATAATGTCCCTCCCAGAATAACAGCATTTGTGTAACACAACACAACACAACACAACAAACATGACTTGTTGCGATGGGGGTGGATGGATGGGATGTAATGAAATTTCACATTAATATGTAAGGTGGCTAAATAGCTTCAAACCATTGGCTAGATAAATATGTGTACAACTATAATGTAGCAAAATAACAGATAAACAACAATGTATCTGTAACAGATTTTGGTACATTTGCTTTGTACCACCCTCAACTCCCTAAATTTGCAGTACACACTCGTGTACTTATATTAAGTTGACTTTAGGTCTGTTAAAAAACTGAATGTTTGATTACTTCAAAATCAAATGCAAACATCACCGCAGCAGCATAACATCTCATCGCGATTTCACCCACATAACAGAGCGCAACCCCTCTGCATTTAAACATATATTTTGTATAATCAGTACAACGGTGGTGCCTTATAGAAGAACGCGTTTTGTTTTACTCCAACCAACCCTTAAAAGTTTAATATGCGCCAAAACATTGCTACGTATGGGTTGTTGTTTGCGTTTAAAATTTAATATATTCAAAAGGCCACGCTTAAAAAGTGCTGTGGGGTGAATCGCGAGCATCCCTTACATACAATATATACTTCTATCTACACCGACTAAAATGTGGAAAAGGGTTAATCGGTTGCTCATTGTTTGCCCAATTTACACAATACGCTTTTAAACGCGGATCATAATCTAAGTAGATGTTTCACATGAATTGTAGATTTAGTGCAATGAAATGGTAAATTGACTTTACATCCATCAGTCAACGGGGCAGTTAATTATAATTGTGGTGCACGCAAAAAATTGATATTAATGAAGTTGTTCTCGTCCTGTATAAACATGTATTTGGGGGGTGGCACGTCTCCTCCTGTGTGACGCAAGATTATTAATTTCAATTTAAATTTTGAATTTATAAACACAACCCAAATGTTGCTCCCCGCCTAACCGCACACGATTACCCACACACACAGCGCGTGGATTTTAGCATTTGCATCCACCCCCACCCATTTTTGCAGTGTTTCCCAAATAGGATTACGCGAGTATCAATGGGCGAATCATGTATCAAATCAATTGTGCGGTTCTTTGCGTTCTTTTAATATTTTTGTGATTGAATAACAACAACAAGAAGGTGAAAATCAAGTGAAAAAATGCCGCGAGAATATTTTATTAATGGAACGCAGCGCATAGGAAATTTGTGTACCATCAGATTTAAATTTAGGGGATGGGGTTGGCTTGATGGAAAATGAATTTAAGATGATTTTTGGTTTCGATATGCGCAGGGAAATGTGGGAAAATGTAAATCCCAATTAGATTATCGGAGGGATTTTCTGTCTGTTTATTTTCATTTTAGGCTTTCACTTTGTTTTTTTTTTATTATTGATTGAAAATTTAACACTATAGTGTTATTAAAAGTGCGACAAGCAACAAGGGCCTTTAATATAAAAATTTGATCCCTGTTGTTGATTTTTAATATGTCATGCTTAAAAATCCACAGTTTTTTAACCAACCCCTAATACATCCTCTTTTACAATCATGTTTAAAATTTAAACACAGTTTCAATAAAATATAAATTTAAATAACAAATCCACTTCTTTGAATTTACCGACGGAATTTTAAAACAACCAAAAATAAATACAAATAATTAAGTCTCCACAGCATGGCATTACTCACCCCATTCCCACACCCATTTTGTGCATCACCAACCGCCAATTTATCCAGACTCGACATCACACTTGCTGCAACCGACTTCATCAAGTGTTTCAACAAATCACTCAACAAGCACATCCACAGCCGCCACATCTCCATCCCACGACCAGTCTTCATATTACACACATCAAGCGTACAGAACTGCAGCCCCCATTCAGGATGCACATCCAGTGGTGTCTTCAACTGAGCCAGAATTCGGACAACTCTCCTCAATGAATTTAAATCACAATGGTGGAGGGTTACACGACTCAAGTAATCTTGGTAATGCGGTGAATGGGAATATTCATCAAAAACGTGGATCATTGCAATTGTGGCAGTTTTTGGTTACTCTTCTAGATGAACCAGCTGTTAGGTAATAATTAAAATCATTAATTATAAAGGAAATATATTAAATTTTAATAAATCATTGAAATTTAAATACAGTGCTGGTTGCATTGCATGGACTGGTAGGGGAATGGAATTTAAATTGGTTGAACCGGAGGAGGTGGCCAGACGGTGGGGCATTCAAAAGAATAGACCAGCCATGAATTATGACAAGTTATCAAGGAGTCTACGATATTATTATGAAAAAGGGATAATGCAGAAAGTTGCTGGTTTGTTCAATTTGTTGATTTAAATGTTTTTATGTTATTAAAGTCAGAATCTTATTGTACTTAGGAGAACGATATGTTTACAAGTTTGTTTGTGATCCTGAAGCATTGTTTAACATGGCCTATGGCGCTGCGGGAAGTGATGGTTCATCGTCGTCTGCGGCGACATCCTGTCGCAGTTCAACATTGGATCAGTTGGGTGGATTGGAAGGGAAATCTTCAGGTGGTGCTTATTATTCTAATCCGTATTAGGGGAATTTTATAGTGAATTAAAGGGATGAATTGAATTCATAAATTGAAATATAATGTGAAATATAAAAAATTGTGAGCGCATTAAATAAAATAATAAACATTTTTCAAAAAGAGTCTTTTAAGTTTTATTTTTAAATACTTAATATTTCTTTACTGACTTAAATTTTTTTCAACATGATTTTCTTTATGTTAGAAACTGCTACTTAGAAGTTATTGGTCTGAAAATCAACAAATAAAAGCTTTTAGAAGCAGGAAGAATGTTAAAGTAAAAACATGGTTCTGGATACTACTTCAAGAACAAAACATCGCATTGCTAAAAAGTTTGTTGTTACACAATTCAAAGTTTCATAAAATAAAAGTCCCGTTCGATAATTCAATGAGTACATCGTGAAGGAGAGTGCTGAGAGAATGTATAAAAGCTTTCCCACTCAAAGCTTACGAAAATTTAATTAAGTGTCACATTAATTCCACCACCAACGCACCACTTATATCAACTTGAACCAACTAGAAACAATACACACAATCCATTTGTTTACAAAATAAAAGATGACGAATAATTATTACGTCATTCCCATATTTTTATTTATGATTTCACAAGCCGGTCAAAACATAATAATGTGCGGAGGCTATATGTGACACACATGAGACAATACCATATTTTTGTGAGTTGGTTTGAACGAGCTAACCGGTGGGATACACGCAAATTATTGAAAAAGCCTACAAGCTCGCCGTATTTTTGTTCAATCGCTCGTCTTTCGTGCATTTCGCAGCTTGCGTCTTCTGTATGTAAGTCGTGCCGTCGAACAAACAAAATTTATACAAATAGCCTCTAAGTGTGAATCGATTTGATCATTCGTATATTTAAAAATTGTAATTTTAATACAGCTTATAGACTGTAGTTTGTAAAGTCGAAATTGTGTCAGTACAATTTGGTTGGTGGTCGTTTTCAGAAGTGACTGTAAATATAATTTTAATTAAATTGTGAGTGCAACTTTTTTTTACTCTAAAAACATAAGTAAGTCAAATTTCCCAGTTAAATCAAAATGGGTAAAGACGGTGAAACAGGTGAAAGCCAATTTGGGTTCAAAGACAAGGCAAAAGCTGAGGAAACATTGGTCAATCTGGAGCAGCATGACATGCAATACAGGAAGCTGACTGTGCGTGGGCTTTTAGGTCGTGCTAAGCGGGTGTTATCAAGTAGGTTTACAATGTGATTACATTTTAATACAATTTCCAATTATAATTCCACGAAATCTATTTTTATATTAAATTGATAACGCATTGTTGTGGCTTCAATTTAGCAATAATTTCAATAACAATTAAAGCTTTTGTGCAGTTAAACCAAATTACAATGTTGTGCGCATTCATTTTGCAAATAAATGCAACTTTTTTCATTTTAAATCCATCACATTGTGTTACATTTATTTTAAAAATAGGTACACGCACTGATTTGCGGTCAGTTTAGTCATAAGACGCATAATGCTTATTGTGTGTTTATTAAGAATTTAATTTAAATTATTTAGTTTGAGTGTGTTGAGAGATTGTGTTAAAAATAAAACCAACATTTAGATCAAACCAATTAATTTATTGTGTTTATTTAGCTTACAAAGTCGTTCAATCTTTTGAATTGCTGATAAAATCAATGTGTGTGGATGACTTTGTAACTTGGGACTTTGTAACTATAAAGATTGTCTTTAGAATCAAAATAAATACCCCTACTTAAAGTTTGAATTATGAAAAACTGTCGTTAATTCCTACTCTCACAAAAAAAATCGTCACCTGTCTATTAATAAATTTGGGTATTGTGAAATCGGTGTCTTATGGTTTTTAAATTTTATGACGTACTATTTTGTCTTTTAATATTGTGGGTTCATTAAACTACCTACTTCGCAGCATAAGGAGATTTGTAAATTTTCACTTTTTTATGAAGCAAAATTATAAATTTCTTGAAAATGAATTTGAATTTACATAATGCTTAAATTACGGTAGTTTAAAAGCCAAATTGTCTAATTATTCAAGGTCAATTTGAATGTCTTTCAAACATAATATAGTTTAAAGTAAAATTAAAATTCAAAACAGCTCTTCGTCATATTTTAAGTAACTATGAACACAAGGCTACAATTTTGAATATGTACTCGTAACGTTAATCGGTTGTATAAAAATAAATTTAGTTCAAAGAGAACCACAAAATGTTATTCTTTTTAAAGTTAAAAACATTAAAATCCATATTTATAACAATTTCCAAATTTTCTTTTTAAAAAAGTGACGAAAGCACCTGAGAAAATAGCCAACATTAAAGCAGCCATGGAAGTATTTGAGGCTTGGCTGGAGGAAAACGGTGGAGGAAGTTCCAATAAAAATGCAAAAACTGATACAACAGAGAAAGTGGAAAGTGTGGGTGGATTAGGATTCAAAGACAAAGCTGCTGCTGAAAAATCTTTGGAGTATAACAATCACATTTATACCTCTTTAGTTTGCATTATTTAATATTATCTTAATTTATAGAATACTGGAAGGACGCGATCCCGACTACCAAAAGCTGGCAATCAAGGGTCTGATAGGCAGTGCAAAGCGTGTTCTACCCGGCACAAAGAACGAGGAAAAAATCGCCGACATAAATGCAGCCCTCAAAGTGTTTGATGACTTTTTAGAAGATTTTGATTCAGAAAATCGATCAAAATTGAATTTAGCTTATCTGGACCACGCCACCATTATTGCATGCAATATTAGTACTGTGTCTGACGATTTGGCCGCGGAATTTGTGGGAGTGTATGGAGGCGCAGCCAAAGGAAATTACAAGCATTTAAGGACAATGTTCCCAAAAGACGATGATTCCAAGTCATGGGACATTGTGAGGAATCGTGAGTTGGGCAAATTGAAAGCTGAAGTTGCTGAAAAGAGCTTGGAATTGTTTAACAAGGACGGTGGTGAGCCCAGCGATGTACATTTGAAAATGATCCAGTGGGCGTACAGCCCAAGGACGGATAAAGTAAAGGCATTTGTGCAAGGCCTTAAGAAAAAGAGTGAGGCTGCCAAGAGGAAGGCTGATACAAGTGAATCGGATAATAGTTGTGACGACTCACCATCCAAAAAAATGAAGTGTGACGAATAAAATATTGCGGGATAAAATAAATAATTTTTAAAATTATAAGGACTTACATTTTTTTAGCCGCATTAAGTGGGTTTTGTTAAACAGACTTAATAAATAATAACATTAAACTAATTAATTAATAGTTTTAATTTAAGGACACGTAGCAACCACAAGTTTTTTTAATACTAATTAAATTTATTAAGAACTTAAATTTTAATACCTCAAGGCATATATAAAATGTATACGAATACCGTTATAAAATTTTTCGAAAATTTACTTCATGTTCATTTTTCGAAACGTCAAATTATACGCAATTTACATATTGTTTACATAAAAAAGAAAACATTAAAATATTCTCTGCAATGGCTGTAGGCCGCAGCCTAAAATTGTGATTTATATCTAAAGGAAAATCGTCCTTAAACTTAAATGAACTTCAATAAAGTTTGAATTAGAAACAGTTCCTTGTTTAATTCACAATAAGTGTGTTGTTATATGTGCAATAAAAGTGAAGACTATAAAAACGAAACATGAATTGAATTGAGGTTATCCCTTTAAAACTTGAGCCCATCCCTATTTTGTCCCTTGAAGATTTTTCACCAACAACATGCATTACATGTAAATTGAAATTACCGGTCTACAATGTCTGATGAATTGAGTCCAGTGGATGGGAAACTATCCGAAATGGAATCATTTGTAAACTATTGCAGTCGCTTTGGGCCTCCTCCATCGTTAGATCCAGTTTTACAGCAGTGTCATAGTGGTGGTAGTGGTGGTGGTGGAGTCCACCACAGTGGGGGTCGTAGGACTCGACGACATGATGTTAAAAGTGCAGTGCATAAATACGGGGGAGAGAGTAATGGACGATTAGGAGGGACCCCACGTGTTAATGGCAGCAGTTATTGTCCCCAAATGGATGGTATCAATGAACAGGTACTTGTATATTGTATTTATTGATTTTTTCGTGTTTTATATTAACGAAATTAGGAAGTAAAACTGGAAGGAAATAGTTTTTAATTTAAATTTAAAGGGATGTCTTTTGGGTTGATAAAAATAGTAATTATTAAATTTAGTGATGAGGGGAATGTAAACATTTTTATGACATAACTTAACATAAAACATCCAGATGTTTTATGTGTGCTTGTGTGTGTTCAATTATGATTTATATTTTCTCCTGTTTTATTGGAAGACTTGTGCGCATGACCAACATCTTTGATGAATGGTTTTAAATTTAATGGAAATGATTGGTTTCTTTGATTTTATTTTATGTTTATTTAAAGAATGCAAATTATGTTTCTTTTAAATGAAACATTGAAGATGATCTTTTTTATTTGTTTTTTCTCTTATTTATTGAAAATTAAACGTTTAGTGAAGTTAGTTGTAGCACGACAGAGTGTCCCAGGAAAGGAGCTTTGAAAGAGTTGTGTTGTATTCCAGTGACAAACGATTTTATTGTTTTTGTTTGTATGTATAACAAAAAGCCGTTATATTCATCATAAAAAATATAATTTTTATTACAATGGATCCCTTTTAATAACATAGTGCTCCCATATGAATTGTTTGATTTATGCTCTTTATCAACTACATTTTTAACATAAAATGTTTTAAAGTTAACTCCAAGAAATCAAATTTTTATTTCCCACAATTTAAACAATTATCATCTTTCGTTTTCTAGTTTCCTTCTACTTGACTTATTGCTAACACATATTATTATCGCACACACAATTCCCATTACAAGATGCTAAAAATAACCGTTACTAACAATGAAGAAAATTCTCAATTAGAAATCTCGTCACCCCATTATTTATCAAACAATTTATTCGTGAAAATCCATTTCCACTGTATAAACACACTTTTCAACTCGCGCAGAGTCGAACTGTGTCGCAGGAGAAATTCGCACACTCCAATTAAATATAACAGTACTTTTTTTGCAAAACATGAGAGTGAGGGTAGAAAAATAACATTAGCACCACCATGGCGGGCATCAACATACATTTTCCAGTGTTATTACGTCATTTAGAAAATGCATATCAAAGGTGTTAGTCGGTCTTGTTGTGTTAGCAATAAAAATTGAAAATCCTTAATAGATTATTGAATTTGTGATGTTTTAAACCGTTAATTTAAGGACAATTGCAGTTGAAAAGTTTGCAAAAATTACATTTGGTTGTGAAAGAATATTCCTTGACAACTGTTCGACTTAATTTAAAGTGCTCAATCCAATTTGTTGGTAATTAATAATAATTAGTGTGCGCTTTTGTCAGCCAACACCAAAAGAGGAAGAAGAAGTGTACAATACAATAGATCGCCACTTGACACAGAAACGAAGGAGCGGTGTGCAATGAAACAATAAAAGTGGTGGTGAATATAATTTGCAAACATGGGCTGTTCTTAAAATAGACGTTCAAATAATTTTCCATTTGATTGGTTTGTGCTGTTTAAAGTGCATTGAAAATTGTGCAAATTTAATGCAATCTGTGTTTAAAGTGAAAATATTCCCACATACACTTCAATTCACTCATAAAAACGCAATAGATTTTCCCTGAAAATCGATTATTAGTGTTGACGCATTTAGAATCGCATTGCTCAACGAGCGCCGTGTGTACTTCTTCTGTTTCACACACAACAACAATAACATTAGGACGCCATATCAGTTGAATCGATCGACGGCAAAACGACGCAAACAACAACATCAAAATCGAACAACCAATTAACAAACTAATCTGTGAACATTACCAGCGAGAAAATGCACAGCACATCTCCCGGTGATGACACTGCAACAGCTGAGGGTGCCGGAGGTGGGGCACTATCTCAAGCAACCACTGTGTCGGCGGGTGGCAGTCCTACTGAACAATCGCCACCACCATTTTTACCAAGACCCCAATCTCCCAATCGCAATGAACCCAATGCGTTCATGACAAATGCAGCAGTAATCCAAAGTATTCCGCCTTCATTTATGAAAAGCCTCGATGAGGACGATGAAGCCACTGAGAAAATTTATGATGATCCGTGTGATCTTATGGATGAGTGGGCATCGCCGGTGCATATTCCACGCAGCAGAAGTTGGTTGTGTTGCCCAAATTCATTGCGACGTGATGTTAGCACAACGATATCACGACCCACATCTGAACGACGGGCTTCGAAATCAATTCGAACGAATTCTTGTGAATACACACTTGTCACCCAACCACCAAGGCCAGCGCAATGTGATCTTGTTAGAAAGAGATTTTGAAACAAACTATTTTATTTAATTACTAATTGATTATGTTTTTAATTTCCAGTTACAAGCGGCTGCATTGAACACCCTAAAGACAGACATGATGGAGTTGGCTAAACGATTGGATCGCTCTGAACGAGATCGTGATGCACTACATCAGAAACTGTTTGATGCTGTCGAGGAAAAGGAGAGCTCAAATCGGCGACTTGAGGCGATTGGTGCTGCACATGAAAGTCGCATCACTGAAATGCATTGCGTAATCGTTGAGTTGAGGAAAAAGCTTAATACCAAGCAGGAGAGTGCCATTGTGGAGGAAAATGAAACTGAGGGCAGTAGTAAGTATTTTAACAAATTAATGTTTATTATTTTTATTAAAAAATAATTGTATTCACAGTTTCGGAATTAAGCTTCCAAGAAGGGTCAGTGTATAATTCCGATATGGAGTGCACCAATCAAGAAATGGAGTCTCAAACTGAACCACTTGATACCCGGTTGATTCCACAAATCCACGCTGAATCCCATCATTCCTCACAATCCCGCTCACCAGCGCCACTACAACGCGCCAGTTCCACACAAATTGAAGCACTGCAAGAAGAAATTTTGCATTTGCGAGCTCAAATTGCATTGTTGCAATCACAATTGGCCACGCGTAAAGACACCGATAAAAATGAGGAGACAATTACAGCGGACGCATGTGACGATGACGATGAACACGATGCCACTGACAATTATCAGTCACCGAAAGAGCAACGCTCTAATTATGCCAGTGGTGATGAGTTTTGCGAAACCACTACACAAGATGTTGTATTGTATCAAGATGACGATGATGATGATGATCAGAATAGGCAAAACGGTCAACACAATGGTTATATTAATGAAGGCGGTAGTATTTCACCAGTTGTACAACTGCTGGAGAGTCTCAGTTGTCTGAATAAGGCCGCATCAATTGAGATGCCGGTAACAAAGAGGGCCGAACGTGTCCGCTTGCGCAAGACCATCGCAGACGATTGCAGCATTGAGCAGAATCAGCAAATGTTTAAGCGTCCCGCTGACTACAGTGGATCAGATATGAAGCTCAATCAATCGACTGACATGTGCTCGACTACAATTGCTGAACATCTTGTGTCGGACATTTTGGTTCCAGGTCCCACGGAAGCCAATGACTTGGAGAATGAGTGGAAACGAATGTTGCGACGCATTGACAGCCTAAAGGCGCAAAATTCGGTGTTGTGTTGTCAGCTATCAGAATGCAAAGCAAATTGTGAACAATTGTATTTACTTTGCGGTCAATATGAGTCGAATGCAGTTGCATTGCATTTGGCATTAAATTGCAGTGATCGTGCAATTGAAGCATATGACGTAATGCTGGCGTTGCTCGAAAGCAAATCAGCTGATTCCAGTGAAAGTCGTCGTGCCGCCGAGTTGGTGGCGCGTCACTTGTTGGAGCGATTAGAGCGTGAAAATAATTTGGATGGTCACAGTTTGGGGCCGTGGCATGAGGCGATTGTAATTTGTCCCGATGTTGGTATTCAGACTCCGCCATGGTCAGCGGCTGAGGATATTAAGCTGCGCACTCATGTTTCGAAGTTGAAGGGACAGCGGGCGGCGATACAAAATACTGTTGTCAATTTGGAGTCACCGTTTTGTTTTGATAGGGAAAGCGGCAAAGAAGGCAGTGGTGGGGATGAGACGTTGCCATGGAGACACGATAAAAGACGTATGGAATTGGAGATGGCTGTTTTGATGCAGGAATTGATGAATGTTAGGGAGGAGTGGGTGGAATTTAAGAGTCGTATTGATGCTACTGAGCGGGAGAAATTATCCACAATTAAACGGTGTGTCCTGTTGCAGGAGGCTGTTACACATTTGCAGGCACAGTTGGCGGAATCTGAAGCTATTTTGGCTATAGCTAATAAGGTAAACAAATTAATCCAATTATTTTGACAAAAGATATGAAATTTGAATTTTTAAAGGATCGAACATCATTTTCGGAAGCAGAACATTCTGCCAGTATTGAACGTGAACTTGTGGAAGCATTGGCACGCGAATCTCGCTTAAAGGCACGCCTTCAAGAGTTGGCAGGCTCGTTGGAAAATGCAGCACGTTCATCTGAGGAGAAATACGTTCAAGTTAAAAACACTGTTGCAGAACTTAAGCGATCCAATGTGTATGTAAAATTGCATTTTTATTAAAAATGGCATGCTGATTTTAATTTAATTAAAATTATATTTTAGGCATTTAACTGAAAAACTGGAACGTTGCAAAAGAAAATTACGCCTCCGTCGTCTTGAGCAGCAACTTTTTGTAATACTTCAAAAACAGAAGACAGAGCAGACGCCTGCACAACCACAGCACACATCACAATCATCCAATTCAACGCCTACGACAACCACTTCTAGTCGATTATCGCCAAGACAACCACAATTGCTTAACACTGTCCCGGAGACAACGCTGTAAACACATTAAATCCGGTTTGTGTGTTTGTTCAATATTGCTCTCAATCAATTAATACCAAATTTCCTACATTACATTATAATTTAAGGATTAATGAAATGACCTTTAGCCGTACTATTTCTTGCCTAAAAAAGAACTCAAACTATGTTTCTTTAATTATTTTTAAGCAACTTAATTTAATGTTACGCATTTTATTGGAATAGTCAATACTCTTTGATCTTGCCTCGTTGGTATTAAAATTAATAATTTGCAGAAAGATAAATGAATGGCCTTACACAACTTAGTTCAATGTTTGTTTGTTGTCACTTATCCTTATGTTTATTCAAGATAATGCGTATTTCAATAGAATAATTAACTAAAAACACACACGCAATTAATCTTCGCTCACAATATACAACATTATACGTTAATTTAAATAATTAAAAAATTATATATCTTAATGTAAAAGAACTATACATATTTGCATGTGATATTTGAAGTACATAAACTACACACAATAACATACTAAATATATAGATACTGAGTATTTGAGTAATTGATAACAAAATATAATTGTTTGGAATTAAATAAGTTTATATTTCCAAAAGAATTATGTTTTTTAATTAAAATTAATTGAACTACTCTACTGAATTTATTTTTGATTTAATTTTTTTTTTTGGTATTCGAACCTTATTAAATCCTTTGAGGGCATAAACAAATTGCCCTTTTTTTAAAAGCCAAACTTAATTTAAAATTGGATTAACGGTACACCAATGTGTTTAACAGTCTTTTTTGCGTTTAAAATTACCAATTTTGATTTTGTACCAAAGTTTAAAAATAAATTGATTTCAATTAAAACAAATATAACAGTTCAAAAAATGTTTGCAAACAAATTGGTCTTTATAATTTGGAATAAAAATAATAAATTTAGAAAGTCCCAAAATCTATTTTTCTATTTTAAACCAAAATGATTCAACATGAATATTTAAATATGAAAAAAGCATATTATAAACTCAGTTATAAACAAGATGTATTAAAAAAGTGTATAAAAAAAAATTTACTTAAACATAGCTTTTCAATGTGCCATTATTTAGATTTTAGTATTAAATAACAACATAATTAATAGCAGTGAGAGTTATAGTTTGAAATAAAATATAAGAAGCCTGCAATACCCAAGAAGTCGTTACAATAATTGCATTCAATTTTGCCATGACTCGTATTAGTTACTATACTAATTATTAACTAAAATATAATTATAAAGAATATATTGTTATTTAAACAAAATGGTTAAAAACGTATAAAAACAAAAAAAAGGAAAGTATTATTAAGTTTAATTATTTCAACATGTTTGTAGGCATGTTCACATTGCAAGATTTTGTTTATAATTTAAACCCCCAAGGAAAAATTAGTTTGGCCTAAATTAATTAAAATTAAGTTGAATTTGCTCGTTAATTATTAAACAAAAAAAACAAGAGATTAACAATTATATACATAGATAAATCTGTATGTACCTGGAGGATAATCTATGAATAGAATATTTAATAAAACCAAAATATCACAAAATATTAATTCAAAACAATAAGTCCTTGAGTGTTGTTTTTCCCCTAAATTTTTAAATATATTTCAGATTAAAACGGTTAATAAAATATGTATAATACATATTTAGGTAAAATCAAGGATCAACGACTCCTTTCAGTTTAATTAGATAAAACATGCTACAACTTAGGACCTTCATTTAAAACCTTGATAATTTTTTTTGTTTGCAAACTTCCCTCCTAAAAAAAAGTAATTAAACTTTTAATAAAACACTCCAATTTAAAAGTGTAAACAGTACAGTCTCTTTATTAAGGATAAAAAGGGCAAGAACAGGTTTTCGTTTAAGCAAAAATTGAATTACATTTTGCAATAGCAAATAATTAGGAAAAATACATATTTAATTAATAAAATTGTAAGTAAATGAATTTCAATAAGGAATGTCGTTAAGTCGTCCTTCGGATGATTTGTGCTTAAATGTGTCATCAAGTCGTCCTTCCAATAATTTGTGTTAAATGTTTTAAAAATCGCTTGCACTAAAAGGTCAAATACATTCAATAATAATCCGGAACTGGGGCGCACGCAATTTTCACAAAATCCGCATAACGCACAGTGCCACTGTTACTGGACACATTAGCCTCCCTGAAAATGTTATCCACCTCCCGTTGCGACAATCCTTCACCCCAATTCTGCAACAAGTGACGCAACTGCCTTGCCGGAATAGTACCTTTTCCATGGGGGTCGGCGGCTTTAAAAGCGGCGACCACCTCGTCAGGTAGATTCTCAACCTTGGAGTGTTGATGCATCACTTCGAGAAAGTCAGCAAAGCTCATGCGGCCACCCTTTTTCTTTAGGTACATAGTTAGCTCTTGAATTGTGGGTGAAAGCCCCAAAGAGCGCATTATCACAGTCAATTCGTCAAGGGTGGTTATTTGACCGGAACGAGCGAATAGATAAAAACACTCACGGAATTCTGTAGCAAAAAGGAGTTCACTATATTACTTATGTGGTTGTTATAACAAAGTGGAAAAGATAAGATTTATAATGATTAGTCATTAAGTTCATTATAAAGATGGTCGATATACATATATTGTTTCTCGTTAATTTACTTACCATCAATATCTTGTTCCTTGAAGTAACGGGCCTGAAATTATTGAAAACAATTAATATTTGAATTACTTTATTGTTATAGCAGTATTCTTACCATTTCTTATTTATTTAATAATAATAAACAAAATATTACAGGTGAATAATGCACGGAAGCACAAATCAAATAAGAAACTCTTGACTACAAACAATGACGTCACAATGTTTTGACGTTTCAACATTTCTTCAAGCTATTTAAGTTTTTACACCTGCGGAATTTCGAAATTCGAATTTTGACATTTCTCTCTTTCTTATATATATATTTTGAATATATTGTTTTCATATAATTTGTTGTTATCATATGGTAATGTGCATATTGTGCCGTTTCAAATAAATCTTTTACATATCTAGCTGCAGTTCAAGCAATGTAGGCGTGCCTAAAATTTAATTGCTTTTCGCAAATGATTGCATTACATTGTAATTGTGTTAAAATTGTCAGGCGTCTATGTAGTTTAAAGCAACGTCGCAAAAAATATTTAAAATAGTGTTTAGTAATCAGTTAAAAGCCACGCATATAAATGGATGAACATAATCACAAAACAGTCATTGTACTGGATCACAGAGAATTCTTCAAGGTGAGCTCAAACTGTCCCGTAGTTGTGAAGAATGCCACAGGTGCAATTAGTACAAATGACAAAAGTCTGTGGACTTGCTCTTTGGAAGCCGCAGAAGCATACTGTCGGATTGTGTGGGATTTATTTCCAAATGGAAAACTCGTAAGCCCTGAATTTTCCATTTCACCATAATCCAATAAGATTTTTGTTCTAATATGAAACAATTTTTAGATTCAATTGGTTGTAAGTGACTTCTGCTCCCGTACAGTCAACACATGGAATGAACAAAACATACAAATTCTCCGTGATGTATTTGCTATTATAGGAGAGCCATCAGAATGTCTAATGACACCACGACATGATGTGATAAATGGTATATCTGGCGCCATGGATGCAATAGCTGAACCAACAAATTTGCAGCGTCAAATAGTCGATGAGGAGGAGGGGGCGCAGAAAAAATTGAACAAAGGTCGCATCATTTGTATTACATCTTTGGTGAATAATCATGCTATGTCAAATCTTGAGAACGTTGCTAATACGCTACTTCAGCGCAAGAATGATGATTTTAAAAATTCAACGGACATGATTCCAATCGACAATTGTCACTTGGTTTTCATCAATTTAATTCCATCAAAGACTACATCTTTAGTGTCCAGTCGACCTGTCATTAATGTAAGTTTGTTTTAAAATCTTTATTTTAATAATTGAAGATAGTTCACAATTATTTTGTATGCATCGGTCTTAGTAATAACTGCTGGGCATTTAGTAAACCATTTTGATAGTATTTATCCCTTTCAGCTATCAACTATACTAACGTCAGAAGTACATGTAGTAGAAGCCTCTAATCTTCAAACCACCATGATAACTCTCCTTCAGCCACATTACGATCTGGTCAGCACGACAATCAGTGGAATTCCCTCGATGTATGATCAAAACGCGAACTCAATGCACAAAGTGGAACTGCTTCACTCAAACCAATCATACAACGTTATCCCTGGCTGTAATCGTTTCCTACCCATTTTCCCTAAGGAGGGCATTCAATACAAGACTATTGACCTCAAATTGTATACACCAAGTGACTATGAGAGATTCAATTTGAATTCGAGCATAGCACAATACCCGGCAACACTAGCTGATGTTAAGTCACCAGAAAGTTGCTATTTAAACAATTTCGTGCAGAAAAATCAACCTGTTTTTCTAGAGATGAAAAATGTGTGTGGTGAAATATTGACCAGTCATATGTTGAAAGCACACTGTGGTAGTATTTCGCTACACACACTAGGGATTCCACAGACTAACTCCCTTGAAACAGTGCCAATAATTGAGTGCCAAAGAGTATCTGAGAGTTGTTTGGATGATTTTGTCCAATTAATGGGTTTCATTTCTATTAATGATGAACCCCCAGGAGAGTATATGAAAGAAATCTATCTTAAACTGAAGGATTGTGCAACGTTTTGGCCATTGAATGTTAAAAGAACTATCGTGTGCAATATGAGACAATTTTTTAGGCCAATGATGTCGGCAATTGCAAAAAATACAATTTCTACAGCTGAAATCTTTTATTGTAAAAGCATGATTTTTGCCTTGGCTAATGCGGAGTCTAAAAATCAACCACTTTTATTGGAAAATGATGTTAACCGGTGAGTTAAATTTTAGATATATTCCCTAAAAAGACCCCGATTTGATCTTTTTTTCAGACAAAGATTTGAAGACACCAATATTGTAAAGCACTACCAATTGCTGTGGAAGGAATTAGAAATATTGGTGGCTGCCAGTGGAAAATCACATGGTCATGAAATCATTTTGGACTGTATTCGTAGCTGTTCATCACAAAATTGGGAGCCATCGTCGCATCCACGAGCTAGCCTTCAGGAAATTAAAAATCAAAGCAATACATCAAATGAAGATGATATGGCGTATGATGTGATTAATATCATTGGCAGTGATAGTGAGACTGAAGGGCTATTAAGTATATCATCTTATCAGACTGACGATGATGAATCCGACACTGACAGCTTCTCTACTGAAAATATTTCTGATTCACCAACCGATGGAAGCGAAGATTCAAGCACCCTCAATGTACCAGTCGAAAATTCGCATCTCAATGTAGGAACTGGCGTTCAAAACACTTCCACTGGACGGATCGATGATTCGCATGGCGATTTTGTAAATGGGGATCCAATCACTTCCACTGGGAATGTCGAAAATTCTCCTGTCGACGTCGCAGGTGGGGATACAAGCACCCCCACTGGGTGGGTCGATAATTCGCATCTCAATTTAGTAAGTGGCGTTCCAATCACTTCCACTGGACTGGTCGATGATTCTCATGGCAACTTCGTAAATGAGGATTCAAGCACCTCCACTGGACGTCTCGAAATTTCTCCTCTCGAAGTCGCATGTGGCATTTCAAATAGTTTCACTGGACGGATTGATATTTCATCTCTCAATTTCGCGAGTGGGGATACAAGCACTTTCACTGAACAGGCCGAAAATTCACATGTAGATTTAACAACTAACGTTTCAAGACCTACCACTGGATTTATTGATAATTCACGACACAATATCGTAAGTGGCGGTTCAAGCAACACCACTGAAATGCCCCACATTCCAAATCTCATTAATAGAAATAGGATTCCAAATACCATCGCTGAACAGGTCAACAACTCACGTCTCAGCTTTATGAATTACGCTCCTGGCACTTCCACTGAACCAGTTGAAAATTCGTACCGTAATATCAGCCTTCCATACTTGGACAATAACACGGCCGAAAATTCGCATGTCAAATTATCAAGTGCCGTTACAAGCCCTTTCACTAGACGTGGCAACAATTCGCAACGAAAAGGATACCCCGACACTTTGCACAGCAATACTAAGCTGGTAAACAATTCGCAACTCAATATGTCGTGTGGCGTTCCAAGCACTTTCATGGGAATGGCCGATATTTCGAGGCTCGGGATCAATAGAGGCATTCCAAGTACATCCCCTGGACGGGCCAAAAATTCGCAGTCTTATATCGCAAGTGCCGTTCCAAGCACTTCAACTTTACTGGTCGATAATTCGCAGCTCAATATCCCAAGTAGCGTTCCAAGAATATCTACTGGACGGGCCGAAAATTCGAATGTCAACTTGAGGTGCGATCTAAGCCACAATACTGTGAGGGAAAACATTCCAAATCTCAGTAATAGAAATAGGATTCCAAATACCATCGCTGAACAGGTCAACAACTCACGTCTCAGCTTTATGAATTACGCTCCTGGCACTTCCACTGAACCAGTTGAAAATTCGTACCGTAATATCAGCCTTCCATACTTGGACAATAACACGGCCGGAAATTCGCATGTCAAATTATCAAGTGCCGTTACAAGCCCTTCCACTAGACGTGGCAACAATTCGCAACGAAAAGGATACCCCGACACTTTGCACAGCAATACTAAGCTGGTGAACAATTCGCAGCTCAATATGGCGAGTGGCGTTCCAAGCACTTCCATGGGAATGGATGATATTTCGAGGCTCATGATCCCAAGAGGCATTCCAAGTACATCCACTGCACAGGCCGTTAATTCGTACTGTAATATCCAATACCGCAACAATTTCTGGGTCGAATATACAGGTCTTAATTTACGAAGTGGTGTTTCAAACACTTCCAATGTCAATTTGCAGCAGGAAGGAGTCCCCAACACTTTGCACAGCAATAATGAACTGGAAAACAATTTGCATGTCGATTTAGCAAGTGCCGTTCCAAGCACTTCCACTAGACGTGGCAACAATTCCCAACCAACGAGATTCCCTGACACTTTGCGCAGTAATACTGAGCTGGTAAACAATACGCAAGTCAATATCGCAAGTGGCGTTCCAAGCACTTCCATTAAAATAGTCGATATTTCGAGGCTTATGATCCCTAGAGGCAGTCCAAGTACATCCACTGGACGGGCCAAAAATTGGCATGTCAATTTATCAAGTGCTGTTTCAAGCACTTCCACTGGTCTTGGCAACAATTTGCACAACAATACTAGTCGGGTGAACCAGCAAATCAAAATTGCGAGTGGTAGTCCAAGCAACACCACTAGAGTGACCGATATTTCGAATCTCAATTCAGGAAGAAGAGTTCCAAAAATTTCGACTGGACGGGTCACAAAATTGCGTACTAATAATAGTATCAAAAACAAATCAAGCACCTTCACTGTCAATGAATCGCATCAATGTGTTTGTCCAACGACTTCCACTGGACGTGCCATTTCAAGAACCGCAACAATACCAGTAAAAAATACGCGTCGCAGTATTTCACGTGGCGTTCCATGTACCTCCCCTATTCGGGTCAACAGAAATCAAAACAGTCAAAACGGTTCTCCTCAAAATATCGTAGATAGACCTCCAGGCGTTTTTGTTAAACCCGTCTCAGATTATGAAGAAATGCGCAGACAAGAATTTGTAAACAACTATTTATATCGAGCTTTCAACGCTGACCAGTGGGCCAAATTGAATCCACATTTACCTCCGATTCCAAGCCTTTTTCCTGATAGTGACCTCGATACTTACTTCAATAGTTTACATGGGTCTCCAAGCAACTTTGTTGGACGTTATCCCAATTTTGGACCTGGGGTTCAAGGCCCCTTTCCTGCACCATTGATTTCGAATCCCAGTATTGGAAATAGCGTTATAAGTCCTCCACCTGGACAACAGCACTATATCTGTCCAAGGGCCTACCCTGGACCAAATAATATTTACAGGGCTCCAAATAAAGGATAATGTCATTTGTCACACAATTATTGATCGGCCTGGATTTATCCAAATTATCATTCGAATTTAAAGTGACTGATGAAGGTATGTGTTTTGAAATTGTTATTATTGCTTTATATATTTAATTTTAATGTACACCCAAGAAAGAATAATAACGTTTTGAAAGACACATTTCGTGATACTTCTAATGCAATGTAATCAGCATTGTTATTTATTGCAATGTAAATGTCTCTGCATTTTGGTCCACTCTTAATGTACCGCCAGGACCTCTGAGCTTGGCTTCTCTAAAGCATTGTTCCTTGACTTGTAAAATTTTAATAACATCAGTCCACATTTCTTCTTGTCTGGCCCGAATGTCGCGGCTTTGAATTAATAATTGTGTTTCCTAAAATTAAAATAAGGACAATCATTTATTTATAGTGGTAAGATTATCAATATGTATTTTTGAAAGTATGTATTAACATTTATATTGTATTGTAGTTTGTAAGTACTTACTTCTTTGAGTTGGTCAGATTTTTCTTCCAATTCTCTAATTTGGGTAGTTAAGGAATCCTTGAGTGTTGTTTTTGTTGAACTACCACTACCACCACTTTTTATTTCATCTCTTGCCTTTTCCAAAAGCATTTCCATGCGATTATGTTCATCCTATTTTAATATTAAAAATGTGTGTATAAATAAATGTGTGTAAAAGTAATTTCAACTGTTTCAATTTGTTGTCTTTCTTACCTGCATATCCCTCCATCGGTCCTCCATTTTTCCAATTGTTTTCTTAAGGTCTGACACCTGCGCTTGAAAGGATGCAGTTTCACTAGTCAATTGAGTACTAAGCGAATCATAAGTCTGAAAAAAATAAAACAAGAAAGGGTAATTAAATAAGTCCTTAAAAGTTTTCTACAACTTTTACATTTTCCATGCAAATAGCATCTTCAAAAACGCTGACCTCTCTTAATGTTTAAGAATTATTCATGTCACGCATTCAATGTGAACATCATCCAATTTAATTAACAACAACAAACAATTTTACATAATATAGGTACCTGTTTTCTTGAATCCCTGTCCTCAGACAGTTCTATGACACGTTCTCTCAGTGGACGCAACTGTTGCGACAACGGAGTGACGCGCTCCCTGGCCGCATACACAGCACGCGTCAAACCGTCTACGAGTCTAGCCAGTTCAGTCATACCCCGTGCCTCAACGGGTGAGTCCAAACGCGACAACGACTGCTCCAATGAATCCTCCGTCTCATTTGTGGGCAATGTGTTGGAAAGCGTGGGATCTTGTTGCTTTAAATTGTCCAACGTTTGCGTTAGGTCCGTCACTTCCGCACGCAAAGCAGCCAATTCGGCACGCTGCTGCTTATACACTGAGCTTTTGGTTCGTAGCGTGTTGACATACTGTTTTAAATCGTCCCCCCGCAATATTATCTCACCCACAGTTTCTTGCAAAAGCATTTGTTTTTGTGCTAACAATTGTTCCAGCTCTCTTAACTCCATTGAAGCTTGATCCAATTGTTCAGCTGCCAGCTCCTTATTTCTCGCTACCATGGCAGCTTGCTGCCGGAATGGTAGCAGTGTATCACTTTGATTACCACGATCATTAATCTTCTTATCTACAATGAGTTGCACATCACGGTTGACTGCATCTACTTGCATTTGCAGATCTTGTAGTAAATCTCGTGAAATGTTTGGTTCATCGATTATTGCTTCCAGGATGGCGACCTCGGATTGTTTGTTCAGCAGCTCTTGTGGAAGTTTTTGTTGCACCATAAACTCAAGGACTTGGGTCTCTTCGATCAGACCCTCAATCATGCTTTGTGGTGAGGTTCCTTTGGTTGCCATTTTGGCATTGTTCAGTTCTTTTTGCAAACGATCATGCTGTGCATTCGCTCGATTCAATGCTTGTTTCTGGTCATTTGTTTGATTTTGCAGTTCCTTTTGTCTGTCCTTTTCAATGCGGAGGGCTTGCGCCGCCTCCAGCAACAGTTCGTGTTGAGGAATTTTATCTAAGCGACTTTGAGTGCGCTCAATGCGCTTGCGGACATTCTCCTTTTCGGTGTCAATAGCTCCAATGTCACTTCGAAGTTCACGAAATTGGGCACTCTCCTCCTGGGATTGTTGGTGTGCTCGGTGAGTCTCTTTGAATTCATCCATTACCAGGTTGTAGCCATTCCAAAGTTGAACTATTTCAGCATTGGCTATTGCTTCTGGGGGTAAATCCAAAGGCATTAGGTATCTGTGGATAGGATCAGTTAATTACTCATAATTATTATTTTATTTTCTTATATACTTTGCCAAGTAAGCAAGCTGCTTAATTTTATCCTGATTCTCAATAATAAATCGAAATATTGGATAAATCGTTTTCTTATCGCCTTGCAACACCCTTCGTCTGAATTCCCCCGGGTCAGTTGTTTCATTTGGACGGTACTGAATTTTACGCAAGGACTCAAGGATTCGTCGGTTTGTTTCTTCGGGATCAGTTTCACGGACATCAAACTGTAAATTTAACACTTCAGTAACTTATCTATTTTTAATTTAAATGTTCTTACCTTAGGGCTGACATTGAAATGTTGCAGAAAATCCACCAAAACTTGCAATTGATTTTCCACGGACAAGGAGTCAAATGAAATCAAATTGTACTCAGTTTTCAGCACCTTGTTAATTTCTTTTACAATAATTTTTAAATGGTCTGCCATTTTTTAAATAAATAATTTAATTTTTATTATTAAACGTGCAATGATGATTTTCTTTTCAATAAAAATATTGAAAACTGATTTGTTTGTTCAATATTTGGTAACGATGGCAACAATTTCTTATGTTGCGTTCTTATATTACCATGGAAACTTCAGAAAAAAAAACAACAACAATGATTAAGTGCGTTATAACCACAAGCCTATGATTTTGTCAGCTGATCACAATGAAAACACAGCTGACTGCTCTGCCGGCCGGTATGTTTAATGTTAGTGAGTACTGAGAAGTAACTAGTGACTGTGAGTAGTGAGTAGTGACCCTACGAATATTTGCAGACCCCACTCAATTCCCCTCCCATTTAAATTACCATACACTACAGTCTGAACTCGTCTAGAGTCTAGACTCTTTGCTTCTCGAATTACTGAATGTACATTGTACAGTGTGCTACTGCTGTTGCTGTAGCGAAACGTTTCATGTTAGTCCTAGTGCGTCGGTCAATGCGGAAGTGCGTAAAAAATTGTGCGTGAGTCGCTTAAATGTAAATTAAGTGTTAAAAAGTCTGAATTTTCTTGAAAAAAGGGCAATATTTACAATAAGAATGTGGCAAAAAAGATATGTTGCAATTATTTAACGTTTAAATGTAAGTTTTCTTGTAAAAAAAGGAGTTTAATCCCAAAATGGTAACGTTTTTGTGCGTGCGATATTGTGTGAGACTTAATTGCGTTATATTGAAGAATTTAGTTAAATAACTTGTATTATTGTGCTTTAATGTTAAAAATATTATAAGAAATGCGTTTTTTAAAGAAAATTCGTGTAAAATTAACGATTATGTGATTTAAATTTCAAAATTGCGTGTGTGTGAGATTGAAGGCACTTTGGATGAAAACTCAGCAGAGGGCACTTTCAGCACGTAAAAATTTTAATATTAAGATATTCTAATTTCTAATATATGCTGCATAACGTACTAAATTAAATTTGTGTTCCCACTTCCCTCTTCCCCTGACAACTGAACGGGGATAATTCATAATATCTATACTGTTGAGGCTGTGTTAGTTTATTTTTAGTGTATGTATTTCTCATTTGCGTTGCTATATTTTGGATATTGAATTAAAATTGTGCATTCGGATGAATATCTCGAGATTGGTAAGATTTATTTCCCAAAATTGGATAGTAGTACGTTCTTTAAAATCAGCTTTAAATGACAAATGCTTTTATATTGACTAAAATGTGTGTTCTATTATACTTTCGTTACGGATTATATTGGATAGATTTCATTTCCATTAAGTCTGAACCTTAATGGACCTCTAAAACGTGTTTTCTGCAATGTGGAACAAAGTAGATACCTATATCTTGAAATTAGCAATTAAAGTCTTTTAGATCTCATTCATTTAACCACAAAATATTTGAGTACAATCTCGCCTTCCCCATGAATTGTCTTGAATGACTTTGTAACATCCTGAAAATGTATTCAAAAACACAGTAAGAAAAATGTTGTTGCTTTAACAGGGTAATTTAAATAATTATTTATTATTAATTTTTTTTTATATTTTATGTACAAACAATGGTAATTAATAATTGTTAAAAAGTCGATTTTAACAATAAATATTATATGCGTATTTCCCTATAATAAATACTAGACCCTGAAAATGATCATAAAATACCAGCCATAATTTTATGATCATCCTCATTCAGAAATTTGAGTTCAATTTTATTTTAATATTAAAATACTAGCTTAAAGTAAATACAGATGACGCCATTGTTGATGCAATAATTTCAGTATTTGTTGGAGTTTCATTTTAACGGAATTCTTGCAAATAACCGTTACCATATCCAAACAATTGTCGTCCAAGTCGTGGCACAAATAAATCCTTTTTGCCGAGACGTGGTGCAAATGGTGGCCATTTTCGTTCCATTTCGGAGCGGGCTGATGCATCTCGTCCAACGCGGGGTTTAATGTTAAACAAATCTGTTGCCCGTTCTTCATTTTTATTTTCTGAAAAATTTATTATTAAAGAATATTTATGGTTCTGTTGAATTAATTAATAAGTACCTGGCACTACAAACACAATTCGACGCAACATTTCGGCATTCAGTTTGGGAAATTGCACATACTCTTCATTGAGATACTCATCGGGAATCACTTCATTAGTTTCAGTACTTAAATAAGAAAAATATTGCTTTAATTGGAATCAATTAAATGGCGGTTTTGAGCCAACCGTTTCCCTAATCGTGGCCAAAATTGTGATCTGCCTTCAATATTTTGGGACACTGAATTTTCTTGACGTGCCATGTAATCCGAATTTGGACTGCTTCTCAAAGACTCCTTAAAGCATGAAATAAAATTTTTTAACAAATTTTTTTAAACATAAAAACACTGCATTATAATATTAAAAAAAACACTAACACGTTGCAGTGTGTCTTCACAGCATGCCTTTCCAAAAAGCGACACAATAACTGCTAATAAGCACATCTGCATCAACTGAAAAGAATATCCTCTTGCCATTGTGTTAAATTGCACCAAATAAAATTTATTAAAACACTTTAAAAACACTTCAATTTTAAATTGTAACCGTTATACAAGCTGAGCAATACAAGAAAAGCACTGTTAGAGTGGGCTATTTGTCACCAACTGGATGACCAACTGAAGATTGCCTCGCTATTTATATAAAACATTTGCTGCAGCGTCTGACATGCGTCTTCTCTAACATAAATTTGAATCGATGATAAAAACGTATGTACAGAAAGGGGAGGGAGTTAATCCGTAGGTGTCGTCCATTTCACCATCAGAGTTCATCCCTTTACTGATTTTATTATGTTTTATCCCCAACTGGCCATTTAACTTTATTCAAACATGTTGATCCTTTTTACGCGTTTAACTTTTAAACGCTAAATACAATCAGCAATGAGGACGTGTTTGGGGCGGAATCGCTCATTCTGGAATGGTATACGTACGCCGTCAGTATATAGTCTGTCAAGATGGGATTAGTGATCGATTAGTGTAATTAAAGGCAATAGATTTATTGTGTTGAATTAATTGACATTTGTGTCAATCAATGTGGAATTTTAATAATGACAAATAATTTTGATTTTATTGTTGTTTATAATCTGTCTTTTAGATTTAATTAAGTTTTCAAGGTCAAACCGTTTTTAAACTGCATTTTAAATTTAATTTAATCAAACCAAATCTTCATTAAAGTTTTTATTGCCTTATTCAACAAAAATAAATTATAAATTGACATCCAAATGGTCACACACACGTCTTGTTCCTCTTATTAACTACTAATAGTCTCCAACAAATCCAATTGAAGCAACTGGTCCATGAATGGTATTATCACCACCAGCAGCATCAAAAAAGTCCTGCAAATTAAAACCATATCGTGTCGTTATAATTGGCAATGAGACCATATCAATTGCCTGCTCATAAATAAGAATCATGTAATGATGTTCTCCCGTAAAGGGGAAAGGTCGCGGGACTTCATACGGTTGGAGAATGTCACCGACATTGTAGCCCATTCCGTGTAAAAGAAAGGAACCCTGCATTAATTGCAATGTGAAATTATTAAGTCACTGTATTATTAAGCTATATTGAAGTAAACCTACTGGAACATTAGCGACCAACCAGTGAAGATTAGATTGTCCTTCAACTAAGTAGGGTGCGTCTGGATCCACCATTATGACCGTGTAGAAATTGGACTGAAATGAACATTTAAAACAATTATTAAAAGTGTTCCACATTTTTTCAATTTAAATTTTTTTTTAACACTATAATTTCCCTGTTTTATGCAACAATTTAATTTGGTTATTTAACACTTTACACTATACTGCTCGTTTAAATTCCACTTCAATTTAATCCACCCACCTCATTAGCATCACTCCAATAGAGGTATGGCTGCTCCGAAAAGTCCTGTTCAATATTAATGAGTGCATTGCAATTATCCATATTAATGAAAAATCCCGTTGATGGCTGAACGGCCATTACTGGACTAAATGAACACGCATACGGTGGTTGGTCTGGGAATACAAAGCATCCTTGTGCCAATGAACAGATGCATGCAAGTAGTTTTATAAAATTAAACATCACTAAAGGATGTGCAGTAAAAGGTAGTCCAAACGGCTCTAAAATTTCACTGGAAATTGCAAAAATACACTGAGGATTGTAACTGCGGTTACTTCAAATTTATTGCAATTGTAGATCGCATTTAAATTGCGCGTTCTGCTCAAATTTCAATGGCATTGATAATGAATATAATTGATTTGACTAATTTAATCTGTAACGGTTATTATTGTCATGAATTGAGTTATTACAAAGTCTCAAAGTCATAGAGCTCGTTGCATACAATGAGCTTCATTTAATTTAAGTGAATTATATTTGAATGGGATCGTAATTTAATTTGTTAGTCAAATTAGACTTATTTAACTTAATTTCTAATGGTGACGACACTGACGATATTGACTCTAGGGAATATTAATAACTGCAGTTAACTAAATAATAATTGGTTATTTTCATAATTTTTTATTTACATAAATATGTAAAGCTTACAAAAATTAAGTTAATTGTTTAATTTACAATCACTTATTTAAAGTTATTTCTGCAGGACCAGTTATAAAAATGTATAAACGTCCATAATAAAATCTGGAGATTTATTATTTATTTAACTATCTAACATTATGTTTTAGAAAAAATTGAGTCAAAACGATACAACTAAATTATTACTTAAAAGTGCCGCAGTCATTCAATAAAAAGTACTGAGTATTTCGTACAAAATCACTTTCGGCAGCACTGTAAAAAAATACATGGTGTTTCAAAAATAAAGCAACAAACCAAAAACAGTACAGTCATTTCATCTCTCTGTCGCTACGAACGAAAGAGCAAAACACTCGACCGTTATTGAATGGAAAATGCATGGTAGTCTCGTGCAAAGTAGGTTTTCAGTCAGACCACACCAATCGCTCGGTGGGAAAAGCTCGCACGGCAAAAGTTCTGCAACAGAGAGGAAAACACATAATAAAGAAAATTGCGTACATGCGTTGAACGTGTGAGGAAAAACAAGTGAGAGCCGTGATTAATGATTGAAAATAAAAATTCATTATTAAAAAGAAAATAGTTTGTGTACAAATTGAGTGATTCTATTAAAACGGCATCAAAATAATTCAAGAAGCGGAAAAAACCGCCAGTTTTTCACAAAAATAAATAGGAAAATTGTTTTTGTTATCCTCTCGGGTAGATTGAGTTTAAAGTGAAGGTGAACTTAAGGAATTCTTTTATATTGTATTCAACGTGTGATTGAGTGTGTATATTTTTCTATGTGAGAAAAAGTGTTGCTTAATAATAATAATTTATATAAGACGTGGATTTTCGTCGCCGAATATATTTATCGAGCACAAAGTTGTCAACAAGAAAAGCTAAAAGCAAAAAACGTGTGCACCCGTGAGGTCATTTGTAATCACTGCAGAGGAATTTCTCAAAAATTAAATAATTTCTTGTCAACTTTGTACGTACACAGTTTCGTGGAAGAAGATTAAACTGTTTATTTGGTGTCCTTATTGCAGCTGCGAGAGAGAATTTATTGCAAATGCGAAAGAAGCACTTTGAAGAATCAAAACAAAACTAAGATGTAAATTTTAATTAATTTTTTTTCAACAAAAAAAAGAGACAAAAAAAAACATTATTCTGTCGAGCAAAGAAGACGCATTAATGTGTGTGTGCGTTCTATTTTTGACTAAGATTTATTTTTAGACCATATATTTTGCGGGATTTACGTAAAAAGAGAAAAACAAAACAAGTAAAAAAGAAGATTAACATTTTTAATTAAATATAACTGTGTTTAAATTGTACACATACATGCATAAAGTGAAAGAGTGAAAAATTAGAGGAGGAAAAAAGTCTAAATAAAAAAACGATTGATCTTGTACTAAAACTGATAAAAAAAAGAATAAAGTTGCCAAAAAATTGTGCAAAAAAGGAACAGAAAAAATATTGTTATTGATTTAAACCGTGCATGTAACGAATGCCGGTCATTTTAACGTGTGTGCCATTCGACGTATCGGGTTTTTAATTTATTAACATTTGTAACAACATTAAATAATTAGGTGTGTCATTGACAAACATACAGTCACGTATATGACTGATATACAAACCCTGCACATGATGAGCATGAAGAAGGCGAGTCGCACAAAGAGTCTCTCGTTGAGCGATGACCTTCCCATGCGTGCATCACTTCCCAAACAGCATCCACCACAGCCCGTGTGCCCACAGAAACGCATCGAAGATGCCGGCAAAATATTCAAGTACATCGACGACAATATTGTGGGGAAGGGTGTCGCATTTTTAGGACCATTTGGACGACGTAAAGGTAAAAATGCAATTACAATTTTAATTAATCGTTAATTAAGAATGTCATTCTTAATTTTAATTGACAAGTGCAAAAATGTAAGATTTAAGCCGTTACAACGAATTAATAAGCAGACAGGAAAATAATCAAATCGACGAGAGATGATAAAAAAACATTTTATTTAATTCGCCCTTCATAACGCCAAGGACGCACACGACATGTGAATTACGAGTGGATGAGAGAGATCGTAGGCTGTGTTTATACTTTATATTGTGAATGCGACGATTGTGATTAAACGCGGTTAGACGACACGACCTTTCGTTATTCATATTTTATTTTATTTGACGACTACTTTGTGTCATGTATAACAAAGAAAATATTGTTTATTCAATTAATTTAATGGACCGTGTATGGAGGCTGTCTAATTAGCATTTCTTTTTGACTCCACCCGGTTAAGTAGGACTTGAGATATTGCAGAATAATTATAAGTATTAATGAAACGTTAAGTGGTTTAATAATGCAGAGTTTGACACGGAAGAGATTAGTCATGTCGTTAAAAAGATAACAGTTTGTTACTAATTTACTATAATGAGAGATTAGTGTTAACTACGAAGTAGTTTGTCGGCTGAATGTTGTTTAATATTGCAGCTTAAAAATGTTTTAATTGTTTTTTAAATGCGTAACAATTTTTTAAAATTCAGATCTGTATTTTTAGTACACACTGCTGTCAGAAACTTAAAAAAATACTTTCTTTAAAAATGTCTCCATGAACTTAATAATTTTCTCTGCATTATAAAATTATCTAGAAATTAAATTAGTTTTTCAATTATTTAAATCAAATCCTTTTCCTAATTAAAAAATATGGAATAATGACATATTACTCATTACTTATTTAAATATATGTCATTAGTCCGCTGCACATCCCAGACAATGGGAGTCCAATAAAAATAATACTTAGTAATGTCCTTGTCATACTTTTCTACACAACGGCGACGTACTCAAGGGGGTACGTAGACTAGATAAACTGATGCGTCATTCCGCCTCCTCAAGTACCATCCGCCCACCCAAATATTTGTATGAGGAAAAGCCCTTGACCGAGATCACAAATTGTCACTATACGTTATGAACACCACTTATAATAGTTTATGAAGGCTATCGTTTATTCTTAAATTAATGTTCCATTTCGGTGTTGAATAATAATTTATTCAACAAGGAAAAGCGTTTTCTAAGGTCATTAAAGAAATTTCAGAATTTTTTCTTTACTTAATCTTTAAACATTTTTAAACAATTGTATCTTGTCATTACGTGGTGATGGCATCATCAATATTAATAAATGTAATGACTTAATATATTAAGAGTATACTTAAACGAACTGCCGATCCCTTCTGATTGATTGCATTCATATTTTGTCTCTTCCATGTGATTTGGAAATTATGATAAGAAATTTTATTCACTTCAATCGTTTTGATTGATGGAAGCACGTTCCTAATATTTACAATATTTATGTTGAAATACTTAATTTTGTTAAGTCGATTCCAAGGTCATTGTTTGGTGATAAGATGCTTTTTTTTGCTTGCCAATAAATGTGTGAAATAATTTTTAAATTTTGAGTTTAATCTGGTTTTATCAAAATTTACGGAGAATAATTTCTTCTTTATTCAATTACATAAATTTTATAATTGTTCAAGGTCAATAATATTTCTTGGCTTTTTTAAGTTTTAAAATTAAATCTTAAACCAATATCTACTTTAAAAAGACATTCCAAAAATTCCTTGATTTTGGAATTATTTCTCTTAATAATAGTTAAATAAATATTTTAATTATAAATTAAAATTCAATCTTCCTTTTTTTGACATTGGAAATAATTTTTAATTTCCATAATTAAATTATAAATTTGATTATTAAATAAAAGTAAAATAATTAATTAATTGTTTGATATAATTTAAAAACGTAAACACAACTCCTTATTTTTCAACCATAAAATTTAATCCCGAAATATACTAATTAAGTGGCGTTCAATTAAATACGATTTTCACACAGCATAAACGAAATAACATTTCAAACATTTTATTTGCATTTCTTTAAATCGATTAAACAAACTTCAGTGTACGATAAGTATCGTGCGACTAACTAAATAATAAAACTGGAAGAAAAGAAAAATTTGCTTGCATAACCTTGACTCAACAATTAATGGTCTCACCTGGGTCTCACCCATTTACATTATGCTGTAGTGAGTTTTAATTATTGTTAAAACATTAAAACCCTCTTATATTGATTGTAAGAAAAATCCAAAACAAATATTTATGTCTGCTATACATTTATCATTGTGGGTAAGATTGTATTTAAAATATGACGTTTGTTGTATTAATACCGGAAGTGAAATTTTTTATGATATCTTTGTCACATACCTTAATACAGTTATCGCAGGTTTTCCGCATTTCTTTAACATAATCCTTATATTTACATTGTAAGTAATTGTTGTGATTATTGTTTATCGTTATAATGCGTTACATTTTTTTGTGGAGATACCAATTCTGATTTGTGGAAGGATTTCTTTGTCCACTAAAGGCACATATAATTTATAAATAAATCTTATAATTGAAGATCTAATTAATTTGTGTGTCCCTTTTTCCGTCTTCTAAATGTATGTGATATTTATAACATCTGCTAAAAGTCCTTAATTAATTTCACATCATTATCCATAAGGTTAAAAAAAATCACACACAGCCTATTTCACCTTATTATTATACATTCATTAGGTTAGCCTTGCCGCAGCATTTATAAATATAGACAGCAGCGCACTCCATCCTGGATACGCAATATATAGGCCTAATCACATCCAAACGCAGAGGGTGGTTGTTATTAAATGGTCCTTATGTACAATCCTATAGCACTTATTTTATGTATACTGCAGTATTGTGTGAAATGAACACGGAAAATGTTGCGACATCGATGTGGCGCCTTAACTCACTGCTACATTGCGTATATTTATAGATTTTGACGCGCATTTGTTGGAAATAATTTGATTAGTTGAAAATTCAATCAGTGCACATGCGGATAAGATTGTGTAGGTTCTTTTAAGGCGTTTATGTAAAAAAAACATAAATACAGACGAAAATCAGTTTAATAAAAAAAAAGTCCATTTTGAAATAAAGTAAAATCTTGCTTTTTCCATTAATATTGATTTGTTGACGCGTCTAATGATTTTAGAATAATGAATTGTATATTTTATGCAGAAAAATTATTTTAATATATTTTGCGCCATTGAAGAATAAGTCAAGTCGTCGGCGGAAAGGTCATCGGGTGTTTGTATTAAAGCACGAGCTTATATTGTGTTGTTGAAAAATCGCACAAGTTTCTTAATGTGGTCTTTTTAGTCATTGCAGTTGATTAGATAAATGGTTATTAATGATCTGATGGTTATTTCAAGGAATCTTGTTACCGATTTGATTTACATAACAGCTTTCAATGTTTTAAAATGGCGGTTTTATTGGCTACAATTAAGGCATTATTCTTAAGCTGTTTTACCTGTAAGGAATATGTTCAATTTGAATATAAATAATGATAATTTAAATGCAGAAATGAGTTCGAGAACATACTTGTTCAATTAATTTGCATAAAAAAATGACTGCTTAATTGTGATTTAAATTATGTAATTGAAAAATTATTGGGAGCATTTAAGTCACAATTTGGAATGGAGAAAGTCCTTTTCATTTGTTTAAAAATTAAATTAAATTCCTTTTCATTCTAAACAAGTTTTATTTAATCCTTAATGTTCTATTGATCTTATTTTATTATTTTTATTTTTAATACAATTTTAAGTTGTGTACTTTAAATATAAACTTTCATAAATTGATCACCTTTGTTTCCTAAATATTAAAACAATTTCAAACTCAAGGTCAAAAATATAAATTTTATGAACCACTTAACATAATATTTACCTTTTTGTTCATTATATCTTATCATGACAATTGTTTTAAAATTAATTCTGTTGTCTCACACACACCTTTAGAATTGTAACAACCAAAAATTTAAATTTTTATTATATTTTCTTTGGTATTTGTACAATTTTAAAACAAAAAACAATACACAAAACCGTTTACCTGAACGTCTTGATGGACTTAAGTATTTACTGTTGTGTGAATGTCTGTGAATGAATGTTATTGGATTTTCATTTACTTTCGTCATGTTTACATATTTGTTTGATTTAATTTTCAAACACTGCACATCAAGTAATTTATTGTAATTTAAATAAACGCTCCAAGAACGTGATTTGAAAGCCAACAATTGCAGCAATAAATGTTTATAGTCGGTTGTATTCACTATGGTTTTTTGGATTCTTAAAAAAAACTAAACTGTGACTGTACACAATTGTTCAAACTATTTACTTACCCATTGATATTCCACCAATGTGCTTTAAGCACAATTACTTCAATAATAGTAGTGTAGCTTAATTTTACACATATTAGAAAGAGTAAAGTAATTTGTGGTAAATAAAACATTAAAATTGTTACTTTATTTAATTGCATTTTAAATTATTTCATCGTGATGAAGTTTTATTTTAATTTTTTGTAAAGCGTATTATATTTGTATGTTTATTTTGAACAGTAGTTTACGTTTAATTTTAACACAGAAATCGTGCCTTAAGTCTTAACTAAAGATAAGTTAATAGTTTTAAATGCGTATTATTCAAACTGTTTTTAATTTCAAGGTTTTAAATTTAAAAATAGTTGCAGTTTCCGTTTGAATTTTAAATTCTTTTTCAAGGTCATTTCACTAAAAAGATTATGGGGAAAGTAAATTTTAGAAAATTTAAACTATGAAGAATTAATAAAATTAAAATTTCAATTTAAAGTTAATTAGTTTCATAAATCAAAACTGTTGCAATATTTGTCACCTATAGTTTATTGCGCATGCGAAGTGCAATTTGTGACAGTTTTGTTGGCTCAATCATCAATCGTTTTTATTGTACACGCCGTTAAATCGCAATAACATTTTTGCATGAATGCCAAAAAAACTTGTGAAATTAGTTGACGTTCCTTGATCTTCCTCCAATGTAAATATCAATATTTATTATGCAGTTATCATCTTTTAATGCCACATTTTCGTTTACATATTTGAGTTTTGTCAAATTTGTTGACTTATTCGGTTGAAAGCTTATTTAAGTATATGTATTTAACATTAACGTTTGCAAAAAACATAAAGCAATGTCTGTCCAATTAATGCTTAGAGTTTTTGTTGTCTAAAGAAATTTCTGGCGCCTCTTGTGTGTTATGAAGAGGAACATACTTAAGTTAGTGTTTTTTCATTACTCATCGTGTTTTAAAATTCACATAATGTAGTGTGTAATAAACCGTATTTATTATTTAAAGTTTATAGACGTTCATTATGTTTTGATTTAAATTATTAGGATGCACTTAAGTCAACCCGCATGCACACTGCAATTGACTGCAATACAGAAACAAAAGCATATAAACACGCTTTATGTAACCAGTTTAATTAAATAACAATTGAATGTTACAGTTTTGACTTAAGATTATTATCTGAATCAAAACATTGTGTGACTTAATTAATAATTATTATTGACTTAGGAAGAAAGCGGATTTAACTGAAATAAAGGCATTTAAACAAATGTGCTCGTGTGTGCTATTTTATTGTTTATTTGAATAGTTTATTAATTAATGCGTTTAATAAAGAGTTTACAATTTGCATGCAGTTTATTTAATTGTTATTATTTTTAATATTCATTTTATTAAGAGCACTTATTGCGCAATATGTAATTTTAAACAACGAAACTCATTTTTAAATTAATTTTTATTTATTGTGGTGACAATACTTTTTGTGCAACAACAGAAATATGAAACATTTAACTGTCAGTATTAAAAGCATTACCCGACTACAGTAAAATTCAAACAATTGTACTGCAAAAAACTTTCTGAATAACCACAAACATCTGTTCAAATAATCTCACATATTTAGCATATGCTCGTAAAGTGTACGCAAAGCTCGTTATGTCAGTAAAATAATACGCATATTGTGCTGCAGTAATATGCGAGGGACGTGTTCATTTTATTATGGCACTTTGGAGCCACCAGCTAAAACAACAAAGGCGTTAAAATACTGTAACGATAGTATTTCGAATTTTTCGCACTTGTAATAATTAGTTACTGCATTCCAATGTCTCAAGTGGATTATACAAAGTTATCTTGCGTGTATTCACTTTGGAAGTAAGTCTAACTAGGGGCGTTAAATAACTGAGATTGAATCGAATGAGATGGGTTTGTTTGTCGATCGTTAATCGTTTTGTTTTTATTGAGCATTTTGAATACCTTTATCGCATGTAGTTACACCCACTATATTAAATGATTGATGCATATAAAATGCATAATGCATGTAAAATGCATATAAGCGTTAATAAATGCGTGGAAAATGATTCTTATACTCATATGTGGAGGGAAATAGTGTTATGCAATATTTTATTAAATAGTTTTACCCCATGGTTGCGTAATTAATAATTAATCATGCATATCGAATACTTAATGTGTCCTTTTTAAGTAAAGAAAAGGACATTAAATTTTTACATGACTGGGAAATTTGTTTTAAGTCATTTAATTTAATTTATATATTTTTAAATTAAACTTTCTTCTAATTTAAAATTAAGTTGCAAATTCCTTAGCATCAAAATTCACATGAAATTCAAAGTCAATATTATAAAAAAAATTAATTTTTGATCTTTACCGATTTTTAAAATTGATTTTTATTATTGCAATTTAATAAAATGTACATTTTTCAATTGTCTGATGTGTCTTTCCCTGCCTTTTAAATTCTAAAGCTTTTGTTTCTTTAAAAAATACAGTTTTCGTTCATTCAATCAATGTGGACAAATTCTTTTTCAAATTTAAATTAATCAAATCATCGCATTCATTCGTGATTCATCTAAAACTATTAATTAATTGTCATGCATTCTAAACAACTTGCCTTTATAAATTTCCTATCAATATTATAGTTAACATGTGAATGGAAAATTTTCATTTAACTCTTATTTAACGTCTTGATAAACAAAATGGTTAGAGTATATTTATATTACAATTCAAATGAATGGAAATACTTGTGTAAACCAAAACTATTAAGATACTGCGCCACTACGCACTAGAATTACACTCTGGTAAGTCTACCCAGCAAAATACCACACACCAAAAATATCTTCCCATGCATTTAATGCATGCAATCTAATGCAGCTCACTGTGCCTGTGTTCTTATCAACTTAATGCAAATACCTACAATACAAGCAGTGTTGCAGTTATCGCAGAAAATATTCAATGCAGTGCGCCTTCAAAGAATTTAACTCACGCGTTCATATTTCCAAAAAGAAAATTGAAGCGACTTGCCAAAAAAATTTGCCACATCGTATTTTTAAATTTAATTTAATCTATATAACAACAACACGCCATTTTAATATACTTACTGCTGACTGCTGAGTCAGATAATATGCATATTATACAGATAGTGCATTTCGGATATTCAAAATTAAAATATGTAGTGCAGATTGCCAAATTATCGCTGCTGCGTGGAATGTGATGATTCAGTACAGGAAGTTGAGCTTGTATGTTATGTACTTTGTTAAAAGAGATTGTACAAAATATTATAATTATCCGGTTGCACTTGGATAATTGTGCATACTTTTAGCTTAGAAGGCCATTTATGTATTTGTGGCATGTTTTTGCATGAGATTAAACAATACTTCGTTGATTGAATTAAAATCTACATAACTTTAGGCGTTATTTTTATTATTGATTAGTTTTTTTTATGCAGTTTTGTTTAAATCGAAATAAATTAGCAAATTTATTGAATTGCATTGAATTTATTTAAAACATTTTTAAAGTCATAATTAAATTAATATTTCATCTGAAATAAATATTAAATTGAAAACATGGTTAAGTACATTTTTTTTAATGCAATTTCATCGATTCAATGTGATAAACTCAACAATAAGTAATAGGTTATATTCAATTAATGCAGCATTATATGAAGCCGGTACTTCCTTATAAAAATATATAGCTTAAAGAGTTCAAGAAAGTAGGCCAAGAAAAGCTTGTTTTATTTATCTGGCTTATCAGAAGGTAAACGTACACTCAAGTAACACGTCTATTTAGATAAAATCAGACTGCTACATAAACTAAATTTGATCACATCTCTTGCTTAAAACATAAAACAGCAATTATTAACAATTTCCTTGACGAAAAAAAGACTTTATAATTTCCTTAAAGTGTTTTACTCATTCTCCACATTTTTGCTAACAACAAAAGTAAATGCCACAATATTTAATAAAATACATTTAAAAAATGTGGATAATTGTAAACCTCTACACTGCACGTTTCGCAGCAATAAAATGCCACATACTCGTAGATTGCATGCTCGTTGCGTAAATGTGCAATGCAGCTCTAAATGCAGCAGCAGCGGTGCATTTTATAAGTGTGTCGCGCGCACATGTGCTCTCTCAACACAATGCACCACATATATTAAGCTGCAGTACAGCATGGCATCACTGTAATTGATTACCTAAGGCGGATATGGCCTTAAAACGAGCACACAGACGGCTACTTTGAATTTCCTTCATTGTAAAAATATTAATTTCACTTTTAAAAGCCGCTTAACTATATGAAATTAATATGTGCATGTGTTTTTTAATGTTGAGTCATATATGTGACATTTAAATTACTGGGATTTACATCTCACGGCCTAATTAGAATGCAGGGAGTTTTTCTAAAGTAATGAATTGATTTTAAAAAGGCAATCCTCAGTAGTTTTAAATTTTAAACGCCAAAGTTTATTCAATTGCAGACATTAAGGAGTTTTGGCACTTAAATTTAGGTCAAATTTGGCATCCTTTATTATTTTAAATTGATGCAATAAATTAAGTAAAAATACAAATTGATTTGTCATAATGAGAGTGTCATCTTAAATGTTATTTATTGCATTTAAAATGTGGTTTGTGGTGTAATTAAGTACGTAAGCATGACATATGAAATCAATTCTTGGTATAATATAATAATTAATTGTCATTTGAAAAATTTATGGCTGGTTTGTAACAGACTACATTACCCTTTCAATTATTTTCTTCATTTATCTTGTTGTTATTTGACTTATATTAACTCGTGTGAATTGATCCAATTGGATACATTATAATCCACATTAAGCCGGCTTTGGTGAACCGGAAATGACGATTATAAGATTAACCACAACCGCATGCAATTGTAGACATTTTATAAAATAAAATAGCTTGTTATGAAGTCAGTAACTCGTTTAATCGAGTTCGCTTGCTCAAGAAGAAGACCTATAATAACTATTATACTCAATAGAGAAATATGTACTTAAGATGTTAGTAAGTAGGTGCCGTCTGGGAGTGCATAACACACATAATCAATCACAATTTATACACCATTGTTCTACTAACTGTAGCGAACACACAAGATCTTATAAATTGTGTACCAAGGAAGGCACTAATTTATAATAGTTGTTATGGTCTGGCATGTTTAATTTCAATTTGATTTAATAATGCAACTTTGCAACACAATGGCAATTTGCCTGCTTTATAAATCACATATTTATGACGCGTGTGGATGCAAGCATGAAAAGGGTCCAACATCATGTGGTGCAGGCAGAGCTATAGGTTGTATACTTTATGGAAATGCTTGTGTGCTCGTTGATGTAACACGATAATTAACCTTGGCCCATATATGCATTGTGTGTGGAGTCGCATTATAATAGTGCGATGAAGTTTCATTAACATGACCTGTCTGCGACAGGCACACCAAATTCGCCCACATTTATCATGTCTCATTTTTCCAAAGGCTTGCATGAAACTGGTTGCATGGCTAGACATTTGCGAGGCCTTCGTTTCCCGTTCAGTTCGATTGAACGTTTTTGCGAGTACTTTTTTTGTGCAATTTTTATTGCTTTTTGCAGTACATGACGTATACGTTCGCGAATAATTCAAATGAGTATTCTCGCAAACTGGTTAAATAAATGGCAATGGGTGAAATTATTATCTGCAAGAATCAAAACGGGTATTAAGTAAACGGGCTGTGAGTAAACCGCATTTTAATGCACGTGACTGCAGTATTAATTAGAATGTTGCTTTTGAGACAGACAGCGATGTAATGTAGCACACTTCTTGTATCAGATTATGTTTGTTTTTGTGTTATTCATTTTTTGGGGTTCACCTTTTGATGGTATGACCTTGAATTGACACAATTATTTTTATTTGATTTCTTTTTAAGCAACGATTTTGTTGACTATATGTAGTTTGTGTTATTTTGACCTAAATGAAGCTTAATTGTTTCAAAGTTTATCAATAGATGGCGCTTTCCTTCGTCTACATAATTTAATGAAGTTAGTGTTAAAATTAGTATTTATACCTCAAGCTATTGTTTACTGTTCGTATAGACCGTGGAACGTAGGTTATAGACCCAATTTAAGTCTCCCATACATTGAATATTTGTTAGTTTTCAACATTCATGGTCAGACGCAACATAATATATATAACATGCTTTGCGTCATGTGTAACATGGATGTTAATTTAAATTACTTAATAGTGAATTTTAAATTTAGCTATAATGTCGATGGCCTCGGAAAATTTCCGGCTTTTCACCGTTTGTGCTTGTAATAATTCCGCTTTGTAGACGGAAATAACATAACTTAAGCGGCACAACATAAAATCTACGTTTATTCTTTAAGTGGTAGCAGTTTTTCCATTAAGAATACATTTAAACGGTTTAAAAAATGGGTTTCCTTGTTTTAACTCATTTTTTAAAGTGACAGAGAATGTGTGCGATTAGTTTTTATTTAATAGTAATTAGTAAAATTTATAATATGGTGGTAAATTAAATTTCGTTTATTGAAAATAATGTACCATAAATTTTTATAGACGCGTAAAAATTGACTTGAAGAAAAAGCTGTATTTTAATTTGCACAACTGAAATAAATTCAACGTGGCAAAACTGAATTGTTCGCATCGTAATAATTTCTTCTACACATGCATTACAATTTAAATATCAATGTGTGAACAGCCAGCAATTTTCTTCGCTCATATTTGTATTTCGAATACCTTATCATTCTAAATTAGTGGTCATACTTAAATTGTTTAAATATTTCGTCGACTTAAATACTTTAACACTTTATTAATTGAAGAAAAAAAGTGTAGTCGTCAAAACTCGCATTTAAATAATAGTTTTAACTAAAACGACCATAAATTTTACATTTTATAAAACAAATCACTATTTCTAACCTATTAAGGCTAAGGTTAAATCACAGTTGTTTTAAATTAAAATTGAAAACACTCTTTCAATCGAAATACATACACTAACAGAAGAGAGCTTTCAATTAAATAATTAATCTATCAAAATCGAAAGCAAAGCTGGGAAATTGAATAAACTTAACGTTCAAAAAATTATGTCACATCGGTCATGTTAATGAGTTTTACCATCCGAAAACCAGTCACGAAATAAAGCCCTAAAGCTCCAAAAAGCTGTCCAACTTGCCAGATCGTCATACGACCACAGCCAAATGAAATATGGCCATATAATAACATTCCACTTTATTTTTACACACATTGCACACCAAACTTGTAGCCATTAATAATATTAGTGCAAAAATTACAAAATGTGACTGAAAACCGGTTAGCGATTGTACGTAAAATTGTACGTTTTTCGCCTGTGGGGCCACCTCAAATAAGCGGATCAACGTTCAAAAAAAGAAAGGCTTACATGCAAAAAAAAAACCGGGTGAAACCGCATTGCGAGAGAACAACAAACCAACATATTATACAGTTGAACTTATAAGATGCAAAGTACTCGCATGTGTTTGTGCACGTCAAGGAGACAAAGCGCTTACGATTTAACATTGATAAGATAACAGCTTTTTAAGTAAACAAAAGCACGTCATGCGTCTAGTAAAATTTGTCAAAAACAAGTCTTGGGTGATTTGATATGATTTGAAGTTTGTTTGTATTTTTTTCTGAATATTTGTTATGTTTGTATTTACATGGCAGATAAGATGCAATCGTGCGAATCAAAATATCTATGATGAATGACACATGTGGGGTAGCTAGTTATCTAATGTGGGAGAAGTGGGGTGGGGAGTTGGGTTGATAATGCGTTGACAAACACAACACTTTTTGGACTATCTTTATTTGAATCGAGTTGTTATTATTTTATAGTTATCGTAGTTATTACTTTTCATCAATTTTAGGACTATTTTGATGATATTTCGGACAATATTGACAATATTTTAAACAATATTGACAGTATTTAAAGCAATATTGACAATATTTCAGACAATAATGAAAATAATGCTGTTCCCAAATTTCATCCCCTCATTTAATGTTTTTTATTGCAATAAAATTAATTCACAGTAAAATCTCCTACGTATTTTGTGTTTTAAAAATTAAATGTATAAATTAAACAATCATAAAAAATTGCATACATTAAATATAATACATAGTTTAACCAAAAGAACGTGTTAACTTATTTCTTGGAATGCGCCTTGCATGAAAAAAAAGGCAAGCACCTACATGTAATTAATGCACACACGTGCTTGCCATCCAAAATCACAATTTTCTGCGCGATTTAACTTTCGATTTTTAATGCTTTATGTTGTAAAAAGTGTGAAGCTTCACATTAAAAGTGAAGGTACCTTACATATGTAGCTGGGCGGTACAGAGCTTTGTTCGCAAATATTTTTGTTCCCTCTTTTACCACATAATATATTAAGCTATAAAAATTAAAAAGCATTTATCTGCCAATCATCTCATTCAATGCCATATTATACATTTATGCGTGCGCATATTAAATTACATTCATCATATTTGTGGACTTGCAATGTATTACATAAATGCGAAAATGATTGTTTAATTATTTTTGCATTAAACATACAAATAAAATTGAATCAACATTTCAGTAAAATGAAAAGAAAAAAAATTCACGCTATGTAATTTATGATTTTTCTAATCATTATAATTTAGTAGCTTAAAAGCTTTGAGTGTATTAATTGTTTACGCTTCACTTACGCACATTATGAAACGCGTATTAAAATTTGCAAATAGTTACGTCCTTCATAAATGCCAATGGTCCAATTTCAGAACGACCACAACTTGCACGTGCTTCTGCCAATGTCATTGCATTATAATAATTATATTAAAATAAATGAGCGGTCTTTAACAACTTCCTCCTCTACAGATCAAAAATAAACCGCAGTGTTTTTTTTTTTTGTACTTAAAAAATACCTTCACAATAATTTACCGACGAAAAAAAAACGTGTGTGGTGCTTAATTATACATTGAAGCTGCCCATGGGTGTTTTTTGTACCACTGATCTAATTGCACACGTCATTAGGTTTGCCCAAAAATAAATAAATGCACATTATGTGCCACATGCGTTGATTTCTCATGAATTAAGAAGCATCAATAAAAAGGTTGATGCAATACACTGAACAGCCTCTCGTCATCTTTTATTTTAAATGCTTGTTACATGCCAACAGCTTCTCTTTATCTATTAAATGGTCTGTGCACTCGAATCACATTTAATTTTAACGTAAGACTTGCTAGCGCAATGAAGCAAAAATGGAAAGAAAAAAAATCGCAGCCATTTCTATTCATCAGTGCGTAAAGTAAAGCAAATTAGCGAAGAAAAATGTGCGCAAAATTAAAAGGATGGGGGGAAAAAAAAAAATATTGCAAAAAAATAAATAAAAAGCAGACATGTTAAATGCGTTGAATATACTCACGAGCGCGTTTAAATGCCTGCAAAATTCATGCCAGACATTTTGGCGGCCATGGTGTTCATTCGTACACACACGTTGGATGACGACACAGAGCTAGAGAGCTCACGCGATCACACACCGCTTTATATGAAACGCGAATGGTGGTGACTAGTGGTAGTGGAGCCGCTGCGCTGTGTGCCACAGGCTTAAAACCAGCCAAGTCATTCGTCTCTCTTTTTGATGAATAGACTTTACATTAATGTGCTTCCACGATTCAGCTACTAATTCACATGAGCGTACATTCTTTTAAAGCTGTTTTATTTTATTGTCCACCATGGTTATGTTGCTATTTAATCATTCTGCATCACATGCAATGGGCTTAAAGTCTCATATGTCATTCAATATTAATTTATTCAGTCTTGTTAAAATTTTGGTGTGCAAGATAGATTCCCCCTTTTCAAATATCAATCAATTACAATCATTTTTTGACCTAATTTTTGCAAAAATTTCACACAAAAGTGAAGCGCGAAAAAAAACTCAAACAACGACAGTTGAGTGACAAGCTCAAGGCGTATCCTTTTGACCTTCTTTTTTTCTTTTTGTTGCGGTTTTTTTTTTTTGCTTAATTTTTTTTCATGAGATCTTTTATACAATTAACACGTCGTATAATGTGTGTGTGCGTTTGTACTTCAGCATCTTCAAACAACACATGAAAAGACTGTTTTTTTTCAACTGTTTTTTTGCATTTATATATTTTTTGTATTGAATGTTGTTTTTTTTTTTTTCATTGAATTTTAAGTTGCATGAAATTCGCCAATTACTTCACATAATGATATGCTTTATTGACTTTATGGTAGTAAATAAATAAATAATTTGTGGTATTGCAAATATTCGGGTTTGGACACGTTGCAAAGTTAACTTTTATGACAACGACCTCGAACGCAGTGGCGCACCATGGTGTTGCCAAACGGGCTGAAACATACTTTGATGGCCTTCTCTCTTTTTTTGCAATTAAATATTAAACAATAAGGTAGTATATAGTATACTTTTAATTGCATTTAATTGAGTCAGATGGAACTTGTTTAAATTTTTATTTGGCCGTCAGGCTGTCTGTTATTTAAATTTTTTTCCAAACAATTTTACTTGATAAGAGAGCTTTTTATGAATTATATAGTATGTGCAAAGCTGTTTGTTGTATAATTTACTGTGTGAAAAGAAGTAACAGTATATGTGCGATTTTTTTGTTGTTGTTATGATGCGGCAATTAATATGTAATACAAATTTAAAAGTTCATGAAAGCCGCAAGCTGCGATAATTATTGTTGTGAGCTGGCGTATTTTCAGTTCAGACAATCTGGCTCCAAGATGCTACATAGTGATTGTTGTGTTGAGTGGTGCGAGCAAAAGCATACACAACGATCACATATATTTAGTAATTACTTAATGGCACATTAAAATGTGTGCGCAATGTGTTGTGAAAATTTTCAATTAGACATTGTGCGAACTTTATAATTGTATCTATAAGACACTTTTTGTTTTATGTATATTTTTAACGTCTGTTTTTTTACTATTTGAAATTTCGTTTATTTTTTTTTCTTAAATTGCAATGTGTTTTGCAAAAACAAATACGCGCGGTAAAAACACACATTTTATAGTCGCGCGAATTAATGTGGATTTTGAGTGGCATCTGCTGTTTTTGTTGAGTAATGTTAAGTTTTATTCAGTTCAACAAACGATTACGTATACTTTAAATGCGGCTTAAAGTTAAGACGAATGCGCTTAAGGAATATTTAAATACAGGCTATACCATATTTGTTTGCATTCTACACATTTTATTTACTCGCTTTGTAATCAACAACATCTAAAGAATCTTTATGTAACAACTTTAAAAATGCTGTAGAATTTTGAAGGACTTATTAAGTTTCAAGGTCATATTTAATTGAAGAAAGATAATTCATATAATTTAAAGGTCATTGAATTTGTAAATCCAGGCAGTTTTGTTGCCTTTTAAATTATGAATATCTTCAAGGTCATGAAATTTTGTGACATAACTTCAATTTACATTAAAACCTTAGCCGTTTAACTTTAAAATAACAGTTAATTTAAGTCAGCTTAATAGATTAAAATATTATTTAAAGTTTAGTTAAGTCCCCTAAAATACATGAAAAATAATTAATCTTTTGAAACACAATCCAAGTGCATTCACCTTGCATGCTCAGCAACCAAAATTCAATTTGTATTCACCCATAAGTCATAGTATTAAAATATTATCACGCGTTGCACCATTTCTGCCATATTTGTTTTTGTCATACAAATTTATGCAGAATTTTGTTTCATTGCCAAAAACGTTCAATTATTATATAGCAAGAAGATGCGCAGAGACGAAAGCAGAGCAAATATCACAATAATATAATGTCACAGCACACACAGCAATGTATTGGTATGCTTGTGTTTAATATGGAAAAAGTTTATATCCATTTGATTAAATTTCCTATGCGTAAAGTAGGTCGATGTGTTTTATTTAGATTGTGGTATGATTGAAATGGCAAATTGTGATATTTCACTTCAGAGGATATTAAACTAGTACAAAGGCAGGGCTATAAAAAAATTGTTATTTTGATCTCAATCGGATTATACAAAATAATGATAATCATGCTTTATTTAAATTTTTGTGCAAATTTTCACGACCTCTCTGCCGTGTATTTTAAGTATGTAGTTTCATGCAAATAAAAACAAACCCACGCTGGCAGGTTTTATTTAGAAAAGCTCTCTCTATTTACAAAAAAAAATTAATTGAGTTCAATGAGCTTGTCACACTCGGATCAGTGCTGTGCCTTTTTTTGCACATATTATTAAATATCAACAAAAAAAATGCAAACACGCACAGCAAATTGTTATGTAAAATTATTACCCAAATTAGTACGATTTACAAAGCAAATGAGAGACAGCTGAATTTACATTATAATATTTGAATATTTGAGAGACGATGTTAATTTGCCCGCATGCAGACGAACCATACTTAAAACATCTTGAACTTTTTTCTTGCCTCCTTAAGATGTTGTGTTTTATGCTAATGAACGTCTATATAGGTAAATAAAACACGTAGTCATTTTGGGAAACCAAAAAATACATGATTGACAGCTTCAATACACTTAAATAAAAATGTGGGCAAGCTTTATAATTTAGTGTTGTTATTGACAATTGTTTTTCAGACCAAAAATTTCATAAAAGCTTTTAAAATAAATTATGATAATTTTGGCATTCGCCAATTGAACGGTTTTGGGGCTTGAGCTTTACTGGATTATTCTGAAAAAGGAATTTTGCGTGCAAAAATTTAAATAAAATTTTTTTTCAACACAAACAGACAAAGCCCCAAAATTCTTTTAAAGATTTAAAAAAGAATACGAAAAAACGCCACACACATCTATACAGCCTAAAGATGACGTTGCTTGATGTTGATTAATTACTACGATTGGAGTTTGGCAGTGAAGCCTTAATGACTACATGGTTTGGTGAATGCGTCCAAAACCAAGAAGACGCTCGCGAATACATTGAATATTTTGAGGGAAGCCAAATCAAAATAAAATCAAAAGTAAATGAAATATCGTACACACATAAAATGCGTGATATTTAACAGTGTAGTATAAGTATTACAATATGTTATGAGCCCGGTTTGGCTGTGGCTGGCTGGCGAAACAATTAATGGAACCGGCCGGTTTTTTTTTATGTATTTTGCGTTCATGTTAAACAATTTTCGCTTCTTCGTTGTTTTCTTTTTCAATTTTTGTTGTATGTCTGTATGGTTATAAGAAAACAACGATCAAAACAGAAACCAGATAGAATTAAATTTTGTACGCGAAGCAGCCAGATTGCTTCGACGTGTTGTGGTTTGAAAAGACTGCCTTAAATTCTCCTTTATGCAGAATAGTGTAGAACACATTAATTGTGTATTACTAGTCCGTGCGGAAACAACAACACCTCCTAAGAAATGTGACATCATCAGCGGGAGCAGCCACTTGATTGAAATGGTTGTTATGATTGTCGTGCGCGCGAGTTATACTTTCAGTTTGCCAGTTTGGAATTTTTATATTTTTTGTTATGATTTCTGAACATGTTTGTTGGTTAAGACATATGGCCACATTATTGTTGTTTTGGGGGCTTTTAATTTATTCATGCTTTACATTGCCCCCTTTCTGTTTTTTATGGTTTGTTGACAAATACATTTTTTGGGAGGGGACTAGTGTGAGGTAATGAATCATTATTTGTATTCAAAACTTGTTTAGTTACTTTGTTGTAAGCTTATTAATATCATTTATTGCATTAATTTATTGAGAAGTCCAATTTTTAATTAAATTTAATCACGAATTGTCTTAATCTTCAACAAGTATTGTAATTTATTTCTTCCCTCAATTACAAAGCATGTTATATGTAACTGTATTGTTTCTTATCCCAAAATAACTTTCGTCATTTCTTTTAGTTGACTATCTAAGCTTTTTTTTGATATAATCAAAAGGTTATTTATGTCTTAATAAATTGCAATAAAACAATTAAAACCAAGCACACTTTTTAATCCCAAAACCCAAGTGTCCTAAAAAGACAAGATTATAAGACAAATTTTATTCGGAGCTGTAAATTCGCAGTTGAGTAGCAAGATCAAAATCAATGATCTCATCTTGTTTTATTTTTAAATTCATTCATTACTTGTTGTAAAGTGAGAGTAAAACAGTAAAATGTGTTTAATTTGTGTTGGCGGGTATAATTTAAAATTAAGCACAAACAATTAAAATACAAGATTTAATGACTGACTACAAATTTAAATCTTGAGTATTTTTATTGTTTTCAATAAACCTGCCAACGCAAACAATTTTTTTTACTAATTTAATTAAACATAATTTACTAAAAAAGTTTAAATTCAAATTTTAAAATTTGAATAAGTTTAATAACTATTTCTATAATTTATGTAGAAAGTTTTAAACAGTCAAGTGCAATGACATTTCGTATTTGAAAATGGTTCCATTATTGATAAGATAATAATTGAAGTGTTTTTTTCCATCAAAACAACACCACTGTTATCTTTTTCTGTACTCTAATCAATCTACATAAAATTAAAATCCAAGGACATAAAATCACATTACGGCACATAAGCGGTAAAATGCTGTTAAATTAAATTATTGTACTGATCTAAAATTGGATTAATCATTTTATGGTGTCTGCCAAAATACAAATTTTAATGATAACGTTCTTATCTATTCCTTTTTCGACTGATAACATAGGTTTTTATGAGAGAAACTGACCTATTATTATAGAAAAACCGCGGGCAAAAAACAAATCCATTGAATTTTTAAAAATACATAAAACCAGTTTGATCTAGAAATTTTGAAGTTGTTTTTTACCGGCCGGTTTTTGTGAATTTACTGCTTGAAAGTCATGGAGTTCATTACAGAAAAATGAGAGGAAATTTAAGGCTCAATCCTTATAAAGTTATGAACAATGATTAATTAGCATAGTTTAAATAATATAAACAATTACCTTTTCAACTATCTTGCAAAATGAATTACATTCTTCGGAGTGAATTTAATCCTTAAAAAATTCTTTGCAAGAAAATTAAAAATATTTTCGATGAATTGGCCTAGATTCATTTAAAATTCCTAAAGGTTCAGCTTAATTTGTTGTCTCCTCAAATTATATTTCCACTTCCGTTTTTAAATCACCTACACCTGTGATCCCACCCGACTCTCTGACGATTGACGAGTACATATTTTTAGTTTGTGCACTTTTAAGATTTCAAAGTGTCTGGCCGTCTCCTTGTGCGCGATTTCCTTATACACGTACACACGTCGCTGGCGAAATCCGACAAATGCCATCACGCAGTAATTAGTTGTCCTTCTATGCGGCACTCGAGCGCACTATACGTACTCATGTGTCATTTTACATTTCAAGCATATTTAACATGTTTTGTATTACGCGATGTTACGCGAGCATATATATAGCGGGTATTACTTGTCAGTAATACGTCAGAGCTCTTCTGTGCCGCACAGAAACAAAGATAAGAGTGATTTGCAAAAAAAAAAAAGAAGAAAAGATGAAAAGGAAAATTGTAAAAGAAAAACACGAAATCGAAAGGGAAATTAAAATAGGTCAGTGTTTTTTTTTTCCTTTTTTTTTGCATTTTCAACTCGGCACACAACTCTTCGCAGATCGACGTTCGCGCTTCTTTGACTGATGCGCGAAATATAAACGGCAAACGCTTGTTTCATGTCAATTGTTTCGCTTTGCACAATAATTGTGTTTTTATTTGGTGCGACGTTTTTATTTCGCGTACATTTTTATGCACAATTTGGCGCGCTTCTTGGAAATGCTGTAATTTGACAAATTCCCGGACAGCCGCGCCTTTATAGATGTGTGCTGCCAGAGCGGAGACACATTGCAAAGATGTTATAAAGGGATGTGCGTGTAGCAAAAATCTTAATTCGGCTTAAATTATGTTTCAAGTGACTGAAATAAATGTGGGCAAGCAGCAAGCAGTACATTTGTGCGCGAGTTGGGCCTGCCTGAATCTAACTAACATTCATGGGTCTTTATTTTTAGCGACTCAACTTGATTCTAGGTCACGCACGTGCGAATTTGGTGCTCGTTAGCTCTTAATCACATTTCGCTTTTTATATTATTATAAACCTACGGCTTAAATATATAACATTTCAGCGAATTACCTACCTCCAACAATAATATTTAGTTACTTAACGCTTGACGACATTACTTGAGCTTCGCAGATTAAAATAATATTTGAAAACATTCCAAAATTAGGTGCAATTAGCGTTTAAATAAATTACGTACATTTTTATGTTAATTACTAATTAAAAATATAAGCGACATTGTTTATTGAAGACTCTAAAATAAGTAAAAGTACTTTCTTGTGTTCAGATTTTAATCCACATAATTTTTTCCTTAAGTCATGCACACGAATAATTGACAAAACAACTTTTATAGGTCAACCTATGCATAATTAAGTCAAAAATCTTGACGATCATGTAACAACATATATCACAATTATGTGAACATGTGCTTGAAACTATACGGTATGTGCTAAAAATCATGTTCATTAAACAAGTTGAAACACCCCCACCGGCACCTGCCATAATTGTCCGACAATATAGCCACGAGATCTGTACATAGCCCGTTCATGCCACAAGAAAGGCAAGTAACAGATGCGCGTCTTTGAATGTTGCGCCAAAGGCTGCAGCACAAGACGTTTACTCGTATATCCGGCATTGACCTATATTTAGCCCCACTATAGCTAAATGTACATTTTGCACCAGACGCGTACATCATGTTTTTATGCGAATAATGAATGCTACATTGCAAAAAAATTATGCTTCACAAATAAAGACACACCACTCGAATATCGAGACTTAAAATCTTGCCGAACCGGCATACAATTATGAATTTTAAATATTTATTTTTTATTTGTGAATGATGACTTTAAGTCTACAGACGTGATTGCGACCTTCGATGAATTAAGCGGCTATGCGCACATTTAACTATGCGTGCGAACCTAAACTATATATATATAATTTATATTGTACGAATAATAATTCAATTTAATAAGCTTCAATATTTTTTTAGCTCATATTTATCATTGAAATTGGATGTACGTGCCTTGTTTAGATCTCAACCAATATTTTTCTGTTTGTTTTTGAAGCTATTTATTAAGCTGTTGATGTTTCTTTGAAACAATTAAAGCATTTTAAGTCGTTTTAATATATTTTTTGTGTCTTAATATATTTGCTGACTTATTTAAACGCCTAAATGTAGTCGTGAAAAGTGATATTTCTGAAAGCTTTTTAAATGCTTGACGTAAATTTAAGCGTTTTTTAAAAACGTCACCTAAATAAGCTTTCAAAAAGCGCTTTTTAAATAATTTAATTAAAAAACTCAATAAATTGCAGTTCTTTAATATTTTGTTTTTAATGAATACTATTATGTATTTAGAATGCTGAATTGTTTACTTTTTATAATTCAAGACAACATAAAACATTCCATTACACATATCAACAAATAAAGGAAGAATAAACTTCCATAAATTAAATACGCAAGCGTGGTATATAAATAAACCATTTAAAAATAAATTGATTAATTGATGATGACTTATTCAGAGCTGCGCAAAAATAAATTTAATATTCACGTGTTGAGAAGTTCCAATTTTTCATGACGCAAACAACACACATATCGCTTGTCAATTCTGCGACGCTTAATTTTAGTCGTTACCATTACAATTCAATTGAGAACTCATCTCAATTTGCATGACCACATATCAAAATTTATTTTATTTTGCGGACATTGCAGACGCGTATTTTGTTATAATCAAGAAGCATTTTTGAGAGATTGATCAATAACAAATAAATACAAAATTATACAACAATACAATAATGAATTATCCAATAAAATGTGATTAAAGCATAATATGGGGAGAAAATGTTTAAGACGTATTCCGTTAAGAAGCATTGTTTTGCAGATAATTTATTTGTATTTTAAGTACACTAAATAACCCATATAAATTTTTGCCACCTCCATTAAAATGAATTATGCATATAGGAAGTAACCACATTGGGAATGCGCGCCTTAAAGCGATAATGTCGCATAAATCAAAGTGAAAGACGTGCGTCAAAAATGGCATCGTGCTGCATGTTTTAAAAATTGTTATGGCCCCAAAATGAGTTTGTATGACGCAAATTCATTTAAATGCCATTTCGCTAAATTCATATGGTCGCTTGGTTTTGATTCACAAAATAAATTAAATTAAATTAAGCGTCTTCTAAGCAATTACACATTTATGAATTTGTTTTTGTGCAATTTGTTTTGCCTGAGAGTGTGAATTTTTAAGTACGTTTATTTGCTTAACAGCTCATGCAAAAAACCTGATCTTTTTGGTTTTAATCAAATTGGCACATTGAATTTATTTGCAAATTTAAAAAAACAGTCTCTACCAATTAAGGAAAGATTTTCTTCGCGGTTTTATTAAAACATAAAAGCCCACAAATTAATTAAGATAAATTACATTGTTTGTATTAAACTGCTGATTACGTTTGACATTATCTCATCTAATCAGTGCTATTCCGAATATTTGCTACAACACAACACGTCCTTATCTTTCTTTTTTCAAATATAATCAAACAAATGTGATTACAAGCGAACAGACAAAGGCAAATATTTGCGGCATTAAAAATGTTCATATTGGTTGACTTATTTTATGGAAATTATAATGCATGTTGTGATTTTTCAATATTATCAAAACTTTTCAGGTGTTTCTTTGTAAATTTTGAGTACTTCTTGAATCATAGTCGTTATATAAGAAAATGGCCACTTTACAACTGTTATAGCAAACAATGTACAAATTAAGGAACACACATAATCAAAATTGATCATTTAAATAAACAAAGTCTTAAATTATCTCTCTCCTTAATCTTTTAATTGTCTTTTTGTTAATAGTTATCTTACGTGGAATCGTTGAGACGATTTTTGGCAACTTGACAACAATGTCCATGTTACAGTATAACGGTTATGTGTTCAATAAATGCACGGCAGTAAAAAACGACGATGAATTTTACAACGGTTTTTTAAAATATGGAAAACAACGAATTTTAAACACTTTACAGTCAAGTATTGACCTTGAAATTGTTTTTTTCTAAATTAAAGATCAATAATTTACTGGAATTTGTTTTTTAGATTATTTTTAAATTGCAAACGAGTTATTTATTTAAAGAGTAATTCACAACAATAACGACTGGCTTAAATTAAAACTAATTTCAAGGTATTAATTTGTTTTAAATTTGAACATAAACTTTGAAGTAACTTCGAAGTAAATTAATTTGTTTCAAGTAGAACTTTAAGTGTTGTCTGCATAAAAATTAAGTTCCAAGAAGTAAAACCGCCAGTCAGAACTCGTTTCTTTATTTTAAAAAAGCCAGAACTCGTTCCCTTATTTTTCAAAATAAAGCAAAACCTACAAAAGTAATTAAAATTTTCCGAAAATGCAATTACTGCAATGGCATTGAATTAGTCAGAACCTCACACAGTTTCTCACCAAGATTGCTTGCATGTAAGATACACCTGTGTTCACATGTGCATCCCATTATATCGTTAACAAAATTAGCACGGTTGGCACCAACCAATAACCTTTTCACATATTTTTTTTTCTTTTTAAATACACTCAAAGGAAACCGCTACAGATCGACAGACATTCAAACACCATGAAAGACATGTGCATTTATCTTGTTTTTTTTTTGTTTGTTGGCAACTCAACACTACAATGTACTAACTAGCTTTACACTAACTATCTTTGCAAGTATTTACCGCGAATGATGAAGATGATGCTTTCAGCTTAACTCCTTTATGGCAACGGCGCCAATTTTCTTCTGAAAATTACACGACACGTCACTGTTTCTTATCAATATAATTTAAACTTTTATGTGAATCAAAATGAACGAAAGAAAATGCTTGGGACTAAAGTACGTGCATTTAAACTTGACTCAAATTAGACGTATATATATAATTGAGTTAATTTAACAAGGTCGATGAACACGGAAAATGGTGCCTGATGCAATTTTGCGTGCAGTACGAGTACCTACAACAGTTCATTGCTACTTCCGGTGTACACGAAAAATTAAGAGCAAATTGTGTGCACTTAAAATTTAATTTGTGCAATAAAACCCACACGGGTGTGATGCGATCGTCCGCGGCCATTGCCACACATATTTGCATGTGCGCGATTCTGCGCCCATTGCCAATGCATTTTGTGGCTTGTAAGCCCTTCATCAGTTTGTTAACCTGTTTCTTTTTTTTTGTTTGTTTGTGCAATTGCATGTAATGTGTGCATTTATTGGTCTACATGTGGACAATTATACACAGTGTGTTGTTTACCGAGAATTGATGCATATTTTTCTGTGAATAATTGCAGCAATTTTATTATTGTTCTCGAGACTTTCGTATTTTATTTTTATAGTTCGCCTTTGTCTTGTAATGTCGAGTTTAATATGTCATGTTGTATTTAAATATTTGCAATTGCTTGTCACTTTGAGTTCAAATAATTTTAATCCTGTTTTTTTTTTGCAATTTAAAAAATAGGAATTGGAAAAATAGTAATTTGAAATAATTTAAATTATTGTTTAGGCAGTCTTTCATTGCTCGTTAACCAATTATTTAAGTTTATTTGTACAATCAGTAATCCTTGTCTTGATGAAGGATCATTAAAATCCATTAAAAATTAATTATTTTGAAATTCCATAGATTAGAAAATAAAAGGTCAACCCACAATAAATGTTGTTGCATTGATGCACTTAAAAAAAAATGCACTCCATATTATAATAACAAACAATTTGTATTTTGAACGTTATCAATTCCTTCCTTTAATTATCCTTGATAATATTGTTATCAGTTAAATTGCTTCTAAGTCGCATATTATACTTAAGGCCTCATTCTTCCATTAATTATTTAAATAAATAATTATTATTTATTGTTCTAAAACTATTCACAATTATTTTAAATATTAATATTTATTTTTAACAACAACTTGAATTGACAATGACATTGCACAGCTAGTGGGAGGCAAATAAAAATCCAAATGCAAGTGAAACAATCGAATTATCATATTGTGCAATGCACATTGTGAATAGGATGCATTTTATTGCATTTAACTAGTAAGTTGGCTTGCCAAGGGTGTTATGTGCATTAGGCAAATGTGATTTTGCAATTCACATAAACCTGCAGTATGGGAATACAAATTTACGAGCACACTTGCACTGCTGCTGCTGCTTTTTAATGTCTTATAGGATTGTCAAATGCGACTTAGATTAATATTTGTAGAATTGAGGAAATGCATTGTATACTAAAGTGATATATGCCAAAAGTCACACCTCTGATTGAGTTATTTGTTTGTGTATACATTTGACTAGTCACTTTTATCACGTAATATGTGATTAAATTAATATGGAGGTATTTAGTTTATAGTTTAGTGAATAGTGTTTGTTTTAATTTGTGTGCATTTATTATAATGGTTTTAAAGTGTGAACCTATTTTTAATTATAGTGTTTGTTAAATTATTATTGAGTAAAAGCCTTTCAGAATATTTTTAAGGTGATAACGTTCAAGAATACTGCATAAATGAAGGTCCTTTTAATCTTCTAATATTAAACGAAATGAATTCACATGAATTGTTAATGCCTTGCAAATTTAAAATTTAGAAAAAATAAAATTATTTAAAGGACAGGTTTGGCTTTTTAAATCTTTAAAGGTCGTAATCCAAAAGCCTTAAGGCTCAAATGTTTTAAAATCTCTTGTTTTTGAAGTAGTAGATTCATTGAAAATATAATCCTTCAAACAGGACGCACTAACATTCTTTTTTAAACATTTAAATTTTCTTTAAGTTTCAAAACAATCTTCCAAATTAAATTTTGTCGTTAAAATGCATTTTCAAACACATTTCATGCAATCCTAACAACTGGCTGCTGCATAAAGTACGCAATGATATCGTAAATTAAATTAAACAGCATCTTCAAAGTAACTACAGTCTCGTATAATATTAGTCAAGTATGTGACATTAAGCCGGAAAACAATTTTTATATTTGTTAAGTACTTGTGTGCACGTACTTTGCATCATAAAAAACTGTTTTACTGTTGTTTGCAATTTTATTTTATACTCAAAACGATGTAAAGATTAAAGATTAATTGCTTTAAAAGCACTTGCGATGAGAAGGTAATATTTTATGCATCAACAATTTTTATGAGAGCAATGGCATTTTATTTTGCAAAATGTAATATGTTGAAAGATGGTGAAAAGGAGGAGGCATTCAGCAACAAGGAATGCGTGTGCAAAAGCGCACATAAATCATGAAACAATTAAACCTCCACATGCATTAATCAAAATATACTATTTTCTCAATGAGATACATGATCAAATTGATGATCGTCCTTCTGATGTCTATTTGTGCGCCATAAAACGAAAGCGGCTGAGGACAAGTTGATATATTTCGCTAAATAGACGTGCAGTGCAATAGTACGCTCAAGTACAGATATTTGCGACTTCGCGTATTATGTGAGTTATTTTATACTGCGGAAGTTTTGTCAAACACCATACCGAGTATGTAGTGCATAAATTATTATTAATTTAATAAAGTGAGCCCCAGTAATTTAAGCGCAATGCTTGCAGTCATGTGCATTGATTCAGCTTCTTTCTCCTCTATTATACGTTTGAGTGCATTACTTGTTTACGCCACATCGCTTGTTCGCGCCATTCTGCTTACATTGTTGCATTTTAAATATATTTTATTAAAGAAAAGCGACTGTTTTGACATAATATTTTGGATTAAGTTTCACACTGCACAAAGTTGCATAGTGCAACAAAAATTTTAAACAGTAATGATTAATGGATGGTTATTTGAGTACTTACTTATATTTTTTGAAGGAAGGCTGAAATGCAGTTTCCATTGATGTCATTTATTATTAATGCATAATATGTCGTGCTAGATTTTGGCTTGGCAATTTTCTTTTAGTCTAAATGCAGCCTTTACATTTAAATGACACAATTTTAACTAAAAATAAATAATTACGATTAAATATTAAATTTAAAGGACTGCTTAAAACTGTTTATTTTTATTTTAGTGATTTAATGAAAGTACATACTTTATTTTATTTATGAATTCTTTTAAATGAGCGCCCTAATTGCAAAATCTTTTGTTATAAAATTTGCAATGACAAAATACGGTCGTAAAAATAGTTATCCTGATGGTAAAATATAAAATGTCCTTTTTACCGATTTCTTTACTCAATTATAACCTAATTTAGTCCACTGGGGTACAATTTGAGCCACACATTGTAATTCTATTGTTGTCAATTATACATTAAAATTAAGCTTGCGAACACCTCACACTAAGTCACCTTTGTGTGACTGGTAAATTCGCAGTCATGTTTCATCAATCTGTAAATAAACGGGAATAGCAATTTTTGTTCTCATCAGATGTTTTGAAATTCAACCCACACCCATCACTAATTTTAAACAATTTTGTTGGAATGCAAATGATTATGAAAGGAAAATTGCGACTTAATTTTTTTAAACTTAATAAAAACGCGAACAAAAATTTATTTTCATTCAAAATAAAAGTTATTAAATTATTAATACTTAATAACACTTTTATTCATGCCTTTCAATGTTTTGTGTATTAAAAAATGCGTTAAATTGTTTTATCCTTTTGTAATCAAATAATTAACATTTAACAAAAATGTGTTTAAGCAGACATAATTTCCAGACAATGTACAAAAATAAATAAATTTTATCTGCTTGATATCCCTAAGTCCGTGTAAACAACATTAATAAAATTTATGAAAGCTTGTAAGCTTAATATTACTTAAGCTAAGTCATATAAAATGTCTGAATATTCGTTAAAATTTTTTGTATCTGTAAACAATTTGAATTTGCAACAAATACCTTAACTTAATGTTCCTCAATCCCTGGGGCTTTTATTTTTTTGGCATTTGGACTTTGGATTCACTTTATACATTCAATGAAATGTGTTTACCTGCTGAGACGGCTCGGCCTCCCAAAAATACTTTGTACAATATACAAAATCCTTAAACTTATCATAAGCACTGGCCAAAAATAACGTGCTAAGTAACACGTTGCGTACAAATGATTTCTTTGAAAGTTTACAGTTCTTCGAAAACGAAGAAAGTGCTCAATGAATTATTGTCGAGATTAATTAAATGTTCTTCGAAGAAACTACAGTATTTGTTATTTAAACTATTTTTAGTTTTCATGAAAACAATTGTTAATCATGAAGTCTGTAAAATGTAAATGTCTCTGAATTAAGAGTAAGTAAAATTATTTGTTTTGAATAAATATGCCTAATAAGCACAAAACATAAAATGTTTTCCGTGAATTTCCTTTTGAAGAAAGCCACTGTGGCCCAATTTACAACGGAAAGATAATTCTATGTAGTGTGAAATGATTCACGAGGACGCCTATAGGCGTTCACACACATAAACAAACTTAATATGTAATCATGCAGTAGCGTCATTTTGTCTCGAAAACAATATAAGAAAATGCGTCTTTGTTGGCAAGCTTCTCATAAATATGAACGCCCAAACGTTATGAACGTGCGCTGTTTGTAAGCACTCACATATAGAATGAGGGATGCTTTATAAAATAGTGCTTCTATGTTCTTTTATTTGAATTTGAAAATCTTATTGAGCAATATGAAACACAATAAATGTCGGACGTGTTCAAATGTCCTAATAATTCTAACATTTGTATTTTGTATTGCAATGCACATTTAATCCTATATGAAATTGTTATTGTGCTTTAGTCTTTATGCGATTTGCATGTGTACACTTGTACATAATGTGGCGCCAATCGCCATGACGCCTTTACTGTATTTAGATTTTTGAGAGCAAGCTCATCTGTGCAACATTTTGTGCCAAATATCCTCAAAGAAGTGATGCTTTTAATTTTATTCATTTAGTTAAATTAGTTTAATTTTTTAATGAAATCGGTACTATAGAGAAATTCGATTTAAAATCAAATATTTAGGATCATTTGTGAAATGTCAGAAATGCCATAAAAAAGCTTTAAAAAACGTTTGTCCGCCCTTTTATATTAATTATAATATCAACATGGCTGCAAATTCTTTAAACTTTTGAGATCAAACATTTTTATTTCTCAATTCCTTCATTTTGTTGATGATAAAAATAAAATGAATTTAAATTATAGTAACCGTAGCCCGTAGCAAAAAAGCTTTAAAGACGCATTTAATCCAATCTGGCAATAGTGCAAAAATTTTGAATCGTTTCCAATAAATGTAAAAATAAATATAAAATAGTTTGAAACATTGAATAAAGTGCATTTTCTTGTCATAATACCTATTGCAGCTGCATTTACATGATTTAAGCACTTATTTTGCATATAATGCAGCTGGTGTCTACGTGATTGATAAATCAAACGAATGGTGTGACGTAAAATCGTCCAGTTGTCAACTTGCAATGCGTCGTAACTGCATAAATATGAGTAATTGTAGAACACATGCAACATGCAGTCTTACTTTCCACTTCACACACAGTAATGTACGTATAAATAATTCGCACAAACTCGCACATCGTTGAACACAATTGCGCAAACAACACAGACAATTCACACACAGATGACGAACGATGTCGTCTAATAAATGCGAATGTTTGCTGACCATTTCCTGAATTAGAATTGCAATTGCATCAAGGTCGCTTTTGTTATAAAACTGAGGGAGCATTTAAGCTTCTGTAACACTAATTGTTTGTAAACTGTTTGTGCGGCAACAACAAAAAAATGCAGCCAGTCGTCAGTTGAGACCAATACTTTTTTTTTTATTTAATGTACGTCATGATGCGGTGGATCAAAATGTAATATCTAGTTAGACGACTTCCGGAGTGTGAAATAATTGTAACTAACAAAGTGCAGTACACCTTGTCCGACACAGTACAACGTCTTATGTCTATTTATACATTGGAGAAAATGTAATCCATGGCATAACTATGGATTTCCCTTTTATTTGATTTCCTATTTAGCGACAATGTTTGTACGAGATCATTAGAGTGACGCGACATATCGTGGCTCTTCTGCACAACTTGGCCACAATATTTTGTATATTTCTTACATTTATTTATTATAATATATGGCATTTTATTGTCTGGTAACATCTTGGATTGCTCATCGCGATATTCGCCAATACATATTTCAATATAATATGAACATTGCATTCTATAAATAGCCCGGTCATTTCTTTTCGATGTTTATTACACTCAAGCATGTGCGCATTTATTCATTTTTAATTCGGTTTATCTGTTGTGTATTCCTTCTTCTTCTTGTAAACATATTGTATTGTACGTGTATTTATATAATTGAGTGCGAAATGCACTCATCTCTGGCCAACTAATTTGCCCAAATCGCTTGAGCGTGAATCTCAAGGTAATAAACTTGAAATTTATGTGCGAAACTTGTACGTGCAATGTTTATATGCGAGAGCTTGTATACAATAAATGTTTGTAGTGTGAAATATGCTTTGATTCTTTTTGAGTTGGATAATGATGCAGTCTGTGTTTTAATGATGGACGAACATGACATTCAAATTTAATATTTTTAGCATCCTTGATTTTGATCTTATTATGATGTGTGTTTAAGATTTGGTGGCACTTCATTAGTTTCTAAGTATTATTTGGGTTTTGAAATTTTTGAAAAGTCATCCTTAAAATTTGTTTAAGTCGTAGTTAACTTTGAATGACTTAAAGTTAAGTAATATTTGACTTTTTAAGTAAGCAAAAAATCGTTTTCTAAGTCTTTTCTAAATTGTTATTAAAATTGTAAAGGATTTGGGATTACTGCTTTAAATTCTGCTTTATAAAATTGTACTAAAATTCTATTAAAATGAATAATATTTAAAAGCGCCTAAAGTTATTCACAGTTTTCTTAAAATTATGCTTTCAGGAGTTTATTTTTCACGTACGTAATAATTACTTAGAAATTCCTTCACTGAAATAAAAGGGTTTCAAATAACGGTTATTTATTTAAATTAAAATCGGTTTAATTTTTTTTTGAAATGCCTCATATCAACACAAAAGCTTGCCCTAATTATCATCAATCACATTAAAATTTGTGTAGATTAAAGCAGCAATGTAAATAAATATTTAGTCCCAATTGATAGGAAATAATTAATCCCACAATCCCAACAATAAAAATAATAATTCAATCTTCCCCCACACGTGTCCCACTAAAATGGTCATTCACATTGAAAGTTGCATAGAAAATATAAATCAAACAAACAAACAATCCAATTGACAATGCGCCTTTAATTGCATATATTATCTATATGTGCTTTGTTAATTATATTTATTTTGCCTACATGCACGCATTTCCTCATTATAATCACACATTCAAATGTGCATCAATGCTGTGCCTGTACACAACTTAAATTGACTGCTGTAGGCAATAAAATAAATCGCCAACTCAAAAGATTTCCGATTAAAAGAAAGCAAAGCACATTATAATGCTTTGGATCGACACTCGTACCTACACAATTTTCACTATATACAAAAGTTTTGCGTTAAATTGCGTAAATGGGCAAATGGTCGATGGAAAATCATGCACAAATATGGCTGATGTGATTGCGTAACAAATATATATATAATAGTAATTTAATGTGCTTTGAAATATACCCGCGCTGAAAGCTTTAAGCGTGCTCACAAAACTTTCATTGCAAGCGCGCACAGAAACGATCATGCATATAATTCTTTGATATACAGGCTTTAAGTTTGTTTGGCTTTGGCCTTAACTTATAATGTGCATTGGAGATAAGTTGTTGTGGGATTAAATTATATTGTACAAGTTTTGCATGGATGTGCAATTGTCGATTTAACCATTTATGGCAATTTTCGTAGTATTTTTGCAATTGCTTTGGTCAAAATAAAGTCAATTGTCGATAGAAATATTTGAAATGGGAATTCAATTTCACTAAGTGCACGTGCAAATAATTTTCTAATGATTTTATCTTTGCGAATAAATTAATATGCAGGTAATGCAATGACAATGTGCATTTTGAGGAATTTCTGTATTAAAATGAGATAAATAAGCGAATTGTTGTACAATAAATGTTTGTGTTGTCAATATTTTAAAATTTCCATAATTTTTTTTAATGTTTTAAGAAATATAAAAAAATATTGACAATATATATATTATTTTACTAAAAAAAACATTTTTATCTTGCAGTTGTGTATGGTGATTTTGCATCATCTGGACGATCACTACAATTCCTTGAAGACTACATCAACAAAGAGGTACTGCCTGCATTTGGAGATTTGAATTGCACTTCCGCAGTGACAGGCCTTCAATCACAGTTGTATTTGTAAGTATATATCGTTTTAAATAGATTCCCCCGGGTAATTTTCCATTTAAAAACAAAGCAAACATTGCATCAAAATATTCCTGCAGCATCACCGCTGTGTATAAAACTAAACTGCAACCACAATAATACAATAAAAATTATGATGTTTACAGAAAAGACGCCCGCGACCTGATTCGTACAGCTGTGAACGCATCGCCCGACGATGATGTGATTTTCTGCGAAGGTGGCAGCATCTTGGAGAAACTGAGCTACCTGCTGTGCAATCAACAACTGCAACAGCACTCATCAGCCACACACAATGACGGCCCCATACTGGGACCAGTGATATTTGTTAGCACAACCGAACCGGATGAGAATTTGCGTGCATGGATTGACGCCGGCGCACAAATTGATCGTATCCCCAAAAATCATGACGGTTTCCTAGATTTGATTGTATTGGAGAAGAAGCTGGGCCACTATGTAGAGAAGAAGCGGCAGATGATTGGACTGTTCTCTGGCGTATCCAGATTGACCGGTATTTTAGCTGATGACGTTGCCACAACAATTCTATTGCATCAGTATGGAGCACTCTCCATTTGGGATTACAGTGGTGCGGCACCATTCACACAAATTGATACAAACCCTTTGTTGCCAGGCGCTGCAAAAGATGTGATATTTTTTAGTTCTGATAAATTTGTGGGTGGTGTGCAGGCGCCTGGTGTTCTTGTGATTAAGAAGTCAATTTTAACCAAATGTAATACAACATTTGAGGATACTGTTGGTGTTGTAAGTGCTGTCCGGGCAGGTCTTGTAGTACAGCTCAAAGAGTCATTAGGCATTCAAACAATTTCACAACGACTAGAGAAGTTATGCAAGTAAGTTTGTTCGTTAATTACTCTAAATTAAAGTATTTATCTATAACTGTTCTTACCTTACAGGCAATTATTATCCCACATTCGTACCATCCCAGAAATAGTCCTCTTGGGGTCTCAAAGCACAACAAATAAACGTCTACCGACTTTGTGTTTTCTTGTACGTCATCCGCGTGGTGCCTTCCTGCACCACAGATTTGTTGTCGCCGTACTGAATGATGTCTTTGGCATTCAAGCGACTGCAGACCCATTCATTGGTGAAGCCCTTGGCATCAGCAAGACAATGATGGTCGATTATGAGCGCATCCTCTCCGATGATACGGTTGAGATTGAAAGCTTACGACCAGGCTATACAAAATTGAGCCTGCCATTTTTTATGTCCGAATCGGAGGTGGGATTTGTTTTGGAAGCACTCAAAATGGTAGCCACTGAAGCATGGAAACTTCTGCCACAATACGAAGTGAACAATAAGACCGGAGAATGGCGACACCATTCAAATTCGTTGGCAAAGGAACGCAAATGGTTGGGCTCAATCCGTTACACTGATGGTCGCATGGTATTTGCAGATCGTCGGATTTCTGGTGCAGGCACATTTCCACAGAATAATCCAGAGTGTCTGCAAACGGCAAGGAATTTATTTAATAAATCTAGAAAAATGGCTCAAAGAGCTGCAAAATCGGAGAACCTTTCAATTCGGCTGTGCAAAGATTCAATGGAGGTTTTGCGATGGTTTATGTTGCCAGGTGAGGCGCATGAGCTATTGCTGGGACACTATCAAAGTGTAAAACAGCGAGTGCCATTTGATCCCTTTAAATGTAAGTTTTTTAAATTTTTTTTGTTAAAAAAATTTATAATTATTTAAATGTCAATCATTTTAGTGGAGGAACAACGGTCCTTCTATAACATCTACAGCCGACACAACAGCCTTTCCATTTTGGATCAGCGACACTTCAAAAGTCGCAGTGTACCCACATCTCCAGTACAAGTTCCATTGAAGCGCCAGGTATCCAGTCCCACACCAAGTCCAGTATTACGTGCGGCAAGTACAACGGGTGTTATTGGCAATGTGTCACCACCAGTTGTGAGATTCTCGTTGGGCGGTGAAGTAACAACACTGGCTAGTCTCAGTCCGCCTCAGATTGCAAACATCATTTCAAATGATCATGTATCCAGTCGAAATAGGTAATTTATTGTTTGTGTAAATTTTTTGATGGGTTTTTCAATTGGTTTGTCATCATCGTTTCTTAAATTTAAGAAAAGTCTATATTTAATTGGCTAGTTCGCTTGGCATGAGCACTATACGGTGGTAAATGTGTCTGCTTTAAAATTAATTTAACATTCTCATTCATTCGAAAAATATTTTGTACAATCAATTTCTCTTATTTTCATTTCGTTGATAATTATTTTCCCCAAAAAGACGTTAAATTAAATTAATTTCCGGCTTTTTTGTTGCCCAATTTTTATCAATTTTTTATAGAATAACTTAATTTTTTTATGCAAATTAAAAATGTATTTTAATTGGCATAAAAAAATCGGTAAACCAAAAATCATATTTCACACAAACAAAAAAAAAAGGTGTCATAGCTGGTCATCCAGTGCGGGCATTAGCTGTTGCCAGACATTAAGCCCACAACAGCGAGCCAGTCTTGGCCTGGCCGTACCCCTTCTGTCTACATCAATGTCGTCTCAATCATCAACATCCATGTCGCCACCATCTGTGTGTTGTTGCTCATCCCAGCAGACACTTAGTGTCTCACCATTGTCACAACCGCCATCACTAACGATTGAGCATGCCACATGCACGTGCAGCAGCCAAACTGATCTGACCATCGGCAGTGATCAAATGGACGGGGTGTTTGTGTCGCGATCACGATCGCCTTCTGTTAATATAATCACGTCAAGTCCAAACAATAGTAGTTGCAGCCTTAGTAATACAGTAAACAGTAACTGCATTGGTGGACCAGCTGGCAGGTGAGATCAATGCAGATCGGTGTTATGTAATCCGTTAATCGTTTAGTTCGTTTGGACATATCCTTTATTTCCTGAAGCTATAATGATTATGCCATCAATGTTACAATTGGTACCAGTTACAGTTAACACTAATGGAGTTGAGTTAGAATTTAATCAAATCAAACATCCTTCATTTAAGTTATTGTATCTAACAACATCTAACATAATCGTCCTTTAACCAATTTGTTTTTGATTTATTGTTTTGTTATTAATCTTCTTCTTTTTTTGTGAATTCAATAATTATATTATATTTTGTTGCACGTTTTTTGTTAATCCATTTAAAAATGAACAAGATGTCCTGATCGTAATATCCTTTGTTGTTTCCGAATATATTTTAATACAGTAATTTCATTAATAGCAGTTGCAGTGATTGTGTGGAAGAAATTCAAGCATACGTTAAAGAAGTGACCAAAGAGCTAGCCACCGAAATCAAGTCCGAATTACGTGAAGTCATTTCCAAGGTGGAGGATGTGCTCGAAAACACACCTGACCTCTCATTGAATCTAACATCCCTCACAAATTTGAGCAGTGCCGATGATCTACGTACAGACTCTGTGTCCGCCACAGATGTTGCCGAATATTTGGAGGAGTTTTCTAAAAAAATGGCGAGCCAAGTAAAGTCTGAAATTCATGAGATTGTCAATCAAATGGATCAGGATGCCTCAGCAGCGGGCACACCGTACATGAGCTCATCGATGCGTCCACGTTTTAGTGACTCACAAATTGAAACCAAATCAAAGACACAAGATGTGGCTGAAGTGTTGCCGGTGCGGCCGAATTCGTCACCCGGATGGCCGTCACATTCAAGCCAAGCCAAATTTGTGACCGCCTCCAGTCCAGAAACATCTACACCTGCATGTCCCTACACTGGTGCCATATCTAAACTTTCGGATACCAATTCAGCAACGTCACATGATTCGGGGATTAATCTCTATTTTCATGATCATGAGGAACAACGGCCGAAAGTGCCAGAGCGTGAGGGATCTTTTGAAAAGTAAGTTCCCAAGGATTAATGATTTTTTATTTATTTTTAACTATAATTTGACTTATTTATTGTAGTTCATCAGCATTATTGCGACTGGAGTCTGTACAGGGGGGAAACAACAAATTATTGGGAACACAACAGTACAAAAATAGCTGGCAACCATTACCCAAAGATGTTTGGAGGCAGACTACTGAGGTTAACAAAATGACGAAATAAATAATTGTAGTTTGTTAGTGGTTTTTGGAATGTATTTAAATATATTTAGATAGAATTTGTTGTCAGACCTGGCTGAAAACGATATCAAATCAAATGCTGGTGACACCCTTAGATCAGTTGTACATTGTAGTGGAACCAAATTAATTAACCCAATTATAAAATTTAGACGTCCTCCCCCTTTTGAGACGACTTTATAATATGCACTTACAGTTATTTGCTTGCTGCTTATTTTTAAACATTTTTAACAGTAATATTGGACACAATTTGTTATTTTTAAAGATGAAATTATTTTAAGGAATTTTTTATTGACCCAATTTAATTGGCAAGTTTAGACTGTGGGGAGTTGTTTGGCTGTCTAAGAGGCTAGGATGGTAGATGCTCGTATGTGATGAAATTATGTCCAATATTTTGTAATTTATAAAGTGTTGCTTTGAATTTTGCACTGCATGAGTTCAATTTAAAACCCATAACATAATATTTAGCTAATAAGCATTGCTTTATTAATAATCAATAAAAAAGGATAATCGAAGTTAATCAATTTTATATATTTAAAATACTATTAACTAGTTTTGATATCGAAATTTTAAAATCTTTCGATTTATTCATTACTTTTTTTTTGATATTTAATAATTCATACAAATTAGAATTTATTAATTTTATCAATTCATAGTTTTGTTTTTAAGATGTTCAATTTTTTAAATATTTAGTTAGCAAATTAGTTAGTGTTTTATTTTAATGTCGACATTAAAATCGTTTTGCTAATTTTCTTTGTTTTTACAAATTGCAATCCTCCGTAACTAGAATGTGCCATATAGAAATATTCGTTGTTTTAAACTTTCTCACTTTCTTATTTATTTCAAATAAATAATTTAAATTAAAAATAAATTGTCCAATGTGGTGTTTAATACAGGAACTTTACACAATCAATGACACAGACAGTACTGATTGCACTGATAATTGTGAGAGTAGACCATCATCAGTACCACGTAGTTATCGTTCATCAAAGTCTCGTCAATCTTTAACGCACACAGCACAAGTTAAAAGTGTTCTTAGTAATACGGTCAGAGTTTTTCATCACTATTTGTCGACACGACCGCGACAAGCTGATTAATTCAAATGATGAAGATGACATTATTGAGTATTTTTTCTCAATTTAATTGACAAATAATGACGATAGATTAGTCCATTTAAATTATTTTCTTTGTATTCGAATTTGGACTTATTGAGGCTACTTTAAATGTGTAAAGTCATTTTTAGAGATTAGTGTGCAACGAAGTTGATTTTATGTAGAGTAAAGATGGCAGAAATGAAGATTTAAATTTTCCTGTCTTATAAATACTTGACAGAATTAAAATGAATAAAGATTATTCTTTAAATTTTATGATTGTAATTATTTTACATTATTTTTTTACTCAATCCTAAAATTATTTCTATTAAAAATGTAATTTATGTGACATATTAAAACTATATTCGTTAATGTCAATTTTATGAAACATTATTAAATTATTAACTACATTTAACAAATTATTGATATTTTACTAAACATTGTTAAATTAAAAACTATATACAATAATTATTAAGTACACGTCTTTGCATGCAATTAATAAAACAAATGGATTTGGATTGGCTCACTTGCAACTAATGAACACTAATCAATATATAATGTTGAATATACACCTGAATTATTAAAACGCTTGTAAAAATGATGTGCTTTAATGTTTTAACATATTGAAGCAATATTAAGGACACAAAAAATGAATTGAATTGAGTTTAACTCGCCACAGAAGAGATCCATTAAAACTGTACCTACACATATTTATTAGAAGACTGATCCTTACAAATTTCTAGTAAACAAAATAATAAAACAAATATTTTCAAAATAAAAACAATGCAAACAAATTTAGATTGGAGGACAAAAACAGTTATAATTAAACAATAATAATTGTTTTAGCACACAATATTTAATATAAAGTTTGTTTTCCTATATAATAAATAATATTTAATCATTTAAAAAAGGTATATATAATTATGTTACAAGTTTAAAACATACAAATAAATTTAAAATTATCCATAAAAGTTCAAATTTCTTAAATTTTTAGCTCCATTAAATCATTTAATCATGCAAACTTATGTAATTAAAAAAAATAGGTTGCGTTGAGCGACAAATTTGAGCTATAATTTAAGAAACTTTGATATAATTTAAAAAAAATTAATAACTATATATGTGTTTTGTTGTTTGCCAATAAAATAATGTTTTCTGTTTCAATAAAAACCAACGAATATGGGTATTTTATTTGAAAGACATTTTCCATGACTTGCCTTCAATTCCACATCCTATATTTATTTTTTGTTGTTGATTTTTCATTGTTCATTTAATATTTATTTATGTTTTTTATGTTAAACCTAAGTTTATGTATTATTCATTAATAGCATGGTTTATAATTATTTGTCAGTAGTTAGAATTTATTTTATTATTTTGTTAAATTTAAAGGATTTATAAAAAATTAATTTATATTTTATATTGGTTAAAAAAATTAAGTTTGTGCATTTTTCAAAAAGGATTCCACTTTTTATACTGATTTTAAATTGCATTTAAAGAGCGGTCCTTTTGAACAAACTCTAAATCCATATATTTTTATGCATTTCCATTACTAATTATTTGTTTATTCAATTTAATTTAATTTATTATTATTTTTCACAAATTAATTTAATTTCATTGTATCATTTTTTTATTTGTAACCACATCCGTACCCTCTCCTTGTGTGTGACGATTTTCACGCAAATATCCACGAAACTGTTTCTGTTTCCCCCCATCCAACTGAGCAGGCAATAGATGAGTTCAATATGTTAAAAGACGGTGATAAGGTGCTGGTGTGTTTGTCTGGGAGCAGTGCATCCATGTGTACCCTTTATGCGTTGCGGCAATTTGCACGAGTACGTGGACTTCACATTGATCTTGGGGCTGTGTCTGTGGGTGCACCAGGAGTTGATCCGCGGGCCCTTATGTTGTATATGCACGATTTGGATGTGGAGTATTCCTTAGAAGAGTTGTGTAAGTTATTTAAAATTTAGTTGTCATTATTAAGATAGTTATTTACTTTAAGTCACTTTAAATTTAATCATTTTATTCTTTATAAATGTAGCCACAATGGAGAGTCTCCGTACAAAATTGTGCACCATTGCGAGACGAAAAGGATACAATGTTCTGGCAATGGGAAGCACAATGGATAAATTGGCTGATGATTTTTTCTCATCCATACTGCAAAAGGGAAAAATTCATGCAACACAAGCTCATAGCAATAGCAGGTAATTTTTAAAGAATTTTAATTTTTTTTTAAACGTATTTAATTTTATTGCGTTTACAGAGAAGGAGACATTCGAATCATTCGACCCTTTATTTATGTGCGTGAACGTTTGCTGGAGGACTTTGCAAAAACGCACAATTTTCCAACACGCCCATCCAGAAGCTTTAGCTCGCCACCAAATCCATCCAATAGTATTTTGAAAGTCCAGGAAATGCTGAATCCACAAGTATACGATAATATTAAAAGTGCTCTTCGGCCGCTACTGTCTTTTAGGTAACACTATTGATTTTAAATTGCAATAACTTTAAGTAAATAAGTATTTTTGTTTATCAATTTGCAGGGTAGAAGCAAGCAAGTCATCATACGAATTTTTAAGGCTACCCCTTCTCTCTAGGGACTGACAAAATTAGTCGTAACGAATTCAAATAAATTCTTTATATTTTGTTCAAATTATGCTTTTTATTTGTATTGGATTTTTATAAATCAACAACAATGTTATTTAAGGTTAATTATTTAATTAAATTCCATATTCTCATATTTATTTAGGTTCTGAAATCTGAACTTTATTTATTCATATTTTTCCTTAATCAACTATTATATTTCTAGATCTTGTAAGAAAATTTCAGGATACATCGACTATTTATGCTTATTTTAAAAATAAGAAAAATAAGAATAAAAATTGTAAAATTTTAGAAAACCCTGAATCATTAAATATTTTTACCAATAAATAAAAACCAATGATTCCTTTTTGACTGTATTTAAGCTATTTAGCAAAATAGCAGTTTGAATTTGTACTATTATAGTCAGGACATATCAAAATAATATCATTTTCAACAAAATATTCATCATCTCCCTACAGTATCCAGGCAGAATAATTTGAATATAATAAATATCAAAATGGTTGGAGGTAAATGACCGATGCGCTGTGAGAGTACTGCTCAAGGTTATATTTGTTACAGGCATTTCCATTGCAGAAAATTTACGAACGGTAAATTGTAATTTATGACCCGCTACATAGTACAGGCTACAGCGCAAATACTCGCAGGAAAAAATGAGTTGAGATCAGTCTAGGTGCGTTGATCAAATTGAACAGTCGAAAAAAAATGTGGCGCGTGAATAAAATATTTAATATTTTTTAAATTTGCATTAATTACATGTAAATTGTTATATTCTTGCTTTATTGTATTTTGTAATCATTAATATCAAAGTTTAAAAACAGTATTTATGTTTTTCCTATCAAAAATACAGTTTTTGTAAAATCATAACGGTTATTTCTTAATAAATATTTTTTATTTTACCCTAAGTAATCGTTAAGTGCAATAAAAATCCTATTATTTATATTCAGTTGTATTATAAAACAGAAAAGTTTTAAAATAATAGGTGTAAGCTTGATATAATTCAGGAAATAAAAAAATCATTTTCAACTTTTTTCTACATACAAATTTACAAAATGGTGGATTTAGAAAAAAAATGTAATAAAGTGTAAAAGAAAAAACACATTAAAATTATGAAAATATAAATTATGAGTCTCGTGTGGTAGTAGATCCTATAATTGCCTATTTTATATTTGTATGAGTGTTGCGGCAGTATTATATAATGTTACAAAGAGAATTCAGTGTAGGTGCGCGGATCAAATTGAACGGTTGACTTTTTCAGTTGCTCCCGTATTTGATGATTGCATTAGTTTTTTCATAACGTGTTTAAGTGAGAATAATATGAATTAATAAGGATTTATTAAGATTTTTAATAAAGTTGATGCATAAATAATATTTAAATAATTACCTAAAAAGAAGGAAATAAGTTTTCGTCTTGTAAAAGTGAGTTTTTGTTAAAAGTAACGGTTTTCAGAACTTTATATTATAGTTTTTCTGTGACTAAAGACTTTCTTTACTAAAATTGTGAGTATTCGTTAATTAATTTAAGAAATGGACTTTTCTGCCTATGATACTTACATAGAAGCAATAATATCTAACGGGATCAAAGAGTTGAAAAATTTTCCATCGTGAATTTACAAAATGGTGGTCCATGAACATTAACAATCGGTATTCGGTACGCACCAAAAGAGAGAGAGCATATTTTTCAAGGCAACAGGAATTTATTCTATCGGCGGGCGAAGGGGAGAAATGAAATAAAAATTGTGCGTGAATTTAATATTTTATTGTATGCGGATAGGGACAAGTAGTGTAATAAATTAAATTAGTTTCTGTGTGTGTGCGTATTGGCGATGGTTTCTGGATGGTACATCTCAACTGTATTGTTGCCGGGCTATGATTTTAATGATCATCATTATATAATAGTTGGTGAGTACATAAGATTTTACCGTTAGGTGCTAATTTTTTTGTGATGTAATTTATATTTTATGACTTTATGCAATTTGTGATTTTTTTATTGGTGAACCATTTACATTACATTATGTTGTAAAATGAAATCACAAATAACAATTCAAACTAATTGTACTGTACAATTAAGATTGCCCTCTCACAAAAGAAAGAAACATTAACATATGCGTTTATCTGTACATTTATTCAAATTATTGTGTTTTTAAATAAAAAATTCAATCAATAATTAATATAATGAATACTATTAAACATACGTATCTAAATTAATTGTTTGAATTAAAAAAGTCCGATAGCTTCCTTATATATAAAACAATTGGTTTCAAGTTCGTTCTACTTGAATGTGAAATTTGCATGAGGGCATATTTTGAACTTCTGCCGTTACTGTACTGTTGATCCCAAGATTTTCTAAGCTTCCACGAATTAAACCGCATGTAAATGCCACATACTAAAGAAAGAACAAAATTGTTTAATGTAACGATTAATTTAATAATTTAATTGAAATATTCTCAAATCATCCTAATCCTAATCCTTTTTACCTTTGGTGCATGTTCCAAATACTGTGCACTTGCCGAAATCTTGGTGAGAAAACGAAACGCATTGTCCTGCAGCACGTAAACACCATGATGATTTGTTCTTAGATTATCGATTTGCTTCTTGTATATTGAAGTCCAAAAGTCTGTGCAGATAAATTTCATGGTATCTAATTCATCCTTAAATCGTGGCCACTCGCGTGTCAATCTCTCGATAAGGCGATAGCCTGTGTTGTATCCAATGTATTCCAGGTTGGAGAGGTCTGTTTCTTTGCTGTTTGATATTACGAAGTGGACCACTTCGGCGTGAAGGTAATCAAAAAGGGACTCCTCTGACATGATTTATGTTTGAATAATTGTTTTTTAGTTAACTACCAAAATTAAGCCTTTTTGTGCAATTTGCTGTGATATTAAATTCTTGTTTTCTACGATTTTTATTTATTTTGATGACAGAACACAGCTGTAATCAAAAGTAATAGTTTAAAGTGTCAATATATGTAATTCTTAATCGATTGCAATATATATATATTTCTATCATTGTATATATATATCTAGTAACCGCATTGTAGACCACTTCGCGTTGTTGAAATTTACCCGCCAATTTTTAATAAATTTCTTCCAATTCACAAGTTTCCCAAATTCAAATTTTTGGCTATTCAGTGAGATCTTAATTAAAATAAACAGTTAAAATAAAATAACTTTATTCAATTTCGTCATTTACATTAAAAGTACAAAATTTTCAAGAAAAGAATCAAAACGTTGGTGAAAAACACAATAATTGAACACAAAAAAGCACAGCATTTATAAAAATTAATTAGCCTTTGCCTTTGGCTTCTTTTTATCCTTTTTGCCAGCTGCTTTTTCCAGTCGCTTCCTGTCCTTTTCGGTCAGCGATCTGTACAATTTGCGTCCAAAGAATACTGCAACATTAAAATAAATAAAAAAATAAATTAGAATTTCAAATAAAACACGAATGCAAAATGAATTTTTTTCCAACCAAAAATTGCAAGAATCAAAACAATAGCCAGAAGAAACAGAATGTAAGAGTACTGTGAAAGAAAACTGATGGTATCCACTGATTGTGTCGGCTGCTGGGGCACATTTTTGGTGGCGTCAAATTTGCTCATAACTTGAGCCACTTGGTCTTTAATTTCTTTCACAAACTCTTTTTTCTCTTCTTCGGAGAGGTCCTTGAACTCTTTTCCGATTGACTTTAATTTCTCAATTACAGTCTTGCCAACGGTACGACCCTCCTCTGTCGAAAATAATTTTTTCATGGCCTCCATCATGCGTGGATCAGCCAACGGATTAGGGATGTTTTCGGCATTTGGCACAATATCAGCCATTTTTGTTGATTTTTAAGCGTGTAACGGTAAAAATTAAACGAAAAAACTGAACTGAACTTTAAGCAATCGCAGAAAGGTTGCAATGCGTGTCGAAAACTGCGACGAACAAGAAAAATCAACTGCTCTTGTGCAGTCTCTAATTACAACAAGCGACACGTTGACATATTTTTAGAGCGCACAGGTAAGCTGCCTGTAATTCACTAATAACTAATAAGCTATCTTATCGGTAAAACACCACATTCACAGTAGAGCAATAAATAAACTGACCGACAATGTGCCGGTATGGTCTATTCGTCGTATGTATTTACATTTATGTTGCCCAAATACAGTTTGTATAAAATTGATACTTTTAAATTGTGGATGTGTTTTAAATGTTAACAAATAATTAATTTAAAATAATAAAATGCAACAGTTCTATGAAGTAAATTGCATAACTAATTTTTTGGACTTAATACGTGTAACTTACTCCTGTTTTTTGAACTGTAATTAATGACGGTTTTATCTCATTAAAATTTATGAATTTATTGTAGGGCATAAAATGTATGCGTGCACGAGTCACGAATCGAGTTAATAAAAACTCGATCTTTTTCATTTATTTCATTATCACCTGCATATAATCATATCAATTGCTATATGCAGATAACACACACAATTCACTCTGTGCTCACAGTTGAAAAGGAGGGAACTGTACTTAAAGAATGATTATTTGTATTTAACCTATCTGTGTGGATTAAATCATATTAAAGGTCAGTGCGTGGCTTTGCTTGTGTAATGTGCAATTTTAATCGCACGAACATATGAGACTGCAAATTGCAACTTTATGTTGATGTTAAGCGAGTTTAAATTTTGGTCTTGGCATATTTTTCAAGGTCACACAGCAAGTTTAATTAACATGATTTAAATTCACTTAAAAGATTATTTTAAAGAATTTTAACCGTTACATTTTATATGAAAAAAAGGATTTAGGTTCCAGCTACCTACCACCTGAATTTTAATTCCAATTATGATTTATTGCTAACCTAAATTAATAAGCAAAATATTCCAATGCATCTTAATATTGTAATACCAACAAGTAATACGATACGCCGGTTAAAAACTGTTTGCTTTTAACTTACTATTTATTCAAGTGTTCGCAAACACTTTAGAATTCAAATTTTCGTTTTTATTTCTACTTTCGATATGATCTCGTACCTCAAACAAATTTGGTATTAGGGGAATTTAAAAAATATGATAATTAAGATGTAAATAATTTTGTTGAATTTTGGTAGGGAAATCCACTGTATACATTGTTAACCAGCTGTTTTTGTAGGATTTTAAAGGATTCAATGCAGTGATAATTTTTTGCGTATTTAAATGTTCATCAATATAGTAGTTAGAGAATCTTCCGAAAATTATAAACGATCAGATATAACGCCACACAAATTCAAGTTCAACAGAATTTACATTTTTGCATAATAAGCCGGTTTTTGTTGTATTTTACTCAATTCGATTTATCGCGACTCATCGAAAAATAATTCAGACAAACCAATACATTTATGAGCTTAAAATAACTTCGATGCCTCAATGTATGTATTTACGTAGCTACATCGATGATTTCAAAATATTTACATTCATCACTCATCGCACTTGCAAAACTATTTTCCTAATCAGAAAACGTGCATATTTTCTATATGTGACAAAAGAATATATTAATTTAATTACCGAAGATGAGCACAATGATAGCCAAACAAATGAGCAGCGCAATAAGTTGATATGCAAAAGATTGCTCTGGCACTTCGCTAGCTGCTGCTGCACCACCACCATTAGGTAGTTCCGCATGAGTGCGAATCAAATCCTTTCGCAATTGCTCCTTTTGTTCGTCAGGAAGGTTGGTCATACCATCGAGCACTTTCAGCAACTCATCCAATGTGGGCATTTTAAAGTCTTTTGGCATCTTGAAGTCTTTCGGCATTTGCGATGGATCGTACTGCGGTTCGTTTGCCATCATCTTGGCCTGATTTTCTTGATACAATCGTTCAACTTCGTCGTCCATTTTTATTAGTTATTCTTTAGATTTACACAAAGCACTACACACGTCTGCACCTGTAACGCACACAAATCGTTATAGTAAAGCGTTTTCAATTTTGGAATATGATGTGCGGACTTTTGCCACATTTCAAATCACGCAAAATGCCAAAAATCAAATTATTGTACACGTTGGCAAGTTGATATTGTGTTTATACTTTGTAAGAAGTTGTGTTCGTCGGTCTCATAACATAACATATTATTTCTTATATTTTGAGACGTTTCGATAATGACACAAACGAAAGATTGCGCACTTAAGTCATAACGAACGCAGTGGGTAAGAAGTTGAAATGTTGTAACATTATAAATATGCTGATAAGTGATTGTGCAGCAACATTTGAAAACAAATTTTAATGGTATTGTGTTATCAATAAGACTACATATGTTTGGGCCGATAATTTTTGAATGGACATTTTAATTGACGTGCTACAAATTAGAAAAATAATGGAATGCGGGAGGGAGCGAAAATGTATTTTAAGCACAAGTTTAAGATATCCATTATAAGACGATAAACATTCTGTAGCCGTTTCCTTTTCAATGTGGTTTTGAATGATCTTTGATTTTTTTACATTTTTTATTTAAATTTGTATGACATAAAGTTTACCTTGAAATAGTTGGTAAATAGCAGATTGAATCCTGTAAACGATTATTAGCCTTATTTAAGCAACATTCTTACTCTTAGTTGTAAAGTTCGTAAAGACAAATTTATTTCAACTCGAAACATAAATCGATATTTCATCAGTCAAAATTACATTTTCAACAATAATTAATATTTAAGACTTAAAGTACTCACAATTGAGTACTTTGTAAAATAACTCAAATGCTACATTGCGGTATTTTACACTAGAATGCGCCCCAAACAGCTCTCAAGATTTCAGAGATGTCAATATATATATTATAGTAATACATTTTTCATGTTGACATATCTTATTGAAATCGCAATGCGGGAGTCTGGAATCTAGACTTTTCATTCAATCCATAAATAAAGTTAAAAATTTGGGTATTGTGCCGGGACTCGGAATCTTATATCTATTCTCTAGAAACTATCCAATAATTGAAAGTAATCTTATTTGAAAGAACTCGCCATCTATCATCTGAATTTCAAGTTAGTTTCAAGTAACCCTTCTTTTTTAATTAAGAAAATTCCTAAACATTTGGGTTTAAATTGCTAGGTTAAAATAACAATATGGAACCCACGGAAGAAACTGCATGCTACAAGGAATTTGTGCAACAGCACTCAATGCAATTGGAAGCACACATCGTCCCTAAACACTTTTGGCCTGCCATCTATGAAAAGATCACTACTGCCAATTTTGATGCAGGTTCCGCCTTTAAAATGTTCCGGTTTGATTATGATGGCGTTCCCGCGGAGCCAGAGTGCCCTGTGTGGACAGTACAAGTGGCTGCCGCAAATGGCATTAAAGCAACAGATCCCAATTCAATATATTTGATTGATCATGCATGGACTTTTAGTGCTGAATCCGCGAAGCAACAGTTGGTTGAGTGCGAGAGTTTGCGACAACGCATGGGTCAATTGACTGGAGTGGAAGACATTGCGAATGATGTGAATGCAACAAGTGAAAAGATCATTTCGTTCTTATGGAAACATGCACAGATGTACATGATGGAAGATGAGTCGGAACCGTACCGCAAGCCTATTTGGTATGTCATGGATGAGTTGGGTTCGGCTGTCAATCATTGTGATGAGCCCAATTTTCGTATTGTCCCATTGATTCACATGACGGAGCGGATTACATACAGTTTGATTTATCCTTTGCGGGATGTGGATGAGGATGAAACAGTGACACGCGATTTTGCTGAAGGTGTTATTGATCCGGTGTTGAGAAATGCTGTGCTATTACCTTGGTCATACACTTGTTTCGCTGATCAAGACTTTACACAAGTTGAACCGGGTACAGACTATTTCCTTCAGGCCCGCATTGAAGAATCCCTACCTGATGACACTGTGGGGCCTCCAATCTTAAATTTGGATGGACCATTAAAAGTTTTTACACATTATTCAATAATCAAGGAATACTTAACAGATCCTGCCTTTGAAGTAGTTGATGACCAGGAAGAGGCTGACATTCTTTGGTTAACCACCCACTTCAAAAATTACAAACAATTCAGTTTGTTGTGTCCCAACCGATATGTAAATCAATTCCCATTTGAAAATGTGCTGACAATTAAGGATTTACTTCCAATTGTATGTCGCAGGAGCTCTCCGCCAATTGACAAAGAAACTTTGGAATCGCATCCCAAATGGTTGCCGACTACTTTTAATTTAAATACGGAACTTATAAAGTTTGTTAGTTACTATCAAAATAGGCTACGCAAGGGATTGGACAATCACTGGATTATTAAGCCATGGAATTTGGCTAGAGGCCTAGACACCCATATCACCAAAAACATTTGGCACGTAGTCAGCCTACAGAAGACAGGACCAAAAATCGCTCAAAAATACATTGACCGTCCAGTGTTGTTCAATCGCGATGACAAAGGTCTCGTCAAATTTGACATCCGCTATGTTATTTTGTTGAAATCGGTTGCCCCACTTGAAGCTTACATCTACACCAATTTCTTCCTGCGTTTCTCCAACAAACCATTTAACTTGGACAACCTTCACGAGTATCAGCAACATTTTACGGTAATGAATTATTCTGATGACTTCCAATTGTGTCATATTAAATGTGATGAGTTCCAAAAATTGTGGGAAGTTCAGTACCCTGATCACTCGTGGTGTGTGATTGAGGAAAATATTTGTACAATGTTGCGCGAGGTGTTTGAGCGGGCTACTTCGTTGCCATCTCCAAGTGGAATTGCAGCAAATCCACAGTCTAGAGCGTTGTATGCGGCTGATATTATGCTGGAGTGGGATGAGAATGATATGCAGACAAAGTTGTTGGAAGTCAATTGGATGCCGGATTGTCAGAGGGCTTGCGAGTATTACCCAGACTTTTATAATGACATTTTTAAGCTTATGTTTTTGGATATGTATAATGAGGACGTTTTTAAGAAAATAGTTTGATTCGTTTCGTGTGATTTTTTAGGAATAAAAATTTTGTGACGATTATTTTTATTGAGTTTTCAAGGATCATTTGAAAATAAGTAGGATGATTTCTAATATCTGACTTAGTTTTTGACTATCCTTCGCCTCCATTGCTTGGCCTTTCATTCTTGTTTCTCTAAATCCTTAAGCCCTTTTTTTATTAATGTGGTCCTTGATGCGATAACTGTTAATGCTGGTTTTACTCCATACGACTTATACTTTGTTATCAAATTTAAAGAAGTTGTAAGGAAGAAAACATCTTTTGAATATTTTATGATTTATTATTTAATAAATGAAAATTATAAATATTTATAAACTTGACATGTGTCTAAATAAATTCGGTAGAGAAGTGTTAAAACCTAAATATTTTATATAAATTGTGTTTTTATCACACATGTTACCATTATTCTAACAAAAATCACTATATAACGTAACTAATTGAGTATACATAATTTAAAAATTCCTCTTATTGAACAAAATGGAATGCTTTTTGTTTTTTTTTGCCTTGGAGTTAACAACCAAAACACAATGAATATAAATATACAGCAATACAATTAATGGAAATACTATTTTATAAAATGAATCATAAGATGGATATAAATAAAAATGCAATAAAAATAGCATCACCCACAATTAATTAATACTAAAACTTCCAAAAATACTTAAAAGTCTGAAGAACTCTTCAATAAATTCGTAATTTTGCAATATTTTCTGTGTCTGTCTTCATTTGGGAATTAGCGCATATATTATACATATTCACAGCTGCTCGCCTGTTGCCACCACACACTCTACATCTTCGAGATGTCCTTCCAGTGCACGATAGCCCGTTGACTATCCGGCGCTTTTTGGAATGGTTTTGTATTATCACTGTGCAAGTAGCTGTTCACCTGGAAGTCCAGCATTGTCTTGTATCCATACACATTCGATCCCAACTGCTGTGTCAATGGATTGGTGTTTGTTGTCAAAATACCAGCAAATCGCTTGCGCTGTGCTAACTTCAGCACCTCATCCTCCATAAAATTGATCACCTTAATGTTCTCCTGTGAATTCAATTCTGGGCAAGTGCCCATCATGAATGAGTGCAGAATTTTATTAACCCCCAGCGGCAAGTAGTTGTCACGTATGGGACCCTCAATGTGTTCCAAAAACTCAAAGATAATAATCAACTTGCTGTTGACGACAACTTCGGGTTCATCGCGTGCATCAAAATTCAATGCAACACCTACGGTCTTAGAAGTGTTTCGGTCAACAATGACAAAACTGAGATCCTTCTCAATGAGTGTTGGCCAAATTGCTTCCAAAATATCACCGTAATCGGTGAAGAGAATGTCTGGCTTCAGCCATTGCTCTAAGTCAGCCTTTTCATAGAAACTGGTTGTTATAATTCGGATAGCATCATCCTTGTGACTCATTTTCAGTGGCACTGCCACGTAGTTTATGTCATCCAGGGAGTTGAAAACTGCACTGCGACTTTCACAGATTTTTGTTAGGATTTGGTCTAAATTCTCCGCTCCAATAAAGTCTGAAATTCCAATGAAATATCCTTTTTCGCGAAGTAGTGTCACTGTGTAAATTGAGTTGAGGGAATTTCCGCCCAATGCATAAAAGTTGCTCTCCTTGGATAGTGTAGCGCGGGCTGATCTGCCAATTACTTGTCCAATTGTTTCAAAAAGATCCTTGGCTGCGTTCATTTTGTGTGCTTCAATTCCGGTGAAATCAAAGTCCACAATAATCTCGGAATCATCTGTTTAATTAATAATTTTAATTAATTAAAAAAAAAAAAAATTTAAATTAAAATAATTTCAATTCTTACCGTTATTGTTAGTATTCTCATACATCTTGAGCAGTGACTGCCGATCCACTTTACCATTCACCAACAATGGAATATTTTCAATGATAACCACTTGTGGAATCATGTATTCAGTAAGGTTGTTCTTCAACTGATTCTCAATTGCCATGGATGACAAATTTCTGCCCTCCGACATTGTAACAAATGCCAACAATGTCTGATCCAATTCCCCAGCGTGATAGCACAAGACAACAGCCTTTTCAATGCAATCCAATTGCAGAATATTCTTCTCCACCTCTGACAAATCCACACGATGACCACGAATTTTAATCTGTGAGTCAGTGCGTCCCTCATAGTAAATAACGCCGTCTTCAATGCGTGCAAAATCACCAGTTTTGTAAAGGCGATCATATTCTGGAGAGTAAAATACTGTTACCAATCGATTCAAAATAAATTTGGACAAAACAATAAAACTTACTTGGATCAATAGCCAATGGATTTTCAACAAATCGATCAGCATCACGTTTGTTGACATAACCAGCAGCCAAATTGAGACCGGAAACAAACAACTCCCCAACAGTGCCAGCTTTAACTGGACGATAATCGTCATCAAGCAAATAAATCACAGTATTGTTGACTGGATAACCAATTGGTATCTTTTCCAACATCTTCAATTGTGAACGGTTCTCACACACATAGTATGTAACGTCGCCCATGACTTCTGTGGAGCCATAAAAATTGCACAACACCTGTTCATTGGAGTTGAAGTGCTTAAAGAACTCATCCACGAGTGAGTGTGCAAGTGGCTCACCAGAGCACACCCAAATGCGAAGTGATCGCAGTAGAGATTGTTCGTTTTTCAGTGAAAGGAACATCAGCATTGAGCGCAATAGCGTCGGAACAAGCACTAGACGTTCAATCTGATAATCGAAAAAAATATATTAAATACAATGTATTGGAAAGACACACGCGGAAGCTGTGATAAGATCAAAATTTACCTTGTACGACTCCAGCATTTCGACCAATCTTTCAGGGTTCTTTGTAACATCCTTGGATATCACCAATATTGCCATGTCTTAAAGTAAAATTACGAGTAAATTAAAATGTGGTCTTTTACATTTTAAAGGCATTAATTATATTTAATCGAGGATGTCCTCGAATATTTATGCGTGAACTCACCATTCAGCAATGGTCCCCAAATCTCGGAGACTGAGTCCACAAAAGTGAGAGCTGTTTTGAAGACGCCAAATCGTTCAGTTGGGGAGTAGGGGAATCGCTCCCATTGCCATTCCAAGCGGTTCATGATTATTGAATGCGGAAGGCGGACGCCTATATGGAGGGAAAAATCATAATATTGTTAATTATTTTTAACATATAATTTTTATTGCACCCATTTGATTATGAGAAATAAAAAAAATAATGCAACAATTCCAAGGACTTTCCAGAAAAAGAACATGTTCTCATTCATGTGATAAAATAGAAATGAAATTAAATATTTATTGTGAGGCATTTTGTAAGGTAAAGAAAATGATGCAAGATTTAAAACAAATTGCATAAAGTTGTCTCGTAGGTTATAGGTATCTAGGTATAGACGACCTATCCTGAAATAAATGTGGCAGCAACCTACATAAATATGCGCTGCAAGAAGATATTTATGTACCTATTTGATTTTTCAGTTCCTTAGCAAATTATTTATTAGTGCGTGCTTGTGATTGATGATTAATGAGAAAAAGGCGTAACACTAGCTGAATTAAAATCATAAATTAATTATAATACAATTTTATGTGACCAATTGCAAGAGGAAGTTTGTAATTACTTTGCTCCCATTTAGTTTTACACCCAATTAAATATCGTAAGAGCCAGAGCCCAGAAGGCATGCTAAATAACTCCACATGAGTTTAAAATGTAAATTAAGAATAATCACTTACTGGAGAAAATGTCTAATCTACATACATAAAGTGCGATCAAACAATTTGCTTTGTATAAAAATGTCAAGTTTTTGTGTTACAAAAAATCGCAAAGATGTTGTTGCGTTTAAATTAAAATTATGATGCAAAGTTTTTCAATAAATTCAATTTAAAAACTAAATTACACACCTTTTGGAATTCCGGTACTGCCCGATGTGTACAAAACAATTCCCAATTGATCAATCCCATTCGATTGCAACGACTCCTCCGCCGTCAAATTGTCCCCATTCATGTAGCGTCCCGAAATATTGACCGTGTCAAATGTAACCGCAACAGTTCCATTGAAATTCAATCCCGACTTCCCGTCATGAATCACCAGCATTGGCTTGGCCTCATTCAAAATGTGATCAATGCGATTTTGTGGAAATGCCGCATCCAATGGCAAATACGAAGCGCCAGCCTTCATCACAGCCAATAGCGTTGAGACCAATTGATCTGATGGGGGCATGCATACGGCAATAATAAAATCACCGTCCTGATTGGCGGTGACGTGTTTCTCGCGAATCAAATGCAACAGGTACTTCGCCTGTTTGTTGGCGTTTGCATTCAATTCGCCGTATGTGGTGACATTGTTGCCATAGATGATGGCTGTTTTGGTGGCGCACGTTTCGACGTTTGTCTCAAAGATGCGATGCACCAGGCGATAGCGGAAGTCGCGTTGTGGTCCTTTAACGATTGAGAGACGTGGTACGGAGCCCATGGTTGCAGTGGTTTTGAATGTGGGTGATGCTGCAATGGGAGAAAAAAGGAATTGTTATTATTGTTGAGGTTCATTTCATAAATTATATAAGATCATATTGAGATCATTTAGATTGAGGTCATTGTGTATAGTGCTTTAGGCTTAATTTCTTATTTCCTATTTTTGAATGGTTGCCATATCCTCAAGCTATTAGTTTATATTCAGTGTTAAGTTAGAAATTATTCCAATTGTAATAAAACATAAATCTATCTTAAACTCAAGGACATTGTGGGACTTAATTATATTATTGTTCTAATTCTCATAGGAAAAAATAATCCCTTTTGGAAATCTTTTGCATCAACAATTTTAATTTGAGCACATTCTTCATGATTTTGTGGAACTCTAAATTGCAATGACTCGAAAATGAGTGAAAATGAATTAAAATTGTATTTATTTAATTAAAGAAAACTAAACATCCTTGAACAATTTGTCAATAATATCCAGCATTGATTGACAAAACAGATTGTCGTATTAACAATTTTTATTGCCGTCTTAAAGATTATCTCGGATTAAACGCTCTATGATACGAGGCTCGGATTAAACGCCACTCCCCCGTCTAATTGCTTGCCAATTACATTCATTCATTGCTCAATATGTACTGTCTGTTTTATTTTTGCATGGAATAAGGCGCCTCGACTCGTCATTCATCTTACATTATGCAAATTGGAATTTTATTTTGAAATGCAAATGCCGCCACTCACTTATTTATATCTCGTCGTTCATAAAATCGAAAGCGAAAATCTATTTTCAAAATAAAAACACTTTGAGTACATTGTGCCAACGACCCAAACAATTATTATTGTTGTATTTATCAGTAAAGTACACGCGAGCAAATAGGTGAAATAAAACGTGAGCGCAGGTAGCTGCTATTATGACATAACATGACAATTGCGGCGCGCACTTGAAACATGACTCCGCTACTTTATATTAAGTTTGCTTAAATGCGTGATCACGTCAACATATGAAATTAATATTCTCACACGTGCGGAATGTGCACGTTGAATAATTATTATTGTTTTCACATATTTAACGTGTTATGGTAATAATTATATTTATTATTCCGGGAGAGTTATGATCTTTTAAATACATAATATTAAACGCATTTAAATCAATTGATAACATTATTTATGCATTTTATTTATTAATATTTAATAATGCAAATTATCAATTTGTAATTGATGTTTTCGTGTCAAAATTAATTGCACTTGTCTGTTACACTTTTTACAACTATACTTTAATTAAATTAAAATATTTTTTTACCGCTCCAGTTTTCAACATTTCAATGACTTTTCCAATTCTTTTTTTGCATAACATGATTTATGTCACACTTTTTCATTAAAAAGTTACTTAATACAAAAAAAATTTTATTCTCTTTTTAGCACTGCGTTATGCTGCGTTGCGTTGGTTGACCACATTATGGAACCGGATACTATAAGAACCGGACACGGCCGTGAAAATTATTACAACTGGAATATGGAGGACATTGCGTTGTATATTAAAGATTACGGATTAGCGCATGGGATTAAAATTAAGGTGAGTTTGTCATTGAATTCAAATACTTTCAATATTAATGTTTAATGTTTTTAAACCCGCAAGGGATGCCATTGCACCTTATGTACATATGTCGACATTTTAAATCGATCTATTTAACTGAGAGGTCGCCTTTTAAATGATCTTATAATTATATAACAGAAAGGCCTCGTTAAGAACATCCTCAAGTAATTTGTATGCGTAATTTTAATCCGTGGGATTTGTGAAGCTTAATTTTATTCCCATTGGTTTAACAAAATATTTAATGTAAAATTTATTTCAATAATTTAAGACGGTTTTGTTTTTTGTTCAATTGAGGTTTTCACAATTTTTAATTTCTTCAATTTCACAAACGAAAATTGTGCATAAATAAAAGTTAATTAAATCAAGATTTTCAATCAACTTCATCAATATATTGTCAATATAAAAGATCATATCAATAAATTTGATGTAGTCTGATTATCCGTATAAACGTAAACAAAATAATGAATATTATAAACATAATTAATTAATGCTGCTATAAAAATTAACATTATTATTTAATATCACACATAAATTATGAATGGGTATAATTTAAAATTATCATATCAGTTAACGGTGCTGTCACCTTTGAATTCAATCAATATAATATACGTTTAGGCAGTTAATGCAATCATTAAAAAAATCCAATTCCACATTAAAATAATTAGAAGCATAACCGCAACCGCATAAAATTAATTCGCTTTGCATAATTTTAAACGCTTTTCACGCTGTCAATGTCAAACTGACTTTAACGGTATGTGATCAATATTATTATAATTAAAGAAAATTAAAAAAGAAGGTAATAATGATCAATAGTGCACACAAGTACGTGGTAATGAATTAATTTTATGAAAATGCCAATAAATTCTACATTGTATTGAGATCGGTAATTTTCTGGATGATTACCCAATGAAACCGAAAGCGGATGGAGGACTTTATAGTCAGTAATATGTCAGAAGAATGTGTTTAAACAAGACGGCACGAACAAGTGTAATTGTTTTGTAAGTTTTTTTTTCCCTCTATGAAGTTTGTTTGTTTTTGTACATTTTGCTTTAGCGCTCGCGTGTGTCTGACAAAAAGAGGCGACCTTCATTTTTTTGTTTTTCTTATAAATCTAACGAATTGTTATATCGTAAAATTTGTATTAGATTGCAACTGTTATTTAAATTTACCGCGGTAGTGGGTTAACTAAAAATAAGAGTCATGGTTATATAAGTAGATAAATACTCCAAAATATTAATTGAGCAAAAAGAATAAACGCCAAGTTTAGGAGTCCAAGGTGGATTGAGTACCGCGGTCATTATTCAATATTCATGGCGTGTAATTGGCTTAAGTTGCAGTTTATTTTTTGTGAGGCATATCATTTAGAGATTGTTTACATATTCATTGAATTGAAAAAGTACAATGCGGAAAAAAAATTAAAATTAAATATCATTGACGTTTAAGTATAAGAGGGGAAATTAGTTTTTTATTAATATTATATTAATTTTAAATAATTGAAAATTTTAAATTTGCTGTGAAATTTTAAAAGCGTTTTATTTTTTTGTTTTTAGCTTTTTAAATGTCAGCTTTTTTATTAGCCTACTAAAATATCAAATTAAATTATTGATTATTTCATTATTTTTCGTTTATGAATAGTTTTAAACAATTGACTAACAGTTAAGCGTTGCAATCATTTCACATTTACTAAATAATCGCCACAATTCAAGTTCAATATCAAAATTCAGCCTGCATTTTCCATGTTGTCTTAAACACAATTAAAATTAAAATAATTACATGTTATTGATAGCAAGTTGACTTAATTACATGCATAAATTTCAACAGCTTTATTTTTTTAAATGTAAAATACCTGCACAATACACACGGAAAGGATAATCAAATTATAGAGGTCACATTTTTATGGCATGAATGCAGTTTTTCTAAGCATGCAGAAAATTGAAATGGAAATTCTAATATTTAAGTGCAGTGTTTGAATGAAATGCATTTAATATTATGCAGCTAATTGTTATAAATTTCAATGTTTACAGTCTCAAAGTTGATTGCATTGTTTTAGCGGTTTATTGGTATTAAAAGTAAAATCAGAATAATTTGAAAAGAAGGCCGCAAAATGTTTGATAAAGAGTATCGTCTGTTTTAAAAACGATTGCTTCAGTATAACATATAAATAAGCACATCCTTCAAATAGTTATATTTCTGTATATGCAAGCGCTTCAATTAAGAGCGTAAAAACAACTTTCAAGTGATATAATTTAGTTTTATTGACCGATTATCAGTTTTATGCGTTTTCAACTCGGCAATCCAACAAATCAGTTTAAAATATATGTTTATTGAAATTTCAATCATACGCATAAAAGATTCCGCAATGCACCTGTATGATAAACCTGGTAAAAAGGCAAATTGCAAGCTTTTAGATTAATTATTGATCAATTTGATACATTTATTTAATGTTACTTAATTTACATAAATAAATAACTTACATCTCTACTTTATAATTTTTCCATCATCATGAATTTAATGGTAACGACTTTTCGAGAAACTTTGTCACTTAGAAAATCTGACAATGTATTTAACGACATGTTCAAGAATATGTGAAATTTTTATGCACGCTCTAAAATGCCAAAGAAGAATTTTTTTTAAATATGTAACGGTTTGAAATTGCACATTTAATTGGTGCAGTCATAATTAATTGATTCTACTTATTAACTATGACGAGTTTTGCATGTTCATTAGACATTATTCATCAGTAAAACCAGTATTTTCGCATCTAAATCGATTGAATTTCGTAATAATTTAATATTTGTAATTTATCATAAATGTCATAAAATACATACATTGGAGTTACAGTTAACATAATATCAATAAAATAATGTTTAGATATTTTTGCGCAATAAAAACAAAATCGTAGTCACCACGTCAATGTTCAAAAAACATTTTACAATTAATTATGTCAATGAATACTTGCTTTTTATTTCAATTTAAATTAGTTGATGACAATAATTAATTTAAAAATTATTCATAAACAAATAGGGTTATCTGAGACTTTAGATCTGCGTATTATGTTAATTAAACGATTTGAGCTGCATTATTTAAATAAGTTGTGAGAATCAGAGAGGAAACTTGTGCTGAAAACATTGGTTAATGTTTGTGGTTTGTGCTAAATTACTGTTGCGATTTATTGTTTTAAATATATACAAAATTTTAATATTTCTAAAATACTGTCAATAGTTACTAATCCTTCGATGTTATTGTCAATACTTTCCCAATGTTTTTATCAATAAATGACTTCAAAAGTTGCTGAATGTGCAGAAAACCTGCCGTTAAATAATTAGAAATCATTTGTCACTATAAACTCAAGCTTTAAAGCCACATAATTTGCCTCGACATTTCATTGCAATCATGCACAAACCATAAATAACGAAAAATAGAATCGTTCAATTGCTATGAAGCAACATATTTCGCCATTAATGCCGCTGCAAAAATCAAAAGTTACAATCTCTTTACGTTAATGCGCCCATTCAGTAAAAGCTCAAAACATTTGAAATTGCAGCCATTGCACAATTAAGTATAATATGTTCTATGCGCGCGCTTTTAATAAATTTCGACACTTCGTTGCAGGCAGTTCAACGGCCGTTTGGCCGATTTACCCAAATACCTCCCGAAAGTCAAATTTTTTTTATTTATTGTGCTTTACAAAACAAATTTTACCTATACGCGCCTTACAGGAAAGAAACTTGAGCAATGCACCACACTTGACTTGTAAAATGTGTGCAAGCGTACGACTGCATTTAATGTGTTTGGTGTATAATTAATTGCCCATATGGCTATTTAATATTCTATTGCGAATATCAGTTAATTGCACAGCAGCAACGGCAGCAGCATTGATATTGGCGATTAGTGTGCTGCACCAATGAAAACGTTGCATTGTTTAAGTGCAAAAGGATTGCCATACGGTCGCCTCACATATCGCCGATCGTACATTGATATTCTATTGATCGATAATTGACCAAGGTGTTACTAAATATATGTTCAAATTGATTCATGCAGCACCTTTTTTGCCATATTGTGTGTCCATATTCTCTCAAACAATGGATATTGACATATATGGCACACAACTGGATAAATCAATCAATTAAAAAAATGACAGCCGCATATATGACTGCGTGTAATGCGTGTATTGCAGAATACAATTATTTACGCGAAATTATAGGCTTTTTATCTTAATCGGATAATCGTCATTGATTTAATTATGCAGATAATTGTGCAGCAGTAATTGTGAAAATCACATAAAAAGTCAGGTTGTGTGTACAACAATTTGTAAGTAATGTGTTTTGTTTCTTAATGGAGGCATAAATAATACCAGAGTTGCTGCAGTTTTCATGTAAAATGCATAATATGTGCAACGATGAAATAATTAAGTTTTCCATGCTCTTTTGATATTACTTTTAAGTGTAGTCTTACTAAAGTGAATCCTTTTAAATTAAATTGAGACAGATAAACAGCCTATAATTTAAAGTGTTAACCTTAATTTAATTTGATTTAACAAAATGTTTGAAAATTCTTTAAATAATTAAATTTATAATTTATTAAAGTCACTTTAAATCTTTGTTTTATTAATTTTGACCTTAATCAACTCCATTTTAATAATAAGATTGAGTTTATTTATAATTCTGCGATAATCTCAAGGCATTCTAAATAAACCAAAACCCAATTAAAAGTCTCACCCACCACAAGAAACGTTTGGTTACATCAATCACTAATATGTATAATTTAAATTCGCCTTCGATTTAATTTTAAACGCTTATAATCTTATGTTGAAGACACCAGTGTAATTAAACATAGGATTATGTGTACAATTACTATAGTACAGTGTGTCACAAAGCGTGTAATCACTTCTAATCGATAATTATGTCCCATACGGATGAAAGCATACATTATTGTGGCAACCATATTTTAATTGTGACCTCGGCATTGCCATTTTAATTTTTAATCAAATATAAATTGCCACTTTTGGTAATTCTTTGTACAGTTTTTATATTTTAAATTACATTATATGTAATTTGTATTTAAATTAAACACTACTGCATTTAAATTGAGTGGTGTTTTCAATTAATCTAATTAAATTCAATTAAAAATAAAACCAAGTGGTAAAAGATTTTTGTTTTGAATTAAATGTTATACTTAATTGAAACAAATGTGTAAACTTTTTCACTAGTTATAACATTTACTAATCAATTAAAAAAGAAATTTCCGTATTGAATTGGTCGAGTACAAAGCAACTAGAAAAGTCTGGACTTCATTTAAATTAGGCAATTTAAAGTGATTAATATTGAGGCGGCAGGATTATATGACAATGAAAGCTCATGGATTTTTATACAATACGTACGAGTATTTTGTTCTATTTAGATTTAACTGCATGCCAGACCGCATGGATGGTTAATTAGCTTGGGACAATTTAATTCTTGTTTTGGTTCGCTATATTGTAATGAGGATGTTCTCATTAAAGTCGATGGTTTGCCCTGCTGAGATAAGCGTATTTATTAACGACATTTCAAAAACATTCGTGCATAAAGCGACTTTGTTGCTCAATGAACTTGTTTTGAATGTGTATGAAAGTATTACTGAAAAAATTATCTGCAAGGGTTAAATAACAAAAGGTTTTAAGGTATTTTTTAAGTTAATAATAACGGTTAATTAAAATACATTCAGCGATTTTATAAATTATTGGATATTTAAAAATATGTACAAATGTTTCTCGTAATCATAATTTGACTCTCGAACTTATCAAGTTGAATTTTAATTTAAAGTTTACCAATAGATGGCGTTAAAAATTACAATTTATTAATTATGCAATTAAAATGGGCGTCAATAATTTTAAAAACATTTAATAATAATTAACTTAGTGTCGATTAACTTTGCATTTTAAAGTATTGCTTCAGTGTTCACATTGCTTTAACTAATTGTACAAATGAATGAATTATAAAATCTCCTTTAAACACAACTTATAAAACAAATGTAAATATCTTTTCAATGCCTATTTAATCAAACTTTGTACAAAATGCAATGCCTCTTCAAAATAAAGAGAAAATCATGCAGTAATTACTAATTATCAATGCAAATGTGTATACAAAATGGTATGTGCATTGAAACATGCACATATATTGCAATTTGCAAATGCAACTTAACGAAAACCGAGCATCTAGTATAATGCTGCCATGAAATATTGGAAAGTTCTAGCCTCTTGGGTATTTACAATTTATGTATATTGAAGTAATGCAATTTCAATTAAATTTCCCAACCATGTAAAAGGTGCAGTATGGAGGATCAGTTAAATGTGTGAAGCTTTAAAGGTGAACCATTTGGAATATTAATTAATTAGGTAATTTGTTATTTTAACGCAATGGTGCAGCGCGCATTGGCTTGTCAAGATTGCCGGAAGTTTGTTGCCGCAATTGATGTACTACTGATCTTTTTTGTGTTCGGTAACCTTATCAGTTAATCTGTCAATAATTTTATAGTGAAATATCGGAAAATAGTAGTTTATTTTAATGATCTTTAAAAATCAACAGCATTGTCAATAAAAAACACTTAATTGTATAAAGAGAAGATTTTCAAGAACTTTACTTATTCAATTGAATTAAAATGCTGCAATATATTGTACTTTTAATTCAAATGATTATAAATTAAATTGCACACTTTTAAATAACAATTTCTCAGAAATGTCTCATTTGTATTTAATTTATTTAATCAATCACACATTAGAAGAAATTAATCCACACGCATTGGAAAAACCCATTCTGAACTGAATGCAAACCGATTTTACCACAAAGCATGATATTTTCCCGCTTCAATTAAAATGCGATGTGCCCGCTACTGCCGCGAGTGTCGCGCATTCCCATTTGTGTCTTTTGTATTTTGTTCAGAAGCGCTGTGTCTTTTTAATGACGCATCGACTTCTCGTTAATTCAACAGTGGTGAAGTCCAGTCAAATGAGAGCGACTTAACATGAGTGGCGTTTTATTGTGACGATATTTCCAGTGACGGTGAATAATTTAATTTTTATTCTACGAGCACGAATACAGTTATCGCGTCCTATGATGTAAGATGAGGCATTTTAGGATTTTTTGCTGAATAACTTTGTGTATTGAAAAGTGACAGTGCATTTTTTCAATAAATTTATTTTAGTAATAAATAAAAAATTTCCTAAAATCATTACATTTAATTAAAAATTTAATTTATTAATATTTTCGTTTAAATATTAAATCCTTATTAATTCGATAGAGCTACAATAAAATTACTTTTTTTAAATTTTAAATTCCGCATCAAATTTAAAAGCACATTAAAAATGCGGCAAATCAAAGAATTTAAATGTTTATATGCGGAATAAAGACCGAAAGTGCAATAGGCTAATTGCGTCAATTGTTAACAATTGAATGAAAATTAAGGCAATGATTTCATAAAGTGTGACATCTCAAGACAAAGGCGAATTTAAAGACAATTAACATACACAAAGATTGTAAACGAGTGTCTACTTAAGCATATGCAAGAAATATATTGTAAAACATAATTTGTGTGGTCTATTGAATGTCACTACACATTATTGGACATATTTTTATGTTAACGTTTACGTTTTTTTGTTGAGAAAGATTGTGCATTTAATTACGACATTCATCTTAGAGAGCTTTACGACCTTCATGGTGTCTATTGTTTGCACAATATTTCAATAATAATAATGATAATCCATCAGGACAATGACCGACTAAGTGTAATATGTATTATTATTAATAATAGCGCGATTTTGTTGTCCAAAAGTAGGGTAGCATTTCTAAATTTAAAATATTTTCCATTGTGAAACCTCAAAAAATTTTATACAAAATGTTGTTTTTCAATTCAAGAAATGATTTAAAAAGTGTTATTAAATTTTTTTTTATGTTTTGTTAAATTAACAAAGACTCCATAAAATTTTAAACAGCATTATAACCGTTATAAAAACTGTAGTAACAATTATTGTAACACAAAAATTAAGAACGATTCAATTAAAAGCTTGCAACCACAATAAAAATAATTTGTAAAAACATGCACCAATTTTATAACTGCTTGAGTTTCCGCAACGTATACGATATATACTATATATATAGAAATTGGTTACTTAATTTTCCCCCATGTTGCAGAATCAGATGGCCTGCATATTTAATGTACCACACATTATTTGCATGCATTGAAACTACAATACATACATCGTGTAGTTGCAGTCTATGCTACACAGTTGCGAAAGCACTCGTACACACAATTATTTATATGTGCATAAAGTTTGACTCAAAGTCACACTGCGCGCATGCAGTAAGACGTGTTAAAAATGAAATTAACAATAAAGTCTCCTGTAGTTACAAAAATTGGCGGCAAAATATGTTGCAACCAATCCTTGTGTGTATTGCTCATGCTTGTTGTGGCCCCAAAAAATAAAAAATAATAATGTGAAAAAAAGAAAAGATTTGTGGCTTTGTAAGTTAACTGTTTCGGAAGCAAGGTCATTTCATTTGGATTTATTGTATGTTTTATTAAGATTTCCACACACAAAATGTTGCATGTTAACTGCGAGTTATTAAACCGTTTCGATTAAGCTATACATACTTAACTATATAATATGTAATTGAACCGATCTTGAAGTTCAAGTGTTATTTCATACCAAAATAAAAAGCTCTCACTTTCAATTAAGCTAAGACCTCCTACAGTTCATTAAAATACTTCTTTTTTTTTTTTGTTGAATAAAATATTTTAAGAGGCACACAGTTAATCGGTTGGCGGTGATTGAGAGTTCATTTTGTGACGGGACTAATAAAACAAACAAACTCCAATGACTTTTAGGGGTCTCTCTCTGCGCGTAATTATAAAAATTCAATTTTGAATATTATGTTGCATGCAATCAAAATTTTTTAATGTGTATCATATATATATATGTAAGAGGTAATAATATAACTAATTGACCTCCGTGCATACGCCGAGACGCGATATTCTTTAAGGACGGTAGTCGATGTGAAAGGCAAACATAATAAGATATTACTATAGGAAGTGTGGAGGAAATTGAACATATTTTACATGTTGAATTAGTTGAATTGAACATATTCATGCCATTTGGCTTGACAGATTGTTGCGGTGTTTAGTTAGTTAAATTTTTTAAATTGCAATTATTTAAATTTTTTGTTTGTTTCAAATTTATTGGTCTCTCGCACGAGCTTTTGATTTATGACCACAGATAATTTAATTCTATTCACAATTTATAAATAAGCACTGTATTCTGTATTAAAATGCGATTTATTAAGGTTTATTGTTTGTTTAAAAGTAACGATTCTATTGAAATTTGATAGCAATTTAATTAAAAACTGTTTGTAAAATTGTCTAATATTTGAAGTTAGTACTTACAATTATTTTAAGTCAGCTCATAATTTTTTTAGAACTCGTATTATATATTTTTGCTGACTTAAGTATTTAATTTCGTTAATTTAAAAGGCTTACTCTCAAATAGTTAAGTTTAATCCACCAAGAAATTTAGAAACATGTTAAATAATGTAGAACTAAAAATTTTAATTGCATTTGATTCATTTCCACAATTAATTCAAGTTTTAATTCGTCTGACATATTGAAAAAAAGCGTTAATTACATATTTTTCATTCAATAGTAATTACAGTTTTTATGTGACTTTCTAATAATAATTAAAATAGTGTTAATTAGTACTAATTCAATTGCTACACAATTAATAAACAATATTAAATAAACAAATACTGTATTTTCTGTTAATTCAGTAACAACAGTTGATTGCAATTCCCTACGGAATTTTGAGACATTCAACATCATTGCACTACAACTTCATTGCACTTGTAAAGCGAATTTTTAATTAATCATTGAAAAATGTTCATTTCGCACTTGAACTCCCATGTGGTGAATTCTAAAATTTTCTCGCAATTCTTTAAAATACAACACAAAGCATTATTGGCGTCAACACAATATGCGCACGCACTTTAATTAAGATGTTGTTTCGTTGATGCAATTTCGATACATAATATATAGAATTTAAATTATTTGAGTTTACCCATTTCATGTGCAAATTTTGGCCCCGTAAGTGTTTCACTAATATTTCGGTGCAACATTTTTTTGTAGTTTATTTTTTATTTTTTGTTTGATATTTTTAATGTTGACGCGTTCCGTTACAGTCGATTACTAAAACAGTTTATTGTCTGCATCTCAGTTTTATACTACAACTATAATATACAAATATATAAAGAGCAAAAGCTGTACAGTGCACACTAACGCACATTTAAAGAATTTTCAAGTGCTTACCTTAAACGGATCGGCCTTTATCAGTTGATGTTATTTTATATAGTGCAACGGTGGTTTTTTTTTGTCGTAATTATGCACACACAAATAGAACAAAATTCCCCTTTAATTGTTATAAAATAATTATTTTAGATTTATTTGATTTTTTTTTTTGATAAGACAATCTAAATCCAATAATATGTTATGCCCTCTCTTTAATTGTCATTATATGGATGTTTTTATTTTTTGCTAAACACTTAATCCGCACTTGACAATACGCGATCGGTATATTGGTATTTTAATTACAACGCGATCAATTAAAAACTTTGAAATACATAAAATAGAAGTCGGAGCAAAATGGAAAAAAATTCGCGCACAAATTACTTAAGTCACATTTAATCATGCACCGGCAAATTCCGACAAATTCTTGTGTTACAGCGATCAAGTTCCTCTCGGTTAAATATGGTATAATAATAGTTGAGTTGTTGTGACTACAATGAAGTCAAACGGGAAACTAGCCTGCGCTGCGTTTTAGTTACCTTCATTTATACACACGCTGATTGTTTATGTTTATCATAATATCATTTCGGTTTTGGGGAGCGAGAAATAATGTAAAGTCCCCCTGCACGATCACTATGATAATAATATATGCGCGATCACCAAGTGAGAGAACAGCTTTTTGAAAGCACACACAAACACACGCGCACAAATTCGCAGCTTTTAGCACGCTTTGTATACGTCATCATCTCTTCTGATGTGTCAATTTATAATTGTCCAAGTGGTAGGGTTTTGGTCTCTGGGACTCTGTGTTTGTTTTAATATTGGTATGAAAGACTTTTAAGTTGATTCATAAAGCGCAAAGAAAAAGAGGGGACGCCAACTAAAAACGCTTTGATCTATTCAGCTCTTTTATCCATTTTTATTGTTTTAAATTAATGCTGCACACATACAAGAAGTAATTACTAAATAGCGTGCATACTTGTAGTTGAAATTCAAGGCATAGAAGACAATGTGCTTTGAATAAAACCTTGCATTTGTGGTTGTGCGATTTTAATTTGTATTGATGCATTTCTATTTGAAACCTGAAAGGTTTGTTAGTTCCATGCAATTTCATCGTGCAGAAAACACAGCGGTGGTATGTGGAAATGCACAACTGCATAATGTGCATTGAACCTAATGGGCATACCATGCTTCCATACATGGCGCTATGTAATGCAGTTAAAAGACAAGTTTTAGCGCATAAAATAAGTAAATATGTACACGTAAATTCTTGTCTTAGTATTTAATTGCAGTAATAAAAACATAAGTGCGGCATTAAAGTCGATTAACTTTTTATGTTTACTTTATTTTAAATTTTGCTTTTTATTAGAATTTTAAAAATTTATTAAATATTTAGTATTTTTATTTCAAAGAGGGATTATGCAATTTTATGTTAAAAATTGTGACTTAAAATAAAGTGGCTTTGAATTAAATCAATTGCCTTATTAAAAACAAGCATTTTATTAGTTCCAAAATTAACTTCAATGTAAATTTAAACCGCAAATTAAAATTAAGAAAACTCAAAATACTTTATTATAACGTAATGATTAATTAATTAGTATGCTGCGTCTTAATTCCAATGTCAAAATATGTTTTTCGACTGTTCTTAGAAATGTTATTATTATTGACATAAATTCTAAGAAAACAAATTCGCGAAAGTGTTGCGAAATACATTCACGCATTTATTGGAGCACTCAAAACTTTTCCAAATTTATTATTGTCACGGTTATTTCCCTGCTTGGGGAGTCAGATTTAACTAAATTTGAAAACATTGATGATTCATGCTTTAAGTTGGATGAATAATATCATAAGACGTCAACAACCGCAAGCATAATGGTAGATTTAAATATAAGTGAAAACAATTGCTTTTAGCAATAATACTATGAATAAACACAAAATGTTTTAGTCTTTAATTATTATTACTTGGTATTTATTAAATAGCAATTACATTTAATTCAAATTAAAAAAAGCAACCAAATTAATTTGAAATTAGATGCTATATAAAACACCTCATTATTTATAGCTTTAATGAAATGCAATTAAATGGAATTGTAAAGTTAAATCAATAAAAACATTGAATGCATGCAGTAAGCGTGAGTCAAGGTTTAACACAGCTCAACAGGTCGCAGTGCCATAAAATGCAAATAATTCAAATTGATTGAAAGGATCATAAATTGTATTTTGCAGCACCCATATTATGAGTAAAAAAACATTAAATTCCTGTTTGTTTTATTTTGTTAAGAAGATGATAAGTGATGAAATTCCTGTCATAAACATTTTAAAGTGGATTTGCACATAAGGAAGGAATTTTATTGTTATACTTTTTAAAAATTATGTATAACGTTTTATAAATTAATTAAAATTTGTAATTAATTCTATGATTTTCTTTCATTTTGCAGATCATTGATGGGTTGTATGATTTTGACCAACAATGAGGCTTCATTTCTGGAAATATTCTTGGAGTACAATATAGGTGGCAATATGATGTTTCTTTTAAATGGTAAGTTGTTTTATTTTATAATAATTATTATTACATGAAAGGACAATAAGGAATTAGTTTTTTTTAAATGTTAAACATTTCAACATCTTAAATATGGTTCTTTCTTCTAATAATACTTAAAAATGTAGAATATAATCTATACTGAAAGGTTTATTATAATGAAAATTCAGCATGTAAAACCTGTTGCAAATCCAGCTGATTGTAATGCATATGTGGGGTTTTCCATCAACGCAATTAAATGCGAATAATTTATCAATATATTTTTATGGAGGGATGCATAATTGTTGCTTTAATAAAACAATAATTTTGTATTTGAATTAACATGTAATTTTATTACAATGATGATCATATGTACATGTTATTAGAATGCTGTTTGCATATTTTTCCTGCATAGCTACAATCTAAATATCATATCACACATATATCAAGAGATAAAAATCGCAATTTTATGCAATTATTGTGTAATACGTTTCAAGTTTAGATAAACCTAAGGTGCTGGTATCATACTTTGTCGGGATTTTTATTGTGTTTGAATTTTCTTTTAAATTAATTTTTTATCGATGATTTCTTATTTTACTAACTGTAGTTAAAAAAACATAATTGCATAGACTGATATTAAAAAAAAAGATAAATTTTTTACATAATTTTATAGAATTTGTACTGTACAGATAATAATAGAGAAATGATTGAAATTTATTCAAATTAATATGGTAGTCATTTTCAAAATCAATCAAAGCAAAACTATTTCAATTTAATCTAATTGCTACCAGTCTCTTAAGACACTCATTTACTTAGCATGTAGATTATACAATGTGCGTTGTGCTAGCACAGTTTTAAATATGCATAAATCGTTGATTAAAATGTCTCACTTCCATGTCTCCACGAATATAAATTAGGCTGCACTGTTTTGCATTCAAGGATGCAACATTTTTACTAAACAGTCATAATTATCTATAATTTGTTAAATGGTAAAATATTCATAATCCGACATATTACGATTATCACAAATTTCATACAAAATTGCATAAAGCACTACTTTGGTTTTGACTTCCTGATGTTTAAAAGTCAATAAATCAAATTCAATTAATCTAATATTGGAATTAGTTAGTTATGCCAAATGGATTCAAATAAAAGATTGGATATATCAGGGACTGCGTGTTTATATATTCTAAATTCTATATTACGTTAAGCGAATAATAGAATCAATCGAGCGAATAAAATATATTAACTTTGAGCAGATTAGCTTTTCTTTATAATTTTCGCATCAGCAAATTCGCGTCACCTCCAAAGTCCGTATAAACATCCTTTGTACTTAGACGACTTTATTATTGATTAATGCTGTTGTAATAAATGATTCATATTACATAAGTCGTGAGAAATTAATTAAACATGTCTTTAAAGATGAAGCACAAAGTCAAGGTTACGTTTCTGTACCTCACTTACGTTTATATTCCATTCACTGCGTTCGATTTTGCTGCATTTTGAACGTGAAACACGCGCACAAAAAGAAAAAGTTGAATTACAATTTTCTGAATTCGTCTGTGATCAAATTGAAGGATAATTATTTTTAATTTCATCAGAGTTCGCTGATCTGATATGAGCCAGGAAATAAAATAACATTTTATGGTTAAATATAGTTAAAAGCACAATGGGAAGTTGGTGATGCGTTTTAATCATCACACTTATTAACAAAATAAATAAGTTTAATTATTATTAAACAATTTAAATTATTGGCAACAAATTTAAAGGTTTTTGTTTTTATTTATGTTGTACTTCAAATTGTCAATTAATTGATTAATTATTTATTCTTAATAAACAAGTAATTAACTGCTGAAATCGCCATATTTGATTTCCTTTATGTCTCATATTTTATTTGATTTTATTACGCCATAACCGTGGATTGCTTTATTTTATTGTTTTGCCATCTAAAAGGCAATGTTTTTCTTTACCGATGATTTGAATTATAATTAAAACTTTATACCAACGGCAATATTCCAATTGTAAATTACTCTGTTAATACACTATGATAATTAAAAATTTATAACATTTTAATATTTCAAAGAAGTATGTAGGTAGACTACTATTTAATTAAAATCATTCAAGTGGCATTAAAACATGTTCAAATTGATTGCTAACTACTAAATAAAACGGTAAGAAATGCATGCAAGTATTGATTGGAAACGAACTAAGATTTAGTATTTCAATTACTTCTGCAAGCTCTGAATTTATGCACAACGACATTAAATTCCTTGAAATTTAATTCTGAATGCAACGCATTTTCGTTGCAGTCTTCACATTCACTTAACTATAACTTAAAACGGCGTGCATTCCTTAAAACTATACTAATAATTGAATGTGTCTTAAATTCAAGGCATTATGACATTCTGTGCAGTCAGTAATTGATCATTACGTTTTGGTATTGAATTGTTTTTTAATTGAGCAGATATCATTCCTGACTAATTGTTTGTTTTATCAAACATGGATTAACGATGAATTTTAAATTTTTTGAAATATTTCTTTGGAGTAATTTAATAGTTAATCTTTCATTACTCCAAAATTGTAATCACTTCAGCACTAACTCATATTATTTGACTCTACTTTGTACTTTTAAATTGGTAATATGTTCAACTTGATTTTAATTTAAACAGAATGCCGTTATTTTAAATTGTGTGGTTGTCCAACAACAGAAATTACGTTTGTTTCTAGTTTTGAATAAATGATTTAATTACAGTGGGTAAAATATTGAAAATAAAATAAATCAAAGCTTTTTTCATTTTATTACGCATGCTGTCTCAACAAAGATCATGTTTGCGTAGGTCAGGAACTTTACATATATTATTTCTATGTACATTATAATTAATAAGCTACAGTAAAAGCAGTTTCAATTCAAGAACGTGTATATAGTTAAGTATTACGTTTTATGGTATTATGCCAAAGCAAATAATTACATGGAAAATTAATAAAAATTTACATCACGTAGATGAAATGCAGGAAAAAATGCAAAGAAAATAAGTAAATTGGTTTTGTAATTTCTTTCTTATACTCGATCGCGTCATTAAAAGGTTCTGTTTCATAAATATTTATAAATGTATGTTGTATTACAAATAGAAATACACTTAAAGTTAGTTAAACCAATATATCAATTAAATGTTGGTGTACTGAAGATAATTGCGCTGTATCATTTTCTATTCTTATTAGACTTATTGTAAATATATACAATTATAAAAATGTATTTATTCAATGAAACGTCTTAAGACAATGTGCAATGAATCACTATGGAAATATTTCATTGTTCAATAATGCGGCATCATGAATTTTTATTGCAATTGCAGACAATCAGTGTGCCAAAGTGTAACTGCAAATTTATGTAATGATGTATTTTATTACAAAATAATTTATTTACTGTAGTGGTCAGTTACAGTAGACAAAGTTGCTGTTAATTGAAGCCTTGAGGAATCTGAAAATATATGTAAAAATAATGTAATGCGTGTTTATTCAATTTTCAATGATTTTTCCATGATCGTTGATTTATAGTTTTGGTAATTATAGGGCTTTATTTCATTACTTTACGAAAGGTAGGTTAGAAAATTCAAATAAGCTGGTTTATAATTTTTTATGCAATTAAAATGATTAATATAATTTAACGTAGAATGTGACGCCATCTATCAGTGCACATTGCAACCTTTGTTAGCTTTACGTAAAATGTGGCGCCATCTATCAATAAACTTTAAAGTACACTGCATTCAAAGATGTTTTACTTATAATTTACATTATAATACTACAAAAATATTTAAATTAAACCGTTATTTACAATTTATCAGTATTTAATACAAATAAAACATCCATACGATCAAATGTTAAAGCAAAGCGAATATTCAATGAGTCGTTCTACCAAAACGTCACAGTGACTTAAACCAAAAGTCAAAACTGCTTCATGACGACAACAGCTGTTAAATTATCACAATATTATGCTTTGTATTTCTTCTTAAATCTTAATACAATGACGTAGATATTTGGGGTTTTTATTTCAATTTCTTCCTCACACACCACACAAAGCTAATTCCGCTCACATATTTACTTGTGGTCGGTGGAAGTTACCGCCTAAAGGCTACAATGTCTACACGCACAGTCAAAATATTCATCGTTGATCAATCGATGAATGAATGAGTCAACTTAATTTTAGCCAATGCAGTCCGGTAGTTCTTAACGACAAAACAACGGAAGTTTGTCTTTTACACGTATGTCTATAACATAAATTTTTTGTTGAATCCCCAGGGTGATTTACATTACCATCAGGGTCGTTAATAAATATTTAACGCAAATAAAATTCATTGATTGGAAGCGGAGCGGCCTGGCTATTTTAATGTGACCGAGATGCAAATCGGCGCATTGATGGAAAGGCTTTTTAAAATTAAATTATGGCAATGATTTCAAAAATAGGAATAGAGCAAGTTTTTCAAGCATTTATTAAACATTTAATTTGTTTCTAAATTATATGGTTATAGCGACATAATATATTAAGGTTATGGTTTTGATTTATATTGTCAATTAAAAGAATAAAATTAATTTTGATAAACTTGCGAGAGGACAAACTGCGCTTAGTGTAAGAAAGAATTCTGTAAAAATGTTCAAGAATTTCTCATGTTGAATTATAATCAACATATTATTTTATTCATATTTTACTGTTTAAAAAAAAAAATATTTAAAAGAATTAATTGTGAAGAATAATAAAATAATATAAAACCTCTGAAAGTTCAAGTTTGTGACAGCTGTCAATCAAATCCTATAAATAATTAATTACGTGACAAACTTACAGGAACGAAAACAGTTTGCAAGTGCCTAATATTTATGTAAACATAAAACGACGTTTCTGTCATAAATTTTAATTAATTAATGTCTCTAGGCTGTCAATAATTATTAACAGTAAACACTTAAAATGGGTAACGTGTTATTCCCTGAACTTCTTTTTCCAATTTCAGTTTTATTTAGTTCATACTGTTTAACACAAAACACTTTCATGCACATAAATCTTTAAGACGTTTGTGAATAAACTATATAACTTATTTTTTGCACGCACTAACTGCTATATAAAGAAACATGAAAATAAATTAAATTCAATGTGTTTTTCACACGTAATGATGAGATCACATGGGGGGTCCTATAAATCTGCAGCCATTAATGCGTGTGTTGTCAATTAATGTAAAGATAATTAATTGCCGCATCAAAATGCTTTTGCATAATTTCAGCAGCTAAATACGTAGGCGTTTTTTCTCCATTTATGATGTTTTTAATTTAAACTTGTTTAATGGTGATAAGCTGCATTTATAATTTGAGGGACGGATGAGTTTTCTTTTACCTGAATTTTTTTTAATACGTGATTAATTAATTAATGTACAAATTGTGTTTTAAGAGTTTTAGAAGTAATGATGTTGGTACTTTTGGGAAGGAACAAAGACCTTTGCCTATTTACAAATATTTAATGATTATTGATTTTTATGTATTACAATTTAAGCCGGTTAAAATCAATTAAGGAACAACCGAAAAAGTGCATTCTGAAAATGAATGTGACTATAGTTGCGTGAATCATGTGACTTATAAAGTCAAAGTTACTTAATAAAATTTTTCTTTTCTTTGCCACATTTAATGAATGTTGAAGACTTAACTTCATGAACAGTTTTATTATATGAATGCCAAAAGGATTTTGTTTTATTTAATAATTAGAAAACAAACGCCATTTCAAATAATTTCGCATCCCAAATTATTGTCAACCTTTTTATTTAAAAGGAAATGCCGAAAGGATGCGTCTTCGTAAAGAATTTTTTAACGGATTTCCAATATTTATTGGATTTTCATTGCCACCTAGTGGAAACTGTGGGCAACATAAAATTCGTATTAAAGTCTTAAACCGTTCAAAGACACGCAACAATTTCCACTTTGAGTTATTTTACTCTGTCTCAATTTGAGTAGAATTGAGCATAAGTCTAGTTGCATTAAAACTCAATAATAAAATTATTTGAAAGATTTTTTTTAAACTAAAAAAGAAGAACTCTTGTTTGACTTTAAAGCATTTTTATTTAATTTTTCCAATCCATCCAAATATTAAAAGGATATTTATTTAATGTATTTATTTTGACCACAAAAAATTACAAGACTTAATTGAACTGGCAGAATGTAGAGTTCAAAACCTTCAATCTTTAAATCAATTTTAAATATGTAGTCTTAAATAAAAGTCCATAAAAAATGTAAGTCCTTAAAAAATTACGTCAATAAATTTACTGATTTATATTGTTTTAATAGTCTTTTAAAAAAATGTTTCGTCTAAAGCTGCCTTTTATTTTTAAATACCTTTTTATTGTCTGTTCCTTTTTAACAAAATTGAAGCAATGCTCATTATTTAAATCCTTCAAAGTCCTTACACTTCAAGCAGAGACTTACAATCTTCTAATTTTTTAAATACATAAGTTTAATCGCACACTAGATAGTGCATCAACTAGTGTCAAAGTTGCAAAAAAGCTCTAAAAGGGAGACTGCAAAAAAAAAAAAGCTTCATACATCATTGAATACATAATATAGTGAATGTGTTTGCAACGTCGCGACTCTCAGACGCCAATTTGTATAATTTTTTGTCTTCTAGGAAATGATACCCAATAGACAGCAAATGAGATTGGCCGTAAACATTTGATTAAATATGCTTTCAATTAAATACTGTTCATAAAACCATAATAATTTTAATGGATTTTCCAATAAAAGGCAATTTTAAATAGTTTTCACTACATTAAGCTTTATTTATGACGACCAACCTGTTGATATGTTACACTTAAAAAAGTAAATAAATAGTCTCCACAGTACCTAGTTACACATAAGAATGAGGAAAAATCAAGTAAATGAAAGGACGAAGTGTATTTTGCAGTGCATACACATTTTTGTATAATTTTGTCTTGTAAATGCGACTATACAGTTATATGTGAAAACTCACAAGCAACAAGGAGCAGGAAGAGAAAAGAATTTCATTTCAAGCGGTTTATGTCTGGCTGAGTAGTGTACGACGTTTTCATAAAACTACTACAACTAGCGTATATGCGTACGACGTGTGAACTGTGAAGTCATTCGTTATTCTTGTAGGAAAACAGAAGTCATGTAGAATACGAAAATGTATAACGCATGTACTTTTCTTAGTTATATGTATCTCTTCAGTATACAGATTACAGACTATAAAAGTGTATATTGTGTTTATGTGTATAGAAGGTGGGAAAAAAAAAGGGAAAAGCATCCTCATGATTTATATTTCACCATATTATTGTGTGTATAGTAAAATGTACGAAGCTACAGAGTTCACTGCGGATCGATACGCTGTTCGTTTGCACAATGCAGAGGGCCACTTGGAGAAATAATTCTAATTATGGAAGACCGAATATTGTAAAAAAGAATCAAGTTCTATTTTAATTGTGTTTGAAGCAATTTAATTTAGGGGAAAAAAGTTATTTAGTAACAAAGATTTAAGAAAGAAAAGTAATTTTTTTCATTTTGGTTTAAAAATGTGTCGGTATAATAAAGCTTTTTTACTAAATAATTACTGCTTTGCTAATCCTTGGTCCTTAATATTATCATTCAATAAAAACAATATAGTATTTTAAAAACAAATATTTTTTTTAAGATCTTTTAAACGTTCAATATTTGATTCTCTTAAAATTTTAAGAAATCCTTAAATTTTACTACTTTAATGATCCTTAATGACACATCCTTAAAAGACAAATACATCCTTTCAGTATAAATGTACGTAATATTTATTCAGCGAACTGCAACGTGTGTAGTTTCCATTCTCTCAATAATGAATGTTCAAACCAAGAAACATCCTTCGACCTATTCCCTTGAGCCTACATCCTTTATGTAACGGTACATAAAATAAAAAAGCATACTCGTACAGTCGCAGGTTATGTTGATTCATACACCAATGCCGACATTTTATTGCCATTTCCTTATGTAAAAGGATATTTCAGAAAATTTTCCCCATGTACATTTTTTTTTGTTTTCACACAATTTTGTTTCTTTGAGCAATTGCGTCAATTATCTATACCTTCAGCAACATGATCCTATTTAAAATCCTCATTATTCCAATGTGATTGAAAAAGAAAAACATGAGGAAATGCAGTCGCTATAAAAGTAATCTAATAACATTAATTGAAAATGTGTGTTTTTAGTTAAATTTTAGTACAAAACCGATTATAAGCGTTATATTAACGATAATAAATGTCCTGCAAACACACAAAAGAATCGTCGTCCCGTTTGACAAAAAATAAAAAATAATAAAAAATCAAACAAGAAAACAAAACGTTTTCACAATCTCCATAACCTCTTTGCAAAGTGTGTATTATAATCATAGGTACAACTGGTATAACGGCGATACATACACATATTAAATGCAAATGTGAATAACGCCGCTCAGTGGGTGGCAGAGGGTTGCGAAATGGGCGCAAAAAGGATTGAAATATAAAGCAGAAATAAAGTTACAAATCATGAAGCTCTAGTGCTTGTACATGCTCGTATACGTACATGAATAAAACATATTTCGCAGATATCCATTTCACTGTGTATCCTTATACATTCGGTAAAAGTTGTATAACTGTACATAGGCATAACAGGAATATAGCAAATACTGTTTGTACAAAAGCAAGTATATGTATAACGTGAAACGGAGAATTGGGAGAAGCTTCGCCTTCATGACGCATGTGCGATGTTTGCTCAATATCTATGCTTAAAAGCTGTGTGAATCAATTGTTTTATATAGACAAACTGCAGGGTTTGCTGATGGACACTTTTTTTCATTTGCCATTTTTTTCGTCCTTACCTAAACGTATATTGTCTACATAAATTATATTATATTGTGTTTGTTCAATGTTCAACTGTGGCTCTTTACGGTTTAAGCATATTATTATGATTTATGATCAATACATAATGTTCGCCGGAATGTAGGTGTATTATATCAATATTCTATGCTTAAGGCCATAAAATGTCTTTTGCAATTACATCACCTTTAAATGTTTAATTTCTTTAAGGAAATATCATTTATGTATTATTAAAATTAATTACATTAAAGCAATAATTTGGGTTCCTTGATAATTATGGAAATTAAATTCAATAAGTAATGAATGAGTTTGATTTGATGTGACTTAAATATTTCAAGGTGCAAATTAAAGGTCATTTTTATTTACAACACAATTAAATCTGGTGTTTTTAATTACATAATAGATAAATTAAAATGATTATTGCAGCAATATAGTTTTTTTTTTATAAATTATGTGCTTTTTTGAGTCCTTAAACTTTTTTCTCCTTAGCTCTTAATTTGCTTCATATTCAGAACAATTTTTTAAAAATCTAATATCTATATATCGTAACACTTACTCATTTTTTGTAAAGATTTAAAATTCTCATTATTTTAAATTACGTAGAAAAATGAAAGATTAAATAAATTTGTAATTGTACTACTGTTACAAAGATATTCCAGATTCATTATAATGTTAAAGAAATATGTAGTAAGAAATAATATCACCTATTTCTGCAAATCAATTTCTCTTCACCCTGTTTCATTCAATATTAAATTGATTTACATTATACATTTGCACAATATTTAAAAAAAAGAAAAAGAAATTAAATATATAATTCCTAAATGTGCAAGAGTTATATGTATTTTCCATAATTCTCTAGAAAATTTATAGTTACTAAACTCAGTGATTTTGTTGACTTATGAATTGCGAATAATTTAAAGTTGTTATAAAATTTAAAATATGCCCGTTATTTTAACATTAATTATGTACTTTATTTATATACGATAATTTAATTATTTTAATTGATTATTTTATAAAAGTTCATTCTTGTGATGGAATTATGTACTTTAAAACTTGTAAAAATTAGTTTACTTGAATTCGAATAAGTCAAACACAATTTCTTAGAAATAGACTCTATTATTAACTAGATAAAGTTTTATCACAGTTAATCAAAATTCTAAAGTATTATTCAAAAAAAATACTTATATAAACATTGAAATTAAACTGCAATAATTATTTTCCCGCCAATAAATATTCAATTTAAATTGTTCAGTCAAACCTTCAGTCATCGTTCAGTCACAATCCAAACATATACATTTTATAAACAGTTTCCTAGCTCAGTATTCTGCGGGAAAAAAATCAGAGAGTGATTCAAAATGCGCTCACGTTCAGCGCATTTGCTCATTGAAATTGAAATTTGAATTTTCAAATTTAGTTAGCTCTAGATAACCGAAGAAAGCGGTGGTGTGTGATTAAAGTCTCGCGCGGTGTTTGACAGAAATGCATTTTTTTGTGTGTGTAATTTCAACAAAGTAAATAAATAAAAACGTGTTGACACAGTGTTAATCTTATAAAATCGTTATACTAACGGGACATAAACTTCAAGTAAAGTGGTTAATAAAAATATTATTGCAAACAGTTTAAGTTGTGGTTAAAAAAAAAAAAATGATTGACACAAAAAACGTTTAAAAAAAAATCAAAAGCAAAACAAAAAGTTGATAAAAAGAAACAACAACAGTTTACCCATAAGTCACGTTGATTTAATTTGGCGGTGTAAAAACAACAATACAAATATATAATAGTTTGGTACGTGACAAAAATAAATGAGCCATTTTATGACTTTATTATTAAATTATATTATTGTATATTGTTGTGACGATATTGTGCGAATCAAAGCCGATGTTTACGGAAAACACATTGAGCCGCGCATTATTTAAAATTCATGTACGGCTTAAACGAAATCGTCACACACTCACTTCGCATGTTAATAAAAAATTACATGCAAATTTAAGCGCATCATTTGAGGACTGGAGTGCAGTTTAAATGCATGCACTAAATTTGTATAAACACACAGCAAAACAATACAAAAAAAGAAGTAGATATTAAAGAGTAATAAAAAATTAAAAGAAGAAGCAACATTTTAAGTACAGTTCAGTCGCAAAATTGAAGGTTTTTTTTTCGTTTTAAGTCTTATAAGATCGTGTGCGCGCCTGTTTTGCCACATTTAACTACGTAGGTACATGCACTAAGTATAATTTAACTAATTAACCTAGTGTGACGGTGTCGTGACCCAAACGGCTAGTTATATACGAATATGCAACAGCGATCATCGTCCAGCAAGTAATAATACAAATAAATAAATAAAAAGCACACGTCCACACAAGTCACAACAGTTGTTTACATAAGTAAGTGACATTGAAAATGATTTGATGCGAATTAGTAGATTAGACAGCTATAGTATATTGTCACTAGCTAGGCTCATGGATTAACACATTTAACGTTCATATACTCTGTTTTGTTTGCTCATTGTTTTTGCTGCTATGAAAATGTCAATTCAATAAAAATAACTGGAGAAAAAAAAAATCAATCGTCATTACTTAATACCGCACACTTCCAATTTGAACCTTGATTTTTATGAAACTCGCTATTATTTTTATCTATTATTAAGTAAACAGTTGAGACCCTCTGTGTGTATTGTACACGAATTTAGTTCACACTATTTATCTATTATTAAAAGCATATAAAGCATATTATGTTTGACCAGTCGCCTTATACACATACCCAACTAGGATTACATTCTTCGTCAATCCTCACATATTCTTCCCTCACCAGTCTCCACTCACAACTCTTGAATGGTGTGGCTACAAAATAAAAGGTAAATGTGCACGCACGTACAAAGCTAGCTACAGTACAAATATACCACTTACTTAATACAAATCGAGCTGTACAGTGTACAGCTTAAACTTTATGACATATGAATTATGAATATATAATCGGCCATGGATGTGTCTTAATATAGACTTCACACATCAAATGGTCAATGTAATTTTGTAAACGATTCAGGCGATGTGGTTCCAACATACGTATATGTATATACGATATTACCTATACCTACCTACTAATATTATTTCTGTTGCGTGTATTCGTTGTATTATTTGTAAAAACAACAGCCAAATAATTTTGCAGGGGGGACACACAATGTCATCATATTTGGTACCCAACTAAGAACCGAGTTACGAGTACAATACTTAATATTCAATACGCGTGTGACGTGTTTTTACACTAATTACGTTGAATGGTTTGATTTTTAATTTGTTTTTTTTTTTGTTGCCGCACATGTGATTTAAATTAGAATTTGGTAGGGATTTATATACAGCTGAATTAGAATTAGATTGTAAAAATATTCGTCATGCCTACAAAATTTAATTTGTTTCTATTTTATTTTAAATAATATTGCAATTAATGATTTCATTAAAATTATAAAGTTGTTATTATTTTTTCAATTAGTTTCTTTTCAATTACATTTGTACAAAATGTCTAAATGATTTTACTTATTCTTATTTAAAATATAGTTAAAATATTTTACAAATACATTTCATTGACATCAGAAACATGTCAAATTCTATGTTTCCTTGCGCACACAAATGTTAAATAAGGGTCACAAATAATATCATGACAAAAAAGGACTTAACATTTTTACAACTTTAAAATTCTGTAATATTTGTTATTTTTCTAACATATTCTTTTAGTTGTTATAAAATCAGCAAAGGATCTTTGGGTTAAATTCACTCCTTTATGTTACACGAGTGCATTTACCTGCGCATATTTACACAAAAATCCGGTTTTATATAATATGCAAAATGCAGGTAGTTTTAGTTCCCCGAAATTCCGATTGATTTCATAATTCCGAAACATAATGATTTTTACCAGTTTAAGTAACTGTGTCCGTCTCTCTTTTTCATAAACCGTAGTAATGTCTATTTTCGCAATCATCACTACCCCTGACTTTTAATTGTCAAACTTTTGTGTGTAAACTGTAACCCCCAAACAAAAATGTCATTAAACAAAAGTGATTTCACAGTTTTGACCAAAAAGAGTGGAGATAGGTGTCAAACGAGAAGTCATAAAATTAACATACACCATTAACGCGTGTATGGTTTTTGGTAATTAACTATAGATAATTAAGTCCTTTATTTTCGACCTGTTTGACGTTTTTGTTAAGGGTTTAAAAATGTAGTCAATATACAGGTGGTATAGGGTTGCAACTTGCAGGGTTGCCAAAATTGCGTAGTAACTATTATGAAGTATATAAGATCGCATCCTTTTTTATAAATTTAGACGAATTAATTTATTTGTTAATTAAAAAAAGGGAATAAATTTGGCAAAACAATTATTGATGGTCCACGATTCATTCTGAAAATAGGTCGAATTCAATGCGATGATCATTCTCTTTGTACAACAGTTATATATGCAGGCACGTTCAATATTAAATATCCTGCGCTTGTAGTTACGCTGAGAGAAATTTGCTGTAATTCTGCGCAATATTGCCGCAGTCTTAAGAATTTCATCCACACACATTCACCATAAAGTGGCTTGCTAATTGCTATCTGTACGCGACACAAATGGACAATTCAGGATGCAATATGTGTCCCCCTATGCCCATGGCATAAGTTACAATATTGCAATTGTGTTTTTACTTTTTTATTTGCGTTCATTTCACAAAATAATAGCTCTACGTGTACGGCGGTGTATGTGCAAAAACTATTAAAATTACAATTTTGGTTACGTGAAACAATATTACGTTTGTCGAGGCAATTTTTTTTTTACTCCAGTTAGTATTCCACATTAATTGTAATACCCAATTTCATGTCCACTTTAATAATAGTTGCACAGTTTTGCAATGTCTGTGTCTATCTGTCGTTTAATAACAATTTATACCTATATTTGATGATGTTTCTTTAAATTGAGTGCTGCTCTGTTCAAGGCAATTGTTCTGGTTTTAATGCTAATTGACAGAGTAATTAAATAGCGCTATGGAAAGAAGCAAAATTCATATTATGTATTCTTAATAATAATAGTCGGTGTTGTTATTTGTTTTCATATTGCACATGTGTTTATTATTAAAAACACCGACTCTTCTCGCCAATGTAACACAACACATTTGAATTGAATGAGATAAATTATAAATACATAACAACAATTTGTTTTAGTGAATTAAGCCGATAGTTGCATAAATTATTGGCATTTATATTTATTTTTTTTCTTTGTATTTTTCTCCTTATTTGGTTGTGTTAGAAAACTTAATTCGATTGCCACACTGTTGTTGCCTTTTGGTATTTGTTTATGTAATTTTTTGTTGATTCAATGATAAATGATAATGTCTAGACGGATAATTTGTTTTATTCAATTTGATTTTATGAATTTTAAGTGTACATATATCGAAATGAATTATTTGCACTTTAGGTTTTATAAAATATTTATTAATAAAGTAGTTATTTATATTAAATTTAAATCATTTTAAGATACTGTCAATATTTCATTGTATTGTCAATAAGTTCAAAATTGCTTCTAATTATTGTCAAAACAAGTATAGAAATAAAATAAACGATCAATACTATTCAGAATAAAAATAAAAATATTGATCAATTCTTTTTTAATATTGTCAATAATTTTAAAATGATGTCATTTTAATTTAAACGCGGTTTTCGCTAAAAATTTGAAAGAATATATAGATATACTTAATCAAAATATTAAATATTTAATAAATATTGTCAATACATTTAAGAATTGTCAATAAAGTAATAACAATACTTTATGTTCACGAATTCTGTTTTCAAAACTATGTACATTTCCATAATCAACCTCCCAATAAATATTAGAACTTTGTCCTAAATTTAATACAAAAAATTTAATTTAAAAATAAATTTTCCATAACAACATTTTTGTTAAACATCATTCAATAAGTTTATATTTAACAAATACGCAAAGTCATATACCTGATACCACACATGTTGTAAAACAAAAAATACTGCAATTTAAATGCACCGGTCATTAAATATACTTTGCACATTCGTGCAGTTTAATGCGATTTTCGCCATGCATGTTTGCTTAATCGTTTCGGTCTTTTGTTCAACACCACATCAACAGACAATCGTTATTATACACACACGTCATGATAAAATGTTATATTATATCGACGCATGCGCTGGACGCTTAAATTTCGATGCATTAATTAAATGAATTTTCAATCCTAATAAAAGTTCTTATTAATTGATGCCTAATAATAACTTTATGGCTCTCGTTTCTACGTAACTATTAAAGAACAAGCACACATCTGCAGTTAAAACAACTCTGGTTAGCATAAATTAATAATTATGAGACAAAAAAAAAGAAGAACGACGTCTAACAAGAGATGCACTGTGAAATTTTCAAATTTGAAATGAAACGCAATAATAATATGCATTTCTTGGCATCGCAGCACACACATCGCACTGATATAACTTTGATTTGAGTATATAGTTAAAATACAACAAGCCAATTTAACGGAATTAAATATGGGGCGGAGGGGGAGATCACAGCATTTTCAATAACCCACCAAAAATAAAGAAAATAAAAAGACGATCGCGGTCGGCACTATGCGTCTTGTTTGTGGAGGAGGTGGAGGTGGAGTAAGAAGTGAACACGATGATAAAGAAGAAAATGAATAGCAGGGTGGGTTGGATTGAATTTTTTGAGCAGGGGGGGGAAGAAATATTTGTATTTCAACAGCATAATATGCGTACACGTACTGAGGGAAAATGTATAGTTAAGATATTCAATGCAGATGCTCTATAATATATATGAGGAGGAGAATGTGAGATGTGAAGCGCCTGCGGTAAAAATAGATGAGCAATAAATTGTACCCGCTAAGTCGAAAAACAAAGTCTCGAAATGTGGCCGAAAATAGTAGGAAAATGATTCTTAAAATAAAATTTTAATAAAATAAGGAACGAAAATTGTAACAACATTTTCGGTTTGGGTGGAAATCTTTATATTATCTTCTTCTTCTTCTTCGTCTTACACTTTTCTTCCTCAATATGTTCTTAACATTACACACAAGAACCAGATTGTGTGCTTGATGCTGCGGCGCGCTATTTTATGGCGTGTCTCTTTTTGTGTCAGCAATCAGAATATTATGGTGCGTGCCACACAGTTTAAATATATTTTTTTGGATGTAATAACATAATGTGCGGGGCACCCATCAGCCGCATACATGCGTCTCACAAAAAGAAAACGCGATCCATATGCAAGCAGGCAGCAAAATATGCGAGCGAGAATTAATGTAATATGTGTTAATATGAATTTTCCGTTTTGATTCAATTTACAGGCAGAAGCTGCTGCAGACGACGCGACTCATCATCAGAGTGGTGTACGCACGCGACGCTATACAAACGCGACGCGGCGGCGACAACGACGACGACGTACTTATCAGTGTGCAGGCTGCAAATTGGTTGACAGCTTTTACAACAAGCTCTCGCGCGCTACGCGCTTCATTGCAGCAATTATTGTGGTTGGTGTAAATCGCATCCAGACGGTGGTGAATATTACCCACTACCGCATATCCATTTAACCATCGCCACAATTCAGTCAGCTCATCATCAAGGGGGAGGGAGAGTGAGAGAGCTACTAAATAAGTAGCATATTATTGTAGTACAGGGCCAATGCGCATTCGGTGGCATCGCACACAATATTTCGACTACGGATTGTTCTAAAAATAAAGGCGTCCATGCGCCGTTCTGCGTCGACAAATGACGACGTTTGTAGAGCACCAACAGCCAAGCTAGCATGATGAGTAAGTAAATACAATTTTTTTTCTTTCGTTTTTTTTTTGATATTTAAAGTAGTACACGTACACATCTTTAATGAATCGGTGAGGTTCCACTTCATTGGAATATCTCCGCGTTTAGTTATTGTGTGTACAAATTTATAATTAGCCGTATGATCGACTATTTTAGTAATAGGACTGCGCCTCACTATAATAAGCCTACCCATCAGTGTAATAATAATTACACACTAATATTATGCTGATTTTATGATGATATAGCATTATGCAAAATTTAATATATGCTCACCTGTGTGGCAACTGTGGCAACTACATGTTCAGTTGACAAATTGATTATTATCGCAGTCGTGAGTTATTATTAACAGCATTTTAACTAATTGATGTGTTAGTGTTGCGCGACTTCCATAAGTCCCAACCCGATACATGTGCATAAATACAAAATGAAATGTATGCGCGCGCGATGTGAAAATTTGTCGGAAAACGTCTGCGCACATTTTAAGCAGTATGCGCATATGCAAGACGGTTACGTCTCTATATTATGTACCTACAATTGTATCGCCGCACAGTTTGAACCGCGCGCGCTTTTTAAACTGTGCTGGCAGAGAGAGTGATGAAAAATCACGAGAGAAGGTAAATGTTTTGTAAATTAAAAACAACAATTACTTTCTAAAGTCTTCTTCTTCATTTTCTTCTTTTACTTCTTCAAAATCATCACAAAATGCATGAGCTAAATTTTTAATTTCATTTATGCTTCGTTTTTTTTTTGTTGTTTTATTTCTTATTTTTGGGGGAGACGAAACGCGCTCATAATATTTTGCTCGTTGTTTAAAATACCTCCATTTTAAATATCATAGCGAGGCAAACGCAAACATTGCCCCGTTTTATAATTATTGATGACCTCATTTATATGGACAATTATGAATTAGATCGTTTTTTTTTTAAATGCTAAATTTGCATAAAGAAATTTGTGGATGAGACATTATTGGAAATTGCTTTAAGTACTTGATATTAAGACGTAATCAAGATATCGTCTTAAAGACGTTGCTGCATCCCTTCAAATTGGTTGTTGTACTTCAAAACTTACCGCACATCATAAAAAGCTTTCACAATTGAAATCTAATTTACCGCAAGATTACCGCAAACTTTTTTCAAACGCCAAGTAAACGTACAAGTATTTAGGTGGCGTATACCTTTCAAAAGCTACTTCTATATTGCACACGTGTCGTAATAATATGTTTAAAACGCGATTTCTACAGGGTGGCATCAAAATTTTCAGAATTTTTTTATTTGTTAAATTTATTGTTTTTGTTGTAGAAATACTTTCTTGTAAATTCCTAATTAATTTGAAACGTTTTAAAAATACATAATTTAAAGTCAATTTGATAAATTTGAAGAAACGTTTTATTTTAATAATATTTGAATACAATTAAGATAGGATTTGGATGAAGTAATCCTTACAATTGAAATATACATTCAAGATCAATTTATTTGTTGTTTAAAATTTAATTGCTGAGGTTTTGAAATGGCTCTCAAATTTTAATAAGATTCTTTTAATATTTCCAACTTAAAGTTTGAAGCACCACGTTTATTTTCAAGATCTTTATTTGATTTGTTTATATTCAAATTCAAGAAAAATCGTAAAACAACGTTAAGCAGAATTATAATTTTAAAGTAACGAATTTTTTGTACGCCACCCTGTTTTCTTTGCAATGAAAATAAGTTAATATTCCACACTTACTTATATGTGCTTTAAATACGTTGCTTTGTAATTAAGTTAGATTAAAGTCGACACAATAGTCGCACGCATTGTTGGTAGTAATCACTGAATCGTTAATCAAAATCCAGAATATATTAGTGTACGTAATTCCACCATTCAAGAACGCTTTATTTTTAGTCATTAGAACGATGACCTTTCCCTTTTGTGTTCATAATTCAATAGACTGTTAAGCATTCCCGGTGATAGGCTTTTTTATGTTATTGTACAGTTCTGGTTCCGTTTTTTTTTTTGATCCACACTATTCCAATGAACACTTCTTCGCGTTGCTCATATATATATTTCTCCATTCTAAAGACATAAAATTATACGAAAGACATACCAAACACTCACTTGTAATGATGACGCCTTTCGTTGATTGTAATAAAGCATTGTTAGTCGCCAATGACAAGTCACGATTAGCATGGCCGTCGCTATATTATATTAATATGATGCGCTAGACAGATTCCTGGTTATAAGTCTTAATACTTCTATAACTGTTATTGGATTGAGACTATACAAATTTTTAACTATAATAGCATTAGCCATAACTCATAAGTCATAACCCAGTACCGTTCGCTGTATGAATAGTTAAAACATCAAAATGTTAATGCTCACAGTGCTGAAAACGCAGAAATACTTTATTAGTTTTGTGGTAAGCTTCAATAAGTCTGTTATTTCAAGTCTTTCTTTATTTTTTTTTGTGGCCTTTTTTGGTGTTTTGAAATTTTCGATTGTCAGAGTAAATGCGTCAAATATGTGCGCAAATTAATTCGTGTTAATTCGTATTCGTTCATAAATGGCATTGTCAGGCTCAGCATAAGTAAAATTAATTTGAACCATTTAACAAATTCTTTTTTTTTGGAGGTGTTGCGGGAGAAAGAAAGTAGTTACCAAATTTTAACGAAGTTTTCGCTTTAAAACGTCAGTTTAACGTCAAAACAGATGTCATTTTTTGAAGATATTGTAAGCTTGTTAGACATTATAAAAATATTTTATATTTATTTTAAAAATATTTGAGAGTTTTTAATAATTCAACCAGTAATAATTAAACTCCGCAAAGTTTGTAATTTTTAAAATTGTATAAACACCCTGTACCTATAGAATTGGTTCAAGTACTTGTTTCTTTAAGTAAACACAACTCCTGAATTGGCCACATAACCTTTTAAAATGCATAAACAATTTGGAAATACTCGTACCTATAAAGAATCATAAATTCGTCGCGAAAAATAAACATCCGGCATTTTTTTTTTACTTACTGGAACAAAGAAATTAATGTTCGTGCTATTTTTTTTGGGAATTGAGATTTATTTGTAATTTTAATTTTGCATAATATTATCGCTTTAGATTAATTTTAAATATATAATACATAATTAAATTTTATTAAATAAAAATTCAGACATTTCATAAAGTTGTGGAAAGATTTAAATTTAAAAATGCGATTAAAATATGAACCACGCAGAGAGGACAAAAAAAAAACAATTAAAAAGGGGTAGAAATGCGCGCTGTAAAGACCAAACACACACAGTCCGCATTGTCGGATTGGGCGGTCGATATTTATGCTGAAACATCCTTAATGCAAAGGGTCGTTTTGATTTCCGGCTGTTGAGTTTTTAGCAAATATAAGGACGGCTTTAAAAGTTCCATTATCCGAGTTGTTGCAATACACCCAATACTTGTACATGTACGTACACGCAATATCTTGCATTGTGGTGTGCATATGCGATCAGAAAACAGTTAAATTGAACCGCTTGTTTGCAGTTCGTAGAACAGCTCTTTCAATTCGAACAAAATTGAATTTATAAATATACGTATGTACATATATTTTTTTCACTTTTGTGTAGGGTCGCAAAAGCGGCGAGGTAATGTTATTATTGTACCCTCAAATGAACGTATGCGCTATTTAACGCTCATGTTTACTTATTTTCATCTGCATTCATTTCAATTGTGTATGCATGCGAGATCAATATGAAATATGAAATGTTTATACCAATTAAAACCAAAATTTAGGTGCGATATTAATGTGTTTTATTGTTGTAATATACCGCGAACTATTAATCATACTATATCGCCTTTTTGTCGCATCTCAATCTTGCAATATTATTTATACATTACAATAATTTAAAAGCTTTATATTTTAAAGTGGTGTGCGTGTGTGTTATTTGAATCTACTTAGTTAATATTACACACGCCACGGAATCATGGTGAAATTATAAGATCAAATATAGATCACGCTCAGTGAATGTGAACGAACTATAAAAATCGAATGGATTGTACAAAAGTGTACATGCTTAACAGACTGTACTGAGTTGGGTTGCAGGGTTTGCCTACTGCGCTATAGAAAATGGTCCCAATGAAGCGTTGTGTTAAATGTTAACACAATAAATGATTATTAATTTAAATTACTTAGTTTATTTGTTTTTCCTGTATTTAATGTTTCATTTTATTTCATGTAATAATTTTATATTTTATGTCTTTACTTTCAAGTAGTAAAAATAGTTTTAATTGATTTATTATTTTAATCAGATTAGAGATTTTAAAGTGAAAACACTTCAACACTTTTGTCATTATAGGCGCTTGACAGATAAAATTTAATTTGAGGCGACTTATTTAAGCTGTGATTGTGTGTATACATTTAGGTTGACTTTCAATTCATGCTCTCATACTTGTATGTATATTAAAAAAATTTAATCGAAATTATCTATAAAATGTTGAGAGATTTTAAAAAGATTTCAACAGTTTTTTTTAAATGACTATTTCTGATTTTTCCCCAATTATCTTTTTGTTTTTCTTGATTATGAAGAGGCAACTAATATTTTTCAATTAATTACAGTAGTCACTGCTATATTTTCAGTCACTGGAAATTTTCCCATTGTAAATATACTATATGTACTATAATACTTATTTATTTTATTTATATTATGTATATAAACATTGTTATATCAAATAATTGACAAATATTTTTGTTTTTACAACACATACATTTATTATTCATTACGTTTCAATACAACTTGATCTTTTTTTGTGATAAGAATCGTTGTGTACCCAATAACTTAATAAGTAATCTGTTGTAACGCACTTAATGTGACGTTAATGAGGTTCTAATTTGTCAATATCAATAATAAATGTTGGCTAAAGTCTAAACACATAATATAGAATGAAATCACGTGTGTCTCTGGATTAGACAGTCAACCCAATTGCGACATTTATTAATGAGAGTCGCGCTCACAATCCACTTAATGCCCTGTTTGTTCACGTGGCAAATTTTGAACTCTACTTGACTTTACAGCTGTCTCACGTACATACTTACTTTCCTACGTAAAACCGCGATAATGTGTAACTATATTAGTTAATGTTTATCAATTGTGGCTTTTGTTGTGCCGTTTATTGATAAATATTTTGAGTGTATTGCATTTCATGTTGAAGCTTCATTGAACGTATTGCATTTGTAACTAAATACATCAGGCCACACCAATTAAACGGTGCTTACGTTAAGTCAGTTTAAGTACAGCGCCAGCATGACTGCGCTCGCGTATCGAAATTGCTCTAACCCTGTTTTACACTCCGCAGTGCAAACAAACAACTGCGTGAAATTCTTTCAAATGAATTGACCTCGTCGGATCGTCACTTTAGAGCTCTTTCGTTATATATGTTATGTGTTTTGTTTTTGTATGTTTCAACTCCTCTTCCATATTATCATATATTCGAACTTCATTCCATTCATCTCTTGCTTCGGGATTTTGTTTTGTTTATTTTCATTTTTTTTTGCTTTTTTTTTTTTTGTATTCAAGAAAGATTTTCTTTGAATATGTGCGAGCGCGCTCGGCGCTATAGGTTTTAATACCACATAATATGTTTTATATTTTGTACAATCTTATAGACTTCTATATTCCATCGTAAATGTATCTAAGTTTGTGCACCACCGTACTTAGTTAACTTTATAGTCTGTATATTTTCTGAATATATATTGTACGCGGTGTTAGTCAACTCAACGAAATACCTAACAGTGGCTTTCGTGCACATACAGCTCATTGTAACTGTTTAGTGTTTCTTTTATTGTTAACTCTGAGGCCTGAGATTGGGAATGTTGTATTACAAATAGTGTAACGTTCATAGTCACTATGTGTGTACCTTCACATTGTATCTTTACACCAATCGTATTTCTGCCTACCTACCAACATAAATATTTACATTAAAATTACACTATTGTGGTGCGCATGAGGGCTTCTTCAATAATGTTCAAAATTAGCAACCACAAAACAAGAAATCACACCGATACTAAATGCGATGCAAACACAAATATTGAAAGTATAAAAATTTGAATTTCCCGCCAAAAATTCGGTCCACACCGTATAATTTAATTGTTCCCCAGTCAGTGTACACCGTTGCCACTTATAATACTTGATTTGCCCTGCAGCAACAGTGTAGCGCTCTCGCTGTAGTTTTATTGCTTCAATTGACAAGCGTTGAAAAATTAAAGAATTAAAGAAATGGGAAAAAGAATGTGAACACATCTACCTACCTTAGCAATGTTTAGTATATATTATATGCTCTTTGTATACTTATGCAGTTGATTTAATTTGATCACGTTGTTTTCACAAAAATATGTTCTTATATGTACGTACCTTTTGCTCTGGTGGCTAACTCCCACAGACTGTGTGAACATACAAATAACCGGTTAGACAACACTGCTGCAGTTTCGTATCCCCGTGTATATGCGCGATGCACATGCTGTTGGCATATTATTGCACTGCATTCTGATGTGACACCCTGTGCATGAAATTGGTGTCCTCCTTGTGTAAATTAGATGACATATTATATGCGTTTAAAATTGAATTGCAATGTTGCCATGTCGAGGATTTTTTATTTCATTTTTTTTTGTTTGCAAATATTTATTGAATTGATTATTTTAAAATTAAATTTAAAGCCTTAATTTTTTTGGTCTTTTAGGCATTAAAATTATTTATTTTCTATTCCTGCTTCCTTAAAATATTAACTGTTATAACTGCTTATTTACATTTATTAATTTGGCAACAAATTTTATTTATTTTGGACTTAACAAACCCTTAAATTTGTTGCTTTAAAACCTAATTGATTTTAATAATTTATCTACAGAACAATTGTTTATGAATATAGCTGTACTTTTCAGGATAATTCGTCCTTATTACAATGCTATTTTCAATTTGTTTACGTTAAACCAAATCATAACACCAGTTAAAATTGAATATGCATTAAATGCTAGCATAACAAATTATTATCCAACAATTATTGTAAATTAAAGCATCATTTGTTTGCATAAACTAAATATTTAGGACCCTCATTCAATTTTCCAGCAATACCATTGCGATTTTGTTTGTTATTTGGAAAATGCATGTCGCTCAATAAAAATACAAACGCGCACAAACTGCACACACTCACATTATTATTATTATTATTTTATTATGATGCATTTTATAATATTTATGTAGTGTGCATAAGCATGATATAAATGTGTATAATATGCGAGGGGGCAAACAATTTACAATATTTCCATTCTCACGGACCTGAAATGAATCCCTCATAATATCAAACGCCGAACGCGTACACACAATGCGCCTCACATGAACTTGGTCGATCTGACTGCTTATGCCTACATATTATGTATAATGTATTATGCTTGGTGTGTTTTAATGCTACACATCACATCATGCAGCAACAGCAGCAGCAGCAACATACAAATTCATATGAACCACGGCACTGAAGACGACCGAGCATATTACATACATTTTGTAATAGAAGAGAGGAAGATTATTTCCCATAGGACCATATAAAATGCGTTATAGTTGATGGGAAAATATTTCGGTTGTTTGATTTTGCTCCTTTCAATTGTTTCTCTTTTTATTTTATTATATTACAATATTATTTTTAGACATGTTTGCTGAAATACACCGCCACCATTTTCATTGTTATGTGTGAGAGTTTTTTTTTGTTGTTGTTGTTGTTGTCGTTCGGTTTGTCCCACACGTTAAATATTGATGCGTTGATTGTAGTTAAAATTTTAATGGTTGTCAAATTTGGGTAACAGTTTAATTTTTGTAATAGCACTCAAAATTACATAATTAATGATAGTTTTTTTCTCGATAGCAAATTTTAATTAATACATTTTCGTCAAAATGTGTGTAGAATAATTGACGTAAATTAAGTTTTTCCATTTTTATGATTAAACGCCTTATTGCATGCTTTAATATTTTTCCGTCAAGGTCTAGAAAGTGAGGTGTTGATAATAATGTTTTTCAAGGTCAGAAATTTATATTTCAACACTTGATTTCATTAAATTGTTGTTCAATCAATTGTTTTACACTAAGTTTAATAATATTTCAAGGTCGAAATTTGCCTTCATAAATTGCAAGAAGGAAGTAAATTGTTTTTCACTAAGTCAAAGTTTAAATATTTCAAGGTCGAAATTAATTTCAATGCCCTTTAAAATTGAAAAAAGGAAGTGAATTGTTTTTCACTAAGTCGAGTTTTTAATAGTTCAAGGTCAAGTTTCACTGTTTTTAAATTGGAAGACGGATATATTTTGATTTTCATTAAAAGTCCAATTTTTTTAAATTCAAGTTCAACTGTAGTTGGTTTCAAGATCAAATTTAATATTTTTTTTATATTTTAATTAATTTGTTTTCCTGTTGAACACGTTCACGATTTTTTGCACGTGTTTCGTGTATCGTATGTGCGCTTTATTATGCCATAAAAGCTTGTAATTAAAAAAAACGAATAAACAACTTAAATTAATTTGTTGCTAACTTCCAACATATTTTATAGATAACAAATAAACGTACTGTTGAGGATAATTATTTTTATATTGAGTGAGAAAAATGTCTACTTTTCTATATAAACTATACAAATATCGACCCCCGACAGATGTCTTCCTTCCGGTTTCATATTCCTTGAAAACCTTCATTTTCCGATATACCCACTACCGACTAACCATTTACCCAAGTTATGTGCACGAGTACCCCCCCAAAATACAAAATATATTTTGTCTACTCTATTGCATAACAGTTTGTGAATGGCGTGTGCAGTGCATTAAAATGCTCTATATCGTCATATTCCAAGAGTTTTCCAACCAAATAAATAATAGATGTACTATATTCGTACGTACATTTATTTATTTTATACTTGAAGTCGCTGCTGTCTTGAACTTTGCTTTCTCAGCATTGAACGAATAAAAGCAAAAAAAATTGTTAAAAAAAAAAAAAAACCTCAATGTACCCTGTGTGCTGAAGATATTTCGATTTATAGGGCATAGCAACTACAGACTACACTGCAGACATGCTTCGTTAGATAGCTTCTTTAAATTTGAATATTTTTTACTTGCAACTATTAAAAATGCAAATGTAATTTATTTCAGTGTGTGAAGAGCGACCCTAAAACACATACGTTCACTTCTCAAACAATTGCTTCATTTAATGATAGTCTAATTAAAACATTAGCACTCATTGTGTACGGGAAGGGCAGGGCAAGTAGTTATAGTTAAATCTCATGGTTACATTTTTGTGTGGCTTCCTTTCCTAAACAAATATAAGACCTGTATTGCTACATAAGTTTTGCCAAAAAATAATTTCTCACCCGTAAATGTGAACTAAATTGGCGTTTTCTTTTCTTCTTTTGTATTATTTATGTAGAATTCTGTTCAAGAAAATGTTAACGAATGTCCTGGAAATGTGACAGTTTGTTTTAAATTTCAAAACCCTAATTTCTGTTGAAAATAAACAATATAGTATTTTCAAGGTCATGGTTTCATATAAAATGTTGACATAACCTCAATTTTCTAAACTACGAATTATGATCAATCATTTTAAATACACAAAAGACAATGAAATACCCGAAATTTTGTTAATTTGTTTTGGCAATTATTTATTTTAATTAGTTCAAGGTCAAAATATAAATTCTTCAAGGTAAATTTCAATTTTAATTTATTTTTAATTTATAAAATGATCCTAATAAACTTGTTAATATTCTTCTTATATAATTTTTTTTACCAAATTTCACGAAAATTATATTTAAAGTAATTTAAACTGACACAAAAATTGAATTAGACCCAGCCAGAAAAGAACGCCACTAATGTCAAAAGTGAAACCACACATTAATTTGTTAGCATTTAGAGCACATTTAAGCAACCATACAGCGTGAATAAATTCTTTAAAGTCACTCCAAACATTAAATAAAAGTTAATTTCACCACTCTATTCTTATCTGAAGAATGTTGACCAAATCGTGAAAAATTGAGGGGTCGTAAGTTATTATGCAAGGAGGGGGGCTTAACAGTAATTATTTGAGCTTTAACATTACCCCCTATATTATTGTAACACCGAGAAGTGGAACATAAGATGGTAAATATAATAGGGAAGACACTCAAGAGTGTAACTAAAATGTGGTTTAAATCGGAAGGAATATTACAACGATTATATGAAATCGGTCGCATCATGAATGTAGGCATAATCATTGTGCATGAATGTGATGCGTTCGAGTAGGTAGTATTTAAGACTGCGTGTAGTTAGTTGAAAGAGCAATTTTGTGTGTGTAAAAGGGAATCTATTTGTCAGGATGCATTCATCAATTGTGTGGTTTTCATGTGTGTCTTTTTTTATAATTCCATTTATGAAATACTGGAGGCTTGGAATTGTGGGTCTTTGTCTCGTTATAGTCATAGTTATTTGCTGCAATTTTTGAATGCATTTCGGATGTTTGTGTGTGTGTGTTTCATTGAATGAATTATTTTGGTTGTATCGGTGCAGAGTGGTGGATCCTTAAAGGACTCGCACGGCTGTAAACATTAACATTATTTCTTGGGACCCACATTGATTGAATTTTGCCGCTTTTAAGAGATGAAAAGGTGTGGTGTGTTTTACCTCTCATACTTACAACAAATATGTGAATGCTTCCACATAGTTATAATTACAACCCATGTCATCGTTTCATACATAATATGGCGGAGGACTATAACATTCGTTCTTACATTAGTGTTCAAGAGCTGAAGATTAAGAGCTGATGATGCTTGTAGAGGAGCTGCTGGTAACATAGAATGGGATCAACAACTCGGTTGCTTGCACTGCACCATCAGGCATCTTTCTCTTGTCTCGTATTGAACATAATTTGTGTATAGGCGTTGTTTGTTAGTTATGTTACATCAAGAAGAAGATATCTCACTGACCTCTGCGTCGGGCGATATGTATAAAGCGTATTTTCTTCTCATTTAAGAAGGTGATCATTCCTCAAAGCGCATTAATACCTTGTTGTACCTTTTATGCATGTATATTTGTATTTTATGTTTTATGTAAATAAAATTCCCCATGAAGAAACGACGACGACGACGACGTTGTTTGAGCGTTGCTGTAATAAAGAGCTCTTGGTGTGTGATGTGCTCTCGGTGGATGTTGGATCCAAATTCAAATCCCTTGCACACGGTTAATATAATATTGTATATTATAAAGGTACCTTCACTCTATGTATATTATGGCAAAAGTACCACCAGAATCGTACATATTGTGCCGGATCGTATACGAGTACGAGTCTCATGTATGCTTTTAATATGTGCATGTACGTATTATGTACATTTCTATGCGAACTCATTGATTTTCTTCGCCACAAAGGCATTTTAAAAACAAGTTGACACACCATATAATAAATTTATATATCTATAATGTAGGTACCGCCGCGTCCAATACGTACATTTATACATCGGGAGAGAAATGAATGCATTTTATACATATGATTCCTTTATATGTACCTACATATGCATTTTTGTTCATATTATATATGAAATTCAGTTGCAGTTGGTTTTGTGGCCGTTTTGCGTGTGCTTTTTTGACTTGACGCCGCCAACATTTTTGTTGTTCATTGCGTTGTTTGTTGCTCTCCGATTATTTTTCCTTATACTTATTTACTGATCTTCTGCACATATTTCTACATGCATGTCCATTTAATATAATGTGTATATATATTGTGCGATATATATATGATAATCGTTAAAATACTGCACTCCCCGTGCAACTCCCCTGACGTTGAGGGGATATTTTGCTGCATCTTGTTGTAAGTTTGTAAGATGCAGATAAATACTTGGTTGTGACCATCTCGAAAAATGAAAAAAAAAATGCGAAAAAAAAAAATGTGAGGAAAAAAATAAAATACACCAGAACTGAATGCAGCATTGGGGCTTAACAACAAAACGCGCGTATAATGCACCACATATACTGCACATATAAGTGTGTGCATGCATCGGAATATTATTATGTATAACAAACAGCAGTCTGGGACCGATTCAGTCTTCTTTTTTTCATTTCTTAAATTAAATCTTAAGACATCAAGAATCGTTTTGCCTTATAGTATGGAATTATACTCGATTTTGCTGAAATTGTGGAATTTTTCTGCCAGTGTTCGTTTGTGCATTTAATACAAAACACTGCATTGATGCAGTTAAAATTTGTTGTTGCTCTTAAAATGAAATCATTCAATTTAAATATTCAAAGTTATTATTTGACCCCTTAATGTATTCTTGTAAAAGATTATTAAACTTAAATTGTTTAAGTATAACTTTAGGCGCTTCCTAAATATTTTTGATTAGTTTTAAAATCGGCTTACTTAATGCTACTAGTTAACTTAATTTTTAACGCCATAAATTACATTTCAGTTTAAAATATGTAGTTTAAATTGTTTCTTAATTTATTTAAAGTTGTTTTTTAACGCCTTAATGTCTTCTTGTAGAATCTTTAACTTTTTAACGGCTTGTAAAATTTTATGTATAACTTCAGGTGATTTTTAAATGTTTTTGTGAGATTTAACAACAAGTTACTTAATTTACAAAATTATAAAGCTAAAAAAATATTAAATTTATTACTTCAAATTTAAAAAAATAATCGTTTTGAATCACATAATTTCTATTTAAAATCTCTCTTATCTATAAAAATCAGTACATTGCTATGAATATTTGACATTATGACCGGATTTGAAGATCCTCTTTAGTCTCAATTTGCGCGTATTCCATTATTTTCAACCTAATCTGGAATTTAAATAAAAGCGTCTCCCTCATGCATTGTTTGAACTCCGCTCTGAAATTATCACGCCATTGAATCGAGTTTCCAAAATAGTATCGAAGCAAACACTCTGAAATGTTTACACTTAAAAGTCCGGCTATAATAAGACATAAATACAGATAAGTAACAAACTAGGTGTATATGCTCGCGAATGAGGCAACAAAAATCACTGAAACTTCAGACGCAACCACACACACACAATTTATAGCAGTAACACAAGTAACGCACAAAAAGATATTTTGTATTTGTTAGACGCGCGCATTTACGTGAATTTCGGTGGAAACAATATCTTTTAAGAAATCACCAAACGCTCACCTTATCATGCGTGTTATTTTCTTATATTTAGGTAGTATGGTGGTTTGTGCAACAAATTTCGAGATAAGATTAAATAATTAATTATTAACGATCCAAAAGAATTTCAAATTGCGAATCATTGCGTCGTTTTGAATTTAATCAGTTGTTCTGCCTGCCACCCTACTATTTGTGGGTGTTGTTGCTTTTTGAGCAATCTTGTTCTTCATATGTGCAATCCGCGCTGCGAACTACCAAAACAAATCTTTATTAATGTGTGTCGGTAGATAAGATTACAAATACGTATTAATTATGAAATAATGCTTAACATAATAACAGTGATTGATTCAATTGAGTCAACGTCACATGAAATAAGCAAAAAATGTAACTTCAGACATTGTCTGTGCTTTGTACAATGCATATATATATAAACGTTGTTGCTCATAAGCTGAAGCAATTTTTCGTAATTCGATATTATTTAATTACAATGTAATTGATTTCTTCTGTCAGAAATTGTTTATGAAATCAGGTGAATAAAATATGCATCTACATACATTTAAATAAATGAGATCAATTCATCCGGTTGTTTTGACATCGATACATCAGATTGTTTGTTTAAATATGAATATTTTCAGTTCAAATTGAGTGCAAAATGGTTTCATAATTTCATTGCTTTTTTGTATTACATTTAATGGAATACATTAATGTGAAAAACTCCTTAATGTAGTCTATTTGAGCATTCATAAGTGCCAATTGTAACTGTATTGCATTTTGTCTTTGTAATGCCTATCAATAATTTTATCAATAATTAAACAAAATTAAAAGTATAACCTTGAATTAACTACTGACAATTCAAGGTCATACTTTTTAATTAATAAGCCTTTAATTTTTTGTAAACATGCTGCATACGAGTAACTGCACCATTTGGGTCCTAATTCCAATCCTAACTGTTGGAAAATCGCCATCAAATAAACCGTTTTGTAACATACTTGCAACTTATGGCAAGTAAATGCGCCAACAACTTGCGCATGTACGACTTTCATGCTATTTAAACCATATCACTAAACCTCGTTAGCTGACGGATTTTCTCTTCAGTGCGCACTTCAATATGTAATACACATACTTTCCAATGGACCGTATTAGACGGTTTTCTGTACAAATATATCCATTGCATAATAAAATTGTGCACAAATAATACAACAACAACAACAACAGCAACACATTCAATAATAAATAAATTTAATTTAAATGTATTTTTTTTGCGAATATATTGCAAGTTTGCAGTGTGCATTGTTAATTTATGCAATTTGCTTTCAACTTTCAAAAACAATATAATACACATTTAACAAAAACTATAAAAAAAAAAACATTTACTTAATAACGACTTAAAAAAAGAAAGAAAGGATGAATGAGCTGACAGGTGATCTTACAATTTTTTGATGTAACTTAGGTACAATTCAGCTTGGTGTTTTGTTGTGTTTTATTCTTCAAAATAAAATATAAAAAATAAAACACCCTCGACAGGTGGACACGTGCTATCAATTGTATTACAAAATTTGGATGTTTAACAGTTGTCAGTTGGTCATATTATGTCTGCGTATATTGTAGCTGTCATCATTTGGATTATTGTCAGTAACAGACAAATATACAGAGTGTTGAATTGTAATTTGATATCACAATTAGATCGCATTTATTGACGCAGATTATCGATGTTCATTTTTATTGTTTTTCAGTCTTCACGAAAGATGGAATTGCCTACTTCTAGACGAAAGTGAATTCATTTCAAACGCCTGAATGTGTTAAAATTGTTTTTGCAAATTTTTGTTTAATATTTTATTAGGAAAAACCATTTTAAATAAAAAGATGTTGCACCATTAACACCCTGTCCTTAAGCCTGATGGTGGTTTCACTGCAGGTGTTTTCATATTTTCGGCACATGTCCATTGAAAGGCACGCGACACGTAAAATTACAACACACACATGCTCGTAAATGCACACATATTCTCCAATAACAACAAACGTGTAGTGTGTGTATTATGTTTTGAAAGGATTGATATTGAATGCGTTCAATATAATATAATTGATTCGTGTTGTGGTTTCCCTTTGTGGCGCTCATTTATTCCCTTGCCTGATAGCCAAAAAGAGGCTCCCAAACCATATGCGGTCTTCTTAAAAATTATTACGTTGGTATCATAATGTGAATGCGTTGTATGAGGTTTGGTTCAGACATATTCAGCTAAGTACCTAAACCTACTGTTGTGGAGTTGACGGAACAGCTGCCAATCCATCGCCACAACAATTTGGCATTTTCCACATAAGCACACAAATTGACTGGTTCGCGTTACAATTTCTTTTTTGATGTTTTTTATATAAAATATTAAATTTTTTGTATGAAATGTAGATTCCTAGAAACAGTTCAGTTCTATAAAATTCTTTTTAGGATTTCAAGGCAATTTAATCAATACACGATCGTGTGTGTTGTAGCGTATTGCTATACTAATTTTAATAATTTTTGTTTATATTGACCGTTGTTCCACTTTTTCCAATGTTGACTTATTTTTCACGTTGTAGATTTAATGTGCAATATACTCGTACATATACAACTCAAATTAATTTGAACAACCTGAGTTATGTCTACATTTTTCAGTTACGTAACAAAGAAATAAGAATTTTTCTTTACACAAAAACGCCTAAAAGTAGTTAGTCTAAATCCAATTTGTTACAATATTTTGTGTTCGTTACTTTTCATTCTGTAATATTTAAATTCGTTATAATATAATACAGTTTTTCGTTTTTTTTTATAATAACCCATATATTGAAATAATTGTAATAAATGAATTTCGTTACTTTTAACTGTTACTTTCATTGTTAAAGAAAATACCAGAGCTGGCACTGTTACTTTTACTCTCGATATATTACTTTTTATATTACTCTTTTGATTAATTGTTGAAAAAAAAAAAAAAAATGGAACACATCCACGTCATTGTCTGATTAAACATCAATAAAACATTGATTATAAAATTATGATACACAAAATCTAAATTAAATCAATACAATATAGCAACAAAAAAAGAGTCTAATCGTATTATAATTAAGTGAGTGTGATAAAGCGGAACATATTCTAACGGTTGTTAATTTAGCAAAAGTGCATATGTAAAGTGTGAACGCAATCAGCGTTAAATGTATTAACACGTTAAATTTTCCGCTCACACACCAAAGTGTGTATTTCAGAGATTATGAGGCTCAAAAAATTGATAATAATAATAATCATATAATTCATAAAGTATTTAATATGTTTGGGAACACAATGAATATTGTACACTTATACGGGGTGCCAGTTTATACGACGAGTACATACATTGTACGACGACACAGTACCTACATTTCGTGAAATTGATCACATCGACCCCATTCCGAATAATTATTAAACTCTCTTTCTCTCACCCCTAACGCATTTTATTTGTATTGCGTGTACGCGCGCGTTTTCATCATGGTGTACACATGCAGGCGTTTGATTTTCCGCCTATAACACTCGACATGCATACATGTAGGCACAATGATCGTACTATACCGCGCTGTGCGTTGTACGTTTTTGGTGTTGTACCTACTATTGCATTATTATAGGCCAAATAATATAGCACTAGAAATGAACAAAATGCGTACACAATTCACATTATGTATTTGTGTGTAATAAAAGCACACGCTATAAGAAGAAGCAAAAAAAGAAATCGAATAAAGCAGAAAGAAAACAATAACACGTACACACACTAAATCAAATAATAGAAGCCGATGAAGGCGAAACTTTTCCAGCCATCTCTTCATGTTCATCCCTTATACGTATATTGCGAGCTGGGGTGTATCATCGTGAGGCGCATGATAGAGTATCATCCCCTTGCACGATGGCAAACGTATGTATAGCATTGTACTCAAGCTATGTTTATATGTATTAGGTATGGGCCGTGGAGAATCCAGAGAGGCATTATTGGTACCGATTCGGTAGACATAACCAAACAGCGTATATGTATGAATGTACACAAAACCGCAATGTGAATATAAAAGTATAATGTTGTAGCCATTGAATGACGTAACAATGACAAAATGAAAAAGGAAAAAAAAAACTCACTCACTCACATCGGTGTGGATGCGGCGCGTTGTGTGAGCTCTCAAATCGATTTAGGTTGGGTGGGGTGGGGTGGTGGAAAGACGGTTGGTGGCTGCTTACTTAGAATTGATAAATCTCTGTACGTTATATACATATTGTGGAACCTTGTTCTCGGCTGTATGCATAACTACACAATATACCTAACTACTTTATATGTAGGTAATGAGGAAAATATGCGAGTGTCATAACAATAAGTTGAATAAAACTCAAATCACTGTAGCAAATTACATTATCATTGAAAGCTCACATCAACATTATGTATTATATTGCGTTTATGCATTTTTATAAATATTATAACCTCGATTATTCATCACAATTTAGAGTATTTGCGTGCGTATTTATTTAATTTGTTGCTTCGATTTTTAGCTCGCCTTTTAGTAATGTTACACTCGCAAAAGTTAACTCATTCATGTACGAGTATATGTGCGTTTAAATTAACATCGCATAGGGTGTCTCAATTGAACTGGCTTAAGGGTTTAGACGTTAATAAGAGGGTGGTTTTTCTGTAGAATTAAATCTTGTTCCTTAAAATCTGACAATTTCAAAAAAATATTAAATACGTGATATTATGTAAAGTTAATTGGCTTAAAATTTAAACTACAAATTAAGTCAAAACAAAATTATTAATAATTCAAAATCTCAAAAATTGTATAAAACTTTTAGGCGTTTTTTTACATACCACTTCAATTTGTTCTCATTTCAACTTTATATCGAAAATATGTTTGATTCATAATTAATTTCAACAGGTGCTGAACAGTACTAAATATTCTCATCAATTTTTTTCCACAAAAAACACATTTTAAGTTCCCACAAAATGATAACAAAATTAAATACGTCAAATGTTCATCCCTTTTAAATCGATATCACTTACCAGTCCTAACTGAATGCTAATTAATGCACTGATTCGTGTTCGCTCATCCCTTAAAGTATGGGGTAATAATTGTTAAATCAATTAACCGAGTAACATAACTATAGAGATAATTGATACACCAATGTTATTTCAACTGATTATTGCAGCTTCATTAATTTATATTCTGTATTTGGATATAAGAATTAAACGTCTACATGTTGCATTTTTTGAAAAGCAATTGTTTAACTTGTTGAGTTGGGAGTTAAAATTTAAAAAAACTGTTTTTAAATCAAGAATGTGATCACTAGAAGAGGATTATTTTTTTTTTAAGTCTTAAATTATCAATTTTCAAGAAAATAAGGACATTTTTAAAATTCCACCCCAATTTTGAATGGCCTACTCAATGTGGCTTAATTTGCTTTAGTAAATATTAAGTAACATATAAGTAAAAAGGGTTGTTTATTTTAAAATTAAAAAAAGGTCACAAAATTAATTTTTTTTTTGTTTTAAAGCTTTTGAAAAAGGATTATTAAGCCTTCAAAGGACTTTAATTATTTAAATTGAGATATTTTAAAATTAATTAACAAGTCGTTTGTTTTATTATCCTTTATTGCTCATTTATTATCCTTTATTAATATCGCTTATTTTCTAACAAAATCCTAAATTTTTAGGAATAAATTTTTTTACCCTTAAAAATTGTCACCCTGCATTGAAAGAAACAAACCTCTGCCTTTTGCGAATCCACAAATGACCTTCAACGTATACACACAGTCCATTTATCTGCACTCGGATAAATTCTCTCTCCTTCGCATATATTTGCACACACACACACACACAAATACACCCAAAAGCACACCCATACAAAATCGATGCTGTATTATATATTCCCTAGCTTCTTTAATTTTTTTTTTGTTCGTTTTTTGTATTGTGGATATAAAATATGTGTAGAGTGGAGTGGGGGGGGGGGAGTAGGGGGTGGCAAAAATGTGTGTGCGGGGTGGTTGTGAAACACCGAAACAAAACAAACAAATAAAAACATAAAACACCACCAAGTAAATTCCAAACCCAACTTTTGTACTTTTTGGTCGTCAACGGTTTGTCTTGCAACATCATAAGGATGGCGCGTTTCATTGTGCGGTACGGTACAGTATAGAGATATACATCGCATGCCTATATAATATATATGTATGTTGACGTTTTATGTATAAATATGTGTGGACTGCGGGTGCCGGGTGATGAAGTGGTGGGTATAATACGGTGCGATGAGGGTGAATACTGAATATTCTATACGTGAAGGAGGGATACGTACACGATGCCGTATAATGCTCTCTCTATATCACTGCATATCCAAAAGTCCTATAAAGTTTCCTATATAGAAAGCTGTAGCTGTGCAAGGATAATACATAACTATGTGGGTTTTTGTTCACATCTCCGTGCTGATATAATGTTGTATGTGTATATATGCTTTCCATGGGAAGTAAAATAGGCGGTAAGTAGGTGTGAGGCAAAATATCTACTGACTGTATACTGACTCTATATATGCAGAAGGAGGTGGGGGATGGGGGGAGGGGTGGTTTATGGTGGGGGTGGGTTATGGGTTTGGGTCTGGGTCGACTACATGCACATAGAGTTTAGTATAAGGGTACAATATAAGCTGGGTTGTGTTCATTTTGGGGGGTTAGTGGGTGGGTGGGTGGGTTTTGGTGTGTTGCAAAAAGGACGCGCGGTGAAAGTGGCTGTGCGAGAGAATAAAATGGATTAGATCAGAAGGATGGAAGTGTGATTTTCAACGGTTTCTATGTAAATGTATGTAAGAATAAGAATTTTTCGTGTGTTATTGTGCGGGTGTGGGTGGTTGGGTGGATGGGTGGGGTGGTGGGACGTGAACGTCGTACACGAAGGAGCGCAATATACGCGGGCAACAACGACAATATGATGACGACTGCGACGGCGGACGTCGACAGAGTTATACGACGAACGCGATGCGACGCGACGCTGCGAACGAAGCAAATACCGTAAGCATTGAATACACAAAAAGAGGATAAGAGACGTCGATAAGTGGTTAGGTCAGAGACGAAGTATGCTGCTTCCAAAGCTATATTATAACTGCGTATATTTTCGTCCTTTAGCGCTCAGCATATTGGTCTACATAATGCATGTATATTTTTATAACTATACATAGCATATTATTTGTACATATATCTGTTTATACAATTTATATTGTATGTTTGGACTTTTAGGTTGAGAATATGAAGTAACAACCAAAGTTAAGGCGTTGAGGGGTTATACAGTGAAGCATAAAGGCGCATAAAGGATGAGAATAAGGCAATGGGTGGCAAGAGCGGGGTGCTTTCAAATAATGTGTGGGTGAATTTTGAGGAATGGGAGCCAAGGGTTTGCAGTGAAATGTCTTGTTGGATGGATAAGTGGGTGGGGGATGGTTTTTCGGGGTGAATCTTGTAATGGGGTGGCTTGTTGGGTGACCATCGCCTTCATACAGTGGAATGATGTTGACAAAAAGATGTTGGATTGTAATTCTACCGTCGAAATGGCTTGAATTTAGATTCTTGTACCGTGCTTGGAGGGGGGTGCTGATGTGGATTGTGTGTGGATGTACATAAAAGCGCAGGATGAAAGCGTATAGCGTGTATCTTTTTGGATTCATGAACTGAATATATATATATGTATACGAAGCAATGTTCCCAGTTTGCCATGTACAATTTAAGGAATATATCACACGGTTTGGTTGCTTCACATATGTACGTCGACTATAGTACTTAAACATTTATGTACATTTATGTGAGGAGGGAAATATGTTGCTTTCATGTGAGTACAATTCCCACACATATGTGCGCATGCAAACAAATAAACACTTATATGTCGAAAATAGATTCACATACACACACACACACACAGACAGCGCACAGACAATACATGCACAATGTGATCTTGTGGAAAAAAAAAAGTTTTTCCTCCGTGAAGCTTTTGTCATGAGTCATGGGGGTGGCGTTTAATGTTTTTATTTGGGTGGTTGTTTGTGTGAAATTACTCTGTCGCCTCGATGCTCCTCGCATTTTGCCATTACTCATGCTGCTACTGATGCTACCATATCCTAACTATGTACGTACCAGCTAACCATAATATATACGATGTAGTATCTTTGTTATACAGGGTGTCCCATTGTTGCTGGTTTCTTTTTGAATCTAGAGCCAAAATTTTGACAGATAATTAGTGGCACTATAAACCAACATGTTTACAGATATTGAGACACGTTTTAAAATATTGAGGACTTTGTTGTGTGATGTACAGGGTGGTTCATTTAAAAGTTTATTTTTAATAACGGCGATGTTCTTTATTAATTTTTAGCTTTTGAATGTTACTTATTTAGTTTGTTAGGAATTTAAAACGATTTCGTTCAAGTGGCTCCCTCTGATGGCGTTTTTGTATCTCAACATTCAATTCTTGATGACATTTTCTAAAATTTCACTAACAACAGTCACAGTAATATGCTCTTTATAGCTGAAATTGTTTCTGGATTAACCGCAAAGCATCTGTCTTTAACGGTTAACAAAAAATCCAACGCTGTCAAATCGCAGTTGTGCGCTTTTAATTTCCAAAAATAAACGTTTTAAAATAAAAACACCCTGTACTACCCAATTTGATACACCACGCATAATACACAGCTATAGCGAGTGAATTTGGTATAAAGTTAGTGCGATGCCATTTCGATGTTACCGGTCTCAACCGCTGGCTGTGTGTCGCATTGTTGGTTTGAATTTTGTGTGTGTGTATACATGCTGAAAAGGGTCGAGTGAAAAGCCAAATAAAAACGATGGAACACAATTCCCTTGCCAAATATCGATTTGAAGCAAAACATACTGTATAAAGTGTAAGTATACAAATGTATCCAAACTCCATATAGTTACGAAGGTAACTACATAAAGATAGATAGCGTATAATAATGCACAACATCACCATATTACAGTTAGTGTAACGAAATAAAGATACAATCCGCATTTTATATAATATACACCTATTCCTGTGAAAGTTGAAAACACTATAATACGAGACTGTGGTACACACCAAATGTGTACGTTATGCGTTATGTATCATGCTCAATGATCATATTATAAATATTGCGCTAACTAACAACGATACCTACTCTATACATGTTGTTATTACTTATTATTGTACAATGTACGTGAATGCTGCAGTCATATGTTGTATTTGTAACAGTCGAGTCGTTGATTTGTACTCAAACTGATTAATATGCTGCAGTCTCTCTAATCTTGTGTGGCTCAACAATTCGTTCATAAAAACCAATATGAAAAAAAACACAAATTTAAAGGCTGCGAAAGTGCGTCCCACTTCAGTTTTTTTTTTTAAAACTCCAAGTAACTTGCAACATTGCACAAATAGATACAAAATGTTTATAAGTTCCATATTAACCACCACCTATATAATTATTAGAGTAAAATGCACAAGTGCACCACACTAACTATATGCATTGTGAATGCATTTTTGTTGTTTTTATTTGTTTCAATACGTTTTTTTTCCCCCCCATATGCATGCGATAAAGTACAATATGCGCTTCACAAAAGCGCAAATGTGAAATAAGGTCAATCAGAGTACATTATATACACAAAACGTTCATTATACTGTACCTACTGATAGTTTGTGTACTTTTTAAATGGTGTCCCAATTTTATGTTTGAAGGATTTTTTCGGTTTTGCAAATACTGCACATTTTTGTATGTCGGTTGCAAGAAAAAGCTGTAGGAATTGTAAAATGTTATTATATAAATTATATAATATCATTTTTTTAGTAAAAAACACCAAGAGTCATGTAATTTTAAATTTAAAAAAAAATGTATTAAGTAAAGTAAAAGCTTTTAAACTTAATTAATATAATTTAAATTTGTATTCGTGATGCAAATTTTACTAAGGTTATGTTTTAAAGAAGAAAAAATCTTTCAGGAACAGTTTTACAAGCTTTTAAAAACGGTACAGAAACCAGACAGTTTGAATTGAATCAGACAATCGAAAATGGAATATTAAAAAATCTCCTTTTTTTGCATAATCACATTTTTTTATCCAATTAAAAATGGTGTACGTTTTTCCTGGATTAAATGTAAATTGTAAAATGCCCTTAATAAACTGAGTTTTAAGAAACTAATTTTATTCATCATACATTTTTAATCCGTAATTTTAACCATTTTATTTTACACTTCGGAACTTTGATTCAAATATTACGAGCATATATAAAATTTAAACAAAGCAACAGTTCGATTGCTTCCTACACAATATAAAATGAAAATGCATTTTTTTTTAAATGAAATATCAATTCAGCCTATCATGGGACACCCTTTACAAAGTACATAAATTGTATTATGTACGTGCAAAGCTTTTGGAATTCACAAACAAGGTAGTCTTGTCTTCTTCAGTGAATTGCGCAAGCGTAGAAAATTAAATGTTGATGCCTTGTCAACTATGGTGTGTGGTGTGGTAAGGTTAAACGGTATATTATTGCAATTTCGTTGTTTCAACCTTATTGACTCTGATGAGTGCTTCTTTACCGTACCCAAACATGAAATGCATTTTATGAGCTTTTCAATTTAATTAATTAAATTTAAAGTAACCAGTTTTTTTTTATCAGAACTTCATAGATAATTAGTAACTATTAAGTGCAGCATAAAATGGGTTGTATGCACTTTTGAATTGATTGTAAAACTTAATTTTTAACAAACATTTAGAGTCGGTTTTGAATTATTTATTATTGTGAACTAAATATTTTAATAATTGGGGTGCAATAACCTTTCAGAAAAAGTTCTGCATATAATTACAATTAAATGCATCCTGCATAAACAATAAATATTACGCAATAAGTATACTAAAAATGCACATCAAAATATATTTTCTTTATGATGCAGACATTGATGCACCCAAATAAATACATTGACAATGTAAAAATCGTCACAATATCCTTGCTTCCTGTTGAATCCGTGTGTGTATCATTTGAGTCACTGTATCATCGTTCGCTTTATAATACATTCATGGTTGGTCCCCTCTAATTTAGAGATGACTTCAACAGATAACTCACATGAGTTTGTTTAGTAAATGAAGCTTTGTGTATGCAGATTTAAATGCGATATATAAAACTGAATGGCTCCTCTATTATTACGTATATGGCTATTTAAAAAGTGACTTGTTGAAGATTGTTGTCTTCCTGAATACACAGGATGCAGGTTGCCTGCATTTTAAAGGTGCATTTAAGTAATTCAAATTGTATGAGAGCTTATAATCAATTATTATATGCCTAATTAAGGAATCCCTATGGGTTGTGTGCGGTTCAACCTTTGGGGAATTTATGTCGCTTCATTTTTGAATAGACAAATTCATCATAATTTTAAATGATTTATTGCTAGTGATTTTTGTGTAATTGATTGCATGATTGATTAAATGAGTTAATACTATAATCTATAAGAAACTTTAATGACATCATTTGTTTAGTTAATTATTATTTTTAAACTCTGTTATCAGTAGTCAATTATGAACGTCACATTATAGAATTATAGTTCAGTTTTCATTTGCTTTTATGCGGTTATGTGTTTTGACTTTGAATTTATATATTAAAATTAATTGAGTGTGAAGGAAAATCACATGGCGACTTAAATAATTTTCTTTTTAAATTCAACTCAATTACACACTTGATTCGTTTTTATTGAAAAATTAAAAGTTAGGAATCGGTTTGATTAAGTTGTTTGTTTGAAATGCATTATTTATCAGTATCCTATGAATAATTCAATGTATATTTTAATATTGGGAATTAATAAACTTTAAAGTAACATTCAATGATTAAAGGATCAGTTCCGTATAGAAAATAATAATATTTTATTTTCAACCAACTAATCAGTTTTTTTTTTAAATTTTGTAAAAGCTTAAACTCATTTTAAAAATATCAAACTTTGTTCTACAATTAAAAGAGCCTAAAATTAAAAAAAAAAAAAAAACTAGAAGCTTGGAAAAAGCTGTAAACTAAAAGTTTTCTGTTTTTTGATAAATAAATAAAACCCAAACAATTTTTTAACTTCATTTAAATGGACAAGTCAATATTTTTATTTAAAAAACATTCAAGCTTTAAATAGCGTAAAATGTATTTAATTAAATTAACTTCAATCGATTAAACACAAATTAAAATCAGAACCCTGACTAAAATAGCTAGAAGCATTCAATTTCATTTTTATTAAATGAATTTACAGCTTTAGTTACTTAAGTTAGTTATTTAAGCTGTTAAAAACAACTTATAGCTTAAGTTGAAGTCAGTTACTTAAGCTATTTAATTTAATTTAACTCCTAGTTTTTGTTAAATTATTTAAAAACATTATTTAAAGACTACTTTAAATTTTTTCAATCAATTTCAAGGTCTAACCAATTTTATTTAAGTTCTTTTAAACACTAATAAATAATTAATAATTCGCAAAAATAATTGTTTAAAGACTTAAAAATAAATTAACAAAAATCCAAAGCATTTAAATTATTTTATTTGAAGATCAAAAAGTATTTACTAAGACTGATTAATAACCAATTAAACCTTTAAAATATAACAAAAGCCAAATGTCATAGTTGCAATTGCAAAATTGAGCACTTTGCACAAAATTCTCCATTGACCATGCAAATGTTAAACAATCAATCTATATAATATATCTACACTTTGTATGTGTCATTTGTGTATGCAAATTACTACAATGCTGTACTAACTATGTAATTATGCTGCAAATTGAGTGTACAATAATATATATTATGTATCTATAATACGACGACACTATTTGTGTAAGCGCGCGCCCACTCGATAATTCACATTAAACGTATTTTATTCAGTGTAATCACAATTCTCACAATATTATGTATCGGGTAGTATGTACGTACGTACGTATTGTGTGTGTGCATACATATTATGTTGCAGCATTAAACACATAAAAGTGATTCATAATTCAGTTTGTGCCTCGCGCGACTTGCGATAAATGTCAGTTAGGAGATGATCGTTTAGCTGTGGGAAAACACTTTCAAAACATAGATCTGCACGAGTATTGTACATAGAATTGAGTGTATGTGCTCGGGGGTTGAAGTTACAAACATGCATACAATATATATATATGGCAGTGTGTTGTAGATATATAAAATCAAACCAACCCCCTCATAAAATATGCATGCATGTGAGAGAACAGTGGTGGCAGGATGGCAATCCCTGCGTGTATGTACGTACAACGTACTGATGAAATATGCTATTGAATTCAATTCTATATTACACACATTGCCATCCATTCCATGCCACACGACATATTGCGTTGCACCATAAATATAGCCAGCTATTATAGACATATTCGTACGTCATATGATTCATACACACATAATACCCGAGGTATTATGTGCATCGACGTGTTGTATGCGTTGTGCAATCGATGAATGTCATTTAACCCTCGAATAGCACAAATTAAACACACAAAAAAAAAAAAAAAACAACAACGAATGGTGTGTAGTGTGTCGCTTTGGTGTGTTATAAGTTTGTACAAATATATACGGCGACATATATGAATTATGGAATAAGTATAACTATAGATGAGGGCCACAAGGAGGCAGGGGTTCACAATTCAACAATATTATGTTGCACACGGAGAGCTCTGGCAAACGCAATGTGTATTAGCGGTGGGGTTGCATAATGCAGTGTGACCGAGTGTGTGATCTGTACAGTTCGGTGTAAACTTCAGCACTTTATTAACGAGTGTTTCAAATTAAAGTATGTATTTACTGCGTTTAAAATTAATACACACACACACACACAATGCGAGTTACAAATAAAATGTAAAAATTATGCACAAGAGGGAAATGTTTGCGAACAAAAAGTTTCACAGAAAATTATGTTGATTTTGTACTACGAGGCTGTGACGGCTGAAGGGTGCACAAACTGAGTCAAGTTTCATCCCAACAAAATTGCTACCCAAATATCACGTATTAAAGCATCGCCTTCAACACATAACGAGCAGCACATAACAACATTTTACTTTATGTACACCTTTATCCTTCTCACCCAAATATCTTATATTATATAAAAGCAACTCCTAAATATGTACGCCCCCCCCCCCCCCCACTGAATTATTAAGAACAATATAAATTATTGGATAAAACATTTCTAAATCATTACATTTCCATTTGTTCTATTTACAGATGTTATGACGGAATGAGCAATCAAGGGGGCTCCTCGAAGGCTCCAGGCATAGGGAGCTACAATGCTCCACTAACAGGAGCCTATCAGGAGCACCAAAATCAGCTTAATTCATCACATTTTCCACCAAATGGACAGCAACAAACAACACCACAACATCCCAGCCAACAACTGCAGCAACATTATGACAACAACAACAGTAGTGGCAGTAAAAGCAGTGCAACACAACAACAATCACAACAACAGTCCATCCCATATACTAATCAAAATCATCATGCAAATCTAAACTACATGAAATCACAACATCAGTCACAGCAACAGCAGCAGCAGCAGCAGCAACAGCAGCAGCAGCAACATCAGCAGCAGCTTCTTCAGTATCAACAGCAACAACAGCAGCACCAGCAAAGGCAAGCCAATTTCAATAGTGGTGGTGCTGCTGCAGTTGGTGGTGGTGGTGGTGGTGGTAGTAGCAGTGGGGTTGGTGGTGTCAGCGGTCATCCATCGCAGCATCAACAGCCAAACCTTAATCATCACTACGGTCCAAATTCGGTGACAACAAGTAGAGATTTGTTTTATCCGGCCAGTGCAAATAACCAAAGTATTAATCCGAATATGGTAGCTGCGACTGGAGGAGGTCATCAACAAAGTATTGAAATGGGATATAATTCACAGGTTTGTTCATGAATTTAGTAGACAAAAAGGGTTTGGGGGTGATTTTAAATTATCCTTTTTTTTAAACAATAACTAAACTAGACCTTTAAAGTGACCTTTAAAATATTAAATCAATTTTAATTTAATTAACTTGTATTTAAAGGACATATTTTAATGTCCTACATTTTTTTGTTTTAAAAATAAAAACTTTGTTAAATGTTTTTTTTTTTAATTAAAAATCTCACTGTCTGACCCTGTAAATTTTGTACATGCATTGTGGTTAAATGCGTGCACACCGATAATAATTAACACAATCTTAACTATGTACAATGAACATATTATATATTATGTAGATCAATCAGATGGGGATGCACGCACAACCCTCCCATCAGTACATGGGTGGTGGTGGTGGTGGTGGCCACAGCGGCATGAATAATATGGGCGGAATGGGTGGAATGAATAGCATGGCTGCGATGAATGGCATGAATGCAGTGAATCCAGCGCAAATGGGCTCAATGGGGCCAATGAATGGCATGAACTATGGAGCCTCACGGCATCATCACGTAAGTGTAACAAACTGTTTTTTAATATTTTTTTTTAATATTGATTATTATTAACAAACTAATTCAACGAAATATTTATTTTTTTTAAATTCAGATGAATCATATGGGTCAGATGACGGGGATGCCTCCAATGGGGATGGGGCAAATGAATGCGAATGGCTCAATAAATGCAATAAATGGGATGGCTCAAATGAATCACATGAATCCGATGGCTAAAATGCAGGGAATGGCAAATGGGTAATTTTTACTAAATAAAAAGAATACAATTTCAATCAATAACATAATCTTTATTGACATATTATAATTTAGTTATCCACCACGACGTGTTACACCGTATCCAACAGCGCAAATGCATTCAGCTCAAAAGCGTGGCATGTACCCGATGGGGCACGCTCAAATTCAACACAATGTTCCTGGAGGACCAGTACAATATCCTCCACACCATAATCCAACAAACGGTATTCCAGTTCCTATGCAACCGGGTTACGGCAGGCCGGGCCCACCAATAGGCTCAATGAATTCCTATGGCCGTAGTCCCACTGGAATGATGTCACAGCAACAGCAACAACAACTGCAACAGCAGCAGCAGCAACAGCAACAACAACTGCAACACCAACAGCAGCAGCAGCAACAACAACAGCCTCAATTGCCGCAACAACCAACACAACAGCAGCTTCTCCAACAACAGCAACAACAACTGCAATTGCAGCAGCAGCAGCAACAGCAACAAAAACAAACAACACCACCCTATAGTGGTAGTGGTTCAAGTGTTCCTGGCGGTGTTGTTGCGGGAGCATCTACTGGACCCATTGGTGCCAATGCCAGTGCAACTAGTCCACTTTCGAACCAGCAATTTTATGGCAATAGTTACCAAAATGTTCAAGGGTAAGTCGTTTTTAAAATACATAACACAAATAATAAGAAATCTTAATTATAACTCTCTTGGTTTTACAGTTTTCAAAATGACGTACGATTGGGATATCTCCACAGCCCAGTGCCTGGCAATCCTACACCACCATTGACACCAGCTTCCTCCATGACACCATATGTTAGTCCAAATCCTGATGTCAAGCCACAAATTCACAGTATGTTTCGTTTATTTACTTCCTCCTAATATTCAATTACTAAAATACTTTTTTTTACCGTTTAATAGAAGATGATGAGATGCGTTTAACATTTCCGGTGCGGGATGGTATCATCTTAGCACCATTTCGTCTGGAACACAATTTAGCTGTCAGTAATCATGTTTTTCAACTGAAACCGACAGTCTACAATACACTGATGTGCAGGTAATTTAACAATTATTTTAAGGAGCTTTTTTCAAAAAAAGGACTTGTTGAAAAATATCAGCTTTTTTAATATGACCAATATTGTGTTAATATATTTGTAATGATATTGTGACTAATAAAATGAAACAATCAACCTAACTTTTAAATTATTTTTAGATCCGATTTGGAACTGCAACTTAAATGCTTCCATCATGAGGACCGACAAATGAACACAAATTGGCCAGCAAGTGTGCAGGTATCAGCGAATGCCACGCCACTATTTATTGATCGGGGAGAGAACAAAAACACACATCGACCCCTTTATTTGAAGCAAGTTTGTCAACCAGGTCGCAACACAATTCAAATAACAGTCAGCGCATGTTGTTGTGTAAGTATTTTTAATTCCATTTGTCTTTTAACTATAATTTTTTTAACAATCACCCAATGTTTACAGTCTCATCTCTTCGTCCTTCAACTGGTTCATCGTCCAACGATAAGGCACGTCCTACAGAGCCTAATGAAACGAAGTCTGGTATCGGTGGAACATTGTGTTGCAAAGATAAAGCGCAATTTCAATGCTGGCTATCAAGCCAATTTGGCACAGGCTGGTCCTGGCGCCGAAAAGGAAGTGAATCTTGATCAGGCCTCGCTTAAAGTATTACTTAAATGTCCAATCACATTCAAACGAATTACCCTGCCTGCTAGAGGGCATGATTGCAAGCATATTCAGTGCTTTGATTTGGAATCTTACTTACAAATTAACTGTGAACGTGGTAGCTGGAGGTGTCCGGTTTGCAAGTACGTACTAGTTTTTGTTGTATTTAAGAGTTGTATTAATTAATCGTTTATCAATGTTACAGTAAACCAGCACTAACCGAGGGACTCGAAATTGATCAGTACATGTGGGCTATTCTCAATACATTACGCACATCCGATACGGAAGAGATCTCCATTGATCCCAGCGCTAATTGGAAGGCAATACCATGTGGTGGTGCGTCATCGATGATTAAATTGGAGGATGACATTGATTCAAAGCAGCAATTGTCTAAAGTTATGTCGCCGGGATCAACCACATTGCCCACATGGGATAATTCACAAGCGATGAGTCCATACATGTGTCCCGATATGAGTTCCATTGCTAGTGGCAGTATGATGGGACAAAAGTATGTTTTAAATTTAATATTAATGAATTTAAATAATAATTTTTTATTCATTATTAAAGCTCACGCAATTTTGATGCATATGGCAGTGGCAGTGGCAATGAAAATAGTCCTAAGAGTGTCAGTAACGAATACGCAACAGGTGGCAATCCACTGACGCAATTAAGTGATTCAGTGAACTCACTGGATTCACTGAATGCTATGGAAAAATCATTGGTTGATCAGGTAAATTTGAATACATAATTGAGAGTCATTTCAAAATTAATCGATTTCAATTCATTTGCAGATGCCACATACACCACACACACCACATACACCAGGTGGTGGATCATCTGGACACCCATTGACACCCGGTGGTCCACCCAGTGTACCATCCGCCCACAACGACAGTAGCTCTAGTCAAACGGGTTTAACAACAGCTAACAACAACAACAACAACAGCACCAACAACACAACATCATCTAATACTAGCAACATTTGTGGCACAAATATCACAAGTTCGCCTCAACATAGTTCCTCGCCTCATCATGCAGCACCACTTCACACTAACAGTCATCATAATATGCAACATCAACAACAACAACAGCATCTTCAGCATCAACAAAGTAATATTCATCTTCAGCAACAACAACATCAACTTAGACAAAAACAGCAACAGCAACAACAACAACAACAGCAGCAGCAGCAGCAACAACTGCAGCAGCAGCAGCAGCATCAACAATCAAACAATCAAAACAACATTTTAAGTTCATTAATGAATTCGCAAAGTGGCGTTGGATTGGTTAACTTAACGGAAGCCGACTTAAATGCTGATTTAAATTTTGATCCATCAACTGTTTTGGATGGTGATACCACCGGAGATTTGAATGTAAGTTTCTAATGCTTGTCCCAAAATTGTTTTAATTGTCATTAAATTGATTTGGGTTGTTGAATTGGCTAAAAAAATATTGACAATAATTGAGATATTGATGTAAATATTGTGAATTGGGTTAATTAATATAATTGTAATGTATTTTATTCCTTATTTCAGTTACTTTCGGACACCGTGGTCGATCCAATGGAGCTGCTGTCATATTTGGACCCACCCGATCTCAACACCCCGCCATCCAGCGGATCGAGCAACAATCCAAATAATGATGATATTTTGGCTGCTCTCTTTGATTAAGTATTATAACACAAAAAAAAACAAGAAAATGTGAATCAGCACAAGTCATTGCATTGTGAAAATGGACTATTTATTTAGATATTTAGACGATATTGAATAGTGTTAAGCAACTCTTATTGTGATGAAGTGCATAAAAAAATGGAATATACAGAAACAAGGAAAAGAATTGAATTGAAAGTGTAATTGTAAACTATATAATTAACAAATAAGATTTGAACGAAAAACAAAACAAACGAAAAACAAATCACTGATCGTGGTGCGGATCGGCTTAATCAAAAGAGTTCATTTTAAGGACATTGTGAAACGCGTTTATAGTTTTTCGTTTTCGGAAAAAAAGAACAGAAATTAAATTTAATCAAACAATGGTCGTAATCATTAAGAGTGGCAAGACCAGACGGATTGTAATGATAATTTTGATTTGAGGAGGGAAAAAATCGTTTGTCGGCGACAAGTGTTTTTTTTTTATATATATAAATAAATTACATAATATTTAAAATATTTATATATGTCAAGTTAACAGCTTGAGAAACTATTTAAGATAATATCTATTATATTATGTATTACTTTGTTTTCTAAATACATAGTAATATTTAATTAATTATTATTATGATGTACAAATGTGTAAATTAAAATTTAAACACTAAAACTCTGTGGCAAATTAGAACTTAGAAACAAAACATTAACGAAAATAAAATCAAATTCAAACAGTAAACATCAAAAACTAAAATAAAACTTAAAAATCATTAAGTAACTTTACTTGATAATGCAGCACAGACATAAGTCAAACAAAGGATACAATTCAACAATGTGTGTTTGTTTTTGGTTTTTGTCAGAAGATCGAATGGAGTTTCGTGTGGCAATTGTAAAAATGATTATAAAATTAGGACTTAATTCATAAATTATAGTCGTCTTTTAAATCTGCGCAAAAACTAATTCGGTTTAGCCGACATTTGCTGTATAAATAAACATTCACTGGAATAAAATACATTTGGTTTTTGTCTTTTTCAATTATTTTTAAGTGATGTGTACTTATAAAATAAGGTTTTGTGCTTTTCTTTATGATACAAGAAATCAAGTCAGGTTGGAATTCTTTTATGAGTTGTTAAACTTACCTTTACATCTGCTTTCTTTTTTTTTAATTTTGCAGCTTTTTTTTTTAAATTTGGGACTACCTGTTTTTGTTTCAGCCAACATTGAAGAACAACATAAAAATTTATTAGTCTATATGCAAAAAAATTAAATGAAGGTAAACATATATTTTGTAATATCCCCAGGTTCATTAATAGGATTGTAAATTTTTTTCCAGGATTTCAGTACAAATTCTCATGATACGAAATATTTTATTTTTTATTAAGAACAATATTTGGTGATTTGCATTTGTAAGGTTTAAATAATAATAAATTTAATAATAGTGACAGACTGAAAATAAAAATTTGAAAACATATAGAATTAAATTAAGTGCAATTTAATTTGAAATCCAACAACAGCTGCTTTAGCGTAATGGTATTATCGGCGCTCTCGCATATCATCGGCTCCGCGTTCGAATCCCACGGAACGTCCAATTTTTTAATTTCTCTTTAGTTTTGTAAACACACACACACGCAGATGCAAATTGGATTTACAAAATTTATATGGAGAAATTTCCTGAAATTTTAAAGTTTTAAGACTTTCATACAAAAAAATTTTTTTTTGTTATTTTTTATTTATATTTTAATGACATGTAGGCTACCTAATTCTACTAAGATTCACAAATTATTTTGAAAATCAATTGAGAAATGTCCGAGTTATGGAGACTTTAAGTGGAATTTAAGCACTTTCTTAAAACAGTTCTCAAGACCGTGTTTCACTGGAAAGACATGAAACGATTGTTGCAATAGAAAGACAATAAATCACGCAATGCGAGAAAAATAACGGATAAAATTAAGTCATTAAGATTTAATTTATTTTGAATGTGAAAGTCAAACAAATATCCTGATAAAATTGATACAATTTAACAATAAATAATTATAAAACGGCTTGACCAAATATAATAAAAAATATACCGTTAGAACAAGAAATTTTTTCATTATTTAAATAAAAATGAGAAATTTTACAATTCATAACTGTTCATGTTGAAAATTGTCATTTTCCGGAAGTCTTAAAATCAGTAGTATAAAAAGCGGTTTCCTAAAATTGCTTCTAAATATGTGCCGTTAGATAAATTTTATTTTTTGTTTATAAATTCAAAAGAAAATGAATGCAGCTTTCAGATGACATAATCTGCGTAATTTTCCGAAGCGGTTTTCTTATTTTTATAAGAAATTGAAAACTAAAAATTGTTTAGCAGTTTTTTGCATTTTTCATGGTGAAATAATTTTTTACCGAGATTTTTATTATGTGTGCAGTAAAAGCGTTAAATTTTCTATCTTTAAGAAAAAAAATTTCTGCAAAAAAACAATGTTGCAAAAAAATATCCTTTGTTTTAGCCTATGCTGAAAAAAATTAAAAAAAAAAAAAAAATGGCCGCGGTTCGGATTCGAACCACGGGCGTGAAAAATGAACGGTTGATGATCGGTTTGGTTTGTTGGAGAGACATTTATCCACTGAACTATCACTGCATTGATGATGTGTTGGCCTATTGTGTAGTTAATCAACTTTTTGATGAAAATAATTTGCTTTGAATAATTGCTGCAGTTTTTTTGATCACAATTCACAGCTAACACAGAAAGTATTTTATAATTTTTTTTAGCTTTAAATATTTCTTGATTTATATTTATCTTTATGTACATATTTTATTTGTTTTAGACTGTGGGAAAAATCAAAATAATAGAAAGAAGATTTGGAGAGAAGAGCACATCATGTTACATGTATGATGGCGATAGTTTATTTTGAAGCTATAAATAACATTTCATAAAGGTTTTGGTAAGTAGCTATAATAAAATCTTAAGGCTTAAGCTTCAGGTATCCTTTTTCTTAATTTCTACAACAATTGGATTCTTTGATGATACTCAAACATAAGTACAACATACCATTTTTGAATGGTCGTCCTACAAATAAATCAACAAAAGAGAATATTATAGCAAAACAAACTATGTATTTACTTATACTTAAGATGAACTCATTTACATTTTCCTGCTTACAGTAGCTAAATTAGTAGTTCATTCAATTAATAATTAAGCATATAAACATATTGAATAGCATTGATTAATTATTTCTACATGATTAGCTGACTGAATAGTTTGAAAATCGAACAACCCATTGCACAAAAATTTATTGATTGCGCGCAAATAATTTTCGGAAAATATTGGGCTAATTAAGTCAGTGAAATTCCATTGTGCTGCTTCATCAAATCAGCAGTATCGATGAACAAGTTGCTTGGCTGGACACTTTTGACAAAGAACAATTAATTAACAATTGTCATAACAGCGAATGGAAATTGGAAAATTGCTTCAATTGCTGCAGTTAGTTTATTAATCACCGCCAACGAATAAAGTGTTTTCTTCCTCCTCCTTTATAAGTTTTATAAATTAAATTTTTGTGCCGTGAAATAATTTCTAATGAATTCAGTTTATTACTTGTGAATGGATATTGAATAAAGTTATTGCAGTTGAACAGAAAACAATAAAAAAAAGTCTTGGAAGAATGTCTGAAAGCTCGGACAAAGAACCGTTAAAATGCGGAGAAAGCAATAAAAGTAAGACAAAACCGTTTCAAGTGATTACATTTTTTTTTCTTGTGATGATGATAGACGGGGATGATTTATTGATGTCAATTTATGCATCCTTTTTTAGTATTTTGTGTTCTCAATTCAAACAAGTGTTTTATGTAAATCTAATTTGAAAACAATTTTCCTTTTACGTATAATATGTGAAGCTTTTAATAATTTTACTTGTTTTACTGTTTTAAAAGTGAATCAGTGAATTTTTGAGATGTGAAGTTACTTAATTAAATTTTACATTAATGTTGAATTTTTGTACAAATATATTAATAGCACAAATTTCACAAAATTGTAATTTTTAAACAGTTTTAAGTTGTTAAACCTTCAAAATTTGCCATGAATTTATACGAGCCAGTTCTGCTTCAAGTCTTAAAATTTAAATAATTTTTACAATTTGTTTTTAAAGCTGCATTAGTTTTTTTTACATTATTTTTAAATTTGAATACAATATTTATTCCATGTCTTTGGTCTTAAATATTTCTTAATTTGATACAATTTTATAAAAAGGCAGTAAATTTTTTTTAATAAGTGTATAATTATTTAACAAACAAGTGTGAATATTTAAATTACAGTGCTTTCTAATTATTTTTTACTACATATATACAATTGCTCGTTTTTTGTTTAAGTAAAAGTATCACTTATGGAATCCAAAATTAACTTAGGTCCATTTGCCTTGAAACCAGTCAAATCACAACAGAAGGCTACATTCTGGACATTTATAGCAGCAATACTCTTGTGCGCCCTTTGCTATTTCATAATTACTTATGGATTTAATGGTAAAAATTAAATCTAAAGAGGAAAAAATAATTTTGTTATAAAAAATAAATTTTCAGGCTCTTTAGTTTATGCAAGAAAAACCACAACAGTAATTGCACAGCATAACATCGAAAAACGCGAGTCGATAAATGTGCCATCCCAACTAAAAAACAGCATAGTTTGCAAACGTTCAATAGCTGAAGAAAGTGACCCAGAAATAATTCCTCATGACAAATCACAATTAATATTGCCCGAAGTGTTTATCCGTGAAAAGAGAAAAGAAGAGGAATACTTAGAACAAGAATTGAATCGATGTAAAAAAAGTCCCACGAATGGACAGTGTGAATTAATTTTACAACGAATGATTGCGCTTAGAACAGAGTATGTTAAGTCGCTTGATAGTTTCATTGAAGAGATAAGAAAAAGTGAAGTGACTGAAACGCCTATCCATCAATTGGCTTCTGTAACCAATAATTCGAAGGATTTAGATGCAATTGAATTAAAGGTTGTTGTTAGTACAACTGAATCACTTAAAACAACACGACATGAAGTGTCAAAAGAAAGTAGTAGCACCAGTAGTTCATCTTCTGAAGAATTACCAATGAAAACTGTTTATCCCAATTTTAATGCAGATGGTATAGTTAATGATAATTATACAAAATCACCAGACAAAAATGATTCTGAGAGTTCATCTAGTGAGGAGCATGAAATTACAGACCAATCAACAATGCTTACACCTACAACTGTGACTCTGGAAAACTTAACTATTGCGACAACTTCTGCATCACCAATTAAATCTGATAATAATTCTTCTACAAAAATGTGGACAACCACAATAGTTGTTCCATTTACTAAACCGAAAAATGGAACTGCAACTACAAGTTCTTTTCATAAGTCGTGGACTTTAGAAAAACAGACGGCTGATCATGAAGTGACAACTATTAAAAGTGTTTCATCAAAACCAGTAGTTGATTCAGTAATTTCAAAAGTCACAACGCCATTGGCTTTTGAAACAACGACCCAGAAAATTTTGGAGCCGATCGTAATTGATACCACAAAAACTCCAGATATGACAACAGTGAAATTTTCAACATCTACAATACCAATGAGCAGTAGTACTAAATCAGATTCTACTCCAATCAGTGATTTTACTAAAACATCTACTCAAATTGAACCAAAAACTAGTACTCCTGAAATTGTACCTACTACAATTATTGAAACTTCATCGGCAAGTGTAATTGCTACATCAGAATTACCACCAACTACAGTAAAATCTTTAATTTCTACTGAAGAAAAAATTGTAATTGAGACAACACCATCAGCAATTAATGATTTTAGTGAAATGAAATTTGAAAATAGAAGCATCAACATTGAGGACTCCAAATTTCACGATGAAACGACAAAGTCTACAACGATCCTAACAACAATATCTCCTAAAACAATGCTAACAACAATTCCTCCCACAACAACATTAACAACAACTCCTCCAACGACAATCCTTACTGAGACAACAACATTAGAAACCACACCTACTAGCCCAACCACAGAAGTTGTGACTGATCCGGTATTGACAACTTCTTCAGTTGAAGTCACATCTACTCCATCATCGACTTTAGAAACTACTCCTCTCCCAACTACTAAATTTCATGCTACAAAAGAAAGTTCCACATTCGGAACTCCTCTTTTTGAGGTCACCACAAATTCTGTCAGTACATCTGTAAAGGAAGCTGAACTCACAACTTCTACTAGTCATTCCCGCTTTGTGAGTACTACCCAGTTCATTACTGAAGACGATATCAATAAGGGAATTAAAATTGAAGCTACCACCCAATCCGCTGATTTAAAATCAGAAACGATTTCTAATTTAACTGGATCAACTACAATTCCTAGTACAACTGTTTCTGATATTGATGTAACGACTTTTAAAAATCTTTCACCAAAACCAAAAGAGCTCCCAGAACAAATCTCTACTACAGAATTAATTCCAATCAATTCCACATTAAGTACAACCCCCATTGTAGAACTTAGACAAATCCAACACGAGTTCCCAAATAATTACGACACCTCCTTTTCAATTCCCACAATTCATGAAGACATGACTCACGATAATTCTCATCATATAAAAAATCCTGCAACAATTTTGCATAAATACGTTGAGGGAAAATTCCTCCCAAACTTGTCATTTATTCAAGAGCCACAAGGCGGTAAAACCACTTTGGATGTCACAGCCAAAGACATTGAGAAGTCATTGGATCACATGCTGGAAAGTGGAATCATTAACAATCAGGACATTAATTCAATGCCGTTGATGACGTTGTGTGAAAAGCTTCAGAAGCATAGTTCAAAAAATGAAAAGCCAACCCACTCGCAAAGTGCCTCGGGACAAAGTTTTACTAGTGGTGGATTTCCGATTCATATTGGTGGCAGAGGGGGGAGCATACCAGTGACGGGAGAGAGTATGGGCGCATCAGCGCAAGTAATTATCAATCCAGGTGGGCGAAATTATGGAAATTTATTGAAAGGATATTTCATAATTATAATGAGTTTTGTTTATGGCAGGATTAATGCAAAGTCCGGTTTGTTTCTATGCCCAGCAGGCGAGGTCAAATCAACAGATTTGGCCGGCTGTTAGTTATTTTGGTGGAAATGTTGTCAGTAATCCAGGTAATTAGTTTCGTGTGATTTGGAATTCCCATTGCGGATCAAAATGTTTAGTTTAAATAATACTAATTTTGTCCTAAATATCAAATTTCTGATAGAATGTTAGATTCCACAATAATTCAATTAAGTTGACTTCCGAATAAACTGTTTTCCCAACGAATTGTTTTCCTTTCTGATAAATTATCGATTTAATGGCCTAATTAGTCGATGGCAGGATGAGACGTCCAAATCATGCAATCTACAAAATAAAAACAAATCAATTAATAATATAAATCACTTAAGTTTCAAATATTTCACCAATGTACGTCTCACCGTTGTACCAAACAATTGCTGGAACCGGTCCTTTGACAGCTCAAGGTGCTCAAGGGTATAAAATATTCCCATTCACATTATCTGGCGTTATGCTCAATAAAACATGTCACATTTCAGATTTCTGCTGAATCAGCAAGCAGCATCCAGAAAACCAGTTGGCTCTCCATACTACTGCGCCTACACACCCACAACCATTGTACCTGCCAACACTTTCCGAAGTGCGGCCACAAATCAATCGCAACACAACATACCATCTGCTCATGATTATGTTTTCGCCTCGTTCGGCAATCAAACTGCCAACAACACTGGTCAGTATCGTCAACAGAGTTGTGCTGAACATGAGATGGCTTGCGTTGGAAGTGCACAGTGCATAGCCAAGGAGAAATGGTGTGACTCCACTGTGGATTGTTATGATGCGAGTGATGAAAGTGCGTGCACTTGCAAATCACGTTTGGATAAGTCGCAAATTTGTGATGGTTACGTGGATTGTCCCATGGGAAGTGATGAGATTGGATGTTTTGGTAAATGTCTGCAAATAGATAATCATTATTAAAATAATAATTTATTCATTTAAATTAAATTAAATTAAACTACAGGATGTGATCAATTTGGATTTTCCTGCTATTCCGATGAGGATGAATTTGAATTAGGAAAACGATCAACAATCTCAATGTGTTACAGCAGCACCGACCGGTGTGATGGAATACTAAATTGCAAAAATGGAAAGGACGAAATGGATTGCACTAAATTAACAAGGACAATGGGAATTAATACGGTGCAGTTTGTTTTTCAACACTGTCAAAAATTGAATTTTAATTGAAACAAATTGCAGCCCATAATAACCGGCCACGTGGCAGGTTTTCTGCACCGCAACTTTAAAGGACATTGGTATCCCACTTGCAACAATACATTGCAATGGGCACGCGAAGCTTGCAACCACGTTGTCGGGCCCACAGACACTGACCCAATTGTATTATTCCGTCATGAACGATATCCTGGTACATTTGTGCTGCCACAAAGTGTTGGCGATCCAACATTTTCAGAGACGTGCACACTTAATGGGGACGGACGAACGCACATTTTGCAGTACGTTCAATGTCCTACGGTGAAATGTGGCATTTCACTTGTGCAAGCCGACTATCCGCCGTTGCACCTACGTATTCGTAAAACGGCGGCAACAAATGAGACGATGACGACGACAGAGACAGAGCCACACAATTTGGTGGAGAAGCGAAGCGGCGAACGGATTGTGGGTGGAACAGTCAGTGAACCCGGCCAGTGGCCGTTCATTGTTGGTGTTTTTCGTGATGGCAACTTTCATTGTGGTGGTGTTATTTTGAATGAGAATTGGGTATGTGTGTAAAGATTGTTTTTTTTTTTTTTACTGCGGCTTGGCAATTTGAGATATTTGTTTTTAAGTGTCATTTATTATGATCAACTGAAACGAATTGCTATCATTTAATTGCGGTTGATTTTTAAACATGGATTAAGTAGCTTTTAAAAATTCACATAATTTATTATGCGAATGAAAATAAGTAAGTCAGCAATGTTCGGTGCTCGAGTATTTGAAATCTTTAATCTCCATCTAGCTTTCATAAATTATCACTTGATGGAATTTGTTGTTAGTTGCCACCCACACAGTTTCGTTCTTTCTCGTAAATTATTTCATTATTGATGTTCGAGTGATACTTGATGGACACCCCCACAAGATTTGGTGCTTTTGAATCAGTTCTTATTTGATTAATTGAGTCTGCTTTTAAATTATATAGACAATGTATAAGATAATTGACGAATTTTTGAGAATCTAATATATTTGAGCAAACTTTTTCATGAACCGCATTAATTTTCACAGAATTTTCGGTATTATTTTACGAAAAAAGCTTTGTCAATATTTTATTTAAAATAGGTTTTTCGTCAGTAAAGAAATATTCAAAACTAAAGGATTCAGATAGAATAAAGCACACACATGACAAACTTACAAATAAATAAAATGTATGTCCTCGTTGCAAACAAATTTAAACAAACCAAAACTTTAAGATAATAACGGCAGCACATTGTGGTGATAAAATAAGTCATCATTACTACGAAGTAAGAGCTGGAATGACGAGAAGATCCAGCTATTCCCCAATGACACATATTTCCCCAGTGTCCCAGTTTATAATTCATGAAGGATTCACGCGAATAAGTATAATTATTCTACATCATAAAAAGGAATAATAATTAAATGTGATTGCATTTTTATTTCTTTTAGAAATGGTGGACGACATTGCTCTAATGCGACTACAAATTCCACTGACATACAGTAAGTGGATTCGACCGATTTGCCTTCCCGCACCAGGACGCACATCATATGGTTCAGATTGGAGATTTGGACCAGAACCAGGCACGATTTGCACTGTTGCTGGTTGGGGGGCGTTGAGGGAGCGTGGTCCTGATCGTAAGTAACAAATTTATTTAAATAAAAATTAATTAAACTTAAATAATTTAAAAAAATAACAGCCGACGACTTACGAGAAGTCAAAGTCCCTGTATTGGAGCAATGCAAACACAAAGTAGACATCGATGGGTCTGAATTGTGTGCTGGCGAACTACAAGGTGGTCGCGACGCGTGCCAAGGTGACTCTGGTGGTCCACTATTTTGCCAAAGCATTGCTAACAATTTGGAATGGTTTCTGGGTGGTGTTGTAAGTCATGGCGACGGGTGTGCACGTGAAAATGAGCCCGGTGTTTATACACGGGTGGCTTTGTATTTGGAATGGTTTGAGAATGCAATGGCTGGGAAGGGCGGAAAGTCGCACGTTCCAAAAAATGTGTGCCCAGGATTTAATTGTGTGTTTGCTGGGGGCAAGTGCATTTCTAAATACATGAAGTGTGACAGAATTGTGGATTGTTTAGTAAGAAAATTAATTTTTGATTTATGTTGTATTTTAATAATAATTTATTAAAGGGCGGGGAAGATGAAGTGGATTGTAAATACAGCCCAGACGTATTTGATTCGTTACTTGGAGCATCAATTCGGAGAAATCATTCAATGCATGATGATGAAGATTTGGAACCAGTGAGTGACTTTGATGAGAAGGACAATAATCATAAGAAAAGGGGCAACTCAACGTTCATTGATCCGTTGAAACCCACTTTAAGCGCCAACTCTATGGCGGAATTGCAATTTATTTGCAAAACGTAACTTATCAATACATATTGAGAGCTTTAATAAATTAATTAATCGAATTAACTTGCAATTTTGTTTATAGAATTCGTCAGTCTATTAATTTGTCTCAGAAATGTGATCGTGTTCATGACTGTGAGGATGGAACTGATGAGCTGCGATGCACTTGTCGGGACTATTTAGCGGTAAAGTAAATGAAAAATAATAAGGCTTTTATTTCAGAAAAAAAACGGTTTAAAAATACTTCAATTTAAAGCTCAATCATCCATAAAAATCATTAATAAAATCATCAATTAAAAAGAACATCTAAATTAAAAACTATTTTATTTATCAGAAAAATTCAAGCCACTTAATTTGCAATGGAGTAGCAGATTGCAGCGATTTATCCGATGAAAAAGAATGCGGTAATTGCATTTTCAAAACTACATGCATATTTTTCTGAATTGATTCTGAATATACAGTTAAATGCAAAAAATTTTCTCCCTCCCTTTCTCCATTTTCTATTCGCTGACATGAATACAAAATTATAGTGAAATGTGAGTCAGATGAATACACTTGTCGTTTATCTAAAAAGTGCATTCCAAAAAGGATGCGCTGCAACAGCGAGATTGACTGCAGAATGGGTGAAGACGAACGTGATTGTGGTAAGTCAACAAGAAACTAATCAAATCATTGCCACTGGTTAATTTAATATAAAAATAAAATAAAACAGTTGCCCTCTCTGATGGACAAATGATATACTTGGATGCAAATTTACGTCCCGTGTTGAAGCACGCCGGAATTGTCAGCCACAACGTTGCAGGAACTTGGAAAATAATATGCGGCAATGATTATTTGCGAGGAAATGCCAGTGAGACAAGTCAAGCTGTTTGTGTTGCTTTAGGATTTACGTGAGTACTCATTTTAAATGTTAAATTAGTTTTTGAGTTGTGCGGGTGGGGGTGATGTGTTTTAATTAAAATTTGTCATCGTATGTCCTGCTGTGTGTTGCTGCAGTCAGTACTCGTATTTTAATACAACGACAATAAATAAGCCTGCACTTGATATTGGGGTCAACAGAGTGGGTGGTCCTAGATTGGTTAATCCGATTGGTCCACGGCGGCAGGTGTTTAATAAGCATAATATTATGCGAGATGACTTTATGCACAGGATGTTTAGACGGCATTTAGATGATGGCATGAGTTTTGATTCAAGGTGAGGTTTATTTTATTTACTTTTTCTTGTTATTAAGCCAGTTAACAATTTAAAAGCGATTAAAAGGACGAATTAAATAAAATACGAAATATATTGAAAGCTTTAATATATTATATTGCCTCAATTTAATTCAATTTACTAATGCAGTTCCGAGGAAAATGGACTTGAAAGCTCCGAAGAGGCCAACTTAATGGAAAGCATCGTTCAGTCATCTTCTCAATGTGATACATTATATTTGGAATGTGTAACAATTTATCACGATAACAGCAAAGTACACCACATAAATGCGAATGAATCTCACTCAACCCTTACACCACCACCAAGCCACACCCACGACGACAAGAAGTATTACATTTTAACTATCATACTCCCAAGTTCCACATAACGTGCATGCTTTTCAAACACAATAAATAAAACACCACACACTCACACACTCCACACACTCTCCAGCTTACACAAGCAATAAAAATCCGAATTTTCTTTTTTATTCCCACCCCCCAAAACAAGACAAATAAATCCACCTCATCCGGACAAAATGTTGCACCATCTAAGGGAGCAACATTGGCCATGGTCAGTGGCAATATTTGTTGATGGAAAGCTGGCATGTACGGGCATTTTGTTGGATCGCAATTGGGTCGTGTCACAAAACGCTTGCCTCTCCGCAGTTCGTTTGCATATAAATTACGTTGGTGTTCTTGCAGGCGGCTTCAATCACCACTTAAAAGTGCGAGGACCATTTGAGCAAATTGGTGTAATAAACTGTATCAAAACAACACAGCACCCGGATGTGATAATGCTACACTTGGAACGGCCATTAAAGTACAACCGAAACGTGTTACCAACATTCCTGCCACAAGGGTGCGTATGGAATTTTCTGTGCTCAAATGATTTAATTGGTTCAGAGATTGTTTGCAGAAGAATGAAGCTTATTAATGTGAATGAATTGTTGTAGCAATGACACATCGAATTTCAATAAATGCATGTCAATGTCTCATGTTGATCATGGGAAATTGGCATCCGTGCAGTTGCTACCATCGACGGGGGAATGTGTTAAAGGACACAAGTGCTTTAAAGGACAGAATATTAATGATTGCAGTAAAGGAGGTATTAAATTAGTGTTTCACAAAATGTTGCTTTTACATTGAAGATCAGATAACAGTGGAAACGCTTAAGGACATGTCACCCCTTTTGAAATGAATAATTGAGACATCAACCTTTACTTGTTTATTTGAATGTGTTAGTTATCCTTTATTACAAGGCATTTTAAACAATCCCAAGAAAATTTAATGATTGATTCAATTCAAATCCCTTACAAAGCTCCATTAAATTTATCCTTTATCAAATTTTAAGAAATTCATTTCAATTCCAATTTATTTGAAATCATTTTCCAACCCTTTTTACATTTTAATTTAAAATGCAATTATAAAAAAAGGGATTCATCTGTCATTCATTCATAGAAGGCGAACCAAATTACGGAGCAATTATGTGTCAAGTAAACAATTCAGGATGGTATCCAAATGGATTTTACAACAGCCACAATGGGAGTTGTGCTTTTAAGACCTCATTCCCCGTACATCAGATTCAAGATGCAGTTTATGAAGAAATCAGAACGATTATAAGTATTTAAAAAATTAAAATTTATATAAAAACACATCCTTTACTCAATGACTCCCCACTTTTTAGTGAGTCCCGAATGTGACGTAGCAACCATGCTACCAATCTGCATTGGACATCGCTGCGGTTTGGGGGATTGTCTCAATGAAACACACATATGTAATGGAAAAACGGATTGTCACGATGGCAGCGATGAGACGAAAGAGTTGTGCCAAAATTATCACAAATGTCACCCAGCGCAGTTTCGCTGCAAAAACGGAAAATGTGTGTCAAAGTCGGTGTTTTGTAATCAAATTGATGATTGCGGTGATGGCACGGATGAGCCGTTGTTGTGTACCTGCTTCACTTATTTGGCGTAATTCTGTTTTTATTCATTTATTTGTCGTTATTTGAGTGAAAATAAAGCGTTTGTTTTATTTTATTTAAAGTGCAACTGATTTGGAAAAGCTCTGCGATGGGATTTATAATTGCGATGACAAATCTGATGAGGATCCAGCACTTTGTTCGTGTAACGGACGGTTCCAGTGTACCAGGTAAGGAAAATTAAATTTAGGAATTATTTTAAGAAAAATGGAAGGGTTTACAAAATGAAGTACACAAAAATTTTAAATTAAAGTCAGGCTTTAATTCAATTAAACTACGTATTTCAAAAGCTGAATTTCTGTTTCTTAAATGTCTTATACTAATTAGGGTTATCCTAATTTGAAAGCTCCAAATAACAGCTATTTTATTACACTTATTCACAGCAACTCATCCATATGCATACCAGAAGAAAGCGTGTGTGACCACATAAACGATTGCCCATACGGGGAGGACGAAAAGCATTGCAGCAGCCTGGATCCAACGCCAATTAATGAGTAATCCAATTGCTTTTTCATTATACTTATTACAACGGGTCACATGTTTGTTCCCACCCCCTTATTGATCCGCATTCATTTCAGTTCCGGATATGCGACCGTCATTCAAAAATCGTATGGATTGTGGCACACAAAATGTTACCCCAAGTCATCGGAAGTTCCGTCACGTGATAACGCAATTGATATTTGTAAGCAGGTCGGCTTTAAGAATGTGACTATTGCAGATGCCCGCATTGTCAAAGGTATGTCGCGCGTCTGTAGTATACACGCAATTGTTTGTCGTCGTAAGAGTGCAGAGAGAGACATAAAGTTTTATTTGATTAATTCCCCCTCACATTGTGTGTTTCGCATTCGCCTAGATGACGAATTATTTATGAAGGACTCCGGACATTCGTATGCTGTGCCAACAAAGACAGTCTTGGTGAATCAATTTGCAGCCGTTCGTGTTAATGAGGAGGCGACATTTCAAATGAAACCGAGTCGACCTATTGCACAGATTGCCCATTGGGATGGTGATGATCATAGTGCGTGTTACCGCATGGAATTACTTTGTCATTGATTTATGTTTTTTTTTGTTATTATGTTTGGGACTCATTTTTTTAGTGTTTAATTATTTTTTATACTTTTGATACCACAATTATATTTTATTAATAATTTTATTGAACAATAAAAAATACTTTTTTATTACCAATTTAAAATAATTCGGGCAAGAAAGTTTTTTTTTCATACACTTTAAAAGGATTTCAATTAAATAATAATTCTTTTATAAATAAATCTTTAAAGTTAATTTAAAATTATGAATTATTTAGTAAAGTAACTTTCCCAATCAAAAGTATTTTCAGTCATTCAAATTTTATTCACGATTTTAAATCATTTATCAACATTCCTCATATTTTTTTTATGTAAGGTATTGAAAAAAACTGCAATTTTTGTAATGGAAATAATTTTTTTGAAGGAAATTAAAATTTTAAAGCAATCACTCACTTAATTTTTGACATTTTCCCAATCCCAACTTCCCCTCTGCTGCTTTATTGCATTAATTTTTAGACTATGCGCGTCTTAAATTAAAGCTTTACGTACACGCTTTTACTTTTACTTCTTAAATCAAAAACGCCTTTACTCTAAATAGCTTTACATAATCAGAAAATGAATAAAATTACATTTCATCTAGCACAGGAAAATTACGATAAGAATTTCCTGAAGTATGAATTTATAAAATTCACTACAAAAACGATAAAAAAATATTCCGCCAACACATTTGAAATTAAAAATTAAATTATGGCCCTCAATTATCATAAAATTTCTTCTTATAAAGCAAAAATTCACAATTTAAGTCCCACATGTAATAACAATTATGGGCCACCTGTTATCCCAAAGTGATGGATGACTTCAAAAATTTTCCACCTTATGTACAAAGTAAGTGAACGAGCGCTGTCGTCGATATTTTAAAGAAAATTTGATGTCTAAATCCTTTTTTTTTTTGTAAAGTCATTGAGTATTTTGAGAATATTGTTTAAATTATTTACCAAAATGTCAATAACAATAGAAAATATAGGGACAAAAAAAAAATTCCAGTAAAATTAAGGGGAAATATCTTGAAAGGAATTATTTTTTTAAAATTATATTTAACAAAAAACAGTCCTGAAATAGTTAAGTAAGCAACATATTTGATATATTAGCAATAATTACGAATGCATAATTAAGTTAATTACCATAAAAAACAGAAATAAATAATTTTAAACATAAATACATACAAACAAACACTATTGTGCTACAAAAGCTTCATCAAATATTTTAAATGTATAGACTACAGAGGGATGATAAAGCGTGATAGGAAATCCAAGAGATGCTGAAAACAAAATTGAAGCTTTTCTCTCATCATACTTTTAACACATGGACACGCAACCGTACTTGTAATATGCACAAGGCAAAACAGTAAGAGGACGCCAAGTCCTTTTTCATATTCTATACATATTGTACTTCCATCATAAACTAAATTGTAGAGTAAGTTTCCCCTTTTTTTTCTGTTATGGAGAAACACAAAAATGTTGTGTGATATTTTCTCAATTTAATTTTACTCTGCAGCAGCAGCAGCAGCATCATCAGCATCAGCACTGTAGCTCTCCTACATAAAGGGAATTGAGGACTCTGAAATTGGGCAGGCATTTAGTTTCGTCTCAGTCCTACAACACGTCAGAATGTCTTCCGCGCTGTTTCAAGCTCAAATTGAAAGGGGAACACTATGTGAAAGCACATAGATGTAATTCAGTGAAAAGAAAATCATCAAAAAAATTGTTTATGTGGTGAAATTTTGATGAAAAAAATGGAAATTAGTTTTAATTGTGGGTTTATAATTTATCAGTGTTGTGCATTTTGAGAAACGGAATTAAATTGTTTGAATAATCATTGTGATTAATTTAAAAAATAAACATTTATTGAAACAATTTTAGTGCATCAAAAAAAAAGAAAACAAGCTTTCATTTAAAAAAAATGATTTGAGCACTAGTTTTTGCAGCAAGGTTAAAGTTGTTTTAAAAAATCGATCGAATTGACTTCGTATTATGAAGATAAAGTTATGTGCTCTCCATAACAGTAGTGGCAGTACATAAATTGTGTGCAAATGCTATTTAGGAAAAATGCAATGTCCTTTTGCAGAAAAAATCGACACCACAAGCATAAAATGTAGCAAATTTTTGAAACACCTAAACTGTAAGTAACATATAATGGATAATTTATTCAAATGTCTCTGCATTTTGTTGAAATTAGAGTAGATACACGGTGTGCAATAAAAATTGACTAAAAAATAAATAAATACACACGATTATGCACAGTAAAAAAACGCATCCGTTAGATCTTATTGTGGAAATCTTAACAAAAGCATAATATAATATCAGCGCCAGCCAAACCCCACATTATTCCTGTATCCACATACAAACGTACAAAAAGCGCTTACATGTTTGAATTCGTTTGAGGCAATGCGTCTCCATATTTGTACCACTACACCACCTACATAATATAAATACAGAGCAAACTGAACGCTGCTGCTGCCGCTCCAAGTTAAACCACCCCCTTTCCATCCACACACAACACAGCTTTTTCATTATTGATACAGCTCAAAATGAAGAGAATATACAATATATAACTTCAATGGAGCTTTTGTTGTGTGGAGTGCTTGCCTTGCTCCTTAAATACCATCCCCATCTGCACATAATATACAACGATTATGTACGCGGTGTACCACAAAACACAATGTGTCACATTTTAGAACATTTTGCATCCATTAAATATGTGCTTGCATAATACTTGCGAGGGAACAGCAACAAAAAAAAAAAAAATTCACGGTAATTAGACACGTTTTACTATCAAACTTAAATCACAGAAAGCTTTGCGGGTAATGTACAGCTACAGCATAAATTTAAGTATTACACTGAGACGCATCTGGGAGTGTACATATAAGGATCATGATGAAATTTTTGACTATATATTTGCCGCCTGTATAATAATGTGTAGAATATAACATGCAGCAGCTTCAAACAGTGAGAGAGAGGCATCCGACCGTTTCTTTCGAGTATGCGTACATAAATCTCCTCTAGATCTACACAATCTTCGTTTGGCGTACTACATCTCATGCTTTTGAGGGTTGGCAGGCGGCAACAACAACATCGCACCAAATACACAGCAACATGAAAAAAAAGGCAGCAGTCTCCAACGAGAAGTGGATGAACTCGACTATAGAATTTTAACGAAAAGCATATGAGCTTAAAATGAAAAAGTTTCAATAGTGTGTGCTTGTTATATATTATGGTTTAAGGTGATTTGGATGTAAGACGTTGCAGTTTTTTTCAAACTAAACGAGTATCGGTACTTGGTGTTTTTATGTGTGTCAATTGTGTTGCGATAGCTTTACTATAAAAGTGGCGCTTCACACTTCATAACTTTAATCAGTTATACAATACAAAAAGCCCGCATTTCTTAAAGAAATACGATTCGACTTAATACACATCACGAACATAATAAAAAAAATAAAAAAAGGAGAATAATTTCACCAAATCGAACACATTGTTTATTTTAATGGAAATGCGCTCTGTTTTTATGTGACGTCTATATTGCCTCGTATAGTTTATGTGATGTATGTGACGAGCTTGTGTGTGATGTGATGGGTGGATGAGTGATGAGTTTTCATTATCGTTCATATTATACGAACCTCACTTGAGTAATTTATGTATGTGAATCACAACACATCCACATTTTATAAGAGAATATGTTAAAGACATCATGTTAGATAAATTTTTGTACAAAAGTAAACATTTCGTACGAAGAAATGACATTATCTTTCCACATTTACGTAAAAGTCCTTTGCCCACCCTAAATAAACTAAGCACGTGAATAGTGCGCGCTATTTTCTGTGGTGAATCGATAATGGAGTTCTTTTTCGTTTTGTTTTTTGTTAATGACTCAAGTTAAAAGCATTGCTCAATTGAATGGTGGGTTGGGCTTTTGCATTAACCAAACAAAAAGGGATGTGAAAATGTTCTTAAATGTAAGAAAATGTTTTAAGTAAAAGGAAGGCGCTTCAGTTTTTTGTTTTGGAAAATGGAAATAAAAATAATAATCGGTACGATAATTCATCGTAATTTTAAGTTAAGTAATAAGTGTACAATTTAATAAGACTTAAGTCAAAAGGACAATTTTAATATTTTACTTAAAAAACCTTTAAAGCTTATTGAATATTTAAAGCTTAAATGTCACAAGAATTAATTATTTAATTTATTTTAATCGAGAATTCACAAATTTATCAAATTTTTGATAACGAAACATAGTTTTATTAACGACAAGGGTTTTTTTTACTTTTAAGAACGTTTTTTATTGTAATTAAAAAGATAAATATTTAGAACATGATTTACAAATTAATTTCCCAATTCGTTAACTATAATTTAAATATAAAAAAAAGCACAAAAAGTCCTTCTTTTCATTCAAAATAATTTCTATAATTTAAAAAAAGGACTAAACGTATTTATGACAACAAGGAAACCTTTTTTAAAAGTGCATATTTTAGTCACATTTTTAACAAGATAACATCAGATTCTCTCATTGCAGAAATGCAACAATTTAAAATTAAATGATGTCACTAAACATAATATAAAGTACAGATCCCATTATTTGTGGTCGCTCAGACGCATCTGAAGGACAAAATACACTCGTTTGTGTGCTCGTAATTGGTGCATTACCATTAACGAACGTAAATAATATTTTATACAATAAAAATAATAATGATGCATATCCTTTCCACTGATTATTGATTTTCATACATTATACATACAATAATCATAATAATAATAACGCTAAAAAGGATCCATAACTTCTATGGATACGAAAAATGTGTGAGCGAGTACATTTGTCAATTTGAATAGACACGTTATAAAAATTGATCGCTTGGTGTCAATTCAAATTAATGTTATGGTGATATTATTCATCAATTTATGACACTTGTGTAACTTCGTTTTTTTTCTATTTTTGTACACACGCCTTACAAGAAGTCAAGATTAATTATTTCTTAACGTCGTTTTATAAATAAAAAACGAGACAAATAAAGCCCAACTTTTGTATTATAAATTGCACTTGTAAAACAGTTAAAGCGCAATTTGTTTAATTTTTTTTAATTTGTCTGATTCACATTTAAGCACTGCAAATTGCAATTATTGGTGGATGGGGATGCGATGTCCCTTAGGTGCAATTTTTGCACTGCTTTGAATTTTAGGTGTAACCATTTTGGGGACAAATGTTTACATTTCTCTGTACGTATATAAATGATGTTGAATAAAAAGGAGTACGTATTCGTTTTGAGCTACTTTATTTAAGTTGGCAAATCACTGGGGGCGAGGGTGACAAAATAAAACGCCTTTTTTGCACTATCGGATTGCCAGACTTTATTTATTGTGATTAGGTTGAAGCAGAGACAAGTAATCTGTCCTTTACTTGTCTCTGGTAAAAGGTACACCCTTTGCTACTTCAACGGTTTGTTTAGAAATATGAGAATGTTTTTTTTTTTATCCCGATTCATCCTTTTATTGAAAAATGTTGTCTGCGTTTTTCTTACTAAAAATAACATACTCTTATGGGAAGAGTTTTAAAAATGGGTTCACATTTTAAAAGTCATAGTTTGTTTCGATTAAATCTTAATATAAAGCGTTGTAGTTCAAATGCATGTTAGACATAGTATTTCAATCTTTAATATGAATTTGCAAATTCAGTATAGATTCAAATTAAATAACACAAGAATTTTGAATTGTTAAAAAAGGAATAAAAATTAGTAAAATAGAAAAACAAAAATAATCCTTGTAGATTGATTATGTAAATTGTTGTTACATTTGAGCAGGTATCAAAATATGTAACAACAATTTGCTAAAATAAATATATATTTAAAATCCATTTCACCATGGCTGTATCGTTTTGAGTAGAATATGATTGCATTAAAAGTTAAACATCGTGCATCATTAAAAGTTTTTGCAAAAAATGTGGTAAAGCATTTAAAAATGATGCAACTTAATAAATTCATGTAATTAGCGTGGAAACCATATTTGCAATAATAACTCGAGCAAAAAGTGAGCTGAAACAGCAACTACAACAAGTAAATACAGATTCATGTAATGCTGTTTGTTTGAATAGTACAAATATAAACTTTATAAATTAACTAAAGTAAAAAAAAAATGGTTTACGTTTTTACCAAATTTAAAAATTAAAGAATAACGCGAATATCTGGAGAACGTTCAATTAAATATTCATTAGTTATGCAATGGAAATGGAAAAAGGAAATAATTCTTTTACAAAAATAAATTTACTTGCTTTTAAAATTTGGAATTCCATTTGCAGTTGAAATGCATCAGGATCAACATAACTGCATAATAAAGAGCAAATATGTGCATCAAAATTTAAGAAATGCAGTGAGACATATATTATATTAATAAACCAACATGCAATTTAATATAGTTAATAGAATGTTATGATTGCATTATGCATTCCATGTGGAGTGCAGCGATGAATGGTATTTATAATAGCATTGTGGAATTTATCACGTTAATTCGCATTTAAAATAAACATATTTTTGGTACATGAAATTTAATTACATTTTGTTGAAAAAGGGAATAATCAATTATGTGTTCAAATTTTTGTACAAGCTGTCCAAAAACTTTTGCATTGAAATATCCTGAATGTGTCACAATTTGTCGTTTTACATTATAACACAAAAGGCTTCCAATTTCGATTCTTTTATGTTGCTCTTTCTTTTGAATATTTATAACTTGTATTTTGCTCCAATACTCTTGAGGAATGAAAAGGATCAGCTTCAATAGACATCCATGTCATCCACACTTTGATATAACTATTAACTTTAAAATGTAAATTCCTTCGTTCATGCAAGAGTTATTCAAAAGTCTTAACACCCTGAATTAAATAAAAATTAATTCAGGTGCGGTAAAATCGTTGTAAACTAATCCCCAGCTTAATTTTCTATACATATTCGCCTTTGATATTCAAAAGATTTGGGAAAAAAAAGGTTCTTTGAATTTTTACCATCCCCTACACGGGGGTAGGTTCATAAAGATATAACTGAAAACATATGAAAACAGACGTGCTATGTGTGTGTGCGCTCGTGCGATAAATGAACGGTTGATATGAGGGGTGTAACACCCATACATGCTAAAGCTCAGCAAATATGATGTGGTTTAAAAAGGAATTCTTAAAGTGGAGCAAATGTGGTGATTGAAAAAGCTTTTTAAAATTATTGTGATCATCCATTTTCATGGAAACATATTTTTCTGCAAATAAGTGTGTTGGAAGGTTGGAGTGGTAATTTTTTTGGGGTTTTATCAATGTAAATAAAGAGGACACTTAATGTCCTTTTTAAAACTGTTGAAATACAATTAAGTTGTTAAGAAACAATATTTAAAAATTTACTTCTAAGTAAGATTCCATTAAATATTGTTAACTTTAATAATTCGCCTAAATTTATGCAATATTTCTGTGAATTATTTAAAAAACTCAGTTAAAGCAAAACTATAGTAAGGCGTTTCTTAAATATTCCAACGATTCTATTTATAACGTTGACCTTTACACCTTGACATTTAAATTTTTCGTGTGATTTTACATTCAAAATGAATTTAACATCAATTTAAGTCTCGTTAAAATTTTGAAAAAGCAACATACTTAAATTTAAATACAAAAAAAGTCAATATTTCAAATTGGTTTTAAGGAGCATCTTGTGCAAATAAACACATTATATTACAGGAATGACTTTATATCTTGTTTGGGTAATTGAAATACGAGCGTACGTGCCCTTCTCCATAGGGTAGTTCGTTTCCCATCTAGTATATAAATGCATGTTCCTACTAACTTGTACCTACATCTACATGAATGTCGAGTTTTCTTCAATGAAAGAATGATTACATTTTGCTACATTGAAATGGATATCTGTACAGCAATCTCGCAACAAATTTTATAACAATACAAAATTGGAAGGCACAAGAAAATCTGTTGCATATTACATGTACTTTGTCAAAGAAAGATCTGCCGGCCAAATATTATTTCTTGTTGTATAATATACTTTTAATTAATTGCTAAAATTGTACAATATTAAGTATATTTATGTGCTTTATATGAAATGGGCTGTTACCGCCACCCCCACCCCCACCCTTATCATACTTAATTTTGAGCAAAATTTATGTTTAATAAAGTCTCCATTTATGTAGACAATAAAGCATTTTAAATTTTGAGACGCACATAAAAGACAAATATTTGGTGTCTTTATAATAAAATATTTATCATCTTTTCACTTTATGTTCCTTGTAAATGCTTAAGTACTTGTTGTGTATAATTCTTGAGCATCAGTATTATTTAAAAGTCTTGCCGCAGTCCGTACTCAATTTTTAACTGTCTCATAATTGAATATCTACCGCCTACACAGCTGCAGCTTATAACTGGTGGACACAATAAGTTAAGAAAGTGTATACCCATTGTTTATACAACAGCATCCTTATGCCTTATGTTTGGGTGAGTTTGTTTAAACTTTTTGAGCGTTTTCCTGCTAAATGGTAATACGATTTAAGTTTGAAATATAATATGCATGCGGTGCCGGGGGAAGGGATGATTGCGTGATGTTTGGGACCCACCTTCCACACACCATTGCATAAAAGCGTATTATTCTATTATTCGTCGTATTTTTTTGTGCACGCCCTAAACACATTGGAATTGGAGATGAATAATGGATGGGTTTTCGGATATACTACAATATATTATGCGGGGAGTTGTTTAATGTTTATGTATGTAAATAATTGTTGGTTAAACTCTCAATCGGGTGCTGTACGGCATTTTGTAATTACGGAGCGTTACACAATTACATTATATTGATACAGAAAAGCGTAATGTGTTTTCCGCATACACAATATAATATTGTTATTGTGTACGTTCGTGTACAGTGAAATGGAAATAGCAATGACACGTTTATAAAAGTACCACGTGAATCGATTTATTTTTGCATGATTTATCTTATTGAGCGTTTTTTTTCTTTCTGTAACTTGGTACCAATATGTTTAGTTTTATTTTTAGAACCCATTCATGTGTAATGTTTTATAAAGTTATTTCTATTTTGCAATTTGAAAAGAAATGCATTTGAAAAGTTTGCGTGTTCTTTCATAACATAATGAATAGAAGGAGAAATAGTTTGATTCAATATAAAGATTCGCAATTTCAATTCAATAAATCTTGTTAACTTATTTTCAATGTACAGAATCTAAAAATGAGTTTAATAATAAATGAATCACTTAAATTTAGCAGTTATGTAATTATTTCATTTATAAAATCTCAAAACTAATTTAATATTTTGATTAAAAACTTTGATTGAACTTTTAATTTCAAGTGGCAACAAATATTTACAACGTTTCATCAATTAATTATTTAAAAAGGACTTGGAATTAATACAAGAATAAAATCCACCCAACATAATCCTGTCACATCCCTGCTCACAAATTAATTAATTAATTAAACGTTTTGTAATTAAAAATTGAAGTAGGTAGGTTCCTAATTGAAGGTATAATATTTAGTTACATTCCAATTTAAACAAAACAATTACTTTTAATTGCATTGTCAACGTTAAAAGTTCTTCATGTATTTGCTTTCTGTAGCAATAACACAACTTAAATATAAACATCTCAAATAAATTCGGTTCTTTTAGTGCCTTCCACATTTTCCATTTACATCGCATTTGGAAGCCTCACAAAAATGTTTCATGTAGAATTCTGAGTCAAGTGATACTTCTTTTTGTTAACAATAAACTTCCGATAAGACTGATATATGTAAGATGCCTGTTTTTAAAAACCCCTGAGACCAATGAAAAAGATTTCTGCACGAAAAATGACAGAGCGATCGTATATGAGTACGAGTGCTTTCTCCGGAGTTGTGTTTCTCTGCAGGGACGATTGTCGAGCAGGGGTTTGCGAATTGTATGCGATGTAAATGTTGTTGAAAGAGGGTCGGGGTTCTAGGTTAATGTATTCTTGTCAAGGTCAATATTGGAGAGTGTAATAGACGAAATAATAATAATAATGTTGTGGGGAGATTTGAGAATATTGTATTTCTTATGGTGAAAAGTTTGTTTCAATTTGTTAGACTTTTATAATTATTTACTTTACATTGTTTTTAAAATTTTCAAGGTCACGTTGTAGCATTTGTGACTTAAAAAAAATTAATAACTTAATAAATTTAAATAAAGCTCATCATTTTGTTGTTTTTAAAAGTAGGTTTGGAAATTTCAAGGACTCAAAATTAAAAATTCAAGGTCAAATTTATAATTTTTCTTCCATTTTTTATAAAGTATAATATATTGTATAATCTGAATATTAAACTCTTTACAGAACAGTGTATTAAAACATTAAATGTCTTAATCCTGTTAAGTCACAAACTCATTTTCCTTTGACAAATATACATTCCTTTGCGACTTTGATTCTCACATCTCCACCACCATCGATTTATTTTGCCATTTAATTCAAGAAAGAGCATACAAGCTCTGCGGCAGCTATAATTAATGTATATTGCTTGAAGCTTTACCTTTGCATAAATACGTAGTAGGTTAAATCAACATGACACAACCCAAAACCAGTGACTCGTCTACATTTAACAAGCAAATACACTCAAGCACGAAGCACCTATGTTGGCTACATATTTGCATGGAGAATTAACTCATCGAATCGTTTCAATTGCGAAGATTCACACTTTTTTTTTTTGTTAATGGAAGGTGTTGTTGAACAAGACTTTCAGTTGAATTGAATATGGTCAATGTCAGAGCCGAATACACATAACAAATAATTAAGAAACTGTCGAGTAATTGGAACAATTTTTGTTTAATGTTTTGACCTGATCCATTTATTCGCTTTTATGCTTTTATGCAAAATAAATGAAAAATGTTGGGCATGGAATTTGGGTAACGTATACATAACACTCATCATTTTACGTAAACTCATTAAATAAACAAATTTTTGCATACGTAATGAATCGAGGCAGGTCAAGAAATGATATGTGAAAATTGTTAATAATTCATGCGAGTTTGTAAACGTCGGTGTGTTGGCTTTTCCGTTGGCATATTTTACCAATTCCAATTGAAATATTCATAATTTCTGGATTTATTGAGTTATTTGATGTGTCTTTAACTTCTACAAGAAAATTCTTAAAGTTTCTTGACATGTTTTAAGTGAATTAAACCTTTTCTTTTTTTGCAGAAAATAATATTGATTTGCACCTAAGAAATCCTTCCTGCAAGGATTTTTAAATCCATCGTTGACTTGACAATTGAAAGCAGACATGCAGTGAAACAAAGCCAACTAAATGAGGGTTCTTAGACACAGGAATCCTTTTCAGAAAGCAGATGGCCAATAGGAATCGCAAGAAAAATAAACAAAAGGTAAAAACTATTTAAATCAAATTAAATTTTAACATTATAAATAACATTAAGGTGCGTTTCAATAAAATTCTCCAAAAAACTAGTCGAACGAACGGTCCCAATCGGCAGCACCCGACGGATTGGGAGAGGATCCAGCTTACACTGAAGATGTGCGTCATCTAGCTATACCAATGCGACGTAACAGTGGTCCCGACTCCCAGCGTGGCCGTTCGTGCTACTCAATAAGTCCACGCAGACAGAGAGCCGAGCTTAGTAGCAGCCCCAACAATTCCGAAACCGAGAAGCGGCCAGAAAGTAAGCACCGTCGAAAAAAGAGCACATCCCGAACCTCAACGGATGATTACTCCAAGAGCAGCGATGGCGGAGTGTTCAGTCGCAGCAGCCGTTCGGGACGATTTATTGAAAAGGATGACTCCAGCTCCAGTGATGATATGTACGGTGTGTATGGGAAGCGCGGTCAAAGTTTGGACAGATGTTATGGTAAGCAGAGCTACAAGAAAAATTTGTGCTTTCCGCGTGAAACGAAAGAACAAATTGCACGCGACATCAGGGAGTGGAAACAACCAACAACGGGTTCGCTAAAAGTGCGGGATGATGAGTCGTTTTACACTCAAAGTCAAGGTGATTTGCAGCGAGTGGTTTCGCGGTCCTCGACGCAGCCGAAATATGCGAAAGTGCAAAAACACGCAAAAGATAATGTGGATTCAAAAATCGATGAATTCTACTCAACAAGTGCAGACGCCAAAAGCTTTGAAAAGGAGTCGAGCAAATTTCAAATTGGTAAGCGTTTTCTCAAGGGGGAAATTGGCATAAAGAGCTTTAATTATTATTTGCTGAAAGAAGGCCTCAAGTCGTCAAAGAAACATTTTGGCAAGCAAAATAATCACTCCCCCGAACATGTAGCTGTCGAGGAATTAATCTCACCCTCCAAGAGCGAGGAAAACATATACGAGGAAATTTATTTTATTGACAAAATAACACCACACAAAGAGAGTGTCGAGTACTTAGACTGTGAGTTATGTGTGCAAAAAAGCACATCATCAAATTGCGAGTATGAGCATCCTGCAGATTCAATTACCGGTAATCAAATTGGTAGAAAGCATACGACACCTACTAATACACTTATCACCACCACCAACAAGCCAAGATCCGACTTAAAATTAAACACGTCATCTTGTGCGCAACCAGGCTCGGCTGCCAGTAATTTTGCTCACATTGGAACAACAAACGTTCTGCAATACCAATCGTATAATCCCAATAATCCGGGAGTGTTTAAAACCGAAACCACGCCTGTGGCATTCATCAGTGATTACAATCCTTTACTTCACTTGCAAGAGCAACATAAGAAGCAGCAGCAGCAGCAGCAACAACAGCAACAACAACAACAACACCAGCATCAACATCAATTAATTAACGATCAGCTGGTGTACAAGAAAATAGACGTAAAGCGCAATAAGTCATCCTCGTCAAGCGACTCAGTGCACAACAAATATGCCCGACATGGTGCAATAGATTTTTATGAGTGCCCCTCTAACTATCCGTGTCCACAGCAAAGTTCAAGGATTTACAAAACAGACTCAAAGGCCTCCATACTGAGTGAGAACTCGGTGCGTTCAGAGAATTCAGCACATCGCTACCACAGACAGGGTGAGATGAGTGACTCCAGTATGGGGGATTCGCTGTTCTCCTATTCGGCGCCGCGACGCTATTTTGGCAGCTCGGAAAGTTGTCGCTTCGGCTACGAGTGCAGACGCTGCAGTTTTGACGCAGAGAAATGCAGCTTTTCAGATAATTGCCGATACGAGTGTCGTAATTGTGACTGCTCGTCGAGTTATTTCTCATCGGATTTTGATGAGACTAATTTTAGCAGGAAGAGCAGCGCTCGCATTTCTGGCAGCAGCCAAATGTCATGTTATGATGACAGTGTAGATTCGAAAACATCACGCTACGCTAAGGATTTCATTAAGCACATGACAAATGTGCGAAAGAATGCATTTTATCAGACACTACCGGTGGGTGGTTATCGCCCAACCAGCGTCAATAACTCACACAATTTGAATGCCAATCAACGTCAACCAATGGCTGTGGATGCTAGAACCCTTCTGGCACCAGACAGAGAATTGAGACCCGTGCTAAATGAAAATGTTGAAACAAAGTCCCAAAAGGGACGGGCAAAAATCGAGAAAAGCTCAAAGGTTGCGGGGGCGAATATGGCTAGAGTCGAATTAAATGAGGGTGATCCAATCAGACACAAAGACTATTTGACTGTAGACGAAATAGCAATTGCACGTGATGCTATAAATAGTCTTAACGAACGGAACCAGCAATTCACAAATTTGCCCACCAATAAATACGTCCTGCCGGAGAGCAGCGGCGATGGTAGTGGCGGTGCCGGCAGCATCATCAGCAGCACCAAAAACAGTAAAAAGACGACCGTAAAAGCACACGCTGATAATGTAATCAAAGTCGAAATGAGTGGCAGCACCAACTGTGACACCATGGATAAAGAGCTGAATGGTCGCAAAAATAAAACTAGCGCAACCGGTGCTGTTCCCAAAGCTTCGACAAATCCAAATGCCAATAAAAAATCGACAGAATTGTTAAAGCTGCAGAAACACCATGAGAAGGGGGCGACAGTGGTGGCGTCAGGAGTGACAAAGCCTAATGTGGTGCTTCCTTGTGACAATGAAGGGGGACGAGGCAAAATCATCAAACCGGATGAGACGATGGTGAATAAAAATGCGGCCGATTTAAAGGATTCAACAATATCACCGCGAAAGAGTAATTTGAAGTTGAAAGTTAAAGCGACTTCAAAAACTTCGAAGGTGGAGTTATTGTCGGAGGATGATGATGAAGATAATGATGATGTGTTTGTTGATGCTAAAACGACACAACATCGACCACCCACACCAGATCCAAAACAGTATCGTGATCAATTGTTGGTAAGTTAATTTGTTTTAATTTTGAATCCTTTTTTTTCGACTTAAAATAAATTGTTTTAATTTAAAAAACATTCATTTAACTTAAAAAAAAATTCTTCTTTAACCCTAAAGGAAATAAAACAAACTATAAAGCGCCAAATAACAACAACAGCAACAAAATCAGGGGTAGCTTCAGACAACGTTGAGAGTGAGCAAACAAAACAGTCAGCACTTCGATTACCCCTGCAACCGTTGATGAAAGAGGACCACACTCCTAACACACAGTTATTGCCTACACCAGCAAGTAAAAAGGATACTACAACAACAACCACTACTGACAACGATGGCGGAAATGAGTTTGCGCGTGCTAACCCAATTTCAGTGACAACAGACGAGCAGCAGAATGCTCAACAACAACACCAATCATCGAAGCTTTTAAGCATCAATTTCGGAGAGCAAAAGCTTAAGGCCGCTCACCCATTGAAACAGCAACAGCAATCAACGAAACCCGAACCACCACCATCGCCACCACCACCACCACAGCAACAACAGCAGCAGCAGCAGCAGCAGCGGCAAAAGCCGCATGAACAACGCTTTGGCATTGAAACGAATGCGAAAGGAAGAGAAGCCAATAATGCAGACTCCAGCAAAGATCTCAGTTGCGGTTCAGAGGCGGCAGGTGATACTTCAAACAGGTACGCGACGCGATACATTTGTTATTTACACAAATAAGTTTAATTTTACATTATTGTTTTGAAATTGCAATATGCAATTTGAGTAACAGCGACTAATCGATTGGATTTTAAAATTATTATTTAAGCTTAAAATTGCAAAAGCTCATTTTCATGTTATTATTGTGCCTTGTTTTGTTGTATTATTGTGTGTGATTGTTGCGCGCCGTTTTGACAAGAATTTCGGTGCTTCCCCCCCTCGAAGGAATAATATTTGTGTAATTGGTGAATGCAATTTAATGCAATTTAATTTGCAAACAAAAAAAGCAGAGTGATTAAAAACATGAGCAGCTAAAGCACACAAATAATTGATTGTTCGATGGTTCAATAAAATAAATTTTCGCGTGGCAAAATATTGACGTGTGAATGTTTGTGTGAAAATGTGAAAATGGTGATACGTGCTTTAACTGCTTGGTGAAAATTGCGGCAATTCAAATTGATTGTACGACGCGCTTTCTGCAATTGTGTATATATGACAACTAAAAGCTGCGTTCTGTGTGTGTGTGTGTGTGTGTGTGTGTGTGCGTGAGTGTGCTTTAAGCGCGAGGGGGCAACAAAATAACATAAAAAAAGTACGACAAACTTTTAAGCTTCTCAAATTTGATATAATATAAAATAAAACGCAAAAAAAAAAAAACTCAGCTCATCCAGCATTGTAAAAAGGCTGAACCATATAGCCCTCACATTTGAGTGAATTTTGTTCGGAATACTTTTACTGTTGGGGAGTTTGTGCAGGTAAATTTTTTTCCATCACAGTTTGCTGAAGTACGTACTTATGAACATGCGTGCAAAAAAAAAAATGTTTGGATATGAAAAAAGGAAAAAGGAAGTAACACACAAGTTTTTGGTTTTTATTTTTGGGAACAAATATTTTGCCATTTCAATCTGAATGTCTTAACAGCTCTATATGTACTAGTATGTATGATTTCTTGAGAATGACAAATTGATTTAAGGCGCACGACTCGATTCGTGTGTTGTAACAAAAACTAACTTTAACTACACACTGTTTTATATAACAAGAAGTGTGTACATAAAATATGTATATGGACAACAAGTTAAAGCTCCCACATCAATTCCAAGTTTGAGGATTGAGCGACCTTTCTTTCGTTTTCTTTCTTAAAGATCTTTGTTTGGTTAATCAAGTTGAATATGGGCGAATTCCGTGTGTGTCGCGACTCAGTGTAACGCCATGACCAATACAGTGAGTGTGGGTTGACTTGATTTTTTTGTCATTCTTCCTCTTCTTCGTCTTCTTCTTCTTTTTCTTACTATTAACATTATTATTTCTTTTAAATTTAGCAAATGAGGCACGCATACATTTAAAACAACGACGCGACGCATAAAAACAAATATACATTGTGGTGCTGTCGTATTATTATTTTTTTGGGGAGGTGGCCACAATTTTCGTACGCGACTGCCAAATTATATCACAATTCATTAATGTGTCACTTATGGTCTCCTACATGCTAATAAATGATTCAATCTGTGTGTTGTGCGTGTGCACAACATTTATTCCACATTATGCATTACATCACGCATGCAAAAGCATAACCATATGCTTCAGAAAGTACAAGATAAAGTAACTGGTTGTGTTATGAAAGCATTTTGTATTTAATTTTATATGGTGTAAACGAACTGTATAGAATTTGCTCGTTCCTTTCATAACAATTTGCTTTGGTTTTATATTTTTGGTCTGCATGAGCTATTGTATGATGATAATTAAAAACTTTATAGTCTATAGATCTACATAATATAGCACATAGTATCTTAATTGTTTATTCTCTTTCATCCTCTTTATTATTTATGTGTACATTTATGCTCGTATAGTTAGGAGACACAGCTACATGTAAATATTATGATAATGCTTTTGAACTTTTCTCCTCCTAAATATACAGGGTTGATCTTTGGCCAAAAGCTACACATTTTATGTCTAGACAAATAGCCCAATGGCGATTATATATACTGTGTAACTTTTCTGCAATTGCAAAGACTTCGCAATAAGCTGGGAATAAAAGCCTTGCGGTTTCCGTTTTTGCATACACAACAATAAAACTGCTACGATCTCGTCTCTTTGTAGTTAATCAAAAGATTTTATTGTCTCTTTCATGAAAGCTCATCCCAAAGAATTGTCATATTGAACGTGTATCATGTGCAATACAGTAGCTTTAACCATCATGACATACTATATCGTGTAACATGTTTCCTTTATAAATTAAATTTGTGGACATTTGATATTTGCAATGTTCTTTTATTTATAAAAATGCTTACGTCATAAAATTGAGATGAGTGCGAGTAATAAAAATCTCCTTCCGGCATGACACAAAGTGTGTATCATAAATGTGAAACGTTCCAACTACCATTCCCACTCATAATAATTAAATATCAATAGTTTAAGGCGGTTTTCATGAATTTTTTTTTAATTTTATTTTATTTATTGCAATTATTGTCATAATATTATGAGTTGATCTAACTCAAATATTTTGTATTCAGAAATTCCCTACGGAATGTTCATGAACTGAATCGACAACCACAAACTTTACAAATTACACCCAATACGGTGATGTTAAATGGGGATTTGTTTTAAAACTTTGACATGGTGTTTGCAACAATACTTTTTACTCAATGGTAATTATCATCGCAATACTTTTTGTTTGTTAAATATTTCAATTTGATGGGCTTTTAGTGTTGCAATTAATTTTGCATTGTAAAAATATTATTTAAAATAGAGTGTTATGGTAATTAAAGGACGTAATTTACATTAATGTTGGCTTAATTTTTTTAAAGTCAGTCAAAAAATACTGGGTGGCTTTCAAAAAAATATTATGACATTAATTTAATCAGTTGTCATTGCTTAATTTCATTAAATTGGGACACATTCTCGATGGGATATTTAGTAAATAATTTTAAAGTGAAACTTTAACTTCTTTACTAGATAAATTAATGTATAAATCATATTCCACAGTTTAATTGAGCAATTATACAAAAGTCATTTGTGTGTTAATTTTGTTTGAAAAATTAAAGACGCCAGCACACTTGGCTTCAAATTTTACTTAACAAAAGAGATTTTCAGTTACTTACAATGAAAAAATTTCTTTCTAGTTAATCTAGTTTGGATCTTGAACTTGTTTGCTTAATAAGCAATTCCATCGAGAATGTCTTCCTTAATTTAAATTAAAACTAGCCTTTAAAAGAATTGACAATATTAAAATATAATAACTTAAGACATTTTTGAATTAATAGTTAAATTAAATCAATAAATACATTTTATTTTTGACAATTAAAGTTAAGTCAAAAATATCGCGTTACTAAAAATTTACATTAATTATTTAATACTTTACGTAAAAACAAAACCACCCTGTATTCAATAGCCTGCAGTTGATACAGCTAACATAAATGTTCATTGAAATTGTTAAAAGTTAAAACTTGTATAACATAGACAATCCATTAGCTTTGTATTTACATACAATAATGTACGACGATATACACGAGCACGTTACGTTTTAAAATTAGTTTTTGTTCACGATTTGTTCGCTGAAATAAACCGCGCATTGAAAAAACACAGAGAATGTTTAACTTTCTGTCTCAAATGTGTGCAATTTCATTGCAGCCTGAGGATTTACTATATAAATTAAACATCAGAACAACAAAAAATACGAAACTGTTTTCATATCAAACGTGAAGTTAGTCGTTATTGCAATCAACGTTTTTCACTCCTCACGCATTATTGTCACAATGCAATGCAGTAGAAGGCACAATTAGTTGGAATATTAAAAAATTCCCAACTCCACAATGTGTTTTGTTCAGTTCATTTTCCAATCTGTTGAGACGCATTGATGGCGTCTAGCTAAATATATTCAATACTCTCATGTCGAAATAATATGCTTCAAGTTCATAGAAAATCAAGCATTTAACAACGATGTGAGCGAAAGTTGCGTCGCTCAGCAAGCTCTAGGCAATGTATTAAACCGGATTAGTGCGGCCCATAGCTGGCTTGATCATATATATTCTCTATTTAAAGCATTTTGCATGAAGGCTTCTGTTTTTTTTTTTTGGGTTATCTGCAATTTGTTAAAATTGTTATTTTATGTTGTTATGACAGAAGGAAAGCGGTTTTCAATTATTATTATTACACACTGACAGTGTACGTGAGCATTAAACACCATTCCATCCACATATCGTATCTGTGCACGCAGGTATTTTTGTGAATTTTGAACGAGCGCTTCCTCAGTTTCCATCTGTTTAACATGTTAATGAAAATGTAATACAACAGCTACATTTAACTATTATTATTTTATGTTGTACGTGTTTATTAAATTTTGACACGAGCATTTGGCGACTGTGTTATTATAATACAATGCGGATGCGAGGATTTTCTGGGAAATGGCTGTTTTTTTTCCCCCCCCTCGCAAATAGGATGAAAATTTAAGCGGTTTAAAATTCAACATATTTAATGAAATGCTTTCATACCGCGTGAAACCTTGTAATAGTTAGTTTTAGGGCATCTTTGTGATCCTTTTTGGCATTCAGTAGCACGCAAAAAAGCTTAAATTTAATGCCGTTGTACTTAAATATGGAGTGGGTGGTATTCATGGGAAATATAGAATGTAGTTTCAACGAAATAACATTATTTTTGCAGTTTTAAGCTGATTATATTAGTTTCATATTACCTTTTTTATTGCAACAATACAGTAAATATTAAAATTTATACGCAATGTAAAAGGATTTAATTTTGCCAACTTTAATTTTACGCAATTTAATTAAGTTGACTTTAAGTTTGAGACTTTAAAAATATTTTTCTCTCTCTGATTTAATGCAAATCTTTATTTCAATTTAAATGATTTAATATTTCTTGAACAAGGCTATTGATTTTTAAAAAAATAATAATTTTAAAGCAAATCAAAACTCCCTAGAATATCGCATAAAACCTTTCAAAATTATTTTATTATATTTTATCGCGCTTTAAATCCAAAAGCTTAACTTAAAGCTTTAGTTATGAATTTATTTTCAACACAAAACCCTTATTTCCCATCCAGTATTTATAAATTAATAAACTCTAATCGACTCTGACACACTCGTATGCATGTCATATCACTTTTACAAGTGTTGTTGGTCAGTTCAAGTGGTGTTCAACCCAACGTTCCATTACATTAATCCATAGGGACAACTGCATGCACTGAACCAAGTTTATTCTGTTCATTCCATAGAACGTAAAGAAATGCCATTTTTGTAATTGATCGAATAACAATAAATAATTGAAAAGAAATTGCAGAAAAAAATAGAATCAATTTATCGATTTTCATTACATCTCAGTTCACACGTTATAAAGGTCAAACTTTTTTTTTAAAAGGATAAATCGAACCAATACTCTGCACACTAGTTACCACTATTCTGTCATAACATTGCACATCCTTACACAAATTACTGTCCGTAGATTTATTGAATCAGTCACGGAGTTAGTCAATCAATTGCCATCGCTTCAATTTATATAAAACAGTACTTAGGTATATTAACAAGGATTGTACAAGGATTTTAATTTCATTACTTACAAGAATTGGAATTAATGTACCATCCTTCTTCAACAAATCAAAAGTTCAATAAAACTTTCATGTTCATGATTTAAAACAACTGTATCAACTCTCCAGTCTACTTTAACGATTTAATAAAGTGCGCAACAAAATGTAAAAGAATTAAGCTGTTCAATTCTGAAAAGGATTTATTGTAAATCCTTTTATAATAATTATTAAGTCAATCAATAAAATTCTGTGCACAAAATTGAATAAGGACAATCAAGTGTGTGTGTGTGAGTTTTGTAATTTATTGAATAAGCAGAAATGTCCTTTGAAATAACACCAACTGTTCTTGCTAATTGAACATAATTAAATCCGCCATAGTGAAGTCAATTATCATGAGAATTTATACGCAGAAATTAATAGACCCGTGTTTCGGGGGGCACAAATTAATCGAAAGTCCCCTCAAAAGATTATCACCGATTTAGGATAAGACTCCTCCAACCGGTTATATTTATACTCATGGTTAGTTGTTTATAAGCTTTTTTTTTATACGATAATGATTTTAATTGTATTAACATTGTCTGGATACCAATTTTGTGTGTTCCTTTTCGATTGTTTTACTTTTCTTTGGTTGCCTTCTTATCTAACTTTAAAGCTTATTACACAAAATCTTCCCTAAGAAGTATAAGAAATCTTAAGAGATTTTTTTTGTGTTTGTGACGGCTTACTGTTTCCTTAATGTATTCCATTTCAGATAAAGAAATTCTGTTGTTTTCAGGATGTCTTTTTTTTATATTTTTTTATTATGTTTTGTTGCATGTAAAACATTTTGCATAGTCCCCGGACATTTGTAATCTCATTGAAAGAGTGCACAAGGCATAAAAGTGAAATGTTTCAACGCAGAGGAAATGTTAAGACCTTCTAACTAACTAATGAAAATGATAAGACGTGGAATCGCAATTATGCTTAATTAATTCTTTAGGGGATGTACAATCTAAATTGTGTTATTTTGCATAAACTTAATTCGTTCGCAGGTAAATATTTCTGTCAAATTGTATCACCATGAATACCGCATATCTTCATGTATACGAATCTATTTATAAATAAAAGATATGATTAGCTTTGAAGGCTCGACTACTACATGCGATAAATCTCTTCATATCATATATAAATATATGAATAACTCATTAGACATGAAAAGCAATGTGATGCCTAATTAATGACGCCACCAATTTGCTTACGTCAGTAAACATAATTTACCCGGCCTTATAAACGGATAAAGTGAAACCTCACATCCAATATATGTATTGTATGCAATAACAATTGCGTTCAAGGTGGTCCATTGGGTGCGGTATAAATAAGAATATCCTTTTTGGTTTCGGCGGTGATGTAGAATATTTCCCAATAGTAGTCTAAATCATTTTTGGATATTGACGAGCTCATAAATATTTATGAAGGATTCATATTAAAGTTGTTGAATGGAATGCATGATGTAGGTTTGTGCGGGCTTTAAGGATTAAAGTTTATGCTTACAGGCTTTCATCAATGCATCGTTGTAATAAGCGCTTTCATGCGTTGGCACATTTACTTTAAATGTACACAACATTTTAATGGTTAATTTAAGTGGATCGTGTCTGTTGATGAATCCAACATCAGTTGAATGGAGTGCAGAACTTATATATTGAAACAAAGTGTGTGTATATTATTTAAGTACATTGCGGCATGTGTGTTTCAGTTTAGCTCAAATGGCCAAAGTTTTAATTCAAAATGGTAGGAAGGTACATGTATGTTTTAACTATTGTAAAACATTGAAAGTTTCTCAAGTTAACTTTAAGTTTGCAACCATTTTGTGTTAAGGGATGATGTAACGGTACGACATATAAGTTTAATGTCATAAAAGTTTTAGTCTTAAGTCGACTTTTAATTTTAACTTTGAATTTTGCAACCGTTTTAATACCATTGGTATTTAAATTTAAATGTATTCACATAATGTACGTTTTTACAGTATTTTTGAATCACCACATTACTCAAAAATTCAAAATAATGGCAATATTTAAAATTGTTTATAAAAGTATTGACAATATTTTAAAGTATTGATTAATGTGTCATCAATACTGCTTGAAAACAATTATTTTAAAGCCGAAACAATGCTTTAAAAATGCACCCCAACATTAAAGTAATATTGAATTTAAAACAAACCCTTTTTCACAGGTTTAAATACAAAATAAAAATCCCTTTTCAATACAATATGAATAATATTTAAAAGTCAATTTTTTAATTGGCATCCTCTGCATATTTTAAACGTTTTGTAAGCAGATGTACTACATTGTAAGCGTTTTAAGAGCACATTCATTTGGCCAATACAATTAAGCATTTAAATGCTTTAGACGAGAATATGTCCTTTTTTTTGCGTCTGTTCAAACTGTTTGCGATAAGGAAGAACATTTAATTTGCATATTAATTTTAACAAAAAATCCCCAATAATAATAATACAAAACAATACTTGAAGAGCAAAACGCAAATACACCCACAAATAGTATCAGAAGGTTTTTCTGAAAAGTCTAAAGAATTATTTCTTACAACGTCGACATAAAAGGGAAAAACAAATACCTGCGGAAATATTTACCCGCACACACGAAATACAATAATTACGCAGATTTCACTATATTGTATTGACTTGTTGCTTCATTGTTTCACCCTCTTTATAAAACTTTTTTTTATTGGTAAATTAAAAGAACAAATTAGAAAATTTGAATCAAAATAAAGTTTTGATAATAAATCCCCTAATGTCAAAATCGTGCACTCGCGTGAAAGGATTAACAAAGTTCTCTTAAAGTTGCTGCCAAAAAAGTTTGTGAATTTAATTACCTGTTCAATTTATTTGAAATAATCGTATTGAAATGGTTTGAGAATGGTGGTGCAGATGTGAGAACTTGTACGTATTGTATATACTGCGGTAAAAGGCATTAAAGACCTTGCTCAAGAATATTTCATTATTTAATGGTACATTCCATGTAACGGGTTTCCTAATGAGTACGGTAAATAAGTGAAATAATTATTGCTTACACACAGTGAAGGCGTATTTTTCTACGTTTCAAGGTCACTTATGATACAATATTCATATATTCGAGTACATTCGTCTGCATATAAAGAATGTTATTTATATAAACTATGAAGTGTGTATTTGCTTTGTATTTTATTGACACGTTATTTGTTTTATTTTGTATTGGACGAAATCAAAGGAAAAGTTGCAGCAAAACACTCAATGTCTCTGAAAGCGAATTGCATCGAATCGTACATGCTTCTCAGACAGATTAATGGATTAGTTAGCACAAATTCTCAGACTTCAAAGTGTAATTCGGCACCATGCAATTTGTTTGAATTTGTTAAAATTCTCAACCGAAATAGCTTTTAAATAATTATTTTTTTGAAATCGCTTATCGTTTTATTTAAATGTGAAATTGAACTTCAGGTAATATTTGATGTAATGTGCATAAAAAGCTTTAAAAATCTTAAAGAAGATACTGGTAAAGTTTGGGCCTTTATTTTATGAGTAAAAACATACGTGAGTGGGGGGTGGTGGATAATAGACCCACCCAAAACACCTCTCATCCCCTCCAATTGAAGCTCGACTGGGTGAGCCTCATAGGAGTCATACGTGTCTTCGTTACTAATTACGAAACATCGGTAATTTAAAAAAGGGGGAGGTGTCACAGACAAAAGTAAAACGAGTGTGGCCTATTTAAAACACACCCTTTTAAAAAAAAAGGAAATGATAATTAAAGACACGTTTCCAAATTAGGACCCCCTCACTCAATTCCAATTTTAGATTATTTTTGTATTTTGTTTCGATAAATTAAGATCGTGTCTTAATTTGGACACACCCTTTTCTACTTTTGGCAAACGGACATGCCTTATAAAGAACACACTTTCTTTGTGGGCGTGGTTTAAAAGATAACCTCAAAATTTGAAACAAAAACTTTATTTTTTTACAGTTAATGGAATTAATTCAAATTCTTTTACATCCAGGGAAATTTAAATTTTCTTCTCTTATATTTCAATAATTTTTTTGATTCAAAGCAATGTGTGGGATTCAAATCATATGCACCTGTAGTAACTATAGTAAAATAATTTCCATGGAAATCATCTGGCAACAAAATCAATATAGATTTGCAGAAGGTATGGTGAAAAATGTTTTTAATATAAATACGAATCTCTGACGGAAGCCCTCATTCATGAGGATTTGATAAATGTAATTGAACTAACAAGCAGGATGTACTTTGCATTTACAGCTATTTTATTTGTATTTTTATTTAAATATGAATATTAAGGCATTGAAGTAAAGCATATTTTTACGGCAAAAATGAAAACTTTTGATGGATCTTGAATTGTATTACAAATCTTGCACATATTCGCAACATGTAGCACATATTATGTATTCCTTTACATAATGTAGTATATAGGTAGGCTCCTTTTTACGATGTAATATATATTACGAAATGTAATACTAAACTTTTATCCCTTTTCAACAAAGAATCCGTATACGGGAATAAAATTTACTCACAAGTTCGAATTTATGTAATAAAATACAATGTTACTTTGTTTTATATAAAATACTTCACATATATGCATTTCGCTGCCACATAATACCCATTATGTTCGTGATGTGTATGAGAACGAAGTCCTGCGACCTGCACCGACGATCGTTACAGTAAACAATTTTTGATGAACAACGAACTTTGGATGAAAACTTTTTATTATTAATTCAGGATAAAAGGTTTAGCATTTTAAATCACCCACACAATAATTTATATGCCACAGTTTTGGTTACACACAAAACATTTTGAGTTTGCATAAATAAGCAATTCATTATTCAGTCGCAAATTGCCAAATTCTCACCTCATTTTCACAGTTAAATTTGGAAAACATTTAGTATTATCAATAATTGAAATTAACCTCATTCTTTTGTTAAAATGAGGGAAAAAAAACACCCTAAATGAATTATTGATTTATTCATTCTGTGCATTGTTTTAAAAATAATGATGAAAATTAATTAAAATGATGGATAGTTAAATTGTTTTATCAAAATATACGCGGGAATCCAATCCCATAAAGTTTATTCTTTTGTTAAAATAAGGGAACAATGCATTTCAACTGAGTGCTCTAACTCAAAAACTAAATATTGATTTAAAAAACCGCATTGAAATATGGTTTGTGGATGTGTGTGCGGTTCGGCCAAACAATGGAGTTACGAAAATCGATGACAAAGTTACACATATTGTTATGAAATTTAGGCAAATGCTTATCATGTAATGCAATCCGTTTATTTCGACGATATTATGTATAAATGTTTATAAATGTTGAAGGAAGGAGGATAACTGACAACGCTTTGGCTGTCTCACAATTCCGGTGTATAAAGTGGCATTATAGAATTGAACAAACAATCTGTGAGACATGAGACTCAGGTGTAAAATTTCGGTATCTGCAGGGTTTCTTCTTCAGGGTATAAACATTTATATTATCTTAAAAGACGTGCCCAATTCATTGAGCTTAAGGATTTATTCCATTAAGCACTTAAATTCTTAAAGACATCCGTTTTTAATGAATACTGTTTTTCGAAATGATTATTTACAGAAGCCGATAAAGTAATTATTAAATCTTTTTAAACAAATTTGTATAGCAAAAGTTGAAATGTGTTAGCATTTGTTCATTAGATTAATGTTTCATAATTTAGTTCAATAAAAAAAATTTGAAAACTCATTGTCGGAATTAAGCTATTGTAAAATCAAGCTCAGCTTAATTTACTTGCAAAAGATTTATTGGCAAAATCATCTCAGCTACAAGATTCTAAGAAAAGAAATTGTGAAGCCAAATGTTTTCAAACTTTTGAATCATGCTGCACGTAATACCGTTTCAAAAGAATCGTCACACTTACTTTATTCAGTGTTTATTCGGTACGTGTATTAATACAGTTTCGTTGAATGAACAAAAAATATAATTCTATAAAAATTCACACTTTTAAATCCTTTTTAAAATAAAAAAAATTCAAATGCAAATAAATATAAATTTTGTAAAATAAATAGAACTAAAATTGAACGAATAATTTAAATTCCAGACTTAAGCTTAAGTCATTTCATTTTAAATATGGCTTATTGTGAAATGTAGACAATTTTAACTACTTCTATACATTTAACAAAAATCAATTAAATCAAATTGGCTTAAGCCCAATGTAACAGTTTCGTTCAACAATAATTGTCAGACCACAAAATGTTAAGATCATTGAAAGGAAATTCTAAATCACCTGTACAAGTGTGCACAATATGTAAATACATTCTCTAAACTATTTACATTTACACATTCACATTGTATGCACAATATGATAACTCAAAATGAAAGTACGTACACTGCATATGTGCTGCTTATTTAAATAATTGCATTGAAGCTCATTCTGCGTGATTCATGAATGAAAACACGAAACTTATGATACAAGAGCATCACATCGTCGAGATTAACTGAAGATGCTACCGTTATTTCAAACTATGCTACACGAGAGCATCAGAATTTATGTACAAAGCAACATAAAACAATGCCTCGGAATACACATTTAAACATTTACCTTTTTAGAAATGAAATATATGCTATGAATTATGATTTAAGAATAAATTACACATTATGCGAGGTAACACATGTGCGAGAAAATTATATTCATACGTAAACCGACGTCTAATGCATATAACATATTCATGTGTTGTGTGTGTGTGTGTGTGTGTGTGTAAGCTTGTTGAATTAAATGCAAAATGTGCTTTAAAATAAATGCTTTTATAAACATAATATACCTACTCAACTTGCGCAGCTTATACAAATGTCTCAAAAGCCGCATAAACATTAAATTATTATTCATTTCAATATAAACATAATGTACGTAGCTTTATACACCGCTAGTTGTATGCCGCCTTTTGTACATTATTATATGCATGACGACGAAGACGTGTAATATTTAACCGCGCGCCGTAGAAAAACAAGTCAAAAAACAACGCAGACATCGCGCGCGCACCACACCGTGCATGGCAAATTATAAAAGCGAAAAGAAATGTTGCTGATGCGGTTAAGTTGCTGAAAATGCTAAATATTTCAATTGAAACTTGTTGTTACCATAAATAGCATTACAACTCAGAGACGTTGTTGTCGCTTGGCACGGTGTAATAATAATATGTATAGCATTGATCGTCTGCGCCATATTCGGACCAGTTTGTTGCTTATGTTTGGGTAAAGCCGACGAACAACGTTGACTGTTTGGTCACATCTTGAGCAAATGAATGCCAAAGCCTAACTCTTTTTTTATGAGCGAGTAGCGACAACTTTTTTATTCCATTAAAGTGACTTTATTTCACAACTGTAACGTCAATTAATTTGAATTGCATCCCAATGTGTGTGCATGAATTAAATTGCGTTCAATAAATGGGTCCCAAAAGAGGCAAATTAAAACAAAAATAATGTTCCAATATTTTTTCCCAAATTCAATTTATCATCATTTTACCGAAACAATATTTTAATTAAATTGCAATTTTAAATATTCGTCCAGACTCCAGGGCATTGTTTGTAAAAAAAATATTCTTAATGTCATTGGAAAATTCGTGCTGACGGAATTTTTCCCCATTCTTCTAAAAGAGCTTTTTTAAGTTAATTTTTTTGTACGATTAATTTGCCGTTTGCGAACAGAACCAAATATGTTAAATTTGGAGTCATAAACAATGATAACATCTTCTCACCAGTGGCGTAACTAGAAATTAAAGGCCCCCCCGCAATATTTGCCTGACTCTCAGAAATTAGTTGAAAATTTTTTTTTATCTTACTACATAATAAGAATGCATATTAAAACACAATTTTCATAACAATAATATTTATTTGTATTGCAACAAAACATTTTTAATTATTTTAAGGCATAATAAATATAAATGTAAAAACGAAGGTTTTTGGTTAGTATTATAATTGAAAATATAAGAAAGAAATCATAGGAAACAATAAATAAATAAAGCTAAGAAAATTGACATCAAAAATGTTTTTAATTAACATTTTTGATGTCAATTTTCTTAGCTTTTTCAGCCTCAATCGATAAAATTGAAAACGTAATCTATTTTGCGACATAGATGTCCTTAAATAATTTAGAATATTTTTAACTTTTTGAAATATCTTTCAGCACTAGCAGATGTTATGGAAATTGAAAAAAATAAATATATATATTACTTCATTATATGATGATATAAATCTAAAATGGATGTGGCTTCTTTTATATCGTTGCTAAATTTATGTTTGTATAATAAAATTTGTATTGGGAAAGCAGAACTAAAGACGGTATTGTACTTTTGAATTAATCTGTTTATCAGGCAATAAAAATTATAAAAACTTTTAAATTTTAGACATGCTCCCAAATCGACGCTGTATTATCCTAAAATTATATCTAAAATTCTGTTAAAAACATTGACTTCAAATATTATTGTTTCATTCAAAAATCGATGATCTACAAAAAAATTGATCGAAGTGTCACTTCATCATTCTCACTCTTTTACTTTTAAATTCAGGCGAAACTCAAAATTGTTTCAATATACTCTTTGATTTATTCAAAAATTTACTGAAATTTTTCCGATATTCATCAAATTTATTTGAAATAGTCTTTTAAATATCATAGGCCCGAATTAAATTTAATTTTTGCAATATTTTTGATATTTTTTGTTTAAAACTAAATTAAAACGAAAGGGAAACAACTGCAGACCTCTAAATCAATATTCTAAACATAAATAATATAAACATATAAAATAAGGGTAGACTAAGATTACTACAGTCTGTTGATGAACCGATGCAATAAAGCATACTTTGTTTAACTAAATATAAGGGCCAATCTTGTTAGACGGACGCATAAACAAACGAATATTACTACAATCTGATGTGGGACTAATGAATCTTAAACATATATTTCAGTTTATGATCCTTTTGCTAAAACGAACATTCATCACACTCGAAATAAAGATCTAAATTGTAACATAGAATATTATATTGATGCATGGGAAATGGGTTATATCTGAATTTTTTCATAACTGACCAAAACTGAGCGATCAGGTACAAATTTTTTTTTTTGTCATTTTTATACGGGCCCCCTGATTCATTTTTTTTAAAGGGCCCCCCCGCGATCGCGGGGCCTGCGGCACCCTAGTTACGCCACTGCTTCTCACTATGAACAAGGCTTTGAAATGTCCTCTTTTTCGATTTTTTTGCCGGATAAATAATTTATTTACAGGAACTTGATCATTTAAGTCAGGGCGCACCATTTCAACAGAGCATTTTTTTCCCAACTCAGCTTCAACCTGAGAAACCAATATTGGTTCTGATAGCTTTAGATTATCTATTATTTTACGGACAATGCTCATCCGCGTCTGTCAAAATTTTATTGGGTAAAATATATTAAAAAAATATTTGCAAAATTAATTTTTCTATTGAAGCCTGCTGTTTGGGAAATTACGGATCCATTGAAAATAATAATTTTTATGGCGGGACTCCTAGCAGAAGGCGGTGAATTCAATACAAGTAGAAATAAGCTGGCTATAAGGGTTGTTAAGTAATAAGTACGCGCCGCGCCCTGCGCCACGCTACTCCAATAAGTATACTTTTCTGAAATAGTATATAAAGAAAATAAGTGCGTGGAGTTATTCAGTCTGTCCACAGGCAGACTGGACCACGGTCGTGGTCGTGGCTCCTTAAGGGGGCTGACGTGGGGGAGGGATCATCCCTCTACCCACTTATGTTAGCCCAATCTTGTGGCCACGAGCTCGATCGGGTGTGGTTCGTGAGTGGGGACGCGGACATGCTCCCAAGGGAGTATGTCCCTGCCCCCAAATCACGGGACCACAGGGGGTGGACCACGGTCGTGGTCGTGGCTCCTTGAGGGGGCTAACGTGGGTGGGTGGTCATCCCTCCTCCCATTTTGTTAGCCTTCTCATGTGGCCACGAGCTCCATCGTGTGTGGCTCGTACATGGGGCGGAGCACCTTTCCATTTTGGGGAAGGCTCCGCTTCAAATTACGAGACCACGAAAAATTTAAAAAGGGTGGGGGCCACGCAAATTTTTTTTTTCAAGGTCAAAGGTCAAGGTCAATTAAAAAAAAAAGGTCAAAGGTCAAAGGTCAAGGTCAATTCTCAGTTCTATTGAGATCTTATTTAGTTTAGTTTATTTTATAACGATTTTAATCAGAGATGTTTCGCTGTGAGATTACTTTGCAGCGCCATCTTGTGGCTAGTAGAGCAATAAATATACCGAATGAGTAAAGAGTCGTAAATAGATAGGATTATTTTGTTGTTTTACTGCATGTAAAATATCAAAATAATTAAACGTTACGAAGCGTAATTTACACAAAATGAAACCTGATTTAATTAAATGAGATTTCAATAGAACGCGACTAATATTAATATCATTAAAAATAATCCAATTCATTTAAATAGACTTTTGTTATTTGTGTGTTCCGTTCCGTTCGCAATAAATTAATGAATCCAAAATAATTAATCTAACATGAAATTTGTTTAAATAATCATATTATAATGGTGATTTTATCTTTATTTGTGTTTCATAGTGCAAATTTTCACATTAATGTCACAAAATCAATTTGTTTAAACTTTAAATTATCTGCCAATACTAAATTTAATTGGGAAACGCTGTAACAACGCGTGTCGCTAACAGTTTGCCTTTAACATAATACTCGTATGTGCGTGAAATGTGTGCAATAGGCAAATTACTCAACAGTCAATATATTATGCCCATACCGTAATAACTACATAACATCCACGTCATGCTGAAGTGGTGTTGAACCTTGACTATAATTAATGAATGGGCAAGTATTAAGAGCATTCAACGCCATCATTAAACCCCATACTGTATCGAGATCTAAAATTGTTTGACACTTCGTGTTGCTATTATACAAAACATTTATAAATTGGTCTTATAAAATGAGCTTTTGATTATTGCTCAATTCATTCCGGTTTTAATGATTGAACAAGTGGAATTATTTAGCCGCAAATAATACAGCGCTGTAGTTATTGAAGCAATTCCTGAAATACTGAAATCTATGAAATGCATCGAGTTATTGATTTTGACTGCAATGTGCAATGTGCATTCTCTAATATACATTTTTAATTGGATTTCGTAGATATGAATCGATTGGTATAAACAATGCAATTCAGAGATTATGTGGAGATTTGTTAGTGCAGCACGGAATTTTTCTATTAACTCTTACGTCAATAAAAGCTTAAAGCTCATTTCATAAATTTTGAATCTTAATATTATTGCATCTTTTTGCATGACTTTATGCAATGGGATAAATATCCATTAAACTATTTTTATTGCATTGGCAAATAATATCAAAACAAGGCACGTTTTAATTTATTTTATCTATCTTATCAAGGATATGCATATATTAAAGCTTTTGAAGATGTAATTTAATCAAATTTATTAAATACTACAATTTATTTTAACATCAGGGACCAACAACAACAACCACAACAATCACAATTATCTTCTTTACTCCTGACCATTGTCAACGACCAACAAAAAGTGCCTACTTCGCCCAAGAAATCAGCCCCAACAACACTAAGCAAGAGCACAACAAAGCAACAGATTAAAAAAGCCGCTTCTAATGACTCACTTAACTTCGACTCAAATGATATTCTAGACTTGCCACTTCCAGCGATTCCCACAAAGAAAAACAAAAAGCACAAAGCCGAAAGTCACTCATTGCCGGCGAGTTACAGAAAGCCCAGACGGCAGCACATCAGTGTAAAAGATGTAAAATTTGAACCCCTTGTTTCCCTCTCATCAGAAGCATTGGACAAACCAACGAATTTACTTAATAAAACCGAACTTACGACGACATCCAAAGACTCAATTAGCGAACCAAAAAAGGACAACAAAATGCATTACCACAATATACAAGAAAAGCCAAAATATCTCTTCGGGGATACTACACAAAAGCACAAAAAGCATGCTAATGATGACAAGATATTCCTGAACAAGTCGGGATGGGTGCAAGTGAGTCAAAGAAGTCTTGAAAAATTGTCAGACTCATCCGCTGTAAAAGTATCCAAGACTCAGCATCCCTCTAGCACAAATTTTGCAGCATCTCAAATTGTTAACAAATCGCTTGATAACAATTCTCGTCCGCGTCCCATCAATAAACGTGGCGAAAGTTTGGAGTCCTTTACATCCAACTCACGTTACAACAAAAATCTCACACAACAGAGTGTGACATCGCAAAGGAATTTACAAGTGCCAACAAACAGCAAGTTGGAGGAATTGATATTGAGAAATGAAGCACGTAAACCCAGTAAAAATTATCTCAAAACTTACCCCATTGATCCACAAATTACAGCCATACTCAATGAGCGTCCCGGCTATTTGCCCTTCAAAAAGTACGGTGACAATCAATCACCGCCACCGATTACGCCCATCATTTCGCCACCCCCAGCATTTCAAGACAATGAGACACCATCCTCCAATAGTAGCAAATCAGTTGATAAGCTGACAGTTGGTATTGCGGATAGAAAGTCCAGAACGGCAGCGGTGAGCAGCACGGTGGAGCCACGCGGCAAGGGTATGGTGTTTTCTCGCAGCTTTGAGTACGACACTAGAAAAAATAAGCCAAATAATAATAATAGTTCATACAACGACATGTTTTCAAAAAGTTTCGACTACGACTTTATTGCGCCTGAACCTATCAATAAGTTGCGACGTGATCAATCGCCAGTATTTTCGAATTTAACCGGCATTTCGCCAAATTATTTAACCAAAAAAGAGAAGAATGTCGTGATGACGACTAAAAGCAGTCGTGACAATTCGCCCAACAACAAGTCACTTTCAATGGATGGAGGCAGCATGGAGCCACGACGTACTCCGAATTCGTTGATGCCTGATGTGTATCAGTACATGAATGAGCCATCGGGCAGATCACGTCGTGCTCAGTTCTCAAAGATTCATCATGAATCAACATCGTCATCGGGGAGTTTAGGTTTTCGACGATTGGAGAACTCAATCAACCAGCGTCTCAATTCCTGTGATAGTGGGGCGAGATCAGGTAAAACTTAAAATGGGCCAAATTGTGGTGGCATTGAATATAACGATTCAATTTGTTTCAGATTTATCTAACGATGAAGTGGATGATGATAATCAGTTAACAGTACAGCGGACACATTATCGTGGTCGCAAAATGCAAGATGGAATAATACGGAAACAGAGATCATTGACACCGGAAAAACCTAATAGCGATAATCATTCTGGCGGTCTTCCCAAACAACGATCACTTACGCCGGAGAAGCGTGTCTTAACGCCTGAGGAGAGAAGGAAAAAGCTTTCAAAATATCGGAGCCCAAATGAAAGTAAAGATGGAACATGGCAACAAAATCCAAACTCAAGGAACAGTACATTGGAGCGCCAACAAAAACGTTACGAAGACAAAAAGCCAGTAATTTCAAGAAGCTCGTCCAGCTCAAGTTACAGTGGTGGTGAGCACGAGACAAGCAGGCGATCAATACAAAGTCGGTTGGCACAAAAAGCAAGTGGGGATGCCAAAATAAGAAGATCTCGGTATGTGTAAATGTTATTTTTTCCATTAAAAATTATAATTTTCCCCCCTCCCCCTATGAAGGTCTCTTCAGTTACAAGAACGTTCCCCAAGTAGGCAACAGCCACACAAAGTAGTGGTGCGACTGGGGACAATACAAAATGACCGTGGTGGTCATCAGCAACCACAACCACTACCACGACAACAAATGGATACAAATCGTAGTAGCTCATCACAGTCGAGGTCTCAAAGCAATCAACGTGACCCCGATAATTGTCGCACATTTGATTCGTGTGGCTATGATTTTGATAAGAGTCGATCATTCGATGAGGACTACAAGGGACATTCAAAAATTCAAAAACCAACCATTGGATTTGATTCGCGGTTCGTCAGCTCTGACCGTATTCTCTCGCAAAAGTATCAAAATCGGAGTGCCGTAAACAACAATGGAGGCCCACCGAAACAGAATAGCCCCCAAAATTATGGTAGTCGTTTGTACGATCATGAGCTCGTCTACGATATGGCACGCCGATCTATGGATAGATCGCCAATCATGGATTTTAAGCGCGATTGCCACCAGCAGTACAGGAATGCGGGGCAGGCACCCAATGCGGAGATGATTAGTCGCAGCCTGGATCACAGTTACTACATTAACGATCAGAATGAGTTGTATGTGCTGAATAGTAATTTGAGCTCAGTGGGTAATATGTCATCGCCGGGTTCAGATTTTGATGGGAATCTGCCGGATTTTGATGTTGAGTATGACATCAAGAGTGAGATGATGGATGAAGAGCTTATGAAAGAGGCTGAAGTGGTCACTGAGTTTTTATATGGCAAAAAGTCAAAAGCTGAGGCTTATTTAAATCAGAGAGGCAGGGAGTCGCGAAACTTCGCCCCACCAATGGCTGGGACGCCATCCTCTGGAAGGTATACTAAACGAAATTAGAAAACAAAACCCATATAGGAAAAAACAAAAAACATAAAAGCAATGAACTTAAAACAATAATGAAGCAAAGAAAAAGGCTGATTTTTAAAACAATTATTGAAAAAAGTCGACGAGAATTATTTCCGGTTTTTTGTTTTCACTTAATTTTTCTTTTAAGTTCGTTTTTTAGTTTTTTTTTTAGTTTATCATTTCTTCTTACTTTTTACAGTTGCACGGCTAGTTCCTGTGATTTTTGGCCACACTGTGGCGTTTCAAATTTAAATCAAAATAAGTGTGCCATTGATGCTAATCCAAAATGTGTTGGTGTTGTCGGTGTCGTCGACAAAATTGCTGACAAAAGTCGTTTTGTTCTTGCTGTGCAAAATCTTGTTTCAAGTGATGAAGCCTGCTTTCAAGAGTCAAAAGAGCTGCTTCCAAACACATTAACCAAGTACAACAATAACGCCAACACCAAGATGATTAATAAACGTAATGCGTCCAAAGTTGTGAGTAAGCCACCAATTTACGACTCGAAAATAACAAAAAGCAGTTCGGTAGTGTTTATGAGTGAACGTGAAATGCCAATAACGTGTGATCGGGATACACCGAAAGTGTCGGGCTCTCCGACGACACCCTCCATCTCACCAATGCGGCAAGGATCAGTGCAGCAGATAGATGCAAATTGGGCGGGTAATGGAGCGTCGGTGGCAAGAAAGGCGGCTGCGAATGCACATCAACAGCAACGGGGAGATGATAAGGTGGTAAAGGTTTTGAAATCACCGAATCTTTCGAGGTTGTCTTCAATTGACACATCGCCTAATCAACGTGACAAATTAAGGTATTTTGGGCTTTAAATGCTTAAAATTTATTTTTTTAGTAGAATATCTTAAAGATCAAATTGATTTTAATTCCAAATATTGCACCCAAAAATTTGATAATCGTTGTGAAACAACTCAAAATCCCGTTAACATTCTTCGGCATAATCATTTAAAAGATGGAAAATATTTGTCTACATAATATGTGAATTTTTGTCCGTGTAAATGACCAAGTTTCGCGTGTTTAATAAATTCAATTAATTAATATTCATAAATTCACCACCAATTTCAATGTCAGCTTTAACCAACCGGACTTTTAGCTTTACCTGGCTGTGTATTTGAATTCCGCATAAATTAATGAACATTTTACATAACAGTCGCACTTAATCTGTTGCTTTTTCATTGACTAACTGAATATTAAACTGTGTTTATTTGTTTCGTTTTTGTTTTTTTAAATTAAGATCACCGGTAACGAGATCATCGTTCACAGCTTCACCATCCAAAAAGAAATTCGTCCGCAGTTTGAAAAGCAGATCTCTGCCAAAATCATTTTTACGGCATAGGTAAGTGAAATGAAAATTCAATCAAAATATTAACATCAGCTATAAATATTATTATGCTCGCATTAAATGAGGGAAAATGCATAAATGTATGTGCAATGAAATGTGCAATTAAAAATGATTGCAAATAGTAAAATATTATGGGTGTGTTGTTACTTTTTTTATGATTTCCTCACACCACTCTCTATATAGTTAATGCGGAAAGTCGCATTATAACAGGATCATTTTCTGTTTCTTAAATCACGTACATTGGATAAAGAAAATTAACCACCTTCAGGATGATTTATCACCAATTCAGAACATGTTAAGGAAATTATTGTAAAAATATGGGCCGCCATTAAATTGGAAATAATTCATAGAAGACTAATTTATTATCGAAAAAATAAAATTATATTCAATTTTATTCGACTTTTTGTTTTAAAAACATTTTAAAGTTAATTTGTACAATTTTCGTTACGAAAAAAATTCAATATTTTGCATGTTTTATTTATTCCGCATAAATTCTTGGAAGAAAAACTTTTTTTTGGGTGGGGTACACATAATTTGTGTGTCATGCAATGATATTTATGTACGAAACTCTTTGCCATCTCATTACACGCATTTTCATGTACCTATGCGGTAATTAAACTTTTCCCATAAATTGGCATAAAATATGTAACAATACAATGTAAAGTGTATGCCCGCTATGCTGCAGCACAACATCCAAATTACAAATTTAATGTTTTACTTGAACATGTATTTATATGCTGTTGCAAAATAAATTTTGCAGTTGGCAAAAAAATTAAATTTAATAAGTTGTTTCTTGTTTTAATAAATGGAAATTGGAAAACATGTGTTTTCTTTGCATTGCAAATTTGAATAGCAATAATTTAATATGAATTTCCTGGGAAAAAGGACCTATCGTTGTGCTCATTTCATTTCGTAACTGCGTCCATATTTGTAAAAATTGAAATAATAAATAAATATCGCCTAAAGTTATGCCAAAAATAGGGGGATTTCGTGATAATACTTACTTTTCAAGACAACATTCAGGCGATTATTAAAAATTTAACACACAAAGTGTTTGTAACGTCATAAAAAAAAAATAATTTATTTAATTATTCAGTAAATGGATATATTTACTGTTAAAGGTCAAAACGAATTTATAATATTCCGAAAATATTTACTTAAACGATTAAGATTCCCATAGCGAATTAAATACAAATAGCTCCGCATTTCGAATATCTTTTGACCTTTCGATGACTCCACTCCGTCTTATAAGTGAAGGGAAAAAAAAGCGTTTAATTCAATTTCTCCATTCATATACGTGAGGCGAACAAAGTCCTAATTATTCAATTTATAAATAATAAATTTAAGGGATGAATGTGGCGCATGCACGAACACAATCGCACACCAAAAACCCCAATTTCTGACTTGATTCACCAGTTAAAATTAATTTTGATTGATATCATTTACCGCATCAATAGCATCTGGTTGGTGTATTGTCATCTATCATGCAACATTTTGTTTCCATTACAGTATCGTCTCTCTCATCCCCCGCCTCCCCCCAAAAACGTCACATTTTCTTGTGCAAAACTTTTGCAACATCTTAAGCACCTACCCAATACTCGTATATAAATTACTAAATGAGATCGATAAAGCCACATAATTTAATAACGAGTTGTTGGCCAAAAGTCTATAATTAGTTACTCTTAAAATGTGTTTACAATGAGAGTCTGTGTTCGAGACTGACGCTTTCCGGAAAAATGTACATATAAAAAGCACGTAGATATACGAGTGTATGCGAATTTATTACATGGTTAAATGTGAAATGATGCTAGCGGCAAGGGATGCGTTGGACAGCCACTCTTTTCGTGTATACTTTATGATGCGGACTTTAAATCACGAATCTAATATTCATTGGTCTGGCAGTAATGTGCGGTTGTGACGCTGATAAATTTTCGAATCATGATTTAATTATTTTTTTAAAACAATACACAAGGTTTTGCACGCGTTGCTTGATTTTTGGGGGTTGAAATATTTAAGGGATGCAGCAGGTAGCTTAAATTTACAAAAATTATTTACACCCGACCTTTAAATGCGGTGATTCTTTATTAATTAACATTGTTGTTTGAGCGGGATGTATTTTAGCTGGTAATATTTGAATATGATTGTTAAATTTAATACACCGTTAGAATTTGAATATATTCGAAGGCTTTACTAATTTTAATTTTTAATATTTGGGAATTAAATTAAAAATCCTTTTAACTTTATTCATGCAGTCATGAGCGATGACTTGAAATATTAATTATCTTTAAAAACAGTTTAAAAATTAAATTTAAAAAGTACTGTTTTCATAATAAATTCTTAATTAAAGAAATTTATTAAAAATCCACTTAAAAAATTATAATAAAAAAGCATCAACAAATGCACTGCAAAAAATATTTTAAAAATAACTGTTCAACGTACAATTGTTGCATTTAAAATATCCCATATGTAGCGCAGAGCTACCACACTAAAGAAATAAAAGCTATCCCCTTTTTATCGATTATACATATAGCAGTACTCAAAAAAATAGCTGCATTTCCCCAGGTAAAAAATCCGGTGCACCCCGCATGCCTGTAGTAATATAGAAAATCTAAACAAAAAAGTAAGAAATTTATTTAGCATCTGTCAATCCAATTATATCGCAATTTAATTTGAATATTTGCGTTAATTTCTGCGCGCGATTTTCCGGGCGTTAAATAACACACAAAAATAAAACCGTCGATTTCAAGGCAGTCGGCTAATTTGTATATTGCGTCACAAACAATGTCTCGATTATGTAAAGAATTTGCATTGGTTCAGTGAGTTTTAATCTTTTTGTTTTGTTTTGTTGTTGTAACTTAAGACAGTTAAGTGCGTAAGAAAAAATGTTGAGGGACATATACTAAAGAACATAATCTCGAGGTTATAACTTGTACGTGCTGCATGTCTGCAACATAGAGTGATGAGCAGATGCTATACAATTTTTATTTTGTTCGGCGAATTCTTGGAACTTAGAACGTATAATCGTGTTAAATTCCACTGCAGTGGTGTAGCGCTGCATTTTAAAATATAGTGCAGTTCAAAAGTGCATTTAATTTGTAGATAAAATTGTGTGGTATTTTGTGCAAATTGTTGTCACTTAAATTCTAAACGGAAATGTTATGCAAGTTGCGTAACCAAATGTATGGAAATTGCGTGTAGCACATTAACTGTGAATAATTAGCCAAATTTGCAGTCATTTCTTCATATTGCAATTGAGTCGTGTCTCATTTAATTTTGCAACATAAAGTGCAGCACAGTGCTAACGTACACAACTAATTACTTCCACGCTCGTAGCATAATATTAATTGTTATTTTTATGTGCAGTTAAAGTAACGTGAATTGTGTAAAAGAATGTTAGGTAATTTGTGCCTAATTGATACCGCATAATATTCAAAAAGGGAAAAAAAAAAAAGAAATGGCAAAAACACTTGAAAACTAACGGGCTCTGATACCTTTCATAGTTTGTATGTACACCGGATTGTTAAGCTCGTGTGTGTTTTTATTTATTCATTGGCCACTTAACATGCAGATGCAGCTGTTTCCCCCAAAACCGCATCCGTGCACATAATAACTTATAAGTTGCCGCAGTTCTTTCACGTAAGAATAAAGTGTGGCCATAAAACAAACAAGCCAGCCAGCCAACACACAATATCAGCTTGGCAGTGTGTTTATAATTTAAATAAAATAGAAATGCAGTACGCAGACAAAGTTTAGTGAAATTAATTAAAGATGGCAAGCAACGTTCTGTGTGATTCAGTTGGCAATAATGATAGAAACAATTGCTCCGTGCAACATTGTGGCGAAGTAACAGATGGCCACTGCTCGCCTAGTTGTTGCACAATGGAGATGAATTTGTCCGGAGAGCGCACTAATTTGCATAATAAGCGGATGAGGAGTAGTTGGCATGTCACCACCAATAAGCAGAGGATGTAAGTTAACAAATGCGTTTTACTTATTTGTTGTTGTTCTTAAAGACAATTGGGATGCTGAGATTTGATTTGATTACAAAATGTATGAATAAAAATGGGGATTAATTATCCTTTGTAAATTGTTATTAAAGTGGACCCAATCAGACATTTAAATTTATGTCCTCTTTAAACGTCAAATTTTGTGGCAATTTATAATAACAATTTAAAAAGCTGTACGAGTAGATTAATCTTGAAATAATAATGAATTGTATTTAATATTTTTAATTTAACAATAAAACTGAAACTTAAATGTTTCTGGTAATAACGATTTAAGCTACGCTATAAAAGGAAAATTAAAATTTGAATGTTTTTTACCTTGAAATTTCTCAGGTTTGCAACAAAATGAAGATCATCTTCATGGTCATCATGATTTCCTGCAAATCCATGTCTGAAATAAACAAGAGAAAATACTTTTATAAAAATTGTTTTGCTTTACTGAAGTACAAATAAAGTTAACTTTTGAATTTGACCTTCAACTTTAAAGCGCAAAATGCTTTTCCACATCAAAGTTTACTTATTTAGCAACATTTGTAATTTTTTGTTTAAAATTCTTGTGACTTAAGTGCTAATTTTAAATTAAGTAACAAATTTTTTTATTTGGAAAATTGTTGCTAATTTGTTTTATTAACCATAATACGACTTAACGTATATTTTAAGTCAAATAAAATTCATCTCACTCAAAATTAAAAATTCTTAAAAAAATTTAATCCATTTAAGATTCCCGATAATAATTCATTGACTCCCTCCTCCCTATCGTAATTTAAAAACGAACCTAATTTGACGTGCTTAAATACCAGCATAATAATCAATCACTGACTGCTCCTATTGTCGTTCTGATATTGTTCTAATTAGGTACATGAACAAAAACTATGATGGCTGATTGTCTTTTAATTACTTTAAATTTAGGGGATTAAGTATTTTAAAGGGAATTGTTATTTTGGTATTAAAAACAAACGTTTTTTATACTATTTTTAAGACAGAACATTTTTGACGTAAACTAATGTGACTTAAAAGCACAAAATATTCGCCTATATTTAAATTGAACGTGATTTAAACAATAAAGTTCAATTATAACTTAGCCAGACACTGACGAGTGGAAGATTTGAATCAATTTAATTCATATTTTATTCAGTTACCTACGACGTAATGACCTAAAGTATTAGATTTTACCTAATTAGCACGAAAAAAGGAGACAAAACAAAGTAGACACAGTTTTTGATTAATGATTTTTCAATTATACCCAATCGGATATGAAATCATTATCTTCCTATCTGCTTTTATCATATCCTATTGTGCCTCATAACAAATACCGCAATCATTTAATCTCAATTAGGCAACATTCTGTGGAACCTCCAAGCAAATTTCACTCATTAAAAAGTGCACAAAAAATAAAACCGCTTCTGTATTTTGAAAGTGAAATCCACCTGAAGTTGATTCGAAACATTTTTGTTTCAATTTAATTTAATTTTCTTTGGTAACATTTCTTTAAGATGATTAAAATGATCACATTAAATAAAGGTGTACAGAATTGTTATCACATTCTGTAGTAGCACATTACACACATGTGTTTAAAATCATAACACATATCTGCATCTAACATAACATAAAATGCACCTAACGTTTGTAAGTGCAGCAGCGATACAACCTGAAAGCGACGACTTTACACACCACAGTTTGTTTGTAAGTAAGAGGCTTCCAACATAACATAAGCATGATGATGATAAATATAAAGGAAGAACGCCTCCAGTTGAACTCAAGTCTCCACTTTTTATATTTCTTGTACGTTGCTGCAACTACTCGTAGCTTATATTTGTTTTGAATGTGGTGTGTTTTGAACGTATGCTACCGGATGTATTTTATTTATACCGAGTGTTAAACAGAGGAAATGCGTTAAAATTACGGTTCAAATCAACCCCTGTTTTCATATTATGTTTGTGAAACAAAACATATAAATCAAGTAGTAGAGGCACACGATTTGATCCTACGCAACATATTTTAAGCATAATATGGAGATTGGAGCACATAAGCGCGATGATATATAAGATGTTTGTATGCAAAAGATGCTTGATGATGTTGTATGTGAATTGTGAGGGGGGTTTTGTTTGTAGACATTAATCAATTACAGTTGGTCGTATTTCCGAGAACATAATCACTGCTTTAGTCGCATACATTTTTTACATCTCTCTACTTTGAAGTATAATTTTTCAATTTTTGTTTACTTAAGTAATTTAATAATAAAAAATTCAACAAACGTCTTTGTTATGATCTGTTTTTTACTTTGGAGATTGTAAAAAAAACTTATATGGCAATATATTATTAAACAACATAATTTAATTTACAAAATACTTTAATCGTCTTTCAAAAAAAAAATTATTTAATAATTTGAAAAAAGGAAGCAATTTGTTTTTGACCTTGAAGTAATGAATTTTGACTTAAAACTATTTTTAAATATTAATTAAGTCATGTTTTATGACATTTTGAGCAATTGACTTAAGTTAAGATGGTATTCAACAGGATGAACAACAAAATTTGACCTTGAATTGTAACAAAAATACTACAATTGACCTTGAAAAGAGTTTTCAAAATTTTATTCGTCCACTAATAAACATTATAAATGTTTACGTACTTAATTAAGTCTTAAATTATATCCATTTAAAAAAAAAACGATTGTAATTTAATTCAATTGACCTTGAATTAAACCTTTGTCTTAAAATTGTGTTTATCTGACCACTGACTAAACTTTATTGATCCTAAAAACTAGTTCAAGATCAACACAAATAAAATAAGTCGATAGATTAAGTTCATTTCCCACTTCGTTAACTTTAAAACAAATCCATTAAACCGTTATAATCTCTCCCATGACAATGAGTGAGTAATAAAGAGTAAATAAAAAGACATAAAGTAACGAATATTGGCTTTTCCAAATTCCACATGTCTGATGTGTCATTTTAGGCCCATGGGTCACCACCAATTAGTAATAACTAATAACAATTACGGCACAACAAAAGTCGCAACATTTATTAATGACGTAAAATGTGTTTTTAATTACCCTTTCCAATTAAAAAATAAAATCAATTCAAAAGATTAGAGGCATAATTAATGGAATTAAATGTTGATGTGTGTGTTTTTTTTGTTGCACAGTTGTTCCAAGAAGGATGACATCGGTTTGGACGACTTGTATGCCGCGAATTTGGTAAGTTACAATTTGTTATAACTAATCAATCACGACTTTATCAATTAAATATAAAATTGTTGCCATTGTTTTCTATTTATAAAACAATTATATTTCATTTTTTGATGTTCATACGCGCGTGCGTATTTTACATTAACAATCAAGGTAATCAGGTCGTTATTCTTATTAACTATTGAGATAATCAATTAGGATTAATGACATAAAAAACTAGAAAGATGTTTATTATGCGAAGGTGGTATGACTTTGATTAACAGTGGCGTTGGTATCAGGTAGCCAATTCAGATTAGAAGCGAAAAAATTTAAGAAATTTAGTACAACAATCGGTGAAACATTTGTTTGATAAGATGTAATAGTAAACCTGTGGCGTTTTACTACTAATTGCATTTCAATGTATGCAAGCACCCAGAAAACATTTCTTGTTAATTCAACGTAATACTCCTTCGAAAGGGAAAATACCGTTACGTTTATAATTAGATTATTTACTGATTCTAACTAAAACAAACATTCCCCGCAGGTCAGTAACAATTTAATGTGTTATTTTGTTCACACTGCTTAAATAGCAATTGATTGACTCACATATCCATGTGCGTGCTTTTGATTTGCACAGTAAATTATTATCTTATCAAAAAGTGAACTGAAAATGTACTAAATAAAAACGCGGCACTCAACAAAGCCAGATTGTTTGGAATAAATATAGGGGCATCGATTACGGATTTGCTTTTGTCGATACATTTTATCAATGGCAGTCGTATTTTAACTACACATGTGAACAGAACTTTTGAATAAAAAATATACAAAACTTAATATTCCTAACTTTAAAGCGTTCTGCCAAATGTCTTGGCTTTGGATTTATTTAAGATGATTGGAAAGTACTCACAAATAGATGATTGGACAAATGTAATTTAGAATTCCATTATATTGATCCACATCTTATCTTTTAAATATCAAACTTTACTTCTTAAGTTTTCTTTTTATTGTGAAATCCTTTAAGTAACTCCTACACTCGTGTGCATTATTGTTTGTGTAAAATATCGTGTGTCTTTTTCATTGTAGTCGAAGCAAATACGTGCCGTATCAAGTCCATCACTATCAGAAAATCCACTGGAGCCTAATGAGAATGCGACAACACAGCCAACCGAATCCGCCGCCATCTACGACGAGGGTCTTTACGAACAATCACACACGTCTGGCAGTGTACTGCAAAAATTCAAAAAGACATTCTCACAGTTCAAAAGCAAACACAGTCCCGTTACGTCTGTGGGTAGTGTAGATATTACGCAATCAGACACCACCAACAACAAGTACAGATTCGGTCCACTAATGTGGCGCTCCAGCAAGGAACGACGAAAAACCAAACATTTGCGTCGCGACAAATGCAACAGCGGCGATTCGGGCATACAAGTTGAATTCGAAAATGATAATAAAACATTTCAAGATGCCACCACACCACAACCACCACCCGTGGTGGAGGCGTCTTCACCGTTGGCACGTGTGCGACGCACCAATTCAGCAAAGACGCCTAAAAACTCGGTCACAATTGTGACGACAACACACAAAAGCAAGCATCACGATGATGGTGGCGTTGAGTTGAGGGAGAAAAATATTGTGCCCCCGCTGCCGAATAGGTCACGCAGTCAACCAAGTGGATTGGATTTAATTTCAATGCACCACACCAATAATGATAGTGATTCCGATAGCATTAGCTCCAACCACAATTATTGTGATGACGAAAATCACACTTTCTACGCAGAGATTTTGTATCCGTTTGTACCAGTTGGACCTCAGGAGTTGGGACTAGAAAAGGGAGCATTAGTTGAAGTATTACGTCATGATCATGGTCCATGGTGGTGGGGTCGCTTGAAGCATGATGCCATTTTGTCAGATCGACATCACCAGCCACAAGAAGGATGGTTTCCCAAGGAGTTTGTTAGGGTAATTTAAATTCATCGCATTAATCAATGTTTGTTTTATTAATACATTTTTTCCTCATTAGGTTTTACCTCAATTCCCAAAACCAAACGCTGAACTATTAGTTGAGGCCAAAAACTGTGATATAAAAATGGCTATTGCCGCCACTTCCTCATCCTCCCCAAAAGGAAACATTGGGAATGCTACCACTCCCACAACTAGCAAAACTTATGAACAAACAGCATCTCAACAGAATCGTGGTTCCCAAAGTAGTGAAGCAATCAGAAATAGTGTTATTAAGGAATTGCTTGAAACTGAAATTAATTATGTGAAATTGTTGTCTTCACTTTGTGTTGGGTAAGATTGTTTAAAATTATGGTTTAAATAATTTAAAAATAATATATTATATTATTTCCAGATTTATCAAGGAATTAAGACAACGTCCCGACATTTTTCCCACAGAGAGTCTGATTTTAATATTTTCGAATATTGAAAAAATATGGCGATTTCAACAGACATTCTTGGATGCGTTACGCAACGCAATTGAACACAGTTGCATTGCAGAAACTTTCCTGGAATACGTAAGTTATTTATTATCTTGATTGTTGATTTTTCCAATGAACTTTGTTTAAGTCACGTTTAATCATTTGGGTTTCCATCATTTATTAGCAATCAGCATTTATGGTTTATTCAACTTACTGCAATTCATACTCCAAAGCCCTCATGGAACTTGAAAGTTATTCTCACAATAATGAGGCTTCCGCCATATTAGAAAGGTAAAACAATTATAATAATTTAATTTTCATGGTCCCATTTTAACTTAAAATGTTTTTATTTCAATTAACAGTTGTCGCGTGGCGCAAAACCTTCCCGAATTACCCCTCTCAGCCCACTTACTAGCACCAATTCAACGCATCTGCCGATATCCACTGCATTTAAGTGAACTTGTAAAACACTCAGATACCCGTCGGGAAGTCACCACCAAATTAAAAGTGCAAATACCCAGATCCGAAACGGCCACCATTGATTGCAAAGAATCGTTTGAAATGGCCCTTACCGCCATGAAACGTGTTACTGAAATGGTTAACGAAGGTGTGTACAAACTAGCTAAATATTTGTCAATAATGATTTTTCATTTGTGTCATTGTGTGTAAACAGTTTGAGAATATCAATGTCATTCCATTGTGTGTCCACACAAAATGTGTACCTCGTATGTAATCAGAAGATAAAATGAATAATATTTGTTCTTCCAGGCAAACGTCACAGCGAATATTTGTCTCGCATTCAAGCGCGTTTTGATAACTTCCAAGGACCACCCATCAATGTGCACAGTTCGCGGCTCTTCCTGCAAACGGACGCCATTCGAATGTCACCCAATTTGTGGAACAACAGCTACACCATTTTCCTGTTTGATCGTCAGCTGATTTACTGCAAAAAAGATCTCCTCAAGCGGACGCATTTCATCTACAAGGGGCGCATATTTTTGGACAGCTGCCGCGTACTCAATTTGCCAGATGGCAAAATGTTTGGCGCCACACTCAAGAATGCTCTGCGACTGTACTGTGATACACGTAACAAGTGGTTCGACTTTTGTTTTCGCAGTAGCAGCAGCAAATTGCGATTTCTCAACACACTGTCGGCGGAGCGGCAATTTTGTGGACGTAATCTATTTGTGTCTGAGTTGTCTGGCGCTGATTTTGACAATATGTCGGACAAGGAGTATGGTGGCAGTATCGATCACAATGACATCATTGAGCATCCACCGATTATGGCAACGCTGCCCGAGCAGCAGCAATATCGTCGAGAATCTTCATTGCCTGATAATGCGTTAGAAGATGGTGGGGAGGGTGGTAGCCAAAAAAGTGACACTCTACCCAAGAACAAGGGAGGCAACTCACGCAAAAATAGCAAAAGTAGTTACACGGATTACCAAACAAACTCATTGGGGAGACGCAAAATTGGCAATTGGTTCAGAAAATCGAGAAGCACAAATTCCACACCGTCACAGAGTCCAACACATCGTCCATCGGAGTCCGTCAATGTGGCTGATGCCCTCGTGAATGCAATTAGCATGACAAGGGAAAGGGCTTCAGTGCAAAATATTCAACAAATTGATAGAATGTCAGCTGCGGCGAGCACTTCATGAGAATGGGAGAGCGCGTTGTATAATAATTATTCTAATATTATATAACTAAGTCAATTATGTTCATTTAATTATTTACTGCCTGCCCTCTTTTTTTTACAAACAAATTAATTATATTGGTTAATAGAAATGAATTTAAAGAATACTTAAAGCTGTCAGGTCTTTTCAATTTTAATGCATTTAGAAAGGTATGTATCAATTTAAATAAGTTTTATTTCCTATTTCGATAAATTTTTGCACAAAACAATTTGAGGGAAATTTGAGTGGTACTGTGATCAACAAAATTAACTGCACATTTACAAGGGAAGGATTTAAAAAAATGTAATTAAATAAGGGTTAACTGGTTAAACAAGTTTCAAGTATATGAAATCATTATCCTGATTTTAAGGGAAACAAATCCTTTTGTAAGATTGCAGCAGTTTTAAGAATAAGGAAAATTATGTCAAAAAGAATTAAGAAGCTCATTTAAAGGGGGTTTCAAAATTCAAGTCATTCTCAATTTTAGGTGGTTCTTTACCACTTAAATTACTTAACGACACAATTTACGACTGGATAATTGATCACCATAATTGACATAACGCATTTCTATTTTCAATATTGCCATTCTTTAAAAAACAAAAAATATTCTTCTTTTTAATAATTACGAAGAATTATGCAAAAACCGATTAACATTAACAATATATGTACTCATTTTGTTATACTAAGCCAAAGAATATTGTATTTATTTCCACTTACATCTTGTTTTAAATTCTTAAATGAATTCATTGCGGTTTTTTCATAGTTAAATGGGTAATCTTTCGAAAACCAAAACGCTGATTTAAATACCTACGGAGTAAACTACCTTGGGAATCAATAGTCTCATTTTTAAATTCATCACAAAGAAATGAATACGATTTAACTTATTATTTTCAGTTTGTAAATACAATCGATTATCCATAACAATGTTTTTCAATGCATTTAAATGCATTTTAAAGAAATATGTATTTGATGAACAATTAAATGGAAAATATATTTATAAACGTAATTAAATTTACTACTTAATTAAAAATGTAATCTTACTCGGTTTCTATTTACGAACTATCAAAGAGCGCACAATTGTAAAGACATTTTAAAATTCTAAGAAATGCAAAGCAATTCAGTTAGAATTGTGTCCAAAACTAAGGAGAAAACACACAATGATTGTATTCTAGTGAATTATTAATTAATAAATTGTGGTTTACAGAAATGAGACCAAAGCCCATTGAACTCAATTTGGCTCTAACTTAGCTCACTTTTCATACGAAAGAAAAACAATTTCAGCATAATATTGTGAAAAGGAAGAAAAAAAAATGAAAATCTATATTTATATATACACAACAATGAACTGTTTTTGATCAGGGTATTTTTTATTAGATAGTGTTTAATGCGGATTTTTCTTAAATAATTAATGAATGAACTCTCACATTATTATTCAAATTATATTAAGTACGATGATTTCAATGAAACGATTTTATTCAAATACTACAAATTAATGCTGAGTGGTTTATTTAAAGTGTAACTATAAAAATCGAGTGTGTAATTCCTATAAATAAAAACAACCTACAATATATTAAACAATGCAGCAAAAAATCACTATTTATCAAAAAAGTTGCCCAAAAAAGGGAACTTAAATTTTGTAGGTAAAAATGTAGTGACAAAATGAATATTGAACTTCCAGCGGACTGGACTTAAATAAATATATTGAATAAATGTCGCAAAATGAATTGCACAAAGATAAGAAAAACACGTGGCTGCTAAATATGTAGAAATATTCATTAACAAAGCAATAAATTAAAGTTAATTACAATTAAGCATTTAAAAAAGACAACAACTAGTTTCAGCCTAATATGTGAATAAAATGTTAGACAAACAGTTAAGCGAATACATTAATTTAATTCATAATAATTAAATTAATAAAAATTACCTAAGTGTGTTAAATTAAAGTTTCCCAAAAAATTGTTAAAGCATTTTTAATTTGTCGTCCCTTTTTTGGTGTGAACAAAAATTAAGAAAAATTCTTCCAAAAAAAAGGACATTTTGAACATTGTGGTAGTGAAACGTAGTGATAGCAATTATTTAGAAATACGTAGTCTAGTTATTATAGCCATTGCTGTTACCGAAAGTATAAAACTACTTAGTAGTTTGTAGTAACTTTAGTAAAATAATGTAATTAATTAAAATTGTTGAGTTGCTTTATAGAGATAACATACTTACATGTAAGTACATTAACAGCAACCATATATAGTCATTGTTCAAATTATATAAATAGTAATAACAAACATATTTTTCTATTTACGAAGAACATATTGTTAACAATAATAATTATTATAAACCAATTAAGTGTCAACTAACTATATAAATAAATAGGATTTCATTTCAGCAACGCAATAACGTGGGAATAACAATTAAACTATAAATGCAAAAATAAAATGAAAAAGAAGAAAAAACTTAACTGCCCGCAAAACTATTTAATTAATTATTATTAAAAATAATTACTGCTCCAGTAAATAATGGATTAAGAAAAACGTAGAGTTAAATGTTAATGAAAATACTTAATTCAGTAGTTGCAACCATATTTACGACATAACAGTTAAAATTAAATATAATTAAAAGAATGCAAATGAAACTACTATTTAGTCATTGATTATAAGAACTAAGTATATTGTTAATTTTTGTTGCAATTTAGTTATTTAATTATAATATATTATATAAAATAAAAACAACTTCAATTACAATTTACGACTACAACGATTACCTTTACAAATTGGCGAGGCGAAAAATTTCGACTTAATTAAGCCCAACTTAAGTCAAATGTTTATTAAATTAAATTTTAAAAAGTTAACTAATTTTTATAATTTTATTTAATTGTTATTATAGGACGATGCATTTGTTTTTCAGATTAAATGTTACTCATTTTAAATTCATAGTTTTTTATTTTTTGTCGAAGCATTTAATGTTTATTTTATTAAGCCAATTTAAAAAATAATAATAACACTTACCATGGAGTCTATATTGAAGGCTGCCTAATTTTCTAAAGGTTAGCTTGAGACTTTGCAGAATGAGTTCGATTCGGACCTTTAACAAAAAAAGAAAAATTTTAAATTAATAATATATAAATATTATAAGAAATCAATTATTTAAAAAGTATTGAAAATGGAACACTTTCTGTTTTTAAATTTATTTTAAATTAAAATCCTAAAAGTTTATTAAATTTTTTATCCTTTAAAACAATACAAACTATTTAGTAAAAAACACTTGAAATTATTAAAAACAACAAAATACATATCGAGTATAATTGTTAGGTGCAAGAAACTTCAAAATTGCATTCTCATTGAACTCTTGTTCAAGGTTAAGTAAAAAAAATTCGAGGCAATTACTGACCAGTATATTGAATAATACGTTAAATCCCAAAAAGAGAAATAAAATTAACTAAAAAATACAATTCATGTAGTTTTACAATAATTTAAACTACATGCATTAATAAACAATAATGATTAAAATTAATTGAAATTGTTTTATTTAAGATGGTTTTCTTTCAGATTAAAAAGTCTTCAAATCTTTCAAAACAAGGTAACGTATGATTTAGGCTTGCTAAGGAAAAGTGGTTGGGCTACGATTTAAATCTTGAGCTTTTCTATCACGTTGCATAGACATTATTTCTTTTGTGGAACGGGTTTTAGAGGGGCTGCAAGTTAATAATTTAGGTCCCTTATTCTAAGGATTCTGTGAACTCAATATAGTATTTTAGTTGTACTCATTTGTGTTGATTGAATCAATGATACCCTCGAGAAATGTTAATGAGGGTATATTCATCTTCCTGGCAATGGGGTTGGACCTCTTCGTCCTTCCTTAAAGATTCAGTTTAAGAAAAAGTCACATAATTCACAAGAAGAAATTGGTTGACAAGGGAGCAGTTGCTGATGATTTTAGAATCTGCATCCCTATTACCTACAATATAAATAATTCATTTTACTTCTTTACGATTATAAAATAACTCGAAACTATGCGAACGATGTCGTGTCAGTTACGAGTGAACTGATTTTATTAAATATAGAAGTTTGATCGGCCGAAGTTACAAGAACAAAATTGATCTATTTCATTAGCATACTTATTACAGGTAAATAAAAGTAAAAAATTAAATTATACAATTTTTCTTAAATTTAGATAGTAATTATTGTTACATTAATTGTGATGTAGCTTACAAAAGAAAATCGACTTTTCTTCATGTTAGCGTTAAAATGACTTAAACTAATTTAAACATAGACTTTTAAAATACGCCCAATTCTATTGTTTGTATAAATGTTCTCTTACGTTTCATTATTCAGTAATATTTTAGACCTAATGTATAAAAAAAATTAAATACAATCTGCCAATCCTACTAATCTTAAAGTATTACATTGCTTTTTTCATGCGTTGAGAAAAGTGCGTTTTTATCATTTAAAATTAGAGATTCTATTCAGGTCGATGCACAATTAATACCTCAAGACTTAAACTATGGAAGAATACATAAATTACAGTGCTTCCCATTAAAAATATACACAGACGTTGGATGGTTCAAAAATTAAGGAAAATGAAGGTTAGTTTTTTGCAGTTAAAATAAAGGACATTTGAACAATTGCTTCAGACAGACTTATTGTTTTTAAGGAATCACAATAACTTTAAAAATAACTCTTTTTACGCAAAAATTTAATTCATTTAATAAAGCACGAATTAAAAATACTGTGATTGACTATAGGAAGGCTACAGCAAAATGAGTTGAGCTTACGAGAGATGCGAAAGACCATCTTAAAAAAATTCTGAAGCATTAAGGACAAAAACAAAACAGAACGACCATCATCGAATTAACAATTATTAGAATGAGCATTCAACGTTTGTCTACAATAAATCAGGAAAACCCTGCATATTCCGTGTGCAGTTTACCACCGTGTGTGTCCCACACAATTCAAATTACTCTGGTTTCTCATGAACAATAATCTCATAAATGACATTTCCGTACGCTGGATCTCCCATGTTCGGTAGCATCGCAATTTGATACTGAACATTGTTCTCAGTTTTCGGCATCACAACTCCCTGCAGCACTTGATTGACATGTTCCGTGAGATTTACTTCCTCGTGTTGCTCCGATTTGATGTGTGTGTGAGGTGGATTCGCTTCGACCACCTCTTGTTCAGCATTTTGAGCCTCAGCTGCCACATCTTCACTAGTCGCCTCCCTATCATTCTGCGAAACTATTTTGAAGTGGGTGTTTCTGTGGCGTGTCATTGATGATCGCTGCGAAAATGCACGCTGACACAGATCACATGAGTAGGGTTTCTCGCCAGTATGCACTCGCATGTGCACCCTCAAATAGTAACTCTTGGAGAAACTCTTGTCGCAGATGTTGCATGCGAATTTAATCGGCTCAACTGTGGATGGACGCGCATATTGAACTATTGGCGTTGTTGTTGTTGTTGTAGTTGTTGTGTGTTGTGCAACTGATTTGGGTATTTTGATAATTGACGTTGGAGTTGCCATAATAATGGTCCGCTGGGGTTGTTGCTGCTGTTGCTGTTGATGATGCTGTTGTTGCTGTTGCTGTTGCGGTTGATGATGCTGTTGTTGCTGAAGGTGCTGTTGCTGTTGCTGTTGTTGGGGTTGTCGTCGTACTTGTTGTGCTCGTTGATGCCCCGGATCTTCCTTAACGTACGGAAGAGGCGCCAGTGATGTCGCATCGCCGTTTGTATTTTGATTGTGGCGTTCTATATGGTAGCTGAGTGTGTGTGAATGGAGCCATTTCAAACAAATGTGGCATTGTTTCCGTTCGTATTTGGGGGATGGCTTGTGATCGCCATGACCGCCTATGCTGTCTATCACCTGGTCGTAGTTCATATCCATTGTGGTGGGTAGGTTCACTGGGTTGTTTATTGCACTATTCCACGCGTATAGTTGTTATTTCATTTAAGTAAATCACTTTTTTTGCTTTGCATTCTTTTTAAATCTGTATAGGCTTGTTTATTTATTTGTTTGCGGACTTTATAAATTATAATAATTGCAACTATATGCACGCTCGGAATGCTGTCTAAATTGTAAAATGCGCGAGAAAATATATATTTTGATTTAAGAGATATATATAAAATCGACATAAATGGCGTCAATTGAAAATCTTGGGATATTTAGGCGTTAATAATTTAGGTGGGAATAAAAGATGGGGATTTTTGTTTAAAAATATCGTTACGCAAGTTCAAAATATTGCCACAATATAGGCCGTTATAAATTTCCTCAAAAATTGTGAAAAAACAATGAATTTAAGCAAAATATTGAAAATAAAATTGCAGTAGGATTTGACGTATGTCCTTGTTCCTAGAATTTGCAGTAGATGACCTTTCGTGGAACAGTTATGGGATCTGCCATGATGCTTAAGGTATAGGTCTGATTGTTGAAACAAATATCAACAGGTGTGCTTCCTTCCCTTACAGGTGATGAAAGCTTCTATAAAACCCAATGAACACTTGCTAGATTCAAAGTAGCACATCAAAAGCTGTTGAAGCCAGTCTGTCTTAAGTCTTTTCTTACATACAATTAAAATTCATGTCGAGATACAAGCGCAGCCACACCCACTCATCCCACTGCACCAAACTAAACTGCACCAAAGTATAGTTAAAAAGTCTCTGGAGGTCTGTGCAACAAATAACCTATAAATAGCCGCGCATGTAAAACTCTGTCAGCCTCTCATCATCCGCACCTCCTTCAACATATTTAATTCACTTTTAATGCATTCCGTGCACACTGCACCGTCTGGTTGCACTTGCATTTGTATGCCAAAATGTGCCACACGCTTAAGACGCAACGCTTATATTTATAGAGCAATGATAAACGATCGCCATGTTTTGATGAGGCGGTAATAACAACTAGTTACAACTATTCACTGGCTCATAATTATACGCATCATGCATTGTTACATACATTGAGGATGGCGTAAACGATGAGAAATGATGTTTGAAAGTGCATTTAACATTCTCTTGATTTTATCTTAAATTATAATTAATTTAAATTATAACCGTTGCACATATTAAATCGTTTGCAACACGCTATATCGCCTCCCCAATGCTTGCATGCTTGATGGTATGCCGCGTGTGGAAGTGTTTATAATATTAAATCACATTAATTGAAAGAAGACAGGCGACCAATAAATTCTGCATGCCTTTAAAGGGGGACATGATGTGTTAAAGTCGTGTGTACGCAGGGAGGTACTTGATGTGGTTTAAAGTTGTTTTCAACGGTTTATTTAAGACGACAATTGTGGCTCATTAATTTTTGGTTTTAAGAGAACTGAGCCGGTTCAGAAATTTGGCCACATTGATGACATTTTATTGGATTTATTTATTTTTTAATTTTAAAGAAAGTCCTTAATTGTCTTGAAAACAAGAATTGAAAAACAAATATTTTTATTTTAATTTTTGAATAAAAAACATGTAATCGGCTCAAATCCCTGCTAATTATACGAATTGCATTAAAAACAAGCTTTATTACAGTTAATTGATCAACATGTTAAAGCAGCTTTTTATTGTAATACTGTTATAAAACCAATAACAGCAATCCAAATAAATATAAATTAATTTAAAGACCGCACCAATGCCAAACGCATCGATGCATTTTACATTAAACCGATTGGCGGCATTGATCCGGAGAGGAAAATGTCTGCAAATATAGGAAGATATACAGTGTTGACTGTTGACAGTGTTAAAAGAAAACAGCTGAACGAATGACTGTATAAGAAATGTAATAAAACTGTTACTTCACGTAATTAATTACAATTAAGCTTTAATTACTTTTCATTAAGTTTTCACGCACATAACTATAGCTAAATAGTTACAGAGGTAAATATGTGCGGGAATCGCGATTGGCGAGGTGTTTGTGGACGCCTGTAATGACTCGGAATTAATGATCGACATGGGAATAGAACATTGTAGCGCATAAATAATGTAATTGATTAGGCGAATGCATTTTATGCAATTCATTTCCTTGTGGTGAAAGGGCAATAGTGTTTCTGACTTTGTACCTACACGCACAAAATTCAGTAGCATTAATTTAAACAAAAAGTAAAGATTTTGTTGCAGCAAATTATGCAGTTTGATTTATTAAAAAAAAATTGCAAAAAAAAAACATCTTCACAAACTTACTTTTAATTTAATTTAATTATCACAAGATTGATTAAGTTTATTGTAGTTGATACTTCAACACAAAACAGTGTATTTAACAACATGTACCAGCTGCTGCATTTGCATAATGCAACTATACTTAAACATAGTCATGAATTTAATGAAACTTATGTTAACTGTTTGTTTTGATTGGCTTCACTTTCTATTCGGCGCTATAGTGTATTTTATGGGATGGATGGCAGGCAAAAAAAAAAAGAAGATGAGACTTCAATCGTCTTGATTAGCAGAACGCTGTGACATTTAATGCAACTCCGCGTGCATTAAATGTGAGTGTGTTTAAATGAGGAGGGAAAATTTTAGTGTAGAATTTATTCAATAAATTTGTTTGCTTAAATAATTTCATTTGGCTGTAATGTCAAGTAAAGCGCGCTTGAAAGCTTTCAAACCGTTTTAAGTTTAAGATATATGCCGCCACAATTACCAGCACTTCAGCCGTTTGATTTGGCGCATATTATACAGTGATTACTGATTACTTTAAAGACATAATATTCCAGAAATGTGTGCAGAAAAAGCGCAATGAAGATGTGTTCAACAAACACTTTATTTTGTGCACAAGAAGTCATTAATTTGAATTTGTGTTTGTGGTGAAAATGGAGAAAGACCTTCGCAAATAATTATAATGCATCGGAAAATATTGCGGTATAATGCAGAAGCCACTATTTTGTGACTGATGCGTTTATTTATTTTAAATAAAATATTGATTGACTTTCTCCGTCAGGAGAATATTATTTGCTAAAAGCTATCAATCAAATAAACAAGTTCTTAAATGGTTTCAACAGTAAAGAGTACAAAAATTACTTCAGTAATTATAAGGTGGGACAACTTGCTTGCTATGACATCGAGGAAGTGTCCTAAAATGACTTATACCCCATTTGAAATACTTATCGAGGCCAGGCTCTCTGGGGGCCAGAGTTGGGCGATAATTAATTTAAAGTTAATACAGAATTAATTCTTCTTTTTTAGTCATCCTCTTCAGTAGTCATAAGAGATGTATTAATAATCATCCCCCACCAAATATTTTTGATTCCCCACAAAATATTTCTGATCCCCCACCAAATAATTCTGATCCCCCAACAAAAATTAATTTGTATAATAAAAAATGCGAATGAAAGTTACTACAAGATTGGCAATCTGAAAATGAAGCCAACCAGCAGCTTATTCCTTAAAATTATGTTTATTCTTTTAACAAAACATCTTAATTCAAACATCAACTGTTAATTTTTCCACACCACGTGACCATTTGTCTTCCGCATGCGCGTATTTATTTAAATAAATTGCACTGCAGATAAAATCCCTTACGTATATTACTACGTGCATCTTTGCCTCTTAATAATTTTTGGTGGCAGGGCATGCATTGCAATCGTCCCCCGCTGCATTATCGTGTGAAGCTCATTGCATAAAAAAAACATGGCAGTAAACACAATTCACACAAAAATGAGTTTGTTCTGTTATGCACAAAAACATTGTGCATTGTGTTCACAATATTTTGGGGAAAATAAGAAATAAATCAGCGCAGCATAACAGCAGCAGCATTGCGCATAAACATTTAACATGCCTGCGCATATTTTTGTGCATTATGTTAAACTGTTAATGCCAAACTTTATTGTGGTCCATCGCAGTCAGTTGCATACTTGCAATAAGTAAAATGTGCAACGCATTCGCAAAGTGCGTGATCCGCGCTGGAACTTGTGTGCATTGTTTTATTTGTATTCCTGCAATTATTATTGGGCAGTTTATATTCGACAAAATGTGCGCATCGTTTCAAATGGGCCACTGTAAGATTATTGTGGTAACACAAAGGAAATTGTCGAAATTCTGGAGATTCCATAGTTTACTTTGGAATATATTTGCATGGTAGATAAAGTTAAGATGTCTTTCAAAAAAAAAGTGCGATTGCAAAGATTTAAAAGGTCATGTAAATTTAAAACATGAAACAAAAGCTTAATTTTCTATATTTATTATCATCGTGATCACACATCCTTCTCGATCGGCAATCGGTCTGAGCGAATTCATGGTCAAAAGCTATTAATCTCAAATGAACTTTATGGCTTAAGCAGTTTTCCGCATATTATAGTTACAAGGGTCAATAAATTATGCACATATTCTACACACACGATTGCATTTTGTGCAATGTGCTGGCTGCTCCCTTTTTAATCAATCCCATCATCTAAATTCTAAGTCATGAGGTGATCATTAATTCCCTCCCCGCCACATTCATGCTGGTATGGCTGAGAAAATTCTGTTTTCTTTTTTACCAATTCTGCACTCGCATGCGAATGCATTTTTTATATTTTATATTATGATAATGCGCTTATGCTTAACTGTTGCAGCAACTGCAGTTGTGCGCACACACACGGGATGTGTTTAAATTTTCACACCAATTGCAAACGCCCGTACCATAATTTTCTTCGTTAAAAAGGTGCAAAAGCATTTAAGTGCAGCGCGAGCATATAATCTAAGACGTGTGTATTTTGAATGGGTTTATAGGTGATGCTGCACGAGAAGGTGTTGGAGGCTGCGCAACAAATGAATGTTTACACCACACCATAAGCCAAACAAAGAAAAACATCTAATTAATGTGAATTGCGTGCCAGATTATATCCCGACGATAGGCTACATGTTTTTAATTAGTTAAAACAAATTCCTCGCGTGAAGTGATCATTGCGGATTGTCTCTTTTTTTAATTTTTATTATGACCCAGTGTGGTTGTAATAGATTCTTACAGTCGCAAATTTTTTTCAAAAAAAAGTTAATGGTTCAGAAATATGTTTTGACACCACCTGAATCTAAAAAATGTTCTAGAAAAATTGTCTTTTCAGACATTTGAATATTCGGAAGATATCTCGAAAACTTCTGGACGGATTTGCATGAAATTATTGTTGTCATGTCTTCATTTCAAGGTATAAAATATGAAAATTTAAAGTCATACTATTTACATCTCAGAAACCACCCTTTTTTTTATTTAACCATTTGCTCTCCAGTTCTGTAATAATTATTTTGCTCTATATTATTAATTTTAAATAAACGTCTGCCTACGATGTATTTTATATTAGGTCGTAATAAATTCACACCTCGCTTTCCCTACCATGTAGTTTCTTTTAATTGTTGTTATTTTCCTGCTGTTCAATTTGTGATATATCGATTGGCAGTTGCAAGTTATATACGATTACGTTGCGGGTGCTTCAGCCTCACACATGCGATGTGCAATGTCGCTGCGTGGTGTAATGAAAAGCGCCATTTTCCCCATTTAAATGCAAGATAGATATTGTACCTTTTATGCAACGATTGCATTGAATGCTACGAGCTTTTTGTATTCACATCAATGTGCATATTAAAGCAATTAATTTGCGCCAAGAAAAGATTTTTTTTCGCGTTTTTTATATTTCACATTAAATAAGAAAATGTGAAATGTGTTTTGATTCAGTTGAAACAATCAAAGGTAAAGAAAATATTTTTGATCCAAAAAAACTTCAAAGAATATTATTTTGAATGCCAAGAAACAACATGATTTGGATTTAACTTTTAAATTAGGAAATGGAATACCAACTAAACCAAAATAATAGTTAATAAATTGCTATTAAATAAGGATTCGTCCTTCAAACTCCAATGAAATTGCGAAAAAGTACGCAAACACAAAGACAATTAAATTTTATTTGATAATAATTCTCTGAACGACTTATTTTTTCCCATTTGTTCTTCCAAGACATGAGACTGCAGTTGCATAATCGCGTGATGATAATTAACGTGCACAATTGAATGTATTCAAATAGCCTTTCAGCGCCTATCAATTAACAGATACCCTAAGGCGATTTCGTCAAGAACTTTAATGTGCGATCGCCCACGGCAATAGTATCTCAATGCAAAAGAAGCAACAAGTTGTGTATTGTGCCTGCATGTAAAACTGCATAGAAGAAACGCAGCTTATAAGTATAACGTGTTGCAGCAGCAATGCAGGATAGACGAATGCAAAGTTTTCTATATACGCAAATGTTGTAGGGTAGAAAGAAAGAAGGTTTGTCGATTTAATTGAATTTATTGATTCAATATATGTTCGTATACTGCATTGTTGTTTATCTCATGTGGAAAATTAAAACAACATCTTTAAGACGCTACATATTTTAATGTATTCGTGTATAAGTTTTTCTATATTCTGGCAGTTTCTTTAGCGGTCGTTTTTGTTTATTTTCTGTTTCTTTATTGATTTAAAATTATAGTTTTGATTAGCGATCTAATTTGTACTACAATGTCCATTCAGATTGAATGCATTGGCCAATGATGAGAAATCGAAAGCCACATATGCGAGTATGAAGGTACTGCTATGTTAAGTCGTAAATTCCTTGTCTAACTTTATTCACGATGATTGTGCACTATTGATGATGCGCTGCGTTTGTATTTATTTTATGGGAAATTTAAAATAAGTTCGAGAAGAAAAGGCAGAAAAGTTTTTTCAATATTTTTTTGCCAATAAACAATGGCCATGATTTTTTCGCAATTTACAAAATGCAAGATGCAATTGACAGTTGTTGATTATTTTTATTTTAAACTTGAAAATATTTATAGTTTGACCTTGACTTTAATTTATTAGGCTTTTAAGTGTTAAGCAAAATTTTTTAAATAAAATTTAATCAGTGGATTAAAAGCAGATAATTAAAATTAATTTAAAAACCACTAATCCAATATATTCCATTCTAATTCTTCGGCTTAGCCTATCATAAAATCGTGTTCTTTAATACAGAACAAAAATTAAATTTTGATGACTCATTTTAGTATAATAAAATTTCTTTAAGACATCTTACTTAACTTTACATTGTGCCTGAGGGCGGCAACACGCATTTACTTTCAACAATATAAATGTGTTCTTGTAAACATTCTTTTGATCTTGATAACAAAACTGCATTCATAAAATTCTAACGCAAGATTTATTTAATTAGATAATTAGATCAAGAAAATTTAATTCACGAAAATCATTCTTGTTGCATCAAAGACTTGAGCATTGTCTTTAAATAAAAAAAATAAGCCACATTCGTGATATGATTATTATTTAAAGAGATTCCACACGAATATTCACAAACGGTAAAGATCAAAGTCAAATAATAAAGGGTCAGTGTGTGGCGATACTTTGCATCCCAATTTCATGTAGAGGAGTAAATTTAAAGTAAAATGGTCTCCCCAAAAAAATTGATGATTTACACCCCTACAATTTTCGGAAAACCACTTTTAAGTCGTCTTAACAATATCAAAGCTTTGGAGTGTATTGCGCTGCAGGGCATTTGAAACAATAAACAATTTATACAAAGGCGCACGCGCGAGGGCTTATTCAATTTGACTTTGTTTGAAAATAAGAATGCAATCAAAAATGTTGAATGCATTATATCGTTAAATGCACGCAGCGAATTGTTGTGGAATGTGAATTTGATCTGGATGTTGTTTAAATTTGTGGACGAAAAACAAGACTTAAAAAAAGTGTTATTTTCATTAAGATTTATGTAATTTAAATTATTTAAAGGAATTTCTTGAATTGGAAAACAAAATTTTCAATTGCCTATTTTGTAATTATCTCATTGCCTTTTTAATTTTCAAGGTCAAAACCACATAACTTCTTTTTTGTAACATCAGAAATTGCAGTTTAATATGCACTTTGATTACTCCTTAAGATTCATAAATTGTCTGCATGATTATGTTAACCAACCTAATTAACGAAGCCTATATTAAAATCTTAAAACAAACAATTTTCTGATGGAAATAATTGCAACATTAATTAAAACATAAGTATACCCTTTTAACTGCATTAAATTGAGGTCATCAATCGCCTTTGTTTATTAGAAACAACATCGTATAACTACGAGTACTTAACAATTATCCCCACAGTAGTGCATGCGGCTTCAGAGTTCAATGCAGTTAATCTTGAGAACCACCCAAGATCCAAATTCACTCTATAAGTCATACACATCGTGCATAAGACTTTAAAGCAAGTGCTTTTTCATTGAATTTATTGAATATTTCGTTGTATGCGAAAGCCTGGCAGATTGACATCAATGCGCTGTGTGTTGTGGCCAACTCTTTGCACACTGACTGCAGCGCAGAGTCTTCGATGGAAAGGTCCGATATAAATGTCATATTTTTCTCGCATTGACTTATACAACAACTAAACACAGTACCTAACTATAATACGTAGGCACGTATACTCAAATTTGTACAATGTGTCGGCGATGTATGTTATCCCGGAACAGCATCTAATTTCTCTTTCTATTTGCGGTTTAATTGAGTTTTTTATGAGCCTCGTAAATTGAAGAGTCTTTAAAACGAAATCAATTCTTAATTATTTGTATGACAACTGCAGGGTTCAATTAATTTGTGACCACATATAACATATGTGTGAGCTGGTTGCGCAGTGCGGTGTGGTCGCACTGAATGGCTGCATAACAACATAGGGACGATCCCTATATTTATGGCTTGACCGCAACCGAGGAGACTTGGCGCGATAACAACCAATTTACAGCGTTTAATTTGCACGATGAGACAACAGACAGCTTCAGCGTGCATTTAACAACGTTGTGTGTAGAAAAATCAAGCGAGCATATATGTGCAGGAAAGACGATTGAATATATGAATGAAGAAAGTTCAGTTTAAAAGATTTAAATCTCAATTATACGATTTATTGAAAATTTCATTTAAACAAAAACATAATTCACATTGATTGCAGGCTGCATCTCACTATGGAGGCAGTGGGAATGACTTAAAAATTTAACTATATACGAATATTTGTATATGCATTCAAAGTGCATTTTGGGATGCATTCGCATGTATAATATTTAAAATGTTGCATTTGTAGCGGCTTTGGTGTATCAAATTACAAACATGTATTATAGAAGCCATTTGAATGCCAAAGCAATCGTCTTCACATTGTCCAAATGAAAATACAAATAGCACATAAATGGGAGAGAATTAAAGAAGACAATCTGGATTCGTTTTAATTCTTCTTACACACTGAATTGTGCATATACTGATTGTTTATCTGCGTAAAACGAAGACACTTTCTAATGCTCGGATTACAACCTCCAGCGGACAGACGACATGGTGAGTGTCCATCATTTGTCTTAAGTCTTAAAGAAGCTGCACAATATTTTATCTTGACTTGTTACACTAAGCGTACTGCGCATGTTTAAATGATTTTAAAGCACATCATCTTGCTGTGTAAAAATGCATTTTGTTGATATTAATTTAATTTAAATGCAATTGTTGTTGCCTTTTCATTGCACTTTGCATAAAATCTGCGTTAACATCGCAGTGGCACAGGCATTACGATGAAAGTGCTTACAATAAAATAATATGCAATCTTGCGGAATTAAAGACAATCCATTAATTCAACAGATTAAAGAATAATAAATTTTGCTGTTGTTTCAGTTTATATGTTATTGTTGTTGTTGTTATGCATAAAATGTGCATTCGGATGGTGCGAACAGACCGACTTAATTTAGGAGCGCTCGTGAATCAGGAGATCAGCTCTGTGGCACATTGTCACCCAATATATCATCAATTTGTTATTGGAAAGTTGCGCAGAATTTTTTTCTTTTGCGCATTTCATTACAAAATATGCGGTTACGCATCAGGATTTTAATTTATTTGACACATTGAGGATCAGTACGCGAATCGTTTTCGCGCGAAACGCAAAAGGTCACCGTAATTGTGTGTCATAAATTGCGTCGAATTGCACGCGCTGTAAAATTGCATAACAGCGATCGGAAAGAGAGGGGAAAAAGATCATGTGAATTGTTAAACATATGCAACAGCACAATATTATGTTGGACCGAATATTTTAGCATGTTATCGTAAATATTGACAAGATAAATGCATCATCAGCAATCAAGAGTGAGTTCAAATATACGTGATCATTTATTAAATATGCATTTCCTCAATTCAAACTATTTGTAGATCAGAGACTCGTACAGGATATGGTTAAATTGATTTATGATTAATGACATTTTCAACATTACTTGATAGTGGTTGTGCAGTATTTGCTAAATGCAATAGTACTGGATTTTAAAGCACATGGTGGTCTAAATTTGCAATGATTCATTGATAAAATATAAGCGTTAGAGAATTAAAAATATTATGAAATAGGTGGAGAAAGGTGTACTCAATTTGCTGTTTTAATATTATGAAAAGTCATTAATAATTTTTAAATTGAAATAAATGCGCATTGAGAAGTGACTTAAGATAAAGTCACTTGACCTTGAACGTCTTATGACCTTTAATTTTAATAAGCAACTTAAAAGTCATTTCTAGCACAAAATCGGAGTGTAAAATAAGCTTAAAAATAGGCTTATAAATATAGAAGCTTGTAAAAATGTAAGAAGATAATTTAAATTTAAAACATTTTTGACCTTGAAACTTTAAATAGAAAAACACCTTGAATGTCCTCGAGTGTCAATTTTAATTTCGAAACACCTACAGTTTCAATTTTTCTTTAAAACTCAGTTGAAACAAAACACTCATGGTCATTGACCATTAATCTCAAAAAAGAAAAATGCATTTAAAATGCCAAATAACGCAACAGCATTCCGCAAAAATTGTTGCACTTCGAAAAAAAGGTTAAAGTTTAACGCAACGAATATCTCATATTGACACAATGCACGCACATAATATTGTGGCCGCAAATATTCTGCGCAGAAGGAATTCCAACAAAATATGCAACATTTAATGTTAATAAAAAAAAAAATTGAATTGAAAAACGTGCCATCATTTGATACTAACTCTGAAATCGATATTTTCACACACAAAACTCCAATTCAATAAAAGTCTGCAGAAGACGAAAATAGTATAAATAGCTCGTGTAGAATATATTGCATTCAATTCATATGCAATATTAATTATCCCAAGCATGAGTGACGACATTACATATTTGTCACGATTAAACTGTCCTCATGGTGCGGGTCGCATAGCGATACAATCTCTCGCCAGTCTAAGGTGATATACCTACGAGTTGCAAAAATCGTCTATACCTATGTAGCCCCGTGTTTGCCAGACCAACTCACTAACTAGAGGTGTTGCACTTATATATGCATTATGCACCTACAACTGCATGTACAACATAAATGCATTTTGTTATTGCATCGATGAAACACAAAACGCACGAGAATAATAATGATTTTTATCAGCCTAATAGATCAGCAATTTGTCAAATGAGGCAGAACAGGCGACTGCAAGGCGTACACTCCGGCGTTTCCTTGCGTTTATCATTATGTGCATTTTACTTCAATACGCAGACAATATTGTGCATTGTGCAACTTGCATTGTTTTTTATTCGTTTTTGTGCAATATTGATCCGGAATGCAACGCACTTCCCGTCGAAATGGCGCTGTCATGCTTGATGGAAAGGTGGAGGTATAATGAACAGATCTGAACTGATCCAGGTGATTAATACACTTTATTATTATGGATCGACGAAAGTGTTTTTAGCTATTAATTTCTGTCGGATTACATGCGTTGATTTGTTAAGTGTGGCAATTTAAATGTTTCCTTTATAATCAAATTCGGTTTGACTTAAGTGAATGCGTTTTTTTGTTATTGCCTGGACTAAGTATATTGAGAATCATTTTATTAATATAAAAATTATAGCGATAACAACTGCATTATATTATATTAAAATTGAATGTCTTATCTACAGACACAGCCAGACGCCAGTTATTATTATTTTAGGTGGCAATGTTTGATCTTAATATTTTTTGTAAATGAAATTCGAGGAATTTAAATTAATTTTGAATTGTTTGAATTAACGCAATCCTGGAATCATAATAATTTTTCATAATTAACCGACTTGCTATTTAACTCCTTAAAATTATCCCCTTTGATAATCGCTTCAAATATTTATATTGACTAAATTAAAGCTATATTGACAATATATACTTTAAGTTGGATAATAATTCTACTTTAATTTGCAAATTCCAGATAAATTTTTAATTTTATAAGCTTTTTATTTCTTTTTTACATATATTTTCACACTCTTTCAGAGAAGAAAGTTTTAAAATTAAATTTTAAAGCATAAAAAGTGTAACCTCAACAAATAAAAATAAAAACTGCATAAAACGGTTTTGCTACAGCATCATCATTCATGTCATAAAACTCCTTTCCATTTCTAAGAAATCGAATGTATAAGAACAAAATACCACAAGAAAAAAGTTTACACGCGGCTTATTTGCACCGCAACATTTAAAACTCTTCTCACCTAAAGAGTCAAGATGCGAGTCTTTTGCATTTATCGCCCATAAAAAAGACATTCCCACTAAGTGGATCATCTTAATGCATTGTTCATCACACAAATTCACTCAAATATATTTATGTTCCAGACTCACGTAACACAAATGGGCATGCGCGTTAGGTTGAAGGCGATATAGGAACAAACGCACAAAAAGACAAAGAAGATGGCTCGCTTAATATGCAACACCTTCAAGAAGATAAATTTTATTGATTTGTAGCACTGCAGACCACCAAAAAAGCGAAAGAATTAAAGGATTAGTTGCATAATGCGGCTGCAATCTGCATGCGCAGATGCTTTCATCAAATGCCAGCTAAATGCGATGCGCGACTTTTTAACACGTCAGACAAATTGTTTATCATCGCATTCCGCCTAAATATAACTTTCATTTTTGACTTCATCAATTTTATGACACCTTTAACTTCACATATAAAAGGGTTTCCACGCACATTTTTCAAATTCATTTTCTTGATTGTTCATTTCAAAGTCAATTATATTGAAACATTGCCAAATTAAAGTCATTTCAATTCCGCGTACATCATTTTTATTGCAAGCCGAAAAACGGCGTATGATGGCCATTATGTGGCTGTTCCTTATTGTACAGTTAACTTAAATTGCTGCACAATAAAATAAAATGTCCACACTTCAATTTAGTGATCATTGAAGATGCAAAAGAAAAATTAAACAACGCGACAATAAAAAAGAAACATTATTTTGCGTGGTACCGGAGTGTATGGACAATTGGCAGCAGCCCGCGGTCTAAAGACGCGCCGCATCTTCTCGCGGTCATTCAATTTTTGAGTTAATGTTATGTGCCATCATTAATTAAGTTTTCAAGACTGAGGCTCTTCGCGAGGCCTTTCTGCACTCACTCGCTGCAGTATTACTTTTGCGAGTGTGCGGAATTTGCATTTTGACTGTGATCGTCCGGATGCGACCGCAAATTTTACGTTTTTGTTTTGAGATTTTGGGTGCTGCTGCACCACTTCTTATTTAATGTACGTGCAACAACAACAAAATTGTGCGGATGGCGTGTGATCGAAGAGCGTCTGAGGCGCGCTCAACGTCAGGCCCTTAAGCAGGTGGCATATCTTTGAAATCACGTCATCAGTTAAAAATATTCTTAAACTACATACTGGAGTATAATATGTAGGTTGCAATCTGATGTGGATGATTATGGGTTGAAGTCTGCGCGTTTGTTTTTTTCCTTTTTATTTGTGTGGTTATGTGAGAGAAGAGGAGAGACGTCAACAAAAGTGGCGGTGTTTGAATGTTCTCACATACGGTCAAATAGTTTAGGTTTTATGAAGATAAAAACAAAGGTTTAACACATTGGAAGCATCATCAGTCAATTGAAAATTGTGTTAATAATTTCTACAGGGTGTTGTTGGTATTTCAAAACACATTATTTAAATTTTAAGGCATTCTTTTGATATGCAGATATTATATATGTTATATATAATATTACAATTCTTAAAGGTCATTATAAATATTTCCATTAATTTAATTGCCATTAAAAAAAATTTAAATGATTATTAGAATAAATAATATTGAAATTATTTAAGAATTACTTATTTTATTTTTGAAAGAGAAACAATTTAAATTATTGTTAATATTTTTATAATTTATGAATCGATTTAGAACATTGCATAAGTCATTCGCCGTCTGATAGTTAACGACTGCAACAAAATGCTTTTAACTACTTATTCAGTGTATATAAAATATTTAAAGAAATTAAAACAATCAACATCACCCTGTGTTTGGTTAAAATAAATATATCAACTTTATGACACGATATTTAGATATATTCTCATTTTGAAAGAAGCACATAGCTATCAAAGATCCCTCCCGCTTCAAAAAAAAGTAACACAAAACACATTTTCCATTGCTCACCCTCAACTTCAATTTTGATTTTGATTGGTTTTGATGGGCACAATGATCACCACATTTAGGCTTCCCATATCCTGCGTGCACTACACACTGACTGCAGTGAAAACGTCCACACTCATGGGCATATGGAAAATTCAACATTGCCTTAACCATCAATTTATAAATTTACTGAACGTGACGTGAAATGTGATCTCAATTTGATTTTGGGGCTCGCGATCGTCTTCGTTCATGCGTTTGTGTGCATTCGTTTTTCTACACATTTTCTCATTCTTTGGGGGGCACTGTGCAAGAACTATACAACCAGATTTAATTGATTATTTTGGCTACATGTGAGCTCGCTGTAACGCCCAACGCTTTTCCTTATTGCGAGCATTGTTAATGCCTTATTTCTTTTGAATATAGCAACAACGAACGTCTTACACAACATTTTGCTCCTTTTCATTTCACATTGATTTTGTTGTGTTTTATTGGAGCGTTGTTGTTAAGATTTCGCCTCAAAACACAAAGAACGTGCCTAATGATTACGTGAGACGTTTGTTTGATTTGATCAAGGAGATAAAAAGGCATCAGAGTATGCAATGCAGTCAAAATTGATGAGTGCGGATGGTGCGTAAGGAGAAGGGGCAACACGCCAATTTAAATTTGAGTCATCATCTGAATTTAGTATAAAATGGAAGCAGCAACTTTTTAGGATCCTTTTTAATCGAATTATGTCCAAAGTGTTGAGATAAATAAAGCAGTTATTTTCTACTTGATTGTCTATTCACAATAGAATGATTAATCAACGATCAATTCTATATGCGATAAAGCATTATGCTTGCATGCCGACATCCAAACCCCGGAGTATAAAATAGCATAAAACACAGCATATTATAATTGTGTATAGGAAATTGCATCATGAGAATTTCACGTTGGTGTTTCTTTAAATGTTTACATAGATAATTAAATTTAATGAGCGGTTTTATGTTCATGCCTGCATTTCTTTATGATAATTTATTTAACACTTTGCATATTGTCTGCATACATTCATACACGCTAATTGAATATATTTGTGGAATTCATTTACTCCATCGAACCTTCTATCGCACACAATGCACCACTACTCACTATAGTGGTGTGGATTGCAATTGGATATACATAATCGTTTATGCTGCGCTATATGTATGTATGTATGTATGTATGTATGCAGGCAGTTATGCTGCTTGCGCTCGTTTAATCAGCGCGCGCACTATTTTAATTGGCGGTCTTGCGGTGATCAAATTGTGTGCGCGGTGTGCAATGATTTTGGCGCCATACTTCAGCCTTATTAACTTTGCTAATTATTACCTCTTGGCTTGTTATCTTCTACATCGATAAATAACACCGCAGGGAATACAACCGCATAACACATTGATTAAGTAATCTCATATATATAGTTGGTGTTTGTGTACCCAATGTGTATATAAATATAATGTATTATTTGTGTGAAATAGTTAGGCATAAATTCGCGGTATCGCGGTATTCAGATCGTGTTGGTTGCGGCGCGGCATTGCTGCTGCGCGATTACCATGTGCGACTGGCTGTACGACACGTGTGATTAGAGAGCAATTTTTATTATTAATTTAACCATGCTAAATTCATTTAGGTGTGCAATTTTTGTAATTGATTTTTGCGGTGGCCATGTGTGAGATTTAATTGCAATAATTGATGCCTTTTGAATTAGATTCAAGTCTATTAAATTTTTAATTTGAAGGATTATAAGAACAACGTTTAGACTTAATTGAAAATATGTCGCAAAATCAGCGGAGAAAAATAAAAATCCTTCAATACATTTCAATTGCCTATATTATCAGAGCTATTACCTAGGACGCAATCCTAATTTTATAATCTAATCGCTCATGTCAATTAAAAATACATATTACATAAATTATTTTAATAATTTAATCCCTTACCTTATTAGAGCGCTGCCGGTGAATTGCGGAGTGTTGCGCAAATAGTGGATCGTGGCGCAGGTAACGGTAATTATGATCATTTAATGCCACATCACCAACATTTTTTCTGGCCTAAATTTTCACACTCACACACAGGTAATATCAAATTTGAATTTTTAAAAATCATTTTTAAAGCCATTTCAGTACTATTTTTTATGAACAAATTTATTTTCCTTGTTATTTAACATAATTCTAATACAATTAAAGGACTTCATGAACAAATCTTGTAAATAATTAAGTTAATTAATATGGGAATGTACCTTACACACCTACACAAGCACATGCTCCTGTAAACGAAAACTTCTAATTTTCACTATTTCCTTGCGATTTTTATCAAAAATTTTATCATTTTATTCTTTCTTTTCACTATATTTATGATAAGATTGCAATTTTCTCGATGAAAATCCACTTATTTAGGAAACTGAGATTTAAAGAAGCTCTTACACAAATTTTCACGTACTTACACTTGATACACGAACTTGGACTAAACTTTCACCTAATTTCCTAAATTCAGAAACCATATTACACCAATTACCTTACCCCTTTTTGTGTTTAAAATAGATTATGGTAATTTTATTGACCACGGCAGGGGTCAAACTAGTTCAACTCATTGTTGTTGATAAAATTAATTTTTAGTCTTTTTTCTGGAAATCTGAATCGTGAAACTTCAAAATTCTCTAAAGTTCAAGTTAAACACTTATAATTATTGCATTTTCATTATTTTATTTTTGTTAAGATCTCATACCAATATAGTTATTAACTCTTTTACATTATACATTTACAACTCTTAATATTATTTCTTGGAATTAAACAACTATGTATTTAGCAGAAAATTAATTCCGACTTTTGCTTTAAAATTAATTCTAAGAAGCTTTTAATGTTCATTTTATTTCTACTCTATAAATTTATGTAGTCTTGAACCGAAGACCATATGAATTCTGAACTATGAAGAGTGTTGAGTGTTGACCCCTGTTTTGCGAATTGTTTCCCCTATTCTCCAACCACAAAATTCACCTAAATGAGAAGGAAATGTGGTGGCCTATAAATATTGCCCAAATAATTTTAAGTTTAGTCCCAGAGGAATATTCATTGAAGAGAGTCGTAAAAAATTGTGCGCGAGTTACTTTAAAATTTTTAATTATTAAAAATTGAAAAATTCTGCATGAAACTGCAATCATTATGTTAAGAAAGTGAGAAAAAAGAATAATTGCATGAATTTTTGTGAAAAATTATGATTTTACCGTGTAAAATTGAGTGAAAATAAATTAGTATGATCACAAGTGGATGTGTTAGTATGTAAAATAAAATTGCATTTAATCCGTCGATTAACATTCATATTGGTTTAATTGTTTCAATATCTGAATGAATAATTGATAAACTGTAATTAAAATGTAATTTCATTAAGAAATCATCATAAAATTGTTGTAAAATATGATTTTATAGATTGCGTAATTTCATTAGTGCATATGTGTGAGTTTGATCGCAGTTTGGGTGAAAACTCGCTCGAGGACGCCACATCACCCACATGAGAAATTTTGTCACCTGCTATTAAAAACTGTAGGGTGCGCGTCAATCAGGTTGGTTGTTTAAATTTATTAAACAATTATTAATATTAAATTTATTTCAAATGTTTATTTGATCCTACATGAGGGGCAGGGGATTATCTTTTTTGGTCGATTACGATTAATCCCAAGCCTCAATATGGTTTTAATAAATAGACTTAATATAATAGATAATAACTTAGCACCTTTAAAAATGAAAACAATTGTTTAAACTCGATAAAATTTTAACGGTTAACGAGTTAAAGGATTTGTTTAAATAGAAATGTGGTAAACCTACACATTAATTACAATTTATGAGAAGCGTTTTCATAATTAAAAAAAAGTATTTAAAGAGTTTTTGTTAAATAAGACACAATTGGTTCAACATTAAAAAAAAACTTACCCCTTACATTAATTGATTTACAAAAAAAGGACTAGAGAAACTAATAATTGATTGTTAAAGCTAATCCCATTCGGACTGCTCTCAAGTATTTTTTCTTTAAACAAATACCTATATCAAAGAAACAAGCAACACAGTAGCTCCCATGCATCCCTTTAAATCATCCTCATTAAAGCGGCAAACCTCATACAGAGCGATACTCTTCGTTATTCTTAATTGTGCACATATGCAGAAATGCAACAGAGCACACGAAAAAAAATGCTGATTTGCAAATCTAAAGTACTCCATAACCGTTAAGAAGAAAATGCATTCGCATTAATTTTAGCAAATAATAACAGCACAGAATTTAAGACACTGCTGCAGAAAAATGGTAAATCAAGGAATAAAAGTATTTATGTATATATTTGCCGCAGAAGCTTTCGAAGAAATGCACGTACGATGCATTCAAATGAACTGCAGCGATTGCGCGCTGCGCTGAAGAAGTCTGAAATAGCTGCGCAACCGTTTTAACATGCACTGAATGCGTTGGCGTACAATGGTATAAAGCATAGCGCCAATTTTGTACGTAAACAATATAATTTAATAATACAAATAAATGTTTTAATTGACATTTTGAGTTATTTTTATTAACTGAATTTTCTCTGTGTGGCTCCTTCCTGCAAGTAGTCCATAATGATAACTATATACATAAAGTCTTACAATTCTATATAAAAGTGTATAATGTATAAAAGGTTGACGCGCGGAGATGCGATTTAATGTGTGCCTGCTGCAACTTGCACTTAATCTTGTACTACTACTACAGTTATATTAAATTATATGTACATTTGAAAACACAGAAAAAGTGAAATGTTGCATTGTGTAAATTGAACCTACAACTATTAAACTAGATGTGCAATGATCATTCGAAAGCTTACTTAATAAACAAAAAAAAAACAAATAATGTATGTGAGCAGCTCTCTTAAGATGTATATTCCTGTAATTGTCATTATAACTGCAAAAAGCGGTGGCGGTAATTTGCTTCTTTTTTACTTTATTTTTATTTTTTGGATGCATTTTAATGTTGCATCGAAGTTGCACCGTCCTACCGGAAACCTCTCGATTCGATGGATACAAATATACCTCTCGTAAGCATCTAATTACCAATTGAAGAAGACGTCATCCTTTCATTTTCCTCAAACGTGCCGTGAACACAATCTGATCGAGAATGTCGATATTGCCATTTATGCTGAAGTACAGTCTCAGCGCTTCGTACGGTAATGCCACACACCGTCGTGTTTTGAATATCAACTCCATGTCGGTATCGTGGCTCATGCACACCTCCTGCAGTACCATTCGTTTGTTTGGGTTGCCTGCCATTGTGCACATTGCAACATTTTAATGAATATTAATTGGTTATTTGAGATGTTACGCAATTTCATTTCGTAAAACAGTAATTATAATAAATCATGCTGTTTTTGAATTATTTAAACCTTTCCGTTTTAAGATAAACGTCTTAAGAGTAATTTCAATTAGATAGGCAATTGATAAGTTATGAACATTGAATAATAATTATTTAAGATAAATTTTTGATTTTAAAGTAATTCCCATTTAATTTTGATTATTTTTATTCAAATCTTATGAAGAATTTTGTGACTTTCATCTAAAAAATATTAACAATAAATAACAACTAACCGGAAAGAAAACATTCCACATCATAAGAGTAGTCAATGCGACTATTGTGAGGCCTAATCTGACACGCTGTCCAATACATGATTCCAGAATCATCACGATGATGGCACCAGAACAACTCATCCTCATCCCAAAGCAAATTCACAGTTTCCGTGAATATTTTGTCATATTTCCTAAATTAAAGATTCAAAATTTTGTTAATTTTACACAAAAGAAATTAATTGATGTACACAAATTTGCATTTAAATATTTTAAATGTCAACAAAACAAGGAAGTAAGCGAGCAACGGAATTTAAATTGTTGTTCATCTTCTAACGCGACTTAAATTACATTTCTGTTGTTATTTCTTATTACTTGAATGTGTCATATTAATTAAAACACACACTGCGACCTGCGTAATCTTAAAATGCAAGATAATAAATCCTCGTTATGTGTTGACAAATATATTGAATTATTAAATCAAGCGTGGCGCTGCTCAGATATGGGGGCGTTGCGATTCATTTAACATTTGTATAAATTAAGAATGCGCTCTTACCAGGCTAATCCACCCGCGCTCACACTGACACTGTATTTATGATCAGTTTTGCAGTGCGCCAGCAAATCCTTTTTGGGTCCCATCCAAGTGCACGGCTCATACTTATTGGAGAGGCGACAGCTAACAATAAAATCTTTCATTTTACACGCACGTATTTAGTGGCTATAAATTGGTTTCCGAGGCTTTTTGGATCATTTGCAATTAAAGTTTGTTTTTTTTTGCTAAGAAAACGGAAGCCGTTTGAGGTTTTTTGTTAATTTGTTTTTAATTTATTTTTATTTCACTATTTTATTGTTTTTTTTATAGTTAATCCGTTAAATTGGTTTTAACTATTAAAATCACAAAGTTTTAATTTTACTTAATATTCTTTTAAGTCTGTTTAATTTAAAAACAATGTAATTCCAGACTTAAGTCAATTGTTGCGTGAAATCTTGTATTTTAATTAATTTTAAATCACTGCTCACAGCTATTTAAAAGCAATGCAACTTATTAAAATGCACAATTACGGCTAATAATTTTCTTCTGAAAAAATTACGAACTTCAACTGACTAATGCCTCTGGAATACTGCGTCAAAGGAAGCTGATAGCAAAGAGGGTAGGGTCTTAAGTGCTCATTATATCATTAGATATACATTATCAATGTTAGCTTATAAGTCATAAGTACGTATATTCGCTTGCGTATACCAATTGAGTGATTAGATTTTACTTTGCACAAAAAGCTCACTCACCTGTGTCGAGCTTTTTTTAATTAAACACCCATTACAGTTACAATACGAATTGTAATCAATCGTTAATTTTGATTGTTACAAATTCAAGGAACCACAACGATGTGGAATGTCTTCCCACGTATCGCTCTATAATTATTAATCTATATTTATTTTCATTAGGTCGTTCATTGAATGGAACAGCGAGTATATAAGCATTATAATGGCTTATCGCAAGACAATACCTAAATGATAATCATGCAAACACGCGCTGAACAAAGGAACATTCTACCGGCGTGTATTTAATGTTGGGTGTATAGCCTTCTATATTTACGGGTAACACTGATAATTAATTGATAACAAAGATAAAATGTCGTGTTGTATGAAAACAAATGAATTTTAGCGTCTTGCATTTTATGAGCGAAATGATTTCACCTTCGACAGTGTGTACTGCAATTTCCGTGTTTTCGATTCGCTATATTTATTGTGTATTGTAATTTGTAATAACACATCAATCTTTATAGTTAAGAAAAATCATAAGGTAAACAATTTAAACGATCATCTCTAAATTTTAAAAAGTGGTTAAAAAAATTGGGTTGCACTTTGTGAATAGAATATATTTTTTCAAAAACAATTCAAATTGTAAGAATCTATTTAATTGATAAGTAACTAAATGCTCAATAAATTTAGGAGTCACTACTCACAACCTACGTTCAATTTAAGGCCAAATTGGGATTGGAAAAAACAGCTGTTGTTAAAATGAAAGGGCTTTAATTGTAATTCGCCATACGATTGAAATTAATTGAAAGTGTCTCAAGTATACATGTCCAATAAAATGTCAAAGGTGAGCTTAATGGTCAGTGCATTTTCCATTTGAACTGAATGATGAAATTATGTACACCTTGTAAAGCATTTACCGTATTTACAGTTGAGAAAGGGAAAATTACGAAACCTGCATTACGCTTAAACGGTAAACAATTCCCAATACATATACGTTAAACAAAAAACTAGATTAACGTATTGTGGTGCGCATGAAACAACTGATAACTAAACAAATTCATTGAATTCAAATGATTAAACGAATTGCATTATAAGTTTATCAGAAGTCAATGAGATTTGAAGTGATATTTATTCAAGATTTGAGTGCCTTCTGTTAAGATTATGCGGCACAATTGAAAAGCGATTATTGTACATATTGTTTAGTGTGATACAGCACAATTTAAGTACTTTAAATATAGAAAATTGATTCAATTGTATGTAATTAAAAGAAGTGTGTTTTTTAAATGATGTTTTATTAGTTGTGTTTATACAAAGTCACTTAAGTAACTCATTGTTTTGTTTTTTAGTAAATTATTGTAGGAGATTTAAGTGTCTAGATTGTAAGATCTCGTTTGATTATTTTTATTTTATCATATTTGTCAGCTGCTCAATTATTTTAATCTATATCCAAAGACATTATCAGTGTTAAATGATCTTAAATGGTTTAACGTTGCGTAATTAATTTGGGTCAAATTACTTTAAATTCCATTTTTATAATTCAAATTTTTTTAAATTATTTTAATTTAGTTTTTGACTGACTTTCACCTAATTTCCTAAATTCAGAAATCTAATTGGCAATTACACCAATTACCTTACTTATGGTAATTTTATTGACTATTACAGGGGTCAAACTAGCTCAAATCAATATTATTGGTGCAATGAGTTTTTAGTCTTTTTCTAGAAATCTGAACTTCAAAATTCTGTAAAGTTCAAGTTTAATATTTATAATTATTGCATTTATGTTCCTTATTTGGTTTTTGTTTAAAGACTTTATACCAATATAGTTATTAACTCTTTTATATTTTACATTAACAACTCTTAATATTATTACCTGGAATTAAACAACTGTGTATTTAGCAGAAAATTAATTCCGACTTTTGCTTTAAAATTTATTCTAAGAAGTTTTTGATGTTCATTTTATTTCTACTCTATAAATTTATGTAGTCTTGAACCGAAGACCATATGAATTCTGAACTATGAAGAGTGTTGAGTGTTGACCCCTGTTTTGCGAATTGTTTCCCCTATTCTCCAACCACAAAATTCACCTAAATGAGAAGGAAATGTGGTGGTCTATAAATATTGCCCAAATAATTTTAAGTTTAGTCACAGAGGAATATTCATTGAAGAGATACGTAAAAAATTGTGCGCGAGTTACTTTAAAATTTTTAATTATTAAAAATTGAAAAATTCTGCATGAAACTGCAATCATTATGTTAAGAAAGTGAGAAAAAAGAATAATTGCATGAATTTTTGTGAAAAATTATGATTTTAACTTGTAAAATTGAGTGAAAATAAATTACTATGATCAACAGTGGATGTGTTAGTGTGTATGATAAAATTCCATTTAATCCGTCGATTAACATTTATTATGGTTTTATTGTATCAATATCTTAATTAATAAGTGATGAACTGTAATTAAAATGTAATTTCATTAAGAAATCATCATAAAATTGATGTAAAATGTTAATTCAAAGATTGCTTAATTTCATTAGTGCATATGTGTGAGTTTGATCGCAGTTGGGTGAAAACTCGCTCGAGGACGCCACATCACCCACAGGAGAGATTGTGTCATCTGCGATTAAAAACTATAGGGTGCGCGTCAATCAGGTTGGTTGTTGGGATATTGTGAATTAGGGGTATTATTAATTAATTATTTGATCCTAAATGAGAGGGAGGGAATTATCTTTTTTGGTCGATTACGATTAATCCCAAGCCTCAATATGGTTTTAATAAATGGACTAAATATAAATGATAATAGCGTAGCACCTTTAAAAATGAAAACAATTGTTTAAAATCGATAGAATTTTAAAGATTACGAGTTGAAGTATTTGTTTAAATAGAAATGTGGTAAACCTACACATTAAACTGACTTAACCTTGAACATGATATTAGAATTGTATAAATATAAAATAAGATCATGTTCAAAGTTTATCCATTCATAAAAATTAAATTTAAGCCATTTAAAACATCGGAAATATAAAATAAATTACATTTGTTTTAATTCAAAGTCAAAAACAAAAGTCGATGTAATTAAAATAATAAATTAATTAAAATTGCAGTTTTGACATCCATAAGCTTGCCAAATATGGTCTTATGCTCTTAAGGCTTATGTATTATTCAATATTCAGGGCCCAACATAATTGAATTTCATGTAAGCAATGTCAATTTTATTTATTCTCCACTTTCAATTTAATGATTAAAAATACTTGAACAATAATGAACCATGGCATTTTCATAAATTTAAAAATAACTCAATCAAGAAAATTCGTAAACAAAAATTTATTTAAATTTCTCTACACAAAACATAATTGCATTTTTGATTCACCTGATGCAGATTAACTTCACCTCTGCTATGACCTCTAAATTTGTGTATTGTATTATTTTTTACCATTTTGCTAATTTTCTTATATAGGTACAATCTGCAAAAGGGATGGGACTTTAAGTCTGAATTCTGAACCAACCCAAAATTGAAGTAATTGGATTATTTTGCTTGAGGTCATAAAATCGCAAAAACTCCGCACACCGCAATCACAAACCGCAGTGTGTGTGAGCAAACAAATTTCTTTGATGAATTTGAAATGCATTGGCAATGGAACTCGTGCGTGTTAAATGCAATTTATTTTGCATTGGCGCGCATGTGCATATTGTGCAGCATGATTTGATTGTTGCGCACCAATAATACTTCATTTAAATATAAAACTCCATCGGCTGCACAGGAAGGGTTATCGGCCACACGAAAATGCTTTCTATACCAAATGTATGTGATTTGGTAAAATGAAGTTCATTGACGTTTCGGATAACTTAATTTAATGTTTGGTAATAGTGCAATACATTTGAAGTAAATAGCTTCAAGTGCTTTAAGTGCACAATAATTTAAATTTGTCACGAGTTGTGCTTAATGGCAGCCGATAAAATGCGTCCCAAATAGGTGCTCACTTAATATGAGTTGTGTTATGCAATGTTGCAGTATGGGGGAGTTATGGAAAATTCATTTAGCTCTCATTTTAAAGCAATAAAGCTTAAATCAGAGCGCATACAATGCGGTCACAATTATTATATGACACAATAGATAATAACCAATCATTTATGTAACATTATTGTTGTTATAATGCAATATAATAAAAACATGATAAGTATTGCCCTTTGGCTTGTTTGTTTAAAAATTATGTTGGTATACTCAAATATCTTATAATATTTCCACTTTTTATTGAATAGGCAAGCTTTCCGTAAAAGCTTACGTTTAAAAGACAGGGTGATTCAAAAATAATAATTTTCAATTATTTTTTAAAATGATATAAATTTTGCAGCTTTTGTTAAATATAAATTCACTTTATTTTAAAGAAAGTCATTCATTATTTAATAATTTAATAATAATTATTACTTGTGAAATTAAGTATTTATAACCGTAAAAGTTATTAAAATTAAGTTTAAAAAGGTTAATACATCTTTGATATTTTTATGTTCTTTAAAGATGTTTGCATGATTAACTGTTTAAATGTTAAATATTTGTTTGTTCGAATTAGTTTGCATGATCGAATTATTGTTTGTCTGTTTTTACTGTTGATTATTACTTTATGAAATTGTTTAAATATTTGTATCTTCAAATAAATTGTTGTTTCTATTGTTTGCGCCGATTCAAATTTTATTATTAAGTCATTATTTTATGTTTGTCGAAATGTATGAATGCTTTAATAATTGTATGATCAAATATTTGTTTCCTTAAATATTTGTTAAAATATTTTTTTTAATGCTAAATGATAACGATTTAAAGCGCTACTGCACCCTGTACATCCGAATATTAAAAAGATAAACTGTATCACATGCTCGCTCTATGAGGAAGGTAAATGAAAGAATGCACGCCGTGTGGTATAAAGTCGACATGAAAATCGTGCTACTCTTTCCAAATATTATATGTATTAATAGCATAAATTGTTAATATATTTTGTACGTATCTCATAATATTATGTTGTGTGTATATATGAAAAATGTGCGCAAAAGCAAAAAGATGTTGATAGATAGTATCTATGCGGTATAAAATATATGAGGAAGTTTGTCTTAACGAAAACCTCCAGCGGAAAATTATGATTGTCTTTGACAAACAACATGCAGCCAGTGCGGCAATCAATCGGTATTTTGTGCCTTAGTGCATGAACTTACAATATATTCCAGTTTGCTTGGTCTATATATTGTGTAGCTATCGCATTGATCTTTAAATTAATAAAGACGCTTTCAATTTCTATATTATTTGCAACGGCCGGCAGCTGGGAAGATCTATGTCCACGACTCTATAATTTTGTGCTGGCTAGATCAATAATCAAGAAGCATATTGCCCCACAACAAGTCGAAAAGGTCAACAAATAACGAGCTATGCTTACTTTACGGTTTACCGTTCTTCTATACTCCAAACGCATCCGATTTAATTACTCGCTGGCAGACGGCCTAATCATAGCTACCTCACAAGATTTAATAACTATGCTGGTTTGCATTAAATTCACTGTGCGCGCGGTGCAAAGGTTACCAACATTGTGCATTGGCCACGACTTCAGAAGCGCTTCAACTTTGCATAATAATCTCAGCATAATCGAGCTGGATTGTGTTCATTGCAATTAGGACTGAATGGGGGAGAATTTTTCACGGAGTGGCCGCCGCATACACTCTCGATCGGACAGCGATTGGCGTAAACCCCGCATGGGTCGCGCGCACATAACAATTAAAATCACCCCCGTGTGCATTGAGCAACTGCACTATATGGACGGTCGATCTTGCATTTTAATTAGAGCTGTTGTTGCAAGGCTTGTCTGGTTCCAGGAAGACTACATCGTATGTAGAGGGATTGTGTCCATGTACTGTGCAAGTTTTCATGCATACATTAAGTGCAACTGCAATTGCACACACAAATAATTGTGATGCCTTGAGGTGATTGCATGTTCATATGCCACAAAATGAATACATTTAGTAACTATTGTATATAATGGAGATTGAAGAAAAAAATCGCGACGAATCAAAAAACGTATTCGTATAAACGGTAGCAGCATTCCTGCAGTGTACGTTAATTTTTGTGAATGCCCTTTTTATTGTATTGCAGACAGTAGTTGCTTGTGTTCTTTTTTTATTGCAAATTTTTTTTCTCCAATTTAACTGATACCGTATATGTGTTAAGACTGCACAAACCATAAAGCGTGTATGACTCTTGTGTGATGCCTAATTTGCATTTAGCGAAATTAACATCGATACTTCGTTACTTGTTCATGAATAGACATTTTATGACTTTTCCTTCAATCAGTCGACTTTCGATTTCATTTGAATATTGAAGACTTTCATGGCTTTTCAATAGCATTTCATTACAAACATATATTTACTTTATCTTAATTGCATTATGTTTCTTTGTTGTTTCCTGAACTTAAGGCATAGGTGCAGGGTGTGCAAATTGCAATTATTGGTTGTCCATATAATACCAACTCATCATCAGCAGTTTATAGCCGTTGTAAATTATTGTTATTCGAAAAGTGGTTAATTTCTTAAATGCATTTACTATTGCAACCATAAGTTGCATAATGGAAGCTTTTAAAATTTCATAAAACTATAATAATGTTAAGTCGAAAATGATTGTAGTTCCTTTGGCAATGTAATAAAATAAACTTAAGTCACTTTAAATTGGCATTTACAAACATTAAATACATAAAAGATGGTTGGCTATTAGTCATTGTATTGTTAAAATACATGATTAAATATTGCGAGAAGAAATTTGTCAGTCGAAAAATGTTGATGCACTTCATAAGATGTTTTAATGAAGTATGTTTTTCTGTTCTGTAAGTTTAATTTTGACCTTGATTGAATTTAGTACAATTTAATTGTTTTAAAATATTTTGTTTTTAATTAAATCTTTAAAGCTTAAGTTGTTTTGGGTAAATTTATTTTACAATATTGAACACATTTTAGTATTTGATTCAGATTATTAATTGATTTTTCTTTTATTTTTCAGTTGACGATTAAGAAAGGGATGTTTAATGTTTAAACTTTAAAACACCGATAAGACTCATCATTAAAGTGAGTAAATATTTATTTACATTTTTTCAATCAGTATTTTTTAATACGCTTACAACTTCCCATTATTGTGTTACAAAGTTTACGGAGAGGTGGCGCTACAATCTAAAATTTAGCTAATAATTGTTTTCAAACAGTCCAATAGATGGCGTTCTATTTTTGGACAATAAACATAATAATTTTAATTAATGTAAATTAAACTATTGCGCAGAAGACCACCATCATGCATTTTAAAACATATATTCGCTTCCTACTTATTACATAAATGCATTCAATTCACTAACTCGTTATTACATGCGATTATTGCGATAATAAATACCCCATGGGTTGAAGTTGACTGCATTGGCAATAAATAACAGAGACATTCCTGAACTTAATAAATACCCGTTTATAGTTATAATATATATAAAATTCGAAGACAGTTTTAAAACCAATTCTGGCCACAATTTAAAGTGGTGTGATTTTACACAAGAGTGCAAAAAACAACACAATTTAAAATTCAGCATATTAAATTCTCTGTTAACGAACCGTTAACTGAAAGATTCACTTCCTGCTCATCAAATCGCCTCACAATATCTGATAAATCACGCGACCATACACACAATGTGTGCCTTTAAGACATATTGGTCTTGTGCCAAAATATAAAAATTGAATAAAAATAAAACGACACGCACCGAAAGCATAATATAACGCAACATAATATAACATGAAATTGATTCCACGACACGTTCTGGATTATTATACAAAATGAAGACGAAGAAAAAATATTTAAAATAAATAAACAACAAAAATAAAATTAAAATGCAAAAGACCACAAAATAAATTGTACACAATTCCAATGTACCTTCTTTTAACAAGCAAAATTATTATGGATTTCTCTCCTCTGTCCTCACACAACACAATCACCTGGAGCATGCAGAGCCCTAATTTATGCAACATATTCCCAAACCCATGCTTAATTGAAAATTTACGTACATCTTCCATTTTTGCTTCGAAATATGCTGTAAATCATCTCACCTTAATAATCAATTGCATATTTTACTTAGTTGCCCAAAATCGGTGTGCGAGGAGGGTTTCCTCATCCCACCTCAAACCAATTATTGCCAAGACGAGCGCTTGCCTTTTCATAATCAGACTCATCAGCTTTTGTGCTCAGTTTCTTTTGGATTTATTTCTCCTTTCATCCTTTAAAGTGGTTCAATATTAATTTGTTCTAAATATTTACTCGATATTTTCATAGTAAATAATAAACATATTATAACCAGATGACAGTGGCGTAACTAGAAATTAAAGGCCCCCCCGCAATATTTGCCTGACTCTCATAAATTAGTTGAAATTTTTTTTTATCTTACTACATAATAAGAATTCATATTAAAACACAATTTTCATAACAATAGTATTTATTTGTATTGCAACAAAATATTTTTAATTATTTTAAGGCATAATAAATATAAATGTAAAAACGAAGGTTTTTGGTTAGTATTATAATTGAAAATATAAGAAAGAAATCATAGGAAACAATAATAATTAAAAACATTTTTGATGTCAATTTTCTTAGCTTTTTCAGCCTCAATCGCTAAAATTGAAAACGTAATCTATTTTGCGACATAGATGTCCTCAAATAATAAAGAATATTTTTAACTTTTTGAAATATCTTTCTGCACTAGCATATGTTATGGGAATTGAAAAAAAAAAAAAATATATTACTTCATTATATGATGATATAAATCTAAAATGGATGTGGCTTCTTTTATATCGTTGCTAAATTTATGTTTGTATAATAAAATTTGTATTGGGAAAGCAGAACTAATGACGGTATTGTACTTTTAAATTAATCTGTTAGAGTTGGTATCTAATTATTAGTTTTATTATTTAAAGGTAACAGTTTATCAGGCAATAAAAATTATAAAAACTTTGAAATTTTAGCTCCCAAATCGTCACTGTATTATCCTAAATCTATATCTAAAATTCTGTTAAAAACTTTGACTTCAAATATTATTGTTTCATTCAAAAATAGATGATCTTTAAAAAAATTGATCGAAGTGTCACTTCACCATTCTCACTCTTTTACTTTTAAATTAAGGCGAAACTCAAAATTGTTTCAATATACTTTTTGATTTATTCAAAAATTTACTGAAATTTTTCCGATATTCATCAAATTTATTTGAAATAGTCCTTTAAATGTCACAGGCCCGAATTAAATTTAATTCTTTAGATTGCAATATTTTTGATATTTTTTACTTAAAACTAAATTTAAACGAAAGAGAAACAACTGCAGACCTAGAGGATCAAGCAATATTTTAAATATAAATAATATAAACATATAAAATAAGGGTAGATTAATATTACTACAGTCTGTTGACGAACCGATGAAATAAATCATACTTTGTTTTACTAAATATAAGGGCCCATCTTCTTAGACAGACGCATAAAGAAACGAATGTTACTACAATCTGCTGTGGGACCAATGAATCTTAAACATATATTTCCCGTTTATGATCCTTTTGCTAAAACGAACCTGGCATTTAGCACACTCGAAATAAAGGTCTAAATTGTAACAGAGAATATTATATTGATGCATGGGAAATGGGTTTTATGATATATCTGAATTTTTTCATAACTGACCAAAACTGAGCGATTAGGTACAAATTTTTTTTTTGTCATTTTTATACGGGCTCCCTGATTCATTTTTTTTAAAGGGCCCCCCGCGACCGCGGGGCCTGCGGCACCCTAGTTACGCCACTGCCAGATGATCTTTGATGTCAGAGGCTCCTCTCATACCTACAGCTTATTTAACATAATGTTTTATAGAAAATTTGTTTCGCCTAACGGATAATGCATGTTCTGCTTAATGTGATGCATATTGCAGTTTGCACTTTTACCAACTTGCCCGTTGATTCGCCGCATAAAACGCATATAAAATGTGTTGCATTCTCGCATAAAGTGTGAGAGGATAATAATCTTGACATGGTCAACATATTTTCCATATGAAAACAATCACTGCGTTTTCACACACTCACACGTGATGGACGATGCATGCGTGTGCAGCGCTTGCCTCATATTTCCAAATATGTGCGCACATCCGCGCGTGGTCTACCACAACGAAAGCAGCGGGCTGCGAGCCCATATGAACCTGTAAGAATTATTGCTTATTGGACAATGATGGCCCAGTTGATGGACTGCTATTATGTTAAGCCTCACCGAGACTTGGACGCTTGTCTTCCGGATGGGATCAGCGAAAAACAGGCTGGTGCTGGCTTTCACACTGACTGCAGCCTTATTTATTGGTATTGCGGCAATGTGTACGGTTCTTGTGGCAGCAAAGCGCCTAGTTTTATTTGGTTTGAGGTGAACTTCATTCAATTCTTAAATGGCTCAACAGACGGATTTGTTTAATAATATGTTCGGAAAAGCTTTAAGATTAATCTTTAATTTGAAATGATCTTCTATTATTTAAAAAACATTTTTCAGTTTCTTAAAGATGCTTAAGTTCATTTTTCTTATACTTTACTGAATCATATGTGATCATTATGGTTCCAATTAATTTTCATGTTTAATTAAAAGGAGAGTTATTAATTTTTTTAAAGAACTTAACACGCTTAAGAATTAAAATACTTAATTTTTAAGAAACATAAAACTACAAAAACAAATCCTTTACAATAAATTAACACTCGCTGACAGCTTACAAATGAAAGTGTGACTTTTTGTCTTCATCGTAAATCATTTGCATGATGACGCGACGTTCTTTAGCCTTTACATGCTACAATATTTATTCATGCCCTCGCAAAATCGCGAAAATGCACACAAAACACGCATATTCTTAGTGCGTAAATTTAAAGACAACTCTTGCTGGTAATTTTTGCCCCAGGAGTTGTATACACCAAAAAACAAATGGTGGTTAATTTCAAAAAAAAGATTTGGACAACAAAATTGCATGTACTGCAGCGTTCAATGCTCATGCGGTTCTTATGGAGAGGTACGCTTTCCATGGTATTTGTTTACTGGAGATTCTGTACATGGTAAGAGTCAAGTTAAGAATTGTTGCTTTGCCGAAAATAGTGCGTCTCGCTTTATAAACCGCTTTAGTTGTGGCGGTATCAAGTTGCCTCTAAAAAAAGGTGGTGTCAATTGTGTTAAGGAATATTTTTGTCTCTTCTTTGTTTGATTTTGTTTTCGTTTTGCAGACTTTTTGGCTTCAAAGCATTTTTAATTCCTTTGACAAAAATCGTCTTCTACGATACTTAGAGCTATTATTTATTTTTCTTGATAGATTAAAGTTTTAAAGCCTTTTAAATTAATCAAATTTAAATAAATTACAACTTAATCAAATTCCATCCCTTAATATATAAAGAATTAAATGAATTGAAGCAAAATACCATTTTTAAATTAAGCAAAAAAAACAAACAGTCTTACAAACTGACCTTTTTCTTAAAGTCCTTCTTTCAAGAATAAATAAGTCATTCAAAGACTTTTTCCACATTTCCGCCATTCCCACATCTTTCAGTTCAGCAATACAATATACAATCTACATGCACCTTCAGGTCAAGAAGTACACATTAACTTCATATATCTTTCCACACAAATAAATAATCGAACACAATCTCTCCATTTATGTCGCCCTCCTCGCATTCATCTGTGATTCACAAAAGCAGAATTTATTGGGTAATCACCGAATACCCGCTCCAAATTCATGTACACAAAAAAATAGCCATCATCACGGTGCGGTGCGGAAATTGCATGCAGTACTTAAGAATTAAGAGGGTCCCCAAAATAAAAAAATGCTGGAAGAAATACAACAAAACGAAAAGAAGTAAAACAGATCAGCTAACCATTTGGCATGAAGCATTTAAATTTAATTTCAGCGACCACAACAAATTCAATTAAAAGAATTTATTTCAAAAGTTTCCGCGCTCCAACATACAATTTATGCAATACACATGTGGCGGGATTTGCCGTATGTGCACGTACCGTTCGAGTTAACTTTTTTATCCTTTTTGCAAGCGTTGCTGCTGCATGCATGCATGCAGTCTTTGTGTGCGAGCTGTGCGTGGACTGTTATTGTAATATACGCGGAATTGCCGATATAATATGCTCTTAGTCTGCACCATAATGAAATATTTATTCTCTCCCGCGAAAGCTTTTCTTTTCTTTCACTTATTAAACATTATATGGATGACGATGGTCACGGAGGACATGTGAAGTCCGCGTTGAGTATGTACGCGCGCGCTCGCGGTTGCTGCACATATACCCACTTTGGCGAAAAATTGATTTCATGCTGTGTCTGATATCTTTAGTGTTAATAAATTGTAATAGTTTATTGAGGGCGCTCGAACTTTGTCATCTTGCCCTGTGTAAATTATTCCGCATTAATGCCAAACTCGTTGTGTCTTGTGCAGCGCGCGCAGTACGTGGCGGCTGGGGCACAAAAGTGCTTTATTTGTGCGGGGGCTTTCACAATTTCTGCCTGCCATTCATAAGCTGCTTGTTGTTGTGGTGGTGGTGGATGGATGGCGGCCTGGCGCAATGATCGTTTACTGCACAAACAAGCGCTTTTACGCTGGGTGTCCGATTAGAAAACATTTGCGGACCCTGTGTGTTACTACTGGTCACACTGCGCAGTGTCCGTGTGCGTCAAATTTATTGGTTTTCAATTGAGGGCCCTTTTATGATGGCAATGTGGTGTGTGTGTGTGTGTGGCAAAATATGAGGCTAGATACTGATTTATTGCTGCGTCTGGGTATACTGTTTCTTAATTACTGATTCTGCTGTAAGCGATGAATTGTGGGATGAATCAATTTAAATTCAAGGGGGCAATATGTAGATGCGGTGATCTGGATTTGGAGTAGGTTAAGATTCAAATGTAATAACTTAATTCGTTACATTTAAAGCTGATAAATGCAATTTAAATTACTGATTTTGTTAATAAATTTAGGATTTTCGCAGTTGATTGTAATTTGCAATACTTCTGCTGCGTTTAGACACAATTTTAAATAACGCAAAATTTATATAAAAATCGAATATTCATACGATTTAATAAAGGTCAATTAATTCAAGGTCAAGAAAATATTTTTTCTTGCAAAAAAAGGAAGTAAAGTTTTGTTAATAATTAAACTATTCTTTACAGCGTTAGTATTGTTAGTTTCAAGGTCAAAAAGTTTACAGTTCAAGGTCAAATTTCTTTTAATTATTTTTAATTTACTTATGACAAAATTTTGATCAATTCAGTACATCAAAATGGGACGGTTTTCAAATAAATTGTCAGACAAAACCAATCCAGAACCCATCCCATTTTTACATATTTCACGATCATCCCACATGTCGCCACGTTTATTATATGCTCCCGTAGTCAGTAAATGTTTTTAAAATTTATTGAAAGGTGTTTATTACAAAACAACTATACAAAACAAACACTTAAAATTTTGATAATAAAATGGTTCATTTAAATAAATTTAAGAACGCCTCTAAAATGCAAAATGTCTTCTTCAGTTTGATCACATTGTCTTAATAGCACGTTTACTAAGTGTAACTAACCTCAATCTTAATGTGAATCGAAGAAAGTTTACGACCAGAAAATTTTATATTGGAAACCAAAAGTAAAATGAGCTCATCACTTAAGAATCATTTAAGTACCATAATTTTATAGATCGTTTAGATTTTATGCCCTGTTTTAAGATTCATTTATGGAAGTAAAGACCTCACATGTTGGAGACACATTCTAACTCATTCACAAAATTATTTTATTGCAAAGGGTGGACTCATTATAATGTCTAAGTGTGATTGAGTGATTTATGCTGCTAAAGAAATAAAACTTCGAAGAAATCTTAAACTACTGAACTTAAAAAGATGCTATAAATTGTGAATAACAAGTTAAGAATGTTGTTCTGTCTGGCACAACTTTCAATTTCTCTTCCAGTGTCATAGTACAACATCTTAAATCCAGCATAAAAGACACGTTTAACAATCAGCTAAGATTGTGTTTATTCTAATCATCGCGTCTTAGCATGCTTCACCTATATTTTTCATCAATCCTCCATAATTTATCAAGATTTACTGTATTTATTAAATCTTCCGGTTTGTGGTCACATCCCAAAGAGTTCATTTTATTTGAATTTCCACAATATGCATTTCATATTGATTGCAACGATTTTTTCCAAACACAAAAAATCCAAAAGATTTTATACACACGCATCTTAATATTTAAATGTACAAAGACGTGTCGCCGGCATGCATTCGCGGCTGCGGGGCCATCGTCAATGATCACACCTCTCCATCAATAGGTCGCCCACGTTATTCAATATATTGTCTCTAAAAATTGAGATCGCCTGAATTATCATGCGCGACGCAGTGCACCAATTTGAGCTCTTGGTCACTGCCCAATGTACAACTAAATGATGCGGTTTTGAAGCTGAGCACGCAATGATCATTTTATTTATTTATTTTTTAAATTTATTTATTTATTTATTATTTTATTATCGCACATTTTAAATGCATTTATATATTCCTTGTGGTGTACACTCGCAGTTATCGCCATCACGTCTTAAAGTATATATAAAATGTGCTGCAATAATGTGCAACAACAATGCGGCATGGCCTGCAGCAACGTGGTAAAGCGTGTGCAACACAAACACGTTGAATGATATTTTAATCAAAACGATGCCACATTGAAATGAAATGGTCGGGGACGGGGGAAGGGGGTGGGGAAACAATATGTATAAGGAGGATTCACAACGATCATCAAATATAACCGTACATATATTTATACTTATGCTTTTGGTGTTGCTGTCTTTCATGGTGTGGATGCAAATTTAAGTAAATGTCTGTCAATTATCACGTCATGATCGTGATTAAAAATTGTATTTGGATGTTCGCACTTTTGCAGCTCGTTAGGATGTGAATGGGGTTGTGGAATGATGTGGGTATTTTTATGAGAGCATGTAAATTCAGTATTTTCTGGCTTGTTATATGGGTAATCATTTTTATTGTGTGTTTTGTGTTTTATTGTTCTCCAACGGTTTATTATCATAAACGGTTACTCACGATAAAATAATTAATAACTAGTTTTTTTGATTATCTTTGATGTCCTTAGAAATTTACTTTAACATTTTTTCAAAGCCCAGTTATTTAAATTCTTTATATTTTGACCTTGAAATATACAAAAAAAATTTATAAAATGCTTTTTAAACAATGTTGAAATATGCAAGAAACTAAATAATTTTTATTTGTTAATAAAACAAAGAAATTAATTTTTTTTGACCATGAAATATTTCTTTATAAAAAGTCTAAGATGAATAAAAATTCAATTAAAATATATATTGACAATTTTTAAATTCGCAATGTACATAGTTTCTTTATACTTTGACCTTGAAATTTGTCAAGCGCTTAAGTACATCATTTAAGTATGTTTTGACCTTCACATTTTTTCAAATTTCTAAGTAAACAACTCCTTTGACGCGCTTTTAAAGAAATAGCAGACCTTGAAACGAATTATATATTTTTTACAATATTAATCGGTAAAAACGTGAAATAAATTCAATTACAATTTTTAATTCGCGAATATTATTGTCGCAATGAAATCAATTAACAGCCATTTACCTTCTACAATTAAAGAGGATTTATGTTTTCACGCAAATTAATGACAATCCCGCAACATAAAAAACTGCATCAATAATTATTTAATTAACACATTCGCCTTAAGATTACATTGGAAAGCCTTATTGCACCTTGCACACGTTAACATTGCCACAAATTGTTTTGGCACAAGTCAAATCAGTTAAATTCATTAATTCTTTGAGGTGTACATCGTACATTTAACACATCCGTCGCTTTCCCTGGCACAATTTTGTTTGAGCTCAAAAACATTTTTCAATTTCATTTAATTCCTTCCACGAAAAGCTTAACAAGCCACAGAAATACAAAATACATAATCGGAAAATAAATTTTCTTCTTGCAATAATCGTGTCATCAGTCAAATGCACCTATAACGAAGAGAATTTGCATTCAACCACTACATTATTATCATGGTGGCAAGTGTTCGTTTACATATATTTAGCGGATGTACTGAACCGAATCTGCAGCGTATTTATATTGACATTGCGCATTCATGCACCATTAGTGCATTTGTTCGTATGAAGATGCGTGGATGCGTTAATGGTGTACCAGCATCATGTACTGAAATAACATGTGCAATCGGATGGAACCCTCAGGCCACGTATAACATAAGACCATCACTTTTGTTTTATGTCGGCTGTCCACCTCATTTAACAAACATTGCATGCTGCAGACATGTCTGAGACTACAATTTCGAAAACCCACCCCAACGCCAAGAATATAGTTCTAATATAATTTATAATAATTCCGTAATCATTAATATCAATCGCACGTGTGTGATAAATGACAAAAGCGATCTCCGCACACAAAAGTCTTTTATAACACAAATGCGAGTATAGTCGAGTTACTCTATGCAGCATAAATCCATGCACAAGTGAAGATCATATTCACGCACCAAATGCATAAAGTCGACTCGGATATCAGATGTATGTAGATCCCGCGCGATGCATAGAATTGTGGTAGATCCGCTACAACAGGTATATTCCACAGTGCACCATGTTTATCTCAATATCTTCATTGTTTGTGCACTTGTGTGCTGAAGAATTTGAAAGACACAGGGGCAAGATGCAATGATTAATGGGTGACATTAAATGGGGTAATAAAGATCCCTTTAATTGCTTGTCGTTTATCAGCCACACTGATGCATTGTTAGCTAGTTGCAGGAAATAATTCCTCTACAAAAAAAATGCATCGAAATAAAATGTAAAGGTCAAGTAGCAAGTTAATTAACTATTTATGTGCTGCGAATATGTTACAGGATAACGGTATAGTTAGTTATACAGAGTAGAGAGACACACACAATAAAAAATAATGAACTTTTAAATGGTGATAAATCAAGTGCGTCTGTCAATAACAATATATTGTGGTTAAAATGACACATTCTATAGGGCAATTGGATGTAAGATTTTATAAGATAAATCACCTGCAAGCTGAGGATTGTATGGACAATATATTATGCGACTTTAAAATAAACCTCCAGCATAAGATAATAAATGATGTGCTTCCTCAAAGGGTTGAACGTTGAATAATCTATTTACTTCTACCGATCTTCTGGTCGCCATAAATAATCGGACACCCTGAATTCACAGCATGTTACACAGAAATAGGATATTGGATAAGTGTAGTGCATCATGTAATTTTAAATTATGTTCTGGGGCAAAATGTACGAGTAATAAGTAATAGTAATAATAATAAGGAAAAAACGTACATAAAATGTTTTAAATTGAGCTTTAATTTTTAAAAGGAATTTCTTAAAAAATGTTTTTATTTTTTTGAAATAGAACAATTTTGTAGATCCTTTTTTATTGTCACATCCTTAAATGACATATTTAATTAAATTGCATTTTAATTCTTCAATCAGCATTTTATTTTAAAATGAAAATATTTAAATTGATAAGTAATAATTTCTTAATCTTTGAAAACTGATGACTTATCTAAGCTACAACTATTTACATTTCAAATAATTAAACAATTAGTCACATTTTAGGATTACCGTTATTGTGAATTTACATTAGTTATACGGGAATGTAAGAAAACCACCCAAAATCTTATAAAACCGCGTCAATTCCCACTATAATCGTTCGTGCAACTCGAGCGTGTTCATACTTAAGAAAGTACTCAAACGATCATGCTTTATACTCAAATCAAATTGCTCACTATTCGTGAGCACAACAATATAAATCCGCGATCGTTTCCATTCGCGTCCACGCAAGCACGATCGCGCGCATTCAGCTGTGAGAACTGAGAGCTCTCGCAAGTCGCACTCCATTTCAATTCAACACACAAAACTTTTATCAAAACTGTATAAATATATGAAAATCCATTTTCCCTTTAGTATAATATTCGTGTGATACTCTCTTCGATCCTCAGTCAGTGCTAAGACTCGCGATCGTGAACATATTTACAATTGTAGCTGGTCATTCGTTGCACCTCCGCCAAACGTGTCTTTTTACACACAGCCCGTTTTTATTTCATTATAATTGTATATTTATCGGAATTTATTGCCAGATCACGCACAGTTAATTTTGATATAAGTGATATTTAATTAAGTGATCGGCATTTGTGACCGCATAAATTATTGCATTATCGTCCTTTTAAGTGAATTGCTGTGTGATCTTGAATTTGTGATTGGGATTTTGTATTTTACGTATTTTGTGTGGTGTAAATGAAAATCAATTCATTTGCAAGTGAAGTGATCTTTAAGTTAATTTAAACGTAAGTTTGAGACAATAATTAATTGTCTGCACAGTAATTATAATTGTGAATTAAAATTGGTGAATATTTTAAATGAATTTGGAATTGTGTTTAAATTTAAAAGAAAATTTATTGAGAATTAAATTTATTTATGAATGTGTTTCCTTGGATACAATAATTAAAGTAATTTAAAGACGGTGCAGTTTTATTGGTGGTAAGCACTGAATTATTATTTGCTGTTAATTCAAATGTTCTTAACATTTATTAAAGGAATAGCGCTGTTTGATTTGTGCTGTTTTTAAGAATTTTATTTGTATTGATTTATTTAGTGATGTTTTTTGAGTCATTTCCCAGTTAAATTTAAAAGTGTTCATTTTAATTGTATTTTTAATTTAAATAAAAATACCTTTCTTGAAAATAAATTAATAAAAAATAACATTGAGATTAAAAATTTTATCCAAAACAAGAAAAAAATGCTAAAAGAATTAAATATAAACTCAAATTTACTGATTTGAAATTAAGTTGTCCGTTGATTTAATAAGTCAATTTAAAATACCGACATCATTTAATTAAAGATTAACAAGTGCATAAACTTGAAAAAGTCTTAGCTTCCTTTAAAAACACGACACACTTAAAATTTCTAAACAATTAATATTCCAAAGCTCTAAAGCTCACACCATGTTTCGCTTCCGTTTACAAGCGCCATCATCTGCATCATTGGCACCAAACGTACAGCCATCCAAACACATATTTATCTAATCGGCTTGATCAATTTGACAAATGATTGGTGTCAATGAAATCGAGTGGCAATTTTCTAAGCTACTGGAATTTTTATTCAAATGATGGTGTCTCCGGGATTGACGTAGCGCTGTGTTATAAGTGAAACAAAACAAGAAAAAAAAATGCATATAGCTGGGTTGGTATCCCCCCGGGGGCCACAAGAAACACGCATGCATATGCACACGAAAATAAAAACCAGTCCAAAGATGAATCAAGACCAATTTGCATACATTAGCAAGAATATTTCAAGCGTGATGACAATAATTTTTTCTCTTTCTCATACAAAGTCATTTCTATCTATACGTGGTCTTGCACATACCATCTTTACCTCTAGTATGTCGATATGTTTCCGTTAAAACTTGATTGTTTGTTGTTGTTCCATCTCGCTTCTTTCTTTTTTCCTTTTTTTTTTTCTGCATAATCAATAATGTGTATTATGTGTGTACGATTTGATCACGTCGATAACCCGGCATACGTCGCACCACCAAATACAAATCTCAGCGAGGCGCATGCAATTTTTCACTCAACTTGATGCTAAATGATGCATGCTGTGCTATGTGCGTCCTTTTGCGGACACTCAGCGTTGCGATTGCATTTTTATGTCTTGCAAATTGCATCGTGGAAAAAATGTGCGTGCAGAAATGCATGCCGCATATTTCTAGGTACTTTATGTTGATGGTTTAGTGTTGTTTGTAGCTGCATTGTAGATCAATTTAATTGTTCTGTCTGTAAACAGTTTACAATGTTGTAGGCACGTGGTGAAATTAATGACAATAACATGTGGAGCTAGTGAGCGGATTCCTTGAATCCTTATGCATAAAGAATTATCTTCCTTTTTTTTGTTTAAGCTAAAGTGGAAATTATTTCGACGAATTTTGGCTTTCTACGAATTTAAATAAACGTTCACAATATTAAAGCTTAATAAAGGACATCTTTTGTAATTTAATTTCAATAATGGATTAAACATTTTAGAATTTTCTTTACTTAATTAGTAACATTTACTGTTAAATTTATAATTATTGTAAGTGGAAATTAATTTTGCTATTTGTATTGATTTTTCGGATTTTTTTTATTTTCAATATTTTATTATTTATTGTCAATATTTTATGATTTATTGTCAATATTTAAAATTAAATTCATTAAATTTATAAATAGTCAAAGATGTTTTACATGTTAATTTGTTCAAAACTACGTAACACGAATTTTGAAACAAATATTGTCAATATTTACATAAAGAATGAATCATTTAAAAAACCGAAATTTACTTAACAAAAAAGGGGAAAATACTTCTTTTTATCATCTTCAGCCAATTATTAAGACAAATCAATCTCATTATTTAATGATGGATGAACAGAGGTAGCATCGATAATAAATATTCTTATAAATTTACTTAAGTGGCTTCAAAAACAAAAACATTGAAACAGGATTTATTTTATATTTCCTTTAAAAATTACTGACTCGCACGCAAGCAATGAAAAACAAATTACTGATTACTTATCATGATAAGTTCTTACCCAATAAGTCCCATCCCTTCCATCTCTTAAAATTATACGCTACCAAATGTGCCAACAATTGCAATTAATTGCAGTTATTAATTTTCCAAATATTGGTCATTAATTTTCATATTATTTTGCAAACGTGCGTCTGCCGTCCATCCAACTAAATTAATAACAAAATGCATGTTGTAAGCTGCAATGTCCAATGTGTCGCCCCGCCATCACACACACACATAAGCCGTTGTTAAATGAAATGCATTTATGCGCATATCGCCAACATAATATAAATGATAAATGCAATGCAATAAAGCATGAGACATCAGCGATATTTTCCTTTTGTATGCTCATTTCGCACACATATTCCTTAAATGACATACACAGTAGCAATTATTTCATTCTGTTGACTTTGTCGCATACAAAAAAAAAAAAAGTTAGTTTATTTGTGTTGCAATGCAGACAATTTTTGCATACCGCGTGCAATTGGATACCATGCTGCAGCGCGTCCATATAATATGTTAGAAGTCATTGCTAGTGACAGTGCCAGTAACATTGTCGCTTGTATGCATTTCGTTTAAAAGTAATACGTGAGTAAATTTGCTATTGCGACGCATTTAGTTAGTCAACTGCAATGCCACACAGCTGATGAAGCTAAAAAAAAAAAAAAATGAATAAAAGCGCGTTCACGTGGGCGCCGTCATCACATCGCGTATTTTCTCGCGATATTGCATAAATTGTTGTTGAATAGTGTACATCCTCGCGATGATTGCTGCTTCATTGAGACGTCAATAATTATTATTGAACAGCATTGAACTGATGATTTCATGAACACGATAAAAAAAATGGTAAATACTTGCAAACATAGTGCAGCAAAAATTGCAGATTGTCACACCGAGCGAGCACCTGTTGCTTTTGCAGATTTTTTTTGCATTATGTACTTTGTTCCAATCATGAGAACGGGTTGAGATGCAACGAAACAGGCCACAATATATGTGTCAATGTGATTTGAGAGTTGCTGGGGCATTTTTTGTTGTACATTCATTTTTATTTTTGTTTGTTTTTATAAAATGCTGTGCTATAGCCATTTTCTTGTACATTGCGGCGATTGTTTTTATACGTGTGTTTATGTACAGCATTACAGATTCCTTGAAAAACAAAAAAAAAACACAAGAGAATTGGCTTAGGCGAACAACAGAAATGTAATATTAGACGCTGGGTATTAAGTGACGTCGTGTTGTTACTTTTTTTTTTCGTTATATGCCTGCATATCCGTTGCATCTTCGTGAATTGCACATTCCCTTCAATTTCGACGGCATGGCACGACCAGCTGAATAGCCTTCACAAAATGAAATCATTGTGCGTTTCTCAGACTGTACAGTGTACACCTCCTCCATGCAGTCTTAACACATTAAACTGTACAATAATCTTCACAAGAAAATATGTTTCAACGAATAAAAACCCATCGTTTTGCTGCCTTGCTAATTTCAAAATTGAAATCACTTGAGAATAAAACATTAACACAAAGTTGCTGTATTCGTCTCTACACAGTAACAAATATTTGGCCACCTGATTTCTTCTTCTACTTTGGCCAATGCTCTCTGCAATATTTCGCCAGTACACACAATAGCTTTTGAATGGATGGCGCATTTTGAATGACTTCCGAAATTAGCAAAATTTTTACCGCTATTGATGTTTGAAAGTACACAACCCAAAAGTGTATTAAATATAATTAGCTAGTCTTTAAGTATAATGTGCTCGCGTTTCATTGCTGCGTGAAATCTGCACACAAACATTCAGGCAAATAATATGCAAGGAAATTTGCTAAGTAGGTGCAAAATAAGCGGTAGTCTGTATAATTTAAAACACTTGAAGGCGCCTTGTTTGTTTTATGATATATTTTTGCGTGGCTGTTTTGATTTATAATACTTAATACTTGGTTAGACAAAAGAAGAAAATGAAAGCCGCCGTTTGAACTTGAGAAAAAATCTCAATTGCGCAAATATTGAGGTGGCTTCACATATTATATTTAACTTTGTATCATTCATTTATTGTAATTCTTTAAAACACCGGCATTACGGTAAATAGAGTGTTATTGAAATAATTCAGTGGAGTTTAAAGTTTTAATGTAGTATGTATTTGGGTTTATGTATTTTTTGAATCGTATAGTTTTCTTTGAAATTAGAAAAATGTGCTACTTATGAATTATTTTCATCATTTTACAAATAACCCTGTTATTAACATTTCAATGATTTTATTTATTTTTAAATACAATTATAATAATTAGGCAAACATATTGACAATATTTTTGAGTCCCTTAGAAAATATTGACAATATTTAAACGTATTGAAAATATTTAAAAGTAAATTTCCCCTCATTAAAAAGTGTGAATATTTTTGTTTTTCCTATTTCTTTAATACAATGCAGCCCGCCATTGCAGTCCAACTTGTGACCCCAGGGTCACCTCAATTTATTTTCCCCAAAAAAGGAGATAATAATCGTGTATAAGAAATACCAACATAATTATATAAATATTGCAGCTAAATGTGTCAATAAAAAACTCATAAATATTACGTACACAAATAAACGTGATAAATCTTGTAGCTGTAACAATTGTTATCTGCACGGTCTCACCCTCGATTTTTCATACATGATCTAGATGCAAGACAATAGAATATAACAACATACCATACATAAATACCCGTCTTTATATCATCATAATAATTGTCCTTATGTAACGGCGATGCACTCTACGAGAGACCTCATGAAAATCGTGCAATTCATTATAAAAATATATTTTTGGTTGAAGAGCTGCTTCTTCTTTCAATATGTTATGAGAATGCATGCAATATGCGGAGCAGACTGCCTTACTGTATGACAGGAAATAATAATTTAAAACATATTTATATAAGTAGATGCTGTATGATTATGTAAAGTTAGACAAAGACACAAGAGTAAGAAGGAGTCACAGAATTTGCAAAAGGGCACCATTAAAGTGGTTGCGTTTTGTATGTTTAAGCTTTTGTATATTTAAAATATGAAACAACAATAACAAACTTGAATTCGATGAAAGTAAATGTGGCTGAATTCACATTTTATGGGAACTTTTTTTTCAATTTATGTGGCACATAACTTGAGTCATAATATGTTTTTTTTATTGAATTGTTGTTTATTTATTTATTTTTAATTCTTTTGTAAATAATTTTAAAAACATCGTAAAGTAATTTTTTTTAAACAAAAAAATCAACGGTTTTTATGATCTATGATTAAGTATTTAAAAATACTCCTAAATGTAGTCTAGAAAAAGCTCAATTATTTTTTTTTAAATTTGTAAGCTTTTTTATTCAATTGAAAAAAATTTATTTAATCCGAAATTGAGAAAAGGAGTATTCTTGAACAAAACAAAACATGAGCGGAAGTTGCTATAATCAAATATAAGTATTCATTTCAACCGACAAGCCAATCCCCTTGCAAAGCAATCAATTTCAAATTGGGTTCAACGTTCAACACACATTCGTTACGTGTTTAATTTGAATTCAAATTCGTCATGTCAAATTACACAATTGCACTGAATGTGGGTCCAACCTAAGCAAAAATGCATTCCAAAACAATGCACACATACTGCACTTCTAAATCGCATACACGGTTTGCACAAACAATTGTGAAGTAGGCTTTCAACCATTGCGAATATGAAGAAAATTGCAAAACAGCACAACATGGAATCGTTGTAATTCGGAGGTCTCATTGCAGGGGTCATTGATAAAATTTAACATACCGTACAAAAACTGGCCGCAAAACGTTTACCAAGTGCTTTTTTAGGACCACATAATGATTAATACAGCAGTTTCAAAAGACACATTAACTGTCTTTTATGCACGCGACTGCAACAAGTCGCATAGAAATAATTTAGACCCCCACTGTAAAACGTATATTAAATAAATAAATCCATTCACGATCACGAAATGAATGGCAAAACAGTTTGATTTAAAAGATAATAAAATAAATAAGTGAAATAAACAAAACACTCACTTCCAATCATTTTCTGCATCTTATCATTAAATCATATCAAGACACCACTTTGATACATCAATTTTCAGTCAAATGTCAATCGATCTATGGCATCTGCGGCATGGTGTTTTTGTGCAGCACAATTTCTCCTCAATCAATTTCACTGCAACAGCGCGCACGTCTATTGCAGTAAGCAATTGCACTGATCACTATAAATATTCGCCACTAAATTTGTTTTATTATCCACAAGAAAAGACCGTCTGATTGAAGCACATAAACAAACACATAAATTGAATGCTTCTCAATATATTTAAGACATGGTGCAATCATGGAGTTTCCTTTTTAAAAATCTTCTTAATCAAAATAGAAGCAAAAAGTATTATAAATTATTTCGATTAATGATATCCTTTCTATTTTCCAAAAAGTATACTTAAGTCAACACACGGAGATTGGTAATGACGTGGTGGAAACCCCGATCACATGCTAAGCAGCCGACATTAATATGTCCACCACATTTGCTTGAATTTTATTGTATGATTACAGTTGGGGGAATTGAGAAAATATTTCGTCGCCTTTCGCCCGTTTGCATTGATGTTTTTCTTTTCAAAATGAAATGGCAATCAATTTTGTAAATAATTTACGGAATGTGGTGGTTTTACAATTTTCATCCTAAAGTGTGAAACTATATTTATGGGATGGGAAGTAAATTGATAACTTAAATATTTTATTAAATAGATATTTTTAAACAACTTCCATTTTCTAGAAAAACTAGAGTGGATCATAAGAGATGGAAAAAAAATATTTCGGAGCAAGGAAAGTGAGCTGTTTTTAATTGTCAAAGGTTTACTAAATCCAATAAGTGTTTGACTTGAAGTGCATAATTTTTTTTTGACCATGACTTTAAATTAATCATAAAAGTAAAGACAAATTAACGACAAGTTGAATTAAATTTAAACGAGGAATTTATTTAATAAAAAAAGAATGATTTAAAATGTTTTTTTAACCTTGGAAATTAATTTTGTTTAGATTGGCTTTAATTTTAATTAACTTTTGCACTAATAATAGCAAAGTTAAGTAAAGGAGGACCTAAACTGTGTTTAAGGGTCTTTAAAAAAAAGATTCTGTGTCTTTAAAATAAAAGATTTTGACCTTAAAAAACAATTTTTTTGACGTTGAAAATTAAACTTTAGAAAGAAATATTATATTAATTTAAAATCAATTTCACATTAATTGGTGTCAAAGATGTAATTACTTATTTCTGAACTATATTACAACTAAAAGTATGGAAGGAAGATGAATAAAGGAAGATAACAATAAAAGTTTACCGCCAATTGAAATTAAATTGCGTGCAAAATTTGTTTATTATTTCATTTCAAAATAACCAAAAAAGCATTGGGAAAACATTGCGTTTACAACATTCCTACCCTCCCTCATATGCATAACACGCTTCATGCGTTAACATTCTCATAAATATGTGAAATCAAGCGGAAGTTTTTGACCGGTAACATTACAAATTACCTCTGTTATGAGTATTGATTTACATAACGAAAGATTAGAGAATGAAAAGTAATTATTCATCAACTGTACAATGGCTTAAAGTCCAATACGAAGAAATAGTCATCCTCTTACAATTATTATATTATACAGTAGCTGTTGAACAGCATCGTACGTAGTAAGGCCCCTCACTTACCAGCTGATGCAGACGTGTACGATGAAACGATACAAATAATAAACAATCTAATTCATATTTTACAAAGTCCGATGTATGAAAATAATATAAAGCAAAAAATAAATCACACACGTGTTTCCACGCATTCAAATTCGCGAAAGTTTTATGTGTTTTTATTACCGTTAGCTGTATATCGTAATGCATAAATGCTTTCCTCCTTCTCAGCGTGGAGACTGGATATAAGTATTAATAGTCCAACACCCCCGAAAGCTCGTTATAAATTTTAAATGGACGCAGTGTGCTTAATGTGCGTACACACATGTACATTGTACACGCATGTCGCAGTTTGTTTTTTTACCGGAATTGAAAGCAAATGAAAGGGACAGTGTGTGAGCGTTTTGCGTTGTAATGACTATATCAAGTTGTAACAATTCATAGAAATATGACCAGCAACAAATGTTTTGCAGTACGTTATGAAATTTTGTAATGAAAAGCTTCTTTTTTTATTGCGCGTGCGTGCACAAAGATCAATGGCCTTTATGTAGGATCCTACATAATATTCTGTAGAAAGGTGTTGGCATATTAAACAACGCCTAGGTAAATGCACGAAACATTATATTATGTATAATTTGCGGATCGTATTAATGGGCAAGAAGGTGCTGAGAAAATTGAAAATTTAAAACGCCAAGTGGTAGCGATTTTATACTATACAAGTGTAGAGCTAAACTTCTGATTGCATATAAACATTTTTAACGACTAACTTTAACTATAATGTGCATTGTGCAAAACATGAAGTTAGCTGTTAAAACGCATCTCTCAAATATTAAACATCTTACACTTTTTCTTCTATGTGCGCCGACATTAAGATTGCAGTACAATTTGTGCTCTACACTCGCTTTGTTATGAGATGAACTACGTTGCAAACTTGCATTAATTCATCAAGAAGCATCATCCTTCATTTGCAAGAGTTGTAAATCATTTATTATGTTATACAATTAAAGTGCTGCAATTAAAAATGGTTGAGCATTAGCATTTTAAAAAATTATGTAGAGGTTGAAGGGATTTTTATATGGAATTAAATATAATTCTGACTTAAGTTTCTTGATTTATTATGGCAGAATTATGTTGATTAAAGCTTTATCAATTTTTTAATGTGTTATATAAGTAATGTAAAGGATATCAAGTGTCATAATTCCAGTGACTTTAATGGTGTAATTAAAATTACTTAAGCCTTTGTAAAAATATGATTAAATTAGTAAAGTCATAAAAAAAAATTAAAAGCACTTGTTGCTGCATTCAGATTATTTTAATTCTTATTTAATGATGACTAACTTAAGTTTTTGCTGTTGAACGAACAGAATAACTGTTAATCTTTAAAAACAAATTCTTAAATATAAACCGACTTACTTAAACTATTAAGCTACTCACTTAAATGAATTATAATATGTTTATCAACAAAATATTACAATAAATTTTAATTTAAAAAATAAAATAAAATCAGTAACTAAATTTCCTGTTTTTATTTGTCGTTTCAGGTTACATCAACTGCATGGTACCAGACATCCGGGGCACGTTTGACGTTCAAAAAAAAAATCGCAATATTGTTTTATACTGTGTTACCCGTTTAACCAAGACAAAGAACCTGCCACACAAAAAAACAAAGCGGAGCAGCAAAATAATACCGATAACAATACCCACAGCAAAGCAGTACACGTCAAGACACCAAGGCAGTGAGGCAACGTACCCCGCACGCCACACACAACACTCATTTATTAGACCGAGAGTCGAGAGAAGTCAGCTGTTTAATTGAACAAAAAGACAACACAATCTTATAAGCCAACAGAGACAATCAATCATTTCAGCACAGCCGCATTAAATCTATTAAGCGCTTTGTGCAAAACGTGTGCCATCAGCGAGAGCGCTATTCGCATATTATAACTTATTATAAGTGGTGGCGTTTATTTATATAGTGCATCTCGTGCAGTGTGACATAAGTAGGACTTTATGCTGAAACGCGATTGCAATTGACGCTCGCTTTAACATCCGATGTGGTGCAGCCGTACGAAAATGCAGACAGCCTAAGATCAGGGCATCAAATCAATTGCAAACCATGTGACGGTTTTTGTGTGTTGCATATTATAATATATGCCAGTGTGTGCCAGGAATTAACGTTACTAATATTTGACAGACTTCCCCGCTTCGACTGTGTGTGGGCATTTTGTGGAATCGAGTTTCTTAAACGTTTTGCTAAACGTTGAATACTGCGACTACACATCTCGTGTGTGTGCTGCAGTTTGCGAGGAGAGTTGCAGTGGCTAGGGCGTGCGTGTTAGACCGCAAAATAAAAACAAACAGACAACAACAACAAGGAACATACATCGTGGCAATCTAATAAACTTAAAGAATATGTGTGCAATGCTCTGGCAGAAACAGCAGCCGTTGTATGTTGTGTGTGATCTCTGCAAGCCGCGTAATATATAATGTCGTTATTACCACATCAGTTAAAGTGAGGGTTTTTGTTCTACACCATATACGGTGCAATATTTTATGTGTGCCACCCAATAATCTACTGACTGAGGTCTGAAAGCTAAATCATTTTGCAAAATATGCTTTTACATTGAAGTGACGTGCAGTGGAGCTTTTAAACGCAATTTAAAATACAAATTAAATAATACAAAGTGTGGTATCGTGTGTGTGTGTGTTTGTGTGTGGAAATTTAACCAAACATCATTAATATTGGGAATTATTGTGAAAGGCGAACAAATCCGCTAACAATGACTAATTTGAATAGGATCAAAGTGGTGGTGCTTGGAGGATCAAAAGTTGGCAAATCAGGTATGTTGAAAATTTAAATGTTTTTATGGAATTTTGTAATTAAATTAAAGTAAAGTGCTTTTCATTCCACGCACACATGTTTGGATTACCTTGCACAACTGAAAAGTCATTCAATTATTATGGTGACATTTCAAATCTGTCACACAACAGTTTAAATTAAGCGCATGCAATTTAATTGAATTCAAATTGTTGCTTTGTTGCACAAATGCCGACACACGGTAGCATTGAAATAATTTGTTATTGGCGTCTTACACATCAAAAAAACCGTTACACATAAATATTTAAATCCAACTATTTATTTATGTTCATTGCTTGTCGCATTAAAATTATTTGTACCGTTTAACAATTTCATCGAGCCGTACTGGTTTTGTGCCAATAATCTTGTTGAAGTAAGTAATTAGGACGTGTTAGCAGCAATTTTGAAATTTCAAAAGCTTCCAATCACATTAATTGACAGATTAAATATACATTTAATGTATTTTTTGTATATATGTATGAGTATAATTTTCAATGTAAATAAGGCAGGGCCCTAATGTACATAATCTGTTGTGTTGAGCTTCAACGGTCAGTAATGCCGGTTGTTATTATTTCACAATGTGCATTGTGTGAATTGAAATGCTTTTAGTCCGGAAAAATTTATGACATCCATTAAAATATTGCGAAACCAAGGAATTTGCGTGTGGGAGGGATGAAAGTTTTATTGACGGAAAGTGAATTTCAGTTCCCTTTTCATTAATATTTTTGAGTCGATTAAATTTCTTAAATTTTCAATAGCTTAATGAACAATTTTGATTTTAAAGTCAATGTAATTTTAATTTTAAAGTTAAAGAAATGTATATTTAATTTAAGTAATTAAATATTTTAGGCTGAATTTGTTTTTTGAATTCAAATTATTTTTTAATCAATAAAAATATGTTTTTGAATAATATTGAAATCTTCACAAGCCTTCATAATTTTTATTTCAATTGCCTAAAGTTTTACGTAGTTTTCCCTGCCGTTGAAATTTGTTATGGGATTTTTATTTCCCTTATTTTGATCGTAAAATTTTCATAAAATATAAATAAACCGCTTTTCTGTTGTTAAATTCTTTACTCATCTAAGGAGATTGTAATTAAAACCACAAACCATCCAAGCCACCTCATCCTGTTATTATCTGGGATGGGTTACGTAAAACTCAACAATACTAGTTAATGATCACTAAATCCCTTTTTGCCCTCCATCTAAAGGGTGCAAAGAGATTGCGATTTTTTTTGTCTTCAAAAAAACACAAAAGAAAACACAAAAAAACTTTAAAGAAAATGACACAAAAACAAAAGGGAGGAATATTTGAAAATGTAAAATACGCACGACTTTGGCGTTTACTGAGAACCACAAACTGACTCACCTGCCGCATTTTTTATACCCTATTAAAATTCAAAATAAATACAAAGCCGCGCATCCAAAAAACTATGGCAAAAGCCGATCGGGATACGGCAGCAAAATAATTGATACAATAAAAAGAAGGCCACTAAAATCACGATGATCTCGAAAATGGTGGCGACGCAAAACTATAAAACAATATAAAACGGCTGTTTCCTTATGGTTAAAGCACACACACACACACACTCGCACACCCGACTCAGCACAATCTTCGTTTTACCATCTCGCGGATGGTCACAATTTAATTCGCGCATACATAATTATTATTTACCATTATATTGCCTATTCAGTTGTGTGCATAATATTTGCACATTGCTCACGCTGCGAATGTAAATGGGCGGTCAAGTTTCACTGAATGCATTAAATTGAATCATAAGTGATTGCATTTAATTCAATAAGCTGTAGTAACTGCCCATACTAATTCAGGCGTGCATAAAGTCGTAAAATAAACAATATTTGTGGGGCGGACATGTACTGCTGCCTGTATAGTGATTACATTTTAACGACAAACTCTTTCATTCAAATATAGGTAGTCGCGCGTATAACTATTATAGACAAAGTTAGAAGCTAGCTGCGATAGGAGTGCATTGATAAAACTGCAGCACAAATGCAATGCAACGCAATGTTGGTAAAGCAGGTGGCACAGATCTAAAACAAACAACATTGTGGCTTGGAAAATTGCAATTAAATGATTCTATATTAAATGCTATTTGCAAATGAACACATTCGCTGTAAAATAAAGCACCTCGGGATATAAAATTGTATATTCTGTGCGTTGATAACATGGTGCGCTGGAATTGCATTTGCAATTCACTGGGGAGTTCTCAATATATATTTAAGACTCCCAGCAACGGCCAACCACGTTGCATTCAAAGTTCTTGTACAATTATTATTAAGCTAAAAGTCTTGCACTACAGCCAAGCCGGAGTGCACTATCTCGCACTGATAATCAACGGCGTGCTATGCAAATGCAGCTTTGACGCGCCTTAAAGCGAAACCAACTTATACGCATCGTATTATAATGCAGCTTTTAATATACAACAACAACAACAACTCGGCACACACATGTGAGACCGGCACATAATATAACAGACAAGATGTGTGTAATAGATACACCCAGACAAATAAATTTGTAGTGTAGGCGAGTTTACAGTTAGGATTTTCGACGTCAATGAGTCTTTATCGCATCTGCATATATGGCCTCACTTGCAGCGCTTGCATATTATCATATAACTAGTTGCGGCCTATTATAGTTATGTGAAAAATGCATTAATCTATGTTGACTGCACTGCTATGGATATTCACGCAGCATGCAAAGTCTTGGGGCTGCGCGCATAGTGGAATCCACTCGCCGTATAATGCATTTATCCCTCCGCGCGTGATGCACTTTTATAATGCATCGACGCATGCACCTTTTGTGAACATTATGCGAGCGAACAAAATTGCACAAATGCTGTATGGCAATGGTCAAGCGGATAAAATGCAATCAATGCAATGGGAGGGAGAGACATTGTAAACTTTTTTTATTTTAAAATTTTTTTTTGGGATCGTTTTTTAATTAAATTTTTTTTTTTTTGGATTCTTTTTAATGTATTAAAAACTATTTAGGTTTTTTTCCCCCTTTTGAGTCAATTTTAAAAAGAATCCAACACTCAAAGTAAATTAAATCCAATAATATTTGATGATTACAATTTTATTTAATAGGTTTCATAAACTTTTTGTGTTTTGTGTAACATTCGGGGTCATTTTAATTTTCTCCTTAATTTAAAATTGTTTTAAAACATCTCCTGACACACAATTTACACTTTATTTTAATGCAACAACTTTACCTTGTGTTACTGCACGAAATTCAAGTGTTGACTGCTTGACCTCAACGCATGGATTCGGTAAATTAAAAAAGTACGAACATTCTGCAATGAAAGCGCATATTGTGCATTGTACAATGCAGTATTTAAAACCAATAGGTTGCAGCGCCCTTTTGTATAATTGAAATTAAATTACACCGGCGTATAAATAGTTTTATTTCAAGGGCATCACGCGTCAGTGGTGCATACCTGCATTTGTAGCAAACATTTTTTTATTTCTTTCGTCTTGCACGGATCGAGATTGAAATTATGAACCCAAACGCTGTGTTCTCGTACATATGTGGCTTGAATGTTAACAACAGGTACGTTGGAAAAGAATAAAAGACAAGCAACGCAACGATGCGCCGAAGTAAAATTCCTCTTAAGCAATAGAAAAATGCAACGAGACGCCTGAGATGCGTTTTCTATAAATAAAACTGAACTGGTAAAAGACGGCGCAACATATTGTAATGACGATGATGCGAATCAAATAATGATTATACGGTGGTTGTGTTGCTGATGATGATTGCGGGAATGTGCGCAAAATCATTGCAATATATGTAGTAAGTCGCCATCCAGCCGGCCGGTTGCACAGTATGTGCAATATAAAATGCATTTTATGCTGCGCGAAATGATGCACGTGCTGCAATGTGGTGCGCGCTGATATCAATAGTTGCGATCATGTTAGAAATAGTGTTTCAGCTCAAGTTCACACGACATGTGTGCTTGTTTTATATTTACATTTATTTTTAAACTATAACCAGTCACACGCTAATGTGTGCTGTTTCACTAATTTGCATATTATTTATGTATCTATTAATGTAAGAATATTAGTTTGCTCATATAAAATATGTTGATGGAGACGAGTTAGCCAGTGACACTCAATGTTTAGAATTAGCTTTTATACATTACAAAATGCGTTACAGTAAAATGCATTCAAAACTCCGCATGGCATCGTCTGCTTTCAAGTAATTGAAATAAAAAGATCTTCCGCAATTGCAGACTGATGCAGTATGTGCCGCCAATTCCATTTCAATTAGATTTGATTAAATTCCCAAATCAATAAATTTCTTATGCCAGATTATACGCTTCAATCGTGTCCCCGCGTCCATAATGAAGCGCCATCTCAAATATAAATATAAAGGCATACAGGTACGACAGTTTTACGGTTACATTTATTTGCATTCATTGCAAAATCAATTACATCGCGCCTTGTTTGCTTATTCGTTAGTGTAACGAACGCGTGTGTTGATGCGGATGGATGGCGTGCCGCGTGTGCTGTAAGAAGCGTATGCAGTGTGTGAGTCCTGTTCGTCGCTTCAGTCTTTCTGTTTTGTACGCGCACGCGTTTTGTTGCACATTTCATTTCAATTTTATGTTGCAATGCTTGGATGCAAACAATATTCAATGAATTTAACTTTATTTTCCAGTTATTTTTGCTTCTTTAATTTTAATGAGTTGTATTTTGGATTAAATTAAATTAAATTAAATTGTTTTCAAAGTTTTTTTAAAAGCAATGAAAATTGCAATAACTTTTTGAATGCATTATCAAAAATATTAAAGAGTTAAAAAGGGAATTTTTAAATGTAATTTTAACTAAAGAAATTCCTTCTGGCTTAAAGTCTATTTAAGAATTAAAAATCATGAGAACTATTTTGACTTAACAAACATTAAATTAGGAAGCGCATTATTTGCATGCAATTCTCCTCAACTATTAGCTTAACAATGCTAACTATTGCAAGACGTAACAGTTAACTGTAACAATTCGATTGTTTCCCGCCAATATTGACCTTTTAAGAAAGTCTCCTTAGTTATCTAACTTCTATGCTAATTTCGACAGCAATGAGCAAAGATTTTAAATGCAGTAAACACCTTTATGGCATTTAACTGTTAACAAAGCCTATTAAATATTTCATTTTCTCACTAAAGGGCTACCTCTGTTAAATATGCATTGCCTATATTAAGATGTTAACGAATTCTAACGGTAAAACAAGTCAATTATACGTAAAGTCTTGTTAGCAAAGAACGGTAAAACTGCTCGCCAATTAAATGGTAATAAATAAAGGTCTAAAATTGGAGTTTTGAGAAAACAATAAATAAATAATGTTTCACAAAATACAGAGTAGGATGTAAATTTGTTAAAGTTAATATAGGTAGTCTGGTTTTAGCTAAGACAAAGAAATTAAATTATACATTAAAGTTGGTTTTATAACGACTACCTACAAACATAATTATGTTTTGGTTTAATTTGACTTTCTATATTACTAGTTGTTATGAAGAATGTGGGAAGAATGTGCATGTTATAAATCCTAAAAACTAATTACTCCACACAGTGAATTATGGCGTATTGATCAAACAATGATTAATAAACAAACGCAACGTATTTATTATTATAGAATGCATTTTTCCCTGTAGAAAAAAAAAAAAAATACTCAAACGAATCAAAAGATTTATTGCACATTTAAACAACTTCCCCAAAGAAATTGATGAAGTCCATGCGATAATTCACTGATATTTTGGACGGTACACCACAATAATTCATTTCTCAACAGCACATTTTGTTGCTGCACATAAATGCATAGAAATATAAAGCGCTATATACATATTGGAACTATGTGATTAAAAATCCCAAGCGGTTGGTTGATGCCTCAGCGGAAATGATCCCCAACTCAATTAAATAATTGCGCGATAGACTCATATATCTCAGTATCGGTGTGCACGCTCTCCCGATGTTATGTGCGCGCGCAGGCACACAACACGCTTCATATTCTTTTCCATATTTTATTTTTGCTGAAGCTTGAAAGCTTAGAGACTTTCCATGGCAATCAAATTACACCTAATTAGCAGCATAAAAACAACAATCTGCACTGCGCATGGATGAGACCATTGCATGAGTTTGAGCTTCTCATTCATGTTGGATTAAAAAAAATAAAGAAAAGGGGGGAAAAAAAAATTGGAATCAGGAATCGAACCATAATAAATGATCATAAAAGTCGTGTACTTATAAATGTCTATGTAGTACTGCATTGTTGTGTATAAAAATGTTGTATATAGAAAATATTGCGATTGACCTTTTTGCAGACACACTCTTTGAGATATTATACCTTTAACAGTGTGGTGCTCCGATGAAATTTTAAGGCAACAACAAGCAATACATATCGCGATTATGGGATGAATATGATGCGGCGTTTCGAACTGGCAATAGGGTGAATGTACGACCACTTCCCATATTATAACGCTGAGGATTTATAGTTAATATAGCAAAAGCAGCATGTGCTGCTCCGTGGTGCCTCAACGCAGATATAAATATTTTGCGCTATCATATTATTGTGTGCAGTGTATGAAAAATACAACAAAAATATCCAATCCGGCGTACATATATCGCTGTAATTACCTTTATCATAAGTCTTATGCTGTGTAAGATGTTTTATTTGTTCCAAAGCGCTTTGGATTGTGTGTACTCGCGGTACCTTACCAACTGCGGGAATTTATTGTGTGTATTATTCTGCGTGGCGCCAATTTGTTCACATATTTTATTAGCACGAGGAATGTGCTGATCTTAGCATAATATAATATGTTCGTTTTGTATTTATTTGTAAGTAAGTAAATAAATATTTCGCATAATTCCTTTATGTTCAACAAAATGTGTACGTTTGTATGTTCTACCTGTTTGTGTAATACTTATAACCGTGTGTAGGCAATAGTTAGGACACAATAAATTCAAGTACATAATCCGCATTGCGTGTTTACAAATAATTTTGATTATGCAAACAATTTGTTTTGATTCTATTGGTTAATTTAAAGCATTTTTCATTCACACAATAAACATAATAAAATTACATTTGATTGATTGAGGTCTTAAAAACATACACACATAATTTTTCGCTAAGTCACTTAGTTAATATTTACAATTTATTAAATAGTTTAAATTGATACAATGACTACATTTCCAGTTTCATTTCACGTAAACATGACTTAAAGAAACCAGCACGCTCAATACATAATAATTCAACTAAATATAGAAGTATATTTGTTCAGAATAAAATATTTTCAATAAAATGCGCGCACTTAAGTCGAAGACGCACGTCAAAAAGCATCAAAAATGAGCGGCTTCCATTCACACGTACATATATTTATATTTGCTATATTATAATATTATTCCTTCAGCGCATAAATACAACATTTAATTTTTACTAAGAGTCATACCCAATCTAGGGCAATCAGAAGTCAACCTCTTAACGCAGTCCGGTTGGAGCTGTCTGTTAAGAATGGGCCATTCATAAATTTATTTAAGCACACGCATAGCAGTGAGCTTGCACAAAAAAAAATGAGATGCAATTGATTTAATATTCCGTCGTCTTTTACATGCGATTTCCCAGTACAAACATATAAAATTCTGTCACTTCCACTTAATAACTTAAAAGCGAGAAAGAAAACCGATCACCACGGATCATCCATTGGGTCAAAGGTTGCAAGCGTTTCACTTGAGAATATTTTCTCAAAATTATTTATGATTGTCTCCCAGTGTTGCATGCACGCATCACATTATTTAAGTTCATCAATGACTCAACAAGACGCCTGTTTAAAAATGACAACCGTAACGCGCGTACGCACTACGCATGCGCGGCGGCTTTAGTGTCATTTGATGATTAAAATAGTGTGTCACATATTATTAAAGGCGATGTGATGTGTGGTGTTTGCATACAATCTGCACCATAAATAACGGCGCTTATATATAAATTATTATAAGTGAATGTTTTTACGTCGAATAAATTATGCACACACTAAATTTAATATTTTTTAAATCAACATAGTGCAAAGACCCGCGCGCGCACGATTAAAGAGTTGTTATATTATTGTGGTACCGCGAAGTTTGCACTGCTTGCCTTGCATGCATGCATGCGGCTGCATAATATGAGTGAGTGAGTTATGTGTCATTTCAACAGCGCGTAAATGTGTAAATAGAAATATTGAAATTGATAATGCACACATAAATGCAAAATAATGTATGACACTTATAATTTAACATTAATAAAATACACGTTAATCGACACAATCACACGCAATGATCACATGCAGTACAATATGTTTATTTAAGTTTTGTTTGTTGCAATAGCGTGCTTTTCTTTATTGATGCTTTTCAATTTAAGAGGTTTTGATTTAAAATTGCAAATTTAGGCGGCTGGTGACGCAATTTCCATTCTATCTTGATTAATAATTTTTTAAAGGTGACGTGAATTTAAAAAATGAATTTTCTTATAATTTTTATTTTCATCAAAAAGGTTACTCAAAAACGGTTGCAACGATTTTCACCATTTTTTTACCGTTACGTGTTTGTTTTAGTAACTCATTAAAAACTATTTATATTGTATATTGTTGTATATTACTTAACTAATTTGCTTCCTAAATTTAAGGTCTTTAAGGATTCTAGTAAGTCAAAAAAAAATTAATAAAGTTATCTTATTTGCTTCCTAATTTCCAGATATTTAAGTCAACATTTCATTCATAATTGAATTTCCCAAAGTTCTGTCTGAATTTCCCCACCATTTCCCTTATTTCACATTTACAAAAATGAAGTAAACATTTGTTTAGACTTTAGACTTTATTCTCTCGATCCACACACAAAGTGCGCAATAAATTTGAAGAAAATTCTGCAGCGATTGCACTCTCCTGCATGCATTGTGCATTGTAATTATATACTTAAAAGTAAAATGATGTTTATGCTGCTGCCTCATCGTTTTACACACATCCACGTATGCACTCACTATTTATATTGTTTAAATATTCAGCAAAGTTGACAGTTACACGAAAAAGCAGCAGTGAGTCCGGCAGCACCACAACACCGTACACACTGACTTTACTGGATGGTGTCATATTTAATGATCTTGTCCCAAAGTGAATACATTATGCCCACATAAATGTGCATTCAAAATGCACTGCATAAAGTTGGGCGCACATAAAAGTATATTGTAATGCAAAGTGTGACATCCACAAATTTATATTTAGTTGGGTTGGGATGTGTGCGCCGTGTGTGAAGCCATTTAAATTTGTTATTTAATACCGGTGTCAATGTTCTTGTTCTTGGCTTTTTGGTACTTGACAATTGGGATTCTTTTGACCTTTTTGAACACATTTTATTGAATTGTGTGTGGCAGGATGATATAGGTTTGAAGGGTTTTGATAATTTGACGATTTCCTGGTTGGGTTTATTTGTCATTAAAGGATGATCACACTTTTGTGGAATTTTTCGTTTATTTATATTGAGGACGTTTGCCTTTCTCAAAATATTAAACTTAAAAAACAAAGTGAATTCCAAAAATTTCATAAATATATTGACAATACTTTTAAAATATTGACAATATTTATTAAATACGCAAGCCTTTAATAATTTTATTTCCTTGTTTGAATCATTAATCACCAATCATGATACATCATCATTAGCACTAAATGAAATCATAAATTAAAATAAACCCGTTACACGCATCTTAAATTAGGACATTGATAAATGTTTTCATTTCGCAATATTTGTAATAAATCAGAATTTCGTGTTAATTTCCAAAAACATCACTTTTGCATAACACTCGTACTCACGCCAGCTTAATGCACTTTATTTATTGCAATCCATTAAGACGTTACATTGCAACGTTCCTCCTTGCTGCAGCAAATATTACAAGCAGCACATTAAGAATTCCTTTTAGCCTAACCTAAATGAAATAGGGCTTCTTGAGGCTACTGCCTACTGGTGCAAATTGCAAACAGCTTCCGCGAGAAAGTATGAAATGTGTTAACAAGCAACATAATTTAGAATGCATTTACATACAGAAAAGTGCAGCAGTGTTATTCTTCAAAATAAAATAAATATTCAATCACAAGTTCTCCCCGTGCTGTACAGCTTCCAATCACATTACATTTTATCACAATTTCATAGCGCCATAAATTTGCCTCCTCCTTTACTTGCGTGTGTTAAAACCAGCACCAATATCTTTTTATGCATACCGCGTATTTATTGTAATTCATTTCTGTAATTAGCATGCATACTTTATGTGTATCGCCGGTCAATATTGTTAAGATACCAGCGTGGAGGATATATAATATGCAGACTTTCATATGTGGCCGTACATCGGCGTGTGTTAAATTTTGTTTGATTTGATTGATACTCAGTTTGTGCGGTTTCATTTATGTTATGCGATTTGTCTGCTGAGCTGGTTTTTAATTCCGCCAAAAAATCCAATTGCAAATAAATAATACGAGTATATATAGTTGAGCAAGTAAATACCGAAAAAGGTGAAATTTTTTTCACCACGTCAAGTCTTATTTTATAATAATATGCGAATTGGTTTAAATGTCCGGATGAGATGAAAACGGAAATTAAGCTTTCAAAAAGTCTTGAGCATTGCATAACACTTGCGGCAATTAACCCATTTGATATTATTTTAGTTGTGTACGAAATTTTATTGCAACTTTAAGTACAATATGACCGGGCACACACAACAGTAGAACCTTTCACCGCACAGCTGTAAAAAGCTTTGTGTGTGCAAAAAAAAAGAGCTTTCATTCATCACTTTAAAGTGATCGCGCGTGCCTCAATTTTTATAGTACTGATCACCTTCACTAACTATACACTTATGTATTATTTATACAATTACAGTGCGATGAAATTGGCCTGGCATCTCAAATAAATTGAATTTTGCTCATTTTTATGCCTTTTTATTAGTTAGTTAAAACATTTTAAGTTGTGCCACTTTCCTTTAAATTAGGGGAAACTTTATGGCGGTTGAAATTAAACATTATTGCGATTGCTGCAGTCATTGACGGTTGCTTGATTAAAATTGGACATTTATTTGCATAGTTGGAGGCTTGAGTTTACAGGGAAAGTGTTTCAAGTGTGTTCACCTTTAATTTTGAAGCAATATTTGCATAAGTTTTCAATGTTAGTTAATTAAATGAGTAAGAGTTTCAATTTAGTTTGGGATTTAATTGATGTTTCTAGTTTATTGTAAGTGTTTTGAACTTCAAATTCGCAAATGAATAAAATGTTTGTAAATACTTTTGCTTTTTTAATGTCTAATTCAAAATAGAAATTATTCACGCTCCTAAAATGTTTTATTTTCAGCAATATTTTTTTAAATTTCATTTTATAGTCCATGACTTTGAAGAAAATAAGTTTTGATCCTAAAGCCAGCAATTAAAATTCTTAATAAAAACTAATTATCATAGAAAGTTTAAGTAAATATATTAAAAAACTAAATTGTAGTCTTTTAATAAAAATTCAGTTGTGCCTGAAAAAAAAATTCACAAACCAGTTGTGCCACATTAAAATATTTATTACAAATCTGTCAAATCTGCTTCCAAGATATCATGCGCCATTTAATTGAGCAACAATCTTTCAATTTCTCTCCCACAAAAAAAAGAGAAGCAATCCTACCTGTCACCAATTCAATCAATTGATAATATCACAATCAAACAATCATTGTGTTGTGACCTTGTTCATGCCCGGCTTTCTCCCCATCATTAAAACAAAATTACCGATGTACAAACTGTGCACGCATAAATTATTTTAATATTACCTATGAATTTGAAAAATCAATAAATAAAAAATAAAAAATAGAATTCTCTGATTGAGGTGTAAACAAATCAGCGGTTGCACTTTGCGCACACATTTATTGTTTGTTATTCAATCGGCTTATTGCATTCACCTGAAGCTTTATGGCGCTTTTGACATGACTGCGGGTACGTGCGTACTTGCATATTTTATTTAATATCATACATAAGCGAGCTGTTTGAAATTTAATAATCGCACGTAATTGTGTTTAGAAGGCATTGGCCTCATTTCGTTGTGTCACATCGACAGGTGGCGGGCTGTGGGTTAATAAAAGGAAGGCGCGACGACGCGTATTACTAAATAATATGTATTATGTGCTCAGTCGCAAGCAATTTATTCAATGAATTATGCTTCAATGAAGTAGGAACGCAAAAGTGTTTTGCATAATTTAATTCATTTTTATGTAAGTCAAATTTAGTTAATTGACGTCATAGTTTTAAGTGCTTATACTATTTTATGATTAATTATTAATTTATAATTATAGAACATTTAAGCCACTTAATAATTTGTTGAGCTTTTATTGTGAAAACCCATATTAATGTAGTTATCAAGATAACTTAAATGCATTAAGTTTTGAACGTTTATTGGGTCAATTCCTTTAAGATTAAGAACGAATAGCGGAGTTATGAAAATAAACGTGTTATTATGTACAACGTCAGCCTACACAAAAACATATTTACAGAAATAAGAGAAAGCACAATAATTTCCCTGACATTGATTGCACATAAAAAGAATTAAAATCGTTTTCCGTTCTAGAATTTCCTTTCAATTTTTAAATAAACGAAACCACCACTTTCAAATTATCCGTCAACATTAAAGTCTCAGTTTCACGCGTCAATGCCATATTAAGTGTAAAACGATTTTTTAGATTAAGAGGTCAATCTGAATTAAATTTTTAATTGCTGATAACATATTGTGGGCATTTACTTATTTGGTATTTTTATAAAAAAATCTTAAATCTGCACGCCAAAAACAAAACGTGTGAGAGCCTCTTTCATAAAACCCTCGTCAGTTTGAATTGGGCTACGCAATGTCAGATAATTTCGTGTGTTCTTTAAGAAAAAATGTAGCAGTTTTATAAGATTCGTTTTCTTGACACCTATTAAATTTTGAAGCGAGAAGAGCTCGTGTGAAGGAAAAATTTGATATTATGCAAAGTGGTTGGGCAATTTTGTTGCGTGGTACTTTGTGTAAAATTTTGCATGTAACGATAAAGGGAATATTGTGTTTGTCTTTGGGGTTTGAGGATTTATGTTCAATATAATTAGGGATATTTACATTTCACTTGAAATGTTTTTGGTGTACTTTAAAAATTAAATGGATGATTGTTTGCAATTTACATGATGTGACATTGTTTTAAGGGGAATATTTAACTGTTGTTTAATATAACGGTTTATATTATCTGTACTTTTCGTGCACATTTGCTCTTATAGAGTTTTAGTAGAGCCATTTAAAGTTGATTTATGACTTTAATAAAGCTTTTTAAGTGTTATTAAAGCTGTATGGGAGCTAAATTAATTTTTAAAAATTATAATTTAAATTTTTTCTTATTTAAATGCCTTTTATCAAAGGAAATTCGTGTGAAAATAAAACCTTCGCACTTTTAAAAATATCCAAAAAGGATTATGCTGCAAAGTCCAACAGTGTTAACATGATATTATTATGTTTTAAATGAAAAATACACAGATCATCCAATGTGACTTCTCTACACCACACAATCAATAAACTCAACAAAATAAATATTTTAAAACAAAGCAGATGAAACATGCGTGTTGTGTACAATGTAAAATGTACATGGTGTAATAAGGCAAACTCATGCTGTACATCTGAAAATAATTGCACGATAAGGAATTGATGTAATGCACCAAACCGTAGGGAAGAAAAACCAAGAAGGCCTGCAACCACAACAACAATATTCACGTCACCCGTCAACAATGGCGCACCACCATTGCTCCACTACCATGAGTACAGCATATATGAGAGCGCGAATATGTAAAAGGAGACGCGACTTTTGCCGCACTGCTACTGGGTTTTAAGGGCACGCAATCGGTGTGCTTTGGCTTATATGCGAGCGTTAATTGCTTTCATATCGCCTTGGCTTTCTTTGTGTTTTACATACATGTTCTTTGACATTTATGATTTGTTGCATATTGTTACCATGTGCTGAAGCACACGCATTATATGCATATTACGTACAAGAGCTTTCATTGAAGTCTGCCCTTAAGGTTGTTGAACTTACTTCAATGTGATGCAGTGATTTTTTTTTTGCGATTTTATTTTTGGTGTTAAATTGCTTATAACGCAGCAGCAACATGACGCCTGATTGTTAAACAAATTGATGAGTTACTTAAGTTTATTTTTATACTTTTAATGAACGTATCATTTTCATTTATGACTTGGTATTCCCTCTGTTGTTTCTTGCACACACAGTTGACAGTTAACACCGTCTTATGTGTGTATAATATAGCGCCATGGCTTTTTATTTGGTTCACAATTCGTGCGATATATGTTACATTATTTTATATTCGCCTCAAGATCGTTTGCTATTTTGCGGTTTCGCTTGTTTAAAAGATTGAGAGTGATAGGCGTAATTGGCGACCTCTTTAATTGTTTGCAATCGTTTTAAGTGCGCTGTTTTTGTTGTGTGTTTCAGTTGTGTTTTTTGGTTCGTGTTTTGTGCCTTTAACCACGTCCCCATATGTGCACGCATTTGAGCGGAAACCGTGAAAGGAGGACAATGACGTATTGCCTTACAAAAGTAATTGTTATAACCATGCGTTGGATCATCATCTTTATATATTTTTATGGGTAAAACAAAACCTTATATTCGCTGCAAAGTGGTTGCATAATCGCGTTTTGCTAATAAAATTTTATGTGGAAGTTGATATGAGGAAATCTTTGCAAATGCTTTTGCAAAATTTTACGTGATTCTATACATTTTTGATGTGTGTAGGGAAATTCATTCAATTATTTTTGTCGGTTGTCACTCTTCATCATTGTTGGGAGACAGGAGATGAAAAATTTTAAAGAAAGCTTTAATGTTTTGTTGTTGCAAATTAATTATGGAATTGTTGGATAATTTTAATAATGTCTTTGATCTGTTATCTTTAAATTATTAATGGGGAATTCGTGAGGTTTCATCAAACATTTACTTTTTATCAGGGACCGAAAATAAGAGTTATTATTTTTTTTAAAATTGAAAAAATTATTTGCCTTAAAGAGGTTTTTGGGTAAAATGTACTTCAGTAATCAGAAGATTTTTGTTTGTTCTTTCGAATAAACACAAGATTTAAAAAAATCCAATTTTTAATTTTAAATTACTAAATAACTCTTAAAAAAAGATTTATATTTTTTTGATACCAAATAATTATTAAAAAAGATTTTTATTTTTTGAGTTAAGGAATAACTCTTATCCAATGATTTTTATTTTAAAAATTTTTTGTAAAAAAATTTATCGATGCAAAATGTAAAATGGAATATTTCTTGATGACCTACATAATTTTTTTTGGAAAATTATCTTTTAATTGCTTTGTAATAACATTAAATATAAAAATCCCATATAAAAATCAATCAGGTTTGTCAAGAATAATGTTTTTTTTTTGTATGTAATTTATGTATGTTTATATATGTGTGTGTTTATGTAGATTTTAAGCACACGAAAACGCGAGAAAATCCGCGAAATCCGCGAAAATTATCGCGAGATTCGCGGAAAATATCGCGGTGTGGCTAATTTTTTTGCTTTTTCAAAATCTGTAGTTTATGTGTGATGTAGTTTATATATGGTATAATATTAAATAAAACATTTCATATCTGCTATGCAATTTTGAATGTTATGCCATATATAGGTACTTTTAATAAATGTATATTAAGTTTTATACAATATGTTTTTTGTACAATTGTGTTGCTACCACAATAAAATTTATATATTTAATTTTACAAACATTATTTTCTCCAAGTTTTGCTTAGACAAATTGTGACGCAGATCTCTCAATGTTATTTTCAGTGCTGAAAACGCTTTTTCAACGCTGACTTGGGTCGCAGGAACGCCATGCACTATTGCAGCTAGCGATAATTTTCGCGGATTTCGCGGATTTTCTCGCGTTTTCGTGTGCTTAAAATCTACATAAACACACACATATATATACATACATAAATTACATACAAAAAAAAAACATTATTCTTGACAAACCTGATTGATTTTTATATGGGATTTTTATATTTAATGTTATTACAAAGCAATTAAAAGATAATTTTCCAAAAAAAATTATGTAGGTCATCAAGAAATATTCCATTTTACATTTTGCATCGATAAATTTTTTTACCAAAATTTTTAAAATAAAAATCATTGGATAAGAGTTATTCCTTAACTCAAAAAATAAAAATCTTTTTTAATAATTATTTGGTATCAAAAAAATATAAATCTTTTTTTAAGAGTTATTTAGTAATTTAAAATTAAAAATTGGATTTTAACTGTTATTCATTAACTAATTGAAAAAAAGTTATAACAGTTACGGTCTCTGCTTTTTATGTAACTTTTGTGGGAAAGAAATTTTTATTAAATAATTGTTAAGATTTAATAAAATGATCTTATGCATTAAGAAAATTCAAAATGATTTAATATTTAAAGCTCCAATAATTTAAATTTTGAATAATCCCAATGATGAGCAATTTTTTCGAAAATAGTTTAACGTTTTGACTTAACATTTCATAAAGCCAATTAAGTAGATCACTTAATTTTAAGTCAAGGTTAAACTTAAGTAAAAAATCATTACAGAATTGCAGAAAAAATTAATCTTCAATGAAAAATTACTGTATCATTTCAATTGGAAGACAATTTTTAATTTGTAACGTTTATTTAAAGTCTAGAAAATGACCACTCACCTGTACAGGACTTAAAAAAGGAGTGTCAAATAAAAATGATGCTTTAAGTCGTAATAACCGTAATTAAATAAAAGGGTTTAGTAATTCAATATCCAATAATTAAAATCTTAAATCACACCCATTTATTTTACATTCCTTGGTCCAATAAAATACGTAAACAAAACAGTCGAAACAGTTTATTATTAGGTAACCGAATGCGACAACGTGTTGCTGTAATCATGAAATCTATTAGCGTCAATTTAAAGTGTCAAAGATATATTTGCATTGACGCGTGATATAAGTCGCCGTGTACTATATTTAGTTACTTGGCGCTATCATTAAGTGCGGAGTTTGTGGTGGCGGAGACCCAGCAATCGCGATTTCCCCAATTAATTAATTGAACTGCAATAACTTCGCACAACTTCAGTCACACAGACTATGTGTTTGATTAGTTGAACCATATCGCATCAATAAATCGCGCATTTATAAATAAAAGCGGAAATAACTACGTATTTAAGTATGGAGTCCTAACTACCCGCATATTAATATTCAAGTGGACGTTCCTTTAAAACCTATTTGTAAATTTAAATTTACTTTATTATCAATGATGTTTTATCTTTTAAGGAAATCAAAAAGGAACAACTTTAAAGTGACTTAACTGAATTTTATCATATTCAAATTACAAGTGCATTTAATTGGCAATAAAGATACGCGGGGACACTTTAATTGAATGTGGTCGCATTACAATACTTTTGCCATTTTAAATTTACACGACAAACGGCTTTTATGCACTCGTATTTGAGTATTTATTTAATAGGCGCACACACAACATATTCAAATTGATATCTTTATTTGTTTTTGCTATTAAGTGATTTTCTTGGTAACACTTTTGCGCGAATAATAATATATAGAGATTGAGCGCGCTTGATGTCGGGGCGCATAAATATGCAGTTCGTATAACACACCTCTCTGGGGGCATAAAACATAAACATAAATCCGGCATACACACACACACACACACACACATTGCTACATAATATACCAATTCAAGATGTAAAATGCAATTCGTTGATATTTAAAAAAAAAAAAAAAAAAAAAGTAAAAAAAATTATTTGCGTCTCGCTGTGCATATTAGCGGTATAAATGTTGGAAATATTTTTGTACATATGAGTGTGTCTCTGATATACGAAAAAGATATCAAAATGCCATTTCAATAAAAGAGCGCAAATTTGCATATAAATAAACACATAAAATTTAGCATAAATTTTATGGAATAGATTGCAACAAGTGCAGCACACAGTGGCTGCATAAAAGACGTGGTGATTATATTCTTAACGGCACGGGTGTACAGCAAGCGACTGATGCTGAAAATTACTTATAAATGTCTGCCAGCTACATGAAACAACTTAACTTAAGTTAAAGCGACACAACAAGACACAACAAAATAAATAAAATGAAACGCAAAAGACACACACCCAACGCATCGTTTGTTTTAATTAAAATGTCTCTTTAAATTATTGGGATTTGATTGAAAATAACTGTGCATGCGCGAACACAATTTGAGACGATATTTGTAAGTGTCTTTTGCGCCTGCAAAATGTTATTCATGTTAAATGCTAATGAGTTGCATATTTTTGCACCACACAACAAACTGCACTTATAGTAAAACTTTAATACAATAAAAACGGGGTATGAAATAAATTTTAGTGTCTGCTCAATTTGAAGTGGAGAAAAAATTGCAATTTAATTGTCAATTGAATTGGAAAATGTATCGCTTTATGTATCGCCGTATTCTTTTATATAAAATCTTTTGAACATAGCGTCTCAGTAAGAATTTTTACACACGATAAAATTGCATTCATTTTACAAGACAGCAAGACTTGCAACGTGTTGAAAACAACTTTGTACATTTAATACGAGAGTACAATCTTGTAGCGCAGTACACGACTGTCTGGTGTCCGTTTACACCTTAAATCTTAAATTGTGAGGTGATTTATTGGAATTACATTTAAATTGTATTGCAGTTTTATGCGTGATTGGTTATTACGTGCAGTAAAATATATTAAAAGGTGGCTGCTGCTTTTTATTGTAAGATTTGTTGTTCGTTTTCAACAAATTTCTGGACTTTGTCACTTAAATATTTCGCTATAAGCTGCAATTATTATGCGGTCTACCCTTATTCCTTTAAACGATGCACACTTTGAATTCCCAGTGGACAAACCGCTTGCGATGTTAATACAACTCATCTCCCAACCAACCACAAGAAATATTGAATTTGTGTACTTGCAATAATTTTAAAGAGATTTTCATTTTATAATGCACACACAACAAACAATCTTTTATTGTCCAGATATGGATTTTTACCTCAAGTGTCTGTCAAAAGAATCACACAAAAGCTTATAATTTCCGTGCACGACAGAACAAGAGAATGGCCGCAGGCTATATCGCGCGTCGCGCGTACTACAACAATGCTGCGGCTTTAATGCGGTGTACTTACATGTCTTCAAGTTGATGTGCACCTTATATTTTTATGGGCAGCAAAGGCGGCACATTGCGGCTCCTTGAGAAGCGTCCCAATTTTATTGTTTCTGTCGGTAAATTATATTTGTGTGTGCGAAGATGTTGAACAATTGAAAAACATTCATGTGGGTAATACATATGGCTCTTATTGTCAAAGGCAAATTAAAACGATGTAGGGCTTTTAAGTTGGCAAATTTATTGCATAACTGCATTTTACTGGTTTTTTATGATAATGAGATTTTGAGTTAAAGTTTGTGGTTTTAGCGTAAATGATCCTTTCAAGTTAAAAGGACACTTTTTCTATGTTTTTACTAATGAAAAGTGTAAAGACTGATTGAACATGAGATATTCTTGGGGTGAACCCACCCACAAGTAAAATAAACCTTTTTATCCTTCATAATTATGTACAACTCTATAGGAGTTTTAAATCCAGCTTAAATTTCACTTAAATTTCTCTTAAGTTTCACTTAAATTTAACTTAAATTGCGCTTAAATTTCGCTTAAGTTTCACTTAAATTTAACTTAAATTTCGCCTGAATTTCGCTTAAATATACCCTCAAATTTTGCTTAAATTTAATTCAAATTTCACTGAAAAGATGCGATATTTAAAGATGTGTGACCGGAAATTATTTCAAAATTTTTATTGATAAATTTTTTTAAATTAAAATGAAAATAATGCTTTTTTTTTATCCTTTAAACGTTAATGCTTTTTTAAGTAACACTTATCTCCACAATTTATTCAAATTTGTCTACGATGCAGCATTTAGATTCCTTGAAATGTCTCTTCAATTTATTTCAAACGTCTTAAATCATTTTTGAGTTATTGCTATCAGTAATTGCAATCATTTCAAGTTTAAACCACATTAATCCCAATGCATCTTCCTTGATAACAACTGCGCATGTCCTGACTGCCATACATTGTAATTAATTTATGCGAAACGCGCAATTCCGGTAGTAACATAGTGACCATGTCCACACGAATTCAAACAACTAAACGCAACATCGCGCTGTTCAAATTGACATTAAAATGAGATAATATCAGTCACCGCTACATAAATTAGCATAAATGAATAGTGCAACATAACTATAAGCTACTACGAGCGCATTAATATTCACACATTCTGCAATTTTTATTTTTCCTTCTGGTCATTTGGAATTGGTGGCACATATAATGGCGAGGAAGCAACGCACGTTGTGTCCGTTAATCAACTTACATATTATTAAGAAGGAGAAAAGCTTACACTGTGGTCATCCTATCGGAGCAAGATCTTAATATAAATGAAATATGTGGAGACATCTTCAAACAGGCATATGCAATAGTTAGTCGTGCGCTTATTCCCATTGCAATAAATGCGATTTATCAACTCTCAACATTCTCTCCAAATAATGCGGATAAATAACAACATACTTAAGAGACGCACATAATAAAATGCACATTTTGTCTCGCATTTTATAAGCTTCCATCAAATGTGTAACGATTACAGGTGCCATTTGTGAATACCAAACGTATATTAACAAGTTCACCAATGAACATGTTAGCTGCAACGTCTTATAGTACAATGCAACAGATTGTGGTGTCAATTATTTGTCTTATAACATGTCGTGCAGAATTGTCAATTTATTTGTTTGTTTTATGCTTTTCTCCTCCATGAAGTTATTTTTTGTTTTTATGTATTGCTGCAAGTGCGATTAAACGCATAAGTGAGACATTCTCACGTATATATGACGCTTAAATGTATAAAGTACTTAGCGTGTGTCATGAACATTGCATGCGTTTGCAATGTGGGTAAAAAAAACAAAAAATAAAAAATCACGGCGACTTTATTGAATATCTTGTGTCAGGATATTAATGGATTTGTGCACCTTAATGCTTTGCACTTTGCGTGACTGCAGTGTAAGTACTTTTCGTTGTAGAAATGCATGTGTTTGCCCCCATCAATTTGTTAAGTGACATTTTGTCAAGTGGACAAGTCAAGACAGTAAATTATATGTTTTGCATCATGCAGGGTGGTTGAAATTATTAACTGAGATGTTTTGTTTAAAAAAAATTTAATGCAGATTTAATTTTGCGTGCGATTTTAATATTTTTTAAGGCGGCTTCCATTGATTTCTTGTGAGAAAGTTTTGCATTTAATCGTGCAGATTAAAATCATTTATGGTTAAACAATGAGCAGTTATTTTAATTTGATGTTTTGAAGGGCTGTGGCTTAACTTAATAATTAATGGCGGGTGAACTTTAAGTCAGTTTGTGAGAGATGGGCTTAAAATATTGTTGCAAGTAAGCATTTTAAAAATAAAATCACATTTAATATTTTTTAAATCAAAACATGAAGTCATATTACAAATTTACAAACAGGCAAAGAGACAATTAATTCTACATTAGAATTTGAAGTAACTTAAGCCCCTTGCCATTTAACGACGCTCTAGAAACGATTTAAATCAAGATAATGCTTTACAAAAAAGCTTAAACCTCAAATTTTAAGCCACATTAGCTTTCACATTGACTTAAATTTATTTTAACGCCCCCATAAAAATAGCAATTACAAACAATTACGCCAAACTACACCAACTTAACGACTGCAACATGAGTGTCATTGCAATAAATAATTAATTAAGAATTACAAGATCAATTGCAATTACCATTAGCCTACATGATTCAAAAGATTTGACTTTCAATTAGCGCGCGCATAAACATTAAAAACAATGTATCGAAAATTGTATCAATTGCAAAACGACCGCGACGTTACATAAAATCTAACTAAGGTGCAATAAGAATACCTAGGCAAGATTTCACTCGCCCGTCCCCAGCACTAATTTCTAATTAAAGAAAACTAAATCATTTTACTGTAACCGCGCACATGTGCGCCCGATCACATCAGCCTCGCATACACCAAACTATGAATGTACAGCGCATAAATATGTAAATCAATAAACTAATAAAACTGAACATATAATTTTCTAATTAACAAGCTGCCTAGTGGTGTAACTGGGGAAAAACAAAACGTTCGCCAATCAATTTCTATATGCAAAACGTGCTCCTCTGCATAAAGTTTGCTGGAAAAAAAAAAAAGGCACCACATCGACTTAATATCCCTGCAGTTAATCTGCTTGGCTCTCCTCCCCCTGAATGGTGGTTCAAAATCACGACCTCCGCGTGAGGAACGCGCCGCGCATCCAAACTGCATTAACATATTACATTGCAAAGATCGTTTGTATAATATAACAAAAATATATCTAAACTAAACATACCTAACAAACAATTTATATGCGAACACAAAATACTTTGCCATGCTGCAGCAGACAAATTGTCCAATAATTGTATTTATGCTTTGAGCGATCAAATGGCGTTTGTATTTATTATTGTAAATTAAATATGTACACCACTTTAACGTCATAAATTAGCACCTAATATCGGCAGAGCGGTTTGGTCTGGCAGTGCAGTGCTGCAATGCGCATGCACCATTGCATTTATACATACGGTTATATGAAATTTGCTGCAACAGCATAAAATTTATAAGCGCGTTGCGCAGAGGAGCAAAAATTTTGCAGCATAATAATATTTTTCTTCATCCTCCATATTATCTTTCGGTGGTGACTGTGGCTATTTATTTAAATCTAATCTTGGCAATTTTTGCCTTAAAAGTGGCAATTAAAAGTGTCGAGATTTGTGCACTGGGTCATTCATTAAATGGTGCATGCGCTGTGGAAAAACTGTGCAGCAAAATAAAAACGATTCGCGCATGTTGGAATAGTTATTATGCGGTTTGGTGTGGAAAAGAAAATTTTTGCAGCGACAAAGGAGTGGAAATGAAGCGTATAATTTATTACATGGAAAAATGTGTATTGAGCATCCTATAACGAGAGTACCTACTATAACGTTAGTTTGGTAAATTGGTTCGTGTTATTCTGTTAGTGATTTGTCACTCTCAGTTACAAGTTGTTAAAAGTAACAGTACATTACCTACAAATACAGCAATTAGCAGATTTGATTGATCATTTCATGAAAAAGAAAAGTGAAATTTACTCATTTTTTAAATTGATTTTAATTGCATTAATTTACAGCAATTTTCCATTGAATATTAAATTTTTCGATTGAGCATGAAAATTAAGGTTAAACATTTACAAAAGTCTTGTTAAGCTTCTTATGTTATTATAAAGCAAGTATTGAATTCACGTCTTAAGAAACCGCAATAATTTAAAATAAAATAATTCTCGTTTTATTTCCTTTTTTGAATAATTTTATTAATTGTATTTTTTTTTCTTTTATAATTTCAGCTGTGACAGTACGCTATCTGACAAAACGATACATCGGTGAATATAGCTCAACGAGTGGTAAGTTAATTCATATAATACTCTTGTTTGTCAACGCAACTAACCATGCGCATTAAGCTCACTGAATTGTCATTTCAATTTATTAACGCTTAACTGCGTTTATAAATTTTATGCAAATTCAGAAACAGGATTTTCATGTATTTTCACGTATTGTAATCGCAAATAATCATGTCCTTTTATTTTATTCACATTTATTTGTAAATGAATTCATAAAAGTGCATAAAAATATTTCCAAGTCATCTAATTACCGGCTACTAGGATAATTGTTCCTCAAATATCGGTATTTATTTTTTTAACTTTAAATTTAAACCGTTTTGCAGTTAAATCTTTACATATTCTCACGAGGATAATTTTTTGTAATCAATTTTTAAGTTAATGCACTCGTAAATCTACTTAACTCAATTAAATCAAGTTTTTTCCCTTTAAAAAATACATTATGGCATTTAAAGTTCAAATTATTTCTACTAAACACGCGCATTTCAAGGTTTGACTAATTTAAAAAAATATTTAACAGTAAATAACGATAATTCGGTTAATAGAATTTTTTATGTTTATTGTAGGAATTTTAAATAAATATAATTACAAATTAAAACTACATTTCAAGGTCAAAAAATTACTTATTTGACACATTAAATATAACAGTTAATTCCCGTTTTAAATCAATATTTTCTTTAAACGTGACATAAATTAATTTGTTGTCACTTATTTACTCAATTTACTTAATTTAAAGGTTAAAATTTCAATGGTTCTTCTCACATTGACTTAATTTAATTTCAAGGTCATGAAAAATTTAAGTCAATCCAGAAATAAAAATTTAAATTAAACCTTTAAAAATTGATTTAATCACAATCAACACCATCTTCACTTAATGATAATAATTGCACACGTTGATAATGCATAATTCCCCAATGATTATTCAAATAAGTGACGTGCAACCTGCTTCTCAACACCTAAGTGCCCACCCACTCATAACTTTCAGCTGTGTGAAAACTATAAAGCTTACATTTTGCTCTTTCACTTCAATTCCTCGCATATAATTTCGCATTTGCCTTTACATTGCGCTAAGCAGCTAAGCTATGAGTGGCGTATTGCATTATATCTGCACCACATCTTGCAAAAGATGCATAAACTGCAACGCGACGTGTGTATGTCTTATTACAGCGGCACGCGAGTACAAATGGTTTCTCGTACACGTATGGCGTATACTGTGTATAGTCTACGTTTAAATAACTACAGCACGTATTGTTTACGAGTGAATCTTATGTTCACCATTTCAGTTTCAATGACATTTTTTAAATAAAATCCTTTTTTTAAATTCTTCGCTTCTGCATCGTGTGTGCGGTTGAACATGTTCTATACTTGCGGTAAAGCAAATTTATATCATTTTCATGCCCACATTTAAAGACAACAGTGCAGTGAGTGCATTTTGTTCGTTGTTGCAGAGATTATAGTTCTTTTTATTTTTTAAACTTGTTCATTCATCTTGTAAACGTACTCTTGTATGTTATTTGTTTTGATTGAGTATTTTATAACTACAAGCAAGTATAAGAGTCGTCGATACAATGTGCACTAGTTTACTGCCGATAGCCTTTTGATGTATTGCAATTTATCTACATATAGAATAGTCATTGAAATGTCGATGCAGTTGTTCATTGCATTCATGTGCATCTTTGATTTCACTCATCGATTTATTATGTAATTGGCGGAAGCTTTTTGCGCGGATATTATGCTCGCGTTGTGTGTGCATCGCGGTCATGTCTCACATGTGATTTTTCTGTAGGCGAAACTGAATCACGTACCGAAACACTGCGTTGCATTCGAGTGCACTGCATATGTGCTGTCAACAAATTTATACATATAAAGGCAGCCGGCATATGGCAGTTTGTTTATGCAAATGTTTTGCGTTTGTTTTTCCCAAAAGATAAAATTCCATTGAATGTTTGCTCCCATTTCTTGCATGCCGACTTGTTAAATTGCGATAAGATGTGAATTTATACAAGTTGTTTACTTTCAACACATTGAACAGTTATTTTCAAAACAAATTAACAATTATTTACCGTGATAATAAGCGGGGTTGTGAGATATTTGCACACATTTTTGATGGGTGACTCAATTTTAATTGCCTTCAAATTTCAGAAGTTGGTGCTTTATTTATTGTGCTTATCTTTTGATTTAATTCTGTTTAATAAATGACTTGACAATTGCATTTTTAACATTCCAATTGCATGGGATGATAAATAAAAAATTATTTAAACAAAGTAAATTAATGAAAATGTACTCTTGTTTTAAATTTAAAATGATTTTTTGTTCTGAATATTACCAGCCATCCTTTTAATCACTTTTAAGGAATGGCATCAATCATTAATTATTCCAAAAACTGAGCAAAACCCCCACAAAATAATATTTGCAACGCTTTTCTGATGAAATAAACAAATCGGCAATCATTTTTCATTCACAAACACTTGTTCCGTGTGAAGTTCAAACCGATGTCGGCCATTTAAGTTCATTTGCATTAAACGTAACCCATTTATCCTTTAAATTGTTCAACCCAAATAAATGCAATGCATTATGTGGAACGCAAAATCAGCACATCATCTTCCAAACAAATTCATCACCATTCAGGCGTGCACAAAAAGGCGCTCACATCTTTTATTTTGCACTCCTGGCCAACCTCAACACAATCGCATTCCGTTCTCAATCGCAATTGCGAATGCAATAAATAATAACAATAATTGTTTAATATTTTTCTCTCATCGCATCCTATTATTATTATTATTATTATGATTGTTATTGTTATTATATTTGCAATGTTATAAACATTTATTTAAGTATCATCATCATCATGCAATAAATATAATTTTTTAAATTCCTTTTCATCATCCATGCACAATTCGCGCAATTGTGCAAAGTGCAACGCAGAAATGTGCTCTTTTGTGTACAACTATGAACGAACTGTGACGATAACATCTCATTGAAGGTACAATTGTGGTTCGTCCTAGTTTAGTTTGAGCAATTGTGTTGCGCCTTTCAATGAACACTACAACCAACCCACCTCCCTCGCATTACTACTCAAGAATCACGCAGTAGTTTAAGTACAAATGCATTTTTTTTGCAATCTATGTTTGAATGTAAACGAATTTATTTCTTTATAAATTTAATTCTACTTAAAAGTTTAAAGTGTACACGAGAAATGAATATTTTTAAAATTATTTACGATTCCACAATTTGATTAGGACAACATGCAATCCTAAATAGAACCAAAGCATCGCATGGAACTGTTGTTAGGAAATGCATTTCTGAATGTAAAATATAAATGAAACAGTCTCAGAGTTTGAATGTTGTTGCACAAAGTCCAGTATAACTGCAAGCAACATCTTTCCACCAAATGCGGGGAGATCTCGCGAGATGCCGGGTTAAAAATGCATCCGCGGCTGCTATATGGTTGTTTTCTTGCCCTTGCCTTATTTCAACACGAAATATACACAACAGTTTGGACTGGTGCTCGTACATGTACCTTAAAAACCAGAAAAACAACGATCACAATTCCTGATTCATCAGAAGACTCATTATTTTTATGGTGTTGTTATTCTGTGCTGTTTATGCTTCATTATTTTGCTATTATTATGTTATTGCTCCCATTTTTATACAACGGATGGGGGATTGCATTGCCAATGTGCCCAATGGAGATAGTTTAATGTGGCTGCAATAAAGCTTTTTTAGATGCGATTTGAGCAGGTTCATTTAATCCGGAAATTCTAATTGTTGTTGTTAAGGAAATGCGGTGTCTAACATATACACCAGTTTGATTGGAGTTACTTAAAAATAATTACTTAATCCGCTATTGTTGTAAGTAGTAAATTATCTATGGAACCTGCAGCTGACCGATGCAATTTTTTCTGTACTTTTACACACAATGTATTTCATTGTGAATTTATCTTTTAACTTTGTTTGGCATTTTTATAGGGTGATCCAACTGTCTTTTTTGTTGTTTAAAAAATTATGTTTAAGGGTTTAATTAAGTCAAATTTGAAGCTTTTATTTCTAACCGATTTTTTTTTAACTTAAAATGACGTAGCAACTTAAATATTTTACAATTTGTTCTTCATTATTGTTAAAGACTTTAAATATATTTTAGTTATTTGAATTAACGTTGCTTAAATATTCTAAACTACCAATTTTAAATTTTTTTTCCACAGTAAGTCTTCTTTAAAAATATTTTGAACAAAAAATTATTGACATAATTATTTTATTACTTGCTTCTTTATATATTTAAATTAAATTAAAAACATAAAATATAACGGTAAATTCAAACTATCAGCTGCTTATGGTTCACCCTATACAAATTTTATTTAACAAAAAAAGCTCCAATTTCTTTCATTCTCAGATTATCATTAAAGCATTGGCCGCAATTCAGTTTTTTTACGATCAGCTTTTAACTGGTTCTTGATGTGCTCAGCATAATTTTATTATTAAAATTTACATCCATAGAAGTAATTTTACCATAACATAAAATGTATTTCTATATGGGCTTCACGGGAAGAGCAAAGACTGCGTTTTTGCTTCTTCTTTTTTTTTTGCAGCACGAGAGTGAAACTGAAACCGAAAATACTGAAGAAGTGAAATTTTGCAGCCATAAAAATTCTTGTGTACAAGATCATGAAATTTGATTAAAAATTGTGCTTATTTTGTTGTTACACAAAATGTACGTGCAGTACAATGCACGGCTGGTTCATTGAAGCGAAGACGCGACGCGTTTTCGTATGCAATGGCTCTCTGCGATATTATTGAGATGATGATGATGATGATCAAGAAGAAGAAGAAGAAGTTAAGGTTACCACCTTGAACTTGAGTTGAGTGCTGCTGCCTGCAACATGCAGCATGCGCCATATATGCGATGCATGTTCGTGTCGAAATCGAACATTGTGTTGTTCGTTTTTATTTTTCTCATAATAAAATTGCCTCTGTGACATAGATTCAACTCATTTACAATTTTTTGATAATAGAAAATGCGCATGCCGCATTGAATTGAATTGATGAATTTAAATATTCTTGTTACTATCGGTTTTCACAAAAGCACGCAGCTGCAGTGGCTTAAAGTTGTGCCCATACATCCACACACTAGCGCGCTTTTGAAACAATAAACGGCGATGTGCACGCGGCTATTAATAGAGGAGGTGGGTGTTTTATTTTTCTCCACTTTTTTTGTGGGATCGTATCAATAGACAACACTTATACCAATAATTCTTTTCACATTACACGCTATAACGACCTCGTTAAGAGATTATAACTTTGCTTAAATATCTTCCTTCGACTCTTAACCGCATTTTCCCTTATTTATGCGCTCTTTAATCCGCTTTTTGGTTGTTGTCGGTTGGATGCGACATTCAGTTTTAAGTTTGTTTGTTCCGTTGCTGTTCTCATATCGGTTTTTGTCGCCAACAAACATAAGTTATACACATTCCGTGTATGGATGCTGCACAAAAACAATAGACAATATAATGCCGCATATGTAGATCACGTTTGGTTATGAGCATTATATTACAGTTTATATTATTTGAGTTGTTTACAATGTGGCTGAGCAAATTTTTTTTGTCGCTTTTTGTTTGTGCACATCTTCTTTGTATTTTAATGTCTTTCAAAGTGTTATTTTAAATGGTTTAAGAGCCTAAAGAAAGTCAGTTTATGCAACGGAATAAATTTTGTATTTTGGTTCATAATTTTTGACATAACTTTACTTTTTAATGTACTTTTAATAATACTTCAAGGTCAAACCTAAATTTAATGAACTTCACTATTTTAAACAATCCTTTTTGTTTAAATTGTTGATCGCTTGAAACTATTCAAAACATGTTTTAAGTCTTTTTTGGTTAACTTAAGTCTCACAATTTTTTATCAAGGTCAAAAAATAATGATAATTTTTCCTAAATTATTGAAGTTAAAGTAAGTGTACTGAAATACTTAGGAAATAATAATATTTCAAAACATTTCAGTATAAATTCAATTATGATTCAAGGTCATTAATTTAAATGCTTTTCCAACTGTTTTCAAGGTTTATTTCATTCATATTTTTTATTTCATTTATGCGACTTCAATAGTTTAAGTCAATTCAATATGAAAAATCATTCTCCTTTAGGCTTTAAGTGACATTATAAGATCTGTTAATATTTTCAAGGTCAAATTATTATTTTATTCTATTTTTTAGTTAATTTTAAATACTTCAATTAATCAAGTTTACTGTAAATATCCCTGCCATAATATTCGTACTTTTCCATACTTAATAAAGCTTTCTATGACTCTTCCTACAAACTTACTAAGTATATTTTCTTTATCATGTGCAACTGCTTTAAATGGACGAATGAATGAAAATATATGCGACAATTCACAGTTCGGCACTTCTTTGAATTGAATCCATCTTTCACCTGCACAAATTTACTTTAAACATTTACACTCCTAGTAGTGCACCAACATTTTAAAATCTCCACACATTGTTGCTGAAGTGCAGTAAAAGCTCACAACCACGACCCGCGTGTGCTTTTATTTTTACTGTATTAACAGTTCAACTTGAGCGCACAAAATATTATAACTGTTCATAAGCGCCCTACAGCTGTTAGTTGCGTGAAAATGGTGAAAATCATTGTATTTATCATTCGGCAAAATGAATGCGCACATTTGCATACGTATTTTAAAAGCGTATACATTATACATATGTCTGTATTAGCGCTACATTAGAAGTTTTTGCATTGTGTTTGCCAGCATATTTTATGTGAATAACTCGAAGCGATCTGGACGATCATAATGTAATTTATGCACTTCCAGACTGCAGTATATGCCATTGCAGCAGTCCGTTTCGTGTTGGTGCTTTAGTTTTGATTAATTTCCTTATTGTTTACATGTTTATTCAATTCCGATATTTTTTTCCTGTTTGCACTTTTTGTTTTTTTATTTTTTATTGTGCGATGGTTTGTTATATGCAGCAGTTCCTTGCACTTTGCATGAACATTGAGATTTTGTGGCGGCGAGCGCGCACACTCCACGGCACTATCATTTCCCAAAGCCACATTTTCATATTATCATGCTTTTTTATGTGTTTCGGCAGTTGTGTTAAAGCTCTCCCTACGGCCGCCCGTACAACACATTTTATGTAGTGCCTCCAGGTGGCGCACAAAATAGAAATTGTGCGCCATTAACATTATTTTATTAAATGTTCATGCATTTTTGCACAACAAAATGGACATTTATATAAATATTTTTAAATGCATTCATTGTGTTGCACTTCCTGGATTCTATTTTGAATAAAAGAATAATAAAAAGAGCGAATTATTTTATTGTGCCGCGCGCACAAAAACGATATACTGTTAAAACTAAAATAAATAAATTGTTTTTTGCCTTCATGTTAATGTCCCTTTCCCTACATAATCCATGTTTTAATGCTTTTGCAATACAATAACATTTATTTACATTTCGATTTTGATTATTGTTTTCAGATTTCCTCTATCGTCACAGTGTTACATTCGACAATGTTACAACGGAGGTGGAGATAATGGACACATCAAAATGTGCGGTGAGTCTTACTTGTTACTAGTTTAATTAACTTCCCCCGTATTCAGCACAAAATATGCTTGTGGCTATAAATATATTATGTTTTTTGCACTGAAATAGATTTATTTAATGGATTTATGTGATTCATAAATATACGCACATCTCATGCATGCTTTGTTTACACATTTTCCGCACACCGATTGCGTTGACGCGGAAATTCCAACCACATGAAAACATTGCAATCGTTTTAAATCGCGTATATGCACTGAATTTGGCGAAATTTTCTATTTTCGTGTTGTGACAAATGGACGCGTTTTACGAGAGTCTCCTCTAAAGGAGACTTTTCCGATTTATGTATATTGTGAGGTTGCAGTCTTGTGACACGTCATTCACTTAGTGATACGTTTGATTCAGAATTTGTCTGTTTTGTTACAATATGTTTCAATATATTTTATAAACAAAGAATTTGTTTTCTTGTGGTTTCGGAATTTGGAAGAAAGTACCTAAATATCCTTAATTTTTAAAGACACTTGCGTGGACATTTGTTTAACATAATTAAATTGAATCAATCACTATTTTATAATAAAGTTGAAAAATTCATAATTGCCTAAATGTAGTCTAATTAAGATTATGATTTTATTAAAAGCTCAGAAACATTCGAATTATTTAAGGCGTTATTTGTTAATTTAAAATAATTATTTATTATACCATTGATACTTAAACCATTAATTATTTTTAAAATAAGGATTATATTTTAAAAGTAATTAAGGGCTTAAAATAATGCAGTTTTCCTTCAAGCTAAATTTCCAAACACACAATTTTAATGTGCGATTGAATAATAATATGAAAATTGATAAAAATACATAAAACGCTATCATAACTTTCAGTAACATAAAATACCTAAAGTTATGCAACAAAATGTGAATTAAATTGCCCAAAGGAATTGCTATAAATATTTAACGACACATAAATTGCTTTTATATTTTTAATAAATGTATCAAGCGGAAAAGCTGCTACTGTACACTGCTAAATATTATTCATTCTAAAACATTTTACATTTCACATTAAATTGCAATAATAATAAAATGAACTTCGATCATAACTTGAATTGCATTTAAATTTTGCTCACCGAAATTTAAAAGCACACCACAACAACATATAACGGCATTTAAATTATATACATGTGAAAAACGCTTAAATCATGACCTTTTTGAGGCCATAACTCACGTTGACGTCTCAATTTAAATTGCTTCCACAACGCATAATACTTAATAATATAATAAAAGCCGATAAACAACACACACTTCGAACCACATTAACAAGTGTCTAACACCTTTCATCGATGTAACCTTAAAATTAATGGCCTACAACTGTGCAGTCTGAGCAATCAAATCACAAACATAAACGAAAAGCGAAAGTGCAATATAAGTTATAACGCGCAGCGGTAACGTACTCGTACATTGTATAAAATGTGTGCTTTATATTATGAAAATCTTGAAGCGATTTACATCTATGATATTTATTGCATTTGATGCGATGTTATATATTGTGCATTAAAGCCGCAACTATTCTGTTATTGTAATTCATTGCTGCTGCATCATGCGTGCGTGCCCTGACTGGTGCGCAAATGGCTCAAGTCTTTAGCCATGTGCGCTAACTACATGTAATTAGGGTGTCATGAATTACAGTCGGTTGCATTTCAACTTTGCCTCCAGACTAAAGAGTAATTATCTTCTGTTTAGCATGGCGGGAAAATTAATTTTGATTTAATTTCTTGAATTTTAAACCTCTTTGCTTAAATGAGCTTTTAAGCGCTTCTTTAATTATGTGTCCGTCATATTAATTGTGGCATCACGAAGAACTGGTGCGCTATGAAAATTAAGACTTATAGGTTGGGCAGTCTGGCTTAATTTACAACCAAAGCAATTGTATTAATTAAAACCGACTAGCCACAAATCAAATGACAGACGTACGCCTTTGAGTTGCCTGTCTTCCTTGACAGATCTCACAATATTTCAACGAGTACGCCACAAAATATTAGGCTGGATGAAAAGTCCCCGGTCTGACCCATAGATGGCGTTACCAGAATTTTTTCCATATGATTTTCATTTAGTACCAACCTTCAAACGATACGTGTAAAAATTTGACAGCAATCGGACAATTAGTTCGTGAGTTATAGCGATTTGAGTGAAGCTACTTTTGTTATTGTTGAAAAGATGGAAAAAAAAGAATTTCGTGTGTTAATAAAGTATTGCTTCTTGAAGGGAAAAAATACAGTTGAAGCGAAAGCATGGCTTGATGAAGAGTTTCCGGGGTCTGCACCGGGAAAATCCACCATCATTGATTGGTATGCTAAGTTTAAACGTGGTGAAATGAGCACTGAAGACGGTGAACGCAGTGGACGCCCAAAAGAGGCTGTTACCGACGAAAACATCAAAAAAATCCATAAAATAATTTTGAATGATCGTAAAATGAAGTTGAGCGAGATAGCAGACATTGTAAAGATATCAAAGGAACGTATACATCATATCATTCGCGAATATTTGGGCATGCGAAAGCTCTGTGCAAAGTGGGTGCCGCGCGAGCTCACAAGCGATCAAAAACAACAACGAGTTGATGATTCGGAGCAGTGTTTGAAGCTGTTTAAGCGCAATAAAGCCGAATTTTTCCGTCGATATGTGACAATGGATGAAACATGGCTCCATCACTATACTCCAGAGTCCAATCGGCAATCATCTGAATGGACAGCAAGCGATGAACCCAAACCGAAGCGTGGAAAAACGCAACAGTCGGCTGGAAAGGTTATGGCGTCTGTTTTTTGGGATGCGCATGGAATAATATTCATCGACTATCTCCAAAAGGGACAGACAATCAACAGCGACTATTACATTGCTCTATTGGAGCGGTTGAAAGCCGAAATCGCAAAGAAACGGCCGCATTTGAAGAAGAAAAAAGTGCTGTTCCACCAAGACAATGCACCGTGTCACAAGTCTGGAAAAACGATGGCTAAAATTTATGAATTGGGCTACGAATTGCTTCCTCATCCACCGTATTCTCCAGATCTGGCCCCCAGCGACTATTTCCTGTTTGCGGACCTTAAAAGAATGCTCGCTGGCAAGAAATTTAAGACCGATGATGAAGTGATTGCTGAAACTGAGGCCTATTTTGAGGATAAACCGAAAGAGTACTACAGAAGTGGCATCGAAAAGTTGGAAAATCGCTATAATCGCTGTATCGCCTTCGAAGGCAACTATGTTGAATAATAAAATTGAATTTTGCAAAAAAATGTTTTTTACCATGGTAGACCGGGGACTTTTCATCCGGCCTGTTACGTTCATCTGTACTCAAATGCCTATACGTCAAAAAGCGTCATAAAAACGAAAACAATTAGGCTTTTCCAATACACAAATATTTTACAACACCAAACACATTTCAAATATAATATGCCTACATGCCGGACAAACGATTTTAATGAAGTCATTTGTAATGTATGGAACTGTTTGTAGTAGAAAGTTCGAAAGAGAGATGACTGCAATAAAAACAATTTAAAATAATTTGCAATTTGAGAGATGTTTGCCTCAAGGACTGCCCCGGCCTGGGTGTTGGAAAGGTGTACCCCGCATTTATTCAAAATAATAAAATTACACTCGCATGTGTGTTTATTTATATGCTCGATTATGGCAACTGTATCGAAAACAACGTGTACAGAGATTTGCGGCAATACAAATTGTATTTAGAGCAAATAATCAGTTGAGTATATGTTTATGCGTGATGAAGCATAATAGACGCGATAGCTGAAGATGAAAGTGCTCGAGGTGAGGTGAAAGATATGGGCGGATTTGTTTAAATTAATATTAACTACGGTCTTTATTTTCATCCAATTGCATATTGATTGTGTTTGTTTTATTGATTTACTATAATGCGGAATAATTTCGTAGTAATCAGTTTTGTTATTCATGTTGTGATAAAAGTTTATTCATTTAAACAGGAATTCATTTATGGGTTTAATTTCTATTTGATTAAGAAATTTAGTTTGAATGCAAATACTTCAGCTCACGATAATTTAATGAAGGCCGCCTGGGAATTATTTATTATTTTAATTAAGAGCTCTTTTATAACAGTGGCCTTATTTTAAATATTTGTTTCTTTAATTTTGTAGAAATGCTGTAGTTTTAAAACTTTTATAAATTTATAAATTTTCGTATTTTTAACTTGAATTTAAAGTCAATATATTTTTTTTAATTACTTAATATTGTGTCATTTTAAATTAAAGCCATAAATAAATCAAATAAACTTTACAAAAAGAACTCGGTTGAATAATGAAAACTTTGACCTTGAAATTTTAGCTTTAATTAAATTATTATATTAGTTTTGGCTTAAAAAAGTAAAAGAGTTAGTGATAATTTTAAATTAAAGGTTTTATTCCACCTCGAAACTTTAAAATAAAGTAAATATAATTTAATTTAACATTTAACTTTTAATGTACAATATTTCAAGGTCAGAAATTAAAAAGCTTAATTTAAATTGGATTCTATTACCCCTTGTATTTCCAATAGCACTTAAAGCTAAACTAAAAAATAAAACCGCAGACAATTATTTCACTGATAATTTTGATCAAGTGCAGACAGTCTCTTGACGAGTGTCATGTCCAAAATATTAATAAAACTGTCATGAAATGACCAGACAAAACATAAACACCAAACGATAAAAGTCAACTGTAACCAATAAGGACATGACTACAAAACAACAAAATAAAATATGAATATTGTCCGAGAGCATTGTATTTTTATACATATTATGTATTTTAAATTAATCTTAACTGCTACTTATAAACATATACAAATAAAAAATTGAGGAAAAAAGAACGAACACACAATCGACAAGATTTAACGCCAACCATGGTGGTAATTCCGCCACAAAGAAACTCTAATTGAGACAATAAAAATTTCATAAATCTCACCAAACAATAGCGCCAGTCGCGTTTGCGAAAAAACGGCACAAATTCATTGCGCTTTGTTGTGCAGGCAGCGCAATCGTGGGCAGCAAAAGACATGGAACCATAACACCATATAATATGCCGACCAGTCACCACCATTTGTGCGTACAAGACAATCGCCTCGCGCCGCTTTTTTATGTATCGCGTTGATTTTTATCGCACATAGCAAATCAATAAATCGCCAAGTGGACAAATATCGCGAAGGTCATAGCAATCAATCGTGCATAGCACCACTTTTTTTTTTTTTTTTAGTCTGTTCTTTTCGATACTTGACCAATTTATTTATGTAGTTTCATCTCGCACTCGCGCTTTTACAGATCAAGATAATTTAAATGAAAAAAAAACGTATTTTGTTTAAATAAAATCAACAACAAAATGTAATTGAAATAGCTTCATTCTGAATGGAAGTGTTAGATGAATTTATGCTTCAAAGTTAATAATTTGAGGCCAAACATTAAGTATGGCGCAATGTGATGTAAAAAAGTGGCGCCTATCGTGTGACGTGTAACATGAGAGCGACGCCGAGCATAAACATCAATTAAGCACCACAGTAATTATTATTAAGACAGCAGCTTAAGCACCATGTAATTAGGCCAATTAATGGAAAATTGTTATTCAATTCATGCGCTGCGCGCATTCACATAATATATATGAATTGAAAATAATGCATGCAAACCTAATGGCAACATAAATTGACATAATTAGTCTACATAAATTATTCAAGCCCGCGTTGTGTTGTTCCATGCAATCGTTGGCTGCTGTTGCGCTAAAGGTAAAACAAGAAGACATTTTTTCTGACAATTTTGGCACCACATTCATTTATTTAAGGTGCATATTTGTTGCACCACGTTCAGGTTAATTATGTAATTTTCACTTTGAGCAATCGTGAAATTTTTTCTTTTGTTTCCAATCAATATACAGACAAATTGTTTCATTTCTTTGTCCATTTACGTAACTTAAAGAACGACTACAATTAATTATTATTGCAGCACATTAAGAAAACAATAAGTTTTTTTCAATTGCAAAAAAACAACTTTTTCTTCCATTTTTATGGCTTTCAAAAATAATTATAACGGTGGTTTTTAAAAGCATAAAATGCATATAATTACAAATTTCAATTAGCCGGTTAGATGCAACAATAAAACTAAAAGGTTTTCAATGCGTCTCGAATCTATAAAAACAAACTTTATAAAGTGCAACATAAACAAGAATTTTTTCAGCAAACTAAATACGATAAATACAACTGTAAGTTATTACAGTTATTGTATTTTCAAACGCAACAACAATTAATGGTTTCGTTTTGAGGAAAGCTTTTAAATTTCACTTTTTGCATTAAAAGTTTAATGGTTCTTTGATTACAATTAATGTTCTTTTGTATTAAAAAGTGTACTCTTAACATGTTTTGAGACAACAACCTACTGACATACATTTTACTTCAATGCACGTTTATCTATTTAATTAATTACAATTATTTTTAATCATTTCTTCAAGTTTTATGTAATTAATGATATTTTTAGAATTTTATTATTATTTTAATAAAATAGTGTTTTTAAATTTCAATTAACGTAATATGTGAACGTGCCTTTTTGGAATGACCCACTTATTTAGTTTTAATTGTCTTATTATTTTAATTTCTATTTAAAATGAACAAGTTAATTTTATTTAGTAACTTAGTTAAGTAAATTTTATTTGAAAACAAGGATTTATTTATTTTTTGTTAAAATTTAGAAAGAATTTTGTAAATGAAATTGGAAATTTAAAAAGAATTGATTCATTTTAAATTAAGTATCCTGTTCTTGAAAAATTTTAAGGTTTTGAATTCCGAAAATCATTTAAAAAATTTCAAAATAAAGATATTCCTTCAATAAAACACTCAAGACTTAATTAACAATTTTTATAAATATTTCACGGTCAAAACTATTGTTTTCTGTGATTATTATAAGTGGAGTTGTTTTGTCATAATCCCTTATTTTAATCCAGTTTCGTTTAATTCAATTATTTAAAGTAGTCAAAGTAAAAATCGTAATAATTCAAGACTTTTAATAATTTTAGATAACTTTTTCTATAATTTAAATGGCTTAAATTAAGCTGAAAATAATAAAATCTACTGAAGCCTAAGCCCTGTAATATCTTTAATAAAATTGCTATGTAAATTTGACATTGAAAACAATTAAAATATACTTTGAAAAGTTCACACTAACAAAATTTAAGCCACAAAATAAATTACCCTCGTTTGTTGCCAAAAGAAATTGAAACTGTTGATTCAAAGCAATTTCTTAAAATTAAATTGTCAATATTTTACATTCCGCTTTCAAATAACTCCCCACAGTCATCAAAGTTGCACTTTCCAATTCACAACCCTATAAATAAGACAAAACCCGCCAGACGCAATAGAGATGCGATTAAAAAGGAAAACCGATTGCACGCAGCAGATTGTCACTCGTGTCTTGATTGGGTTATAAAACAGTCATTTATCTGTTTAACCATACACCAGTGACCTCCATCCACCCGTGCAGTAGTACAATTTCGACTACATATCTAGTTAGTCACTTATTTTATAGTTGTAAAATTGTCAAACCAATTCGTCTCAAGTTCGATTTCTGATCCCTGCTGCGGCATCCAAAAGCTATAATGTAATAAGTTTACTCTCTCTACAACCACGCCAATTAAAGTACTCAATGCAGACTGCTAAGCGTCACAAACATCACTGCGAAATAAATCGCGATCGATGTCGCTGCTGTGCTGCCGTGCTGCCTGCCTGCCTGCACACACATTCAATAAAGTCGCCCAAGTGATGTTCGAGCTTTTATTGTTGTACATTTTGCAGATTGATTTAGCATGCGGATTTTGTTGTCGTCTAACCGACCATGACATACGATGCATGTCTGACAGTCTGATTAAACATTAATTCAAGCAATGAGTTGTTGATCTTATTATTACTCACCATCAGGAATTGCCATTCTTGTAGCCATAAAAAATACACGATGCGTGTGCACAGTGTGCATGTTTTGATGTGATCAGTGAGACGACTTCAATCCATCCGAATGCAGACAATGCAATTCGATGCCGAAAATGTCGTTGCATTTATTTGCATAAATTTATTGTATAAATTTTCGTTCAATTTTTGTGCATATTTTTGCGGTTGCATTTTTGATTTCTTTGTGTTTTATTTTTGGGGTTTTTTTGGGATTGACGCGACGAAGCAATTTGTCAAAAAACATGCGTGCGCAGCTTGCGATGGGCAATCGGACAGCGTTAACAATGACACAATGTGTGTAAGACCAATTTTTTTATTTTTGTAATACGTGAATTTTAAACTTATATTCAAAGTGTGGAATTAAATTCAAAAATTTTATTTAACAGATAAATGATCTGATTAATATGTCATTAAATGATCTAATTAATTTTAACAAATGTCTTACAACCAATTTTAATTACCCTTCAACTGTTGCTGTAACGGAAGTGGAACCACCACACACAGAAAACCATTTCGTAACCTTTTAATTGAAATATTATGCAGCGTTTAAAATAAATGCATGCCAATGTGTTAAATAAATCACAGCCCAAAGAATAAAGGTTGTATAATGAATTCGATTTTTTAAATATATTTTGTTGACAACATAAGATGTGTAATACATTCCAATTTCGATAAAACGAAAAGCTACCGGATCATGTTAAATATGTGAGTATTTATTTTCCTCTTTCTCAAAAAGCGTGCGCGCACCGCTAAATGGAGCACACGCCACATGATCACATGCATTTAGCATACTTATTAAGTTATGTTACTGACTACAACATGCATACATCGTTGCGGCAAAGCACCCGCGCTTCCCCAACTCTGGTGTGTTCTCATATAGGATGTGCCCCCATTTCTTCATCCATCAGCTGAATATACCTTTTTTTTTACATTTCTTTGTGTTTTTTAACGGACATTACATCAAGCTTAATATTCCAAAATTGATGACGATACTTTCCGCGTTTATTTTTAAACACTTAAGTGCAAGCCACTGACCACATTTATGCAAATCAATTGCAGCTGATTCCAATCACTGTGTGCGGATATTTTGTAATTTCTTATGTTTATGCGTCTTTAAGACGACACCATGCGATAAACATGCCCTCCTTAACGCCTGGGCCCCGATTTCGTGGCGTAAGCGCGCTCATTTTCACCGCGGCATATATTGCATTGAGTTGCACGCGCACACGCAAACACTTCCTGTGCGTTGGTGGCTTAATTTAATCTTAATTCTGCTTTCATTTTATTTTTGGCAATTTTCTTCATACTCTGATTTTGTTTAAATCTTTTTTTTTTTTTTTGACTTGCATGGAGTTTAACGATTAATAATAAATAAAAGTCAAAAAGATATTTAAAGAGAAGAAAGGGGCGGAGTAAAATAATTGGGATTAACATAACAGTGAGCCCAAAGAATGCGATTTCCATTACATCGACGCGACACACGGCGACGAATTGCCAATTTTACGTTTTTACTTTTCTTTTGTAGATTATCTTTGTTGTTGCACAAAAATCATTTACATTTTTTTTGTTACTGAATAAGGCACCAAATTGTGCGTGGAAATTATATTTTGATCGGGGTAATTCTTTCCGGTTTACATCTCAACGTAAACAAAAGTGCATGCTCGATGCACATATGATGCGTGACCGAAAATGGCCATGGCGGACATGTTACGTTGATCTCGTTAATTATTATTATATTGGTGGTGTGTGCCTCATTGGGATTTTGACACGACATGCAAAGCCGTGCTTATAATGGCTGCGATATTCAATAAATTAATTTCCATCTGTGGATATAATGTCAGCTCATGTGTCAACATGTCTGACACTTTCTCTGCTAAATTTAATGCAATGTCGTCTTGATGGGTGTCTTTGTTTTTCTGGCAAAATTTAATGTTTTCCTTATTTTACAAATTGTTTCCCTTTTTTTGAAACATGCTTTAAATCCAACATTAGACCAACACTTTTAACTTTTTTTTTTTTTTGAATACAAATTAGGAAATATGTCTCATGATTAATTTTAAAGCTCTTTTGAATATCAAGGTCCTTAAAGCAACATAAATTCTGTGTCATTATGTAATTGACTTTTAAGTCTGATAAATTTATGTCATTGGCTGGCGCCACACCTTTTCTTTATTACCTAAATATTAGCGTAACTAAAAGCATCACAGTTAATCCATGCTTAAGCCTATTTTAAATTTTTATTTTTTAAGACAAATAATTAATTTATCCTGGAACATTAAGCTTAAACTAATCGTATTTTTGCATTACGTAATCAATGATAATTTATTTATAGTTAATTCAAAACTATTTTAAGTCACCATTTCAATGTCACAAAATTATCATTGCAATTAAATGCAATTCTATAACAATAATAAAAAAAAAAAAATAGTTGATTTAATATTAAATTAATTCTATTTTATTTCCACAATATCTAGAAAACTGGATGCCTGTACGAGCACCTTCGCTGGGGTGACACATTTGTCGTCGTCTACTCAATATGTGATAAGCCCAGCTTCTCAGAAGCTGAAGACTATTTGCAGCAGCTGTCAAAATTGAAACTGCCATCATACTACACAACACTGCTATTGGGCAACAAACGAGATCTCGATCACTCAAGGTAATGCAACTTAATTTAATAAATACTAATCAATTATGAGGAAACTGCTTCACTTACGCACAATATTTCATCAGCAGAACACTTAAAAGTTCTCCCATGTCATGTGCAGTGTGAGATTAACTGCAGCTTGCAAATTTAATTGATTGATGCACTATTTTGCACAGACACTTCAAGCAGATAAGCGTGCACTGATCAAATAATAAACACGGCTTAAATATTACAACTTATATTATGCGGCTTTACAAATTGTAAGTGCACTTCTCAAATAGTCATCGTGCAAAATATGAAAAGTGCATCATTTAGCAGCAGTGCACTGCTATTACATTATGCATTTATGTGCATCGTTGCATCCATTTGCTTTTATTGCAATAACTGCTAAATGGCTGCAGGTAAAATGTGCATATTTAATGCAATGTGAAGGCAGTTCACATGAGGATCAATGGAACTATTAAATTCAAATGAATTAATTTCATTAAACACATTATGCATGAGCGCTATTATACACTAATGTTCGGATCAATTAATTTTAATCCGCTTAAGCAATCTCTTATCGCTTTGCTGTGATCGAAATGCATGCGGCTTTTTACGCGTGTTAGCTCTTTTTTATGATCAGCATAGTGTTAATAAAAGACTGCAGCTTAAGATCTATGGCTGTAGTTACTGTGGGATGTGGCACATGCCCACAGATGTTGACACAAAGTGCAACAAAACGTGAACAATGTTAATTGAAGCCGCGCATATTCATTCTATTTGTTTATTATCATTGATAAACATTTTGCGCAGTTGATTGGAATTAACAACTGAGAATGAATTTTTTGTCAGTTGCACTGCTCCTTCAGGTTTGGCGGCAATGTCAAGAATGTCAATCGTCAAGTTGTCTTGTCTGATTTATTTTTTTAAATTGTATTTAACTTTTGTGCAATCAATCAATTGGGATGTTTTTAAAAATCAATTGAAAGGCGACCTTAATTAAATAAATTATTAATTCTGTAACTGATGAGTGATGAGTTTTACATTTTTATGATTTGTGACGATTACGCTCTTAATGATTTATGTGACTTTAATTATTTGATTTTTTGACTTAACGATCTCTGATAATTATTTTATTTGACTTAAGTTTAAAGAGTCTTAAGACTTTATCAATCGAACTTTATTTAAATGGAAAAAAAGGAATCTTGGCCTTAAAGTGAATTTATATCTTCTCTTTACATTTAATAGTTTAAAGACCTTTCTTTCAAGGTCAAAGTTCAATTTCAAATACAAAGAAAATTTAAAAAATCTCTCCCTATTATTTTATCTATTAAAACAAATATCGAATGAATAACATCTTTTGTTATTTCTAATGTAAAGAACAATTATTTTAAGTTGCATCAATACTTTTGCACCACACTTTAAATAGTTACACTGCAACAAAAACAATAATTCATTCACTTCCATGGTCTTCTTACATTCGGTAGAAGTTAAGACTTAAGAACAAACTGCACATCACTTTCTTCAAGTTGTTTTTCAAACAATAAACTCATCAAACACTTGTCTTATGATTTCTAAACAAATTCTCATTCATTGTACATTCCCATTCCACTCTCACACAATCATTGAGAATCGCCCAGACGCCCTTCACATATGCTTTAAATGTTTTCAGACACACACTCTTCACATACTCGGTACATGTAACAGTAATTATGTCGAATATGTTTATCCCCGTACCATCATGTCGTGATTTTGAACCGATGTTATACCAAATATGAATGATAGCTAAATCCTATGGAACTTTGGGCGCATATATGAGTGAAGGCGTCGTCGTACTTTAGTGAAATCGTGATTTTTATTGACATTTGATTAAGATGGCATGAAGTGCAAGTCATTAAATGGCGGCTTTAATTCAGATCAACGCGCATACAGCACCATCGTATTTTAACTGTAGGTTGCGGTGAGGGAGGATAAGCCGTAAATGTTGTAAAGCGGCTTTTAGTGTGCTGACATAACATGGATTTAAATGCATTGATCTTTAATGAATTCTCAACAAAAGACAAATGATTGATCTACTTGCGGTTGTGACCTTTTTTGGGAGATGAACAGATATTATTTGAAGCGTGTTTTATGTGCTGGGAAATTTTTAATGAAGGTTTAAACTTTTTATTGTGACTTTATGTTGATTTTTAGAATAAATTTTAATTAAAACCCCTGAAGTTATATAATTTTCTTAATTAGTAAGAATTATTTCAGCTGTTGAAATGCATATATTTAGGCGATTTTAAATTTTTAGTTTCAACTGTAACAATGGCTGACTTTATTACATTATAATTATTAATTACTTTTAAGTAATCCTGAAAAATACGGTTAATTGCGTTAATAAAAATCCATCAATTGAATTTCAAGAAAAGACGATTCTCTGCTGTCAATCTTAACTTGATTTAAAACCGATTTCATCTTAAAAAGGATTACAATAAAATACATTTTGCATGAATTACGGTTTATTGGATTCATTTTGTATATGTGACCTATTTGTCTGCACCACCAATTGATTTATGTGCGTGTCTCAATGCTCAATTAACCACATTGCAAGTTGCAACATAATACATCAAAATTATAAAAAAAAACAACAACAGACAATTCCAATTACTTTGATGAAGTCATACATCAAAGTAGATGTTGCACAGAGGCTCCTTCACATTTAATCACGACACATTACAATGTGTGCAGACTCTCTATCAGCGATTGATCCCATAAAGCCAATGAAAATGTCACATTATGCATACTTGTTATGCTGATCTCATTCAGTGCCTACTGAATATTGATTGGATTAGATTATTGAGATGTTGTTCCTGGCGAGTGGCGGCATTCCAATTTTTTTTTTTTTGTTGCCACATAGACTTCCTAACAATACACTGCAAGTATTTTAAATGTCTTACACACACACTCACACACGCCATAAAAATGCAGTGTGCAACAATTCGCATTGCATATGTTTTATGCGCCGATTATCATTGCTTGAATGGGGAGTGCGTGCGTTTATTCATATTATACGCGTAGCATAATATGTGCAACTATTATAAGTGAGTGCATATTATACGGAATGCATGTATCATGCAGCAAACGCAGCATTAAATTGACATATTTACTAGTAGCGCGCTCGCGTTCATACTCTTTGCACTATTATACGTAGAGTAGTCGAATATGCCACCATCCCGCCATTGTCTTCACTATGGGGGTATTACTTTGCATTTGAATGGGCAAACATGTGTTTTATTATCGTGCATATGGTGACAATCTGAATGTGACATGGGAATTATGTTAACATGTTTGTATGCTGTCTAATGTTGCCATTTAAGAGTTAAGACACTTAAAAGCTTATGCAATGTGTCACTCGACTTAATATACACGACGCGATTTATAAATAATAAATGTTGTTTGTTATAAATATAAATAAATAATATGCACCGTTAGAAGATCATTGAAATAGTGTGCGTTAGATGAAGCACTTTAATTCACTGGCATGTCCAGCTTATTATTGCGACGACAACTTTGAGTGATTGGGGTTTACCGAGTGTACCCATTTTAAGAAGTTGTACGCGCATTTAAAAGCGCATTGCATTATAAATTTAATAGTTAGGATGAAAAGCGAACATTAATCTTGTACTAAAGATAATAATTAACAAGACCAACGTATTTTACGGTATTTTACTGCAGCAATTAAAAACAATTAATGCGGCCTTGGTGTGTCTGCAAAATTCTTAAGCCCTTTTATACAAAATTTTAACGTTTTCTTGGACTTTAAATGCATAATATGCCTTCCAGAGTACTTGAAACACTTTGTGATTTGCCGACGCGATGGATGCTTTTAAAGCGTTTTACGAGGCTTTAAGAATAATTTGCCTTATTGTAATTTGCTGTAGTAGGTTAATGTGAAATTAAATTGAATTCCCTACAGGGAAGTGTTAACGAATATAATTGTTTGGTTGCTAAAAGTCTTAAGTATCTGCATTTTGACTCAACTTGTTTTGCAAGCATTATTTACACTCAGTCGCACACTGAAGGGTAACTCTAGAAATTGCAAATTATAAATTCTAAAGAAGTTTTTACATGCATTGTTGCTGAAGAAACAACTCAGTTTTACTGTCTATTTACTCGTGGTATTGTGTGACATTTTTATTGACTTAAGCACGCAGACACAATTAATATTTTTTTATTATTTTTAGTGTTAAATATTGCGCCACCATAAAATTGGGTGTGAAATTCGTTTAAACGTAATATTATGTAAATATGTGACTTAAATATTATTTTAGTACAATATGTATGTGAAAAATATTTAATTTATTTGATGCATTTCGCAATTGAATTTTTATGATCCTTAGTATTTGAAGGACACAAAACCGCAACTAATTGTAATGGAAAATTTATTATATTTTTGCAGACATTTGAGTAAATAAATGGTCTTTTTATTTCAATGTGAAATTGATTTAAATACAATAAATTAGTCATGCCAATATAGTAATTCAATAAAATTGCATGAAATGAGCTTAAAGCTTTGATTGATAAAATTCCCTGCTTGCATTTAAAATAGTCTTAAATAGAAGACTTAAAATACAATTATTCAAAGGCCATAAAACTTTAAAACATTTTTCTTTTATTACTTAAATTTATAACTATCCAATTTTAACGCTTAATAAATCGAATTTAATTTGTAGCTTTCCCTGTCGTGCTGTTTTGCATACAATAGTTGATTCTAATTTAATTTATTCAGCAATTAAGTGCTTTCAATTGCAACAACACTGAAATTAAATTGAACTTTAATAGGAAGCTTTAAACTAGTCAATATTAATTTTTTTTAAACATATCAAAGACACCGGCACAATTTAATAAATCACAACTGCAATTAAGTGCAATTAAAGTGCATTTGTTGTTTTGATACAATTGTTAATTAACATTTAAAAACAACATCGCAAAAATGTTGACGACCTTTTTCAATCCATAACTTTAATTGAGAAAACAAACAAACACTGTCGCGGAATTGCATCAAAAAGGCGCCACCGTTTACAAATATGCATTACACTTATCGTCCAGACCTTGACAGGCAAGCATACACATTTATGTAACTAAATATATAAGAAAACTAAGAAACTAACTAACATCCCCACACACATGTCGATGGAAAATTAAGTTAATTGATACGTGTGCTTGCTACTTAACGCAAAATGCAATAAGCATACAAAAGATAAATCATTTTCACCATAACATACGAGGCAATGGAAGTCCTCAGCTTCAGTAATAATTATATAGATGTGTTTGATGCTAACAGCATTTCCACGAGGCACATTTAATCTCATTCCACATCATGCGAAAGAATTGCAGTAGTGGTGGCTTCAAGATGTTAGAAAAATGTGGTGCGCAGGGATGTTGTGTAGAAGTTGGATTAGTATTATGGGAGAGAACCGTGCCATGCCCACAAGAAATCGACATTCAATGTTCTGCGTACATCGACAGCACGAGGCACAACATAAACTAAATTTAATTTTACTTGACAGGAGAATGTTAATGTTAATACATTTCTTTGCTGTATATTTTTGCAAACGAAATGAACAATAATTTCGATGTAACCGACATTATCTTTACTACTTAATCGAAATGGGAATGGATGCATAAAGATTGGTTCCGCCATGTCAGAAATGTAGCGTCTTATAAAACAAATACGCGCGACATCGAATTGAATTCATGTTTTTTAGGGTGTGTTTTTCCACATTGCTGCAAAGTTTACGAGTAACACTTACATGCAAATATTAACATTATTTTTCATTTGCAGAAAAGTCTCCGTAAATGATGGCCAGGAGTTGTCGCTGCGCTACTCGTGCCAATTCTACGAAGTGTCAGCAGCTGAAAGCTTTGCCGGCGTCTCATTAGCATTTCAGTCGCTGTTGCGTGAAGCAAGATCGGTGCAATTGCTGCGGGCGCTGCCCATACGACGGAAGCTGGGTGTTAATAGCGTATCAAAGGTACATACAAGAAGTTGTTTCCATTTATTTTTTTTATGACCTACAACACTTTTATTACCACCATCACAGTGTGTGTTGTAACAATTTAATTGGATAAAATATGATTTAATTAAATTAATTTTATGTTTGTTTTTAGGTATTGGGCAACATATTCGGAAAGAACACGAAAGACCGAAAGAAACGGCCATCGCTTAGCATATGAGTTGGTGAAACACACATTCGATATCAGCATTTTTAATTATTGTAAGTTAGGGCGGATGCGTGGCATGCGTCCCGCTTCAATTTTATGTTCCCATTTAGTGTGCACCTTTGTACGCACTTTGTAACTTTGTAAGTGTTTAAGATCCAATTAAATGCCTCTGAATTGGTGTTACATAATTATAGTTTAATGCAAATGTGACAAATATTCATGCGTGTGTTTCGTGACTGTTTATGAATTGGAAATTTATCTCAAATTGAGATGTGGTCGTTTTGTTTTGAATGTTGATATACGAGTGCGATGTGGCACCGCATAATGTATCCAATAAAACACATTTTTAGTTGCTATTATTTGGAATGGAATTTCATAAACATTTTGTGCGCCTCCTTTCAGTCAATCGTATACATACATTATTATTGGCGCCTTTTGTAATAACTCAAAATGAAAAGAGATTGAATTTGTAATGTGTCGATATTTATAGAGCGATTGATTTTGTGTTTATTTGAAAATTTCCTACACATTTTGATGGTCTTTTTATGTTTTGTAATGTGGGTGAGCTATCAATTATAAGCATTTTGAACATTGTGTTTAATATTTTGAGTTATTGTGTTTCGCAAAATGTTAATTTTGACGAGACAACAAAATTTGTCTGTCTCACATTTGCTCTAAAAAATCAGTTAAACATTTTCTTAAGATTTATTTCAAATCGACTTAAGCCTAATTTGATAAAAAGGAAGCAAATTTCATTGAATTAAAATGACTCTAAACTTGTTTTTCTGACTTAAATCCTTCAAGACGCCTAATTTTCATTAAATATTTCATATTCTTATTAAAGAAATAATATTTTCATTACCGTTTTAAAATTGGATTAAAACTTTAAATCCAATTTAATTGAAAGATTGTTTAAAATAGTTCATTAATTCAATAAATAACCGATCATCCCTTACGGATAAATTTCCACATACAATTAAATAAATTGTTCATAGAAACCACAATTAAATACAATTTTAAAACAAAAAATAATTACATTAAAATAAAATGCGGCCCTGCCTTAAAATTGTGATATAAATAAGAAAATTAAAATTAAGACGAATGCTTTAAGTTTAACAATTTACCGATTCAACGACAACAAACAACAAAAATTGGGTTATGTAATTTTGCAAAACAGGAATTACTGAATAAATGTGTTTTTAAGAATTTATACCTTTATAATATTATGATAGTAAAACAGGGAAAATCGAAAACAACAAATGTATACAATAAGCGACAAAATTAAGTGACCCACATATTATTGGTTTAATTATTGTTCCGGTCTCTGTTTTAATGTTTAGCCGAAATGTTCCTATATATCAATTATTATTAAATTAGTAAACCGTTTATAATAATAAATATTTTCGTATTTTATTTTGTAAATAATTTAAGTTTTATTAATACTTAAGTACATTAAATAATAAGAAATTTTTTTTTATAAATCCTTATAAATAAATTGGTATAATTATACAAACAAAAGTAATTAAAAATTTTTTCTTTTAATTTATTACAGAGCAATGTAATAAAATATTTCCATTTTTCTTTAAAGCTAAATTGCATAACGCTAAAAAAAAGTGAAATGTGATGCGGTCATCGATGAAGTATTTCACGCGATTGTCGCCTACCTGCATGATGAATCAACTAATTGCAATGCTTATTCTTCTTGCATTCACACTTAAGCTGTAGTGTCAATTGATGAAGAAAGTGGATATCATTGCAACATTTAAATAGTTATACGATACGTCTATTTATTTATAATTTCCAATAAACAGTTGCATCACTAAAATGATGAATTTCCTTTGATAAAAAAAAGAAAGAGAGGCGTACAGGTGAGTTTATCACGCACAAAATGGGGGTCACACAATAAATCAATGGTCAACACTTTTGATATTATTATATTGTGTGTTACATAAATGTGCATTTTCAACAAAAGGAATAATATAAACTTATCGTTATTATGCACGCAATTGTAGAAGTGTTTATTATTATTTGAAAACAGGACACAATGGAAACAAAGTTTATGAACTCTCTACATTAAATGAAGATGATTTTTTGTATTGCTGCGTTGTTAGGTTTTATTGATGCCCATGCCGGAGGTGAATGGGAGTGACCGGCAAGCAAGCCTTTCGGACCTCAACCGCAATTCAATGTGGTGTACATAAATAGAAGTGAAAGTATGAGAACATCGATTATTTATTGCTTGCAATTCACAAATTGAAGCATTACATTAATTTTTTTCAGATGATGAATTAGTTGCTTGTGTCGTACAAACAATTGAGTAATATTTCAAACTTCCTGGTTGTAGATGCTTTTTTGTTACATTCAGTTTTTTAAATTTGTTGTAACACTTTATGTAATTTAATTTATAAAACGTGTCAAAATTTGCAAGTAATTTGATAATATTATGGAATTAGTAAGCAAAGGAAATGGCTAATACCGAAATGGGAAAAGCAATAGTTTTTTTATTTCATGGTTTAGGAACTTATTTAATTGTGTTCAAGCAAATTATCGGTATTTTTAAATTATTATAATTAATTGCAGAAAGTAAGCAGAAATTAAAAATAAGTATACAATTATAAAACATAAATCCATTCTAAAGAATTATCAGCCAACAAATTACAATACTGCAGTGAGATCTCATATTTACCGCCACTCAAAATAATTTTAGTGCGCGACTGATCTCAATTGGAACATTAACAATTAAATTCAAGTGAACGATAACGTCGCCATAGCACGATCGGTTAATCGGCCGTTCCGCTTTAGTTCATTTTCTCCTTTTTCATTTTTCGCTCTCCGGGTTCAAATCCTGATGGGAGCCTAATTTTTTTTTTCAATTAGGAAAATTAGCATGTACTAAAACGCACTACATTTTTTTCGAATGTTCTTTTTTTGGAAAATTTTTTTTACCTAAATTAAGAAAATTTTCCACTGATTCCAATAAGCTAAATAAAAATTAACTTAAAATTTTATTTCTATGCGAAAAATGAAAAAATTACTCTGAATTTTGTGGACTTTCAAACAATACTTTTTCCGGGAAAACCATTGTGGAAAATTATTGAACTTAGTTTTTCCAATACATTAAGTTTCAGTCCACATTTTTCTATTTCAAAAATTTCTAAATGTATAACGGTTTAATTGTAATGGATTTTTAAAGTGAGTATGTTTGAAATCTTCAATATTAATACCTGAAATGAAATGTAATTTTCACACATTTTCCGAAACAAATTTTCCAACTTTTTTATATTTCATTGTTTTCAAGAAAACGCCGTTTAAAACTATATATTCAGTTTTTTTATATCGTTTCAATATTTATTATTAGAAGACTTTAACCAACGTCTTATTTCGAAGAATTTTTGATCACTTTTAACTGTAAATACTTACCGTTGTGTAAACGATTATTTTACACCATATTTTTTCTATCATTCTATAGTTCTTAATAAACAAATACCTGTAAAAAAAATTTAATTTGGTTGTTAAATCACTTTTTGAGAATTTTTGAAGGAACCATCTGAAAATTGTATAACATTGACGATATATTGGAAAATTTTCAATCAAATTTCCGGAAATTTTCATTTTTAATGTTAGAATTAAAGCATCTATGGCCTGGAAAAAATTGAGTTTGAAAGTCCTTAAAAAAATTTTTTTGTATGGAGCTTCCGAAATTGAAGACTTTTCGAGCAAAAAGTCCCATATAGAGTTGTTGTTGTAATTGAGCTGAAATTAATATTTAGGACTCATAAGAGTACAGTATACATTCTAGAGTCTTTTTAGGATCACACTACGAATAAAAATATTTCTTTGCAATTTAATTTAAATTTCTTTAAACTGTTTTTTATTCACTTCTTGCATTAATCTTACTACTACAATCTATTTTTAAGTCTCTTCTGTCGTGTTACGGTTATAATAAACATTTCAACAAAACCCTTACAAGTTATACGGCATAATCTTTAAGCCAATGACAAGTATTTTTATTCTTAAAGCAACTTCATAAGTTAAATTCCATTGCAACATAAAACATTGCAATTCCTCCTCATTGCACAAATAGTTGTATAATTCTTCTTCAACTAAACTTACTGAACTTCACCTTTATGATGTCAGCGCAAATGCAATTAGTTTCAATTAAATCTGAATTAAATATCAAAATATGCCATTTACTCCATTTTACGTGTAACTGACACTGTAAAATAAGTTTTGTGACGTCTTTAAGACTTGCACTTATGCATTTCAATGAAATGTTTGCCATTTTAGCTGCACCATCCCCGCGCGTGCCGCCAGTGTAGTTACCAGCGGAAAAAGCTCACATACTCAAACATACAATCACACGTGTACCAACATTATACATTTAGTTTGCAGCATCATCGAGACATAAGGAGACATGTAATTAAATGTGATTTGCAATCATCTTGCGGCATATAATGCCGGTTTTGTCCGGTGGAGCGTAAATCATGAGGCACTAACAAGAAAATGTTATTTGCGAATGTCTTATATGCCAATGGTCGCACGTATGTACCGCTTTGTGTACCTACTGCACTGTTGCTGCAGTTGACTTAATGTGCTCCCCCAGCCCCTCTTGAAATATGGCGTTTTTTTTTTTTTTGTACACAGTTTGTTGATGTTTATTTCAAAACCGCAACAACAACGATGAAAACTTTCAAGAACAACATAGTTACTGCAGGTAGACACTAATGGGGGACCATTATGCAGTACCTATATGCATTTGCGGTGAAAGAATAAAAATTGGACGGTATTTCGTTTCATGTGCATTGAGGAAAGTCAAGTTCATTAAACCACATCTCAGGCATACGCGCAAGAAGCCAAATTGTGTTGAATAATTTAAATTTAAACAACCACTGTAAGGGGGGCCTCCCTTTTTTTAGTTTGAAAGGTAATAATTGTGCAGTCCTTTGGCAGTCTAATGAGAATTTAAATGATGCCCGCGTGAAAACATCGAAGGACCAAGCCGGCATTTTTCACCATTTTTTTGTAATTAATCATCCCTTGTCATGTTTTTTTACGGTACACGGTGCACACGCTCGCTGCACTAAAAAGGGTTGAACGGAATGTGCGGCTGTATCATTAATCTGGGATGATCAATTGTTTGGGTTTTAAGAAATGTGTCACTGTTGAGTTTTTTACTCAACAGGATGCAGGGTGGAGAAATTGGTAATTAACACATTTTGTTGTGTGTAATAAATAAAAGAAATGCCGCAAAAGGGTTTGCAGCAATTATTTTATACGAAAGAGATTGAAATGTTTGTTATTGTTTTGGACAGAATTTTTTCAAGACTTTATTGGATTTTATTACTTCGAAAGACGGTGTCTTATAATAGGCTTAAACTTATTTACTTAATTAATGCAATTTGTCTAACTGTAAGATGGAAGATCCTTACAAAACCATGAAGTTTAATGTCTTGATTGATAAAAAAAAATTGTGGCAAAAAACTTTAAACATAATAAGCTTTTCTTGCTTAAAAATAAATATTTTCAAACTTAAATCAAATAAAATACTGGCACCCAGAATACAAACTTTAAAGGATTTGTTTTTATAAACACATTTTGTTTGTGTAAATTATTTAAAATTATTTTAAAACGTTCACCATTACTCCATCCAACATAAAAAGTCTTACGACATCGCCACAATAACAAATGAGACAAATGAAGTTAAAGATATCGTTACAAAAGCATTAATTTTTATCTCAACTAAAAATTTGTCATAAAACAGTTTAATGGCCTATTTTCGAATTGCAAATAAACGTACACACACACACTTACAAACATTTGAGTGAATTATAGCTTATCTGTTAATTTTTAATGAAATTTATCTTCGGAAAACCCATTTATACTTTCCCCATTTTCAGGCAACCGCACACAGTAAAAACACTGAGAAAAACGCATAAATCATTTGAATTGTCGCGTTTGGCTTTCTTTCGGCGGGCGTTCACAATAAATTAAACTTAATAATTATAATTTTGAGCGAAAACAAAACCGAAAGCAATTAACATCATTTATCATTTTGCCGCGCTATTCGTCTCCTCCATGTGTCGTCTCAAGACTCCAAGAGAAGACGAATCCACGCATGAATCCACTGCAGCGTATGAACCGGCAACACATCACCTCATAACTGAGGCACTAAAGAGTTCATTATAACATTTTTGTGGTGCGGCCCCTCGGTAAGTGAGTAAAACTCGACTCCTCACATGACGTTAAGATAGTTACCGTAATGCCTTGGCATAAAGTTAATCTATTTTTGACAAGGAAAGCCTTAAGAGGCATGCAAATTAATTTACTTTAAGTTCGACCACCGTATATTGTACAAAGTTGTTCTCACCCGTGTGCAATCAGTCACTTTCTCGGTCAAAACTTAAAAGCCACTCACTTAACTACACACTAACTGTGCATAATATTGTGCAGCTTCGAAATCACCAGTTGAAACTGCACGTGAGGATCGTATTAAATATGTAGGAGCTTGAAATTGAATGATGACTGCAGCAACGCGAGCATGTATGCATTTTCCCCAACGATGACAAGCCTGTCCAGCCCCTTTATTGATTCATCTCGCTGCAAATTCAGTTTATCAGCTTAACAAATTAATCAATATTCATTTTTAATAACGCCGTTTGGGGTCTGCTGCTCCACCAAGCCAGGGGGAGGCCTAAATTGACAACTTTCGATTTTCATAATTGTTTGCCACAAATTACATATTGTGTTTTTGTATAAATATGCAATGCACTCTTTCGGGTGGGCTGTAAATTATTGCAATAGCCTTTTTTTACGTACTCCAATAAAAGCTGAATAATATGCAATTATGTGGCGTGTATGTTATTACAATTTACAATACATATGGCGCATAAAAAACATGAATTTTTGGTTACATTTTTTTTTTTGTTGAAACATTTTTTTTTTATATCCCGTGACTACTCGTTGATCTTGTTATTTTAATTAAGAGGCAGACGTTTTAATGTGCTCTGCCGCAGTGGGTTATTTTTTATTATCGTTTTAAAATATTTTATGCATTTTAAAAGTACATGTACAATTTTTTTTTCATTTTTTTTTTCTGCGGACAATAAAAGGAGGCTGTAACAAAACATGATTAAATTGTGGCTTATGGTAATTTGTTAATTGTTTTATTTATGAGACTTTCACTTGAACATCAATTGTTTATATTTAAGTTTAAATCTTGCGTGTGCCATGAGGAAATTTTCTTAAGAAATCATTTAATTAATGTTTATGTGATATGGACAGTGTGTAATTGTGAACATTATTGTTGTGTTATTTCCATTCGTTTTGTTATGATTCAACTTTCATCGTATAATTTTTGTTTAAATTGTGTTTTATGTAATTAAACTATTTAACGTTTTAACAACATTCAAATTATGTCAGAAAGTACTCTATTTTTAATGATAAATAAATAAAACAAATATATGTACAAGTTTATGAGTTGTTGAATTTAAATATTTAAATATTTCATCCCATATTTTTAAATGTGTAATTAATTTGTTGTTGAGAGAAATGTTAAATCTTACATTTCAAGACTTTCTTTCCATAACAGAAAAGTTGTAGATAAATTCGTCAAAGATGATGTTGTTATAGATGCTCTGAAACATTAGATTTAAATGAAAAAAATATATTGTAAAATATTTTTCAATTATTTACCTTTATTTAAAAAATGTGGACTTTTTCCTTTAAAATTGTTGTCTTGTAGAAGAATTGTATCAAATCATAAGATGTAGCCTAAAAGAATAAATAAATAGGATTAGTTATAGTTTAAAAAATAGTTAAACTTAAGTATATTCTTTAATGATAAATGTATTTTGTACTTTAAACACTTAAACAACTTAGTAAAATTGAGTGACTTTTATAAATCAAGTAACATTGAAATTAGTCCCACGCTTAAGCCATAGCTGTTTAAAATGCAATAACACTTAACGACAATGACAATTAAGTATTTTGTCATCCACAAAATTAAATTCAGATTTAATTATCCCGCCCATGTGAATTTTGCAAAATAAATAATACGGAAGAAAATGTGCCCCAAGAAGGAAGCTTGCTGAAAGTCGACCAATAAATTAATTTACAATTGTAATAATTTATATAAGGAAAATCCTATTAATAAATTGCTTCAAAAGTAAATTGCCCAAAGTAATAATGCAATTAACAAATCAGAAAAAAAAACTTATCAACTTCAAACGTGTTAAATCATAATGCAAATTGTATTCAATTAATTTAATTCAACCACTGACATCCAAATAAGAATTCCACGCCTATATAATTATGTTATTATACAGAGCATGGGGGTACAAGACACAAGTACACCGCATTGATGAAATGGAGTTGCATAAAAAGTGATTTTTTTCACGCAACGTATAACACATAAGAAGCGTGTCTGTCTGAGAAACTGAATTACTCAAGTTATAAGTCAGTACACTTAATGTGAATATAATTTTAAAACAAAGCAACGCAACAACAACAAAAAAAAGAGTCTGCTTGGGATGAAATACAAAAAAAAAAAGGCATTTTAAAAAAACGTGTAAAGATAAAAAACGAATACGTACGCTCGTTGACTTGTGCCTTGACTTTGCAACTGGCGCCACAACCAACAAAATTGATTGACTGAATCACGATATTTTGTGCACCTTGCCGCATTTATTCCGACGCCAAAATGCATATAAATGCGTTAATTTCATTTAAATGCCTTGTTGTAGCAATTGTGTGCAGTGTGAGCCATTTTTGCTTGGCGGATCGTGCGCGAAGACGACCACGAATTCACCTTGCAATAGTTTGTGCAATGAACGGGCGGCTAAATCTACGCCATATATGAGTTGAGAAGTGGCTACGTTCGAGGAGGTGCATTATTGCGGCAGTTCATTATATTTAGTGTGTTGCTAACTTGGCAATTTTGTAGCACACTGCTGCCAGACGGAGAGTGTGAGATGCCACAACCAACTCAGGCACTTTGTAAAGTCGTGTGGATTTATTTTTTTAAAGATATCATTAATCAAGGTAAATATTATTCATTCAGGTAGATAAATGCTGCTGCAATTGTTTTGTTTTTATTCCATAAGTTGTGAGTTGTGAATTGTGACTTTATGGCAATTCTACAATAAATAAATTCTTTCCTTCAAATTATCATAAAGCACATTAAATGAAGTGCAATGTGGTTTTGAGATTTTCTGGATAAGTATTCGCGCTTGTTTTTTCATCAGTTTGTTATCTAAAAACATTTATGCACTGCTGCAAGAGTAATCGCAATGCTGAACTGAAGTGAAAGATCTCTGCCTTAACTTTTATACTTGTTCGAGTACTTTTTTTCGCACTGCCGCATCCCATGTTAAAATTGTTTTGCAGTAAAAAGCGCGCATAAATAATGCATTTTAAATTTGCGGGGGACGCGCCTTTGTGCGCACCACGTTGAATTGTTATCGCAAGAAAACAATTGATGCGCACGCCATCCATCCGCCCAGGCTTTATAAGTATTATAATTTACAAGGAAGCGATTTGCATGCGCCGATGGCTTCAATGAAGGACAATTTAGCGCGAATTTGTTGTCTAAGTTATTGCATGGAGCTTCCTTTGTAGCCAGTGGCCACTAATTTTATGCGCTTTTAAATAATAATAGTCGACATTAAGTTCAATTTAAAATGTGCAATAAATTTAGGAAATTGATGTTTAATCAATTGGTGCGTTCTTTTTGAGTGATGTTTTGATTGATCTTCAATGATTAATGTTTAAAATAGTAAAAATAGGAATTGAGATAATTTTTGAAGATAAGAAATTAATCTTGATGCTGCACTTTACGGATAAAAGTAAAGAAAGTAAAAACAAATATGAAAGATAAATTAAATAAACAAATAAATTGGGAAATCGCTAAATGCAATGCAAACAACATTTGCCACCGCGGAAACTAAACGGGGATGATGTGACAAATTATAGCGTGTGATGATGAGCCGCATAAATAAAACAATAATGACTACAATTATCACTTTATTGTGAATTCCCCTTTGGCGGTCTTAAACATTTACCTTGTACCCGCGGCTACCACTAATGGTGTGGGTGTGTTAAACTAATCCCCATTGCTAGATGCATTGCCTACTACAACATCTGATTGCTGAAACCTCACCACTTTACACAGCAAGTTCATATTTCGAAATCTGTTTAATTCATCTGCGGGCGGCTTCCCAGTGTTACATGATCTCTATCCTTCGTGATTGCCTCTCCATCTCCTCCCACACAACCTCATTTGTCATCTTTCATTAATTACTATCGACGGGCATGCAGGAAGAACTATTACACGATTTTGTTATGTTATTGCACAAAACCACAACACAATTTATGTACATATATTTTGTATCGCCGCAACAAAACAAGAACAACAACACAAAAATGCATTCTGATCGTCGGCATTTCCATTGCTGCACACATGTTAATGCAAAGCGACCGCATCTTTGTGAAACCTTCACCTTGACCAGCGTATTAATTGATCTCTCAATTTGCTTTCGATTGGATGTGGTTCTATGTTGGCTTTTTTTATTTATTTATAAACTTATGCGTTTTTCTACGATAAATTGCATTGTGTTGCACGTCATTCTTGTCACTTAATTGAACATGTATTCATAATTGATTTAATTGAACAACCGTGTATAGCATTAAATGCACTGTCTAGGATCAAATTGTGTATGGTTATGTCTCAATATATACCATGGGAGCTTGTCAGCATACTTTTCGTCACGCTTTTGTTTCAATATGCCGGTGATTTGTTAATCCATGCAAGTCTACGTTTTTTTTATAACTTATGGGAGCTTAATTGCATCTTTAATAAACGGATAATGTGCATTTTTTAATGTGCATGCGATTATTTTTTAAACTGTGCTGCATGACTAATTTGGAAGTTTTTTAAATTGTATTATTTTTAGAATTTATAGCCGCAGTGTACACTGAAGGATTGGTAATCGGTAAAATGGCATTTCAATTATTTAAATGTTTTATATTTCAATTTTGAATTATGTTTAAGCTTTAAATTTTTTTAGGTTTTTATTTATGCTACAAAAATTGCCTCTTTTGAAAATAATGATAATACTTTAACATATTGATAGAATATTGATAAACATACATATTTATTGACAATAATAAAAATTGCAAATTTCAAAAGGTGAAGTTCAAAAGAATTAAAAATATTGATGCGATTATGAAACATATTGATACAATATTGACGATAAATAAAAATATTGATAAATTAGGTACATATTTACAATCATTAGAAATACATATTGATAATAAATTCAAACATTAACATTAAATAAAATCAATTGTGAAGTTTTAAAATTTAATGTCAAATAATTGATAAACATTTTAAAGTTTTATTGTTTTATGTTATTTAAAAACATTTAATTTATTTTATTTAATCGTCAAATGTCAATGTAACTGTTTTTAAATGTATGTTAACTGTGGAGAATGGCTTATTTTAGCAGATCTTATTTCAAAAATCTGTTTAAAGTTTTAAAAAAACTAAAGAAATTTTACAAAATTAATTTTGGAATAAAAATATCCGCAGTCAAATACATAACGTTTTAAAATTAAATAATAATGCACTCAATTTGGTATCATCCGTCTAATATTATGCAACGAGTATGAGAGTGTAATGCTTTTTTGTTGCAATCAATCAAAGTCTCCAAAATCTATTTAATTAGACATATCGACATTTCGTGATTTCTTAACTTCCACAAAATGTACCTACGAGCACAAATTAAAGCTACTGCAAGATGCTGCGCGCAAAAACGCTTTTACTTTCATTTGACGTCACTTAAATTATAATGTACTTATTAGTATGCAAGCGCAACATACTCAAATTGAGATGTAATCGGACATGCGGTTGTTTAATGTTTCACACACGGCAGACATTCTTCCCCAGCATAATTGTTTTATTACTTTTTAAATGACGCGGTTTTTTTTTTAAAGTTGTTTAAAACAATTTATTCCTCGTCTCCCCATGCGTCGTGCGTGTACACGCATAAATGATCAGCGATTGATTGCGCGATTAAATCGCGTCTTGTCTTGACACTCAAATCAAAAATATAAAAAAAACTCACTCTCCGGCGTCAGACATATGCCACAGCTGCACAATATGTTTTGCAGTAGTCAATAATGCAATAAGTCTTATGCTGTGTATAGATGCCGGCAACTTATGTTGCGTCACAATATGCGGAGTGTGGTTTTAACACCCAACAGATCATGTTACATATTCAGTGGCGTTTATCAAAAATTTGTCATAAATTTCCTTTTTTTTTAAGTAAAACACTTGATAATTGACGTAGTACGTAAGTGTGCTGCGCATGTGTGTTGCGTGAATTCATAAAGGTATCACAATTATTGTGCTAATTCACAGAATACATTATATTGAAATTGCTGGCCAATTAATTGAGATTATCGGGCGTGCATATTTTTGCCTGGAGCCGCGGCGCGGAAATTATCTGCATGAGTTTGTTGGCGTTGCACGGATTTTGCATGGATTATATTACCTTTTTGCCACATTGTATCGCAGCACTCATGTGTTTTCAGTGGGTTTTCTCACACCTTTTATGAATACGTAATTTGAAATTTATTTCTTGTAGTCTTACAGATTATTGAATGGGGAACTTATTATGAAAAAGCAGTGAGCGTTACATGTAAATGATGTGGCTCCTGCGGTAGTTTAAAATAAGTTACAAGACTTACTCTTTTTTAATTTAAAGCACCGCAAATTTTAATCGTGATGAAGTAATTTAAGAAAACATTTAAAATTAAATGAATTCGCCGAAAATTGTCTATTTTAGACTTAATTCAAAAAATTCTAAGGCAAATTGTAGTTTAAATTAAAGTTCACAATTTTTAATAATGCTTTTAATAAGTTTAAAAAAATTGGTTTAAATTTAAACAGTCCCTGAAGTAATTAAAAAATCGAAAAATCGAAACTGCTTAGATTTTACACTAGAAAAATAAGTGAATTTTAAAATTTTAAATACAATTTTATTAAAATAAATCGAAATAAATTGTGTAAAATAAATTCTTCAATCATCCACGCCTAATTATGTTCTTCAACTCTTCATTGCAAACTATGTTCTTAACATTTCAACATAAATCATTAAAACATTTTACACAACGAATCATTGCAGTGCCACAAAATGCATTAACGAATCATAAAAAACTACAACTAAAATCCTAACGAATGCATTTCCCATACATTCCACAAACATAACATTTGTTGTGCATTTTTGTCTAATAAGTAATAACAATAAACATAAAAACCTACATAATTTAAATTATATACACCGACATAAGCTCACACCATTGCATTGCTACAACATACTGCAACGCTCATAATGATAGCATCACATTTATGCATGCAGCATGCATATTCTTGCAGTGTAAATTAAATTGGCAAACAGAATGTCTAATCGCATTATGCACTTGTGCAATGTCAAGTTCACGCCTATAACCGCCCGTCACTCGTGTCGTTCATTCAGACGCCTGCATTATAAGGTCAATTTTCACACAGTGTGTTAATTTAATCAGACGCACATTGTGCATAGTTGTGCTGCAGCATTGTAGTGAGTTAACATTTGCACGTACACAGGTACAAAACGCACCTTTCATCATTTCACCGGTATGTGCAATTTGATTTACATCATGGAAATGCATTTTTACTGTGTGCAGGCGGAAATGCACAATAATTCTTTTATTTATGTAAAGTTATAAAAGTGACTTGCTATAAATAAATGTGCACGTAAAATTTTTTTTTTATTTAATTTTCAAGGGGTTGTTCATAAATTATGTAATATTTATAACTTAACTTTAGACGGAGACGAATTCCACCCCAATTTCTTAGAGTTTGGGTTAAAGACTCACCGCTTTGGAAGTAAATTCTAAATATTTCCCAGTTTAATCATTTATTTTCAAAATTTCAAACATAAATTTAATTTTCTGTAAATTAATTAATTGCCAGAAAGAATTGCAACACAAATTTATGTGGAAGAGTCAATAATTTTGTTGTATAAATATTTTAGAGGAATTAAGGAATCGAATTTGTTAGATGGAGGTCCTGAAACCAAAAAAAAAGAGTAACACAATTTATGAACATCCCCTAACGAGAATAATATTTTAATAAAACATTTTCCCATAGAATTTTGAGTTCACTATCAAGTGAATTTAGAATAATTGACTATGCAAAAAAGGAACACAATATTTATAATAATGCATACTACAATTCGACGCATTTAAAAGCCGCACATAAAATTGCTAGCTCACAATCTTCAGCCGCACAGAACTATGAATATGTGCTTATAAATATTAAAAGAGCGCCTTACATGCATACATAAAGGCATTAACATGCATCCGGCTTTTATTGATGCTGTGATCTTTGTTATCTAAAGACTTCCATCCAGACAGTGCTACACTGTGGGGCACATTGGTCGCCACATCTTCAATATAATATAAAACTAACCATTTTTCTATCAACTTATAAGTTTAAAAGGACGGAAGAAAAACTATTTATTTATATATAAAGTACTCGATAGGAAAAGAATGAAATTATTATAAATTTCACGATTTTACAAGCCGACCGAGTCCCCGTGATTACAATTGTATCTAGATGTGATCGATATCTGAGACTGCTGTTGCAATGCAGTTCTGCAGTGCACTCCACAACAGTGCAGTGCATTTGAAAAGTGCATTCGCTGCTTGTTTAACGACGATATGACTTCCTTATTTAGGAAAAACGCTTGCATTGATCGAGTAATTATTTATTATATACTTTTTTAAATAAAATAAAAATGCTGCCTTCTTGAGACAAAGCGACATTTTTTGTTCATTTTGTTAAAATGTTTGATACTTTGACCCTTTGCGTCAAACCTTTTGCATGTACCACCATTGTTTTGTTGTAACCTGTACGAAAAATCACATTGTACAACATAAAAAAAACGTCAAAGATTGCCATTTTCTTAAGCCATACATTTTCTTAATCTTCTCATGGGCTTAACCAGCTTCTTTTTAATTTATCTATGACAATGTTGCAACTTGCTGCAGGTTTGGCTTATAATATGTGGTTAAAAATGAAATGAAATAAAAATAGAGTTGCTATAGACGCAGGCTCATTCTTCTTCCCACGTTGTTGTTCATTGTTAATGATGATCCATGCAAACCAATCAGCACTTTGGGTGGCTACCGCTGCCTTTATAAAATATTTATATATATATTGTTATAATACCTGCGATGTGCACCATAGTGCATGCACATATTATCGTTTGTAATAAGTGGAAAGACAGTGCATGAGCAGAATGCAAGAAGTGGGCCGGCGAAAGTCACTTATGTGAACAAATTGATTTACTTGTGCTTTCAATTTTATTATTCTTTTATTTTTATTACAGCATGTGTGTGTGTTTGTAATTTATTTATTTATTTATTTAATATTTTTCACAGAGTAAGTTTTTGCTTTTTAATGGAGATTGAAACCTTTACTTTAATCTGATTGATGAATTGCTCAATTACATGTAATGGATTTTTAGTCTGCTTCCTCTTTCACATAATATTATACCCATTATTAGACTTATGTGTAACTATACACGTCGTATAGCATTGTGCATTATATGATAGATCAGTGTAAATACTGAATAAATGCAGTGCACCGTTATTATGTGAATAAAGATGGTCAATATCAGTTTTATGTGGAATACCATTGTGTTACAAAATAGATTAAATGTTAAAACTTCAAATTTTAAATGTCGGCATTTTCCTAATCGGTTAGATGAAATTATTGATCACTTTAAAAACAATTTGATTTAATTTATTTAGTTGCAGGTAGTAAGTTTCTTCACCACATGGTTCCGCTGTTAGTAAGATAAATTAGAATTTAATTACAATCATTTGTAGCGTTTTAAGTGCTGCTTTTAATTTTCGTGGGATTAAACAAATTAGATTAAAAGAACTTAGACGTTTTACGATTAATTTAAATTAGGTTTGGAAAGCAGTCTTTTAATTTAAAGAATTAAATAAAGGCGTTATACTTTTTTTTGGTTACACGAATGTGATCAATTCGTTTTTAATTATATGTTATTAATTAAATTTAGACAAATTGCGAATTTAATCGTGTAATTTTATCTTTAATGTTTTATTAAATTGCATGCTACCCAAAAAAGATAAGATTAAGATGTTTAAATGTAAATGGAGCAAAATCTGCGAAAAAAACGCAAGATTTTCTATAAAAAACTACGAAATAATAATTTTCTAGTGAATAATAAATAATAATTAAAATCATACTATGAGAATAAGTGAATTAATATGTTTTTAAGTACATCAGAAAGCTCTAATTTTTTAAATATTTCAAGGTCAAATTAAGTTAATTCAATAAATACTAAGAAATCATACAAAAGTAATGAAGAAAAGCAAAATAAATCGATTTGCGATACAAATTTTTGTAATAAATAATTATTAGGTAAATTGTAGACAAATTGACGAAAAAGAAAAGTGCATTGCGTGTTTGAATTCACGAATTGCAACCACAAAAATCTAGCACAATAACCGATTAATATTGTAATTAACAAAATGACGGAACACTTCTCAAAAGCCCAGATATAGTCGCATGCAATGTAAGTTGCAATGAACTCTGATGGGAAACCAAACAAAGTATGTATAATGTGGCAAATACGTTACGTTAACCATAACTTATAACAAAAACAAACAGCGGAAGAATCTACACACAAGAGAGAGAAAAGTCAATATTTAAACGAAGACTCTATGATATCGTGGTCGGTAAAATGGATTGCAGTTGATTCAATTGGGTGCAAAATTTATACACACATTACAACTAATATTGCTGCATATATGGCAAATGCGCGTGCACATCACAAAGTACCTCCAGGGGGTGCACTGCAGCACACCGCAGTAGTATCCAGCGGCAGTGCTTGCCATGTCATGCCGCCCAGGAACAGTACAGCAGCATCATAGCAGCCACAGCAGCCCGGCATGCAATCCGCCAATGATTCAAATGCAATCGCATGCACGTCCACGCTGTGCAAATATTGAGCTGGGAGACATGCATTGGCATATAAATAACACCCATTCAGGCGTATTAAAGTGTATAGCGCGGCCAAGTGCTGCGTTTCGCATCCGAATGACTTCTTTTGGGTTGTGCATCTTTCATGCAAATAGGAAATAACAACACCAACTGTATTATAAAACTATAGTGCAAGTAGTGGGTGTCATTTGCAGTGTGCATACATTCGGAATAGTCGCGGTTGCAACGAATATGCAGCGTTAAATCGACAAATATAGCAATAAATATCAAGTTTCAATTAACTGTATGCGGACGCGCACACACCTTTTGCCGCGAGTTAAGCTTCACCTATGTAGACATTGTCGTTCTGCACATTCTGCAAATGCCTGCATCAACTTGTTGCATAAATTCTTGATGTCCACCGTACGTCTATTGACTATGTACTTGTACTTTCGTTTCAATCAGCGGTGAAGTTTCCTTGCTGTCGTGAGATTTGTTGCTGAATGTATAATTATCTTTCCGTGGAACTCATCGATAATTATGCATTTAATTGCATAAACAAACACCAATCCATCTCAATTAAGTCGATGATTGTGCGTGTCGATATAACAGTAATTTAAATTTGCAATGCACCAGCGTATTCTTTTATATTTGACGCTTGAAAGTATTTTTTTTAAGACATTAACATTAGGGACATAACCGTACAGGTCTTCAAAAACTATGTAAATAGAATTTTAAGCATTATCTTTACCAACGTCTACCTAAAACTTTACTTGTTTTTATTTGGATGAAGAATTCAATTTTTTATATATTTTTTAGCTTTACAATTATGAAGAACTGTCTAATAAATTAATTCTATAATTTATTAGACAATAATTACTTTTATTTATGGAGCTATTTAAGGTATTATAATATTTTAATTGATGGTAAATTCAGCAGCCAAGAAAGTACAAATTGGATTGTTTGAGTGGTTATTTATTGAGTTTTTTGCCAACCTGGAGTTTCAATCAAAATATATACGAATATATGAAAAAAATTCTATAATTTTTTTTAAATAAGGAGAAAATTCACCTCTATTTCCCCTCTAAAATTAAAAAAAAATAAAAAATTGAGGGGAAGTTTCCCTCCTAAATTTCAAAAATAGGAAAAAGTGAGGGAAATTTCCCCCCTAAAATTCGAAAAAAAGGAAAAAATGAGTGTAAATTTCCCCTTCACTTCCCCTCCACAATTTTCGCTTTCTTCCCATCAGTTTTTGCATTTTTTTTCGAAAAATGAGGCAAAATTTTGGAGGGGAAATGGAGGAGGAATTTCCCCTCATTTTTCAAAAATAAAAAGTTAAAAAAAAAAATAAAAAAATTAATCGATTTTCGAGGAAAAACTAATTTTAAGAAAAAACAAAAACTCCAAAAAGTCCTCTCAATTTAAAAGAAAATTTAAAAAATGAGGGGAAAAAGGTTAAATTATGGAGGGGAAATTTACCCTTAATTATTACTTTTTGTTTTCGAAATGGAGAAATTTCCGTTATTTCAAAAAAGGAGAAGAAGTTTCCACATAATTTTTGAGTGAAACTATCAGGGTAGCAGAAAACTCAACAAATAACCACTCGTACAATTTAACTCAAAATTTCAATAATTGAAAATGAATGGCTGTCCTTCTATATTCTATGGATTCCTGGTAGCCTGGTAGAATATTTGTAGAATTACTATTATTACTTAATTTTTACGGGAGGGGAGATAAACTTTATGATAATTTTGAGAGTAATCAGAGCATTTCATTTAAAAGCTCATTGAAAGCACATTTTAATAGATATTGCGACAAAAAATTAACACAAAATGAAAGAATTAAAAGGTTTTATCCCAAAGCTGACTCCTTTAAATTTTTTGTCGCTTTCAAATTTGCAGTAAAAATAACTCACGCTTTCCCTGCCGCTTTTTAAAAAGCACTAGGCCTATGCATTGATGGGTACAACTTTAAAATGCACAGAACGGGCATGCCGCATGGGGCGGGTACGGGACTTTGAAAAGAGATTCACTTTTTAATGGAACATATAAACTTTCAATTACATTGCTCTGTGTACTCCACAGCATCAATAATAACTTAACATTTAGCTCGAGATTATTATCGTAGCGTTTCTTTTGCTGACCCTTTCTTAAACACAAACTGCAGCGCATTGCATTGCAGTTTGCACTCGCGCTGTGCTATCCCTATTGATCGCTGCTGTACTGCATTCAGTTAATGCGAAAAGATCGCATATCCATATTATAAAATATGCGCCCGCTCTCGATCTTATCATTAATTTCATCTCGCTGCCATTGTTCTGTGCAGCCAGCATGTAATGATCACTAATTTCAATTTCCAAATTGAAAGCGAACATATTACGAGCGATAGGGTATTGCAATGTAAGAGCTCGCGCGACTTCCTGCCATTTTAATTGTCATTTCAATAATAATCGTTTCAACTTACTTATACGATTATTTGCTATTTCTATATAATGTCGAGATTGTAACCTGTTGTAAGGTCGGCATGTCTTGTTGCAAAAAAAAAAAATATTGCAATCGATTAAAGGAGGTGCGGGTATGTACCCTTTTTAAGCATTTGTTTTATAACTTGTTGCACAATATGTAAATGAAATGTGTTGCACTTATTTGCATTTACATTTGTGGAAGTTTCGCTTTATTTTATTCAGAGTTTATAGTGGTTGAAGGAACATTTTGCTGTCGTCGGTATTCTACGTATTTTTTTAAGCAAGTTACTATCCGTGGCTGAAATGCACCCGCACCAATGAGTACTTGGTTGTAAACGGATGTAATATCGGATTTGTCAAATTTAATTGATTGCAACTGGCAATAAATCGTCGCAATGCACGATTTTTTATTTTTTATTTAAAAGTTCCTTAATATTTTGCGATAAATATAATTTTTTTTGTTTATTGAATGCCAAGGAAATGAAAGCGAAAGGTATGCCAATTGAGCGTGAAGAAAATGGAATTCTTCACATTTTTAAAAAGTTTTTTTTCCTCCTCATTTGAATAATTTTATCATATTTTTTAAATGATTTACAAGCTCTTGGTATTTACACAAGATATGTGCTGTTAATTTTAACATTTTGTAATGCCACTTTATTATGCAAATTTTTATAACATTGGAATTTTGCATTTTTGTTTTTTAACAGTTTCAATGTGTTAAATTAAGCTTTAAAATCCGACAAATTGTTGCCAATGCGTTGCAAAAAAGAAACATTGATTTATGTTTCTGAGAAAAGAATTATGTTTGTTGCCCCCATTTAATGTAATAAAGACTTTTAAGCCAATAATTTATATATTGAGGTTATTTAATGACGACTATAATGTAAAAGAAGCTTTTGCCTTTTCGTGACATCATTTATATATATAGCTATATTTTTATATCTCAACCGATTTAAATGTAAAAAAACAAATTCCTATAGAATGATTGGGATTCCATAACTCGAGAACGATTTGATGTATTCTTTTTGGCCATCCCACTCGATCTACGTCAAAAAAATCAGTAAAATTTTGACTTAAAAGTGTGAAAATGTGACAACGACACATCGTAATTATGGTGAATAATATGATTAAGTGTTGCATGCAGCAATCTCATCACCGTCAACAATAACAACACCACAAAAAAGGGTCCTTTTCAGTACCGCAAATATCATTAATTACAAAGAGTATAAAAGATAGCTAAATTTAAGTTAAATTTAAGTCAATGAAGTTAATATTTAAGTTTTTAAAAGCCTTTGATCCTGCTTTAATTTTGTTTAAATTGAAATTAATTTTTGGCATTGGTTCGCCCTCCCCAAGTGGGCACGAGGCAATGACCCCTCCCCATGGGGCTCACACCCAGTCGAGCTTCAGGTCACTTGAGTTGGGGAAGGGCCTAGTCAATAGGTTTGATTCTGTCTGTCAACAACTTTAAAAATATTTGTAAACCACAAAAAAAAGTCCTTTAAAAGTTGTAAAATGGTATGGGCGAAAGGGGATCCATTCGATCGACACCAAACCTTCGCATTAACCATCTCCGGGCTAAACTGTATTTACCCTCAAAATTTCATAAAAATCCGTTGGGCGGTTTAGGAGTCTATAACGGAAATACAATCAATCACCTTTTAAATAAATATATATAGATTGAAAAGTTACAAACTCATTTAAAGGCAATTTTATATTTTGGTAATTCCTCAATTTCGCTAGAAATGATTGTCAATATTTGTCAAGTATTGTCAGTACATAATAAAAATTAAATTAAAAATTATAATTAATCTTGAAAAAATCGTTACAACAATTTATACCTAATTAATTCTTAAAAGGATTACTTTAAAATAAACTAACCTTGAAATACTCAATACGAACTAATTCATGATAATCCCTGACTTAAAGAATCCAGCCATGAGAATGCTTTTCTAAGTAAATAAATAATTGATATTAAAAACCACAGGATGACAACTGGCTTAACCACAACCTAAACTAAATATTTTAATTAAACTAACCACAAATGCAGCTATATAAAGTTTCAAACTGCAACTAATTTGACATATGATTGCAGCAAAATAAATAAAACGATATATACTTATAAAACACAAGGCGATTTCAATGCACATTCAGTTTATTTAACGCAAAAAAAAATTATTATCAATATCATGTGTGGCATTTGTGTTAAACAACAAATTTGACCTTAATATTGCCTATGAAATCTGTGTACAACATGCACTAAGACAAATAATAAACAGCATGAAAAGTATGCATGCAATATATAAATAATATTGCTCGGTTTGTTGTATCGTACCACGGATTTATGGTATTGGCTGCGAAACCAAAAATAAGCAAAAAAAAAATGTTATGGAGCACACGCCAATTGCAAATATGTTGCACTTATTATGCTTGCAGTGCTTAACCCAGAAGGATGTAGAAGCGCTCACGCTTTCATGTGATACACACAATGCAATGAATAACGAACTATGCACGCAAATGTTTTGCGCCATTTGTAAAATGCATTAAAGTAGTGCAGTCGATGAGCGATAAACAGATGTAGTTAGTATGGTGAATAGAAAGCTTCATTTTTCAAGAATTTAAAATAAAAAATTGTTACAACATTCAACTATAGTTAATTATGGGAAAGAGGTCAGTGCAGTGCTGACTTAAATAATTACAATTACTTACTTAAATTTTATTGAAATAATTCAGAAAGATTGATTTTTTTCAAGGTCAACCATTTGTTTTTTGGTCAATTAAAAGTTTTAATTTCAATTCGTATTTATAAAAACAGCGACTTAAATAATATTGGGCAAAAGAATTAGTTTTTCAAATATCAAAAAGCTTGACAATTTAAGAATTAAATTAATAAATTTATTAATTAATTTTAATTAGCAAGAAAATTATTACCACCATTCAAGGACTCATTTGGAGTTCCCAATTTAAATAACAGCTAAAAACAGGATTAAGAAAAAAACAGCATTTCCTATAAACATTTTCATCAAGTCTCAGAAAAAAATATTTTCCTATTGGTAATAATTTTACCACTCGCAATTGCAATCATGATGGAAAAAAAACATACATTATAATGATTTAAGCAATCTCTTGTCAGGGGGGCGACTTTGTAATGGTCAGCATTTCAATCATTTCCACCCACCCAGGTGTAGAAAATGCGCAAACGTTTTGCAAAACGGCACATTTCCAGCTGTATCACCTCTCTCATTGACCTCACCGAATGGATCAACACCTCACCATCATCACTCAGCGCATGCTTAAAACACGCACACTGCGCGCACTTCCTTTCCAGCGCGTGCACAAATCTTAACAACGCGGTATGGAAGCGCGAGATGACTTTAAATTATGAGCATGCATTTCTCACACTAACGGCGATTCAATTGTCTGTTCAGTCAGGCCTTCAGAAATTATGTATAAAATACAAATAATGTATTCCTTTTATTGCAATACCTGGTTGAGGGAAAGTTAACAAAATCAATTTAAATAAGGTTCTTACCGAAAGGAAGTACGAGCATGTGGGGGTTTATGATGTTTGAAGCATAATATAATATTTCCGCATTCGCCCAATCGTTTGAAATATTACGCTGAATGAAATAATTGAGTGAAAATGGTGTGAGAGGAATACGTTCTTCAATTATGACTAAACAAATGGTCTGTCTGCACATTAAGTATGGTGCTGATGGACGCATTTACTGTATATGGTCTTAAATGCCATACTCGGCACGCATTTAAGACCATTAGACGATGCATTTTGAACCTATTAAACATTGCAGCCATAGCATAAACATTAGAGCATTGCAGCAGACTGCAGATGGCCCCTAGCCTGTTGCGTTGTAATTCACAATATTTTATGTACTCTGTCAGTAAACAACCATTCGATAAGCTTACATTTAACAATGTCCTTATGCTTGCCGGTGGAGATAGTTGTCGTGTATTTAGATAGAGGTTTTGTTATAAATATGCAGAACAACCACATTAATCCTCTCTTTCAATAGAATTGTCCGACATAATAAAGAAAGAGTGGTGCACATTTTTTAGCCATTGAAACAAACCGGGGGACAACAAAAAATCTCAGCAATGTAACACTTTTTAATGCAACGCAGAAGGCAACGCCGGAAGATGTGTGGCTTCTGCAAGTAGGCACGGTCGCATCGTGTGTAATAAGCTCCAATGTCACATAATTTTTTATTTCGAACCACTGCCGCAAGATAAGTGTATGCACAATATGCTTAGAGTTGTGTACCCCCCACCCTTCCTCCCCTCATATTACTGTACATATTTACCAAAACTTTTTGCACCACACTACTTTTTTGTACTCTTCCCCCCAGCAGCTTTCCCAGCAGTGCAACGTGCACTCCTTGTGCGCGCAGAGCTTCCCAATTAAAAGATACTTGAGCGAATAATGCGAACAAGGTTACACACATGTTCCTTTACTATGTGCGATTGGCTAGTTTATTCCCTCTTCAATTACTTTGTTTGCCGCTCAGTTTATGCATTTGATATTTGCATGTTTTTTGTCGCTATCATGTCCAAATGCAGCCAGTACACGTCGTTTGATCTTGATACTGCATAGTGCAATGCAATATTGTTGTGTTGGGGAATTTTCTCAAGCGTTGTAATTTTAAAATTGTAAATTATTGTTATGTCACATGCGGTGAGGCTGTAAGTCGGAACTGCAATGCATTTTATTAAGCGTGGAGGCAGTGTGAGAAATGAGGTGGCCTACATTGCAAGTGGGGTGGTCGCAAATATAATTATTGTCGTGTTTAATGGAAAGTTGTTATGGTTTTTAGTGTGAATTTACAGACATTACAGAATTAAATTGGGGTTTTACTTTTACTTAAAGTGAGATAGATTCATAGATAAAACTTATGAAAGAACAAATAAATAAACTGCTTATTTATTTTGAGATAAGACGAAGATTTCTAATTTTTGGCGGAAAGACTTATGGACTTTACTTAATTTAATAGAAAACACTCACATATTTACATAATTGAAGGCGTCACCGAGTTCCGAATTTTACATAACTTAAGGCGTTTATTTTTAAGTTAAAAACCTAAAATTAGCATAACTTAAAGCGTTTGTATATAGAGAACCAATTCATTACAAATACTTAACTTAAGGAGTTTATTTTTAAACCTCCATTAACCGAAAAATTACGTAATTTAAGGCGTTTGTTTATTAAGAAAATTTTTCGTAAGTTAAGCCATTATTTTTAAATGCCCAATTAATGATTATGTTTATAATTTAGCATTTCTAACTGACAAAATTCAAAACAACTTACATACTTTAAGGCGTTTAACTGACTAAAATCCTTAAAAGTATAAACTAATTTTTAGCTATCTTAAAGATAGAACAGTTTTAAAAAACTATTAATTTAAAAGTATAATCTTTACGTTTTGATTATTTATTTCCCACCCTAGAAATAATCTCAAAACATTTCAATTATTTATTTATCCATAAACGATGCACATGCTTTTTCCCATTAATCAAAATGAGCTGCAACAATGCAATGAAATTAACGTCATTATTAAAATGCATCTAATGAGCTCTTCAATGCACATTGATTGACATGCGACCGTATGTTACAGCGTAGACAGTCGCAGCAAGGGTTCAATGCAAAATCAAAGCCCGCAAATGCAAAGTGCATAAACACTGTAAATCATGTTGGCCTTAATTTCGACGACATTTACCTGAAGTTCAATGATGTTGTTGCACATACTATAAGCGCGCAAATAAAAGTGATAAATAAGATTTATTTGATTGACTAACTATGGACATTGCATTTAGGCAGTATACGAGCAGAACATGACGTCAATAAAATTGCATCAATTCATAAATCGTTCATTATGTTATCGGCTATTTGCGCTAAAAAGTGCATAGCACAATATGCAACGAACATGCATAGAATTAATACGTGTTACACATTAAAATATGCGCATATTGCTTTGAGTTAGCGCATACACAACGAGTGGATGAAATAGAGTGCATTTTAATTCATAAAGTCGACCGGTGAGGCTTTACTTATTATATTATGTGCAGGGGAGGGAAGTAAAATTCTTGCAGAAGGTGCTCAATGCTTTGGATTTTTTTTTTTGTGCAGATGGGAACGTGCATTAATTAATACGCTAACATAAAACTTTGTATGGAGATTACTTAACATCGTACAAGAATTTATGGCTACAATATGCTTTATCCGTACTAAAGATAATTTATTGATTAGCGAACAGTTATATTTATGCCTGAAGAACATGTAAGAGAAATTGTAAGGAATGAGCGGATACATTGTTGGATTGCACATTGAAATATGCTTTTTTTATTATGGAAATAATAAAAATATATTTAATGCCTTATTATGAAAAGCATTTAATTTGCAAAAGATGATAAAAAAAAATGTAATTTCCATTTTAAATATTAATTTAAATCATGAAATAAAATCATATTTGGTAATTTTAAGAACTGTGATAAAAGTCTAATGATGATTTGAAAATGGCGAGATCTTAATTAAAAAATTTTCTTGTTCGAAGCCAAAGTGAATATTTTTTACAAATGTGAGTATGCAGAAAATGTTCGAATCACCTTTTAAAACTGCCATAAAAAAATAAGAGTTTTAAATACAGATTAGTCTAAAACAGCAAAGGTCACTTTTTATTTTAGCTTAAAAATTCAACTATATTTTATCTTAAAATTCATTACTTTGATGCAGAATTGTAAAAGCACTGATTCTAAGTTGTTTTAGAAAACAAATCCATATTAAGTTGGAACAAAATCTCAATCTTCATGATTTAATTCAACATTCAAGTTCAAAAAAGTCTTTAAAATATTTTGAAAATTTTTAAACATTATAGTGAATCTTTAAAGAATAGGCTTTCATTTTGTGAAAAGTTTAATGATGCAGAAAATATTCTTGTTGGCGATTGTTACTATACCCTCAAAAACTCAGATCATTCCAATATTAGAAATGGCGACATCTTAAAGTTAACAAATTTACAGAAGTTGCAAAATTTAATTAAAAATAACAAAGATTTAAGTTGGAAAAAAGCTCAACCCTTAAGGTCGAATTGAACATCAAAATAATTAATTGATAAACTTTTAAAACAAGCGCATCTAAAAAAAAACTTTGAATATTCTAGTAAAATGTAGCGCCATCTTATTCGTAAGTTCTCAACGTTCTGTTCAAAAATTTTAACGGTAAATAAAAATAATAAATTAATGATACGAAGTGACAACAAATGGCGATGAAACGAAAAATGTTTTACAAGAATAAAGCCGAGTTACGAAAAAAAAGCGCAGAAACAAAAAAATTTTTATTCACATACTTAAAAATTATTACAAAATAATTCATCAGCCTCTTTATTATCATATCTCAATGATTTAACATCTATACCATAAATTTCGCACACACCACTTGACCGTTTGCTTACTAACTACATACTATTTGCAACTGCCGCTTCCTCAATCCTCATTATTGAAGCACCATTTCACTTTTAAGTTTTGACACTCTTAATTTTGCCCCACAACATTAACGACCTGCTTTCGTAACAAAAAGTAGTGCCAAAAAAAAACAATCATTGAATAATTGATCGAGAGTCAAGGGGTCAGACCCAACGCTTCAAATTATTTGCATGTCAAACCAAACCGCGCCAACCACTCTTTAAAATTTAACACTTAAGTTACATATTATGCGAAGTGGTCAATTTCGCAACAAATAAGGATGCACTTTTGTGCCTTTTATGCATGTCCTATAATAGTTACTGCAAAGTTACTCGCATTTTGGAAAATTGGATGGAAGATAAAAGTTAACAAAAATTGGTTTAAGAGCAGGTGCCTTATTTGGGATGTTGCCTTTTAACAATAATGTGGAGTAGTACACTTTCATGAATAAAGTACGTGTGTGTGCTTCAAAAACACAATGTACAAAAGATAAGATCCGCAAATGTGGTGTTTAAAAGCGCGTTGTGGTTGCACGATGAAAAGTGATGGCTGATTAATACGTTTCGCAAGATAATCTTTAAGTAATTGTACATTAGGTTAAAGTTCATCTGCTTTGTGATAAAATAAATTGTATTAAAGATAAGTGCTTCAAAATTTAATGCACGCAGTTAAACAACAACGCTTAATATAAAAACTTGGCAATGATCCTGAAAATGTTGTATAAAAAACATTGATAAGGCCGCCAAATGCAGAAAATATAAAAGCTTTCTCTCTATTTACTTACTTTAAAACTGTAAATTTACACTCAACAACTTGATTGCAAATACTTTAAATTATAAATCAATTCTATTACTTGAGGCGTAAACAAAATCAACATAATAACCACACACATGGACACGCAGCATCAATCAAATTGAATAAAGTAAACATACTCCCCTAACAAGGACAAATCACCGCAACACAATCAAACAACCACCACCCACATCCGATCGAAATGCATTGGCAAAATGAATTTCCGTCCGCTGAAAGCCGAGTGAAATGTGCAATTTATTGGCAACACTCTCTCAATCGCTCATCATTGCACAAACTGCACAATTGATCGAGTGCCTAACCTTTATGCGGTGACCTTCTCGGCCGCATGCAGACAACATGTTGAACATCACCGGTTCGCGGAGGCAAATAAATGCGCGTGCATTTCAACAGCGCAACTGAAATAATGAGTTGGCCATCATTTTGCTAAATATTCCGTATCGATCAACATAATAATTGTGAGTGCGTGCGTTGAAAACTCTTGCAGCATGCAACCGCGACCTTTCTCATCACAATGACGAGTGCATATTTTTGATTGAATCTTTGCCATATACATTCCCATCGACGATTTTCAACTCTTTTATCAAACTGCATTTAAAATACCACCATGTCAGAAGACTAATGGTCCGGTTAATGACTTTCATTTGGGACCCGCATTAGACCGCACAAACCACACACTTCGGTACACCCAAATGAGGGAGGGGGGAGGGAGGGAGAACAAAACAAAAAGGCATTAGAAATAAGTGCCAAAGTCTGCAAGCCATAATGCAAGTTATAAAGTTAAATACTTTTGCGGTAAATAAAGTTAGGAAAAATTAAAGCTTTGTGTAAATGCGCGCACGCTCTTCACGTGGTACCTAAAATATTATAGTACTATATCCATCGCCACACGCCTAATGACGTTTAAATGAAGTGAAAGTTTTGCTGGAAATTAACTGTGGCGAATTTAATTTGTGGCATTACGTCTGCATTGGTCAGAGTTCAGACAAACTACCGATTCAGAGTGGTGAGGCAAATAAAATGCGCATACATACGTAGTTAAAAGATCGCTTGCCCCTAATTACTACCGCTCGTAAAAAACCCTTTCAGCCTTAAATGAAAATGGCATTGGAAAGTCCATAGATATCAAAGAGACCATATAAAATATTTTGTTTCTTTGCCAACACAAATACTCATTGACCGCCGCCCGCGTCTAATTCTTACCGGAAAATTTATACACACGGACGGATTTTCTCAATCGCCCAATGTGCATTCACATAAAAGAGTGTCATAAACACTCGTATTGTTGCATATATAGGAACTGAACTGGCTGGACTGTTTTGATGTTGATGAGAAAATAGGCGTCGTTAATGTTCCAAACCGATGAATGGCACTCCTATATAACTATTAATATGGGTATATTGAACTTGTTGAACACCGCTGGCTGTTTAACCGGCATACGGTTTGTGCCTATAACCTACGTCTTAAAAGCGTGCGCCAATTAAAGATTAACACCTCACGGCCCTAATTTACGAGTTCGTGCGCTGGATTTGTTTCCCAACTTATCAGGTGATTTTATGTGCAGACTCTTTAAATGTTCTTGCGCTGTTCCTGCACATAAAGTTCTCTCGCAAGCAAATTGAAATGGAAAGCAAAATTACTTACTTTTCACATATTGCACAAAATCAATGCACATTGCACATGCAAGTCGCGTTGTTATCGCGCCGCGGTGGAACAGATTGGTCTTTTATTGCCGAATGCTAGCATGTGTGGTAATCCCTGAGGAATAAAATGTTATTATCAACCCACGGGATGGATTTGTTTGTAGTTACATGTGTTGTATTTGACGCGGTTTTGTGGGACTGCATGCTGCAGCAATTGAAATGGTCGCAAGACGTTTCACTATATGTGCAGCGCACGCAGACGACGAAAAGTATTTGTGAACATTTGTAAATAATTTTATTGGAGTAAACGAGAGTTTGCCCACATGGTGTCGTATTTTTATTGGGTCGTTATATGGTAACTTGCTGCACCGTTATAAGACTTCATTTTATTTTAATCATAATGTGTAAGTGTAAGGCAAATAATTTATTAGGAAATTATGCAATGGGCTATTTTTTATGACACGTGTTGGATGTGGATGTTATGGTGCAGGAACTAATAATAATTTTAATTTAAAATGTGTGTAAATTTTGTCTTTTTTGAAATTAAACATAAGAACGTAGGGAATATGATAGAAAAATTGTACAGCTTCTTCATAAGATGGGCAATTAGCAATTGAACTTTAAGGTGGAACCAACGACTGGTGAATTTGTAACCATTTCTTGAGCCAATTTATTTTAAAACAGCAAGAAAATGTAAAATAAATGTTTCTTTATTTGGACAAAAACTAAAATTCATCAACGTTTGGATTTAATCAATTTTTTTGGATCAATACTTTTGCAAATTTACTAGAGAATGTATTCAGGATTAACTCCCAGAAACTGTCCTAATTGAGTGATGCAATTTAGTCTTTCAGAATCATTTCCTTTGTAGCCATAAGTCAATAAAATATGTAAACTTATAAACCTGTCATGTTATGAGGGCCTCTTCGTGGAACAAACTTCTTACTTCAGTTACTACAACAATTTAAAATGTGCAACCAAGTCGAAAGGTTAAGTGCGTCTAGCAATTCCCGTCATATATAGCCAATATTTTACATTAAAATGCATAAACATGCAAAAACTACTTAGAACATGGAAGTCTATTAAACAATTTTAACAAGAACAACATTTTTAGAATTACATGAATGATGCAAGACGTGGCAACACCCAACTGCAAGCGATGGAGAGTGCACCAGCAACAATGATTTGCAAGAACATTATCAAGACAGTCATCGACAACTACTAGTATATCGTGCACCCCCAACTTGATCGATGGACGAGTGTTTGTTTGGCCGTTGTTTTCCACGCAACGCGATTACGCTCAATTTGTGTGCTTAACTTCTTCAAAACATTGCATACATTTAATGAAAGTATCTTGTTTTACCCGCATGGGGAGAAGAAAGAAGAGGCATTGTTTTGTTGTGATCTTAAACTTCAGATTGCAGCGTAATTCTTTTTCATTCACTTCAATTGGTTTCTTCACTCCAACTACATTTGCACTTATACTATACAAATACATGGCTTGTATAGTTATTGTGGGGTGTTGCGTACCTACAAAGTACAATGCATGGAATGCAAATATGCGCCTCTTGCTGGATGGCGAAATATTGCAACTTCCTTGTTTAGTCTTTTTGTGTGTAAACGTCTTCTTCGTTCGCACATCGCGTCTTATTTGTGGCGATTTACAGCATGTTGCATCTCCACAGCATCAACTAAAACGCATTTTGATCAAATGGCTTTTCCTTGTTCTCATCATTTACGATTGTTGTGTTTGTACGTTTAGCTACTTTCATGTTGCCCATTTGCGAGGCGCACTTCTTATTTGCACTTCAGCCTTATGGGACTTATAGAGGTACACTAGGATGCTGCGGTTAGGTTGCAGTTGCTCTATTTATGATATGGCTGAGCCCTCTTTTTCAGACATTTCTCAGTCGTCTAGTTACAAAACAACTTTTTTGCGTAATTAAATGTTATGGTCTTGCATAAATTTCCATGTGAAATGGACAACAACAAGAACAGCGTAAAAAATAGAAATTTAAAAGAATTGTGTTCGGGAAAAAGTTACACACAACATGAATGTTCTAAGACCTGATAACAGATCGACATGGCAGAGTGAGCTTTGCCTTTGCCTTGTTTTATTTTGTTTATGCATTTACTTAATAAATAGAAAATCGTAAGAACAAGATAGGTTCCCTCCGTTTGATTCACAATTATGACCCTAATTACCAGCATGTAACGTTTAAAAATTTGATATAACAACTTTAAAGAATGTTCATCCAAATATCATTAAAGCTCCCCATTAAGTTGCTATTATGCAATCACATCTTTTAAGAACACACAAAGGATGCAAATGCATCTGTGTGTAATCATTTACGAGCAAAATTCAAAACTGCGCCAATTTTACAACCGTATAAGGAATAAATGGTTCTGCTCATAAGGGTGCCATGCCGTAGGGATGATGCGTGTGCCATTTTTAGATATGACCGTGTGGCCTAATGGACAAGGCGTCGGACTTCGAATCCGAAGATTGCAGGTTCGAGTCCTGTCACGGTCGCGAATTACATCTTTTTTTTGTAATTGTAAATTTAAAAGGGTTTGTTGATTTTATTTAGCTAATTTTTGCTTCAATAAACGAATCCAAACGTGGAAATCATTTTTTTTTTAGATTTTAGGCCATGTTTAATTAAAAAATGAGAATGGGATTAAATTCTTTTTCAAATAATAATAATAATTAGGAGTGGTAGAGAACATTTTCATTGTATTAATCTCAAAGTATAATTAATAATAAATTTAAAAAAGAGAAAAGAAAAAAATTTATAACAATTACTATTAAAATAAAGACTTTTCTATTTAAAAAAAATGACGATTCAAAATATGATGTAACTTAATAATTTGAACAATTAAAGCATTTTTTAATTAAACAAATACTTAAGGATGCCTCTTTATTGAGTATTGAAAGCTTGTGAAATAAATAAAAAACCTTGCTATACTTCAAACTACAAAATAATAATAAATATAATATAGCAAGGTTTTTTTTTATTTCACAAGCTTTCAATACTCAATAAAGAGTATATTATTATTAAGTATTTCTTTATTAAATATATGAGTAAGGACTTTTTTTAATTCACAAGCTTTCAATACTGATTAAAGAGGCATCCTTAAGTACATATTTGCTTAAATAAATAGTGATTTAACAATCAAATGACAATGAATAATAATTTGCATATCCCCCCGGATAAAACGAAATTAAAATATGGTTCAACGGGATCAGACGTTTACACCTGCACTTTAAACGTAACAAGATCAAATAAAGAGCGGCAGCCTTCAAGCATTTTGCTAGAAAGTCTCTTCCTCACTTCCCGTTAATTGAACAAATTTTGCAACGTTCAAATTGAAAACCCCAGAAAATAAATGAGTAAATTTTTTCGTGAAGTATAAAAGCATGGTCAAAGTAAAACAAACATTCAGGCGTATAATACGAATTCTTGTTTTCATATTTTTATGATCTTAAAAATGTACATCTCATGTATTTTAATTTAACAAAATCAATTACAAATTTAAATAATAAAATCAAAAAAAGTATTCACCTAATTCAGCAACTTTTGAATAATCTCCGTTACTGTAGCCATATTAGCTTTTTGCTCTGTGACCTTTGCCACTTCTCCCACAAAGGCAAACAACACCTTCTTCTTGCCCTTTTTGTAGCTCTCCACTGCCTTGGGATTCCCGTCGATAACCTTTTGGCAAATTACAGTAAGTTCATCAACTTGTGATATTTGGCGCCAATTTTTTTCTGTGGCAATTACTGTGGGTGATTTCTTTGGATGAGCTATCATTTCTTGAAGGATGAGTCGAGCAAGATGAAGATTGATTAATCCATTTTGCAGCATTGTCATTAATTCAACTAATTGACTTGAAGTGAATTTACTAAAATAAATAAAATCCTTTTAGTTAGTATTTTAATAATGTAAAAAAAATAAGTTACCAGTCTTCAATGAGGATGTGATTTTTATGACACAACATAAGCAAGTCATTGATAAGAATATTGGCCACAGTCTTTGGTATAATTCGTGGTTCATTTTTAATGATTTCAGTGAAGAATTGAAGTAATTTGCTTTCGTTCTATGGATTAAAATTAATTAATTTAAGTTGAATACTAAATTTAATTAAAAGACTTACAACTAAAATGATAGAAGTTTCCAATGGCAATCCAAATTCATCCACTAAACGCTGCCTTGTCCTCTCAGGCATTTCCGGCAAATTATCTTTAATGTTTATAACGTCAATAAGTTCCCCCCTACTCTTTCGATTACCACTCAAATCCAAATGCAATGGCGGCAAATTAGGTTCCGGCATAAATCTGTAATCCTGCTGCACCTCCTTATCACGCATCGCAATTGTCGTCCTACTCTCAGCATCCCATGAACGTGTCTCATTGTGCACAGTACCACCGTCTTCAACCAATTGAATTTGTCGCTCAATTTCGTAACTTATCGCTTGTGCCACTCCACGAATTGACCCAATGTTCTTCACCTCAGTGCGAGTGCCCAATGGCTCACCTTCTTGGTGTATCGAAATGTTGGCGTCCACACGAAGAGCACCCTCCTCCATCTTGCATGTGCAAGTGCCGAGACGAGTTAATATTAAAATCAACTCCTTCACCATTGAGGCGGCTTCCTCACCATCTGATAAGTCAGGTTCAAATACCAATTCCATCAGGGGAGTGCCAGCACGATTTAAGTCAACAAGACTTCTGTAATTTGAAGAATTGGGATCAATGAAATGAATTCAACAACTAATTTCACTTCAACTGAATTTACCTGCCTTCATATTCATCATGCAATGATTTTCCACTATCCTGCTCCAATTGTAACTGATGAAGACGTGCTGATTTTTGGAAAGGCTTTTTTGTGACGCCAGGAACAAATACAGGAAATGTGATAAGACCATTTCGTGCCAGTGGTGAACGTTGTTGGGTTATTTGATAACCAGCTGGTAAATCAGCGTAGAAATAATGTTTGCGGTCAAACATTGAAATAGGATTGATGCGGCAGGATAAAGCGAGGGCAGTTTTTACACCAGCTTCAACGCATTTTTTATTGAGGACCTAACAAAATTTAAATTGGTTTATGCATACTTAATTTAAAACCAATTAAATAAACTAACCGGCAAAGTTCCAGGGATTGATGCATCAAAAAGTGCCACGCATGTGTTCACAGGCCTACCAAATTGACTTCTTGAACCTGCAAAAAGCTTGGATTCTGTGGCTATTTGGGCGTGGATTTCCAGTCCAATGACACTTTTATATTTTGTTCTATAAGAAAAGGGTTCTTGTTAAAATATTTTAAAATATATTTAAAAGTTAAATAAATACTTTGTGTCGGGTTTAAGGGATGGTTTCGTAGAATATTTATAAACAGAATTTAATGTGCTACGATGAGGCGTTTTAAAGTTTAATAAAAACATGTTTTAAACCTTTTTGTTGCATTTATTTATTAGGAAGACTGTATTTTTTATTTATTTATATAAAGCAATGTTTTTTTTAAAGAAATTTCAATGTTATGCGCCGTAATTCTGGCACAATAAAAATAAAGAACAATTCACAGCTGACAATTTAGACATTTCTCTAGTAATATATAAAATATAAACATGTTCAGCAATGACTCGAACCCAGTGAAACATTTCAATTTTAATACTTAAAATTAATTCGTCATTTTTAATGTCCACAAAGTTAATTACTTTTTTGAAATAAATAGGATTGGGATAAACTAAAAAGACTATTAGCATTTTTGATTTCATGAAAATAACTGGGTTCCGCCCATAATTATTAATTTAAAAGAAGATTAAGATCAGACACAAGGATATTGGAAAAATGTTCAGTACCCATGGCAAAGTGAATAAACAATAATTGCAAAACAACAAAATGAATTAATTTTCAATTGAAAAAAATCACAAGACTTAACGGATCGTGATTACAAGACTCTATTTTTATTTAATTTTTTTTGAATAACACGGACAAGATAATAATATAAAATGAACGTAGCTTCATTTAAGAACTACTGGCGTGAATTTGCGATACCAATAAACGCACTAGCGAAAGAAATTTGCGTACGATGTGAATTAGCTGGATTAGAGTGTGACGAACATTTTGCAGCTGTACTGGTTATCCTTGTAAGTCTCAATCCCCGCAACAATTTCTCCTTTAAAACTCGATCCGGCTTTGCAGAAACAGTCGAATACGCTGTAGACCTAATAGCTGGACCACAAACGCCTTTTGTGGGCACAATAAAGATTCAGTCCATTTTTTTGGAGCGGGGCCAAATCGATCGATTGGAAATTGAAGATAAATGGAGAGCGCAAACAAATGCAAAAATGCAACCGCTCACAAATGTTTTGATAAAGAAAATATACAAGGATATTTGCACCCTGGATATTCCAAAATGTTTGCGAAAATTGGCAGTTGATGTGCTGGTGCATTGCTCACTGGGTGATCCCCATAACAAAGATAACATTACGGAGGCTGTAAGCGCATTGCAGAGCATCATGAATACACATGATATTCAAGTATTTATGAAAACTGGACCGGTTGATCGAAGAATTGCGTTGGAAGAGGTTCGCAATATTGTGGCAGGGATTCTTTTATTTAACAGGGACTTGGAAAATGGAGGAAAAAACATTGATGACGGTAATTGTCTCTTTTTTTTTAATATTTAAAAATTTGTGCATAACTTAAGAGGCTTGTTCAATTTTCTGTATATTTCTGCTTTAGTGAACAACATTATACAGGATGGAGTTTTTACAATTGAAATAAAAGTTGGGAAAATAATGACAGAATGTGACGATCGTATCCGAGAATTGGATGACTTCATAATTGGTGCCATTAAATTGAATGCCAATGGAGATCCAGAAATTCTTTATCCAGACATGTTTATAAAGCATCGTCAATTTACTTTATTTACAAGACAACTGCAAGTTTTCGCTACATCTTTAATGATTACGATGACTGGAGAAAAGGCACGCATTGAGCTAAGCAAAAAGTTATTTGAAAATCAGCTTGCTACCGTACACAACATCATCAAATTTAAAACCGCCATCCAATCTGATAAAATTTTTGTGAGTCCCGAAACCTTATCATTATTTATTTATGATTTAAAAACTTCCTGCTTTAAATTTTTAGCCTCAATTCATTAAACTTGCCAAAATATGGCAGGAGCAACACGTTCAAGTGGTGGTCCTATCGGAAATTAAATCCACCCTCGATGATATGATTAACGTTAAACAATTAATTGACTATGAAAGTGTAATCATCCGACTACCCGAGAAGAAAACAAACTTTCGTCAGCTTCTTCAAAAAGATGAGCACCTTGTGGTGGACAACCAATTGTGTGAGGTGTTGGATTTCGAAAAAAAAACTTGCCAATTTAAACGATACACACAATATTGCATTTGGGCCATGCTCAAATTGAATGGCGTCCTTTTGCCAGCAAATCGTGACATTGGTGTTGTCAAATTTCGAGACTCAGTGTTTGGTTTGTCGCACTCCCGGTTTGTCGATGTGATTGTTGCTCATCCAGAGAGGGTTAAATTTGAGCTGGTCGATTTTGTGCGGAGCAATCCGGAGTACATACTGTTCATGGATATGTTTAGTGACTTACTTTCAGCAAAGGAGGACGTTGTGACGAGGTACACAAATGTTGCTGGAAAGCGGGACTTTCAAGTGCAGACGGATTTGCACTTAACATCTTCTAAATTGGATAGGAATTATACTTGGAATGTTTGGGACTTGAGGAGGAAAGCGATGCAATTGGTAAAATCTAACATTATGAGTTTTTTGGATGAGAAAAATAACGTTTAATTGATTATTGCTTATTTTAGGCAAACATTCGAAGATGTGTGACGACATCGGCACAAACTAACACCACCTTTGAGGTGATTACCACAAATTTGCAAACAGTGGAGCAGGCGAGTAAGGAAATGCAGACGATGGGCGTTAAGGCAGGACAGCACAAAATTCTGCCTGATCTTCCCGTCAATAGTACCATTTGGTTTGACGAACAAAAGAAATATTTGTACCCACATTCGGAAAAACAAAATTATGTATTTAAAAAAATTAGTCGTTCACAAAGGAAATAAACATCGTATATTAATCTTATGAAGTAGAAAGATAGAACAAAAATTATATTTTTTTTTAATCTTGAGCCTAACAAATTGTCTTAGACATTTTTTTTAGAAGAACATTAACCAAAGATACTCCCAGCTGAAATGTAATTATTACAATAAAGTAATTTTTAAAACGGATCCCCATTTTAAATTTTTGTAATTTAATAGCCTAAAAACTAATTAGGAATGTCTCTAAAATAATTGCAACCGTTTTATAAATAAAGTCAGATCACTGATTTTCTTTTAAAGGTAACAAGATCAAAAAAAGTGCCTTTTGCTAGAATATCTGTAAGTCATTCCTCGTTAATTTAACAAACTTCTCACCAAACCTATTTGATGAATACAATATTTAAAAGGCAAGAAACAGGTCAGACACCCTGTAAAAATATTGGAAAATTGTTGAGTATCCATTGCAAAGTGAATAAACAATAACTGGAAAACGACAAAATGAATTTTTTCAATTGATAAAATTAAAAGACTTAAAGGATCGTGATAACAAGACTCCATTTTTTTTTTTTTCAACTGTCCACTTATAAGATAAAATGAACGTTGCTTCATTCAAGAACTACTGGCGTGAATTCGTGATACCAATAAACTCATTTGTGAACGAAATTGCCGAAGAATGTAAATTAGCGGGATTACCATGTGACCAACATTATGTTGTCGTGCTGGTTATCCTTCTGAGTCTCAATCCCCGCAACAATTTCTGCTTTAAAAGTCGATCCGGCTTTGGAGAAATGGTCGAATACGTTTTAGACATAATGGCTGGTCCACAAACGCCAGTGGTTGGCACAATACAAATGCAGTCCATTTTTTTGGAGCGTGGCCAAATCGATCGACTGGAAATTGAAAAGAAATGGCGAAAAGAAATAAACGCCAAAATGCAACCGCTTACAGATGCTATCATAAGGAAAATTTACAAAGATATTTGCACCCTGAATATTCCAAAATGTTTACGAAGAATGGCAATTGACGTGCTAGTGCATTGCTCACTGGGTGATTCCTATAACAAAGATAACATCACGGAGGCTGTAAACGCATTGCAGAGCATCATGAATACACGTGACATTGAAAGATTTATGCAAACTGGACCAGTTGATCGACTAATTGCATTAGACGAGGTGCGCAATATAGTGGCAGGGATTCTTTTATTTAATAGGGACTTGGAAAATGGAGGAAAATACATTGATAACAGTAATTGTGTTTTTTTTTAATATTCAAAAATTTGTGCATAACTTTAGGGACATGTTCAATTTTTCTGTAAATTTTTGCTCTAGTGGACAAAATTATACACGATGGAGTTTTTGCAAACGAAATTATAGTGGAGAAAATTATAACTGAATGTGACGATCGTATCCGAGAATTGGATGACTTCATAATTGGTGCCATTAAATTGAATGCGAATGGAGATCCAGAAATTCTTTATCCAGATATGTTTTTAAAGCATCGCCAATTAACTTTATTTACAAGACAATTGCAAGTTTTCACAACATCCTTAACGATTACGTTGGCTGGAGAAAAGGCACGCATTGAGCTAAGTAAGAAGTTATTTAAAAATCAGCTTGCTACCGTACACAACATCATCAAACTTAAAACTGCTATACGATCTGATAAAATTTTTGTGAGTCCCGAAACCTTATCATTATTTGTTTATGATTTAAAAACATCCTGCTTTAAATTTTTAGCCTCAATTCATTAAACTTGCCAAAATTTGGCAGGAGCAACACGTTCAAGTGTTGGTCCTATCCGAAATCCATTCCATCCTTGAGGATATGATTAACATTAAACAGTCTATTGACTATGAAAGTGTAATCATTCGACTATCCGAGAAAAAAACAAACTTTCGTCAGCTTCTCCAAAAAGATGAGCATCTTGTGGTGGACAACCAATTGTGTGAGGTATTGGATTTTGAAAATAAAACTTGCCAATTTAAACGATACACACAATATTGCATTTGGGCCATGCTCAAATTGAATGGCGTCCTTTTGCCAGCAAATCGTGACATTGGTGTTGTCAAATTTCGAGACTCAGTGTTTGGTTTGTCGCACTCCCGGTTTATCGATGTGATTGTCGCTCATCCGGAGAGGGTTAAATTTGAGCTGATTAATTGGGTGCGGCGCAACCCAGAGTACATACTCTTCATGGATATGTTCAGTGACTTACTCTTAGCAAAGGACGACACTGTGGGAGATTACAATAATGTTTGTGTAAAGCAGGATTTGCAAGTGCAGACGGATTTGCACTTGACAACTTCTAAATTGGATAAGGATTATACTTGGAATGTTTGGGACTTGAGGAGGAAAGCGATAAAATTGGTAAAATTTAAGATTAAGAGTTTTTTGAATAAGAAAAATAACGTTTAATTGAATATTGCTTTTTTTAGGCAAACATCCGAGGATGTGTGACGAAATCAGCTCAAACTAATACCACATTTATGATTACAACAGATTTGCAAACTGTGGAGCAGGCGACTAAGGAAATGCAGACAATGGGCGATAAGGCAGGACAGCACAAAATTTTGCCTGATCTTCCCGTCAATAGTACTATTTGGTTTGACGAACAGAAAAAATACTTTTACCCACATCCTGATAAACAAAATTATGTAGCTTCAAAAACTAACGGTTCGCAAACAAAATAAAAATTTTAAAGTAAAAACAGTTATATAGCCTAATCTGTAAATTCTATTCACCTAAAACCTATTACTTTTCAATGCACAGCCGCAATAAATTAAATATTTCAAAATTATATATTTCAATCCCAACTAATTTGATGCTATCAAAAAGTCATCGGAAATGTAACGGACTTCACCCCCTCAAATTTAATCGACAAACATGTTACTGTTTACAAAAATAAACGATTAACGAACACATATGGCAGCATGCGTCTGACAATTCTGACACTCGCACACATATTTATCGATTAGATTTGCGAAGGTATTAAAAATTTAAATGTAGCGAGTATTCAATTGCCGACTGCCACTATTACACAATTTGCTGTTTTGCGCGAATTACAAGAACATTTTTGTCAGGATTTTTATCATTTTAAATAAATCATTAATTGATCTCTGTGATAATTGTTAAGCAATAGTCTTAATTTAACGTTTAATTAACACAAAACGCAATCCACGTTTTCTACACACACCGTCGCAAATGATAAAGAATTCGTCAATGTCTTCCGGGAAGTTTGACAAGTAGGTTTCCCCAAAAGTATTCCAAATTATATTCCAAATTGAGGTTATATATTCTTTAACATGTAAGAAAAAGTTTAGGCTTTCATGCCAATTATAGGTACACAATTGTGTTTAGCTGAACGTAACCCAATGCCCCAACAATTTGCAAATAATCTTCTTTTACTCACTGCAGTGATAGCGATGACAGTGACACAGAGCAAGGCGCCGTCAATATTGACAATTTGCCACCACTGGAAATTGGGGCGAACGAACACCGTTTGCAGTACAGCTATTGTTTGTGGTACACGAAAAAAGGCGCCGCCAAAGCGGAGGACTACAGCAAAGCGTTGCATTTGGTGGGGAGATGTGCCACAGTGGAGCAATGGTGGCAGCTGTACACGCATCTAGTGCGACCCAGTGGCTTAAAGCCATGGCGTGAGCTGAGTTTATTTAAGCATGGTGTGAAACCCATGTGGGAGGATCCGAGCAATGCTAAGGGTGGCAGTTGGATGGTGCGCCTCAAGAAGTCAGACATTGATCGAGCGTGGGAGAATCTTTGTATTGCCATGCTAGGGGAACAGTTTTTGGTTGGACCGGAAATTTGTGGTGTATGTTTTTATTAAGTCCACAAAAAGGACCTTTTTATTCATTCAGATTTTTTCATTTTGTCTAATGTTTTTTTAAAAATAGGTTCGTGTTGTAACCACCGCCCAAGAGGATATTATATCTATATGGAATCGAACAGCAACAGACCAAACAAGTACCGTCCGAATTCGGGATACCCTACGACGTGTACTAAATCTGTGGGTGAAATATCCCATAGAATATAAAGTACACTGTGATAGTCTTAAGTATGTTAAAACAACGGCGGCAGCTTCGGCAGTTGCCGCCACACCAACCATCACCACGTTAAACGATGTCGACGGAAAAGCTGCTGCTAATAAGTTAATGCCAGGAATGGGCATACCCAGCAAAGCGGCGATTGCATCTGCGGCAGCTGCTGCCGCTGCTGCAGCCGCCACAACTAGTACGGCTGGCGGTGGGAGTGGTGGTGGAGGTAGTGGCGGCAACAACAACAATATAATATCCTCAACTACAACAACTGCAGTGCCAGTGGCAGCCGGTGGCGCTACTTCTGGCAGCTAGTTTGTATTCTCCTGAGACAAATAATTAAAACAAAAACAAACAAATACATTAATTACAACTGCACCGCGAATTTTTATAAAAAAAAAACTATCCTTTTTGTTAAACATTTTCAAATTATGTAAATAATGATTAATATTTATGTGGGAGAATAAACCGCGGAAGGATAATGCATCCCCAAGATTGTGACAAGTGAAGAAAATGGACTCTGCGTTGGATATACTTTAATTTAATTTTAAATAACTAAAATTAGGGACTTCATTAAGGACTTACGTGTTTTTGTAAAGAACACACAAGGACTGGTTTTAAGAACAAATATCCCTTTATCATTTATTCGTTAAGAATTAAAATATTCAGCTTCATTAAACTAATTGTTGCTGCTTGTTTGAAGTTTGTCATGGATCTGCAGCCACGGCTTCGTCAACTTTGTTAGAATTATCAATTAATGCATGCTCCTTTTTAATCATATCCTTAAGTTCATCCTACAACATAATCAAAAGAAATTAGTGTGAAAACAAAACTTTTTACAAGCTGACTCACCCCAATCCCTAATTCATCAGCAATCAACTGTACAGCCTCATCGCAATCACCCAACCATGCAATATCACGATAATTATTGGGACCATCAAAATTTAGACCACCACCTGATAGAAACTGAAAAACATTACGTGTTCCCACTTTTTCCTTGTTGATCAACAACCGGACACTATTTTTGTTTGCCTGATCTGGAAGTGAGGCAAATGGTTGCACTTCCAATGATGTTCCCATTATGATGACCAGATCACATTGCTTCAAGTCTTTTTCGGAATGGCGGTAGAATTTATCCGGAAGATTCTCACCAAAGAAAACTATGTCTGGTTTTATGATTCCCATGCATTCGCATGTTGGTACATTTCCACTGAAGATTTTTTCTAGAAATTGAAAACAAGGATTTATAGAAGCGATCAAAATCACTTGACATAATCCACTGAAATACCTTTCATCCATTTCATGTCATACTTTTTGCGGCACTGTATACACGTATTCGTGTAAAATGTGCCATGAGCCTCAACAATCTTCTCATCCCTTAATCCAGTAATCCTTTCCAGTGTGTCAATATTTTGCGTGTAATGCCGCAGCAACCAACCCTTATCATCCAACAGCTTAATAAAGTAGTGACATGGTGTGGGTTTAAATGTACCTGGGTACAATTCCCTGGCCAGTGCAAAAAATGGCTGCGGGTTGTCTTGAAAATAGTCCAGCTCAAAGATAGCTTGTGGATGTGGCAGATTGTATTTCTGCAAATTGTGATAGAGGCCAGTGTCGGGTGATCGAAAATCAGGAATGCCCGCTGAAGTGGAAATGCCAGCTCCCACTAATGTTACAATTTTTTTGAATCCTTTTGTTTTCCACTGTTTCATCAGACCATCAAAATCAACTGTTTCTAACAGTTTTGGATGGTCCTCCTTATCGTCTTGATTTGCATAAAAATTCAATTTCTGTGCAAAGAACTTTCGTACTGCCTCCATGGAGATTCCGTCAGCACTTTCTTCTTCGCCTTCATCACTAGTGGAGGATGACGGTTTGTTTTTGGATTTCTCCTTTTGAGTTTTAGAGGTCTCAGCTTTGTCTATGTAAATAAAATGGCAATTGTAGGTTGCATAATATTGATTTTAATGCAAAATTGAACACTCACCTTTTTCCATGTCGATTATTGGGACTGCAGAATCAATTATGTTGATGACATAAAAACTTGAAATACGTTGATAGTTTTTGAGGACAAAACTGATTTCTTTCAAGACAAATTTTAACAATTTCACGACACTTAATTGGTGCATTAATTGTTAAATTGGATGCAGTTCGCGACCTAAACTTCTGTGTTTAATTAATTATTATGCGAATATTAATATGTGTTTTTAAATTAACACAAACACTGCAATATATTTTTTACGTATTATTTTTATTGAGCTTTATTATATATATCTGATCACACATGTTAATTTATTTTATATATGTTTATAATTTCGAATAATGGAAAAAAGTGTTGTTTTTTTCAGCTGGATAATTTATCAATAATAAAAGTAAACTAAAAAGTAAAGATATCAAAATATTTTATTAGACAATTCAGAATTCGAACTTAGAATTAAGTAACTGATTTTTGTAAAAGAAATTTAAATATCGGAAGCTTTGTAATTAATAATAATCATAACGTGGATTTATAATCGTGAAAACAAGATAATGCTTTTAAAAGTCGATGAATAATTAAATTTTCAATTTATTGTTAGTATTGTCTAAGTCACCAATAATTTTTAATCCAAGTTTAATCGCAATTTTTTAAATTTGGCACCACAGATAAACGTTGCATTCGAAATTACGAATTTATATATGTCGCGATATCGAAAACACATATAACCGGGTTAAAAATAAATGCGCACATGCGAAAGGCAAAACGCATGCAAGGTATTCCCTCGCTGCACGTATTTTCATTTTCATACGTTTATGGAGTTTTACTGTTTAGTCCATGCTGATGGTACAGCTATCGCGAAATTAACACGTTTCATCCGACAAATTATAGTCAGTGGTCCAATTTCATTAATGTGTGATATTTAAATCTGAACAAAATAGTTTCTAATTGATGAGAATAAGCAAATGGCAAGATAATGGCTACAAGAGCAGCCCGACGTCCGCGTGTCAAAGCAGTCGCCAATTTAACGACAAGACGAACAACACGAAGTGATGGTAAGAAAAAAAAACTAAAGTCGTGCACTCCAAATTGATAATAGCTAGCAAAAGATTATGCATAATAAAACGGTGAATATTATTTACAGCCACGGAGCAGAAAAGTGACGCTAAGCGCATAAAACTAGACAAGGAGAAAACAGAAACTGCTGACAAGGCAAATGAGGGCCCTGCAAAAAAGTTATTGCCTGATGATGCAACGGATGATGATAGCAAAGACACATTGTCGATGGTTGGGGAAAAAAAGGAAAATGTTGGCACAATTCCAGTAAATGATATTCCCCCTGCTCCAGTTACTTCAATTGAAGAAATAAATTTACCTAAGGAGCAAAATGTTATTGATCCTGTTGTAACTGAAAATGTGGTTAATGTGATTGTACATACAAAATTGCTTCCTGACATTGCAATTGAAGAGAGAAATACTCTGAACGCTATTAAACGGGAAACCAACAACAGCCCAGAACAAGAAAACAATGTACCAATGAATGTAACCATAAAATCCCCTCCAAAATTGCCTAATATTCGCCTACCACCACCATCCATTGCCAAGGCAGCATTTATTATCAACGACAGGCAATCGTTATTATCACCTGGATTGGAGGAGTTTCCGGCATCCCCAAGAAATGATTTACATCAACAATTTTCAGATGATCACATAAAAGCGCCACTTTCCCCTGCCAAGTTTTCACGTCAACGCATTCGAGCTACACCCTGTTTCGGGAATGTTCGCACAACTAGTCAGGTGGGTGTGACCTCTTTTTCTTTTGTGGTTAAATTGCTTCAACATTATTTTAATTCCCAAATTGCATTACACAACAGTCCGAATCTGAAGCTGGGGACACTAAAAGACAGCGTCATCACAGCATTGGTGCCAATGGGAATTTTATCGCTCCCATGCCAATGTCTCCATACGAGTCACAAAGTAGTCGAATACGAAATGATTCAATGTGCTCAGTGGCGTCGACAGATGTACTCAAGGATTTTATGTAATTTTTAATTTAGAAAAATATAACCAGTTTTTATTAATAAAAATTTTGCGTATAAAATTGCAGTGCTCGCAAACGAATGCAACCGCAAACTGACGAACGATTGAGGAACAGTTTGTCAAAGCGTGAGTATCAAGCGCGATTGAATCAGTCACCGAAGGAAAAGTCTAAGCTCACAATGTATGACATGATTTACTACAATCCGGACTCCAACCCAATGATGAAGTCGTCAATTGTGAAGCCTAAAAGTGAGGTTGGAAGTGTTCATGGTTCCAATCGGAGTGTTATTTCCAGGGTGTCTTCTGTAAAGAGTTCTTCGATAATCACTAAAAATGAAGACGATGTAAGAACTTTAACTTTGAATATATTGTGCTCTTTATTTATAAAAACTGCTTTCAGGATAAAACCATTATGCCAGTGCCACAATTGAAAATTGGACCCAATGGCGAGTTGATATTAGATGAAAAGAGTCTTGTGATTCAAACTGCCAGTGAAAAAGAGGCTCAGAAGCAATTGGAGAACGCTGAAGTTGTATACGACGATGAATTTAGTGGATGTATGTTGGATTTTTGGCCTCAAAAACAGTCAAAGGACAAGTATTTTAAATAATCTCTTATTTTGTATTTTCAACAACAGCAAGTGGATTCTATCGTCGTCAAAAGAGAACTAGAGACTGGCCAGCCGAGGAAACTATCAAGTTCTATCGATGTCTCCACACTGTCGGAACAGATTTCTCAATGATGCACACATTATTTCCAAATCGATCTCGAAAAGATTTAAAATTAAAGGTATTTAAAGGAATTACAAAAATTTCAAAGAATTGTCTTTTTGAAAAAAAATAAATTTTTTTTTACAGTTCAAAAAGGAGGAGAAGAAAAACCTTTCATTAATCAATAAGGCCCTGCTGTATCCGAAGCAGTTTAATATTGAGGAGTTAAAAGGGGAACTGGATGAGGAGGACAGATCACGTGAGGAAGCAGCACGTTTGAAAAGTGAAAAGGAACAATTAGCAACGTCTTCTTTGCATCAAGAATTGCAAAAGGATAAGAAATCGTCAACCTCGACAAGAGCTCCTAGAATCTTAAAGGCAATGGTTGTGTGTCGTATAAAGGATCGAGTTAATGCGATGGTCAATAGCGAGGACACAAATGAGTCACAACCTGAAATCGTTTCAAAGGTCTTTAGTTTTTATTCATTGTAATTCACAGCGTATTGATAATTTTTTTATTCCTGTACTTAGACACAACAAATTGAAACCACAGCTTCCGTTAATGACATTACTGTTGATTCTGAAGAGGAAAATTACGACAACCCAGCACATTCAACAGTGATTCGCAACGATTTGAACTCCTTCGAAAAAGGGAATGTGATTGAATCTGAAAATGTTGAAAGTAAATCACCGGAATCAGTTGAAAATATTAAATCGTCCAAAAGTACTGAAAAATTATTTCCAACAATTATTTCTCAGCGCGAAATCCTCAGCAGTTCACCAACATTGGTCCAACCCGAAATGATTGAAAAAGAAGGACAAAGAGATAAAATCGAAATCCTTTCTCAAGAAATTATGCCGGCGTTGAATGAAGCGGATTCACATGAACCATTAAACCCGACTGATCCAAAGTATTTCGACAACATGACAATGATTATAGAGGATGTCCCCTCCCCAAGTTATCACGAAGAAATAGTGGCAAGTGAAGACGACTCCTTTGAACATCAAAGCCAAATCGTAAACATTGAAGTGCCTTCTGATGATATTAATATGGAGATGAATGAAGCTGAACTACCGGTTATTGTCTCAAAGTCTGACTTTGAAATTGTTCCCCTCAATAAATTCACAATTGTTAATTTGGTGAATGAAAATGTTGAAGAATTGGACAATTCAAAAAATGGCGAGTGTGAAGATGTCATCAAAAACGATTTTGAAATAAAAGAATCCAATTCTTTTGAAGACCAAAACAATACTTTTAACGAAACTGCTGGTTCAGTTGAATTGGGCGAGGAAGATTGTGAAACCCAAATTAACACTGTCAACAAAGATGTTTTAATTCAATTGGATGATAAAGGTGATGCTATTGTTAAGGAAGAGGATAATCCTGAGGAAGCCAATACAAATGCCATTATCGATCAGCTGTCGGAAATTAAAGATAATCTTGTAATTGTGGAGATTATTGACACAGAAAGTCGTGGAATTAAACATGAGATTTTCTACCGTTGTCCAGAGACTCAGGAGTTAAGTGACAGTCCTTTGGATTTGCCACCAGAAGTAGTTGAACAAATACGAAGTAACCTCTTTCCCTAGTTCCTAGTTGTAAGTGTTACTGTTTTTTCTTTTTGTTTTTATAAATATTTTAATATGTACGCGTTTACAAAATACATAAGTATAATTATTTAATATAATGTTTTCGTTTGTCTCTAATCCTTGAATTTTCTAGGTTTGTTTAACAAAACAATTGAGATCATTTCAATTAGGTTCATCAGGCATAATTGTTTTCTCATGTAATTTGCTCATGATCTTTGCAAGCCGTTTCCGTAGTGTAGTGGTTATCACGTGTGCTTCACACGCACAAGGCCCCCGGTTCGATCCCGGGCGGAAACAGTGAACTTTTTTTTTATTACGAAATATCTTATTTTTCAGTTATTCAATCGTTTTATCGACGTTAGGGAATTAAACGTTTCCTAGTTCTTAATTACAATATCAGTATAGGTATATAAGAAATTTAATTTTTCAATAATTGTAGCTCACTTGAAATAAGTACTTAAAATCATAACCCTTTTTGAAAAAGTCTAAAATCATTCCACGGATAATTTATGGGATTTTTGAAATGTTAGCAAGAAAAAATATTAAACAAAAGTGTCTTAAGAAACTATCAGGATTTATACGGCATATTATAACAATCAAACTGTTTAAAAATCATAATGAATAGATATTAATTGCAATTGTTCTTCATACCCCAAACAAAAGTGATTGCAGTACTCCAGGTTCCAGATAAAAGCTTAGCAACAGGTAGATATTAAAAATTTCATCTCATGCGCACCAACACACCCACATTTCAAATTAAAAATTATCATAAAAATATTTTTCAATAATACAAAACACAAATTTAATGTACAAAATGTAATACAAAATATTTTTAGATCTCAAAATCCATACTTTTAAATTTTATTTTTCACTTCTAATTATTTTTTTCACAATTTAATTGTAACTATTATGGTCAAACTTTCTACACATTATTTCATTTAATTCATTGCCTTAAACTTCTTTTCTTTTCAACAAGGATCTTGATCACTTAAGATTGCAAACTAAATGTATCACACCACACACTACTCACTAGGTACATATTTTTAATTTTCACGCAGCGCGCACAATATAAAATGTCAACCGTTCAATTTGAATCGCGCTAGGAGACTGATCTTGTAAGTTGTAACTTGTTCCCCATAAAAATCCTGAAATTTAATAAAATTTATTTAAATTAAATCCACCAAATTTAACCTTGGGCGTAATTTCAGGCCTCTCCGGTCATTTACCTTTGATTATTTTAATATTTGTTGTTGTTTTGCATTGAAATAATATTGTCAGTATGAAAATATGTTACCGTATTATTTTAATATTTGTTGTTGTTTTGCATTGAAATAATATTGCCATGATGAAAATATGTTACCGTAGTGGAAGCGATTAATGTTAATAGCAACTGTACTCGGTAGAGGACTGCAATGGCAATTAATATTATAGGCATATTTATAATTATCAAAATGATATTAGGCTGCAAACTTATAAATATTCCAAACAGAGACCGTTACTGTTATAATTTCAATTGCTAGATGAATAACAGTTAAAATTTAATTTTTAATTTTTAATTACTGAATAACTCTTAAAAAAAAGATTTTTATTTTTTTATACCAAATAATTATTAAAAAAGATTTTTATTTTTTGAGTTAAGGAATAACTCTTATCCAATGATTTTTATTTTAAAAGTTTTGGTAAAAACATTTATCGATGCAAAATGTAAAATGGAACATTTTTTGATGACCTACATAATATTTTTTGAAAATTGACTTTTAATTGCATTGTAATAACATTAAATATAAAAATCACATGTACAAATTAAAGCCAATTCCTATCAAGTTTGATGCAATTTTACTATTGTATATGTAATTAACATATGTGATTTTTGTATGTTTATTTTTATGTGTGTGTTTAAGCAGATTTTATGCACAATAAAAACGCGAAATCCGCCGAAAATATCGCGAGATCGGTGAAAAATATTGCGGCACAAATTTTTTTTTTTTTTTCTAAAAATGATGTGCGAATTGATTTGTCGATGCAATTTAAATAATACATACATGGAATATTATTAGAGGTCATTGATATAATATATAATAGTTTTTGTATCAGAAGCTGATTCCTATGAAAAGAGTAGTGTTTGCGACGATAAAGATTTTCGATTAAGAATCTATTTTGTTCCACAATGAAAAACTAATCAAATATGTACCAATATACGGTATAATATTCAAAATTGCATCGAGAAATCGATTCCCACATAATTTTTAGAAAAAAAAAAAATTTGTACCGCGATATTTTCGGCGGATTTAGCGTTTTTATTGTGTATAAAATCTGCTTAAACATACAAAAATCACATATGTTAATTACAAATACAATAGTAAAATTGCATCAAACTTGATAAGCATTTGCTTTAATTTGTATATGTGATTTTTATATTTAATGTTATTACAATGCAATTAAAAGTCAATTTTCAAAAAATATTATGTAGGTCATCAAAAAATGTTCCATTTTACATTTTGCATCGATAAATTTTCTTACCAAAATTTTTAAAATAAAAATCATTGGCTAAGAGTTATTCCTTAACTCAAAAAATAAAAACCTTTTTTAATAATTATTTGGTATCAAAAAAAATAAAAATCCTTTTTTAAGAGTTATTTCGTAATTTAAAACTAAGAATTGCATTTTTTAAATCTTACGTTTATTCGAAAGAACAAACAAAAACCTTCCGATTCATGAAATCCATTTTCCCCAAATACCTCTCTAAGGCAATTAATTTCTTCAATTTAAATAAAATAATAACTCTTATTTTCGGTCCCTGCTTCCAAATACATTAAGGAGTACAGTAACAAATAACATTAATAGTTCTACCAGGGTAATAAATATTAATAAATGTCCAAATCATGACAATATTATTTCAATGCAAAACAACAACAAATATTAAAATAATCAGAGGTGAATGACCGGAGAGACATGAAATTGCGCTCAAGGCTAAATGTGGTGTATTTAATTTACACAGGTTTTTTTAAATTCCAGGATTTATATGGGAGCACCGAGCAATTAGGTGAAAGAGAGATCAGTCTAGGAGCGCGGATCTAGTTGAACGGTCGACATTTTAAATATCGCTGGGAACATTATATTGTATTATATATTTTTTATGTGAACTTTATAAAAAGTGTGTTATTTAACTGAAATTTGTTAAAAATATTTAAACTTTATTAAAAGACTGTGTAAAATTTAGTTGATTATTGTTAATTTTAAAACTAAAATATGGTTTTAAGTGGAAATGACAAAAGTGTATTGTAATTATGTCTTGTGTTTCGGTAGAATTATAATGCACATATAAAAAATATTAGCTGACTAAAAAGAGTTAAATAAGTGATTAAAAATATGTGTATACGTTACACATATTTGAATTCTGGAAAAAATTAAATCGCAGTGACAAAAAAATCATATTTGTGGATGTGCGGGTCTGAATTCTGAATAAAATGGGAAATAAATAATAAATATACTACTCGTAGATAGTAGTTAGTAAAAAAAGAATATTGGGAGTGTGTTCGATCGCGTAAAATAAGATGAGGTATTTCGTTACCCCGTACTAGTGACGGGAGTCACATGTTTCTGCCACAGGTTTTTGTTTGCTGGAGACCCTGGAGTAGGAATAGTATTGTGGTATGTAGAAAAGTGAAAATTATAAAATTTCTTTTTAATATAAGTCAATTTGAACTCATTTCAATGCGCATGTATGGTTGTGCGCACTATATCCTTAATCATATTGTCATCCGTAAGTTGTTTTCGTTGGGGTGGTTACTTTGATATTTAAATGGTTTTGATGAAATTTTGTTAATTTATCAATTAAATTAAATAAAGAAAAATTAAGGAAAAGTCGATACTTTAACAAATTTTAGTACAAATTAAATATTATTTCTGTTCTGCATTGTCTGGATATAATATCCTTTAAATTCGAATTTTACCTTTATTTCGAAAAAATAAAATAAAAAAGGAACATTTTCACGAAAAAAAATCGAACTGTTTCCGCCCGGGATCGAACCGGGGGCCTTGTGCGTGTGAAGCACACGTGATAACCACTACACTACGGAAACGGTATATCTGTGCTTTAAACAAATCTGATCAAGTGACTTAACTTCAATTGTTGCTTAGTTTAAGCTCACTGCGTTGGTATATTAATAGGCGCAATCAATGAAGAAATAGATTAACTTTAGGCGGATATTTTAAAATAGCAGGATCTAAATAAAGCGTTCAATTATAAGTAGCAGGAACTTACAAATATAAGTTAACTTGTGTTGAAGACGCCACTCATTCCAAAAAGAGATTTTAATAATATCGTCCTGGGGTGACTATTTTTTGCTATAGAAATAAAAAGTCTTAAACATATAAAACATAAATCAAAGGGGATTTTTTTTGTATAAACAATTTACATTGTTTTATTTCTTTTACATTTGAATTCTTTAAAAATTGTTATATTGTATGAACTTGTATTTACAATTTACATTATTTATTTAGTTTTAAGTGGAACACCAATGGTTTCAATTAAGCAGTTTTCATTAATTTTTTGATTACAGTAAAATAAAAGCTTCTTCTTATAAATTAATTTCTATTTAATATAGTTTTAATTACTTTTAATAATTTCATTAAAATCCAAAATCAACTAAAATCGTTTTAAGATTATTTACATAGAAAGCATAGAAATTAGCCAAAAAATATTAACAACAATTAATTTATATTGCTATTAGTTATGTACTTTAAACTTTAATTATTAATATAGTAAAAATAAATTCATTTTTATCGACTTTTTAATCACACGCATAGCTGGAGATGTTTGTTGCATAACTACAATTTTTTTTACAAAGAAACCATAACAGTCACCATAATCAGTAGTCAGCTTAAGGTTTTAAATTGTAAGTCACCCTTTTTAAGTTGTAATTCCATTCTAATAACTATTATGTTAAATAGGAACAGCTATGTTTTTTTATTTTTTTATTTTTAAAGACGAAGCTTTTAGTTAAGACACGACAAGGTTATTAAAAGCAATCTGTAGGTGTAATTTCTTTCAACAATATAAATTTAAATGAATATGATTAAATTAAATGGTATAATTGTCACAATAAAAATTTGCATTCACACATTTCACATTCAGTCAAAGTTTTAATATTTTTTTAAATTACAAAAATGTATTGCTTTGTTGTTAATTTGCAGAAGACTTATATTTTAATTTAGAATAATAGACAGAATCATTTTAATATTATGCAAATAACGGTATTTTTCTAGTCACTATCCTCTGATCAACTGCCACTTAAAAATCACAAAACACAAAAAAAAAAAAAAACAAAAAAACAATTATCATATAGGTACCATAAAAATAGTCTGTTTATTGTTTTTTGAACTTGATGTGTAAAAAATTTCAATATTTCTTTTTTCCAAGCATCATAAATAACAATCATAATATAATTAATAACTGTATAGAATTAAAATTATAAGAATAATAATTAAAATTATAAAATAATAATATAATAAAATTACCACGTCATAAAATTATAAACAAAAAAAAAATTACGTCTAATGAAAAACAAAATTACCACAATTAAAATATTATTAAAATAATAATAATAATAAAGCAACAACCGATAACCATTAAGCTTTAATCTATGACAAAATAAAAATGTTTTCCCCCCCAATTAACATAACTCTTTAGAATCTTCCCCACTTTCTCTGACACACATGAACTAGATTTACATTCTCATAATATATAATAATATATTGGTTAACAAAGCTTAACTACCCGAAAAATGAGTAACTCTAAAACTAGAGGCACCATATCAGTTGCTCCCAGTTTTGCATATTATTTCTCAACGTGATTGCATATTACATATTTATAATATTAACAATTTACACTAACTACGAACTTAATATGTTTTTTGTATCTTCTTTTTTTGTAACACATGCACATTTCCATCATTAATTTATTTATTTATTTAAAAGCAAATTAGTATTTAGCAATATTTTAAATAAAGCTTTTTTATTTTTTAATTAATTATTGCAAACAAACTGTAAAAAAAGTGAGAAACACAATTGTGTCATAAATCACGCCACAGCATCTGTCAGAAGATGGAACATTTTTTATGTTGTTTCAAGAATTGTCACACTTGGAGCAATTGATGTTCTAATTAAAATATTAGCTCTACTTTGCGTCTACATAATATGTGTTCCTGCCTCCTGGCATAACTTTAAAGTAAAATTTAAAAAAAAATTAAGTAGATTAATGCAAAATCTTTTTTTTTAGACCTAAAAATTTTAAAATTAAACATGAATTATGTTTGCAATGATCATAAATTTATAGCAAAGATTTTTTGAGTGTGTGCATTTTACAAATTTAAATTAAAAGATTAAACATTTGTACCAGACGTACTTTAAGTAATGTTTGATGAACTTTTTAATTATTTATTTTTTTGTTTTGATTTATTTATTGAATATAGTATATTTCACTGATAAAACGGGAAAATAATTAAATGCAGTCAAAATTACGTTGTAAAAATGTACAAAAATATCACGTTCTTTGAATTTGTTCTCATTTGTGTTGTTTTTTTATGATTTTTATCTCATTATTTAAAATAATCCATTCATCGTTTTTAATTTAGTAATAATTATTATAGTTTTGGTTTGTTTGCTTCATTGAATGAAATATCAGATTTTTTTCCTTGCTTGATTTTTCGTAGTTATGCTCTTTTTACCGTAATCATAATATACATTATCATTATTATTATTACATACATATTTTAATATTATCTTATTTCAACCGATTGTGTTCAATACATAGTTTTTTTTGCTTATTTATTTTATGAATTGTTAAGTTTCAAATAACTACTATAATAATTAATAAACGTGTATGAAATAACATCCCTATCAACTTAACAATTAAATAATAAAGTATATGGTTTGTTTTGTTACATTGAAAATAAAACCCGCGTTCGTTGCAATTGTTATTTGATTATTAAGAAATCAGAAATGTGCTTAAAAGGCAGTTATCTTTGTTTAGATATAAAATAGTACAATGAAGTGAATTTAAATCGTGCACATTTTGACTTAGTTCAGTTAAGCTTAAAAAAACGCAAGCACATTTTAAAGAAAAATAATTTGCATTTAAGCCCCCAAAATGGGCATTAGCAACATTAAAGAATTTCAATAACTCATAGCGAAAAATATTTCACACAATTTAAGCACATTTTGATTCAGCTACAAAAAGTCTAGTTAAAATAAATCTTTCAAGTTCCTTGTACCTATTCCCTTTCTTTACACAAACATACAATTAATACAAAACGACTTACTTACAAGGAAAGCAAAAATTGCACCCAGGTAGCATTTGTTGTATTCAATAACTTAATTACAAATACATAGGTTTTAATAGTTATCGCCCCCCCCCCCCCCCCAGATACTAGAGTCCCTAGCACTCCTCTGATCCCCTCCGTAAATACAAATATTTTATACAAATTGGTTTTAAAAAAATCTGTCTGTGTATTTAGTTCCTTTTTATTTCTAAGATAAAGAGAAAAAATCTCAAACAATACAACTTGCAATAAATTTTCTACTTTTCATTTTTTGTTTCTTTCTCCGTTTTTTTTTTAACTCACCATAAATCGACATTAACTTTAAATATATAATCAATAAATATATTTATGTATAAAAATTCATTCATTTCCGTTTAATCTTGCCAGTTGCATTTTTCTCAGATTTCGTGCGTCCACCCCTATTTTTATTTTTTTTTTATAATTTGTGTGTTTTTTTTAGTTTTTTCTCTTACATAAACTTTACACTACATGTAATGTTGTTAGCCCTTTTTCAAGGATTTCTTTTTGCAACGTTTACTCGAAACGGTTGTTTGTTATTGGATTTTTCTCGCGCGTACTCCATTGCTGCCGCCGCCATTCAGGACAACGCTACCGTTTGCGGTCTTTTTGTCAGCGTATCCATTTGAGATTCCGTTAGCGTGTCCGTTCGTATGGACGCCATTTTGCTTTGGTTTGCTTGATGTCTCGTCACTGAGTACGGGCTGTAATTTAATTTAAATTTAATTAGTAACATTGATTAAAGGAAAATAAAATAGGGTGGATGTGAAAAAAATTAGGACCCTGCAATTTTTGTTATTCGTTTAAATATGATGAAACCAACTTTTGTTCAGTTTTTTCGTAGCTTTATTATTTTTAAAATGCCACATAACTTTAGGAGTTATTTAAACATTGGAATATTAATTATTAAAGCAATCGTGGATCAGTAAATAAACTCTGAAAAAATAAACATCTATAAATAAAACAAAATAAGTTTTCATTCATTACAATTTCAAATATCCAACAAAAATCTGACTATTAAAAAATAAACAAATAGGGATAAACGTTTTTAGACCTTCAAACTTGATCTACAAAGTCCATATTTTGATAAAAACGCTCGTAATACGATAAACAATGTAATTATTATCATTTACCTCAAAACCTAACCAACCGGCTCATGATTCACGTTTGTGCCATTATCTCAGTAATGCTCTGCAGGTTATCTAGATTCCGAATACAACACGCCATTTCAAACAAAACATTCAACACCACGTACATTGGCGACAAATTGCCTTATCGTACTTTTTAAATGAATTATACCAAATTAAATAATTTTCTTGTCTATGCTCCAGCTTGGTACAGTCTCAAAAATGTGATAACAATTTGACTTGTACATTAATTTAAAGACAAACGGCTGCCCCATATTAAACGAGTAGTTAATTCTCAAGTACCATTTTGAACTTTGAGACCTTGTATAATTACGATTACATCAATTACAACCACTATAGAGATTAAAATTGTTTTTTTCGAGGAGCAAGCTTTTACGCATATAATTTAATCTTTTATTTTGATTGAAAATATTTTCCACCCCCATGTCGGGATTTGATACAAATTTGGTCACACTGACTGATTGTGATAGCACTACTAGTTCAGATGATGAAACTAATTCTTTACACACCGAAGATGATTTTGTAAACGTCGAACATGGATACGAGGAAGAACAATCCCAGGAAGAGTACGAATTTGGCTCAACAACAACTGAGCCAAATCCCAACAATGAATACTCAGTGGACATTGATCAGTTGGAAAATATTAACTATTTGTTGTGGATATCAAAATTAATGTTAGCACGACTCGTCGATCCTGCACATCAGCTTATTGCTGAAGCATGGATCACAAAAATTGAAAAAGCAACATCCTGCAAGGAAAAACTTGCACGTCATCAGATTCTTGATATGCTTATGATTTGCTTGCGTTACGGACAATTGGTGGGACCATTCAAAGCGCATCCACCAGAACAAAAACGATTGCTACCCATTAAGGACACACGTTCGTACAACATCATGAAATTGATTGCTGAGAAAAATTTTGAGGGTTGGCGCCACTCGAAGCCGAAAACTGCACTACCCGTGGATAAGGAGTCATATGTCATATTCCAGGAAATGCCACGTTTTGGTGGACACTTTTATTACACACCGCTTCCACTGAAATTGAAGACGGCTGACGATTTGAAGCAGTACGAAATGCCAATTGGGACGGTGTACGTTAAACCAATGAATTGTGAGATGAGCGTTTTTATGGGCGGATTTTGGTAATTTGCGTTTGTTTGTATTGGAACACTGGAGTTTAATTAAAATTAAATTACGTGTGAGGAATTATTGATTGAATAAAATAATTTAAGAAATGATTGATGTTTGCGTAAGTAATATTTAAAATTAATGCATTGACATTTAACGCCTGAATGGCTTTTAACGAAAACTATTGGGGGCTATTTTTTATTTGTATGGACTTTGCACAATTTACCAATTTATTCAGAAAAAGTTTTTACTGAATGCAATCAATAATAAAACAATTAAAAATTAGGAAAAAAACAATTTAAAAACCATCACTACTCGACCATTTCAAGCATCTGTTACAGAAAAACTTCTCAATTGGTTCTTACCAAACGATTAAGACGTGTTTTATACTTGAAAAAGATAAAATTTGTGCGGAAACAAGTGAAAAGGCAGTCAGAGTACCACAATGCCTAATGACCTCTAAAGAATCTTTACACAATAGTTATACCTGAGACCGAAGCAAATCGCATAGTCAATGTTAAATGCCTGCGTATTTATTGTCTGGTCATAATATGAATAGTCAACACTGTACAAAACCTCTAGTAGAACTAAGTGGCATTCAGTTTTTTTTTTTGGAAAAACATTAAACTCTTGTACAGGCAACTAGTTGAGTTGACGATGTGCGCGTCTTAAATGCGAACAAAAAGACACACCTAATACGCGCCGCACAAAAATCTACACGCTTGATTTGTATTATTACCCATAATCGCAGATCGCGCATTAATTATATTATTATTTTGGCATTGACGTCATTAAAATCTTAAAAATGAATTTCAAGTTGTTCCGATCCGACTAACCAAGCAAGCAAGCAAAAAATAAGTTTATAAAATCCAATCCCCCCGTATATCAATTTACAAATTTTTTTTTTTTGTGGAAGCTACTCGTACTGGTTCGATCATGCAGTGCGCGGTCAAGGTCCACCGTCCACCGTCCACTACCCGTCCAAAAGTCGTATGATTTTCGCGACGGGCAATTTTCGAATCACACTAACGACATAGTGCGCTCGTCTGGTTAATGCGGCTGGAATTTTCACCTTGAATTATTCATGCGACATTGGCATTAAAGACCGCCAAACACACATTTTTGCCTGGTCAAGATTAAGGTGATGACACGATAAACAACGCCAATATATTGGTGTTTTGGTTGATAACAGGCGTGTGATGTGATTTTAATTTATTGTCTTGGGAGTTTACATTTTTTTATTATAAGCATTTCACAACTAAACAAAGACGTGACGAATCTATTTTATTTATTTAATCCCAGAATTATCGGTATTTAAAAATATTATTACTTTAAAATATTGTCAATACTTTGGACAATATCTCGAAATATTGTCAATATAACTTTTCATTAAATTGTAATGACTTAATTAAAACGCCGAAATTCGTTTTAAAAAAAAATACCGCAAGATTATAAAATAAAAAATAATCCTTAATTTATCAAAAACATCCTTTCAAGGAAGTATTCATAAAGGGAACGAATGTAACAAGCCGAAATACCAAACTTTCAATTTGTTTTCAATTCATAATTTAGCATTTTAAAATATTTGGCTCAACCGCAAACAAAAATGCATTTTGGGTGCATCCTAATTAAATCTCATTTTGACAACAATACTTACCATGCACAATCCTTTGTTGCCACCATTTTGCGTCACAAATTGTGCCGACTTAGCGCCATCACGCTTGGCATATTTCACTTTGTAAAAGTCAGTGAACAAAAACAGGAACATTACGCCGTGCAAAGCAATCCACAGCATAATTGCTTTTGGATAGTTGCATTCCCGGAATAACAGTTGCAATTGATGTGCGAAAATTGCAACAAATTGTACCTGTGGGTGCAAATAATTAAACAATTAAAATGTACGTGGGTCTGGAATGTCGTATGAGTTAAAAGTTGGTTGTTGGTGAAATAGTTTACCATTTGAAATGAAGTCAAGTATTTTTTCCACCAAATGTATTTTTGGTATTTGGGTCCCATGGCTGCCACCATGTAGTAGGCGTACATGACAATGTGTACAAATGAGTTGAGCATAGCAAAGAAGGTACTATGGCCACCTAGTAGGGGAAAGAAATTATTTTTTGGGATTATTTTTGGATTAAATTATAAATAATTATTCATAAAAAAATTATTAAATGGAATTTCAAAAATTCATCCATAAAAAATAAATAACTTGCGATTTATTTACAATTACTGCTACTTGAATGATGAATTGACATGCTTAAGTGCAACACATGTCTAAACAAGCCACAGCACTTAAATTAAAATCTATTAGTACATTAAGATGCACTTTAAGCTGCATTGCAATCATAATTGGCTATGATCTCAACCTTCACTCTCTGTGTTCAACAATGCTGATCAAATATTAAATTATATAACCAGGAAGTACATCAATACAACATTCAATTTAATTCTCAATAGGCAAAATGGGCAAGTTACTTAAAGTCAATCCATTTATTGATTTTTTAAATTTGATTCGCAAAAAAATCTAACAATATTTGAACAATAATCCAATGACTATATTTAGCCAATTTACGAATATGCCTAGCTATTTGCCATTCCAATAAATACGACAAACATCAAAGACTAATAAGAATGCAAATATTTTTAAAAATTTTATTTAAATTTTTGTTCTTTTCGATACAATGTAACGTTGTAAACCCTTTTTTTCCTAAAGTCTGTCCATTAAATACAATTATTGCTAAATATTCTGACGCACAAAATTCTTAAACAACTTTTATTAGCCATCTTGCTAAATGTTCAATCAAATATTAGCAAAACGTTGTAAATATACTTAATTTTAACCATGAAAATGCCAAATACTGTGGTCTCAATTGAATGTACGAGTATGCAATAAAATTTTTGAATGTACTAAATCAGCTAAATCTAATTACTTAAGCCGTAACAAGAAAAAGTGATGATTTTTAGGGAAACCATTTGAACGACTTTATATAGTGACTTTTTAATGTTGCGAGACTCGTTAATTGTTATTTAATGGCCGGCTATATAAGGCTTAACTTATTTAAACATTCTTCATTGGTACTTATGCTAAGTATAAGAAATTGTGTGCAGCAAAATAAATATAAAGCTAGTTAAATGATTTGAATTGGTGTGGTTGTCGCGTCGTTTAAATATACTTTCTTATTTTTCCCAGCCTTGGCAATCAGCCGGAATTTGATGTTAGTTATTGTTTTCCTTTTAAATACATTTTATGTGTAATAAACCGTATTGTTTCTTAAGGTGCGCTTTTTCTTCAATTTGTGTATTTAAAAAAAAAAAGTACGAAGCTTTTATTTTAGTTTTAGATGCAATTAAAATCATTTTATTAATTAATGAAATTAGGGAGTTTAATTGATTTAAGAATTCATGCGTCCTAAACATTTTTTTTAACTAAACTTGCATATTTTTTTAAATAATAAAAATGTTTGAGTTTTATCCCCTCATTCTTTACTATGTCAAATTTATTTTTGAAAAATATTTGCTCAAACTATTCTGTATATTATGGACTTTGTTCTGCATAACAAAAACAAACCGAAAAACCCCGACTCGAGAAATCGCAAGTTATTGATGATAAACCAGAATTTATGCAAATAAGTTATAAATACTAATTTGTCTTCATACACACAAAAAAGATAACACAAAACCAAAACTCTCGTGGTACCAACCTGGTGCAAATTTGAGCCCCAACCATACAGACATTGGCATACATCCGTGATGAATAACATGCAACGTTGAAGCTTGCTCGTTCTTCTTGCGCAACACAAAGAATAACGTGTCAAAGAACTCGGTGAATTTAGCAATGTAATACCACCAACAAGTTCTTGCCATCTAAAAATACAAAAAAAAATTAAGCAAAATTAAAAATGGCATCAAAGGTTCTTTCATTTGTAATTTTTGTATAATTGATTTAATTCGTTTTTGTGCTTGCAAAAATACTTACTCTTAAAGCTATCGGCCGATCAGAATAATCCACAGGCTGACATTTAAAGCTGTATTCTCCCAACCATCCACTTTGTAGATACTAAATGGACCAAAACAAATAAAAGGAATTAACAAACAGTTCGATTAAAAACAAGTTAAGTCACTGTGACGAAGCACTTTTTTGTATTTGTAAATTGCAATGTGTTGACGCAATACTGTTGACTAAATGGTACTCGTATCAATCACAAATGTAATAACAATAACAAAAAGTTTTTGACATTAAGTCTACAAAGTACAGACTATATGCAACATTAATTTTATTCATTAGTGACGAGTTAGATTTGTGTTACATGTCATTTTCCCTCAAACAAAATCAATACTTTTGTATAGGATTGAACCTTTGCGTGCTTTATACATTTTGAATGAACAACCCCTATGCGAATTGAGAGAATTGAGGCTGATGAAAATTAAAATTTAATATAAAAAAAAAATGAGCCGACACGCAATTCACGTGTAAATTGTAAAACTAATGGCGCCTACATGTATGGCACTTTTTTCCATTAAAGTTATTTCTATTTAAAGGGGTTTGTCAATAAATTTTACAGAATTTAAAATTCTTAGTAAATAAATAAATAAGTAATGTTGAAGTCTTGACGTTTGTTGTTTTTAATCTTAAAGTGACTTTCGTGAGTAATTAGACTTTATGTGTAAATAATTACCGGACATTTTAAAGCTTTACTATACATCGTGAGAATTTTTTTCTCATTTGAAAGTCACAAATACGTATAATTTATCATTTTCCATTGCAAAAAAATGCTTTCAAACCTTATTTTGTTTGAAATGTTTTGTTTTACAATCTCACAAAAAATAAATCTCAAGTTTTTTGTGTTGAATAATGCAAAAAAAAAAACGACAATAATAAAACAAATGTGAAAAAATACTCATTAAAACCACTCACTTCATAGAATATCCACGCGCTAAATATGGTTTGAATACAATTGTAAACAATTAAAATATTTCTAAGGTCCAGTGGCTTTCTATTGGCCATAATTTTAGGACCCAGCGATTTGCTGAAGTAGGCATAAAATACACAGAGGGCGAATGTGGGTAGGGGTGACTGCATCATGGGCCAATCCTTGACACGGGGGTCTGAAATTAAATTCAATTATAAAAATAAATTATTTTTTTAAAGATAATAAAAGATATTCTAGCTTAAATATTAATTATATATTTCAAATTTCAACAATATAACATGAATGCATTTAACACTTTTTTTTATTTAACTAAGTTTTGATGTCAAATGCAATTGAATTAAATTGACTTTAAAAAAGTCTTAAAATTGTTAAGTTTTTGTTTGATCAATATAATTGAGTTGAAAAAAAAAAAGAAAGCAAATTTAAAGCCAACCTTAAAAACCAGTTAATTTCAACCTTGAATTTAAAAAAAAATGACTTAATTTATTTATATATAGGATTCAAAAGAGTTTTTTTTAAAACAAGTACATACATACATTAATTTTTAACATTACTTAAGTAAGAGTAACAAAATACATTTTACTAATAAGACAGAAATCACAATGTACATTAAAATTGACAAAAAAACATGGTCCCTCGACGCCAAGTAATAAAGATATTTATTTAACATGGAAACATTGCTCGTAAATTGTTGAATTAAAATTAATTGTATTTTTGACATTGAAATTTTGAATTGAACTAAAAAAAATTGTACCCTTAAAAATGTGAAACTTACCACTTCTATTTATCATTGCATCTGTGTACCAGTCGTACAGTTCGTGCAGTAAGTATGCCATAATGATTTAGGTATGGTGATAATCTGTAATATCAATAAAAATAATAATTAACACAAGAAAAATATATATAAATACTAAAAAGATAATTTTTTTAAATTGTGGCACATTTTTTAAACTAAAATCAATAATTAAATTTAATTTAAACCCACATTTACAAAAGAGAAGTAGCTATCGTTCAATTAACCCATTAAGATACTCAAAAAATCATTCAATTCAATGTAGCAGCATTAAACGTACACATTGAAGTTAAGTGATAAAGATTACAATAAGGGCAATTTGTAGAAGATACGTAATCTATTTGATTGAATTAAATTAACAGCTGCAGTGTTATATGCACGGAGTCGGAGTATATGTGAGGAGTGTGACGTTTTCGTTAGTTGATTGTTATGTAAACGCGATTGGAAGGAATACAACACATTTAAAAATAGTATTTGATAACGATGTAACTGAAATAAGAAAATGTGTGAATTTTTCGATGATTTTTATTGATTCACTTGATTGCAGTTAATCATTTTAAATTTTCTTGTTGCGTCTTAATGTTCAATTGACAATAAACTGAATAATTAAAAGTCCAACCAATTTAATAATTAATTAATTAATTAATTTTGTAGTTGAACTATTCATATAAATATTGCAATTCAATCGATTCAACAAATTGATTTTCTTAAAAACTAAAAAAACGAATCTGTTTTTACTTATTAATAACAATTATTTAAATACACATTTTTAAATTGAGAATTGGCATAAATATTAATTACACCAAACAACACAAAATCTCATTTCTCAACAAAATATCAAAATGAAAGATTTAAAGTAACATGGCGGGATTAAAGTTTAAACACCTTCCCCATTTTCACAGTGTCTTAAATTATTTAAACACATGCAGCAGCTTAATTCACACGTTTTCATCGCAATCAGACAGACAGACTTCATTATAGGCCACAGAAGTCGTAAGTGGTTTATTTAATTTATCGAAAGTGAAGTGAGTGTGTGTTAGGGAAACTTCGATTTCACTCAAAATAACGCGTGTACACTAACAACAAAAACCGCAACAACACAACAGCACTGTCAGCATACCAAATCGACGTGTAGGTCATTCATAATATGTTGTATATTTTATTCAATGAATACGCAGAAGTAAAAAGGTTTGATATCACAGCATAAAAAGTATCAAATCAGAAAAAATTGATTGATGAATAAATTATAACAATCAACAAAAGCTCAAATAATTTTCAAGATCATGTTGTAAAGACAGTAAAATTCTTTTCTGGCATCATAATATCAATTTCAAGTCGTCACCTTGACTCATGAGGCGGAAGTTTGCCATCCAAAATTTCAAAGACACAATTTTTATAGTTTTCAATTTAAAGGTAAATTTTAAATGGGTTGATCTTGATGGTTTTTGCATCTTCAGGTGTGACACGCATTATTGCACAATATGGACAGAGGTGTGACTTAAGTTGATGTCAATGAATTTTTTTTTTATTGAACAAAGTCGATGAATAAAAATGCGTAAAATTACTTCCTGTTTTTTGCATAAATGTGTAAAACATTAATTTAGACAAATTTCATGTCCTTTAAAAAAATTGTTGGGAGTCTGTACAAAAAATCTCTATTGAAAGTTGTTAAGTTTTATTTTATTTATTTAGCGAATTTTAATTTCGTGCACATAATAAAAATAAAAATTCGCACAGACAACATCACAACGTTATCACAAAATACATAGCGCAGAAATGTTCGTGGGTGACCCACTTTCCATTATCAAGTGTCAATTGATTGTTTCTTTTATTTAATTAAACTCCCCCTTTCGATTTTTGCATTTCACTGATGCTATAATGCGGCGTCTGGAAAATATAAAAACAGATTTTCGCTCATGAAAAAAAGTCCAAAGTACCTGCATTATATAAATCGATCAATGTTCACCTTCGAGTCACGACTCACGACACTCACAACAGGTTGGTGTACAATGTACGGGCAATTAAATTGGAAATGTGTGTATTCCCCGCAACAGTAGCAAAGAAAATCGAATCAAGCTGCTAAGAGTTTTGTTATGATCTTTATGCGAAATTTGCCTTAGGTGAATATAAGTATACACAACCTTGAATTTAACATTCAAGCACACATCTATGGTTGTTAATTTTTTAGCTCAATCATTATTGATCATCACTCATCATGTCATAAGATGAGCACTTTAAACAATTATACAACAATTGGCGCCTCCATATTCGTTCAATATTGGGAGGCATTTAAACACAAAATATAATATGACATTTATAAGATCAACATAATATGGGGGAAAGTCACTTAAAAATATGCAACTTGTCGACTTCCGGTGCAATTAAATTGGCATATTTAATTATGTGGTTTTGGGAGAATTTTACAATCAATGACCTTGACTGGTTAAGCAAGGTTTAATGTCTGATTGGATTATTGGAAGCAGCGATTAAATGTTAAAATATAGATTGCAAAGTTTATTGTTTAATTATTCGCCTGAATGTAGACTGTCAGAAACTCGATACTTTTAAAATACTCAAAAATTTTTTCATAATTTGAGGAGTTTTATTGATTTGCGAATAAACCATTTTACTCAATAATGAATTTGGAATCTTCGCATTCCAGTAATACATATTATGGCCATAGGAAATGATAAAAATATAAAATAATGCTTGCGCAATTGAATTGCACATACGTACCGAATGCACATTTTTAATTTATTACGGAAATCGCATTAAAATGATAATAAATAACAATAGGTATAGAATATGTTTCAAATCAACTCAACAAAGCGCATCGTAGTGCTAAGTGAGCATAAAACATTTTGCAAAAAATGTATAATAAGAAATAAGACGTAATGTGTGTAACAAAAATAATTTAGGTTCAAATTTGGGGATTTCCTAATAAATGTTTAATTTGTTGCCAATTCCTGTACTAAAGCAACTTTAACAAAGTTCAAGGTCTCATCATATTGTTAAATACTGTGGAAACAAACTGATTACAATTGAAATTTTTGATTACGGTAGAAGTAATGTTGCATTAAGTCAAATTAATGAAACATTTACATTTACATGTCCATTAAGAAACACCAATATCGAGCATGAATAAACATTAATTGTGTAAACACACAATACAACAAGTATTTTATGTATATTGTACTATGAACAATGTTATTTGTAGATGTGCATGTTAAATAAAAATTCATGCGTGATAATTTCACTTTCTCATACATTTATTTCATGCCATGAATAAATTACAGAGCACGAAATGAATGCAACCACACATAATATGCGATATGGGTCTCTTGTCAGTTGTCACCAACAGTTAAAACTGCCTATAAATTGAAACTAATCAATAGAAATTTGCCTAAATACTCGCCATGCAATGTTTTAGTAAATAAAACGATGAGTAAAATATAATTTAGAACAATAAAGCACGTCAATTTCAATTATATGGGGGAAGGGGGGACTCCTTGAAACCACTGTTGCTTTAACTGTGAAACAAAACTTTTCAAAATATTAAATGAACAAACTGTAAATTGAGTGTGCATTGTACATTTAGCGTAACATGTACATTAAACTACATAATATGTGTACATTAAAACTATGTGTGGAAAGAAAAATGCGCTGAAACAACTCTCGTGCGCGTCGCACGCGATCTCATTGCGGGCACAAGGTCGACAATTTGCAGCTTTTATCTTTTCCAAATCCATACAAACACATAACATTAATATATGGGAAGACAAATCTCACACAAAACACACGCCCCCACATTAATCATTTAGATTAACTGCGCGACTGGATTAGGTCATTTTTAGTACACACAAATAATAGACGGTTTTTTAGTACATAAAGAGGATCGTCTTCAATTAAATTGATTAATCAAAGCAATTGCAATTTCTCTTTTTTTTTGTTTGTTGTTGAATGGGTTTCAAAATATATTTCATGTACACCATTGTGGTCGTGTGCAGAGCACCAATATAATATTGTGTGCTCATAATAGTATATCGGAATCTTCAGTGGCATAAATGTGGATTGTGGACGCAGCACGTTCCATTGTGGGCAAATGTATGCGCTGAGCGTTGTTAGCCTGCCAGTTAATATTATATACCCAGATAAGTGTTTGAAATATATTTCTGGTTTGTTTGAATGGCGAGTATGTATTTTGACAGGCTTGTGACGCCTTTCGGACGTGATACAATGCGTCCCATTGCTCGCGTCTATTGGAAATATTTGTGGATATATGCAGTAAATTATAATTTATAACGGTTGCACATTGCAATTTTCATGTGTGTATTTCAACTATTGCAAATTAAACCAAGTCCATATTGATTATTGTATAAAATATTAAGTAAATATAAGCAGGCAAATTTAAAACTTAATTGCGTCCATAATTAATGCGTTAAATTTAAAGATTACAACCAGTTAAAAGAGTATTTAATCTTTTAATTCAAAAAAAAAAATTTCTTATTCAATTAATAACAATTTTAATTTGCATATAATTATGTAGGAAAACGAAATAATTACACACAGCAATGTGGGGTAAATGCATTAGACACATTGCAACCAATTAGAAACGGCCACATGACGTGTTAAACCGTAAACGATATTTTATTTAAAGAATGTGTAATAAATTGCACGTGAATAATTTTTGGCTCAATTTAATGACATTTTAATTAACCGTAGGTACGCAAAGATAATAGCCACAAATATAAGCGTGCATGATTGACAGAAGCGGAAATTAATGCACTGCAAAAACGTAAAACAACCGTGCAGTATCAATTTCGAAAGAACTTTGATCGTCTGGGTGATTTTTTGTGTGCACAATTTTAAGTGATTCAATTAAATCATGATGCTGTATTTGTTGAATCGATTTATAAATTAGCTGGGATAAACCCAAATCATTTCAAATGTGTTTAATCCTTGAAATTCAGGAAGCAAATTTTTTTAATGGCGTAGATATAAGTGAACCTAATTTTTGATTTAAAAAAAAAATCAATTTGTTTAATTTTAAATTAAATTATTTTTGGTAATGATTTTAAAAATATTGTCAATAATTTATAATATTGTCAATACGGTCATAAGTTCTTAATATTTAAAATGATGAACACTTGTCATATTATTTTGTTCAAAAAGGACGAAAGTATTTGCTAATATAAAACGTTTGTCCGTATTTTTAAATATTGTGAATATTGTTATAAATTTGTACAAATATTGACAATACTATTATAATTTTTGTAGTCATCAATATGTGCAATATAAAATCACTTAAAATACCAAATCTACCTAACAGAATCAACACAATTAAAGTGACTTACTTTAAGTCAATCACTTATGACACGCCATTTCGATTAAGTCGACACAATGTCTTATTAAATAATGTAATTTAAATTAAGTATGAGAAAAATCTTAAACTTAAAAAAGGTAATGAAAATCAAACGCAACCATTTAGAACTCGCTTGTGCTTCTCAAGCAGAACTTATAAATCATAATCAAATTAACTATGTATGAAACCGTTGATTATAATCAGCATAAATCAAATTAAAAACCATCTGATTGAAAATTCTTGCATTTTAATCGAAAGTGAATAAAATAGGTGGATGCGCCTATAATATAATATAACCCGTTGGTGCGGTGTATGTTATTGCGCCCAAGGCTAATAAGTAGGTCAACATAATATAAACATGATATATATATACACATATTTTCGGCATGTCTTGCAATTTTCGTATTCGTATAAACAAATGTTATGTAAGCGCGTGCCACATAATACCCATACGTGTGCATGCATACAGAGCAAAATTAAGTCATTTGAATATCAACATCAAATAATATTGAAGCATGAATTTATGCAATAAGAGAACAAACTATTTATAAAACAATTACTGCACCACTTAACAATCCTAATTGTTTTGCATTATGTTTATAATGTCTTGTAGCTTTATTACTTATATTATACAGTTTGTTAATAATATTTATAAGTAGAAACGCATGCGAAAATTGCATAACGCAAAACACAGACCGCACAGTAGACCCCATTCAGTATAATTCTGATATATGGATGGAAATACCAAAATATAACAAGTTGCACCAATTACATTTCAATTGCATCTGCACATAGCAGCAGCCTACAATGTGAACAAGCTAAGTAGTCCACAAAATATGCACAATACAAAGTCTATATCTGTATTGAGTTGCAACTTGCAGCAGCCCGTTGTGCCGCAGTCTGCACTGCGAAAATGCGACGCGTCAAACGACTTGCATTTTCAAATTAAATGGGAAAACGTGTCGGATCGAAGAGCCATACAATATAATTTTCCTGATCTACAGCAATAATAATTTTTGCAACGAAAAGTTATTATATTGCAGGCGTTTGCATAACTCGATCTGGTGCGCAGTGACTGTGCTGTATTGCTAAATAAATATTGATGTAACAAGTTTGTAGAGTTCCATTTCTTGAAAGATTTCAATAGTGAGTAAGTAACTACTACCGGTTTGTTGCGTTCAATTGCATTTAATCACTGCAACGACATGGTAAGTGGGAAATGCAATCAATGAATTAGAATTGCAACAACTTTATGTATGTTAGGTGTTTTACTACTTTGCTCCCGTTCAATGGATTCCAGGAAGTGCTTCAGGTTTTTAATTTGTTAAATTCCCTAGAGTTATTTTAAAGACTGCATTTAGGCGATTTCTAAAAAAAATCTCAAATTATGATTACTTGCGGAGGTTATCAGTTTGTTTTATCCTCTGTGAATTATTTTATTAAATTTTTCTTCATATTTTGGGGTGAGTTTAGCTGGGGGTAAAAAATTGTTAAATGACGAATACTTTAAACCACATTAATGCCGGTAAATTATCGTATTAAATTTTACCAATAAAAAATAGTTGCTCATAAGACCTTCTTAAATAGTCTTGACTCGTACTTCCCAGAAACAATGAACAATTCGCTACAAAATGTTGTAAATTTCGATTTCATTACACGCAAAAATGTCGCCCATAAGTCTTTTTCAGAAGTTAACCCCAATTATTGCAGTTTACTGACATTTGCTCGATTTAGTCAACCGTCACGATTCCACAACGCGTGCGTTTCATTGAAATCAAGAAATAAGCTGTTTATTATTTATTTTATGAATTTTGATTTGCGTGAAAGTTGTTTTCCGTTTGAATCAAATTCGAATTCCGCAGATTTTTATTTTATTATTCGATTATGATTAAAATCGTGCGTGGTTAAAACCTGCATATGCGGTTGAATTGATAAGCCAAAATTCCACTTTGTATTATGTTGGTGAAGGTTAAATTAATTTGAATACTCAACAAAGATTTAGATTTACACTCAATCGACCGGAAGTACCATTTTAAATCACACCTAATTTGGGTATTGTGTAACAAATTCTCAATATGACATCACTAATCGAATCAAAGCCTAATAATGAGTAAACAAAACTGATTAAAACTATTATATGCATATAAGCCAGCGTGTGTACAACGCATTTTTCAATCAATGACACAATTATCAAGGCTACAGCGCGTGAGATTGATCTGCTATGAACTTTATACTTGAAATAACTTACAAGGTGGTACAATATAATGTGTGGCAAAACACACAAAACATTTTTATACCTGATCAATCACGTTATTTTGTATGTTTACGTAAGAATAATGTGACATTGGGAATGTAACAAGTTGAAAACTATATAACATAACACACGGTCAAGATCTGAAAAATGGCAACAGTTTTATTGACGAACATCTTGGCACTCAATTGCAAATTATTAATTTTTCTTGTCCATATTCCAGTGAAATTGTTTTGATTTATTTTTCATTTAATCAAAAATAAAAAAATAAACAAACCACAAAAATCTTCAATGTGATGATGTTTTCTCAAGTTCACTATCCTTCAATTTGCGGGCTAATTTTAGAGGTCGTAACTTCAAATTTAACTTAATGTAAAAAGCTGCATGATTTCGCCGAGGCAAATACTTCAAAAACCTTAACAAAAATCATCAATGAATTCTTAAGTGGTTGTTCACATTAAAAAAGAATTTGAGTTCCAAGATTTGTGCTCTCGCCTCAATTCAGGTGGAACACGAAATAAGGCCTCTTATAACCAATAATTTAGAGGTGTGCAATTATTTTTATGAATTCTTACACAACGTCTGCAGTATTAAGAAGTGTTTCTTATTAAACCAGAATACAAATAAGCTAACAAAAAGAATTTTTGATTAATTTTCTGTAATGCATAATGAATATTGTTTATTTACCCTTGGACCTTGAAATAAAATGTTAATGACCTTGGGGTTTCCTGTATTAACTAATAACAAAATTCTTTTCACATCATCAATCTGTTTATTGATTTTAAATAAAAAGATTATTGACTTTAAATTAAACCAAAATTGGTTTAAAAAAACAACATATTTTAGTACTTTGGCCTTTCTTTTTTAAAGAATACCTAGCAAAAACGCCTTAAATTATGTAAAGTTTTTTGCAATCGTCCTACTATTATATTATACTTTATTAGACTCTTTTTATTGAAATTAAATCTTTATGAGTAATAAAAAGTTGTTCATAAATTTATTGCCAAGATGATCTCATATTTAATAACAACCAAATATTTGTGTATGGAGATAAAACATGATTTCCATCAATTTAAATCCATTTTACCTTCATTTATTTTCGGCTGTAATTGCAAACATATTATTTACATCCATTCACTGTGCTAATTTATGGATATACAACACGTACTTATGCCGACCAATTACATACTTATGTGCATACACTTGTACCAAGTGGCGGCCAATGCAAATTGTCTTTACGACTTACACCATGACCTTTTAGAATTTTGGAACTTTCTTGAAAATCAACTCGATACTTGAGAAAATTGTGCGTCATTTACATGGCTGAGTATTTAATGTAACGCCAAGTACAAACAACAAGAATTTGTTAATGCGTCAAACAAGCTTTTGAGTAGTGTTTATGTTAAGCAAGAACAAAAAATGACTTCAAAATTGTTTGCGGAAATTAAGTACACAACATTTAAGATATTCGACGCACACAATGTATCGAATGTTTTTATTTTGTAGTGACTACTTAAAGTACATATTCGAGAGCAAGGTAAATTTTGTGTACCTTAAAGTTAAACTTGAACAGTGGCGACTAAGATTTAAAGAATATTGCCTAAATTATCTTAAAATCTTAAGACTGATCAATATTCCAACAACAACAAACAATTTAAAAAATGCAAAAATGTTATAATCTCAAGAGATTATCATAATGTTTTTTTGTTATAAACTATGAGTGTTTTATTTACGTCATACGGTTTTAAATGTTAAGATACCACACGAATTGTCTAAAGGTTTCACATGCTTTACTACGCGTACATGTAATCTTAAGTCACGCGAACATTTTTTAATTTGACGATTATCCTGGACTATCTGATAATCCGGGCATACCTAATTATTATAATAATGTGTAGCTAAAATGCATTAATTCTATGTTTTTATTCCCAATTTTCAATTTAATGAGTTAATTATGATTCTGTCTGCATTTTAACTTTAACTGTTAAAGAACTTGTTTTGGTAATGACGTAAATTGGATTTTTCTTTAAACTTAACAAACGATTAAATGTCAATTTAGTAGTTATACAAATTCCTGTTCTTGGATCTTAGAGCTTTTTTCCGTTTTAGTTGTATAAATTAAACTTGTTTCTAAAATATCCTTTTGAATTAAAAAAAAATATTTTATTCATTATTTATGTTCGGCAATTTATACAATTTATAAAAAAGGTAAACAAAGTCTTATATCACAGAATGAAAAAGTCACAAAAATGATCTGTAAAAAATTGTTTTGTTTACAAATTACAAAAATTATTATTACTCCGTTTAGTTCAATCGGTTATAATTCAGTTCTTCTTCATTATTTTTATAAATATTTCATATTTTGACCTTGAATCTTTTTGAATTAATGATTCCGAATATATCGCAAGGCTTCAAAATCAAATCAATGCAAAAAATATTTATAGTAAATTTAAAAAAGAACAAATTCAACCATGAAATATTTTTTTCTTAAAAAAAATCGTGACTTTAATTATTTTAAAAACTACTGTGACCTTGAAAAACATTTTAGGTCTTCCTTGAAATTTTTTAAATCAACTAATTAATTGAAGGAAGGAAAATTTAGTGACACACATTTGATTTAAGAAATAAGAAGTGTCCGTAAATCTACAAAAATTGAATAAATTAATTTACAATAATCAAGAATACATAAAATTTTAGAATAATTGAGCATAAAATCATTTTTAAATCAATAAATGCCAAAATATAAAATATTTAACAAAATGATCTACATAAAAATACCACCACATCACGGTCACATAATACGAGAATTCAAAAAATTCAATATCAAATCACACAGCGCAGTGGAAAAAAAGCAGGTGCCAATAAGCGCGCTATCGGCTTAAGTAAAAAAAAAAAGTTTGCTTCACAATAAGCGGCTTGCTTCATCAATTTTTCTTCGCACAACATATGTAAGTTCCTCCGCATGAAATGAACCCAACATGAAAAAAACCGCGTGATTTAAAAACTCACTCAACAACTTTCATTTGGTGGGGCATAGCCAAAAAAACACAAAAAGCGAATATCCGACTGATGTTTTGTGCTCGCACGGCTTCTAAAAAGCCCAATTTACAATACTCCAGCAGCACTAAATGTAAACAGCACATGTGGAGGCTGGAGCCGCCCTAGAGCAATGTACTTCAGCGTGATAGCGCAATAAATGGCCATTGGGCAGGCCAAATAACTTCTTTTTTTTTGTTAAGGGACAACAAAAAAAGCTGCGTGTCATTTAGTATGACGTTGAACAAAATATCAACAACACGTCAGCAATTATTAATGCATGGTTAAAATAAAAAAAAATATTTAAAAGATTTATCCACGGAGGTTTATTGTGAAGGGTTTGTTCAATGAATAAATTTATAAGTCGCATAATATGATGTTATTAATTTTTTTTTAAATTACCGAGGTCCTTGACTAACATTTAATCTTCAAATGTTTTTTGTTTGTAATTATTTCATTGTGGGAAAAAAATGTCAAAAGGTTTTGGTTAAATTTTGTATAATGGGACAAGGTCCTAAAATAAATATTTCATTTATTAGAATTAGAATGATTAGTTGTAAGCATTGCAACATAAAAATTGCGTGAAATTCCGCAATTACTGTCAAGAAACCGCAGCCAATTTGTTTGTATGTTATGTAAATTAAAATAAAACACACATTACTTATGTTGTATTGCCACAGGTAAATAAAACGGTTGCATTTAAACTGTATGCGATTGAGTATTGAGAAAAAAACGCAACTTTAATGCTTCATCTTAATACCGTATTTAAGTGTGCATTTCATTTTAAACTGAAGATGACTTAACCGATGTATGATCTTTCAATTATGTATTACATGCGACAAATGTGTACGTGAAGAAATCACGAATGTGTACTTTTTATTTTAATGGCGTCACAGGAAATTCCTATAAAGTCATTGCGGCAAGATTTCAGTAATAAGAATAAATTTCAATCTTGGATAATGGAAATATTTGAATGATTTGAGTACGTTACGGATTTTTTTTTGGCATAAAGAATGAAATTAATCTTAAGAAAACCAAAATTTAATCATAATTGCAGCAGGTGTTTTGCAAAAGAGAACATTGTTTAAAAATTAAACAAAAACAAAAGAAATGATTAATGACTTTAACGCAGAATTTCACCAAAATCTTTTGACCTACTTCAAAATGAGGAAATAAATTGCAAAAATATAAATTAACCATTTTAATTGCAAGCAATTGCGGTTTTCATTTCATTAAATTGCAAATTTGATTACTAACTGAATTTAATCTTGAAATCTTAATTATTTTGTCATAGATCACACTTATAATTTACGTCTATTAAGAAATTAAATCTAAAGCATTGTACCTTCATTGAATCAACATCATTTTATAAATGCAATTACTAATCGCATTAAATGGTAAGGAAATTAAAAATAAATCGCAATGCAATCTTAATTAATTGCATTCACACTTCATTGTTTTAATATATGGAGCAAGTGCATGTACTTTAAATTGTTTTAATTTAAACCTGAAAACTAGGTATTAGAACGCATGATTGGCCACGCGGATAGTTTAACAAAAATAAATAAAGTAAATTACAAAAAAAGACACGTTTTACTTTAATGTTCGAGGCATAAACTCATGTGTGGTCATACTTCTCGTGCGCAATAGTAAATCATTATTGTGTCTTGTGTGTGTTAGCTCACAATGTTGTGTAATAAAGATATTCATTGTATAGGAAGTCATTTAAATCTTGTTTATTGGGGAAGTTTGTTGGATTAGTTTTAAAATAACTGCATTATTAATACGCATTATTAATAATGGGACTTTCGTTGTAATTAAACTACATTAAAATTCATTTAAAATAACCTTTTTAGTTTTTATTTTAAGGAACTAAGTTAAGTCTCTTGTTGTCAAAAAATCCTGTAAATAATTTTTTATCGTGAATGGAAGTCAATCGTCTACTACTTTAACGAATAATTTTACAACTACGTAATTATTTTGTCCAAAGATCTTTGATTTTTAATCGTATTGTTGATTGAATTAATTTAAACACAGCACTTTTCATAGTTTTAAGCAATAATTAGTTATGTTCTCCACAATTAATAGTACCGTACTAAGATAAGACTTTCATTTTCACTATCCTTTATCTTTCGAGTGGGGATTTTTTAGTGATGACTAACTGAAAATTCTATGATTTTACTGTTCTTTATTGAATTAATAGAATTTTTTAATTAATCATATTTTATTTTATTTTGTTGCAGTTAAGGACGCCACTTAAGACTTCATTTTACACTTAAGTATAATAAAATAAAAATAGTATGTATTAAACTTCCAATTTTAAAAATGGCTTAAAGAAAACGAGTTGATTGATCTCATGCAATAATTAATTTAATTGAAACAAAATCCTTATTTAAATTAAACTTAAAGCAACACAAAAAATAAAATATAATTATGAAACAAAATCACTCTCATTGTGAAAAAAAATCGTTCGCTCATTAAACAACAATACAAATTAAATTAAATTGCCATACATATAATTCTTATAATTTCCGACAACACATTAATGAGTGAATGCACCCGAATAACCAGAGTGCTTCTACTCTTACGAATATATGTAAGAAAACTCGTGCATGACTTTGTAGGAGTGCGTATAATATATATAGTTAATTAGTAAATACGCTGGCACATAAAAGAAGCCGGGTATAAACACAATGGGATATACTACATGATTCTCGAATTACAATAAAATGCAATATGCAATTCCTTGACCGCACTGTTTGATATAAATACGGTTGGTGTAAGAATGGAGTGTGCAAATTGACGTAACGGTCGCGGTGTAATCAAAATGCTGCTAAAACGAGGAAATATAAGAAGATAAAAAAGACGATGTGACTCATTGCGGGTGGTTGACAATACTACTCGTATAATATGTCAACAATTGCGGGGTGACGACTGAATTTAATCATAAGAATTTCAGTTGCAAGATAGCAATAATTCCACGTTACGTACGGTTTGTTGGCTTTTACTGATACTAGAAGTTGAGTTATTTAAGATTGTGCTGTAATTAATAATTATTTAAGACTTTAGTGCGTTTCTGTTGTTGCGTGAATTGAAGCACTGTGATTTATAACGGCTATGATTAATCAAAAATGTCAGCATGAACGCTTCAATTGTCTAATGTTTGCGATTAGTACTAAAAAGTGAAAAATGTTTTTTAGAACTGCCATGAAATTTTTATTTTAATCTTTAAATGTGCAATAAAACTGCATAAGACAAACGATTCTTTATGAATTACGACTGACGTTATGTGCAAGGGGGCACTTAACATATATTGTATTCCGTCTTCAATTTAAACACTTGACGTTGAGGCCAGTGCAGCTTAATGTACACATTTTATTTCATAATTCATATACATGACGATGTATTGACGATCACATAATTAACGAATAACGGCAAACACAAGTGGGCACGCACAATTGGATGGCGCGCGTCTTATTATAGACCGCGACCGTCTTGGCCGCACATTGATGGAATACTTGCTGTACTATTTATTAATGCCTTGCAACTATACAATACTATATATAAATTTGAAAACGAATTAATTGATGACTTTCGATCAGTTTTCTGTATTGTTTGTAATTTCTTTTTGGGTGAATATATATGGTGGTGGATTGCGTATATTTGAGACGCTTCCTGAATGAATGCGTTATTAAAGCGTGAGCGGTTTATTTGTGTGTGAACGTCTTGCGTTTTCTTCATGTATGTACAGAGTATCATATAATCATAGCGACAGCTCACAACAAAACGCCAATGGATATTCGACAATGGAATTTTAAGTATTTCTCGTGTGCTCCCTATATATAATATAAACGTACACATATTTTCGTCACTTTGTGTCTTGGGTTTTGCTTCTTTTTTCTTTACATTTTTTTTTTGCGTGAAGCAATACGATCAACGTAAATTAACCATCCAACTGTGGAACAGAGTGCGTCTTTATAATATACCAATATACTTATAAAGACAACGTTTTCACTTAAAACAATTTAGCTGCGGTTTACCGCTCAGCTGTCCAGTGAAATGTTTACAAAAAAAATTGTGTGTGGCAACTGGCAGGGAGAGTTTGTCCAGACTTTTGTATTTCTGTCACTAAAGTTACTACAGAATAGAGAATACAGATTAAAAGAAATGAGCAATTTATGAGGTCCTTTGTAGCTCATTAGTTTTCGCATTATTATTATAATTGGTATCAACTCTGTTTAGTAGAGTGAGGAAAGTATAAGAGGATGACCTTAAAATTGTATTTAATAAAAATAATTTGACCTTGACTATCAAATTAAATTATTTTCCTACACTATCAAAAACTGAATCAAAAAACGACGTTGATTAAAATAAAATATTAAAAAAGAAGGCAGTCAAAATAAAGGAAATGTAACGAATACCCAAAAACGCCCACCACTACCAGACTTCATATAAATAGTATTCCAAGTCGGTAATAACAGAAATCGGAAATTCCAAATTCATAGATTAATTAATTATTGACACACTTTTGTCTGGATCGTCTTGAAATTATATTTCATTAATTGTTTATTATAGTTTGGAAATTGTTTTATAACATTAAGTCGCTTGCATAGATCACAATTAAGGCATTTAAGTGGCTAAAAGAACCAAAATATTAATTAAGCGTATTTAATGGAAAGTACTTATTTTGAAATTTTGCGTTTATTTTTTTTTTGAGCGAAAAAAAAGAAATTTTTGCAATTAGGTCGCATACACAAACATATTACACTATGGGCAGTGATTGTACTGACGAAAAAAATACCCGCAATATTATGCTTTAACAAAAATGTATTTTTGTTTGCAACAACAACCGAATTTTTGTGCAATCATTTGCGGAAAAGCATAATTTTTTTGATGATGTGAAACGAGAATTTGCCATTTCCTTTCTACACATAGTACTTAGTTTTATGTGGGCATTGCACAGTGGACAACAAGTCTCGCAAAATAATCACAGACAAATTAGCACTTTTATTATTGCGACATTTTCTTTTTTGTTATATTTTTGGTAATTTTCGCTTCAAATTGATGCAATTGATATAATAGTTAGGAAGCCAGGATTTATCTCCATTGCGCTCCCCTATGAAGATGCGTGTCAGTGTATCAGTGAACATGAGTAATCTGACAGCGGATCGGCTGATGATACGCGACTCGCGAGTTGAGTATATGAAATACCAAGAGAATTGTACGATGAATTGCGGTCCTCTATATATACAAGAAAGACCGGCATATTTTCATTTATGACCGCACACTTTTTAAAGCAATAGGTTTTTACACTTACAAAAATTACCAACGTTTAATCGGTTTTTAGGGTTGGCCTTTTGTTTTATCGCGCGCTTGTACCACATTAAAAGACTTTCCTTTTTTTTTTTTTTTTATAAAAATACTTTTCCCTTGTATCTCATTTCCAACCTTCATTCCATTTTTTTTTGTTTTTTTTTTCTTGAAGAGAAGAGAGAAATGATAGCTTCCGCACTTGTTCGCATTGCTTGCACCGATTACAAGGAACCAACAATATGCGTCCATTTCGGCGCCACCGTAAATTGGCGCCTTTTTAATTGACAATTATTCAAGAATAAGAGGAAATTAAAAAAAACAGCAGTTTGTTGCAATTGATAGCCGCAAAAATTAAAACTATGGTGGGCGCCACAATTTAAAAAAAAACTTTTCCTTGCTATAATTCGCATAAAGTTAATTTCCGACACCGCAATGTATGTGCCAATTTCATACCGTATTGTTGCGTGTGTGTGGGCTTCACAATAAATATTATTTATTATAATTGTTGAACGATTATTGGTTATCGTCGTCGCACCTTCTTCCTCTCGGTGTCACTATAGCAGGATTCACACGTTCCAATTTTTATTCCTTTAAATTTGTTGTATAAAATATTTTTATCACAGAACGCACACACCTATTTCCTATCGCTGCGGTCTTTTAATTACTACTAATTTCTGTGCACTGTTTTGTATTAATATATATTCTATAATTTTGTGTCCGCGTTTTAAATTATATTGTACAATTTATTTTCTGTTTTTGTAAGAAAACCCGGGGGAGCTATCTACAACACACCGAAGTCGGATAAATACTCAGCGCGCAGCCGTACTCGCTCGACTAATTAAACTACTTCACAAATCACACAATTTTGAAAAGAGCGCGCGCGAAGAGTGTGGCAAATGCCCACCACAAAGTGACATTTACTTTATGACGTCATTGTATTTTGTACTTAAGTTTCAACACTCTAGTACGCACTGTGCTTTGAGGCACTCTGTCGGAATGCACAAAGTAGTTTTTTGTAGTGGCGGGAAATTTAAATTTTACTTCCCCTTTTTAATATCAAAAGAAACGGATTTTTATGTTAATAGTTATCTCACTCTGATAAATCAGCTCGTACAAACTTTAAAATTATGTTTTATAAAATTTAACGTTTTAATTAAAAATGGTTATGTCACGTATGAACTTGATAATTTAATTCGAAAAACAGATGACAGAATCAATCGGAATTATTCGATGTACTCATACATAATTTAAAATACAATTGTTTAAAACACTTGTTTCATAATTTAAATATACTATTTAATATTCACTGAGTTGAAAATAAATTACTGGTATGACTGAGATTGCATATTTTTAGGCGATTTATTCTACTCATCGTCATATAATTCAAGCAAAACAATAATTGTTTTTATTACTTTATTAAAATAGCGATACTAAATTAATTTGTTATATGATAAATTTATTATAATGCGACGTTTAAAAAATTCATTGCATAATATTTTATTTAAAAATAATAAAACGACTTATATAAAAAATCATAGGATTTTGAGTGAAATTCCAAATTTCGAAAATAAATTTGACACTTTACTGACAGCTGTCAACTGAAATTAGTGTTGCAACTTTCGAATTTCAAAATTGATATCCGTCTTTATTTTCAAATCACAATCAAAACGGTCAATTACAAAGACGCTTCTACAAAACAATCAAATTTAATGTTATAAAATCGAATCTAAAATGATTGAAAAAGTGCCCAGTCTTAGTGATATTCCAGAACTTGTTAAAAATGTGCCGTCTCCAATCAGAGCGGATGTGGCTGCTAAAACAGCCGCAATCATCAACCACCCCTCATATGGCGATCCGTAAGTAGCACCTTTATATACCTTTCAAAATGCATCATTTAATTTACAACAATTTACACGCACAGCTGCCATGTGTGGTCAACCGAAGACTTTGAATTGGGTGCCCCATTGGGCCGTGGCAAATTTGGCCGCGCTTACATTGCCCGAGAACGCATTTCTGGCTACTTAGTTGCAATGAAAATTATGTTCAAGTCGGAGCTGAAAAAGGGGCACGTTGAAAAGCAGGTGCTGCGTGAAATTGAGATACAGTCCCGATTGAAGTAAGTGTTTCTTGTTAATAGTTAAATGTGTAACGGTAATATTAATTTCTTTAATTGCTTTTTTTTAGGCATCAACACATTTTGCGCCTCCTCACTTGGTTCCATGATGATACTCGCATTTACTTAGCGCTGGAATTAGCATCTGAGGGTGAACTTTATAAGCACTTGAAGAACTCTCCAAATCAGCGTTTTCCTGAAAATCGTGCAGCCAAATACACCTACCAGGTGGCGGACGCACTCGACTATTGTCATTCCATGAATGTGATTCATCGGGATTTGAAACCGGAGAATATTTTACTCACAGCTGATGACAACGTGAAGTTGGCTGATTTTGGGTGGTCAGCACACACCCCGTCCAACAAGCGCAAAACAATGTGCGGCACTTTGGACTATCTGCCACCAGAGATGATCAATGGAAACACATACGATGATACTGTGGATCAGTGGTGTTTGGGAATTTTATGCTATGAATTTTTGGTTGGGTGTCCACCATTTGAGGCGGAAGACACTGAGCAGACGTATGAGAAGATTCGTCGCTTGCAAATTGCCTATCCACCGCACTTGTCCGTGGGTGCCAAGGATTTAATTTCACGTCTCCTGAAATCGCCAAGTCATGCACGTATCAAGTTGCGGGATGTTATGCGCCACGCCTGGATTGTTGAGAAGATGAAAATGTAATTCGTAACAGTGAGAATTGAAGAGGGGCTTGTTTGACATTGTTTTTCCTAGTTTAATAATTTTTATATCTTTTAGATAAATAAGTAATAGTTTTTATATTCTGTGGTAGATAAATTGAGTTTGCCTATGCCTTGTGACATCCTTATCAGGACTCTGTAACTTACAAGTGTTTCTGTAAATGTCGTTTTAATAAGGTGATGTAAAAAACTGATTTAATATATCAGCAGTTATTAGTCGGCTAATATATTAAATCAATTTTTAATTAAACATTCTCATTTAAAAAATTAAAGATCCCTTCTGGATATTTTTTTTTTTTTAAATTTAAAGTACTAAGTTGTATAATGGGATTACCATGGATGAGAGATGATTGATCTTAAGTAACAAACATACGTCTTAAGTAATGACAGAAATGTTTGGAGTAACATCTTCTTTGTCGGCCCTATCAAAATAAAAATAAAACACAAATTTTGTAATTAATCTTATTACGTCTCTTTTTATTTAAATTACAAATATCTGCTTGGGATAATATGAGATGCGCCTATTTAAAAAGAAAACAATATAATTGTTGCAAGATTGTAACTTAAGTAATTGCCTACAAACTAATGCACTAATTTACAACAATAAAACGAGGAAATCATTAATATAAACTAAATATATTTACAATGTCACATTTTTATATAAATAACACATATAAGAAATGCCGCCCTTAACGCAGCATTGGTACATATTGCCTTTTTGTAATTATTTTACGTACTTTGATTGGCTACTATGGATAATATGAACTATATAATTGAAATACAGTTGCAACTTGCAAAGAAACAAATTGTCTATAGGGTTTGAACATTGAAATCCATAAAAAAGAAATTAAATACTATCAAACTAAAGCTATATTGAACAAAAAAGGTCTTAGGTATATAAACTCTCTCTCCCCCAACACGGCCCACATCAATTACTTGACCCCACGAACACTCTGTTCCTAGTGGTGGAGTAACTGTCGTCCATTTTACCCACTGTCTCGTACAGCGGTGTTGTTTTGCCATTCACGTGCGGCGTTGTACCATTTGTGAGCGTAGCAGCTGCCTTCAAGTCATCTTCCTTTTTCTTGTTTTTGGCATCAGCAGCGGCCTAAAGATATATGATAAGAAATCCCAATTTAGTCGATTCATATTCACACGATCTAAAATACTTTACCTTTTTCTTTGAGTACGCCTCCTTGTAGAAACTCGAGAACAAGAAATAAAACATGAGGGCGTGTGCCCCAATGAAGTATGAGAAATAAACGGGATAACCACACTCGTTCTTAAACAGCAACTGGAATGCATGCACCATCACCAAAACGAACTGAATCATTTGCAGGACTGTCAAGTATTTCTTCCACCAAAGATACTTTTGCACTTTGGGTCCCATGGCAGCAAACATGTAGTACGAGTACATGAAAATGTGCACAAATGTGTTGAGTAGGCCGAAGAATGAGCTGTGACCGCCCGGCAGGAATTTCACGCCCCACCACACGGAGCATGGCATGATGCCGTGGTGGATGACGTGCAGTGTGGACACTTGGTCGTAACGTTTGCGCATGATAAAGAATAGTGTGTCAAAGAACTCCGTGAATTTGGAGAAGTAATACCACCAACATCCATGTGCCATCTGTGACGGGGAGGAAATTAATTTATTGTTGCACAATATTTAAATGTGATGTGATTTAATTTACCCGTAATGCATTTGGATTGTCAGAGTAGTCAACCGGTTGACATCTTAAGCTGTATCCCGTCAACCATCCGGATGCGCATGCTTCGTAAAATAGCCATGAGCTGAAGATAACTTGCATGAAATTGTATACGATTAAAACTCCTCTCAGTTGAAATGGTTTTCTGTTTTCCATTAATTTGGGTCCTAGTACCTGGAAAATTTAAAATTTTTAAATTAATTTAAATGCATTAGTTTATTTAAGTTGTATTGAATTAATTTTAAATAAGTAAAAAGTGTTTGTAATTATTTTGACTTAAGACTTTGATAATTCAAGAAGCTTAAAGTTTCTTAAGTAATTTATGTATTTTACTTAAGAAACCATTATCTTATTTAAAAAAAATGGCAATGATTAAAGCCTTTACTATTTCTAAAAGAACGTTAACGTTTCTTAAGTATCCTTTCTTTTACTCAAAAAACTACTTAAGCCCCCTTAAAAATCTTAAGCTAAAATTATTTTACTTTTGCCCAATTAAAATTGTTTTTTTATTTTTATTTTATTACAACTTTAATCATTTTAGATCTTTTAACTTAAATCAAAACTTATCAAGAAATGTTCTCAAACTTAAAGTGGAAGGAAAAAATAAATTTCAAACAGAATTTATTCTAAAAACTTTTGCAAAATTAAAACGTAAAAACCAGCAGCTTTAAATAATTGTTTCTCGCATGTAAATTTTAAACCAGCAGCAATTAAATGACATTGTTCAACAATTATACTTACAAGAAAGCTCACCGCGCGGTAACAAATATAATAACACACATTTAAGTGTCATAATGCAATTAATAAAATTACAATGCCCATTAATTGTACTGACCTTAGCGAAGTATGCATATGCTAAACTGATTGCAATTGTAGGAAGTGGCGAACTCATTAGAATCCAATTTGTTGTCCTAGGATCCGACTTGTTGTCCATAAGGTCCCGCCATCCCGCGTAGAAATTATTTACAAAATCCATCTGAAATGAGGAAGCAAATTAGTTGTTAAATAACTATCATTTTAATCGTTTTAATTTCACTACATTGTAACCATAATTGTAGTTTTCCTTGACCTTGAAAATTATAAATAAATTAAGAATGTTATCTTAAATAAAAAAACTGTTTTTTTTCTTAGATCGCGATGTTGGCAAAATGCAATTAAATTTCATGCCTTTGTTCTTTAATCAATACATACAGTTATGTCCAGATTGCATAAAGTTGCACTCTGTTACACATTGCATTTCAAATTGCACATTGCAACACATTTTAACTCAATTTTATTAACATCCACAATACATAACAAAGCGATTGCACACAATTTAATTATATAAAGCCACAACGAGTGTGTGTGTGTGTTTGTGTATTTCCCAGCGCATTTTAATATTAATTTTAACTTGACTTTAGTGTATTTAATTCAGACAACGCTTAATATTAGAAATTGGTCCTTGATTTTGTCTGTCATGCATGTCTCGCTGTTAAACGGAATAATAGTGCAGTTTAATTTATAGTGCATATAAAAATGCACTGATTTGATTATATCGTGCAATTTGTGAAGCTGCTGCTGTATTATATGTGCAACTCTCAACGCTCCGTGTGCAATAATTGAATTGATGTCAGAAAGGGAAATTGACTATTTATAACCATGCGGCAATTAATTACTTTTCATCACAACGTGTGTGTGTCTCATCATCAATTTGGGTGGTTACCAAATAATGCATAACATGTGTGTAATAAATGACATATGTAATCCAGTGGCTAGCCCCGATGCGATGCTTAACCTAACCCCGTCCGATAAAGAAAGCGAAAACTATGTCAGTCGGATTTTGTAACGCGTTTTTTCCAATAAAAGTTTTTCCTCTCGGCTGTGTTTTAACTGTTATAAACTGTTGGTATGACGGCATTATAATGGTGATAAGATTGGGAGTGGCACGTAGGTGCTAATAGCTTCAAGTTTTCACTTTATTGTGTGAGGCCCTTTAAATCGGTGTTATGGTGGCGATTTATTAAAATGGGTTGCTGCAATTTAATTAATAAATTGGGTTTGTGGTTAGCACATTTTTGTTATGATTATGTAGTCTTATTTTATCTGACTTATTTAATCTGCGTGTTTAATTTTGAATTGTAGGTAAATTACTTAGAAATTATGTTTCTTAATAAGAAGCAAAATTTATTTGTTGCTTTATTTAAATTAGGATTAGATTATCAATTATTGACATTGACTTATGAATTATTGTCAATACCTTTACAATTATGGACAATATGGTGATTTTAATATTATTTAAAACTAAAAATATAATTATTGACAATAACAATAATAAAAAGAGCAGAATTGAGTTTGTATTTTATTAAGTGTTCTTTAAAATCAGTTTTAAATTATTATAAAACCTAAATGTTTTGCATTTAAAAAACTTTTATTTGCTTAAAAATAAAATTCTTAAGAAGTGTGCCCTACCTTTAAAACTTAAGAACACACAGAAACGAATTTGATTTAACATGCTTGATTTATTGAATCAGAATCTTCCCAATTTCCATGAAATTTAATTAAACCAAAAGGATTAATCTAACATCAACAATAAAATTGTTCACATAACGTCGACCTGTTCATGTTAAAAATAATATCAAAGCCCTATTTTTCGAATGACTATATTCAATATTGCATTTGTAAAACACTTAATTCATCCACAACATGAAATTAAATAAATTATGCAACATTTTAAAGCAATAAATCGCTACATACGCAATGCAGCTAAACTATAGAAGTAAACAAAAGATGAAAGACTTAGGCGACGAACTTTTCTACTTCTCCATATGAAAATTCCTCGCTTCTTTTATTTTCATTCACCATTTCTTGGCATTTATTTATTTATGAATACAAAACAATAAAATGTAATTATGTCATTGCTGTATTGTCGTAAAAGTAACTTTACTTTCTCGTGTGTGTCGATTGTAATAGTTAAAGTGTGACTTAAGCCGCACATGTGAAGAAAGTTCAAAGTCATGTATCATTAAATGCATAACATAAAATAATATTAAAAGGTTTACATATGTGTTTGGTATACGCTTCAAGTGTTTAATGATTAATCTGAAGAATGTGTGTAAATATTTTACATTTCAATGAATAAAATTGTACCATTAGGCTTTCAAATGAATATATACTTAAAGTTAATTTCAATTTCTTTATTGTTAACTATTAATACGTCTGAACATGTTTTCACTTTCAATAGAGCTTATTTGAATGCGGTATAATTGAAACAACAATTTTGACCTTGATTGACGTACGCTTTATATTTGTTTTTAAAACAATTTAGACAATTTTGCCGGCACATAATTCTATGCACAAACACTCAATAGGTCACTGTCATCTTTGAATGCGTGCACAAAATGAGTGCATATGATTATAAAAGACACAAAATTACAATCAATAATCATCATATGATTTTGCTGCTTCTTTTCGGTCTATTATTCAGTGTAGCTCATTGTCAACACAAGTTAATAGAAGAGAATATGTGGGTTTAGAATTTAGAAATAAATAAATAAGTACGCATTTGTTTTACTGATTACCTCATTAAATCGCTTTGGTATTTCTTTATTTGATTATGTTATTAAATATTGAGTAAAGAACTAGCGTTTTCTAAAATTGTGTCTGGAATTATTTAAGTCTGATATTATGTGTGTACAATAAATAGTTTCTTTTAGATATTTAAAAAAAACGTGCTGACTATACTGTAGCAAATTTCTACGTGTGAGATCTTTGTCCCCGTGTTTGTGATTTCTTGTACCGAATAAACGTGCCTTGAATTATTTATTAAGGCGGTAGTGAACGCAACAAATTCTACAATGAATTGTTCGCACGTGAAAAGTCTTACTTTATTGATTTGTTATTGTCTTGTACATATTTTGGTAATTTTTCAATATGTTTTTTGTTCTTTTTGCATCAAATTTTGGGGTCTGGGTTATTTTATTTTGAGAATTTATTATATTTAGAATTTATCAGTTAATATAAAGAATGTTTTGTCATCGCTGCCCGCTGGCTGTTTATTACGTGATCAAGAAGTGTGTATTAATTTTACTTTTAATTTATTGTGTCGCAAACACTCTATAGCATTAAAAATTTATTTATTTTAAATTTAGCTATGTACTGACGATGTATTTGAAGTCACTTTAATAACATTTTAATTCAACATTAAAATTTTTCAATAATTTCTACATTTTTAAATACTTTATCAATATTTTTATCAATATTTTTAAAATATTGTCAATAGTTTTGTTTCAATATTTAATACGTTTCTTGTAAAATTACTGCATTATAACAAATTACAATCAATGCAGAAAATATTTATTTGGTTTTCGAAATATAACTATTTGAGAAACAAAATAATACTTGAAGTAGTTAGTTTCTTAAGTTCAACATGCTGTATTGATGAGCGCTGCATGCTTACTGCAAAACTGGTTCGTTCATTCATTGCAAATTGTAATCTAAGCGTGTAGTGTTTATATGCCAAGGCACGCGACTTAAACTATCTCTTTTGCTTATTTGTGGGAATTTTGTCATTCTCTTTTTAGCGTAATTTATGAAATGAAGCCCAATAAATCTAATGTTATGAAAATTACTCAAGTACTGCAACATTTTAGCATAAAAGCTTTGATTCTAAATTTAAATATTTTAAACTTGTAAATTTTTCATTCAATGAAATGTCAACGAGTAATTTATTTTAATATTTACAAAATCAATCAATTTCTGTTATTGACTTAAATAACAATTCCAGTGTGTGCAACACCAAGTTTATTTAAATGAATTGCATTTATTAACAAAAGTTAAACAAACTTACTTAACTATTTAATTTAGTATAATAAGTACGTCAATTGCTTTATAAACTGCATGTGCTGCACAAACTATAATAGGAAATATAAATATTGTGCAAAAACTACTTAACTTGTTGGTTTAACTCTTAACCATTTCTTGCCTTATTGTAATTTAAACTGAAGAATTAAACAAGCAGAATGCTGTGAGAACAATGTTTTTTGTAATAAGTACACATTAAATACAAAATAAATATATAACATTTGCAACTGGATGCACTTAATTGTGCTGACTGATGCAACGCAATGATATTGCAGAATTTTGCTTGATTGTTTATTTAATTCGCATGAGGGAGTATTTTAAGTTTCACACTTGTGTCACTATGTTGGACGAAGCGACGCACGTTGTTGAAGATTTGTTTGTTCATGCAGATTTGTGTTTAATTTCTTAAAGACTTTATTTTCTTTGTACAAAATACATGAATCACTGCTAAACTTGTTTTAAAGCCAAGTTTTCATGAAATAACTATGCAACGTTCATATAAAAATGCATTCAGACTTTTAAGTGAATGCTTTAAGTTGCTGTTGCATAATTAGTTGCAGTTGTTATTATTAAAAAAGTGCATTTTGCGAATGGATTCAAAATGTGGAGCAAAATTGATTATACGGTTCGTTTAAATGACTAGTTTAAGTCACTTAACTTATGAAAATTGTCGCCCTTTTGTGATATTTTTTATGATTCATGCAATTAATTAAAATGGCGTTTGATTTGGAAATGCATTTTTGACCTTGAAATTGAGTTTGAATCGAAAATTGTGTTGAAATAATTTTTTTCATGAGCGTTTAGTTTAAAAATTAAGTAACTTTGCATTCCTTTAACCACTTCCGACGTAAATAAAATAATTATAATAGATTTCAATGTTTATTTTTGCCAATTAAGCATATTTGCCTTTGTCTTAACACTCAAAAAACCCATTAAAAGTCAAGAGACAATTTCTTTCAAGCGGAACCAAATTATTGTACTGGATGGAATTAAGGCAATTGTTTGCACATCATTAAGTGGTTTAATGCGTAACTTAATATTTTTTAAGTCCAATATTCAATTAATATATTTAATTACTTAACGCCGGCCGTATATAATATGTAACGGTATATTTAAGTAATGTTAGTAGAAAAGCTTTAACTAGGTCAAGGAATATAATTATTTAAATTTACAAAAAAATGTTATTTGATCTATTCTGGAATTTTCAATTATTTAAGTTGGTTATTTAATTTTAAATAAAATCCGGAGCAGGTAAATTTTTGCAATGGAGATATAAATTGCGAAATTTTAACAATACCACGAATATTGCCTTCAGGTAAACAATCGAATCATGATCAATGTGTTAAAAAATTGCAAGCAATGTGTCGAATTCTCACAAAGCAATCTTTTTTTTCCTGCGCTGAAATGCTCGTAATTACATAAAACATAAAACCGCATTCTGTGGACCAAAAAATATGAATTGCACACATTGCTAACAGATCAAAATGAGAGCAAAAGTGCACAAAATTATAACTTTGGCAAAAATGCACAATCACTGCAAAATTATGGCAATTCCCTCTCCAAAAATTTAATTACAACAACGACCTTTACAAGTATGCGTTTAAATTACATATTTTACAATACACAACTGGGTGAAATCCCAAAATGCTTGCGAGCACAAGCGCACGCGGTGCAGGATATTTAACAGTTATTTTTGTTGCATTAAGGCCGGCGCAATTTTCGACAAAAAAGTGAAAGGACATTATTATGCTGTTTGCGCGCACGTTTAATTATAATATTGTATTATTGTGGTGTTTTGGTTGGTGGCACTGCGCAGTCTCACTCACCTTCATTATGTGCCACATGCTGTCTGATCCCGCAATTTAATAATGCAGTTAAAATCGGCATATTATGCCTACTTTAATTGATTACAAACAAAATAAGAAAATGAGAAGAAATCAACGGCTGTGCGCATGTCAGTGCGGCTCAAGTCAATTCGAACATGCACTTGCCACTTGGTCTTTGTGTATGCAGTATGAGGATAATGGATATGGTTTGCTGCACCTGTGCAAGCACATTCGATTGCAACATACCGTTTAGCTCTCGGCGCATGTGTAATGTGGCTTTTGTGCAATTTGTGCAACTAAACTTGCACTATGCGGTGTGAGCTTTTCAATGTCAACCACCTTAGACAAATTATATACAAGCTTTTTATATTGTGGTGAATAATTTTATGCTATTTTTTCTCGATTTCTATTGCAATTAAAATGGTAATGCACCTTCTGGTGGTGATAAGTAGAGCATAAATTGAACAGCTTATAGATTCTATGCAGTGTCACTGTATGTAATATTATATCGTTAGCATGTGGTTTTAATTATATGGTTGGACATTATTTTTAATTATTTCAAATTAAGTAATAAAAAAATTAAAAAATTGAGTAGTTTTTGAGTGGTTCTTTTAAATTGTGAAATCTTAATTTTTATTAAAAACTGAAGAATTAACTTAAAATTGCATACATTTTTAAATGCATCTACGATAAATCTTTACAGATGAGTGCTATTAAAGGTTGTTTGTTGTTCTATAAAGCAAATAACTGCTTTATCCTTCAACATAATTATTTTTATTGAAATGTCGTTTACTCCAAATGTTGTCGTAGGTTCAAATTTCACAACATAGTCATTGTTTTTTGTCTAAGGTTAAGATCTGCATGACAAACGCAACTTCAATTTCCCTCACATACTCAATATAATTGGGTAAAACATGCCTTAAACATCTCTTGTTATTTTATCTCCTAAAAATCTCAAATAAACGTCTTTGTGTGAATTCATTGGAGTGATTAAGGAACATCTTTAAAATTTCACAACATAATATGACATAATTAGTCCGCAATTTGTAAAATTCGGCAATGATTTAAAGTCATTGTTTTCATTTTAGAGGACTAAACCATTTTTTAAGTTAACGAGCCATTTATTATAAACATTGCTTTAAATTTCACACCAGAAAAAAAATTGAGTGAAATCCGTTTAATTGAAAATAAATAACTAAAATGGGTAATTTAAAATGTTTACAATTTGCACCCGAATTACGACAACTCTGCCCACTTAATTGTGCAACAATAAATCACACCGTTTTAATTATAACGTGATTTCAATCGATATATCTAATGCTATTTAAAATTGACTGTTAAAGTCTTTCCTCACCGGACGCATGCGCTTAAAAAAAAAAATTTGTAGGTCACTATAAAATTCAGAATTTTTTTTTTGCGCATTTAAATTTTTGTCTATAAAAAAAAAAACACAGCTTACACGTGATTGATTCGAATCGATGTACACACACTTTTTCACATGAAAAATATACCGCCAGACAAAAAAGGTCGACGCTGAAATAATGCAATCGTCTTGGCTTTATGCGTTGCGGGAACTGTTGCGAGCTGATGTGTTACAAATCATCAAGCGACAAAAAAAAACTTTACATTTATGAAATGTTACAAATTTATAAATCAAAAATGTAAAGGCGAAATCTGCCCGAAAAAAGAGTAGGACAGACTGTTTAAAAAAAAATTCAAACACTCGTAAAAGTGTTAGGAAAAAGCGCTTTTAGCTGTGACCACTGTGACATTGAGAAAGGGAAAAGAATTACTATTACTACTGTTGCTTATATACTACTGGTTGTGTGAAAGAAACTAAAATGAAATTCGATAATTGAGTCGCACAAACTAGACAAACTGCACGATCATGCATGTTATGTTAGTGGTCAGTATTTGGCTACAGTATTAAATAGATGGCTATGTGGAACTGACCGTAAAATATTAATATGAATATATATGCAATGAACCGCATTTTCTACGCTCCAATCACAAAACTTATACGGCCGGTGGATGGTTGGCGGCGCAACGGCCTTGACAAGCCTTTGCAATGTCTTTCACGTAACTTAACAGATGCGGAGAATACAACTAGAGGCGGCGTAGTTGCATCACATTAGGTCATTGAGTTTTCTAAATGGGGTCTTAATAAATTATATAAGCATAGCAACCAATTAGATCACTCAAACTATGCAATTATTTGTGCAGAATTTTTTTGTATTTTTGTTGAGAGCACATTTAATGCAAATTAAAAACTAACTACACTACTACTTAATAAATGAAATTAAAATTAGGTTGACATTCATGTTTTAAATGGAACCAACACTTTTTGTGCTGAATATTTAAAAGTAAAAATTGTGTAAAAAATAACGAAAATGGTTGTATAAGAAAGAAAGCTTAAATTCTCTTATTCTGTCCTAATCTTAAATATACAACAGAGACCTCATTTATTTATATTTTTAAATGAGAATCACTTTAGTAGGTTTATGGGCAAAAAAATTCACAACTCATCCTCATTGAAAAGTGAATTGGATATTTTATCTTATAACGGGTTCCCAATTTGCCACTCACACTCATTCACCAATTCTGCAATCTGTTTTTACCATAATTCGTACTATCTAGAAAAATATTTATATTCTTCATCAAGATATTTATGGAAAATAATTTTTTTGACTAAAAAAAAAATTTATATTTTATATTTATCCCATGAAATTCCAATTTAAATTTATCTGGATCTTATGATGATGCATTTATGATCATGATACGTAATGATGACGTTGCTCCTTTAAAAACTTGATCAACCAGAATATTTCGTGAATATCTTACGCATTTCCAATTCATTCGCGTTTTATTTTATTAATATAACGAGATTACGACAATCGCTTAATATTGTTGGTATTGATTTTTGTTTTTATAAATTCCAGGAAGGAGAGAATTTTTTTCAGTGATCACGCATACACTAAGCGTTTGATTATTGCATCACTTGCATGATTTGTGACATATTTTTATTAAATTTATTAATGTTTTCATGTTTTTATTGACGAAATATTATTTATACTCTTTTCTTGTTATTATTGTGTCACTAAAAAACGTAATAAATTTTGAACTAAACATGAACCTTTTAGAAAATTATGTCGCACTAAAATAGACATTAATTACAGTTATAAACAAATTACACCGTCATAAAAGCTCTTACATAAATTCAATAGCTTTGAGTGAAATTTGAGTAAATTTTGAGTGCTTTTCAATAATTATTATTGTTAAATGAATTATGAATTCAAACAGTTATCACAAATTGCATTGTAATTAATCATTTACAAATGATGCAAATTAATTTTTTACCTCAAAAAATGACTTGCAAAACGCACATATTTATCATATCAATTTAAATTCCTCGTCACTTATAAAATATGTGTGAAAATGTGTAAAGGAAAAATATAATTAACTCATCCATGTTTCATAATTGGCAATTTTGTTTGACTAGCAGATTTTCATTATTGCAAAAACACATGGTTTTCGTATTGTATTTTATGAATGAACATGCAGGAATTTTGTATACAATTCTGTCGACGTTTGACTTTGTAGTTACTCGCGTAAATTATAGACCACCTCTAGTGATGCATGCATTTACAGATAATTGACTTTAGAGTGGTTACATATTCTTGCGGTATAACATTGAGGCATTAATTAAGTTTAATAGTTATAAATGTTGGTCAATGCAGCGTAAGACTATCAGCGACGACCGTCTAGTTAGCTGTTGTAGAGAAAAAGTGACAACAATTTAAATTTTATTGATGAATATATTGAGTTTGATTCACTAGAATTGTTGTAAATTTATAAAACGTTGCAGAAGTGAAACCATAAATTAAGGAATGCATGTTTTCTTAAACAATATTTCTCATCCTGCGACACGCGGGAGGTCTTAATCATATACAAATCGTCTATTTCATAAAACTGACAATAATATGACAAATATTCAGCCACATATAGTTGTTTATGAAAAGCTGCTAGACGTGACACCAATTTTTCCAAAACTGCTTTTATAATGATTGAGCAATTTTGCCCCTAACTTTTCCATGCATCAACACTGACCGGCCAACACTGCGCGCGTATGAAATATTTTTCCCATTATCTCATATATTGGCGTTATTATTTAGACACACATTTAACGACATTATACTTCTTGTGGATCGTCTATACATTGGACTATTCTGCACAGTGATCATATCAATGGGTTTTTTACACTGATGTGCGCTTCTTCAATATTAAACTATCATTTCCTCTTTATAAATATAACTCGCTTAAATCAACGCATGTGTGTGCTGTTGTGAATTCCGCGTCATTATAAAATCTTTGTCTCACTTTTTGTTTATGTTGTCATGTAGGTGATCGGTTGTGAAAATCATTTCCACACGAATTATATTAGCTGCTATTGAAAAGAAAACGAATAATCACCAATATCGAAAAGATATCAAAATCTCGCTTTGAGTTTTCAACTATTGTAAAATGTCGGCTTTACCTGCAGCTTGGTCACACATGCGGTGAAAATAACTGTCTATACATAACCTTGGACCACATCGTTGTAAATAATTAGGCAAAGAAAATAATATAAATGTTAAGTTAACGATAGTCATAACGCCGCAGCTATTTCCACTTTTTATGTATTTTTGCGCTAATTCACAATAAATTATTGAATGATTTGTGCAATCTTTGTATGGGAAATACCTCATGCATGAGTGGGTTTTGTAAGTTTATTGAATTATTGAAGTAAAGACCTTCATCAGCATTAATTATTGATGGAATTTTAATTCAATCAAATTATATTCCCAATTTATTGTTTTATTTTTGAAACCTAAAGGGTTTAATCTTCATTAAATATGAATTTAACTATGGGGTTCATTAAATAAAAACATTACAGATGAATAATTACTTCTATTGCTTAATTTAAAAGTGAAGAAAATAAATTAATATTGTAGAGACATTTTAATTAATTGGAAAAATCCTTTTTTAATTTCTTCACGATTTATTTATTTTTTGCTGCAACACTTACTTTCCTTTATTATGTAATTCAAAGACTAAGTATTCATAATTCATAATAATAACGTCTGCAAAATAAAGGTCACAGTTAAAGTTCAATTAAATTTTTCTTTTCATATTAAAAAACTAGAATAATGAAAAATTACAGCAGCACTTCATTGATTCACAAATGTTGGGAAGAAAAAAAAGCATTTGTAACCTTGAAAATGATTAGACACATTTCTTAAAGTCATTTCTAAAATATAAAAGCTTTACACGCTTACATTATTGTGGATTTCGTAATAAATGTAGCTGCCACAAAATGCAGTTTAAATTGTTTTCATGTAACATTTAATTTTCTTTTAAATTGTTGAAAAAAATTAAGGTTACATTTTAAAAACACGAAAACAACGGAGAAATACTAATTGGTCCATTATATTTTATTTTATGTTGACTGTTTTTGAATTAAATAAAATTTAATGACAGTCAGTTTATTTAATTTACTCAAAATAACGATAATTAATCAAGCAATAAATACATCAACAATTAATATCGTTTTGTTAATTGTTTACTTTTTGCAATTTATAACTAGTTAAACAAACAATAAATCATTTTATAATGACTTTGATATAATTAAATTCTTCTTTTTGTTTAACATTTCATCGTTTAATTTTATTGTTACATTGACTTAATGTAAGTAATAGTAATAAATCATTAAAGTACAGTAGAAATAGTATAAAACAGCCACCGAAATATGACATTGTTTTTTTTAAGTTGAGAATATCTATAATAATTTCCAATAAATAACAACACTATCTATATTTTTAATAAATAACTAAATAAACTTATTTTTATGCAAATAAAATTATTGTAACGAAAATATTACTTTAACAATTTTAACATTCAACTAAACCTTTGTGTTATAATTAAACTTTATTTTGTATTTATATTCCAATATTTGAACATGGCAGATGTTTTATTTCAAGAAGATTATAATTTATACAATTTTTTTAAGGTTAAGGTTTAAAATTCCACTAAATTTTAACACAAAAATTGTTACGACAGTATGGTCTTAATATGACGTTCGAGTCATCACTACTGATGCAATATCTTATACGTAATCAACTGGTTTACTGTTTGGTGTGCCATATTTTACGTCAGAACGTTGGTTCGTTTACTCGGTCAGTCAACTTTTCAGTTGCCATCTAGTTAAAAACTTGATAACAAAACTAGTGCAAAAACTAAGTGCCATTTTTCTGTAAACATTTTTTCAATTTAAAATCAAAATATTAAGTTCATTACAGTGAAATTTAATTAATGTCCTTCAAATTGAGGATGTAAATTTAAAATTATATTATATTTAATGCTTTTGCAAAATTTTAAAATTAATTTACATCCTCAATTTGAAGGACTTCACAACAACCGAATTATACTGTAACTATCAATTTCAATTCAAGTACCGACACAAGTGTTAATTACTGGAAGATTGTTAAAAAGAAATGTACATACTCAATGTTAATCTTGACATAACATTGCTTCAACAATTATTCAAGTATGAAGTAAACAATTGAACTCAAGATAACTACAAGTAGCATGTAACTTTATATGTAGAGGAATGCCAATTTCGGTGGCACTTGAGACATGGATAAGCACGCAGCCACTTCATTGAACTTGAAATATATTATATTGAAAGGACATTTGACGATCAATGTACAATCAAATAAGTTTAATGGTTATGACTATGAGGCGGGTGAAAATTGGGAATGTAAATAAATATTTTCTTAAAAACAAATTAGATGTACTGAGTGTGACATTAATTACAAATAATCACACGCTTATGCTAGAAATTTATCATTTTTTTTTGTGTAATTCATATACAAAGAATTAGAGCTTGCATGCAAGGTTGTTCTTTGATATATATAATGTAGACACTTTCTATTTGCGTGTTTTGCATGCGTGCCAATTTTTTTTTGCAACAAAAAAATACATCTCGTAATCTTGAACTGTAATGAACAAAGTTCATTTTTTTTTGGCAAATGCAACATCGCAGTTCTGTAAAATATTTATTTCAATTATACCGGTTATTTAAAATTTATCAATAAAAATATTTTTTTATAAAAAAGGATTTGTAACAACAAAATGTTTTGTTTTTATTTTAACAATAATTAACATAAACTTCAGCATTTCTTATTCAGTAGTTGGTCACAGTTCTTATTGCTTAGTAAATAATGCTCACTATTTAGTGTGGCAACACTTTAGTTTAATTTGCATTAAATTAGTATGCAAATAGACCACTTCTATTAAACGTATTCGTTAAGGCTAACTTGCTTGTTAAACGCATTTTCAATTAGAATTAAATCTTTTATTTAAATGCGTGTAATTTATTCGAATTTAATTACAACTTCTAAATAGAACTAACTGTAAAACAACACTTGTTGTTAAGAAAAATAAACCAATTTAAATTTAAATGTATTTAAGGAAGCTTAAAAATTTGTTCAGGAAGTTTTTAATGAAATTTTCAAGTTGCAAATAATTGCAATTCAAGTTTCAAATAATTATTCAATGCCACGTCCATGAAACCTTTTACGATTCTTTTAAAATATAAACTTCTGTGCTAAACTGGTTTTAGCAAAAATATTTTCATTCTCATGAAAATTGTTGTGATAAAAATAAACTTTTTTTTTGTTTGTATAAATTTAAACGGTCAATCTCAAAGTATGCTGGGTCATTCAGTCCATCTTAAAATAGAAAAAATTTAATATATGCAAAAAGAATTTGAGACATAACTGAACATCATTGACAAACTGAATCTTGATTGTAAGCAATTTAAACTTTTAAGACCTTTCTCAATTCGTGTCAAAATTTGCAACAACTTTAACTTTGTTAATTTAAAAACGTTCCTCAAACTTCATGACCTTCAATTTAAAGTCAGCAACCCAACTAATAATATCCTAGCAAAAAATTACATTTTACAATCGATCCCCTTTTTTCCATTAACTAATAATTGTTATTTGCTTTTTGTTACAGACCTTAGCGCAAAAAACGCGTCAAGACGTGGTGAAGGAAAAATGCGTCACTCGCAGGTAGGCAACATTAACATTAACAGGTTATTATATTTTGTTGTTGAATTGAAACTAACTATGACTTATTTTTATTCAATTGAAAATGTGATAGAGGATGTTTTTTTGCTCACAGCAGTTTGCGTATAAGGTAGATTCAATACTTAATTACGTTCTTAAGTGGGAAATCCACAACACAATAAATTATAATTTTAAAAAACGATATGTATGAGCAACAATTATTATTATTTATGATTAAAACTGAGTCACATTCCAATGGTTTTGCAAAGAATAATGATTTTTAAATAATTTATGTAAGGCTATTTTTATTTTATCAAAAAAACAATATTAATTGCTTAATTTTAAGGTTTTAAAAAAAAATTAAATATCGAAAATTAAGTTTTTTTTTAATATCACTTAGATAATAAATAAGTGACCTTGCTGTTTTTAAAGGTTTGAAATAAATTAAATTTGCTTGAGAATTATTCTCTTTTTTTCAAGATTTTAACTTTGTTTTAAAAAATTAAAATAATTCATTTTCACATAAAAATCACATTTTTTCACTTTTAATTATAATTTAAATTTCAAAATAAATTTTAACGGTACCTTATTATTGAATCCCTTTGTATTTCAAGTCTTTTAATCCAATATTGCACAAGTACCAAAAGTGCAATCACTAATTGTCACCAATTTTCACTTCTTTTGTGATTCACACAATTTAAAAAAAATCCAAAATAATAGTCACTACTTAATTAATATTTGAACGTCTTTTTTAAACTGAAAATATTTTTTTAATCCTTAATAAAACACACTTTAAATGCACCACAATAGCTATAAAACATTTAATCCTGGAGAGCTGAACGCCGTTGAAGTCTTTTTGTTTGAAAGACCAGTAGAAAACAAGAAACGCGACGCAAGTAAGTTTGCGGCGATCAGTGCACAAGCGCTTTATATGAGACCACCCCACTCTGAATTGAGTTCGCGTTTTGAAAAGCGCGCGCGCAACTTAAAATCGCACACATTCACACGTTGACATGCGCTGAGTGCGATATCAATACCACACCGCTTTAATCGATCACAATTCACATTTTGTTACACATATTAATTTAATATATTCTAATGTTGCATCGGCTTAATAACTGCGCTCACATTGCAATTTCGTTTCTCTTTTTGTCGTACACATATGTGGGCTTTTTTCTCACCTGCTCCCCCTTAGTCATGCGTATCTTATTCACACATGCTTTGCATCCCCATTTGTGTGTTTGTGTGTGTGTGTGTGACGAGTAAGCTTTTGAGTTGCACTCCAAAAGCTTTTGCCCATTTGAATTGTGCTTAAGAGGTTGTTGTGTTAATTTTTACACTTAAGTTGCGTGCTTAAGTATTTGTGCAATGAACAATCACTACTTGCGTTGTGTACAGGAAATTGTTGTCGCACTAAATAAAGGAAATGTTACCTTCGTTGGATTAAATGTATTTACATGTTGATTTAAAATTTGAACATTGACTTTATGTGATTTTTCTTTCTGAACTTAATTATTTGTAATATTTATTTGACGTCTTGCTTCATTTTGGAGTCTTTAACTTGTTAAACGGGAGCGTAGGATTGTTGTCTTGTTATTTTGTCATAATGCAATTTTTAAAAACTAGAAAATAAATCCGAAATCTTTTTATGGCAGGAAATGAAATGGTTTATTGAAAGTTTAGTCTCACTTGTTATTTTAAATTAACAACAGCCTATGATTTTAAATAGTGATTTAATTTCATCAATTAGGAATAGGAGAAGTTAAATTGTTTTCACTCAATTAATGATGATAACATTTTCAAGATCAGAAAACTAAAATTTCAAGGCCAATGTATTTTTAAATGTTTTTTACAAACTTAATAAGTCATATTTTAGTTACAAACATTTGTTGTGCCGGAAAGGCAAATTTTTATATGCAATTTATTTTCGAAGAATCTAAGAATTTAATGCATTTTAAGTGAGATGACTGCATCTGTGACCAAACAACAAAATCACAAAGGCTGATAAATATTGTTAATTCCAATTAAATATAAGATAAAATTGCTTGCAAAAAAAATCCCCTTTTGAGTTTGTCGTGTTCATAAAGCAAATCGGTTCAAGCGATCTTTAACTTCAAAATTGTGTAAATTATAAAATTCTTGGAAGAAATTAAAATTGCAACAAATGAGTAGAAATGGTGTCTACTTAATAACAATAATCAACACGATAGTTGAACAAATATTTAAACAAATTATTGTCAAAGAACATTTCGTACAACTTTGTGTCATGACATTCAATTTTAAAACCAAAATGCAACAGGATGCAAATAAAATAATAAAATGCATCCCATAAGTTTGTGAAATAAATTTAAATTTCCAAGTTCGTCATTCGTTCTTGCAATAAATATTTCTGCATTCAATATTGTGTCTTTAAACCATTGCTTTAAACTAACAATCTTGGTATTTCGGGAACACCGTTTGCTTCTAAAATATTTTTAATGTAAAGTACATTCATTTTTATTTGCAAACAATCTTCGAAAGACTATAAATGTGATGAATTTTATTGTATAAATATGCACGGCAAGTGGCAACCTACATAAATAAATCATGAATGTGCAAAAAGTCACATGCAATTTGTATTGATAATTGAACTATAGAATAGCGTTTGACGTCAATTCAATCTTTTAACGTATAACTTTAACTTGCAATTATTTTATTCGCTAAATTATTACACAATACGCATGTAATAGAATTGCTTGGTGATTTTATGCCTTCTAAATATGTGAATATTTGATTGAAGAATTTGTACATTTTCTAACCTGTTGTTATGTTTAAAAATAACTGCTTCCGTTAGTGTTCATCAACCTTTTTTTTTGTAACAAAAACAACATTCATAATAAATTTTTGATCATGAAAACGCCTTTTGGTTTGATCATTCCTATGATTTTGAGACAATATTTATTAAATACTTAAGTACGCCTTTCCGTAAAGTCTTATTGCATATTTGCAATTTGCACATTATCGACTTAACATAATGAGGACGTATCGCATCATCAAGTTTTTAGGCATACCATCTCGATTCTTTTTCTTATTAATCCAGTCCATTGTGTGCACATGTTTGAAGTACCATCGCACTGCGCGCGCACATTCATGCGCCATATTATACTCAAGTATTTAGCAGGCGGGCGGAGGTTCAAAGTATCGCCAGTCAAGCCTTAAATTTACTTTATAGTACTTATTCTTCTTTTGAATACAGTAAATATTTACATTGGTGGATTGCTAGTGACGATGATGGCGCACTCGCAATTCAAATAAAATTAAATTCGCACGCAGAATTTCAATCGTGACAAGCGAATCAGTGTTTTCTTACGAACTTCATTACATGTACTTAGTACTTATGTACGTAATAAATATAAGAACTATGTACTGTTATTGTTACCGGATATATTTTAATTATGTATTTATTTAATGTGTGTAAATACAATTGTGATTATTACTGTGTTAATTTTATCTTAAGCAGACGGATGATCAGACGTGTGATGATTATGCAAAAACGTTTAATATAAAATGTTGTTGCGTTTTTAAAAAGATGATACATCAATAATTCGAATTGTTTTGTTCTAAATATTATTTTGCGCACATTCTTATGACTTAGTACTTCTTTTGGTGTAACATTTTGACTTAACATAAAGTTAAGTATAGAAGTTTAGAATTAAATTTTAAGTGACCTTGATAGAGTTAGAACCGGATTAACTTATCTCAGCGTCTTGTTGCTTTTTTATTTTTTGTTTGCATTTATTTTTAACAATTTGTTGAAAATCAGCTTGAAAATATTTACGATTTTTATTTAGCTTACTTACTTACAGCTTTGTTAAGTTATTTAAATCTTAATATCAGGATGTTCTGTGATTACTCAATTTTTATTTATTTTTTTATTATTTCTTTACTAATCTTTACTTTTTAATTTTTCATGATCAACAGAAATACTTTACAATTTAAAATCATTTTTTCATTTAAGAAATTTCTCAATTTTTGTAAATCAACACTTTCCTAAATAACACAAAAAGCGGAAACAAAACTTTATAATGCCTCGCAAAATTGTTTACGCCAATTAATAATGAAGACCTTTAATCTTTTAACGTGACGACAATTTTGTTTGTCTAAAAAGAAAGTGTACGATGTACTTTGAACTTCCTCTCGTTAAGAATTGGTCTGTAATAAATATTAGTTTTAATTTTGAGGCTTGTAAATTGTACTTACTTATCTCCTAAACTGTAAACATTGGGAAATTGTATTTTTTTAAATTAAATAATGGTAGAAAGTCAACTTGCTTTGCAATTAATTTTATTATGAATTTTATTTATTGCTGTAAAACATTTTGAACCATTTAAAGCGCAACAAAGGCTCCATGATTTAAAATTGCTTAAAATTGAATTTAATTGTAAATTGAAATGGACAGTTAAGAAGAGTGTTGATTTCAATAAAATCCGTTAAAAACAGTTTTAAGCGTTTTACATTAGACAAAAGGATTTTTCAATAAAACGAAATTTTTTAATTTAAAAAAAAATTCTCTAAAAAAATGGGATTGATAATTAAACATTACGAAAACATAAAAACCCATTTTTTTACCTTTTTATGCATATATAATAGTTGCGGGTATTTAAATGATAATCAATTATTTCAAAATCGCAATTTAATAACAATGATTTGCGTCACAAAAACAATTTGTTGAAATTTAATTCAAATTTAAATCGCTCAAGTATTCTTTTTATAAATTGTTTTTGCACTGATTTGTCCAGCCTAAATATGCCTAAAATTTTCAACATTAACAATTATTATGAAAATGCAATTCATTTTCATCACTCGACGTTGTTATTTTTGTCCAAATTATTGGTAATTGCGTGTCATTGACTGACTACTGAAAATGCGGCGCAATCTAATAAAGAAAATGCGTATCAAGGTTTATTAATCCGATCATGACCTAAGAAATCCATGAAGAGATAATTACACTTTCAAATGATTAATTTACTCCGCAATGGGATGTGTGTTTTTCTACACAAAATTTGTTTTTATTTTTATTTTCCAATTTTTTTGATCGCACTACGTCAATTGAGTTTTGGTACCTGCGGCCCAGCAGTCCGCACCAATAAAAACAGTGAGCACATGAAATTGCAGCATCGGTAGTTATGTGTGTCTGCGTGCATTAAGCTCTTTGCGCAAGCTTTTTAACTTAAAGCGATTGAATTTCCAATTTTGCCTTATTAAAACATGTTTTGTGGGATTTGTAGGTACAATGCAGAATGTGACATTGAAACAATGATGAGTTTGAATTAAATTTCTTTATTATATAGCATAAAGAAGTAACTATTGTACATCGTTAATTTGGTTGTAAAAAAAAAAATACACACATGCTTGAATTTGCGTAGATTTTTTTGTTGGTAATGAAAATGAATTATTGATGGATTGCTGTAAATTTGAGAAATTAACACATTGAATGCAATTATCATGTGATTAGACGACACAAGGTCGACGAAGGGGAATTGTGCTGATTGTCGAAACGTTGAATATTCAAAAATTAGAATTAATTTCACCCTTGAATTGACAATTGTATTGCGAAAGCGCAAACATTCCGACTTAACGCTAATAAATAAACGTTTTAGAATAAATTGTTTTCAATTTCAACCAACGACCTATTTCAACATTTAATTAAAATGGCACATTTCTAATAATGTCCGCCAATGTCACACAAGCAGTCTGTTTTCTTACAATATAAACACAAACGGGTACAGACAGAATGTACAAATAAATGGTGGTCAATCTTTTCCCCCCTACAATTCAATGAATGAATAATTTTTCAACTTAAATAATTAAATAAACAAGTGAGATGAATGATTAATTTTGAGTCAACTCTACAGGTGACCAAAAGCTTGTATTATTTATATAATTGTTATTATTGGAATTACTACAAGGAAGAGTAGTCATACGCAGTAAATAGTTATGAAGGCTGCACAGTGCTCCCACAAGCATTTTTGTCATATTCGCCTACGCATTTTACTCTTTTTTTTGGTGAATTGTGATAAAATTGCATGTTAATCTGAATTTTTTCTCCCATTTCCCGTTTCTTCACTTTAAGAATTTTACGACAAGTGCAAGATAAATTAAATGGTCGGAATCAATTCAAAATGTTAAAACGTCCTGAATTGCCATACAAATATTTTTGAGTCTGTACTTTGTTTGGAAACCACTTTGATGGTTAAACCAGCAATTGATTTATTTTTTGTTTTATGAAAGGCAACGACAACCCCGGCAGTAAGTCCTAAATACTTTATAATTTTTTTAATCTCGTTTATTGGTTTTGTAACAAACGTAATATTATTTAAAGCTGCATTTATTCTACAGCCAAATCCCAAAGTCCAGCAACAACTTAATAAGTCACTTTTTCATCTTTCAGTTAAACAGCATTCCAATCAATCTGTTATTATGCAATTTCTTGTTTTATTTTATTTTAGAAACATTAAGGAGGCAGGTAACTCGTCACACACATGTAAAAATAATTATTCAACATGTTTGTGAAGGTCGCCGCATAATATTGCAGCTTTTGAGGCTTTGTCGCACAAACAGTCTCCCCTAGCACCACGCTGCCACGCACACCTGTAAATTTTCATCTTTGGCACCTTTCTAAAAAAATACAAGAACTGTGTTTGCTGCAAGCAAAAGCTCTTCATTTGGGACCCACAATATTATGTGTGCAATTTGTGCAACTGCGCAACGTCCTATATTTTACAAAACTGGTTTGGCAGCCTCTAGTGCACTTTGAAAGTTGTCTGCAAATCCATTGCGATGTGTGTGTGCAGTCTGATCAAGTATAGAATTGTTTACATTTTGAAAGGCAAGTGCAATCTTCCTTATGCACCACGTTTTAATGTTAAACAGCATTGCACCAAATAATGTTAAGGTCATATCATTTTCATCTAGATTTGTGACGGATGATTAAATGAATTACATAATTTCTTTAAAGACACAGCAAAATGAATGGTGGGATTTTTATTACATAACTGTTTAATTGACATCCTGAATGGGTTTTAGGGCATGAAACTTTAATTTATGAACACAAGTTGTATGTATGGCACTTATTTAAGTTATTTATGCAAGTTTTAAATTCACTAATGTACTTTTACCCTTTATTCCAATTTTATTTACCCATTTTAAGGATTATATATTCAAACGCCGTTATAATTGTTTACAAACCATAAAAAATTTGAATTCCAAAAACAATTGTACTAGACTAAAATTGTTTTGCGATGTTTTTCCATGTTTTGTCATTACGATGTATTTCCCGTTATATATAAAAATGTCAATACGTCACTTTTACAGTTGTCTGACATTAGACTGCACAATTTGAATTAAATTTGTAATTTAAATTGCCTTTCAAATATAAAAACAAACCAATTGGCGTGCCGCTGTATTTTACTTTTTTAAATTTAACAATAATTCCCTAATTAAACTGCATAAATGTAAAAATATACTTTCCAAATTTCTATTACATTCATTAAACATTAAAATGATCCGCCAACCGGTACTTTCGGAACTAAGTTACTTTGTCACCGCCTTGGCAAACTCCTACCGTGGAAACAAACCAGATGTTTCACCGCAATTAGTAGAATGCAGCCTCAATCTGCTGCAAGATGTGCCAGCAGCACGAGATCTTGTTATTGAATACTTTTCCATGGTGTTTGATGTATCTGTGGGGAATTACATTGTATTTTATGAGGTAACATTGAGGGGTGCTCAAAATTTTCATAAAAAAAAAACACTTAAAATAAACCTCCATTATTCAGAACGATCCACAAGCTACTCCTGCAGATGATGAGACAGTTTTAGACATTCAAGACGCACTTGACAGTTTAGTAAGCAAAGGCTCGTCCGCTTGGTCCCCCCTCATATCATCATGGAGTTTGAGGTTACTGGGTACACTCTCCAGCAAGCACACACGCGGTAGACCTATGGAAGTGACAGTGGCGTGCAATTTTTGGATGGGTTCAAATGCAATGCGGTGCTTGTTGGGATTGACTGCAACGTGTTTCAGCAAGTTGAACAGCACTGAAACTGAAGATTGTATTACAACAATGTTGGCTACATTTGTGCAGCATTCACCACATTTTGATTGGGTTGTCGCTCGACTGGGAGGATGTTTTCCTTACAAAGTTATTTCAAAGTGAGTTGAAAGAATTTAAGTAGTGCAAGAATTTTGATTTAAAAATCGTTTTCTTTTGCAGGATTTTGCATTGCGGTCTTAAAGGATTTGTAAACAATGTAAACAGCACCATTGATTCAGAAGTGGGTATTTTGGGCTACTTGTCATTTGCTCATGGAAATGACCTTAAAGTGGCAATTAAAGAAATGCTGATTGAATGCTTATCCAATTCTGGGAATGGTAATCAGTTTACAAGGTGCACTATTCCGTATTTTCTTCATTTGTGTAGCCTTTCGGAAATTATCCTGCAGTCAGTGATAAGCGTCTTTTTAGAGATTTGTAAGTGAATTTTAAAATTTCGTTGTGAAATTTATTAATATTTTTTTTTATTTCAGACAATGAATCAATGATCCCAATCATAATGCAACAATCAGAAGCGTGGCCTCCAAGTTTCAACTCCCGCGAATTAATGCCAACACTAATCAATTTGTTTCTGAAATTTCGATCCTGTGGAACCAAAACGATTATGTTGTTGGCAAACATTTCCCTCAAATATAATTGGTGTCAAGAACTTCTAGAGTGCGTCCTGCATGAGATGGACATCAATGTGTGGGATGATCGAATTTGCCCCATAATGTCAGATTTAATTCAAGAAGATTCCCGTGAAATATTGTTAAAAGCATGCTTTTGTAGCAATGCTGTTGAGCAACAAGTGGGAGTGCGTTTAATCTTAATTGCTGGTGAGTTTACATAAAGTATTCCTAAATTTTTGAGAAAACTAAATCCTTTATGAATTCCCAAAATAGCCGTACAATCATTTCAATTTTTCTACCAAACAATCGCTGAACTGCTCACCCATTGCTATGAGGTCAACAATCAAGGACTGGGTGCCCTTATTCGTTTGTTGGGTGGAAATCAGGGATCACGCAAATTCCCCGAAATAGGACCAGGCATTGAGTTAGCCATAGATCGGATGCTATTGAAAGAGTTGGCCAATAAGACGGAAGATTTTAATTCTGGGGTCCTAAATGTGCTCAAGAATTTCGTCACAATTGTACGCTTGGAGAAACAAAGTCTAAGTCCTCATTTGCAACAACTTGTCAGCACCACAATTGTTAAATACATCTCAAAGATATTGCAATTGTTTGAAAGTCTTTTGGCTAAAGTAACCCAACCCATATTGGTGAATGATGCCGGGGATGGGGAAGAGCTGGTGAAACGCTTCAAATCAAATGATTTTGTATCACCAAGTAGTGGGAAGTTGGATGTATTGGGCAAGCAGTTGCATACAATTGCAACATTGCTGGAAGTATTGGAAGTAGGGGGCAGGGACTGTAGTCTTAATATGGCGGAGGTTATTAAGTTGGCACATACAACGGTGAAATATTTTTTTTGGAGTCTTATGGAGAAATGTGAGTTTAAATAAATTTAAAATAAATCCTTTAGATTAACTAAATTAAAATTTACAGCTGCCACTGTGCGGTCAACAGCAGTTGGTCGTTGCTACACTATGCTATCTCGTCAATGCTGCACACGCAAGGCATCAAGAACGTCCGCTCTTTTGGAATTGTTGCAAGGCGCCATTTTTAATCATTGCGAACTATTTGGATCTCACAATGAAACGGACTATTTGGGTGAAGAGGCAATGAAAGACAAAGACTTGCTAATGAAACTCAATCATACCCAAGGCTTAACAAATGCCACACGTTCAGTGTTGCATGCTGGTGTCATTGGGCGTGGCCTTAAGTTGCCCAACAAGGAAGCAGTTGAACCTGATCCCGCAATTAAGAACAGCTTTCTTATGGCAATAATTGCGTGCTGCAAAGATGTTGATATTCCCAATACCATTGATGGCTTTTCAACCGTTTCATTGTTGCTGGTGGAGATGGTTTCCACGGATGTGATGTACAATGGGTTGCCATGGCCAGAGGATGAATTCACTAAAGTTACAATGGAACGAGATTTGCAGATTCGGCGCACTTTTAAGAATTCACCAATTTTGTGGTCCATTTTGGGGGTGATTGCCACATATCGTCCGGCATTGTGTTATGCCTCGGTGTTGTTGCGTGCATTGTGTGCATCTGTTTTGCATCAATGGAGGGCAAAGACTGGTAATTATTATTTTTTATATGCAAAGCTAATTGGAAATTAATTATTTCGTTATTTTTATTTAAGCCGATAAATTTCAAACAACATCCAACAATGTGGATCTTTTGATTGTAACAAATCGATTGTTGCAAATATTGGCGATCGGGCAATTGTTACCACCGCCATTAAGTTCGTTGCACATTGTTTTGGAGCATTTGGATCCACCGGAAATCGCGCATGTTCTTAAGGAGTGCGTTTGGAATTATATGAAGGATTATGTTCCAGCTCCTGTTCAATTTAGAGTGGATATTTCGGGTGAGTTTAATTTTTTTAATTTTTGTGAAATGTCCTTTTGTTGAATGTTTTTAAAATTTAATTATTTCCACTAACATAAAGGACTTCGTTGGCGTGATCCAGCTACAGCTAAACCACTTCCTCAATATATTGATCCTTTGAGAAATATTATGCATAAACGATTGTCCCAATTGGGACAATTGTACCATCAAATGTTTGTCCTTTCTGAATTAAGCGAAAAGAAATCTGCTTAGATGTTTTATGAATAAAATGAAAAATGGAAAAATGCGAATTATCATTTTCTCAAAAACATTTTAAATTTATATTTTTATTATTATTACTTTTTACACAATTTATTGTCCCACATTTAATGGATAATAGTGGGACAGAAACAGTTATATGTATATTACAATTTGTATTTTACTTCCATCTATGAGTGAAATAATATTATTTATTACCTAAAACTAAAAAAAAATTAATTTAAACATTATTTTAAATGTGGCAAAAACTGTAATGGCATTAAATTAAAAATTTTAATTCTCATAATTTGCGGTTTAATAATTTAAAACAATTTGTCATTTATTCAGCCCAATAAAATTTAAATCATAAAAATACGTCATAAAATTGCATTCTCCACAATAATTTCTATCAAAATAAAAGTAAATCCTTGGAGTTATATAATTTAATTTTTTCGTCTGAATATTTCAATTTTCTTCCACAAATTTCACTAAAAATCTTGAGGGGGGCGTCGCTTTTTGTTTTCTATTTGCCAATTTAAATCATTCACATGCAGTTTTGTTATGTTATGACGTACGCCAGTCAGTCATAATTTGTGGTAAGCACTGGGAGTTCTACACGGAATCAATCAATCGTTAAAGCGTTAGTCCATGGAAGGGTTGTTCGCACAATTATTATATTTATTTGTTGTACATTTAAGGCTTTATGCGAATACAAATTAAATTATGATAGCAATTATTTGCAAACAAAACAAACAAACGACAAGAAAAAAAATTACAAAAATCATAAAATGGCACGTTAATACTTAATTTGTGCACAGACAGATCATTGCTGCGGTACACATGAATTATTTATTACTATCTAGTAAGCTTAACAACTTGTTTAATGAAATCAAAGTGACTTAACTATTTAATGTTACTTAAGAATTATAACGGTCATTAAAAGAAATTATAATTATAGATTTAGTCGTAGCGGAAGAACTAGTCGTGTTTTTTTTTTATTGATGAGTCTTTTCAAGCATTGGTGTGATTTTTATTTTTATAAGATTAAATAAATAGTCGTTTTATCCTCATTTAAAAAAAATTAAAATGTGGTTAGGGATGGTTAAGATTTTAAGGGTGGAAATTAAAGATTTGGTTTAAACATAAGGTTAAGGTTTTCCTCAAGTTTTACGTTAGGAATTAGGACGTAATTTTGGAGGTGTAAATTAAAGATTGAATTAGGGACCAAGTTAAAGGAGTTATTTTTTTTTTTGATTTTTAAAGTCAGGATGTAGTTTTAATAAGATGAAAATTGTAGACTTTGATTAAGGGTATTGTAATATTACTCTTTCACTTTAATCCTTGAAATTAAATGGAGTATGGTTTAAAAAAGGGTTTGAAAAGGAACAAAGTAACTAATTGTTTAAAATAATTCAGTTTAAAAATATAAAACGTAAATAATATTTTTTAAATCAATTCTGGACGCAATGGATATTAAAAGAGCAATTACTTAAATACCAATTTAAGGACTTCTTACTTGTGTTTAAAAAAATAATAAGGAATACAAAGCGTTTGAGGAATTTGGCATAAAATCACATAAATAGCAATACATAATTAATCTTTTCCGCTTAAATTTGTTAAAAATAATAAACCTAATTTGAATACTTAAGTACGTTTTAAAAATGAATAAAAATATTCATGGGTTTCACGGGTTTAACTAATAATATAAGCTCAAGGTTTTTTTTAACTGGCGATAATTAAAAGAAAAGAGGTACAGTAACTAATATTTCGAAACAATTAATTAAATTGGCTTTGAAGGATAATTTATCATATTTAATTTTTTTAAATAAAAATTTTGTCACTTGAATAATCGGTTTTAAAATCTAACTTTAATTAGAATAATTAATTAATTTTTTTTCTGCCACGAGCAATTAATAAAATAAATTCAAAAAAAACAAAACAACTTAATTTAACTTCGTAGAAAGGTACATTGAGATAAACAAATAATCTTACTTAATTATGTTTTTAACATCTTACACAAAATACGGGTGACTAAAAATATGCAACAAAAATTAATTTTACAACACCAAAATAAATGTTAAAAATTATTTACAAGTCAAACAAAAAATGGGGCGACGTCAAATTCATCATCAATACAAATAATATTTAATTATTATATTTTTACAAATTGATTAATTAATCTAAAAAGCGTTGCAAAAATATATACTTTTTCTCATCTACAATAATATGTAATTAATTAATAGTTATGATTGGGTTTTTTGTTGGTGTAAATTTTCTATTGATTTAATAAGCTATATTTAGTTTATTACAGTTTTTTTTTTCTAAAGACAATTTGAATTGGCGTCTTTAGAATATGCAGTATTGTTTGTTAAGATTGTCGACTTTAAGCAAAAAAAAAGAGAACAATATTTAATTGCCTTCATCAAATTAAAAACAACTATATAATTTTGTTTATTACAACTTTAATTAATAACGAGAGGTTTGTTCTTGCAATAAAATGCAGAATATGGTGTTTTGTTAAGTAACAATTTACTGTTGTAGCAAAATAGGGATGAATCGCCAATCAAACGATTTAATATTAACTTTATAGTTTAGCAACAATTTAAAGCGCTTAGTAATTAATTGTGTGTGTATACTCTGTTAATTGTTTGGTGTGTGTGTGTTGGGGATGAGGGCGATAAGAGGTGGTGAATGTTTTAGGGACTAATTAGCTGTTGTCTCACGAGGGACGACAACTGGTCAATTTTTTAACTGATATGCACGACAGTGACTTGCGACATCGTCGCTTGCGACTGGATTCCGATTTGCTCTTTGTTTGTTGGCTGAGATTGTTTTGTGCGCTCGCGGATGCTGCTGTTTGTTTTTCAATTTCTACGATAAAAGATAAATTATACACATTATGGTGAAGTTTATTAGTATGTAGTGGGCGAGTTGAGTGTGAGTGGGTGGAGGGGGGTGGGCGTGGATGGTGTAATTTGCTATAAGTGACAATAATAGTAACATGAAATAAGCTTTTAATTTTGCAAAAAAAGCTAATTATCTAAAGCTAAATATAGAAATAAACTCAATAATCAAAATGGTGTGCCTGACAGAGCATTGCAATTTTATGGGGAAAAGCAACAATTCTTTTTCAAACTGCATCTACTTAATTGAGTACATAATGTTCTTTTAAGTAGATGTGAGTAATTATTGTGAGCTAAACTAATATAACAATCAGCAACAAGATGAGGATGATTGAAATAAAGGGTATGATTGACTTATCAGTTATCAGTGTCCACGCAATTGAAATGAATGCTAATCAATGTGAATTGAAAACAAAAATACATGATTGTCAGCCCAAATATTTACCTTGAAAATCATGAGTTGGTCGACATTTGAACAATACAGATAACCACTTCCAGAAAAGTAGACATTTACTTTGAACATCCTGGGGGTGCCGCAAGTCAACTCAAAAATTAAATATCGTGTGTAATATTGTTAGAAGTTAAACATTAATTAGTTGTGTGCAGTAAAACATTGTTATTGTTGTTAATTTATGAAAGATTAAAAACTGTCATTCATCAGTGTTATTTGGGTTGCCAAAATATTTATACCACTTTTTTTGTCAACAAATGTTTTGGGAAAAACCACTCAATATCCAATGCTCTGTCGGATCGCCTATTTTAGTTAAAACGGAGGAATAAAACGAAAACGGAGAACAGGAGAAATTAGAGAAAGCAACCTAAATAAAATATGCCCACTAAACAATTCTATGGGGGATGCCATTTGAAGATTAGGTTGTTTCAAAAAATATGTAATCAATTTTGGTTAATCAGCTATAAATTAAAATGGATGGATTACCATTCAAATCATGTTCAGTGTAGTAAACGTCCTGATCTCGTTCGTTAGAATAATGGTATGCTTCTAAATAAGGCAGTACTGTGGAGCAACGTAATTCGTTTCCCTTCAGTGGAGGAATGGGCACAGCAGGCTCTGATACTATAGGAGCTCGTACCACCCATCTGTTTTTTAATGAAATTAAAATTGTTTTTAAGCCTTTCTTAATTCTTTGGTACAACCCAAAATTAAATCGAATTTAAAAAAAAAATGAATCAAACTTACGAATGATGGCGTATTCTCTGTAAGGTATATCGTTTTTCTGGTTCAGCCTGCAACATGCCAAGAACCAAATCAGCTAAATGTTCATCCAGTTCCAACAACCAATCCGGCACCTCCCATTGACCCCGTCCAATATTCTCCAACAATCGATAAATGTTATCCCCCTCAAACGGATACAGTCCCGTCGTAATGTTATACAACGTCACACCCGTGCACCAAATGTCCACCATAAATCCCGAATACGTTTCATGACCATTCGCGATTTCGGGCGCCTGAAATGCCGGCGACCCCTGTCCCGAGGTGCATGTGTCTGTCTCAGCGAACAAATCAAACGCCTCAGCCACACCAAAATCAGATATCTTCAACGTCTGATCAAGGGTGAGCAACAAATTACCAGGCTTAATGTCTTTGTGTATGACACGCCTGCCATGCAAATACTCCAGCCCATTAATGAGTTGCACAAAGTATCGATGCGCCTGAAACAGGGGCAACTTCTTTTGGGGCGCCGACTCAACAAGATCTTGCAGCCCACCCACACAATACTCCATAATTAGGTACATTTTTTGCTTTTGCTCATTGTAAAGCACATCCAGTAGTTGAATGACATTTTTGTGGCGCAAATTGCGGAGCAATTGAATTTCGCGCCTCACATTTTGCTCCCCATTTGGTATTCGGCGTAGTTTTCGTTTGGTCAGAATCTGGAAGTTAAATTATAAAAGGAATTAATCATAAATTGTGCTTAAAATATTGAATTAATGAGTTACCTTAACTGCACGCCTGCTTAGGGTCACGGAGTCCAGTACTTCTTTTACTTTACCGTATGATCCCTCCCCCAATATGTCTCCCATCACATATTTCCCAACCATTTTGCACTTTTTCTTCTCCTGGTATATGATGTCAGCACTGTTGACACGGTTAAAGAACATATTCGTCGGGTCAAAGGTAGTGTCCAGTGTGTGGATGTCCTCGTCGTTCATCCACATGACTTGACCATCAAACATGTTGGCGGTATGTGTGTCATGGTCCTTTGCAATCGGATGAATGAGCGCTTCGGATTCGTCTGCACCGTAATCACCACCACACGCCTCGTCCAGTTCATAGCCACTGCTACAGCAGCCGCCCCCACCATCATCATCACCACCACCACCCTCGTCATCTTGCAATCGATGGGCTGGCACAGGGTTTGCTAAATGTGTGACAATACTGTGGTACACTGTGGTCTCAACATCATTCCCCTTCAACTCGTTTGTTGTATTGTCGTTCACACTTAGCGCACCCATCCCATCCACATCGTAATTGTCCATGCCTTTAATTAAATTGACATCTAAATGCAATTGATTGAATATGTACAACGGCCCTGCAGTCACGAGAACACTTTATGCACTGTGGTGTTGTTGCTGCAGGTCGTTAAGTGTTCACGGAGCACGCACGTACGCACTTAGCTCATATTGTTATGGCGATAAATATTAAAATATAATTTTTTTTTATCAAAAATTTTCACAATCTTCCAACACACCACACTAGATGAGGAGATTGGTGTCGCGCTTTGTGATCGGCTGCTGGTTCTGTCGGCTGTCCGCGAGAATTTTAAATTATTTTATTGTGGCTTTATAACTTTGGCAATGATCCAGGAATTATGCGGGGAGATCGCAAGAGATGTTGTTTGACAAGACAGGAACTGTACAGAATTTTTTATTATTCGCGACAATATTTTTAAGTACCAAAAGTTTTTAAACAGATTCTGATAGGAAAATTATTTTTGTACCAAATATCGAAAATATATATGTCTTACTGTCAGTGTCAATCTTACTATCTTGGCTACTTTAAGATTGAAGTTGTCTTCAAGTCGCAAAGTAATCTAATGTTGGTTTGGGATGTTAACGGTTTTTCAATTATTAGGACTGTGTAACGATTTAAAAAGTGAACACAAGGACGAAGTCATCACTTTTGTATGCATTTTGTAAAATAAATGCTGTAAATAAAAAACGTCTTAAAATTTCTTAAAATAAATTGTTTTTTAATCACCATAAATTTAACTAAGTGTATTTATGTAAACTGAAATAATTTAAAAAAAGGATTTGTAGGCTTCCGCAGTACTAATGGACGCTGAACATTGAAATTACAACAACAATTTGTATGGTGTAAATTGCTCCGAAATTTTTGAATTTTAGTGGTTCCATACAAAAAATTTTTTTTAAGGAATTTCAAATTGATTTTTTTATCATTTTTTAAGGTTTTAATAATAATGTTAAAAATGAAAATAAAAAATAATTATGTTAAAAACTTTCAGAGATATTAATATTTTTAGAATTTTTTAAGTACTTTCTTAAAGAAGCTCCCAAGGTATTGTTTTTCAGTAACATTTTAAAATGTTTATTTTTATTTGTTTGTTATGTGTTCTAGTATAATAAAAAAATTGCACAAAAAATTAATCTCCTACGAAACGGTAAATATTTACAGTTAAACTCCAACTATTTTGAAGGAAAATAAGGCAACTTTCTAAGACGAATAACGGTAAAAGTATAATACTTACAGAAAATCTAAATATGCAGAAATGTTCTCTAATTAATAGACAACAAGAAAGTAAAAATTATTTCTTAAATTTTTAAGTGGGAATGGAAAAAATTTACAGTTATATGGATGCATCAAAATTGAGGTGAAGAAATAGGATTTTTTCAAAAAATCATGTAAAAAGCACCGTTACAATTTTTAAAATTTTAATGATGTGGAATTGTATGGTAAGGTAGCCCTCATCTGAAAATGTAATTTTAAGATTTTTAAGAAACCGTTATGTTGCATAAATTAGATCTTAAAGATGATTAAAATTTAAACAGTGTTTTGCATTTTTCAGGTAGAAGAATATTTTTAATGAATTTTTAATTGTCGTTACAGTAATAAGATCAATTTTTTTTATAATTTAGCAAAAAAAAATTTGCAAAAAAACGATGTGGCTAAAAAAAGTTGCTTGTTTTAGTACAGGTTGATTTTGCAAAAAAAAAAAAATTAAAAATAATTTTTGCCGTCGCCGCGATTTGAACTCGGGGCGTTGTGAACAAAGCACGAAATGAATGAAAGAGAAAACAATTGTACGATAACAGGCGACGCGCTTACGCTCTCGGCTACGATGACATAATTAATTATTTAGTTTTCATTGGTGATACTCAGGTGGATGGAGGAATTTATTTTATGCACATTTTGTTACTTACAAATTTTGGGACTGGAAAATCAATGTATGTACAATATTATCAATTGCATAATAATAATAAATAAAGGTACAAAATAATGTTGAGTAAATTTTAAGGTAATAAATAAAGCGTTTGTAATAATTTCCGTACATGGACGTCAATTTAAATTTTGCTTCATTTTTATTTGGGACTACAAAAATTTCTGTTAAATTGGGCAGAGAGAAGGTTTGACTTATTTAATTATTTGTTCAGGTGAATGTAGTTTGGATTCCTTAAAAGGCACTTTTACGCTTTATTTGGTAAGTTATCCAAAATTACTTCTTTCAGCGGTGTTACGTGAATGAGGAAGGTGAAGCAAGTATTTTAGGAATTTGAAGAATTTTTTCACTTGTGGAAATGCTGCTGAAAATGAAATTAACGAAACTAAAATTTAATAACATAATTGTTTAAACTTAAATAATAATTTTTTTTTGAATCACTGAAGGGAAATGTTTTATTTTATCCCGTCTGCTAAAAATTTGTAATAAAAAAAACTGAACATTCTTGTGACATTCATTTATTTACATCTTCATCAATCTTTATTCAATTATATATTTAGGTTTTGTTTAAAATTACATTTGAGTTATTCTATAGGTGTCTTTAAATAGTTTGTATATCAATAATCCAATTCTTGCTTATATCAAAATGTATGCAGTTTGATCTAAATATTTAATACCGTTTTTAATGTGTATAAAAAATTAAATTAGAATGCAACGTAATAAGCCCAATTATTATTCTTAACTATTAAGATAGGTGAATAGAACAGTAAAATACTACACAGCTTAAATTCTTTATACGTAAATTATAGTTAACTCTGTGGCAATCAAATTGTGACAATAATTTCAAATTATTGCCCAAGTCATATTTAGTTCAATTTAAATTCATTTACATATTATAAAGGTTCAATTTACATAAACTACAATCGTATTACACAGAAGACGCAAACACAAAAGGATTACATTTGTTTAAAAAAAAAGAAACAGAAGATATTGTATATAAAACTATTAAAATTAATTAAAATGAATTGGTTTTACATAAATACAGGTAATTGCTAAAATCTATCATTTAATTTAAACTTAATCGACTTTTTGTAAACTTTGTCTCTTTTTGTAAAATGATTGTATGTAAAAGTTCATGAAAAGCACAAAGAAAATTGAGGAATTCAGCAGCAAAAGCCCCGACACAAATTTCGGGAACTCACATTCGGTGCAGATCGCTGTAATTGTGTGCGCAATGCAGAGTACAAATTGGGCCTGAAATTAAATGGATGAAAAATTGCATTAATTATGAGGGTTATTAATCTTATTAATATAAACATATACTCTCTTATTACATAAAAATAACCAACCTTACTTATATTAAATAATAAAACATGTTATTGTGATTCAGTTTAAATCTTAAGCTTATCACTTTGACTGTTGGTGTGAAAGAAATGGAAGATTAAATGTTGAACACTTCAGTTAAAAAAAAAGCTTTTAAAGTAGGTTATTCAGTTGCAATTGTCGAGATCATAAAATTGTGTTCATCTGCATGGTATTTACTTCGCAATTTATTTTATTTTATTTATATATAAATGCAATCGCCAGCAGCAAGGTGCAATGAAGTAACAGAATGCATATGAATTTGCATCATCAGTGCAATATGCAAAACATTTTACTTCAAAAATGTGTACGCTATGCGGAGAATGTGACAAAAATTTGCGGTCTCTTTAAATCATGAGTAAGGAAAAGGAAATATTTTAACAAAAATGCTTGGAAATAAGAGTAGACTTGGGAATGTAAGATAAGCCTGAAGAACATTATAAAAAGTTAAACTGCATTTTTGGCTGAACTGTTGTGATCCCACTGCAATTTTTAGTTATTTTTGGTAGCCATGTTATGCAATTTTAAGTCTTTCATTTTTTTTGAAGAAATTATTTTATTGTCAATAATTTAAAAATACTCAAAATACTGTCAATTCTTTTAAAAATTCTTTAAAAACTTGCTAAAAATTATGGCTTTTTAATTTTTAAGGTGTTATTGTCAATTTATTTATTTATCTTCAAAGTGGTATTCGAAAATAAGATTAAACTTTAAATAGATCTGACTTAAGTACAATAATTTGAACCTTTTTACCAAAATAAAATAAAAAAAATTTATTTTTATTAAAGCAGAAAAAATTGGTCGACATTAAAAACAATCTCACTTGGTAATTAATTAATGAACACACACTTTTAATTCAAGATCACAGATATGCGTAACAGCAGTCAATAAAAACGGTTATAAATTATAATTGAAGAGAGCAAAAAAGCGTGTGGTCTGTTTATGAAGTGCGCAAAAGGTCATCGTATTTAGTCCTACAAGATGAATATAAAGATTGGTAAAATTCACATCGTATACGTCATATTAAATAATTTACTCTGCCGTGCATTGAGGCCGTAAAATTAGTGACTTAATAAAAAAACGGAAAGCAATCAATACCGTTTTTATTGATGGAATTGAACGCATAAAAAATTGGGGCAGGTATAAAAGCTGTAATAAAAGATAGCAATTCTAACTCAATACTAGAAAAAACTCTTAAAGGTAGGTTTTTTGTCTTAAAGCCATTTTACATGTAGTTTTTTTTAAGTGTAATCACTCTAAGTTGCTTAAATTTATATTTAATGTGACTTAAGTTAATCCTTTTATTTATTAGTGCACAAAAAAATCAGCATTACATCAGTGCATTAATTTATTGAAATACAACAAATAAATATAATTTTAAATTGTTACAAATTTTATTGAATGGTCTAAAAAAAACTGAATTAAACAAATAATAATAAAAATTGGTCACAATAACAATGCGATGGATGGGAAAGCGTTTTAACTGTGCGTATTTCCAAATATGAACATTGCAATCAACAAAATTATTTTTTTTACAAAAATGGGTAGACAACAAAACATGTGTAACGAATTGGTGGCTACTGTATGTGCAATTTTCTCGACCTTAAATTAATTACCGCGAGTGTAAAAATAAAGGTAAAACATTACCACCTCCGAGAACAGATATATTTTACAATAATTAATGGCTCCCTGTCTAGATTTAAGCAACTTGTTGATGAACGAGAAAGACTTCACACACAATTAAAATGGGCCCCAAGAGGTTTTTATTTCGCAAATGGGATCAACTTGTAAATTGATTGCTTTTTAAGGACTATTTTTTTGATTACTCAAATTCTTTAGGCAATTAAAAGATTGTACGAAAGTTAAAATTTAATTTAATTTATAGTTTTGAATTAAGAAGAATTTTAAAATAAGTTTATTAAATTGTAAACTGATTAACTAAAGATTGTAGATTGTAAAAATAATTTTTTATTTTTTTATTTACGCTTTGTATTTCATGCAACGAATTCGTTTAATTGAAACAAATCAACATGTAAAATTGCAATCGGTATGACTTAAGTACAATAATTTAAACCATGATAAATTACTATGATCAGTGATCACGCTTTTATTGACAACATTCATTTAATGTGAATGAAATTTAACAATGAATGAATCCCACCTTTATTTTCTTTATATTTTTTCAAAAATACTTTTTATTTGTTATTGCATTTGTAATTGGTGTCAATCAGCATATTTGGAAGCAGTGACTGTAAAAATCTTAAGCGAATAATTACTTTTCTTTATGCTACAAATACATCAAATTTCGAAATAATAAATTTAATTTACAAACAACTAAATAAGTGGGTAGACTTGTATTTTCGATGAAATTTAATTTGCAATTATTACTAAACAGTTAGTTTTATTTCTTTAATAGTATTGTAATAAATTTCAAATGAAATTTTAAGTCAAAGAAAAAAGGTTAAATAATTTATTTTAAGTCATTGTGAAAAGTGAATTTTATATTTACAATTATTAAGGAATGTACACATATTCCAAATTGTTTATTGAAAGCATAAAACTCGACTAAAGAAGCAGCGTGGATGGCAATCTCTGCAGTTTAAGCAAACCGAGATGCTGGATTTTTTTATGTTTTGTTTTTTATTTGTTTCGAATTGAAATTGAAAGTAAATTTGAAGTCAGATTGTTTTGTACAGCATATTGCGTAATGAAAGTAAACTGAGAGAATGACTGGAAATGATAAATTTCCATTAACAAGTGGATGGTCAAATATGAAGCAGAGTGCAACTGAATTATATTAATTTAGATGTGATTGCATGCAAATTTATGGGTTGCGATATTTTGAGTTAAATGATGCATTTTATGTTCACCTTTTTGATACTAAATTTTTAAAAATTGTCGTAAAATTTTAATTTAAATTTTTTTTGCGCAATTCTTTTGCTTGCAATTTAAAAATTGCTAAACAACCTGATACAGGTCATTGAATGTGTATAAGACAAATACATTTACACAAAGATGAATAAATACTGCTGAATAATGCAAAAATATGCGGCATTCTTTGTTTAAATTTAATCTTATCATTTAAACTTGTTTTGGATAAAGGCTTTGTTTAAATTTAATCTCATAAAAAAGATTATGCTGATTTATAAAAAAAATCTTATTTATTTGGTAGTTTTAGACTAATATGATCTCAATTCATTGACCTCGGGACCTCGGGAACAGTATAATTTATTTGATCAAATAATTATTAACTTTTAATTATGATGACTTACTAAGTTCAATAAATCCTTCAACATTAATAGATTTTTTTGAACCACATGATGCAATTTGTAGTAACGGTCAAACTATTTAAAAGTCTGTGACCTTAGCTTTGACAAAAAGTTAATGTGCAATTTGTTTTTGCATGCAAGAGTATTTTTTAACTGATTGTTTGTGCAAAAAGAGTTTTATGGAATTACTATTAATGGATGGTGATAATTACAAAAAGATAAATGAATTGGGTTTCGTTGGAAATGTCATTGATGCTAAAATTATGCATGCAAAAGGGTAAGCTTTGCCCACAATTATAAAGAGCAAGGATGAATCCCTAAGAAGATATTGCAGAAAGTATTTTTACTATTTCCAAAAGCCTTTAGTTTAACCAAATAATTTAGTCAAAATAAAATCAATTACAAAATTAAAAACTCAACATCAAATTCTTAAAACTCTTTAAAATCTACAATTTTAATTAATAAATAATTATAAAATTATATATTTGACCACATTTAATTGACACGTTTTATACTTTACCATCACCATATTTTTAAAACCATCAAAACGTACGCATAAAGAGACAAAATTCATCATAATGAAACACGCGCAACCAATATTTTGTTAATTATTAAGTAAAGACAAATTTCTTAAGAATTACATAACAGGAATGCGAATGTAAATGTACTCACAATTTGCAATTCAGTCATATACTTCTTCCACCACAGATACTTCTGATACTGTGGACCCATTGCTGACATCATGTAGTAGAAATACATGCAAACATGCACAAAGTTGTTAAGTATGTTTGGGAAGGTCGCATTTCCACCTAAACACGTTCGTGGAAAAGGCACAAATTACTATTTATAACAAATAATTGATTGGTTAGATTAAATAAACAAACAGTACCTGCAAGGAATTTGACCAAAATCCATGCCTCAAGGGGTGTCAGTGAGTGATGATACAGATGCAGCCACGTTATTTGGCTCTTCTTTTGCCGCAATACGAAGAATATCGTGTCGGCGAATTCAGTCAACTTGGAGAAGTAGTAAATGTAGCACAGGTTGAGCATCTGCAAATGTAAATATTTAATGTTTAGTTTCTTCTGGGAATTATTTTTAATTATGGCGACAAAATGTGTGAGACGAAAGTTTGAATTTTAATAAATGAGGTAATGCTTTTAGAGTTACCTAAGCTTTTTTGTGACACTAAAAAGAATTGAGTTTAACATTTAATTCAAAACACATAAATTTGTAGATATTAAACAATTTTGTTTGCGTTAATAATTATTAATAAACATTTTAAAAATTAAGGAAATACATTTTTTCAGGACATTAACTCAAATTACATTATCCCAATTAAAAACTAATTAAAAAGCCGAATAAAATTTTAAGTTAAAAATAATATAAAGCTCGTCGCTTAAGTCTTTCATTCTAAATGTCGCTCAAAAGCTTTAAAAAAACAAATTAATTCATCCACTAAATTTACACAACAATTTCAATAGTGTGTGTAATGTAATTTTGGAAATCCCGCAGTTGTTGCGCACAAAAATTTGAATTCAAGTTTAAGTTCGTCGCCTAAGTCTTTCATTCCCTTACACTGCAATTATTTGTATAATTACGTTTTTTAACCTTCACTACTTGTGTTCACGTATAAATATTACTCTCTTGAGTGTGTGTGTGTTATTAAAACTGTGTAAACAAACTATAAGCCTTTTTTATTCATCAACACCAAAACATTGCAAAATAAATTTTTCGAGACGCGTCGTACAAAAATAGTGAATTTATTGTGCAGCTGTCGGTGTTTTAGTTCTTAAAATAGGATTATATGTGATACTCATTCTTGATGTTTAAGATCAAATAAAAAATGGGATTTAACTTTAAACTGCTTTGGTATGAAATTGAGTCGTTTATGGTAAGATTTTTATTGGCTATTAAACAACACTTCCAAATATTTGAAGCGAAATGAAAATTATTCTAATTAGACGTAATTTGAAGGACTTTTCGGTGATTTATACTTTAATTAACTTTTTTATGGATTTTTATATGTTTTTGCAAATTAAGCGTGGAGTGGAATTTACCACTGAATAGCAAGTGAAGTTCATTGGAGTGCAAAACTGTTGCGAAATAAATTCTGCAAATTTTGTTTTCTTTTCACTTTTAAACTTTCAGTTGTATGATGATTTAGTTGGGATTATAACCGTTATTTTCAAGAAGTTATGTCGTTAAATATTTTTATTTATTTTAACTGTTCTGAATTAAACAGCAATTACATTTGATACAACAGTACAAGATCTCGGTGTCAACAATCAATCAAACAAACAATACTTGTTTACACTGATCAAAATGATCTCAATCAGTTTTGTTATAAGTGCTGAATGAAAAATAAAATTGCAAGTCATCAAATTGTCTTCAATAAAGTAACTCAAACTCAAAATTCAAAGGTTCAATGAATCAGCGAACAAAAACCACCAAACAAAAAACTATTAATGACCTGAAAATGAATATTTGTTTGAGTACAAAGTTGTGTCTCAAGTGCCTAGTTTATTTGCGTATCATTTTAAACTTTTCATAAAAAAACGTGTTTTGCTTACCCTTCTTGATTTGACTGAGTCTGTATAATCCACAGTTTGGCATCCAATATTATAGTCGAACCACCATCCTGCTACTAAATGCTTTATTCGACAAAACAAACAAAATAATTAAAATGAATTGTTTCCGTAAAATGATTAAACAAAACAATGAACTGCATGATATGCGTTGATGTTAAAAACTCACCTCATAAAACATGTAGGCACTTAATAGTACTTGACCAGCATTGTACACAATTAAAGTATTCCTAAGTTTCATTGGCTTTCTGTCTCTCATGTAGATGGGACCGATTACCAAAACCCATGCCAGATATGTGAGACACATGCCGAGGGTCGGCAGGGGATTATCCATGAATGGTAATCGCTTAACGCGGGGATCTGCACAAAAAGATAATTCAGTACGTTAATAAAAAATACGTAAAAATTTTAAGAATCATTTTTATTAACAGTTAAAAATGTATTTATTGTTTGCTATGTTGTCAAGTGTTTAATGAATGAAAATTCCATAACTTATTAATCCTCATTTTTCATTGTCAAGTTTTGTTGTTAATTCAAAAAATTTAAATGTTCGCGTGCTTGTAAAAGAATGCCGTTAAAAATTAAACTAATTTTGACTTTGAAATTTTAAAAATGGGCAAAATATTTAATTGATTTGGAATGAATTTTTTTTCCTTTATTATAATTTTATTAAAATTAAAAGTCTTATTGATTAGACTTCCAATATCCACGTGTTCACACTTAAGACTTCAAAAACAAGCTTAATTGTTAAGTCAATGAACCGGATTTGTTACAAAAATAATCTAATGGACTAAAAGCGACTCTTAAGCATTTTATTTATTTATTTAAACATTTGGGTAAATTATTTTCATAGTACATAGCAATTTTACAGGCATTATTTACAAAAAACATCTTAAAGAGGCATGTTAACTGTACTTCGAAGAAAATAGATTTTACTAGTAAATTGAAAAGCAAAAACTTTGTTTAAATACACAAAAATAAACATTACAACGAGTGGACACTTTAATGTTATTTAACTTCTTATTTTGGCATTTCTGTAATGAGAAATGATAATTTTAGGATCTATTTTCTTAGGAATTTATAATAAATATTTGAGCGTGTTAGAAAAATTGGCCAAAACATAAAAGTACCAATTAAAAATAATCTCTACCACAAAATTAATTTAATGACAAATTAAATAAACGGTATTTTGACTAACACTCATATTTTGAATGTTAAAAAGCACGTTTTGCTGCAAATACGCGAGAGGAAAAATTAGCATCTTTATAAGCCAAATACTTAAAGATCCGGTTCTATAATATCGAATTGTATAAAATGATATTTTCTTCAATGAAACTATAGCGTATTTTATGATGTAACTTAATCTTAAAGAACGCACACAAAGTTGTGACAAAATAAAAATTTATAAATTTAAACAAGCAAATATAATGTTATTGGAAAACATTATAACACATTTAAATTTTTGAATAATTTATCAAAATAATTTAAATTTAAAGTTGAGAAACGTCATGACAAAAGAATTGACAAAAATTTGAATACGCGTATTTAATCTTCCGATAAAATATCCCACGTGTTTGAATATCCAAATTGCGTAAGCAAAAATGTTAAAATTCAATATCAAGTTTTAATAAAGTCAAAATAAAATTCAATAAACGTCATAGTCTGCCGAATTTAAATAAAAATTCAGCGGTCAAAAAGAAGATCATTCGAGACATTACAATTCTATTATTACTGTGAGTTTTAAAAAATGTTTTAAACTTTTTTTACCAAAATACAAGTTTTAAGTTTAGTAACTCTATTTTTTATTTAAAAAAAATTAACGTCTGCTATTTGACATTATTCTTGAATTTCAAAAATATTTCTACATTTTAACTAAATTTAGAATCAAACCATAGAAATTCATTTAAGAAAGCAGACATTACAAAAAAAGCAAACAAAATTTGTTTAAAATAAACATCCTTATGTATACATATAAAGAAAACTTTGTAGGCTAAAATCTATCTAACACAGTTTGCGTCAATCTTCATTCTTCATAAATATTAAGGAAAAAAAATCTTTTAATTCAAATTCTTTATTCTATAACATGATAAATAAACATTGAATAAGTAGAAAAAACTGCTTGAGGTCTCAAGAGTCATTTGTGCGTGAATTGACGCAAAATTGTTAAGTTTTCGTATACAAATTTGCAATAAATATTGTCAATAAGAAGTAAGCCGTTGTACACAAATGTTTGACTGTTAAATTAACGAACACATTTTGCAAGGCGAAATTTATTAAATAAGCCAAATGACATCAGATTCTAATGTAAGCGGAGTCTACCGTCTAATCAAATCAAAGAAGAGAATAGCTGTAACAAATTTGCCAAATAAATTTCATCATCTTCTTTCTTTTCTGGACTTAAGACACGTAGGTTAAATGTACCTTTTCAACTTGAAATTTTTTGGAAATTTTAATTGCAGCACTTATGCTCTTGAACTTGGTTGAACGTTTTACAAGTCGAATGGTGTAACTCTAATGGTTAGCCGACAAGGCACTTGTTTGTCTATTTAATTCAATCTGCATGTAATGAGAAACAAGTTTTTAGAGGGAAAAGAGGTCTTTTTATAATTGAACTTTAAAATTTAAACTTTACTTTTCATCAAGGTCATTGATATTCAATTTTTTTTGCAAAATAAGCACAAAATTGAGCACAAAAATTTAGTTTAATCAAAAAAATTTGCCATTAACTCTCTTTTAAAGTATTCAAATTAATAAAACAAATTTACTGTAACAATATTATACCATTAAATAACTTCCACACACAATTACTGACAAATCACATATTATTTTAACGACAATAAATACAAATTGTTATTCCAATTGCATAACACTTACCAGCGAGTGCATCTTCAACGATTGCATAGTACCGCTGTACTAATCCCGTCAGGTTGTTTGTGTTGTGCGAGTAAAACTCATCCACGGCCATCTTCACAAAGCCAGATGCCATGGAGAAATCTGTGTAGTTATCTATTTTGACGGTTAAATGTTTCCAGGTGGTGTATTTGAAATTTTTGTAATTTAGCTTGTCTTAAACACTGACAAACTTTTTCAGACTTTTTAAATTATCTGCTTATTTTTCTAATTCAGTAGAATTGTTTCCAATTTTTTATTTATTTTTAATCGAAATTAATCACTTTTTGATAATTAAGTAAAACACTTCCTGTTATCTTGGTCGCGACATTCTTGGACAGTTTGTTATCTTGAAACTGTTTTTTTTTTTTTAAATTAAAAATTAATTTATAAAATCACAAAACTTTTATTATTTAACCTTTTTTTTCTTCAAATAAAATATTGAAATAAAAATAAAACGCAACTCTTTTAATCACTTTCTTAAGAACAGCAAATTTTTGCACAATTATTTCATTTACAAATTTTATTAATTAATTCTCAATTCTCGTTGATTTTTCCACGTGCTAAATTCAACGCAATGAGAATTCACAAATATAAGCATGCGCTATGGAGACAATTTTATTACGGCGACACAGCGCGTCTTAAGTCTCCAAACCGATGCGAACGAAGGTAAATGAACAACTGACAAGAATCTCAGTCGCTGCTAAATATTACTTGCAACATTTTAGCGCTGATCTCCTAGCATATTATACCAGAATGATAGTGTAATCGAAATCGTGTTTTTTTTATCCCCAAAAAAGTTATTGACATTAAAAGGAGAGCATAAAAGTGAATTAAGACGAATATGGCGATGTCCTTGCAATAAGTCACATTAAAAAAGGAGCAAAGAAAATAAAGATAATTGCAATTTGACTACAAGGCACAAGCCACTGACATTTGGGCGATATTTAAAGTATACCGTACTGTTAATCGTGTTGCTTCTTTGGTTGTTATTGTGGACTTCGGAATAAGGACGCCACATGGACATATGGGAAGTATTGAGCCGTGGAGCGGATGTCAATAATTTCGTTGGACAATCTGTGGACAAAAGAAAAGAGCAATTAAATATTTTGTTTTCATGGTGGGAATAAAAGCATTTCTTTTAAATGTGTAATTGGGAAGTGATTTTAAGAAACACCTTCGGAGCATTGTTTTGAGGGCGCGTGAATTTGATCTTGATTCATGCAAAGATCAGATAAATTGATTTTGTGGTTTCGATACTTTATATAAGGAATTAATAAATGCCATTATTCCATGACTGACTACCGTACTTTTGTTACTGCATTATTATTTATTATGACTACATTTGCACTGCAGTTACTGGAAGCTCGTAGCTTAATGATTCCGCGCGACACTTCAACTTAATCTGCATGGCCAAGATCAATTTTAATTGCCTCCTTACAACTGCAGGTTAATTGCGCCTACCGCTTTGTTTGCCCACTTAAAGTCATTGTACACAATTTTTTTGTTTCATTATATTAATGAGCGTTGTTGTAAGATGCACATACGATTTTATTATAAGTTCAAGATGTTTGCTTGTTTGTCGCGCTATTTTGTGACATGTCATTGTTGGATCAAAAAACTGTCTGTGCATAAAGACGACTAGTAAGGGCAATGCTCATACAATGAATACTGATTTTTAAATTTTAATTAAAATGACATTCTTATGCACATATTTTAAATTCATTAAGGTTACAAGTGTGCTTAAAAAATGAATCCTCAGATTTATATTAAAAACAAAATACTGCTAAATTAATTGCAATAAAAATTGGCATGTGTCTCTTAGTTTACTTAAATCAATAACATTTGGATGCAGCCTTGAAGGAACAGAATAAAACATGGCGTTTCCATAAAACCATAATTTATTTTAATAAGAAATAAAAATTCCACTAATTTAGTGATTAGTCAAATCAAAAATGCCTATGCAACGATGATGAGCCAAAAATTGAGAGTATTTGCATTATTTTACATAATATTTGGACGCGATAAGAACAAGAAACACGAATATTTTTGAACAGAGTTGAATTGACAATCACAAAAAGAACTTAGTGAGGAAAAGGCTAAAAATTAATTAGACTGTTAATTTTATTTTAAAGTTCGGCGTCAATAAAAAGGAATAAAAATTTTAATGAAAATGACGTTAATATTAAATTTAAAATTAAAAAAAATACTTTTAAGCTTAATGAATTTCATAAAATTCATTCCATCAACCTAATTTATATCTTTAATTTAATAAGGATGAAATAAGGTCTAATTCTCTGAAATTAAAACAAATTATTGGCATCATAATCTTAAATTATGCAGATATTTTTAATGCGGCTAAATCTGTTTTAATGTAATCAGACGCATCACTTAATGGCTAATAATTTATTACACATTTTGCAAATGTTTGACCACATGTTAGAGAAAATAGCCTTCACATACAGAGTGCAGCCTTCAAAGACGTTTTACATTGAACTGAGATTTCCAATGGCACCTGTCATTACAAATCTATTGGGAAATGCATAAATGAAGAAAATTGAAGTTGGATCACTTTAATTTTTGGGTAGTAGAAAATTGTGGTTTCAAAATTATTAGCAAAAAATTACTTTGATAAATTATAAGTTTTACATTTAAAGCTTTGCAGAAATTGCATTTTTAAATAGACGAAGAGACGCTAAAGACTTACTAAAATTTTAGGTTTGAATAAAACACGTTTCTTCGTGGATCAAAGATTATGAGGCCAAGTTTGTATGTTCTCAAATGAAGAGAATTCGGAAGTAATTAATTATAAAACAACAAAAGCCTAATTACTTTTGTTGTATTTTTTTAAACGTAGAAAAATCATAATTTAAAATAATCGCAATGTGAAGAAGATAATTTACAAAGATCTAAGAAGACATTGAAATAAGTAAGCTAACACCTTTATAACCTTCCTGGCGTTTATTGATTAGGCTGTAGAAAATATGATTTTATTACATTTTTTAAATAAGCTTCTAAATCAGCGTGTTTCCGGGATTTGTTGTTCAAAGAAGTGCGTATTTTTAAATTTAAATGGGCTGGTTATTGTACACAACGACAACACGATTAAATTAAATTAAATTATTGTTACAAACTATTATTTGATAAAGATATAATAAAATAATCTTTAACTTTATTAAAAGCTCATAAAAAAAAGCATAATAAATTGTTATAACATAAATTATTGCAATTACATTTTGAATGAATACTTCATGCATTTTAAAATGTTTAATCTTGGATGTGGTGCGTTTCCAGACATCGTAATTACGCAAAAAACATTTTTGTTCAAACATGAAGAAGAGAGAAAAAAATGTAATGAATTTTAAAAGCTCCACAATTTTTCGTTTCTCCTTCATTTATTTGTTGTTATAACAATCAACGGTTGATCTTTTAGATGAGTACATCCGATGTTATGTGGCATTAAGTGTTAATTAACGGCAATTCATAATGAAGACAAGAATGGGGAAATTGTTCAAATTTAATGCAATAAAAGCAAGGAATTTGAAACAATGTGAATTAAGAAATGCGTTTTCTTATTTAAATCTTTGGGCACATATTTTGGAAGACTTTACTGTGATGAATTTTCATTTTAATATAAAATAATTTAGGAATGTTTTTAAATTAAAATTAAAATGAATTTAATTTACGTTTTTAGTGTAAAAAATAACGCTATCATTTCATTTTATATGAAATCCGACAAATATTAAAAGTCCAAAGTCTTTCATTTTATGTATTCAAAAATATACAAACGTGGTCATTCTAAAAGTATAACAGGCCAAATGTTATGTAGGTAGGTGGCTTGAATACATAATGTTTCCTTATATAAATAAATTCCAGTATTTTGAAAACGAGGATGGTTCGATCATCGTAAAACCAGTTTGTTTTTTGAAAACCAGACCAGCTGGGTCCAACTTTTTTCTGAATTCAAAAATCATTTAATATGCTCGTGTTCATATTGGCGGACATTTAAAATTCTGATTCACCAAAAATAGATTTTACCGCTTGACACTATGCAAAATGTACGTGCCTATTAAATTGTGAACTTTAGTGTTTTCTTGTTAACGGAATATAAACGGTCTGAAGACATGAAAATGTCCAAAAAATTGGATTTAACCAATTATATTGTCTTAATGATTGATTACTTAAGTAATTTTACTTTTATCATGAATTACCACAAAAATAAAATGGTCTCATTATGAAAATGAAGCTTAATGCTTCAATCTCGTGCCTGATTCACTTAATACATCCTTTTACGATTTACAACAACAACATTTTCTTCTTCTTAAAAATAGTGCAATATTGCACGTTAAGACAAAACATGCCAAAATCATTAATGTTACATTTAAATGTCAAAGTTATTGGCAATCACAAAGGGTATCAAAACATGCGATCTTGGAACAATAAACAAAAGCCGCGCAAATAATGACCGCCGAAAAATAAAATGAAGCAAATTGGTTGATGATGGCCTGCCGAAGAAAGTCAAGGTATAGCTTTAAATAATTGCTTTGTTAATTTGTAATTTACATTTTTATTTTTAAACAACACCACAATAACATATCAATAATGAACATGATTTCCGTCAGGCGGCGACATTGTGTCCTCAACATTAAACAATTTGTGATTTAACAACGAGAACATGGTTAACCAATAGTATGAAGCAATTAAGTGTCTGCAAATTTATCCTTTTTCGGCGCATTACTGTAAAATGCCGATGAACCGAGCAAGTGTGGGTACGATTGCAATTAAAGGGGAGAAATGATCTCATAAAAATGAAGGTGAATTGTACAAAGGTGTGATCTTGTTGCGGGCTTTTGTATAAATAGGACGACGAAAAAATGTGATCGATCAGTCAGTGAGATAAGCTCTTATTGCTGAGCTTTTAAATAAATATTGTGCACTTTAAATTTTATTCATTTTAGTAAAGTTTATTAGTATTTTATTTAAATTTATATAAAGTGAATTAATTAAATTCAAAGCTGAAGTTTTGTGTGAAATTACTTTAAAACTTGTGATAAACGTGGTGTTAAAAAGGATAATAAGAATAAGGGTGGTAAATTGAAGGCAATTACACAATGTCTTTTAATTTCCTAAACTTTAGAAAAATGCGATATATCGGAAGCTATTAAAAAACGTTAAATATCCTTGAGTGACCTTGAGAAATTTAATTGGTTATTTAAATTTTAATAAAATTGTATCCACGACAGCTTTTGTTAAAGTTTGTTAAACTTTGTAAATTTAAGAGGCACTTAAAAAGGTGCATTAAATTTTTCTGTAAGCTTTGTCAGTTTTTTTAATCATTAATAATTGATTTACTGTCCACAGAAAAAATTCAAAAAACTTATACTTTGTGAGCTTTATTACATTAAAACGACATCATTATTTTTTATTACTTCTTTAATAAAGCAATAATAGTTTTTTTTATTTAAAATAGTTTAAAAACCACCCTTAAAATTAATTGACACATTTCTCAATTCTAAATTAAAATTACTGATCAAAGAAAAATAATAAACTTGACTTGATTACAATACAAATCATCATAAACCTCATTATTTTCACTTTCAGTTATCATGCGATGAACATGAAAATATTGCTGCACTTCTTCGTTTATGAATTTATGACGCAAACCCTGGGAATGCATCATACCATCTCTTGATGTGAACCACGCTGCGTAAAATGTGTAAAACCTACAAGCATCCGGTGCGGAGGGGCGACAAAATACAACAAAATACACATGTACATTTGCTCATATGTCATATAGTTTTATAGGCATGCAGTTTCTGTCCATTTTGATATTTTTACCATACACAACCCTGACCCACTTTCTTCTGATATCACATATGCTATTTTTTTGTTTATATATTAAGCTATTTTTCTTGTCATAATTTTTTTGTTTACAGTTATACATTTTCTTGAATTTAAATCACATCATTTTAAGATTTTTTTTAAAGCGGCGACGAATTGCCATTTGTTTTTGGGCAGTCAAGCATGGGATTCGCTGCAATAATATCTTCTGGATTCAGCATTATTAATATATGGTTTGATAACAATTCAATTTGTATTTAAATTGAAATGATCGAAAGTGATCTCGTGTGTGACGATTTGACATTCATCATGTCCAAGAATTTAGTTGTCTCAAAAAATTTAAAGCTCAAATTTTTCAAATCATGTTGACTCTTTTTATTTAAGTTTGACTAACAACTTTATTAGCGCTTATTGATATTTGTGATGAAACCGATTTTTACGGATTGTGTAATAAAAATATTTATTTACCGTTTTAAATTCTCAAAATATATTTCACCAATATTGATAATTAGATTATTTTTAAATAAATAAAATAAATATATGTTAATCAACAAACACGCAACGTGAATTTGACATTGATAATGACACACATTTTGAGTTAAGTATAACAGCAGGTAGCTGTTAAAAATTTCATTTAAAATTAACATAAATATTTGAACGGGATCTGTTTAATATTTTCGGTTAAAATTGCGTAATTTTTGGAGTCACCTAAATCCACTTTGGATTTTGTGCGTTTAAAATTAATCAATAACGCAAAATGAGTGGGAAGTTTTGGTTGTTTTTGTGGGGGTTAATTTTCAAGGACAAAGAATAAAAGAGAGTTTAAGAAAAATTATTTAACTCAGACCTTGAAATTTTAAATGTATGGCCTTGATTTATGTACAAATTAATTTTTTCTTAACCTTTTTAAGAAACATTCTCCTTTCTAGACTCTTAAGGGATTATTTAAGATCATAAAACTTAAGTAGAAGATCGTACTACAGACCAGTGCAGCTCTATTGAAAGTGAAAATCTTAAAGTTCAAAGTTATTTTAAACAAATAAATTTTAATTCAAAAAATCCGCATCATGTTTCCAAACATTTTGTTTTAATATAGCTTAAGCTACAAACAAAAAAGATACAAACAATTAATCAAATCACCGCCAGACAATAAGTCGCCAAGAACATCACACCACAACAAAGCTCAAAATAATGATTCGAATTCTTCATTCAACGTAATTTTTAATTTAATTTCAGTTTCAATATGATAAATATCTTTAAATTGTCGTTACAGTGGGCTTATACATTAATTGATTATCTCAGTTTAAAAATAAGCCACAAATTAAATCACCAAACACTCTCGATGATTGACATATGAATGGACGTGTGTGCGAGCGCACCGCGTTGTGAGTTTATAAACAATTAAAAGAAATGAATAAAATGTACACAGTTTTGTGAACGACCTTGCCCCGCTGCGGCCGCGTTAAATTGACGTTGGTCGTCATTTTAAATGAATCAGCCGGTTTAAATCAAGCGAAGCAAACAAGGGACATTTATAACCACTTTCCTTTTTATTATTGTGCGCGGTTTTGTCATGCAACGGTAATAAATTTGTTGTAAGATTGTTATTTCATGAATAAAGTAACACAATTAATAAAGAAAACTGTTAAAATCAAGAGTATATATACAACGGTTACTTAATTACTAATTAGTTTAAATTATAACCATTACAGTTTGAACCGACTTAACTTTGTTTTTTTCACTCCTCAATTTGTGCTTATTTTTATAAGATTAGAGCACTTTTTTCTTTAAAGATTTATGTAACATGAATTAAGTGACTTTGTAAATCGTTTGTCTACACAAAATCTAGTCAAATATCCAGTAGCGCATGACACACGTGTATTAATCAACAATTGGTAGTGCAAGGTCGTTATACTGAGATAAAATTTTAATTTCGTTTTTTATTGCAATATTATAAAAAGATGCGAAAATAACAGTTGCGATTTCATTTATTGAGTAGTTTAGTTTTGGGTTTTTTTTTTCTTACAAAACTTTCGCATTTCCTAAGGTGGGTTTCCAAATATTTCATGACTTAAAATCTATTTAACCTTGATTTCCTATCAATGGCCAATGTTAAAAATTATGTAATTATTAATTAAACTACAATTAAAATCAAAATAAACGTTGATGAAATAACACTCAATAAAATACTCAATTTTAACCTTTCTTTCAATATTAATTTCATCCTCCAACAAAAAATACAGAACCCATTGCTTTAATGTTACTACCTGCTTACTGCAGTTACAATTTAACGTGCAATTAATTTTTTTTCAATCCAACCAATCAATTACAAATCAATTTGAACGGTGGCGAAATTGAAACATGATCTTGGGGTAGTTTTTTTGTGCACAACAAATCGAAACCAATGCCACATATTTTGTAGAGTGAAAGAATTATTATAAATAGATATTTGAGTTATCATAAAAAAATGAGGTTAGTCATGAACGTGGTGTGTTGGGTTGCACAATTTTACCGTGCCTTTTTTTCTGATGTCCAACTCTAATCCAGTTGCGTTGGCAGGCTATGCTCGAAGGTCACTAATTCGTTGATTTCGGTTTAAATTAACATTTAAGTGGGTTAAAGGTAACAGTGTCAAAAAAAAAGCATTTTAGATGAAATCGAGTGTACAAGTGAATTTGGCAAAGAAATCAGGATATTTTTATTGATCGTTAATGAACACAGTCATTGCAGAGTCAACGAAACAAAACGTTTAGGGTCACACGACAACGTAATACGAATTATTTAAATAGCATGAAATCATAAAATTGTGCAACAAAATATCAATTTCATTTATTGATTATTTACTTACTTTTAAAAAGTATTTATTTTGCATATTTTACAAATTGCAGAAGAAGTCTCAACAATAATTTTTTTAAACAAATATTTTGAATGGATGTGTAAATGCAGTTTTTTTAAACAAGTAAATACAACTGAAGAAGTGCCACTTGAAGAAAGTGTAATTAACTTCTCATTACATATTTAAATTTATAAACAATTAACTTGAAAAATATTATTTCATAAATAAACATCCGATAGATACAAAATTGTGAATTTAATTTAAAGAGCGAAGTCTACCCAACTAATTAACAACAATTAAAATTTTGCGAAAAAATTAATTTAGCTAATAATTAGTCCCCGTTAAAACTGTACTAAAAAATAACATTGACGACTCATAAATAAAATCCAAATTAACATAAAAAATCATGATAAATAACAAAGTAAGTTCATGGTACCACAATGTCACTCATTGATCGTCATAATTATTCATCCGAATGCAAGAATCGATTATAACAATTTTAACATGATGTTGATGATGACGACGATGTTAATTACCAGCAAATTGTGGAATTTGTGTTTTGTGCGACCTCATGCAAATGTGACACCTATTCATCAATGTATGCAATTGTTTAAAGTCTTAAGCCAAGATCTTACAGCACATCTTGGAGCTAATTTACACTGCACTATGTGTCATATGTGCAATATGTGTTTAAGTCAGTGATGTTCCATTTTGTTGCATTAAGTATTACCTAATAGTTAGTACTTATTGGTTTTATTTAACGCTTGTATTTTGTTTTTAATTTAAATACTGAATATGTAATAAGAATTTTTTAATCAATTTTAGCAAATTAACACTTTCAAAACAGAGTTTTCTTGTGAAATTTTAATTTCTGATACGAAAAATAAATTTGAAAATATGCTCCGAAGGATTATTCAAAATTAATAAAACATAAAATATAAAACTATTTGCCAACACTATCACGATTGACATTAACATACCTTTCTGAATTTGTGATTAAATCTCCTCTGGTGTGCATGCAGCGAACTTGACAACAATGTTGACCTTTTGCGGTAGTTTGCATTTTGTCACAAAGCGTATTTTAAGATAGTGCGCGACCTCCTCGCGTTTTTAATCAATTTTGGAAATTAATTGAGAAGATTCGTGGGCGCTGTTGCGTTTTGTATTCACCACGATGTGTAAGTAAATACATCCGGAGTGTGACTTTGACAGTAATAGATAGCCTTGTGTGTTGCGTGCGAGATTATATTAAATTCATGGAGCAGGAATTTGAAAGAGATCTCGCAGTTTTGCGGCGCAACGCATCGTCCAAGGCTGCGACCAGTAAACACATCTTTGCGTAAAGATGGGTATTTTTTGTTTGAATACGTTCCAAAGCGTCCACCTTTGCCAAACAATCAATTGTCAAATGCGAATATTGATTTTACACATCGGCTGTGGCAAATGATGTGTTTAATGAAAATGTATTTATACGGAAAAATTATGGATGACAATTTGTTACTTTCATGGAAATTGTTTATTGAAATGGAAATATAATTTAAATTATAAGGACACGGATATCTTGAATTCCATAAAGTTCGTTTTCTCACATTCAAAATAGTTCAACTTTAAAATTGAATTTGTTTTCTTGAGAAAATCTTATTTTGAGGAATCAAACATTTTTTAAGGACATCTTTGATTACCTAAATATAACGTAAATGTTCTTAAAAAAAATTCCTTAGATGTCTAATTATTATTGCAATTTATTAAGAGAAAAAAATTAAGACTCCTTTCAATTTTATTATTGTCATCATAAAAGGAAACGGTTTAAATTGAAAAGACAAACATGTAATTTTGATTGAAAACGCCGGTGTATTTATGATGAAAATGTGACTCTTTTCAACATCTTGAAATATTGGCTTGACAAAATGCAATAAAATGTCGAAAAACGCAATATAACATTTTATTCATCAACAACATGTTACGACTTACAAAAATTTACATCATTCATTGAAAAACGTATTAAATCTTAAGTTGTTGAGAAATTTCGATTCTCTTTAAGTTTCATCTGTTAATTTTAAACAAACTTTCTTATAACGACATATTGTGAAAATTTAAATAGAGTTTAAATTTCGTTTTCGATTACACAAATTTTGTAATTAATCACTAAAAGTTGCATTTTTATTTTTATTTCAATAAATTTAAATCAATATTTTTTTCTTGTTCTTCAATAAATCTTAAAGAACATTTATTTTCACTGCAGATAATATCCAATATCCATGTTCAGAGGGCACTCACTCACCGGCACAATTTCCTATACAAGTTGTTAGCTGTTATAGCAATAATATCCATCCAAATCACAATCAAAAACTATTGCACCTATCATTTATTTTGCACAGCTTTGTTTTTAAAAAAAGCTTAATAAAATAATTAAAACCTCCAATAATTATTGGACTTTACAACTCAAGTGTCTGATGGCAACTATTCATCGGTTAAAGTTTACTTAATGATATCTGAATACATTTTTGTGATTGTGTCTGGCGACGCGATTTAAGTCAGAGCAGTAACCGAAGCAGCAACAACAAAAACCGTGCACTCAGTCAAAAAAAAAATGCTCACCACACCAACAACAAATAAAAAACCTCTGAAATGTTCATCCACACAGCTTCACGCAATGTGACTTAAAACTTAAAAGCTGCAAAATAAGTTTACGAAATTGCGCGCGCGGTCCAACGCTGCAGTCTGTCTGTACACCGCGAGTTTATGCATATGGATTTTGAGTTTTGACTGTCGACGTTTGGTTGGTATGGGCTTCCACAAATAATCCACCGCACACCGAGAGTTGCTGTCCTTGTCGAAAGTTATAGCTCTTGTAGGCTACTTAACGTTTTTCACTCATTTCCCTCCATGCGAACTTACACCAAAGCTATACCCACATTCATTTTAACCACACACAGCTCCTTTTATCACATACTTAACAATCTGAGGCAGACATCAGTGCAATAAGGTACTGCAAAGGTACCAATTCGTATTAGTGTGTAGCCACAACATTCCCAGGTGTATCAGTGGAAAAAGCGAAGCGCATCTCTGATACACCAGTTGCGTCTTAACTTCAATCTTGACGATTATCACGTGTATTTCGAAATTTAATTAAGACTTAAGTGTTTAATAATAGCGAGTATTGTTGGTGCAGCGGTTGGGTTTTTGGTGATATGTGGGCATGCCGCACGTAATCGTTGACATAGTTTTGCGGTATTCTGAATACTGAGACTGTTTATATTGCAGCCAAATCTGTCACCATAATTTCACTTCAATTATTCAATAAAATTATTTTTTTTGGCAACATTATTTTAAAATGTAATTGTTGATTTTGCAAATCGATTGGGCATTTTTTTAAACGACCATTCTTTAATTTATGGAAATTCATATTTTTTAATAAGTCTCATTTTTTGATTCACGAATATTTTGTTAAGTGATGCAAGTCCTGTTATGAAAACAAACCTCAATGACATAAGAAAACATTTTGAAAAGGATTTTACTGCAATTTAGGAATAAGTAAACTGCGAGAATCCTTATTTTAAATTAAACAAAATCATTATTTTTTGGTTCCTGCTGATTTAATGGTAATTTATTTAATTGCATCATTAAAATTGCAAGCTTCTGATGTAACAGTTTATGCATTACATTAAATTCCGTGAAATACCGTGAAGGTATTAAAAATAAAATTCATACGAGCAAGTATGTAAGAGATGATATCGAACCGAATTTAATTAAAATAATTGCTTTTCTAAATGCTTAAGAAATTCTTCATAATATTATTTTGGCAACTATGTACTTTCAATCAACATAAATTGGTAATCTAATTTTTTTTTGGCAACTTCTTTGTTTGAATGTTTTAAACAAATCAAAATCGCTCATATAATAAATGAATGAATTATCACACGTTAAAATCGTAAAACAACATTTTAAAATATTGCAAAATTGCACAAATTGAAAAGTAATTAAAATCGCGAATAAAATCTTGGCCAATTTCGCAGTATAATTAACGTTGTGCAAATAGTTGCAAAGTGGGTACTTGCAGAGTGGTGCCAGACTAAAAATTAATCGAAATTTACACGCCGTAAATGCGATTACAAGCGTACTCGTGTACAAGTCAATGCATAATTCAGAGAAATGAGAAAATGCAGACGCACATAAAAACTGAATCATTGATCCGAGTACACAAATGTAAAAGAAATAAAATAAAAATGATTATAAATTACGTCAATCCAATATTTGTTGAACATTATTTGTTTCAAACAATCAAAATTATCACGCCAATTTAAACTAAATACTTCACTTCAGTAATCACCCATGAATTCCCTAATGCTTTATTTGGTTTTTTATTAGATGTTACGTGATATTTTTACAAAGTGAGCTTAAAAGCACCAATCAAATCAAATACATAATATTTTTTTAATGGTCTGAACTGCATGAAATAAAATGTAATTCAATATTTCGGTGAACTATTTTAAGTCATTTAGGCCAATTAGGTATCAAATTAAGTCGCTGATATATTGATAAAGCTATAACGGTAATTTGTTACCTTTTCGTTGAGACAATTTGAATAAAATTTGATTCATTCAATTATTTTTTAAAGACAGAAGTTAAAAAATTTAAAAATATTAAATGAAACATTTCCGAAATGGCTTAAGACGTAGAAAGGATATTTTTACTTGATCTGGTAAATAATTTCAAGGTCCCGAAATAATTTTTAACTCGAAATTCTGCATTTTCGACAACTATTTTTAATAATTAAATGAACAAACCCGGAATCTTGATCCTTTTTTTTAGTGACAAGAAATGATTTAAAACAAAAAGTCTTAACATTCAAATCATACGATCAGCATGTCAAGGTCGTATTCAATTTTTTTTTTGTATCGGTTACACGTCAATTTTAATTAAGTACAGTAATTTTCACCGCACTAAAACAAATTGCAAATTTACTGAGAGGTATTTAAAAAACCTAAAAACATATTTTGAAAGTTCTATGTCGGACTACCTTCAGAAAATTTATAAAATTGAGACACAGTTGCATCATAAGACCCACATTCTCTTTCCATAAAACCAATTGAAAGTGTTTGAAAAAATTTAACCTACTGCGTATTAAATTATTGAGGTACTCATTCACAAAAAAGGGGTTCAATATTTATTTTATTGCAAAATTGGGCTTAATTTGTGCAATCAAATTAGACCCAAAACACCTTTCTTAATTTAAATTTAAAAACATTAAAGCATGCGGAAGCATTGCTGCATTAGATTGAACCGTTTAAAAAATTTTAAGACACAATGTTCATTGATTGCAATGAAGAAATGATCAGGTTTTTACCAAACTGCATGAAGGGCATTGTGGCCACACCAAAAAAATATGTAAACTTGTTAGGATGACCTTCAACCACGAAGTGGGCCATGTGACAATTTTAAATGTATTTTATTTAATTGCATAACTTTGAAATGTCGACTACTTGATTGATTTTGGTTAATATTTTTAAAGTTATTTCAATTGAGCTTAAAGCTTATTAAGAGTGGCTTAAAATAGAGTAAAATTTTTAAACTATTTTAATGCAATCTAACACACTAAAAAATGAAGATGATTGTGCAGAATTTAATAAAAAATAAAAGTGGAAAAATAAATAAACATTTCAACCATAAAACTGTTAAATGATTGGACACACAAAAAATTATTCAAGATATTCTAAAAAGCAACTTAAGCCACGAGGACGCCAACAACTAAAACTTTTACGCTTTTCAAAACTATATATTACAAACAAAGTTAGGAAAATCGTTACTAATTAATTAGATCATTTCAGGGCTGCTGAAAGCAACAAGCGTACAATACACTGTTAAAGATCGCCCAAATATACAACAAACATCTTTGAATTAGCATGCTGCCCCACGTATTTAAAGAAATAATAAATATTATGTACCTAAAATTATTTGGTGAGTGCGCACACTTACTGCGTCTATGCAAACACACCGCATCTCCCATTTATTTTACAATTTGAAGGTGCGTAAAATGTAAATGATAGGTTCACGTTCATGAATTTAACTTATTTCGTAAGACGACTGACTCGTGTACTTGAAATTAATTAATTTGCGTCCATAAAATTTGCAAACTCATAATTTTTGGACAAAACAGTACACAAGTAATTGTCTGCGACAAAGTACGGAAAGAGCGTGTATAATTTTTTTTTTTTTTGCAATTTCAGACGCACGAGTTCGATGGCCATTCAATTTGCTAATTTTTTATTATTTGGCAGTACAAAGTTCGATCAATAATAGTCATTTAAAACAGCGGTGAATTCTCAAAAAGAATAAAAAAAAAAGATGTGACTTTGATCTATGAGACTTTGTGAATTGACTGAATGTAAACATAAGTCAGTGTACTGGATGTGGACTTTGGTGGCTCAAGCTTAAAGTAGTCGCTATAATATGACGCTGTTTATTTGGTTAAATTCGCTGACTTTATATATACTTAATCCGTTAGTGCTTGATTACAACCAACCAAAATCCAATTGATTTTTGAACACATTCCAGCCCACACCTACGTCATCATCAGCAGTGATGCGCGGTCATCTTCCAAACTACCTTGATGAGATGAAATTTGAATTAGTTTCTTAAATACAAATGTTAACTAATCGACTGCGGGCCACAAAAATGCACACACACGCCGCATAACCATTCAATAAATTTCGACAACATCATCGCGCCGATGTCTGTTGTGCTCGCATAACATTTATTACACAATGAACCTGTTCGGTTTGATAATGACCTAAAAAAATGAACGTTAAAATATACGTTCGCCGTGCACAGAGAAGAAAGATTCGAGAAGAGAGGCTGCGTAAGCGATGAAAAATCCAAAACAATTACACGCTTTTACACTTGAATATTATGCGCGGTTTTTCGCGTTTTCCATATTATGCACATGACGTGTGTGATTGTGTGTTTGTGATACATGAAAATGCACAGACGAATTGTTTTGAGTGCAGCTACATGAGTTAAAATTATAGGCATCATGTCCAATTCATCATAACTATAACTAAAATTTTATTATAACCTTGCTCCTTGGTTTTATTTCATTTCGTTTTCATTTAGTGTGTGTACCAGATCTATGATGCAATGCGACCGTTTCTTCTGCGCAGACGAGGTTGTCACTAGTTTTTTGTGTGTTGTAGACCAATCTGCGTATTACTTATAGTGCAACGTATTTTATTTTTTAGTGACAACATCGTTTTGAGAACGCTCACACGTTCAAGCTTAATGGTCAAGATTAAACCAATCATTTTAAAATGTATTTATATTAAAATTCCAACACCATCTCAAACGTTTAAGCTTTCACAAAAGCTCACTTTGAATGCCTCACACATTACTGTAATACGACACTTAATTATGTTTGCGAATTCCGATGACGTTAGTGGAAAAGTCCAAAATCGCACAAGAATAATTTAATGTTTGTGGCGGGCGTTTTATGTTATGAATTAAGCACTTTGGTAAATATAGCGAACGCTTGTGTGTAGTTTTTGTGGTTCTTTAGACCAAATTCCATTAGGAAATATTGATAAAAACTATATTTAAACCACGGGATGAATGCCTTTGATCAATTTTACTTTGAGGAGATTCGTGTTCGGATCGTCTTAATTTACCAATGAAGTGAATGAAGTTTTGAAATAGTTTATTGATACTCTGATATTTCAAATTCGTTCATAAATTATAAATAAAAAAATTGAAGCTAAAAATTGACCTTAAAAATAAATTTTACAAATTTCTTTGAATGGAGTTTAAAAAATTATTTAAATTAGTAAATAAAATCATCGACTAAGCCTTGAAATATATTTCATGACCTTGAAAAATTCTTTATAATTTCTACATTCTTACATTAATAGACGAAAATATTTATAATGACTTTTTTAATTTAATAAAAATCCTATAAAAGTCCTCCCTGCCTTGCTGATATAAATAAATTACATTTGAGATTGTTATAAATAACTTCTTACATTTATTTTAATCCTCATTAACAACCAGATAATTAGTATGAACTTTTAAATAAGTTGGGGGCAACTACCAACAGATTGAAACACTTTATACGTCATGTCAAAAACAACAAATCGAGGGAACCCCAGTTCCCAGAATTCATTTTAGAACAACGATAATTATTTATTGAGCGTGAATTGAAACGCAATTTAAACTTTACGCAGTATTTGTTTACCAATTTTTAAATTAGATTAATATAAAGCTTCTTTAAAACACACACTAATTTGTATTTTATTATTATGACATTGAAAACACAATCAACAAAAAAATATTCAATAATTCGTAAAGTACTGAAAAATAAATTCCACATTTATTAGAATAAAAACAGGTTGATTTAAATATGAGGAAATGAGGGGTCATAAGAACCAATTTCTTTCACAAACTTGTTGTGCTGACTCATTATTTTTTAAACAAAAAATTCACTTAAAAAATTTCAGCTGATCAGTAAAGAACAACAAAGAAGAAGACCATAAATTATCAGTACAACCCAGCATTTTACTCATTTATGACTTATGTCTCGAGTTTTTATGCCCTCGTACAACTGAAGTAACTAACTAAATCAAATCGATCCTCAATTAAGCTCAACCCATCAGGGAATCCGGTTTCCAAACTTCCCCAAAAATTCCAGCATATTTCCCCAACCAACAGGTTTTCATGACGTTCACATACTTTCATAATTTGCACGTGCTTTATTTCATTTAGCACACAAAGCCATGAGTAAAAGAATCGAAGAAACCACTTAAAGATCTGCAAATGGTGACAACAGGTTATTGTACCTATTTTAAGCTTAAAGTTGTGTCTCTCTACCCCCATAGACGCATGTTTGTTAAGCGGGATTGAAATACGCATTTGGGAAAACTGAACCATGAACTCTGTCTAGTTAAATATGACTGAAACATGGTTATTGATAATCAACAGTATAATAGTCAAGGTGAATCATATTAAATTCGTTTGCGTCTTTGAATGCGCGCACATTAGGTACTGAAGATGTCTGCACATGCCAATTATATAATTGTTAATAAATACAGCAGCCAGCAGGCGGATAAAAGAAAACAGAAAGTGTTTAAAGCTGATTCACTTAAAGCATTTTGTGTATTTACACTTTAAGACGCATTCAATTTAATTTCAATATCAAATCAATTAACTTTTGGTCCCGGTATTTTGGATGTTGACTTAAGCTGGGGAAAACAAATATTTGAACCTTAAGATGTGATTGTTATTATTTAAATTTCTTAGTGAATTAAAAGCACTTTCCGTTTTTAATAGTTTTGTAAATTGTAATAGAAGTTATAATATTCTCAAAAAAAGCATTTAAATGAATGTCAGAAACATTGAATTTATTTTTCAGCCATGTTATTACAATTTCCAAGAATAGAACAATAATCACCTTTGTTATTTCATAGGTCAGTGACGTTACGGTCAATATGGCAACATTAAAAATGAGTAATAAAATTGACGATTAAACCGGAAGCAAAGTTGCAGTCACACAAGATGGTTTTGAAATCTGGACAATCATCATGAGACGCATGAGAGAAATGTGGCCAATTTTTATTGTGACCCACAACTACAACGAGGAAGTACAATCACTATTTGGTAATACAAGGTTTGTTGTTACTTCAATTTTAATATAGGAAGTCTCTTAATAAATGAGTGGGTAGAATTTAATATCAATAAACGCATTTAAATTAAATTGAATGTCATTTTATTTACTCTATCCTTGTTGATCTTAATTTTAAATCCGTCGTAATTTTAGACAACACAAAAATGTAACTAAAATTAAAAGAAGGATTTGCGTAAAAGGAAATTTCGAATGTTTTTTTGGAATATTTCCAAATAGTCTGGGAATTTCCGTTTGATCATTTCAAATGAAGTCAATAATTGCGAATTTTATGGGTTTGGTGAGTGTGGTCGATCGGATCACCTTTTTTAAATGACATCGATTGTTTCCTCAATCATAGCTAGAGGTCATAACACATATTAACTTTAGCGGAATTTTCGAATATTTTAAAACTCAAAGAAAATCGTTGCAAGAAGACAAATTTTTTAACCAGTTGGAAATAACAAAATTTTAATAGAAGCAAATTTTAAGTTTACAAATATTTTGACATTGAAATACACGTGCCTCCTGAAGGCTTGTCACCATAAACTTTAAAACTTGTCCTAGGCTTGGTAATAAAGATTTTCTTATATTTTTTGATCCAAATTTTCTTTATTTAAAATTAAAGATTACTCAAAAATATTTAACTCATACCCGTAATCGTCTCGCTTGATAAACTAGTGAAAGCTTCAACTCAATTTCTTAAAGGCTTTGACCTTACCAAAGCAATATGTGACAATGCGTCGAAAGTGCATACACAATCGAATTATGCATGCATGTGCAATGTGCGTTCATTAAAAACAAAAACAGAAAATGATAAAATTTGGACCGTTGCATTGCGCCATTTAATTAACACCTTAATTAAAATGAAGCTCATTGTACTGTTATATACGATTCATTATTACTGGTATTATATTATGTAGATGAAGCAATATGTTGAAATTCAAAAAAAATGTTTTTAGTGTTTTTTATAAAGCAGTTCCAACCAGACAACATCATAAAGTCCAAAGTGATAAATGAATTTATACAAAGTTCTTAGTCATCGTGAGCGCCGAAGATTCACAAATTTACGTGGGATCAAATTTATGGAACGTGAATCTTTAAAATTTAAAAGTATGCATAAAGTATCGGACGGACGTCAAATGTTTCAAGAATTTACCTTGATTTTGTAATAATAATACGGAAATTGATATTGTTTAGTGTTGTTTATGGACTTTTGTCAAGTTTAAATATCATATTTGATCAATAATTTTTCGGGCGTGTAATAAAGGTAGTTCGGCCATGATTAAAATATTAAAGTATGCAGAATTTAATCCAACTTTACCATTTAAAATATAGCAATTAAAAGTATAATTTAAAATGTTTTTTTGGATCTCGATTTTACAGGAATTTTCTCAAAATGAAGTCATGGTATTGTCGCATCCGATTCTTCATACTTTAAACACCAATAATCAATGAGCATATTTTACAGTATAAAAGAGCTTTTAAGCTTCAGAAACCCATAGCAATTATAGCTCATATACATTAAAAAGTAAACAATCTCCTTCAACGAATATTTCAAAGCGCCGATATATTCCACGAGCACGCGACACAATTTTCCGCAACATAAAATTGCATACATGTAGGCACTTTTAATATTCCGTTAAAAAATATTTTCACAGCCTTTTTTTGCTTTAAAAAAAACAAAAACCTTAAATTTGTTATTTAAACAATCCTAAATTAACTCAACGAACGGTTACGCAAGTAAATATTTGCATTTTGAATTTATTTAAAAGCAATTCATGGCCTTTAATATTTTTTAATTCAAAATAATTAACAATTTTGATTGAAAAAAAAAAAAATGTTGTGCTTTTCAACCCCCCCAGGAATGACGTCATGAACTTTACTTCGCGATTAAAAGAACCGCAAATGTACCGGTTGGTGTATGTCTCTGCTAAACAGTTATAAAGTTTAACTTGCCAATATTTGATTTGTTTTTTGCAACCCCTTCGAATAAATAAATTAAATTTTTAGTTTATTTTACATTTAGTTTTTAATTAAACTGTCTGCAATTTACTATTTATTTTAAAATTTATAAAAAAGTAAATTAATGTTTAATTTATCAATTTTAAAAATTATTTTCTAATTACAGAATCAAGCTGCTTTTAAAACAAGGAAACATGAAAACATGACTTTAAAAAATTTGTACCAATTTAATTAATAAACAAGGCAACTCTAAAACCTCTTTAAAAATAAAATAATAAAAGGTAAAATAATTAAAAGGAACCCTAGCAGTTCACATTTGCAAAATGGAGGACATCATATCAGCGGTCACAGACACCTCAAAGCCATCACTCGGAACAAAAACGCCATCATTGTAAAACAACAACGAAACATTACCTAATGAACATGACAACTTCTCGGTCACAGAGGTTCAAGGAACACCCCAAAAAAAAATTAAAAAATCAACCGCACCCGCGTAACCATTAAAGTATTTCTTCATTTCAATTTAACTTTGCGGACGGACTACACGGTTACCAGAGAGTCAAGGTACGCGTTCTACACCATCACGCAAACCAATAAAAAAATTTGTTGGGTTACAAAAAAGAGCGCCTGGGGATAAACCAACAGTAACCCTGCGAAGCTTTATAAAGCACAAAGATTTTAAATGTTAAAATACAATAAAAATGGCTTCATGATATTTTACGGTTTAATCAAAATGGAAGAATTTTAATTCATAGTTTGATTCATGCAAACAAAACAATAGTCAGTCTTAAATAACGGACTGACGTGAATTAAAGACTGAGCCCATAAGTTAAAATATTTAATTAATACAAAAAATTTGAATAAAAATGAGAAAAATGTGACTCAATCGTTGCGGATTTGTTTTAAAGACGCTGTGTGACTTAACACACATTTTGGTGTGGTAGGTATTCCGAAAGAAAGCTATAATAAGTAAAACCAAATTTGAGACGATCTCATATTATTTAATCGCATATAAAAAGTAAACGTGTGTTGCAAGTTTTACTGAAAACGTGTTTCTATTTCATAATGTGTATTAAGTCATTGATTTTTATAGTCAAATAATGATTTTAGGGATTTTTATAATCATTTTAAAGACAACAATATCTTGAAAATAAATTAAATATTAGCAAAAATGCTTTAATTAAAACTCAAAACAAAAATGTTTAAATATAAATCTGGACTTCAGAAAATAACCCACATTAAGAAAAATCGGTCCAATCTTCAAACGGCATGATGACCAATCACTTTTTGTGGGGACTCTTTTGGCATTAAAAAGTTGCTTTATCATTAATTTCGATTATATTGGTGCCGGTCGAAGTTGTTTACAAGAAGTTTTTAATCATTGACGTCTTTGCATACTAACGTGCGTGTATCACTTTTAAAACGCGACTCCGTTTTTATAGGTGCTGCTTCTTTGACACAACATCCATCACATGTTGATTAACAAATGCATCTTCCAATACGTAAAAAGCATATTGATGACATTTTCTAAATCATTAACCCGCAACTTCAAGCCTCAAAATATTTATATTTTAAAATCAATCAACATAATCAATTCCAAATGTGATGACATACGAGTGTATTAAAGCCGCGTAAATTTATTGGGATATTGTTGTATAAGACTCGACAAATTTTTATTGGTTTTGATCATTATGTGCCCTTTACGTATCACATTATGTTTGCCTATTATGAGATTTGTTTGAAATGATAAACAAGTTTCGTTTTATGTTTCAAGTTTGAGATGAGTGAAGTTACACATATTACTAAACGTGAATATTGCTCATAATTGTTATCGTTATAATATAATAATTCTGTTTTAGTCTCAAACAGTGAGAAATTTGCCAAATAATTGCACAAGGATTTGAATTTATATTTTTCATTAATGATGTCGTTATTTAATGATTTTACAGCAATTCAATGAGCTATTAAGTTAAAAGATTGCTCAAACAAATAAAATGTTTATTGCTTTAAATTCGATAATAAAATAGCAAGCTTTTCCGCATGTTTTATTTCTGTCGTGGTTAAGATTACATGACAATATTTAAATCCACAACATTCAAAAATATTCAAAAACTTTAGAGTATTTTCATTATTATTTAAAAAAGTATTTCTCATTTGAAAAGAAATTTAAAATAATCTATTTTTCATTTAAACAAGCATTTCTATAATGACAATTTTGAGATTAATTATTAAAATGAATTCCAAAAAAGCAAATTAAATTAAAAGTAACTTTCCCTATCACGTATTTTCATTATTTATTAAAGATGACTATCAATTGTTAAGTAATTAAATTGTTTTAATGTGAAAACAAAAGCCATAGTGTTACCTTTTACATTTTGGTATTTCTTATTAGTAGCCTAAAAAATGCGTAAGTGATTTTTAATTGAAGTAAAACCCACAATCATTTTTTATGTTGAATAAAAGAAATATGAAAATTGGTAAATCATGAACATTTGAAATCGGCAAAGTGACGTCGGAATTTTTTTTCCAGTAGGTTTATTAAAATATACAACAAAAAACTAAAATGCTTTCTTTTTGCTTTACGCGGTTTTCATCAAAACGTGTGCATGGTAACTAAATAAACAGATGCAACAGTTTCCTAATCCACCACGAAATTTCAGCTTTAAATATTGTGGATAAAAACTGAATTTACTTGTTGTTTTTTTTTTAATTGATGATGCTAATGTGTTATTTAATATTATTAGATTTCAACAAACAGCATTTTTTGCTACAGAAAATTGTTGCATCATTTTAAATGGATGTAATTGTAAGAAAACAGAAAGAGACAAATATATTCTAATGCGTTTAAGAAAAACTGCAGATATAAAGCTAATTACTAATAAATGGCGCTTTTTGAAAAAATTAATTTATGTAATTTGCATTATTTTGACAATTTTAAATATTGACATTTATATATTAAAGATAAACCAATTAAATTGCACCTTATGAAAACGTTGATGTGTCTGCCTTCGTCTGTGCTGCACCAATAATCAGGATTGCTAAACACAAACAATAAATTTCAATAAAATACACGAAAAACTATCCGAATAAAGTTAATTAAAAAACGTATGGTCAACCGGCATCAAAATGAAACATGGAGAAATTCATGTTGGCAATAATTTAAGTATTACTACTTTGTTCCGAAATGCAACATATGTTGTGTATATTATTATGCAGAAACATTGCACTTTCAATTATTATTATTAAGTCGTAAGCGACCCTAGGTAGAAAATTATGAAAATTCGGCACCCATTCCACGTCTTGTGCAATTGAATTAATGATTTTTGTGTAGTCGAAATGATTTGCAAAAACAACAACAATTATCGAGAACATTAAACAGACAATGTTAAATTATGTTTCAATGCATTTAAAAGCACACGAAATAATTTGTTAACAACTGAATTTGTATTTCATAACCATTTTTTGAGAGGGTCTTGTCCAATTTAAACGGGCACGTCATTTAAATTGAGTAAGAACAACAATTGGAAAATAAAAGAAGTGACCCCTAATAAATTTTGTGAAAAGAAGAAGTGTGAAATCGAATCGACATTTATTTTTACAAGCCTCAACTTTTATATTCAAATTTTTAAGTGTCGATAAACATTCGTCTTTTTCTGATATTTCCATAAACATTTAAGTATTGTACAGATTATTAATGCTTTTATTTATTAGTCCGCAGTTTAATACAAACAAAATTTGAATGAAAAATGAATTTTGCTCCATTTAATGCAATGAATACTTTAAAAAAAGACATGACCACCAATTGATTGCGTGCATTACCCAAATAATTTGTTGTAATAAATAGTTTCTATTATTGCAATGAATTCAAAGCATTTTTCTGCAAATGTTTGAGACAAATCACATTTTTCTTGCAAATCGGCAAAGATCTCAGATGCACGCTTACAATTTTCAGTCACTGCACACACATCCACGCATAAATACAGTTCCATTCATTTCGTTTTGTGGAACGCGACCTTCAGGCTCAACGCATTCATATAATATAAAGAAATAAATAGTCATATGGCACACACAACAGTGTCCATCTAAGCTGAATAAGCTTACACGCCGCATTATTAGGTAACACGACTCCTCATCGCCGGCATAATATCAAATCATGCGGCCACAAACATAATATTGTACATTGAAGTGCGTACAAAAGTTAGAAATAATTATTGTTTCTGATTAAGAAAATGGCGTATCATATATGTAAAGCCACTTGACATCAAGTGCTGGTGGACGACACACATCCAATCCATGGTCCACACATTATGCAAGATGGATAGATTCATTTGGTCCACACAATACTGTAAGCTTGACATTGTCTTCATTATACGTACCAACGTACACACGAATGAACGGATTGAAAATAAACAAATTGTGTACGCAAAGTTGGAGATTGAAGTGCCCAAAATTATTAAGTTCCTTTCAACTGAGCACACACACAATATAATATTGATCATCAGCACCATTGTGGTGGCTAACCTTGAGCATATTCTATTTAAGGTCACGCAGTTTTTATCAAGTACCGTTGCGGCGATCCCTGCAGCAGTGTGCAAAAGCTTCAATTGAAAGCTCAACCGGATGACTCTATGTGAGTACCGACTTTCTTGCAATATCTTACCACGTATGTTGGTATTATTGATGGCGAGGTGGCAATGACATATGTGATGCAATTGTAGTACATAAAGTGTTTTATGATGGTTTGACCGTGGTCAAAATGTTAGGTAATCTTGTACATGATGTTTAATGCCTTTACATATGTTGTTGAGTGTTTGTATTTTGTAAAATGATCTTCATTTCAATTAACTTTAATTAAAAGCATTTAAATCAGAGTTTTAAAATGAATTCAGTTTTATAAATCAATAAGCAGACGTAGTTCTTAATACAATAAAATATTTGTAGTTGATTTTTAATTTTAAATCAATGTTTTTGGATTAATTTCTAGAGATTTTCTTTATAAACTTAAAGACATAACAATAATAAAATCTGTCTCAACTACTACAGTACACGATCTTTCTCAAGAAATGACAACACGTGTTAGTTAGTTTTCTTTAAAATGTGCAAATTTGTATTACCAACATCCTTCTCTTTATCTAAATTTTCATCGCCAATTACAGAGCTGTTAATTGTACTTCAATACGCGATTGCTATCGCCACTGGCCGTGAATAAAAAATACAACACAACTTGAACTGTGCGTTAATTCGGAAAGTAATTACCAAAATTTCGTAATCAATCATAATTGTGGTGTATTCAGCTGAAAGCGCTTAATCCAAAGTCTATGAATTTTGACGAATAAGACAATAAGTCAGAAAATTGATTTAAGGTTAAGTTGCAAGATTGAAATGGTGATTAGTGAAAATTTTCGTAAATCATTACAATAATTTGGCGTCCAATGCGAATTTAAGATTCAGTCAAAAAAGACTTAAAAAATGTTGCAAAATTTCTTTTAATTGTTATGTATTTTGTATTTCTTTTTAAGACAGAATTCAATTTCAAAACAAATTCGATCGCATATTGACAGGCTAAACATAATTATGTCATTGCAGAAATAATTTGGTGTAAAATAAAATAGTAAAATGCAAAAATTAAATTGATTACAAAACAAGTCTTTAGAATAAATTTTACCTTTAATTAATGTTGACCTTGAGTTTTTATAGCTTTCTTGGAGGGAAATATGATCTGAAAACAAGTAAAGAAAATTATTGTTAAAATTATTTTAATATTATTAGTTTCTAAACAACGAAATTAATTGACAGTATAATTTAAAGAATTAGGGGAAAACATAAAAGACTTTATTTATTCAAAATCGAACCTTTTAAAATGGCAATATCAAAAAATGCGGCACAATAAAATCTCAAGAATTGTGACATTCTGAAAATTAAAATAATCATCGTGACTTAGCAAAAATATTGTTCTTGGATAAAGAAGTTGAGGATTATATCGTGACTTGCATGATTTGGGAAGAAGATTAAAGATGAAGCAGGTGGAATTAATGTTCAAGGCTTCGTAAAATGATTTATTAAACTAAATTCTAATTGAATTCCTTAAATGTGTTTAAAGATAATCATTCATCTTTATAATAAGTCAATCGTTTTTCATAAAATATTAAAATGTTAAAAAATTGAACAAGTAGTTTAAGTCCCTTAAATAAAAGTGTTTTAGTCCATTATTTTATAAACTGAAAACGGAGCTTAATTTATTCTTATTCTTATTTGAGTAATTTTTATTAATACAACTATTTAAGTCATTAACCGCAATTAAACTTAAATAAATTAAAATAAATAAAATATTTCTCTGTCCAATTAAAATATATTCCAACAAAACATCCTTAAAGCTTGATCACATTTGATGTCCAAACATTCCGTCCATTTTTAAGCATCATCAAAATAAATCATTGAAATATTTAAAGGCAATAAAATAAATTAAATACAAATACAACAGCGTGTGTGCGTACAGAACGTGTTAAATAAAATTCCGGATTCGCGTAAATTATTGACAAGATTTGTACACCAATCAAAACGTGTTTACAAGTGAAAATATTATAGACAAAAACACGACAAACAAAAATCACAAAACCATATGTTGAATGTGACTGGTTGTACGATACAAATAGTATAGCGGCTTTCGAGTCAATATACTCATCGGCCCATGTCACAGACAGATCACAAAATCTTAAGTGGCAACACAACGTGGTACCTTTAATAAAATGAAAAAATCAAAAATTCTAAAGATCACAAAAAGAAGTAAGCCTTGAAACAAGTATAAAGGAAAATAATTTCAAAAAAAGCTTACTTAACTAAAGTCAAAATATATTGCAGACTTAAGTCTTTGCCAAAAAAGCCTTTGATATTGTGCACTCAATAGCCAAAGAAATAATTCAAGGTTCGCGCCAAATTCTTGTACAATTTTACAGCAATTTTAAGAGGCTGCATTTTGCAACAAAATGTAACCTCGATACACAAGCAAAAATATTCCCCAACTATTTTTACCCCACTTATTATTGTAGTGAGATTCGAAATAAATTTTGAAATGTTGTTTTTTTGTTATTTATCTATTTTCTATAGTGCGTGCAAGTGAAAGCACACATACTCATATTTAATACATGCTCAATATTATGGAGACAAATCATTAGATCGACTTGGATACAACTAGATGACATGACATTTATTTTCTGACCATACTTTAGAGTTTAGGTTATTACCCAGCCAATTCACGCAAAATGCATAGTGAGACGGTAAATACTAAATACCCCACCCGTCTGAAAAATGTACACATGCGCTACATTTTAATATACTCGTAACTAATGAGTGTAATTGCATTTGTAGCCGCAAAAGCTTTGATGCGTATCGGCATGCATATGTAGGCTGCTGCTGTTACAGCTACTGTAAACTCGACACATGTGCTAATAAGCTTTTTGACGATTTTATATTTTATACATATTTCTCCTCATATAATATTTTAATGTAACTATTATCCGTTATATTCGGTATCTGTTACAATAATATGGGGTACATCCACCGTCATGGCATGTTATGTGTGTGCAGTTAAATTTTTGTGTGGAAGCTACAGAGCTTGCGCTCGCGCAATTCTCAATGAAAAAGCACACACACACACACTCGTGTCGCCGAAAATACCATAACCTACAAAACCAGTCAGATGCACCCCACTATAATGAAGCTGAAAACTGTATAAACATATTATTTGGGGGGCATTTTCGCCGTGTAACTCGAGAGTTGTGTGACTGTCAGGCAAAAATATATTAACTATTGCGACAAGCTCTCAAACACGCGCGGGGGGAGGAAAAAGGCTTTGCTGCAGCGTCGAGTGGTGCTGACCACCACATTTTTGTATTAGTTAAAAAAAAAGTTAAGTTGATTGTTGAATCAAAACAACACACCAGAGCATTTATCTGACCCACCATTATACCCAGACGGTGGCCACAGTGGTGTGTTGGTCGACTCAGTATCACGTATACCTTGTCGTTCACCGACTTTTTACTCTCAGTTTAGCATTAGGAGTCGGGATACACGGACGCTTATTGTAAAAATATTTTTTTAACACCCCAAAAAAAATATACACACATTTTTTTGTAAATTAAATTGAACTGCTTAGTGATCAATAGTTTGGGCATTTATTTTAATTTGGACTTCATTTAAATGTGATAAATTTTAATTCTACATATTGTGCGATTACATAATACAAGTAAAGCAGCTGGACATGTTTTATAATTAAAATTGAAGAAGGACGTCTTGTGAGTGAAATTAATTTGTGATAAACAACGCCTTTTTGGAGAGCTGAGACTTTTTTTTGTATTGAAAAGTTGTGCAGATTAAAGTGAATTTAATTGAATATTAATTTTATAAATTAATTAAATTTAAGTGAGTGTGTTTTTAAGTTACACAAAATCGGTGAGGATTAATCAAATATGTTTTTTTTTATTATTTAAGTGATTTAAATTTATTGTGCGACAATATTTTGTGAGAAAAAGTTATTTTCTTATTATTGACAAATATAATTTAAGCTGCAACCCCATTTTAATGCACATTTTTTACAAAATAAACAGATATTGTGTGCATATTTTTAAATTAATAATAAATAAGTACATAAAATATTTATATATTTAAAAGAAGATGAAGAAATGTTGTGTCAAAGTACACCGCAACGCGTAAGAGTGCAAGATATGTGACAACAAAAAACCATGACAATGAGATAATCTTCAAGAGAAAGATAAAAATGAGCTGCAATTAGTCAAATAGCTGACTTTAATTGTACAAAATATTTTCATAAAAAAATTTAAAAAGAAACTTGAAAGTAAAAGTGAAGTAAATAGAATAACGCGCGCTCCACGGAAAAAGCGGAAAATACCATGAAAATTGAAAGCTGTGCAATCAAGACAAACCGTAAATGTATATCGTTGTATTATGTACATTAAAAAGCGCACTATACTACGTTGTGTGTATCAAACTGCACCGCCTATATACCTAAATGAATATGACTTAACAAATATAAATATAGATATACGAATATAAAGTGGATAAAATGCGCGAAATTCACCATATCTAAGACATTGCCTCAAGGCGAATAAGAAGACGTATACCACAAATTGATTAAAGACATTATCTAACCGCATGCTTATGCGGTTATTACAGCAAGTGTTTCATAAAATGTGAGCGCCCGCTGCTTGAAAATTCAATTTGGATTATAAAATGCAATGGAAAAAATGTAATTTGAAGCTCTATAGTTAAAAGTATGGAAGAAAAAAAAAAAAGACGTGCATGCATTGTGCACTGCTTTACATGTGATTCGCCGTTAACGACGCACAATTGCAATTTAACGATAAAAATGAACAAACTGCACTTATAAACGTTGCCTGCGTGAAATGGTTTCCGATGCACAATGTCGCACTGCATTCGAATGCATTAACATTTTGAGTTTTGTGCTGACCTCCGACCCACATCCATATTTACGTTATTGTTCTGTTCGGGACGAGTGCCCAACTCGTTTGTATTTATTGCATAATTCATTTGGAAATTCCTTAACGTCAATAGATTAAAAGAATGCACTTTTCTTTTGTTAAATGAATTTTCCAGACAAAATGTTTTTATTGCTACAAAATCCACAAAATAAAGTTTCCAATACAAAATTTATTTTTGTTTATCACACAATTCGCATGATTTTAATTAACGTGATAATTGTTTTGTGATTAAGCAGATTCGGTAGTCCACACACGATCTTACGCGTTTTATGACAGGCAGTTTATGTATCAAAGTCTTAACCTTGAAATGCGAGTATTAAATATGCGCTAAATTGTGCATCTTTGAAGTAGCTAGTTAGTATAGCTTAACTATGAAATAAATTTTACGCGTTTGTTCTAAAGATGTTTATCTTAGGAAAAATAGTTTTCAAGGAGTTTCGCTTTTATTAAAGCAATAATGTTTTTCTTTCAATTTAGAATAAAACACTAATTAAATTATTTTTGCTGTCTCAATGTGATGGAATATTTGACTGTTTATGTTTTGCTATGTGTGAGATGTAAAAATACTAATTCAGGTGTGAAGTGAGTGACTCGAGAAAATTTTAGGATCTAATTTTAGTATGGAATAAAGAAAAATAATAAAAACGTTGACTAGCGTTTAAATACTGACTTAACAATCTTTTGTATTTTTTTTTAATTTTGACAGAAAAAAATATTATAATTAAATTTTAAAGTAATATTGTCAATATAATCTTAAATTTTGACACTATTTTAGGTGAATATTGTTTATTTCTGTAAAATCTCAATTTTGAAATAATGTTAAAAAATATTTATTGCAGAAATAGGAAATATGTTTTAAGATCAAAAAAGGAATTATCATCATTTTAGATTTATGTAATGTGAAAAATAAATATGTGGTTTAAACAATTCAAAGTGAAAATTTAATAATAGAAATAGGGAATAAGTTTTAGGAAAAATGATTTATTGTCAAATTAATGTGATTTGGAAAGTAAATACTTGGTTTAAACAATCCAAGGTCAAATTAAATATCTAATTCCTTAAGTAGGAAAGAAAAAACACTTAATTTAAGCAAAATTTGAATATTTTTTCCAAAAATACACTCTTTTTAACTCAAGTACATATTCAAATTATAAAAGCTTACCTTAAATATTCACATTAAAAAGGAGGTAATGGGATGAAGGATTCACAGATTAAGTTTATTAAACGCATATATAACAAGAAGAATAATTATCCAATTTATTTAACCATCAAGAAATTATAATTTTTATTATTCTTAGAAACACAACATTTTTTGAAAGAATATCACTATATTTATTAATAATCCACAATCTTTGAATTTCCTTTTTTTTAAATATTAGAGAAATCCGATTAAATTTTTCCTTCTATTTTTGAAAATATCTAATTGTTTATAAATTTATTGATAATTATTTATCCAGTGAAACATTTTTTTTTCTTAAATCAAAATTTCGTTGCACTTTAAAAGATTTTAATTGAAAAATTGCGTCAAACAAAATCAACTCTCCTGAAGATGCACTAGAGCCATCACACACAACACATCACCTCACGACACAACGTACAATGTAACCACGGCGCAATGGCACACAGCACCGTCTCAAAAATTACTAAATGATAAAAATTAACAATTCTTGTGGCTGCATTAATTAATGCAACAAAAAATGCACATGCATATTGAATCTGCACAGTGCACAAATTGTTAAGATATACAGAATTTGATTAGGAAATTAACCTTCTGTAAACAATTCCATTATATCGTCGTTTAAATGCGCTCTCATGGAGGTGCACGAGCAAGCTTTGAGGCTTAAGCTTAACTTGCCAACTCATTCTTCATGCTTGCCTTCTGACATATTTTGAGATACTGAATAAAATAAATGATAATTAAAGATTAGGCAGCAGCCTCCAACTTAATTCAGTGAATTATATTGTGCCACCTAATTTCTACACATCATACATATTATGCACATTAGATGAATAAGAATTAGCTATTTGTACTGAAAAAAGACCTTCAGCAATAGTTGGCGCAATGCATGAACATTAAATATAACTGCAGACGGTGCTGTAATGAGAGTGAAGCATTACATTACTGTTTTAATTAACAAAATGCACAATTGCATTTGAAGTTGTAACTACTCGTGTAGTTGTATGAACTGTTTAGTTACACTATCGTCTGCATTGTGTGACTGATGCACCACTTCCTGGATCACAATATCTTGTAATACATTTTGTAAAAGACGTTAACTTAAAAGCATCTTGAAACTTGGAATCATTTTGAACTTCTACCCCTAATAATATATCTTCGCAAATTATTTACAATGTACAGGAATTATAATTATCACCTATCGCGTCATTGATCGACGATAAATACGCAAAAAGGAGAATATTAAGTAGAATGCAAATCTAAAATTAAATCAGAAATTACTTGATGATCACTTGAACATCTCTGTAATTGTTGTAAAAGGTGTAATATAAACAAATGATGATCGCTACTGACTTTTATAAACAAATGTCGGCTTATTGTTTTCTATTACAAGCACTATTAGACGTAATTTTAAACCAATGATGGCTTTTTTTCTAAAGTATTAAACTCCTCTCAATTAGTAGAGAATGAATAAAGAAAAAATATTCAAAACATATAAATACTGACAATATTTATCATCTTAATATTTTTAATTGTATTTTCAAAGGATTTTTAATACGTATTCCCAATAGTTTTATATTATTTACAACATTGAATTGTTATCAAAATTTTCTTAATCAATATATTGACAATAGTTTGAAATTTTGTCAATAAATTAATATCAATACTTTAAAATATTTTTAATAATAAATTTTTTAAATCAAAAATAAGTCACAAAAAAGAAAATTTCAGAATACAAAACGTTTTAAAGTGCATCTCATCACGCAATTCACGCAATAATCACATAATGTCGTAAGAGTTAAGACGCAGAATTATTGTGGAAAACCATCAACTGATTCATATTGAGTGGATCACCGGAAAAAATGGCGCTTAACATGAAATACGTCAATTGATTATAGCTGCGCAGCAACTGCAAGTGAATTTTCCAATTCTCAATAAGACAATTGGAAAAGGCGGAAAATATTGTAGCAACTGACTTGCGGTATAGCTACTTAAAACGTAATCAATATTTTGAGTTGCGTGCAGTTCTTACTTAAATTGACATAACAATACAACTTGACTTGTTGTAGGAGCGTATGCCTGGGCTGTCTAGTTTAACAAATTATTGTTGTGCGCATAGACTTGGTAATTATTGCTTACTAGTTACTCTTGAACCCATTTCATGAGCATATCAAGATGATGCACACAATCTGTTTACTGTTAGTACTGTGCATTATAAATTGCAGTTGATGAAATGCAAAAATGTTGTTATTCTAATTGGATTTATATGCTATTACAAAATGCAATTATTTGCCTTTGTGTGAATACAAATAGAATCTATACTTTATTTTAAAAGGAACTATTTATGTACAATTATGCAAATTGTATTCTTTTTTTAAACTTTAAATATATTTATGCAAATAAATTGCAACTTAATTGAATTTAGCTATTATACTTTCCAGTTCAACAGGGGTTCCGCGTTTACATATTTCTTCATTTTCTATGTACTCCGACTTATTAAACTTATGTGCTTTCAATCAAAGCTTTAAATAAGCACCGTCAACGTGCGTATTCCGGTATATAAACATACATAGAGAAAAGTAGTTAGTGGCTAAAATTCGTCCAAACTGGATAGTGCAGAAATTGCCACATCCTTGCAAGGTAAAACATTAAAATGTAACTGTGTTTTCTTTGAATAACCACTTAAATACTTGCAAAGCTATGTATTAAAGTCTTTCAATATATCCGCGGATTTTTAATACGTAACCGACAAGCACATGTGCAGAGAATTGATACTGCAAAGATCGCAAAAAGTAAACCGATATTTTATTTAATGGAAATGTAGTTAGATTAATATGCTTGTATTGGAAAAACATATTATTGCATTGCAACCGGTTAGACTTAATGTTAAAATACTGCGTATTGTAAATATTGAGTAATATTGTTGGTCACATTTGAAATGCAATTGATTTTTTCTTTATATTAAACTCAAATTTTACTTGATAATCATTTTCTACAAATAATAACAAATATGTACTATTTAAAAAAAAATTCAATAACAGTTTTAACTTCTTTCAATTTAATTTTTTTTAAGGACAAAGATAAGGATTTTTATTCAAACTCATTATTGAGCAATTTTTTTATTTGTCAAATCATCATTTTTGAACATTACACGACAATCAATTGACCTACATAATATCACAAAATGTGGTATAAATGTGCAAGTATGCATAAAGTATCTATTACCGAATGCCATGCAAACAATTTTATAAGTTAAGACGCAAAACAAAACTGGCAAGATGTCTTATATGGACACACATTGCACATAAGACGATAAAATACATGCGTCTGTACATAAATGCAACATGATTTAATATGGTTGGCTGATAATATACGAAGTGACACAATTTAAAATATGGAACAGACACAATTTTAAATCAATGAAAAGGCAACATAACTGTGTAATTTGTTTTTTTAAATTGTGTTCAAAAGTTGATAATTTTTTGAGTTTATAAATAATTAAATCAAGAAGGATTTCATCTCATTTTTCAGGGGTTGAGTTTAATTTTTAGGCAATAAAGAATAATAGCCTTGCAATTTAATCGATTAAAGTTGTTTCGCCTTATAAATTGACTTTAGGTTGACGTTAACTGTCTTCCTTTAAGACAATTAAAAATAAAAACGTTTCTTTGACATATTTTTTTTTTTTAGAAAACTATAAATGAAAACAACGAATATTTCAAAAATGCTATAAAACTAAACAAATTTTATATGTAAGTTACTGAATTTTTCTTTTAAAACAATTGTTTTTCTTCAGGAACATATTTTTAACTAAAACACATTATAAATTGAGCCAAAATACAAAAGAATCAAGTTAAAACCTCATTTTTTGGCTATAAAATTAAGCAATTTCGAAAAGGGCTTATTAAAGTGACTCATTTAATTGTCCTAAATGAGGTTTCTCATTGTTGCCATTATTGAAAGTCATCAAAACAAAACAATTACTGAAGTGTTTTTTTTTTAAATTACCAAAATGTCGGGGAAATAAAAAGCCCTATGTGTTATAAAAAAAATCTTTTTATATCAGAACAATAGGAACGATAAGTTCAAGTTTAAAGTTGATTAATTATTTTTTGTAAATAAATTCCATTGACATCAGTGACATCAGCCAATATTTTAATAAATAAAAATGGTTGTACCACAATAAGGGGTCACAGTCGCACAAGTAACGAACTAGACTTGAGTATTTCAAATCTTTAAATAAAAAAGCTTCACGGTTAAATTCAAATGCTTATATACCTAATTGTTTTTTGCCCAAAATTACCAATGGTACAAAACAAAATTTCCAACCAATCCACACCACATCCCAACGCATTGCCCAAGAAAAACTTTATGTGTATAATTGACAACCCACGAATCGGGTCCAATCAAGTTTTCGAGTGTAAAAATCGATGGGAACAAAAAAAGTTATGATGAAAGTTAAAAAACGTGTATTTAGTTGAATTGTGATACGTTACAGGAAGGGGAGGGGAGTAACAAAAAAACGTTAGACGTTATTAAATATATCTAAAAGTTAATTTATGACCGTTGGGTTTTAAGTTGTGTAAATAATTATTTCGTATGCGACTTTAAGACATAATGGCTGCGGAATAAGGAACCCAACAAATATTTTATTCAAGAAAATCCAAAACTCAGACGCGTTTGAGTGTTTGTGTGTTTGTCGATAAAAAATTGGTTTACTAATTATGGATTTAAATTGCACATGAAGGTTCCATCAAGTATATAAATTTGTACTTGCCATAAAAACTTGATTTATGTTGTATTTAAAGGATGAAGCACACGTCATTATATTTTCAACTCAAATAAATAGTTGATGGTATAAAAAAATGATTGAAAAATCCACACTTTTTGAAGCTTCAATGTACCCAAAAATTACAAGGCTCAAGTATGGGGGTACATAAAGTATACATAAACTTGTATACAGTAATTTGGAATCACCCGCGGCTGTGGCATAAAAACGTTCAACTCGAAATAGAGGAATTTTAAGAAGTTTTTTATTTATGTCTCAAAATTTGTACGCATACACGATTGATTTGTCATACCGTAGCCTTTTATAAAATAACTTCTGCGTTATTTTAAAACATGAGAGAGTCAAATGTCTTGATATTGTTGAACATGTTTGGATTTCGTTGATAAAAACAGTATTTTCTTTATTGTATGCGTCTTAAGTACGTGTGAGTAGTTGTTGCAAATACTAAATTTAAACCACAACGCATATTATGAGTTTAATACCTGCGCTCGGATCAAAATCCAATGTAAATAACAATTTGTACAACAACAAAACAACTAGTCTTATTGGACTCATTAACCTTGGCCGAAACAAAGATGCCGAAGCAGCAAGTGCGACTAACACATTACTTATGTAATAGTTGGTTAAGTTTAACTACTTACACATTAATTTTAACAAACATGCGCCGGATCAATTGAAAATTATTCATTTTAATGATTTACATTTTCCTTCTCTTATATGCACTTCCATTTAAGAAATGATCTTCAAGTGAAGTACTGAGGCGTTTAAAGTACGTTATAATCATGAAGATCATGGCACAAAGGGGACATAATGAATCAAGGTTCAAATTTTTTTTGTAAATGCGACACTTGAAAATAAGCAAAATTGGAAAATGAAGACAATTCAAACGCCCCACATTAAATTGTCTTAAAGATTTGTTATGGAATTTTCAACCAACGCAACACATTTTCAACAAAAATAAAAACATGAATTTAAGTATAGCCTGAGGGCATCCGCAAATGTAGACAACTTCAATACTTGTTACTATTTTTGGGGTTTTCCTGTGTGCATATTTTCCATTCAAACTGTCACAATTTTTTCATTTCATCTCTAATATTCAGTCGTTAAATTTAAACCGCATTTCAGTTATGCAATCTTAAGTTAGGTGCATATAAAAAATTGAATTTTCAATCAAACATTTAGAAATTTGGCAATGATTTTGGGTTTGAAGCGCGTGCATAGAAAGACTCTGCTGCGCAAAGAGTAAAAGCTTTCATCGAACGGAATAACAAGCTTTTTCAGACGGCGCGCATGAGCCGCAGTATAATGTATTCACACATCTGTACGCCGCATTCACTTATGTAATATTATACCTTATATCATTTTATTATGATAGGTATTGAGTAATGTGCTTTTGTTTATTTTTGTTAAATCGTTTTTTTTTATTGAACATACACATTTAAGATGTGCTTATGAGATCAATGTCAAACCGTGCGGTTTCGGTACGTGTTTATAAGTGCGTTTGCAGCTTCATGAGTGGCCACTTTGTCTGCATAAATATTATGTGGCATCGGATGTGGGCAAACTTAATATCTAATTGGTGTGAAGGTCACAGACTTATTTGTACTGCATTCAATGATTTTTAATTTTTTTTTTGGTAAATCCACTGACGATGGAGGTGGTTTAATTCTTCTTTTGTTTGATAAAAATGTTTAAGTCATGTTTAATATCACAATGAAGTGATAATTAGAGGTTTTAAAATGAATTATATGATGAATTGATTTTTAGAGCGTAATAATTGCTTAAACAGAAGATTGTTAACAATCATTTTATGATTGCTATAATTAGTTTATTTGCTTGTGTCCACACATAAAACAATGGTATTGTTTGTTTAATTTCAAACGGTTGCAGACAATAAATTAAATGAGTCAAAAAAAATTTTTTTTTTTGAAAAATATTGCTTTATGATGTCAGCCTATTGAATAAATGTCATAATTGAAAAATCGTGATTTCTAATAAAAAATTTAAACTATTTAGAAATTGCGTCAGTTTACCTTTAATGCATGCAAAAGTCCAACTGGGGGTGAAAACTTTAATTAAGCCTTGATGTGGCTGCTTTTCTTTCCTGAAACAAAACAAAAAATAAAGTTAATATCAAATTTAGTATTGCTTACATAATTATAATAAAAAGAGCACTTTTATTTTATTTAAATGAATATTTATTTAATCCCGTTATTCATAAATTACACTTTAAATTTTTTACTCGAAGATTTATTATTAAAGCGTAATTTTTAAAATTTAACTACAGTAATAGTAAACTTAAACGACTAATTTCAGAATTCATTGAAACAAAAATTAATTGTTTTCAACAATAAATAAACGGTGTACCCACTAAACTGGTCTGGAGGACTTCTCCAAATATAATTTAAAATGCGATTAAACAATGTACTCAAATATGTAAAAATTTAATTTTAAGTCACCCAAGCAAATATTAACCAAGCAATTGAATTCAAATAATTTAAAACTTGCTAATAGTGCCAATTATGCGAGGTGTAATTTTAAATATCACACTTTCGTTTAATAACCACTTGCGCTTATACAATTTGCCAATGCAGCAACACTCAAATATCAAATTACATTGGCATATATATTACATATTTACTCGCATATATTTAAATTAATTAAACTTGCGCATTATTTAAAACAATTTGAACAATTGCAAAAAATAAATAAATGTAAAAAAATGGCACAGGATTCATGCACACGAATTCTGCAGACTGTGTTAAATGTGGGAACCAATGCCACTGCGCACATATGTTAACACATGCCCCGCAAGTGATGACCATGGCGTCCATGTGCGTCCACGACATGAATGTACCAACCAACAAAATAGGCAAAACGAAATTTACACGCGCCCCATTTGCGCCTAAGTAGTTAGCATAATCCACCACACCGCGCAACAGGTGAGCAATCGGAAGAAAATTCCTACAAAAAAACGAGTCTTAATCTTACGTGTGAATTATGTACGCAATAACGGTTGCTTTGCACACCATGCAAACCACTTTAATGTAATTCCACATGTGTCAATACGACGTGCGTTGAGAGCAGGGATACACATCACATCGGCTCTATAATATTGGTCAACTGAAATGGACAGTGCCGATTCTTATTATTAAAATCATTTAAACCAGGTTTTGCCTTTACTGCGTGCGGTCGATACCACCGTTGTGCTGGTGCCAGCAGCCACTTTTAATCTTAACTCGTACGCGATTTATACCGACGTGCATGCATGAAACGGAAAGTCCGCATGCTCTCGCGTGATAAATCATTGCCTATTTGAACAAAAAAAAAAAAACTGCTATTTTGTTGTCGCGATCTATTAGGAAATTGTGCTAGTTTAGTCGGTCGGACGCAGCATATTTTTGTGTCAAGACTAAGTGAGTATCTTGGATGTGCTTTCTTATATATTTACATGCATGCATTCAGTGAGTAAATGGAAAAAATATTATTGTGCAACATTATCTTCTGAATTTCAATACAAAAAAAAAAAAAGTATTTTTCTGCGATAGTTCAAATTCATTTTGTTGGTCGCATGTTAAATACTACGCAAATGTCTTGTCCGCTTGACAATTATAATTATTATATTACTAAGTAGAAGTTCCGCAGACTGATGTTTTGAAAGCACATTTAACTGTTTTGCCGGAACGTTTTGAAGATTATTATGTAAGTCAGTTATGTGCGTGTGCTTCTGCGCCTAGCGTCTTGTGGATTATAATACAAGTATCGCATGACTTGGAAAATTGCTGCTGAAAAAATAGACGAACTCTTTTATAATGTTTTATGTCGCACAGCTGTAAAGTGTACAGATGCAGCAAGAAAGAAAGTGTTAATTTTATAGGTGAAGGAATTTAACATAAAGTGATTCTGGAATTTATTTAAAATGTGACTGAATTATTTAATAAGTGATTTTTAAATTTTTTAATAAAAGATGACTTTAATAATTTCTTTTAAACAATTATGTGTTTAAAATTGAAACGAAAAGAATAAGTGCCTTCTTAGTTATTACTGTTTATTAAGTGAATTATATTTAATCATCTTAAAATAACGATTTTAAGTACTGCTAAATATTATTTTTGAATCCCTAAAAATTGTTGTGGATTTCCATTTCAAAAAGTAATCAGATGCTTCTTCGTAAAAATTTATAAATTCCCACCGTACTAAATTTTTAACAACCGTGTTAAAATAACGTATTTCAAACAAAAACCAACAATTAAAGTTGATTGTTAAAGAACTCCATAAAAAAAAAGAAACACCATAAAAATTATGAGCGTACCAAATTTTTAGGGTCACCTGAACTGCAGTTAAATATGCACATAGCATTCGTTTCAAATGACTTATTATTAATTGTATAGCTAATTGCTGCATCGATTGATTATTTTTTATTATGTTGCAACGATAATCGTTATAAAGTAATAAAATGTCCTTGTATGCAGTAAATTTAATTCAATTCGCTTGCACTGTGAAATGCATGAATGCTTAATTGCATAAATGACATTGCATGTGCGTAAATACTTGCGAATCATTATGGTTTAACGGTTGTTGTATTATTTTCGTGGAAGTGAAACTAATTTCCGTGTTTATTAATTTTTTTAAATCAAAAATCTTTGATCTATTAAAATGTTTAGATGTTAAAAAAATTACTTTCCTTAGTTTAATGTGATTTATTAAGATCACGCCTTTAAAATTGAAGTAAAATGTTTTTTTTTTTTTGGAAATTAAATTGAAATAATTACTTTAAAAAAAATTCAGATTGAATTGAAATTAATTTAACTGTTTAGCTGTATTATTATTAAAATTGACAAATTTTAAATCAATTTGAAATAGAAAATAAGTCGCAATTTATTTGAACGCATAAATTTGCATAGATTAATGGATTTCATAAATTATAGTTTATAGTGAATGATAAATCTTAAAGTAAAGGTATACTTCAACATTAACTTTTAATTACCCAATCAGTAACTAGATGATTTATAGTTTACCGACATTGTAAAAACACAATAACAAAGCTTCAGACAAATTATTGTTAGATTTTTTGTCGAGGATGTGCAATAAAATTAATTACGGAGTCAAATCAATAAACCACTCATACAACATTATATCCGATTTCCTGATTAAATTGTATCCATAAGCATTAGTTAAGTGTTCAAATAAAAAAGAGCTTGTTATCTTAATAATTTGTAAAAATTTAAATTTAATTTATATATATAAAAATTGACATTTAATTAATTTGAAAAATATTTCATATAATATATTAACTGTTATGTTCCTAAATCCAGACTCAATTTGTTTTTATTGCTTTTTATCCAATTTTACATACATTGTAAAAAATTTAAATTACTATCTTTCAAACTGCTCTCGTTAAAAAATTGTATTTTTAATATCTCTCGTTATACAAACGATAGACATTATCAATTAATTTGAAATCAAGTTAACGCTTCATTAGGTGCAACACAAAAATGAACCACCCAAGTTTAATAAACCACAAGCAATCAGGCACACAAATCAACGACAAAACAATTTTGTTAACAAATCTCCACCTACCTACAACTTGCATGCATTTAATGCAGTCTATGCACATTTACGACAGTCGACAATAACGGTGTTTGCACTTTTCAATAAATGAAATTAAAATATATCTGATGGGCGAATTAAAACGCTTCTTGCATATTGATATAATCTAATTGTTATCGTCTACATCTTTAAAACGTTATGGAATTTAATTTAGTTTAAAATTTAAAATTTTAATGCACGTCTACCTGCATTAACCTGTATACTTTATTGCATTTTAATTACTCAATGCGATAGCTTTATGTATTTTGCAATATTCTCAAGTAGCTACTAGCTATATAACAAACTATGGATAACACATTTACTTGGTGGCATGTATAATTATTTCACTGAACATTAAATTGTATTACATGAAAGTGCAAAATTCCTGAATATGTTTCTGTTGGATTTACAATACATTTGTGCAGTGTGTTATATACAAACAAGCAAATATTTCTGCACATGCGGATTTACTAATGAGAATATGCACTATTAAGTTCAATAGCATGTAAGTGGTAGATTATAGTTGAGGTACACAAAAAAGGCGCTGTGTGTTCCTACCATGTGCAATTGATCAACAAGTTATGGTGGCAATCAGTGTTATTGTGCACCAGTCATTTAAACTGTTAAAGTAAAGAGTTATCACTTGTGCAGTTTGTTAGCCTTCGAGTTTACACACAAAATATGAAAAGTGCAATTTAGGAGAAAATCTGAAGAAAACAAAGTGAATGCACACTTATTTTTTGAAAGGCAAAAAATTCATAAAAGTTACTTTATAAGTTTGTAAGTTTGCCTGTTAACTTCTTTATTGCTTGTTTATAAAATAATAATCAAAAGACATCTGTCGAAAAGACGATGAAGGGTTTTTAAAAATCAAAGCACTGTTTACCGTACGAGATCATAGTTGGAATGCAGAAACTTAATGCATTGTCTATTTTATGAATTTATTTATTTTTTAATGAAATTTATAAATAAAAGAAAATTGTTTTTTTTATGGAAATTATTTTTAGAAATTTAAATTAAAATATACTAAATCATTTAATTTCCATTGTTTCAGGCCTATTATATGTGTTCTTGAGTTGGAAAATTGTCATCTTGCAGATGAAAAACTTATAAGAAGTGAACTTTACTGCCAAGCGTGAAGCGACCTAATTTTATAATAAATTTATTTTCTTTGTAATTTATCAAAAATAAACTGCTGGCAACATGTCGATCTATGACAATCGATTTACTGGATATTGGGACTGGTTGTTTACTGACTTAGCAGGTAACTTTTTGTTTTACTTACAAAAAAGCAATCTTTTGTTAATTTCATAATTTAAATTTAACTGATTGCAATAATTGTTTTTATTAAATTTCACAGATGTTCGAACAAATGACTGGCCACTGATTGCATCACCGGTGCCAGGTCTGACAATCATTGGTGCCTATTTATACTTTATCCTGTCATGGGGACCCAAATATATGGCAAATCGTAAACCATTTAAGTTAGAGAAAATATTAATTGTATACAATTTCATCCAAGTCTTAGTCAGTGTGTGGATTTTTGTTGAGGTAACTATTTACAACGAGTTATTAACTTTTTTGAGACTTTAATTTATATTTATTTTAATATCCATTTCTGTTAAATTATTGACCTAGTTCTAAATTGAATTTAATTTATTTCAAGGGCATGGAAGGAGCATGGCTGCGGCATTATAGTTGGCGTTGCCAACCAGTGGACTTTTCCACGACATCACAGGCAATGAGAGTAAGTTTCCTCTTCCCAAAATAGCTTAATTTGCATGATATTAAAATGCATAGTCAACTTCAAATTATTTATATAACACGAAAATGTCACATTTTATCAATAATTTAAAAACATAAAATAAAATTCAAACGTTCGATCAATATTTTACAATTCCTTCGACCTTCATCGTGGATTGTCTATAGTATCTAAAAAAAATGCTGACTCACTGCAATGTGCCTCATCACATGGTCTCTGTTTTTTTTTATCCTCAAACTCATTAATTTCCTAACAATTTTAAGTTCAAGCTTGTTGGTGGTCACTCTTTCACTTTTTTGTGTTTATTTGGCAAGGCAACATGTTTTCGGAATAATTAAATGATGTATTGTTGCATAAATGTTGTTGGGAGAAAACAACACGCCGCATAATATTTCATGTGGAAGTTCAATCAATTTTTTGGGCGTATTTCATAACCTTTTCAGGCTTCTCTAATAACGCAATGCCAACACATTTCACATCATATTACAATTTGATAGACTTTAAGGATTAAGTCATTTGTCAGACGTCATAACCTTCACGGTAAAGTGACGCTAAATAATTGGACTTCAGACAAATTACGCGTTATCCGAAATTGTTGCCATTAATTGGTGTCACTGAGGTGCAATTACTATACATTTCGATCGAATAGCAGTAAATCACTGTACGTGACTATAAGCAATTTATTTGTGACGCCAATTAAGTAAGTTAAACTTCAATTTGTTACTTAAAATTGGTCAAAATTAGAGATTTTGATAATTGATCTCTTGCTTCAGTGGTTTTTTTCTTGTTTTGTCTCAAACAAAAATCAAAGAAATTTTCTAATAAGAAGCCAAGAAGCACAAATTGTGTCATAAAGAAATCAAGACTTTCGCTTTTGCATTTCCATTTATAAATTTGTATTTATTAATTTTTGTTTATTATGAAACTAAGTCAACATTTTATTTAAAATAACAGGAAGCACGCGGATGCTATGTCTACTTTTGGGCCAAAATCAGTGAACTGCTGGACACTGTATTTTTTGTGCTGAGAAAAAAAGATAGACAAATATCATTCCTTCACATGTACCATCACACGGTCATGCCAATGATCTCGTGGGGCGCTACCAAATACTATCCCGGTGGACATGGCACATTTATTGGTAAGTTCAAATAAATTCTGAGTTTTAAAAAACATTTTTAAATTCTTAAATTTTTCAATTTAAAGGTGTCATCAACTCATTCGTCCACATTATTATGTATTCCTACTATTTGCTGGCTGCCATGGGCCCACAATACCAAAAATATCTGTGGTGGAAGAAGTACATCACCAACCTTCAAATGGTAAGAATAATTTCCAATAAAAAAATATTGAAAAATACTATTTATCTAGTCTAACGTTTCGGCGTTAAAAGCATATTTTGATAACCATCAATGTAAAACAATTTACTAATTTTGTTTACACCATTTAGGTTCAATTCTGCATGGCTTTCCTGCATTCAGCTCAACTCCTCTACACAGATTGTGGCTACCCACGTTGGTCAGTTTGTTTCACACTACCCAATGCCATTTTCTTCTACATGCTGTTCAACGATTTCTATAAGAAATCCTACAAAGGTGGACAGGCTGGACGTGCTGCCGCCGCTGCAGCTGCAGCAGCTCTTGCAGCTGAATCAACCACTGCCAATGGGGTTGCAAATGGAAAAATACAAAACGGAAAAATTCCAAATGGAAAATGCAATGGCATCAATAATAATAATAACAATGAAGTGCACAACCACAATAACAATAATAACAATAGCGCAATTCTATGCAATGGTGACAAGAAAGAAGATTAAATGAAGGGATGTTGTTCGTTGTAAATTAGAATTTTAAACATTTTAAATAGTTTGTAATTGTGAGAATTAATTATAGGTAATTAACATGTGTAATTTTGTGATTAGAATCCATAAAAAAAACATATAATCCATTTCCTTATGTGTTTCCTGATTTTAGTTTCATTTTATCGTTTTATAAATTAAAAAAACATAATTAATTAGTTAATTATTGTAAACTCTGGACTCTAGAGAATAATTTGCGTTCACTTTAAACCGCATAATTTGGCCAAGAAATAATCCATTGAAACGCACAATATAATATCTATTAAACATTTTAATTATTTTATACAAAAAGAAATCTCAACTACATCAAAGCAATTATGAAGAAAGAAAAATTATGTGGAAAATTAAAGTCAATTCAATTAAAAAAAAGTCTTCCTGATGTTTAACTATTTTAATTCCTTTTGGATTGCAACAACATTTAAGTGTATAGTTAGGAAATGATAATTATGATGAAATTTAATATTTTAATTTATTTCATGACAAAAAGGATTCAATTTTGATATAAAAAAACATAATAATTTTGTATAGGCAATTTAATAATGCGTTCTTCAATAAATCCGCGGTAATCTTTAAAATATCCTTTTCACAAAAAAGCGCAAATCCCAAAATTACAACAAATTTCAATGTGTCAGTACCTTAAAAACCAACACCACCTCAAGTAAAATAATAAAATATAAAGACACTTTATCGTAAATCCTATTTATAATTTAATTTTGATAATCCTCGGCTTTTGTAAATACTCGCTGCTTTTAAACAATTAAATGTCACAATAAAACCCACTTATTTGCACTGCGTTTTCAAAAATTTGAATGAAACATAAAATTAAAGTCAATTGAAACTCAACACCTACATGAAATATACAACAACTGAGTAAATGTTAAGGGGAGCATAAAATACATAAATGTAATTAAGTCAGCAATATTTTTTCAGTAAAATGCCTCAATTCACCTTTACATTAATTAGTTAATCGAAATTGTTATTGTAACTTTTCATGAACATCAAATTTAACGCGATAAAACAAACATGATTATATTGTTATTAGTAATTAAGTATTTTTATTTAAATATATGTAATTACAATTATAATTAAAGAAAATGCCTATTTTTTAATACTTTTAATTTTGTGAAATAAATTCATAATTTTTATAAAAACAAAAAAATAACATTTAATTTGTCTACCTTTTTTTACAACTGCACACTCAAATATCTCTAACCGCATACATTGCAATTTGCATCCAATTAACGCACAATGCACCTTGATTACTAATAAAAACTGCATTACAATGCACCTAACTTTATGCGGAATCACACGAATGTGAATTTAAATTGCAAATTAGGTGCTTATTGCAATTGTGGACGGCAGTTGTTGTCTTTTTGCGTCTTCTCGCACTGCTAACATAACGACATTGTGCATGCATTTGCATATTTAATGTTTAATTGCTAGTTTTTAAAATTACACATAAATTAATTATTATTACAGTACAGATGTTCATTACAAAATGTTGCACTACATTTACATCACATCATTCATTTTATAATTAACGCGATTGCTCTCAGTAATTACAACACTTTTGACACCTTCCAAATTAAATAAACATTTATTTAATTGAGTAAATGAAATAAACTAAAGCAAACAAATTTATTTTATACTTTTAAATTGAAAAATAACGGATATGCAATTAATTTTGAGAGCGTGGTAATTGAAGAATTAAGTAAGTGTTGTGTTACCGTTTTCCGAAATATTATACAATAATTAATGGTATTCAAATTCAATATAATTTGGAGTAATTTGTAATTGAAATTTTGAAGGAATTAAAAAACTGTGTAAATTAGCCGTTTACAATAATTTCCATTTCATGAAAATATTTACTTTTAAAATACAAACTAAAAATATAATTTTATTTACAAATTTACCATTAACTTTTAAATACTTAGAACTTAAGTCATTTGAATAAAATTAATTGTTTTTAATCTCATTGCTATCGGAACTTCACGTGAAAAATTGTTTAAGTATTGTTGAAGTTATGTAAATAAGTCAATTATATTAAAAACAGTAAGAAAAAAGTGATATAAATCAATTATAAACAAATCAGCAATAGTGAATTTAATTGTACAAGAAATTAATTCTTAAATAATTAAAATATTATGAGGCAATACGGTTTAATTACTATTTTTAAGGATTTGTAGAAAAAAATGTCTCATTTTTTATTGTTTTGAATAAAAGGAATTGCTCAATTAAAATTACATTACAACCGATTTTAAATATTAAAAATAAAAAATAAAAAATTGGTAAGCTCCACAGTTAAAAATATACATTTTTAATAATAAAAACAAATTAAAATTTTGTTTACATTTTTTCACATTTTCTGCATTATTATCATAAAGCTAAGTGAATGTAACCTTCATTGAAAAATAAACATAGCCGCGTATCAATTCACTTTCCCTTTAGCATTGATTTTTTACTACCTTTACTGTAAGCGCCATAATAAAAATTGTAAAACAACGACAAGAAAATGAGAACATTGCCCACAAAAAAGTAAGTCAACGATCGTGGTACATTGCAGTCAAATAAAACGGTGGTAAATAGATACACCAGCATAATCCAGAATTGCCCCAATTGCAGCCGGGTAACGTACTTCTTCCACCAGAGGTACTTCTGGAATTGGGGCCCAAGGGCAGCGAAAAGATAGTAAGAGTACATAATGATGTGGACGAAGGAGTTCAGGAATCCCAACAAGATCCCTTGCTCGCCTGCGGGAATAATTTTTAGGAGAATAATATTTGGTTTTTAATTTAAAAGAATGAATGAACGAGAGTGGTGAAGAAATGACGACAAATATAAATTGAATGGAAATGATGATGGCATTTGTTTATTGTGAAACGATGATTAAATACCTGGCAAATATTTTAGATATCCCCACGAGAACAGGCACATCACTGAGTGATGGTAGACATGCAAAAATGAGACTTGAGACTGTTTCTTGCGCAGCACAAAGAACACAGTGTCCAGCAGGTCGATTACTTTGGAGAAAAAGTACCACCACGCCCCAGTCCACAACTAAATATAAATTGTATAAATATTAATTTTGTCCCCATACGCATTTATTTTGATTCATTTTACCGCTTCAGCAAAAACAGGATCACGACTGCTGTACAAATTACATTGGAAACTGAATAACGTGTTGAAATAGCCTTTGATATTGAGGGAGCTAATACAGAACCACGTGGAGAAGAGCACTTGATACAAATTGTAGGCCACCATAATCCATTTCAGTTCAAATGGCTGCCTCCGGGACATTATATGTGGACCTAATTTCAATATGAAATACAAGTAGGCCAATAAAATGCTGACGACGGGGAGTGGCGATTGCATCAGTGGCCATTGGTCGATGATTGGGCCTGCAAATTTTCATCAACAACGTTGATTTTTTGTTTGGAGTGGTTTGGAAATTAATTTCTAAAATTCTTTTTACAAATATCTTTTGGCTTATCATACTTATTCCGATCAGAACTGAATGGTAATTTGTCTTGAAATTCTGTACGAGTGCTGACATTTTATTGCGTTTTTCTGTGTCTCTTTATTATAGCCTGAAAGTATAGCAGAAAAGAAAGTAATAATTGTAATTATGCGATTTATATTTGTGCATATGCATCACAATACTGCTTAATTGTGCACTTTTGTAATGAAATTTTTGGCGAGTGTGTGTGAGGAGTGTAAGGAAAATATGCAAACACCGTATGCCTATGAGGGGAATTGTTATAGGCTAATGAGTTTGAATGAGTGCATTTTTGAAATATTTTTCTTCAATACGTGTGCATGATTTTGTTTTTGCAATGAAATGAGAATGCATGAAATTCATTTTGAATGACTTTATTATATTAAAAACGAATGAAATTTAGTTTTCCACCACCTTGAATTTATTAAACGTTATTTTCAAACGAAACTACATTTAAATGATAAAATAATTACGATTGAGATGAAAAAAGGTCATTTCAAATTCATTTTATTTAAAAGATCAGAAACTAGCAATTGTAAAACATGTTTAATTGAAAGTAAGTAGAAATGTTTTTCAAGTTAACTGAAGTTAAAAATAATCAAACGATTATTAAAAATTAAAATTAAATAAAGTCCTTAAAAAACGTGTAAACACAATCCAAATTTAAAAAAAAAAGCTTTTGATAATTTTAATATAAATCTTATAAAAATCCGAGTTCATACATTTTTATTAAATTGTATTTTTTTAAATGAATTTAAGGAAAACCAACATAATTTCAATTATAAATAAATTTTAAATCATTAAACAAAAATTTTAAGTCACTTCCATTATTTTAAAAAACACTACATGAAGTTGAATAATTTTCAAAACAAATTCTCGGCATAATTAATTTTTTTCCGACATTTTCACGCACACACACACATATCTTATAAGGAATAAGGACCACAATTTACAACTTACAAGGAATTCTGTTGCACCAATTATGTTTAATAGATGAATATCATCATTTCATGTGGAGTAAAAAATATAATTCAATTGTAATATCTTCATGAAAATAAACGGATAAATAAAACAACGTCTACAGAAATACAACTACGTCAATCTCCAACAAAGTCTGATAATGAACAAAGTGCAATTGTCCTCAATTACTAAGTGAAAACTCATTTTAAAATACATATCTACAAAGAGTTGGGTAAGTAGGTACAAATACATTTCCAAAGTGTGGGACACAATATTTAACTAAAACGTGTTATATTTTTTAGTGGGTCCTAAAAAATAGCGGGTAAGTATACATAATGAGGTATGCGCTGTTGATCGCACACAAATTTCGGTACAAGAATAAATTATGATTGTTTCATGAGTTAATGATCATGCTTTCAATTTCTTATTAGTACAAAAAATTTTTTTAGTCTACAGTTAGGTATGCTGTAAATGCAGGGATTTGAATTGAATGGAAGTGCAGTTATTGAAATGTAATTATTATTAATATTAAACAATGCAACATGCTTAATGACAAAAAATTATTTCTTCTATTTTCTTACGATTAATATGTACTGCTTAGTGAGCAATTTACAATTTAAATAACTAATTTATAAACTACGATACCAAGAATTCACTTACCCAATAACAAAAACAATCCAGTTAATACAACTGTGAATAAGACAGCTATAACTCCAATATTATATTTGTCACAATCAACTTGATCACTTGATACACTTGATATTATATTATATTAAAGACACAACTGCACTAATTACCGATGATACTGCCAAACTGTATAATATAATTTCATCACCTAACACACACGGTGCCAGCACAATACTATGCAGTGCAACTGACCGCCTCAATTAATTATACCTATCTAACTTCCTCTAAGTCCGGTGCGCCCGAATAGACTATAAAGTATTATTAAGTCGCGAGCTTGGTTGGACATTTAATGTTACTTGTCGCGGCTCATCATAGTCACTTCGTATACTTAAAATGTTACACATTGTATAGTTCAACTTTGAAGAATTGCACATATGCTTACAATGGCGATAAGTCAAGTTTTGACACAAAAATGCACATGAAGCAAATGTAGGAAATATATGTGTACGTTATATTATTGTGTTTGTTGAAAGACCTTAAACCAATGTTTGAGTTAGTGGTTTTTTTTTTACCTCGCCATGTTTTTAAGAATAAATATTAAAGCACTCATTATATTATTGTGTGGCTTTACTGTACGACTCATGAGTTACGATTATGTGCGTTGATTTGTCTAAAGCATACAAACTTTACTGCGGTCATACCTAATTCTTATAAATATTATTAAAGCTTTATTCTTATATTTGTCACCTATTAAGTAATCTTAAGTGAACTGCCCACGTACTATTTAATGATTTAATGACGTATTTAGAGAAAGATCACCGCAGACTTTTAGTTATTTTGCGCACGTGGTAAATCCACAAAAATTTACTCACCCAAAAATTGTTTTGTAACTTTTTTGTGGTGAGGAGGGGTCAATAAAAGACTTTCCGCATTCAGCTATTTGTCCAACCAAAACCAAGGACAATGTCTCACCTTCTAAATAGTGAAATTCGTGGCTAAATGTAATGTGTGCTGGTTTGGTCAGCTTTCATTGCATATAATATGTCACCAAATGGGTCCGATAAACTTTATTTTGTAATATTAGCAATTGAAAACCGCAAATTTGCAGCCTTACGGAATAAACCCAGAAAGATGGAAAATTTGTGATGTCATCTAAATTTTTTACAATTTGTGCCTTGCCTTAATTAAAAGGAAATGATGCTTTAGTGATCGTCAATTTTAACTTAAAGGCCATTGAAAATGTTTTAAAAAGGATCAACATTAGTTTCAGAGTAAATCTGTAATTTATAATTTCGGTGAAATAATTAGATTGTAATGACGAAACAAGATGATTTTGGAGTTGGGACATAATTTTGTAATATGATAATAATTACAACAAAAAACAAAAGTTTACTTCCTAAAAAAACCTCAATGAAAACTACTTTACCAAACCCGTTAGACCTAAAACCCCTGTCTAAAACAACTCACTCTAAACACCTCCACTTTAATCCAATAAAAAGTCGGTGTATTGTACAATAGTTGTGAATTAATTATCTTTTTCATAATGAAAGCATAACGGTATATTTACCACGTAAAGGAAAAACTAATTACTGATTAGAAAATGAATTTGGGTGTCACAGTCAGTTGATCTGTCGAAAGTACGTGCGTTGTTTTTCGTTTTGGCCGTTACTATTTTTTTACTTAATTAAGTCGCCCCGGGCGCATTACCATACATACTTGTTTTTAAGATTTGTAAACAAAACCATAACAATTAGGTCTACATAGAAAAACGAGAGTTACTTAAGTCCTAAAATTCAAGGTTGTTCAATTTGAGACTATCAATATTTCATAATCAACATACCAATATATAAATGAAATAATAAAAAAAATTTAATACTGAATCCTGTGCTGCCTTCCCACTACTTCTCGTCCCCGCATTAATCTTTTTTTAGTGTATATAATATGTATTTATGTGCCGAATAAAAGCACTAACTGATATATACATTAAACTAACACCGGCTCAACCCATATGTATGATATAATAAGTATAACAAACTAAAATTAAATGCTCTAAAAATATTTCGCTCTCTTTCTATTCACGAAAATAATATATGTAGTTGTACGGAATTTTACAAAATTATCCCCGCTCCTCACCGTTCATAATTGTGTAAATTATTTGATCCTATTAACATACATAACTATCCTAGCCTTGAAACATGCTCTCACCGCGCGCATCTCTTTCTGGTCATTGGCCTCTACGCACTATCATTTTGTTTTGGTGGTAATGGAATAAAATTTCATGTGCTCTATGTTAATTATTTTGCAATTGCAACCGTTAATTGTGCACATAAATTTAATAATTTGAATAGGATTAACGCGAAATCCGTTATGAAATATTTTTTAATTGCAATTTACACAGCTAACTTCAACAAGGTGTTTCGGCTTTTAATGCAAATTATTTAATAATCTATTTTTTTGCTACTTTTCTAATTGATTTTATCATTGAACTTGAACATGCTGCTAAGAAATTCCAAATGTAGTTTAATTAAACGGCTTAATCCCTTAATGTATATACAAAAATTTAACAAAGACTCACCAATTGTTATAAAAATTATAAGCATTCTGCATCCACAATATATTATTTTCACTGAATCGTGGCCTTTTTTTTCTTTGTTTCTTAGTTTTATTAAGAAAATTTATTAATTTATTGTATATATTCTATTCAGTTTTAACATAATTTAAATAGACCATAACACATTCACTGTATATTCTTTTTTTTTTCTTTTTCTATTAGGATATAATGATTTATACATAATAAGTATCCCTTTTTTAATCATGTAATTAAAATAAATCATAGCACATTAACTATTTATTATTAAAACATCTCTTTTTTAACAAGAATGCACTTATATTCAAAAATAAAAATAAAACCGTTAAAATCCTTGCTTCAATTACACAAAGCACAAATTTAATTTATCACTAAAACAACTTATTGTTCATAATATAATCATAATATTTAAGAACTAAGTAGAAAGGTAATTTAAATTCACAAAAAACTATTATTAAACGCGGGTGCAACAAAACATTCATGCACAATTTAAATTAGTCCGACCGTTCCAGCTGATTCCCGCTTCTCGACTGATCTCCTGAAATTCATAATTTAATTTTAATATTATTTTCTGTTCCGCTTACGCCTATTGTGTGCGTACAATCCCTGTAGCCTTGAACAGAGCTCTGGGTACTCTCAGGCCATTTACCTCAGTCCTCAACGCACAATATATTTTTTTATAATGGCTAATAGCTATCCTAACCGTGAAATGCGAGTTTGGCATAACGGGAGTGCAATCATGTGAAATGATTTATGGGGTAATTAAAATAATTATCAGTGGGATTCTAAAATGTATAGACAAATTCTAAATATTTACAAGAATTTAAAATGGGAACATAACATTTTGGCAAGTCCAAATTAACTGGATCTCAGAAATGTCTTTACGGATTTTTCAGAAAAATTCAATTTTAATGGGTCGTTAAAAGATTTTATGACCACAGCTTTTCTAAAAAATGAAAATATTGAAGAAATGAAAATTTTTAGGCTTTTGTGAGTAAATTATTTTTATTACAATGATTTTCATATGCTTTCAGCATTTCAAAAAAATAGAAAATGGAATTATTAATATAATTATAATAATAGTTTAGATTTAAGATTAAGATTAGCAAGGATTATTCTTAAAAAACTTAAAATTTAATCATTTTTATCAATTTAGTATATATTTTTAAATAAATTAATAGAAATTTCTTTCAAAACCTTTTAAACAAAATTATTTTTATTTGAATAAATTGTCATGATTTCATTGAATAAATGTGGTTCGCGTTAATGTAACTTTTAGACATACTTTGGCGTGAATTTGTTACAAAATATTTCGATGAAAATCACAATTTAAAGAAAGATTTGCTTAATATATATAGATGTTAGTAATATTTAAGCACTTTTAAGAATAAAGTACATACAAAAATTAATAAAATAAAGCTTCTTTGATCGTTTTTCAAACAAGTAATATTTAAGCACTTTTAAGAATAAAGTACATGCAAAAACTATTTAAATTAAAGTTTCTTCGATAATTTTTCAAACAAAATCATTTTTCATTTGAAATAAATTGACATGACTTTGTGAGAATATTATTTACTTTACAATGATTTTTATATGCTTTCAACATTTAAAAAAATATAAAATAGGATTATTAATATATGTAATTATAATAATAATCAAGATTTAGAATTGTTATTAGTAAGGATTAAAAAAAATAAAATTTAATCATTTTTATCAATTTAGTATATCAGAAAATTTATTAAATTAATAGAAGTTCCTTTAAAAACCTTTTCAACAAAATTATTTTTATTTGAAATATATGTTGTCATGTCAATGTAACTTTTAGGCAGATTGTGTCGTGAATTTTCTACAAAATATTATTCAAAGGAAATTGCAATTTAAAGTAAGAGGTATAGATGTTAATAACATCCCGTTGATCTAATGAAATTCATAATTTAATTTTAATATTATTTTCTGTTCCGCTTTCGCCTATTGAGTGCATACAATCCCTGTAGCCTTGAACAGCGCTCTCGGTACTCTCAGGTCATTTACCTCAGTCCTCTACCCACAATATATTTTTTTATAATGGCTAATGGCTATCCTAACCGTGAAATGCGAGTTTGGCCTAACGGGAGTGCAATCATGTGAAATGATTTATGGGGTAATTCAAATAATTATCAGTGGGATTCTAAAATGTATAGACAAATTCTAAATAATTACAAGAATTTAAAATGGGAAGATAACATTTTGGCATGTCCAAATTAACTGGATCTCAGAAATGTCTTTACGGATTTTTCAGAAAAATTCAATTTTAATGGGTGGTTAAAAGATTTTATGACCACAGCTTTTCTAAAAAATGAAAATATTGAAGAAATGAAAATTTTTAGGCTTTTGTGAGTAAATTATTTTTATTACAATGATTTTCATATGCTTTCAGCATTTCAAAAAAATAGAAAATGGAATTATTAATATAATTATAATAATAGTTTAGATTTAAGATTAAGATTAGCAAGGATTATTCTTAAAAAACTTAAAATTTAATCATTTTTATCAATTTAGTATATATTTTTAAATAAATTAATAGAAATTTCTTTCAAAACCTTTTAAACAAAATTATTTTTATTTGAATAAATTGTCATGATTTCATTGAATAAATGTGGTTCGCGTTAATGTAACTTTTAGACATACTTTGGCGTGAATTTGTTACAAAATATTTCGATGAAAATCACAATTTAAAGAAAGATTTGCTTAATATATATAGATGTTAGTAATATTTAAGCACTTTTAAGAATAAAGTACATACAAAAATTAATAAAATAAAGTTTCTTTGATCGTTTTTCAAACAAGTAATATTTAAGCACTTTTAAGAATAAAGTACATACAAAAATTATTTAAATTAAAGTTTCTTCGATAATTTTTCAAACAAAATCATTTTTCATTTGAAATAAATTGAAATGATTTTGTGAGAATATTATTTACTTTACAATGATTTTCATATGCTTTCAACATTTAAAAAATATAAAATAGGATTATAAATATATGTAATTATAATAATAATCAAGATTAAGAATTGTTATTATTAAGGATTAAAAAAATTAAAATTTAATCATTTTTATCAATTTAGTATATCTGAAAATTTATTAAATGAATAGAAGTTCCTTTAAAAACCATATAAACAAAATTATTTTTATTTGAAATATATGTTGTCATGTCAATGTAACTTTTAGGCAGATTTTGTCGTGCATTTTCTACAAAATATTGCTATTTCAAAGGTGCAATTTAAAGTAAGATCTAGTTAAAGGGTATAGACGTTAATAACAACCCGTTGATCTCCTGAAATTCATAATTTAATTTAAATATTATTTTCTGTTCCGCTCTCGCCTATTGTGTGCATACAATCCCTGTAGCCTTGAACAACGCTCTCGGTACTCTCAGGTCATTTACCTCAGTCCTCAACGCACAATATATTTTTTTATAATGGCTAATGGCTATCCTAACCGTTAAATGAGAGTTTGGCCTAACGGGAGTGCAATTATGTGATAGGGAGCAATTCAAATAATTATCAGTGGGATTCTAAAATGTTAGTAACATTTAAATACTTTTACGCTTTTCTTTTTTGAAATATATTTGTATTTTTCACTACGTAATTGTTTGACTTTTTTCGTTAAATTTCAATTTCTTTGACTGTAAATATAAATGAAATTTGTATTTTTGTTTTTAATTTTAATGGGATTCATAAAGGATTTTCCACAAGACGCTCACAAACAATTATAATGAACCATTCGTTTATATTTAATTCTATTTTCTTTATAAATTCAAAATAAGTAAATTCCATCCACTTTGACTGTATACTTATTACTTCTTTGAAATCAAAATTGCACTACTTAAAAATGACAACAGCAACTAATAGAAAAATTATTCAGGCTTTGCAAAAACTCATCACTGCATTGCAATTTAAAACAACAAAATTAAAAATAACTGCACGCCAATACTTCAATAAGCTAGGCGACCTTCTTAAAGTTCAGCAAAGCTCCCTTCGTTGTATTTTCACACTGCATGCTCATTCCCAACTGCACACACAAAATAAAAAGAATTTTCAGTAATTGCGAAGAACAATTTTTTTTGTCAACATTAAATTAGCACAAAATACGTGTCGTGTAGTTTTTATTAATGCTCACACCGGGAAATCCTAAAAGACTCGGGCAATATTAAAATTGTTAAAATGCGCAAAAAATGGTTTCCTTATGCTGTGCTGTTGTCTTACAACATATATTATTCGCAATCGTCGTTATGGTTTGCCGTGTTTATTTCCCACAATCATGAGTTTACTGTAAAAAGGTATTTATAACAGTTTACAAAACGGCGCATTCAATACAATTGCACGTATACCCATATTGTACTGCTACTGTTGTGGAGTCGCGTTTATGCTAAAACAGTTTGAATATTTAACTATTTTAATTGGGTTCATCAAATTAATTAAATCGTCGTATTTATTTATGTAAATAAAACAAAAATCCCATCCACACTTAAAGAATGTGTCGTCGTTTTAGTTCGTTTAAAACAATTGTGGCATGTGGACGAGCCGCGCCATTTGTGCTTAAAAGTAAATTTTTGAAAAAACGAGGAAAATCACGTTATTTCGCAATAATTGTTTTGCTCAATTAATTTCCCGTTATATAGCCACGTTATAAATTAAATAAAAGAGTGAATTTTAAAATGGCGTTGGTTGTTACAAAGATTGTAGAATTTCTTAAACACTGTAACAATGAGATTAGTGGTAAGTGCAGAAAAATAAACAAAAATTCGTTAAAAAAGTGGTGAAAAAATATTGCGGGTGTTGTTAGACATCCTATTGATTAATTAATGTGCTACATAATTTTTTTTGTCACACACAGATCCACGTGTTAAAGATTGGTTCCTAATGGACAATCCATTTCGCATTATGGGCGTCCTGTGCGTGTATCTATATTTTGTGCTGCACAAAGGACCAAAACTGATGAAAAACAGGAAACCCTTCAATGTGGACAAAATAATGATCGTCTATAATATCTTGCAAATATTGGGGTGTTTATATTTAGTGGAGGAAGTATGAGTTTTTTTATATGGTGCAATCAATTATGCAAGAAAATAATGCGATTTATTCATTTCAGTCAATTCGATTGTGCTACATGCGAGGTTACAGTGTTGTTTGTGAAAATGTTGATCCTTCCATGGATCCGAAAACGATGGAAATTGCAAATGGCGTCTACGTGTATTTTGTCATTAAAGTTGTAGACCTTCTGGATACAGTTTTCTTTGTGTTGCGAAAGAAAAACAATCAAATAAGCTTTTTGCATGTGTATCATCATACTGGAATGGTTCTGTTAGCGTGGCATGCTGTTAAATATTTGCCAGGTGAGGAAAAATATTATTCAATTTCTAAACTAAATTTAAGCGTTTTCTAAGTTGCGTTACTTTAGTAAAATCGTTTAACGTGATGACTTTGTTCATGAATTAACAGTTTTTTATTTCAACTTTTCCATCACAAATATTTACAGGTTAATTAATCCGAGTAATTATTCTTGAGCACTTTAGATTAGCATTTTGTTCATAGTTTCTAACTACCGTTTTTTTTTGCTTTGGAAAACAATAATTTGAGTAACCTTTACCGCCTCAGAGCTTGTTTTTTTATTTATTTAACGGATTTTTCATACAATTCATGCTAATAAATTTTTGTTTACCCAAAAATAGGTGGTCAATCCGTGATGACAGGCTTCCTGAATTGCATCGTCCACATTGTCATGTACTCATACTACCTGCTGACAGCGTTCAACTCCTCATACAAACAGAATTTGTGGTGGAAAAAATACATCACCCAAATGCAAATAGTAAGTTTTAACTTAAACAAGCCACGAGGACCGAAAAGACCCACGAAAATCGATTTACAGTTTGATGAACTTCTTCCGGTCATTTAAACGACCCAAAAAAGTGCGGGCTCATTACTACTGCCATTAGAATAAATTAAAATCACACTTAAAAAGAAAAGAGAGAGAGAAAAAACAACATTTGATGAATGAGAACAAAGTTCAAATAGCAAATCGATTAAACGGGATTCCTTAATATAATTGCGATCGTATTTAACAAATGTTTTCTAATTTAATACAGATCCAATTCTTTCTGATTGGCCTCAATTTCTGTGGCATCCTTGTGATGCGTTGTGGCTATCCCACACAAATTGCCTACATTTTGATACCACAGAATTTCTTCATGCTAATGCTGTTCTTGGACTTTTACCACAAGGCGTACATCAAGAAGAAGCCAATTGCAGACAAAAAACCCGCAGTGGTGGAAGAGGTGCCTGTTGGCAACAAGACTGCTTTAAATGGAAATGTACAGGCTGACGTGGCTGTTAAAAAGCGTGACTTGAGCGTAGAGGAACACGTGTCACATTTTAGTAGCAAATTAAAGGACGTGTGAGGGATTTTTCTTAAAAACATTTGCTATGGCCAGTTTGATTTTTTTTCAGCAGTAATTTCTCGTTTTTGAACATTTTATTAGGCTTTGAATTGAGGCTTTGAAATGTTTAAAAATATTGGAAATATCCTTTGTTTGAATTGTTAATCATTCTTGTAAGTAAATGTTACTTTATGTATTTAATTAATATGTACAATCAAATATATTTATTGAATAAATATATTTTCTTTGATATAAAATGGTTAAAAAATATTCCTATAATTAATTTTAGTTTTTAAATAATAACAAAAATGAATAATTAAATGTTTATAAATTAAATATTTCTTAATTGCATTAGAAATAAATCGGGCATAATATTGCCCATTATTAGGAGTTGAAATGAAAATGTGCGCCACCTAGCTGTGAATCGAATTATGCAGTTATTTTGTTAAAATTGCTGAATACTTCAAAAACAAGAACAAAATATCATAAAATATTATTCGTATTATTAAATTGCGTATTAATTAAACAGAATTAGGCCTTTAAAATTAAATACGATTAAGCTAATTTCCAGTTATTTTATCTATTTATTCATTATTTGCTCCTTTAAGAATTAATTTAAAAAAATATATAATAGAAGGGACTACAAATTAACTGTAATTCGAAACCACCCTGTCATCAGCAATCATCGAACTGTGCATTTCGATAATCGAGTTCACTGCATGGCCGCCCGCCTGACAGCAGTTGTCAAAAATTCAGCCATCGCTTTCGTTTCATTAATTTTGCAAATTTGCCCCGGAGTTGACGTGATAAATTTTATTGAGCGCAGAAAATTCTCATTTAATTCACCCCAGTGTAGTTCTTGTTCCTAAGAACGTACGATTCTTCACATTTAATTGTGTTTACTCTTTATGCATTGAAACGAAGGCAGTACCACGTTTAAATAAGTGATTCGAAAGTGCAGAAGACAAAGATCGTGTAACAAAATACACCTACAAAAGAAAATTGTGCAGTTTTTTCCAGATAGGCTATACGGAAATTAGTCTGTGGGGGAAAAGGCGCAGTTTGTGTGCATTCACATACGTTGTGCAGTGTGCACAAAGTATTTAATCAATTTGGAAATTTTTGTAACCATCAAAAGCAACGAAATAGGTGAGAATTGTTACAAATTGAATAATTTTTAATAGAAAATTCTCTTTGTGCTATATGATACTACGTGTGTGTTGTTCTTAAAATTTGATGTGCGTGAACAAAAGACTCACAAGACATGTCGCATTTCAATTGGAATCCAAAAAAAAAATTGCTATGGTTTCTTCCTGCTTATCGGTGCAGTAAACCATAAACTTAATGAACTAATTGGTGAATGTTTTTTTGAAAACGTGTCATTTTTTATATTTAACAATATTTTCATGGCAATTATTGTTAAATTAATTGTAAACTTCGTACTTTGCCTCTTACATAATATTTAACGGCAATTAAAATTGTATAAGCGATACACATGCAATATTACATTCTATACTCATTGCTCTGCTTGGCCATTTTCCAATTCGTTGTGACTCTTTTAGATAGCCGTTACCATTTTTACCACGTCTTGCATTGTGCAATTTATTATAGAAAATAACCCTCTACATTACAGAATTATTAATAAGCATGTACGTGTAATTTGTTTCTGACTCACCATCACCAATCACTGTCTGACAGGTGTACACAATACACAAAATTGTGCATATGGGCTCAATTATTTTTGCCTAGTTAATGGATAAGGAAAATAAATATTATTGTTATCTTAATGGATTTAACAACAAAACATATTTTCATAAATAATCACCTGTTTTGTTCATATTATCGTGATCCACATCAGCCAGTCAACAAAGGCGGAAAATGTTAGAGTTAGTCCAAAGTCTCTAAACACCGCAATATGTATTTGTTTCTATTAATTAAATGTGCCCCAAAAGGTCAATGTTTCTTTAAGAAACTGTGGAGGTACTAAAAATTCGCACTTTACATTTTTCGAGTTTTTTATTTTAATTTATGTTCAGTTGACTTTTATTGTCGATGTTAATCCAATGGAGAAGAGTTAATGTTTTTTGCCTTTTTGTTGTTTTATATTACTGGGTGATCAAAAAGTTGCTGATATTTGGATTTCTTTTAATTTCATATTTTTTAGTTTCTGGATGTCTATATGTAGTCCAAAATAATTTTTTAAAATAATACTTTTAAATAAATTTTTTATTAAATTTATGGATAAATCAGTCGTTAACTGCAGATTACTTTAAAATGTTGCAATTTAATCTTAAAAACGTAATCCAGAAACAGGTGACTCACTTATTTGAGTGCCTAAACCAATCTATTATCATTTTATCGGATAAGATCCATAAAAGCTGTGGGTTACAATAAAACTAAGTCAAAAACGTGGTTTGAAAACCGATTTAAAAGATTATACGATAACACCGGCATGATAGCGAATTTTTTATTAATAATTCCCTTTTTTGCCTAGTTGTGAACCAATGACTCAATGGGTTTGTGCAATTTTTTTAGTATTTTTTGTTAACTGATATCAAATATTGTTAAGTCACAGCGATTTTACAATATATAGTTTAAATTTTTGTGAGACGTCACCCTGTAAATTAAATGTTTGTTCAAACATTCACGTTAATTAGGATCATTGCATTTTTTGACTGAATGCCGATTTCTCTTTATATGAAAATCATTTTGTTTCAATATTGTTACTTTTTCATCTTATTTCGACATAAGACAATTTAAATGGAATATTTTAAAGACTTCAACAAAAATGTTGACTTAAACACACAAAACTTTAAGTCTTGAAGCTTTAAACTCATTACATCCGCGTGAACCACATAAAAACACAAACCTTCTCACATGTATAATAATGCACACTCCACAAAAAATCGTAAAACTTGTTGCAATAAAAAGTCTCCATAGCTAATCAAATTAACGTTCATTACATTTAAATATTGCAGGGTTCAAAGATGTCACGTTTTGCTGCTGAGCTTGACTTAAATGATGGCGACAATGTCTCAAACCTGTCATTGGATGACGATTTAAAGCTTCGCAAACGTCGCGCCTGGAATCCCGATGTTGACTCGTTGGCATCCGATGACATTGACTTGTTGGACGAGGAGGAGGATGGAGTTGGTTGCCCATTGCCCTCAACCCCTGAGGACAATCAATTGCTGGAAGCGGAGGTATTTATTCAATTGTTTCCAAAAATAATCCTTTCGCATATTTAAATGAGTGTTATTCCAGATGACCGAAGTGCTGAAGGCGGGCGTACTTTCGGATGAAATTGATTTGGGCGCACTAGCCCACAACGCTGCCGAACAGGCTGAGGAGTTTGTGCGCAAAGTGTGGGAGGCCTCGTGGAATGTGTGCCACTACAAAAATTTGCCACGATGGTTGCAGGACAACAATTTCTTACACAAAGGTCATCGGCCACCCCTTCCATCGTTTGGAGCATGCTTCAAATCAATCTTTCGTATTCATACTGAGACTGGCAACATTTGGACACATTTATTGGGTGAGTGTGGGAGACGTGTGGGGTGATTTATTGTTTATGCGTTCGGTGTGTAAATATAGAGGTGTTTATGATCGACTTAATGATCTAATTGACTGACCTTGGCTCTGGTATATTGAACATTGAATCGATAAATTGTCTTTGTTTACTTTTTCCATTGTGTCGTTTGCTTTGCTTTCTGATTAGGATGTGTTTAAATATTCTGGTCAGGGGGAGGCAAGTGAATGGATTGACTGGGTGGTACACGGCTTTGTCATTATGATAAATTATGAAACGAATGTATGTAATTGAATATGCCTAATGGAATATTGAATTATGCTTTATTTTGAGTTATTCTCACAATTGTATTTTTTCCTTTCGTTCTTTTTTAGTTTGTTATTGAATTGAGAGAAATTACTTAATTAATTTTTAAAAAATTACTAAAATTGATTTTAAGTAATACTTATATGTGACGTATTCTGTTTCTAAGTTATGTTCTTTAGAAATTGTAAAGAAAAGGCAGTTGGTAGGGGGTTCTAAATTACCACATCATTTAAATACACGCAACAGTTGTTTATTGTTGATGATAAAATTCACAATATACGATCTTCTGATAAAATAAACAACACATAACATTTTATTATTGATGCTTCTCCTTATTTAAAAGTCGTTTTCATAATCCAACCAAATTAAACACTGAATAACTGACGAGTACGAGTATTGTATCGTGAAACAACACATCTTTACTGATTAAAATTAGGAAGATTTTCCATTCATGATTGCTGAACTTATACAGCAATCACGTGAACCCAAAAATGAAGATAAACCTTTGTACACATTTCGAGTTCATCATTTGTAATTATTATGTTAATTGTGTTTAGTAAAGAAGTCAAATTTACGCGATAACATAATCAATACGTGTTCTTTTATTTCTTTGAATACGTATGTGTTATTGATACGAGTAAAATAATCTATATATTGAGCTGAGTCTACAGGGAAATTATTTTTATTAGGTGTTACTAGTAACATGTGGTTTTACGAAAGTATATCAAATATATAAATTATCTGTCTGTTGTCACTATGTAAACATCTTCATATTGATAAAATATTTTTAACTTAAAGATTAAATTGCATTTGTAGGAGACATATTTAAAAAAAATAAGTGGGTGTGGAATTTAAAGTTAATTTTTCTTATTATTTCCATTAAATTATTAAACAATTAACTTTTCATGATAAACGTTTAATTCGTTTCTTTTGTTGTTTAAACTGATTACTTTGAATCCTATAAATTAATTTTAATTAATTTTAAAACCGTTTTTAAGCTTGAATCATGGTTTTAAAATAATTAACAATTAAATTTGATATCGTTAAACAACATTTTACTATCCACACTGTCTGTATTTTTTTACAAGGTGAAGGCTAACCGAGCAATTTGTAGTCATACATTTTTAATTATTTTAACGTAACGTTGGGATGGATACGCACATAAAACCTCTAATTTACGCACTTAACCATCTCGATGTTACTAGTTTTAATGGTTGCATTAAAATAGAGTGATGTTGGTGAAGATGGAAAATTGTGAGCATTTTTTTAAGGTCAAGGTTCTCTTTCTCCTTGATAACTAAATAGGAAAATTAGATCTCAGGTGTTGAAACTTCATGTTTTAATTCAAATGATTTTATTTAAGTTTATCTATTTTCAAACAAAATGTCTCATGTTCCCGTTATTATTACTTAATTCTGGGACATAACCCACTTAAAATATTGATTGTAGAAAAGAAGATAATAATCCATTCACTCACAGAATTTCGCTTTTTTTGTTAAAGATACTCGTACCTTGATAAGATTGCCATTGAATTTTTTTTTCAATTGGTTAGACATTATAAAATTGGTTGTTTTTTTTTTGCACAATTTTTGTCAAAAAATAATCAGATTGTGTCGCTGATTTTCAATGAGCATATTTTTATTTTCGCAACAATAAAAATAATTTGCAACTTAAAAATTAATTTATAAAGGTTGTCCATATTTTTTAATTATAGTGAAATTCTTCTAATTGCTTTTATTGAAACATTAAGTCATTAAAAACTTGAAATCAAACTTTTCTTGGAACTATCATTTACGTAATTGATGCACATTGAAATAATTACTTTCTTTTACTTTTATTATGCGACGGTCATTGCTTGTTTTCAATGCACTAAACTAATAAATATATCGTGATTGATTGTAAATTGAATAATAAATTAGACAAACAAGCAAACAATTTGCAAAACGATTTAATACGCGTTGAAAACAATTTTGCTGATAAGATTGACGCATGTTCATCTCGAAACACAACATGAAATATTAGACTTTTCATCACTTAAGTGGGCATAATAGAATTATGACGAAGGTCGCTTCTTTAAGTGCATCTATTAGGCAGGAAGTAATTTTTAATTGTAGTCGTTATTCTCTTCTATTTTCGAATTCTTTTTTTTAGAAAGATATTTATTTAACTTAAGGTATTTTTCTAGTAGATGCATTCAATTTTTTATTAAAGTGACATACATTTTAATATGCGATAAATTAACAAGATGCTCAAATTGTATTTAAAGTCAATTGAAATTGATTGATATTGTTGGTTAGTAATTGATGCCAATTATAACAATTTGAGTCGTGGCGTCTGAATTTATATTGTTAACCTCAAATTGGTTTTCGTTTTATCTTCATAAAATTTGTTTAATACAATATGTTTTAAAATTCAACTTGTCTTTTTTAATTGAGAAAATGAATTTTAAAAATAATTTCAATTAACCACTGAACTGAATTTAATTATTTTTATTTTCTACCATTACAGGTTGTGTCGCATTCATTGGCGTCGCATGTTATTTTCTATTACGTCCATCGCTTGAAATTCAACTGCAAGAGAAACTTGTCTTTGGCGCATTCTTTTTGGGCGCCATTATTTGCTTAGGATTTTCTTTTGCATTCCACACATTGTGTTGCCATTCAGAAACTGTCGGAAAACTATTCTCTAAGTAAGTTTTCTTCGATTTAATTCTTTGTGTGTTGCTATTTAAGCAATAACTGATTAATTGATTTCCTTATTTTTCTAGACTCGATTATTGTGGCATTGCTCTTCTAATTATGGGGTCATTTGTGCCTTGGCTGTACTATGGCTTCTACTGTCACTACGAACACAAACTCATCTACTTATCAGTGGTTGTTTGTCTGGGCGTGTTATCGATAGTTGTGTCACTGTGGGATAAATTCTCGGAGCCAAATCTGCGACCACTGCGTGCGGGCGTTTTCATGAGCTTTGGACTGTCTGGCATTATTCCTGCGATTCATTACGGCTTAATGGAGGGGTGGTTCAGCAAAATTAGCCAGGCTAGTTTGGGGTGGCTGGTTCTTATGGGTGTGTATTTTAATTTTAGTGGGATTTTATATTGTTATTAAATTATTTTAAAATTAGGTCTTCTGTACATTCTGGGAGCTTTGTTTTATGCGTTGCGAGTTCCGGAAAGATGGTTCCCGGGAAAATTCGACATTTGGGTAAGCTAATTAATTTAATTTACACTTCATTTTGATGCACTTAATTAATCAACTTAATTTAATTCCATTTTACCAGTTCCAATCTCATCAAATTTTCCACGTTCTTGTGATTGCGGCTGCGTTTGTGCATTACCATGGCATCAGCGAAATGGCTATGTATCGGGTTACTGTTGGTGAATGTGCTGTTCCTCATCCTAATATTGCCTTCTAAATGCAGTACGACTTTAAAAAATTTATTATTATTATTATTATTATTATTGAAAAAAAATTGTTGTAAAGATAAAAAAATATTTATACAAAAACTGAATTAAAACGCAATCACCAATACAAAAAAATATTTAAAATACGTTCAAATGAAACAAAATTAACTTTACAATATTCTGGATGTTTCTGGTATCTCAATTTATCTAAATTTATTGCGCAACATATTATTGTAATTTTTTAAAGTTATTAATATTAAATATTTCGCCCGTTATGAAACTTTTTTTTGCATAATAAACAATTAAAAGAATTATTTTTTTTCAAGTTGAATACATTCAACAACAATTTTAATTGAATAACATCAAACGTTACTACTTAAAGAGAAAAACAAAATAAAAAACAACTTTTAGTGAGGATTTACACGGAATTTGTAATTGAATATATTTTATATTAACAATAATATTAAATAATGATAAAAAAACGAGATTTTTGTATGAAAAAAAAAATTAAATCATAAAATGGATATTTAAGAATAATTAATTAATTGAAACATTTAATAATAATTGTATGGATCGTTAAATTATATTATCTCGTATGTTTCAACAATATTATGTATGTAATTGTATCCGTGTTGCAATCGTTATATCCTGTTTCCTTTTTATTTGACCGAAAACACAACAGGAGGGAATGGTAAAAAAAATCAGTACCTACTATTTAAATATTTATTTTACTATCTTATGTACTTATCACATTACTTTAAATACTTATAGTAGTCTACTATTATGCTTCAATACAGTCTTGCAGTCCTTTCTTTTTATTCTATCATTTTCGATTTTCAATTGGTGTTAAAATTTTAAATTAACTACAAAAATGTAAATGTAAAAATATTGTATCAGAGTGAAAAGTATAAATAGTACACCTGTACACAGCTGTTACAAATGGATGATGATTCAAAATTGCCAGACCAATGTAACGATATCAATGTAATTTTGAATAGATTTACTAGCATACTAATATTGGAATGTAGACAAATTACTATATTTAAAAGAACCATAAAGATGTGGAGTAAATTTACTTATAGAAATCCAATAATACCTATAAACAAACTAATCATAAATAGATCTGATTGCAATAATTCAATTTAAATTGTAATTACATTTAAAGCTTCTAAATTTAACTATAACTCTTAATTTCAAACAAAAATTAAATATCCACGTTAAAAATAAGTTCAATCACATTTTTGGTATGTGGATTAACGATACATATTATAGTTTTAGCAATTTATTCTAAATTAATTAGTTAATTATTATTACAATAATAATGTTCACTCTCTTATTGTTCCTATATTTTTTTTCCAAATCTCACTAAATTGTTTTCCTCTTAAAAAACAAAAATTAAAGTGCTCTACTCAATATCCATCAAAAGTATTGACAATAATTATATTGTCGAGTCGTTATTTAATTCTGGTTTACCTGGGCGGTTAACGTTTAACGTCTATCGTTATGCTAACGTGCACAATCATAACAATATTGATGAACCGATGATCCTTTAAAATTTTATTTGTTTTTTTATTTAACTGCTTGTTGCCTATTTAGTCTTTTGTTGTTAAACTTATATTGTTTTATTTTTCTTATTTACTAAAGTAGATACTACTTTTCTGCAGTATTTCATTTTATACACAATATTAGTAATCGTAATTAATTAGGGGATAAAATTCTTCTTGACAATTTTCGTTGAAAAAAGAAAGAAAGAAGAAATGCATAAAATGTATGTGTTTTTATTATGCTTATGGTTTCATTTATTGTGTTTCTTAAAACAAATTTTAGTTTTACCAATCAAAACAAACAATATCTTCTAGAATATACTTCTGAATATTTACTTAGTTACTTATACGCCAATGGCTTAGGTACAAGTTAATATTAAACTATATTTATGTTTGAACCTAAAATGTAATAAATATTTTACAAATAACATTTTTTGTTATTACTGTACAATTAATACTATTTTTTACAGATTTATAGAATTTATGTAAAGCCAATGTTGCATTCGCGACATTTTTTTAAGGGCAATCTGAAGTCAATTCCTCAATCGTATGAAAACCATTGATTAATTACTTAAGTCTGAAAGTTTTAGGCAACAACTTTGCAGCTTATTTAAAAAATTGTGTTCAACAAAGGAGCCATTTTATAAAGAGTTTATTTAAATTTCCATGTTTCATTTTTAAGTCGGACGGAATTTTATAAAGACTTTTCTATTTAAATTTAAAAATACATTTCTGGAAAAATGAAGACTGCAGCTACAGATGAAATTGGAAGCGAACTCAAAGACGTTGCCACAATGACCATGAGAGCATTATTGAAATTGCATGTTTTTTCCACATTAGAAAGCATTTCTCGGGAAGTTGCACACCAGAATAATGTGACTTAATTGTTGTCATCTACAAAATGGTTTAAATTTTTAAATGTCTTTTTTATTTGGAATCAGCTCAAAACTGAAGATATTACAGAACAAGTTCGTGAAACACTTACAAACGCTGAATTGCTTGGATTCGTAGAGAAATTTGGCGAATTGTATGCTTTGCCGAGACCAATGGCTGTAGAAAATGAAGGCATTGATGAAATTATTAGTGATAGCGACACTTGTGTAGATTCCACAGGGGAAGTGCCACGAAAAAAGAGAAAATTAAGCGCAAAACGTAAACAAAATGTTGCGCCGAATAAACGGTCAAAAAAATTGCGCTCAGAACCTAAAAGAAAAATGAAATCTAAAAAAGGAAATTGATGTAAATTTTTTTTAATAAAATATGGTTTGAAGAAAAAAAACTTTTAATTTGTTTATAAAATATTTTTATTTTTTCATTTATTTTATACACGTACATGCAGTAATTTAATTAAAATTATAATTCATTCCATACAGAAAATTTCCCAGTAACTTATTGTCTAACAAGTCTAAGTATTCTTTGATGTTTTATGTTACTTTACCGGAAATATTTGTAATATTGTGTGTCCTTAAGCAGACTATAAAACATATTTGAGATTCACCTTTGAAGACACGATAATAACTACTAATTAATTAAATTCTGAATTTATTGTTTTGCCATTTAACTACAAATATTATATAATATTAAACTAAAATATCAACACAAAAATGTAATAATTTGCATTAAAATGTGAGAACAAAAGATGTTAAGCAATTAAAGTGGAAATATTTAAAAAAATCGTTGTTACTAAAATTTGCACAGTTAAAACCGTGACGTGTTAAAGTTTCAGGACACACAACGTTGTAGACGTCTGGCTTACCCTTTTACAAACATGAATCATCCCTGTGGAGAACATTTTTGCACAGAAGTTAAATATTAGCTTTATTTAGCTGGACTCTGTCGGTACCATTGGCCATAGGTAATTAAACACAATGCATTAGTATTTAGTTTAATGCTGTGTTCGGAATGGGGTGAAAAGGATTCATTGAGTTTACCTTCAATTTGGAAAGTATTTAGGTACCACTGTTGCAAGGACGTAATAGGGGGAAGGAAGTAAATTGCCAAAAATGCTTTGGATTTCATAATTTTATTTGAATTGAGAATTTTCTAATGTGATTCTAAGGGTGGATCAGTGTTGAACAAAGTTATGCACGTTTACATAACTAAAAACTGGACAGAGCATAATAGTTAGGATGGATAATGCAAAGTCTGACTATTCTGAACTAAAGGGTTTATTGTTTAAAGTGCATAATAAAATTCATATTTAATTTGTTTGGATTTAAAAGCAAATGTGTAAGGATTTATGTTGTTTAATATTTATCGGTTGTAAGGAAGGCAGGTACGATTTACTTTTTTAAATTTAAGTGGGGGTTTTAGGGAATGTTCAATATTTGAAAAATTAATCAAATTGTACAATAGTTTAAGAACATTTTAACATTTTTAACATTTTACTTAATAAGGTAATTTTAAAAGGAATCCATTTTATCTTGAATCGAATTGTATCGCTTTTGATTTACAAATAAAATTAAAAAACAATTTAAAATCAAATATTTGTTGGATTTGTGATAAACTGTTGAATTTTAAAGCGCAATTCTTAAGTCATTATCAAAAGGATTAAGGAACAGAATTTAATAATAACCAACAAAACGAATTAAGGACGTTGCCACATTTTAATCAAATTTTCCACACTAATTAACTGAGATAAATGCCTATACAGAATGAAGTTTTCCTTATTACTTAATAAGCTAATTACTAAACTTAAACTGTATTTTCTAATACATAATATTTGAATGAATTCTAATTTGTTTGAACTAACATTGTATATTGTACTTATTGAATAAAAGAGAATTTGTGAATGGACGGAGTGAGTCAAGTTTAAAGACAATTTTAAGGAGTGATGGGTTGTGGTTTTTTTTTTGTTTTTCTTCAAATTCAAATCATAAAATTCAATATTTACATGCACTCAAGTAAAACAACACGCATACATTCATTTTAAACACACACAAAACATGCATCCCTTTACAAAATATTATGTTGAAATTGCACGCTGGTCGACAAATTGTCTAAAGTTAGTCAACTTTTTTCGTTTCCTTCGTACTGTTGATTGGTGTGCAGATGGCCTCACCGTTGGGCATCTTCACATCGTTGGAATTGATTTCGCGGGCAACAGCTGCTGCGGCGCGTGCCTGTCTATTGTAGGATCGCACATAGAATGAGCTAAACATATAGGTGAAAAGTCCGGCATTGCTGGTCAACAGCATGGCAATGGACTTTGGGAAATTGCACGTTGGCTGGAATTGCACTTGGAGGGTGTGGACAAATACGATGAGGAATTGAATCTGAAATGGAAATAAATTGGGATTTAGTTATAAATGTGGCAATAGGAATTGTTTTTCAATTATAACTAGGTTTTTAAAAAACTTAAAATTTCTTTTAAAGCTTACATCCAAAGAATTAATATTTTTTAAAAATAAAAATTAAAAAGTAAACAAGCAGGTATATAGTTTTATAAATAAATTCATAAATATCAAATTAAATACATAATAGTGTATGGAATAAATTACTATTACAACATTTGATACTTGAAAACAAGTTATTGCGTATTATTTAAAGCATGACTTAAAGACAAATGCACATAAGTAAAGAAAACTTAACCAAGTCTTGTAAAAAAATGCTCTTAAGTAGGAAATTTAAACTTGTAGGCAGTAACCAGTTTTGAAGTACGCAAAGATCACAGAGAACTCTATCTCTTAATTAATGTGGTAATCATTTTACAATATAGGAAATGCCAATGCTAATTAATTGAGATATTGTTTATAACTATTGTCTTATTAGTTCATTTACTATTTTTAAAACACGTCTTAGGAACTATAAATAATAAATTTAAATTGAAAACAACAATATGAGAAAGCCCCTAAGTGACTTATTGATTAATTAAGTCATTGTTTTACCTAATTTTTGTAATGTTATTAAAATTCAAATTAAATCAAAGTTTTAAAATTAAGAATTAAAATCATTTAATTGTAGAATCAAAAATAAAATCTTAAAAACAGAATTAAAAAATACTTACAATTTGCAAAATAGTCAAATATTTCTTCCACCACAAGTATTTCTGCATTTGTGGGCCCATGGCTGCCAGGAAGTAGTACGCATACATCACAACGTGGATGAACGAGTTGATTAGCCCCATAAGGGTGCCATGACCGCCTAAAAATAGAAAATGATTGTCATTTTAAAGCTTAAATAAATACTGAATAAAAGAAAATTAAACGAAGATTACGTACGTAAATCAGACGATTAATAATAAAAACGTCGGCTTTAAGGAAGTTAAAATATTTAAGCCATAAACTTTGATCATTTTAAGTTTAAGTAATGTTTAGTTTTATGTTTCCTTAATACTTTAATACACAGATATAAAAAGTCAGGAAGATTTCAATTAAAACTGAATGACTTTGATTATTTTGTCATGTTTGCATCAAAGAACAAAATATGCATTTAAAAATTCCATGTTGGTGCAAGGTCAAGTTTAATGCACAAGATTTAATCTGATTGAGTTTCATTATATGACAATTTTAAGAATGTTACTTGTATTCAAACAATTAAAGTAAATTATAGATTAAGTCGTAAAATAGAAAACACCACTTAAATGTCCTTGAAAATCGAGCAAAAATAAAATCAAAGTCTTATCATTAAATACAACTAACTGTATCATATTTGTACCCCTATTAATTAATACTTGTCATTGCCATCAACATTAATTACACTAAACAATAATTAACAGAAAAACGTCATTTGTGTTAAAAAGTGTTTAAAGTAAGTATGACTCTCACCATGTGTAAGGTCATTAATTAAATATAGTTACCATGTAGCTTGTAATTTTATATTATTCATGGTCAAAAAAAAGAAGAAGCCTAGATAGCCAGTAAACTCTAATGAACCTGAGGATGCTGCGACTCAACATCTTAAAAATTTCACTTAATTTAATTAACACGCTTGATGACATTGCGAATTTTAATTAACTTACTTTAAATCAATACGAGTGTGATAGAATTCAGGAGGTAGTGCTTGTGAACAACATTTGCGATGTTCCTGAGAATTTTGGGATTTAATTGTTTACACAAACAATCACAACTAAACTTTTGGAGTTTGGACTTTTCGGACAAATATTTGTGCAAAATTTAATTAACACGTTTATTGTTTTAAAGTTAAATCCACTTACCAGCAAAATATTTGATGCCAACAAATGCACAAATTGGCATCAAGGTGTGATGGTACAAATGCAGAAAGGATACTTGATTTTGTTTTTTGCGCAACACAAAGAATACAGTGTCCAGCAGTTCGGTTAGCTTGCAAATGTAGTACAACCAAACAGCGCGTGCCATCTATTTCAATTTACAAGATTTTAATAAATAATTATTATTAAATATTGATTGTAAATAAAGGAAAAAACCACTTACACGCAATGCTTGCGGATTTGTGCTGTAATCAACTGGTTGACATTGAAAATCATAACTATTCCGCCATCCTCCTTCAAGACCTTCCCACACCAAAACTACGCTCAGTACCACCTGAACTGCATTGTACAACAACAATGTGTTCTTCAACTCAAACGGTTTTCGATTTTTCATGTATCTTGGTCCAGCGTATAGGCAAAAATACAAATATGTGACAAGGATGGTGAACATTGGGGTTGGTGAGCCGGAAAGGAACCATGTCTTTGTTCGGGCGTCCTGATTCACCACAAAGAAGTTTACCATTCTGTCTAACATCCCAGCTTCAGACATTTTGATGTGTTTTTTGTTTCTTCTGTTTTATATCTGCAGAAAAAATAAAGGATCATGATTAATACACGCCTTCTTAAGTATATAATAAAAATTTAAATTTTAAAATTAATAAGGTTGATTTTTTTTCCTTCAAGTGATACTCTTCTAATGACTTAAATAAGGATTAAGGAATCAGCTAATTAAATAAATTATCAAGTAAAAAATTGTAAAAAACAGGAAAATAAACAATAGCTTTATTAATACAATAAAATCGCAAACAAAAAGATGTTCAAACCAAGCACACGAAAATTATTGCACAGGTCAATGTCGAAATTTTGCAATTGTTTATTTAACATTAAACTTGTCTTATACTTTGTGCTTTAGGTGCAGTAATGTGCATTCCTGAACCATAAACAGTTGCAGCATGGCAAAACAACAAAACAATAGCCCGGACTGACTTTTAAATTGGCATAAAGAAACTTGTACGATTAATTTACGTTTATTATCGGAAAAAATACATTTAAAAATATAAAAATCGTAGCCTTTAACAACAGTTAAGAGTGGATGAAAGATAATTTCGTCACATTTAGCACCTCTGAAATGTTTTTAAGTTGAAAGTCGTTTATTTTTTAAAACCCAAATATTAGGGAAAACAAAAAACAATCCGTATTTCCTAACTAATTATTTAAACCGGTAATTTCAAGAAAACAATTTATTCTACATTCTGCAGTTTCGTAATTTAATTTATAAATATTATTTTACCAAAATGTTTTTTTCTTATTGTGAAATTGAGGAAAAACAACACAGTTTCCGCTCCATTTTAATAAAAGTGACTTTTTGTAACAAAAAATTGCTCTGTTTTTAAAAAACAACAACAAAAAGAAGCTATATAATTATAATTATTAAGCAGGAAAATAGAAACACATTATCATGCAGTAATTGTCTTTGTTACAATTTTTATATTTTTTGTTATTTCACAAAAGCAACGAACGTGATATTGTTATTGTAATTTTGTAACTGCATATAAGATGCATATAATGGGTAAAGCACACCGGAGAAAATATGCACAAGGACGAAATTTAATTACAATCAGCTGCATTTTGTCGGAATTTAAAACACGTGTTAATAACCGGTTTTCCTTTTACACCGCATCGCATTTTGGGCTTTTGTTGTTGCAATTTAAGTGCAGTTACTCGACAGGCCTGTTTTTTTAGCTTTAAGCTTAGTTTTTACATTTAAAATATTTTAAGTTAAGTAAATTATTCTCAGAAAAAAATTATTTAAACATTTAAAATAAGAAATTTAAGTTGCAATTAAAATTATGTGCATTTTATATTGAATTTTTTAAATTTGAAAGTGCATTTTAATCTTGAAAATACGCAGTTATATGGATTATGACTCTCCAAATTGAAATGATTCCAATATGTAACAACACAAAGTAACAAACTCAATTTCTGCAATTGGGGCACTAATTTAATTGCATTTTCTCTTATTATTTGTTGCAATTGCATTCAATATTGAAATTAAAACAAACACAACAAAAGTAACCTCGAGCTCGTATTATTGTTATGACGTTGATATTTGAAACCATAATATTGTTGTACATAATATAATCAAACATATTGTTAGCTCACACACTGTGCATTATGTTTCCACAGGAGCGAACTATAATTAAATGATATATCGAATTGTGCAGCCAAACTGCACTGTATGCACACACAATATGCTGCGGTGATCGTGACACGACAAAAAGGTGCATTACACATTTTGTACGTCTTATTCTTGAAGGAATGCGCTCACAATTTAACATAAAAGCATAAATACACATTAAATGGCAGCAAATGTGTTGCAAATGAATTTCTTCGGCATCCACATTGTACTGCGCGCGGTTAAAACTAGTGGTGCACATATTGCTTCCAAAAGTGGCGAAAACGAGGTTTTTTTTTTGTGTTCATGTAGTACTTTAAGCGCACTTTTCTGTCCGTCAAACCTCATTTTTGCTGCGGTTGCCGTAGTGCAAAAAAATACTGAAAATTTTTGTGATGAAATATCTGAACTAGAAAAATTGAGTGAGGAACGACCGTATGGCACGTGAATGCTTTGACCACATATACACGATGTGGTTATAATATAGGCAATTTAGATTTCAAGGAAACATTAATTGGTGGATTTTCTTTAATGCCTTTATTTTTTAATGTTTGTTTGTCAAACTCATTGACTGGTATTACTTAGTTACTGCTCAGCATTTGCAGATAATTGCTTTAGGCGCATTGAGTTTTTTTTAAGTACATAATGTGGAAGCGTTGTACCGTTTCAAGTGTGTGCAATGTGATTTTTGTTGTTGTAAAAAAATGAAAATTATTGGGCACAAACTTAAACATATTGTGTGCTGAGATCAGGGGCACTAATGAACTTGTTGAATTGTTGTGCGCAATCAAAAGGAAATTGTTACTATATACTAATTTAATTATTTAAAGTATTGTTAAGATAACATTTTAATTGAATTAAATAGAAAGAAAATTAAGGAATATTGACAATAATTTAAAATACTGACAATATTTATAAAAATTGCCGGGAAAATAATTTAAATTCAGTACATAGAATCTGTTTACAATAAAACACATTGGTCTGTATGTCTAAAATTATATTTTTATCCCTTCGATTTACAGGGTTTACATTTCTTTTGCTTAATTTTAAATTGCGTGGTTCAAGACGAAGGTTGACGACAAAGATTTATTAAAAACACTGGCAAACAAACTGCGTCTTATCAATACAATTACGGACAGTTTTATTATGATTAACATAATCCAATAAAAACACAACTGGTTCTTTAAAAGATCATAAAATGCGTCTTATCTTGCATAAAAAATTGCTATTTACTATTATTTTGTAATGAATTCCAAATCATTTACACAACAATTTTACACAAACAAATCTCCAGACAAATCAAGCAAACAACATACCCAAATATTTAAGCTCATTCATACACCTTAATATAAAAAAAACATATTAGAAAGCAATTGCTGTTTTTTTAGGGACCACCATCGCCATCTCTGCAGCACACAGGTTTTACCACTAAATTTAAAAGCTTAAAAAAAAACTGAAGGTACGAACGCTTTTTTTTCTGTGGCATTAAAATATTTCAGTGTGGCAATTTTTTGGGCATGTCAATACAGCTCGGGTTATTACTTTTTTGTACTAATTGCGTCAGTACGCGATGACTATACGTCACGTTGTGGGTTAAATTTGAGTCTACCATCAGGTAACATTTTAGTTTTGGTAACTAAGTACTTATAATCAATCACATCATATATAAAAAGTGAATAACCCCATCGAATTTGAGATGAATCCAGAGATGACTTTGAAATTGAAGTTTATTTGAGGTTATTTTGGGATGAGTTGAACTTAATTCATTTTCGGATTTAATTGAAGTACAAATTTTTTAGTCTTTTTGTTGTTTAAAGCAAAATATTATTGTAATTTTTTATTAATTAATTTAAAATAAGTTAATTTACAAAGATAAACAATTTCTCTTATTTTGTATTGTGTTTTAAATTAACCAGACTTAAATAAAGTCAGTCAATTAATCATGTCATATTAAAGCGATGAATTGGTAAATCTTTTTGTTCATTCAATGCGGCATTTACTTGCGCTCGCACTATTCAAGCATCAACAACATTACACATTTAAATGTTAAACACAAGCACTAAGAAACTACGAACACATTCAACAACGCCGGTAGCCAATCTCTATTACGACATCCACTCAGTCAGTAGTAATTATTATTGGCACAATAGTGCCGGAATTTAATTGGACTTGAATGATTGGCAAATAGTCATCAAAACACGTACAGATTTCAGTCAGATGGTGAGTCTGAATTCAATTAAATTATTATGGTTAAGCTCCATTACTTGAATGACGTGTTAAAGTGTTTAAAGTTAATTTTTTTAGGAGTAAGTTTGTTTTATTGGCTAAAATTTAAAATCAAATAAGAAGTCGGTAGATGTCTAAAAAATAGGAAAAATATTTTTAGGATTTTGAAAGGTTTATGAAATAGAATTGTGAATTTTAAATTGAAAGGAAAAAATAATTTAAATTATTGATAATTAAAGAACACGATCCTTTCGATATTCATAAATATTTAAAAATTTAAGCCGTTTATATTTATATTATAAAATGTCACTTAAAATACAATTAATTTCAATTATTTTAAGTCATAATTAAGGCCTAAGTATTCACAAAAAAATTACTTTTCTGCTGCTTAATTTGCAAAAGCTTTCAAGACAACCCTTTTAATGTAATAAAATTCAAATGTCCTTCAAACAGGTTCAAAGCTCATCACTTCTCTATCACCCATCCCGCATAAACCATCAGATCACCACAATTTACAGCTTACAATTCACTTAGTAGTAACTCAAAATTAAATTGCATAATTACAAACAACAATGGATTGTTTCTTGCCATTCATCTTACTATTTCAATCATCAATTATGCTTTAAAAATATTTTTCGTTTTGTTTCACAGCAAACACATTTTTAAATAACTTTCCCAACCAAATAAAACAAAAAAAAAAAAATCAAACTTATTGGCCGATTGTAATTAAGTTCATGCAGCAAGGTTAAGTGGAGACAATCCCACCGCACTGGATGGCGGTACCACAATATGCGTCGCTCAGTTATGCAAACACTTTCCCAACCGCGAAAATTGGGTGTCATATGTTGATTCAAAATTAGGAGTAGAGATAGATTTTGCAGCCACCACACGCACCATTTTGGCCAGATAATCGAAATGACGCCGCTTTGTGTGATTGATTGAACAAATTGTTGAAATGGTTGTGTGTGTGTGTTTAAAAGTATATTAAAAATAGGGGGGAAGGTGAATAATTAGCAGCGACTGTTGCGGTAATTAAAAATTGGCGGCATTGAAATTTGAAGGATGTTTGCGATCAAATGAAATGGTATTTTGGTATTTTGATGAACCTAATTGAATTCAAGTGCGTATTATATCGCAGAGTTCGCACTAGTGTGTCAATTAAATGGGGTGTGTGTGTGCTCGCGGTGAATTTGCACTCAAAATGGTTGGTTTTAAATGTGCAAATTATAATGTGTGCCAAAATCAATTGTTAATTGATAAAATTAGTATGAATGAACATCTTTTGTGTTGTTTGAACTTGAAAAAAGGACTTGCTTTTAACTAGGAATATGAATTTATCCTTGAATTATAAAATATGGGAAGTAGATCTATTGGTAGGTTAAGATTCAAATTAAAAACGAGTCAAAACTAGTGAAATTATGAAGTGGAAACGTAAACAACGCAATGTAAGATTGAGGATCTTGTATAAAAATAATATTTGTGTTTAACTTAAAGTTATAGATTAATTTTACTGCGTTGAGTCATGAATTTTTCATTGTTTTAGTAATAAATACATTCCATAAAGAAGTATAGAAAAGCAAGTAATCTTCACATTTAAAAGCAAACGAATTTCAGACAACAAAAACCCCCTCATTGTAACAATTTTCAGTAACAGTTCCTGTTTAAAATCACATGCACGTCATGATGCACAATAGTTTTATTCAACAACAAATAAATATTAACTACACCATGCATGGAAAATCACCAGAGATAATTGCATCTTGAATATTATGATCTTTTATGCTAATTATTCAATTGTCAACAATTTGCAGTTTGCAGCGAATCATTTTTCCATATATAACCTTACATTACGTTTTCTTGTGAAATGACCACATTTTGTTTGAAAATGCATACGTTCCTCATTTGTTTTTTAATTGTAAACACACTCAACACACATTATAAATATTATTTATGTAGGTGGGGCAATCACACTTTAAAATGCATTGCAGCTCGCACATTTATTTAACACTTTTCAAAAAAAAAAAAAATCAAGTAAAAATAATATTAGACATGGTTGCTGTAAATGCATTTATGAACCGCAATAAATAATGTGTACATATGTGCAAATTGATTTTAAAATGTGCAGTAGCCACTGGAAAGCTTCATAATTATATTTCGTCACTCTAAAGTCTTTGTCTATGCAACATAATTGAGACATTATACTGCAGGTGAGTAATTGAGTAAGTTATCATACGAGTAAATGTTGTGTGTGGCTTAAAATCATATCAATCCAATCCAATCATGCGGTTATTCATGTGAAAAAGGGATTAATCTTTTTAATTGTACTCGTATTTTATCACAAAAATATTTTTGTTGTGATTTGTCGACAAACTTAATTGAGTCATAAAATACAATGTAACAAAGCCCCCTTGTCTTGATTGAAAGTGAAATTTATAAAATAGTTTTCTTAAGTAATAGGTTTAAATAATTAGTGTAGCAATCCGTCGATATTGATCATTGCGGCAAAAACAGTTGATGTATGGTTTAAGTGTTTTGAAATTTATTGTGTTGGTACATTTTTTAATTGGCTTTTGATCTTTAAGGTAAAACTGTAAGGCGAAGGTTTTATTTTACAGCCATTGTTTTATTTATTGACTTAGGTTTAGTCGACTTAAGAAGTTTTAAACGTTTTACTCGCAACATTGTAATTCAAAATAAGTCTTAAAACATTCAAAATAATAATAAATAAATTGCGTGCTTTTTCATTAAGCTCAAAATATATTTTAAAGCAAAAACATTTTCTGAAATATGTAATTTTTAATTTAATAATTTTAATTTCTTGTCAATAAATTGACAATAATATATAAATTAATCTAGAATAATGTCAATTCTTCATTGTCAATATTTTTATCAGTTTTTTTTAATTGCTTTTTAAAATTAATTGCACTTAAATTTGTATTTTTGATCTTCTTTTAAATTTGTTTTAGTTATAAGAAGTCATTATTCAAGAAATTTTAAAAAACACAGACATGACTCCATAAAAATAAACAGATAAATGTTTATATTACCACTAAACATATAAATAAACAATTTTCTAACACTAAATTGTATTTCTTTGTGAGAGAATTGCTACCGCCTCGCTATATTTGATATTAAGCAATGCAAGTTGCAACCAAATGCAGTATAATCTTTAGACTCACACGTGATGTCTCACATTACGTTCAGAGTATGTTTCAAGATCCAGTATATTAACTTGTAAAAATGCACACGCTTAAAGATTGGCATAATCATCACTCCGGACACATCCACAACATATATAATTATAATCATGATACGAGGTTAAGCAACATCAAATAAACATTGTCAATTTATCGCGTAGATGCTCGTGTATGTTGCATGAATAATATTTAAATAACAATGATTACAGCTGGTGTATCATTCATGTTTATATTAAAATGATACGCCGGTGTTGCGCGATATGCCTCATTGGAGCTTGCACCCATGTGAATGAACGCGATGAAAAGCACAAATGCTCTTAACACTGCGTGCAAGAAATCTGAAAGGAAATTCACATGTGTGTGCACACACGCTGCTTTAAAAGTGTGTGACTTAATTGACAACTGCGAAGATCGCACGTTGTAGCTTGCTGTTATGTTGTAACACACAATTAATGATGATGTCTGCAAGCAAACTATCGTGCTGTATTACTATACTGATGATCTTAAAGAAAAGAAATCCATTTCTTTGAATTGATTGTGAGAAATTTTTGGACACAACTAAAGTGGGCATATTTAAATAGCGGAAATGTCGATTGCCATGCGTCATATTTGCAGGTACAACTCACACAAAAGTGTGCACAATAATAATTATTATAATAATATGTTATTGGGTGATAAGTTTGGTTTTGGCAAAGCAATCCACACCGCACCAGATAAATTGCATAACTTTTTCCGCATTTTATACACATGTGCCAAATTGATCTGCCACATAAGACGAATAGTAAGTCTATATAATAAAGACCTTGGCCCACATTATAGAAAATCGTGGTCACTGGCCACTCTTGTTTTTTTTTGTCTCCTATAATTTAACCTAAAATGCGTTTTTTTTTTTGTCTGTTCACCAATCGCATTATGCCTTTTACGCGATGTAAATTTAGCCCGGTATTAACATAACAGATGTTGTTATGAAATTTAAGATGATGCCACACACATTCTCTTAATTTTATATTGCGGAAAAACTTTTTGCTTAAATTTAGGCTTCATTGTCAAAAAAATATTAAATTAAATTTTTGTTATTCAAAATTTTTAGTTGTTTTTAAATGTAAAAAATCTTTTTTAATTTTTTAAACATTTAAATTAATAACTATTTTATATGCATAAAATATATTTAAATGTGTAAAGCACTGTTTGTAGGATTTCAGTCATCTTCACGAAGCTACACGCATTTAAAAGACGCGACAATAAATGCAGAAGTGAGTTGAGAAAACCAGTGGTTGAAATGTCACCAATTAGGCAATAATTTTCAAAATATTTCTGCATCTATTATGCGTTGTTTCATTTATGAAAATTATGCAATTTCTTTTAATAATGAGTCATTTATAAACATTTATGTTTTTAGGAGAAAAAAAAAAGTGTTCAAACATTTTTATTTAACCCAGTTTTTTTAAGCAACTGTTAAGTAAATTAATGCAATTCTTATTCCAAAATTGGTAATACATACATTTATTTAGATCATTAAATTTCAAAAATAAATTGTATTTCCTGGAAAATAAATTAGTTTAAAACATTAAACAATTAAATTATTTATGAAATGAATTACAATCTAAAATTGCACTCTATAAAAGCTTCAATAAATTATGCAATTTTTGGCGCCGCAATTGAGAAATTTCCATTTAAATTTTTAATGCATGCACGTTGCACCCCCCATATTGTACATCTCACCCCCTATAGAAAATTATCAGCACTAAAAAAAATTGCAACAAGATATTATCAATCAAACTCTTCACGTATTATATTCAGCATTAAAAAAAATAAATTATAATGTGCCTTAGGAAATTGCACAATTCTCATATTTCCTCTTTTCGGCTGTACAACACCACCATCCCCTCAAATTCCCAACAATGCACTTTCCTTGCATTTCTACACGTTTTTTTATATTCCCTCGTGTATGTTGCATTTTTTATGTTCCTTCTAATGGAAGCCAATTAACTGTTTTTTCATTTCGTGTGAATTTTTAATATTTATAATCCTTTTTTTTTTGCGCCAAACAATTACTATTACGCGTTGTTTAAGTGCATTCAGTCACGAGACAACGCAATGTTGCACATTTTTATAATATAACTATATTCTTGCAGTATTTATGTGCACATAATGTGAGGTAAAGTAAAACAAAATTAAGTGTGGCGCGTCAAGGGGATGATGATCCACGCAATGTGATGGGGCAACAAAAAAAAATGATGAAGCGCATATTGTTTTTTTGCGTACTAAATATTTAATGCATGTACTAGATTGAAATAACGAAGAAATATTGTTGTTGTATTATAGGGGTTGAAATTTTAATGGGGGATGAAATATTAATACAATTTGTTTTAAAGTATATTGATTGTAATGAAAGGATTATTTTATTTTAAAACGTGCTTAACAATTTATTAAAGGTACTTAAAGAAAAGGGATGAAAGGGGAAATTTGTAAAGTTAACAAAATTTAAATGAGGGTGAAATTATAATAAAAAATTAACAATGAAAAATCTAAAAGAAATGAAATAATATTGTAAAAAGCATCCAGAATTCGAAACTAAATCTTTTAAGAGATATTTTATTTCACCGCATTTACAACTCAAACAACGATTGACACGCCAAACAAACAAACAAACACCACATGTGCATTGCGTATTATTAAACATACACAGCATGTAGCATTAAACACTTATAAAAATGCACATTGTAAGCGATGCACAAAAGCGCTTTCAAAAAGTGCAACGCAAATTATTGCGCTGCGATCTATGACTTTTCCTTACACGCATTGTTACAACATCTAAGAGCACATACACGTTGCACATTTGAGCATATAATATTATGCACATTTGGCGTGGTTGGTTTCCTTCAACTGTTCAACATCTTTCGTGTCAATGGCATGTGAAAATTCCATATAGTTAAACTTGAACACAACAACAATGTATATACAAATGCAAATTATATTATTAAGAGCTTTGTACGAAACAGGCGAGTTTTTCCTGTGTGCTTTATGTACAGGAAAATGCACAACAAACGTTTTGTTGTATATATGCAGCACAAAGGAAAATCCGTCGTCATTGTGTGACACCTTTGAAGGCGCATACATTAATTATATTATGGTTTAAGTTAATTGTATGTGCACGATATTTTCTCAAACGTTTATTAAACAAATGGGTTTGTGTGCTTTTTTGCGTTTTATGGAAGTACAAGAAGATTTTCATCTTTTAAAGTTAAAAGAGCATGAGTTAATGATCTTAATTTGTTGTAGGAATGTGGGTTTTGAAATTTGAGTTATAAAGGATGCTGGCTTGATCCTTATTGTGTCAAAAAGTGTTTGTTTAAAAGTCGCCAAACTAATTTAAAGCCATTTTCTTCAAATAAAAAACATTTTAATTTTTATTGTAACAAAATTTTATTTGAAACAATTTTTACAAAATGCAATTAACTGCATTGCATCTATTTTAACTGCAAATTCACATTTTGTAACATTGCATTAATAACACAAATATAAATACATTAAATATATTTAAATTCACTAGTAAAATAAACATTAAAACATAATATGCAATTATTGAAAGTGCATTAAGTTAATCCACAACGACTAATCAGTTTTACTACCCAACATAATACATTGCACTTTAAAATAAACTTTGATTTGTGGTGAAAATATTTTAAAATAACATAAAAAAACCACACAAACTGTGCAATAATCTCTATACGGCTACTAAATTCTGCTGTGTGCGGTTTTCAGGATTTAAATTTATATAAGTTTTGCGATACACACACGGAATTATTGCACACACATGCACAAGTGCATTTCAAACTCGCGCGTATTTCCATTCGACTATACATAAAAATGTATGCATTCAAATACAAATTACTGCAAGCTGCACAATCTGCACAACACACTAAATGCATTTAAATACACTGCCAGACTTTATATATTATGTTGCAACAAACATTTAAGCAAACTCAATAATAATACTAAAAAAAAAAACAAAATAAAAATCACCTCCTATCGGGCATACACTGCACATTAAACAATTAATACAGCGCACACATATAATATAATATGTGAGCTAGTGCAGGCGGTGGAATAAAAAAAAAAATTGCAGCCAAACTAATTAGCTGCATGTCATTATTTAAGTTCAGCGTATAATGCTCTAAATATTGACGAGGTTTTGTGCACTCTTGGTGTCGTGGTTGCTGCAATTATTTTTGGTTTTATGCATTGCACCGATGTGTGTGAGTGTGTAAAATGTAATTAGTAATTGCATATTATTGTAATTGAAATAGTCCATTTAGATTTCTTTTAAGTCACTCAAGGATTAAGACGGGTTTATTTGGAAATATGTGGAGAGTAAAATGGGTGATAAATGATTTTAATTTATTATAATTTTAAGGATTGTAATTCAATTTCAATTTAAATTTGGTAATAAAGTGGTTTCAACATTTTATTTTAAATTTTTTTACTTATTTCATTTAAATAATATAAAATAACGTTATTTATGCTGATTAAATTCAGTTGTAATGGATTTAAAATAAAAAATTAATTCTATTTATCCAAACAATGGTTAAATTTCACTTCTTTTTTTTGTAGATTAATATTTTTACACAAAAAAACAATTGTTGAGTTACATTAAAATCCAATTTGCATATGATGAAGCATTGTAAATTGCGATTAAAATTAGGCCATAAATCGGCTTAACAAAATTGATTACAAAAATGATTGAAAGCCGGCAGACAATCGAATTGATTTATGGTTACAGCACTCAACCAACAAACATGCAGGTACAAGAAAAAACATACACAGACAAAAATATAGTCGACGTTACAATTTAATAAAAATGTGTCTTAAAAAAACAAACAAAAATAACCAATTAAAGTCACATCAGTTACACAAACAATTTAGGCCAATACACCAATTCAATATTGACGGATATGGCATCAATATATTCGACAGCCCATACACAGCGACCATATAATGTTTACATAATATTGACGATTCAACATAATAATGCATATAATAACGAGGCGATTAAATAAAGCGCCGATATTACCTATATTTAATAATATCGACTGTAACTGTATACTGAATACAGTGAAAGTTGTTTGACCTTGACAATTTCTCCATTATACACGCATGATTACCACGTTGTCTTGAACGATCACAAAAGACGTGTAATGGTGCCTTTTACTTTATCGGTCAATGGTAGGATAAGTGGTAACAACAACAAAAAATGGAAACAAGAATGAAAAATGAGTTCAATTAATTATTGTGGTAAGAGAGGAATTTAAAAAAAATGATATTTAAGTCAATTTTATTGTTGTGGGAAAAGTTTTAAAGAAAAAAAATGTTTAAAATTGAATTTAACAACCTTCATTATTTAAAATAAGATTAAAATCTTTAAAATTTTAACTTTTAAATTTATTTGAGCATTAATAAACAGTAAAAAAAATATTGATCAGTCCTCCTAAATTAAATTTAAAATTAAATATTGCACAAACAACATTTCCTCATTTTAAAATACAAAGTATGTAAATTCTAAAGTCATTTAAAAAATAATTATTGTACAAAATTACTGATTCTTTGTAGAAAACTTCAATAATACTTTAAGTACTAACTACCAATAGAAACGAGTTTACTTAGTAAGTGTAATTGCAGTCTCACATGTTGCACTCAGAAAAACAAATATTTTTTGTTGTCATTAGAACGCAATTACATCTTGCATTTAAACAATTATTTATAAATTACATTGTACGCTGAATTGTAAAATAATAATAATTGTTTGCCTCTTTTTAATATTTTAAAAACTTGTTCCGTCGGAATGCAATTGAATTGATTGGAATTAATTAAATGAAAGCCATGAATAAGTAACAGTTTTCGGTACAATATTACAGCAAGATTAAAAACGTTGTTAAAAAAAAAAAAAATTGAAATTCAAAAATTAAGCAACAGTGATCGTCCAAAAAAGAAAACAAGAGTGTGGTAAGACAAGAAATAACGGATCACCAACAAAATAACATAAACGGGGTCTCACCCATTTTGTAACACACACACACAATGTTTCATTGTTGTTGTAACAGTGCGTAATCGCTGCAGGTACATAAAACTTACCTCAAATAAATTAACAAGATGACTGTGTCAAAAGTAGATCACTTTCTGATGTCGAGTCCTTGACTTTATTTCACTTTAATCCAAAACCCCGAACGTATACTCGTAGCACAATATCACAGTTTGCACCCCAACAAAAATACTTTCAATTAATGTTTTTTAAAGATTTCTTTTATTTTTAAATTTCTTTAAGACGTTTAATTGCGCAAGATCAATTCGCACTTGAAATTGGCAACAGCTGCAGCGGAATTCGAAATAAATGAGTGCAAATTATTATCGCATCCGTCTTAACGTTTGAGGGGTTTAAATTTTAATTTTAAAATAAGCTGTTTTTTTTTTTTGCACAAATATTTCTTTAAATTAAGTCGCTAAAAGTGATCGTTTTTGCTTTATTTTAAAATGACCAATCCGCACAATTTGTAGAAAATCTCACTTAAAATTTAAAAAAGGGGCGAGAACCGTTTTTAAATAATTGAATTAACACTTTAAACTTTTTTTTTTACAAGTTGCTTTAATTATTTTTGGGTTTTGCCACCCGAAAAATGAAAAATCCTTATATGCAACAAAACAACTGTTAAACACAAAAGGAATAATAAATTAGTGTTATAGTGATCGCGCGCTATCACAGAGCGATGTGTTCAAGTACTCACATGCATCGAAGCAATAAGACTACAAAAGTCGCAACAGCAACTTGTTGGCTCGCACACTTCTAGATTTCTGCGGTTGAATGGTCAAAGTCTGTGGCTGGGTGGTGGATATTATTAAACGTGTGGTGGCATAAAGTCTAAAGCTCGCGCTCTGAGTTACACGTTATGATATGCAGTGGGAGCGCGTGGAGGGGCTGCGATGCTCAATTTTATCGGCGATCGCGCGCGGTTTCAATTCGTTGCGAGTTTTACCTGCGCGTGAGTAAGAAACAATTTCAGACAACTTTAAGCTCCTTAATACGGGTTGCACGCTTTTTCACATAACATAAATTACACCGTAATTTAAGTAACCAATACTGCGGTTTGATGAATGTATTGAATGTCCCCTCATAAACCAGATGTGATCGTTTTTTTACAACAATCACTCCCCACTTTTTCTGTCTTCTACATATAGTGATCTTTGGATCAATGTATCAATTGAGAGATCACACATAGCTGCGTAACTTTACATGTGTTTAAAAAGCTCACACGTTTTGGCCAGAGCTTTCCCATAAAATATACGTCACAACGTTGATCTTAAATTTAGCATTAAGGAAATGATAACTATTACGTTATAATGTTTAATTTCTTCACACATAGTTGTTACTCCAATCGTTCTTCATCTGATGGGATTCACTCTTACTGTAGTCATCATCAACGGACGCAACCGAATCGCACTGTTATATGTTGACGATATAATTTGGGTTGCCATCGCCCCATAAATCTTGCCCGGTTTACATTTTCACTTTTTTCGTCATTTTCGTGTCTTTTTGGACGGTCCTCTTATAATATAAAGACGCGATGATGTAGTCAGCTTCATCAACATCTAGCGTGCGATCATGGATCTTTATTTTATTAAATTGCTGTGGATGATCATGATCGTTATGCTAATCTGTGGTGCAATGTCTCATCACAATTCACAACAAATGTTTCAAAACATTTTCACCGTTTTTTCGGGAATTACTTAACATGTGTGTTGTCGTAAGTGGGTAGATTTTATTAGGTTTTTAAATTGTTTCCGTAAATTTACAGCCTTTGAAATATTTTTCTTGTTTATTGTATTGTTTATTCATCGTGTTAAATCAATATTTTATTGTTAATTTAATTGTATTCTCTTAATAACTATTTAAAATAATATTATTGACTATAGAGGAATACCGCTATTAAAAATTGCTAAAAATATGAAAATATTAATATAAATTAAACGACTTTTAAATAATTCTAAAATATTAAAAAGGTGGTAAAATGATTTCCATTTAAATTAACATGGGTTTTTACTGTTCAAAGATCAGAATAAATACATTCAAAATTTATTATCAAGAATAACAACTGCTGTAGTTCAAAGTCTATAACTAAATCCGAGAAATAATTTACTCATTCTCTCTTAAATTTAAAATAACAAATATAAAAACCCATTTAAGGCATTAAATTCGATTTACATTTATGCTAATAATTTAATATTAATCATGTCCAATGCCCATTCAATAAAATTCGATTGTTTTGAAACTAACGATGACTTGTTATTTTTTTTAAACTGAACCTTGTGCTTTGAAGACAAGAAAATCAACTTTCATCATTTCTTTAAAATTGATTAATGTCACCCTACAAAATTTTAAATTTATAACTTGGCCTTATAACCATGACCCTGGTAAAGGAATTAAAACCAATGTGGCAGGGAGAGCAACGTAAATCTTTTTTATCTTTCCCAAAAAAAACTATTTGTGGCCAAATCTCAACATTTCATCTATTTAATGGCTCGAAATTTTAAATACGAGTAATTAGTTAAAGGTTTTATTAAAATAACGATAATTTTAATCAGTAAATCTGATTATTGACCTTGAAAACAAAATATTTTCGGCCTTAAAAATATTTCAACTTGCTCAATTAAACATAAGTTTCAAAGAATATTTACAACATGTTTTAATAATGTCCTAAAAACTAATTCAGAACCTTGAATTATGACCTTAAAATGTTCCACCAATTTATGCGTATCGTTGGTGACACACTTAATAAAATAGCGACCATAAAAATGTTGTTTAAATTTAGGATTTCCAAATTATTATCTTCATAAAACCATTTCCCAATTATTTTTTTATTTTAATATTGAAGTAATAAAACGTTAACAAAATAACAGTAATTGCTATTTTACTTTAAAAACAATGAAGGGGCGACACTTAAGGACTTTATTATGGATTTAATGAAGTGTTCAAATTCTGAACTTCATTTAAAAGTAAATAAATTCATATTCTATTATAAGGTTCAAATAAAAATTGCAACAAAAACAGTAATAGATGACATTTTAAAATAATAGTTATAATTTCGAATTTATTTAATTCATTTTGGCAACAATTTTAAAATCAATAAGTGCGACAGCTTAAACATGCAACAATAAATGCAAATCATTTAGTCCCACATGTTCCACCCATAACAATTAGTGCTGAACATGTAATTGCTAATTAGGCATTGCATTTAAGTATATGTAGAATGCCACCACCACCCAATAATATTAAATTCGCAGACAGGCATATAGTCATCATCAGTTCAGTTGGTGTGAAACCTCAAAATAAGCGAGTCTCATGTGTGTAAATCCCCAATTACATGTTACATTTGTGTCAACACGCATCCACACAGAATCACACGCTTAACTGTACCGACAGCATCTCATCTCGAATTGGCAGAAGAATCACACACAAGATGTGTAAGCTGCGGTACATGTGCCGTATTATGTAACAATTTCTAGCAACAACCCAACAAGGTTAGATCTTGATTGGTGCATTGTGTAATCGGTCGATGAGGAAGAGCGTCATCAGTTTCATCGCGCAAGCAACTTGCTTTCTCCTGTGCATAAACAGTACAATTGGGAGGATGTAAATGGGGGAGACATCGTCCACCACAGAGCTGCTTCTCAGGCACATTCAATGTGAATTTAACCTGCACTGAATGTGTGTCAGGGGGACAAACATAACTACACATTCAGTGCTTAAATAATGGATGTTATGTGTCGAAAGATAAGCGCCCTGAAATTTTCGGGCGAAAATTGCAATTGCACATTGCGCCACTGTTCACTGTCCAGCGTCCAATTTAATAACAATGAATTCTTTCGACATAATAACTAACATGATATTTTTGTGGCCAACATTGCACGAAATACTAATTTCTCTTCTTAAGGATATAGCGAATTGATTTTCCAGCGCCATGCTGGTTGCATTGCTTGGACGACTTATTCCAATTATTAAATGCAACAAAACACATTTTGCAACCGCATTCAGGCTTCATTTCATACCACAGAATGTGCAAATAAATTTTATATGCAAAAATTTGCAGACTTTATCATTGTGGCATAAAATCATTTCATTTCCATTACGGTACGTGCAGTGAAAGACCCCCTTCTGATGACTGTCATTGATTTGTCCCCATTTCTCAAATCAAGGCCAATGCGGGATGCTCACATCGGATTAATTAATGTTACCGTAAAAATGCAAATGATCAAAACGTTTGCATATTTTTTATTTCAAATTTCACCTAATGGAAAAATTGAATAAATGAGGCATTAACACGTTGGGATGCAGTTGTGTCTGCATGTTATCTTCAAGACATATTGTAATGGTGAAGGGGCCGTTGCAAAATAAATATAAAACGTACAAAATTTTGGGAAAAAAAAAGAATTGCCGAAATCAAATGGAATTCAAATGGGATGGATGCGGCAAAATGTCAAGAAATTTAAGTCAATGGCGTAATTTTTCATAATATTTGGTGGAGATTTGGTGTATTGAAATTGGTTTTGTGTTTTTAATTTATAAAGCCAAAATTTTGACAAATAAATTTTAGCTTAAATTTTAAGTCATTAATTAGACTCTTATTAAGAATTGTTGGTTATTGTTTCTTGATGCAGCTGAATTATCTTGCATTTAAATTTAAACTTCCGGAAAGTGACTTAATTAAAACATTTGAAAAACAACAAGAAAGATTAATTGTCTTAAGCTTTACAAGTTCCTGGTAATTTTCTTAAGCCTTCCAAGTTCTCAAATGATTTCTTAATAATTTATTTATAAAGAATAAAAAATTTAAACGTAAAATTGAAACCGATAAAAATTAAAAGACGCGTCCTTCTATTTAAAATGATTGAATGAAATATGATTTTGTTTTCAGTCTTTTCCGCCTTAAATCTTAACAAAGATTTTACTGGCCCCCAAATCTAAATACAGAATTTAATCAGAATTAGAATTAATTACAATAGTCTTAAGATGACTTTATAGATTAAAGATGATTCCTTAAGTTATACATAATAAGAAATATTGTAAAGTTTAGGAAAAACCCAAAAAAAAATGACTTTGATTTTATTTTTAAAGAAATTTAAGTGACACAAGACAAAAAAGAGTAATTATAATGTCACATTTCCCTTAGCCTATTTAATTAATTGCAAAAAGATCAATCAAGGTCAAAAAATTAAATGCATGAAACAAAAAATTTCATAATTTTAATTTGCAATATAAAATTTGATCCACTTGTCACCGAATTTTAATGAAAAATTGCAAAATTGTCTCAAGATCCATACTTTGATTGTTACTTAATCACAATTTGAAAAATATGTTGTGGTAATTCATGCAGAAAATCAAATTCAAACTGTATGTAAGAATTGACAACTCAATTTCGCATGAAATTGCAAATTCATATTAATTCAAAAATCAAAATTGCACAACTTTGAGTGAAACAATTATAAATTGAAATGAAGCCAAATTAATGCGACTCAATTGAAGGATCAACCAAGGGCAATGTTACAGCAAAAGTTTGACCTTTACACCGGAGGCGTCATGCAATAATAATGAGTAATTTTTCTGTGGAAAAATATGGATTGTGCTGTAAGTTGCGCAATTAACAATTGTAAAAATAATAAAAGATTAAACAGTAAGAACAAGAATAAAATAATCACAATTTTTAATTGAAGAAATATTGTTATGACGTCAATTCAATTGGAATTGAGTAACGTTAATTATTATTGTGTATTAAACTTGCAACCTTAAATAGAATTAGAAATAAGATTTCTTTCAAGGGTTCTAGAAAAAAATATAATTTTTGTTGAACAAAAAAAAATCCAATTTCAATTACAAAATGTTTTTATATTTTTTAATGCATTTAAAAGTGAATATTTTGCTTTATTCATGAAACCGTTGCAATTTTCCGCAATCTGAATTTCTTTCTCAATGAAACATACGGGCACATAACGTATAATTTATTTTACAGCAAACACCGCGACTTTCATATGGAGCTTTTCAAAACGTTGAACTTGAAATAGAGTCCTTTGTATAAACACAAGTATTATGTGGCCGTTGCATTTCACGCAAATTCAATGAAGTCTTCTTCATTCTTTGTGTGAGTTTTGAATCACTTAAGTAAGTAGGCCACTTAAAGGTCATTAAAGGTTCAAGGGTTTTAAATATTTTTAAAGTACAATATCCTCGAAATTGTCGTTATTTTTAGTAAAAAAAAAAACGAAAGAAATTTACAACAACTTCAATTTAAGTATTGCTGAAAAATTTAGATAATACAATCGTTTTAAATGTAGTTAAGGGATGTGATGCAATTAAAATTGTGCAGCAACGCCTCGCATCAAAGTACCATGCGATCAAAGCGTTCCAATAATTAGCCAAAAAGTTAAGCCAATTAGGTGTAAAAGTTGTGTATGAATTCGCGCTTTGGTCCATAATCGTTTTGTGCAATTGAAAACTTTGATTGTCATTCAATTGTGTGGAAATTTCCGTTTCGCATCAATATTTGTGCGGTTGCCCAGCACGGCTCTGCCTTCACCCATTCTGTGTAATATGCGAGGTAGATGGCGTGGTCATCATTGCACTGCGATGCATGCAGAGTAAAATGGAAAATCGACGCCAATTCCGAGCATGTACTCGTGTATAATTGATGCAAGTAGCGTGCAATTGAAGGTCGCTTCATGTTTACAATTGAGAAAGGGTAAAATGGATTTTAAGTGTGTGTGGCGATGAAATAGTAATAACATGTAATTATTGTACATTCAATAGCTGTAAGTTTCCAGATCGATTTCTACTCGCACAAAATGTTTTACAATTACAAAATAATAATCGAAAAATAAAGAAGAAGTAATTAACAAATTAAGCGAGTTAATATGCGCGAATTTCAACAATTTTTTAATGCGGACAAATTTTAAAATTGTATTGTCTCGTTAATTGGCCCGAAAATGTAATGAATGAAATGACATAGTTGGGTGGAGTTTCTTTGTGGGATCTTAATAATAAGAGTTGAGTAATAATGTGGACCTCGCCAGATTAATGGCGAATTGTTTCTACACTGGGCTTCACTTTGCTTTCTTTATTTAGGTTGGTTTATAGTTATTTTAATTAGTTTTTAACAATTTACTTAACTTATACATTTAATTCTAAAAACCGCGTAATTTTAATTATTTTTTGTGCAATAATTTAATTTTTTTCGTAATATTTTAAATCTTACAAATTATGAAAAATGAGGTAAACAATTATCTTCTTGCTTAATACTCGAGCACCTTATATTAAGTACTTAAGTATACTTATCGGTAAGACGTGTAAAAATTGCTAATAAATCTTAATTCGTGATGTATGAATTATTATGTCACATGATTAATATTATACTTCAAAATAATTGGTAATTGGATAACACAATTTCAATATTTTAACACAATATTTAAATGCAGGAAGAATGAGAAACAGTAAATTGTATTTCAATTTATGACAAATATTAATTCGAATGGCAGCGGGAGAAACGGTATCGGCAGAAAAGTTAATGACAACGGCAATATAATTGTAACGGGAACGGGAGAGTATTTCATAATTAATATTATACATAATATTTATAGTACGCGAAGTATAGTCACTACTCACTACTCAATATAGTGAATTCATTATATAGAAATTAAAATATTATATATAGATAATAGATCATCACTCGCAAGTCGCAACTCTCCCGCTGCCCGCAGGAGAATTTTTAATTACAATTATAATTTTGGGGATGAAAAAAGAGGAGAGAACAGCGAAGCCGACGCCCGACCGACTGCCGAGTTCAGTCTGAGTGCGCGAATCGGGATTGAATGACGTGTAATTGGTGCGTGAAGTAATTAAATAATTATTAAAATTTAATAAATGGGTGAAAATGATAAAAAATTTATCTAAAAGTATTAGTTAATTAGTTTAAAAGTAAAATAAAATACTAAAAGGGTAAAAATATGTGTATTTTGATCTTAAAAGCATGTTAATTGCATATGAATGACTATCGTTGAAATCACCGGTAATCTTCTGACAATTGATTATAATGTTTATTGAGTGCATTAGAAACCGTTACAAGAAGTAAAAAATGCAAAATTTTAATAAGAAAGAGCAATATTATGGCTTAAATAAGGAATATAAATTTTTTTCCAGTCCGTGTGCTATGTGAGTAAGTGCGCGGACGGCTTTCAAAATGGCGATTACGTGCGCTTCAAGGTATAATTGTCCGCGTTGATGAGATATATTATAGAACACTGCGAATTTAATTGCGTTATCGGTTGATGCTCTCGAAAGAGTTGCGCTGGCTTGACGCTGCACGCGTTGCGTCGTGAATCATGATTTGTGAATCGTGACTCTTGTTTCATAGGCACATTATGAATTATGTATTATATTATGTGAAAAAAAATTGTGTACGTTAGTGTGAAGAAGTTCATTATCTTAAATAATATTTGGATACTGCAGTCTGCAGAAATTATTAAAAAAATTAAATATGTAAATGGTGAGTGTACTTCTCTTTCTTTAAATATATTTGTTCGAATTTGTTTTAAAAATCTAATAGAAATTGTTCCAATATAAATTTTATTTATTTTAGAATGCCTTAATTCAGATTTTTTTATTATTTATTATGATTGTAATTAATAAATTAGGACACATGATTATTTTAACACAATTTTGGCCTTGTTTCCGAAAAATCGGAAAAAAACGTTGAAATTCATGTGTATTTTAAAAACAATTCACATTTCCATCCAAATTATTGTTGAACAAGCACGGTCACTAGATGGCGCATTGCTCGTCAAGAAGTTTTCACTGGAAATTTCGTGGTGAATTTAATTTTTCACTTTGAATTACTGATTCAAGATTTTTTTAATTAAACTCGTAAAAAATAAATGAAATTGTTAAAACTTTATTTTGATTTATGAAACTCATACACTTTTTTGGTTAGTAACCATCAAATCTTTACAAAAGATGCGAAAATCCAACGATAATAAAAATTAGGAAAATCGTTAATAAAAATTACACATACGAAAAAACTTATTTCCCCTAAAACGCAATTAAAAGCATATTACCGTAACGAATATGGCACCGTAATAAATGATTAACAATTTAACTAAACACACACGAAAATGTCCTTTTTCACTGCACATGCGCGTCTAAAATTTGGGTGGGTTAATTTGAGTTTGAGCAAGCGAAATAGGAAGCAATTGTATGACGGCCCTCAATTTCAAGGTGCCACAGTTGCCGGGAAAATATCGAAATTACTTTATACTTTTAATTCAATAAATTCAATGCGAATTTGTTTAAATGTTGATGGGCGATTTAAAAAGGAGACTCGCGATTATAGTTTTTGATCTAAAATGGCAAATTACATTTGAATAATTTGAAACAAATATTTTGATAAAATTGACAACACTGTTCAGTCATCAAAAACGACTAGAAAATTGATAAATTCATAGCATGATGAACATGTGTGCATTTGCTTCAGCGAATTTGTACACAAACCCACTAACACTCATTTATGCCATCTAAACAAAATTTGTTGCACAAATCATTTCAAACAAGGATTTGAATGTGTTTATCAACTCAACACTTACATCTTTACATAATATGTACATTGTACATTGAATTTGATCAATGATTTCTTGTTGGAAAGCACACAATCACTATGGTGAGTTTAAAACTCCATACAAATTGACTGGAAGGAGCGCCAGCTCCGTTCAATCATCATTTACAATACAGAAACATCAGTTTGCCATCAGTAACTCACCACATTCACCACAGTTTGATTGCACAGTTTGCTTGAACAAGCACAGTGCTGGCATAATTTCCTCATCGGCTTAAACGCAGACGAACGTATGAGTTGACAGCGTGAGGGTCGTCGTTTCAGTCTCACATACGCATTAATATTACAAAAGTTATTGTCAGCCAGCAATTAAAAATTGAAAAGATAAAGTGTCTCCAAAAATTACACAATTAAAAATTGGGCCCGCTTGCGTTGTTCTTAGTTAGTTCTTATAATTTCAAATCAATTGCAAAAAACAATTTTAGTCAAAACAATTACTGTGTGTGTGTAGTGGCGCGTTTTTCTATGTCAGTCAGTGAGTTTTCTTCATTGCACCGATAGTACTTGTGTTTTTCTGAGTGTGATAAAACGCCAAACGAAAATATGCAGCGCCGCGCGACCATATTTTTATTTTATTGTTGTGTTTAAAAATCGACGCGCAATCGACCGTGTGAATTCTTCTCGTTCTTATCGCTCGTGTTCAATGCTGCGAGTGCCGAGGCGTCATTGAGTATGAGCAGCACCCGCGAAATATTGTGCCATTGCCAATAACAATAAATATTTTGAATAGGGAAAATATTGTGTAAACGCAAACAAGCACAATGTTGTGTCTGATGATGAATTTTTGAAACTTCTCACCGATTTGTTTAGAAAAGGAAAAATATGTTTTAGTTTGGGAAAAAAGTACCACAGTCCGAAAAAATAAGGGAAAAAATGTTGTGTTTGCCACTCGCATTAGTGAGCCCTATTGTTTGATGCGTTTTCGTGTGCATTCTGAGTGTTCAATATTTAGAGAAAAAATTACCGAAATTTAACTTAAATGCGAAAGAGGGAGATGAATTCAAATATTTAGACGCACCTTAAATAAATAAGCAAATAAAACAGTGAGAGTTAATTTCATTTTATTGAATTTTGTGAAGAAAAATGTTTCGTATGATTGTTTAAAGAAACAAATACGTAGAGAAGTGTGTCCTACCTTCAATTATTATAGTGTTTTTGTGTTGTTTTCTTTTTTGGTTATCACTTAGTGCTATTTCATCTACATAAAAATATTCAAATTAAAGTAGTAGGAAAATACGTAGTTAAATAACCAAACTTATTAGTGCAACGATGGGATAATGGCGACATTAGCAGCTAGGATTTTCTATAAAGACACTCAGGAGGTGAGCAAATAGCAGTTGGTGTTATTTATGTTTTAGTAAAATCGCAATTATTTCAATCATCAGAATACCGAATATGTATTTTCAAATTTCAATTGGAGTTTTTTTAGAAGCCCAGATTTTTTTGTTAAACTAAAAATTGTCATTTTAATGTTCAAGTTTAAATAAAACCAGCAATAAGTGAAATTGCAGAAGTTCCCCAGTTCATTCCTTGCATTTTCATAGAAAATTACAAATTAAAAGTGTTTTTATTCTGTACAACGTTAAATATTAAAAAGAAATTGAAATCATTATTTAACGGAGCCAAAATGTTTTTGCTTAAAGTTTTGAGTATTCTGTAATTTTAGAAAGCATGTTTTAACATGTTTCAACATGTTCCTCCATATTTAAAGTATTTAAAACACGAATAATTACATATCTACAAAAAAGGGCAATGAACCAGACCGAAATTAATCTTCACTTTTTATCTTCAGAAATTTGCATAAAATATTTTTTGACCCTTCAGATAATCCAGCTAACTTGTCTCTTCTAATTACATAAATATATCCTTGAAAACAAAATATGGCATAATCTGCATACCTTATAAATCCCAGACAACTCTAAAATCGTCATCTTAATACATAATTTTAAAGTGCAATGAATTGTTATTATCTTTTTCTATTCTGCGGCATTTCAATCTTACGACCTTCATATATTACGACTATTCCAGGTTTCTATAAATAGACAGACATTACACATATATCTCGATGTAATGAGGCGCTCTTACTTAACACATCTCGTGTTAAGATATCCATTTACTTACCTCCTCTTCTATATACGGCATAATATCTATTTGCTTGTTTTTATTTGTTGCGTGCGATGCTTCGCGACTTTACAGCCATAAACGGCCGCATAAACTACGGTATTATGTCTATTTATGTGAGTGCTGTTATGTCTGGATCAGTGCACAAAGCAGACAAGCCGAAATCATCATAACAATTATAATTTTAATGAGGCAACGCTGCTCATCAATTTTTGACTTTGGTGTGTTAATTTTAATTTGTGTTGGAACCATTAAATCAACGTAAATATCAAGGTCAATCAGTTTTGATGGTTGTGATGGTATTTTGGCATTTTAATTATAGTCATTTGTATTGATGTACTTATTGTATAAATAATATGGCTTAAGTATTTTGTGATTGAATAAATAATTGCATGTTTGTCTTGTAATTCATTTTTTGTGAGCGCACATTTCAACATGGTGTCGACAATAAGTCGAATTTTAATTTACATGTTTAAATGTTTGTTAAACAAATAAGTTTGCGTTTTTTATTTACATTTTAATTGTCTCTTCTCCGTAAGTCATTCTTGCTTTTTAAAGTCAATCAAAAAATTTAGGAGCTATTTAAATAGCATCCTGATAACCTATGACTTAACAGGTCTTCTGTTCCATTTTACTTGAAATTAAAACATTTATTTAAATAATGTAATTAAAATTGCACAATTCAAATACTTTCATGAAAACAAGTAGTTCAAGAAGTAACCAAACAACATTTAAGATAGCTGCTTGTCATAAAAACAAATCCAATAATTTGTATGCAATTCACCGGTGACATGCACAATTGTAAACAGCCGCATTATGAATTAAATATGACATATCAAATATTTCTTCCATAAAATTACTAAAGCACGTCTTTATGCCGTGTTCGGTGCCGCAACACGTTCCTATAAACTTAAAAGACAAGCCTAAATAAAACAAGAATAAATGCATAAAATTCATGTAAATCTTGTGCACTGCCGCACAACCGACGAGATGCAATGCAAGTTGCAACCCGACATGACAGCAGCAGGTGAGAGCTCAGCCACACAAAATTAAATTACATCAGAGGCAATAAAAAACAATGATACACGTCATGCACTTCTCGCATGCATGCGGGGGCGATTTTTGTTCTCCGCACAATCGCACAGTCACTTTCTCGGTCACTTCTTTAACACAGATTATTCAAATTTATGCGCGATTGGCGGTGTCGCCTGTGATGTGGTATAATGTGCACCTACTTCTGTCCGTAAACTTATTTCTTTTGTTCACTTCCGAAAACTATAAATTTTAATTTCAATTCAATTCACCGTTTAATGTGGCACCGTCTTCGCCATATTATACACCTTCAATATTTGAATATCGACAGCTCGTGCACATTGCACGCAGTAAACCACGGCAGCCAGTAAGTCGCCTGTGCGCTGGAATGCCTTTTTGTCACACAGTAACTTTAAATAAAAAAAATTCAACGTACAGGAGGGGGAGGTGTTTTTGTACACAAGAAAAGATCGGTCGTGCGAGCAAATTGAAAATGAATTAAAATAACAAGAAATTAACTGTGGACGTGAGTGGAAATTGCAATGTGTGTTCGCATATTTAAATCTATTTGACGTTCAATTTATTGATGTAAGGCCACATGTGGTTTTGTTTAATTACTGATGCATTCCTTCGCAATATGTTGTTAAGTTCCATTGTTCAATTTGTATTCATTGAAGTGTTAAAAATGGTCAATAAAGGGGATTATGAAAAAGCAGCAATTTACAGTCCTAAAATATTTTAATGAGTCATTTATTTTAAAATTTCTGTACAATTTGACTTAATCCCAAGACCGCATCCTGAAAGTGGTCAAAATTTCATTACTTATCCTTTCCTTGCCATAATAAATATAGTAAAATAATTTGAAGTTGTTTTCCAAATACCAACTTTTACTCCGAGTATAAAGATTCTTTTGGCCGCCGCGTATTATATTGTTATTTAGCTGCCGGCCTTAGTTCTTTAAGAGCAGCTTCTTTTGAGGAGTCCCGCTTCGTTGTAAGCTATTAAAATGTCATTTAAATAAAACGAAAACAATTAAACTTTTTCTGTTCATCTATATTTATATATTCCGTGATGTCCCAACGCAACGTTTCTGTCCGCTTCAGTCATGATACAACAATAAAATCATCGTGTCGGACCAAGGGGGGAAATAAATACGAGCATATTCCAAAGCAACAAAATACATTTGTGTGTTGAATGTTATGATGTGCAGATGAGGCAGTGAAGTGGTGCTCACTGGCACATCATCTCCAGGCATTCGATGATGAGAAACGCACCGACAACAATATAATATAATATATATTTTTCTTTTATGGAAATTAAGGCGAACTTTGGGAAGTATGTGCCAAGACAATACACATCGCGCATCGCGCACATAGTGCAAGATGATGCGGCCATAAAATAAGGAATCTTGCGAAGTTGAGCTTTTACATTATACGCGGTGTGTACATTTTACTAGTGTCTGCTTGCAAAACAACAAAGACGAGTATTTTGACGCCATTTTCCAAAAAATAAAATCCTTTTTAACGTGATGTGGAGCGCATGTGGTTTCTTAGGTTTCGTCTTGAAAGCCATTGTGTGGACTCCGATTTTTGCGACGTATTTATTTTTATTTTTTGTTTTATTATTTCTTGCAAAATAATAACTATAATAACATGTAAAGGGTATTCAAGTACGCTGTTATAGTTTTGTGTGGAAGAGCTTGATGAAACCGCGCTCAAGTTAACATAAAAGAACTCTTTTGTGTGGTGCACAAGTCGCCGGTTTTGTACTTAAAATCATTTATATTATATGCCAAAATGCGAACAAGTTAAAGCACTTTGAATGAAGCTGAGATGTTGTAAAAATTAATAAATTACTCTTGCATTCTTCTACATAGAAATTCAATGGCTTAAAATTGAGATGCACTTTGAAGAAGCGAGCAATGTGAATTTGTTCCTTATTTATAGCCAATCAACACTCTGCCATTTATTTAATTAAGCGCACAACTCTTGAGCGAGGGTGTCGCGTTATGGCGCATTTAACGTATGGAGAGTTAGTTATCGTGTGCGGTTTTGCTAAACTTTAAATGGCATTTGCCATTAAAGTTAATTTGATGAAATTTTGCAATTTTAATTAATTTAGTTGGGGGGGGGGGGATTTTTTTTTTGCAAGTATAATATGTGGAAGCGATTTTGAAATTAAAAGCTGTATGGGGGTGGGGACTGCTTCAAAAATATGTATTCGAAACTATGCGGAACTTTGCAAATTATGGCAATTATGCCACAAAAATTAAAACACAGTATTTCAAAGTTTAATTGCCAAAATGCATGCAATTGCAGACATGTAGGCGTTTTGGTTTATAATTATATGTTGTTTAGTTTTACTATAATTGTGTAAACATAAATTGTATATTTTATTTTAATGGTAATTAGAAATTCCGTTATATTCAAGTAAATGTTAATTATCGTTAATGTTTTCCCTAAATTTTTGATATTGTTTTTTTGATGATTTAAAATATACTTACAGACATTTCATTATGTCACTCATTCTTTTACCCAAATTTCAAGGTCTCAATCAAATTCCTCAGTCTATTTTGACCTTGACTTATTTCATAATCATTATGATTTGATTAGACCTCAATAAATTATTTAATAAATTAGATTATATTTAAATTAATGTGACTAATATGCCAATTCATTTTCAAAACGTCGACTCTTTGTCCCTTAATTGAAACTGAAAATTGCACAACTAGGTAATTGACGCTTATATACTTTGATCTCGTTACGTTCTATTATAAAGCGAGTTCAAAAATCGCACATCTGTGTGTGCAGTGACTTTTCCCCTTTCGCCAATTTACACAATATATCCCAACACATTCCATGCAGTACCGTTGTTATTATTATACATACTTATTACTTGATTTTGGTGTTACAGTATGCCAAAGTGTGAGTTTATTTTGTGTGCGCACATTCACTCCAACTCAGCACTTAAATGTTAATTGGGTATACACTTTTTTTTTAGCGCATGTACATAAATAAAAATGAACTTTATATTGTGTGTGCGTTTTGTATTATATTTTCGCAGCACATGTCACCTCTTTTTCGTCTACAGTGAAATGAAGCGCGTGTGCAGTAAACGATGTATGTGGAAAAAGTACCCATTCAGACTTCAGTGCAGCATGCCTTTTGTGTATTGTTGCACAGAAACCGGGCACATACGCACTTAGTTCGTTCTGCATCAATCAAATTGTGAAAAGAAAACCCCCTCAAACAAGTGACAGCTGTCCAAATTGATATTCATTTCATCCAGCTCCTGATGTACACATATAGTTTGTATAAATTTGCTCTATGCGGACTTGTGCGGTGATGCGACATTGTCTGTCTTAAATTGTTCAATTGCATCTTCTTTGGGTTGTGCTCTTATTGTTGTTCTTGTTTTGTGCTGCACTCTCTCTCGTGTGTTATGTGTGATTTAATCAGACTGTCCGTCTATCTCACATTTATTTATACTGATTTGTGTGTTGCAATGCGTCTCGTGACCCCTTCCTTCTATAAGAATGGCAGCAGCATTTTCTTCGCAGATTTAATTCTATTACATATGTTCGTGCTGAGACTTTTGTTGAAATAATGTGTCCTGCTTGCATGCGGACGTCTACTCCTTACAGTTGTGTGCTTTATATTTGTACTTCATTGCACAATGGGGCCCGCAATGGCTCCTTGTCGTTGTGCATTGCATTTGTGGCACAAGAAACAATGAAATTCCTTAAGGGCACATACTCACTGCATGTCCCATATATTGCTTCATGTTTTATTATTTAAAGGAAGGCACAATTTGCCTACATTGATTGCAGCATGCACTTAATTTTTTTGTGTGTGTTTGTGTGTGCAAATTTGCACTCAAGTGCATTGAAGTCGCGTTGCGTTGTACTTTGCTCCAAAAAGCAAATCAATTTTGTTATAATGGCGCACATAATAATTGCATACACCTTTGTATTGAGCATGTGTGTGCTTACATATTTTTCTAAAATACCTAACATAGCGTTATTTCATCGCATCATTGTTTCGCCGCCTTTTGCACAAGTTCGTGCTGCACACCACCACACATACCGCATAATGTACTCGCGCGCGATGGCATAAGTACCTAATCTTGAAAATTGAGTCATTACCTTTCATACAATATGTACTTAGATGTGTATGGCAAATAAATAATCAACCCTTGTTTTATGACGCCTGCAAGCTTGTTCAGAAGTGCCCTACTTTTCAAACTTGGAAAATTCCACATCAGCTTTCCTGTGCAGCAGCAGCGCACACAACCAACACACAAAATATTTTCTTGTACAGCGCGACGCTCATACATAATTGCAATAATTAGGACTTGCGGCATTTGCAACGCTTATGCAGTATGTACTTCTTTTACGTAGCTATATGTAGTTAAGCTGAACATAAATTAAGCACTTGTAAAATCATTGATTGTAAAGGTACTTTTGTGTTTCAATACTTGCCAGGGAAATTGTAATGAAGCGTGGTTTAAGAGTTTTTATTTACTAGAATTTTGCTTTGTTCATTATTTCAATGCAAAATTTTGAATTAACGCAGAATTTATGATGTTATCATCATTAACAGTTATTCATCATTTCATTATAATTTTTTTTATGACAAAATTTATTCAATTTTTCAATTGATTCTATAATAAGGATATTTTTTCGTCATTTTTTCCTATTTTTCAATGGTTTTATTTATTTATTAAGGCATTATGTTGTTTATAATGTAGTCATAATAAACTATTTATTTTAAAATGAAACATAACTTCAGGCGTTTTCTCAAAATTTTTTGTAAATTTAATTTTAAAAAACTATTACAAAAGTTTATTAAGCTTTTATTTCAATTTTTAAAATTGATTGTCTAGTACTTTATGTTATTCCTTAATTTAAAAGTATTTAAACTAAATTTGTGACCCTTCAAATATGAAATATTATGGATTTAAAAATAATTAATTCTGACATAACTTCAGGCGGTTTTTTTATATTTCTTTCAATTAATTAAAATCATACGACAAGAATGGATGAACCCAAATAATTATTATTCATCAATTTAACATGAAATCAAAATATTTAACAGTAATGCATTTTTAAATAAATGTCCTTATTTAAATTATGTTTCCTCATTGTGTCATTTATTCCGCTTAATTAAATATTATTCAGATTTTTATTCATGCACACAAAATTCTCCGTTTTTTTTTAAAAATCATTATAATCCACTCGTCCTTTTTACATGACAAATTGAAGCACTGGTTTAAATATGTATAATCTCTTTCCTTTGATGCATTCAACACAAAGTAGATGTGATTCTGTTCAGCACACCGAAACACAATTTTATATTATGCTTTATGTTTATACTTACACATTTTTGTCATTCTGCAGTTATAAATATGATCATGCAATCCTTTCCCTTTTGCAATGAAGCGAATATATGTGCTGGTGCAATAATGAAGTTGGAATATCACGTCTACGTGTGTGCATCATCATATATTATGTACCTACCTACATATTATGATCAATATGACGTGTTATACCTGTGCGCCATAAAACAAACGAAGCGAATAGGGATTGAGAATCAAGGGTATTAATGCAATTCATCACACAACGGTTTTCAATTTCACATATAGTGTACAATGTACATATGGTAGACGTTAGTCCTTTATAAGCACATTATGATTTTGTGTTTTGTAAGCAGCACAACATGCAGCTACATAGAAAATGCATACCCACATCATTATATATAGATATAGAAATTTAAACAAAGCTCCATTTCAGTCGATTTAATTGCGTTGCAGTTTACATTAAGTCCTCACATGCATTTTGCCAAAGAAGTTGGGATATTTAGTGTTCGATTTACGTAGCATGTGAAATATAATTCCAAATGTCTGGGCTTGCATAAATGACTTTTGAGTGCTTAATGCATAAAATTAATAATTTCCTAGTTAATACTATTTCTACTTACGTTATTATAATGTAATTTGCGCCTAAGTAGTCCCATTTTTTTATTTGCCTAGATGTAGACTATTAAAGATTGTAATTAAAATTATTTGCGAGCATAACTTAAGGCGAAATTTTAAATATTAAAGCTGTCAAACACTTTTGTTGTTTTATATTTATTTTATTTAAAGACGAAAAATAAAATAACAGTATTTAACCTACATTTAAATAAATCGTTGATTAGTTCGGAGTGAAAGCAATATCATTTTTAACACCGCATCAATGCCCTACTAATAAACATATTAATTAAGAAAATTGTTTTCCTTTATTTTTATACCGAACCGTTAAACACACCTGCATGAATGATTTAAGTTGGAGCTTCATTTTATTTCCCTGATAAATAAAATAGATTTTGTGTTGTGCACTCACGAGCATCATTCCACTTTTACACACTTTCAATCATTTATTTAGTTTAGGTTGACCACAGTTAACCAGGCATCAAATCCCTTTATTTATTTTGATTCATTTAATGGAACCACACTCACACACACACACACACGCCATCCCCATGCATTGACTATAAATTTATTTATGAGATTTCTATGTTTTTCTGCCTCACATATTCACCACCCATGTCTTTATGTGTGTCGTCCAGGCGCGACATGGCCATTTCTTGGATACGTACCTTCATCACCGACGTCCAACTATATGTGTAGCGTAATGGCAATGACTCTTTTACACACTCAATGTAATATGTGGATATACGGTCGATGTCGATGGTCATTAAATGTGATTATACAACTCAATGCGGTCGAACACGAAGTGTGTCCTCCCCATTGACGTCGGTCGTCTGATGTGTATTGTGGCAAAACAAAACACTGTTGTATGGAGATGGTTGATGCCATGTCCCATGGTATCATGACGTGCGTATTTATAATGAGGCAGGCTATAAAAGGGTTTACCAAAAATCGAGTGCTAATGAACAAATGTGCGTTTAATGTTGGCAGGACGATATCAAAATTGATGTGTTTTCGTGGTTTAATATTTTTAATATATTTTTTAAAGGTCACTTAAGGTTTTAAAGTAGCTTAATATCAAGTTAATTAACTTACAGTTAATTTTTTTCTTTAAAATGTTTAAATATTGAGGCAAAAATTGCTTTCTTTCAAGGTCGCTTTAAATTTTTTCAAGGTCAAATTTTAAAATATTTTGTAAAATGATTTAACGGCATTTTAATTTGAAATAAAATCGATCACAAAGTATTTTGTGTGTCTTTCCCTGTCACGTATTTATTTTTTTATTAACCCTCATGAATTACAAAACAACATATGTGGTGAAAATGTTCGTACACTTATTATGAAAAGGAACAATCATAATTACTGACTGTGTATATTTTCAGCACATTACAACCCACCCCCCACTGCCGCACATAGTAATATTGAAGTGAAATCAACACTTCCATGCATATGGGGCGCAATTTTATCTCATTAACAAATATTTATTTAAAAACGAGAACCGAATAAAATGGGTTTGCACTGCACGTTTTTCCCATATCAGAAATACATAAATATGCGCCGCATGAGTGTAAATTGTGTGCGATGGTACATTTTGCGCGAGTAGGGGGGGTGGGGCGTCGTGTAAATAAATGTTAAATAAGGGATGATTGTCAGCGTATATGTGTGTGAGTTACATTTTTTTTTTTCCCGGTGCGGGTGGTGTGTTCAAAGACCTTGCTTTCACTGAATCAATTATTACTCTGGGGAACGCGGATCAACTCCCACACAAATAATATACCTACAACCATATATTCCTATAATATGTTTACCTGAACGCGTCCTGCATGACTTGAGACTGATGTGAATGAATGACGGCGAAAGTCGACATTTTAAGGAGCACAATGAAACACATCCCCCCCACATACACCTACGCCATTTCAACATATATTATTATGTCTTTGTGTAGTGTGTGTGGGTGTTGGGTGGTTGCCATAATACTGGCGTTGTTGTATAGTTGCTTGGGTAGTAAGTTATATTCTAAGGGTGGCTCATTGTGTGGGGGGAAAGGGCGTGCAGCAAGGAAACAAAAAGGTGTTTAGGTATATACCGGGAATGGGATAACGATGGAAATAAATAATGTGTACACCGTTTGGCACGTAAGTCAGCAATCATTACTGTTATTATTTTCTCTTCTGTTTAACAGTATTTTTCTGTTTTCGCTTTCCACTTTTTCAACATTTCTTGTTGTATGCCGTAGCAGCGTTTTAGTGCCTTCTTGTTACCCGTGTTTCTTCAATATTGCGTTATTTTATACCAAAACATGATTTAAGTGGAATTTAGTTGTTGCGCAACAGTCGAAACGAATTCACTGCGTGATTGTTGGTATAACAAGAACCAGAGCAGCAGCAGCAGCAGCAGCAACTACCAAGCAATCAGGCATTGTAGGGTGTGAGAACAATGCAATAGCAAATTCAAAATCAATGTCGATTTTCTTGTACATTAACTACCACCTAGGTACATATATTATGTGCTCGTTTATGTATAAATATCGTGTTGTATTATAATGCCCATGAAGTTTTTAAGAGAAAATACAAAATGTGCTTCGATTTGTTCCTGAGAGTTGGAAAGTCTGCATTCAGTTTGTGTTGTAAAAGTAATGGCATGAAAGTTTTGCCATGATGCAAAAGATATATACGTGCTAAGAATCGATGCGATATTTCAGATGGGATTCTTTACGTTTATCCAATTGCCTGGGAGATATCTTCATTTGCATGAAGTTTTAAGTTTGCGTCAATTATTATTATTGTGGGTGTTGTACAGATTTTATTTGGAGCTTATTCAGTTCGTACTTTACAATTATAGTTTATAATCTTATTTACATCAATTTAAATATGAAATAAGTGGCTGAAAAAAATTGTTTTATTTGTATAACTTGTGCTCCCAATTTTTAAAAGCATTTTTTATTAATTAAACCCCTAAAGTTATGCACAAACTTATAAAAAAAAAACTTTTAACAACGGTTATATTTTGTAAAAACTAATTTTAGATTTTAGTTGTTCATTAAACCGTAATTTCAAGGTCAAAACAATGTTTATCTGTGAATTATCCAAGTAATCATTAATTTTTCATAGGATTTTCAAGGTCAAATTTTATTATGTAGCTCTATTTTAAAAACATTGAGTGGTTTTCTCCATATTGGCAAGTTTAACTATAGATCCCCATTATCCATTAAAAATTGGTCTAACTTCTCATGACACGTACATGATCTTATTTTTTATGTAGAAGATTAATAAAACGCCAAAGAAAAGGAACCTAACGGGTTAACATATAAAAGCAAACTGATCGTTGTTCGTGCAATTGCAATTTAATTAGCAATCAGACTGTTCGAGTTGAATTGATTTTACTTGGTGTGTATAGTTTTTCGTGTAGACGTCTACCAACGCCACGTTCACACAAGTTGTGTGTTATTACTTGCTGAAGCAATTGCATGTAGTTTGTGCAGTGTGTAGTTCGTCTAACTACAGTTAAAAACATGCACGTCATTTTGCTTTATTTGTATTAATAATACTTCTGTTGCTGTTGTTATGAAATAGAACAAGATTGAAAATGATCTTGAGGCTGAATGTCTCTGGCAAACTTTCTTCATGATGCAGCACCAAACATCACAGTTTAAGTCTCAAGAGCACTGCAGAGTTGAGAAAGCTCTACTACATATAATGTGTGTGAGGTTTTAGGGTGGGGGGTGGTGGTTTGTTATCGTTAAGAAATACATGTGGCATAATAATACACTCGCATACACGTATAAAGATTCCGACACACACACTCGTGCAACTATTCATTTTGTGTGTACGAGTACGAGTGTGTTGTATTTAGGGTGCGGAAAGTTTTGTCGAATATCCATTTTGGTTTTGGAGAAATTATGCTGTCGCAATATAATGCATAGTTCATGCGTGAGTTTGTGTGCATGTGCCATACACAATACACATTTAATACACATTGTACGTATTATGTTAGAAGGGTGGGAAATTGTGCAGTTTCCAAACATTAACAACACAGGAACAGAATGGGTGCCTCGAGACAATGCCATTTATAATCAAGATGAATTGATTTTGTGGTTTATTGTTGTACGAATTATGAAAAATTAATTACGGAGTTGTTGGGAGCTCCTCTGTAGCTGAAAGCTTGTGCTTGTGCTGAAACAATGGACAAAAACATGATGCAAGAAAATCGATATTAGACATAATAATTGCATATTTGGGTATGTGTGTGCTCGTGAACGCACAATGTCCTGAAATTAACATTTCTTGTAAATACTTAATTTTTTTTTTTAATTTCCAACTATGGACTTAGACGCTTACTTTTGTTTTTTCATCATATTAATTATAATTTTTGAAGTATTTTCTTGAAGGGATTTTCTTAATGTGAAGAAGAGCTTTTACACGACTTGAGATGAATTTTGATAATTGAGACGACTTAACGATTTCTAATCCGATTTAAGAATGTTAAACGTGAATGTGAAAACAAAATTTTAAGACAAAAATTATTAAAAAGGATTAAAAATAACGGCAATATTTGTTAAGTCATACTTAAATGAATGTAATCAAACACTTAAATCTTTAATAAAGGATTCAAGATCATATTACAGCAACTGAGCCATACAGAAATACTTCCAGTTTGATCAAGACCAAGATATGCATAAAAAGAACTCCACAAGCACTCATAAAAACTCATATTAAATGTGATTACCACTGCGTTTAAAAATAATATGTAAAATTCCCAGCAAAACTATAATAATGCATATTTGAGTGTGCGTTCCTAACCTCTTCAATAACAAAACAAGGATATTATTCTTAATGAATTCTCACTAATGAATTTCCGTCTTTAATTAATGCGCACCGCGCGCGCTTCTGAAAAATGAGGGGGCGTCCCCATTTTGTTGGTATGCCCGTGCACTTAATACACCAAGTTTGTACATATTGCCGCTTCCACGTCGCCCGCCTCGCCTCACAGGCAGCCGCCAACCAACAGCAGGGCGTACGTGTATGTTTATAAATTATTATAGCACGTCAAATTTTAATTCGGCACAATCTCCGGAAGATTATGGCATAAATGCTTGGCATTTAATCAACCAGATGTTGCAATGAAAAATAATAACGGAGAAACAAAATTTATAAAAATATGTAGGGAATAATATGTATAACGATGCTGGATTGTGGAGATGATGATGATAAGAAGAAGAAGAAAACGAACGAGAAGAATTGAAGGCAAACTTTAAAAATCTCGAGTGATCCACTTAAGGATGTTTTTTTGCAGCAACAACGTGCGCTGCAAACTGTGTGGAGGCAAACAGCTCTTGACCAGAGATTGCCAACGGGCCCCAAAATGTATTAATGCACGCTGCACAATAAGTAGAGCGATGTGGTTCATCCGTAATAAAGTACACAAGTACTTATGCGTTGCGTTGCAAGAAGTCGACGGATTGAAGTTGTACACCGACAAAATTTAGTTTGGGAATTTTTGTACAATCGCTGAGAAATGTTTTATTCACGATTTATTTGACGGTTTGAGGTTTTGTGTGCAATTTGCTCTATAATAAGTTTACAGGGTGTCCTTTTTGGAGTAAAACTATGTCAGTTAATTTTCAAATTTTTATTTAAATCAAAATTGTACTTCAAGATTTGTTATTTTTAATTACATCCTTAAGACTTTGGAGATTTAAATCAATTTGCTTCCTTTCTTTAAATTAATTCCACAATATTTTTATTGCAACTCTTAATTTGTATATTTTCATCCTATCTTAATTAAATTTAATTTCTTAAAAAGGATTAATTCTCATTGAAAAACGTTAAATTGCTGTACCTTTAAAAAAATAAATTTTCTCTTATTTTCGCCATTAAAACACATAAAATTTCAAATCGTAAATATTACAAAACCACAAACAGGACACCATGTACACCACCGACAATATTCGACCTCGATTTTAATCGTCGATTAAGTTGCAGATGAATGGCTTGTACACAAACTTCAGCCTCAAAATACTTGACTTCTTTTGAATGCCCACACAAACCCACTAACTATAAGTTTGTTTGTCCCAATTTTAATAAGTTTTACAAGGATGCATACTCGTACTTACATAAAGGACATACGGAAGAGAATTTAATTGTAATTTATAAACGTATATTTACCATCCATTTTGGTACATATGTAATTGGGTCACATGTGTGTCCTGCCGTTTCAGTTCACTGCCCTAAATGCAATTTTATCTCTGTTTTCGTTGCACACACACACGAACGATGTTAAATTCCGCACAATGTTGGCACTTTTTATTTCCATTTCCCCATATTATAGTTTCGCTCGATATTTTAGCTGTTTGCAGCATCCCCAACTTCGCCCCTATTTTCGGGGTGGTCCGCCATTTTTAACTTGTCTCGCAAAAATGTGTACACTTGGGTGTGTGTATTTTAGGGGTGGGCTGGCGGGGGGGGGGTGGTTATAATGTGGCTATGTGCATGACTACATAAGTTATTATGTATACGTTTGTTTGCAATGCTGGTGGTGGAGCACACAGTGCACACTGGAAGATATAGAAAGTTGCTGCAGTTTGTCAGTTTAATTATTGCGAAACTTTTAATTGTGTTGCATTCTCTTATCCAAGGCGCGCGCCTCTTTTGCGATATACATCGCATTTATTTTCTATATATAAAGAGGAATTTTGCAACCACTTCAACATCCCCCAAATAATGTCGACGGAAACATCCAGCCAATGCCGCCGCTTTTGTTTACTCTAATATGGTCGATGCGGTGGTCGGTCGTTGTGCACTATTAAATGCAATTGGGCTGCTCGCCGATATATCTGTCTGTGCATCCTCCAGTCTCATAAAATTAACTTGATTTGGCACGTTTTTATGTACAGTTGATATATATTGCATCACGGATACGTCCCAAACTAAGTGAGTGTGTACTATTTCAGTTTTATAGACAAAAAAAAACACATTCTCAAATTAGAAAATTAACAGACTTTGTCCAAGCCAAAAAGAAGCATGTTGTCTGAATGCGGACTTACAGTTTATGTGAACGTATTCCCATATATGCAGCAGGAAACGGGGAACAACAAATGATGCCAGGCAACAAACAGCCAATAGCTGTATAAGGTACCTACAGCATTTGAGACAACATGAATCGGATAACTTGATAAAAGAATGCATCATGACAAGCGGATAATTGAACAATTTATCCCCATGCAACTCAATCACACCCTCTTGAACAATTGGCGATAGCATCGACTCATTTCAGTTCTTTATATACGAGCAACTATGTATAAACCAGCGAGTATGTTGTGGATAGGATGCGCTTTTGTCGTTAGTCTTGTTGTCATTTGTGATTTACCTTTTTAACGGTTGGTTGTTCTTTTTTTTAAAACTTATTTTGTTCAATTTGTACTCGTATTGGAAGTAACTAATGTCGGGGTCAATGAGAAGAGGTCGCATTCATTACTTAAATTTAGATTAAAATATCTAGAGTGAACGGTGTGGTATAAAAAAATTATTTAAATTTAATTATTTCAAGGTCAGAAATTGATATTTCTTCATTAAATTTGTTTTTTCCTAATATAAAATTGAATGCGACAAAAAAATTGGTCTTTATCAACTTCCTTAAAATTTCAAGGTCAAATTTAATCCGGTTCAAGGTTAAAAACTGTATTTAATTTATAAAATATTGATCATTTAATAATTTTAGAATTTAGTCATTTAATTGACCCCTTTAGGATCAAATTGAAGAATTTAATTTTTAATATTTAAAGGTCAAATTACAAATAAAATTTTTGTTTTTCATGTTTTTAAAAAAATAGTCCTTTCTAAATTCTCCCGAATAATTTCTTTTTAATTCAATTATGAAATGCTGAACTTTTGAAACACATTTCAAGGTCATAATGTCATTTTTTAAACCTAAAAATAATCTCAAATATTTTTATAATACTCTGAAAAAATTTAACAAAGTTTCAGGTAGCATTCCCTTGCATTAAATTGATCTAAACTGCTTTATTACATGCTTCTACAATTTTCTACATGCGGTGCTTCTTTTGTATAGACTTTTATAGATACCCACATGTTTGTAAGGGATGCTCCTTTGCAAAGGCGAAGCTCCTGCTTGATAACCCCCCCTTTTATATAGTTACAACTTACACTTAAGAATAGATGAATAATGAACAACTGCATGCATGTGTGTGTGGAAGGTCTACAAACCCTCGCATCAGCTTATTGGTATATATGGTGGTGCCAATCAATCAAGGGTTTCACAAATAATTGTGAGAAATTGTGTTCGATTAATTTATCCTTGCCCCAATATTTATTGTGCACGCATATAAGGGAGGTAAAATTGATTTCGAATTGATGTGTAGTCTCAAAGATGGTCATCGTCCTTATATGCCATTGAATTCCATCAAATGTGTTTCGGCTATGAACCCGTGGCAAGGAGACGACACACAAAAAAAATTGTAGAAAATAATAAAAGACTGGGAGGGAATCCTTATCTTGATGTGGCAACTGGCAACGTGTGTATTGTCATTGGATATTTTGACATTACGCCTTTTCCACTACTTACTTATATATATTATGTGTGTTGTTTAAATATAAATATAGCTTTGTCCATTCCAATTTACTCCATGTTTCATCTCTATTCTGTTACACTTTTTTTTTTTTATGTTCACTCCTGGTAGCACCATAATTTTTCTTATACAGCTACTGCTGTTACACTTACCCCTACCACATCAACTCTATTTTTTAGTACCCGCATTCACATAAATGTTGTCATGCTTTTATGTGTTGTGAAAAAAGAGCTTTCTATATATAATATGTACCATAGCGCGCACATGGTAAATAAATGTGTGCTTTTCATCGCTGCCAATATTCACCCAAAATAATGTTTCCCCAACATATTATAGAGCTTATAGTTCTCGTGACATTTTATGTATTATTTTATATTTCACGTTGGTGTGCACAGTGTTGATATAATTTATGTGAAGCTCTATATAATATAGGTGAAGCTGAGAACCTATACAGTGTTGACGCCCGTCATGCACCCCACCACTTGTTCAGCGCGCTCGGTCCATGCATTTTCAACCCCACACATTTATTTTTGTTCATTTGTCATTCGGTTGATGACACACAAGTGGCCGGTCTTTCAGTTTAACTTAACGTATTTTTTTTAGTTCTCTGCACCCGCTTCAATATTCCACACTACACTTATATGCAGCAGAGGGTATCCAATCCCCCTTTATATTATATCCTTATGCAGGGATCTGGCATTCATTCCATGGCGCGTGACAGCCCATTCACAGTTTGATATGGTGGAATTTTGTTCACTTCTCAAAAATTCAAACATCACACACCCCCCCATACTTTGGTCGATATACGTAACAGACCTCCCCCCCCCATTCGACTTATTTATTTATTTCAATTGATTTATAGTGGCTACATATATGTGATTCTGCTTTTGTCGACATCAAACCTTCATATATACGTCCGCTATGCAGACAACACATATAAATCGGTACCGCACACAAATTTCCTTGTATTTTTAAACAAGTTCAAATTGATATCAATGGAATACCTTGGTTTGTGGCTTCGTGTCAATCGTACATTCACTTAATGGACGAAATGTTTACCTATACATCTGCCTCATGCAGGATGTTCTATTTTAGATAGCTTCCTTAATATTTCAAAATGAGTTGACCTTTGGATTTTTATGTTAAGAGTTTCCTTTTTGTCGTCTGTAACTTTGGACACAGACATGCATCTCTTATTCATAAGCACAATTTACACAGTTGCTATTTTTTGGGTTCGTTTACTTTGTTAACTTAAATTGTGGTGGTTCTTTAAAAAAAGAAGTGTTTAGATTGTGCTTTAAATTTTAACGTTTAAAAATTTAATGCAAATTAAAATTAGTTTTTCTTTAATGGATTTAGTCAAATCGTTCCATTGTATTTTAATCAATATCGTATTAGAAGGATTCCAAAAAAAAAAAAAAAATGGTTGACCGATTTGCATATTCAATTTTTGACAATTTTATAGTTTACCGAATTATTATTTTTGTTTAATTTCAAGGTCAAAAAATGCTTTAGTAAATAATCATGTAAAATGTTTAAAATTTCCTACATTGGTTTAAGTCCTGTAAATTTTTTCAAGGTCCCCAATTATAGAACCAATTTCAAGGTCAAAAGTAGCTTTTTATTATAGCTTTCGTAGATTAAACTAGTTCCCACATTATTGTAAGTCTTGGAAATATTTCAAGGTCTAAAACTCAATGCTGATTTAATGTTAAAAGTAATTTCAAGGTCAAAAGTGTTTTCTTATTTATAATTTCTATTATGACTTTCTATGTAAATATAGTTTCTAGTCATTTTGAATTTTAATATTTCTTGCATTTTGTCTTCAACATTGTTGACTTTTTCAAGGTCAAAGATTTAATTGTGAATTGAATTTGTTGATTTAAATATTTTGTGAGGAACAAAATAAAGTTCAATGTCGACCTCCTTGCCCCACTATAATTTTTCTGTATTATCGAATATTGGCTTTCACGTTAGCATATAACGGGTGTATACAGGAAATAGGATCGTCTCGGTTGAAGTCGATATATTTGCCCGCATTAATTCGTTTGCCTCTACATAAGTAGACAAAATGGGTTCCATCACAAAATAAACTCACCAATTCTATTGGGACTTTTAACCGGATACTTACCCCCCAGCACACTTTGTACGTTGTGTTGTTTTATATGCGGAAAATATTTGAAATGGAAATGCATATTATATGGATATACGTCGTTATTTCAGATAGTACACATATCGTCCATTAGTCCGTATACTTTATACTCAATTTTCCAACTGCTATACTATATGCTACAATGTAGTTGTATTTATGTTGTTGCAGCGCATTCGTTATTTATGGGCCAGACAAAAGGTCGCCGCGACACTTTTCAATTCAATTCAGTATAATATGCAATCAAATTGGATAGTCATGGTATTTTGTGTATATATGCCTGCGGAATTGTTTTGGAATAACAAATCAGATTGGGTGTATCTACCTACCAGCCCGCGCATATATTCATATTATGCTGCATATGTAAACCAATTTCATTTGATCGTTTTATGAAAATATTTCGAATAATATCGGTGAGTGGTTCAGTGTTTTTGAGGCGGGGGTTGGGAGGGAGTGTGTGCAAAATAAATGTGCGCAAAGTTTACAATACACAGCAGCGGTGTGTTTCGTGAATGCATTTGTTTATAAAATATTCAATAGCGTATTATGTAAAAGCTGGATTGTTGACCAGTTAGTTATTGCAACGATACATTTTTAATTATTTAATTTTATTGTTAACTACTTAGTTAAACTAACTTTAAAGTGTATTGATTTTATTGTAGCACAAGCTTCATTTAAATTTAATTTGACTACTTAAATAACAGTAATGTAAACTTTATTTTTAAATTTATTTTATTCAACTTCATGCTTTAAATTAATTTAAAAATGCATGCCACTAATTAAAACAAAATAGTATTCATTCCTTTATTGTTATTTGTTTTCTGTCAGCTTCATTGTTTTAATTGAGTTTTCATCCCACTCTCAAATCAAACTACTTGTTCCGGAAATTGAAGAAAAAACATTTTACAACATTTTGTTAAACTTGAAATCAGATTTTAGATAAAATGCCACACACATTTAATTAAAATTCAAAAGCAACTTTGTTTCAATATTCAAATGTTAAACATTACACATTTATAAATGTATTGAAAATTATGCTAATATGTATAAGCATATTTTTTTTGTATGAATTATTCATTTTATTTGAATGATGAAGAATAAAATCATGAAATGGTATTAATTTCTTGTGTGTACAAATTAATTAAAAATTTGTTGCCCTTTATGCTCATTTTTGGAATTCCGTCATTTCAAAGTATGTACATAATTAATTTCATTTCGTTGCTCATTCATTAATTTAAAGGCTTTATATTCATTGAATATTTTTTTAATGTAGATTTGAAATGTTTTTCAAGGATATTTTCACAAAAAGAAAATAAGTGTTTTATTTTTAAATTAAATTTTTATTGATAATTTTTTTTGGTTATTTTTTTTATTGTATAGTTAAAATGTTAAAAGCTAAGTCAACAGTTCAAGCTTTATTGTGCACTGTTTCCTATTAAAGTCACACAATAAAAATTATTTTATAAATTATGTTTTAAATAAAACCTCGATTCACTTTTTTGTCTAAAAAAAAATATTGAAAAAAACTCATCCATTGCGTGTGTCGTTTCACATTAAACATCATGTAATCACGCATGCGTGCCACAATCATTTGTTAAGTGTGTTTATCTGCGATATCACATGACGCTATTGTGTTCTGTGAAATTCATTTCATTTTTTGTTTACCTTCTCAAAATAAATTGCGATGATGCAGTTTGGTTGGAATGTCGGCCCGTTTTATTGTTTCCTTCATTTTTCCGATACAATTTTCTTTTTGGTCTGAATAGCTGGCGGGCATTTCTTTCGTTGAGTCATCTGGACTGGAAATTTTTTTAAGGCATCAAAATTGGCCAATTATGTTTGAGATTTTTCACGTTCCTTGTTGCAATAAAAGGAAATTATAATTGCATGAGTGTAGGTTTGGTTGCTCATTCATTTTGTGGAATTATAAAATAATTATTTTTTTGGTTGTTTGTTTTAAAGTTCTATTTTGAATTCTTAATGGTCTCAAAAATGCACATGTTAAATTTAATTTATTCTCTCACAATGAAGATGTAGAATTAAAATTGAGGCTCATTTATAACTTTCAAGACCTTATGTTAATTTTAAATTACAATTTTTGTATTAACATTAATAATTTTAAGTGCAACCTTCAATTAAATATACAAACCCAACACAAAACATGCATTCGAAATAAATAAGTCTTCATACGCTTTTATATTCGACTCCATTATATTTTCTCACTTGTTACATTTCTTCAATATTTATTGCTTAAATAAATAAAACGCACCCCTACACATTTTTTCCACCTTGTTAATTTTTTGTACGTCTTTCTCTATTGTTCAGTGTTTTTTTTCGTCTGGTTATGTGTTCATTTCCCACTGCTGCAGTCTGCACAACACAACAAACCCATGATGGCAACGGCATGGTAATTAGCCGTTGTGTTCCGATTCGTTGAGCAGATGTCACTTTCCTTACCCAGTAATTTTCTACTTTAAGCTTGCACATGCGTATTAAAAAACAATTAGGTGATCTATAAATGCGATAAATGTGACATAGATGATATGCATTATAATTATGCTCTGCATACTCCTCACACATGCATAATATGCATTATGCACTATAATGTGTAGTTTCATTGTGTCATTTTGTATATCGTGTAATTATAAAGTGGAAGTGTTTACCCAACTTGGTATGAGATATTTCGTAGAAACTTCTATTATTTTTTAATTATAACATCCACTTACATTTACTTTTCATTGTTACTTTAGACGTTTAAAAATGTGTCTAATTCATTTGTTACGGGGAAGAGAAAAATTAAAAATATTTTCTGTTCGTCTTATTTAATTGGTAAAATCGTTATGACTCATTTTAAATTAGTTTAAAATATTTCAAGGCCATTTTTCATTTTAAGGTGGACATTTTTAATTCGGTTAATTCTTCCAAACTTTATAATTTTTACTTAAATAACATTTTCTTTATGTTTTCTGTCCAATAAAGTAATGAATAATTTTTTAAATAAAATTTCAAGGTCAAAAAGTATTTTTTGAAGAGTCACTTAAATTGTTTTCGTGCAATGGAAATAAATAATTATTCCGACTTAAGTTAAGCCACTGCAAAATCAGATTTTTTAATTAATCCGACTTACGTTAATCGTGGAAACAATTATACTTGACCTTGAACGTTAAAATCAAATAATGTTTGCTGATTTAAAAGTGGAAAACTTAAGTGAGAAAAAAGTGTTTTAAAAAATCAAGACAATGGTTATTTCAACGACTTAACTTAAGTCGGATTTTAAAATTTAATTTTTATTTGGCTTAACTTAAGTCGAATTGATACTTTCCATAACTTTTTCTTGCAGAATAAATTACACGCATAATTATAAAATTGATTCGTAATTGTACGAAAGTCTATGAATAACTTCTACAAATAAAGCGGATACGGTCAATGGCATAAATGCTTTGATTTATCAGCGACTCCCGCGCGCACATGTATCACTCTCGTGAATCAATTTTTGATTCATTTACATTAGACGTATTGATTTGCGTGTCAAGAAATTATACACCACCCCGCGTGTACCCACACATCGCCACATCAAATCTCTTTCTCTATCGCAACAAATAACAACAATTGTAGCTCCGAATGTATTTGTGCAGAACGTATGCAGCACGTCTTTTGAATTGCTTGTCTAATTTCATGTTTGATTAATGATAGGCGATATACAAACAGTGATTTATAATAAAAACTTTTATTTACTTACATTTTCATTTGCGTTAGAGATACAGCAATATATTTATTTTTATACCCTTTTTACTAACAAGGCGCATGTGGTGTGTCGACTGTCAGTTCATTTGCTTACTCATATCATAATAGTCATTCAATGTTGCGAGTTGTTCGAATGCGATGTGTGTTGTGCTCGTAAATAAACACAATATGCTCAAACATACATTAAAATTGAGCTTACCTTTACTATTGTTATCTTATATCGCTGTGTATCGCTGGAAATGTACATTATGAAGTTCAATCGCAATTATTATTTATGCAGTGTAACGTGAAGTTCAAGCTACATAGCCAGTAACATTCAAGAACTTAAGTTTATGACGCATTTCGAATGGCGGCAGTGTTGAGGCGGAAATAATTTATCCATCAAGAAAGCATTTAACTATTTTAGATTCTGACGAATTGTATTTATGGCTTTGTTATGGTTGTTAAATTCTTATTTGCAATCCAATTAACCTGCACACCCAATTAACCCTTTGGTGAACTTAAAAAAAAAAAATGTGAACGTTTTTAAAAGCACTTAAGCTCTTGTTTTATGTATTATTAAATTGGACATAAAATTCATTTATTGCTTTAAGTATAAGGCATTTAAATACATAACTATATTAACCAAACATACTTAAGCTGTTATGCTAATGTGATAGGACTTACTAAAGATTTAAACCTAATCCATTTTTCATTCCACCTTTTTCAGAGTCGTCACATACAATTGGCCGAATCAGTGCAGCCATCACCACCATCACCACCGCCACAATCAGACATGGTGTCTGCGTCCACGTTGTCGCTGCCACCAACATCACTACCGCAGCGCACACCAATCGCATCAACGGTAACCAACAGCAGAGGGATTATCAATCAATTTGCAAGCAAAATGGAGTTCATTGACTCGCGATTAATTATTGACGATGATGCTGCTGCTGCTGCTGCTGCTAGTGCTGATGATGATGATGATGATGTAATGAATGCAACAAAAAGCACCAACTGTTTTGTGATAAATCGTCACTATCGATACAATAACAACAACAATTGTAAATGCAACACAATAACCAACAACAAGACGAACACCGGCAACCATAATAACCGCCACCATCAAAATATCAATCCGTGCTCCCTGCCAACGTGTAGCAGCAGTAGTTGCAATAACAGCAACAGCAACAACACCACCACTACTATCACTACATCCTGTTTTATTAGCAATAGTGATAGTTATGTAAATCCTATTATGTTGCCGTCACCATTGAGCATTGCATTTACTGCTAAAAATGATACACAAGCATTGGACAGTTGTTTGATTGCAGCCAGTGTCAGTACAACAGCCGCCACCACCGCTGGTTGTGTTGCTGCTGTGACCGCAACCAAAAGCGACGACGCTCACCCCATCATCCCTTCTGACCTAAGTTTACACAACAACTACTACAGGGTGGCCGCTTCGGACGATTTTGCGTATGACGCTTTTTCGTGCAAACAGCACATTGTGGATGATGGTGTTGCTGCTGCTCATCCAACAAATGATCGTGTCAACAATATTGGAGCAGCTTACGATCACAATAGTGATGATGATGATGATGATGATGATGATGGATTAATGCGCAAGCGTTACTATGTGATTGATTTAATCAATGAATTGCGGCAACATTTCGCTGGCAATTACACTCAATTGACGAGGACGACACAAGGTGGTCGCAAAAGCGTCGACAATTCGGCACAACATAGGCAACTATTCAATTCAAATTGGGGTGTGCTGTGGTGGCAACAAATGTGGGTGATATTATACGTTTTGCTGTACATCTCAACGATACAGTGTAATGCAGCTAGACAAGAAGGTAAGTCGATTTTTAGCTGTTTTTTTAAAAGACTTTTTTTATATTTTTTTTTTGGTACTTTAAAATGTTTGTATTCCAAGACTTTTTATGTTCAGAATTGAATTCGCAATGAAAACAATGATGTCCTCCTCATGTTAAAATTTTGATTTAATTTAATTTCTTAACAAATTGCTTGAAATTCAAATTGTTGAGTAATTTCAATTGAAATTGATCGTTAGCAAAATAATTCTTCATTTTTTTCTGTTATTTATCAAAACAATTCCGAGTACTTTAATTTTTTTATGACCATTGATTAATGATTACAACTAACAATCATATCAATGTCATTTTAAAACCTCCCTCGACTCACCTTGATTATACTTACACAAGTTCATTCGTCTTCAAAGGACGTCAGTTGGCTTTTCAAATCAACCATATCATTATTGAGGTAGTTTAACGTCCGGCCTTCCTTCCTCCCGTACTTACACAAATTGAAGTATTTTACTGATGCACAAAACATATAATCTTACGGTATGAAACATGTAATTATCTTCAAGTCAAGTGACCACACATGATGTTGATTATAACTGCATACATGTGTATTTGAAACGGGATTTATATTGTAAGTCCTTTGGCATTTCTCTTAAGATTTTAAGAACCCTTTTTGTATTTAAATTGTTGGAACCTGTTTTGACAAATTGTTAATTAAATGTGACATTTTGACAAGGACCGTAATATTTCAAGGTCATCATTTAAGGTCATATTTTAGTTGTATCTCAGTTTAATTTAAAAAAAATTAAGTTGTAGTCATTTTCAAGGTCTAATACTTTTAAAAGTGACATTTTTGGCATAAAGCTTTATTTTAACGGTCTTTCAAGGTCAAATGTTGAATAAAACCTTGCTTTTATTGGACTTTGTTTGAATAAATTGGAAATATTAAATATTCTGTTTCCAGCTTCAAATTTGTTTTGAAAATTTTATTTCTCAAAATTTTTTTAATTTCTTTACTAACGTTTTATTTTTTGTAAATGTAAAACTGCAGTTATTTCCTTAAAAATATATTAAAGGTGTTTGATGTTGTCATTTGCCGCTCCAAAAATATCTTTCAACACCCAATTCGTTAATCATTCACGTCGTACCGCAGCTCATTTCTGTTTTAAAACATAAACAGAACACAAATGTCAAATGCGTGATGAATACGATGCGATGACTGAAATACGATACGTACCTTGTCAACATTTTCTCCGCAACACACAAAGGCCACGTAAATATTTTTTGAAAAGCACATAAAGTAGTCTAAATTAGTAGCCGAAAATGCAAAAAAAATAAATAAAACAAAGTTAAAAAAACACACACCAAAAGCCGTCAAAAACCTGAACTGTTAAAGATGAATTTATTACACAAAAAGTTTGGCGTGTGTAGAATATTTAAATCCTATCATTACGTAAAATCAATGCGTTGGTGTAACTAATAATGCGGTCTATCGATGTTGTAGCGCAACTCCAATCCAATTTTTCCAATGCAAATATATTCCCCAATATAAATTTGGCGGCATATACAACACACTCATGAAAATTGTAATATGGTTAAGCATTTCCACGCAAACCCAATCGCATGGGAAAATAAATTTCAAATCAAATTTTGTATAATATTCAAATCGATATCGCGTATAATCATAATGTGAATGAATTTCAATGCATGAAGCGGAGGCAATATTCGTATATAACATATATATTTATAAGATGATCGGGTTTCCCTTTTGAAATCTCCTTGCACTGTGTGTGCAAAGGGCTTTTTTTCCAAGCAATATGTAGGTCATTGAACATCATGCAATATGCAGTGAAAACTATTTTGCAAGAACAATGCACGAACTACTAGCTGAGCAAATGCTTTTGCATTGATTCGTTGTTTTAATTTGATTATATTAAACACATAAAACGTCCTTGTGTATAAAATGAAAGAAGCTGTGCGTCTTGAAGCGTTGTAACATGGGAATCATTAAAACTTAACCAATTAAAATCACGACCAATGTGTGTTTGGATTATTTTTTTCTTTTATGAACTATACAAGCGTTAATAGGGGGTCGTTAAATTGACTATATTGTGTGTAGGTTGTGTGGATCGCGAATAGGAAGTCGTTAAAATACGAATCGATTAATCAATTTTATTTTTCTCACGACAATAAAAATGCGAGAAAACAAAATAGCGGTTTTATGTATTTTTGTTGTTGTGCGTGTTATTTAAATTTGTGTACGTTAATTTTAACAACAAAAGAAGTTACACACCTGTACTCTGTATTATTCAAATTTAATGGGTGGAAATGTTTGAAAGCTATTTTGTTGAAAAGCATTACATTTTCTAATAATCATTTTAATTTAATTTGAAACGAAATTGTTTTATTTAAATGTTCTAACTTATTCGTAGCTTTTTTTCAACGAATTTTTGTACTTAATTAATTTATTAAGTCAATTTTAATAAAATTCAAGGTCAAAATGTTTTGACGACATCTCAAAAACCGTTTAATTTGAATTAAAACCTAATTTTCTCGCCATTTTATGAAATTTATGAACTTCCTTATAAATTAAAGGTCCAAACTGCAAGGTCCAAATCATATTTCCAAGGTCAAAAATAGCAAAGCATAATTTTTATCATTAAATTGGTTAAAAACCCCATTTGTTGTCATTCAATTAATTTCTAAATTTTCTTTAAAATTCAAGATCTCAAATTCAAGGTCTGAATCAAGATCATTTTTAATTTCAGAATTCCGTAAATTTAATTTAAATTGATGAAAAATGTTCCTGAAATTTCAATAAATCATTTATTTCTCGTTCGAACTCCATTTTATATATTAAAAAGTGCACAGATATTAAATACGCTGCAAATTACAACTGGTGTGTTAAGAAATAAGTACACATAGTTAAATGTCGATGTCCAACACTTATGTTATTCGTCTCCATCAGCAACAGCAATCAAAATTAATTACTTGCGTTTTCATCTTTATGTGTGTGTACACTGTTCATCATCTAACGGAATTCCTTTTGATGTCCCACAATATTATACTGTTGATTTTCCACAACAGGCATTCGTGTGTTATGTAATTTATTGTATAGTTTTCGCTCATACAAGCTGCGAAGCTTCTTTGTCCATTCGGCTATGGTCTGTTGCTGCGTTAATTTCCTACACAACACATAGTTAACGTGCGACCACATCTTTGGCGTTAATATAAAATGGTACTAGACGCGGCGCAATGCTCATCGCTGAAATGAAGTGGTGGTGTCTGGCAGTGAGTTTTGAGCTGTGCTTCTTTTGCCCAGGCACAAACTTTTATAATGTATAGGAAATATAGCTGCGTAGCTAAATGATCAATTGACTATTGATCGGTCTTAAATGAGGAGGCATTCGCGTACACAACACTCTTCACGTTTTTCATCCACACACATTTCCATGTTCTTTGCGTGATTTATTTGATATGTGTGTAAGCGATGGGAACATTCGGTTTTTTTTTCTACACCATTTTATTTTACTTCTAGCATGTTGGTGTTTTTTTTTTTGTGTGTTATGCCCGCAGATGAAGATGATGGAGTGGGCCACAAGTAATAAAGTATCCATATATATTATGTTTGGGACTGGAAATGTTGTATTTAAGAATTCCTTGTGGATGGAAACGAATATTAAAGTAAAGTGTGTATGGTAAAGACATGAGCATCTTCATTACAAATGGAATATTTACGAGGAAGTAGTATTGGGGGGATTTTAATGAGCTTCATTTCTTTATACTTGCACACACACACATGATTTTTTTGTTATTAATTGAATTGTGTTTAATTGATTGGGCTTAATTAAATAAATTAAAGTGAAACCAATTTGAGGATTTATTGTGTTGAGCTCTCCGCTAGGTGGTCCCAATTGATGGATGACCCCTAGTTTTGTTGCGTCGATCTTGTTTAACTTGTTTTTGAAGCGTTATAACATTTTTTAAATTTGTTCTTTCGAAAGGAAACACTATGTTTTTTAAATGGCATTTTGAATTAATTAGTCCCATATCGCGTTGAATAAATATTTGAGCTCCTGTTTCATAATGTTTGTCTTTATGCGACAGCTTCCTAACATTTGTTATATCAATTGTTTGTCCCATTCCCTCATGGGTTAAAATATGTAATTAATCAAATTATATTTTGCTAGAATACGTCCTTCTTCCGCCTTCTCCTTATTCTTGCGTTTAACAATAATAATTTCTCTTCATTGGTCTTATACAAATGTATAAAGGATATTGTGCACGCTTTTATATATAACAGTTAAATATTATCTTATATATTTAAAGATATATATATGACTCCCCATCCTGATGAAGATGAGTGGCAATGGTGCGGCGGTAATAATGAAAGATGGTCCTCTTCATATTTTTTTATGTGTGCGTTGTGATGCCTTTCCATTGGTGGTTGCTGTTGCTTTTGTTTTGTTTTTGTTGTTCGACGCCTCAACCACCCACAAATAAGTACAACAACAAATGTATGGCGAACGTATCGGAAAGACGTTATTACAAATTGTCGAGGAAAAAAAAAATGTTCCTTACTTCTTCTTTTTTTTTGCCGACTTAAAACGAAGAAAACTTGAATTGGAAAAGAGGAAAATGGATACGTATATTTGCGTTGCTTTTCTTCGATTCACATCACGTCCTCTTCTTTTGCTCCTTCATGCAGTTTTTTTTTCTCTCATACTTCTATTTTTTTTTCCTCCTTTCCTATATGTATAAATATGTACAGTGAATGCGATTAGGGGGTGATGTTGGGGGTGTGGGGGATGATTTTGGTGTTCTGTACAATGACATAGCACATTCATCTATGTGAATGTGTTTGGTTTATGAAGATATACTTAAAGGCATGAGTTTTATTTTATTTTTTGTATATGTTTGTGAAATGCTGGAGGGGAAACAAATGTAATACGTACGGGTGCAGCAGGATATTTGTATATTTTGTTTCAAAATGGATATAATTCGTTGTATTTCTGAGAGAAAATCCTCATCTCGTTTGAATGGAAATAAAACAAAGATATTTTATATCTGTTTCGGTTTCCTTTGCTTTTAATGTTTTGTCTAGAATTGATAGTATGTTGCAAAAATATCAAGAACAAACCCAAGAGGACAACTCACAACCGTTAAAATGCTAGATGAATGCTGTCCGTCTCAAAGATATTGCTTTGTGTGACACCCAGACTGTTACATTTAATATAGAAGTCAATGAAATATCATCGAAATTCTTATTATGAGTTTGTTTCAATATTTGTGTTGTACACATTTCAATGAATCCACGGTTCATTGTACGCTTTCTTAAAGAAATTTCTCGTTAAGGGTTCAAAGATTTTTTCTAATGTAATATTTATTCAGAAATAACAAAGCAAAGAAAAATTGCAACTAAATTAAAAAGTTTTAATTAATTATTATATTGACAATATTTTTAAATATTGACAATAACTTCAATATAAATTAAATTTTTGCTTCTTAATATTAAATATAAAGTCCATAATTTAAAATGCACACAAATAATTTCATGTCCAGATTAAATTTCAGCATAGCTGTTGTCTGGGCCACAAAATTAAATTTAATTTTAAACCAATGATTTATTAAATCACCATCATCATATATTTTCAACGATAAGTTTCGATTACAAATTTGTATTTTTACATGCCAAAATAGGCATTGCTTCATCTCTGGATGTCAGCCAACATTTCCCATTGCAGTCCGTTGACAATTATTCTCATACCCTTTCCAAAAAAAAGAAAGACATTTTTAAGTTTCAAATTTCCTCGCAATGCGTTTTACGAGTCACGTTGTGTAAAATGTACATTTATTGGCCGCATTGAATGCATTCTCAAAAACAGACACATTGTGTTTGCTTACATTGTGTTGTGTGCATGTTGAGAAACAACGCAACGCTGCGCTGTGGAGTGTAGAGATCATCAATCAAGCAAACTAATTGGAGGAGAAACAAAAGAAGTTGGGAAGATGAATGCGAATGGAGAGGACTGCAGAACAGAAATGTAATTTATTGGAATTTAATAACGCTCGACCGGCTCTTTCAGGCTATGTATATGATTTTGTGTACGGTTATCCATCACGGAGGACGGGGCGAGTGAGAGCTGCTGCTGCTGTGTGGCGATTCCTTCTTTTAAATACATAAAAGTTATATAATACACACAATGTTTCTGTTTCTGGATGTATTTCGTATTTCCGTTTTTTAATTTTTCTACCATTTCTCTCGTTATCCTTTTTCGATGTATTTTTACATTTTGCTCAAAAATTTTCTAGTTAATTTTGTTCCATGTTTCTATTTTTTTTTCGGACAAAATGTGTATGTATTTTCAAATGATTTATGATTGGAAATGGAGAAAATTACTTGTTCCGCTTGGAAGGATAAAAAGCGTATTATTGGAAATGAGATTTGGTGCTTCTGAATTAGATGGACATTTGTGTTTCCTGTAAACGTAGTCTATTTAACTTTGCGGGTGATAAAAGTAAATTAATCCATGCTAGTATTGTCATTGGTTTTACTCAAAATTCTTTAAAAAAAAATTGTATCGGAAGTGCTTCTTAAATTGAAATTGGAATGGTTTTTAAATATTTTATGTAAATTTAATGGGATTAAAGAATAATTTAAAAGAGTGTACGAAAGTATTTTATTAGAAACCGAATATTTATTTTAAATCTAATTCTTTCACCCATAAAAAATCGATTCAACTTAAATTCCAACTAAAAACCAATACGGTCAAAATTCCATGCATTCTCCATGCATAAGCGAACTACTTGTGTGTGCATCAACTTCCTTGATTTTGACAATTCACAACTTTATGTATGAAAGCAATATTTTTCTTGCCAAAACAGAAATTCGTCTGCATGTTTACACACAAAACTTGTGTAAGACAGAAACTTTTAGCGCCCCAAACTTTAAGCAATTGCAAACGCTTTTCCACCCCCCCCCCACACACACACACACACATGTGTGCGCTGCATATAACTACTTGCAAGAAAACGGATTGTGCAACCATATTTTATTCCACTCAAAACGCAAATTTATTTGAATTTGCAGTTCATGTGTTAAAAAACAAAGGCGAAAATATTGGGAAAGTATTTTCTACAGCATAAAACTTGTTAAAATTATGTCTTTTCTTCATTGTTTATTGGAGAATAAAGATGGTTTTGTGAAGCGCTGTACTGTTATGGGGATGAAGTATAAAAGAAGAAATGATTGAGAATTTACAATAAGACGTTGGATCGTAACTTGGCGTAAACATACGTTTCAAGACATCAAAAATGCATGGAAGCAATGTATAAAAGTTAATACTTGAGCGAAAGTGTATTCAACCCTTGTTTATTCGTCTTTATTATGCACGAAAAGTATCGATCATAATGCTATTTTGAGCTAGACATAATGATTTCAGACGATATTCCATTACTTTTTGTATCAGACTTTATTTAAAATTTATTTAATGTTTTTAATATTAAATTGATCAAGTAAGTTTTTAAAAACAATGGGAGTAAGTATTATTTTTCCCTTTAATAAAATGTATGCAGACCTTTGGTGGCAGCTGTTAAAATGCCCCAAGTAAACATACACAACCCATGTATTCGTAATCAAGTACTTTTCCACATAGAAATTGAAAACCCCTTAAAAATAGACAACTTCAGTTATAAAAATAATAATCATAATAGTACTATGTGAATGTACTCTCGTATATACTCGTGCAGTAATAATAATAACATGGGTACATAAAATGTAATCAGAAATGCATTTCATTTTGTGAACGGTGCGCTACAGCAACCCTCATCAAAGTTATGTTGCATCAGGATTCAGGAATGAATATGTGAATTTATGCGTGTATTCATTTTGTTGAGAACTCATCAACAATGCAACCTTTGATGTTGCACATGCAGTAAACCCATATTATGGGTGAGTGTGCTATTGCTAAACACACAATATGTAATCGTGTTGTATAAGATGAAGGGATGATTGCGAGATTTTAAATGGGAAAAGCAGCAGCACCGCATTTAAAACCCTATGGAATGCGGATTTGAAGCTTACCTATAGTTAGACATGGCTTATAAGTTATGAGTAATTGTGAATCGTGGGTTTTACAACATTTAGGGAGATTTGTATTTTTGGTTGTTATAATCAAATATGTGCGATGCAATTTAATAAACATTTTAAGGTTGTTTAAATTAATGTTTTGAAATGGCACCCCCTTTTTGATGTATTCGAAGTTTTGTCAATGCCTCAAATTCTTACATTTATTACTTAATTATTGCAGTGGTTGACAACAAAAATTTAAATAAAAAGTATTTAAAACGTTTGACGCCTATTAGTATGCAATTGCTTTAATGTAGGCGTTTAAAAATTCATTGAAACTAAATCAGAAATGCTTAAATTTCACATGAATTGTAATCCAGCATAATATGTCACCATAAGTCATAATGTACCATCATAATAAAGACTAACCACATACAGCCCCTTCACAAAAATACAGAATTAAGTACATTTAAGTAAGCCACAAAGTACACTCTCAAAATTATGCGTCGATAAAGTCTCATTCGACCTTTTAATCCCGACCACTTTTAATGGGCCATCGCATCATCAGCGATTATTGTTTGCAACCGCACCACTCAAAGTCATTTCATCCAACAAAACTCAGCCATCAACTCGTCCTTATTTGCCATCATACATATTATGTACAAAATTGTCTACATATAATGAATAATTGTATGCGGCTGGTATATTCCCAAAATTTATTTCCTTTTGTCTTGTTGTTCATTTTTGCAACATCCCTTCACGTTACCGGTTACGCAAACCACTGACTTAATAATGGAAAACACGAATGGGAATTGTGGGGCGAGTGAATGGATGGTGAATATTGGGTGGTGTGGGGTGTGGAAAGTGGTTGACTCGTTGGTTGGTAGGTGGGTAGCTAGCTTGCTGGCGCCTCTCACCTTTTGCAATTATGCACGGGATTAACTTAAAGGCGAACAAACCACGAAAATGAAGGAGCCAACCTCTACTCCTACCCCGTTTTGTTATGTTTGTTGTGTAAAACGACGCAATGCCAACTTCGTTAATTTGTTCCCATTTTTTTTTTCGTAATTTTAAATATGTTTTTACTTCTGAATTCCAATAACCTTTTTGTTTTTAATATTCTTTTTACTATTCGATTTTTGTTGCCTTTCAATATTAATCTCCATTTGAAATTCAATTATAAAAGTTGAAACTAAAAATTGCCCTTTTGCACCAATTTTTTTAAGTTAGTTTCCTCACCACTGCCCTAATTACAAACTATGGAAAAAATTAAACGTATTCGGAAAGTTTTTTGCCCTCGCCAAATAACTACGACAAAAATATGCCCTGGAAAAGCGCTTTCGGCAAGCGCCACTGATTATCTTACTACGAAATTGCATTAAGTGAAATTCAATATTGGAAAAGGCTAAACTAAAGTGTTCGTTAACTTTAAATTGATGGCTTTTGCGTTTCATTGTCTCAATTCTCAACCCAAAATGAAAAAGTTTTCAGGGAAAACATTGAAAGGGTGTGGCTGTATAAATAATGTAAAATGAAAGAAAATACAGTCGCCGACGAGTCAGTCGCCTCAAATATAAATGACTCTATCGCAAGAGCTTGCAGTATACATATTTTAAGTAATGAATGAATGTAGCTTGTTATGTCTGGGGCTTTGATACGAGTTGTATTTTTAGTTCTCATAATCGTTTATTTCAATTTTCGGGCGAAAAATTTTCCTACTCAAAATTCTCAAAACATGTTCTTGAAAGACCTTTTCAAGTTGAAATTGTTAAAATTGTAACTTTTTTCATGAATGAATTTTAAGTAACAGTTTATAATTAAAGTTTAAAGGTCAAAACATTTTTTTTCAATAATTTTCAAGGTCCAGATTACTTTCTAAAAAATAATTTTGTTCTCCCTTTTTAATATTTTGTTGTCCATAAACAAAATACATATTTGTCACGCATCTCAAATAATACAAAAACTGACATCTCCATAGATTAATTAATGACAATAGCAAAAATCCCTCTGTACATTTTTTCATTTTACTGTCAATCAAATTTTGATAATTATTATTTTCTGAAATCAAACAAATAAGGCAATTATGAAGGAATAAAAAAGTTTGAGAACAAATGGAACATTTTTTCAGGCATGTCACGATAAGACAAAGGATACGTTGAAAAAAAAGGGATTCAATCTCAAGTTCCCCACGTATTTACGAACAATTTTGTCATTTCAATACTTATGTACGAACGTTCAGCATTGGTGTGAGGGAGATATTTAACCCCTATTTTAGTTTTATCGTTTTCCTAAACCCCCGTGTGTACAACCATTTGTGACAACTTCTACAAAACTCTGACATGAAATAATATTCGCGCAATACAAAATATCGATTATGAGAGTTCATAATTTATTAAAGTCATTTCGTTCCACTTTCTGTTTACCCAAACAAAATTCAACGAACCCCCACCCCACAACCCCATTACGCGCGGGGTGCTTTTTCACCCCACCCTACAAAGCTATCGCGTCAGTTGGTGAAAAGGGAGGTTCACGGTTTTTTATTCTATTTCTTCTTTTTTTTTTGTAAATTCTGTATGTGTGTGCGTTCTATAGCAAAGACGCGATGGTGATGTCGGATTTTAAACGGCAAAAGGCTGTTTCCGAGCGGGCGTCGGATGGTTATACTCTACTACAGACTAACAGTGAAAATAACCCCAGTTAAATGCCTTCAGGGAAACTCCCAAAAAGAAAAATAGTCGGGAAAAAAATGTGGTTATATGCGAGAGAGTGAAAATGCAGAGAAATGATGGCATCACTGCGCGCTACCTATAAGTATTATGGTTGAAAGGAAATAAAACAAAATTCAAACGAAAGTCGAGAAAAGGGCAAATATATTTTTTGTGCTTTGAAAAATAGACGCGAAATTATGTAGCGGGGACCCATAACGGCAAATAAATTTAGTTACATTTGTGTGTGTGTGTTTTTTAACTTGCTATTTCTTCGTAATGGGCATCAATCTCACAAGAAGGTATTCTCATAGATAAACAATTTTGCCAACATTAAAAAGTGGAATGCGCATTTGACATTTAATTCATTTGTCCATTCATTTTCTTTGCAATGACAAAAGAATTGTTCATTTTTTGTTTTTTTTTTTGGATTTTCTTTTTTACACGAAATAATTCTCCATTTTTTAATTAAACTAAACAAATTAATTAACCGCCAAAAAGTATGCAATTGCAGATATGTAGGCTCCTCCTACAAATGATATGCAATCATTTCAAGATTTTTTTTTAAGAATAATTTCAAACCTTTTTTAAATAAAAACATTTTGCATAAAAGTATTTTATATAAATTAAAAAGAACCTCCCGCCTATTTTGCATCCTATTGGCGGCCGGGACATTTGTATTAAATTCGTTACGAAAAGTTATGAAAACTCTTTGTTAATTATGGAAATTAGTAAGAGAGCATTAACAAAGGTATGAGCATGATGGGTGCATTTAATATGAAGCCTCGCGGCTAAGAAATGTAAAATTAATGAAAAAGTTGTACACCAAGGGGGGTGGGGGGAAAATTCGCGCGGTTTTCCACCGGCACAAATAATGTATATTCAGCGGGTGGATTTTTTTCTAGGGCAAAAAAAAGTTCGGTTACAAGAAACAAGTAATTTTTAATCAAGCGTATTAAAATTGCAAATATTTATCAAAAAAAAAGGGACTACCTGTAGGCGCATAATGTTTGAACTTTGAAGTTTAATTATTAATTACATAAATGTAGGCGCTGTTAAAAAAAACCCTGTTATCTTTGTTGGTATCGTTGCTTAGCAATTGTAAATCCGCTTTACATCGTTTTAAATTTCTGTTAATGATACAGTTACGTTGTCTGTGTGTGTGTGTGTGTGTGATTCGTACACGAACACCTGATTGTCTTTTCACGGATCAACACTTATATGTGATGCATTACCGATATACTTGAGTCTGTTATTCAATGCAGCTGATGTGGAACTTGATATGATTGTTTCGTTTGTGTAATATTGCAAATTATATTCTATGGCCAATATGCCCTATATAGATGGATCTAAACTCATTGAAAAGGGATGCTACTTCATCCCCTGAAAAGAGGCTTATCTCCTTAACTTATCTTGTTATAATATTTTGAGCGTTTTCCTCCGACCCCCCACCCCACCCCTGCAATATAATGGTTGGTTATCCTCATATTATATGTCCACATTCACGTGATATCCTTGCATATTAACATACACATATATAAATTGTGTGTGAGCGTGTGTAACAACTAACAAGGGGACCAAAAGTCTTTTGTTAATGTCCATTTAGGCTGGCTAAAGGGATGTTTTGAAAGTCCGCTCTCTCTTATCGCATCAAACATACCAAATATATGTACCAATCACCCAATATAATGCTTAGTTTGAAGTTTATCCGTTGAGCCCCTCTAGGGCAGATCGCATTTTGCGCCACATCTTTTCACTTCTTTTTTTTTCCTGTTATGTATTTTTTTGTCTTTTTGTGAAGTGAGTGCTGATAAGAAGAGGGGGGCGACAATGTGAGCATAAGTATAAAGTTACATATCAAAAATTGCATTGCCATAATAAATCAATCAGCCCAGCCATCCCCTAAGCGTGCAATTACTTGAAACTTCTTCATAACTGAGTGCACATACTGTGCACCATGTTTTATGGTTGGTTTTTATACTATATGTGTACAAGTGTAGCCTGCAGTAGCATAATCCAATTCCCAATATACACAAGTAGTTTTTTCGTGCAATAATGTACATGTTTCTCTCGTTTTGTGCACTCACTTTTTGAAATAATTCTTGAAATGTCATTGGCATCTTGATTCGCGTGCGGGCTCCTTATGCCATCTCACGAGCATGACTTTCAAGAAGGGTTCAAGTTACCATTTCAACACAGTGTGTACCTACGTAATGCGGGTTGTATATGGCAACCAGCATCGACACATCTCACAGTCATGCGACAGCGGCACATTTTGTGTGCTCTTTTACCGGGGTTACATGAAAGTAATATTTGCACAACAGTCTGCATTCGACAAGTTGTGAGTTGGAATTTTATTATTCTTTTGCTACTGTGTGTTGTAACCATAAGTGTTGTACGTGAGTGTAGTTTCTAATCAATTTTGAGGCATTGCAAAGGAAGGGGAAGAAGAAGAAGAAGAGGGCTTCTTGTTTCCTTTTTATTGTATTTCTTTTGTTAATCATTTCAAGGTCAAATTTCAAATATTTAATGTTTATAACGTTTCTTCAAGGTCATATTTAATTTGTTATTTCCCCTAAAGTCGTTATCAATGTTTTTTTTTAAATGAAAATCGTCCTTAATTTTGTCTATCTTCTTCTTTTTAAAGGATTTAAAGGTCTAAAAATCATTTTAATTCAATTTCAACGAGGTTTTTTATTGCTCCAATTTTTTTCTTTGATAAATAGCAATGCATTTTGTGATTGCAATGAACTTTGTGAAAATGCAACATGAATTATCCTGAATCCAAAAACAGTAATAGTCCGATACTGGGCCCTTAACCATAAATTCTCTTTTCAATCATATTTCAATGCATGGTCTTGACTCACAATTCATTTCCTTTCTGCACTTCTGCACACATTTTAAGCAACCCCCATCATGCTGAAAACAACCCACCAAGCACCCTCCCCCTCCACCCACCAATACCTCTCTGCGCTATTTCCCATGCCATCGCAGGCATAATTCAAATTGAATCACGCTCCATTACACACATCGAATACCTTTATCCCTTTTCTAGCTCACAAATAGTGCCTTGCCAACAAAGTGTGTGGTGTGGCATGTATGTTGTGCCTCTAACTATGTACAACATGCATGCGTTTATGTGTGCTCGCTCCTTCAGCTCCCTAATATGTACCGTTATGCCGCACATCACTAAAAAGTATACGTGCGATATGGTTCCATCTTGTAAGCTGGTGTGGTGTGATGTGTAGTTCAATGGGGTTGTTGGCTGTTGCGGGAATTGTTGTATGTTTATAAGGACGAAGAAAGTAAAAGGATGTATGTGGAGGAAAAAGAGAGAGAGAGACAGAGAGAAAGCTATGCTGTATTATGAAATAACCAAAAGCCATACTCACATTTGGATTTTACTCCTTTTATAGTTGTATATCGCGTTGGGCGTAAAAGGCTGTTGTAAGGCGAGGCTGTAAAAAGGGGTGAATGTCGCACCCCATTTCAATGCATGTTCCATAACACTATATTATAAAGGATTGTTGTACAAGGACACACACATATACTTCTCCAGTGCGTTGTGAAAAATACTTTAAAAAAGTGTAAATGCGGCGAATTCACATGTACATATTATGCGGGAGCGCGTGTAACTGGAGAGTCCCATCACAAGGGATGAAAAGGCGCGCACACATCAGCATATATGTAATAAAAAACAATATAAAGTCAACAATGAAAGAACATGAAAATATCGAAATAAAATAAATCCAAACGCGCTCACTGACACCGGCCTACCCATTATTAGGAGGGGGGTGAGATTTTTTACAACATCAAAAAAGGAAAGGCAAAAAAGAAACGGTGAAAAGGGATATTATGGTGGAATCCTCCATCCAGCAGACAACAGCATTATACACTTTTACATGATTAAATGGGTGCAAATAATTTTTCATTTGGGGCACACATGCGTGAGCATCTTAACGCACGGGTACAATGTAATAGATCCTTTTTTTGTTTGGGGATGTTATTATATATTTTTTTTTTTTTTTTTGTGCACAAGTAATTTTCATTTTATTTCATCTCGTGGAAACGTTTGCACAAAACACACTGTGTGTGCGTGGGGATGCCGTAGCAAATTTGACGATAAAAAGGCTACACACTACCACACCCTTTCATTTCAAAAATTGTGCTCCTCTTGCAAAAATATATTCCCTGGCTGAGGGAGTAGAAAAGTACAGTATAAGGGACCCCGCGAGCTCAATGTTATTTTCGTGTCTTGTGCCATTCAAGTTTGCCCAATTATAAGCCCTTTTTGCTGTATATTATTATGTTCCGCCTACAGGTAAATTAATCCGCATATTGCCCGGCTTCCCGCGTGTGTTCAAACAATCTAAAAAAGGTTGACATCACACCTGACAAAATGCTTTTGTTTTGTGTGTATTATATAAACCTTCTGTGTGCAATCATTTTTTTTTGTGGCCGGGATATTGTGTTTTTTGCAAACATTATAAAATATAGGTTGTGTTCATGTGCACGACCCCGTTGATTTTTTGAATTAAGTCTTTGTTTGGTTTTTTACACACAGTTTGGGGGATGATAGACAACCTAAATGGTGGGTTTAGTGGGTGGGGGGTGGAAAACAGGACACTTTTTCGTATGTAGATCACACGCTTTGTCCTTGAAATTAATTTTCTTAACCCTTACGATGAATTTTCATTGCAAAGAATAAGGAATTTCGCATTTAAATGAATTTTCCTGCCTCTCAAAAATAAATTGTTCCTTTTTAGGATTTTTTTTTGTTGAATGAATATTTGTATTCTAACAACTATCTATATTTGTATAATGTCCTTGAAATTGTTTGTTTACAAAATACTCACTTTAAATTATTATACTGTCAATTGCTTGGAAATTAATTGTCCTCTCAAAAATAAATTGTCCTTTATTTAAATTAAAGTTAGTTGTTTTAGAAAACTCGCTTTTCAATGAACTTGAAGGTTTGGAAATTGATTTTTCCACATTTTACAATTGCATCTATAAATTTCTTTATGCAGTTCGTATATTATGTCCTTTTAAACACCGCAGATCTCTATTCCAGTTTTAAAATATTATCAAAGATTAAACATTTCTTAGAACCACAAATTCTTGAGGACGCACTTATTCGTGAAAGCGTGAAAATCAACTCCGTTGATCACATTTTGTATATTGAAATAGACACTATAATATATTGAATATAAGGATGCAGGAAGGGACAGAAAAACACACACACACTCACTCTCAAAGACGGTGGCTGCCTTTCATCGATTGCCGGTTTGAGTAGGGTCGTGGGTTTGTCGCTTCTTCATTTTTTTTTGTTCCCAACCCTCGATGTGTGTGTTCATTGTTGTTGCCTTCCTCTATTTGTTTTGGGTTTTTCCGTTTTTCCTTCCTGGCTGCACCCTACACACCCACCCACTTACACACACAACCACCCAAACAGTTTGTCGGGTGTGCGGTATACGTGCTCCTATGATGGTGTGTGCCCCGTATTATAGTGCGGAGCTAAATTCAAGCATATTTGCATTTTGCGCTGCTGCTGATGGTAAGCATAAAATTGACATAAATAAAAGTCGAGTATGCAGTTTATGTTACTTATATAACAGGAGGGGGGGGGGTGGCTATAGTGTGTGGGGTGGTGTGTATAAATATACGTTTGCATCCAGGCAGGGATGGATGGTGTGCGTTGGCTTGCGCGTTTTGGTTTTGGTGTTCCCTAAAGGGGATGATACTCCATGTAAATATTAAAGCTCTTGAGAAAACAATGCGGTTTTTAAATTTCATGTTGGGAACTGGCAGAATTATGTGCCGCATAAATTATGATGTCATTCGGTATTTCTCTGGTGCATATACTTTGCAATATATGTGGTCCTATGGTGTAGTTGTTTTCCCTTTTTTTTTTTGTTTTGCCTTACAGTTGCATACAATATCTCGACGTAAAGCTATCATGGCTATAATTATAGGAATGGGTGGTGTAATACAAGGTTATATTGTAGATTTGTCGCAATTCTTTTATTTTTCATTGTTTTGCATAAATTGTGCGAGCACATTTATATATTGTGTGTTGGGCTGATGTGTGGCAGGAGCTTTTCCAACAAATAGATTGGGGACATATTCATTTCAATCCCAACGTGGATGAAGACGCGTATCCTCCGTTGTTGCTTCACACAAATATAATAAATATTCCGACCCTTTTTTCTGCTCGTTTTTCTTTCAATTTAATTTGCAATTAAAGAATTACGACGAGCTTATGTCATTTTTGTGGTTTCGCAAAGAAAAAAGGGGGAGAGCAGCAGCAAAAAAAAAAAGCAAAAGGGAACATAACATCAACCTTAAATGAAAGAACCATTGAGGGTAAATTGTAAGGCATAAAGAGGGTCAACGATTTTTTCCTCTTTCTCACTTGCATGTGGATTGTGGATGTTTGTACTTTCATATTATATAATATTGTGTATTGTATCAGCATGCATATTACTGTACTTTTTTTTCCCCTCTTTCTTATGTTTTTCCGCTTGATTATAATTAAGGTCAAGTATTATACCTCGAAGAGGTTGCAAAAATACTCGTTTGAAATTGTTTTAATAGTCCATTGAAAATCTTCTCCCCATAGGATTTGCCAACTAACTGCATAAAAGTGTGTGTAAAGAAATTAAAAGCCAAGGATTTAAATTACAGTTATCTATTTATTTAATAATTCATTAAAATTATGATAATAATTAAACAAATTGAACTAGAAAACCCCTTTCTCTCACCTTATTTTCATGAACGGCTTTATGAATTGCACTCAATTGAAATGCACTTGATACACTTCATCGTATTTAAACACGAAAAGCTGCTTTTGCACAATCGTGCATTTTAAATCCAATTCAACAACACACTTCTTCTGTATATAGGCGAAAAGTTTTAATTTATTGAATTAGGGCTGCACACAAATCCGCACGCAGCAACAGCAGCACAAGACGAAGTGATGCGGCAATGAAACACACACAGTGCAAGTTCTTCTCGCACGGTTTTCTTGATTTTAAAGCATTTCGTTTTCCTCTTAATCTAATATATTGTGCATGTTGCAGTGAGCTAACTATTTGAAAAATCTCATCCAGTTTTCTTTGAATAGCTGGCAGCTTTATACGAATTGCGTACATGCAGTGCAGATTGCACAGCTTTTGTTTTTCCTCCATATTTTCTTCTTTCTGACTTTTGCTCCTTATTTTATTTGTTTGGCATATATTTATGTACGCGAGCATTTATGTTCTTTCCATCATGAATGCACTGGTACACGTATGTGAACACATTTAAACATAGCCACTCGACATATATTTTTTATGCTCTCAACGTATGGTGTTTTTCACGTTGAAATCTTTATAACTAAATAACGGGATGTGCTGGTTTTATGAAAGTATGTTTTTTATGTTAGTTTAAGTGCATTAATTGAAGTTTTTAATACTTTAAATGACCGGTAATTATTGTGCATCATGACGCCTAAATGTAGCCTTTTCAATACTTATTTATTTAAAAATATTAAAAAGATTTGTATAACTTTAGGCGATTTAAAATAAAAACATTTTTTAGTCAAATCTCTTTGAATTGAGTTTTTGTTAAATGTTCAGCATTTAAGTTAACAATGCATACAAGTCCTTTTAAATTATCTACATCCTCTCATTTAGTGCAATTCGCACTTTTTATACATATTTTAAATTTGGCTGCATTTTCTCTTGATGCAAATGTGGCGTGTGGAGATTGTTAAACGAAAAAGCGCAATTAACATACAAAATTAACATTTGTCCAAAGTAAATATATAGTCGGTTCTTGTCCTTTTAAGTTATAGCGATGATAACACACACACACACACACACACACACACACACACACACACACACGGAGATAGAAAACGGTCCAGTCCAGTCCGTTTATATTGCATAAAAAGTGCCCATTCATGAGTTTCCTGCATGCTTAATGCTGCACCTAACTCTACCCGGCATTTTACACATATTCGTGTATAATATGGCGTTTTGTAACGTATGCAGCATATGTGTGTATAAGAAGCTTTTGCTGGGTTTTGCTGACATGAACATTTTAATGATTTCAATGACAAAAGGCAGCAAGCTAAAGGGAAAATATGGAAATGGACTAATGTTTATTGAAGGAGTTACATGGAAATGAATGAAAATTTTGCTATCGTTTTTCTTGTATGCATTCAACATTGGATGGACATACGTTTGTCAGACAAATTTATGCATGAAATCGCTTGCGTATGCATTTGTGAGAGAAATTGCAGTTTTAAAATAGTTGAAGAGTCAATTTTTGTGTGGGAGGTTTGTTTGTCAATGACTATAGCAATTAGGGATTCTAATTGATGGTGTTTTTGTTTTGCTAACAAAGAATATTGCAGACTTTAAATACTTATTAAATAAACAACCCTAACTAATTTATTAAATTTTTTGGACTGGATTGAAAATATATGGACTGCAAAAATTTTAAACCCCCAAAAGTATGTAAAAAAACGTGAAAGCTCCATGACTTTAATTCACGCACATTAGCTGTTATCAACACGCGATTAAACGTTTTATTTTATATTCATCAGGACATTTTTTTGTGGCCTTTATTTTGTTCTCTATCAAAATATATTAAATGTGTACATTTTTCCATGGGTCGACTTACACTCTCTCTCTCCCCAATCATGTGTGTTACATTACATAAAAATTTACACCATCAACGTTCGTGCGATATGCCTATATTATACGTTTTCCCATTTTTATTGCATTATTTTCCATGTTACACTGGCGCGTATAAATGTTGTTTCGGTGTACAACAATCGCGTGTAAATTCTTGGTTTTATTTGTTCGTCACTTTCTGTGCATAAACTATTATAAACTCGACAATCTGCCGCGACCACCCAAACCAACCAACCAAATATTATTATCGGCCACAACAACTCGGACAAATAGGAGGGAAAAATAATAAATAAGCACTATGCTTGTTGTGTGTTTTCGGGTAGAGGTTTATGCGGGAATAAAGAAATAATTTACTAAATGAAACAAAATTCCCAGCCACTTCTATGATACCGTGCCATTGCTGCCTGGCTTAATGGACATATGCGGACGCAAGGGGTGGCAAATGCGAAAGTATGGTTGCTTTTAAAGTGCGAAAGGGAAACAAAGGGATTGCGTTGTGCAGTGTATGTAAGTTTACTGGCGTAATAGTGACGGGAAAGGCTGCACACTCCACAGCACTTATACAAAAAGATGTGTCAAAAATTAGATTTATATCATAAAAACAAAAGCAGTGGGGTTTTTGGGTGTTGTTTTTGCTGGAAATGCAATGTGGGATAATGGGTTGTTTATGTCTTCTGTTGTACGAAAAATTAGCTTTCAGTTGCGGGGGGGGGGGGAAGATGTGTGTTTTTTTTTGAGTTATCCATTTTTGTAAGTTCTTAATAAACGCATTTTTGAGTACATTAATTTAGACATTATAATTTAAATTGAATTTTTAAAGCATTAAGTCCAAAATACTCCTACAAAGGTGTCTTTTCAATACATTTAGGCGTCTAAATTTTCGTATTATAATATGAAAGTCAAATAAGTCCCAATTTCTTGTGGTGATTCTTATTTTAATCCTTAATAAAAAATAATAGGGATTAAAATAAAATACAATTTTAAAGCCTTATAATATGTCCTGCATCCTTTACACAATTTTTTCCCAATCACAATTATTGTCTAATTAACTTCCCTATAAAACTTTAAACTATTATTTTCTCATAAGAATTTAAATGAGGCTTATTTTACTCAAAATCCCACACACTACCGGCAAAGCTTTTCAGGATTATTTGAGTCCTTTTTGTATTACGTACTTTAAACTTTACACTGCAATACAATAAGCATAAAGTTTACATATTCTGAAGATATATAAGCGGATATGCTCAAATCCATCCACATAGCCTTTTAAATATATGTATAATAGAAAAGCTTATATCTTAAATTGGCTTTGCCCGCGCGCATATTTATTTCCTCAAAATTTAACCACCCGATTTTGATGTCTCGCCATATTTTGGTATGGCTCACTAATGTGATGTGTACGGTAATCTGTATTGTAGACTTATTTATAGTTATATAACACAGCGCTGTAAGGAAGAGACTACACTGGAGTGAGGAATGAGGATTTGCCGCGTGTATGAAAAACGCGCCACACCAACTCACAAGTATATTAGCTAACATCCGCCAGTGTATGCTCCTTCCGCACCTCTCACGACGTGTACTCCTTTCCTGCAATGCATGGTGTGACGATGAGGGAAATTACATAACGCTGAAGTAATGTGCTGTGTGGCATGTCTGTGTCTGTATACCTACATTTAACTTAATATAAGCGCACATGGAAAAATCCTCGTCTTCCCATAAAATCCCGGATTAAGGGGATTTCAAACAGGAAGATAATTTCGTCGTTTACTCGTTTTGCTTCATTTTATGCGATTCGGTTGCCTCCCACATTGTCTCTTTCGATCTCATTTCCTTCATCCGTGTTTGAATATTTACTTTTATACTTTCTATTCTTTTTTTTTTTTTTTATTCTGTTCCATCGCCCCGTGAATATGGAGCGAAGCGACTTTGTTTGTTTTGTTGTCACTTGATTTGTTTCTCATATATGTGTGCTGGAAAATTCCTGTCAGTTGGCGTGGGGCCAACCAATGTTACCAATATGTACAATTCTTATGCATAACAACAACAACAACAACAACAGTGCATTGAATTAGTCGTTATTGTGTATTGTATGTGCACGCAGATGTGGGTAGTTATAGTTTGGGGAGCAGCTTTGCGTTGATATACAGACGTTCATTTTGTTTCGTGGAGAAAAACGTAACATTTCAGGCGGTTTATTCTCGTCTGTTTCTAATAGTCAGAATTTTATGGATGCCAAATAAATTGTGGCATTATCCAAATCCCCAAAATTCGTGTGACCTTAAATAATGTGAACGAGGGTAAACAGAAGTAATGCTCTCGCTGGGTATTGCCAAAAATGTCATCCGTTTTATCAAGGAGCGAGGTTGTCGTGTGCGCCTATTTACAAATTCTACAATTTGCAGGTAAAATTTAATTTGCCTCAATATTTGTAGCAACCCTTTTTCAATTTTTCTTTTATGTTTTAATTAAAAAAGTAAAATCTGTTTGTTGTAAAGTTATTCTTGTTTGCAATATTTTTCTATGCACAGTTTTAAATAGTTTAGTTTTTCATGAATCAAAAACGCAATTCATGTGTAAAATTTTCAATTTAATACAGCTTTCCCTCATGATCACTCCTACACACACACACACACACGCGCATTACATACATTAACAACAAGGGTTGGGGCGGTTTGGGTTTCATTCAAAAAGCTCCCTCGTACATGACCCCAAATTGTGTCCGCACGAATTGACTGAAAATACTCATAACATAAACTTTTTTGTGTGCGGTCGCTACAAAACAACGACAAAAAACACTCATTTGTTTGGTACTCGAATCTGTAATTTTTTTTTGGACGTGCTCGCATGTGGTTTTCGACATTGATTGAGCAACTGAGGGAATGTTGTTAATTTAAGGGTAAATTCGTTTGGAGTGGAGTGGAGTATGAGATGATAAGTCTATGAATGTCATAATAAAAACACAATGGATGTGAGGATACTTTTAATATATAGGGTTAATTTTAAAACACTGTTAAAACAAAAATATTGACAATATTTTATTTTTATTGTCAATAAATTTAATTAATACATTTAAAAGGGTGTTTTTTCAAAAGCATTGTTTATTAATTCTTATTTGCGCAAATTGTGGATGTTTAAAAAAATAAAATTGCAACAATATGCAACACGTCATGACTTAATTCATTCATGACAAAAACAACTATGGGAGCAAAAATTACATTATAAATGTTTTATCACTTTTTTATGTGCAAGTTGCTTTTAAGAGTTAAATGCTGACGCGTTTTAGTGCACAAAAGAACCGCAATCAACTAACAAAAGAAAGGTGAAGCATGCCAAAGGTACATCTATTAAAGAGGGTGAATTTCCACATTCAATCACACGCTCTTTTCAATATATTCAACCAGTTTTCCTCTTTTCATTTTGACTCGACCCATCATTTTTTTTTGTCTTCTTTTTTTCACTATTCTTGTTTTACTGTGACCGGAGTAAAATAAGTGGGTGAATTTGTTACACACACACACACACACATGTAGAGTAAATAATGTACACGGTTGGACACTTCTTCCACTCATCATGCCGGGTATATTGTCAGTCACCTTAACTATTCTTTCCCCATCCGGTTATGTGTTTGGCTTCAATAGGCGACACCGTCGTTGCTTCAACTTGGCGTAGTGCTACACACAAGAACGAGTGATTGCGTTTCCTCAGGTTAGAGTGTGTATAGTCGTCGGGTGGGTACATTGTGAAGCAGAAAAAAATGTAAGTTAGACGACGAAGAAATGGGGACGAATGCCAGTTGAAGTACACTTTGTGTGTGCACATGTGTGCGACAGTCGTTTGAGTATTAGATGGATGGGTCGTTCTTACTTCTATATATATATTTTTTTTTACATCTTACGTGTTGTGCTTTTGTGTGCTGAAACTTGAAATTGACATGATCATGAAAGAGAAAAAAATCCAACCATAGTAGGCACTATATGAAAAGCAATTTTTTCGATCTCCTCACAGCTACTTGTCTCATGTGTGTTTGTACATTTTATGTAGGACGAGCAATTGTAACGTGAGGTGTATTATTTAGCAACAGATGCAAGGGGATGTGTGTAATATGTCTGATGGCAATGTACACCGCACATCGGTATAGGAGGTGTAGCATTTGAAAGGGGGGGGGGGGAAAGAATGTTGTGAAGGAAGTTTAGGGCATGCGGTAAAAAGTGTGTGAGGTTAATCAATCAATTTTTTAGGGAGGGTAAAATCTTGAGTTGTTGTGGGATTGCAGGTAGTTAGTATTGAAGTTTTACCCACTTTATTTAATCAATTATACAATGGCTTTGATTGGTTTTAGTTGGTTTGATGTCATCATTAGGTTGTCCAGTAGTTATTTGTGTATAAAGGGAGTGACTGTATTGAGGGTGAAGATGTCTATATAACAAGTGATGAGTGTCGGAATGGTTTAACAATTGTTGTAGGTATCTTGGGAGATCATTTAAAATTGAGTATTGCAATAATAATTCAATAAATTGTAACGATTTTTTGATTATTTGACGTTTTTTTTCGAAGACGATTAAAACACTCCTTAAACACTTTCATTTTTTTAAATCATTTCGATTTTTTAACTACCTTTAAATATCGACTTGGTTGATCACCATGATCGTGTTCCTCATTTAATAAAACTAACTTAACTATTATGATTATTAAAAAACAACCCCCATGAAAATTCTATTTGTGAAATAAAAGTCGTTATAACTTATAAACCGTTACACAATTCCTACAAATTATTAAAATTTCCAAATCCAAACCACCACTTTCAAACGAACAAACACAAACATTATTATGTTGTGTAGGTTATGCTTCAAACAAACATGCATAATTGTCTTTAACTTTTATTGTATTCCGTTTCCACAGTGTTTCTTATTTTTGTGCTCTTGTTAACGACTTCTACAATCCACTTAAATTATATAAGTGTAACTCAGAATCTCAACTATCGCGTTTACAAAACTTTCTTTGCCCGAAACTTGTACCAAAACAAGTGGAACTTTACAGTAGAAAATCTACATACACTTACACGCAAGAGCGTTCGCATATTCAGCAACTTTGCTAACTGTATAATGTATATCAACATACACATTTTTCAGCGACTAATGATTTTATGATAGCTTGTAAAAAGCATACTATACAAAAGCTAAGGTTGGCGGTGGCGATTATAATGCGATGAATAAAATATTATGCTACCCGGATTTTGTTATTTATTCCAACTTCTTTAGTTACATACACATGCATGTAGGTGAGTGTATATGAACACCTTTTTATATTATCACGCAAAGCTTGTAGCCTTTCCACCCACCGTCAAAGTTCGATGTAAACTTGTGCGAAACGAAGTGGATAAAATAAAAATACGTAGTACAACAAACTGTGCAATATTTTACATCAGCATGTTTTATGTAAAACTAGAAGATCATAGGGATAAGTCCCTTGAGGGTAACCTTCTCCTTGAAGTGGTGTGCCCAGTGTGATTAGAATAATTTTAATTTTATGGCCAATGCGACCTTCCATATTTAAACTGTTTTCAAACGAATTTATGGAGGATTTTTTTTTTTTTTTTGCGGGGGCATTAAGGGGATTTGCATTATGATTCAGTACATCCCAACTTGTATTAGTTACACAATTTATAAGAGTTGATTCAAAAATAATTGAATCCTTTATTAGAATTTGTAAAATTATAGAAAAATCTATTTAAAATGCAATACAAAATTGATCTTTAAATTAAAACGCCAATAAGTATGCAATTGCAGCCATTAAGGTGGTTTTTAATCATTATTCTCTCTCTATCTCTCCCTCTTCATGATTTTTAATTTTATTTTTGTTATATTAAGTCACATAAAGGTGTGGCTTTTTTTTAATTCTGGTCTACAAATTTGTAACAATAATTTTATTGGCCCAACTATGCGTCTGATACACTTAAAATTGATTATAGGGACGCACCTTATAGGCATATTATACTGGCACACACTACACGCATATTGGATTTAAACGTTCATTTCTTTTTACGCCGCAGTTGCAGTGGTGGGCATATCATGCAGCCACAATGACTTCAACCAGTACTATGTGCGCCCCCGCTGTAATTACCATAAATACATTCCGATTAAATTAACTTATCGTGCATGTGTCAGTTTCATTTGAGTACTTTATTGAATGAATATGCACGCAATCAATAAACATATTCCACCCACCAATGTAACACAAATGCAGCATACTTGGATTTAAGTGCATTGCCTTTTGGGTTGAACTCAAACTGAATGCATCGCGGTATTCCAGAAAATACAGCAATCAACCCTTTATTGTGTATGTTGTTATTATTATTATTATTTATTTATTTATTTTGTCTTGTTTATTTACTTTGTTAAATGGTCGCATGACAAAGATAACAACCAATAAAAGTCTTTTTAGAAAATAAATAATAAGGGGGTGCTTGGCGCTTGCCTTTGCTTGCTGCATAACGGAGACAGCCGCAGAATAAAATATGAAAAACCGCAAACAATGAGAAATGCTGTCGAAATTTCTTCGTCCTTTTTTTTTTTTTCTTTAAATTTTGTACTTTCATCGTTATATGTGCACATGTATCGTTTGTATTGTACATATTGCTGATTTTTAATAATATTTTCTTGGTCGCATGCAATAAAGAAAATATCTTCCCATGCGATGTAGCTCAGCTTTTATGTTACAACGTATATGTTGAGCACATTTATAGGTAAAAAGGATCCCACACAATATTGTGTGTGAGATACAAATATAATGTGTGGCATGGCGGTTTTTTTTAGTCGCGCGGGAAAAATAAAACAAATGGAATAAAAATTGAAAATGATAAAATAAGGGGGGTGAATATTGCATTAAAGGGATGAGTTTGTTTTTTCCCTCTGTTCCTTTTTTCCACATATACAATACATTATGTCTGCACTAAGCCACTACGGTTTCGTACATGCTATCGGTAATATGTGTTGTGCTTTATTCGTTCATGTGCCCTATATTTTATTTTTTTATACGCAGGCTTCTTCACTATGTGAAATGAAAAAGCCATAGTCGAAAAAAAATTGTGTGTAAGGGTGAATGTGAAAAATGACAACATTAAAAATACCATTTTAGGAGGGGTTCATTTCGATTTATTTTATTCCTTTCGCAATGCTGAGGTTCTCCTATTAAATACATATAAACATCTCAACGTTTTCATTGTGAATATTAGTTTGTTTTTTTTTGCCCTTCTTCATCTTGCAATTCATGCGATTACTTCGTTTTATTGTACCAACATAACTTTCATTTCTTTTATTTTATTGTTGAAGACAAAAACTAATTTCCTTTTTATTCTATTTTCAGGTGAGTGACAGTTATGCTAAACAAATATAATATATACTTTATGGTGTATTTGTATGACATTTGAGATGACGGCTGTAGCATGAAAATGTGACAATTTCATGCAGGGTAAATATTTTTATGTCATACATATTAGGGGTTTAAATATTAAATTGACACAATTTGTTTATGTGCTTAAGTATTTTTACAATTAAAGGTGTAAAGGCTAATAAAATAATAGTCGATGTTTTCTTATTTATGTTGAAAGATTCATTATTAAAAAGGGGTTGCTTTAAATTTTCATTGCCAAAATAATTCCAAAATAATTTAAAAAATTTATTTAAATGTTTCAAGGTCAATTTTCTATTCTAAATTATTTTGTTTTAATTATTGATAGTAAACCATCATCAAAATCTGCTTATTTCAATTTAATAAATGTTCTTAAACAGTTCAATATAAAATGATTATTGGTATTAAATCAAAATTAAGTCAGAATTACTTTTAAAACCACACCAAACCAATAATACTTGCGATTATTGGTTTAAAACTTTTATATAAGTATTTTTCAAGGTCAGAAGATTGTTTTCTTCGATTTATAAAAACTTGAAATCGATTTCCTGTCAATTTTTAATTGTTTGTTCTACTTTTTTTCTGATTGACATTTTATTAAGCGTCTAGTAAATATTAAGGTCTTCAGTTTCAAGGTCAAAACTTTATTGATATGTATTAAGAAGTTGTGAAATGTTAACATTAAATTAACTGGGGTTAAGTTTCTTGTACCTGCGTAGTTTTAAAAGTATTTTCTTTAAGTAATTTAATTTGATTTCAAAGCTATTCGGTTTTCACAATCAAAAGTAAAATCCAATGCAACCATACCCACACATTGCACCTCATTCAAATTCTGTTTAATTGCAAGTTTGCAATCAAATTGAAAATGGGGGGAAAAAAAATCATGATTCGCACACAATTTTAACTTTACAAATTCAATTGAACCAAATGCGGAATCTTTTGAATAACTAACAGTTGCGCCGTTTAAAATTCACATCAATTAGTGTGATTACTTTTCTGCCATTTAGATTTAATTGTCTCCGCACACACACATTTCTCGCTCTGTTTTCACTTCAATGTGGAGTTTTTTTTTTTTTGCTCCACACTTCTTCTTTTCATTTAACTCTATCTGGGGAGACTATATATAATACTTCTCTTCGTCGGGTAATCACTAATTGGATGCGCTATTTTATTTGTTCACCATATTATTCCGTTTGGAGTCGCAGCGCACTCAAACACCCACCCAACGCGCTGTGTTCTGCTGAACAATGGTGTGTACACGCGAAAAATTACTGTCATGGGAAGTTTGGTCTCCAAAATTTACACTTTGCCGGGGCGCATGAGACTTATTAAGGGACGGCTCAAGGCATCGCACCGTAACGATTTTGTTAATTAGTATTAACTCTTATAGCCACTTATATTTTAAATATGCTGTGAGACGTAGAGTAAGTGAATGGCCGAATGAACACCTACATATTGTGTACATAACGACTATAATTGTGTTTAACATATTGTTGTTATTTACACTATTCCGACGTATTGTAGTTTAGAGTTAAGATTAAGCACGCTTTTGACCGTATAGCATGAGTTTTATTTGTATTTATTTATGTTTCATCATTTTTAGAGTTTTTTTTAAGACCCATAATAGTTAAATGTAGATTTTATGTGGATGGTTTGCGTTCGTTTAGGGCACCATTTAAAGATAAACATTACAGAACATTACTTTTATATGTTTTTGGACAATCTTTTGTGTGAAGAGAAATTTGTTAAAATGCTAGAAAACCGACTCCTCCGCCTTGCAATCGCTTGTTCATCTATTTAAAATGTTTTCCATGTTTATAGCACACAGTTATTAGGGATTATGAAAATTCATGAATGGATCTTAAATATGATTTACCAGAAATATCTTTCAATTTTTATGACAAATTCAATTTGAGGTGCAGTTTTTATCTTGTTCATTATTAAACAAAAAAACAAATTCCCATACCAAATTGAAAACAAACTTCTTCCATTTAAATAACATTGGTTTTCTAAATGTTTTAAAGCCTATGACAGTTATTCCCTCTTCCGCGTGCTTCATGACACGCCTTACTTTAGTTATGCTACTAAATTTTCATCACACACATGGCAAAGAGCCGCATGTCATACATAGAAATTAGTGGCAGTAGGCACATCAGAATATAGCAATAAATCTTGATTAGTGTGTTAAAATGAAGAAAAATTACATGAATGTAACAAGATAGTATCGTTCTTGTTTTAGAGATGCATTTCTGTGGGTTGCAACGAAAAAAAAAAAAAAATTGGAGTAAAATGAAATGCGGTGAAAACAACTTAATTAAAATTGTGAGGAATGAAAAACTGTCATAACACTTATGATGACAGGTCGATTTGGTTGTGTTTTTGTTTTCCCCCTTTTTTCTTTAAATCTATATTTAAGACATGATATTTGTCTTATAATTTTAAGTGAAAGGGACACACGAACAAATCATTATAATATCCGCGCTTATGGCATCACTAATCATAGCTTGTTTCCTGTATTTATCCCCCACGCTCCATCCCTGGAGTTTAAAAAATTCCTGTTTTACTATTCAAAGCCTGGTGACGTCTGCGGAAATTCAAAATGCCACACATTTTCTATGGAAAATCGAACAGTTTGACGCTTCTGAAAAATACATATATTCTGAAAGGCAGTTAGTTTTGGGGAAAAAGCGCGTGCTCTTGCTGTTAAAACCATTTCTTTCTTATGCATTTGAATTGTGATGTTGACTGCGCGATGGCGTACAAACATATGTGGTTATTCGGGGGTTCTAACGAGCATCGTCATCAGAAATGTAGCGTAAATATTGTGCGGCAGCGATATGTATTTTTGATGTACGTTGCGTGCGTGTCCAGAGTGTGTAGTGTGTGCGTTGCCGTTTCGCCTTATGATATATATCACACGATTTTATCCATGGTGTGCCTTTTTATCTTGTTATGCGTTTGCAACTAGATGAGAAAAATGACTAGAAATACTATAGCACGCGAGAGTGTCACATATGTGCCGGTCATGGGATTCCGTTACATTTGTCAATGCAGAGGGAACGTATACATATGTAGTTTGACATGAAATATTATTGATATATATATTTCGGGGAATAAAGATGTCATCGGAAATTTTTGGATTTGAATTATTTACAAAAAAAAAAAAAAAACATATGTGAGAACACAGAAAATGTGTGTTTTGTTTTAAATATTATGCAGACCAACTGCTCCCTGTCATGGTGTTCACACTGAAGACACCGACAACAGGATGTGCAGGTTTATTGAACGAAAATAGTTGTACTGTAATAATTGTGGGATGATTGACTTGGCCGGTAAGTCATATTTGTGTGCGTCAACAAATAATCCTTGGAGTAGGAAACTTGTATTTCAAAGAAATTTAATTAATACTTGTAACTTAAGTAGTTATTCAGGATTCATGATGACACCTCCCCAATAACGTCTTGCATAAGTCGGCTGTGAAATTTAATTCCTACTCTTATAATTGTTTCGTTTTGTCATTATCAAAATAATTAATTTTTTTTATAGAAACAATTATTTCATATTAAGTTTTATTTTTATTAAATTTCCCTAAATATGCCTGACATAAAAGCGAACAAGATTGGTTCGGAACGGGCGCTTATAAGGCAAAAACTTTTCGTCACGTCATCCAACTTCTATCAATCGTCAGTCACAAAAATTACAATTGTCGGATGCGGCAAAGTCGGAATGTCATGCGCACTTAACATACTAGCACAAAACTTAAGCAGTGAATTAGTGTTGATGGACTCAGACACCACCCGCATTCAAGCTGAACTTGCAGACATTAACCAAAGTAGTTGCTGCCTGCGAAATCCTCGCATTACAGGCAGTCACAATTACGTCGCCACCGCCAATTCGCAGTTGTGCATTTTGGCGGCAAGTATGCCACATGACAGAAATACGCCCGAATCACTGGAGACAATCCAAAAGAATGTCAGCATCTTCAAACAAGTGATTCCGCTGTTGGTGCAACAAAGCCCAAAGACAATCCTTATGGTGGTTACCACTCCTGTCGACATAATGACTTATGTGGCGTGGAAAATTAGTGGCTTGCGGCAAAATCAAGTGTTTGGCAGCGGAACGGCATTGGACTCGGCAAAATTTCGTTCGTTAATTGCTGAGAAATTGGGTATTGGATCAATGTCGTGCGACGGTTATATCATTGGGGAGCATGGTGGTTGCACGATACCAGTGTGGTCGAGTGTGTCAGCTGGTGGGGTGCGCTTAAGGGATATTGACCCTAAAATTGGGTGTCGCGATGATCCCGATAAGTGGTTGGATGTGCACAAAGAAGTTGATGAATCACAACGACGCGTTATAAAAGTTAAAAATAATAATTCATGGGGATTTGGTATTTTGGTTGGGTCGATTGCTTTTGCTGTTATGAAGAACACTAATAAGATAATACCGGTGTCTACAATGGTGAAGGGGTTGCATGGAGTCGACAAAAATGTGTTTCTCTCAGTGCCATGCGTTATCACTTCCAGTGGGGCTTCTTTGGTAATGAGGCAAATTCTATCTGACATTGAGACGAAATTATTTCGTGAGTCGGCAGATCGAGTACATAAAAAAATTCAAGGACTTAAAATTTAAACCCCTTTTTTTGTATGACAGAATGTTTATTTAATTAAATTAAAACCTATTAGAATCTTCAGTAATACGTCAATTGTTTTATTTTATTTCTACATCTTATAGTTACTTTATTACAATTCCTTTTATTTATCACGCCAAACGACCCACAGCTTTATTTCAATGAAAGTCTGAAAATTATCACATTAAATATTATTTATTTGTTTTCTAAGCAATTACATATTAGAAATGAACTCACTTAATTTATGGAAAGTTATTAATACCATGCATCCGAAATTACTTACAAGACACGCTACTACGTGTGGTATTTAATAAATCTAAGAACATGCATGCTTCCTCACTTGAGTATCTTCACTACCATATAAATTGCACGCTCATGAAAAATATGCCTTAAAACATGGTAACAGTTTTAGCATGTTTTCTAGTTGGACGTCTTTTTTTTTTGTCCGTTATGTTATTGCCTTAACTTCCGTCTTTAAACGCGGGAACACGTATAACGAGAGATTTAAAACCTTGCGGAGACAAATTGACGCTATTTTCGCAGCTGTTTGCGTCTTCATGTACAATATATAATTGACAAACTTGAAACTGGCTTCTATTCCATCGCACACACACACACTAGGAGGGTACACTTCATAGTTAGTGCTTACATAAACCTTTTTCGCAAGAGTGCAAAATAAGTGCAAGATAAAAAGTGTTGTACTCGCAAGTAGAAATCCTTGACAAAGTCTTTTTAATTGTGTCTTAACCAACAGAATGGACATTTACAACAGATTTATTATGTTTATCTTTGTTTGGCGTTCTAAACTTTTCCATGATTATGTTGATGCAAGATAGTTGTTACGTTGCTTAAGCTCGGACTCTCACAAGAAACATTAATGTTTATTACTTAAGGAAAAAAGGTGAATTATTTTTAAACTTTCCGTTGGATTTCAAGTTTGTAAATTCTGGGATAAAAAGAAAAAGTTTAATTGAAAAAAAAAGATATTTTAAACGACATTAAATATGCATTCGCCTACTTTAAGATGGCTTAACTATTTAATTTTTTTTATTTCGCTGAATTTTTTGAATAATTAGTAATTTTTGTTACATTCTCAAAGCTTTTGTTGCGCTATCTTTAAGCTCCTACATTTTTTAAAGCAACCATTTTTGAATTTAAAAATATTGCAATTTAAAGTTATTATTTTAAGAAAATATTACGCCTAATTAGATTACATAAAAGTATTGCCGCATCACGAATGTCAAATCGATTACAAAATATAATCCATCTATAAAAATATGAAACCACATAATTTATCATCTTACAAACGATGATGCACATCAAGTTTAATTGCAACTTAAATGCAAATTAATTTCCCACTAATGCCTCATCATCCATCTTATGCAAAAGCTGTTCACTTTCAAACTATGACTGCATAATACATATGTATTTATTTTAAGTTTGCATTTTCAATTCGCATTTCAAACTTCGCTAACATTATAGTGCAAGTGTCTTGCTGCATCTATGTCTGTTCTTCTTGTAGTTTGTTTCTTTCTTATGTCTCGGAATTCTTATGCGCTCGTTTTGATTTGTGCGCCGCGTCGCGATATTTAGTAGATCTCAAACAACACCAGCGTATATTAATGTTTGTGTTGTTGTTGTTGTATTATAATTAAATCGAACTCAAAAGCAACAAACAACAGTAAGGAATATGCAACGAGACAAATGCAACTATCTCACTGTATTTTTGTTTAAAAGTGCAGAGAAGATGCATGTAAGTTTGAAGATTTAACTCCTTCCGGCATTGTGTGCAGCGAAATGTAATTTCTTGTTAATTATTTAATTCCACTAAGATTTGTATGTATATTTTGAAAATTTTATGGTGCAAGAAGGAAGTTTTCGTGATGGCTAATCTCTTATTATCAGTTGAAAAACAGTTGTTGATCTTTAGTTTTGTATTTTTAATTAAAAAAAAAAAAATATTGTTCAATTTATTGTCAATATTTTTACAAAAGCTTGTCAATATTATTGCAAATAATTCTCAATATTATGTGTTATTGTATGTGGGCTGCAACGGGAATGAAACTTACATGATAACGTTAACAATTTCACTTAAAACCAAATAGTGCAGTCTTTCAAACAAATTATTTTGAACAATGCAACGATGCACTTCTTCAAAAACTTCTTTCGATTATTCCACTGAATCCTACATCATTTATCAGACAAATAAAGACTTCTTTCAATCGTAGAAAATTGTATTCTTGGAGATCATGACACTCCATTGACATTTCGCTTGAATGCATCCATAATAAAAACGCATTCATATGTCACTCATCTTTTGCATTGCGAATGCAACCGCATATTCATCGCATTTGGCATGGCATGTGGGGACTGAATGTGTACATTTTGTCGCGTAAAAATCCGTGCGGACAGCACCACTTGATCGATGCGATATTTGCGCGTCGAGCCGCTTTAACTGCAGTAACACAACAATCCTTTCATTCCTTACGATTTACTGTATGTGCAATAAATGGGCGCCTTACGATATTATGCAATTTATATATACGGTTAGGCGCGTTGATTTACTGAATGATACATAATTTATGGAACCGCGAAAATGTTAATGTGACGCCGCGTTTTTGTGTGACTTAATTTAAAGCTGTGCGGGGTTGACATTTTCGCGGGGCATTCTTCCCTCGTGGAATTGTGTGCAGTGTGCAATGTGCATGGAGCGACGCGCTGCGTCAACACGATTTGCTGCAATTTGAATGCATTTGGATGGCGCTTCAATATGATAAATGAAAACGAATGTACATGGGCGGTTGGCGAGTGCACCAATCGTATATTGGAAGCCGACACGCTTGGTATTATATTGTGAACGGCTCGAAATGTATTTAAACAAGTGATTTATATGGGTGGTGCCAATTGAAATTGTACTGAAAGCAGCGGAATGTTTGAAGTTTTTGGACATTTTGGGCGCCGTTTGTGCGTTTATTTGCACACAAATTTAACTGCCACTATATGCACACTATGTGCAGTGTTTGTCTGGCGATGCTCGTTCTCTGGGACGCTTCTGGCTAAATCAGGGAATGTCGCATTTTTGAGACTTTAATGTCATGCCACTTAAATGCTGCAATGTTCTCAGAAAATATTTTCAAGAATATTTATGTTGCCTTAATTTTTCTGGTATTTACAAAAAATAAATAAAAATACATGGAAAGTAAGATAATGTTAACTGATTAAAGCATTTAATTTGCCTCACAGCTTACTAATCTGAGAATAATATTTCTTTCGCACACATTTGCTGCAGATCTGCCGTCAACCGAATACAATGATAAATTCACTCTTGTTTACTAAATTGTGCGCTGGAGCTGTTTTTGCAACGAATGGAAGAGATGTATCATTTTCTTAATTATAGGCTTTGCTCCCTTGCCATCCAATTAATTACATCAAACGAAGAAGTCGGTGTTCTTTTCTTGTGTTACATTCGCCTTTGGTAACATGTACTCACTATCGCGTCTGCAACTACATAATATTCTTATTCTGCAGTTTTTTGTTTTGTATTTTATTTATTGTACACCATATTTTATGCATGCGGAGCATTTAACTGCACATAAAAGTATTGCAGTTGATTCCTTTTATATCATAATCTGATGGGGTGAGTAAAATTATGATTTTTGAGTATTTTCCCATGATCGCGAAATTTTTCTTATTGTTTGTTTCATCCTTTGGACATTGCGAAATATTTCAACTCAATAAAAATCGTATTGCCTTTTAAATTAAATAATTTTTTTTACCAGTAACTGTTACAGTTTTTTTATGTTGCAATTTTTTTTAAAGATCGCGAAATTTTTCGCGTACCCTTTTGTTAATTATCTGAATATCGCAAAAATATTTTCAAAAATGATTGTTTCTTCTCAAAAAAAAAGTGAATTCTATTTTAAACTTGAAACATTTTAAGCCTAATGCCCCAGCATTTTCTTCCCTTCACACCTTTTAGCCCTTTACTTGCATTTAATGCATGGTAATAAACTCTGCGATAGTTACTAGATGGTCCCACTACAGCTTCGATTTTCACTGCGCAATTTATATACCCTTGAGCTGTGTCGTGTGTGTTTTTTTCTGCACAGACAGCGCGCACATTTAATCTTTAGTTCGCATCTTTGTTTCGCTTTGACTTGAGAAAATCCCAAGGAAATCTCAGTGACAGCCACGCTCCCAGACACACATCGTGAAGTGGTAGGAAGACATAAAGTGTATGCACGCTTAGATCAAAAACCCGTTTTTCATTTCGACTATAAATTTTCAGGTCACTTGCTTTAGAGAGAGAGTCAGTTCAGTGCAAATATTCTGCACATACATACATTTGTGCGCCAGAAGGGAAGAAAATAAAATTGCATTCATGCAATATATTCCTTGGTGTAACTATAAAAGTCTATGTGTGTTTTACATGTTTAATACAAACTATGTAGTACGACTGGCGTATATGTTTTGCAGTTGTTGAAATGCATGCATAATATTTTTAAACTTATCCTGTATAGGTTGGGTTGTCTTGTTACTGGTTGGGTTTCTGCACAATCTGCTGTGCTCTAAGTTTTCGCAAAAATGCTGTAAGGTGTTATATTATGGCCATGTGCTGTGAATTCTCATTTATTAACTATAGTGGGGGAATTTAAAAAAAAAAAAGAAGAAAATGTACACAAAGATAATATGTCTGTGGTTCACCTTTAACCTTCACTTCCATTGTGATACTCGGCATACATTTCTTTAGTAGATATTTCATTTGGCTTGTGCGGTTCTGGTGGTCGTTTAATATACGTCATAACTTTAGTTAAAAATATGTTTCATATTTATGTTGCTTGCTATTCTTCTTGTAAAGTATAAGCAAATCAAGTTGCATTGCAGCATGCCGACTTGGATATTTCAAGTCTTAACTATAATAACTAGTATAACTATATTGCAGGCGAAGAAGACACGTTTCATTTCAGTATGAGATGCTCTTTTTGTGTCCGTTATCACGTTACAATGAAAAGCTTTCAACATTTTTCTGTATAACTACATTTCTTTCCGACATTTTTATTAAATGAGTGTGTGTGTGTGTGTGTGTGTGTGTGTTTGTGCAGCAAATGAAAAAATAATATCTTCCGGAAACACACAATAATGGTATTCATGGTCTGGTTTCTATCACTTTTAATAATATAACCCATTCAATTTTGACATCCTCATATATATAGAGTTTTGCAACTGCGGCTATTGCATAAGAAAATATTTCTTTTGTGCGTTAATGTACTCGTAATTAATGAACCGTTTACGTTACGAAATGATGAAAGTTTTGATGTTATTGCGTAACGTACAATTATGCTGTTCATTTAAAAAGCTACCGTGGATTACAGATGAGTTAATCAGAATTGTACTTAATGAATTTTACTTCATTAATGGGAAAAAAGGCGCTTATGAAAATCTCAGAAATAGTTAATCCTACGCATTTTAAATGAGTTTTGTGAAATGAATTTAAGGAAAAGAGTTTTAAGAAATTCAAATTTTAAGTCTCGTTTTGATATAATGACTTAAGACTTCTTAAACTTGAAGAAACATTAATTAGATAAACTCATTTCAAGGTCATAATAATATTTATTTCATATAATTGCAATTTTTGTTAATTTTATTAATTCATTTTTCTCTTTTTCTTCTAGGTAAGTGTTGTTGTCCATAAAATGTAATCCAATTTAAGAGTACACCTTCAAGATTTTCGTTAAGCATATTTATAGTAAGTTATTTCAAGGTCACTTAATTTTTTTAATCCTTTTTTAACGGGGAAATCATTTTCAAAATGAATTATATTTTTCGTTTAACGTTTTAAGTTCAAACTTCTTTTTGGACTTATTTTTAAAGCGTGGTTTTGAATTATAAAAGTCAGTTTAAGTCAGAATAATTTTCCGAAGTAAATGAAAAAAATATTTTCAAGGTCAAATTATTGTTTAATTCACATTTTTTAAATGTTTAAACCGGTTTAATTATATAAACCTTTATGTTGAAACGAATTTAAATGTAGGAAAAGTATAATTTCAAGATCAGATCAATTTTTTTTATCACAAATCCACTATTTTTAAACAAGATCATGTATTTAAATTTTCAATAACTGATGCTCAAAATTTTCATTGGTTCTCCATAGCAAGTTGTTATTCCAATGTGCGTTTAATTATTATTTTAAAAGGTATATTAGTTTCAGTACGTAAAATGTATACATTTCGACTATAGTTAGTTCAAAAAAAAAAAAAATCCTAACGTCAATTCCATTACGTGTAACCAGAAAAACATTAACAATAATACATATAACGAAATTAAAAGCACTCCGACGTTACCAGTCTGTCAGTGAACAATCAATCTCGTGTCAATTTATATTAACACATTCGTTTTTTGAGATCATACACCAACCGGGTGCTTGTTCAATTGGTATTATTGTAATCCATTACGATGGCATGGATTTTTTAAACATTTTTACATTTCATAAGCATTACATTGTTTGGCCACGCATTATTGCCGCCATGTAAGAAAGTGCATATTTGTAAACATAATGGAACAGGGTGGGATGCACAGGAATGGATCGGGACGGACGGAGGGGAAGCGAATGAACAAAAGCACAAAAATTAATCATGAAGTTGAACATGTTAATTTATTTGTTGTTATACTTCTACATTTTAATACGGCAGTTCGCTTCATTTGACGTTTTAATTTTCCAATTTCTCTTCTTCTTCATATGCGGTACACATTTTTATATGCACCATAACAGTGTTGCGTTGTTTGTTGTTTTGTACCCGTTTTTAATGAACCCATTTATTCGGATGCGCACTGCATTGTGTTGCACACATTGCATTGCGTGTGTGTTTTATTTTATTCGGGTGAAGCTGATGTGTGTGCAACACTGCACCCAGTTCACTAGTTATGCGTTGTTGTTGTTGTTTTTTTTTTTTTTTTGGTGAAGTGGCCGCGCGTGCTCTCATCCGTATTCAGTCTAACAGCAGCACCCCACTGTAGGCAGCTGCTGGCCTCCTCATTGAGAGTGCATTGTGGCCACGCACAAATTCACGCACATAAACAAAAATTTCACAGAATTCCACCCCATTCTCTTTGTGCTGTTTAAGGTTTGCACCACCCCAATCCAACATTAAACTCGCACATATAAATGCAAGCAATTCATTCTTTTGTTTCGCATATTCAGTAAATTTAAATAATTAATTTTATGATAACTCAATAATAATTGAATGTGATTTTGAAAAGTTGCCTTTGTATGTGCATTTCATTGTTGTGAATGGAATGCATGCTCGTGTTTTTAAAAAAAAATTATTTGTTACGATTTAATGAATTATTTTCCTTTTTTTCCATTAATACCTTTTTGTGTAATATTGGATAATAAATTGTAATACATTTTTTGCAGACTGACATTTCACATTGTTAAATTTCAGAAATCCTTAAATAATAATTAACCTATATAGTATCCTGTTTTCATTATTTGGTGTGGGTTTTATTTACGAAATCATTTTTGTTTAATTCGTAATATGCGTTTGTTAATTTACGAATTTAAACATGATTGGCGTATTTTGTTGCTTCAAAAGTTAGGTGTGTGCGCCTATTAAGGACTTTCTTTTGTTGTTAAAGCTTTAAGCACAAAAGGGTGAAATGCAAAAGGACTTAACATTTCTTAGAAATGTTTTCAAAACATATTGAATTTTGCTTTTCAATTGAATTAAACATGATGACTAAGAAGATATCCTTTCAGTCTACAGGACATTTAAATATGAATCCTTTAAAGTGCAGCCGCTTTCATTAAGATAATAGGATTTAAAGACTTTTGTATTATTATGGACAATGTAATAAAGGCCTATTATTTTTCACCAACCTTCTATAAAGTGTTTTGTATTACAAACGTATTAAGGACATAAAGTCAAGGTTTCAAGGTCAAGGTTATGGAACAATGTGATCATTTGATGTCCAAAAAAATAGAAGGCAGACTTTTTTCTCTCTCTATTAAAGCTCTCTTTATTAAAGTTAATTTTTGAAATAAACTAATTTCAATAACAATGAACGTTTTCCTTACAGAAAAATTAATAAAAAATTAGAATTCAGTTAAACAGAGTCTAAAAGGGATGAAATAATTTAAAATGTCTGCTTATTAAAAATACTAAAATCAATTCAAGCCGTAAAATATGGGATCGCAGAACCACTTAATCGCTCAAACCCCATTTTAATTCTTTGAAATTGATCCTGAATTGTATCAATCTCAACATGCCATAAAAATGTCACTCAAATGCATATTGCATTTCTCTACATAGTACGGGGTTTATCGTTTCACGATGCAATGCTTTTAAACTTACATTTATTGTCAATAAAAAAAATTAATATTTCAATAAACTTTTTATATTCATGTTGTGCGTAACTAAGTGGAAAGATGCACCACATAAGATGTGTGCTATGTTTATCAGCATAAGACGTTAGATACAGCTATAACAATAAAACCATTAAACACTCATTTTAATCTCCATAGAATCCCCGGCGACTTTTAAATACCAATGCTCGCATAAATTGCTTAAAAATACAAACGCACACATTGATATTTGTTGAAATCGTTAAAAGGAAGTGCTTAAAACTCAAATATACGTACATAAATCATGTGTGTGTGTGTGAGTGCAAGGAACACGAAAATATAAAAAAAAAGAGACTAAAAATCATATCAGATTACTCAAGTGTGGAAATGGAGATAAACCGGGAAGTAAAGTGTTCATAAATATGTGTTCTATTAGGATACATTAAATTTGTAGGAAGATGATCACATTATGCGTGGCTGTATAATGTTCATATTAATGTTTGTGTCTATACATAAATTTAATGTGGTTGAATAGACGCATAGGGTTATGCTGCAAAACAAAAAAAAAAAGCGTTTCAGGCAAATGTCTGTAGTGTTTTCCTCAGCGTTGTCATTTTAATAGCTCAATTATTGGTGAAGGCAGAGCACTTTAAGAGGCTGTATAGTGCGTGTGCTTTTAGTAGTTACATATATGTTTGTCTATGCTGTGGCCTCGTAAATTTTCATCTGTCTATTGTGGCCAATAAGAACGGTTTAATTGTTGGAATTTTTGTACAGATATAAGATGCGCCATCAAGAACAAAAACACATAAATTGGATGTTTTTACATTGGGTGGATGAAAATTGTTCAAAGAAGATAACAGATTGTTGTGAGGCTTTGGGTGATTTTTTTTTTTGTTGTTGTTATCAGCAGTGTTTACACGACTGCGTGTGGGAAGGGTTGATTTGTTTTTTGTGTAATTATTTTATATGGGCACGTGCTTTGATAAATTATAAATTTGTTTGTATTATTTTATCGGCATTAGAGAAATTTTGTGCACGATTTGTTCAATTTATAAATTTAATGTCAAAATTAATTATTTTCAGTTTTTTTAAAAATATTTCAACTATAAAATTTGACAATCCCAAATATATTAATTTTCAAGGTTAAACTTTATTTTTTTTGAAATTATTTTATTTGTTTTATTTAATTGTAAATACGACACAATGTTTTAGATTTTTGTTTGCCTTTATGTTAACAGGACAATCATTGAATTTTCATCTTAATTGTTTAGATTAAAGGTCAAAATCCATTTTTGCAAGATGAAGTAAATTATTTTTATGGAAAATGTTTTAAATAAAGTCAGGCATAATTATTTCAAGGTCATTGTATTGAATTATTATGGTAAAAAATTTTTTACAATATTTAATTGAATAAATTGACGCACTAATACATTTTTTCAAATTCCCTGCTTGCGGAAATTTTCATAACGAATGAAATATTTGCTAATAAGGGAACCTAAATAAATATTTATTTACCTTATTTATTTAAATTCACTGAATCTGCAGACTGCAGTCTCCAGTGCACATTATTTAACAATAAATAAATACTCACATAAAAGTTCTAGCTATTTTCCCCCAGAACTTATATATTTTTATGTTGTTTTTTCCGTTATAAAATTTTTCGCAACCACATTTAAACTTTTTTTAAATGCATTTTCTATTTTAATTTCGCGTATACGTAGTTAATCTAGAGTATGGGTGGAGAATGTTAATTGGATTTCTCTAGCCCGAAGGGTTGTGTTTTTATTAAATATGTTTCACCGGTGTAACGGTTTTTTTTGTAACATTATTATTATGTTATGGGATTTAAGTAAATGCAATTTTTGCTCCAACCAACCACACACACACACACACACACACATCCGAACACGAACACATCCACATTAAACCATACACGTGTTTTTATGCATTTTATACTAAAATATTATTTCTTATTAAGTTTTAATAAATTTTTTGAATTATTTCGCGAAAAACCAATAAAAGTATTCAAGCATGCAAGCATATTACACACAAACTGGAAGCCCTCGGGCTACACCAGCACATGTATGAAATTAAAACGTTGTATTCCGCTCATGATGTGTGCCCACAGACAACAAAATGCAATTTAATGTGCTAAAAAATATACACGCATGCATTGCGGGCATTTTCACTCATATTATGCATTCCTATGATGCACCTGCTGTACCCAAAATTGTGCATTTATTTTGTATTACACCTCAGACCGCATAATGATAAAATTGCGTAAAAAAATGTCCACAAATTAATTAGTGTGTACGGTAATTATGCATATCATCGTGCATCCATATTTTAAAATATAAAGCTATAACTATAGAGATAGTGTGAAGGACTCTGTGTGTGACTGATGAATTTATATATGCAAAATTTTGATAAGTGTAATACTGTAATTAACCACTCAATCGCCTAGCAAACGTATTATATTATATAGCACATATTATATGGCACGCCGCCATTTCATGTAAATGAACTTTCAATATTTTGTTGCGGTGCATATTGTTGAGAGGGATGAGATTTCAACTGATATGTGCAGACTCTTTCAGTGGATGGAATTTATAATATGCACAATGCATTCACGCGGATGTAATAAAGCGTAAATAGATTACCAACACAATATATACAAATCGTTTATTCATAATGTTTATACAAAATGCCTAATAAATATATATTTTGAGAGGGAAATAAAGCTCTTGCATAACGGTTGAATTCAATTTAGAAAAGTACAAAATGTTTGTGTAACCGCATCATTTTCAAACACACCATATTTGCACATAACATTGCATATGGGTTGCGAATTATGTTATGCAACTTTAGTCCTGCAAATTGATGATGAGCGTGTGGTGAAAATATGCCTTCAATACTTTACTATCTTTTCCATCATTTGAATTTTGATGGTATATTAACAAAACACCACATTTTTAGATGCTAATTTTTTAAATATTGGCAATAATTTCATTATTATTGTCAATAATTTTTAAAATATTGTCAATAACTCCAAAAATATATTTTTTAAATTTAAACATTTCAATAATAATTGACTTAAATTTGTTTAAAATATTTTAAGTCACATATCTAAGCTACATTAAATTAAATTGTGACTTAAAGTAATTTTTGATTTAAAAAATTTCAATGCCTTGTTTAACTTCAACACCTAAGTCTTATAATTATTGTATGTACTTAAAAACCACTTCATTCCTCTACACCAAATGAATGCCATTCGATCAATTAACAACACCCAATTCGACAAAGCATATCACATCATCAACAACCAAAGCGTCTTATTTCAATTGAAAATAGTGTAATGGGGAAAAAACATTTTAAAAGAGTTCCTATAAAGCAAATGACGACAAGACGAGCGCACATTAATTTCAGCTTGTAAAATGATGAGAGCGGCACGCGGTATCGCGACTCACCAAACAAAGCTGCGTTACAGACATCTAAGACATCTCAAATCAAGGCTATATACACATAATGTATTAACAAATTACAATGCAACACAATGAAATTCATCTCAAGACCGAAACGAAATTAATATACGCGCACACAAATTTTGTAGTTGAATATTATGATGGCGAGGCATCAAACATTGATTATATTAGTCCGCATTAATAGCGATAAATATGTGAACGAGTATTATGAAATAACGTATAATAGTATAGAGTTGATATTAATTATTGTGCTTCGTCGGCTGATTCGACGCACATTCTCCTTCTTTTATTTTCAATTCTCTAATTTTGTCTTAAAGATACAATGTATGCGTATATTGTACGTAATTTGTAGTGGCGCACATCAGCAGCTTCATAAATACGATCATGGTACTAATAATCATCATAATAATAATCATAGAAGCATAAATAAAGCGAGTCGGCTTTGATTTAATTCAATTAGTGCGTCTCATATCATAGACTTCTTACAATTTAATGCCAATGAATTTTCTTGAGTAATTCCCATCAACTATATTAGTTAAATGCGCATGTACTTGTCATAATTTAAGGCATAATTTGAATTGTGCACGTATTAGTTGTATTGAGATCATATATGTGAGACGATTGCTTTCAGATGTCGCAATGTCTTTAGAGTAAATAGACTCATAAAAAATAAGAATGGAAACAAGTTGTAATGCCTCACGACTTCAAGCATGAAGCATAAATGAATATTTAATATTACTTAGGTTGGTTAGTTTGACTACATGCACTCATTGCTCGTAGTTACTCTGATAAACAAATATTTCTTTAACATAATTTGGTCACGTACATTACAAAGACGGAAGATTTTTGTTTAAAAAACGAGTTATTTACAACAAAATTAATCTGAGAATATTTTTTTAATACTCATTGAAACAGTATTATGTAAATGTTAGTTTTGTTGACACTTAGCAACCATTCTTAATTTGTTCACAAATTTGTTCATGAACTGCGGTTTTTTTCGCGGCTTAAAAAAATGTTCTTATTAAAAGCTCCTGGGTGCAATGAAAGTAAAGAGCTTTTTAAATCAAACATTTTGTACTATTAAAAAGTTAGTTACCAATATATTTCGTGGCCTTTTTAAGTTTTCCTTGATCTTTTCCCAATCTACGCAGCGTCTTTAAATTGTAATTGCATTTAAATTTATAAAAGAAAACCATTTTCAACAACAAATAAAACCGCCAATAATTTTAACAACATTAAATATTCCTTTCAAGCTCCCTGTTACTGACTTACATACGCAATAATCATAAAAATCATTACATTTAATGGAGCTTTTTCCAAAATTTGTGTATCCGCGGACACATTATACACCGACCCATTATATCCATCATCGACTATCCCCATTACTGTGGCAGCCGGTTTGTTTATTGAACAGTTGCTGTTTGAGGTGTGGCATTCAATACACCAGCTAATGATCTTCCAATGAGGAAGACAAGAGGAGATCCTACTGTCGGTAGCTTCTCTTTATGCCAAAGAATTGCCGATGAAACGATGAATTTTTGTTTTAATGCTTTCTTATATACATACTTTTAGGTGCATAGAGACAAACAAAAAGAAAAGCAGTGATTACTGATTATTATGTAGTAACGTTAAATTATATTCTTTTTATTTCTTCATAACATGTAACTTGTAACTACAAACGCGGATACAGCATAAGAAAGTGTATAAAGTATTGGATGGCAAAGACATTCATTAAAATTGTTAATGACAGGCTGAATGGAGATGGCATTTGTGATTGAAAAATACTACTTCAGATGTTGTATCGCATGCACATTCCATTTAAGTTTATTAACTATGCTGTAGAATATTGTTACCGCGCCTATTTATTTAAAATTTAAACATAAACGCAGTAACTCTATCGCCTTTTCATGGGCAACATAAAATATTGAGTTACTGCTGCAACGTATTTAACAAGTACAACATTGGAGTAATTGTTGGGATGCGCGACTAAATCATCAAAATGTGGAGTCACTTAACTGTCAATTGCTTCTCAAAATTGTAATTGATTCAACGACTTTTTGATTGAGCATTGCATTAAGGGCTATTTTGTGAAATGTATTTGTGTTTTGACGGTGTAATGGATGCACAACGCACATCATGAGAGCAACACCATTTCATTTATTTAGGTTCATCCAGTGAAACATTTAATGGGTTCTGTCAAATTTCATATATATTGTAAATTGCTTGTGTAACATGTGTAATAAAATTGCGGAAGCTGACCATCTGGAATTAACAACCATTTCAGCCATTATTACAGTTAACGATATATTTGTACTGAAATTGTTGATTGTGAGAATTTTATTTTTCAAATTATTCACTTTAATCCTCAACAATAAAGAACATATCGGTTATTAGAAGCAATCATGCTTTATTATGATCACTTGTAAGACGGGTTTCAATTTCTTAAACGGGAACGTATTAATATAAGAAACATTGATGCACTTTAATTGCACCATTTAATTTGTTCTTAAACTTGCACTCAATCTATTTAGTAAGTAATCGATGTCCAGTTTGAAACTACGAAGATGTAATAAAGCGCTACAAAATGTGTCCATAAATTCCAATTAAAGTGTAAAAGCCTGTTGCTTATCTCAGTTATAATTAAGTTGTATCGCACTGCGCAATGGTTGTTATTTTGCGTCGTTAAGTGATATTATACGTTCTGCTTTCATTAACATTTATGCTCAATATTTGCTTAACAACGTATGCACTTTCAACGTAATTTATTGCAATTATTAATTCAAATGCGCTCAGAATTAATTGAAACGGTTGCTATGCAATGTTGCTCACTACAGTTAGTTGTGTAATTTCAGTCAGGTGTTTCTTAAGTGCCATCGCGCACAATTATGTCTTAAGGAATTTTTTCCCTTTCAAGCATAAAAATCCTCCTCACAGTTTATTGATAGCACACTGCTAACTACATTTCGACTGTACTGCAACTATTATAAAGGGCACAAACATTTTTCCATCTTAAATAACGATAATCTTAACATACAAATCGCATTAAGATTAAGTAAGCGACAAGGGTGAAGGTCCGGGACACATTACAGTTTACACACAGCGCAGCGAGCGCGCACATTCGGGAAACTTGTTCTATAATTGGCCTTTTAATTTAAAATTATCGCTCTGTTTATGCATTTTATTTATTCATTTTCATTTCCATTCACTTCCTTCTTTTTCAATCTGCTTGTAATCGTATATAGTGTATTCGTAAAGAACAAGAGGGATTTGCTGTATAATATGGGAGCAGCAGCTCGCGTTGCTTTTCAGTCTTCTTAAGACATTTATCGTTGTCGTCAATGCTTCGTCCGCGTACACATAACGCTCGTACATTTATTTATTCCTTCAAATGTCGGAGAGTTCTTTTCGCTGGTGGATGGCGTTTCAGAGCACACGACATTATAATATATTGTCGTCTTGCTGGAATATAACAAAACGTAATAGATGTCTTGAATATACAACTCCAACTTGAAGCAAACACAACACTAAATAAAAATAAAAGTTTTCAAAAGAAAACTTAAATTTATTGAGTGAGCGCACACAACTCGCGATCTTATACTTAAAAACAGAGGTTGCCGGGTATTCGTATAACCTCTCACGGTGGGAACTGTTTATTTATTTACGTTTATTTCTTGTATTAATGTTGTATTAGGTCGTGCCTAGTTTTGCTTATATTATCCACATTGCATGAATGGTGCAACAGAGCAGAGCCTCCAATGGTTAGGGTTTAATCAATGCAACTCGGCGGCATACTGCCAGAAAGGCGTACTGAAGATAAATGGCCATAGTGCTCACGGGGTTCACGGCTTTACTTTACAATTATTATAAATAATGTTTTCGATTTGTATTTACATAAAGACAATATTTGTTGCTTTTCCATGTTTTCTCATACACAAGAAAATGTTGCCATAAATTACTGTAGTTAATCAATAGTATAGGGTTAGGTGTTGTCCGAAATTTTGTGGAAATTTACAATACTTTTTCTGTTGAATGATTTTTTTTAAAACCTTTTTTTAAATTAATTTGTTTTGAAGGTTTATTCAAATTCATATTGTAAATTTAAGTTCTTGAAAACTGCTGCAAATCAGCTTAACAGTAATTTGCAGTACAAATAGTGCACTTCAATTAATTTTCATGAGTTTAAAGTACGCTAACGCTAACAAGGCTGCAATTGCATACATTTTGGCGTTATAAAAATTAATTGAAGTTTTTCTGAAAATTTCTGATTAAAATGCATTGTTTCATTTATAATCCTTTTAGTACTAATTTATAATTGATGCAAAATGGTTAAGTAATTTCTTAGAATTTTTCTTAAGCTTTAATCCAATTATGAATTAATAGCATTTGTTCAAAAAAGTAAAAAGGGAATTTAAAAAAAAGCACTTAAGCCATTACACGTCATGTATCATGCAGATCCTTTTCATTTGTACAAAAAAACATTATATTTCCCATCATTATGAATTCGCTCCACGCTTCAGTTTGTCTTGATTCTTCCGGTGAGCTCTTTATATGTCCAGTCACATTGAAAAGGGATGAAATTTTAGAAGCAAAAGTTATTTATTTATTTGATCCGAATTGAATTGAACCGAACCCCTTTTCTATCTGTTGTCCCCATTGTCTTTTATAAATTTATATATTTGAAATGGCGACGCGGTGCGACGGTCCTACATAAAGAAAACCTTTAATAAAAGCATCCCGATGCCAGTGCCCGTCATTATAACCATTCGCATAAATGAATCTGTGCGCTCTACTTACATTTACATTAAGTAATATGCTGTTTGTGTTTTGATGACATGAAATGGAAGCGAAGACCCCATTGCTCACGTCACAAGGCTCAAGCACTGTCCATTCAAAATGATTTCCGTCTTTTTGTGGAAGCGCCTGAATATTCGAGAAAACAACTCACAGACAATAATAAATTAAACAATGATCTATGCGTCCCCATCAAATTCCCGCAGAGTCGGAAAATGTATATCGCTCAATGCATATATATTAAAGAAGCATTTTGCAAATGCACGCGGGATAATACAACACAGGGCGAGTCTTCATCATCAGTCACCATCAGTCATTCTCCATTTGGACAATTCTTCTTATTATACATAAGTGTGTTTGATTCAAAATGTGTACTTGTTATGGAACTCTGCGGAATAATAACACAAAATTCACATAACTAACTACACGTTGTATGTGTAGCAAGCACATTCATCAGGCAATGCGGCCAAATTAAATAAAAGCCGGTCATTGAGACCCCGCCACAATGCATCTATAATACTAACTGAATATACGTAAAGCGAGGCATACACTGTGAAGAAGCAAACGACGCACAGCAAGTCTGTGAAATATAAGAGGGATGATTTAAGTGCACTTATGCTCATTTGAATAATTGTCCTTCAGTGCATGCTTCCCAATGTAATGGTCTTCGCCGCACCACTTCAATTTTGCCACGCAGACAAAAACTGTGTGCTCGTATAAACGAGCACCTCCGCGACATTCATTTCATATTTACTTCTTGTTACAAATGTTGAAAAGGGGTGGGAAAAAATAGCGATTCTTAAAATATGTCTTTCTTTTTTTTTGTGCAAAAAATTCTTGGCATGATTGGACACCTTCTGTGGATTTCTTGACATTTTCTAAATAAAAATAATAATGATAATAATTGACACTTGTCGCCTATTATACAACCCGATATAACATTTGAACGCGATAATTTCAAACTGGCGCTATGTTTAACAGTGTGTTGATGAGTGCGGCAAATTGTTGAAAAGTAATTAATGGCAATTGTTTTGAGTGTGATGGTCGATTTTAATTATTCTGTCAACATTCTGTTGTTATGGTGGATGGCCGTAATGGGGGTTTTCTTGTTGCAAGGAAACAAGAAAAAAAGGAAAATTGTGAAGATGTTTGTAAGAGAGCAATCATTTAACAAGTACAAGGACGGTTATGTGCGATAAAGTCGTTTCTATTTCACATCTATAACTTGGGTTATTCCCCGTTACGTGGACAAGTGTTGAGTGTACGTGATTGCTTTTATTGATTGGCAAAACGTAATGACTTTGTTTCGTGCTTTATGAAATTTTACTCAAAATCGGCTCGACGGATTTTTAAAACATTTCGTAAATACATTATCGAAAGCTTTAATTTTGTTGAAATTAAATTCATCCATAACGGCTTTCAACATTTTAATTCATTTTCATAGCTAAAACTTACCCCTTTTACAATAAAAATAAGGGTAGCATCTGAAGTGTGCTTAACATAAAATTACTGCGTCAATTTAAATAAAATCAGGCCGTTTTCTTTTCCAACTGTCACACCATTTTTCGAATTATACCCCAATGAAAATGGTTAGACACTTCAAACTTCTTCTGTATCATTATAGTTGTACCCTTATATGCATACGCGATTTGAAAATGCCTCCCCACATTATAATTATTTATGTTTTATGCCATTTAGAGAGAAATAATTGTAACGAGGGCTGTTTAGTGTAAATGTCTCTTCGCAGCATTCTTTTTTTCTTCCCCGCATTGCACATGTAAATGTATGAACGTGTTAATGGGCCCTCACATCTCTCCTTAACGCATTTACTTATTCATTTTCATTTGACTTTATATGTGCACATGATAAACAACTCTCAAATGATGCAAATACATAATATCTTTGCCTTCATGCGATGTGTATGTATAAATACTTAACTAATGTAACCTTTCACGTGGATCCAACTCGCATGTAAGTGTACAATATATGTACATGCTTTGAATTTGTTTGTTGTCTGTAATGTAAAATGTTAACTCATAAAGAGGCGCTCACACAGAAATGTATAAAATGATCGATATTAAGGGATGAGGTTGAATTGTCAACATTATAATTCAAGAACACGCTGTTTGGGGGGATGATGTTCACATTCACAAGTGTAAAAACTATACACGACGTTCCTATATATAAGGAAAGAATTGAGAACGGGATGAAATTAACGCCCTCTTTTGGTGTACTACTCTAAAGTTCGAAATTTTGTAACAAAGGAAACTCGAGAAAATCACTCAATGTCATAAAATGAATTCAACACAATGGGGCTGAGTGGGTGGGGGTGTTGTTGTTGTTGCTGCTGCTGCTGCTGCTCCTGCTGTTGCTGTGCTGCTGGGGATGCAAGGGTGGTGTGGTGGTTTACCAGGGGGCGAGTAATCGTTGGTGAAAATATACGGAAAGTTTCGTTTTCACAATTTTATGAAATAGGAGAAATTGTGGCGAATGAAATTTATTGAGCAATTTTCTTCTCGTGGTGGTTGAGATTATATTCGGACGTCATGTCAGTTGGGCGTGTCGCCATATTATTATGTTTATACGCATAGAGGTCATTCTATTCTTTGTTTTTCACTTTTTATCGTGAGCACATCATCGAATGCTGCTTGTGTGGGGTAATTGGGTTTTCGATTTTATTGTTAGATAAATTTAATTTTGTATATTTACGATTTTTAATGGTTATAGTGCTTTTTAAAGAAATAATTTAATATCCTTTTAAGTAATAAACTTTAAATATATTATTAATTTGATGTTTTTTCTTTTTATTGCAGGTAATTACACTGAAGAGCATTTATAAAATAATTACATCGTAAAGGTTTGGCTACATTTAGTTGTAAAAGAGAATTAAATTAATTTTTAAATAAGTAAAATCCTTATACATTCGTATCGCCATCTCTCAGTGAACTTTTGCAACACAATTTAAGCTTTTAAGTTTTATTGATTACTCCGCGATTATCGACTATACATTTAATTACTAAAGGTTTTAAGCATTTATTGCACTGGAAAAAAAACACATCAGGATTAATACTCGCATATTTGTAATTAAACAATATAAATAAGCAATCATTCATCACCTTTCCGTATTTATTAATGACGGATTTAATTTAATTTTGATAAAACAAAAGCAAAAAATCTTTTTGGTATTATTATTATTATTTATCTGTTTACATAACAGAGATAATTGCACATTTGTTTTCGCATAAACTTTGCATTTAATTAATGACAACATATTATGGGGTGGAAAATGCTCTTTTCAATAAATGAAATGCAAATCGGAATGAGCAAATTGAATGAAACAAATTGCTGTACTCAAAAATGTTGCCCAAATCCATAAATTATCGAAATATTTTACATTGTAATTTGTATTATTGTAATTGATTTACTTTGAATACCGCATCTGCAAATATCTGTTTGCTCTGGTTGGCAGCAACAGCAGCAGCAGGACTCTGTGCGGTTGTACGCATTTTGTGTATTTTGTGTGTGCACCACCCAATAAATAACGGTTAAAGCTGACAATCCTGTTTTTGGTTGGTATAAACGAGCACTGGGAAGGCACGAAAAAATTAAATGAGTAATGCGTTTATAAAAATTCAGAACTAGGGTAATTGGCGTAACCTCAAAAAGTGTATTTTAACCGAAAAACTAAAATTCAGCACAAAAAACGAGAACGAGCAAGAAAGAAATTAGGTACACAGCATTTTGCTGCTATGTATTTTCCACTTTTCCTTACACAAGTTTGTCCAATTTTTCTTAATTATATGGCGGCGGCCTTACATCCCTTCGTCATATCGTCTTCTCCTTGAGAATAAAAGTGATTTTTATGGGCAAAGTTTTCGCTGGCAAATTGAAAGATAAATTCTGGTTCAATATTTATTGCTTTGGCCTTCGCGCAGTTATGTTGTGTGTGTGTGTTCGACGACGACGAAACCGGCCGAATCTATAAAATAATGATATATGACAAAAGTTATGTGCGACTTGTCCAAAAATTGAGGATGCGGCATTACAGATAAAATGGTTATTATAAGTTTACTCACACGCAAACAAACACGCACACACTGCACAATGTAAACAAATCAAATCAAGAAATTCGACCACATTATGATGACTTGACGAAAATGAAATGGACCACAAAGCCACTAAACACAAAAGTGATGTGAATACTTTCATTGTTGTCCTTGATCGCTCCATAGTTGTTATGCGGTGTTTCGCAGAATATTCACAATTGACGATTTCAATCGTAATTTATGTGACCACAGTCTTGTGGTAAATGCTAAATTTTAAACAACATTATGCTTTTATGTGTGATTTAAATTGATTTACATTGATATTTTAAAGGCCAACAATTTGATTTTAAATATTAGGAACTGTTGTTGTTTTAAATATGTATTAAGGCATTTATAAAAAAGTTTTCTAGTTCAATAAAAATTGTTTTTAGGTCATTTTTTAATTTTATGCTCTGTCTGACTTACATTTCGTTGACTTAATTTAAGTCTATCACAATATCAATTGCACTATATTTCATCCCTTACCTATAACGGCGACTTCCTTCAATTCAATTTCTCTTTCCCCCCATTTCTATTCCAAGAGTTGCAATATAAACAACAATAGTTTCGTTATGCCACATTATCGTTTGAATTGCAAGGACATTTCCCAAAATATTAAGTGTCTATTTTCATTTGTTGTGTCAAGCAGCGCACTTGGTCGTGGTTGTCTTCAATTTGCCGTTATATTTTAATAAATGTCAACCCCAAAACAGTGTTGAGTGCAGCCCCACTCTGTCAACCTTTCACACAAATACAGTTATTCAACCTATTCAAATTATTATAGTGCACTCATTGTCGTATTGTTAAATTTTCTGACGTACGTTTTCTACCTAATTTTTCGTATTTATAAATTTAAATGCTACTCTATACTTTTAGTGACGCTTTTAAACATAACTTAACAACTTCTTTAATATCCTTTTTATATCTTTAACTGAATTTATTATTTCTGTTTTAAATCCATAGCTTAAAAGTAATGTTTCCAACTTTGGTATGGCTGACTTTATTGTTTCTTAAAGCACATGTTTCTGTTATTTATTTTATTCTTTATTGTCGGTCCTTGTTCCACCAAGAAGGATCACGTTTATTGCAGACGACAAATGGCGTGTATAAAATTGTGAGTGACAAGGTGTAATGCATATTAAGACAGAATTTCATGATATACATACTTAAAGGCAGCTCATTCCAGCCATCCCACCCGCATCCATAAAAAGCGAAAACAAAAACTTTTTCTCAATTTGTTTTATTGTTTTCACTACGTTCCATTTTAAAAGTTTGCTACTTTCGCAGAAAATTGTGACGTGCATTTTCGGTGTTTCTTTTTAGTTTTGAAGTTATTTTCAAAGTCCGCCGAAATGGATGATGACTGTGGGGTTTTGTTTTTTTTTTTGTTTTTCTGTGTCGATGAGATACTGTATGGATGCTGTTGTTGCAACATGTGGGGTGTGGGGATGATGGATAGAGGGTGCAAACATGCACGCAGTGTAAGAAGTCACAACTGGAAAAACCCAAGGCTCATCATAAATGCAATTCACATTTCACGGATCGTAAACTAATTTTCCATGGGATCACTCTGTATGACTGCAATCATTTGTACTCTTTTACACTTCTTGAATTTATATTTTTGCACAAATCCTCCCTCTCCAATATTTAATGTGTAAATAAGGGAGTAACCTAATATCATTTCTTTAATGCATTTTCCAGTTTTACATTAATAACTTCATACATGACACACTACTGGTCATACGAGATTTAAAACCATCTCCTAGCACGCGTGAATAAATAATTACTACTTAAAAGTATTCTTATTTAGGTAGGCTACCACCCTAAGGCCCAAAATATCGTCACCATCATATTTGCTGCTTCCATGCTTCATACACGTTTTAACTAACTAGGCTTCATTTCCATTGGGAAATGTGACAAAGGCGTATATTTTTAAAGTAAATTGCTGATACCTGACATGCATATAGCAGCAATATATGCCGCATGTAACTATACATAATTCTCATAAGTATTTATATAGCAAAGAGTTTCAATGTACGAGTTCATAGAGATTCTTCAGGGAGCATTTCGACTACCGTAATTTGATTCCTTGAAGCGCCTTGGCGCGGCGCGGCGCATGCTAAATGAAATTGTCATTGTACATGCTATACAAAAGGGTTGAAATAATAAATTTATCAAAAGAATTCCTCAAGGAATCCTTAAGGATCTCACGTTGTGTGTATTCATGAGCCAATATTTTGTGTATACACTTTGTTTGTGTCGTTATCTTATTGAATCAAGCAGCCCCCATAAGGTCATGATGTTTTTAATATTTTGTGTCACATACTTACTTGTTTATTGTTGACAGAAGTAACAAAAGAATTTTAAATTTCTTTAAATTTAATTTTTATAGATCAATTTGGTTATTTGGACTATTTCTGAATTTTTGTCGATTAGGTTGCCTAAATTTTGGCAAAATGTGTGGATTTTCATTCAAAAAATAAGCCTACTTTCAGGCAATTTTTTTTTGTATCTAAATCGGTTTTTATTAGGGAGTTTTTGTAAATTATAACTAAAAAACAGTTCATTTTCATTGCAATAATTTTTTATTACGTCTACTGAAAAAAAATGTACAAATAATTACATCAGTTTGCAATATTCTTTAAGGCTCTTGAACCTTAATAATGGTTACAATAATCGCTCACCCCTATTTATAAATATGTACTTATTTCAATGAAACGATTCTTGCTAAATATATTTTCATTTTCATTCTCACTTATTTTTTTCGGGCTATCATGGTGTTTAAGAGTTGGTTACTCATCTACAATTACGTGTAGCTTTCTTTGTGCCATCCACCAGTATTTTCCATTTCAATGACGCGAGATCGCCCTTCTTTTGGCCCCATGATGTATTTTCATTTTATACTTAATATTCTTTTTACACTTTCTTGCATTATATTCAATTTCTCATGCCCACTTACACACTTTAAGGCATCAGGGGGATAAATAGATGACTAGGCAATTGGTAATTTCATTTTCTTATCTGTATATTTCCTGCAGTGTGCGCGATTAAGAATGTTGCTTGACTCTGTGAGGGCAGCCAGCCAGCCAACCAGCCACCGCACGCAGTATTATCCTCAACAGCTGCTTCAGTTTGTTCATTTCTGTATATCCACACGTACATTTTAACATTAATTTTTCGCTTCTTTTATGCGGTGGTTGGAATGGCTGTGAAGTAAAGGAAAAAAAAAATCCAACATATTTTGCAGTTTTTTTTTTATTATTGCGTCTTTATCCTTGTGTTGCAAAACACAACCCTCGCTTTAGCGGCACCTTACTGTTTTTCATGCTTTTTTGTGTGTTTAACTAAGAAAACTGCAGAGACTGTAATTCCGCACATCTCAGCCATATTTGAATAACTCGCGGTTACATAATTCAGAGTGCGGTTTACCATTTTTGTCTTTATGTTTTGTTGCCCAATTAAAAATATGTTGTAGAGTACATTTTATCATTAGGAACTTGTCAGAACATTAATGTTGTTGTCTACGTTTGCTATCACATAGAATGGTTAATTAATTTGAAAACTTATTTGTAAAATTGTTGCTTTTACACAATTAAAATGTGTTTTAAGGACGAAACACATGGTTATTTACTCAACAAATGTCTTAAATGTCTAAGGAATTTAAAGATTTACTTCTTATCAAATAACTCAAGGATTTATCATACTTTAAAGCTTCCTCAATAACGTTTTACGCTTTAAATTATTGTGGCTCATCTATAATTTACAAGTTACGCCACTGGGTCGAACTTTTTCATCATTAAACATGTTTAACAGTTAGTTAAATATTAACCAGTAAAAAAAGATCCTTTAAAAATAATTCTTCAAACAGCAGCGCCTCATTCCTTTGATGAAATCGGCAAATATTTGGCGTTGAATTTATGTGGACCGAAACGGTTGGCTTTTCCACCACACATACCTACCCCCTGCATTATGTCCTTGGCATTTTTAAAAGTGCCTGCGAGTTTCTGCTTGTTAAATCACAGTCGAGTAAGCATCACGTTGTGACGAATCAAGTGCGAATTTCATTTATGTAATACACCACACTGGATGTAGTCGGAAAAGTAAACGAGGAAAGAGAGAGAGAGCTGTGAAGAATGTTGGATTTGTGCATGCGGCCACAAATTTGTACATACAAAGGCTTCTAGTTAATTCAACGACGTTCGTCCTCTATTTGATTATTACTTGTTAAAAATTCAGTGATAAAGTTTGCTTTTACTCGCGCTTCTGAATATTTGATGCGTCCTCAGTCCTCACCAGCGGCACCAGCACACACTCATCTCTTCCGGCTATATTTTGGCGCAACGAACGCGCACACGTTGCGGCCATAGACAAAATCTTCGTACAATATATTTTATAAGTCGACTGTTGTACCTGCAAACCCTCTCTCTATGTATAAGTTGTGCTCCTATAACATTTTCTTCACACACAAAGTTGAGTAAGGGTGGTTATGTGTGTGGAAAGTGGAAACAAAAAATTAGGACGCAAATTTAGCACACAAGGGAAATGCGTTGATATTTTATGTCGTGGAATGATAGGGTGTGGGGTGATAGGGGGTGGTGTTTACACCATACATGAACTTCACTCAGCAGCATACATGTATATTTATTTTTCTGTGTACACAAGAGTGTCAAATGTGTGCAAAGGGCGGCATTAAACTGCCACTTAATTTGGTTGAAGTGTCAAAATGTGAAGGCAACAGCTATAACAGCCACGAGACTCTCACACGCGGTATATATTATACTCGTTTAATATAATATGAAGAAGGAAGATCCATTTTTCCACATATAAATATTTATTTACCTTTCATTATGTCATTTTATATCATCACTTGAATTCTATTTTGTACGTTTTGTTTCGTTTGGCTTTTCTTTCATACGACATGTATATTTATAAATGCGGTGTGTTTTATATGCGTCCATTTTCATATATTCCCTGCCTTATATTACATTGGGATGCCAAACCCAAGCTCCATCTCCTCCCCACCCCACAGGGGTTGAAAGCGCACAAACTGTCAAACCAAAACCTACTGCTGCCACCACTTCTCCGCGTGAAATGAATTAAGCGAGACGAACGCAAACTGCGGGAAGTTTATGATAACAAAAAAGCAAAAACAAAGCGAAAACAGAGAAAAAGTGAAAAAATGACAGGTGATTGAGTGCCACACAGGTGGAATGGGGATGGGAAATTATTATACCCCCGACAAAAGACTGTTGGAGTGTTGTAGCTGCGACTAAAATGTTAATAAAAATAAATAAACCGCAATAAGAGGGTGGTAATTGCAGTTTATTTTAATGTACACAATTTTTATACATTTTCATGGAAATGAAGATTTTTTTAAATTTCCGGTGTCATTTAAATAATTTTTTTTTGGGTCACTCTAATCAAGATTTATGGTAAATAGTTTGATATAATGCACATTTGTGATTTAGGCGACAGTTGGCCCCATTAAGTGCCTTAAATTATGCATCTGTCTACATTTGGGCGTTTAAATTCGTTGTTAGAAATCAGAATTTATAAAGCGCCTTAATGTAGTCTATGTTTATAAAGTTTTTGAGTGCCTAAATTTCGGTATTTTAAAATATATATTAAGTATTATTTAAAATGCTTCAAATACTAATACAAAATAATGTTCACAATCTAAACAATTGGTTATTATTAAACAACTGAAGGTGCGAGCACACACTTTTTTATCAACACACAAAATTCCGTGAAATCCATTAAGTAAATAAAATCCACAGAACTTACTGCTATGTTATTCAATTCAGTACTTATTCCAATTGCTTGACAATTTTGTTATTTTATAAACAATTTTTTTGTGCTTATTTTTGTTTGCTTTATTTATTTATGCGTCAATGCTTTTATGCTTGTGGGAAAATGCTAACAAAACATTTTCTATTCAGAACATTTACACAATTATTCCATCATTGGGCTTGATTTTTCATCAAATTTTAGTGAATGCATTTTGTTGTGTACATTTTTAAACTCGCACATGTTCACAGTCAGTGATGATTTCCAAAAGTAAAATAAATAATGCGTGTACGTGAGTCAATTTTATGACTCTTTATGAGGATCGGTAAAAAATAATATTTTTATTATTATTGAAAAAAGAAATGCTGTGGAAAAAAATGAATGAAGTTAAACTCATCCCTTACAGACTTAATATATATCGATTGGCCATAAAGGTTTGATATCAATAAATACTTGCTGTAATATTCAGACTATATATAAAATATGGCAATGTGTGCTTAGACTGGTGGATAAATAAAAACTTTTCTTTTTCCAGTCAATGTTTATGATGTGTTTGGTGGATCACCCACATGCCACAACATTCGCTTTTTATTTTTCTTTCGTTCTTCACGCCCGCTTTGCTCATCATGCCGCATCGTGGCGGCTGCTCATTTTATGGCGTCGCCTCATGTCATATTACATATTATCCCCACCAGCTAGTACATTATACCTTTGTATATGTGGCATGAAACCCTCGGAGAATTGGAATGAATTTTTACGGCAAAACGCTTACACTGATCGCAGTTTTCTCGTTGTTACACTAAAGTTCTTTTATAAACATAATTTTTTTTATGTGCTTCTGCGAATGTGAACTTTTCATGCATTCAGAAAAGTACACAAATTCGCCTTGTTTCGAGTATTTTGATGTGGTGTGAGTTGAGTCTGGTGAAATTGTAAAGCTTACATATTATGTGTGTGCATGGAAAAAGGACACAGATAAACGCAAAATGTTATTTGTATGTCACCTTTTCATTCATTTTGAACTTATGCTGTTGACGTTGAGAGATTTATTAAATGTTATTTTAAAGACAATAATTTTCATAAAGTCTTGTATGATTTATAATGTAGGAGTTTTTGATTGATGTGAAACGTCGCAATGCTTTTCCAAACATGGTGTATACATAATAAGGGATGTAGGTACGAGTTTTGAATGCATGATTTTTGAATTTTGAAACAGTTTTCAAAGGTTATTTTTATATTTACTTACATTTTGTAAAATTAAAACATGAAATGATTCAGAATTGATTTCACTCCTTGAATCCACCCCAACTCTTACATTTTATAAATTAAAACAATTATAATTCCTTTTTTTTCAATATCTAAAATACGACATTTCATCGTGATTCAAAATTTTTCCATAAAAACAATCTCAAAACGAGACTCCCTATTATCCAATTTGATTTAGACACCTACCGCCTACGCATAAAAATGAACATAAAAACGTATAAGTCACATTGGGTCAACATAACAGTGCACCCACCCGTTTAAATACACGTAGCAACCCCCTATCGACAATGTGTGCCGCCCCCCAAAAAAATATTTCCAAACACGTCGAGTCAATAAATATGGAAATTCAATAAATTTAAATAAAACAATCATTTCAATGTTTGGCGTTGAAAGTGAATGGCGTATATAGCCGAGATGGAGACAAAAAAATGTATAAAATCCTGAAGGATGAGTAATTGAGGACAACATGAACTCCAAGAATTGACGACAATATTGCGAATATATAAATGAAATGCTTTTGAATTTGGGTATTACATCAGGTGGGGGGAGTGACAAAATGTGCTCTGTAGGATGAAATCAAAATTAAAAATGAGGCGAGCAAACAAACGTGATTTAATTTTAATGTTGGGGCATGAGGGTGACGCAATGCAGTCATAAGGAAAGTCAGGGATGTGAGTGTTAATGTGGGCTATAATCTGTTATGGATAAAATGTGTTTTATTTTAATTGATTTAAAATCATTTGCAAAAGCAAGTATTTTTTGGAAAAGATAAATTTAAATATTTTAAACATCAACATGAAATCAAGGTCCTTTTTTCATTGACCTTTCCTGTCTTAAGTACATTTCCATTTCAATTCAATCACATCAAAATCAATTATGTCCTAAATGTAATGGATTTGGTTGGTTGACATATTCATTAATCCGTTTGCAGATATTTATTAAAAACAGGATACAAATCAATATACACTCAATACTATGTTGACCAATGTGTTTAGCGTATTTTCTGATTTCTCCCCACTCATATCCTCATCCTGGATAATGGGCATTGTATAGTTAGGCTTAAATAGATAAAATCGTTGTTATGTGTGACATAATAAAGATGTCATTTCTCATTAAAAGTATTTGTGTGATGGGATTACATACAAGAAATTAATCAAAAGAAGGACGAGCTTAAGGATGTCACATGGAAGAGTCGAATTGTTGGGCGGAAATTGTTGGCTTATTATTTGAGACAACAACAACAAAATTGGTTGAAATTAAAATGAGCATTTGAGTATTAAATAAATTAAACTCCAAAAGGCATGCAATTGCAGCAATTTAGGGGTTTTTATAATTTGTTTGTATTGAGGTGAAATGAAAGCCTTTCACTGTTATTAATTTGCAATTAGAATTAAAATAAACTTAAACAATCCTTGCACATTCATCCACTTTAAAATAACATTCCGTTGTTATACATTCCCTGCAACAATATTCCATTTTATTATAGTTGCAGCATTTCTTGTGCATTTCTACATCATCTACATTTTATGTGAATTGAAGAACCTAACTATACATGAATGTACAAACAATTCTGCATGTCAACTTGGCAGAAATAGATTGAATATACACTTGATGTGTCACATTTTTTTTTTTTTTTGCATCCCAATTTCGTTTTTACTTGTGTCTCATGTGTACCTCAATATATCGTGAGCGCATGTATATTTTCCATCGTTTCCATTTCATCACACCTGCTTCACTACCACCCCCTCACTCCCCCATTTTTCAATATACAAATATATATAATACTACTTACATGTTTGAAATCGAAGTGATGCAATTTTCTTTGCACAAAGTTTCGCCATTTTCATTTTAGGTTTGTTATACTTTAGGCGTCTTATACTCGCTGTTATAACAGCATCAACTCACCTTCTATATGCTTTTGCACGATACACGACACGTGTATGTGTAGTGACTTCAAATGTATACACCCAATACCAACAACAGAACAGCGCGCTCGATCGACAATTCAACATCCTTTTGCAATTTCGTGTCCTCTTTATTTTTGCGCAAATTGATATCGAAGAAACTGACATAAATCGATTTGATTTAAATATTTATTTAAAAGAGAATACACACTGCATCGGTTGTGTGTGTGTGTGTGCTGGGTGCACGCTCGCATGCATTTTCTTAAGGAATGATAAAGGATGTGTGCACATATAGCTGTAAAATTTGTATTACTGCAACTGCATTTTATAACAAGGATGTCGATTTATATAACATACATTTGTGTCATCATGCATTACCATATTGCCACATTAGATATGCAATGCAAGGGTGGGTTGGGGTGGAAACGATTTTTCAATTTTCATTTGTGCGGGAGCGAGTGTTTTGACGGGAATATGGTTAACCCTTAACTTGGAATGGCGTGCCATCAGTTAGTTGACAATTTGTCAAATATTTTTGGACATGCCAGTGCAGTGTTGTGGAAGATGAGCAAATAACGGTTAACTGGTGAGCGCGGGATGGTTTTATTAATCTATAATTGGAAATAGTTACACACTCCCCAACTTTTTTAAAAGGATATGAGGGTTTATGTCCTTAAAATTGAAACAGATCGTGTTTTTTGTTTGAGAACATTTTCTAAATTAATTTCGTTGCATCCTTGTTTGTTCCAAGGTCAACATTAATTTTCGTCAAGGTCAAAAGCCGATGATTATTTTGTCATTTGACTTCATAAATTACATTTCTTGACAGGATTTAAAATTCGTTAAGTCAAAACAATTTTAAGAATAAATATTTCAAGGTCAAATTAATTATAAATCCACATAACTGGTTTATTTAATTTATTAACCCTTAATTATAAAAGTAAAATTCTGTTTCAATTTAAAAGCGTCTAATATTTAGTTTTCCCTTTTATGAACTAAAACAGAAAGTAGTCTAAAAAGGACTTCAACGAAGTGTTATGTTCCTAGAAATTATTATTGTTATCCTGTGCAGATTCTCGTCAATTATTTAAACACAATTTCCAACTTTCCATTTAACCAATTTGGTGAGAGTGAATTTTTCTGTTGCAACCATCTCACGCTGTCAGAATTGCATAATTATATTTATGATTGCTGCAGCATAAAGGTACTTTTCCATGCATTTTCATTATTAGATTCTTCCACATATTCTGAACGAAATTTCATGTTTTTATTTTGTTCATAATTGCGAATATTCAATTATTTCTATTTAATACAAATTATTGATAATCATTGTCGGTGGCATCGAGCTAATGCTGTACGCCATTAGTAGCATTAACAGCTTAAAATATATTCGCCAATGCACTTTAGAGTATACCTATATTATTTGGTGTGTAGTTGCAGTGTGATTAAACAGTGCACTTCTGTCGCACCGGAAACTATAATACTATAAATGTGTGAATGTCCCTTCCAATTTCCATCGAATATTATACATGCAGTATATTTGCATGCGTGCTGCATACAATAGTTTGTTATGCGTATGTTCTGAAGCACTCCCAAAACAACCCTGCCACACTGCACTCTATCTACACATATAATATAATGTATAGGTGCAGTATTCATAATAGTGTCGCCATCGCATGTCTGCTTGCATTTACCAAAAGGCTGGCCAACGTGTGTCTGCGTGTGCAATTATTGACAAGTCCCTTTCGGCGATAAATCATTTTACTGTTGCAAAATTAAATTTTCATTTTGCTATTGTGATGTGCACAGCTCAAAGCACGAGAGAGTATGAGATGTATGTTGTGTGTATAAGAGAGAATATTTATGGGAGAAAATGTTCCTGTATGTGGGGGGGAGGAGTGAAAAGGGGGTGGGTTTGTTATAGTGACGGTTTTGAAAAGGGTATTTGTTTGGTATATTTCTACAAACTAATGTTTTCCAATATTTCTTCGTAATCCTGGGGGTGTAGTTGGGATGTCATTTGTGTGAATGTGTCACGTGTGCATCCTGTATTATTTTAGCATACTCCGTGATACTTGTGTGCATTTATTTATTTGTTATAAAATGCACTTTGGTAGATTAATGATTTAAATTAAATTGGGTTTCGTCTCATGGATTAGTGCCCATTTTATTATGGTTTTGTGGAAATTTTAAGCTCGCAGTTTATTATTTTTTTAATGTTTATCCTTTTATTATTTATTGACGAATTTTTGTGATCCTCTTTCCATTATAGTTTTTATCAAAAAATTGTTTTTCCAAATAATATTCAGACAATAAAAATCTCCATTTAAAAAGGATCTGAAACTATATTTAAAATGGATTGTTTATTAATTATTAATTTCAAATGTTGAAATAAATTGTCCTCAACTATTTTTCCGTAAAAACATTAAACCAAATCTATTTATTTTGTAAATTAAGAACAAATAATAGACAGATGGTTAAAGTTAGTTTTTCCCAAAAAAAAAAAAAATTCACCGCCATCCCCTATTTCTGAAGTCCGAACATTTGTCGAAAAATGAAAAACTTTTTTCGAATAAAAAATTTTATCACATCGAGTCTAATCATTTGATACTTCAATCCATCCCATGCGGCAGCAATATTTTGTTCGCACACATTTGGTGTGTGTGGGGGGTGGTCGGTGGTGTCCGCCACTTCTCATCACGGTTTCATCCACTGTACACCTGCCATTGGCATTAAATTGTGCACAACGATAACGAAATTGGCATATTGTTCGCATATATAAGGTGGTGGTTTGTCATTCAATTTCCCATACACACTCGGCTACGCTCAGTATGCATCAATTTGTTTGATATATTGCCAAACATACATAAACTTGCACATGTCTGATGCGTGTGTTTGAATTCATACATCCAATTGTTAACATCACAACTCGTATGCATATATTTGCTTGTGCAAAATTATTATTACTCACTTACTTGTTTTGCCAGCGTGGAGGAGGTGAGGCGATTCTCTTCGCGTATACATGTCGCTTTATAACAGAATGGTTTTTCTTTTTATGCCGCCCGCACATTTTATATTAGTATGTCCTGGCGCTTCATATTCATATGTGCTCTGGGTACGGTGAAACATCAATTTTTATGATAAAAGAGCACTCGTGAAATTGCATTCGCCGACATGATGTATCGCAGTAATATTTATGTCGACGTAGGCAGGTATTGGAATGATGTCATGTTTTGTAAATATAAGGCCAATTCGAGTGTTTAGTTATGTTCATCGAGGGTAGGATGTGTTTGGACATACATTGGGGAAAATTAATTGGGATTGATTAAGTGAGTATTTTTCAGAATTTAAGACTATATTCAGGCGAATTTAAATAAAAATTACATGCATAATATGTTTCATGTGTGATTGCTCCTCAGTTAGTGAAATATTTCAAATGCTTGAATTTGCATGTTTACAATGTCGTTGCTTTCATTAAGCAGCACATTAAGGAAATGTTTGTTGCTTTTTTTTGCTTGTAAAATTGCAAAATATCAAACAAATTCTTGTTTCTTTTTTTTTTTTTAATAATTTAATATTTAATTCAGTTATTCTATAAGGAAATAATTTTACAAGCGAGTAATTTAGTTCCTATCTTTAAAAACACCTAAAAGTATGCAATTGCATTTATGTAGGTGGTTATAATTTGTTAAAATAGCAAAACATGATTTAAAATATTTAATTCGCCAAAATCTTTGCAATTGCAGGCATTCGGGCGATTATCAATGAATTAAAATCAAAAGCTTAACTAAAATGCCAATCATTTTATGACAATTGCTTCTTAAATAATATGAAATTTGAACGATCTTTAAAACATTTAAAAATCTTTGAGTACATCTTTCCTTATTTACCCTTACTCAAAAGTAAAGACCATAAAACAAAACGAATGTGTTGGTTATCTGGGTTAAATCCACCACTACCCTCTTATCAGCGATTATTCGCATTTGACGTTCGTATATATCGCGTACACATGCGGGTGACTATTAAAATAGATGGGCGGGTGGTGTGGTGTGGTGTGGTTGGCCCCATATAACGTCATGCGGGGTGGAATATGGGGCGCATATAAAACAAATGTATGTTTGCGTACCAGATAGGTATATGTACATCAACATATTCAGAAAATTATGTATGTGTGCACGATAAATAGAATACAGCACACAAAAAACATCGAATTCGAGAGCTTGAATGAGTGATTTTGATGGTTCGCTTTTAGTGTTGCCAGTGCCTGGGATGTACGAGTATATACAATGAATGCCTTGGGGCGGCTGCCTACCCTCTTTGTGTCTTATTTCTCTTTTATACGCCGCCTGTTATAATATTTCAGCCACCACCAATCATTTCTTACCCGAACATAACATTCACTAAATCCAACCACCAAGGTCTCATTCTTTCCCCCTTTGTAGCATGCCACCCACTTTGTGTGGTGGTGCTGTGTGTGTGTGTGCGAGTTGAACGCCGCGCACCCATCGCAATATTTCCTCATTCCGTGACGGTTGCTTTTGCATTCGGCTACATTCGTTTTTATATGAACGTGTGCTGATGTGTGTGTGACTCGCTATTTTGTCGACACATCTTTCCAGCGCTTCCATGTGTGTGTCATCTTAAAAGGAGATCTTTTCTCTATGTTGCAATGCATCACGCAAATATATAACAAAAGTATTCACGAGAATATAGTTGGTAATGGGGATGATTTCGGGATTGGGAGCATTATGGATTGTAATCCCATATATTCGTTCTGGTTACATTTTTTTTTTTTTTTTGGGGAAAAAGAATTCCATTCGGGAAAGAACAGCTTGCCCACTGCTGCTATACATGCTACCGTGTTTTATTTTTCTACATCTTACGATTAACCCACCCTTGTAATATTTTCACAACATATATGAGAAAAGATGGCGATGGCGCTTCTGTGCTCTTGTTCGTGAAGTTATTTTAATGTTACCACGATACACCATAATTCTTTCACATCTTGTGTGCTCTTTTTTTATCTTAAAAATTTCTCACCGCCGCATTTTGTATAAACATACTTAGGCACCCTTAACGCGGGTGAATGTGGACGAACATTTTTTGACACAGTTTTTGATTTATCGAAGAAATTCTGACACAATCACGTTCACTATTATCATTTAATGCACGCGATCATCAATGCCTGAATGTTGTCCCCTGCGTGATGGCATAATATGTTGAAACAGTTAGGCGAATGTGAGTGTATGTGTAAGGAATGAGTCCTGTCAAAAAATCTGACCCGATTTAGCGGGGGCATGTGATGACATAAGCTTTTATTTTCCTTTGATGTAATTCCGTCATGTATTTTTCTTGTAGCGAAATTGAATCAAATTAAAAATGTAATTTATTTGTAACAAGAATGCGTGTACCGTAACAAATAAAAGCATATTCTTCTTCTTTTGCATAACATTGCTGAACAAAGTACATTTTTCTCTTCATGTGAAATGTTAAATTGATATAATATGAATATGCGAACAACAAAAACAATTCTTAAAACGAATTTGTACTTCACGTTTTAATGGTAAATTCTGTTATTTATTTTCCTCTTTGTAAAATCGCTTTATTTGATTCTTTAAATAAATAAATAAATAAATGCGAATAAAAAAGCATGCATGTTGACAAATGATTTAATTCGTTTAATGACTTTTGATAAAATTCTTATAATGTTTGCCTCAATTGAGGCACTTAATATCTTATTCACTATGGTAGCAATGTAGGCGTATTTATTTGAATTATTTGTGTTTTAATTAATTAGATTTAATTACGTTTATGACTTCGAAAATGTGTGTTAAATCTTTTTTTTCCTAAATCAAAAAAGTTTGAAAAGTTTGATTTATTTTTCAGTCTGAAATATAATTAGTTGACCTTGAATTTTACAATTATGACCTTGAAATGATTAGACAACTTTTTTATCTTTTCAAAACTGACAATATTGTAAAAGAAAATTTTATAAAATATTTACCGTTTCGGAGATATGAATAATATACGAAAACGTTTGTATTTCCGACTGCCGAGCCGAGGTTGAGGCCGAGGTTGTTTACTACTTTTTGCTGCTTGGAGTTCAGTTGTACTTTGATTTTGTAGAGTAAGGGGGTGTTTTAAATGTGTCCAAAGTTGTTTTTGTAAATGTTTAGGGTTTCTGATATAGTTATCGGAAATATGAATAGTTGACCTTGAATTGTTCGATTTTGACCTTGAAATGTTTAGACAACTTTTTTATCTTTTCAAAACTGACAATAATGTAAAAGAAAATTTTATAAAATATTTACCGTTTCGGAGATATGAATAATATACGAAAACGTTGGTATTTCCAAATGCCGAGCCGAGGTTGAGGCCGAGGTTGTTTACTACTTTTTTACTGCTTGGAGTTCAGTTGTGCTTTGATTTTATAGAGTAAGGACGTGTTTTCAATGTGTCCAAAGTTGTTGTTTTAAATGTTTAGAGTTTCTGATATAGTTTTAGGAAATTTAATTAGTTGACCTTGAATTTTACGATTGTGACCTTGAAATGTTTAGACATCTTTTTCATCTTTTCAAAACTAACAATAATGTAAAAGAAAATTATCTAAAATATTTACCATTTCGAAGATATGAGTAATATACGAAAACATTGGTATTTCCGACTGCCGAGCCGAGGTTGAGGCTGAGGTTGTTTACTTCTTTTTGGTGCTTGGAGTTCAGTTGTGCTTTGATTTTGTAGAGTAAGGGGGTGTTTTAAATGTGTCCAAAGTTGTTTTTGCAAATGTTTAGGGTTTCTGATATAGTTATCGGAAATATGAATAGTGGACCTTGAATTGTCCGATTTTGACCTTGAAATGTTTAGACAACTTTTTTATCTTTTCAAAACTGACAATAATGTAAAAGAAAATTTTATAAAATATTTACCGTTTCGGAGATATGAATAATATACGAAAACGTTGGTATTTCTGACTGCTAAGCCGAGGTTGAGGCCAAGGTTGTTTACTTCTTTTTGCTGCTTGGAGTTCACTTGTGCTTTGATTTCTGTAGAGTAAGGACGTGTTTTAAATGCACAAAGTTGTTGTTTTAAATGTTTAGGGTTTCTGATATAGTTATTGGAAATATAAATAATTGACCTTGAATTTTATGATTGTGACCTTGAAATGTTTAGATTACTTTTTTATCTTTTCCATACCAACAATAATGTAAAAGAAAATTTTATAAAATATTTACCAATTCGGAAATATGAATAATATACGAAAACGTTGGTATTGCCGATAGCCGAGCCGAGGTTGTTTACTTCTTTTTTGCTGCTTGGAGTTCACTTGTGCTTTGATTTTTATAGAGTAAGGACGTGTTTTAAATGTGTCCAAAGTTGTTGTTTTAAATGTTTAGAGTTTCTGATATAGTTATCGGAAATTTGAATAGTTGACCTTGAATTGTCCGATTTTGACCTTGAAATGTTTAGACAGTTTTTTATTTTTTCAAAACTGACAATATTGTAAAAGAAAATTTTATAAAATAATTACTGTTTCGGAGATATGAATAATATACGAAAACGTTGGTATTGCCGATAACTGAGCCGAGGTTGAGGCCGAGGTTGTTTACTTCTTTTTTGCTGCTTGGAGTTCAGTACTCAGTAGTTTTCTCATTTTGGTTGAGTGAAGACGTGTTTAAAATGTCTCGAAATGTAACGTCGTTTTTATAACAGTGCAGTACTGCGCTTATGTACTTGATTGGAATTGGGATTGTGGTTGGAAGTAATGGATTTGGGATTACAGAATAAGGATTGGAATTTGACATTAAATTAGCAGGATTGCAGATTTAGGGGTTTAAAATATAGTCAGGAGTGATTTGAAGTTCTGAAAATTTAGGAACATGCAAAAGCTGTTTGCTGAACATCCTGGAATAAATAGCATGACCTTGAATTTTTAGATTTTGACCTTTAAAATGTTATTCAATATTCTTTGCATTATAACAGACCATTATTTTTTCACATCATTTTTATTTTATGATTCATGCATATCCTTAACTTACAACGAATTTCACGCTGACTTGTTCCCATTTTGTTGAATGTATATATAGTATAATAAACATGTGTGCCGGAACAGCTTCAGCCATCCATCTCGTGCGCAAAAACTTCACGATTTACAATACCCGTCTTATTGTGTACTGAATAATTTAACTCGCAGGAATAGATGGAGTACCACACCCACCTTTTCTATTAAGTATAACGTATTAACACAGTACGCAAGGTGCATGGTTGTGCTGTTATGTGCTTCCACACATTGGCTCTTAATATTCCAATTTATCGCTCGATTAGCTTTCTAAATAACGTAAAACTGTTAAATTTGTAAAATCCATTGAAGGATGGTATAAGAACATGTTGTAGTATTTGGCTTCAGCAAGGACCGTGTTTCCAGAGCATTTATCTTTTAATGGATTAAGGCTGGAGCTTTGTTTTGTAAAAAATAGACGATCTTTAAAGGGTATTTTAATTTTTTCCAAGGGTTTAGAAATAATGTAAATTTATTAATTTAAGTCTTAATTTATTAAAAATAAACAATTTATTAATGTTGGTATTCTTTTTCTTTCTAGGTAAGTCATGTTTGAAGATTAAAGAGCTTTGCATCAAATTTTGCTTGTAAAATCGTAAGTTAAAATTATCAGTACATATTGTTAAATCGAAGCTTTATTACAAAATTTAGCAGTTTTATTTTAATACTGCTCCCATTTCTGGAATTAAATTTTTTCTTTAATTATTTAGACTACATTTTGGCGTTTATTTGATTTTTTTTAAATAAATTTATATCTCCTAAAGCTTTTAGAATAAGAAGAATTTACAAAATTCCATTACATTTTTCGTCTTAACGACAGAATACTTATTTTACTAAAGAAAGCACTGGAATTATCTGAATAAACATGTGAAAACCATAATTTATAGTACCCGTATAATAAATTCAGAGAATCCATGCAACCATTTCAATCAGGCGAATTGAAATGGCATGTATTAGAAGGCTTCTTTGTATCCTTTACAATTTTCCCTCAAATGACTTTATACAAACCACTTAAGTACACACACATTCTTCTATAGCTTCTGTGTGTAAGACGAATGTACCTGCATTTAGTCTCAATGGCAACCGAGGAAGAGTTATGGTGTTTCGTGTTCTATACTCTGCTGTATTCAGTTAAAATTTAATCATTCAGTATGTGATAGTGGAAATTCGTATAAAATGAATTAAATTCACCATTTATGAACGGGTATATGTAGATAAGATAATGGGGGTGAACGCAACCCTTCTTCATAGTTATGTGTGTAATTTCGCGGCAATAAACTGCTTCCCGTTTTATGTAATGTTAAGCCGAAATTTCGCTGCTAATTATACTAAATGGTTGTGGCGAGGATTCTGATAAATGTAAAGGCTTCATAAAAGGTATTTCTCGCCTAAATGTGGAGTTTGTCGTTTCATTTTATGTCCTTTTATTATAAATTAATGATAAACATTGATTCTGCAAACTTTTTAAGGATGCTTGTAACAATAAAATATCTTATAATGAATATGCAGTTGTTTTTAATAGCGCCCTAATTTATGTAGCATTTTTTTATTAAAATTCTTTAGTTTTTACAAGACTACATTTTGGCGTTTTTAATTTTTTCCCTATTGACTTTAAATTTTATTTAAAGTAAAAAAAGTTGCCCTTACAGTTTGTGATGTTAATACTACAAACTTATGAAATCTATTTTATATATTTTTTTTTACAACAAATAAATAACTCATCCTTCCATTTAAAGTTTGCACAATATTTGCGAGAGAGTCGCTTTGAAGTTTGAACACTGTATAGTGTCAACAAATTGTTCACTCTTAGAATTTCCCGGAAATAGCTTCTTTCCGTTTTGCTAAACTTAATTCGGCTGACAAAAGTTTACAGGCTGCTGCAAAGGTAATGCGATTTCAATTTTTTTCTTATTTGCAATTTTTTCTCGTACTTTATACTTTTAAAAAAAATATTGAAAAATATGGCATCGAGTTGTACTTGTTACTTATACCGGTATATACTTTATATTAGACTCTTTATTTCCTGTTAAGTTGGTAACAGTATTTTCGGTTTTCTATTTTGTGTTAAAGCTCACTCAAATGCCGCCTTTGACAAAATGTAGCAACACGTGTTGGTGTGTGTATAGAGTTTGAAGGACCATTGAAATTACTGATGAGGATGTAGTAGTTTAGTGGAGAGTAATTTCATAAATTGCCCTGACTTACGGTAATTTAGTTAGTTGACCTTTTATACAGTAAACCATTTTGATTTAATTGGAAATTAATAATGTGATAATTTGTCAATAGATGGCAGTAGTTGCAAATTTCAATTATAATGCAAAGCTTATAGATAGATGGCGCTGTTTGTTGTGGTAAATCCTAATAAAGCTCAAACCAAATCAATGGAAGCATTAAGTAAATTAAATTTTCAACATAAATACCAGTAAATCGTTCCAAAAATTAGTCCTTAGCTTATACAAAACAATGAGCTTATCATAAATTGTAATCCAATCAAAAATACATGACGAGCTTAAAGCTTTTGTATATTACGTGTACTATATATAAATAATGCTTGTATGCATTTATGTGTATTTCATTACCGGGTTAGATATCCGGATACAGTAACACACATGCACGTCACAATGTGAATATACACGCATATAAATTACATCAAGCATTCGCTCATAAATTGTATATCCATATATATTGTGTTGTATACGTTTGCATAATCGCATATATTGTGAAAATACATCCAAGCGTACACCAACCCCCTCGAGGCATGTTATAACATTGCAAATGGTAACCAGCTAAGTGGTTTTATTGAGTACTGTTTTTTCACCCGCTATATGCTGTTTCATCACACAGCTCTTGTTTTTATAAGATTTGGTTGCGCTTTTTTTTTTCTTTTTTTTCTTTCTGCCTGTCACTATGCTCAGCGCGATGCTTTCGCTTTGTTGATTCGCTTCGTATGGCGTGGGGATTATGGCGTCAAGCAGACCTATTGCTGAGCGTATCCTTGTTTATGCCATCGCTTTGTAATTGAAGTAAACAACAGGCTGCGGATGCATATGTAGTGTGTATGGATTTGTGTAAAGGGACTGTTTTTGTGACCCCCTTGTTTTCGCTTTTAGTTCCGGCACATATGTGTGTGTTTTGTTATACATGAATTTTCGCATATTAGTGCCATACATGTTGTTGTTGAATTTAGAGCTTCGTACGTACTTTTTGCCCATAAATATTACTTAAATTATCTGCTTCAAAATAACAATGCCACTTAGAATATGCAAGAATCGCGTAATTGAGACAAATACACCAAGCACACAATGTTTCTTAACTAAGTATATGCAATGTACATTGTGCATAGTAAATCATCAATTAATTAGCAAGTTTTCACTTAACTTAATTTATATTAGAATACGCTTTCATATTATATGCTTAATGCGGTGTATTTGCATACATTTAGGCGTGTGTTTTAGTAATTTGTGCATTGTAGCATGTGTGAATATTGAATTAAGTTAATCGTAATGTATTAATACAGTTTCGTTTTCACAAATATAAAATCGTTAACTCGTTCCCCAATAATTGGGTGTAAACATTATTTTAATTCGCCAAAATGTAGACTACTTTAAACCCGTTTCTTTGTAATGAAGCCTTAACATGATACATAAATGTAGGCGTTTTCAAAATTACAAAATATTAACTATGCGTGTTTTTCGCTTGAAATATTTTTTTTCAAAAGGTTTTCCTTTTCAACTATCTGACGGAAAATATTCCAAATGTTCCACACTTTTTTAAAACTTCCCAAAATACCTTCTTTATTACAATTCCTACATTTTTAACACCCATGTCAATTGTTGTAGGCTTTACCCAAAAACACTTGCTTTAATTGACTACTCAAACAATAAAAATCACCATTACTTTTATTAGTTTTATTTTTTTACAGCAATATATCGCTTTGTAAAACATTTATTTTCGACTATAAAATTTCACCCCTTATGTGGAGTCAATGGTAAATCACAAAGGCACTTAATGCGCAATTATAATTTATCAGCCCTATTCAATTCAACCTACATCATAGGAGAGCAACAGCAGCAAACAATGTTCGCAAAGTTTTTGCTGTTCTCTTAAAATTGAAAAGAAATGCAATTTATCATATTTCATCCCTTAAATTGAAGTTAATTCTTCATCAACCACCATTTAGCAAAAAACTGGAGTGAAAAAAAAAACTTCCTGGAGCACAAAATGGCTCAATTACGTTCTCTTATCCAGATGCTATGCAATATATTATTTTATATTGTACAATAATTGGTTTTCTTGCGGGTTTGATCACTTGAACCCTAAAAGTACACATCTACATATAGTTATAAAAGGCAGATGGTAATTAAATGATGGCCGCAGGATGAACTTTTCATTGAATAAATTATTGATTAGTTTGCAATTCATTTGTCTTTTCATTTATGCACGTGTACTTAATTACATCTCGAATATATTTTGCATTAACATAATATTTTATTAATATCTATAATCTTCCTTGTTATGGTAAAAGTCGTTTCAAACGTCAATTACTTATTAATGGAATATGTTTTATTGGAAATTGTCTACTTGTTGGCAATTTAAACCGTAAACAAAAATAAATTCACCGGAATGTATTCTAATTTTGTTTGAGAAACTGAATATTTTATGTCATGATTTGTTTTCGACTGAATAGAAATGAAGAAAACATGAGAACGCTTTAAGTAAAATAAAAATTACTCGCATATATCATAATTTATTACATAAGGAAAAATTATTTTAAATGTAGCTACGCAACACGCACATTCATAATACATAGACAATTTACGCTACAGTTATATGTCGCATTTCTTCAAAATCATTCATTCAGCTTGTTATGTTTGTTATTCCCCAGCACTGAATGGACACATTTATGCAATCTCATCAAAATGAAATTAAGTGAATGCCTTCACTTGTTCTTATTCTTCCCCTCGCTTCCATCATTTTTGGACACTTATTCGTTTTGCCAGCCCCTGTATAACCCCGTGGGATCATTTAAAAAAAATTATCATACAAACATAAAATGAAGAATCGTCCATTTGCTGTTCAACTGTAATTTTCCATTTTTCCCCCCTTTGCGTTGAAATATCGGTGTGCGTGAAAATAAATTGAACGAGAGCGATGCGATTGCTTTTTTTTTTGTTTATTTAAAATTTTTGACAAGCGTCGTAGGGGCTGGGTTGGTTTGTGGGTGGTGCGCGCGCGACATGCCTAAAGATTTGTCATATTGATTGAATGCGTGTATATTCGTTTTTCACCGTTCCTGATTGGAAATCAAGTAAATTGAGCATTTTTCATTTATTGTCAATTCTTTTTTGAAGGTGGTTTCATTTGTTTTTCCTTTTTGGTATTTTAGGATCTATTTTATATTTTGATTTAATTTCTTTTAATTTGTTTGTGGTTGTCCTTTTTTTCTATAAATATTTTATGTTTAATCAATTAAAATTAGTTTGGATTTGTTTGTATTTCAATTAATATTACTTAAAAATTTTACGCCTTAATGTAGTCAATTTTGGATTTCATGAGGACCATAAATTAAATTCATTATTTCATTGAGAACCAGATTCAGTGGAAATATAAGCAACTACATTACATGTGTTACGGTGAAGCTATCGATCTTCTGAATCAGTAATCTGATCTTATCAAATAATAAGAATATAAATGTTTAACGTAAAAATATACACAACCGTAATCCGTCATACTTGCATGTAGTTGTAAACCCAGAACTTCTTTACAAACATATTGTGATGGTAAGCCTCTTTGCTAATAAGAAACAAACGTTTTGTATGTGGTTTTACCAACGAGAGTACATTCATCTACTGAAGATCTGAATAGATTGGTATAATTCAAAGTATGTGCGTGTCTTTTCACCAAATGTTGCTCATGCGTGAGTTACTTACACGTTGTTAACATTAAATTGAAGTCGAGATCACGTATCATTATTATTATTATTATTATTATTATTATGTTACCAAGAGCATCATTGTGGCATTTCGATTGATCAGGTAGATCATTTCAGTTGAGTGGCGTGACGCAGCTACATTTGATTTGTTTCTTCTACATTTGTCTTTCTTCACATTTTATCTTCGTTTTTTTTTTTTTTGGTTAAAATTATTGTCTTGGTTTTTGTGGTGAGGATAGATAGTCTTGGTGTTTCGTTTGTCTTGGAACAAAAATTACCAGACCACAAAAACCGTCAAATGTTGAATTCTGTTTTGAATCGCGAAGGCCCTATTTTCTTTGTTCTCCATCAGCGTTTAATTTATAAATGCATTCAAAAAATTCATTCGTTGTGCGTCGATTTTTTAGCGCGTCTTTTTATATTGTTAAGTGTGTCTTCTTCCCCACATTGATTTGGTTGGTTTCGATTTCCTTTGATGTTGTTGACGGCGATGTGAGACATTCAATACAAATCCCAACATATTCACCAATGCCTCTTGTGTGTGCGATATTCTCAGAATAAGTGTATCGGCGTGACTTTTTATGACTCCATTTTTGTGGTATATCATTGAATCAATTGGTTTAAAAATAATTTCGTTTTCTGGGAAATGTGTTATTATATTGTGGCATCCACTTAACACATTGAATATATAAATAAACTGATTACAGCTGACTGTCGGCACATTTTATCACAAATTTAAATTTATCAAATTGAATGAGAAATGTGGTAAAATTGGTTAAAAAAATTTGTTTAAAATTGTTATGAAGCTTCCACTTTTAATGAGTCATCAGCCACAAACACCAATAATTATGTAGCTGCACCAAAAAGGGATCAATTTCTTGTAACACCACACCTTTTATTACATCCAACCACTCAACGGAATGAGTGCAATTTTTAGCATGCCAATGCGAATTTGATCGTCGTTTACCTTTAAAATGAAAGTGCACAACGCCGAAAATAATAAAAGAAGTCCCCAATTAACTTCATTTTTTTTGGCATATCCTACACACAATATATTGAGTTTATGGAGAGTGACTTTATTCACGTATACGCAAGGAAGTGAGGAGAGGGTCTAACCAAATTTAAATTACACGCTATGAATAATTTCGGTGAAACCACGTAAATTACTAGTTTGATGGCGGGCCACTGTTGCTTTGCCTTGCCCGTTGTGTATGCGATCCCCCGTATTATTTTGCACCACTTTGAAACAAAAGGCTTTATAAATATTTTACGTTGTTGGTTAGTTGTTTAGTCTCAAACGTGCGCCGTCATTTCTTATGTAGAATAAATACCGTCATGCATATTGTGTGTTTGTGTTTTGGTTGGAATGGGGGACAGTTAGTTGCATAATGAAGCTAAGCACGCTACATACGCATTGCGAGCTTTTTTTTTGTTTTGGCGGATGATCCCCAATTATTATGAAATTCCTTGAATTTGATTTCACCACGTACATTTAATATGTGTTAAAGTATATTATTAAATATGCCATATTATATGGTAATATTTCATCATAATTAGTGGTTGAGACGGCAATAATTGGTTGCTGTTTTTACACATATTATGGTTCTAAATATGTTTGCAGAAAAATTCCAACAATAAAAACAACTGTGGCTTTGTTGTCTGCAAGGTAAATTTTATATGTGATCTAATCAGCTGCCTTTAATTACAAGTTATTACCCAGAGTGTTGCAATTTACAATTGCTTCTTATTTATAAAAATGCCAGCATGAATGCAAATGCATACTTTTAGGTGTTTTATTATTTTTCAGCGTTAACTTGTAATATTTAAATATATTTGTTGACTAATTATTCTTTTTAAATATGTATTTATAAATATGCTAAATTACAATTAAACATCATGCAGTCATAATTCTGAATTTGTTATTCCAAATTAAAAAAAATACATTCAGAAATTATAATCCCCATGAAAGAAATTATTTCCACCACTCATTGCTTGTTAATTTTATTGACACAAACCTATCACAATTCAAAATTGCTATTCATTACCACAACATTCATTAATACTGTGTGGTAGGCAGCTTCTATTGAATATGCAACTCCTGCGTATTTTATAAATCCTAAATTGAGACGTATTGGGGTGTGATAACGTGGAAAAATATGACAGGCGATGCTCAATAATAAACATACCTACGCCAATACGTGGGGAATTCATATATTTATTCACAAACCCCAATCAAATGGTCCGCATGTGAATGTGTGTTTGTTTGTGATATTTTTGTTGTTGTTAAATATTCATGTAGGACGTACCTACTCGCATATCGAATATCAATTCAGCGCGAGTGAGAACAACAACAACATAAAAGGGAAAAAATATTTCGCCTAAAGGTAGACTTTTTTTTTGTCGTCCACATCATATTTATATTCGTATTTTATAGAAGATCCTTTCATAGATGTATTTTCTGCATCACATCCTTTCAGCTTCATTTGCGTTTATACTTTCAACAACATGTGGGTATAAATAATGTGATATATCATATATATAATTCAAAGAACCGAAATAAGTAAGGCTTAGTTATATATTTGCACACATACTTACTCAGTGCGATATCAAAATGGACTCGAAACAAACATTTGCTTATATTCTAACTGTCAGCTCGTGTATAACTATGAATTTCTGAAGATGGTTGATATCCTTTTTATTGTCACCACTTCGTACGATAGAATATGCACACAGCATTGGTTATCTCGCATGCCCAACACAATGTGTGTTTATTAATAATAATAATAATAATAATAATCCTATAGTTATATTGGAAAAGGATGCTTTATGTCGAAGCTACTAAATTATTTCATCAGTGTCCCTTTTTTGTGTTTTATTTACAATAGCTGCTTCAGTACGTAAATCCCTTTTGCAATATACCTTAGTCCTTACCCATCCTTTCGCCATGATACGCCTTTGATTTACTTTGTGCATTTACAATCAATAGATTGCCGGAAGGTGATTTAATGTTATGATCAGTGTAACTAAAACCAAATAGCTCATATCTCCTGTTGGTCACGAATGCCATCCCCTACGGCATTAATACGTTGCACCAGCCACCCACACAACCCACATAATATTATTCGATGTATTTTATGTGTGTATAAAAGCTGAACATACACGATGCGACTGGTTTGTGCAGTATTTACATGCAACCATGTGTGTGTCTTCCTTTATTTTTGTCTTCCACATATTGTGTGTGGGAATAAGGGTGGTGAGGATAAAATGTGTGCTTTCGGTTGTACATTGCAAATCGCTAGAGAGAATTGAACCCGATAACACACGGAATTTAGTATAAGAAAAGTTTAACGTCACTTTTTTACGGTTGATTGTTGTACTACAGCTGGTCGTGTGTGTGTGTTTTTTTTTTTTGAAGTTTTATACCAATTCTAACTATTTCCGAAAGCACAAGGACAAATACGAGTATACGTTTAGGGTATTTGAGAAAACGCAAGATATTTCAATGTCTTTTCATCTAATTTTGGTTACTTGTTTTTCCTTTAAAACAACGAGAACAATGTTTAAAGAAGCTTCGAAAACTAATATGCTTGTACCAAAGGAAAAAGGAAGAAGCTAGATGTTACAAAAACTACATAATCTTTTCCCATCCCAACATAAGCATCTGTACATTATGTTTGCTATAACCATAAAAATGTGCTCGTTACTAATTTTATTTAAACACACAAAACTTTAGTATAAATTCGCATAAAAAATTTAAGGAAACCCCAGTGTGGTTTCTTATGTGTACACTCACCCAAAAATTAAATTATGTACACATAATTTTATCACCACCCCACTCGCATATGTATTTCCGTTCGTAATGGGTGTGCATAAAAATGTGAATCGCCCAAATAAAACACTTTTTCTTACATGCTTTATTTTTTTTTGGGACTGTACAAAAAAAAAGGGTGCTTTTGCCCAACCCTGTTGAGAGCTGGAGCTACTACACCATTCATATAATAAGTATACGATAGTGTGGTTGACCATCATCCCTTAGCGAGCTGTCATGTCCGACATTCGGATATGTTTTATGACCGTGCAGCATATCACCGTGTCACATTTAATTCGTTGGTGTGTGTGTGTGTGTGTGTGTTTGTGTCTCTCTCAACCGACATGGTTCTGCAATTTTTTTTCCCCAGTTTGTCCCAGCATGGAAGTGCAATAGCATAAAAGAAATTTTCCACACACATAATATGAGAGCTTTTTTGCGAGTTCACACATTATATGTGTTATTGCATTGCGTTGGTGAGAGAATAAGAGCTAAATGGTATTAATGTCAGATGGAATTAGTTTGCTATGTGATTTCCCAGAAAACGGGATGATTTTCATTTTTAATGCGCGAACATTAAACGTACAAGTCATATAAATGTGCAGATGTCAAGTTAAATGAAGTACATTCATTCATGTCGTGTGGAGAGTATAAAAACACAACTTTTAACTTAAAATTATATTTTTGAGTGATTAGTTTGTAGCGGACTTAATTTATTTACAAAATAAGCTACTTTGTTGGATTAAAATTAATGCATTATTTTAATTAATCCACCTACATTGCTGTATTTGGTGTTTTATTTAATAAACAAAAGTATAACATCAGGCGGTTTTTAATAATGAACTTATTGTAGCACTTTACTCATTTTTGTAACAGAGTTTCTTTTTAATTCGGATTATAAAGCATGATTACGAAAAACTACTTAAAGACACTTGCTTTTTAATTTATTTTAAATTATTCTTAAGAATTTTTTTTTTTTTAATTTCAAAAAATTATCGGTCTAACATTTGTTTTATAAACATATTTACAACCTTAAATTTATTAAATTAAAAAAGCTCATCTTATTGATTTTCTTTGCATTTTTTTTCGCTCCATTTCAAATTCCCCCTCAATTTATTTTTCGTCTCCAACAAAATAAAACTACATATTATCTGCATAAAAGCTGTCAGTCTGTTATGAAAGTTAATAAGGGATGTTTGTGGCTTTCTTAATTAAAAGTGCCACAGCAAGCCACACTGGAATAACTTCTCAACCAATATGTGATGGTATTAACAACGTGAAATTAATACAATAACTTAATTCCGCATGCACAAAGTCTTTACAAGCAAAAAAAGAAAATGCAAAAAATACCTATATACATTAAAAAGTGAGCGCAGATGTATAAATGAAATTACTAATTTTATCTTTCTCTTCTATTTCCAGGTAAGGCATTAGCAGCAAGAAGACAGCGCGTCTGTTTGGAATGCTCTGTTAGTGGATTATAAAACACATAAACATGAAATACAAAATACGTAAACATAATAAAGCATGTTTTTGTGTTGAGGGGAGGGTGAGTGCAAAAACACGGATACATAATATAACTAGAATGGGTGGAAAATGACATAATGTGAGGCTGAAAAGCGAAAAAGATGTATAATGGCTATAAGATAAAACAAGGGGTGGAAGGAAGATGGGGAGGCTGGCGTAAAATAAAATTGTTTTACATAAAAATGTTGCCTTTGCTATGTGTTATGCCGGGCTGGTTGTAGTTATGTTGTGCATAAGTCATCTTACAATATGATGTTGTACAGGGTTGAAAATCGGGGAAAAATGAAAAATGTAGCTTCGTCTAGACGTTGAGCACTTTTTGCCCCCTGTTTTGTTTTCACAAAATGTACACACTCACAAAATGATTGTGGACCAAACGCAAAGTCATTGTTTGCATCCCGAGACGGTTGGATGCTGCTGCTCGTTTGATAGCGCGATTTATTTATTTTTTATTTTTTTGTTTTCAATTTTAATTATTTAACTACTTAACAATTAAATGCTACGTCAAGCATGTTTTTATGCTTCTTCAGGATAAGCAGACTACTTATTACTTTGAAAGCTTTATTACTTAGATTGCAAATTGTCACGTACCGGTTTATAAAGGTAGCTGTCTCATTTGATGAATAATTCCATTTTGTGCACACAAACACTGTGCGATGAGCAGGGGGGTGGGGGTTGCGCAAAATAATGCACTTCAAGATATTGCGCCGCATAGAAAATCTTTCATCACTTCAAATAACTGTAATGAGTTGCAATTCGCCGCTGTGTTGATTCATCTTTGTGCGGTGAATTCCACTTTATCATGAAATTAAGAAAATTGATGGTCATTCATTTAGGGGTTCTATGCGGCACAACCTTTTGACCTCTTACTGTTTGCAATAAATATATTTTACCAAATGCAATGGGTAATTAGATATTTTGCACAATGTCCTTGTAATTACATTTAAGTGCAGTATATACCGTCATTTCAAGTTGACATAATGTAGTTGCAATGCTGCGTCTTGTTTATTCGCTTTAATTGCATAGCGAAGCAAATAATTTTGCCACAATTAAATACTTCAGTCTTTGTATGACATTGTGGTGCAGTTTTATGTTATTTACAGTTTTTTTTCATGAAAAGCTGCATGAAATGATTTTTCTGCAACTCAACATTAAATTTTTATTAATTTTTCAAGGTCACAATATTTTTTCAAGTCAAAAATATAATTTTTTTTAATATTATAATTACTCACGTTTTGATCACAATTTATTTCATTGAATTAATAAACTGACTTATCTAAATAATTTATCGCATCATTCAAGGTCTAATAATTGCTAAAGTTCTTATTTCTAAATGTTCAAGGTCAAAATCATTACTTAAGGTCTAAAATCTCAACATTTTAAAATTAATTGAAATGCCTTTTCCTTTAAAAATATGTTTTTTTTGCGAAAAAAAAGTCCTTTTAAATGTTTTAATGGCTTTCCCCTCCACTTCTTATTGTATTTTTAAAGTCTGTACATCAACTGACTTGTATTGTTGCCACAACTCAGTTATACGTTGCAAATTGCACATAATATGTAGACTACTTGTGGCCGCTTATATTGTTCTCACATAAGTACATTGCCGCATACACACACTGCATTAAGATGACGTGGAAAGAGCATCAAAATTCAAATAACTAACTTCATTGCCTTATTCAGCAGCGACTTTGTCATTGTTTAGTGTTTACTCCATTAGAGTGCTTTCCATGCACATAATCAGCATATTATTTTACATCCCTTCATGCGTTGTTGAAAAGTTCGCTGCATTGCAACACAAATAGCTAGGTACGTAACGCAAAAGTGTATGAAATACGCACCCTAAAACCCTCGCCCCCTCTTGTCAGTCTATTGTGTGTTTCGTGCCAAGTATCGGCTTGAAGAGATTTTCATTTTGCCTCCATTCTTTGGTTCGCCTTTTATTCCAAGAAGTAATCAAGAGAATGGACAAGATTATCTTTTATATACGTTAGGTCCTTGGATCGTCGCATCCCTTTTTAAAACTTCTATACATCAAATATTTTATACGCAAGTAGTCATGCAAACATGTGGTTTTATTTGTCTATGATGGCGGTGTGGAAAAATATATAAACGTCTTTTGCATTTCGTTTTTTATGCAAAAATACGTCGAAAACAAATAAAAATTGTACATTAAATGAACGAGGTTCAAACCATATTTTTTAAGGGGGTTGGCTTTTCAATGTAGTTCACAAAATAAGGGTGGTGCATCGGCACACACATTGTGCAACAAAAGTATTACATTTTATGCAACCATCATTAGTATAGATGTCGAAATTATAATGCATTCTCATGACGATACTTCCATGTGGATAAATGCGAAAGCTGATACCAAGAACTCTTGTTCATCGTTCTGTTAAATCCGAATATAGGGGCTAATCAGCTTTACCATGCATGTACGATGTTAGCATTATGCATGTAGAAATCATACATAAATATGTATCATAGTAAGTCAAACATACATAACACCGCATTCAGTGGCACGTACTTTTGATATGATTGCAGAAGTCTTGTAAAATTATTGCAGTGGTTTTAAGGAAATGTATAATGTGGTTGGGGATATCGACCCATGGGGGGGGGTGAGTGTCTAACTGTAGCAGCAATACTTAATGTACGTATGCCTCGTATCTTGCGGTTTAGTTCTTAATGAATCTTATACAATTTGTCAAAAGAAATATGTGTCATTTCCATTTTGAGATGCGGAGAATATCATTCTAACTAATTAAAATGGCACACCAACAGATGTCTATGACAAGTTTTGTGTTCTTTATCAATTAGAACTTTAGTTATGGTGCATATTGTGTATTTTGTACAGCTTCAAGGGGAAAAGTAGTTTAAAAAAGTATAAATGAATTGAATTCAATGATGAGCAATGGTTTTTTTATGATATATGTTGTTTATTAATAACTTAATACATCTTTATTCAATCTTTATTGATAGTAAAGAAAGATTATTTTTGATATTCGTTTCTTACTTCTTTTTAGTTTGTAGAAATGGTGCAACTACTATTTTTAATTCGCCTAAATGTAGTTTAAAATGTATTTATAAATAGTTATTTTTAAATTCATTCATATACAATATACATTGTATTTTGGATTTAATTTATTTTCTGCGATTATTTTATATTTCACTACGAGTGTGATGTTCCATGACACGTGCCAAAATATATTATTCAAAATTTTGTTCATTCATTAACGCCTACATGCCCTCAATTTCATACTTGTTGGCGTTTAAACAACAATCCTAAGGTTTCAATTAAAAAAATTCACAAGTTAGCGTAAATTTTATAAACATTTTATTTATTTAACATCATTATGTTTAATTTACTTTAAATTACCCCAATTTCGTTAAAATCATTTCAGCAGTTATTAATTATTCTACACGAATTAGTCCTTACGCATCAATGTTAATATTTGCCCTCTGTGTACCTTCAAACCAATTGTGAGAAGAAGAGCATTTTCCACGAAGAAAAAAAAATCCCCATCATTGTTTACACGTGTTTTACAATCTTGAGAAATGCGTAAAAATCTCAACAGTAGAATCACACGACGCCACCCCATTAGAAAATAAAACAGAATAATATAAGGAGAATACACCCAAGAGTAGAAGCGAAAAATTCAATTTAGAATTTATATTTTATTTGATTCTTTTATTATTTATACGCCTGCAGATATACTGCGGATGCCTACATAAAATAACGGCAGATACACACCAATACAATTGTGCAAACGTGCGCACAAGCTTTGACGTACACACGTACCCCTGCACACTTGATGTCAAAAGCTTGCGCCCATTTATGATGTGGCGTGCGAGGATCAAGAGCATTGCATACACCGGCATCGAAATGGTGCACACACACATACATTTCAAGTATTTCAAAATACACATAATTCTGTACAGCCAAAAGCTATTTTGTGTTCCAAAAATATTTACAAAGTGCCTCTTGGTGGCTTGTTAAATCACATATAATATTTTTCAAAAATTGTTTCAAATGGTAAACATTAAACCGTAAAGTGCATGCCTTTTCAGGTGTATATTACGATGCGATACGTTGTGTTTGCTTGGTTTCATTTCCACGTAAAAGTGTGCCTTTAACCCATAAACTTTCGCATAATTTTAGGCCATGCTCAACTCCTGTGCTTCATTTGTATGTTCGGCATGTGAATAACTGTGGTGTCGCCGCATTTATGGCACAATTATCAATGTATTAATAAAGGAGCCTGTACATAGTTTACATAACGATATTCTACAGTGAGGACTTCCTTATCTTAATCCTTTAAAGTCCTTTCATGTGCTTATTTTCCATCATTTGCATAAACATAACATTATTTGTTATATTTAACACACATAGTTGTAATTTTATAATGTTTTCTTGTTGGATTTGATAAATCTAAGTCCTCGGGATGGGAAACATAATTTTCAGTTCAAAACTTTTCAAATTTTAGGACTTAAAATGTGTTTGTTAAAATAAATAAATTTCAATATAACAGTTTGAGACAGTAAAAGGGTTGTAATTTATAATTAGCCTGAATTTGGACTACTATTTCTAAATATTCTTCTTAATAAAATTATACATTCAGGCGTTTATCTAAGAAATATTCTTAACTTTAAAATGGTTTACAGTTTTCTTAATTTTTCAACTAAAAATATGATCCTTTTTGCTAAATTTTTAATGCTCACATTTAAACGCATGCATCCTTGTTCATTTCCTCATCTGGTAACATTCAAAATGGCTTCCACACGCGCAGTATAACACAGACTTCATCTTCCAAATCGCATAACCGTTTGCTGTTATGATTTATTAATGACATTCACATTTATTATGTACATTTTATTTGTGGTCCCAATGAAATAGTATGCCATGTCCTGACCACTAACAATTCAATTTTTCTTTGGCATTTGCACACACGCAGTTACTTGCCTTGCATGCCCCCCCCCCCCCCCTCCTCTTGTGAAGTCCGCAATGTAATCGTTGCAGGGCGGGTTGGTGTGTTGTTATACATATCAATGGTCTATGAAATAAAAGCACATAATATAGGCCGCACAAAGTATGGCATACAAATTCGCTTTAATGGAAATATATCTACACATATTATGAATGTGTATTGTGTGTGAGGCGACAAGAAGTCACAGTGGAGACATAATCTCGATCAATAACAATGATTAAAATGGGCCTATTCGCCTATATATGTGGTACATCCGGACGATAGATGGTGCGCACATATTCACAGGATTAATGGCAGCTCTTGAGAGGGTCGTAAAAAAATTATTATTATTTATTGCGACCTCTGTGGAGTCGCCAATGGCTATATAGAGCAGCTGCTGACGGGCAATAAAATATATTAACGGGTGATTATTTGTGCTTTTTGTTGGGACTCGCATTCACATAGTAAGAACCACGCGGTTGTCATCATGGTGTGGCAGATGTAGGCTAATTTCTTAGACGCAATGTATAATTTGTGTGCATTTAGGCGGTATGAATTCAACAAAAAAACTCTTTAAAGCATTTTAAGTGGTCCAAAAGATTTGGTTGTGGTCTCAATTTGTTTTCTAGTAGTTACAAAAAGTATTTTATCTCTTTTCGTGGATTTAAATTATCAATAAATTAAGTCATTTTTTATTTAATTGCATCAATATGGACTTAAAGTAAAAATATCTCAAGGCGCCTTAATGTAGTTTATGCTGGCTTTCATGAAAGCCGCATATTCAACTCCAACGTTTTGTTACCATTCCATCTCAACATTTTGGGCTGCATTATTTTAAATTGTCTACAACATTAAAGCCACACATTTATATTATCGACTCTTATAATATGCAAATATGTTGCCATGTCGCGGTATAATTCACATCAATTGGATGAGGAACGGAAGGGAGTTTAAATAAATAAAATATTAAGCGAATAACAAGAAGAAAAAGAATCAAACAAAACTGTATGTAGGTACAAAATGTATATGCTTTAGTGATTTGCAAGTTGTGTAACAATTCTGTCTCATCTTTTATAATATATTGCTGATGTGTACTGAATCCTGCCGCTGGCATAGTATTTTTTCATTTTTTCATTTTGTTCTTGTTTGATTATGTGTGTGTGTGTGTGTGTGTGTGTGTGCCTGCCAACTGCTGAGTGCTCCATAAACAGTAGAATTTTCCACGTCACACTTGTCTCGGCACTTTGCTCTATATATGTACTCATGTAGATAATAATGTGATGCCAAACAATATCACGATTGCTTTGGAATTGCTGAGATTAACAGAAATTCAAATGTCGTGTCTCCATATACTCCGCACACAATGTATAGTTCGGTGCTTTCTTCGAGTTTTTGAATTTCATCTCAACCCCTTTTTTATATCGATATACATCCTTTAATGCACACATGAACATGAGCATCCCTTTTGTAGTGGGGATTTCTTCGTTGTTTATTCTCTTTAGAATTCAAACAACGAATTTCCTTAACATTTTGCCTTGGCAAAAATGCACCATACAAGGGTATTTGTATGTGAGCTTTGTTTTGATGAAGGATTTTGTTGCAATACTCATGTTTGCATTGTAAAAAGCTTTTAATTGTGAGTTCTCTATTTGTTGGTGTTGTTGTTGTTGTTTTGTGCATTGCCATAATACTTAAGTGGTTTCTAATGTAATTTAACAATTGATGAATTGGGTCTGAAGATTTGGTAAATTTATTTAAAACGCGTCAGTCTTTATTTAAAATATTGAGTCTACATTTCGGCGCTTTGTTAAAGCATATAATCCGTATGAAATTTTAAAATTTCTGAAGCTCTGTTCAATTTTAAAGTCATTTTAATTAAAAAATAAATTCCTTAAGAAAACACTTCACATTTCATGCATTAATTATCCCCTTGTCCATTTCTTGTGCATCCAAACATGCACTGCAAAGTGCAAAAATGTTCTCAAAGCATTGCGATAAATGCGATTAAAAATTCCACAGTCAGCGACTCGCAAAAAATACTTAAAGATGTGCACTTTGCAGATTGATAAGATCGCCTTGACACCAACATTCAAAGAAAACACTGAATTGCATGGAACATCGGTGCATTTGAGATTATGTATGTAACAAAGCTTATCCATTTCAAACATCTCGGATGCAAACTTGCACATTTGGATTAAACGTAACACTCCTAAAGACGCGACGCAGCGCTATTATTCCTTTATAACTTTGTATGCGAGTAAAATAATAACCCTTGCACAATCACACATCTAGCATGCAGTATTTTCTGCATATATCGCAAAAATGTATTTTGCTGTGTCTTGTAACGTGTGTGTGTGTGTTTGTGCGACGCGCATTATAATGCAAAAATTTCCATAAAAATAAATGCCATTTTACTGTGATGTAAATTTTACTCCAACCAGCGCATCACAGAGATGAATTGCAAAAATATGCTGCTCCCTTCTGTAAAGTATAACAATAAAATAGACGGACTCTAGCCACATTATAATTTTGATGCTTTTCATCTACACATGGCATATTCTGTACGTTCGTAGCAAAGCCATTTGATTGTGATCTGTTTTTGAAATGATGCCCGCGAGGACTACGCGCGTGCTCTGTGCGCATTAGGGCTTATAGGCGCGCTTTTGTTTTTGTGTTGTCGGAGATTTTGTGCAAACGACGTTTGGCGAAGCGAATTTTCATTGCGTTAAGTTAATCTTAATGGTTTGAATGTACCTTCGGTGTTTTGTTGGTGAATTAATCTTGTTATCTTTTCTCTTAACTTGATTCTGACGGATTTCTAAGGTGGTTTAGGTGATGAGGTTTTTGTTGTTTTTCTATTTATTACAAAAGTGGAATTAACAAGGTTTTGAAATTCAATTAAATTGTCTTTCAAGAAGAAAGCCATTTCTTGTAAAATAGATTTAAAAACCTTTTTAATTTAATTGATATTGCTTTGCAAACGCCTAACTGTATACATACGTTGCAATAAAAAAAGTCCAGTACATTCAGGCGTTTGAAAATACCGAGTTTGCCTAAATGTAGATAAATTCTTTACATTTTTTTTAAATATGAGATTACAGAACCCCAAAACCCCGACTTTATGAACAGTGTTAAAATTAGTTTGCTCAATTCAAATCACAATTGCAAGAACAATTGAAAGCGGCGCCGTTTTCCTTTGTCTAATAAATTGTCTCCTTTCTGATTTACACCCTCAATGAGTGTTGTCCCCACCACGATGAATTGGCCTAGATTTATGCTACACATTATATAGAATACCGTGAGTTAAAGAATTTGTGTGGAAAAAGTGAGGGATGAAATGGCGCCATTTCTACAACAATCCGCCTACACACATTTAAATGCTGAGAGATTGACGAGAAATGATGTCAGTACAAAGGGCAAAATAATTAAAATTAGCAAATGAAACGACGAGTGAAAATGTGTATTCAGTCCGTTTATACATCTCCGCATGCACATCCCAATAGCACAAGTGATGAAAACATTGAAGTGGGCGATGAGGGAAATATTATCGGGATGAGGAAAAACGTTAACGCAGAGAGTAGCAGTGTATCTGTATGTTCCATGTGGTTTGGTTTTAATGGACAAATCGCCCTGGGGTGTTCTGTCGTTAGGAACATCATACCACCCCGCCGCCACTACTTTCACTCAACTTACAAATATGCATGTACATTGTATAGGTATTGTTATACATCGGGTTGTCGTACATATATCTCTTGTTTGTCCATGTTTTTTTATTGTACCCCTATGCTATCATCCGTTTTTTGGGGTGGTGATGGTGAGTTTGCCGTTTTGTTTTTGGGTCCGGCTATATAGAGCAAATAACATGGCAAAGTTTCATGTTTCTGGAGGCAGAGCAAAGTAAAAATGTTACGAGATTAAAGAAATAAAGTATAGAAAATGGATTGAAGGGAGGAGAACTCTGTAAAATACAAAAAAAAAAAGGGTTGCAATTCATGACATCAATAGTTGCACAGTATCTATACGCAAAGGGCAGCCGTAAGGCATGTGTTACGACGGGATATTAGAACTTTTATTCAACATAAAAGTGGTTCGCAAATCATGTATAAAGGTAAAGCTGTGCACTTTGTTCTTTATTTATTTATTTATTTATTGTGTAAAAAAATTTTGAAGCATTTTTATCGAAAGTGCAACTATTCAAAAAGGATAAATCCTTTTATTTTGTGATGAAGACTTTGAATCAATTATTTACAGTTAAAATTAGAAACCTTACGACATTTAACAAGCGATTATTTAAATATTAAAAACGCCAATGTATTTTTTATTTTTTCAAATATTGAACATTTCTAGCATAAATTTAGGCGTTATTTTTAAATCCGTTTATTCTAAATGTTATCAATTGCCCTACGTTTTATTAAGGTATTGTTTTCACTAAGTAAGCATAATTTTTTGTTGTTTCCAACATGCATTTATGCACAAATAATTATAAAGCTGTAAAGTTTTCAACTTTTACAAGATTTGTATTTAATCTTCTTTACTTTGTATTCGTTTATTCGACTTGTTTTATATCCAAAAATAGTTTCAAGGCATTACGAAGCATTAAACTGCATAAAGTTTCATCCATTTTCCGTATTGCTAAACAGTTTTGAGGGTGGAAACTATTACGGGTGTATGAGCATTATGCATTAAAGATAGCAGCACACAATGATTTGTTGGGTTGCTCAAAGATTGCACAACAAATGTATTATATATCAAATAGTTGTGTGCGATACTTACTTGTGCATATATGAGAATGAATTGCAAAACAAGGGGTTTGGATTGCTTCCCAATGGCCATGAAGATAATATGCAGATACATCCATATGTGGTGCTGTTTATGTGTCGGATAAATTTACAAAATGTATGCTTTTTTTTTTCTTTCGGTCGTTTTTGCTTGTACCATCATCCCTGGTGCCATCTTTATCTCTGCATATTATTCTTTTGTTTCGAATTTTTTTTCCCCCAGTTGGTGGCCCGCGCCACATTTGACATAATACACAAAAGTGGATGGTGGATAGTCCTGCATGGTGACAATTGTTTGAGTATTTTTCGTATGGAGCTACAGCTTTTATTCTAATACTCGTTTATTTTGTCCTTTTTCATTTGTCATTTTTTTGTTGCTGTTGTTGTTATTGTTGTTACTCTGCACGTAGTTTTTTTTTTTTGTGACTCGTCGGTTGTTGTGCGAATAATATTTTCACATTATGCCATTTGCGACAAAACATTAAATTTATATCACACGCTCGTTCGCATTTGAATTTCGTGTGTATAAATGGTCGTTGGGAAAACCCCAACAACGCGACGGCCTAAAGGGGATGATTTCAACTATGTGTGTGTATGTTGCATATTATGTATAATACATATATTTTATGTTGCTGTAATAAAAGGCGAGATTATGTTTTATGAGTAAAGTGATTAATTAAATTAGTTGCAAAGTGTTTTGCATTTGAGTTAGAGTCCTGCGCGCTCTTCTTTTCATCCCTTAAGACTAAAACTAATTTTCGCGCCATTAATTTAAGCTATATACTGTAACGCATAGTTATAACGGTACATTGTTGATGTTTAATTTAAGTAATAGGCTTGTTTGGATGCTATTGTGTATCAACTGTGATCATTTATCTTAATAATTACATATTTGAATATGCAATTTTACTTAAATGCCATAACTAGACATTGCAGTTTTTAATTAAGCTAATTTGTTTTTATGATTTATTATGCATATTTAGAAATATAGTTTGTCACATTTTAATTATTTTAAAATAAAAATATGTCAAAGGGATTTATAAAATTTCACTTTAAAATGTATTTTAAAAATCAAATGCCAATAAAAGACTTAACTTTTTGAAAACAAAGTAATTTCCATGAGCATTTACTTCTTTATCCACCTTCAACCTTAAATTTCTTTAATAAAATCGTAACCCTAAAAGCACTTACAAATACTCACACACCTGAAAAAGCAAAATTCCTACTCACTTGACTGAATATTCTTAAAAACAATCTGTTTTCCACTGACCCCAATCTTAAATGATTTGTTCCGAATACAAAATCTCCAACTTATAACTAGCCCCTTAGTCTTTGACCTTCTCACGCTTGACTACATTTCACTCTGGGCTTGTACTTCCATATTATACGAACACACTTTTTGAATTTAAACTTTTACCACAACCGATTGCTTTCTTAATTAAAGAGGTTATCACCCATTAATTGGATGAATTCGTTATGCGACTCAAACTACATTTACCTTCCTTAATTCATTTATGGTAAGCATTCTCATTTCAATACACAAGAAGTTTAATCGCTTTAATGTTTTTATGCTTTATGATGAATAATAATCTTCGCAACAAGAAAAGACGCACATTACAGCGTACAACGAAATAGCCGCGCGTCAAATAATAATTATCTTCGGATAGGTATCATATGCAAGCTGCAAGCGTGCATTAATAAGAATATTATTTCCACCACCACCGTGGTAAATTATTAATTTCATGTTTTATAAACGCGAGCGCGAGCGCGCACCCCTTTTCCCTTTTCCATTTTTGTTTACAAGTTCATATTCGATCACAACCGCGAACCCCAGCAAATTTTCTGTGTACATAAACTTATACTTACGTACATATAGTTGGTGTGTTCGTTGCAGCTTTTTGTGCAACTTTAACTGTATACAGCTAATACATTTTTCGCTGTGAATAATGAACGTGTCTGAAGTTATAAGATTCAATTTTTCACTTGATGATTTTATTATCTCCAGACTGTGTGGTTGTTCGTGGCATAAACTCAGCATTATGTTCTGTATTGTTGTACGAAATATGCTTTTTAAAATTGCAACACCTACATCACATGCACTGCACCGTAGTGAGTCTCAAGAAAGTTAACAACATGGAGTCGGCGTTTTCATCTGCATCAGACAATATAGTGGCGTCTTAAAATATTGTTTTATTAATGTTAAATATTAAAGTGAGTTGATTTGCTTTTTTTGAAGGCTTTACGAAACGGTGCGTCTGCATCCTTTTGGGTTTAAGTCATCTAATTTTATTGTTGATGGATTTGTATTTTAAAATAGACAGGACTTAACTTTAATTGGGTTAAATTTTGAAGTTTAATTCAAATTGTTTTTAATGAAACATCAAATTGTCAAATTGACAAAAATTTCAAGGTCATATACATTTCTTAGCTTGGTTTCTAAAGATTTTAAAAAGATTTCCTTTACTTTAAGAAGACTTTGTAATAAAACTGTATCTCTTTGTTTCAACTTAAATCATTTTATATTAAAAATATGTTTAATGTTACTTAATTAAATAAAAAATTATGAACTTAAGTTTTTTCTGATCAAAACTCTTTAAGTAAATCAATCCCGGGCATTTAGAAAAATGTTTCAAGGTCAAATTCTTTTTTTTTAAAGATTTCCTCCACAATTTCCTTTATTATTTATTTAAAAAACATTGAAGGGCACGAAAAAATTTTCAGTAGTTGTATTTACAATAATAATACAATTTTTAATTCAATTTAATTTAATCGTATAAAATCGGAAAATTTCAAAAGAAACCGCACAAATATCTAATGTATAATAATAATGGAACAATTAATACTGCATTGACCTCTTCCGTTATTGCATACTGTTCAAGGCTAAATTTATTGTAGTATAAACTCCAGCTATGGAAGCAAATTTGGTGACCAGCACGCAGCTGACTAGCGGTATATCGCGATAATAGGCAATTAAAATTTCGATGCACTGTACTAGTTGATGGAAAATTACCAAATTATGAGCCGCTATGGTCAGTTTAAGTGCGTGAGTCAAAGCGGCCGGTTGTGTGTTTATTAATTGTCCTAAACTTAAGGTGTTTTCGGTTAAATTTATTTGTGTTTTGCATTAATTTATAATCTTAAATAGTAGTTAATAGTTTTAATTGTATTTATTAGGTGTTCCATTTAATTTCAAAGTTGTTTTTTTATTTATTTCGTTGTTTATGCCTTTGTTACTGTGTATTTAAGTGGAATTTTCATGGGATTTTTATAAGGTAAAATAAAAATCATTTCATTTCATTTAAATAATATTTATATTTAACTATAAATAATATTTATTGTACATTTATATCAAACATTTATTTATGGATACATATTTATGTCACATTTTATGTTTCCCTAATCTTTTTTGCACATGTAAATTTTCCTATTTTAAACAATTGGCGTATTCAAATTTATGACCACTGAACGGTTCCACTCCCGTGCTCATGCATATACAATATGAAATGCTCTTGTGCATCCTATACGAACACATTGTGTAATATGCATCCAGCCCGCTTCTACCATCAACCCCCGTGTTTAAAAACTTTGCGGCTTCATCATCGCGATCATATTATTCATTGTGTCTGCAGTACTTTGTTAGATGCATATATGTTTGGACCCCGTAACGGGTAACCTGTTCACTCGTTGTCCACTATGTTGAATTGTTTACAATTTACATGTATCTACATAAATATGCCAACATAAGGATTGTTCATTGCCGTGCATATTTTGTATTGTGTGTGTTGTCGGCGTGGTCATCTTTTCTCCTCTCCGATGTGTGTGCACTCCCCCGTGCAGTGTGAACCACCACAGTCCACATTCAACATCTGATGGTGAATGCAGACGAATCTACCACGAACTTCCATATTCCAACCAACATACAAAAGATAAAACAGCCACGGGACGACCCAGTACCCACCTAACTATATTACTAGTTACATATATTTTATAAATAAAGAGAAAATGTGTGTGCTGTGGTTTTTATTATTCCATTCTTCTTCTTCATAATTTTTTTTTGTTGCGTTATTTTTCTGCCACAGCATTCATATAAATTTTCTATTATTCAGTTTAACGTCTGGAAGCCTCGCGCAGCAGTTCTCATTTTATGCAACACTGTATAATGTATTCCATGTACTCGCGCCCTTTGTGCGCCTTAATGTTGATACGTCATACGTTTATGTTATTATACATTTTATGTTGCAGTTTTTTTGTTGCTTTCCTTTTGTATGCGCAAGTTTTTTCTCTTTTTTTTTGTTCCTTGTTCATTTTCTGCTTCAAGTAAAACTTTATGCGCTATAATGTGTGGCACCAATGAAAAAGAAAAACCGCAACTTTTTGATGCACTTTCTTGTGAAATGTAAATTGAAGTGCAGCAGCATTAAAGTGGGGAGGGATGAAGGGCGGGCATGGGGTACAAGGCAATGTGTAACATACTTTTATCGTAAACCTTATTGTTATAGACTTGTATGGATGTTAAGGGCCTTAAATTTGCTACATCTTTTGTGTGGTGTGGCAACTCCTTTTTAGTTGCACACAATTAAAATTGAATTATATGCATTGTTGTTTTGTTCTTGTATTTGGGGTATTAATTGAAATTTTTTTCTTTTATTTCTAGGTAAGTGACTTAATTCAGTCTACATTTATTCATCGAATGATTTAATCCTGGACATCTTGATTTCATGGCATTGTTGGTTTGTGGAAAATTCTATTATTGAAGGCCAGTTTTTATTTTAAATGAAATATCTTCTAAGTCAACAAATCATAATTTATAAATAGGGTGGGTCTTCAGAATTAAATATAGGATATTTTTTAAAATAATTTCCTTTCAATGAAAATGACAAAACCAATTTCCAGAACATATTGTGCATTGTTGCTAAAGAAAATCTGAAAATTTGATGAATTATTATATTCGTAAAACATTACTGGAATACTTAAGCGTTCGTGTTCATAAAAAAATGTATTACAATTTACAAGCCACTGACTGAATAATTATGATGAAAGAAAACGCTTTCACTCATTACCCACGTTCTACCTCCCACATGTCTTTATATTTACCACCTTCATTTAAATATTATGACGATCGGGAATGTTTTATGATGCATATCTTTTTCTGCACCAAGGCTAAACAGTTTTTCGTGTGCCATTTAAGTTTTGACGCAATCCATTTGCTTCAATATTTTATCCTTTACATAATTACAGGGTTGTTCAAAATGTTGTTCATATTATTCTACTATTTTTTAATTATTCATTATTTCCAATGATAATTAACTGTTTATATAATCAGATTATGGAAAAACAAAGTGTTGATTATTAACTGAAATTTTTAAATATATTTCGAAAATGTTATCTTTATTTTTTTATAAAAATAAGTTTTTTTGAATTCAGTTGTTGATTTTTCTAATACGTAAAAAACGCATTCATTCCGTAAACACTTTTAAATTCGATATCGACATCCACATCCACATTTTATATCACCCTGTAAATAATGTATGCATACTTTTATTCACCCACATGTAGCCATGCAAAAACGTGTGTTACCATCGTAATTCATTTCCTTTCACACACATCCCTATACCTACACAGTACACATACATTTTTTGTACATTAAACATTTTCAGCAAAGCAATTTTCTTTTTGGGTGGAAAAATTGTTGATGTTAGTGGGCTGATAAGAATGTGCATTTTTGAAGGATGGGGCGAATATTTTTTTGTTCTTCATAATACGTAATATCGGGTATGCTTTATGGCGTTATGGATGGTGGTTTCGTGTTATTTTTGGTAACATTATGAGGTGATTACTGATAATGCAATTTTGATAACTATGTGTACGTATAGGCGTGTTAAGAAAGTTCGTTGTATTCATTAAATCGTAAATAATGACACTTTTGAATTAAAGGTATGTTTTTTATGGGTGGGTTTTCATATAATTATTTACTTCTTATGATTTATGAGTACGTATTTATTACGAACCAATATTTATAAATGCAAATTCGTTAACTTTTACTTAAGAAATAGTACTTTTATTTGAAATATGTTTGAACATCTATTTGATTTTGTTGAAACAGTTGTTTATTTGAGCCCTTAATGTTCTTAGTTCAATTATTTATTAAATTAAATACTATTATTAAATTAATAGCTAATACCAATACTGCTATGGATGCAAATGTCGTGATCAGCACGCAGCTGCCTAGCGGTATATTGCGATAATGGGCAATTAAATTTTGTTGAATTTTGAATTTAGATGTACTGTTAACAGTACTAGTTGATGGAAAATTACCAAATTATGAGCCGCTATGGTTAGTTTAAGTGCGTGAGTCAAAGCGGCCGGTTGTGCGTTTATTAATGTCCTAAACTTAAGGTGTTTTCGGTTAAATTTATTTGTGTTTTACATTGATTTGTAAAATTAATTTATTGTTAATAGTCTTAACAGTATTTAATTAATGTGTATTCGTATTTTAATTTTTATTTGATTTAATTCTGTTGTGTGTATAGTAGATTTAGTAAAAATTATTTTCATTGGGCAATACATCATTCTACTTTCTTAAAGGTAAAACACAAAATTCCTTAATCTCACTTTACTTATTAATTTAATCACAATAACTCTCTTAAATTGTAAAATAAATTCTTCGTTAAATATTTAAAAACGATCGATTTCTGCTATTCACTTCATAAAATATCGTTATATTACTTATTAGTTATTATTAATGACTTATGACTTTTTCAATAAATAAATAAATATCGAAGTCTTCAACTAATTTGCGAATAATTTGTTTAATTAAATTCAAGTAGGATTAATATAAACAAATACACACGTCCTTCTTCTTGAATATAAATAACCCACACATAACTGTTTAAATAACCATAAAACGAAATGATTGTTTATTTCTTTCACAATATTAAAAATGTGGCGATTGTTGCTTTCCACTTTAACAAACACCAGCAATTTCTTCATGCGTCCTTTAAAGGGATGTTATTCCCCTAAATCATTTAGTTTATTGCAATTTTCTCATATCCAATTGTCACGCTCATCCTTAATCAATGCATATTCGATTCATAAATCATAGTACCAGACCCATTATAATATGTATGTTTTATCTCGTGATCAGCGTATATCCCCTTTATTTTCGTCCTGTTTTTTTTTCACATAATATACACCGTTTTGTTGTGTCGATTTATGATGAATATACGGTTACACAAATGAGTGTATAATCTCTGCCCTTAATGCGCGCCACCAAGGTGACACGTGCTGGATTATTTATCACTCCCCCAACCAGGGAAAAATAAAACAAAATAAACATATACCCCTATACGTTGATGATCTACAGCCCTCTAACTGTATGCATAATATGAAAGACACAGGATACGTTTGGTGTTTGTGCATGGCCGTATACAACAATAATAATTGTCACTCATCCTATTCACATGCTTGTCATTATTATTATGTATGTTTATTGCTATGAGGTGTATGCATGGTATGTTGCCTGTACTGTATGTATATCCTTTTATGATCCCTTATGTGCATTATTATGTTTATATGCAATTTTCGGTTCTTTTACACGCATTTAAGTGTGCACGAAACGCCCTACAATTCTCGTATTCCTTTTATGTATGCATTATCCACCTCATTTGTAGAATGTTCGCATTTATTTATGAGAAAGGACCTTCGTTAAAGGATATTTTATTTCGATATAACACAACACGCAAATTTCATCATTTCATTATTCAAACAAGTTTATGTGTGTTTGAAAAAGGACATTATGAAAGGCAGTGCACAAATGAGTTGGTTCCTTAAATGTACCTGTGGGATTTAAGGATGGAAGCAATTAACTGTAGGCCCACCCATATATCAAATACTATTAGATATTTAATGAGGAAAAAGTGTGAGTGTATTTTGTAACACTTCCAAATGAAAATGTTGTATAGTAGCCTTTATTTGGTTGTGATGGGGTGGTGGGGTTAAAGAAGGTCAACATTTTTCACCCCTTCCACCTCATTTTTGACAACTGGATGATTGCACGTATAATGAAGCTGAGGTCTAGCATAAACACTATTTATATTAACTATATATTATGTTTGAACGGTTTTCCTTTTTGAAAAGTTGGTGAAAACAAATCAAGAAAAACTTTTCAAATATAAGCATACTGAAAGTCAGGAGATGAGTTTTTAGTTGTTGGTATCTCATCCTTTCTTTTTATTTGAATCTACTTTGCATACATTAGTCATGATCCCAACAGGTAAATACACACATAACTGTCTGCGTGTGTGTGGTTGCGAAAAAAAAACGTATAAGGGTTGAGCATTATTTGTTTAAATAGACAGTATAAGGGGTGCTTATGGCTATTAAATATAGCAAGTATTGACCATAGAATATTCAACCTTAAATAAACAGGGTTTTTTTTATCCTTTTTGTAAGTTTTTTTGCAGTGGAAACTTGAAGGGTTTGTTGAATACAAAAATAACCCATATGTAGTTATAAGTAAAAAGGAAACAGGAAAATTTGAATGTTCAAATGTGCTGTTAAATTGTAAACTGACGATTTTCAACTTACTTTTTATTGCGTTCGTCATTTATGTTTAGAGGTTGTTTGTGTGTGAGTGTTGTTAAATAAAAATCCTTACAATTTCTTCCAATATAACGCAATCAAAGATATATTTTTTTCCTCATGATATTGCAATAGAAAGTAATGGGAAGTTGCGCTTCAAATATAAATGATCAATATTTAAAAGTACCGTTCTCGAAACTCGCCAAATGCTATAACTGTGCGGCACAACAGCAACATTTTGGGAACATTGAAGGGGAGCGTTATGCTTTATAACTATGTAGATATAATGTATACATTTACAGCTGCATGTACAATTTATCTATATTGAAGTTGAGAACGTGGTTTGATTTGTCATAAAAGAGAAAAAACTGTATTTGAACATCGGCGTCGCCACCACTTAAGCATTTCCACACTTGAAGTTTGCCATGTATTTGATGGCATGGGAAATCCTGTACGGAAAAAATGATCCCCCTTTATTTCACCCCACAAAGCACAACTATGCGGCATTAAAGAAAAATTGTATTTTCATCTGCACACAGCAAGTGTGTACTCAATAATCGTATAACCGCATGCCACCACCAATAATATCTTCTTTTTTTGATCATTCTCTCGCTCGCCACAAGTACTTACTCCCTACAAATAACACTCGCACAAACACACACACACATAGGTCCTGTGTGAGATATACGTCAATAATAAACTTTTTTTTTTCTATCAAATATAATAAAAAGACGGAATATATCCAAAGCAAGTTCCAGAAGTGGTGGATGAAAACGGAAAACAGTGTACATCTCTATATTATAGAGTTTATAGAAAAAGAAAGCACAGAAAAAAAATCAAAATTCTCGTTGATTTTGATTTCTCTCGGATGAGCACCCTTGAAGTCGCACATTTTGTGGATATTCATACACATAAAAGGGAAAGGGGCGCAACCAACAAATAACAAAAAAAAAGCACACACAACCACACCCAACAACGCACACGTACCTACAGCTTTCGCAAAAAAAAAAAGCGTGACTTGCAGACGCAACCATAATATCGCGCCAGATATTACGGGGTTACCCATCCCGGCCCGCATACACAAACTTTCACAGTTCACTTGACGTTTATTTTTGCCAGGCTCGCTGTACATACTGGCGCACTCATAAGCGCCGAAAAAGGGCTGAGAGAGAGCAATGATGATGTTAATGATGATTGATGATGATATCATATTTCGTGGCACACAAATATATGAAAGCTGTTTCTCATGAATGCCTGCGAGTGTGTGTGTGTGTGTTTAAAATGGACGACGAGGAGTTGTTGGTTTTAGACACACAAAATGCTACACCTAATACTCACACTGGCATACATATGGGGGGTTAAAAGCTGCCTTCAATGTAATTGCATGTATTTTGGCTGGGGAGTGAAATATGTTTCAAAATATTTGTTTGATTGCTTAGTGAGTACCATATAGTAATAAACTTGTACTCAATCCGGTCTGCGTAAATAAATGTAGCTTATTTGAAAGCTTTTATTGAGATGAGAAATTATATTTTAAGTGTCAAATGTATTATATAGTTTGTGCTTACGCGTGATATTGTAAAGGGTGTGGGGGTGATATTTATTGAGGGTCATTATTCATTACCTATTTGACTTTAAAAGTTGATTTGTGTTGGTAACAGGATGCTTTTTTATTTTCAATTTGTTTCCGCTCAATAGTAACAAAAAATCAAAATTATTTTCGTCCTTGTAATCTAGTCCTTATAGTTAAATTTATTATTTTTGAATACAAATAATTAATTAACGTTAAATTCAGAAAAACAAAATTTTTTCCCCCACAAAAGCTTTATTTATACTAACGTTGTTTTGTCGCACCCCTACCTACACATTTTGCACCCCACTTTTTCACGTCTGTTAAATTCTAAAGCATGGTGTCAAAAAAAAACTTTGCTATTCGAACAACTTTAATATTTTCTTCTTGTGTGGGCCAAGTTTTTATTCTTTTTTGCTATATATGAGCGCACATAAACTTGAAGACGGATTTAATAAAAATAGCTACAGCAGAAAGAAGACAAATTTTGACGAAAAGATATAAGGGGTGGGTGGTGAATACAAGTTCGTGTGAAAAGTTTATTTTTTATTTGTCATTTGGTCGCCTCATCCATCTTTGTAGTACGCTGGGCTGCTGCACGTTGAGCGGTTGTTAGTTTGTGTTTGTGGTGAAGTGGCGAAACACACACACACAACCAATAAACTATATTAAGGACGTGAAGCTTTCTTGTGTGTGTTTTTTTGTTGGTATCATCTTGGTTCTTCTATTTTCACTTTTTTGCCATTTGACTTTGTTCAATCTGTTTTATTTTTAGTAGCGACCAGCAAAAAATAAATGGGACAAAAAAAGTAAACTTTTGTCATCGTCCTGTGTGCTACAAACAAGAGCGGAACTTAACAACCCCTAGCTAAGTAGATATATATTTTTGTTTCTTCTTTTTTTGGCGTTGTTGTTATCTTCATAAGAAACAGAACCTTCACAGTAATATTTTTGTAGCCATTTCCATTTATTTTTTGTGTATGTGCGTATTTGTGCTCCATCTTGAAGAAGCATCTCGATGCATCTTTAATGTTCAAACATTTTCGCAGATTTTTCCAGTATTATTTTTCTTTCATTTATTACATTTTTTTAATTTTTTTTTTTGAGAAAAATATCCTTGCGCTTTTTTATGTGAAGTATTGCAACACTAAATTCGAAGACGACTAAACCATAGCAAAAAAGGACGATGTTGGTGAATGGTGAAAGTTTTTGAAGCACTTTTAATGAGGGCCTTTGAAGTTTTCAAATCACCCACTCCCTCCTCTGTTCTGATGCGCTTTTTTTTGTGCAATATTTGTACAGATATAACATACATTCACATTTCTTGTTACATGCACATTTTTTATACAGGATGCCAATGTTAAGTCTTTGCGAAATTTAAATATGCGTTATGGGAGTAGTTCTTAGCAAAGTGAGCTTTTATAAAAAATGCTAGTAGGTAGCCTTAGAACATTTCTTCATGACTTTGAAGATTTATGTAACAAAAGGACTTGCATCAATCTTTTAGTGAAATTCGAGATTCTTTACATTTAAAAATATAAACGCGTTGCCACATTTTTCCTATCACTTAATTGATTAAAATAATATCCAATTAAGTCCTGTTAATTTTTACATTAATGCATTTTTCAAATCAAAAATCCGCCAATAAATTAATCGAAAAAAATAGCGGTAAATTAAACCGGAAGACCAACATGGAAACAGTTGGAAAGCTATGGACAAGAAACGAAAGCGCGCGCGCGAGTTTCATGCAATCAATAAAGAGCACAAATAACATAGAAATTCAATTAATTCGCCCAAAAACTCATTTGATTTATGTAGACGCCCTTATATGTGCAAGGGTGTGAGAAGTTGAAATGTACGCACACATTTGTTTAATACGTAGTTACCTACCTACTTTTATAATACAGGAAAATTAAATTGTGTAGCATTTGAATTCGAAATAATAATAAACTCTTTTATGGGAATGTAAAAGTTATTTATTCATCTTCATGATGTATTCTGATTCTAGTCATACTTATTTTTATTGTGTTTGTATTGTAATGTAAGAAAATGGAGAATCAAGTTAATTAAATTGTTTTGTATGAAATCTTTATATATTTTTTTATATTGTAAAACATAGGTTCATATTTTTAAATAGATTACTAATAAGTACATAACTTCAGGCGTTTTGAAACGGAGTTTTTTTTTTAATTATTATAATTTCATTTTTTAAATTGGTGAATTTTAATTGAATTGTAAAACATAATTTTTTTGGAGGTCCAATCCCTCCCTAATTTAAATAAAAATTCTGAAAAATCACATATGCATGGCGTTGACTTACGTCCGACTAATTTCCGTTAAATTTGTATGACTTGAGTGCACGGGGGCTTGTGCATTGGACAGCGTGTTGTTTGGATGGATTGGAATGAACTTTTGAAACTTTTAAGGTTGTGAAATTTAACCGCCTTTAGCGCATTATAATTAATTTTCATTACAAATTTTAATACAAAACCTTCCGCAATTTTGAATTGTTATGTGGTTGGGAATAATGGAATCATTATGAATACTTACACACAAATTACATTCGACGTAACAATTTCAAAACGTTAGTATGTACCTCATTTCTTGGAATGCATCTACATTAAACTAACTTTGATTAGGAATTAGTTCACGATAATTAATGATTTACAAATTTTAGGTGAACATTATTTTCAATATTCAGCATTTCCCATAGTTAGTATTTTAATGTTAAAACGTATTTCCTCTTATTACCTAGCCTCCGGTAATCAAAAACACACTAGCCGATTTGAAATTAATATTATGTACGTGCGTGTGTGGATGTGGGATTGAAGCAAACAAGTATAATGCATGTTGTGCAGGCGAGTTCTCTCTCATATAATGCAGATAATATGTTTGCTGTACATCAACATAAATAACTGCATGCTCCTCGTACATATGAAAATCCCCCGTAGCGAGTGGAAATAACACACAGAAATCTGGTGAAGGAATATTTGAATTCAAATGTGAAATGTCCAGTGGTCAGTTGAAAGCGCCTTCAGCTGTGCGATACTCCCCCTTAAGTCAAATCGTACAAATGGTAAATGGTACTGGAGTTGTCAACGCTTTCAAATAAATGTTGCAATCGCATAATATGCAATGTGAGTGGTGTGTATTAAGTATTTCGGAAATACATACATCCAAAGTCCCACATCCAAATGTGGAGTTGTTTTGTATTAATTCTGAAATGAAATTTGTGTCAAAGTGATTTTGAATTACATGGGAATTACATTGAAAGGATCTGGATCAGATGAGTGTTGCGGTTAAAATGTTTCTTTGTTGTAAATTTGGCAGTTTATTTTGATGTTTTAAATTGGTTTGGTTTAGTTGTTGGACAATTTGATATAATCTGTAGTCCTTTAAGTTGTATGATGTTAATTTTTAGTAATATTCGCCTTAATTTAGGCAAGTTAATTTTCACCAATTTTCATTAATTTCGCCGCCCTTGTTTAGGCAACTTTAATTGTAACTTTTTAATTGTCAAATGATTTTATGAATATGAAATTAAGAACATAATTCAACACATAGTATTCACCGTAATTATTAATAAATAATGATCTCGATAGCAATATCTTACTTTCCACATAATACGCTTGCATTAAAATTAATGCAAAATATGAGCTCTTAGATTTTCCTTAATTAATTCCTTCATATGCACCATCACTGCAGCACCGCGTATGTGCATATTATGCGCGCTCTCGACATACATAAACCTTTTTTCCACATACTCGCGTATATAATATCGCTCCAAATAAATCGCTATATATATGAATGCAGCATAAATAGTGGATAATATGTTTGCGGTGGGGTTAGTTGGTTGGCTGGCGGAAGGGGGGTAATCATGCAAAAGTGGGTGAAGTGATGAAAATCGCTTACAAAGTATCCTCGACGAGACAAGCGAATGGGAAACATGTTACTCTGTCATTTCCAGACGAGAGATATTCACAAAATAATGCATGAAGCTGTGTTTATTTGCTGTATTCTTTTTGTGTAACATACTTTTCGCAGTGCTTCACTGTGTTTTTCCTGGTGCTTCATTTTTTTTTCTGGCTGGTGCAGGGGTAAAAAAAACTTGAACTGCTTTATATATTGTTTTTGTAAGGGAAAACCCTGAACAAACATGTATTTTATACGGTCGATAAAAGCTAAATGTGTGCATTTGAATTCGAGCATTTTGTGTGGGAGTGTGTCTGTGAGGGTGAGTGCTTATTAATTAGCTTATTTTGAGCTTTTTCACCTGTATGAATTCCGCGTATACATATTTCAAAAACACGCTCATATCTCATTTAGTTACTGCAGAATATTTTTTGTCCGTTTTGGATTTATGTTTTTGAAGCTTTTGATAATTCATTTTTTTTGAACCATTTAATTTTACACGAGTTCTTTTATACGTGCCTTAAGTCATCAAGTATTGAATTTAAACGTGTCCATCATATCATCAAAGATTATTAGTTTCATAAATTACTTCAAAAGTTGATTCCACATTGTGCCCATAAAGTTATAAGATTATCGATTTATTCACGTCCTATATGTCCTGTGCTAACGAAGCTGTAAATTATAACATTCTGCTACAACTTGAACTTTGGGCCATTTCCATATTGTTTATTTTGTTGACTACTTAATCGTCCAACCGCATTTAAGGAACACACACAAACACACACCTTTTACGTACACGTATTTTGTACAGTTATGTGAACTGTCTGAAACCCACCACCCACATCCATGTGTTTTAGTCTCAACTATCAGGAAACACACAGCAATAACCAAGACCATATTATAGTCCTTTATATAGTTACACTTTGTTTTCAGCAAAAGGTAAATTCTCCTTATACCATGCGAACCTAACTATATGTACAATGTGTGTATAAAGCAACATACATTATGCTACACATCTGCCAATATGGGCAAGTAATTCTCACACATTATGTGACCCGTAAAAGGCAATTCCAAAACTCTTGACCTCCCCTTGAGTTAATCCTTTCTCCCCATACTCAATTTACCAATTATTTTTTGCATTACCAAACAAACATCTATGTTTTGTACTTCCTGCATATAGTAAGTTGAGTTGATAACGGTATTAACTTTACACAAATGTATTTACTTAATAAATGCTGATAATAACTGTGTAGAATATTGTTAATTAAGATGTCGCATGTGCATGTGTGTGAAGTCGTATGATTAATGAATTGCAAGCAATGCAGTCTTAATTGCCAAGACACTTCTCCTAATCAAGACTCTATTCAATCAAAATGCAGACTACAAATATATGCTGATATTTCTATTTAAATGTGACACATGAATATTTTGTGAGTGTGGATCGTGACAAGACCTAAACTTTGTTATTATTTTGAGCTTTGAAATTTGTTGATTTTAATTAGACGTCTTAACAAATTAATTTCTTTATTTGCCAAATTTAAAATAATGACAATTAGTCTTTGCACCATTTTTTTAAAAAGCCAAAATGTATTCTAAAATGTACCAAAAACTCAGATAAAATAGTTTATTTACATAACTTTAGGCGCTTTTTTAAAGCAACGTTTTTTTTATTGAATAATTTGTATTTTAATATTATAATTCTTCTCATTCAATTTCATCAACTTTTATCCAAAACTCTACTAGTTGCAATAGCTGTTTAAGAACTTGTGTTGCTTTTTAACATTTGATAAACCATTTACAAAACTAAATGCATGCATATCGCTGAGTTTACAAACTTCACACAAGATCACAATATACTTACTTAGATTGTAGACGTACATGACAAATATAAGTAGCACCATAACATCTAATCAACAAACTTTGAAGTTTACCTCAAATAATTTGTTTCACTCGAATGCAACTAGCCAGCCCCAAACACACACACACACACACATTCGAATTTGTACTGAGTTTAACTGAAAATATTGACTCGAATTTGTGCACACAAAACTTGTGTTGTAAGTGTTTGGTGTAATATATTGTACAGTTATAATACGTGTAACTAGCCAGTGTTGAAGCAAAAGGATCGGAAGTCGGTGTGTGTGTATTGTGTATGTAGTGTATGGAAAGCTTTGAAGACGCAAAAGTGTGCCAACAGCCCTTAGGAAATTGTTCAGCCACAAATAAAATCCATTTGTGTGGACGCATTATGGTGGATACAGTTCGTCGGGTTGCACCATAAAAATATTTTGAAATGATTTTCCTTTTTATATATATAAAAACAATAATAATAAAAAACGGATGCAGGTTGGGGTTTGAAGGGCGGGGGTGGGGTGGATGAACGGGGGAAACTACGGTGCGGAGAAAAATCCCTACATAAACATACTGCTATATATATAAAATGAAGGAAAATTGTTGAGTTGCCATTTAGTTGGTCGTTTCCTGAATGTTTTTCCGTTCATCGTCCTCTTTTTTTTTCAGTATGTATGTTTTTTCTACTATTTTTTTTATTTTGCTTAATGTGGGATTTGTTTATATGCCGAAGACACACCCGCACACATCCGTTGTGTAATAAAATTGAATGGGGTTCCTTCCGTCCTTGGAATCTTCACATACATGCACATCGGAAAATTGCTGTGGCACCCGCAGCACATGCGGATGCTTCATTCAGTTTTATTTTCATCCATTTTCATCTATTGCATATTGACCTCTGGGTTCGATTGATTTTGTTTGCAATTAAGGAACACGTTGTCGCTATTAAATTTGTCATTATTATAAAATTGACTGTCGTCCATTTCCTTTTACATTGGTATTTAATAAACTCTTTTGTCATAAAGATTTTAATTTTTTGTTTATTGGCTTTGAAGCAATTTTGTTGTTAATCCATTATTTTCATTCACATTCAAGGATTAAAAAGGATGTTTTATTCTTGTTTGAAAGTATATGTATTTCTATATTTAACCACACAATATCGCCAAATGTTGGTTTTCTCAAGCACTTAGCCCATGAATGCACGTCCCAAACTTAACAATAGCAAAAATGTTCTTTCAATAGCTGCTGGAAAACAACAATTTCGCAAACAAGGGGATACAATGAGAAGCAAAATACACAAGGTTGTCATGTTCGTGTTACATGAAAACACACATACAAATACACATCATACTACATGTGACTAGACTAAAAGCAAAGTTTGGATGACCACCATCAGGAGTGTGGGTATATTAAACCATAACCAACATAAGGGCAATGCCGCGACACAATACAGCAACAACATTGTTGCTGTGGCCGTGGTCAGTCAACCGAAAAGAATAAAATGTGTACGCGTACATCGCAATTTTTTTCTGAATGCCCTCAAGTAAAACAAACCAAATCCATCTGTGTTTTGTTTGGGATCACAAATTTTACGTCTTTCTATTTGCAATTTGTTGAAATACACCAAAGTTTCATGCATGCATGTGATTTTTCAATCGTTTTTTTTTCCGAATTATTAAGTTGTACCACATGCAACTGTTACAGTCGCTCCCTTACATTCATATTCCATGACATGGTTCATTGGATGTTCCCCCATCGTTGAATTACATTTCAAGCATTCACGTAAATTGTTCAAACATATTATGTAGGCATAATTGATGGATGAGGTAATTTATTTCATATCACATTTGGTCTGAATGTTGATGCTTGGACACTTTTCGTACTCTTATGTTACAAATGTCTATAATTTAATCATAAATAAAGATGAAAGATTTTGTGTGGAATAGAAATAAATTAAAGGCATTACTTATAACTTATCAAAGTCTGCTATTTAATTAAATCAATATTTTGTGTCGCTTTATTTAATTTATTTTGTCAATATAATGTCCTTCGACTTTCTATTTACGCACTTAAATTTATATTAAGCCTTAATGTAGGCAAGAATAATCTTAAATTCAAAAAGTGCATTTATAAAATTTGCATAACTTTAAGCGATTTTATTAAAAGCAGCATTAATAATATAATGTCCTTTATTAATCCTGTTACTGCTATTGAAATAAAATGATTTCTCACCACCCTGTACTTTACAAAATGTACATTGTACATTGTACAAGCTTAAAAAAAATTCCATAAAATATAAACTGCGCGATTTTCTTCACATTTTCCGCAGTGCAACATTATGCATTTAACCATCACTGCTGCGATAGTAAAGTGACGAGAATGCGCTGTCGCAGGATCCTTTGCTTTAAATTTACGTGTACTTAATGCTTATGGCTGTTTGTTATGCAAAAATATGCACATTGCGTTGCGGCTATTTCGGTTTGTGAGCGCATAATTCTTTCATTGCTGCATGCATAACTATAGTTAAGTACAATGTTGTGTGTCAGTTGTGTGTGTATGCTCAGGAGGGCGCTCAATATAACATATTATAGTGGGATATAACTGAACAAAGTATATTTTACAAACAATATCATTTTACGATCGTTAAAGCGCACACTAACCGTGTGTACGTTAAAGAAATGGCTTCGACTGGATGATGATATTCAATGTTCATGTGGGTGTAAAAACGCCTGCAATATGCCATATAAGTGGGAATGGGAATCTATAATATTAAAGCATATGCTTGTACAATACATTATGTGCACATGCGGAACAGCCAGCTATTCTGTGTAGGATCTGTACGTAGCATTAAAACAGGATATTAAAAGATGTATAAAAAGTTTTATTTCATTTCAATTATTTCCCGATCGTATTCCAAATTGTATGGCATTGCGAGATGAATTCTCGAGTCTGCCGCTTTCGCGCTTATTTCCTTTCTGTACACATGCATAGCTAGTCGTGGCGGTATCGCAGTGAACAAATCGAAATCCTTGGAGGAAAAGTTTTGCTTAAAATTGTGTGCACAATTTCTTGTTGCCATTTTATTTATACATATCATACGTGTTTATGTTTTTTTTTCTTGTATGTGTTTTTACAAATTCAATAGCGAGCACTCGTACATTCATGTTTATATGTTTTTAAGGGATGGTGTTTCTTTTATGTTTTTTTATTTTCATTTACATTATTTTGTGTGCTTCGTTTTTGGCCATTATCCAAGTTAACAGCTTCAAATTTGTCTGATAGCAGTCAGTCGTGTTTCACAGCTCTCGACTACTCCTCTCCCCTCTCCCCCTTTTTCTTTCATGCCAAAAAGCAATTCAATCTTGTCTTGGCAAATCGTTTTCTATATGTTTCGGCGTGAAAATGAATTTCGAAGCATCTCGAGACTGCTCAACTTTTTCACTCAACTTTTCCCTGCACTATTATTATTATAGTGCAAATGCTATAAAAGGTAGCTAGGTATAAACGTATCTACAAACATTAATGCAACACACTCAATATATCCATATAAATAATAAACAAGTTAATGCTTCTTGATGGTACTTTCATATTAACTAAATAAATAGTTACAGTCTACATACACGTTGGCATGGAAACTGCGCCATTAAACACATCCACACCACACACGAAGTTGCATGTCACACAACCATTTCAGTGTCAATTCGCAATTAGGAGCCATCCATGTTAGCCAGAACTGTTAAATGCGTCCCAAGAGATAACAATCGTATGTAGTATGTGCTCCTTTAAAAATTAAATTCATTTTATGAATGCCAATATAATATATACGAGTACACCCACCACCAGCTACATGTGTCTGTTGCAATGACACGCGATTCCCTTGTTCAATTATTATCTGCACACATTGAGTACAAAATTTATTTGTCCTCATATTCCTCAATTAAGGCTATGTGTAGATTAATCTTATTTTTCTCTTCAAAATTTCATTATAACTGCTTTGTTCAATGTTAAGTGCTGCATTTACCTGTACAGTGCGTCCACAAATTCTTTAATCAATCTAAATGTGCTGGAGGCACGAATTGGCGTGTAAATGAAACATCTTTGTCATCTATTGCCTCACTTAAATTCGTATTGGATTGCTCTGTTGTGTTGGAGATTTAATTGGTCATTTCACTCATGTCAGTAATTCTTTTTACCATTTTCATTAACTGATTTTTATTTTGTTTTAAACATCAATGCCACATTTTCATTAAAGGTCTAAAATTTTGAAGTTAAATTTAGCTTTAATTTATATTTTATTGGTAATATTGCATTAGTTTTAGAGTTTCAAGGTCAAACTTTTAATAAAATTCAATTACTTTTAAATTTGGGGGTAGTTTTTTTATTTTACTGCCGATATTTTTTATAATTTTATTTAAATTTCCCTTATAAAATAATCAAAATTGCAAATTATTCATTTAATATAAATATTCGGTTTAAGTATACTCTGTTTTTCACATCAATTAAAATATGGAATTTACAAAATATGTTCTTGATAAAAATGAAGCACAACTCCTCCCTGCCCATCAGGATGATTGCCCTTTTCATATTACATCCAAAGTTTTGACTTGCGCTGCAATGAAGCATAATGTACACGCCAAGTTTACAAAAAGAATTATTGCGCAAAAAGTCAGTGCTGAACAAGAAGCGTGGTGGTGTGAAGCAATACACAGATTGTGGGGTGGGTGGGGGGGGGTGCTGTATTGGATGAAAAACAAAATGAACAAAGAAGATTTAATATGAAAGGAAATTTTTCAATTAAAACTAACTTAATTACGATAAAATTCCCAAATGCCAGTGAGAAACTTTTTAGGGAAGTTGGAGTTCTTGCATGCGACTTTGCAACAACCGGGTGCAAATGCACAGGGAGAAGAGTATGAAAGCAGGGGGAAAAGCATGAAAATGAAATTCTTTTTTAAAATCATGAAGGCGATACAGCATGAATACGCTGTGATGTGTATAACTGCACAGTTAAGTAGGTGAATTTAAAACAATTTCACATAATCGACAAAAATGGACAACAAAAAATTTAAGTCGCTGTACGAAACATTTTCTTTAAGACATTAAATAACACTCAATTTAAGGAATTTAAATTTATTGCTGCAAGTCGGTGCCTGTACCTAGTTATGTAAGGTAAATATTTGTTAAAAGTTCATGCACACATTGTGCAAAATAACATTATATTGGTGAGAGCTTTCAATTTGAAAATAATTCTTAAAAGTATTAAGAAGTTTTTCCTTCCACCTTCATTTTCTTTGGAAGTATAAAATCTTATGCATTTTGTCCTGCGAACACAAACACCCACACACATTCCCTGTATTTTATAATAATATAGACGAATACGCAAGAAACGAGTAAATCCTAGCCATAAATCAACTTCAACTGACGTGTACCTTCCATTATGATAATAACTTTTTAATCCCATCACCCCCAACCATTCCTTCTCATTCCCTTTGGTCATGTAGTCGAAGTGTACTACGTCCAGTACTATTTATAACGTAACGATTTGCATATAAATACTACCTGGTAATATTGCTATAGAGTTGGTTGGCTCGTGTGAGTTCTTTTTCTCTCTTCCCCACAAAATACATCAAACCGAAATTCAATATAATTCGAGATAGATAGCCGCCCCTACAGTGCAAGCTTTTGCATCATTTCAGCGGACAAATATAATCATCATCCCCTTGTTTATTTGTGTTCAATAAATATGTTTTGCTCAAGGGTATGTGTGTTTGTGCACAAGTAGCATTACAACCCTGATCTGCGTGGTGCATGTTGTTGCCTGGGACTTAATAACTGTGCTTCGAATTAAATGTTTGTGTGTTTGTGTGTTGTGCGCTTTCAAAACTATAAATGCACAAACGTTGCACATAATATAACAACATCATATGACTGGGGAACGCTGTTGCTTTTTAATCCACAATATTTTCGATTAGTGACAATGTACATCCCAGATACTGGATAGATATTAATCTAATACGCCGATGATATTTGCCATGGCAAAAGGATGAAAGTTTATGCCATCAATAACGAGGTGAAAATTGTTTGGGGGGGTGGATGAGGGAGGAAACGAGAATTTTGCAATTATATGTGCGAGTATATATGTGAAGGATATAGCGCAGGAGATTCGTTACATTTCATACAATAGAATATCATGATAACCGCAACATGAACTCTAACGTCATTTATCGGTCGGAATGCCAATATTTCAATTTCAAAAGCTTGGAATTTTAAATGCATGGAATGGGAATGAATGTACGTACATACGTTTATATGGCTGTGTGAATTTAGGGGCCACATCTGACTGGGTTGATATTCGAAATGAGTGGAACTACGTACCACTGTTCGTGCACACTGTGCATAGAGCAATCCCACCCCCCACCCCCTTCCACATAACCGTCGCGTTTTTTGTGTCTAATAGTATTTCGCCTGGTCCACACCACGCACCCCGTCCTCCACACACAAATTGCCGCCTCCTCCTCGATGATAAATTACACACGCCAATAGTGTCTGGGATGTTTGCACGAGATGGCGCGCTTATTGTTTGCCAAAGTGGATAACAATTTCTTTTTATGGGTAGTGATGAAGGTGGCAGGCGTTGGAGCGCACAACGGTGATGCTGATAACTTGGTAACTTTGGGGTGGTACAAAGTGTAGAAGAGTTGGGGGGGTGGAACATCCATTCAACAATGTACACGCGCGTGAGAGGGTTACCCAACTTCGCATGATCACGAACTACATATTATAGAGCCAGCTGCACCACAGCATGCATAAATGACATTTATATGCGAGGCAAGAAATTTTCGGGGGCTTATAATGTGGAATATGCATGCATTTGTGTGGGGCCGGGTTTTTTTTCGTTAGGTTCATTTCCACCCTCCTTTTTTTTACTGTGCACCATAAAGATGTTTGCCAAATATAACTGAATGTCAGTGTCACTGAGTGGTAAAATTGTGGCCCAGCATATATTTGCAATACATTACAGTGCTGTCTGTTGCATTTTCTTATAATATTATGAAGGGACAGACGAGTTGCGTTGAGCAGCCCCCGCTCCTGCCAAACAATTTATTTCAATAAGCTTTGAAAGCCACTTCTTATGTCGAAGCGGAATTTTTAATGCTTTATTTTGCTTGAGCCATTTTAGCTATATTCAATTAAGTTAACCGTCATTGACTGTTGAGAAGCAATTGGGTATCTCGGGAGGGTTTGTGGATGGACCATTATGTATTCATAACTGGTAGTCGGTGCCTGGTATTATTTTATCTGCATGCATGCGGGTGTAAGTGCTTCTCGTCTGGTGCCATCTTGTGGCTTTGAATGTGAAAGCATTTTTCACTCATCCGTTTTAGGGGTCCTTAAAATTTACCTGCTTTTAAGGACTTTGTTAAATTTTGCACAAAATTTTATTGACAATAAAAATTATATAAATTAATTGTGTGTGTCATCTGTCACTTGTCAAACTATTTTGACAGGTAATTGTAACGTCAAAAATAATCCTGCGGATTACAAATTAGAATTTTCTAAATACTTAAACACAATTAATCCTTAAAATTGTAATCAATACAAAATGTCCTTTACATTTACAATCTCCTTACATGCATTTAAATGCCAGACAAAATATAAATGTCAGATAGTCAAACACATAAACTTTATATATATATTTGATATTATCCCTGTAGTCCTTTTGCATGTAAATTATACGAGTAATGTTGTCTTTAAACGGCTTAAAACTTAAATATAATAAATGCATATAATATGGCATCTACACAAAATCGTAAATAATGTTTCATGTAATGTTATTCTACACACAGCTAAACAGTGTTATCCTTCGAAGTTGCATGGCTCGCTTTAGGGTCGACTTTATAATTGTTTAAACTTTAAGTTTTGCCCTTCCTCCCACTTTTTAGTCCACACGGGATTCAGTACCTACGATGTTATGTTTTGCCTTGCGACCCAAACCCAAAAATTTTTGGGGTAACAAATCCTTTATGTGCATCTCCCTTCGCCCTTCACACGGCCACAATAATTTCTCACATTGAGCAGCGCAAAATGCAAATGTCGGGAGTAAAACTATATAAGTGTGAGGGAAAGTACATGCATGTGGGGACGCAAAATATTTGTACGGAGACGTTACGGAGATATATTCAGCCATGCGTGTTTCAAATAAAACATATGTGCAATGCGGCTATCGCCTTGTTCTATAGACTGTAGAGATAAACAGTTCAGTGTAGTCCCTTCAACTTTTGGGGGGTGGAAATTTAAAACAATGTTGTATTGAGTGTAGATTAAGGTAGATGGTACGTGTTCATGATTTTCAGGGGTGTATTGCGGTTAGGACTTATGAGTTGCACCCTTTATTGACGTTAAATTGTTTAATAAAAAATTTGGCAAAAGCTTTAAGCGCACTTTATATTCTAATTTCATTATATTGATTTGAAAATAAAATAGCAGGTGCATATAAAAATAAGAAGAAAAACCTAAAAACAGGGAATTTCTTTTTTGTTTCTATTTTTTTATGCAACCTTGCATCGTCTTGTAAACACAAAATCTCATATCATGTCATTAGTTCAACAATTCTCATATATTTCCTCACATTATTACTTTTATTTACATTTTTTGCTCCACTCACAACACCCGACTGTCACAAACAGCTTGAATTGAAAGTATTTTCCATAAAATTGAAGACAATATGATTTTAATCAATACACAACGAGTACCTTCGCCAACTAAATTGATTTTTTTCCACCCAAAATATCTAAAAAAAAAATTTTCTTTCTGTGTATCGCAATTTGAATATCTGAACAATAAAATTGAGCTTTCAATTTAATGTATACAATATTGAAATATATTGCATTTGCCAAGTGGTAACGATTGGGAAACGATTTATGTGTCAATTGCAATTACTTAATTGGCACAGTGATGTGTCCCCAATCTCCTCCGCATTGTAATGTACAGTTAGTGAGTACATAGGGAAGCTTTTGTTCAATATATCTTTGCAATTCTCCCTCTTGGTATTTTGTACAAATTTTTTTTTTCGCTGTGAATATTTTTGTCCCCTCCTCATTTGTTAATGTGACAGCCCTAAAATATTTTCTGTACCCACAAAAGGACATTGTTTTATTGAAATTCTATACCTTGGGATTTGTGTGTAGTGAAATTTGAATTTTTATTGTTAATGCAAATTTAATTTATTTCCAATTTAATTTAATTCGTTTTAAAAGTGGCGCCTAAATTTTGAAATATTTTTGTTATCATTTTTAAATCGCCCGAATGTGGTAACTTATAAAAGCTTAATTATTTTAAATTTGATTTAGTTTTTTTTCAATCACAATTACCACACCAATTGAACACACAAAATAATAAATTGATCATTTTAATGATTTTTATTTTCTACAATTTATGATGTTTAAAATCGAATTTAAAGTTGTCGCCATTTTTCATAATTTTTTTCGAAAGATGTACCTACCGGGGGCAATTTTTGTCAAGCACACTTTTTTTGGGTGTGGTTCTTTTAATGTTGATTTTGGGAACATTGCCAAATGCAAAAACCAGCACAAATTTACGTTTTTTTTATTGCAACACTTTCAATATATCATCATAATGTTGGGGCATGGTTCTTATAGCTAGTTGCAAGGATTTCCGACTGCATAAATGTCTTGTGTAAATTTTGAGAAGTGCATTTCCTTATTTCAAGATGATAGTTAAAATTTACGAAGATATTTTAGATAATTTACGTATTTTTAAAACGATTTTACACCTTAATGATTATTTATTGAAGTCCTTGACACTTACAATTAACCTGACCAATCGACTTCCAATAAATTGTGCATAATAACTCAAATAATTTATGCTTCAAATAAAGGTGGGTAATTGCTGTTTATGTCTGACGAAACAGAATAACTAACTAGTATGTGAATAAAATACAAATGACATGAGCATTTAGGGTTGTTACCCTCTCTTTGTGCGTATGCCATCCAGTCTGATGTTTCATTGCAAGTAGAAAACAAATATACAGAGACGTCTAAACAAAGCTTGACTTTAATAACATAATCTTTGTAAGAGGATTATGACACCATTTCAGTTTGGTCCAGTGCGGTGAGCTAAATGTCTACATCCAATGTGACAGCAATGGTTGTGGTGAATGTACAATTTTGCAATTGGAGGGGACTTTGTGCAAGTTATTAACATCTTTTTTTTTGTTTTGGTTATTGTTGTTTATTTTTATTGAACAACATGGTTCGGTATTTAGTACTGTTAGGGGTTGGAATGCTTTTGTGTTTTAAAGTTTTTCCATACTAATTAAAACTTTAATTTTTCAATGTTTTTTTTATATAATGTTTCTTTCAAAATCAGTAATATTGTCAATAATATATCGACAAAAAGTTGGTAATACTTTTAAATATTGACAATAAGTTGGTAATTTTTTTTAAATATTAATAATATATTGATGATACTCTTAAAACATTGACAATAACTTGTTAATAATTTCAAATATTCACAATATATTAATGATACTTTTAAATATTGACAATAAATTGGATAATTTTGTCAATAATTTTACTTTTTTTAATTTAAAATCCAACTCTTTCACATTGGATTAAAATAATTATAAAAGTGATGAATGGACATATGCAGTCGTACTGTCTTTCTGACTTTCATAATTTCATTAAATCTTCACTGAGATGTCCTTTGGATTCTCGCATGAAGATAATTACGACCTTTGTTAATTTTTCAGTTTTTCGTTTGAAAAATATAATTATGTGTAATTTTAAAAGCTTTTAAAATGTATTTCAAAGAAAACTTATAAAACTCATACTCTGCTTGTGCTCATATTTTAAGGTTGTAACTTATAAGTATTAATAATATACTTTCATTCATTTAATGCTTTTGAAAGAAGTACACACTCAGACACAGTAACACTACACAAAATGTTGCTAGCACTTCTTTTAATGACATAAAAACTATTGAGAAAGTGTTGCACTAGTGTGTGTAACTAGTGCAACGAGTGATAATTTAATAAATTTCCATTAATGTAAACATATATTGTTACCGTACACTTATAAGTAGCATAAAAACTTTTTGTTGCACTCATTTCCCGCACACACATCTAATTTTTAGTATTTCCCTTTATGTGTTTTCATTTGCTCTTGCACACAGTGCTTTTACTGTTTAGTTTTCTACTTACAAAGTGTTGCTACAATTTCATTTCATTCTATTAAACCGGGTTATATTGGGTAACGGGGGCCAGGGGGATGAAAGGGTGATGACTAATACTAATGTAGACAAAGGATCATATCGTTGCGAGTGTGTTTGCAACTCCACCCCTCTTCAAATTGCGCCTCATATTGTTTGCCATTAAAGCGATTTGTTTGTCCACTCACACTTGCAAATGTACAACACCAACGCAGATGTGTAAGGGATGCTTAGCATTTATGTGTACACCAACCCCATGGTGGATAGAGAACAGTACTATAAATGTGTGTGTGTGTGTGTGTGTTGGAGGGGGTGGAAGCCATTGCAACCGAAAATTAAAGTTGATGCAACTTAAGGAACGTGCCCTCACTAATGCCTAGCATCTTTACGAAATTGTTGGGATACATTTGGGGGCTTATGTGTGTGTGTGTGCACAAAAAAAATAAAAAGCAAGCAAACTTGTGTACATTCATGAAGTTGCAGATGTGCGGTAAATTCTGATATGGGTTGAGGTTTTTATGGGGCATCACTGTGCAATGTGTGTAGTATATTGAAAAACCTACCCCTATATATTGTGTCAGATGGGAATAAAGTCTCTTCTCCTGTAGGATATATGGGTGTGTGTTCTTGTTTCATAATATATAAATTTATTTTGTTACACTGTTTGATTTTATGAGCAACACCCATCTGAAACTGAGTGGAAAATTTAAATTTACTATGCACACAACAAGATATACACATTCTAGGTGCGGTATCATCTACTCCTTTTCTGTACATTGTACATGCGTGGGTAAATGTTTTATGAATAAAATCTCCGTTCATTGGAATTCGCTTCTTCTCTTCCCAATCCGTTTAATGTTACAATAATGATGGTGCTGTGCTGTGCAAAAGCATTTTAATGCCTGAAACATTTACCCAAACCACTCATCCGTCACCCCTCCACCCACATTGCTTTCTTTTTAAATGCCATCGTAAAATTTTGCCAATATAATATGTACCTATCTGTTTGTGCATACTTTCGCATCAGGTTTTAAAATACTCCTGTAAGGGTTGGAGTGAAATAATTCGCATGCAAACATACTGAACGCAAAAACTAGTCAAAATTTCTGCTACAATATTCATTTCATTTTTTCTTTTTTTTACTGCATAATATCGTCAGCTATATTGTGTATAGTTTTAATGAAAGGTGCATTGAAATATTGCAGAGGTGGTCGAGATAGGATTATGTGTTTACATTATAAGCAGTAAATTATGCAAATACTTGTTAACAATGTGTTGCACGGAAAATTAAATCTTTTCAGGGATTTTTAATTAATGTTTGCTTGGTGGTGTGTTTTTTTTTTATTATGTATAATACGTTTGGTTGGTCTTGTTGGAGGGGAAGGAGGTATAGATCCTTTTTTATTAAATGTGTATGATCTTGATTGTTGTAAGTCAAAGGTTTTAATTTGTTAATTTGTTTAAATTATTCATATAATTTATAAAAGATGTCTGGGAAAAGGACTTTCTCGTAAAAATGGTATTTAAAAAAAAACAGAAAATGTGGCTTAATATTTTAAATATGTTCAATTTATTATGTCAAAAAAATTATTAATTAAATTTAAAATATAATCTGACAAAGATTGTCCTCATTTAAAAATACTAATTCAATTTTTTTTCTATTTCTTTTCAGGTAAACTACATTTTTGATGAATCCTTTTCAATTAACCAATCTGAGTGGGTATTTAATTGTCTCCCGTTAGACAATTACCAGGTATTCCAACATTAAAAAGTAATACAATTGCTTCTAGTGACTCCATAATTGACTTCCAGAACAATTACAAAATGGGTTATTCTGAGTTATACATGTTATTAAATATTAATTAAAAGCTAGTCCTTAATTCACAATTTAACACACAATTTGTCACAATTCAGCATTACTATGAACAACCCAATAAGTACACACCTTTTCGTTTGTTCAGAAAATATTAATAATCCCACTTCAATTAATTATAAACGTAACTATAATACGGAATTAACCAGAAAGCCCCACCTCCCCTTTCAGAGTATTCTTTATGATCGATCGTGACTATATTCATTGTTCAGAGTTTATTATGAACGTATACATTTCTCACTTAATAAATTATATTTCCTTGTAAAACAGTTTTCACGGGAAAACAATGGGTTTCCTAAAAATATGTACAATTGTGCGAATATGGCACACAATAGTAGTGTTGATTAAAAATGCTAAAAGATAACAAGAGAGAGAGAATAATAATAAAAAAAATTGTGAACTACTTAAAGAATAATAAATCCCTGAATAAAGCAAAAATATTATGCAATCTACTTAAAATATTTATCACAGTTGATGAAAGTTACAAAATGGGGGTAGCGCAGCGTTTCGTAGTTATGGCAAAATGATAACGACACAAAAAGAAGAAATATGCAATTGTTTTCTATAACTGCATATACAATGAAAAGTGGGTGGGGGACGGATGGGGGTTGTATTGTTCTTTCAAGTGAAATGTTCTCAAAAATATGGAATCAGTATGAAGGAAAAATTGCATATTCAGTGTAGTTAGTGAAATATGTCGGCGTATCTTTTGTGTTGTGTAGTTTCGCACAACTTTGACAAGTTTTTAAGCGGCTTACAGTTATAACATGCAGTGTTTACGTACAAAATAGTAGGTACGGGAAAAATAAGGTTGGTTTGGGTACTTAGTTGTTTAATTTGATGTGAACTTGAGGATTGCGCGGAATTTCTGTGAGCCATTTTAATTTTTTTTTTAAATAATGTCTCTGATTGTGTTTTTTATGTTTTTTGAGGCAATTCTTTGAAATCAGTAATACTTTTTGTGGTTCCGAAAATCATAAATCCGCGAAAAAAAACGCAAAACAATAAGGCGGCTTTTTTAATGGTTTTTATTATTCAAACGAATTCTGGAAGTTAAGTTGATTCCTAGTAAAATTTATTTAAAAGCAAATTTCACAATATGAGTTTCTGAGAAAATCTTTTCAAATGAATTGTCTGTATTTCACGGTTTCACTAATTTTTTCAAGAACATAAACATTTGTGTATTTTCTTTATAAAATTTCAAGAATTTCAAACACAAGTTTATTGGCATCGAGATAACCGTGATTAATGGCAACGAGTTGATTGCTGTTTGATAAAACTATACATCTTACCGTTAACAGCAAAAATCCTCCCAATTGATAGCGCAGTGGGTGGATGAGATGTGAGCCTTTAAAAGGCGAAACAAGTTATAGGTCTATGTAGAAAATGTAGCTCAAGATTTAAGAATTGAGATAGAATCCAATAAATTTTCCGGAAGTTGCGCCAACATTTTTACTTTAATCTTTCAATTCAGTTTTTTTTACTTTGATAAGTTTTATATATTTATTATATGTTTAACTCTTAGGGCGCCTAAATACATATGTCTATAAGAATGGTTGAAACAATTGAGCTTCAAAGCTCACCGATAGGTGTCACTAGTTTTTACACCAAAAATGCATTATTTACTAGCATAAATAATCAGATTAAACGTCAACTGCACAGCACAATCATGTTGCAAATTAATTAATTTTGGCATAATAAGTTACATCGCATAATGTATGTATGTAATTTGTGAATGCTCGAAATAATTAAGGGCCTCGTACAACATTCCCTGTTACACAAAATTTTTGTTTCCATTAAAAATGGGAAAATCCAAATAATTGAATACAAATTCATCGTATTATTGTGGTGAAGTTGTACACAAATAAATCGATGCATAGACTATAACCAAAATGGTTGCGTTGTTGCTATACGAGTTTCTCGATTTGTTAAATGAAATTGATTTTTTGCATTTGACTATTGCTGTACGAGTGCCTACATCTTGTATATGCGTTCTCAATACACAACATTCCTTTTGTGTCTATCAATATGTTTGTGTATACGTTTCTTCGTGCATCAACCTAAATGCGGTGGGGGTGGGCTGGGGCTTGAGGGTGGATGATGGTTTGCGGTTGTACATAGTAAATTATTGTGGAAAGACAGCGACTACATACATATTATATTGAATTTATGTAAAAGAACCGTCAATTTGTATTCAATTTTACTCAAAATTAATGACTGTTTGAGCGCACATGTTTCTTACTGTACGCAAAGCGAAAAAGGAAAACTAGAAGTTGATGAAATTAGTGCATGAAAATGGAAAGTCACAAATTAAACGGCGCCCGCATTTTGTGCGGTGGGGAATGGTTGGGTGGCGCAAAGTGTTTCGCAATGTCTGAAGCCCTAATTTTTATTAATGAGGCGTGAAAATGTACGCACGTCAATTTGGGCTGATGCAAATGAATGGGAAGAGGGTGGATGGATTTATTGTAAATGCGCAAGGATATTTTCGTAAACAAAAGGCTTTGCGTTTTGTGAATTGATTGAGTATAGTAAGTGACGGTTAATTATATTATAGTTTCACAAAAGATTATTAATTTTCCAAATTTGATTTATTATTTGTGTCAGTATTGTAGGGGTGATTAATTATGTTCAAGTTTTTATGTTAAAAATTAATTAATTATTTGTTATTTTGTTACAAGCAATTAAATATTGTGTTATATTAAAGTGTATAGAAACATAATATAGTGATTACGTATTCCATTTTAGATCAAATATAGTCGAAATAAATAGTATGCACAATAAAAGCCTGCACATAAATGATAAAATAAAATTAAAACCAATGCAGTGAACCAAATTAAAATTCCCAGCAATTATTCCAGTACACTACCCATTCAAGTTTAAATAGCTGAGCCTTTGCCTACCAATTTGCAAATTGATTTATTGCATTTTTCGTTTTATAACCGCTTAGATGAGTGGTCTAGTTTTCCACACAAATGCTTTTTCCTTTAATTGTAATTGGTCATCAGGATTTTCGTACCTTCCTTTCATGAAAAAAAGGCCTCATTAAATTCATTGATTTTCCTGAATTAGATGCACTGGGAAATTCTTTCAGTATTTGCGACAGATGCAGTCAATTAACTGAATTAGTTAAGCACTGAATTTATTCGGAATTCAAGAAAATAATCCATTTTCATTCAATTTAAATCCTAAATAATATTATTAAGTAAATTTAATATTAAATTAAACCAATTCCAATCAAAAAGAACTAATACGCCAATAATTATGCAATTGCAGCCATGCAGGCGTTTAAAAAAATATTTTCTCAAAACATAACTCAATTTTCATGTTTAGCAATGCTTTATGCAGCATAAAATAAGTGTACAAAATAATTGGGTAATAAAAAGCACCTCTACCAACCTCGTCTCCACGACAATGTTGTACAGACGCGCATGCAGGAATGAGTACATGAAGCACAAAGTGCTACTGGGTGCGTACTTAAAGGAATGAAAAATGGAGCTTATGCACTTGAAGCGGTTAATCTCTTGTCGGCTGTGTTTCGGTTAGGGTGTGTGTGTGTGCAGATGGTCTGCCTGCTCAGGTATTTAATCTTGAAAGCTCATTGTATTGAAATTTGGTATTCAATATACTCGTACCACCTTTATATACATTTTGCAGACTACACAGCATCTGGAATGTTTAACCCTTTTAATATGTAATCCCCACAGCACCCCTTTCCCCTGCATGCATGCGGATCATGTGCATGCAGTGTTTGTTTGTAATCGTTATACTCGGAATCTATCTATTCTTGTTTGAGCTTATGCTTATTTTACAACAAATATTAAGTATGTACATTTCATTTGATTTTATTTGTGTCTGCTGCAGTCTGATGCTGTATTGAAAATTATTTCGTTTATGATTTTTATCTAAATGTTACTGAATTTATTTCAGATTTTGAAGATGTTTTTTTGTGAAATTGATCATAGTGTTTGACGCTTGCACAATACAATGGCAAATCGGCTTAAATTGAAATGAGTTACAGCTGAAAATATTTTCGCAAGGATGAAACTTCATGTGTTGTCGAATTTTAAGCTCGTTGAGTAGAGCATTTTCAATGACTCGACTACCCATAGTATGAACCTCACATTTTCTGGTCCAGACAACAAAGAGTTTATGCAATATTTGAGGCGTATGTTGATGTGTTACATCGATATTTTGCTTTGTCAAAATATGGTCCTACAACAGTTTTTAAGCTGGCAAATTCACAGTATTTCATGCCTTATACTTTTAATCGGCTCAGGACCTTTTAAACGCACCATTGCAACTGCATTGCATCCACAATTCCTTTTATTTTATTCATTTCTAAAACAAAAAATAATGAAAGGACCTTTTTTTTAAATCATTTTTTACCTAAAATTTATCCATCCTTAAATAAAGTTGATATTGCTATTCAATAAAGTCCTTTTTCATTATAAATACTATCGGCGATCACACGTAAATATTGCACCGTCTCTTTGAAAGGTTGTTGATAATGGTGCAACACTCGCCTCCACAAAGTTCAAAGGTCACACGCGATTATTTTGTTTTTGTCGCACTCTTTAAGCGCCATTCTACAAAACCATCTATATGAGAGCATGAAATGTGGTTTATCGTTAATGGCAAATTTATCTAACGTTGACACAATATCCACCTGTTTGCATATACTTTCACCTTAAAGCCATAAAGATTATGGAAAACGTGATTCCTTAAACGGTAACCGCTTCGAGAATGTCTCGATGGGATTATTTCGCTATGTAGATGGATGCGTATTAATGTGCTTTACAGTCATGATTCATGAATAAATTTGAATATTATTTTAGTGTATGTTCAATATCTATACGTAAAGATCAAAGTACTTTAAATTATTGTTCATAAGCGAGTACAGTCGGAGGACAACCGTGCCCCACTACTCACTTGGCCAATTTGAGATGAATTTCTTGAAGGCACTCGCGCTCATTCGTTTACCCTTAAGACATTTTTTGTATTTTGTACCGATATCAAATAATTTGGCATCCAAATATGGGCTATTAATATTAAATGACGCGCGGGATGGTTGCCAATACACTAGCGAATTACAAAGAAAAAGCAGCAGACAGATAAATTCCTAAAATTGTTTTTTTTTTTTTTGGGTCCACAGTCGTAGGCATTCACGTTTATCTGATTTTGAATAAAATGTTGGAAGGAATGTTTTGTACGAAATTAGTGTCACGCAATGGAAAGAAACAACTGCCATCCTTAAATTTGAACAATGAACATATTTTTTCTATTTGGAACATAATCTTTAATGTCTGTGAATCCCCGCCGCAACAACTTAAATAAATATACCATAATATTTTAAAGGCTCATTGTATTTCCACTTCACATTCATATTCTTATGGGTTTCACCACTGTTTTTTTAAAAAGTCATTCCACACACAACACAACGTTGTTAAATAAATAAGGGATGAATATTCTGTTTCTGCGTGGACCCAGAATATGTGTGGAAGAAAATACTAACGAAAAGGTGTAGTCTCGTGGGCATTCACCAGAATTGATCAGATAAATAACTCTGGGGAGAGGCAGCCAGAAAACTGCACAACACACCACCACTGTGTATGCGAATATGTTTGGTTATTTGTGTGTGCACATATCCTGGCGCTGGCACATCCACACGAGATGAATTTTTTAATAAATTTATTACTCACACAATTTTTACAAGCGCCACACCATTTATGTGCCATAAATAAAGCACCAAAGATGCGGAAACTTTCATCTTTTGGGAGAGTCATGTTTATGCGGGTGGATTAAACTTTTGCCTCGTGCTTTTTGATAGTAAATGCTTTGAAAATTTTCACATAATTCATATTTCGTGGGTGTGTGGAGTTGGATGCTTTTAATTTCATGTACCACATTTTTTGTACGCAATAAAACATGTTTGGAAGATCAAGTTGGATGTTGGTGAGGTAGGATGTTGATTCTCTTTAATTTTGGAAAATAAATTTTCAACTTCATTTGATTTTCTAATTCTTTTTTCACCCTTATTACTCCATACTTCCTTTTTTAATCTATAAAATAAAGTATTTTTGTTTTTAATGATAAATAATTTATTGTACATTAAATTTTCCCGCTTTACCGTTACGTAATAGAACTGTCAAATTGATATAATTATACGGAAAATTTACCTAACAATTTTTGAACCTCAATTTATTATTAAAATAGTTCCATTAAAAGTTTTAGAATTTATCTAAAATTATAGAATCTGACAACGAGTTACTGATTGCCTTTTGATCCAATTAACTCTAAATTAGTCTCCATATATGCACGCTTATGATATTACGTGATATTACATTATTTTGAAATTAATGTCGGGTGTTTTGTATGAAACTCCATTTGCCTAAAAAATTAAAACACATTTATGTGTGTTTGAAATTTTGACATTATGTTATCCTGATTAACCCATCAATTAGTATGAAGCAGGTGTTTTATTAACTCCCACACTATTACAGCTTAATAAAAATGCAACAATTTATTACATGCACTTTCAAATTAGATGAAAAAACCTATCACAGCTAAATTAATTTAAAATTGATTGCAAAATTTGAATTTCAGTAAATTTAGGCGGTTTTTAATTTATTTTGTTGAAAGTAATTAAATTGCCTAAATGTAGACTATTTTTTTGTTAAATTTCTAGTTTATTTGGTTTTAAATTTGCTCAGCTTAATTTAGGCTGCTTTTGATGTTGATAAACTGATTGCACTTAAATCAAATACACGGTTTGAATTATTATTCCGTACGATTAAAATGTTTCAAACATTAAGCTCAACATAAGTTCGTAACTCTTAAGTCACATTACGAATACTTTATATTATTCAAGTGAGCTTAAACAATTCTTTTATTTTCCTCACATTGCTCATATTTCTATTGTCTTTTATGCATAAAAAGAAGTCAATTACTTATTTACAAAATTTTTTATTCTTTTTGTTATCCCTCGTCATTTTTTGTTAGAAGTCAATATGAATTAAAACGATGAATGGCGAAACATGAAAAAGCAACAACAACCCAACCAATATATTTGCTATACTGCTGGCGTATTGAACCCCCCACGCCGCGCAGTGAGCGCGCATTACATAGGGGCGCGGTAAAATGTGTACGAGTATGTTCATTGTACACTGCGAATGACATGCAGAAGGTTGAAGTACACTCATGCGAAATGATGGAGAAACAACATTACAATATGTATAGGAAATATGAGATACTAAAGTTAGGCATAAAATGTAAAATGTGTACGCTGAAAACACACTGAAGGATATATAAGCTTGACAAGTGTTTTGCATTTTAATAACACAAATTTTCCGTAATTACGTGATGGTTTTAACAATGTGACAGTAATTTAATTATTTCCCTCATTTCTTCCTATGTAACCCTCCTCCAATATCAACCCCCTTTGAGTTCATCCCTCTCTGCAGTCTATTTGTGTGCTGTCAACTGGATGGTGAAACCTCCAATGCCACCCTCACTTATTCATAGTATAATATTTCCCATTTCCAATGCAAACTAATCATTTGCCTTTGTAATTTCTCAATTCGTGTATAAGCTTACTGGTCGGGGTCGCACTCCCACCCACCTCCTTTTTCCTATACATAATGCATACATATTGATCTCTTACACGACATACATTACTTGTGTCTTTATATTTTAATACGTTTCAGTGGGTGTATTCAAATGATCATAATTCTTTGGTAACTTAAGACCCCCACACCGTTATTCAATCATTTTCAGAATTATTATGTTTTCACTTCATCCTTGCAAGGAGTTTAAATATACACGCACATAAATATATTAAAATATGCACGAAAAAGGGTCGGTATTCGTTCATCTTGGATGTAAATCCAGCTGTACAAAAATGCCCACAATGCACTCGTGCGAAGGTGTGGGGGTTGGCCACGGACCTGCCTACCTTATTAACGAGAATATGGCTATAAATTTGGAATTGGTGTCAGTTCATCATAATTTTTCATTTGCAATATTCCTTCATTTTGTATAATAATAATAATAATAATAATTTGTGTGTATGTAAAGGCACAAAATTGAGAGCAACAACACACGCAATGTACCACCCAAAATGAGTTGGCTTAAGATGAATTATATTAAAAATTCCTCAACAATTCGTGCAGCGTGTAACCTTGCTTCCCTGTAGCAACCCCTCCCCCTCACAGGATTCACACACGAAAAAATGTTAGAGAATTTTCACTCTCGCATTAATTTGTGCGAAACCTTTTTCCCTGATTTATGTAACGCAGCGCCTGTCTGTCATTTTATTTTTTTTTTGCCCTCCAAAATGGGGAACCGCCATAAAAATTCAGTGTGCATGCATACTTTTGAATAGATTGTAGAATAATAGAACGAAACACCTCAGCATTGCTTGTTGTATGTGTGTACAGGATGTCATCATGGCTCACATACCGAACTCGTATTTTAGGGAAAATAGAGGACGATAGAAATGGAGGATGTTTTAGCGCTGGATGGAGAATGGGTGGTGGCTTTTAGTTTTCACGTGCCATTATTGTGTAATTGTAAATTGGTGCGGGCAGGCTAATGGAATGACATCACACTTTTTAGTAGTTGTATTTGTGTGAGTGAGGAACACCACAATTGGATCCTTGTGAAATAGTAATAGTTTTAACATTTTTGGGAAGTATTGCAAGGTGTTTTTAATTATTTATTAAATCCAGAAACAATTCGTGTTTATGTTTCTTAAAACATGAAAAATTTATTGATCTGAATAATGTGGTACATAACTTCAGGCGATTTCTGATAGCAATTGTTTTTTTATGTTGTCTTTCAAGTATACATTCAGGAGTTTTTTTATAACGCTCTAATCTTTTTCCATTTCACAAAATAAAAACATATTTTGCACAACTGCGTGCACGTGCCGGATTTATCGTTACATTGACACATCGTTATTGTGCCCCCCTCATAACATTTATTAAACTGTCCTGGCTTTGTAATTTGATGCGCCTTAAGTTTCAAGTAGCTGAACTGTTCCCTACTCTGTCCTTTGTATGCGTTTATTTCGCGTGTAATTGATATTTACAAGATGTCAATTGGCTTGTTAAAATGTGCAACACTTTTTTGGTTTTTCTGTTTAACAGTTCAACAATTCGGATCAATGTTGTCTGAGTGGTTTCAAATTTTATGGGTGGGTGAATATTGTAAAGGTTAAAATGTAACGGATCATTTTGAGGATTTTAAAATGAAAAAGGAGTCGTGATTGTCAAGCGTTTAATCATGTTTTAAATTACCTTCAATTATTGTCAATATTTTATAATAAAAATTAAATATTGTCTGAAATTTCACAAGGGAAATATGAAATTTATTATCATTCAAGTTGTTGGTAATATTTAAATTCATTTATACAAACAAGAGATTTACTTTTTGATGCATTTAAATAAAAGAGCTTTAAATCCCATTCAATTTAGTCGCTTATATTCGCAAATTTGCATTGATTTTGATTGTGTTCAACGCATTTTCGCTCGCAGTGCGTCGATACATCTCGTACGTGAAGTGCCTAAAAAAACAGCAAACCATAGTTCATTTAAATAAGCATATTATTGTAAGGTTTAACATACCTTTGCAAAACACATGCATAGATTTTTCGGCCTGATGTGGGAATTCAAATGCAAAAGGTGAAAGTCGTGTGAGGGTAAAACTCACACACAAAGCTCAATTGAATATTTCCATCAACAATATAATACACATGTCGGTACTGTACTGAGGGTACGTGCCCATATATGACGGTGTGTTGTGCGTGGGCTTTATAGGCGACTGTGATGTATATTATTATATAATATTGTGGAGATGAAACATAAGGAATAAATAATATACTCTGGTGGAGAGACTAAAAAGAAACTTTTATTTTTTATAAGGAAAAAAAATCATCTTCAGCATTGAGGCAAAATTTGTTGAATGAAAAATATAAGAAAATTGTCGAAAATCAAAGGAAAAGCACTTTGGCAACAACAGCAAAATACAAAAAAGAAATTTTTTACATCCCCCTTTGTTGTACGAAATGTATGGGTGTTTTAAAGTCTGAAGCGAAAAAAATGTATAGCAAAAAAAATAAATATGAAAAAAAAATCGCTCATAAATTTATTATTCTATTCCATTTTTATTTTATTTCATCCCTGACTCGGAAAAAAATCCTTCTCAGCATATACAATATAAATACTCGTATATTTATCCATTCTCCTGTTTCTATGCATATTTGTATGATGCTTTAATGGCGAAGGGGACGAGGTCAGGTGGAGGAGATTGCGTGTGGGGGGGGGGGGGTGGGATGGTGTGGTAAGGTGAGTGCTGTGTTCATAACTTGTATTGTTATGTGTGGCTGGTGTACGTACATGGTGGGAGAGATTATGGAGCGTTTGTTTATTTTTGTACATGCGACCGTGATGTTGTTTACCATTGTGATGGACGCATTAAAAATGGTCAAAAGATTTGAGTGTTTCAGACAGAGTGGATTTTTTGTTTGTACCTGTCTCGATTTATTATAAAATTGCTGAACCGCACACAGACAACATTTAAGTACACCGTTATGTTGCATTTTTATTTTATTTCGCCTTTTTTACACAACTATTCAATCGATCAATTTAATGGAGCAGGTGTATTGAACTTTGTGGGGTTTTATAATTTAAAATTATTGTTAGTGCAATTTAATGTGTATAGTAATTAATATAAAAGTAAATTTTAAAATAAAACTCCTGAATGTATGCTTTGTTTTTTGGGATTTAAATAAAAAATAAATAAATTTGGATCTACATTTTGGCGTTTTAAGTTAAAGTGCTTTAATTGTAAATTTAAATGCATAATATCAAAAATTTAAGTAAAGGTTTACCTTCGATTACATTTTCTTCTGAAGCCATTTCATTAAAACTCACCATTTAGTGGCATTGCCTCACGTGGTGAGCTTTTCTTAATAAAAATCATTTACAATGGAAATTTATATTCATAACAAAATGCAACCACAAGCGAATTAAAAACAGCACGAAACAAAAAATGTTAAGAATAACATCTTTACCACGCGCTCACAGAGGGCGCATTTTATTCGAAATAAAATAACGCGGGCACACATTTTATACTCGCGTTCAACAGAATGGAATTTTCATGACATTTTGCATAAAACGACAATTTCCTAGGCTTACATCATAAATTATATTTTCATGTTTATGTGTTGTCTTCGTTTACCACCTCTGTAATGTTGCTGTATTTTAGCATTGCGCGGTTTTCGTTACCGGCATACATTTTGCACCTCCCTTGTTGTGCTTTCTTTTTTGTATTCATAATGTGTAGTCTTTTTTGGGTGGAAAATGTTGCTTATTTTGAATCCTGATACATTCTGTAATGAGTATAAATCGTGTTCATTAAATTCTGACTGACTTAACATCATTAAAGTTTAAACCGTGAGAATTTAAATTAAAAACAACCCTTATCGAAGCAACTGAATTTTAACCACACACATTTTTTTTCCCCATATTATCCCGAAGGACATGTGAAAGAATGTTGATGAAAACCTTTTGATTCCGAAAGTTTACGCATACAATAGGTGCGATCCTTTACCATTTTTATCCTTACGTACAGCGTTTAAATTACAATGTGTCAGCGTGTTTTGTATACTACATATTTGATCATCCCTACACGGCATACTCACCTTGTCAATGTGAGGACATCGCCATAAAATTAATTGCAAAGGTGGCAACACTGATTTCACCAACTTTTAGCACAATGTTACCCAAGCGCCCATACTACCCTTATATGGTTAAACCCGGTCCCAAACCACCCCTTATCACGCTGTAACGAATACCAACACACGGGTAGAGTATTGCCATTTGCTGTACATGTCCTGAAAATATGGAATTTCTGCACAGATACACAGGAATGTACTATAGAAACAATATTGCCGTACGTTTATCATTGTAGTTGGCACGAGTTCGCATCTATTTCTATATTATAATAATATGTATTCAACTCAGCATCCCTGAATGCGAGGCCAACAACACACAAACATGTATCTCTCGTTGTGATTGCTAATGCCATTGCTGATAGAAGGTGGGTCCGGTGGCGCATGGTGGTAATTTTCATTCGCACAGTCCGGAAAATGTTGAATACTTATACTGTGCTGCGTTTTTTCTTCTCCTTTTTTTTGTTTTTTTTTGTTCCTGTGTTGCTGCTTCCCTCCATTTTAGATTTTTGGCTTCTTCCGTTTTCATTTCCCTTAATCAGTGGCGCGCAGAAACAAAAATGTGTGTGTTCACTAAATGAATTAATGTTTATTTGGTGTATGTGGGTGGTTGTGGTGGGTGGGGGTTATTTTTTGGTATTCATGCGGAATTCAGCTCTCTGCAACCGGCTAGTATTATACACCGTGCTAAGGGTGTTTTTTTTTTTGTTTTTTTGTGTGCGCAAATTACACCAGCTTTGTTTTGTTTTGCAAATATTAGACATAATGCATGTGGGGTGGGGGTGCAGTTGAATGTGCGGGAAAAAATTGCGTTATGAGTGGATATTGCAAGCATATTGCATGTTTTGTTTTGAAAAAAAAAAATTGGCTGAACCAAAATTAATGACTTCTAGATTACGCATAAGCAAAGGGAATTATTTTTTTTTATAAATTCTCATTGTTAAAAATTATTACATATTTTATCTTAATTTTTATTTTAAAATTATTTTTACCTAAATTTAAATAAAAGCTGTTAATTAGAATTTTAAATTACATGTTTTCCTAAACATTTTAAATACAAATAAAAGACTCACCAAACTGAGAATTTCTGCAATTGTGTTTTAAAATTATGAATCGTAATAAATTTGAATTTTACTTAACTGAGGGTTGTTTTCTCTGTAAACGTACGGTTCTATAATAATTATATGTGCGTGCATATAAAAATTCACAAGACGTACAACAAGGAAGAGAATTTCACAAGTCACACAAAGATACTGTACAGCGGAATTTCAATGGCGAGCATAGAGAATATTTTATTTGCAAATGAAAATGATTGAAAATTGTTAAGGAGCGGAATTCAATTCAAGATGCGAGATGAGATCAAAACGAAAAAAAAAAACGTTTATATAAACGGGCAGTATAAAGCATGGCTTGCACACATAAATGGTAGCGAAAAAAAACTCACTGATGAAATAAAATCAAAAGATACTTTAGATGTTGAATACCAGAAGCATTTCGTTTATTTTATATTTCATCCCTTACAAGCACAATGAATTAGTTATAAAGGGAAGCGAATTTGAGGGGTGCAAGGTAGTTGCTTGTGTACACTCATAGTGGCAGCATTTGTTTAAGAACTGTGAAATGTAGCAAAGCTTTTCAAAAACTAGGGGTTGGTAATTATATGATGTACCCCAGGTAATGAAAACATCAATCCAATTTAATGGAATGACAAACATTTAAAAATGATTGAATACATTTTTAATACAATAAATTGACAACAAAACAACCAAAAAGCCCATTGATTCCCGTACTCATTGTGTGTGAACGCGAACATGTTGAATTTGGGCTTATGGGACATTTTTGATGGCTGTCGCCACGTTCGTTTGGGGTTTTCACCATTTTTCCCCCTCCTTGTAAATCCTCAAACGTAATTTAATGTCGGAACATTGTACTGAAGAATTGATGAAACCGCATCAAAGCCACACAAAAACAAATCTCGATGACGACTGGTGTCTTTGCAAATTTGAAAAAAATACACTCGTATGCAAATTTCACCCCTCATTTACCTTAAATTCTTTTTTCGTTCAGTTTTCACTGTATTTCTACACACTCTTTTGTATAAGTCAATCAGCGTGACAAAAGTTTGTGTTTTTATTTCAACCCGTCCCTCATATCCTTTAGCAAAAAAATGTTGAGCCAAAATCGATTGGCTGAAGCTGGGAGTTTATGTGACCTATTCACTCACATATTATTCACGTGATCCAAGTTCGATAATAGGCTATTGGGATTTCTTTTATGCAGGGGTTTTTCTGGGAGTCAATGAAAACGTGTTGCATTCACATTTTACTTTGATCCCGCAAGTATGTTTTTTTACAGAACATGTTCAATCAATTGGTTTATGCAGTGTTTTAAATAAACATAAAATAGTTTGTTTTTTTGCGCCTATCTTTATTTAATTGCATACATTTTGGCGCTTTAAAATTCAATCAGATTTCTGCTTACTTATATTATTTACAATTTATTTCGTTTTATAATCTTCTTATGCTATATATGTGTGTACTATAATTTGACCTAGATTATTCATATTCACAATTAACGAGTACCTGTTCTTTTAGACATCATAAAATTGTGGTTCATTGGCATGTAAAAGTGAACAACATGAAAATGCCTGTACCTACCACTTGATTCCTTTCACATTTAAGTATGTGCATATTATATGTAAGTGAAAAATGTGCAAAAAAAAAACAACGTTGATCCCAATTTCCAAGTTTTTCAGCATTCGATTGCGCTCTTTTCTTACAATTTTTTACCTTCCGTTCAACGACCTACTTGACTCTTCAAAGTTGGGTATAGGCTCTGTACTCTTGGTAGTCAATTCTCTGTTGTAGATTAAAATGCTGAAAAAGCACATTAAATGATTGCCGTATTATATTTCTTAAATGCGTGATTACGTGATTCTTTTGTGTGGAAGGTAAATAAAAAACGGTTTTGGATGAAATACACTTATTGAGTAGTAAAAAACGTGTTATAATATTTATGTTTTTGCGATGAATTTTATTTAGAGATGTTCATACAGTAAATTGAGTTTAAAAGACGTCTCAAATTTCAAAATCCTTTTAACATAAAATTTTATATCATTCATTTATTAACTTAAAAAAACAGTTTCGTTTACAACTTCAATATTAAAAAAATTGTTAAAATCACAGAAGTATTATTTTAAACGCCGAATTGTATGCTATTGCAGCAATGTGGGAGTATATTTGTTATATCAATGACGTCACTAACCCAAAATTCTAGTGACTTGTCCAATGAACATCCACAACAATCAAAAAGCGAGTTTTACTGACGGTAAGGGTTTGTTTTGTGAGTATAATTGCCCCGAAGGTTAAACGCACTTGATTTGACTGAGTGCACTTGGGTAGATTGGTTTGTTGTCTCTCATCTAACAAATAAAAAAACATACTTAGCTCTTCTATTCCTATACATAAAATTAAATGAAATTAAATAGATTTCATAGTCCATGTTCAAATATTTGATCATTACGGAAAGGATATTAAAGGACGGAGAATCCACATTAAAATATACACACTCTAGACATTTCCATTTTATAGCTTCCTTAATTTAGGTTGTATGCTTTTTGAATGAGTTTCAAATGATGAAATATTCAACACCATAATCATTTTAATATCGAATTCAGTTTTATTGTAACCGATTTAAATTTGAGTTATTAAAAGGATGGTGGCAAGGACATTTTAGTATAGTTTTAATGGTTATCCTTATTATAAAAAAATGATTCTATCCTTGAAATGCAAATAGCAGCGGATTTATTATGTCAAAAATCATTTTCTAAAACAATTTATTTTTATTATTGCAGCTCCATCGAATTGTACGTTTCCACAGCGATGGGAGGGCCAGTGGTTTCTCAGTGGTTATCAACAATCGGTTTACATTAAAGGATCAACCCTAAGCTTTCGTGGAAAATGTGTTGCATCGGACGGTGACAAATTTTTAGTAGTTGACGAGTGAGTACATGATTTTTAATGTGGTTTAAAATAATTAATTAATGCTTTTACCATCAGAGTTTTTAATGAATATAAATTGAAAGAGTTAAATTTAAAGACTTAAAATTGCTTTTATTAAATACAATTTTTGTTTTAATTTTTAATATTAAAAATTTGATGACTTTATTTTAAATAAGCTGAGGATTTGCATTATAGTTAATTATCTGTATTATCTTAAGACTTTGTAAGATTATAAAGACAACAGAAATTTATTGTCTTAAATCAAAGCAAAACATGCATGTAAAATCTTATAAATCCCAAAAAAAAAAAAAAATTATTATTTATTTTAAAATGAATGCTTTGTAAAATTTATAATTTTCTAATCAAATTATTTTTTATCTTTTATTTTTCATGGCGGTATAAAAAATTTGTATTTATTTAATTAATACAATGTTAATCAACCCCACGTGTGCAACCACTAATTATATATTGGCGCGGATTCGCAATACAACAACAAAATCATGATGAATAATAATTTCACCAAATCTCGACACACAATTCTATTTTAATTGTTTTCTTTTCGATGCATGTAATTTTTGAAACGAAAATGTTACAAACCCAATTTAAATATATATAAAAAAAATGTCATCGCACAAATAAATTCGCCGGGTGCAATTGACATTTAAATTTGTATTCTTGTAACTCAAAAAAAAAACATTTTTTTGCAATATCATTGCAACTATCTGCCATTTTGTTTCATTTCCTGTTTTTACCGTTTCTCTTTATGCAATTTTTGCATCGGCCTCATTTGTCCTTAATTTTTGAATTATTTAATCACAATTCGTCTATCTTTTTGTTCCTAAATCGCGATTTACTCTAATCCATTAAATATTACAAATATGAAAAAATCGTGTCGTTTCTGTTTTATTATTTATTTTATTTTAATTTATTTTGAATCCGGTGTGTGTGCGTGTGTGTTTTCATATGTGCATGTTGAATTTGCTCGCGTTAAATGTATTCAACCGGATGCCAAATATATATATATATATATATAAAACACAAAAAAAATATATAAACCTGTACCACCTACTATATATATTGACCTGACTATATATATCAACCCTGCCTTTGGACACAGCAGCAAGGGATGCCATCGCTGTTTGGTGATCTACGAGAAACACAAAAATGTGCTGCAGTATAAAGAAAGTGAGTGCGAAGGTGACTCAATGTACATGATGGATCAGTCGAATCCGGCCGCCATACCAATGCGCGCCAATACAAAAATTGATCATAGGGGGGGAGCTCATCCCAATAAGAACGGGCATTCAAGATTATCATCATCGGATCCATATCGATCCAATGACGATAACAGTAATTGTAAGCATCAACTTTTTATTATTTTATCTTTTGGTTTTAATTATTTTCTTTTTTTTTTTTATCAATTCTCTTCATTTTAAATGTTTATTAATTTAATTTTCTTATTTATTTTCAATTATTTCATTTAATTTTCTTTTTCATTTAATTTCAAATACGACGATTATTCTTTTTCCCCACTTGTGAATCCTTTGATTAATTAATTAAATACTTTTTTATGGTTACGTTTAAGTGTCTCTTTCAATCTCTTCCCCCCTCATCCCTTTTTCATTATAGCACTTTCTTTTAATCCTTAAATGCCTTTTAATAATATATACGTGAAAATTTCAAAATTGTCTCTTAATTATAGATCCTATTGTTGAACTTCTTTTCCCTCGTATTCTTTTGAAGGATATTTTTTTCTGAGAGTATTTCTTATGTTTTACTTAAAAATTTATTTTATTTCTCGTTTTAACATAAATTTCGACTACTTACAATTGTTTTTAATTCGATATTTTGGTGTTGACAATTTGTGAAAATTAGGATTTTATTTCGTCGTCTAAATGGAAAAACTAAAAACAATTTCTTTACTACTTTGTGTCTTAGCCAAATTAATTTAGAGCAATATATACCTAAATTATACACAATTATGTCAATATAAATGTTTATGGTTTTGTCATGTGTACTCAAATATGATCAGAACCCTTTATTTGTTTTAATTTTGATATTAAAAAGAATTATTGTTGGACCATATAAAATATTCTCTCCTTTTTTAAATTCGTTTATTTTTTCATTTATTCGTAATATGTGTTATTTTTGTTATGACAAATTTGTTAGAAAAATTAACAATGTCTGATTAATAATTATCTATCAAAAAAAAATTGAGTTTATCAAAATTAAGCTCATGATATTATGTATATTTGTGTGTTAATTATTAAAAACAATTAAAACAAATTCATCGCAGGCCAGTCTCAGTCCCAGCATTATTTTTTCGTTTTTGAATTGAATTTTATTAATTTTTGTTGTTATAATATGCGTGTATGCAATTGTATAATTTTATTTCGATGCATTTCGGATTGTGGTGGAGTGCAATCACGCGACAAAATTGCTTACACTTAATGTTTTTTTAGTTTTTTGTTTTTCAAATCTTAAAAACAAACAATATGGTAGGAATCTTTAAAAAATAATTAAACACCGAACAATTATTACCAACGACAATATAAAAAAATTTAAATAAATTCTTTATTGAATTATTCTGTAAATATACAATTATTTGTTTTAACGTTTAATGTTTATTTTCATTGGTTTTAATTTGTTTTCCTTGAGTTTTTGTTGTTATTTTCACTTTTTTATATGTGTATGTGTGTGTGTCAATATTTCCTGCAATGACTTTCCCCCAAATTTTTAATATTATACTTACCTTTATGTTAACATATATTATTTCATTAATTACCTATACGTTACACCAATTCGGTTCTAAATAATAATACTTTTACCTGTATGTTTTTGTTCGTTGTTTCTCAAATGAACTGAAAAATATATTACTTATATGAAAGAAAAATCTCTCATTCTCCTACTTATTCTATAATCTTTAAATTAAATGTAAATACAATTTAAAATATTCATCAAAATTATTTATTATATGTGTGTGTGTCAGTACAATCCTTATTTTAATCCCTATAATTTATTAAAACATCCCTACAATTTTTAATTATGTCCAAATTTAATACTCAAACAAATTTGCACGTACCTACTTATACATAATTTTTTTGAATATAAAAAAGTCTGTAATTTTCTCTACATCATGTTCCAACATTTTTAAAAACCAATGCAGAGTGATGTGTGTTAAGGATGTACCGAATTTAAGTAATTTTTAATTAAATCAGAACGTTTCACTTATAAAAATTGCCTACATTTAGGTGATTACATTTATTGAATGATAAAAGCGCCTTAATGTATTGAGATTTTTAAAAAATTGCTAAGATAAAGTATTTTAAATACTATTTTTCAAACTTTAAAATTTAAGAAATCTTTTACACTAACACTCATTTCCTTAAGTATATTACTACGAATATCTACATCAACAAAATCCGACTACCAACCACTTCTGTAACTGTAAAAAAGATTGCTTCTAGTCTGTGTGTTGCCATTTTCTGTTAGTTGCAATTCACGTAACACGCAGTGCGGTTAGTATGGCGGATATGGGTGCACAGGAAACGTGGGTGGAAAGTGTTTCTCTTAAAATTGCCATTGCTGCATGCGAAGCACATGTACACATTTATTTTTCATTGGTGCATTCAATTCCCTTGATTAATTTCCGTAGCGTTTGGTGATACAGTTCCTTGCACCGCGCACACATTGCGATTGCTGCATCATACACCTAAACAAACCACCCTTCTAAACTTCCACACTCTCCGCTCTATTTTCATGTACATTGCTTAGATGAGAAAATTTTTGAATCTTTTGGTATAACGTTTATTGTTGTTTTTGATATCTTCTCTTTGTTCTTGTATACACACTTGTGCCATCGAAAATATATATACTTCTTCATTGTTATTCATGCCCATCGTATTCGTTCATTTCCGCATGTAACCTATTTTCTTTGCCACTTGTGTGTTCTCCGTTGAACCTCGTGTTCACAATGCGACTATATATATATAAATATACGGCAAAGAACCACTGAGCACCAACTAAGTTCTGTCTAATATGAAGAAGAATGCTTTCATGATTTTCCTGAAGTGAGATGAAAGAGCGCAGCAATGCGACGCGTTTGCCAATCCTTGTAAACTATTGTGTTGCATTGCAATTCATCCCCTTCTTCCATTGCATCACAGCAATGGCGCACATACACCAATAATTTCAACTCTGTGGGGCTTGAGATTTCTATCTCAACCGCAATCCATGCAAATATATTGGAATATAAATCTGTGCACAGCTCCCTCGATGGCACAGTGCATAATATCTAACTTTGTAATGTTCATCCCCTGTTTCGTGTATATGCACGTGTAAGTAAAAGGAATGTGATTTCAATACCTTTCCTGAATAAATTTATTTGCAAACGCAATGAAGGGTTGAGATTTCTTCAATAATATAATTAATTGATGTGGTTTGATTGGAAATCATTTTCGGAATTCTTAAGGCGCCTACATAGCTGCAATTGCACACAGATTGGCGTTATATCTGAAAGCATTTTCAATACAAACAGCTCATGTCTTGTTTGTTGATTTTCAAGTAAGCAAACATTTTTTGTCCCCCCGATTCGTTTGCCTTTTTTTATGATGACATGTGCTGTTTCTGAACTTGAAACACTTTTATCTGTTGACGTGTGCTTCTTTGCAAACGCACTATCACATTGTTTATGGTTGGTTTCATTTTAATTTCAACCTTGCAACATATGCACCCACGGATGAGCCACTGCAATATGCATTGTTTTTTGCCTTTTACAAATTCTTTTGCAGCCTCGTATCTCTGACATTCGAAAACTGTCCGTCTGTATGACTTTGCACAACGGCATTCAATAATGTATTTGCGGTCGATTGGCGTTTGAAAGTTTTCTACACATCACAACCTTGTGAATTGTTCAGCCCTGCATCCTTTTTGTCTGGATAAAGCAATCGACCGGAACAATCATATCGTGGCACATGTAAACGTATAACTGTTTGGTTTGTTGTGTTTTTGGTTATCCATCCATCCGCTTGGAGGGATGTTCTTCTCGTGAATGAATAAATATGGATTTGACCTCGAATGTTTTGTTTTACAAGATTAAAGAGCACTTTGTTTTCATGTGGTTTTATTGTAATTTTCTTGGATTTTTACACAATGTTTCTTAAAGTGGGCTTTAATGTAAAGCAAATTACGACTAAATTTAGTGTTTGGGTTTAGTTTTTATAGCAAAATGAATTTAGTGTAACTTGTAGGCGTTTTTAAATTTAAAGTTGTTGAAATCGCCTAAAGTTAGTCATGACATTTTGATTCCTTAACACACATAATATACTTGTACATTTGGTTTTAAAAAAGGATTTTACAATAATTACAATTTCACAACAACAAAATATACAAAACATTGAATCTCATCCTTCTGCCAGCCATTTCCTTGTAAATAAATACATAAATACTACCTACTGCCTAAAATGGTAATTAAAACTATATGCTTTACACTTTATTGTTGTCTACCCCCAAATAATAATTTATTTTAATTTTTCTTTCTTTCAATTAACTACCTGTATGGTTTTGGATTTTTAACTAATTAATTAATTATTATATTCACTTATCTGGTTTGGTTTTCTTTGTTGTATGTTTGTGTGTGTGTATAATTTAATTACTCATTATTATGATTACAATTATTATTATTATTGTATTGATTAAGTACATGCTTCGTCATTATGCGCTAAACTGCCGTTATAATTATATCCTTGCGAATAGTTTTTATAAAGACAATAAAAACTACTTAATAACTGAAAAAGTGTTAAAAGTAGGTCAACTAAAATACATTTAATTTATTCGCTTCTAGTTTTTGACAATATTTCGAAACAAATATTACAATTTTATTTACTTCGTTTGCTCGCATTTAAACGAAATGTGCAAATAAATGCAAATGTTTTGTGAACAAGATGGTTGCGAAAAGTTAAACTGTTTGTTTTTTTGTTATCCTTAAACTCCCAGCAATGTTTTTTTTTTTTGGTTTATTATTCAACTTAAAAATTCGTTATTTTAGTGTTTTTTAATAACTTTGGTTTTAACCTCTGAAATGAATTACAACCCCTTTTGCTACACATTGTTCACTTTGTTGTAAAATATAGTTTTAATTTGAAAATGCATATTGAATGCAATGTTCAAAAAATTCCAAACGGAATTCAAATGATTTACAATGGTCGAATGAACCGAATTAAATAAAGCACTCAATTTTGCTGATCAAAAGCGGCAGTTATAATTTAAATAGTCCACACAACAATTTTGCACTGTGAATGCGTGTGCACACAAATCCAGAGCAGTTTATCATTTTCAGGGTGACTGCCTCATTTGAATAATTCAGTCACTGCAGTTGTATAACTAGCAGCAAAAAGCCGCATACATTTATCTGTTTTGTATATTATGTTATACCAATCCAACCAGCAGGGTAGGGTGGTCGTTTAAAAATTGAAAAAAAAAAAAAAACCAAAAAACATTCAACTAAATTTTTACAAAGCTTTCAAAATGGTAGCGCAGCGAAAAGCAGCTGGTATACACCAATGTGCTATACCATCGCTGTGATTTCACATAGTGCGCGATGAGAGAAAATGTCCTTTTTATTTACTCATTGTATATTTGACTATGTTTACATAATTCTGCTTCTGAAATTAATTTCAATCATAAATAAATTGAACATATAATACAATAAAGCAAAATCCAATTAAAATAGCAGTGTACCCACAATTTTAAATTTTTTGGTATTTTGTTGTATGATCTGCTGCCTTTTTTTTTTTTTTTTTTTGTTAAATTTTTGTTTCAATGCGGTGACGTTGGTGTTTTGTTTTACTTAAATTTCCCACCCCCCCTCAAACACCCTGATATGATATGGGCATTATTTTATTGGAGAAATATTTGCAATATAAATTTTTCGTATGATTTTCAAATTTATGCTGTCCGGGAATTTTAAATCAGTTCAATAAATTCGCTATGTTGTGTGGAGAATGTAAACTAGAGTACATACATTGCGCCCATTTTACTATTTATCTCCCAAAAAAATTTAAAAAAAAACACGAAATTCTCATTTTTCAACCCCCCCCAGGTCTTCATCAGACATTCTCTTTTATTTTGATTTAATTGCAATTTATTGCTTTACAAAATATGTATTATTATTATTGAAATTGAATCTGTCGACAAGTCGCAACAATATTAACGAGTATTTTTATGCATATTATGTTTCTGAATCAACAATTTTCCGCATATTACGTATTATAATGCGAATTCCAGACGACACATGCATTTTATTATGCAATTACATACCAATTAAATGCAATTACGTATGCATATTTTCAATGAGCCCAATGATCTTATTACTTTGTTTGGATATTCAACATTTTAATTTGATTTATAATTCTCACATTTTAATTTTAATTACCATTTCAAATTTTTTACCCCAAATAGACAATTAATGATATTTTCAATCCATTTCCAAAAAAAAAATCCTTCCAAACCAACCACAAAAAAATATACAAAATTAATTTTAAACAAAACCACCCCCCATGAGATTTTCATATAAAAAGTATATTCAGTACAATTGACTTTTGTTCAATTCATTAATTTTGCTATTGTTTCAATGATTTAATTCTCAAAGTATTATTGTTCTTTTAATTATTATTGTGTTACCTAATTATGTACGAAATGCTTGCAAACGGATAAAATATTGTTTAATTAATTAATTACAATGTGTCGTCACCTCTATATGTAATATTATATATAAAACTATAATAATAATGATATTAAATAATGTTAAAAAGAAACACTTGTCATATAAGGTGATTTGTTCAAAGGAGAGAAAGAAAAAATGATGTTGGGATGGGCTGCCCGGTGAACCCTTTTTAATTACATATTTTATAATATTTAATACAAACAAAACCATAGTTTTAAACTTTTTATATATAAATCAATTCCTCATAATTTAATTTTCGTATCATGATATAGAAATAATTTCCATTTATTTATTCTTTTCGTATTTTGATTACATTTTTTAATTTATTCTTTTAATGAGTTTAATTTCCTCATTCCACATTTTCAATCCTATATAATACTTACTTACATAATAAATCTTACCGTAGCTATAAAATATAATATACTAATGTGTTCCATCTACAATTTAATTAACTTACAGTATTTTTTATAAAAACATTTACTCACTTATTATCCTAAATCAATTCATTAATTCACAAAACTTTCACCCTTTTGACTCTAACATTTTTTCTTTAATTAAATAACCCTTAATACAACCACTTTTATTGTTACAACAAATTCAGAAATAAAGTATTTAGTTGTATTTAGGCTTTTTTACATACATTTTGAATGCTCACAATGTAGTTATTGAAATGAATTTTTGCTTTTAAATATTTATTAATTACATTTTGGTTTAAGCTTCATATTTAACAGCAATTATTTTTCATGCAAAATATGGGATTACATCAACGTTATAGACTCAAGCTTATAGACTTCATGAAAGCCATGATTGCCTAGATTAAGGCTAATTATTTTAAAAATTTCAAAAGAGCCTAATTTTATGGATTAAGTAATTGGGGAAATTTCTACAAGATTTGCCTTTCATCCCTGTTTTTCTACAAATTATTGTCTTCTAAATTTTTATTCCAATTTTATTAACTTGACATTTAAGTCCCCAATTTCTTTGTAACTCCCATTAATCTGACTTAAATATTTTTTAAATTATTTATTTGTCACACTGCATTTTATTCTGATTTTATATTTGATTTTATTAATCCTTTAAAATTATTAATGTACTAACTAATTGAGATCATTTATCGATTAATTAGCCCATTTGTAATAATTGTTACTAATTAATTTAAAGCATGTGGTTATTATGTTAAATGTGTGGCTTTGATAGTAAAATCTTTGTTATTCAAACGTTATTGTAGTATCTATTTTTGTTGTTTGTTTGTCGATAACTGACTATAAAGCACAGCATGGTCGTTATTGTAAATAATTAATTCGAAATCATAAAAGCCCCATTTCAAATGGAAAACAATATGCATAATAAATGTGCCTACTGAAGTATTCATACAATTAAATGTGTGCAGAATTTACCTACTCACTGCATCGCATATAGGCTGTCGACTATAAATGAACAATCGTATACAATTGCAAACATTCCAATTAATGTAGGATTACTCAAATTTAATGCATACAACCTTTCATATTTTAAATTAATAATACGACTACATCACAACACATTCACGACGAACACACAGCAGTAAAAGTTTATTAACTATGTTACAGTTTGAAATTGATTTTTGATGTTTTTCCCAATGTTGTAGTTATACAAAATTTAGAGCCCCCATTGTGTGTTTTTACGAGTCAAATTGATTTCCCTTTTAGTCGCATACCATCGTGTATTAGGGGATGGTTTATTTTAATTGAATACAACAAAGCGCAATCAGTTTATTGATCGATTGCATTTTAGTTATTTGAATTATATACGGTCCAACAATATGCATTTAAATATTAGGAATTAATATGCTCGGTTTGAATAGTTAATTAATTATAATTTATATTATGTAGAAGGACGCGCATGCAAAATGGGTTTGAGTGTTTCCCTGAATGATAGCTCTAATACTCTCTTATTTTAAATAATTGACCACATAATTATATGCGCACTGGCTTGTCCATTTTATTTTTATTATAGCATTGAAAACCTCTTTTTGAATAATGAATCCTTTTTCTGATTTTAACTATACAGGTTGAGTAGTTTATCGAAACTTCTTGTCACTCATTAATATTGAGTAATGCATTTCCAATATTTTAATTAAAATATACTGCAATGCCTAGAAGCAGAATTTATTCATCTTAAAACCAATAAACAGCCTGCACCCAATTATTAAAACTAATTGCATAAAATTCTGCAAACACGATTGATTTTCATCAGCATTGAACGGGCCTCATGTTGTTTGCAATTTCACTCACTCTGTATGTCAACATTACTTCTATTTTAACCACATTTCAATATATGTATGGGAAGATTTAACCCCAAACTGCAAACTATTGTATTTTGCAATCATCCTTCCACATCCGGCAGTGTAATATGCTTAGTATTGAAATCGACTTAAAATTCAATAAATGAAAATCAATTGAAGTCTTAAAATTAAATTATTCTGTTTGAGTATTTTGCAATGATTGATGTGGTTACTCATTTTGAGTTGGATGTGCAATTTATGCAACATCTCATAATAGCTGACGGATTAGTTAACATAAATTTGATTCTATAATTGATGAATTGCATTTATTTTTCTCAAATTTTTCTGGCAAAAATTTAAAGTCTTATTTTAGACCTTAAATATTTTAAAAAATTCACTTTGAAATGTTTAGAAAATATTGCTAAAGTAACTTAATTATAAACTTATGACTTTAAAAATTATTTTCCTTCAAACTTCTTTAATAAATTCCAAAAGGAATCCTTTTTCTAATGTACAACCCTCTAATAGTTAATCACAATTAAATCAAATTGGTTGGAATTCTCGTTCAAAAAAATAAAAAATATATTGACGACTAATTTAATTATTATCCATTCATCTAAATCATCCCTTAAGTCCTTTTGGTTACCACCCCCCATACACGCACTCAAATATATCTCAATTTTCAATTAAAATAAAAGTACGTAGCTAAATGTTTTAAGTGTAAATTCAAAACTGAAAATGTTTCAAGGGCGCGCAACGCGTCATGTCATTCATACAGGGGCGAAAGAATGAATACACGCAGTAATATAATGTGCAGTGGGGAGAATGGAAGCTATTAATAAGTGTGATAACATCTATTTGCAATTGAAAATTAACAATTTTTGCTGAGTAATATGATTATAGATTCCAATTTGGCCAATACAATTAATTGGTTTTCAACCCCTTCTGTGCAGCGTCAAGTGTACAGACATTTTATCGGTGGAACATTATTTCATAATTACACAGGCATTTTGTATTCTCTATTTCCCAGCACAAATAGTGGCGGCAAATTAAATTTTTGGGTGTGTCAATGCCACCCTTTTGTGTGGGTGGGTGGGTGTTATTGTATCAAACCCTATTCGATGTAACTGTGGGCTGTGTAGGCTCGGTTATAATTCTAATTGGTAAAATTTACAGTTATGTTTTAAGTATGTATGTGAATTTCAAAGGCATTTTGTATCATCTATTCAGTTACATCGAAGTTAACATCGATTTGAATGATTTTCCAGTTTTCACAGAAAAATACTTGAATTGGGGAGATGGTTGTTTCATCCCTCGTTCTCCCTTAATTCCATTCAGTTCTGACTGTTTTTAGAATGTAAGCAACGGCGAAATTATCGACCTGGAAATGTATTCAAGTATAATGTTTAACTTTTGCTTGTGTAACGTTTTGAAGAAAAATGGCAATTTCTTTTGATTCACTGTTTGAGAGGATTACTGTATGCGTGCAGTGTGCCTTGAATTATTCTCGCCCAAAGTTTCAAATTGTTAACAATAAAAATTGGGCACACCAAGAGTGTGTATTCAGTCAAAAATAAGTTCTATGTACATTTTGAAAAGTATGAAAATCCTTTCAAACGTTTCTGTTCATCGATTTCTTTTGCAATCTTCATTTCTATCATTGCTGTGCATGTGTACACAAAGCCAAAACGCGTCTCAATGTGTCTGCTATGATGTTTAATAAAGATTAAAATTCAATTGAGTTTTTGACTCCTTAATTAAATATGAATATTCGCATGTTCCTTTCAAGTGTATTTCACTTTGAACTCACTTTGTGTACCTTCTTTCATATTGTTTAAATTTGCGTCAAAACAATATCATCGGAATGACAATGATGAAACATGAATTGGCGGCACAAATAGACAATAATTTTGATGTCTTAAGACGCGATGTTACATGAGGCACATTTTATGGTAGAATACTCAAAATTTTACTACATCATCATCATATTGTGGGCGCTTTGCGATATCATTTATTGAATTACATTCTTGTTATGCGCTCCCATCCCCCGTTCATACGATGAGGGTTGGTGCGTGTATTACCTATAAAGAGGCTGTGTGTGTGTGTGTGTGTGTGTGTGTTTGTGAGAACACACAATTTTAACTTTAAGCAGGGAGTCAAATTAGCGCGCACAGAAATTTCTATGCCTTTACACAAATAAAGTGAATTATCTTTCTTGTTTTGCTTCCAGCATAACATTGATCAAATTACAAAAATGTTTCCAAAATAATTGCAATCTACCACGCGCCCTCAAACCACTACAAACCGCCACCAGCCGCCCACATTTTCGTTACACTCAACACCATGCTCTCTATCTTTATATACACCAACATACTCAAACAATATTTATTCCTTTGCCTCGCACCCACAAAGAGGAACACGTTTTGAATAAATCAAGAAATAATTTCACTTCAGTTAAAGCAAAAGCGGTAGCTATTTATAGACTCTGCAGCTGTATACGAGGAGTTGGCGGCAATAAGTGCTCGAGGGTGGTTGGGTGTTTGTGTGTTCAAACTCGCATGCATACAGTTAAAGTGTGTTATGTAGGTAGAGCATATATTCTTTAATTCAAATCTAATTCCCATTTTAATAACTAAGCTGTTTACCAGAGAGTTATTCATATGCAGTGAATTCACTGAAGACGCTTGCTTTCATTTCGAAGAAGAAGGTGCACAAGGTGCGCTTAAAAGTCAATTCAAACATGTCAAAACTTTTTTAATAACTTATTTTAAAGTTTAATCCTTTTACCCAGTGTATGCAAGAGGGGTGCAGTAAGTTACAGTTTGCATATAGGCAAATTTACTTGTGGGGTAAACTCCTTTAAATGGTGTATGAGCTTTTAATTATTCAAATTTTCGAAATGGCTTTTTGTTGTCCTGTCAGTCAACTCTAATGCTGACGCGTGACCTAAATTCTTTTTGTTTTTTGGTGTCATTTAAAAAGTTTGTTTTCTTGGAAAAGGCTTAAGGATGTCGTGACTCCTGGAAATGTGCTTTTAAGTCACAGTGTCAAATTATCGTCTTAAAGATTTTATAAACCTGCGTTTTGACTGGTTGATTTTAATTTTGAAAAGCCTTTAACGATATAAGAAAAGGATATGTTTACGTATTTGTACAATGAAATGTTTGTCACGAGTAAAATTTCAAGGTCAAAAATTTAATTGAAACCTTTAATGTATATTTTAAAATATAAGTCCTTAAACACAAGGACAATTCTTCTTTTAAAATATGAAATTGAAAAAATTTCAAGGTCAATTGAAAGGCTTCAAAATTTATTACTGAAATAAATCAGTGCAAAAAAAAAAATCCCCAAACTTAATTCACAGCAATAGAAAACACAAAATAAAGTTGACGCAAAATTAGTAACTTCCAAAGAAATCTCTCAAGACAGATCTGTACAATTTGCTCTTTTGCCCTTTCCACCTCGCGCACTCTTAACTAATCTGTCATCCAGTGTTGAAACTTTTACTTGCATTGCGTGGAAAAATATAAATAATTGTTTTACCAATTAAGAACTAAAGCAAAATGTCGCCCTGATGGAACCACATCCACTTTTGTTTTAATTATATTTGCGTTGACAACACCATACACAGTCGGGGTACACCACCTAAATATACGTTTTCCAACTCATTTTAATCAATAATCCTTCGCGTTTATACTTGAAGAATGTAGATTGTGTAGACCTACGTGATTTCACACCCTCTAAATCACCTCACTTAAAATGAGCACACACAGAGCCATGTCTGAAGGAGCAGCGCACAAGAGTGCGATCCTTTGCCGGTGCGAATATAAACTTGTACATACGTACAGCACTACGCGAGAAGCAGTCGAAGTATCACACTGAATTCGCGCCAGTGTCTCATTTCCGTTTAATTAGCACTTTGAAAATTAGCTTCATTACGTACTGTGCATGTTAATAAATTGAGAGCATTAAATTTAACAAACGTACCCTTATTTCTCTATACACCCACTATAATAATGTGCCACCTACATGTTGTTGGTGCAGCTCATGTAAGTGATCGCGTCTCATAGCCCTTTCGACATATTATACACAACATTGACACACATTGAAAGGGGGAAATTCCGCGACAAGTGGAAAAAAACAAATGTGTGAGGTAGGAGGGGGGGGGGGGGGGGGGGTGGTGAAAACCAAACCCCCAAAACACCACGCTAAATCGTTGAGTTGACTATCTCCCTGCCTTGATTATGGGTGCAGTAGTGAGGAAGATGGGGGGCTTGATATATTATGTTGAAAGGAGATACACCTAGAGATATTATTATGGTGCCACTGTACAGAGAGTTGATGTTATGTAGGTGAAGCAATGTCACCGCATTACATCACCATTCCCCCATTTTGTAATTGTGTGCTCACACAATTTGACTTTGTGTATAAGAGACTGAGATTTAATGTGTAGCTGTACGCTCAATTCGTAATGTGCTTTAAGCATTCCAAATATACACTCATTTTGGGGGTGTTGGGAAATCATCCCTATTCCATTTTACATACGACATGTATTTATTTGTAAATGGCACCTTTAAGCAATAATAATTGCACTGTGTATGTCATAGGTTATTACTTATTAAAGTACATGTATCCCAACACATTTGCGTACACTCTCTTTGAGTGCTATATCAAATTCACCCTCCTCGTTTGCTCTAACTGTACGAGTCAAAAGTCAGCAGGCTGTACTATCATCAAATGTTATGACTTATCAATGCAAATATTTTGTGTTTATGGCAACAGTTAAATAATATGTGAGTTTGTCGTATGTGCATAAAGATACGAGGAAAACGTAATGTCAACTAATAAATTTGCACAGAATAATTTTAAAATTAAAATAAATGCGACGCTACACTTTGAGGGGTGCTTTTTGGCTGTGATTTTAATGTGTGTTATGCTTTCATGGGTGCAATTTTATTAAATTTATGTGCCCTTAGTTTTTTCACATCGATTTTGTGGCATATTTTGAAGGCTGTAGAGAAATTGTTTTAAAACTCCCGAATGTAGGCAATTTTGGCTTTCGTGAAGGTCGTTCTTAAATAGGTAAATTTCTTATTCAATTGCAAAATTTATTATACATTTAATTTAAAGTAAATCAATTTCCAAATGTTTCTTAAATAAATTAATCCTAAAATTAATTACCCATAAAATAAAAACACTTTAAAAAGTAAATACCGTTAAAAATGAGTCCGCTTTAATTTCAGTAAAATTTGATTATTCAACTTTCAATGTTTTATGTATGTTTTAATCGTTATTAAAGCATTCCGATCGATAAAGTTTCCGCCCCACCCACCTCGCATCCAAAAACTTTTTTTTTCCGCATATTATGTACCGTTGCGAATGTCGTAAAGAAGTTTGCTGAATGCCTTTATGTTTTACTGCGTCATTTTATCACATATATTAGGCCTTGTCACTCCTCAGCGTCAATAAAGTCTTTAGAGACTTACATAATAGGCGCACACATTGAAGCGCCAACGGGAAAAGTAATTTTATGTATCTGGGTAATTGATCTGGAATTCGATTTGAATTCACTGATCCTGCTTGTGCTGTACGGCCGCCCTTTATGCGATGTATATAATTTCGGTGAATCTCTATCTATCTTTATATTTATCCTTCATTTCAAATTAATCCACTAATCTGCTTCAAAATATGTATTGAAGCTACAAGCCCTTAATACTCCATGTAAATCGATTCTTAATAATTTTGACATTTACCCTTAAGAATTGAGATATTAAATAATAGAGACCCATCACTTTATGGAAATTTGGAAATTATGCTTTTGGATATTTTTTGTTTTGGCAAAAATAATAATTATAGCAAGTTGTTGTGACCTTCTTTTGTGTAAAATTTATTTTACATGGAAAATAAAACATTCATTGACATTTATTTGTGTTGCAGATATTTTTACCTTTTGTTATAATTGTAACAAAACAATGTTGACATACTTCAGAAGATTTGTCATAAAGTGGGTGGCTGCAAACAAATGCGTATTTAAATGTACAAAATAAATCAAGTGGAAATTTTAAAACACGTCCTATTGATAGGAATACGGAAATGTATTATTTAAAGAAAACGTGACATGTAAAAGCAGAAAAATGTCTTGGGCTTCAAAACAATTAAGAATAGAATAATGAATATTATAAAAAGGTTTGTTCATGAAATGAATTGACCAGTTTTAAATATAAAGTAATTAAATTAAGTAACAGAAATAACTTCAGTAGAGTAAAAGCGTATTTATAAAACTTTCTTAAAACGCCAACAAGTATTTTATTGCAGATATGTAGGCATTTAAATATAAATAATTTCATAATTCTAATTAAATGTACAATTCAGCATCCAATTTGTCTAAATATTAATGAAAAGTCATTGAAATAATTGATACAATCCTTTCTTTATTAGTTAGTATTATTACAAAGTCAATTTTATTTATTTCTAAGGGATGCAAAATTATTCATCACAAAAAGTTCATTATTGTAAAAAAGGTTCTTTGAACAGTTACTTTAATTTTCTTGAAGCATTCAAATAATTTGTATCAAAATTGTATTAATAATTAGCTGAGCGGCAATAAATAAAAGCGCTATTTGAATTTGTGCCCGCGCTTACACTGCACGAAACGCTAGTCACAAAGAATATACGTGCTCTTCCTTTATTAAATCGAATTGAAAATTCCACCCCTTTTCGTGTATTTATTGTACATTATACCTACCTATGTGTGCTCACAATTAATTCAATTCATTTCCGTAAATTATAGAATTTATGGAATATATTAATTATATACTTTTTACATATTTAATATTCTAAACGTGACTGGAGTAGGCCGCATGCGCCTATTAAATAAATACACAAAGTATATGAAACGTATCCATATTGGAGATGGTTAAATTAATTAATTATTTATAATAATTGATTTAAAAGTTGTTGATGAATTTTCCAGGAAATTTTATTGACTGTACTTTGCGTTCTTTGATAATATAGGTATAAGCTACTGCATTGTAACCAAAAAGTTTTTAATTAAATTTAAAGGTAAAAATAATAAATTTAATTTAAAAAAGCAACACCTTTAAATGTATCCATGTTTTATAAAATAACAGCAAAGTATATCATCCACATCGTAAAAGCCAACATTGCTTCAATTGCATACTTTTTGGCGTTTAATTTAATTGAATCAACATTTCTCTTGTTTTATTGCTGCAAACAACAATTTTAAAATGGATGTTAAAGAACTAAAAACAACTTAAAACTTGTAACACCGTTGTACCAACATGCAAAACACACCCCCATAAGAATTTATTGACAAATCATTTTCTATTATTGGCATATTCAATGTTATTGCATCACTGGGTACCTATGTAATTCTACATTTGTGTACGCACACATGTACACCTATTGATTTCGTCGCTCATGGATGCATATAACACTTATCTACATAAACGCACATTAAATAATCCTTAAATCGATTGGAAAAGTGATAACAGCTCGGCTTGTTTGATATAAATCAATTTATCCAGTTCGTTCGCTTCCGATTTGTGCGCGCGGCAGCACCCTTCGCATAGATTAGGCCATGTCGTTCCCCAAACAACTGTGATGTACCTACTACAGTATGCCATGCCGACTCCACAGCCAGCCGTATGGTAGGCGGCACAGAAGAGTGTGTGCAAATTCGGGAAAAAAGGTGGTGTGAAACAAAGCGCAGAGACGTGCCATAAAAAGCTCGTACAAAAGCGCGTTTACAATGCCATTTTTACCCAAGATTTGTATCTCTCACTCTATACTATGTGTCGTAACACAACCCTCCCACCCTTGTTGTAAGATTTTTGCTGCAGAAACCCTAGACCTTGATATACTTTATTTTTATTTGTGTTGTTTCCTTTGTTAAAGTGATCACACACCGTAAGTAATTGCTCTTTTCTTCTCTTTGTTTTGCACCCAGATTCACACACATTTTTTGAACCCTTGACTGTGTTTTATATTCATGATCGGTTTGGTAGACGAGACAATTGTAGTTTTTTTCTTCTATATAAAAATATTTACACTTATATTGTACTTTTGAAATATCCTTTACATCCTTTCTCTTTTTACAATCATCATCTCCATTACTCCTTATTTCATTCAACTTTTTAATGTGTTTTTTATTTTTATTTATTTAAATTACTATAAATTTAATTCATGTACTCATGTGCATTTTATTGTAAAACATTACCGTCTTCAGCTTAAGTTTAATCTTTGCGCTTTGTTTTTTCTTCTCAATTTTATGTCCCTCAGATTATTGCAAGGGCCGTGATACCCTAAATAACTTGTGCGAGCAAATAGCTGGCGATGCTCTGCTCTTCAGTCTGTTCAAAGTCAACACGGACCCAGTCAAGTGTCCGCTTAAGGGTAAGTTGTTTTTGTCTTTTAACTGTTTCAACATATTTAAGTGAATTTCTTTTCATTATTTTTTTTTTTAAATCAAAATTAACATGTGGAAATTTTTTGTAGGTCCATACACATTTACATACAATCGAGGACATGGTGAGTGCAAAAGTCCAGTATCAAATATTGACAGTTGCACCGAAGACAGTCGCCTCTTGCTTAGTTTTCAAGCATGTCCTGACATTCATGGCACGGAGAGTACTCGTAAGTTGTATTTTGATTTAAAATAATTCAATCTTTTTTATTGTGATCAAAAACGTGAAAACGCCTGAAAGAATGCAAGTCCATACTTTTAGGCGCTTAAATTAAATTTTCATCATGAAATTGTTTGCAATTTAAATAGTTTAATAATTAAACTGATTTGTTTTGTAACAATTCAAATTTCAAATTTATTTTAAAAGGTCATTAAAGGCCATCCTAACATTAAACATCTTCGTACTAATTAGTTATTACAGTTTTTGTGAACATAAAAACGTACTAAACGTCTACCACAAATACGCCATCCTGTTTAACAATAAATAATTTAATATTATTAACTCTGGGTACATCCTACTTAATGTTTACAGTTGAAGAGCTAACATGCCTTGCCACTTGGAAGGACGGCAACTCACGCTATCTGGTCGGCTTGGTATCGCATACTCATGCAATGTCGAATGAGGATAAATATCGTTGCTTCGTCTATGAGAAAATCACCTCTGCAATGGGTAAGTAATTTCTCAACGTCCATTTCGTATCGACTCCCCCACCTTCCACCCTTCCACAAAACCACCCCAGCCTCACTTACATTTATGTACCGAACCTAGATACTCCACATTAGTTTCATTGATTGCTTACGAGATATTTTGCCATAAGATGAAGCAATAAAGGAGCTACACTGTTATAAGCACACACACACACACACATGTGTGTTTGTACGTTGATCGGTGAACGTCTTCCGTTTGACGCAAATATACCTTCTTCTTCTTCTTCATCGTCTTCATCGTCTTTTTCTTCATTTAGCCGCAACAAACTGCTATTTCCTGGCAATGCAGGAAAATGAAAGGAGCAGAAAGATGGCAACAAGAAAAAAGGTACAACATTGGCAATTGGCGTATATCTAGACGAAACATTGCAAGAATTATATGCGAACAAGACGGGAAATAAATAAAATGGGAGCAACAAAAAAAAAACACACACACAACGCTGGGAAAAAGGAATGAAAAGACTTGCTAAATTAGGAATACATTCAGATAAAACAATGTGTATGGTCGATCATGTTGCCGGGAAATTATTGTGTATATGCGGGAGGTGATAAGTGGAGTGAGTTGATGAGGAAGATTGAAGAAGCGGTTGCAAACGAACATCCACATACATAAAGCGTGTACACATCTCATGAATTTAATATAAATACAAAATAGCATCGCTATCAATTCACCAATGTCTCTTCCGATACATTTAGCAACAACGTACATTCAGTTAAATGAGTGTGAGCGCATATTTGCGGGCGGTTCAATGTTATTTATCAGTGGGTTGGTGGATGTCTTTCACACCTCCATATGCAGCTTCAATGTTTTTTTTTTATTCGGCTCTTCCCTTGTTTCCCATTCCGACAATTCCTTGCCTTGATACGAGCTTATATTTAGTTTTTACATGTGTTTCCATTCACCACTTTATAACAATTTTGTTTCGGGGATTGTTTCAGGTGGAGGATCAAAAGATGCTGAATATAAATTGGCTCAGTCAGGCGATGCCACTTGTAATGGACTAGACAGTGCTGAGGTAAGCCCAATTTTATATTTTTTTGGTACATCGTACAATATGCAATTGGTGTCCTTGTTACGTTCAATATTATTTTAGTTGAAATGTTTTTTTTTGGTTCGTGTATGTGCATTGAAAATGTTATTTTGTGTTCGCTTTATTTCGTTTTGGTACCAATGCAATTAAATTGTGTGTTGAGTCAATGTTTTCTTTGTCGGGATGCACAACCGATTTAGCTGACGATGTTAAGGATAAAATACGATGAATATTAAGGGTTGAAATTTTGGTTTTTCTTAAAACACAATTAATTTGGATTATTCTTGTAAAATTTTCATTATGTGGCTGAAGTAAATTATTTCAGTTTAATACTAATTTTCTTAAATTTACAAAAAGGATATTTTCAAATTACATATGTCCTTATTTTCCGAGTCTTTTTTAAATGTTATTTATTGTACCTAGTTTTGATTTTCACTTTAATTTAAAGCAACAATTCAATTTCATTCGCAAAAATTACAACTTATTTTCATTTCACATTTTTATTCTTCCTTTTTTTCCACCCCATTTTCCATTCAAATTGTGCATGATGTCAAAATGAACCAACATTAATTCAACATCTCTTTAAATTTTTAATCAAATAAAGGTGGGCTCGCGCATAATGTCGCTGCGGAAAGCGCCACCAGCAGAGCGATGTGATTTTCCGGCTTGGTTCAAAGGACCTCGACATTGGCACGCCCTTATGGGTAATAACGGATACAACTACCATACTAGGTGAGTACTATATTTATGTAGGGACATACACAAAATGTTAATTTCACTCGACGACACAAAGTTAAGCATTTAAATAATTTATTACAAATCTATGGAGATTTTCCTCCACAATGAAGCGAAGCTTTTGTGGGCTTTTGTTGGAATATTTGGAGTGCATTAATTTAATATTGGTGCGCGTAGTTTTGTTGTGTGTACACATTTTGGGTTCGTTTTTGATTTGTTTTGTTAAGGGGGGGCACTCATTTTTTAACAACTTCGGTTTTATTTACTTTATTTAAACTAAATTAAACTTGTCAGTTGCGATTTAAATTGTATTTCTATCCCCACATCAAACAATTGCCGTACAAGGCCAATGTAACCTAATTTTTGTACCATCATTCAGTTATATTTTCATCTCTCCTGACCGAACAATACATTTATATTGTTTGCCGAATTAGTGATGTGAAAACACAATTTGCTGTGCAACATATCCACTCAATGCACTCCGAATTGCACATGAAAACAAATAGTGAAAAAATAAAACAGGAGTACTTTTATGTACTCTGCCATCAACCTATTTACCTCGTGACCGAGTTATTCGGAGAAAATTCAATTTTCAGTATCACAAAGCAATATACATTGTGTTGTACAAAAGGCACCTGATGGTCTCCTTTTTATTTTGTTATCCTTTTTGTCCCCATACACCATCTCCTAGTATATTATATGCGATGTGAATTTCTCAGTGTATAGAAAAAGCAATTCATAGACATATTGGCATGGTAAAAGTGCCACCCCATCCCCACATTTATGTTCTACATTTTATAAATATTTAAATCAATCCCCTTGGCGATCTATTTTTAATATGATACAAAGCTGGAAAGCTTTTTTTTATTTGTTCATTTTGCATATTGTGAATTTTCTTTTGTATATTGTGCTACCTTGCTTTATAGGGATGTAGTACAGATTGCAATATTATGTCCTTGTACTGTTTTGCCATTGAAGCGTGTTGTAAATGCAATTTAATTAAACTAAATTACTGTAACTGGCACAGTTTTTGTGTTATACTTTTTTAATTCAAATACGTTTTCGTGTTTTATTGTTCTTATTGTATTTTTGTTCATTCAATCGATTGTATTATGTGATAAGTAATTAAGTATGGCATTTAAAAATTTATATTTGAAACGCCTGCATGTTGTTTATGTTGGCTTTCGTGAAAGCATTCAATTATTTAATATGAATGCCCAAAAAGACTACATTAAGGCTTTTTTAAATTAAATGTGCTACAATTAATTAAAGTCCGTTATAATTACATATTCTAGACAGGAAGTTTCCAATAATTAATCAAATTCTTTTGAAAATTACTTCCAATTATTAATTTTTTTTTTAAATCCTTTATAATAATAAAAATCTCCACTTTGAAACACAATTTCCTCAATCAATAATAGGGGCTGCACTTCCGTTATTTATCGCAAAAATTATTTTCTTTTTTCTCGCAAACTACACAAACGGAACCCTTAATTTCCCATCTAGTTACGAATATTCGTAGAACAAAATCTTTATCGTATAGATTGTTGTGACTTTATTCCGCCCACTATTTTGTATTTCACTGTAGCCGTTTTACTCAAAAACTTTTGTGTCCTCATCAGCTCGTCCGATGTGTCTTTCTGTCTTTTAAACCCCCTTTCTCCCAGCCCATAGCGCACCCCGTCTCAAATGACTGACCCCTCACTGCAGCCCATTACTCAATTTTAATTCCGTAGTGACATCGCTCGCGAGCATAGCAAACTCGCAAACAGCGCAGGCAAAACTTTGTGCAAAATTGTCGTTGAAATGTCGAAAAAGCTAGGAAAGTGGAAACGAGCAAAATTAAAGCAAGAGTCTAAGTGATTAACACTTTCCGGATGGGAATTACCCAAACGCTTCTGCCTGCTTGATGTGTGTGTGTGTGTGTGTGTGTGTGTGTAAGTGAATAGATGAGAGCGTGGGTTGAGCATAAATTCAAAAGGTTGTAGGATTAAATGTGAGCTCTAAAAATCTTTACAAAATCCTTTCCAATGTACGGAAGTGGTGTTCGGCGCAATGAATCCTCCTGATTGTGGGCGACAATTGTAATTGCGTCTTTAGAACGTCTGTTTTTGAAAGTGGTGTGCTTTTCCAATTGTACATAAAACCTATTCCAAGGCATGTTTCAAATGTCGCCATGGACAACCAATTGAAAAATGTCATACGTGTTGTGTTTGCTTTTACATTAAATTCGTTGGTTCTCCGGGTTATTTGGGAGTTTTATGAATTATTCCGTGAATAATTAATTAGTTTAGTATATTTTTGTTGCTCTAAGGACTAAGCTCTTTCAAATTACAAGGATGGGAAAATGTTGTCTTTTGTCAAGGAAGGATTTAAAAAATATCAGTTATTTGTCTATTATTATTTATTGTTATTTAAGAAAAGCTCCTTCAAAGTGTCCTTATATTTATATTTAGACGTCATTGGATATTTTAGCATTAACCCTATTTCACTGCTTAATAGTCAAAACATTGTGTTACCTCGAAGTTACACAATAGATACGCACAGCCACCTTAAAGATCCAGACATTAGCTTTACACCTACTTTATACCCGTAATGCTTATATAGCGTTGGTGTTTACTTGTAAGCAAAACCATTTTAGGATTGAATGTATTTTACATTGAGAATATTCCGGAGACGTGACAACAAAATATATAGAGACCGGGTGGTGGTGGGGGGTGTGGAATCGTTTAAATGTGTAGCTCTGGATCGTCGGTTTTTGCCATTTAATTTTGATAAAAGGAATTACAAATACGCATGAATTGCTTGAAGGCCAAAAATTTGACATCATCAAGCTCAGTAACTAATTTGGAATTAGAAATAGAAGTTTATTTTTGTGAGTTTTCATTTTTCTCGAGTGGGAATAATATTTTGGGCGGAAACAGGAGTCTATTCTGTTGGAATTATTGTGCACTGTGATTATTTTTGTTTTATAATTAAATTGTTTAGAACATTTTAATGTGAAATTAAAGTTGTTTAAAGTTGATAAAAATATTTTTTAAATTTAAAGTGGGTAGTTTCAATAGTTTATAACTTAAATTTTAATTTTAAAGCAATTTTTTCAAGGTCATATAGGATTTCCTTTGCTTAAAACCGATTTAAGTCAGCTTAAAAAAACTATTTTGCAGTTTTTAAATATTATTAAACACATATTTTTAAATATCAAAGTTAAATTTACATTCAAGGTTAAAAAATATCACTTTCAAGGTCAATATTTTATCATTTGATGAAATTAATTGTTTTAAATCACAATTTTATTGTCTTACTTAAAAGGCAACCAATTTTTAAAACTTCTCAAGGTCAATATCCAAAATGTACTTCAAGGTCTTAATTTAATTTCAAACAATTTTGTTAAATTTACATTTTGTGTTCATTAAAATTCTTCCAGTAAATTGTATAAAAACAACAACAAAGCAAATATAAGCAGCAGCGCATCGAACGTTCGATATCAACATACATGAACGATACATGAAATGAAGTTAATTTATAAGAAACGTCTTTGTGCTATAAGCTTACAACATGTTTGCATTTATGTAAAATTATATGCAATAGATAAACATGTTTGACATAACGTCTGTGCATGTAATGTGCTGTTCAGGAGTTTGGTATCTAAATAACTAAATAATTTGTGTATACTTCCATTTGAAGATTTATTGCCTCTTGCGACATGCCATGCCATTGATACAAACCGTTATTAATTAAATTGAAAGTAAACTCACCTGAAGGCATGTTCTTAATGTGTAACATCTTCAAACACACAAACACACACAGATTGAGTGAGTTTGTGCTGTGATTTTGATTGGTTGATTATTAAAGTGGTGTATTTGAATGTAATTTGATTTGTTTAAGGTGGTATTTTAATTGTGTGGCTTTTGTCAAAATCCCTGCTCGATTAATTAGCGAAATTGAAAGCACTGCGTGGCTGGGATTATCCTGTAGGGTTTGACATTTAAGTATTTTTGTGTTGAAATCAATTAATTATGAGTCTTTCTTAAATGTCCTCAAATTTTTAATGCAACAAAATATGTAGGAGAAAGTCTCCTAAATAATTATGAAAAATGTAATCTTAAAAAAATTGATGACACGAAACAAATAGTAATGCAAATATTTCATTTCTTTTAATTTTGCAGTGATGGATCAATGCACATAACAAAGTCATCAGGATCAATGGAAACGCGAGCACTGTGTGAACAAATTAATAAGCAGACCCCCACTGAAATGATGGCCGTTGTTCACTTCACCACTGGATGGTAATTTAACATTTATTCATCTCAGCTCAGCATTATATCCTGGAAACACCCACCCACCATATGTGTGGATTGCTTGCAGAACACACTGCAATGTGTGTGTGTTTTTGTGTGCAAGTGAATTGGCTTTTCGACTGGGGCAAACACATTTAGATGAAACTCGGTGCAAGAATTTTTATCTATTTGCACTTTCAAATCCCTCCTAGGATGCATTGTTTATTATGCACAGCTTGTGGTGTATAACGCGAGATGTCCTTACACACATCACACACACACACACTGCACTGTCGTTTCTAATATAATGCCAATGTTGACTCTTCAGCCATCCTCCAGATATGTACAGTATTGAATATTTGCATCGTTTGTCTTTTTTTTGTGTGTTGCAGCAAATCGGGATTTATGTGCACAATGTTCTATCGTCGCGACACACACGTCGCTGAGATACAAATGGGATCGGCCGCGTCTCGCGTCGAGGATGCATGTGCCCCTGACCACTTTGACATCAATAAATTGCCATACATCACACTGCTGGGTAAGTGTTTCTTACTTTGTGTGATATCCCTTCCTTTTTATTTCTATTTAGCTTTTGTTGTGTGTATCTCCGTTCTCCACTCCCCGAACGTCAACTATTCATTCAGCCACCCACATTGTCTCAATGCGGCGGTGGCAGTGTGGATTGCCATTTCGGATGAGTTTCAGTGTGTATTGGATGTATAAGCCATTGTGACGTGTTTGTTTGTCTTCTTCAATGTAATACGTGATTGAATGTCGTTGAACAATGATAAATTGACGGATTTATCTTTTGAGTGTTTGATTTCTATTTCTCTTTTTGTGTTTTGACTCTTCGTGTTCATTTATTTTTTTGTATTAAATTTGCAGCAAGCAGTCCAGATGCCGAAGTATGTCCAAAGACTGGATTGTATACACTGAAGGGAGCAATTGGGCCACCATACATCTCGTCACGTCACAAACGCAATCACAGCAATCGTGTGCACAATCACAGCCATCACCATCATGACGGAGGTGGTGCTGGTGGTGGTGGTGGCGGTGGCAGTGCTGCTGTAAATTCAGGCCACAGGAAGTAAGTTGAAGTCAATTTCCCAACAGTTATAGTTCTTCCAAATTGCATTTGGCAGCAATTGCTAGAATTGCAATTTGTATTTTGTGTTTTTTTTTTCTGTTGGTTTCGAATCTCTCATTATTATTGAGATTTTATGCTGATGTTGTACATTCATTTTTCCATCCAACAGACGAGACTCTTTGAGTTTCCGCAACAGTGAGGACTTTGATGATCGTGGACAGTGGCAGAAACAAACGAGGGGTATCTCCGTCAGAAACAGACGCAATGCACAAGCCCAACAAGAAGATGAAATCATTGATGAGTCTGTGGTGCAAAAGGAGGGAGAACTGACAGAGCGTCGTCGAAATTATCGGAAGCGACGTGAAACTGTGGCTAGTTCCCCAAAGCCACAAGTGGCATTCAATGCAACCAGTGCAACGGCTGCATCAAATGAGGCACAACGCTCACGACGGGATATTCCAAATTGCATTCCTAATTATTCGGCACAACGGCAGCTGCTTATTGGATGCTCTGCGGAGAATGTGATTGAAGTGCGACCACAATGCAATGATGACGGAGATGAAGGTACGCCCACACTTTTGAATGTCCACACAGTTTTATTTTACATAAGTTGGACAAAGTCTAATAACATATTATGTTAATTAATTCCTTAACTGATATAGGATTACATATCAGTTAATTCCCAATCAAGTCTGTGCTTTGACACAAACACATCAGCATAATATATTATGTAGCAATAACAATTTCACTTAATTATGCAAATATACATTGGGCAATTCCATTGCATAGTATGATGCTTATAATCAATATATAATATTAATTGTGTTCATTGCATATAATTCCGTAGTGTACACATGTCATGGCTCCTGGACGGAGAATCAGACAGTCTTTGTGATTGCAAAGCATGTCGGATCAGTGCACGCTGTCTGCATCACCTATCGCCCATTGGAGGGCAACAATGTCCGACTTGTGATTGGTGATGCCTGCTATCGTGGATTTAACCTACCACCGGATCGTCATCTTGTTGCAAATCTCACAATTAGAGGTAAGCTTATTGGTGCACATTATCTCTTCAATCATTTTAATTAATTAAATTGTTTTTGTAGGCGATTGCTCAGTCACCAGCGCATCACCACAGCACACACTCTCAAATTATTGGATTTTAATATTCGTAATAAGTTGGATGGGCGCGATGTGGGCAACGCCACGAGCTCAACACAGATGACTACTTGCGGCAATTAGGTGGGAGTAATGTAATGATGTAACAACAGAGGCTAATGAAAACAGCATCTGGGACTTGCAACAGAGAGAAAAAGTGTTTGTTTAAATATTTTTTTAAAGAAAAATAATTACGATATTAATTATAAGAAGTATAGAATGACGATGAAAAAGAAAGACTATTGGCGGTAGCTGGTTGGGAGGGCACGATTTAATAATTTGTTTTTATTTTTAATGCAGCTATTTTTTTAATTACCCATTGAGCTCAATCTTTTAAAATGATTTTATGTTCAATAACAACAAAGTACTCAAATTACGTTGGATTTATTTTTGAGTACTTTTGCCTACATTGAGTGCTTTTGTAAAAAAATGTATTGTTTTTGATTTAACGAGGATGCACTAAAGGATTTAACGTTTTTTGAAACATTTGTAATAATAACAATATTTTTACATTAAAGCAATTTAAATTGTTGCATCCTTTTTAAGTCATTGTAAATAAAAATGCATTTATTTTGCTTCAATTTTAAAATAGTTTTGTTGTTAAATTAAACCTATTTTTAATCAATATTGCTGTTAAAGTAAATATGTACTAAAAATGCAGCTTAAATTAAGTCTCAAACTGACTTAAGTCAATTTTGAAATTCAAAATATTCACTTTGTATTATTTTTTAATTTAATTTGGAACGGAATTCTATTCTAATTACTTATTAAGTAATAATCAACGTCGCATCTACTAAATACTATTTTTATTAAGACAGCTTCACACCGTATTTACATTTTATTTTTATTCCACCTTTACATAAAGTGTAAATAAATTTACATAAATTGTTAAAGGATTAATCCTACAAATCACTGACTATTAGAGTAAATTTAATAACGAAAAATACCTGCTGAGTTCCATTTTATTTATTCAATGCAGTAATATATTTTATTAATCTTATTTTGTGTAATTTAAATTTATTTTTAACTTCCAAGTGTTCTTTTAATTTTGTATGGAAAAAAACTGGTTTCTGCTAAAACAAAATGATTGTTATATAATTGCTATTAATTATGAGAAAATATTGTGAATGCTGGTGTTTAATTTTAAATGGAAAGTCTGTAAATAATAATTACCTAATTAATTAAATGAAAACACAAAAAAATTATATTAAAGCAAAAAAATAAAAACAAATGATATAAGAATTCTGAATATTTACCTAAAAAAAAACAAATATTAATGGATTTAAGCATGATATAACTGAATAAACTATATTGAATAAACAAGAAAAAAATGGAAATACATAAATTAAATATAACACGATCGTGGTGATATTAGAATTATTTTGCTAATTGTACAGAATATTGAAGAATTAAAACTAAATAGAGAGAAAATGAACGAAATTAATTAACTAGATGATGAGGAATGTTATGAGGAGCAAAGAAATTGATATAATGGAATTGCAATTGATTGAATAAACGTCGTAAATAAAAGTGAATGTGGTAAAATTACATTGGTAGACGTTGTATAATAAAGTTTGTAAAAAAAAATGGCAAATTGAAGCAAAGTGTTTTGGAAATTGGCAGCATGATGTAAATGCAGCTTAGTTAGTTAAGAAATGGTTCTCATTATAACGCTTTTGACTTGCACACACAGATGAAAATCAACATTCAAATGTCGTTAAAAATACTGTAATTAATTATTGCGAGAATACTTCTTAATAATTATATTTTATGTACATTTAGTTAATAATGATTTAATTTAAAAATCAATTTTTATTTTGATTTACTGTTCATATTTAATAAATAATATTATTAATTAATTATTGTTTCATTAACTAACTTTCAACTTTTTTTTTATTCAGTATAGGTATCTTCAATTTATTTGATTTTTAAGCAAAGTAACAAGTCTCTTAAACAACACAAATATGCTGACTGTGTAAGAACGTGGCAGTGATATTTGAGTCCTTTCTCCAGTCAGAAATGTTGACGTCTTTGATGTTGGTGATGGGAATTTCATTAAAATCAACATGCACATGCATACATAGTATACACATCTTTGCTCTGTCTTTTCCACTTTGTAAGATACACAATTTTTTTCTATTCTTTTTTGGATGAACACAATGTGTTCTTTTACAAAATGTTGCAGGAAGTTCGAATTTAATTGTCAAAGATAAATTAAATTCCGAATCCACTTCATTTTGGATTACTTGTTGCCTGTTTCCCACTCCCACTCATTTCTACTGACATTTTAAAAACATTATATTTAATACAATGTTTTTTTGTGTTGTCTTTAATATCTTTTTTGTAAATGACATATGAACAAACATTTTTTTTTAAAGACATTTTCTTTGTTAAAATTTATTATCTACTTTTATGCTTTTATTTAATGTGTTTTCTTAGATAGCATTTTTGAGTGTGTCTCAGCAATAATTGGTGACGATTAGAAAATGAAATTAAATCTGAAAATTCTTCAAAAGAATTAATAATGATTTAAAATATTTAAGTAAATAATTGTCAATTTCGACAATTATAGGAGCAATGAAAGAACAGTAAATAAATACAACTAAGACAAAGAAACGAAGTTTAATCCCATTTTAGATAGAAAATAATTATTGAACAATTGTATTTAAAAAATTAAATTATTTTATATTACTACTGTAACATAAATAAGCAAAATTGAATTGTATAAACAAAAAAAAGGTACATACACTTATTGTCAGCACTGAATTATTATGAAAGAAAAACAAAAAAGTTATTACATAAATACTTACATATTAAAGAACCATTCCTTCTCCTCCTACTCCAACTTGCAACTTAATTATTTTAAAAATGTTAAAATCTCATTAATACTGAAAACAAGAAACCGTAAAACGAATATTCTATATGCTAAGCAACTGTAAATACTAACCTTTTCATTTCTTCCTCCGAATTATAATAAAATTACCCACAACAAAGAAATTGCACTGAAATAAATAATACGAATTGTTTCATCAACATAAATTGTACATAAAGTAACTTGTTTCTCCTTATTTTTGTAAAAATAATTTATATATCCGCAAAAACTTACTACCATCCATCCCTGCTATATATCTGAAAGAAATATTTTCTCAACAGGAAAGGGATTTCTTCAACTTAAACTTCCTACATAATCGGTTCGCAAAAATTGCTCGAAACATTTAATTTATTTAACTTGTAAATGTTTTTTTTTTTATTTATTAAACTCAAGCGCATATAATTAATAAATTAATTAATTACAATTAAACAAAGTTTATGAAAATTCATTCATAAGAATCACTGTAAATAGCAAATAATTACGAGACAAAAAAAAAACAAATTGTATTTATAATAAATAAAAAGATGAAAAAATAAATTGTAAAATTTACTATAAATAAAAACAAATTCAACTAAGTTTGTTTGTGTCGTCTTTGTGTAACTTTGTATCTGTGTATTTTTTTTTTGGTTTTGAAAGGACCCAGGACTTATTGGGAAAGGATTTAAGCAAAACAATACATAGTTCGTTTATATAAATGCATTTATTACAGCTTAAAAAACTAAAAAAAAATACATATTTCGTTTATATAAATACATTTATTACAGCTTTAAAATGTAAAAAATGTATTCTTTATTTTTAAAGTTAAGGGCTACTAGGAACTAATTTTTACCTTTATTTTTTTCTTAATCTCTAATAACCATTATTTTCTATTCAGAACTTTCTGCAATATCTCTTAAAATAAGCTTACTACGAGTTTTTAAAGAAAGTAGTCAAATTGCTCTCAAAATCATCATCAGATCAGAGTTTAAAGGGAATTTTTAAATTTATGGTAAGAAAATATTAAGTTTTTAATTCCATCCCATTGTCCCGTAAATAATACTAGATTGTTGTCCGAAAACTCTCACTTGCTATGAAATAAATGTTTTACAGTTATTTTTTTCTTAATCCTTAATTAATAACCTTCATTTTGGGTTCAAATTTTTTTGCAATATCTCTTAAAATACGCTATCTACGCAGTTTTTAAAGAAAATACTCAAATTACTTTCAAAAGCATCATAAAAAAGTTGATTTCCCCTCTGAAATTGAGAAATTTTGAAAATTTTCTACCAGGCTACCAGGAATCTAAAAAATCTAGCAGGACAATCACTCATTTTTAATGAGTGAAATTTTGAGTAGAATTTTGAGTAGTTTTTGGTTGAGTTTTCTGCTAGCCTGGTAGTTTCACTCAGAAACTATGGGGGAAAATTCCTCCATTTTTTAAATATTTCCTCCATTTCCCCTCAACTTTTTTTCGAAAAATGAGGGGAAATTTTGGAGGGGAAATTGAGGGGAAATGTAGGGATAATGGAGGGGAAATGGAGGGGAAATGTAGGGATAATGGAGGGGAAATGGAAGGGAAATGGAGGGGAAACGGAGGGAAAATGTAGAAGAAATTGAGGGGAAATGTAGGGATAATGGAGGGGAAATGTAGGGATAATGGAGGGGAAATGTTGGGAAAATGGAGGGGAAATGTAGGGGAAATAGAGGGGAAATGTAGGGGAAATGTAGGGGAAATTTCCCCTCCATTTTCGAAAAAAATATGTAAAAAATGAGGGGAAAAGAGGGAAAATCGAGGGGAAATTTCCCCTCATTTTTAGAAAAAAAAATTAAAATTGAGGGGAAAAGAGGGGAAATTGTGGAGGGGAAATGGAGGGAAAATTTTGGAGCAGCAACAAGCTGGCTTAAGGGTTGTTAAGTACGCGCCGCGCCCGACGAGACGCTGCTCCAATAAGTATACTTTTCTGAAATAGTATATAAAGAAAGTAAGTGCGTGTAGATTGACAGTCTGCCTGTGGACAGACTGTCAATCTACACGCACTTACTTTCTTTATATACTATTTCAGAAAAGTATACTTATTGGAGCAGCGTCTCGTCGGGCGCGGGGCGTACTTACTACTTAACAACCCTTATAGCCAGCTCATTTTTGCTTGTACTTTATTAACTTCTTTTTTTCGCCAAAAAACACCGACTTCCGCTAAGAGTCCCGCCATAAAAATCATGCCATAACAAAAAACAGACTTCATTGGAATAAAATAGTTTTGTAAATATCTTTTAAATACATTTCAAATAATTTTAAGGATTTTTAATCAAAACGCGTTTTGTCATAACATCATAAAAGTTACCAGAATAAAAATATGTTTTGAGAACCTAAAATAAATAAGAGTAATAAAGAAACGCCTACAAATATTTTTTTAAATGTATTAATTATTTTAAATATTATTATTTTATTTTTGTGTAAGTATTTTTACATTAATATTGGCTTTTTGTTGTTTAATCAATATTTCACAGGGTTTTTATTTTCTATTTTAAAAATATGGCGAACTAACTATGGGAGAGTACATCACACCTTTAGGAAGCCCTTTTTATACGCCATAATTTTTCAATATAATTCTTCTACCACAAAAAAGGCGGGTGTGACAAAAATGTGTTTACTTTGGGCCGTTAATGCGCTCCAGTTTTATTCTTTATTGCAATTAATTTTTAATTTAAGAATGTGTTACATTATATTATTTATTTTTACTCAATTTTTACAGCCGAATAGCCTTTATTTAAATAAAATATGTGTTTTATCAACATGCATTTCAAAATATGTCAATATTGTTTTAAATTTAATCTTTGATTTACTTTAATGAAAGCGTTTGGCACATATTTGATTGAAAGACGCATTTTTATTACAAGTATAAAAATAATTATGAACTATACCAACAGATCATAGAAGAATTAACTACGAATTTCTATCAAGATCAAACTTTTACGATATCATTGACCATAATACAAACAAAAACATAAAATAATGAAATGACTTTATAAACCATCATTACGATTTTTTTAGGGAATCGGTATAGGTAAATTATTGGAGAAACATTATAGTACTTTAAAGGACATGAATTAGTATTGAAATGAACTATGTTACATGTTTAAAGAAAACAATCCTAATTAAAGGATTGGCAAATATTACATGAATGAAATCAGAGTTTTAAATTAATACTTCAATAAGGTACGCAAAATAAATTAAAAAGGACATAAATAATTAAGTATTGAGGCTGCAATTAACTTTAAAAAAGTTAAATTATGTTCCTTCATTACATTCAGCATTTAATGCTGTTTGCAAATAAACATTATTATTAATAATTAAAAAAGTTATCTCCTTCTGTATGTAAACCAATTAAGTACATAATTCAATTAAAAACACCCCATATAGCTTTGAGAATATGGGTCTGTTAAGTATCTACAGCTACATCTTATAAATTTAATTCTAAACGTACATTCAAACACTATATAATAACAATTGAGATATTTCTCTAAAATCACAACCCTTTAAGGGTTTTATAAAAATAAATAACTTAAATGTCTTAGAACAGGACAATAATTTTGGACACAAAACTAATTTTTTATAATTTGTGCTATCGCTTGTGATTTACAGCAATTTGATTGAGGAGTCCTAACAATCCTTAGGCGGATAGAAGCTTCTCCAAATTAGAATCGTTGACTTTAAGTCTTCTTGGTGATGATGAGTTGGTGTACCTGTTTGGAAAAGAAGAAAAAAAACATTAAATTTATGTAAGAAAACTGTAGGAAAAGCACTTTTTTGCAATGAGGGTGAATAGAACTAATCAAAGATTAAGCGGGGATTTTAATTATAATTAATTTCTTACTTTCAATGAAACCTTTAGTTAAAATTAAAATAAAGTATCGCGATTAGAGAAAGTAATTTTCTTAAGTACATACTTAACATCAAAATTTGAGTACTTTTTGTTTAGCCTAAAAACTCTCACACAACATTGAGTGCTTTTCCCAGCAGTTATAATTTATTGTGCAAGCATAATAAAGTTTTATTGTTTAATGTATCAAAATATTAGTAACAGTGTTATTTGTGTAAGTGTTTAATTGTTAATTGTGTTAGAGGTCATCATTATCAACAAATGGTATTGGTACATAGTCGGCTTTTACATACCGGTAAAGAACATGGTGCTGCACAATGAAAACTATGTCAAAGAATATCGACAGCATCCCCAAACCAAACTTCGTTGGATCTCCAATGATTGATGCCCAGTCGTCTGCAACAACAAAATATGAATTAGTTTTTAATTGAATTGTGAAATTCATTTATTTATTACCATAATTGTAGGCGTTAATTAACATTTGGAAAATGCTGAAAACTCCACCAACGATGTCCAAGTAAATGCAACCAATACTCCATCCCTCAGTACTTTTGCGCTTGTAATTCATAACAACCTGAAATAAATAATTTAAAATTTAAATTTAACTTTTATTGGATGTTTCTATTTTTTAAATATTACCTGAGGAATGTATTTAAAGAAGTTAATGCTCAGCTTAATGAAGCTGCAGTAATAAAGGAAGTCCAACCAATGAATGCGATCATAAATTGCGAGTCCAGCGAAAACGCCAATTAATGAAAAGAAGAAGATGAGGATTGATCGTGCTAAACTGGAGATGCGTTGCTCAGCGCTCTATAAAAGAAAACAATAAATATATTAATGTCAGACTTGCTGTACTTCCACTATTATTAATTTATTTAAATCACAAAGAAGAAAATTTTAATTTAAAAATAATTACAAATTAAAATTAAACTCACCTCATACATGATACACTGCACAGCTGTGATGAAGCACGCAAAAAGTGCATGCATTGAAAACAAAACGTCATTGAAAAGCACCGGAATTAGTCCTCTAGGATATCTTTCCAAATACTCATTCTATGAAACATGTAAAAAATTTAAAAAAATTAAAAATCTTCATTCATTTCTTAAAATTAAATCAAACCACTTACATAAATAACAGGAACGGTCACCATTCCCACATTAAATGAGCTGTAAACAACAAATCCGACGACATTAAACGACAGATAGTCAAAATTCAGTCCAACCACACTCTTTCGTTTGAAATTGTCGTAAATCTGTGGGTAAAACGAAGCCGACCACGCAACAAAATACATCCATCCAATTATCACAGACACATACATCAAGTGGTACGAATTGGCCACCGTGACACGCACAAATAGTTCATCGACACTGCAAAGAAATTTTTTTTTCGTTAAATGTGGATCATACGAAATGAAGAGTGGGGCAAGGACTCACTTCAGTTCTTTTGGTTGTGCCGATGCGCTCAATTCAAAGTGTCCGGGACTTAATCCAAAGACGTTCACTTCAATGGGTAACAAATCTGTAAGATTTTGAGGCTCCAATTCAATGCGATTTGGTGATAGTTGCACCAATCCTTTATGTTGCTCAATTATGGTTACATTTACATACGATGAAAGCTCACCACTGTAACAATTAAATTTATGGAATTAATAAAAATGTTACAACTTTAAAACTACTCAAAAAAAAAACTCAAAAATTGAGTGGATTTAAATAAGATTTTAAAAATAATTAGAATTTTTGATTTGAATATTTTAAATGCATTGTCTTAAGTCTCAATAATATGTTTTAATTTAATAGTGACACATTTTTAAAAAAGAGGAAAAAATCAAACACAGTTTAGTCCATTAATACTTACTCAAAATCGATGATAAACTTTTCTGTTGAGTTTACAATCACAATAAGATCACGTGGAGTGCTGTAAGCCTTAGCCAACACCGGCTGCTCGTGCAAAAATCCCACCAAATTATCTGTTGTAGCTGCAAAAAAAATTAATGAGAAACGTGAAAAGAAAGTTGGCATATTATGACTGATTCCACTATAAATAAACAATCAATGTTACTACACATTGTCTATTTGTGTATACAAATAATTTGCATGTTGCGAAAACAAATTTTGATTACGATAAAAGATTAAAGTGTGCAATATTTTTTTAATTTACTCGTGATTGATAAAATTGAATTTGTGTAACAATACACAGACCTTAGTCTGGTTTAATCGAACTAATGCGTACGGATTTGAAGTGGTTTAACTATAATTTCTAGATAAAAAATTTAAAGTAAGTCCGTAGACTTTACACACGAGATGGATAAAAATGACGTTACAGTTAAGCACTGCTACAACTTTATAAACTTCAGACACCTACACGATATTGTTAAGATGTTAGAACAACATCTTGTAATCTACAAAAAAAATCTAATCGAATTCTTATTACCAAATATAGGTAGATAATTAAAAAAATTAGGTCATATGAGATGCAAGGGCATTGATAAGATGGTGCAAATTCTTTATCAATGTGTCAATTAAATTTGTGTTAATTTCCAATAATTTCTAGAATGATTCAAACCTATTTTTATCGATTATTTTCCACCAATAATCATATCAATTAATTTTTAATTTACGACATGGAAAAGTACAGGAAAGTTGTTTATATTTAGTCACTTCAACATAAGTTTTATTTTTTTTTTTTGTGATAAAAATTTTGAGAATTAAATTAAACTGACGCGCACAGATTTCGTTGATATTTGATAAGAAAATGTACTTCAATTATTTTCCGTGATTAATTAATAATTATTAATTAATGACAGTTTTAATACGAAGTAATAATTCATTATTTTCCATTAAAAATACTTTTTTTTATTCAAATTTTGTGCACCTTCACAATTCAAATTAAAAAAGTACGAATTACATCCACTGAATAGTAGACGCTTACTTAATACTATAAGATAAGGTTGAATCATTAACAAGGTCATTTGTTATTGCCCCCAAAAAAAAGCGACTGCTTTTTAAGACTTTCATTACATTCGATAACGACGTAAAACCTTTTATGTATCAATGAATTAAATTTTTTGTGTTTACTCTCGCATGGATAATTTATTAATTAGCAATGTTGGTTGTTTAACATGCAATTTAGTAAATTCATTTCATTAATCCCGCATTTCAAATGGGTTATCAGTAATTGTTTGGATTAGTCATTAATTTGTTGAATAATGGGCGTTTTGTAAATGTTATTTATGGGTTTGGGAAACGAATTATTAAAAAGGGGGGTTAAAGAATATGAAAAAAAAAATATCCAAAATTGTTGAATTAAAAATTTCATAAGCATCTCAAGGTTAAGTCAACAATTTATTTTGTGGCTTTATTTTTAAAACTTTTAACCACTTATTGAGTAAACGATAATAAATTTACCAAAAAAAATTTTATTTTATTTATATTAAAACATTTAAAATAAAAAAAGTCCCACTTTAAGTAAGTCTGCAGTTATCAATGGACTTAAATTTACTCTCCCTCAAATTATATTAAATGACGAATGAGTCAGGACAAAATTGGACTGAACCTTATCCTGATAAATGATAAATGATAAGCCACAGGTGTTAAGGTCTCAACATTGATTAGGCATCGATAAAGATTTTTGGTACTTTTTGCCAAATTATATTCCACTTCTCATTGATCCACGTATGTATCATAAATAACAATAATTAAAGCCACCAAACCTACCAGCCAAACACAGGGGCACCAAAAATATAAGTTGAAGTGCCAACGTCTTCATGTTGATGCGGTTTAATCCTGTTGTTGCTGCCCACATCAGTACACAATCACAAAAAATCGCGAAAATTGAATTTAAATCACAGAGAAAAATGAAAAAAATTAAATTAAATTGTTACAACGAATTCAATTAAGTGCGGCAAAAGTCTTATCGCCAATAATTGCACAAAATATCGGACGCGCTATTTGGCAAATCGAAAATGTACGCAATTCTTATATTGTGTATGTAAACACAAGATAATAATAATGTGTATTTTTTGTTCCCCCAGGAAAGGTTAAAAATAAATTATGCTATTTGGCTGATATGTATTTTTTTTTTGCCAATAACACGCACAGCGGAAAATTCGACGCTTTCTGTTATAATATACTCTTAGGCAATTATAATTTAAGAAACCAAAGAAATGACCGAAAAATTTAAGTCGATTCTTTCACTTGGTGGTTTTCAAAACAAAAATAAAAAATTGAAAAGCTTTCCCAATTCACGAAACTTGGTTACAAAAAGAGTACCGACTTGGTCGGCTGCTTGCCACTAACTAACTGCGTTCAGCAAAATTGTTTGGGCATTTTGTCGTCAGCACAATGTAATCGCGAACGTACTTGCGCGGTACATACTACATATTACAATTTACACAGCGACTACTGACCGATTGGATACAATGCTCAAGATAAACAGCCTTACCGCGGACGCATTGTATGCTCGCAATTTATATTTTAATCAAACTACACATGCACATAAAGTTATTTATTTTTATAATTAACACAGACAGCAGTGAAAAATATATTTAGACGAAAGCCGGCGAAGATAATAAATATAGTGCAGGGATTCTAAATTAAAACACATATAGGGATCATCAGCAGTAATTTATCAAGCCGCCAAACAACGCAGCACACGCATTTCACGTGCTATGAGTGGCGAGATGTTAAACTTCACGTGTTGCGATGTGATGCGAAGCTAAATTAGTCGCAAGACCGTTGTCTGTTTGTTCTTGTTTGTTGACTTGAAGTTTATTTAAATATGTATGAAAAAAAAAATTAAATAAAACAAAACGCAGAGAGTGAGAGTGCCTACTGTGGCCTGCCTCCTTGGCCCACAGCCAACAAATTCCTGGCGATTATTTTATGTGTGTGTTATTTAACTTCCAAGATCCACATAAATGTGTGTGGGCATTCAGAATATTAGATGAAGTCAAGTTATATCATTATATTTGTAAGTAATCAACGTCACTTAATATTTAATGTCCTTCGCCTTTATGTAAACACACAAATCCATGAACTTGAGAAGGTAACCCATATAACAATTCCATTACATGTATTTCTGTCTTCGACGTACTATGAATTCAATTTATTGGCGTGGTGCGATGACCGGAGTCCTAATTCACTTAATTGTCGCTGGACTTGCATGATTTATTCACGGATGTCAGCTCGTTATTTACTTATAATTAAGATATTGCTTTTATAGGCAGTTATTTAGATTCCTTTTTTTTAAAAACAGCCACAACATTTATCTTGTGCAATTTTAATTACAAAATATTAATCAGAAATCTATTTTTAAACGCAACAATATTCTTTAATAGCTTAAATTGCATGCGTATGCATTTTTATTCACAATGTATATGACGGGCGGTTTGTTATTTTCTTAAAGAAAGCGTGACGATCGATTTATTTTTATCTCAAACACACTTAATTAAATATTTTAATCCCATTTAATTAAAAGATCCCAAAATAGATGAGGTCATGTCCCATTTTAATTCCTTTTCAAATAATTCAGTGTAACAAGAACTTAACGCACTCAATCCAAATGGCGTCCTGCTAAAAGTCCTTTCAAAGCAATTTTAATTAAGCACCAATTTTAATTTTAAATTATTTTTATGTATAAATAAACGCTGATACATTTAAAATCATAATTGTATTGTCAATATTTTATAGAAATGTATTAATTATTGACAATAACCTAACTTATTGACAATATCTTAATTTAAAAAAAATTCCGGTCACATCGTTAAGGTCAAAATTCAATAATCAAATCAACATTTAATGAAAATAATATTTAATGCAATCAACAAATACAGGTAGCTACTTAAATTCGATTTATTGACTGATATAAATATAGTATCTGCAATCAAAAAATTATGACAAATCACCCAAAATGTTTTTTTTATCAAAATAAAAACGAAGATACTGAAAAATATTGATATTGTTATTGATGATTATCGTATCATGTACCGATTCCCATATTGACACCAATACATCCTACAATGGCAGTGACGTGTAAAATTGTTTTCACGTGCAATTTAGCGTGATGGACACAATTAGAGCGATATCGTTACTATTTGAATTAAATTTATATAAATAATAAATAAATGATTGATCAAAACATGAATACGTGCGATCCAACTGCGCTTATAAATTATATTGTGTTGCCTTACTTATTATCTTCCTCTTTCTCCGTACACACAAACTTCTTTCAGCCGTTGATGATGCGTTTTGTTTGATCAACCGATTGTCACGTTGAAATTATTTATTTTAATATTTCGCTGATGTCTAAACATTTCAAATAAATGTGCTAAACACTTGCGAATTATTAGCAATTATGCTGTCTGTGACATTAATTAAATGCGTAATGATTTTAATTAAACAATGTATTTTGGTTAGAGCTGTTAGTCTAATTTATATTTAGATAAAAATGTAAGGAAGGGAAAATGTAAGGAAAGGATAAACCAAAGAAATTCTGGAAAAATTAATTATTAAAGTAAGTAATGAAAAGAATATTAGGAGAAAAAAATAACAGAAAACAGTCAAGAAAAGAGGCAAATCCAAACAGCTGATGTGAAATAAATTCATCGGCATACTCGTTACACATTCGAAGCGTGGGAGTAGTTTTTAATGATCCCTCAAATCACCATCAGCTGTTCATTAATTTCCTCAGACTACGCACACAGTCTCACCAGAATGTGGTTGGCCTGTGGAAATTAATTATCGTTTTTTTAGCTTAAAAATTTCAGATTACTCTTGCACAACTTTGCAATGTCGTGGACTTAATGAAAAGTGAAAACAATTTTTGGCACGGCATTTCGTGTGCTTTAGTTTGATGACGCAGTTGCATGGCTGCATAAACGGGATCAAACAACTGCTTCTAAATACAGATGAAGATGTGGACAATTAAATGCTTTTATTGAGTATTTCTTTGAACATTTAAATTACTTCAAAGACTTTCGTGTAATGTCAATGTAAGTTTTGGAAAATGCAAGTTTTCTCAACACAACAAAAAAAAACTCTGATGTTAAAGAAACTGAAATACCAAAGTATTGGCCTGAAGAAAAAATTAAAATATAGGTTAATTAAAAAAAAAAAATATTAACATTTAATTGCCATTAACACTCAGTTGCATGTGGCTTTCCCTGCAAATTATATTTCACTCTCTTTGTATAGTTTATATAAACGCGTATTATCTGCACAGTAGCAGAAGGTCTTTATGACGTTCGCCTTTTCCATGCTGTCTTGAAGGTTGCGACACAAGACGCATAATATGACGCATCGTATAATTATGCACATACATAATAATTAATATTATGCATGCGTTCGCAAAATAATTGCAATTCATCACAATATCAGCTTACTCGTTGCGATTGCACTTTATGCTTTAAGTAAAAATAAACCTAATTAAAATCGTTTATCAATATTCATAACATTTTGATTTCTTCTGTCTGAGAAGTAGAAATATTCTGAGCAACAATTCTATTTAACGTTTTAATGTCAATGACACATCAAGGTCACGTTTAAATAAATATAAGTTAAAGTTATTAATTTTTTTGGTAAAAAAAAAAATATAATGTCAATAACAATATTTTTAAATTTACCAACAACACGTGTGACAAAATATTTTCATTTTACGCGTATTTTGTGTACAATAACGCATTTAAAGTGATCTTAGGTTAGGCGCCAAGAAACGAATTACGTAGCTTGGACCCGTTATTATGAAAATTAGGCAATAACTGAAGAAAACAACCGCACCGAAAATAAACTCGACATATTGTACAACCAAAAATAACTCGCTTTTGAGTGCGGTTTTGGAATGTCTCTTGTTTTTCGCTGCGAAACTGCTTATTGATGCATTATTGTAAACAAATTTATTATTTTTATTTATTTTTGTTAACAAGTTTTATTGTTTTTTTGAGGGATTATTATCGCAGGAGTCATTCAATAATTCCAACTGTATTCAACAAACTTTAATGTATCCACCGATAAGAAATTATAAAGATTTTATCTCCTGCAATGGAAATTAAAAAAAACAGTCATTCATTTTTATTGTGAACTGACCAGTGGCCAGGCCTTTAATCTCGTGACTCTGCATCGTGTGTGTGTGTATTTTTAGGTCTTGCGACTTCTTATCGTCTAGCCCATAAATCAATTTCAATAATTAATCAATTCAAATTTATTGCTTCATTAGGCTGAAATTCTGTGTTGTGTTTTCAAATTTTTCTGATAAAAATACCATGACTTCAAAATATTGCAATTTTATTTTTGGAGATAGCACTCGAAGCTACAACTATGATTTTTTTTTAATAGACTTTTTGATGTTCTTGAAATTTTAAGAAATTGTGCACCTTATTATTAGTCTAAGTTTTTTATTTAAAATATTATTAATAAGTAGCAGCAGGTAGTTGACTCTGTAAAAAATTGTAATATGACTGTTCGGATTAAATTATGAAAACAAACATTTTTTTCCTCGAAAAATGTTTAGTGAATTTGCTATCTTACTTAATTAAAATTCCGTTATTATTGTTGCGAGTTTTAAAATTCAAATTTTGATGAAGCGCCATCTCTGTGTGATTTACTGCAACTCAAATACTTTGCGTGCACTTAAATTCACAATACTTATACATATATATTTTCAATGATCGATATATGTGGGAAATTTTATATCCCGACATCTAAAGAAAATTGCGCAAAGAAAAGCAAGTGTCATTTATATTGAAAATAAATTACGAAAGTCAAAACAAATCGTAGAATTATTTATTATTTATTAGTGCAATGAAATCCGGAAATCTTACTAATTTTATAAATCATTCTTGTTTTAGTTTTTAACAAATCAAAATTAAGAATTAAATCAGTGTTATATCTTGTACATACTTAAATTCCAATTTATTCTGTGAATTGTGTGTTGATTGAAAAAAGAAGTCATACAAAATCCAAGAGTATTTATCAAAATAATAATATGCGCAGTGAATATGCATTCACTTTGCATTTAAAAGAATTGATTTAATAAAAATGCATGCATGCGCGATAAGCGACCATATGGCATTGACCTTTATTAAAAACGTAAATATTTGAATAAAATGAAAAGAGGTGTGTGCAGTGCGTGATGGTAAAGTAAGTGCTTTTAAAAGTGCTCATTTGTTTGTTTTAGAAATTAATCCGTGCTGTTATTTAAAAGGGGATGAAACACCAGTTGAATATCTAATTTCAACAAGAGTTTTATTTTGTTCTAGAAGTTTGTGTTATTTGTGACGAGTTTTGTGAATGCATTCATGATAATCAATATAAAAAAAAGAAATGAAATAAATAATTGGAAAGAGTGATTTGTAAAAAAAAACCTACAAAAGAATAGAAGTGCTTATCTATTTTAGTTCTAATTAACTTGGTAAGTACATAAAGACTAAATGTTCATAATTTATTGTTTAAAAAAACATTTTATAGGAATATGACTTGTGTGGGATCGATCCTCCTTTATTTCCTTATCAAATAATTATGTCAATAAAAATAACAATGCGTGCATCGGCCTTATCATTTAATGCTTAAGTACTTTTTTTTTTGACTGAATTTGAAAAACCCCTGAATGTTTGATATTTTAATAAGATTTATTTTTAACCAGTGTTGAAAGCATTTTTATTACAATGTACTGTTGATGAATACAAAAACTTGTGTTTAAAATATTATTTAAGTACATATTGCCATTGAAGAATAAATATTTTTTTGATATTTAAATTTCACAGTATTAACGATTAAGCCTCAATTTCGAATAGCAAATTTGGGACCCACAAAATGCGACTTTAACTTAGGCAGGAGTTTGGTTCCCAATCAATACTATAAAATGTTTTTTTTTAAATGTTTTACTTTGAACAGTTTGAAAATTTAAAATGTAACTTAAGTACTACAATACAATACTTTTATTTTCGTCCATAAATTAAGTAAAGCTATTTCTTAGATGCAATCACAAGTTCCATGGCACAACGTTTCACTCCTACCTATTTTTCTTATCACCATAATAATAAGGCATTGAATTAATTGGGGTTTTTGATAAGCTCAGCAGTTTTACAAGCTTAATCTTCACTTAAACAATTGAATGCAATTGAAAAATGATTACAAAAGACGTGGCCGGTGGTGGTTGTATGACTTATCGCGTAAACACAATTTAATTATGTATAGTTGGAATTTAAACTATTTTGTTTGAGTCACACATTTTCTAAATAAATATTTATGATGATTTGCATTAAATAAGAGTTGAGTTATTTAAATACAAGGGAAGGAGGTTTCTCAACAAAATTGCAATTCCTTTAAAACATTTAAATACTTCTTAAACATAAATAAATTGGACTGATCTGCAAACAAGTAGATCATTTAAATAATATAATATATTACTCAAAATACGCCACATTTTTGGTGGCGCCTAATAACTACCAATACAAAAATGGCAAAAAAGTATAACTATTAAAATCGCGCAACTATTTTGTCGTATGTTTCGACGACTGTTTTTTGAATTCTGCCAATCGACTGGTAGTGCGACTGCACAATATATCAAAAGCTGTTTCTCGCTTAACGCGTTCCATTCTATCATTTTTACATTCAGTTGAGTATCAGCCGTTGACTAGTCAAGCTGCAATCAAAGAAGACAGCGCGGGAGACCGCCAACCATCCGCACACAACAACTTCAACTTGTTCATTAATTTTACTACCTACTACTGCTTTTATCAGTATTTTAACTTGCAATACTCAATAATAATAAACATTAATCAGGTATATTTAATTAAAAAAATTAATTTATCGCGAGTTGTATAGTTAAGTAGATTTTATCTAATTAAAAATATTAATTGATAAATCGCAAATAATCTATAAATTTTATACAAGTATTGTTACAGTTAATTGTGTAATTGAAATTAAATTTTGACGCGCGATTGTGTACCTTGTGCAGAAGGCTAACTACTTAAGAGTCGCAGGAATAATAATTGTTTGTGGGTTAAGTGGTGTAAAAAGTTGTTTTTCTTTAGCATTGCTTCTTGCACACATTTTTGTTTGCCTCTTTTTTTCCTAAAATGATCGTGTCCCCAAAAACATTGATTACATTAAATCAATGGAAGTAATTGCTGGTTTTAATGACCCACATAAAAAGGTTTTAAATAAATAAAGAAGATCAGTATTTAATAGTTACACCTTTAATAAGTAAATTTTACTTTTGTGTACTTAATGCAATATTGTTTGTTCTGGTTTTTCTCACACGATATATTTACTTAAAGATTACAAAATTACAAAGTGGTGGCAAATATGAAAGTGTACACAAATTCTAGACACACATATGGTAAAATGCGTCCAACTTGAAATCGATATAAAATTTTAATCGGGTTTTAAAATATGTGACCACTTCGTTGCTACATATTTTGTTAAAAATGTTATGCCGGAAGGTGTTTTAAATGGATTACGAAAAAAAAAAACAATGTGGAACGAAATCTACACCTCTTTTTTGCATGTTAAAGAAGTAAAACTGGAACAATTTTAATTTTTTTTATTTTCCTAATATTATTCGCGCATTAAATTTGCGATATTCTTTCTGTTGTTTTGTTATCTTCAAGGAAATGTAGCCGGCAAAACACAAATGTTTAAAAAAATTTAATTCGCAGAATTTCTGACGAAATTTTTAAGTGTTTCCATAGAATTCTGACAGCATTAATTTAAAACGACCATAAAAAGTTCACGTGTCATGTGTCCAACAACCCGGATGATAATTATTACACCACTGATTATCAATTTCTAATATGCACGTCTTATCAGTCGCCAAAATAACACTCTTTTATAATTATTATTGCAAAAAAAGTCATTCTATTTCGGACACTGTGGGTCAGTTCCCATATTAAACATTTCAATTTAGGCAATTAAGTAATGGTGACATATTTTTTGATCTTTCACAATCGCCTGACTGTGAGTTATTATTTAGTTGGGGACTTCATATTATGCGTTATCAAATCGTGAAAGTGTGGCCCGTGGCTCCAGCTGAGTTTCAGTAGTCCATATCAAAATAATTTATTTATTCACACTCCAATCTCAATGTGAATTCATTTTATTAATAAACTGATTTGCATGATTTTACGAATTCGCAAGAAAAAATTATGCGGTTGCAATAAATCAATGCGTTGACCTCTAGAAAGATGCGATTTAAATAATTCAACACAAATATACATAATTGTACGCATTAATTTGTTTCGTGTTGTTAATTGTTTGTTAGTCTTAAAGTTAATTTAAAAAAATGAAAAACTTTATGTCATGACCGTTAAATTCATTAGAAACAGAAAGTGACATTAAAAATAATTTACATACTTATTCATCATTCCGTGTAGTTTATACTTTTCTACTTAATTCGGGGAATCATTTGTGTTTTGCTTTCAACACACAATTACTATTTAATCTCAAACGTAGCACATATTTAATGCCAAATTAACATCCCAAAAGTCATCATCAGACAAAACACACACACATTAATTGTCGTAACTAATCAGCTAAAGATTATTATCATTACTATCAGATTTTATGACCGCACACAACACGGATCTTTTAACTTTCTTTGCATCCTTATATTAACGTACACAATTGTTATAGACGATTCATGAAAATAAAGCAAACAAAAAAAACTACAAGTATAATATAAATTCCGCGTATTTAATTTACAATCATGACGAATTGTTCAAGTGTTTGATATAACACTTGAGATGTCTGGCAGAATAAAGTAAATTGCCTAAAATTCAATAGGTGGTTTCGTACAAAATGCAGAACAAAAGGTCGTTTCGTGTTCAAAAAAAAAAAAAAAACGCGATTACTCGTAAATAATCAATTTATCTTGTGAAATTTGTGTGCACCTTTTTAATTGATTGTGTAAGTAGTACCTAACTATGTATTACAATGAAAGAAAACGGTTTAAAAGTCATTGTTCTCATGTTTAATTAGCAATTAATTGATTGTTATATTGAGTTGATTATTTCATTGATTGAATTGTTAATCGGGGATGTACGAGTCACGAGCGACATAATAAATTGCCTTACATTACAATATTGTTGTTTAACGCAATTTATTATCAAATAAGTGTGGAACTGGAATATGAATGTAATTTTAATTGATTTATTGCGATATGGTTTATTTTCATAAATCATTCACTTATATTTGTGCGCTACCCTTTAAATCAAGGACTTCAAGGTCGCATGGTACTTTTTTTCTAGATGAAATCAATAAATACAACGAGTCTTTCATATCTTTGAAGTTTGTCAGTCTTCTTTTTATTTATTTTACTCCGATATTTTTGCACAAATTGTCACGTGCATTTTAAGACTTTGTTTATGCATTCCAATAATTCATGGGATATTGAAAAATTCACGTACTTACTTTACTTTACGTCTTTTATTAAATTGATTAATTGAGTACTTTTGAATTGAGTGCTTTTTAATTTAATTATTTTAATTTGAATAATATTACTAACTACTATTTAAATAAGTTTTATTGACTAATTAACTTTAAATAATAAATAAATTGATGGCCTTTTCAAATAATAGTTATACTTGCAATTAAATTAACGCGGAAAAAATGACTAAATAACGATTGTTTAATATCTTTTTCCCTTTATGGCCTCATAAGAAAATGAAATGCAACTTCAGTCAAATTAATTAAGGTTACAACTTACAAGTCGTAAACACATTTTAATTCAAGATGTGCAATAAACAATCAAATTTTCCGTGTGCACAAAAAAACCACTAACATAGCATTTAAGTATAATTTATATGTTATCAGGTCATTGAATTACATTATATTGAATGTTGCAATGACGAATACAAAAATACAAATAAAAATGTGGTACGTTTAAGCTACACAATATATTATATAGTTAAATTGACCATCACATCAGCAGCACCACTTTGGCGGTTGCTGGTGCTAACAGCTCGCTAAGTATAACTTTTGGAAGTGCGGACATAATTAATAGGGGCAATCGCGAATACCTACGCCAAATGGTCACGTGGCTAATGATCGCGCTTTGTAAATTTATAAATGTTAGTGAATGTGAAGAAGAATAAAGAAATAATGGATATTCCGGTATTACTACTTGACAAGCATAAAAAAATGATTGTACGTAGATTATACATTGTATCAGACTCCTCTTCAGCAGTGGGTTAAAATTTATTGCCATATTTTCAGCTTTATAGTTATATTTTCAATTAATTGTGTTGATTCTCGATCATTGATCTTTTAACATGATTTAAATTGAGACCTTTCGGCTTATGATTCTAAGTACTTACATTCAATCTGAATGTAATATTTTGTAGCAAATAGCAATGCGAACATCTCGAGGTGGAAGACCGCTTTATCAACGATTAATTGATGCGATGGGAAAATGTCTAGTTAACGCGTTTTATTGACATAATAATTAATTCGCACATGCGTTTGAATGAATCGTACTTTGAATACAATTAAAATGATTGATTCAATGGAGTTGTGACTATGAATAATGTTTACACACGCTGATAAATTAATTGACCAACAATTCAATTCAATTTAATTCAATAGCATATAGTTAGTGTATAATAATTCAATATAGGGAGGCAACATTTGTGTGTGCCGTCTGGTCTATTGAATGACTTAGCATGTTTTAAAATTAATCTTAATTATGAGTGAGATTGTCATTAATTTCAATTAACATTTAAAGTACAATTTGTCATATTTATTTTCCTTAAATTAAATTTTTTTTCAAAAATTTTTTGTTTATTTTACTTTTATTTTAACTTTTTTTCAACACGCGATTTCAAATTATTGTTTAGTGTGTAAATAATCATTTAATTTACTATATAAAATAGTAAAATATTAAAACGCAATTTAAACAATAAAACAATATTGCGTTTTCTATTTAAAATACAAAAAAAACCTGCTCAATATTTCAAGCTCCAGCTGTGCTCACTTCAACACTCAACAACAATTTTTTAATGACTATTTTCAGTATGTACTTATTAACAATATTCGCGTGTGCGTAACATTATTGTTTATTTATTTAGTTACTTTCGATTTTTAAGTACCTACACTCCAACAACCCGTTTTGTAAATTTGGGACAATCGATTTTTTATCCGCTTTACCTCAAAAAACTGCACATTTTAGCACTGATCAGTGACCACGCATTGAAAGTAAATCTTCGTCTTCACGCCGCAGATTTGTCCATGGACCATGAGGTCAACGTCAAAGTCGATAAAACAGCGAGACCTGTTTGTTGTAATGTAGTACGTCACATGTTTTTAATACATAACCCGCTATTATGCGAGGAGAATACAATTTTTTTTTTTGTTCTCTCACATAACATGCACGCGGATCTGTTTTTTTTTTAAAAAGGCGGTAAAATTTCGCCGGGTGCACTTGCCACTTGAATGCAGTAATTGAGAACATGGTCACGCGCACGCCCAGCGTTGTTAAACAACAACATTGTGCTGTCTCAGTTTTGAAATATGCCGGCGTTTAATTTGTATTTTTTGGGTGGTTGATTTTAATTTAAAAGTTACTATCGTGTTTAAAGTCTTGATGATGAGTTGACCTTATTGTGCTCGTGTGGATAGGGTCAATTAGTATACGCGAAAAGGAAACAACCATTTTGGTACATGTGCAAAAAGTCGCTAGCCTTGTAAATCAATATTAATGATCTTCATTGCACAAAGCTTTCATTGTTTTATAATTTGAAAATGTTTGATGGGAAATGCTTTTTTTTTTTTGGATCATAAAATATTTTTAATTAATAAATGAGGCAGTCCCACAAGATAAGAAAGGATGATGAACTTATTATGAATTAAATGCATTATAAAATCATTACCAAGAACTCCTATAAAAGAAAAACATTTCCACAAATGAGTATGAGTCATTTACGATATTGAGTTCTTTTCAATGAGTGCTTCCCCTTTCGTTTTAATTTTATATTAGAAAGATTAGATAGAATTAATTACCATAACAACAGATGCACTTTAGTAATAAAAAGGTTACATTATTTTTTCTTTTTATCGCATTAAAATAACAATTTGATCTCAATTTTGTTAAGTAAATTATTTAAAAAACACATTCGAATTGATTAATGTTTGGCGCGAAATATCTATCAAATCTTAATTGCTTTAAATTATAGTCTAAAAGTGGGGGACATTGAAAAATGTAAATGCCGAACAATTTAAAAAAATATTAAAACTACGTTCCATATTCTAAAAGCATTTTATTATTAATTGTAACACGCAACCCGTTCCAGCAACTGCTTTTTGAAACAAGTTACACCATTTTACTCATATATTCTTATTTTTAAATATTGCTGCTTCAATAGTTTGTGACGCAATTAATTGTGCGCTTTGATTACATTCTAAAATTCTCTAGAATTGGTTCATAAAAATGCTTAATTAATTTGTTTAAATGTTAAGTACCTTAAGTGCATTAACTTTTTCTCAGTTGTGATCTTGCTTAACTGCTAACTACCATAAAATATTAATACGTTTGACCTTTCACATTGACCTAGGCTTACAACTCAACATATTCCACAAAAATATGGATTTTAGAATAATCACCGGAAGTTTTTTATTAGGTAAATATTTGGAGCAGAATGATAAAATTTATGAATAACAGCAGTAATTAATAATAATGATTTTGTAAAGTTTTAAGTGCAGCAATATGCCAAATCAATGGCCAAAGTGCAAGCCTTACAATTTCCACACACGACATCACGGTCATCGTTCAGGAAGCTGAACTTGTGAACGTTCATTTAAGGTAACAATTCACTTCATAATTTAATAAACGACCGCAACTAAACAAACATTATTTGCGATTCTATTGCGTAGTGGATTGCTGGAGCAGCCAATAAACTTGACATTGCTAAAGCAACATGAAGGACTGGTGGAATTGCAACCGTCTGTGATAGAATTTGTGGCGTCAGATGCATTAAATACGTCACAAAATCAAAATGTAGGCATAATTGGTGTGAGTCCCGGGCATTTGGAAGTTACAGCTGATGTTTTCCCCAATGATTCAGTTAGGTGTGTCATTTTATTTTAAGTGTTATTCTAAGAACTATTTAACTAATTCAACCTTTAAGTGCGGAGAATATTTTCTTACGAATTACAGTGGCAAATTCACGTCCCATAATTTACACCTCCGTGGTGGTGGGATGGATTTACTTTGTGGCATGGTCCGTGTCGTTCTATCCCCAAATTTACATCAATTTCAAGCGAAAAAGTGTGGTCGGGCTTAATTTTGATTTTATTGCCCTTAACTTGGTTGGATTTACGATGTATGGTGTCTTCAATATGGGATTGTTCTGGAGTGAACTCATTCAAGCGGAGTACTTCAATAGATACCCGCGTGGCCTCAATCCTGTCCTCATTAATGACGTTGTCTTTGCTCTACATGCGTTTGCAGCAACATGTATTACTATCGGGCAATGTCTTTCATACGAGGTAAATAACAGACGAGGGAGACGATTAACATTTCTTGTGGATGCAAATTTTTAATTTTTAATATTGCAATTACATTATGAAATTATAGCGTGCTGAGCAACGAGTTTCTATAATCGCCAGATCAATCTTGGGCGTATTTTTTGTGTTTATCGTTGTGTCGGCAATTCTTGCTGGCACAGCGGTTATCCATTGGTTGGATTTCCTTTATTACTGCAGCTACGTGAAGCTGACCATTACCTTGATCAAGTATGTACCACAGGCAGTCATGAACTACAGACGCAAGAGCACTGTGGGATGGAGTATTGGTAATATTCTGCTTGATTTCACTGGCGGCACTTTGAGCATGCTGCAAATGATACTAAATGCTTACAACTATGGTAATTAATTTTTTCTTCCCTACCGGAAAGAATTGATCTTAGAACGTCCACAATTTTTTTTATTAATAGCAGTTTTTCAAAAAAAAAATTTATTTAATCTCAACTTATTCAATTTTAGACGACTGGGATTCACTTTTTGGTGACCTAACCAAATTCGGTCTTGGATTATTCTCCGTACTCTTTGACATATTCTTCATGGTTCAACACTACATTCTTTATAGGTGGGTATTTTTATTAATTATTAATTACATTTAATCTATGCATTACACAACACTAATCCTTTTAAACATTAATCACTTTTCAAGCGTGTCCGTTAAATTTGACAAAAAATATAACAAGAAAGCACACGATCCCTTTTTACCTAAACGATGTGTTTAAAAACCAAGTGATCATTGAAACGTTTTAACAAATAACGTCTTATTTAAGTGGCTTTAATGAATGCTAACATTGACTACATTAAGGCGCAATTAACCAAAACTTATTAAAAGCGCCTTAGAGTATTTAATTGCTATTTCGAAAAACCACTCAAATTCTACCCATTATCCTCCATGTCACTTAACAAACAAAACCCCACATACTTAACAACGAACTAACACAAGTCACAACAAACTCCAAATGTGTTTCATATTGTGTGGTCAAGGTCAAATCATAAAACAAGGTACACTTCGCTTTTTACACAAACAGAATTTTGGTGCATCTCAAAAAGTGACAAATTTTAATGAAAATACTCATTTTTCTTCCCCATAAAATTTAATATTACAGAAAGGCCAGTGAGAAAAATGATGAAAACTCCACGAGAAGTGACCTAACTATTGTTAAATAAGATTGCATTGCAGAAGATTTTTACCGTTGGCGTTTAGTACTTGAATAGTTCCCAATTATTAGTTTTATTATTAGAATTAAGAACATTGTTGCGTTTTAGTGTATTTGTGTACCCGTAGTTACTAGTTACTATTTTGTAAGATTAAATAATATACAATGTTTGTACGTATACGTTTGTAAGTAAGCAATATAGCTCAAAGCATTTTCTAGCCATAAATAATAGACAATAATACCTATTAATATTATAATAGGATCTGTAATCAGAATAAAATATAAAAAATTGTTTTATAAAAAAAAAATGAAACAGAATGAAAACAAGAATAATTTTACATTCAAGCAATTACGCCTCATATTTGCAGCAATATCAGGCTATATTCTAAAGAAATGCATCTTGAAAGGTCTATGATTAAATAAAAAAATCCACAGAGTCTGTATGTGTAACTATCACCTCGAGTGATCGATCACTGGTTCGCAGTTACATCAACAATCAAATCTTCTGTCTCATTGTTTTCTTCTAAGATGTCGGTTCTTTTTTAATTTTTATAGCTTCTTAACCATAGGTGTGCACTCCGCAGGATGGAGGTAACGGTGGCAAATTACTCACTTCAAGTAACTATGAACAGCAACTGCGTATGTTGTACCTTAATGTTTACATACCTGCGGCTACTTACATTCAATTAAATATTATTTGCATCTACACTGCAGGTGCCTATATGAAGAATGTCTTTTTATGCCAATATTCCCTCATATCGCGAATTGCGAAACTTAACGAAAGCGTGAATAAATAAAAGGTTGTTGTCCGATTAACTTATGGTGACCCCTTTCAGAAATATCTATGAATAATGAGTAGAATAAATTCTGTATTTTGCAGGTGTGTCTAATTTCGCAAGTAAGCTCAACTTCTAATTTATGTTTTCGTGCTAAATACTTTTATTTAGAACAATTATTGACTTTTTCTTGGCGAATAATTCAGGTCAACTGGAAGGATTGTTTAAAATCCAAAAATTGCCTATATTAAGGGCATTTAAATCATTCTATCAAATTTTTAAATCACCTTAATGTATATTTTATTGAAGGACGTAAATATTCCGTATATCAAGGCGTTTTTATTTATAAAAAGGAGGTCGTTATTTATTTAAGAAGTCGGATTTAAGCGAGTGAGATTATTTGGAAAATTGTATTTCGCGCTCTAAAACTTGAAAAGTAAAAAGTCCCACCTTCAAAGACATTCCAAAGAGTCCTCCGGTTTCAATACAAATCCACATCTACATTTCTTTACTATTATTAAGGTCATCGAAATAGATTTCACATCAAAAGAGTTCATGAGTGCAGTGGTATTGATTAATTTAGATTGCAGTCTCAATGTGTTTGCCGCATCAACATTTTATTGAAATAGATTATTACCCCATGGCTGTGCTTGTTCTATATTTATCATTTGACATGAGACAATTTTTTAACATTACAATTTTTCATTAATTTAAAAAAATACAATTAATATTAAATCTTTGTATTTTAAAATGACTAATTTAGTTCCATTTTTTGTTGTTACAGAAACCGCGAGGAATACACACCATTGGAAGGAGAGGATAGGCCGGATAATAATCCGGGGAGGGACATACCTCATGATTTTTATCAAACAGAACCGATCATTACTTAATTCGACCGATGACGAATGTATGTTCCTTCAATGTGACAGCCTTCATGAATGCTGAGATTGACTACATTAAAGGGGTTTTATGTTTCTGAGGAAAAATTAAACGCCTAAATGTGGTGAATTGCTTTCCGTATCGAAAATAATGTTATAATTTTAAACGATTGTTTTTTAAATTATATTGTTAAAATATTTTAATTGAACTTAACAATGTTTAAGAATAAGCTTTATATGCAGATACAAATTATTGTATCAAAATCAATCACATTGTAATGTAATGACTGAAAAATTATTGCAATCTCATATTAATCAGGGACTGTAATTGTAATTGTAAATTAAGTAACTTAGTATTTTTATATAAATTACAATATTATTTTAAAATAGTAGATGATCCCTGTTTTATTTTTATTTTAAAATGTTTTATAAGTTTGATTATGATGTCTATCGTAAATAAATACCGTAATAATTGCAATGTTTTAATTTGATTACATTATAAGTCCACCATTTAAAAAACCAATAATAAAAAAGTTGTATAATCAGCGACAATAAAAAGTTACCTAAAATGTAAAATATTTCAAAAGTTTTTTTTTTTTTTTTTAAATAAATTTTTAATTTTCAGATGGAAAGAATTTTAATTTAAAAATCTTAAGAGGCCTGATTAAAAGTATTGAAATGAAAGTGGTAAGTAACTGGAAAAATAACGGTAAGAAAACCGTTTGAACTTTAAAGTATCGAGCTGAGAATATGGCATATTATCGCACTGTACTTTCCGTCCTTAAGTTCAAGTGAACAAAATTGTTAAATTCAAATAAGTAATATTATATATATCTCTTGAATAATATGACATCTTAAAATTGAGGTTATGTAATTAAAGAAATTCTGCCCAATTTTATTCATCAAAAATTCAAAACATTTAAAATTAAATAAAAAGAAACAAAATGTTACTAAAATCATTACTTAAAATCGGTGCTGAAATCGCTACATCCCAATCAAGACAAATTTCCTCATCCACCACAATCATTACAAAAATCTGCCGACCAATTTACATGAGAACGTACCCAACAGTTGTGGTGAATCCCGATGGTGCTTCCATTAATATACGGTATCATGAGCCAAGGAAAATTATTAAGGTATTGAGGATAATTTCGTATGGGAATTGGATTAACTTAGAAATATTATTTTGTGTTTAGCTTCCATTGGATTTAAGTACACTGAGTGAAGCAGAACGAAAAGCTAGGGTGGATAAGCGCAAGCCAAGGAAGAAGATTCGTGTTGAACAGGAGGTGGAGGACTCCTTCAACTCAAACAAATACTTGAAGTATATTAAGAAATGAAGTACAAATTAATGGCAGACTGTAGACAAATGTTAAGTGTTTTGTTTATAAAATACAATGCAAATTTATTAGGATACATTTTGGGGAACATTTTGTTTACTTTAGTTGTTGTTTATAATAACTACATTTTTAAGGAGTAGGACATAGAGTATTGAATAATGTTAATGGTCTTGACTGCTGTTTGTTCAAAACACTCGGATTTTTTATCCTGAACAGTACATCCTTGCCGAAGTTATACCTAGCCATGGAACTTCATCCGAGAAATAAATCAGTGATTGTTCAAGAGGACATTCAATTAAAAATATGTGTAGTGACGTTATGATCAGATGAATGTTCTACAAGAGTCGGCAGACACGAAACCGTTCAATTCAATTGAAGGCTTTTAAAATGGCAGAAACTTTTTATCACACCGCCCTGCTATCGTTAGCAGTTATTACAACAGTATTCAACGATCTTCTAAAGATTATATTTTCTTCATGAGAACAAAGTGATTTTAAATCACGGAAATAGAAATATGATGAAAAAGTTGGATTTTAAATTTATCTTAGATCGAAACCTGAAGATTTGATATTTTAAATTCCCGCCAAGTAGCTGAAACGTTTCAAAACGATTTAGTACATCATTTCATCCAGTACAACTTCCAAACACTCACATTTTATTGGCCGAGCAAAATCATTACTACAATCATCATCATTGGAAAAAATATTTGTTCAAAAAAAATTCGCTGGGCATTTTTGAATTGTCAGTGTCAAGTTTTCTTTAGTTTTCAGTTTAGTACTGTCAAGAAACGCGAATGAATTGGTCGTAGTCAATCCTAGCGCTCGGCGCGTCCCAAATATATAAATAAAAGCAAACAAAAAACACTATTTTTAATATAAACAATCGAAAATTAAATCAATTCCGTATAACTACAAATAATTGTAATCAATCAAAGTGATAAAAGTAAGTGAATTAGCTGTCATGGTGTAGGGTTTTCTCTGTGGAATGCAGAAAGTTTACTGTTTAACTGTGAAGGGATAGAAAAATGCAAAGAAAATGAACACACAAAAAGATGTTGGAGGTTTCTGTGCGTCTAATGCATTTCATTCAATGTGTCGTTATTTTATTCAGAATTTAGTTTAAATGCATTAACAATTAATGTTGGCTCCCAAATGGAGCAATATATATATTAAAGCATTTTTAACTGTTTAATTTGAAAAGAAAAATTGTAAGGGAACAAAACCTCATTGAATTTTTCATGGTGCGGGAGGCTTTCGCGTTAAATCCAATTAGGTACTGTACCTACGAAGCGCATACAAAATGGAATACAAAATCGAAGTCACTAAACACTTGAAGGTGTAAACTGTAAGCTGTTAGTTGTACGTGAGGTACACCAACGCAATTTGAATTAGGGCTGCCCTGCAGCCATTTACTGTGCTGTGGCTAGCCTGTGTTATCAGAAAGAATTATTATCAAAACCCCGAAATAAATAATCAATTTGAGACGGCTAATGTGCGATTCCCGTCTCGCTCTTCCCTCATAAATTCCCCAAAACTTTTTTCTGCTTCTACTTTAACAACAGCAGTCAGCACATTGAGCGAAAAACAATAGCGTATCACGTATGTGGTTGATAAGAGCGCGCGCGACTCCCCCACCACCGATCCCCTTTTTATATCACACACACTTGATGTTGTTAATGATAAGAGCAAACGAATGGTGCCAACGTCAGAAGTCGCAGTCGATCAATCAATTTGATGTGGTTCATTTTTTTGTTGGACCGACCCTGTCGTAGTAGGTGTTTCGCGAATTATTAAGTTGCCTTTTTATTTTTATTGTAACAATTTGCAGTGATACGGAAAATAAAGTCACATAAAGGCCACGAACGTGACCTAGTGGTACAATAACAAATTGTGTGACGTTAAAATTGTTAGATCATGACGTGACGTTGCCACCCCCTCGTTATGTTAAAGATGCAGTAGTAAAAAAGGAAACAAATCAATAGAATCATCACCCAACCATTTCTTTCATTTTCCAGTGTGACGCGATTCTTCACTGAGTGGTGCAAAATAGTTTATTTTCATTTTAAAAATTAAATTTAAAAATATATATATGAATTGAAGAAACAAAAAATACAAATTATTAATTAATCTGATTGGGGATTGAAAAGCAATGCAATCACCTTTTCCGGACTGTGCAAAGTGGCCAAGGTGATAAGAAAAAAGAGTTTAGTTCAATTTGTGCATTAACAAAAATGAATCAAATAAGTGGTCCTGGGCCGCCATCCCAAATGCCATTGGTTGGCCCAAAAATGCCCTCGTCTGATCGACAAGTGACCGGTTCTTCGTGCAGAGCGTTGCGGACAGCTGTGTCGGCATTGTACTCCCTGGATGATTTTGTTAAAGAAAAAATCGGATCTGGTTTCTTTTCGGAAGTTTACAAGGTAAGACGAAGTTATTTTTAAATTTAATCAAAATAATTTTTAATATTTAAATTTAAATAATGGAAAATAAATAAATATTGTAAATAAACCTTGGAAAATTCAGGCATATCCTAGAAAGGATGGTTAAACTTCTTTGTATTGCATGACCTTAATTTCCGTTAATGCCATTCCTCCATTCAAATCCGCCTCATCATTAAAATTAAGGGGCTGCGATGTAAAAAAAAGAAAACAGTTTCTCCGACAACCAATTCTTTGCCAGCTCTGACTCTTTACACAAAAATTTCCCTCAACTCATCAATCCTTCGTGGATAAACGATCTTGACAGGTTCGCCCGTTTTGCATCTCCTTCAACATATTGCGTTATTTTCATGAGCTGCTGGCTCTCACTGATCATTACAGTGTGTGCGTCTGACGCCTTAGCTCGCACATTCATTTCACCGCGCCACCCATCCCACCCATCGCAACTCGGACGGACGCTAAATGATATGCTTTTTGAATGCAGTTTTCGCGCTTTGTTGAGATTATTTTCCGTTCATTTTGGATATATGTACCTACTTTTACTACACACACTGCATGTGTATTGCTTTATAGTTTATATTTGCTGCTGCTGCGGCGGGGCATCTGATTTTTTGGGCCACCGCCAAAAACATCTCAGAAACAACAGAATGAAAATGGAAATTAAAAGAAAATCTCTTGAACGAGACGCGGTCTATTTGTTTGTGTTACTTTATTTTATATACCGAGAGATTTTTTTCCTATTCTTCTTTTTAATATTATTCTTCTTCATCTTGTTGCTATATTAATGCCCATCAGTCGGTTGCGCTTTGCGCCATCCATAGAGGAAAATACACAATATACTTAGTTAAGCGCCCCACACCACCGACTGACCGAATACTGTGTGCAGTGGCCACTGCGCGCGCAGATTCACTCGCGCTTCTCGTCTCAAAAAAAAAATCGACTCAACGTTATGGGTTTGTTGTTGTTGTGCATTCCAATGAAGTACTTATGATTTCTCTATTTTAATTACTTTACATGTATATTCTTTAATTAATTTATTTACATGTTAACCACTCTTATTGTTATGCATATAATTCAATGGTCATTGGGAGTGATTGAGTGAATTAAGTTGAGCTAAATTCGATTTAAATGAAACCGCAACTGCATGGTGGTGGAATTTTATTTAACTTGGCACAGATTGAGTGTGTTCTTAATTATATGCCACATATTTCTACATATTGTCAAAAAATCTGTGGCAATGTCGGAAAGGATGCAGCATTCCACACCCAGATGGGATCACAATAATTTTAAGCCCCATCAGAGACAACACACTTCATTGCATTTAATTCTCTGAATCCAATTGGTTGATCAAAGGAATAAATGCGGATAGACTCTGAAGTGTCTACAAATTGCATTGCACCCCCTCTAAATCTGTCTAAAGTACATATGTACGTACTTCCATTCAATGAATCTAACACATGCATCACCATGTACGAGTGTAAGTATTTAGAGTTGTTCAACAGATCGATGCGGGTTAGAAGTTCCCCCATTTCAGTTTATATACGATTCACTATCCAGTACAAAATATAAATGCATTTCAATTCAAACATCCGCCCACGATCGTGGTGTGCGCGTTTTACCACTCACTCTCTCTCTGAAAAGTCTAAAGTCTACTGCGGGATATTGTTCCACGTTCGCTTGCTGTATTCTGTATTCAATCCCTTCACAACACAACTGGTGTGTTCCCCATAAATGCCTTTGGCTTCTACAGCTAAAGTCTACACCGACACACTCCCGCATTAGTGCGCGTATGAGCGCATTTAATTCTTTTCCTCCAGTCAACTTTTCTTATTCTTTTCACTTCAAACATATAGAGAATAGAACGTCTTTCCGGAATTTATTTTGATGGAGGGGGGCACCAAAGTTTTATTTATAAATCCTCCTCCACATAAAACTACTCATAACAATTCTATTTTAAGTCGACGCACAATTTTTACACTCGGGTGAATGTGTTATTATTTCGTAGATGTGTACAGATTCATCATTCATTGCATCTGTTTACAACACCCACGCAATACAGGAATAATCCTTGAATATACATTGCAGCTAATTTTATTTTTAGAAACATTGCAATTTTTAGATTTAACAAAAGTCTGCAATTTTTGTTTGTGTTTAACAAAGGTAGACGTTACTTCCTTTTTGTTTTAAATAGGTGTTGTTGGTTCAATAAATTGATGAAAAATTTTCTTATTCTTATTTCGCACAAGAGACTGGGTTTAAGCGAATTCAAAAAGAAATCTTAGAAATCATAAACACTATTGTCTTTGAAACAATTTTCTATGAATACAAAGTTTTATTAATAGAAAATACCGAGAATAATCAAAGTTTTGTTCTGGAACTTGTAATCGCACCCAATTCCAAAATAAATGGTCCTAATTATTCTATCAATATCATCTACTTCATGATTTTTCAATTAATAATTTAATCTAAGATAAATATGTGCTTTCTTACTTACATAAAAAATTTCCTGTTTATCAGAATTGTCTTGCTTACAATGCAATGCACGCTGTTCGTAAATACGGTAGCTATCTGCAAAATACAAAATGAAAAATTAGTATGAAATGATCAAGTAAACAAGCTGTTAAATATTTAAAATAATTGTTTAATGAATTTTAAGTCAACAACATCTTTTGTGTTGATAAATGATTTTGCTTTCTTAGAAATTTTATTCTTACACAATAAACAGTTGCAAAAATGTTTTATAATTTTAATTTTTAGTGAATATTTCAAGGTCAAAATGTTTCGTTTAAACAATTGAATATAATATAATGTATGAAATTGGTCTACACATTTTGAAGCAAAATTCATGGACAGACCAAAAATATTGACAATAATATTTGGAATTATATTTAATTTGAATACCACGTCCACATAATTTATTTTTGGGTCCTAACGGTTATAATCGGACCACCATTTTAACTTTCAGTACATTGCGCCCCTAAAATGGATAAAATTACCATTGCTTCGAGTATTGTACAATTGTGTGCCAATCACGCTATCTAAATCTGTCCATAAATTACCATCACAAATGACTGCTGTGAAACGTAAAAAGTTGTTAAATTTTTTGTAATTCACACTGAAAAAATTTAGTACTTGTCCCACGACACCCATTAGAACCATTGAACAAGCAAGTCGGCATTCGCCCTTTATGCATTGGTCCTTAACGCGATTTTCCCCCCACACAAAACGACCAACATGTAGCTTTTATACGACAACTGAGGGGAGTCCAGCCGTTATTATATCTATTTTGAGATTTGCTATCCTATATCTTTGCCCAGACATTTTAATGAGTTGTTTTGACTTTGCACGTGAGTATGTACTCAACGATGGTTTTTGTTTGTTGGAGAATTTGTTTTCATTTTTTTTGTCGTCACATAAAGAGCCGGAAATTAGTTAAAATGTCCTTTTGGGAATTGCAAATCTTGTAACATTGATTCAATAAGATGGCCTCTTGGCGTTCATTGCACTTGTTACTTTGATACAATGTGCTTATTTTTGGCCATTTTAATTTAATTCTATTTATCAATTTTTGTGTAAGTAATAAAGTAACAGAATAAAGAGAAATGAGTAGCGAACAAGAAGAAATGGTTACGAATTAATGTAGAAGCGTGCCCATTCAATTAATTGCAAGTGCACGAATAACTTTTTGAGCCTCATACAAATTTGGCGAAGCGAAATTTATTTAATGCACGAATAAACATCAATTTTCTACATCACTTCAATATTTCATTACAATTTTTTTTTGGCAGTTATTAAATTGAAAACGTGGATATGATCATATCTATGTAGTTTATATGAGTTGTTATTTTATGATAACTGTTTTACAATTTGAAATTGGATGGTTTATTTTATGTTATTAAACAATATCAACATTTTTATTAGTTGAGTATTTTATTGAGTGTTTTTTTACTGCCATCTATCGGGGTGCTTTAAAATAAAAACAGCTTTGGCAATTAAAATTAGACTTCGGCGATATTTCAAATAATTTTAAATCAATAACTCAATTAAATACTGCAATCATTAATTCTAAGAATTACATTTCAAACAAATAATGACACTGCAATTTATTAATTAGTCAGTTCAGTAGTTATATTGCACTTATAGCAAAATGAGTTGTTTTGACATGTTTAAGTCACAATTATAAGTTGCCAATATCAATAACCACAACTCACAAGGTGTTTGAAAACTTATAGAAAAGTAATACAGTTCATTATGTAAACAAAATATGTGCAACGCCAGTCCATAAGTGCACACAAATATTGATATTGATTACGCGATTAAGTTCGATGATTTACAATATCAAAACGTCTTTATAAATATATGTTCAAATCAAACTGTCAACAACAAAGTCACAACACACATATTATTGGGAATTTAATGTGTCAATGATTGTGCACATTTTGTTGCCCGTTTAATTTGTAGGAGTTTGAGTTGCTTCTTCTTGAAGCAATATTGTGCTATTCTAAGATGATGAATCAATTATAATTTTGGGCTGCGAAATTCATGCAAATTTTAATATTCTACAGTACTTTTAAATTAATAAATTGATAAGAAAAAAAAAGTTAGGAACTTAAGACTCGCCTCTAAAATTAAACTGCTATTGAGTTAAATTGAAACTACTCAACACTATTAATTATAATTAAATATTGAAACAATACGTTACACGAGTATTCAGTTACCACGTATCCTTTTCATTGTTTGCCTTACACACCATTTTTGTGTTTTTGTTAGTACATATTTTGCATATTCTTCAAGTTTCCAATGTTTTCGCATTTTATAATAATTTATAACTGATCTAGTTACATGCGTTGTTGTTGCTTTTTTGCGTATTGATGCGTCTGATCGCACTATGTTACTATAGTAAAACAATTATTTTCCAATTTTACACCAAAGCGAATCCCAAGGCATGTGAATGCGCACTCGTACTTTCATTCACTCGAGGCGATCTTGTAACATGTAACATCTTCAAAGTAATATCGCATGCACTTGTTCAAAAGAAATGGTAGTACGTACATTGTGAACGCGTGTATGTACGAACAAAACCCATTTGTGCAGCCGGGAGTCGTCTGGGACGTGATTTTTACTTAAATTTTCGCACAACATTTGCGGGAAAGCTGCGGGTGATTGGAGCGCATGCGTCACAATGATGATTTGTTTTGTTGTCGCTTGTTGTGTGTGTGTGTGTGTCCCAGCATTCACGAAAATGTGTCTCCTTTCGGAGCAATATGTTGTTTGATGTGAGACTTTTTGTTGCACGTGCTTTTCACTGACATCGCTGATTTTTCGATCTGATATGCGAATTGCTTTTTCCCACAGTGTGTACATTTTACTGGGAGTACTGACTTACTGTAACACGCATTGAATTGTTTGGCACTTAATAAATGATACACGGCTTTATGTTGTGTGCTCTTTTAAGCAGTATGTGGGTGGTAACTTTTATGCTTGGTGCGTTTTACTAAGAGTTTATCCTTTCCTTTTGATTATTTTATACAGATTGTAAAGAATTTTGGATTAGCTCAGTTGAAGCAGTGCTGGGAAGTCGTGGGAAATTTCCCATTTCGTGGGAATTTCCACACTAAAATTATGGAGAATGGGAAAAAGGGAAAAAACGGTCAGATATGGGAATTTTTAAAATTTTTGATTTATAGTACATTTTTGGAATATTTTTAAATTTTGCGCCAATTTATAAGAATCTGTAAAGTTTACAGTTTTTCAAATTAGTGGAAGAATCCCATAAAACATATTTATTGTTTTAAAAATCAATCTGTTTTAATGTACTGTAACGAAATCAATATGCTCTTTCAGAGTAAACGTGTATTCATACACAAATATTGTGAGGGAATGAAAAGTTTCTGAAGACGAATTGTCTGATGGTGTGATGACCAGATGTGTTAAATGTTCAATTGACAGAAGAACTTATAGCAGACAATTACAATTTTTTTCCATTGACTCGGTGTATTGAGGGCCAGATTATATAACATAATATATTTCATAGAACTTAATGAAATCGTCAAATTAGATATTCGGGAGTATTGTCAATCCTTTTATATAACGGCACTCTCGGAAGTGATAGAACGACTACTCGTTCAAAAAGTGCTCTTTTTAGAAATGAAATTCTTGGAGTCTTTATCGATCGGGACGGGATGTTGTTCCTAATTTAAAATATCTTACCGCTCATTTCGAATCGGACGGGACCGACCATCCACAGACATAGAGTCAGGAGATATCGTCATATCGATTGGGATCATCGACATTTATGTCAACAAAAGTGTTGAAGAAATTTGGGGACGTTATAACTGAAAATTTACACCGACATTAAAACAAAAGAGATAATACTGTCCATCGAATTTGTGCTTGAAGGGAATGTGCATTGTTTTCACAACTTGCCAATGAAGCGGCCTTCAAATTGCGTATCTTTTCATTTTTAAGCCAGATACTAATCATATAAAATTATCTTTCACTACCTTACTAATTGTGATGATGTTATGACTGAATTATACAATATGTAATAAATAATAATAATGATTTAAACTTGAAATTAACGTTCATTTTTTATTATGGGAATTTTGAGGGAAATTCGTAGATTAGCTGTGGGAAAAAAGGGAATTTTTTCCTTCGAATATGGGAATTTTTGCCATTAGTAGTTCCCAGCACTGAGTTGAAGTTGGAATAATTTTAAGCACTTACATTCTTATGTACACACTTCAATTACTTGAATTAATTTTTCTTTCGTTGATTGTGTTGTAATAAATAGAAATGGGGGGAAAAGAGTTGGATTTAATTACAATTCTGAACAATAATTACAAGTCGCTACAATTACAATCAACATAAACTCAACGTCTAGCGATTTTATTAGATTAAAAGCCATTGCGTATGCTATTGTCGCCATTTAGGCGTTTAAGAAATTACGAACGATATTTGAATATAAATTCATTTTGAAGTTACAATTTTATCCAAATTCTTATTTTTATTTTGGGACCACCGCGTAACTAAATTGTTGCCCTTTTTTTTAAATAAAATACCCGAAATTATATTATATTAAAATAAAAAGAAGTTTTAACTGAATTTCCCAAGCATGTAACTTTTAACTTAATACAATTTTCACATGCCCCCCAACTTGAAAATTTACCAACGCCGTGCGGCATTTTAAAACCTCTTGACGTGAATAAATGAATGCAAATGCTAATGTACTCGCGTGTACCTTCTCAAAGTGCTCGCAATTTCATGCCCATCGACAGAATTTAAACAAAAACTTTGTGAATGAATGAATGAACCTAAGTATTTTAATTGTATGTTATATTGTGTTTATTTTTTGTGTACTACACTTTTTTTTCCCACACAATCACAAAGTTCATAGCATTGTGTTATTTGATATCTTCATGTGGTAATAACATTAAAATACGAGAAGAACAAAAAACGGCGGCTGGGGTTTTTAATTTCACTTCGTATACATTTTACTATCATATTATGGTTGCGTATTTTTCTTTCCGCAGTTAGTATGGCATCTTCTTTCCAGTGTTACTTAAGTACATTTAGCATAAAAAGAAATTGTACTTAGAATAATGTTGTTTTGATTTTAAACTTACTTTCTTTAAGTAACATAAAAAAACCATTACGTTTAAAAGACATTTTAAAAGTTCAATATAACTTAAAGGAACAATTGTGTAAGCTCAGGGACACATCGTCACTTTCATCCCCCTTTTCACTGATTCAATAAACACAATTTTGTTTTAATGCTTCATGTTACATTGTCTTTAAGAATATCAATATGTCGTCTATTATTAGAAGTATGAAGTTCTCACCATATTCTTATAATGCATAGAATCCATAAGTGTGGAATTCCACATATAATGTAATTAACAGGCTTTTCAATTGTGGCGACAAATTGTTTGACGTACACCCATTTCCGCTTTTTTTCTTCATCGTTGCTCCACATTACACTCTGTGCAATACTTTCAGCATAAACTTGTTATTGTCATCAGTTTGAAAGAGTCTTTGTAATTATAACCAAAGATGTTGCTTTATTATTAAATTGAGACACTACTAGTTATACGTAATTGATAGGACAATGACTAAATGAACCTTTGTAAGCTGCAGCACAGTCCTTTATTTGTATGTAGGTGAATCAGGAAGGATCATGCAACATGGATTTTAACATTGGGACAAACTATTATTATGCAACGCGCGCAATTGTGCTCCATTTAGAGGTTTTTGATCTTTCAACCCCTTCGGGGGGGTTTAATTTCAGCCATTTCGAAGTATGTCGACTGTATTTCCAACAATAATTATTATTTCTGTTTATTCTTGGCGCAGTTAGCGTCATAAAAATTGTGATGCCTCTTTGCTTTTAAAGATGAACTTATAAATTTGTACAAAAATGCGCTTTATTTGCAAAGATTGTCATAAATATTAAGCGCGACAATAATTAAGTCTTGTGACCAATGTGGCAGCCAACCAACTGAATAACACGTCGTTTATTCATTAAAAACTCGTGCCACCCCATTGCAATGCAAGTATCGTTGGGATGTGACTTAAAATATTCAAGTACACAATAATTACACTTGGATAATAAGTACGAGTATATTATGTGTGTAATGATAATTATTTTTATTATTATCAGAAGAAGAAATGTGGGACTCAAGATAATTACTCGACAGTTGCCGTTGTTGTTGCTGCTTTTGCAGATAAATGAATGTTAAAAGAAGCGAGCAAATAAAAACAATGCGCAAGCTCTTCAAATGTCATCCAACTTGTGACAATGATATACAACTTAAAAAGTACATTTTCAAGTGTACCTTCTTGTACAATTCGCGGCTGTAAAGCTTGTGTGCACATCAGCCTTGGACTTGTGCGCCTGCAACATGGGAATTTACTTGGAATGTGAATAATATTGAATGGCGGCGCCAAAGTATGTATCTTTATGGTAAACCAAACTTAAATATTTGCCTTAAAATCCGCGACCTTTGTTTGTTTGTAAACAAAAGGCGCCCAGACAAATACTCACACTTTCCACACACAACATTTGTGATTTTTTTTTTTAATTTGATCTTCAAAGTATTAATGCAGTCAAGTGTGATAAGTAATAACTATTTTTAAACGTTGTTTTATCGTTATCTTTTCAACATTATGAGTGCATTCAACTTTTTTATGTTATGAATATTTAAAATTATGCTATTTTAATTTTATTTTATTATGCAGTGCTAAACGTTTGACAAATATCAACTGAATTAATTAGTATTGAAGCATTAAATGTTGTTGACTTTAAATAATTTCGAATATTTAAGAAAAAAAATTTCTTGACTTTAAAAATGCGATAGGTTTTAAAAATGTAGCTGTTATAAAATATACTCTTATGAAGCAACAATATTTAAAAGTATTGTCAATCATTTCAAATATGTATTGCCAATAATTTTAAATATTGTCATTAATGTATCCCAAAGTATTGTCAATGTAAATTATTTTTTAATTTACTTGGCAATTAAAGGGAAAACAAATTACAGTTAACCGCTAAAATATGGATTAAATATAAAATAGTGGAAAATAACGCTGTATTGAAATTAATTAATTATTTCAGTTGATTATTCAAGGAAGGAAATATTTTCTGATTTTGCTGTAAATTTACTCTTTAAAAAAGTCTTGGTCTATTGAAATTCTCATACTTAAATTTATAACATCAACTATAAAGGCTAAGTTCGTTTGTGTCGGAAAATGTGTTAATATGGCTTTAAAAAAAAATTAGTTAACTATACTTAAACACAAGTTGTTAAATTAATCATTTGATTGATTAAACCGACATTAAGTAATATTTATTGCGTATTTCGCATTTTATAGCATTTCTTTATGGTCCATCGATCATCAGAGAAGGAACAATCGCATAAAAAAGCATTGATTTCAGTATAGTTCGTATGCGAAAAGTCATTAAAAATAAACGACCTTCATAAATTGGTCACAAACAACGACGACAAAAGCAAATCCAATCTGTTTTGACTTATTTGTGATATAATTCATGAAGTAATTCCCAACAATGCGTTTTCGCAGAGCATATTACAGCTTTAACACAGGGAAATGACAATTTGATTTTCTCCCTTATAAATATAAACTAATTCGGTTTAACATAATATATGCATACATATTGTGTACATGTGTTTACCTACACTATTATTTGTCGGCATTGTGTATCATGAATTTTGGCCAAAAATGACACGCACCCGCAAACACAATGGATGGTGGCGGCTCCCATTCGCTTTGGTCTCGACTCTCGGGAATGCTGTCGTTGCACTGTTTTGTTTTGTTTTGTTGTTTCAAATATATTTTGTGACTTGTCAGATTTCGATTTCATTTCAAAAATAAAAAATAAAAATTGTCTTTTCGTACATAAATTAAATTGAATCACATGACAACATGCAAAATGGTGCGTCCAGAAAACAATAGGAAGCCTTGGGAATGTCAATTATTAGTTGTTATTGTGCGGATTTATTTTTTTCGTTAAAACCTGATGTTGTTTTTATGCTGATTAGATCATGCTATTTAAAAGTCGTAATCTTATTTTAATTCAGCGGCACAACAACAGTTAGGTGTACTTAATAATGAAGCATATTAATGAAATAATTAAAAAATTAAGTAACAATTCTTTTTTAATCCCATTTTGATTTTGTTGTTGAAGACAATTGAACAATTTACAACAACTTTTATGTTATACTTGGTGAATGATTAATATGCAAAATAGCAACAACTTCCTTCCTGCATTCTGTGCGTACACTTCCAACCTCTTGACATAATTCATGCATCCACAACGAGTGCAGTCGTAACAACGTCTATAGAAATTATTGTTATTGTGCGTGCGCCATTTGCTGCCATTTATTATTCCCATATATTGGTTCCGCAATTACTATTTGTGCAGCAGTGTTTTTATTGAAGGCTGACTGTGGTTCAATTTTTTCCAATTTACACAAAAGCGGAACACTGCACTGCCTGCACTACTGAAAAGGCGCATGACGCAGCAGCTAATTAATTGGGTGCACATGCACATATGTGCGAACTTATTTATGCCCAACCATTATTTAACATTACTGCGCGGGGTGCTGCATAAAGTGCAGCGCTTGAATTGCACACGCGGCAGCCTCACACATAATAATTCAACAAACAATAATTCAGATGCGGAGGAAATTGACTGTTATGACGTCATGCATTCATCCGGCAAACGGAAGTCATCCTGGTTCTTTGCTGTTTGCAGTTTCGGTTCCCCCCTCACATTTGAGTTGTTGAAAATTATGTTGAATTGTATGTTTTGAGCAATCGCGAGGAGCTCTTAAGTTGTAAATGTGGTGAGATGGCAGCGTGTAAACAATGGACGACGCGTCCTATATTATTATTTATTATGTTTCATTGGCAATGTCGAATGGATGTATGAATTGAGTTCCCCCCTCTTATGAAAACATTATGCATATTTGTATAGGAACATGTGTTTTAAATTATTCGTTGGCTCACGGTTTTTTTTTCCTACACTTCATTTATGTTGTGGCAGAAATATCATCGCACTACTATTTGCGGGTACAAGCGATTAGTCACATATATGCGTCGACGCCACCGCCTTATTTATAATGTGCGTAAGCCCGAACTGTGTGTACATAAAGTAACATAGTAGTCTACTTAAGACTTAAAATAATCACATATAAACATGACTAAGGAAATATGTACCAAAATGCGATCATTCATAAAAAAATATGATGATGGGGCTGGATATGTTTTTGTGTGGTGTCACGTAATTGCCATGAAAAACATTTTTGCAAACTTTATTTATAGAATTTGCCCATGTTGCTGTTTATTTGCGCTGTAATAATTTATGTAAGTATTCATGTGTCGGGGAGTACCTCTCATTCCATTATGCTCTATTGACCTTAAAATATTATTTTTAATTTATTTCATTTGATTTGGCGGATGTCTGCCGTCGCGTTGTTTAATGGTATATCGACTTTGTTTTGTCAATTTGTTCACATTAAATTGCATTTAATATTCGTTGTGGTGGCGATCACCTATTAATTGACCTGTGGCAACAATTTCTGAATGCAGGTTATGATTGCTATTTTGTAGACAAATAAAATGTTTATTTTGTTTGGAATGAGAGGTGCATATTACAGTTTGATTAAATAATAATTTTAAATGCAGATACTCGTACTTTAAGGCTTTGAGTTTAATTTAAATTTTAAATGCATATTGGATTTGAAATTATTACTTAAATGCTAATCTATAAAAGAATTAGACTTAAAAATTATTCGTTTCTATAAGTCGACTATAAATATATTGAAATTAAAATATATTAAAGTCTTACTATAAATTTACCTGCTTTTAAATCCAATCCTATTTTTGACCTTGAAAAATCATTTTAATCTTAAAATGTTCAGGAAGACTTTTTAATATAAAACTGTTGAAACGTTGAATCTTTAATAAGTTTACACATAGCTAAAGACTTGTTGCAGTTTTTAAAAGCTTTTAAATTGCATTTGAAAAAAAATGCATTATGAATATTTGACCTTGAAAAAATTGTAAATAGTACACCAATTACTTTTAAATGTAAAACACATAAAAACGTTGTTCAAAAGTCCTTTCACACGTTGTTTTGTAAATTAAATATTCCACACAACTTTTTAATTATTAACAAATGTAATTATTGCTACAAATATGTCACCAAGGTTTTTAATTGTGGCCTTTATTAAATTTTCATTGTCTGATTTTAATCAAATAATAGGTATAGGAAATGTTATTAATTCTTAAATGTTGTTAACATTTTAACGTTCAATTTTAATTCTATTTTTACAACCCTGGGAATTTTTCTGTCTCGTTTAAGTTGCTTACCAAATGTGCTCTATGATAATAATTTATTAACCATTTCTCCTTGATTTCAACATTTTCGCCTTAAGTATTTTTGCACTTATCAGTTACGATTATGTATTGTGAGGCAATTTAATAGCGTGCATTAAGTCGCTCTTAAATAGTATAAAACGCAGTGAGTTGCCAAGAATTTTTATTCACTTGAAATGATGCCAATTTGAACGAATTTCTGTTGGTATTGTTATAATCGAACGTATAATGGATCATATCGACTAAATAATAAAAATGTTTAAAGGATTTGATTTAAGTTTGCTTGCAAAAAATTAGTTTTATAAATATTTTAAGTTTGTGCAAAATTTTGTTGTTCTATAAATAAAATAACTATTGAATTATGTTATAATTATTACTGTAAAAATAATAAATCATATCTAATTAGTAATATTAAATTAATTAACAAAAATATTGTCTTAAATTTATGTGCATCTTCTTATTTGCTCCGCATTACCAGTATGTTGTTCTTTTACCCATAAGACAGCTTAAAATATGTTCCAGTTCAGCACAATAATATCATGCCGCAGGTACCGTACACTCTGACTAGTTACACGTAACTGTTTACATTCTATACGATTGTCTAACCGGTAGCTCATTCTAAATTGTAAAACGTCATCATCTTGATCTTGTATTATAGTTATGTATTTGAAGTTAATTGCAATAAAATTGAATTGAATTAACACAACCCCGATTGTGATCTCTATCCATGCTGTATGACGATCTCTTACATGTAATCTTACAATTTCAATGCTCTCGTACAACAAACGTACATGCGATATACAAGTGTCTGTGCGGCTGGGATTGATCATCGCGATCTCCATTAGCGTAAATTTCCAACTGTACAACTTGTGGAAGCGCACGTCAGCGTGTGTAAAGTAAAGTGTCTACTGTCTATGTCATATATGGAGGCGCAGTTATATTTTAGTACAATGTGTGCACATATTTGTACTTCATTATAATTAAGTAACTATATGTATATGGATATATAGATTAAGTAAGATTCCTATGATTATTAAAGATACGAGTTCTGTCTGCGTTTTTATAAAAGCATTTAAATGTGATTCAATACGTCGCACAATCAAACATTTATTGTAAGTATTATATAAGTAAGTGTTCAAGAGGTTGCGTCATTTGTTGTTTGTGTGCTTAGTTGCATTGCGTCTTGAATTAGTTTAATTGTACTCGACTATTTGAGTTGAAAATATTTGAAATTCTTGGTGCTAATTAATGTCTGAAAATTATTAAAATATTGATCATGCATTCTGAAGAATTTTACCATAAGTGACTTAATAATGCAATTCAGCCAAACAATTCAAGGTCAAAACTTTTTTAACATTTTTTTTTTCAATGCTAAAATTGTTTTGCTAGTTTTTAAATTCATTTTGGTTTTATTTTATTAAATATTTAATTATTTGTGAATCTTAAGTTATTCAAAAATTATATTAAGTGGAAAAATTGCAAGATTAAAGTCACACTTAAAAACAATCCATTGTTTTCTTCACAATTTTATAAATAAAAATCAAAATATTAATATATAAGTATTAAAGTATTAAAATAGTAAGATTAATAATCATTTCCAAGCATTCCCTTAAGTCCCAAGAATAAATCTCGATTCTCCTATTACTTTATCAACCTCTTTCCAAACAAAATCTTCTACGCCCAACATTGTAAGGTCGTTTTACAAATGGTTTAAATATGTAAATTTATACGGCTCGATATCCGTTGCAAAGAAAATTTATTGGCATTTAAAATCATACGCAGCAGTTTCCTTATTTGTCGATTCTTAATTTTAGAAATTCTTACACTCAAAGCTGTTGTCCAAAGATATTATACTTTATCAAAAGACACATTCTGCTTAAGATGCATTGATTTGTAAATCAGGTCACGATGACAGTTTGGGAGCAAAATATTGATGAAATGTTTTAACACAAACGAGAACAAATCAAACGTGATGTATATTGTCAACCTAATTACCTAATATTGTAAGAAGTGAATCGTTTTAAAGGCGATTTTTATATTCAAGTGCACGTATTTTGTTGTCACGATTATTAAGACAATTTTAAGAAATAATTATAAATAATAATTATTATTTGAATTAAATTAAAGCAAGTCACTTATAAAATAAATTCTGTGTCATTCTTTTAAATTTCTACAACAACTATCTTTAATTTCTATGATTTTTTTTTATATAATATACAATGCACATTTGCAATTGAATTGAACCGATGTTGTACCAACATTTCATGCTTTTTACTCATGTCGAAGAAAATTTAATGAATAAACCTTACAAGACGCGATTTCTCTTAAAGCCAAACGGTACACAAAGTCCAAAAGTGCATTATTTTGTGGGTTTGCACTCTGCGCAAAGAAAGATCAATTCATTCTACAATATGTACGTACTTTCAAGTACACTGCAAGATATATTATGTTTATTTACCTTCTTTTGTGCAATTAGTGTGACTGCAGCTAAGACTCGTACAAGTACACAAAGCTTTGTTCATTCACTTTCAATCGCTTTTAACTTTCGGCTCATTACATGGAGTATGTTTTCAAACAAAGTATGCACTCCCACAAACATATTACATATATTATAACCGCCGAGTATTCTTAATTTGCTGCTTGAAATCATGAAGACAAAAGTCACGTGTTGGCTGTTGCTCTTTTCATCGACGATTAACAAACATCGCCGTACCGCAGCTGTGTGCGGACTGTGGAGTTTGTTGTTATTCGTTTTTATCCGATTTGATACGTATCAATTATCATGACGCGGCTTTCTCGCGCACTGTGTGTAAACATTGTTGTACACAAATATTATCATTGCATGCCACAAGCATCAAGTATATGTGCTGCCCTATAAGTCGGCAAAGTACATGACCGGATATATATATTTCTTGATATATTCTTCAGATTTCTGTAATAATAATAATAATATGTTTAATGAACACGCGTCCTCAAATGTAGTCAAAACACACGAAGATGTACGCGGTTATGCATACGCTGCACATTTTAATTAAATTGCTGTGTGCGAGCACGAAATCAAAGACCCCAAGAAAAAAGACGCGATGTTTGTGTTTTTTTTTTTCTTAAACAATCAACGGGGAACGGACGTTGCGCATTTAATTGTGGGTATAAGTGCATGCATCGCGTACAGTGCTTTGAACGGTTACAAGATCGCGTACACACGCAGGTCAATGAATGTTTTTTTACATTTTTTTTTTTTTGGGGGGAAAAAAGACAAAAGTCTTTGGGTTTAGCTGTTTTTGCGAATGGTGTAAATGACTTTAAGTAAATCAGTTGGCCCAGATGCTCAACTTACCAGAGCAATTAATTAATTATTGTTATACGGTTGTACTTAAATTTAAATTTGTGGGGAATTTTTTTAATTTGCAGCTTGTTAATTGTTTTGATTGTTATTTTGTGACAAAGTAATATTTTTTTAAATTATATACTTTTGAACCACTTTTTTAATGTCTTCAAAGTGAAATTACGGTTTTACTTTCAAGATTAACTTTTTTGATAATGTTCATTTAATTTTTATCCTCATCCATTTTGGTGAAATTATTTATTAACGGCTTGAAAATTAATTTTAGTTAAAATATAAATAAAAGGCATGATCGTTCGTAAAATCAAAAATGGAACAACCATCCACAGACAATTTTACAACGGTGCTTTTAAGACCATTCAATCATGCAATCCAATTCAAATTAAGTATGATGTCGGATGGAAAATTTGTCTTAAAGTACAATTTAGGCTAAATGATTTAGGTCAAAATTCTTCACACATAATCTAAATTTCATGTGGAAAAATAAAAACAAAAACAATCTGAAATTGAGGAGCACTCTATTTGATCTATCTTAAGTATTTCAATTAAAATGTCTTAAAGTGTTAATGGATTTTCAATTTAAAAACAATTTAAGCTAGAACAAAATATTCAATGTCTTAAGTAAAATTTCATCCAATTAACGTGAAAAATTTAAATTTCCTTAAAACGAATTGGTTTACTTTAAACCAAATAATCACAATTTAACTTAAATTGTATTGTCCATTGCCATTTATTTTGTTCCCTCACTTAAGTGCGCATTGTTTATCTTATCTAATCGATCAAAGGCACAAGCCTGGCAACATGAATGGCGGCGGCTCTTACACATTTTCCATTTCCATACACAAAACACAACCTAAACAACCAATAAATTTGTTCACACTTCAACCACACACAAATAAGGTCGAAATTAATTGAAATCAATGGAAATGGGATCAATTGTTACCATGTTGAGAGTGGTCTAGTGTGTCTGTGGCCGAGCGTCTGAAGTGTGCACACAACACGCTTACATTTTGGCAGTTACAAGACGCCGCGATCGGCAATTGTTATAAAAATGCGAACACAACCGTGCGGCGATAACCGTGGTTGTGAGTGTGTTGTGTTTCATGTGCAATGAAAAGTCTGCACACCCATTCGAACTGAAATCGGGGCTTTCTTCTGCACTATGGGTTTTTTTTGTTTTTGTTTATTTATAAGTTTGTATACTTTTTGGAGTGCATGGAACAAAAGCGGGAACCACTTGTCCAAAGAAAATATAATTGGAGAAAAGAGATTTGTTAAAACAAATATGTTTGTGTGAGCACGTGTGAGTATTGAGCTTTTTTTTTTAAAGTTTTTGAAAAAGAAATTATGAAGCTCTGCGTTGTGGCTTGTGTGCAGTGAGCGGCAGCGATGGCCACTGAATGTGTGTGGATAATGTGTAGCATGTGCAATGCATGTGAAGACTTAAAATGAGATGTAATTGTTGTTAACTAAACAAAAAAAATAAAACACATGAAAGAAGTTGAAGCGAAAAAATAGAAATTTTAATTGATGATCTTATTAAGTCTTTTTCTGTGAGTTCTTTCACTTTTGATTTTTAGTTTTATTATTTTCCACATCGTCACATATGCTGCTTACTGAGAAATGTTAGATTTATTATATTATGCTGGTGGCACACATATGCATGTTAATGTAGAGCTGCAGCAGTCACAATTCACAACAAGTGTGCGTTGTGTTGTGCCTTATGGTGCTTTCTTCACTCACAAGTCACACACAAATTAATGATAATTTCATTTCGCGCGGGAGAATAACATATACCCACCACACTTTAAGTTTGTTTTGTATAAGTGAAGGTCGCCCCGGTACAATTATTACCTTTTTTTTCTTATGCTAATTGCAATCGCAGACACTGCACATCAGTGGCTTTATTAAGTACATTGAAGTGTACTTGGCTGATGCACATTTCACCAATCAATTCAAGTAGAGGCGACTCTCACATTAACTGTCTGCGCAGATTTTCTGTATTGTTTGTAAGAAGTTACTATAATAACAAATAAAATTTTATATGGCGTGGAGTTTGTTTTAAAAATTGCTTTCCCGCATTTAATTGCCTTTCAATGTTTTTTTTTCCGTAGCATAACTTATGTTGTGTGCTAGTTCATCGACGCATACATTGTGTTTGAGTAGTTCGCGCGCATTCAGTCAATTTAATACATTTTCAAAAATTATTTTAGAAATCGAATTACATACTAGATTTACATTATAACCATTATTCAGGTGCAGAATTTCAAATTGGAAATCTGATTGTTTGGTGCGTTCTCTTGCTGAAATGTTTTTAAATTATATTTATGGACGTGATTCTTATTTTAATGACAAACGTTTCATATTAATTTTTGAGTCGTTTATTGCGTGTTCCATTTCGTCTTTAAGTGCGATAAATAATATCAATTGTTGCTTTAAAATTGAAAGCGCTTTATATATTAAATTAATTAATTCACCAAACTTACTACATTAATAGTGGGATTAAGATTTAAGTAAAATTTTAATTTGCGCTTTAAAATGAAGTTATTAAGTCACCAACGCTGTTAATAAATTAAAACAATATTTGATATTAAGCAACTTTGAAGAGAATTGCATTTTTTAAACATTTTCTTTTGTAATAATGATTTACTTTTAAATTCAAATTACGTAAATTTATATCACATTTCTTGTTAATCTAAATGAAGTGAAGTATGAAATAATTATTACAATTTGCATAACTTACGTTAACATTAATACTTGGCAATCTTAACAGACATTTGGCTTCAATTAACTATAACCATTCAATATTTAACTGGCGTTCATTCATTTGGCGCCATATAACTAGTCCGATGTCTTTTGCGCAATTATGTAACACATTTTAATTTACATAATGACTGACAGACAGTTAAAAAGCAGGAGCCATGCAAATAAATTATGTCAAAATATTCCACATCTCATAAACTGACTTGCGAAACTGGATGAAACCAAACAGCGCTTGCATATTAAGAGTAAAACCAACAAAATCGCCAATCATTATTCTCTCGTGAAAATATACTCAATCACATATTCACTCATCAATTCAATTATTCTCCGACTTTATAGCCTATTGTTTTATGCCGGGCAATTTAACGAATTTGGTAATCTTTTCCTCCTTTTCGCAAATAGCATGCATCCATCCACATAACTACGTTACGTTTATATCCGAAATACTTAACACATCAACCCATAACCAAATAGTTTGCCATCACATTATGCTTTATTTAGTTAGGAGTTGTTTTTATTGCTATTTGTGTTTGGTTGGCTTCCTCCTTTTAATAGTAACTATAAGACGCGCCACGAAAGATTGAGCAAATTTAGCAATCGTTTATTACTTAACTCTTTTATCATAATAATGTGCCGTTTATTTTGTTGGTAAAGCTTTTGGGTTGGGTCGTCGTTTATTACAGGATGCGGTATTCAATTTTAATAATTATATTTAATCCTTTTTTAATATTGACAGGGTGTATTTGAAGTTATTTTGTTTATGGTTTTATTAAAATGGATATAACTTGAAATATATGGAAAACTTAATGGAAACCTTGAATGTCCTTTTAAAATTAATATATGATTGCCATTTTATTTAAAAATATTTAGACAAGGCTGAAACGTCTTTTTTAACATTAAAAAAGCCAAAATTATCTGCAATATATTATCTTAAATTTTATTTTAAGTTATTCTTTTTTTATGTCTGTTTAAAGGTCCAAAATTCAATCAAATAAACTAAATTTAGGAGTTTTTCAAAATGTTGTTAAAATGTTTTAATAATTAATTGAGAAGAATTCTCCCTGTTCAAAAATATGTAACAGTTCATTTTGCCATTTTCTTTGTCTTTCATCTTAAGACGTTTCTTATTAATGAAACTTTTTGGATCAGACTATTCTATTTGTTTTGCAAAACTTTTGTTCATTTTGGGAGTGCACAATATAAATCTATATTTGGTTGTTGTTTGATTATTATTGATTTCACATTTAATACGATCGAAAACCCCCACCACGACAACATGCCATGTGTGCGTGCAATAAAAATAAAAGTAAATCAAGCAGAAAATGCGTTTATTACAAATTAATTCAATTTATTGTGAGCTATACTTTTTGTTGTGCACATGAACTGAATAATTGGAGGCCATCAAAATGTGGTATTTAATGTTTACATTTTTGGTATTATTATTATTATTAATTAATATATCAATGTATTAATTGAAGGTCAGCATCCTGCTGCTTATGGTAACATAAATATTTACATTAATTTGATGTAAATATTTATGCTTCATTCAGAATGCATATTTTCTTAAGGTTTTGTGTTTATATTTTTAAATTTGCCAGAATAATTATACAAAAAAATTAGCAATAGCAAGTTATGTGTCCGGAAAATATTCATTCAAATACTTTCACACTTAACAAATTGAGTCTGGACTCACCTTAATATTAAAATGATCAAAATGAAATTAGTGCAATCGGAAATTGAAAATTGATTGGCTATTAAATTGGCATGACGTCGCGACGCGACGCATCGCACCACCCACATCGTAAAGATGTATAAGCATAAACGAGAAACGGTGTATAAAAAAAAAGTTAATAATTTCAAAAGGTGTGCTCATCATTCTGAGAATTGCACTATCATGTGGGTGATTCCATTATTTTTCTTGTGACGACTCGTCCAAGTATTTTAATCCAATCGGGATTTTCTTGAAACGAATATTATACACCTGCAGTGTTATCAATTTTAAGGAAGCGGATAAAATTAATTTTTGCCAAGTATAGTTGTTTGGTTATTTCACAATGGAATTTGAGTTTGCAATAATAAAACAAAGCTTAACTGATAAGATAGTATAGCGCCTTGTAGTTTAAGCTTATTAGGTGTACTGATAATTTAACTGTTCGTTGACGTCGTCGATAAATAGTTTGTAGATAAAATGATTAAGTTTACTTAAATGACAGTAACTTTAAGACGCATTTAATATTTTTATGTAACGTACGATATTAATGTAAATGTTTGTTAAGAGAAATGAATTAACACATTAAAGTATTTGGCGACTTATCTTTGTGATTACATATTTGCATATCGCGACTGAATATTATAAAATGCAAATATATTTTGGTGTAACATTTTACAATAAAATAAGTCAAATGTTTGTTTATTTAAATTAACGTGTTGACTCAAATGTTATTGCGCGTTATAATTCTTGAGAACTAACCCCATTCTATATTTTATTCATTTATATTATGAGACATTCCATGTCATTCCCCGAATTCCGATATCATTTTTATTACACAATAAATTTGCTTAACTAATAAAATATTCGCTGAATGACTTAAAAATGGCGCCCATTGGAATAAATATTACAATAAAGTCCAATTTTAAATAATGTCAAAATGCTTGGAATTCTAATCGTTTTAAAGCCAGCCCAAATACCGGTTACTTTACTCGCTCATTTTTGATTTCCGATCGACTGTAATCAATTTTTTGTTCGTAAAAAATAAAAAGTGTTTGATTATAAAATGAATGGTATGCGGCGTATTTAGTAAGCTGCGAACGACCTTCGGAGATTACAAATTTCGCAGCATGTGTCAAGACGTTTGTTTAAACTGCTCTTGTTGTTTTCTGTTTTGATCCCATTTAGGTGCAGGTGATTATTTTGCGTTGATGATAATAATAATACGTATTTCGTGTAATTAGTAATGAAGTACGTTTCAGTAATTAATGAGATAAATTTTGCAATAATTCATTTTATTCATGAGTCTGTTTTGAATTATTGCAATGATATTTGGGGTATTTACTTTTTCAATGCAAATAGCGTTTTAAAGTCATGCGACAATTTATTAAATAATATTACAAAATATGAAAAGAGTTGGGGAACTTCTATTTTTCATCCTTTTCACTAAAATCACACCAATGAGAATTTTAAGTTGCAACAAAATGTATGAGTTAAATTAAATTGCCATTTTTATCTTAATACATTTTATTACGTTTTTAAATCACACGTTTGATAAGACCCTATATATTCAGTGAGATATTCATACAACACAACCGAGCATTTAATCCTTATAATTCGCGACAAGCCATTGCCAATAAACTGTGCATGTTTACACGGTTATTATACCCACAGAAATAGATTGTGCCTTGAAACTGATCTGGTACGTTGCTTGAATTTTAAAACCGTGGAAACGCAGAAGACCCAAGTTGATGATGCCGCGCGACTGCATCCAGGAATGACAAGAATTTTAATTGGGATGCATTTCAGAAAGTGCGCTTACTTCTTTGGGGGAGGATTTATGCAATAATAATAATTATGGTTAAAGGAAATAGAAATAAATGCTTTGAGTATTTTATTGAGTAAAAGTCTTCAAATTTAATCTCGTGAAATAATTTTTTGAACTGTTTATATTTGTCATAACTCATAAGACTTACAACTTTATTCATCCACATAATCAAACGTGCAAGTTGTTATCGTTCCATATTGTTAAAATTAATCTTCTCGACAGTTAAATCACTCACAAAAAAGTCAGCCAAAAAAAAAAACAATAAAATATATTTGCTTCTGTGCACCCTCAACTGCTTACGATGAGTCCAATTGTTGTTCTCAATTTGTGACATTGAAATACGTGCCTTATCAATGGTCACGTTGTTGCCATAAAAATTCAACTTGAATCATATCCATATATTGTGTATTGGTGTGTTCGCTTTATACTTGTATGTTCAAAAGTATTTTCATACGAGGAGACAGAGTCCAGAAAACTAATTTACTTGCACAATATTTGATCATCTTGAATTGATTTGATTTTTTGATTGGTATATAAAAATTTTGTTGTTTAAAATCGTATGTTATGTTGGGCGTTTGTATTTTATCACGCAGGGAAGTTTTCAATTAAGCATTTTATTACTTTTTGTTTTATGCTTTATAGATTTGAAAAAAAATATTTATTTTCAATGACATTTAGTTGTTTCACACTAATCAGGCATGCAATTTCAATTTGATAAGTTATGAAATATGGTCAGTATAATTGACACGCCTTTATAGAATTAGTCACGGTGTTCATAGTGTTTTTATAATAATTGCAAAATTAATTGTCAGCCCATATATTTCAATTCAAAAGGTAAAATTTATTGTATAATTTGAATTAACGAATTTTTTTCCAATATTTGTATGAAAATTTTACTAAATATTGTCAATAATTAACAAAATATTGTCAATAATTAGCAAAATATTGACAATATTGAAATGTTCAGTCATGATGATAGAAATAACGGGATTATTTGGTGAATTAGACCAATGAATGAATATCAATATGTAAATATTCAAAAATATAATTTATCACACAAAAAGAAAAGTAATCAAGTGACCCACATGTGTCCACCTTCAACTTAATTATGCAACTGGCCCACATAATATTATGAAGCTTATGTGTATGAGGTGCATATTATATCGCAGATTGCATTTGTGCTTAACATTTAAGTTGTCGTCACTTATGTGGACTGGTGGAGTCAGGAGTGTGCTCATAACGCAGCATTAAATATCACACACACGCGTCGCTCCCTCACCCATTTTCTGATAAAAACATATTTATTCAAATAACCGTATGACACAATTTCACGCATTTATTTTCTATATTATTCAAAGAAAACCGAGCCAAGAACTAATTTAGAAAAATGATTTCTCATACAAATTGTACACATGCAAGTATCATGTGTAGGCTTTAACCATTAGCCCATTCCACGCAACGCATTCGAAGTAACAACATTAAAGATTGGTCGCGGCTTGCGCATACCCGCAATCTATTTATGATGTTAGTTAACCACAGAAGACACACTGCATACAACTAATATAATTATTGCTTATACACACACTTTGGCTGTATCACGTGAAATGGAATTTAATTATAAATTCTTGCGTGCGCCTTCGTGTTCCATTGATGCGCGGTGTATTTCTCCTCTCAGTACAAGACGTTTATATATACAACTTGAATAATGTGCGAGCGCTGTGTGTGCCGTGTGTGTCGTGTGTGCCGGGGGTACAGACGCGCCACTATAATCTGCATGACATAGCTGGATTGGGCGCGGAACATTTCTGAAGCGCGCTGTATGGAATCGAATGCGCTAACTAACTATACTTACTTGTTAACATATTGTACGTTCATATATGTGAAATGTGCGGCTATTGTGTGTGAGGCTTGACTGCCAGCCTGCCATGCAGCATGCCAAATAATTTTTGGTCGCGTGAAAAATACCAAAGTGGCGCAGATTAAAACGCGACATCAAACGCACCCAATTTTATTCAAATGCTAGTGTCGGTACGCGTGTGTTTTTTCTGCGAATGTGTACTCTAATTTATTTACACTTTGTGCATAATATATGGCTTATGTTGTTGAAATTATGTTCAACAAAATTCATGTATGAATTTCAGGCAAATATTGACTTATGTTTTTGAGTGCTTTACTCTTTTTAAGTCAATGTTAATAGATTTGATATGGGAAATAAACTGGTCTAGGAATTGCAGTTTTTATGTATGGGATAAATTGGTGCTGAGTAGAATTTAAAACAACAATATTTTGAGCCATTTAAGAAACTTAAGAAAACAGAAATTAATATTATTGTAAAAAAACTGACATTTTTTTACTAGTCTATTAACTGTTGTTGTCACTTTGCCAAATATTTAGTTCAAAAGAAAATTTAATTTTCATCTAAAATTCATAAAAAACGCATAAATTAATTTCGGCTTGAATCAATATAGCATTCCAAGAATTTAGCAACATGTTTCATAAACGTCGTGTTACACGGTTTTAAATCATTAACTGTTCATAATTAAAATACAAATAATAAAATAAAGGGAATAGTTAAACAAATTTATCACTAACTGCGCCTGTCTTTTTAAATCTTATGTCTTTATGCAATTTTCTATCTCTATTTTTGTATAATTACATGCAGCGCATACGAAACCAATGCCAAATTGCGAAATTTCACACTTCAACCGGTACTTACAGTTTGATGCATTGATGTGTTATATCATTAATTGCATGTTTATATCCCTTCGCGCTTAAGTGCAATTGTTACTTACATTTTTGCATAAAATGTAGTTACACGAGAATTGAATCAAAATAAAAACCGAGGTATTTTCGTTGGAAGCATTCGAGCCAAAATTTTAAATTAAGTAATCACAATTGCACTGTTACGTTATTATAAGCTTTATGGTTTATGTAAATTAATGCCATTTTTTCACACCCCTTCATGCCTATTCATATTATGACTCAATTTATGGATGGATGTTTGTTTCATTTTAATGCGCAGTGTTTTTAAATTTAGATTAAAATTGGATTTGTTTATAAGAAAGTACGATTGATTTCCTATATTTAGCTTAAAGGAAGACATAATTGTATAAAGATTAAATTAATATTTAATCAATTACTAAAAAAAAATCTATTTATATACTTTTAATTAAAAAATTACATAATAATTACATAATTGTATAAAGATTAAATTAATATTTAATCAATTACTAAAAAAAAATCTATTTATATACTTTTAATTAAAAAATTAAATAAAAATAAATAATGGAACAAATTACATCATTTAAATAAGGAAAATATAAGTTTCATTCAAAATAAACCGCGCGTGCAACTAAATTGTAATGCTCTCTTTCTTTTTCCACTCACACCCATCGCTTAACGATAATTTCTCGCATTCAAATATTTTTGCAACAATTTTTTCCTCGTCAATCAACCATTTAATTTTAAAGCCAAAGCAGCAGCACATTTTCTCTTCATCACCGTATAAACGCTTTTCATTTTGCACTATAATGCATATCTTAACTGCAGAGCAGCACTTGAGGAAGTCAGCAGAAGAAAAAGAAATGAAAACAAATCAAAAGCAAATAGTTTAGCTGTATAAATGTATAATGTAACAGCAGGAAGTGTAAATCTTCACGGAAACAATGCAGAAAAATGTGTGCTTAAAAAAATATTAGGTACGTCTCGAAATTGGCGACCTTTCATGGTCGTCGCTTCGCAACTAAGATGGAATTCAAATTTACAAATCGGAAATTGACAAATTTATTCACAAAAATGTTAAGTGTATCTACAATGCGTCGAAGTAAGTGGAAAAGTATTTATTATATTAAAATAAATCATTGTTGCAAAGAATTAAATTAAATAAATGCCATTGAATTGCGTAATGCGTGTCCCTTTTTATGCTGGTGATACAAATCACAGTCATTGTTACTGTTATAACAAGTGACAATAGAAAATGTAATGCGTTGCACTTTCTAATGTGCGCCAAAAATAAAAATCACAACAAACATAATGTCGTAAATTATTTGGCAATTCTTGTCGTAAATATTTATATTGTAGTGACTAGTTATGCGGTTGTGCAACAAATGCCATTTCAAATGTACTTATCAATGGGAACAACATTGGAAAGGGGAAGTGAGTAGTAGTTTTTTTTTTTGAGTTGTATTGAAAAGGGGTTGTTTATAAATGCATTATGTTTTAAACCCTTTTGTTCATGTGATTGTCACTTTAACAAATCTTATAAATAGAGTTTATTGTTGATCAATTTAATCAGTGACGCCATGTTATATGTTTTTAATGCGGCGCTAACCCTATTCATTAAATACATCATTGTTTGTTGTTTTCTTTTCATTTGTATTACGGTTTTTTATTTCTTTAATCGCTTCAAGATAAATAAACAAAGATATTTGCGGAAATCAGGGTCCAATAGTACAGTTTTGTGCGTAAATCTCAAAAACGGCTTAACGGATTTGAGCGTAACAATTGATTAAGTTATATTATGAAACATTAAACTTTAAAATTCGATTTGCATTTCTAATTATTTGTTAAGGTCCTTAATTCAAATTAATTTTAAAATTTTTAATAACGATTTTTAAAGTTTTGAAAGTCTACAATTTTTTTTAAATAAATGTTAATTTTATAAGATGAAGTTTTAAGGATATAAGATGTGTACTTTTTGACACCCGCAACATTATTATTTCATATAACGCAATTAAATTTATATAATATGTATGTCATTTTCTTTTGAATTGTTCATCATTATGCAGCCATTATTTGACTCACACGGCTCAGCAATTGCAATCACCACAATATGTGTGCATTTACGCGATTCATCATCAATCATTTCTCATAGTTACATTTCTATTTAACTGTATGCATAATTTTCTTTTGATGTTCATTCCTCTTGTGTAGAATTATAAACGCGGATTTTTCATTACTATAACACAAAGTGATCAGCATAATGTAACGAATTGGTTGATCTATTCTTGCATCTCATCAGACGCATCAAAGTCTAATCATCTTGAAGAATTATTATCGCCATCCAGGTGTAATTTACGCCTAACAGTTATAACAAATGTGTAAATAAATTATTATCAGCAACAGTTTTAAAAGTCTTAGGTTTATATTAATCGTACAGTAAATTTGTATGCGCTTTTTCTTGTTACAGAAGAAACCAACTTAAAAGCAATCATTTCGTTGTATGAATGCTGAATTGCTTTTGCATCTTTTATAGACGTTACGTATGGACACGTTGTTTGGAATTGTTTTTATATTATTTTATTTTAATGGAAGCACATTCAATTATTGCTGTTTTTTTGAAACGTTTATAGTTTTTATGTAATTCGCATAATCGTTAAGAGAAAAAAAATGGTAAAAAGGAATTTGGTAAAAAAAAAAACAATTTACTGCGGCAATATAATGGATAACTATACCCACTGTCGGGTTGGGTTTAATCGCGTAAATGCTTAACGGATCGGTTTAATGCCATTGGCCTGGTGCTACATGCTGAATTGTATATTTTATGGTGCATTTGCCTTAACTTTATGGTATGTCTGGAATGCGCTAATGCCGTTTCAAGTTACATTTGATTAATGCTGCATATGTAACTACATAAATTGATCAAATGATGATTAAATTCATGGGGCATTGATTTAAATTCTAAAAGTTTACACATTAATTCATTGTAGAACATATTTTCAGTAAATACACAAATGGTGCAGCTCTCATGAAAGCCAAAATAGTCTACATTGAGGCGTTACAACTCAATGTAGCTGCAACTGGTTTCTATTTTACAGTGTTGCATAATACTTTGAAAATAAATTGTGCATTGTTTTTCATCTCATGTTAATCCAATGATTATTAAACACACGCTATGCCACAATAACGTGCGCGACGAATGTCATGTTAATTTGCTTTAAAAATGTACACACTCTCGTAAGAAAGGTAGGCAATGTGTGGGTGTTACAGTTATGAAGGGAAATTCCTTGTGGGCAGTCAAGTCTTTTTTGCATGTTTTTTTTCTTTGTACAAAGACGCGTGATTTTTCAGTACCTTGCATACCAGGCTTTCTACTCTTTTCCATATAGACATTATGTACATCGTTTCATTTTAAATTCATGTGAAAATAATAAGTCTGGCCAAGCATGCACGGTTACCTTATGATTTATACTTTATATCATCACATTTTTCTCCCTCCCTCTTGCATATATGTATTCCCTAATTAATTGAATTGAAAAAAAGTTATGAAACACGCAAGACTGAACATAATGTTGTCGTTGAATGAAAAAAGAAATTTTGTCTTTTTAATAATACATTTTCACCATCTTTTACGTGGATGAGTACCTCTTGGTCACCAACACATTTACAATCTCATATTCGCCACAGCAACTGATTTAATTTCACACAAAAATGCAATATTAATGGCATAACACGAAAGAATTTCTTGCAAAGAAGAAAGACGAACCACTCCACAATGTAATAAAGTGGATATTGAAACGATCTTTATAACATGTTAAATAATGTCACGTGAAAGCTAAAATATGCGAGAGTAAATACAGACTAAAAGCATCTTCACCTTAAAACGTTTGTGAAGGTCGTTCAACGAATAACTTAAAGATTTAAACCTTTAAAGAAGCGCGGTCCAGCCTCCAGGCCGTTAATGTGCGTGTTCCCAAAATTAAACAACATTCAATTTTGAAATCTGGTTTTTGGATGATTGCGGCACGGGTGCATGAAATGTGGCGACTTAATGGCCCATTATTATATCAGGCCAATCCAGTTTTATTTCCAATACACATAACTAATATATTTGACAAATCCGTGAAAGAATGTTTTGGGAGTAACCCATCAGTCTTGTTAAAGTTTTACTACACTTTCTATTTAACAATAAAATTTTATTTGTTATTGTGAATGCGTCTTAAAGAAATGGAAACATGTTTATTTAAGATGGTCAATTCTTTGAATCGAATACGTCAGAAATTGAGTAAACTAAGACGTTGTGTTTTTGATATAGAAACTAGAAGCATTGATTTTAAATGTTCTTGACTGTGTGCAATCGGAGGAGCCAGCGAATTTTTGGTATTTTGTGAAAATAAGACAACAGTAAAAAAACGATTTTTGAAAAATTTCTAACTTATTTTAAAAAAATTTAATGAATATACAATGAATAAATCATCGAAAGCTGATAAGAATCAAAACGGAAGTAAATAACACTACTCATTTTAAGGCGAGTGGCAAACGCTCCGTGTGAAAACGGAAATGATTGCACATCTCGAGTGTCAACAGCAGTTGTTATACCTATCCACTTGAAAACGCATCTCGCCAATTTCGCATTCACTAAACGTGTGTGTTTGCGTATTTTTAATGCTCGAATGCCGTTTCCGTTGTGATTTTTCCACATCACATTTTTACCTAAAAGTCGAAACAACATTTAGGTGCGAAACAACTTTCTTGCAAATATTTTCCTTAACGATTGGCTTAAAAATGTGAACTGAGATGGTGCAAGTCTTTCTTCCAGTTAAAAGTGCCCACTATGATAAAACTGCATTGACAACGCAAGCTTTGGTTATATAGCAGTAAACTGCATCATAGATGTGGCTGATTGTCATTGCCGATTACAGTGCGTTTTACGCATTAGCGGCTTTTATACACACTTGCCACACAAGATCGAGGACTGAGGAGCATTTCGCGCACAATGTGCGAGGAAGATTTTCCGCGTCAACGCACATCTTAACGCATTGCGCATGTGCTCTAACGGTGTGCATTGAATGCTGAATGCGCTATGTGCCACAGATCTGACATCAGGTTGTCTAAATATGCACAGGCATGGAGTACCGACATGTTGCGGCCGTCAATGTAGCTGCATCTGTTCGCTATTATTCAAAACCGTTGGCGCATTGATTGCATTACCATTTAAATTAAAAATGGCATACGGAAGAAAAATGGAAGTTTAGAGTTACTTAATAGGTTACTGTTGTTTCATTGAATGCAATTTTCCAGCAATATCTCAATGAAATGGCTTTTACAAGCAATGCAAGAACGTGTTGCATGAAATGGTCAAAATTCCAATATTTTCCGGTACTGTTGTTTTAAAAAAACAGTTGTTTGTTTTAATTGCCTGAATATAGTCTTGAAAACGTTTAATATTTTTTAAATTTTACGTTTAGAGTTTTATTTAATGTTGTTCTGAAAAATATTTAAAAGCAAGCAATTACAAAAGTCGACATCAATTTTAACAAAAAAAAACAATAAAAATTTAAAATGTCGTGGTCAATAATTCATTATTATGCTAAATCCGAAACACATAATAAAAGATTCTTGAATTCCTGATGACGATGCCTTTCATAAATATAATTGAAAAAATTGTATTGAGCAATTTATATTGTTTTAAACATGAAGTGCATTGTCTGATTGTTCCTGCAGTTTTCGTCCTTGACTCGGACGTGCCCATCTACAATGTAGTTTAAATTTATAAAAGGAATCTATACCGTACACGTACTTTAAGTATAATATAAAGGTTGTCACCATAATATAACATTGTAGCGTCCACCGAAGAATGAAATCAAAAAGACGCCAAACAATTACACGCCTTCAACATATTATTGTGCAAAAAATTAAAAAAATTGACAAGTTGGAAACAAATTGAAAGAAATACCGCAGACTGTGTGCATTTGCTGTTGCATCGCGTGTCATGTCACATGTGCAATGTTCATTGTGTGTGCAAGCAGCAACGGATTTGTAACACTATTGCAATTCCCATAAGATGATAAAGCAAATATGCACGTAGAAATCTTGGGTGGAATTCCAATTTGGACAATAAAAAATGTTCAATCTTAATTGTAAATAATAATAAATATTAATGCACGTAAATTTTCATAAATATTAAAATGGCTTAAAACACAACTCATTAATTGTTTGTTGTCACATTTTTTCCTTCATTAAATTAAGTCTCAACACTCGACTTAAATACTTTTTGCCACTCATTCTGTTAAGTTATTTGCTTTTAAAATTCATTGGATTATTTACGCAATGAAATACCTTGAGTGCGCGGTATTTTAGCAGGCGCTAAATTTATTAACTTTATTGTTTTATTGCATTTGATCAACCCATTAAAAGCGCGATGGAGGAGACGTTTCGCTGTCGCATAGGGTGGTCGCTATTCTGCGTCTATCTTTAAGTCATTTCATTGTAATCGCCGCGCACAACAATGCACATATTTTAAAATGCAGCAACAACAACAACAACGACAAACCGACGTGTGTACGACGACCTTAAAGGTGTGGTAACTTTCATTGAAATCTCCTTGCCTTTTTATATAATGTGTAATATATTACATATTGGGGATTGAAATGAACAGAATTAACCGTGTGTATGCCCAAAAAATCGGTGAATATAGTTACTCTCATAAAATTTCAGTGCCATGCATTTATTCGTTTTTTTGTGGCTGCTTATTTTTGTTCCTTCATTTTTAATAATATATTTGTATTATAAAATACATTAAATATGACTGCAGGCTGATGAATTTAATGAATAGAGACTAACAAGTGAAAGAGGTCCGTAATTATATGTGTGGTTTTGATTCAGTTGCATATCAATCAAACGTCATGTTTTCACTTTTCTATGCCTCACATCGAATGCATATAGGCTTTGGTAATAGTTTTCGGAACAACACAACAAATGATGGAAGGAAAAACCATCGTTTAACGATGAAATTATGTCAGTCACTTAATAAATTAAATTGCTTATATTGTGCTCTCTACTATGTGGTCTGTTATTAATACATAGTCGCTGTCTATTGTATGGAAAATTGACATTATGATGTTGAACGTTCATCATTTTTCTTTTGTTAAATAACAATTGTTTACTTTTATTGTAAACAATAGTTAATTATTAATTGCAAATTTTATAGCTTTTCTGAATTGATGGAAATGCTTCCTTATTTTATGTTATTTGTATGAAACGTAAGCTTTTTTTTGCGCCGATCATGCAAAAATTTGTTACTGTAAATTTAATTAATTTTATGAATTTAATTACTGTAAGTATTAAAAGAAAATTCTTTCATTAAAAGTTCGCAAATTATCTTTGCAGAAGCGCACCGTTACACGTATAGAGAAAACTGACATTCTAAATAATCTAACGACTTTAATTCATCCAGGAATTCCTAATTTTACACCATGACACTAATCATATTTTATTAATTAAATCCATGCTAACTTATGCTCACGTATATTTCCACCAACATTACGTATTTTATTTCATCAACGTGCTAAACAGCCTAATGCCTAACATTTGCCGAAATTTCATCTTTGTGTTGCCCTTCAACCAAATGAGAATGAAAAAATCGCAGTGTCATTTGGCAAATTCCACTTTGAGTTGTGCCCAAGCGTAAAGCCGGCACGATCTCTTAATTAGACGCTTGCCTTAAATGAAATTAATTTATGAACTGCCGTTTACCTTTATCCATTTTTCCACATGACTTGATTGTATAAATAAATGGTTTTCAATTCATTGAAAGTGATTCTTGAAAATTTGAAAAATATTTGAATGAAGCTATGATTCTGTTAAATATATTCTCAATTAGGGAATTGTTTGACTAAACAAAAGCTCTTTGGTAACTCACCGTTTACCAATAGATTGCGTTCTTTTGAATAACAAAGTATGTGATGTCAATATATGGAATTACGATTCCAAAAACAATTGTAGCTAGTTTTTAATTATTTTTTAAAATTTAATTTTAAATATATAATAAACATTTTAATAAAACAATATTATCTTTTAAATTAAAGGTTACTCACCGAACGACGGGAGGTGTTATGGTTCTTAAGATGAATCAATTGCGCTCCAATCGGCCGAATATGCTGCGTGAAGTTCAGCTGCTCAACAAATTGTCACATCCTAATATTTTAAGGTATGTAATTCCATATCTGTAATTAAAGAAAAAAAGTATTAAAATAAAAAGAAGTGGAATTTAAATTTTTCAAGGTCAAAAGCAATTGCATGCTTGAACTAATACTCGTGAAATTAAATATTTTAAGTGCCAATTCAAGACTTTTAATTTAAACAATAAAAATTATACAATATTTGCAACAATAATTGAGTAAAGGTCAAAATGTTAATATAATATATTCAAGGTCAAATAAAATTAGTCATTTAACTTCACATATATTTGTCACACATTATTTCAATGTCATTATTTAATTTGTCACACACGTCTTACAAGACATTACTTGGAATTGTTTTATTAATCATAAATAGTATGCAAATTAAATGGTTTTGAATTATTGAAACAAATTGTACATATATCGTGCATTTAATCGTTCAAACAACAAAACAATTTTCATCAATTTATATTCTTTACACGAAGAAACTTATAAGTGTAAAACTAAAGACGATTAGGTCATTTGAAAGTTAGAATCGCGCATTTTCTTTTAACGAATAATTAAAATGTTGCTGGAAAAACCGCAACAAAATGTAAAAAATGTGACGAATGTACTGTAAAATGTTAAAAGAAATCGCAGCTGACTGACGTGTTTCAATGCATCGCATAATGCAATTTCTAATGCTTTAAAGTGCATTAATTCAAATGACGAATATGGCTGCAAAGGAAATGTTGCATGAACCTATAAAACTTCACTGCAGGCTATCATTATGTAACACCACGGTTAAAGGTACATTATAACTATACATATAGTTGTGCTACCTGCAACGACCTTGGCGTACTAGTTAGTTGGTGCAAAGTATAATGACTTAATCATTGCGCTTTTAGGTCGACCATCTTGAGCACGTGATGTCATTGTTTTGCATTGCTTGGATATATTGTTATTAATTAACATTTAACTGACATTGCAACCTTCCACGTGCTTTTATGACTTTATTAACGCTAATGTATTTTCTTTCAATTAAAAAAGATATTATTGTTGCACATATTAAGACAGGAAGTTGTTATACAATTTTCTCATTGACAATATTAATTATTGTTATTAGTGTGCTGAACATATTTAGAAAATATATGGATCATATGTTGACAAATGTTGTATCGTGTGTGTAAAAAATGACTGCAATTCAGACTTGAGATGAAATGAAATAAATTGCGCATTTTGGCATGGTTTTGGCAATTGCTATTTTGTGTACGATTATTTGCTGGCAGACGACAGCTCCCCATATACACAAAAGTCTTAACTAATGAAGTGTGATAATGACATCCAATTAAAATTCCAGCTAACTAGTTAAATAAATAGTTACTTTACGTTTGCGGTCTTACACATTTAATGAAAAATGAAGCATAACCAAATAGCGCAACATTAACTACATATTATGTGCGGTATAAATAGGAATGCGAGTAAGCAAACCGACCGGTGCCATGCGTGCGTGTTGATGAATATGACTACACTAAAATATAATAAATATGCACCATAAAAAAAGCTCCATATGAACATGTTTTGACCCTAAACGGTGTTTTACTTCTACTTGACCTACAAAAAATTCGTCATATATGGAATGTATTTTATGTGGCTTTAAATTTAATACTCATTACATATTTCATAAAATTAATTAAGTGTTATGCTTCACATGTGCAATATATAAATTGAATATTAAGACACACATGGTCGAGACGCGAGGTGTGTCTGCCTGCAGTTATATTGCTTCGGATTTGTGTTTTACTGTTTTTAAGCTCGCGATTCATTGGATTTATTCAATTAAGTGGCTCCAGACTTAATAATTCGCGTTTTTTTTTGGAGGATTACCTTGTGTTATTTATTCATTAATCAAAAATTGTTTAATGCTTAATTTTAATCTTGATGCATTAAATTTTTCATTAATTACTTCAGAATTCGTATTTCTTTATCTTAAGTTCAACTACATAATTTATTTTTAAGCTTTTAAATTATGTTAAGTCATTAAAGTTAATATTTATACAAGTAATTAAATTGATACTGAAAAGTGTAACTAAAATGCATTTCCTTAAATTTTTGCAAGCTTTCTTATTAAATTTTATCTGATCGATTTAATAAGCAATAATGATCTTTACAAAAGTCATTGGTATGCGATTTTAAATTTTCCTATATCTGTGTCGGCATTAGAAATATGTATTTAAATAAAGCATTAAATCTAAATTATTAATTGTAACGGTTGATACTTACTTTTGCCTCCTATGTTTTCATCTAATGAGCATCCAAATTTTCGCATCACAAAACACACTTTATTTTAAATATTAAGTTAACACTGTAAAAGGAGATCTTTATGACTTATATTTCAAATTATCTTTTAAAATTAATAAAAATCTAATTTGTTATTAAATATATATAATATAATCATCAATAATAAATAATTAACACTTAATTAAAACAATAAAATCAATAGCCGCACAAAAAGGACGCATTACTTGTACATTAATCAGTTTTAATCACGCCGGCACAATGACCTGTGTTCAATGATCATCAAATTTTCACTAGCGCAGCGTAACAATAATTCTTCTTCATCACCCCGCACTGTGTTTGGACCTCCGCTCCAGCTTTCATACGCTTGGAGATGTCACGCCCGCACCGCACCGCACCGCACCGCACCGCGCCGCGCTCGTATATTGTGCGTAAACAATTTCGACTCTTTACGCAATTTGAAAATACATAGACAATACATGTAAATTGTGTACTTATTTTAATACGCGGCAAATCGTATCCTACGGTAAATATATTTTCGGTGCCGAGAGGATTGAAAACTAACGGTTAAATATGTGCCTCATTTCATGGCCTTGACGAGTTAACTCTGAATAATTGTTGGAATTATGGATTGTGATAATATTTTGGGATGAATTTATTTAATAATATTTGAAATATGGCGGCCATTTTAGAATATTTTTATGAATTCAATGTTTTGAACTGTATTTTAAATACAAATCTAAGTATATTTAGTACCAATATTGTAAATTTATGCTTTAAGTATTATGATAATTTAAATTAGAAATTAAAGAAAGATTGTTTTATTAAACTTAAACTGAATTGATTCTTAAAAATGCAAGAAAATCACAATTTCTAAAAGTAGTGTTGATGAACAAAAACAAATTAAGGGTTTTTATTGAATAAAAAAAACTTTACGGTATAAGCAAGTACCTTCTTTATTGTGAAAGATTTTAAAAACTCAATTAAGGGATGTTAATAAATTATAACAAGCAGAAAACCAATTATAACTTCTTATAAAATACAACACTGCAGACATATTAAATTACACTAAGTTATTAAAGATTTTAGCAATTATTTTATTCACACAAAAGGACTACGCACTTTCACCTTGGTTGAGCAACACGTAACGACTAAATGTTAATCGCCTCACTCCTGTGTAAAAAACCCTATGAGTATAGAATATTTCAAATATATTTTAATTTGGTGTCCGGCAACACCTCTCATTTAATTGTCTTTTCCATTTTGTGAGTTTTATTGCTCCCGATCCGCTATGATTTTTTTCATCTAGCTCTCCCGTTTCCTCACTGCAATTGCCGTATAAAATTAGGATTGAATTGTGCAATACATACACAACATTTAATTCCCGTGTTTTTAATTTCTAATAGATACAATATGCCTAAATAGTTTACATTAAATAAATATAATTAATATACCTACCTATATAAATATGTAGACAGCTAATTTTTGTGTTGACTTGTGTTTACGAGGGTCAACCAAATTCTATGAAAACAACCTAAATAAATGTACACACATTATAGTTAGAAGATTCAAGTTTTATTGCATGCGCTAATTTAGAGCATAATGTTACCACATACATATTACGTTAAAACTGGAACATAATGGTATTACATTTAACATACTTTCCATGTCAATAAATTAACTGTATAAATTATTGTATAATAACTCCTCCAGTTTGCTCACACTGGGGGCATAATTAATGATAACGGCGCGGGCTACGAAGTAAGTGTACGTTCTCTCTCCCTCCTGTAATGAATCATCATTTCGATCAGGCTGGCATGCAAGCTTCTATCTATGTAATGTATGTATATCGATGATTGCAAAACTCGCAACATAATATTTAAGATGTACCGCTACTAAAGTGCTGACAATTAATATAACTGATATTGAAACATTATGTGAAGCAAATTCCAATTAATTTATGATATTATTGAAATTAATGCATTTCTTCCTATTGCCGCATTTTGATAATATGTACCGCAATAGCGTATTGCAAAATACATGTTTATGTGTTTTCCTAACTGGTTAGTTGTGGGAGAGCTTAAGGAATTCCGCAATGAGGAAATGTTGATAATGTTTATTACTGCACATTGAGGTATGGGGCTTTCGTCTCAGTACGGAACCCCTGCGGGTGTCCAAGTCCATCGAAAAACCCGATATTTCGTAACGCAACCATCTATGAAAATGGTTGATTGGTTTTAGGCGACATAGCTCACTAACCAGATTTTCTCCCCATCTCATATTATGAATTTTCTTCTTTTTTTTCATCAAATGCATTTATGTTTTCATATAATTTCGTGCTGTACACAACACAAGTACATGCACAATTTCTATATATGTGTTGCGCGTATAATTTACGAATCAACTGTGATGAAATTTTAAGCTGTCACGTTGCCAAACAAACAGCAAATATAGATAGCGTCGTGTCTTGAAGTCGCGTCGCGACGCAACCGATCTATTTTGTGAAAATTTCTGTGTTCTCTATGCGATTGCAGAAAGTGTTCTCATATGTTTTTGTGGTGGGCGAACTTGCTGTGTGTCCAACAATAAGATTAAAGTGCCAAACAATTAATCGTGCGACACAAATTAATCAAATTTTACTTAGTTAACTGTGTATAGGAAATAACTTTGTAATGGAATAGAATTATTATTATTCCGCAGCACGGTACTTGCAGTTTATTTTTTATACCGCTAGAAACTATTCACTTGATACAAATAATTGGAATGAATGTAGTTACGTATAGTCAGTTACTCGCACAGCGAAAAGACCTTGTCCTAATTAAATGTTATGACACCATGAACCACCATCCATTGAGTCGTTCTATTTATTTTAAAATAAAATAGGAAAAGATGAAGATGCTCGTTCTTGCGTTTTCAGCATTTTTTGTATATAGTTTACATTGGCAAGAAGATCATGAGCTAACTATGTTGAATAATATGCAAGATTGTTCGCAATTGATGTGAGTCACGTAGGTACTCGCTTAAGTATTGAGTATAATTGTATGAGTGAATTAAAACAACGGCAGTAGTCATTCCCCGTGGTGCAATAATTGCACAATTGAAAAATAGCAATTACATTAAATAATTTGCACCATCTGTCGACTTACAGTTTCAAACAAAATGGAAAATGGAATTGTCTCTAAAAACAGGGAATTTTAAATGGTTGTGACAGTTTTGTCAAAATAATTTGGAGGTCTTAAATTAAACAGCTTGAATAGGTGTAAGCTGATAAACAGTTAAGGTCATAAATCATTTCGATTAAAAATAACCAATTGAACTGATACTGCAATGTTTACTGTTGCGAATAAATTGATGAGGGTTAAGTGCACATAAAATGATTATCAGAGAACAATAATTCATCTTTCTTTTGAATCAAGTGCACTTTGTGTACGAGGTCAAGGTTGTAAATGCTTTACATATTAATATGTCAGTAATGTACTTGGAGAAAAAAAAATTCGACTTTTTTTATACTGAGAATTTTGAGTAGTTTTTATTTGAGTACTATTTGAGTGCTTTTACGTTTTTCTCAAAGTAAGCAGTTTAACTACATGGATTTGTAAATTGTACTTGTAAAATAAAATAATAAAATTGTCGAACATATTTTACATGAAAATTGAGCTTCAATTCACCAAAGGATATAAGTAGAAAGTACTTAAAATTGCAAACTCCAATACAGTTTATGTTTTCACGAAACTTTTTCCACTCGGTAATCTGCATACTCAAAATAAAGTGCAACATTGATTTTGTTTGGTTGCATCAAAAATAGATTCAACAGCTCTAATCCACATCTTCTTGCATGACCATTTACCATTACACATGGTTGAAGTGACTTGCACATTGAGCCGATTAGATACACTCCATACTGACCTTTATACCCACACAAATACTTTAACGATATGCAAGGGTCATACTGCATACACGATGATTGAAGAAATCGCGTGAAAATGCAACTCACGCAATGCAGAAATGCGCACTTCCACAACACGATACATTTTCCCACACGATGCACATAAATGTGCAGCTTTTAAATTTGCATTGTTTAATTTAATCATGCGGTATGCAAAGTAAATTTGTAACAACAACGCAGCAGGAGGGGGAGAGGAGGGTGCTTATTGGCGAGTGTGTAGACTGTGTAGCCTCGTGTGGGTCAAACAGCATTAATTTGACTGACGTATTATTATTTATTGTTTTCATTGGCAATCTGCATTAGTCATGATTCATGGTTTGAACTTAAACTTTGTTGTTTGTGTTTAAAATAGAATAGTTTGGGGTCTGCAGAATGTAATGTCTTGACTTAAAATCGTACTTGAAGTTTAACTTTTTCGTTCTTAAAGAAAAAGCAATAAAAATATTTTAAAGATTTTTGGATTATCTCAAAAACCGTATTTTTTTTGAGAGAATTTTTTTAATTAAATAATTGTTGGTCTGACACCTAATATTTTAAGAACATTTCAAAGACAGATTGCTTCTTTTATTTCTATCATTTTTCAATTTTAACTATAAGCTTAACTCTGAATTTTGAAGACGTTTTTGCCTTTTTGCCATTTTCTTTAAGCTGCTAACGTTTCTTAACAACTATTTGTCTAAATAAATATTTTTTCCAATAATAAAAATACAGCATTTCTCAACCAGTATGCAATCAATCCAACCATTTAGTAATTTCCCCACATTTACAAATAAATAGAAGTGAAACTTAATGCTACATCTGCATTTCCCTAGCATTTCCTCAATTTTTCCATAAGCTTACAAACAGGAATTTTGCTGCATTTATTTATTTTGCACACACAAACAACAGTCCATATATTATTCCCAATGCAACTCGCATAATATAACAAATCTCCGCGGAGTTCGAATTTCTTGTGTCGCGACGCGTCGCATCGTGCCGTCATTGCTGCTGCAGCTTATCGGAAACGTTAAGCATGTTATTGCCATTGCATTATGGATGCGCTATAATAATTTTTTTATTATTTTTGTTTCGCATGTCTTTTATTTGTATTCGTCCTCTGAGCTCACTTGCATCGCGCACACATAATATACGCGGATTGCATATTTGATAGTGACATTTGACTGCAGCTCGCGACTATGCATTCGACGCTGCGTGTGAGATAATTAACTTTAGGCACATGAATACCAATACACCGCATAATGTGTTGCGAAGCAAAGTAAAAATGAATTTTCAATGTCGTTGCTATTTTACATAAAAAGGATAAAAATGTGTGTGTGTTTGAAAAGTATGTGAATAAAACCGAAACCAGTTTCGTTTTGCGCAATAATAATTTATGTGCTTCTCTATTCAATTATTTCCAGACTATGTTGTTGCATAGCCGTAGTTTGCATGGTTATAACACGAATCCTGTAGTTATACGTATGCAACCTCAACATTGAATTGCATTGAAATGCATTTCAAAGTACTCGCAATATATTATATCCATTTTACCTTCCGTGTGTAAAACACATAGACGCACATTCATTCCTGTTTTACAGACAACTTTAACATTTTCAGCTTCAATTTTAAACTTTTTGTGCAATGTGCTGAGTTTTATCCAAAATTCGGTTTTTGCATCAAACATATTCATTATGCAACTTTGTTTGTGACTCCTTTTTTTCATCCAGATAAAAGAAACATAAATCGATCGCATTTTCATCTTTGTTGACTTCGGAATACGTTTACTCGTGAAGCTGATGGGCTATAAAAATTTGCATAGTTACACCCCTCCCGATGTTATGGGAAAAGAGATTCACACAATTTCATTTATGCATTATTGTTTGATTTTTAAATTCGTTTACGAAAATATAAAAGCGTCTGTGTTGTTTCGAAATTGTTTTTCAATATCCTTGTTTTTTATTCGTAGCACAAAATCAATCCACCTCTGCATTTAGTAATTTAATTGAAAACATGAGATTTTTCCCTGTTTTAAATTTAATTAAAATGGAAGTGATGAAACAATTTGATTTTGTAATATAATTTAATCTCATGAAATGTTTCCGAAAGGATTTAACTTTAGCTTTTGAATACTTGTTGTACATTTTAACTATTAAAAAGGATCAATATAAAAAAAAACTAAAGTTTCAAGAACAATTTAAACTATTCAAGACGTTTTTAAAATATTTATTTTACAACAATTTACTCTTTTCGCACAATTTAAGTCACACAATAAATTTAATTTGAGTCTATCATAAAAATTAATGTGCTTTCTAGTTTTAAAACCATTTTAAAACAAAAAATAAACCAAGTTTCAATTATATTTCGCTACCATTATTAAACATTTCAATGTCAACAATGCCCGAGTGAACAAAATACGACCACCCACCCACACGTCCTATTTTTTTTTACATCCACTAAAACGTTTGTTTACATTGTACTCATGAAAATTCTAAAAAGAAATGTATCCTTAAATTGAATAAACAAACCGCTTATTCAAAGATAAGCGCAGACAAGTCGAGAAAAATATTAAACTCTTTTGTTTTCAATTTACAATTCCCACACATTTTTTAAAACCAAAACATTTGCTCAATGCTAAAAATTGTGTAGCATTTATTTCTATTCAATTCGTTTTTTACTTAAAACGAATTACTGACTGAAAGGAATTAGCACTTACAGAATTCTTCATTTATCAATTGAATTTCTAACTGCCATTTCATCCAGCTTCCGGAATCAACCACAATATGTCTTAAAGTACCAAAAAAAATTCTCCTTTCTGGGTGCAGCATTCAATAAAAGTGTGCTCAATCTCTGCACAACAGCAATGTCTGCAAAAAAATAAAATTTATTTTATTTAAATTCATAATGAGCATGGTTTTTTAAATATTTATTCTCCGATTTGTTGTTAATGAGAGCGAATCGTGCGTTTAAGATTAATAATATTAATTACATTTTGAGTTCATTCATTGTGCAATTAACTATCTTGTTCCTTATACTTTCATTAAATGGGAACCATCAATAACGCCCGATTTATACAATGTATTTAAATATTACCGATTAATATCGATTAAATGGGCACCTCTTTTTCATCATGCACTAAAAATGAAATGAGAAAGGAGACGCCACATCAAGTCATAATGCAAAAAACTTATATTGCACTTACACGATACACATAAAAGCTTGTATCATAATAATGTTCGTACCCAACTATCGAGTGAAATTTCACTTTTCATAGTCACACACCACTCATTTTCCGTTTGAGGTATTTTCGCGTTTGATTTGGCGTTGTTTTGGCTTCTGCTTCAATACCACACTGTGGTTTAATGTTCTTCCCCACATTATCGTTTTCATATTTGTTGCTGTGTAGTGCAACGTGTGTCTAAAAACGTTCGATTGCGTGACCGATGCATGCGATAATGATAGTCTTTGATTTGTGAAGTGAATGCGAATTCATACTTGTAAACCTTTAAGTCGTATAGTTACAATGCTCATGGCGTTTATTTTGATTAGTTTAACTGCTATTTAGGATGATTGATATGGTCACTTTCGTTTTTATTGTTTGTGCCAACTTTGTGCGGGTTTATTATTGTTATAATAAATGTTTGTACCGATTGAGGCTTTTATATTATATTAAGTACTTCCTCGATTGTTTAGGAAGTTTCTTTAAATGTTTAGCTGTGTGAGAAAATAGTTTAAAAAAGGGGTTTAATCTTATAAAAATCGGGGTACAAAATTAATGCGGTTTTGTTAGAGAAAAAAATTAAATTAAAACGCCTTAACTTATACTGGATTTTTGTAAAATAAATTAAAGTTCTAGACAATATAGAAAACTTCACAAAGGCATTAAAAAATTAAGTTAAATTTTAAAGTAAATATCTTAAGTCGAATTTTCATTGCTTAATCCTTGTTAAATTTCCTTATGTCAATTCAAATAAATTTTTTGAGTATTCAACAAGATTTAAGTCAATAAAATTAAAGATTTCTACAACTCCACACTTAAGTCATGAAAAGCACTAATTTATTAAATTAATTAACACAAATTTCCCAGCTTTACCAGGTGGTGAAAAATTAAAAACAACAAATTTAATTATAGTTCACTACATGCGCAAATCTCATTTTCACCACAAAAACAAATAGTAGCCACTCGTACTCGACTTCCAAAATGTTCTGCTTCCGGTATAAGTGCCCCCTTTCTAATGACGCAGCAGCTGCCGTTATTCGCAATGTTTCATTAAACTGGATATTTTTTTAAATAAATTAAAGAAAGCAAATATAACAACAATTAGATTTGAGACGATCGCAATGATGAACACACAATATGTTTTGAACATTAAGAAAATCAAGTCATCATTGTTTTTGCTTCTGGGAAGAAGTTAAACACTTGAAAGTGTGGTTTTTGTATGCATCACGTTGACAAATATTTATGTTTCAAACAATTGTTTAGATGTCTCAAGATTTATGTGCGAAAAAGAATGAACAAAAATGCAGTGCACAAACAAACTTGCTCTAAAGTTGTCAATGTCATCAAAACAAATAGACACATTACATTTGTATAGACAATGAATTTAATAATAAGTAAGTAAAATCACTTCAAAAACAATCAGTTTGTAATAAAAAAAATCCTTGAGTGATTTTATTTCCCACATTCAATTTGGATCATTTATTTTTTTGCAACGACACTCCACATTTTGAGAAATTTTTGTGAGTCACAAAAGTAGCTACTTTTCCAATTCTAATGATTATGAATTGTGTTTTATGTTTGCTTATTATTTGCTCTACATTAAACAATCCAATATCAATATTTAAGTAATCGTAAACATAACAAAATAATCATCCCAAACAAAGATGAACATATTCTACAACATGGTAAAAAAGTGAAATCGGCCCAAACCGCATAGCTGCTTATAAAATGTTTATCGATCTATCTTAAGATTTCACATGTTACGCTATTTAATAACAGTATCACGATTTGTGTATCCTAACTACACCAAACGCACGCACCTCTCCCATTGAACAACAAGTTTGTATGTCCACATAACATGAATTAATCGAGAGTAACTTGATTCCATAATTATTACATGCACAGTCGCATAATTAGCAATATAGATAGGTTCTTTGACCGTGCGTGTGTGAGGTGCGGCTGCATTCAATTGCGTTCAATAAGTGTGAGGATTTGCAGCCATAATATTCATTCAACACTTTAAGTGCATATTTTTTAAATACAATTTTTACAATCCACGCTGCTGTTGCAGATTAATTCCAATACACAATAATAATTGATGGTTTGTTTCCCTTCTTTTCTTTAATATTCAAGGTTCATGGGTGTTTGCGTGCACGAAGGGCAGCTGCACGCGCTCACAGAGTACATTAGCGCCGGTTCATTGGATCAGGTGCTTGCCAACCAGAATGAGGTGCTAACACCCACACTGAAAATAAGACTGGCTCTTGGAATTGCACGCGGCATGGCCTATGTGCATGATGCGGGTGTGTTCCACAGAGATTTAACAAGCAAGGTAATGTTGTCTTATATTTTTGCCTTTTCCGAAAAAAACATACTTTAATCGTGTTTCCTATTTGCAGAATATTCTTGTTCGTAAAATATCAGAGGGGTTGTTTGATGCGGTTGTCGGTGATTTTGGGTTGGCCGCTAAAATACCGCGTCGAAATAAGGTGCGACTGGACACTGTTGGCTCGCCATATTGGACGAGTCCGGAGTGCTTGAATGGACTGTGGTACGATCAGACCAGTGATATATTCTCATATGGGATTGTATTGTGTGAGATCATTGCAAGGGTGAGTAGAATTCATGATTTTTATTTGTGAAATTATTAATTCATTTATTTATTGTGACTTAACTGATTTAAATTCATTTCAGATTGAAGCGGATCCAGATATTCTGCCAAGAACTGATTCCTTTGGGCTGGATTATGTAGCGTTCATTGATTTTTGCCCAAGTGATACTCCACCTGTGTTTTTAAGACTGGCATTTCACTGTTGTACCGTAAGTTGATTAGGTTTTATTTTATAAAGTAACTTCGATGAAGAATGTTAGAGATTTGTGCTTTAATACATTTTTTAAGTCGGATTAAAATTAAATTCTAACAACTTTGTGGCTTTGTTACTACAATTTTGAATTAAAATATGCAATCTTAAAGTATTTTAAAAGAAAATTAACTAATATATCAACTGATTGAAATTGTAAAATGATTTTACATTCGTCTTAAAATAATGAATTTAATTCAAGAAAAAACAAATGATTCATTACAATTTTACCGCATTTTGAAATATTTATCAGTCAAAAATTAAATGCAATAAATTGTTTGCCACATAATTTGTTAACAAATAGAATTCCTTACACTCAAGAAAAGCAAATGCTGCAACAATAAACATGTATGTAAATGATTTCAGTAAACATTTCACGTCAGTGATATATGGTTTAGTAAATTGTTGCACTTACGTGCACCTTTTGATATCAAAGAGGTATAAACATTTTACTGAAAGTAAATAATGCTCAAACTAATGCATACATGCGACATCCAACTCCCACTGCTGTCAACTAGATAATTTCAAATAAATTATTTTCACTGAATTAGTCATGATCTTTCCATTTTCAAAACTCTTGGAAGTCATGCTGCCACAGTGCACAACATCGGTGAGGACTGAGGACTTGTATTACCGTGTGCGGAAACAAAATCAAGACATTTCCAAATTGCATTAGCATTTATTATGTATTTGGCATGGTTTATCAATAATTTTCCAACCTTCTTCTTCTCCATCTCTTGTTACTATTGCATTAGTTAAAGTAATGTGCACTGTATCACGGCGTCTTTGTTTGCTAATTTTACAAATAATGTATTTTCTATATATGGAGAGTCAATAGTTTATTAAAAAATATGTTGTATGCTTTTAAAGGAGGGCGCAATAGGGAGTGAAATGTTGAATATATTGTAATGTTATACCTACGACATGTAGTGCGATTACTAAGTACTGCGGAAAACGAGGTTAGAATGTGGATGGAGTGTGCTCACACAAAAGAATGGTAATGGCAAGAGAAATGCACATAATATAATTCATTGTTAATCCAATTGTGGTACGCTGACATGCAACAGCCGCGCGGCGGTGGTTTTGTCTTGTTGTTTGAACATACATTTTTCATGAAAAACGCTAAAGAATCAAGTTAACGACTAAAGTACTGCACAATATTTGTTTCTTATTCACTTTTATGTCCTGTTATTTCTGATACACCATTAAGTTCAATAAATATATTTATATATTATATGGAGGGGAGATTTATAGCGCAATAAATATCTAAATATAGCCGTGGGGAGTGAGGATGGCTCGATATGATGTCTGAAAAGAATTTGTTTACATGAAATCAAGCTGTTTGTTAAGGTTTCATTTTGCTATACTTAAAGAAGCATAAATATGATACATTTATGTCTATAAGTCTGATCCCAAAAGTTTGTGAAAAGATCCAATTTCTGAATATTACAAATTTCATGGTTAATGTGGGATGAAAGCTTGAGTTAATGATAGAATTAAATGCGCCTTTTAAATTGGAAGCTTTATATTTCACTACCCAAGTAATTATTGGCATGAAAAAAATTTTCGGTCACAAATAGCTTGTTTTGCAACATTTTCGAGCAAACACTTCACATTTTAATTATTTTTATTAAATGAAAAACAAAAATTTAATCACATGATGGCGTGATTAGCTTAATCTTTTTAATATATCTTTAATTAAAGCGGTTCTCGTTTTAAAATCTTTTAAAGTGTCAAGAAAGTCACTTGTTGTTCCTTTATAATATTTTTAATTAAAAAATTATTCTCGTTACTCTTTGTTGTTTTGAAATTAAGGCGTTTTGAACATAATTTTTTCTTTATGTGGCCTAACAATTGAAATATTGCTAATTCATAATGATAACAATGGCCTATCAGTTGTCGAAATTTATGTCCCTCGACCGATAATCATAAAGCAACAATTTTAATACTCGCAAAAATTCATGTACAATCGAAAGCGAAAAGCTTGTGTCATATTTATTGGCACTTATTGTTAACAAATTGTTATCTTATCTTCCCCCATCTAAGAAGAGTGTTTAATGATGTATCGCGTATTGTGTAGTAAATCTTTCAGGGTTGTTGGTTTCAATAAAAAAAATTTTCAATTAATAAAATTAATATTAATAATTAAAATTTACTTTACGTTTTATTGCAGTATGATCCAAAGAGTCGTCCTACCTTCAACGAAATCGTAAAGAAGTTAAATGCGCTGTCTGAGAAGGTGTGCGAAGAATATCTTACAGCGCAATCCACACCAGTTGATCCCAAGAAACTTTACATCGCCGCAAAGGCTACCTGCACCAACAATAACAACAATAACTTGCTCTTCCAAAACAACAACACAAATGCCAGCAACAAACGTAGCTCCATTGATGCCAATATCGCGACAATATCGCCACCATCCGGTCAAAGTGAAGACGACGAAGAGATCATACAATTCCGTAATAAGGACCACCAAACCCTCAGTCAACAACACACCAACCTACAGCATCGACGTTCACTATCCGAGAATGTCATCACATTCCCGCCACACACAGCGCCCAGTGATAAGGCACGCTGCCACCAACTGAATCGTCCCAGTAATCGTAGTCCCGAAGAGGAAAGCTGTCCCGAATCGCCCACATGTTCCAATTTGTCATTGCGCAAAGTGGCCGAAACAATGTACTTGAAGGATCCCCAATACAAGGGACCACGTGTCGGTGATCAGTCGGCCAAGTCGAATCCATTCACAACGCTGGCACAATTACGTGGTGTCAAAAAAATACTGGGTGCCAACCCGACGACGTACACCGCTGGTGTGGGTGATTTGTTCAGTTCGTGCTTTGAGATGTCTGGGCCCATGCTGAAGCAGCTGCAAACCGTGGAGAAGACTGGTGCCAAAGTGAAGGCTGATGTGTTGCCTAAAAGTTTGCCTAATTCACCGACGAATTCACGCAAGGATTATCATCGCAATGAACAGCGCCTTAATGATGCACGCATTTTGAAGAATGGCGTTGCCCCACTGACTTCAAATGGCACCACAAATGGTACGGGATCGCGGAAAACAGCCAAAAACAAGCACGTGGAAAAATTTTTACAAGTTCCCAAGTGTGCGTCAAATGGTGTCACTACGAAAACAGCCACTGGCGATTGTGAGTCCAGTGATGATTCGTGTTGCAGTTGGAAAATGGATCAACTGGAACTGGATCTGCAAAAAAGTACTGGAACAATTAAAAAATATCGTGCTAACTCCTTGTACACGCATCCGTTGTTTAAAAACGTTGAGGGTGAGCGGGAGATTGTCGGCAATGGGGTGGCGTCCGATGGTACTTCTAATCAAAATGAAGCATCGAAAAAGGATGATGTTGAGTTTATTGCTAAAAGTAAATCAGAATCCAACGAAACTGTTTGCTTTGAAAACCCAAAAATCTTAACACGTCGTGGTTCTAGTGAAAGTGGATTTTTCTCGTGTCTTAACGAAGAATTTGGTACGTACAAAAGCTCGTGCTGTTGCATTGACAAAATTAAGACTCACCTCAATTTGGAGACCCCCGAAAAGATGAACGTGTGTCGGTGCTGCATTTACTCAAATAGTGCCCAGCTTTCAAGCACAACGCTTAACGATTCAAATATATTTTTCCTGGATGATGCATCCACCACAGTAAGCTCATTGCGCAGCCTAGACGACCTGGATTTAAATGAATCCGTGTCAAAGAAGCGCTACACCTGTCGCCACCATGTGCTGAGTAATGTGGACATTGATACCCGATCCATTGACATGGGCCTAATTAATCGGCTGGCTCTCGACTCAGAGATTAACAGCCTCATCCAGAAGAGTCAATTCGGCAACCAGTTGCTGTACTGTAAAAATCGCACCTCCTCCATTTACACGGATAGTTCGGATGACATAAGCAGCCTTGCTGGATCGGATTCATTGCTTTGGGACGAGCGATCATTTAATGCGGCAATACCCAACACACGGTCAGCGCAAATCGCCAAAATTGTCGAGTATTTCGAGCGCAAGGGACAAGCGTTTAAAACTTTTAGTGTACCTGATTCAATGAGGGCCGCACGTTCATCATCTTCCAGTTCGGCGTCACACTATCCAGACTGTTTTGTTGATCTGCGACGTACTGATTATGGCCTTGTTGATACTCGCAACAAATACAGCGACTTAAGGGCGCGCTCCACCGCCGCTGAGTATGAGGCGTTCTGTTTGGAATTGGAAAAACGGCCGACACAACAGAGACTGATGGTGTGTGAGGGTGCTGTCAAATCCAAACTGCAGCTATTCGATAAGCCGAAACAACAGGGAACACACAGAGAGTAATTAACACAGAAAAATACTAAGTCTATCTAAATATATTCTACATAAAATATTATTGTTCTTCAAAATATATAATAAAATGATTATTTTCACAATATAATATCGGTTTTGAGATTACATTCAAAGCGATTTTATCGATTAATCATTTAAATATATTTATCCAACCAGTATTCGTCCTTGTAGTGCGTCCCTTCAAAATGAAGTAAAGAAAATGAAATTATATGAATTCTGTTGCGGGATGATTGTATTCAAAGTATTTGGGGACGGAAAAGCAAATACAGAAATTATATTTAAACTTTTAAGCATAGAAAAAACAAGATGCCCAGTTAATTTTCATTCAAAATTTAAGCCAAAAAATTATTAATATTAAATTGTTTCCGCATCATTGGAAAAAAATTATCAAAAAAAATAATTAGGTCCTGAATTATATTAATTGGAAAATATTAAAAACATTGTTATATTCTTCCTATAGTCAAAATTTACAGTAAAACAATGAATTATTGGATGTAGTAAATACCTAGGGATTTTAAAATCCTTGAATTTAAAAAAGTAGTTGAATCCTTTAAATAAATATCGTTTAATTAATACTATTCCCATAATTTGCATTTGGATGAGAACCTTTAAACATTGTTGCTCTTTTCCATCCTTTAAAATGTAATAATATTTTTCGATTTTAAATTTGTTTTGTTCCAAATGTGGTTTAATTAATATAGTTTTATAAAATATGCTTCAATTAATTAACGACATTTTGGATTTTAAAAATGTTTTTAAATTTATATACTTTTCCTTTTCCAATTTAATGAACAGTTTATTATTAATTTATTTGGTTACCAAAAAAAAAAAGTTATAACATTCTTTAATTGCATTAATATTAACAAATAATTTACATATTTTAATTTAATTATTATTATTATACTTTATTGTGTTTATTTTAATTTTAATAGAAATGGATACAAAAAGAAGCCATCTCAACCAGATGAGAAATCGTTATCATCCGCAAAGCATAAGAAATCCGGATAAAAGGAATATTATTAATTGAAATTAGTAGTTAATAAAAAAAACAATTATCTTAATGAATTAATATACAAACAAGAAAAAAAAACAACAAAAACAGCAGTTAATACAAGTTAAAAAAGAAGAAAATCATTTAATATTAACTCATTAACTTTTAATAACATATTGAAGGCCTTATATTTATTGTGAACGAAATGTAACCCAGTTTAGGTGGTCTTTTCTTCCTATTCAATAAGGAATTTTTAAATTTAAAAAAAACAACTAATTACCCATTATATTATAATAGAACATATAATAACAATTACATACTGTAGAATTTAATACAGATCAATTTGTTGTTTTCAATTATTTAGTATTATTCAAGGTAACGAAAATAAATAAACAATTGTGAAGCAAAAAAATAAATAAAAACAAAATAGTGAGGGATGAGAACCGTTTTTAGATGAAAATATTTAACGTCCAATACTAACTACACATTTAATGATTATGAAGAAAATAAAGTAAAACTAAATATTGTAACTAAAATGCAATTTAAAAAGTAAATTTGTATTCAAATTGGATTAATTTTTATACACGTAAAAAATTCAATTGTTTAGATTTTAAAAATATTTAGAAATTGTCTCCGTTTTAATTCCTATTAAATGATCACTAATTATCATTAATAAATTGTCACAAATTTGAAAGTCTCCCAACATAATTAGTTATTAAGGAACGAAAAATATGTAAAACCATTTTTCCAATTATATAATACATTTAAACGTGTGTTGGCAAAATTATCAAGTACTTAGAAAATAATTAAGTTCTTGAGTCAAGTTTAAAACTAGTACCTTAAAATGTTTTTAACTACATTCATACATACTTACACAAATAACTACACAATCAATACTACTTTTTACATTAAACATGAATTTAAATCTTCCCTATATATTTAAAAAAAACATAAAATATAAATCAATTATCTAAATATCAATTTTTATTAAATATTTTTTGGAAACACGAATTGCCAATAATTTTTATTATCATTGTGCTCTTTTTTTTAAATACGTAAATCATTGAATTGTTGAATTGTTTTTGAAATTTCGCAATGAATCATTTTTTTTTCAACCATCAATTATATAGCATTTATTATTTGATTTAATTTAAATACTCTCGAAAGCATTTAGCTTCCTTTTTTTAAATAATTACACAACAAATTTAAATAAATGTTTATCAATTCATTCATTTTATTAAAAGTACAAAAAAATAAAAATAAAGCGGCGATCTGAAATTATATTTTAATTTAAACAATTTCCATCATTGTATTAAAATTGTACTTCATTTATGTAACACTCAATGCAACGATTACATTTTCACTGTCAATATACAAACAATTAAATGAGTGCAACTGCCTGAAATAAATGTGCTAAAAAAAAACGTAATCACACAAATGGTGCCAATACAAAAATATGCAAACGTGTGCATCAAATCAATTAAGTATATAATTCTTCACTTCAGTAGTAAATCTTTAATTGTTAATTAATGCATAATATTCATATTATATGTACATAAATAATGTATGTACACACTTATTAAACAATTATCACCACACACAAAAAAAAAAACACACACACACACACATTACTATAGTTTATGTTTCGTTATTACAATAAGGTCCTGTTTAAGTGATTATAATTAAAACAATAATTGTTTTAAAACACAACAACAACTAATTAATTATCTGTTATAGCAATCATGTCATTGAATCCCATTTAATTTCCCTTTTATTATTTTGCCATTTATTTTTTGGAATAAAAATATCAGTTTAATATATTTATTCTGTTACTTCAAAACCACCCTTATATCATTCAACTCATCATGAAATATGGGGCGTAAATGCAATATTACGATAAGTTTAAAAATATTATATACAAAATACATATTACATTAGGTATATAGTCTAAGAATCACTTAGAATGTAGGAAAATTAATTAACAAAAACGAAAAAAAAAACACAATTGTAATAATAATTATTATAACCATCACTTAATTGTGGTGAGACATTTAATTAATTTTAAATTGTTGGTCTAAATGGCACTAAAAAATCAGTGTGTCAATATTGCGGCCAAATTTTTTAAAACAACAATGGAATTTGCCAAAAAAAAAAACAAACATAAAAACAATTATTTATTTTAAAAAATTTTGTCCCATAATTTTTGATCAAGATGCATATATTTTAATTGCTATTGTTTATAAAACAACAACAAATCAACACACAATATTTTTATATAGTGAATTCTGCAAATTACGCCAATATAATTAGGCAGCTAAATAATTAGAAATATCCAATGAATGATAGTTTTTATATTGCTTTCTTGATTGTTCTGCCATTTATTGTTGCATCGCAATGGCAGTTAGGCAGCAGACTGAGCAATATTGAAATTGTAAGAATTTAAATTGTGTTTTTTCAAATTTAAAATGATTTTAAACTGTAAACAAAAAAAAATTGTAAATCTTTTTCGGTTTAAATATCCACATACAAGCTTAAGTACAAAGCTGGTAACATGCGTTTAAGCAAATACAACAACCGCTCCCATACTTAAGGTGGAGTAAATTATTATTATTATGATTTATGATTGTAAACAAAACATCTATTGACTTTATTTAATTATATTATATAAATATATATATATTATGTATACCTTATTAATTAGTAGATATACCTACATTTAAAAGTGTTAGAATATTGTTGTAAATAAATAAAAGAAATTAAAGAAAAGTAATAAAACATTAATTTATAGTTGTATGAAAAAAAAAATGAATCACACAGAAACACGTAAAGATCATATTGAATTTAATAAAATATATTTATAAAAAAAATCATAATTGCATTTTATTTAATGACCCGATTATTAAATATTTCAGAACCATGTAAAATATTCTATTTTTAGAAGATGAATTAAGAAACAAGAACTAGGTTTAAATGGTTTTAATTTCTGTAGACTGAAATTGATCTACCAGAAATAATCCTTTACGCCAATTGAATATTATTTTTAATTACTTAACAATTTATTATGTGAGTCAATCAATTATTTTGAATAAAACAGTTACACCACAATAAAACTCGCTTAATATAAAATCAAAAAAAAAAGCGAAATGACGCATTAAAAACCTAACAAATTTCCACTTTCAATAGAAGCAAAATTTACTTATCCACAAAAAGTTCACACGACTATTCACTAAAAGAACAGTACCCACCACTTTGACTATCTATCATTCATAAAGTCTTATTATTCTTCTCCCAGTTATCATCATCATAATCATTTCGATCGCAAATTGGCGGCCAATCATTCGCCTTTATAATAACGGACCCCCTTCTGTACAGTAATTTCTTACACACACAACTTGGCGTAACCACGTACACAACGGAATTCCACAGCAGACGGAAGTGATCGCAGGTTGAGTCGTTCTTGCGTATGCCAGATTAAATAAAAGCTCGCAAATTCCACATCTTGTAGATGCAATCAATGACCAGGCTGCGTCTCATCTGACTCATAGTACCGTTGCATGTGGAATTTCGCGGTAAAACACAAAAAGTACAATAATAAGAAAGCACTTTCACAAAATGTGCGTCTGCAGAATTGAAATGTTTTTTTTTTGGTTGGGATTGTTTTTCGGCAAGTGTGACAGTGGTTATTTAATCACCAATATTTGAATGGTGGTTTGATGAAATTATGATGACTGTTTTGTATGGTGTAGGCAATTTTCCAGTGAATTAATTTTTATGAATAGGTTTTCTTTGATCGTAATCTTGAATTTTAAAAAAATGAAATAACTAAAATGAATTATTGTATTTGCAAGAATATTCTTTATTTACTAATGTTTTGAATCAATATTAAAATAGTAATAGTATAAATTAGGATGATAATTAATATTTTAAATTATGAAATAATTTCATTGTCATAATTGAAAATATCTTTTATGCAATACACTTTACTGTAGAATATTAATAAACTTAAAGCTTCCATTAGATGAGCTTAGAGAGAGCGCTGCACATTTATACTGAACACTCTTTCTCCATCTTTTCGGCTAATTCCGTACACAATCATTTACCACTTAACCACTATATTCCATACTGGTTAACGCAACTGCCAACGTGCACCGTCTGCAAACGAACCATCAACCATCATTCGTGTTGAGACCGCCACACAGTGCGGTGCGTTTTCATAAAACTTTCTTCTTCGAGATATTAAAACAGTTGTGTCGCGTTACATATTGAGAAAAAAAGTGTGTCAAACCAACGCCGTTTCAACCATTCATTCGTGCGAGCGACGTTCTGCGCATTTATGATGGTCTAGAGGCCAAGAATAAAATCATTTTGACAGCGTTTAACGTATTTTGGAATATCAATATTGGAATAGTGCAATTAAATGACGCAGTTTTGGATTTAGGATTAACAAAAAAAAAAGAAGGAATATAGCGAAAGAGTGTGCAGCCAAAGTGCAGCAAGAAGAAGGTGAAGAGAGAGCAAAAAATATATAAGAAGAAGAAGAAAAACAAGTGCAACGGAATTCAGCGGAGAAAACATTTTTTTTTTTCATACGGAAATTCAATTAGGGTCGAGTTCAAGGTTCGTCGCTTTTGCATGTAAGTCTTTCGTTTGATAACGTGTGGAAAATAATCGTGATTTTTTTTTCAATTCAACGGATTTATTTGTGTGTGTGTAATTTTGTGAGTACGTTTTTGATCTTTTACACTGTTTCTCACAAACACAATTCTCATTTCAACAATAAAAATGATTTATTGGGTGCACTCTGCAGTCGATGTTAATGAATGCTTGACTCCGACTTGGGGTAATGAACATCAATGCGGTTACGGTCAGCATTTGTGTGTCAAGTTTTGTATACGAATCTTCACAAGCAGTGTGTAAATGAATGTTATTTGTGCAACGGGAAAATTCGATGATTTTGTTCGCAAAAAAAATATCTCAACAAACAATCAAACAAAATAAACAAACAAATACTCTAACCAAGCGTGTAAATATTGTTAAATGTTTTTACGAAAATAATAATTATTGTTCTCGGAAGTTAGCTACACGCAGTAATTGTTATTAGAACAACAACATGTTGAAAATTGCAATTTAATTATTGTTGATTTCACATTTAGTCCCGATTTAATGTGCGTTTATCCATTTCATTAATGCTGCTGATGATCATCACTTATCTCGTTTGTTTTTATTTAATTTCCACTAACAAAGCCGCTCTTCCCGTGTCACTTAATCGTCTTAATACACGCGCATTCATTAACTACAAGCAACAAAATAGCACCCTTTCATTTAATTTGCGCACTTGTCGCGTACGTACACTCATTTTTCTTGGTAACTATATACATACTGCATAAATATTAAGCAAAACTGTTTGCTGCAAACTTTCATCAATGCGTGTGCACTTGCTGCTGCTGCTGCTGCATGCATGCGCTTTCTGTTTTGCATCAGTTTGTCTCTCGATGATTGAAAAGTTGTCATTTGGAATCCTTCTTCAGTCAACAGATTTCTTAATCGATATTAAACACGATACCCATCACATATCAGTTAATAGTTGGCGCGTATGTTTATAAGTGGCATATGGAAAAGCGTCTTGACCATACAAGAATAATTAACCTTGACTTTCATCGCGGCGCATAGTCCAGAGGTGGTGCTGGCTATACATATTATACTTACAATCATGTTGAGGAAGCTGTTATTATTTTTGTTTTATTATGTTATGGATTTACATTGAGCGATTTGCGTTGGAAACGGTTTATTTGTGCAGAGCATGTTGTGTTCGTATGGATTGTGCGATTATAATGTTCAATGTTCATTCTTTGATATGTGTTATGACTTCTGTTAAAACCGTTTGAATATTAATCGAAATTTCTACATGTTCAAAAAGTCGATAACTTAAAAACAGACTCACAAATTACAAATAGTGTTTATTTCATTGCGTTCGCCATTAACACGCCTCATTTTATTGTTTTAGGTAATTGGAAGGTAGATATGAATACTTAACGATTCTCATGAACTTTCTTTTAGTCTGGAAGTCTTTAGTGAAATTTTTTTTAAGTACAACATTAAAAAAACAAGATGAAATTTAACGTAAATTTACTTTAAAAAATATTAAAAATGGATTTTTTTAATTATTACTACAAATAAAAAAAATAAAAACAAAATACTTGAGTAGTATTTTGAGTCATTGTTTGAGTGAAACTTTATTTTGGGAAACTGTTTAAAAATTGTTATTATTGAAAAAAGAAGTGCATAAAGAATTCCAAAAATGCCGGGAGGGAATCAATTTAATTTGTTTAGGTCTTTAAGTGACTTATAAAAACTATTTTCAAAAATTGCACCCAAAGGGGGAGTTTATTAAATTAAAATTTCTCTGACCCATTAAATTCATCAACTCAAATCAAGCAATTTTGAATAACTTAAGTTGCCTTAAATTATTAAAAGCACAAAACTCTTTGCACTAATGTTTAATTCGAGAAAAATCGAAACGCTTCCTATAATAACATACCAAAGTCTTAAGATGTCACGATTTTCATGCCTCTCAAACAAAATTTGTATCACAACTTAATGAATATGTGAAAGAGGAAGTTAAAACTATAGGTTAAGATCTATTGTGCTCATAATATGATGCGAAATGCACAATATATAGCGTGATTGCAATTTTCTGGGTTAATATTGTGAGAGAAGGCTGCTGCAGTTGCACTACATTTTGTTCACTTTCTGTATTATAATGAGTTACTTAATTTTGTATTCTTGGTATGGTATTATGCGGCAAGGAGGTTTGTGAATCGAGGCAACATGAAAATCGGAATGTAATAATTTATTGAATGTAAATGCATTACACATAATGTTGTGTAGCGTGTTTGAGATGTTATTTAATGCAAATAATCTGTCGTTATAGATATTATATAAAATTATAATCGTAATTCATTTTATGTGGAGAATTTAGGTGAGTTTTTATGTTGGGGGACAAAATATTGAAAAATTGTATTTATATTGTCAATATTATGTAAAAGAATTTTTTCTTGAAGTACCATAAATTACTTAAAGAAATTAAAAATTAATTCAACAGTATTTAGAAATTTCAATAAAAATATTTAAAATAAAAGAGAATTAATATTTAATTTTTACAAATTATATTGCTAAGAACTTAATATTGACAATATTTTAATCTTTTTGTTTAAAATTCACTTAAATATAATAGTTTAATTAATTTTAAATAAATTTTTAAAAAGTTTCAAAATATTTAAATTGCTCAGTTAATCAATCAGACTTAAGTAAGCCTTATATTTTAATTAAGTCACTTAAGATGTCAAAAGTTTTAAGCCAACCCAATTATGATCAAATTTAGGACCCATAAAATTCAATAAATTATTTCTAATTAACTGTAACTTATTTTTAATGAATTCGCAATTAAAATTAGAAGAAAAAACATTCTTCTATTCAGAGGAAATGAAATTTCACTTCAACTGTCACTAAAAAATACTATAAAATTAGGCCAAACAAAATTGTGTAAAGAACTTAAAAAAACATGACAACAAACACACATATTTATAATGATGACATCACTTTATTACGGTGATTTTGTTGGACTCTCCTTTTAAATACGTGTACACATACCCCAGCTGTCATGCATCACAAATTGCGGAGGTTCTGATGGGCAGTTATACCAATTTAATCCACCACATATGTTATAACAATTATTCAATAAATAACATTAAAAGAAAATGAGTTAAAGTAACGCGACTTAAGTCACTGTAACATGCTGCAAGACTCAACTCACTTAAAGCTATTCGTAATTATATTTCTGCAATTAGTTATTAATTGATTTAACCAAGCGAATTTACCTGCAGACAATTAATGTGTGTTCGGTTTTAAAAGCGACATCATTTGTATATTTCACCTGAGCCCCATGTAATGTATTGCATATTAAATACAAATTTAATTGTGTGTGCGGTTGGGCCTCATCCACCACAACACTTGAAAAAACAATTCTACACCGCCTCAATACAATAAATGTGGAATGAAATATAAACTATACGTGTGTGACCCATATATTTGTATAACACCGATGAAAGCAACGCGAGCAAAATAGATTCAATAACCTCAACGTCGCGATGGCTTCCTTATATACCAACAACAACACCATCATCATCATCAGCGCACAATATTCGCGTTCAACTTCTTGCTGAGCGGTGTATGCAGTATTGTGACTTAGTGTTGTGTGTTTTATGTTTGTGTATATGAATAGTAACGGTGGTTTGGCCATATGAACATTATATTAACAAACATAATATGCGCGGAGTACGACTGAATATATTTGATAGCATTTTATGTTATGTTTAAATTTATTTATTTTTAGATAACAATTTTCACACAATTGTGTTTGTGTAACATTCTTACTTCTTACAAACATAGTGCTTTCATTTACCTTCTTTTTTTTGGGTGCACACGACTAATTTGGGAGTGTGTCACATAACTCCCGATTTGTGTGACCCAGTACCACATCTACAACATGTCAATAACCACATTCACAATCTACTTGATAATCTTTATTTGAGTTTGGAATTCGGATATTGTGTGGGCGGTTCTGCTTTACCAAGCACACACAAATTGAGCGACACAATGCATTCACATTCTCATTAGCACCACATTTCCTAATTCGTATTAATAATATGGTAACCCAATTAGTGCAACCAACCAACTACATTCACGTATTTAGAATACACAATAACGTGTTGTTACAAAGTCTATGATGATGTTCGCGACATTTTCTATTAGCATATTATTATACGAAGCATAAAATTATAATAATCGTCACATGCTGAGGGCATTGTCTGGCCGGTGTGGAATGTTGGACAACCCAGTCTTGGAAGAAGGCAACTCGTGGTTACTTTAATATAATATGGAATGTGCGGTGTGTGTGTGTGTTTAAATGACGCGATATCAAATCGAGTTGTTTTGTATACACACATTAAATTAAACGGTTAAATTTTCAAGTTTGGATTAATATGTCGATGGAATATGGGACACACAAGCTATTTTAGTAAAACATTGCCAAGTGTATTCAGTTTTAACTTAAGTCTGCATTAAGACTTTAAGGTATGCATGTGGTATGGTAATTTAAAACAAGATTCCCTGCAGTTTTAAAGCTTAAGTGTAACGGAAATAGCTTCAATTGAGTAGTAAATCTTAAAACTACTTAAATGGTACTCCAATCCAATTTAATTACAAAATTTGTGAAGATTGTTCCTTTTATAAAGCTTAACTGGCTTAAATATTTTCATCGTTAAGGATATTGTTTTAAATGTTTTAAAAAAGAGACGTCTTAATAATTTGTAATTATTGAAAATATTGTCAATATATTTAATTATATTGTCAATATAGTTACAAATAGTTATAACAAATTTAAATGTATGAAAATGTTTACAATTTATAATTGATTTGCTCCCAAATTGGGGACTTACGATCAAAATTTTGTGACGTGGTGTTCAGCAAGAAATGCAAACAAAGCGGAAACCATAGACCAATTTAACAGCATATCGATTGTCTGTAAGAAAAAAGAAATTTCAGGATTAATAAAAAATAAAAGTTTAAACGATTTTTTTAAGTTTTAAATTATTTAAGACGATAATTAAAATGTTAAATCATCATCTCAATTAAAAATACAGTACAATGATTAGTGAAACACTGTTATCAAGAGCTTAAAAATGTCTTAAAGATACTTAATTTTGAACACGTCATCTTAAGATCCACTCTAATTATTGATTGGGTATCAAATTTCTCACAACAACACAAAATACACCTTCTTGAAACATGTACAAGCAATTTAACTGTTGAATATCAACACTTCAACATGTTGTTAGGCCTTTAAAAATTGTTTTTTTCAATAGTTTCATCAGCAGATTTTTTTTTGACTTTTTAAAGAAACCTACAAAATGAAGCATAAATTTAAGACAGGCAATTTTCATGCAATAAAATGTTTAGTATGCATTTGAACACATAAAACTATAAAGACGGCAGTAAATGACAAATCTGCGGTATGGTCAATGTGGATAATTGAGATTACATTTACCTCATTCCGAATCCGGTGACATTGTCGTTGCTTTTTCGACACTTTCCTAAGTAATAAACAATTCACACGATAAAAATTCGAAGGAAAAGTAAGCATCTTCTTAGTTGGTAGTTGGTATAAGCGATAGTTTAAGCTTTACAAGTCTTGGAAATGTGTATAAAATAGTTATAGTTCATTTAATTAACACTTTCACTTAAGTAGTTACTCTTAGCACGAACAAATTGTTTCGGTTTGTTTCATTAAAACTATGTGCGCGGTTTTCTGCGGATTTCTTTTATGGTAAATTGAGCCACAAATATAATGAAGGATTTTTTATGTCAAATGAAATATTGATTAAATAATATTTATTTAAATGGAACGACAATTCAAGACTTTTCATTATCACAAGGACTAAACTCAGCAATGTCAAGGAAATCTCTGGTTTTCCAAAGAAAATAATTGATCTACTTTTCTGACATTTAAAATAACTGTAGTCCTTTACGTTATGCAATATGAAAGTACTTTCCAAATTTAAAGGTCCAAGCTAAAATGACAAAGAAAATCTCTCAATAAATTTCAATTTTAATCAAAACATCATAAACCATCTGAACCGAATTTATTCCCATCAAAATCTTAAGATTGCAGATCATTTTATCATAACACAATGCCGATTAAATTATTACTATACGGCAGGCTTCACTGAATTTCCAATTCAATGTGAATGCGGTCATTAAATCAAATGTGCACTCACAGTTTTCATTTCCATGACTGAAAATAAGGTCTAAACCGCGATAAACTATAAACAAAATTACAATCAATTCAATTGAATGGAATCCAGCATATTTAACGGCTAATTACTGTTTAACACCATCGCTGATGTTTGACAGGTGAATGCGTGACAGACAATCTGTTCAAAATGAATTTTGATCGAACTGATTGAATTTTACATCTCGCTATTCCCAGCAGCGGTTGCCCCCCTACACTGCGCCAAAGTGTAACGATCCATTATGATTCAATGAGGCGCTCATTTTGATGTTTTCGAGTTAATTTTAATTGCATCAACCACACTAGACGTTAATTTGTTGAGCCATTTCTTTCTACGTACAGCCGCTAAGGTCTGGTGGCCCCATTGTTCCTGCGGCCGCTTAATTCAATTCCCCCCCAAAGTAAAAATGTAGCGGAGAGAACTTCCCTTTCAAAAGTGGATGTTACTTTAAATTTGTTTGTACGAAATTTGCGCATCGATAAGTTTGACCCACTTTGTGGGAAAATTGGAGTCGGAACTGAGTTGTAAAATTAAATTAAAATAAATCTCAATTTTTTCGGGTTCTTTGTGTGATGAGTCTCAAAGAGTTGCTTGAATTGTAAGTGAAATTTAACTACAATACGTAACACAGAAATTATTGTCAATTCGGATGTGCCATTCATAAAGTTATTTCTCATTGTGTTTGGCGTTCTTATTTTTTTCGCATAAAAATTTAAATTAACAAGTTGAACAAAAGTTTGAAACAAAATTTTACTTGGATTTGTGACTTTTATTTAATGAAGCATAAAGTTATAAATTTAAACTTTCTTGTTAACAATTAACAAGAAAATTTAATTTAATTATCTCAATAAAATAAATTAATGAAATATTTTAATATAGGAATAAAACGAGCAACGACTTTTAAATTAAAACCCTGAATCATTAGACTGTGAAATCAAAATAAAGTTCTTATAAAATCACAAGTTCTTTAAAATTAAAGCATTCCAAAAGTGTTTGTTTAATATTATAACACAAACAAGAAACAGAATATAATGGCTTTGTTAAAAAAGCTTTAATTTAAAGAACATCACTGCCTGTGAATCCATCTTACTATGACCTCATTTTGAGCCAGTTTTTCTTTTCACGTTTCAATACATTTAAATTTGTTTTCTTCCTACCTTTAGAATAAATTCAAAGAACCACATTTTCTCTTTACTTTCTGGCATGAAATAATAGTTAATTCATATTTAATAAGACCATCTTGAAACAAGTTCTTACTCTGATATATAAATAATGCAGTCATTGTTTGAAATATAAGAATAAAATATGAAAACATAAAGCATATTAAATTATAAATGTTGCAAAACTTTTGAGTGACACATCTTTTGAAAGTCAAGATAAAGTTGTAATAATTTCACCAGCAAAAAAAGAACTACATACTTTTTCGTGTGACGAATCAAAGAATATAATGCTTTAATTGTTTTAAATAAAAAAAGCAAATAAAACTCCATCGAAACTATAATGCATTCAACGACGATTAATGTTTCTTTAAATCAGGTTGTCACCTGTAAATTGTGGTTCAAGTGTAATATTTAATTGATGATGGCAATAAAGATGCAGTTTTATGAAACAATTCAACGATGTGTTAATGTTGTGAAAATTTATTGAAAGGTAAAAGCACAACGAGATAATTATTTCCTAGTTGCATTTTAAAATAAAGTCTTGTAAATTGTGACCATGTCTGTAAAAGTTTTTTTAATTGCACATGTTTTTTATGATTAAATACTTTTTATCTAAAGAATTAAACGCAACATTAAATAGATTTTAATTTAATATTCTTTACTTAAGTCAATAGAATTTAAAATTTGTTTAAAAAAAAAATTGCAGAATCCTTTGAGATTCACAAACCCTAGAAAGGAATATTAAATGCGACTTAAACTTCAATAAAACCAATTTCAGTTTAATTGATTTGGAGGTTAATTATTTGTAGTTCAACAAGTCATATCAAGATAGCCCCAAAAGATTAAAACAAATTTTATTAAATTACTTAAAGGCCACATTATATTTCAATACAGTTTCCAGAATCAACCGGATCCCTACACTATCTAAAATTTATGACCTATGAGTTGTGAATCATCAGTGAGTCATCAACTTCCTATTTATTTGATCCCAAAAATTTCTCTCGCCATTTTCCCGCATGATCATAATTCATAGCATTTCTTCTTATAATAATTGTGAAAATTTACACGTTAAAGAATGCGATGAATTCACAGATTGTCAAAAAACATTCATTTTCTTGATCATCAGCAGGTCGTACACAAATAAGCGACCGCAAAAATGAAATGTGACTAACTCTATAATTTTATGATTCATGTACCCATTGAAAAGTCAAACTGAATAATGTTGGTTGCACTTGAAAGTTTTCACTTTTACAATTATTACCACAATCATGTCGCTTGACAATTGATCATCAGGTGTGCGCACACGTTGGATTGTATATTTATTATGTATGTGGCTTAGATAAAAATAGAAAAAAAGATAAGCAACATAGCACGCACAATGAATGGAAATACTCAATGCATGACCCAAGTGCACCTTTACTTCTGACACACAGACTTGAGACCAACATTATAATAATAATAATAATAATTGGCATCATTCCGCATATAGTGTGAGAGTACATGCCTCGTAGTTATAAGAAAGCTTTCTTTCTTTTAAATTCTTCAAACGATAAGCACCCGCATATAATTGCTTTGATCACGGAACGTCGTTGCGGCCATATGTTGTGATCGTTCTTCTTTGGGGGGATCAGCCAGCCTACAGAGGTGAATCGTTAAACAGGTCAACTCAATTTCTTTGGTGATGCATCGTTATAACGAGCACAATAAAACGTGAATTATAGTTGCTCGTTGTATTATAGTTGTGTAAAGACAAGAAGATAAAATTATTAATTCAATAAATATGTTGCACAGCGGTTCGTCAAAAATGAACCCTGCCATGACAAAGAAACACAACGAGAACTTACTCGTATCGTACAAATAAAATGTTGTGCTGGAAGTCTGCAGCACATTTGCATATCAAGTGTCCACCAATGAACTGTAATCCGGAATGGTTAACCCGTTCTAACTGCTAGACGTCGTTCCGCAGCCCATTACATCGTTACATGTGATTGTGCTTTGATGGAATGTGGGAGGACAACTTTCTTTTGCAACATTATACCTATCTGACACGTACTAGTCACATTATATTCTTGAATGGCTCACGCCTGTTGCCTGAAGCGAAGTAACTAGGTACACTGAAGATCATGATATTGAGCAAAGCGAAGCCGATCAGCCGTTGCTGACAGAAAAACCATTGCAAATAATAGCCATTGTAGCACAATGAAGAGATTCTTATAGATATTTTTTTATTGAAAGATCGAAAGCTTTAAAAAAAATTTATTAAATGGCAGGGATAGTTACTTAAAACGTTTTCCCATTGTAATTTAATTTTAGTAACTTAAGTGTGTTGTCAATTATGTGACTTAAGTTGAAAATATTTACTTAAATTTAAGTCTAAACATATAAACTGACTTAATAAATACATTTTGATTTTAAAAATAAATGCAATTGACTTTAAAAGAAAAGGATTGACTGTAAAATTGGTTGAAAAATGAAATGCTTTGTTAAGATCAAAATTTACACGTACTTAAAATTGTTGAAACAATTTAAAATAAACCTTTTTTGACTTTAAGCTTTAAGTTTTATTACCTTAAATAAAAGTTATGTTCCCTAAAGCATGACATATTAAGGAATAATTATTTTTCCTCCAACACCAATTCCAAAACTTAATACTCTTTGGTATTGTGAATTACACTCAAAGTGAAAATTGTGTGTTAAACCCACTCGCATGTAATCTTATGTTTATGATATAAGGTGTTGCGATTGATGTACAAAGTGCCAACAATGGGGCGTGGAGGTGTTAACATGAATACCACGCGGAAATGTTTAATTGATTTTTAAATTAAGGTTAATCGTACCAACGTATTTCAAATTGAGTACTTTTAAATATCACTCAATCCTGCTAATTTTTTCTACACTCAATACTCATGTCCATTGGAACTCTGAGAATTTGTAAGTCATACACAATTAATCTTCAAATTGTGGGTCTGTGGGAACATGAAAATTCTTAACAAGTTCCACGCCACACACAAAATAAAATGATCTCACATAGGCGCGCTTGGATCAAAATATAGGTCAAGGCTGTAAAGTCTTTACACTAACCTAGTGAACGACCGCGACGCCGCACTCAAGGTGGAACCAAATAAGACACTGATCATGGCCGTAAAAGAACTTGGAAGAGAAAAAAAACTTGTTTTCTATTTCATTTCCAGTTCTTCTGTTTTACGCTCTTGTTTCTGACTAAATATGAACGCGGTGAAAATTGTTTGAGAAATGAATGGGCAATGGGCAATGTTATAATGAAAAATCTTAAAGTGGTGATGAACTGAAATTATATGTAAGACTGCGTGGCGGTCGCTGACCTTCCAGTAAAAGCAAACTAGCGGGTGACTTTTTATTCAATTTATGATGAGCTAAATGTGCGATGTTTCTGAACAGATTTTAGCTGTTCTTTCAGAGATGGAAATTAATTTACAAATTATTAATAAAAATGTAAATTAATTAATGATTTTTAATAAGTACGGGTTTCTTTATGAGGTCCGAATTTATTTACTAATTAGAGCGGGATGTTTTGGTATTTTGGAGAAATTTTGAACTGAACAGAATTAATTTATTTTTGAGAATATTATTTTTCATTAATTAATAATTTGTAAGGAAAACAAAAATTTAATTAATTACAGTACTAATAAAATTAAATATTAAGCTTGTTCAAATTGAACTGACGCGTTGAGGAGTTAAGAAGTTGAATGGGAACATGTCAAAGCCACATCCAAGTCACATAAGTCACACGAATTAAATTAAACTGTGCATTTAAAAACTGCACAATCATTCATTGAAACAATTCCCCATTGTTTTCACAAAAGATTCAAGTGAATATAACAACAGAAAGTTCTACTTTCTTTCGCCCACCCATCCATCCCAATTTAACATGTTTGTTACGCCAAGTTGCTGCTGAGATGATGATGTCAAACCAATTTTGTTCTTTTTTTTTTTTGGGGTGACACCAATTACAAAGTAAACAATTTAATATTGCTCATAAAATGAAAACAAGAATATTAATTATTAAACAAAAATGTGTTAAGAAAACGAGTAAAAAAGACGCGCGGTTTATGTTGGGATTGTCACGTTGTCACATACCACGTTGTTCTGCGGATTTGTGATTCAGTGAAGCCGAGGAGAGTGTTTGGCGGTTCAAAGTGTGTCAAATATTCATGAAACATTTAAATTCCTTATTGATGGCTTGTTAAGCATTTGACGCGTGTTTTACACTCAACCGGTTGTTTTTATGAATTAAAGTTTATTGCGAAATAAATTGAAAGGACAGTTTAAGATTTAGGACCTCATAAAATTGAATAAATTCGATTTAAAACAATATTTAATTGATTAACATTATTTATATTAAAAAAGAATATTTTTGTTACTTTCAGAAAATGGACAAAATACGACTAACAGTGATGCTCGTCATTTGGGTAACACTGGCATTGTGCGTAAATGCCCAAGCCCAAAACAAGCCATCACAAAACGATACCAAACAACAACAAGCACTACCGGAGGATGATGAACTCATTCAAGCCAGCTACATTCTTCCTAAGACAGTTTTCAATGAAGGAAAACCATTTTACTTGGAAAAAGATCCCATTTCTGGAGCATTGGATTTTAGCTCCAAAAAAGCCTCACCAGTGCAACCCAGTATACCCGAACTCAATCCACAACACGACAAGGATATCAGCTTGAGCACAAACGACATTCGAATTGCGCCCAATATTCATGACTATTTGAATCTTCCTGTGAAATACACCTCATCCAAGTTTGTCTATCCGTTGGTATCCAGTTCTTATGCTAACCTTAAGTATCAAGGCAACAACAAGAACTTTATTTCAAACCACAAAAATGCTTCGACCATCACTATTCCAACGAACCCAACATCGGCTACTGGTGGACAAAGTTACTATCCCAGACACCCACCACAAGCGCCACCAAAACTTCCATCGCCAACAACTACAAATGTACCAGCAACCAGTTACAAACCAACTGTTCCTGTAATATCATCATCTACCGTTAGGGTCACCTCAACTGAACGCCTTACTGAAAGACCAGCTACTGAGTACACTAAGCAACCCAACAAATACACAACCAGCAACAAATTTACAAAATACTCAACAATTCGTAAGCGACCAATCATCTCGACTACAACAAAACCAGTTCCCACAAAATCTCAATCATTTATGGACATCTTCTTCGGAGGTCTTGATGATGATTACAAAACAGATGAATACGACTACTACGATCGCAATGAAACCCACTTGACCACAACAACTGGCGCTCCCAATGTAACAACTACAGTCGTTATGACTAGTTTGGGTACGAAGCTTCCTACACCATACACACCAGTGACCAATGCAACCAAACTGCCGGCTGTCACAACAACAACGACCACAACCACTGTGGCTGCATCATCATCATCATCATCATCAACTGCAGGGTACACCCCAACCACTCCAGTGCCCTCAACAACAACAGCATTCCAGCCGAAGTACTCAACAACATCAGCTCCTCCAGTTACTCAATTCAAGCCCTTGCCTATTAGTCAAAATTTCGGTAGTGTTGATGCTGCTGATGTCTACAACAGCATGAGTAACAAATTCAACAAGGCAGAAGCTGTAGTAAATAGTGACAAAATTAATTCCCTGGATGATGGACATCTGGAGGCTGCTACCAAAGTTCCATCAACCAAAAAGCCATTGGTCCCAAATTCAGAACCATTTAAAATTTTCAATGGAAATCCAAATGATTACGTTAAATACGAAATTCAATCACCAACAACTTTCAATAAATTCAAGCCAGCCCCACCAGCAAGCATGAACAACATTGTTATTTCACCAGGCCAAGATTCGGCCACATTTGTTTTAGGTAGCCAACAATCTGTGGGTGGTAGTGCTGGAGTTTTACAGGTCGGAAGCCCTCACAAAGGTGATGGTGACAAGTCAAAGGATTCTAATGTTTATCAAATGGGAAATGTATTTAATGAGAATGCGTACGGATTTTCGAGACCACAAGGTTTTACAATGGCATCCACAGAAGCAACCATCGTTCCAGTGGTCAAAGAAAACACACTGAAGGGATCTGTTCGCTTCCCAGCTGATACTTTTGAAAATGCTCCAATTGTAACTGGTACCTTCTCCAGTGATGTCAACCGTCCCAATGGACACTCAGCTCCAGTTGCATTGCCACACAGTCAAATGGTTGTCTTCCCACCAAATTCCCAAAGTGCAACAGCATCTGTTGGTTCTGGTTCAATTCAAGTAGGTGCGGGACCGTCTCAAAACCGTGTTGTATTCAGTGGAAATGAGAAGATTGAAGATAAAAATCAAGTTTTTGCTCAAAGAGAACAACAACAGATTCAAGCCCAACAACAAATGTTGCAACATCAACAACAACAGCAGCAGCAACAGTATATTCAGAGTCAGCAGGAACAACATCAGCTCATGAATTCTCAACAACAACAGCCACAGCAACAAGAAAATCAACGTCCACAACAGCAAACAGGTTTCCAACATCAAAACCAAGATGGTGGCTCTCATTCCAATTTCCCTTCAGACAACTTGCATCCACCGGGTGTAGAATACAACCAACGACTTCCATCATCTCGACCAGCTCAAGATTTTGGACCACGTCCAAGTTTCAACCGTCAACCAAATCCTCATCAACAAAATGAATTCAACCGCAATCAACCCAATCAACGACCTCTCAACGCTGACCCAAATCTACCAAACATTTTGCCACAATTCCGTCCAAACGCTAAAATCTCACAAGGACACTCATACAACAAGGAAGCAGGCAACATCAATTTGAGACCACCCCAACCAAATTATCGACCAAATGCGCATGACATTTCAATCAAGCGCATGCAAGTAAATCCCAACATTCGTCCACCACTACCAAACCATTTGGGATTCCGTCGTAATGGTCCTCCAGCAAATAAGTTCAATCCAAAGATGGGACCACCACCACACCCTGACACACTGGAAGGTAATAATCGTCGCTTCTACATGGTTCCACCCATGATTACTGATCGCATTTACAATCATCCACCACCATCACCATCATTTGGAGGCCCCCCACCAAGGAGATACATTGATGGATATCCAGCAATTCAACGGGCTAGTCATCCAGAAAGTGTTGAATTTAAATCGGAATTACCACCACAACCAAAGCCACACCAATCCAGTTACCCGGTTGTTGACTCAATTCCGGAGCAGGTATCAACTGGAAAACGTGATGTTCCTCCTAAATTGGAACCCGTTGTGACCTTACAAATGATTCAGTCCCAAAAGCAGTTGGCACCAAGTGAGCAAGGACTTCTTAAGAAGTATACCCAAGAAAATGTCCCAGTTGCTGTACAAACCGCATCCGATAAGCCACCGGTGTATGTAGTCTATCCAGTTAAAACCTCACCACTTAAATTGGATGTTGTCTCATCAGAAGAGGATGAAACTGTTGTTATTGGGCATCGCGGCGAACAACCCCCATTGCCACCATCTGACATCGAACCCTCAGTTGCTGGTGGTAACGAGTACCAAAACACACCCTTCACCGTGGTCCGTCATGAACAGGAGCCAATACTCAAACAGAAGCATATTGTCAAGGAAAAGGGAGGCAGTTTCCCGTACGCTTTGGAGAAGCCAAACAATTTTGCCCGCGACGAAATAAATGCCCACTTAAGTAATCACGAGCAATCCGGTGAGTATCCAGTTGGAACAATGTTTAATTTTGGTGCAGGACCCAGTGATATTGCGTCGCGCGTCGTTAACCGAGGCAGTTACACGGAAGACAATGCGAACAGCGCTGTTACAGACACACCAATTGCAATTGCGTACACACCGACAGACCCCACAAGATACTACAACCGCCATGAACAATTTTCAATGCCCAACTATGCGAGTCCTGTGATTTCAGAGATTCGTGACACACAAACTGAGAGTCCTTACAAGCGACATGACAACGTGGTGTCGAAGGCCCCTAATCGTGGGGAACATTTGGAACAAGATTTCCAAGCGCCATTCTACCCCAGTGATAATCTTGAGGGTGTGACACCATCAAAGAATGGATGGTCGGTGATTACGACCCCAGCATCAAGACGTCAGGAGAACAAAATTGATAGAGTGGATTTAGAGCGTGGTGGCAGTGATGAGAGTGGAGAGGAAATGGTCACTAAGAAGTTTGACATTAATGAGTTTAAACCAGAGCTGCAAGGTGGCTTCCTTCCGATTGTTCCCAGTAATAAGACCCCAGTGAAAGTAGAGCCGGCCAGTGGTGAATTAAAGTCGACGAGACCCCAAAATCTTGAGGACAGTATAGAAGCGCTTGTGTACGATGACGATGTCAAATCAGATGAGGAGGAGGACGATGATGATGAGGAGGAGAGTAGTACCAGTAGTTAGATGTATAGCTTTAGTATATAGGTTTTAGATTTAATTATTTATTTAAATAATTATTTAATAAGTGTAATAATAATGGAAGACTTCGGTGCAACGAGGAATTGTTCCAGTGAGATGACACAAAATTTGAGGTCCCTAATTATTAGAAAACAATCGTCAGGGGCCTTTGTATTTTACATTTGGGTTTTTGAACTGGAATTTTAAAATCAAGACTGAAGTCATACTGGATGGTGTCCAATATGAATTGATTCTCTGTATGACCTTCGATCAAAGATCACCCAATTCAGACGGATGGTGGAATAAACACAATTTTAGAAAATAACCAGGCTTTGGGAAGAGTCGTTGCGAAGGTCGTAGAAAGAGAATCGTTTTTAAAACATTTTAATTGGTAAAAAACTCTTAAGGTCAGTGCCGTAAAAATCATGTTAATTCCAATTAGAGGACTTAATAAAAAGCACTTCATTTTAAAATAAATTATTATTAAAAAAACAAAACCCAAAACCAACTTTGAGTAGCATTCAAATGGGACCAGCCACAGATGCAGCTGGAAGCATTTAATTATCATAAATAAGTATCACGATTTACAGCTGTTAAGATCATTTACAAGATACACACGGAGTCCGTCAAAATGTCAAGATTTCATTATTTTGTAAAAAACCAAAATTTCAAACAAAAAGGAATTTTTTTAAATAAAAACAAATCAAAAAATTAAATACCTAAAACTGTTTTGCTTGTTTACATTCCCTAAATAATCCCCTTCACACACGCTGATTCATTGGATTGTCAGGCGATTTGTTCCACATTTTTTGTAGAATCTGTTTCCATTGTGACATTCTTAAGGATGGATTCTCGAGCTTAATCTGGTTCATGTGTTCCGCTTCGAACGCCTTAAAGGCGGCCTTCATGCGTTTCTCCGGATGCTTATCGCTTTCATCGTCGTTAACACTCAATACCGCAATAGCCTGCTCCACAGTACTAGCCACATCAGTGTCGGCCATGTCACGGTTAAGATTCTCTTCCAAAGGTAGTTCATCAGCAACAACAACGCGACTCACTGGAGCGTTGATTTGCTCAACAGCACGATTGCGCTTCTCCAGTTCCTGCTGGATTTGGGTGCGGTTTACTTTTTGGATAGACGGTTTGCCTTGAACCTTTATTGATGCAACCTCTTCCTCAAGCAGAAGTTTGGATTCAGCCTTTTTTCGCAACATTTCTTGCTTTTTACGTTCTTCTTCTTCCTATAAAATTGTTTTATCCATTAATTTTAATAACTGCACTTTACAATATTCCCACACATTAATATTACAAAACAAAGTTGGAAATAGTAATACCTTTTTTGCCTTTTTCTTTGCCAAATTTTTATCATCATCTTGCCACAGCCGGTCTTCCGCAGCTTTCGCTGCCTTATCAGTTTCATTCTTTTTGGTGGCAGCCTTTCTGTCGCGTGCCTCCACAGCCTTTGAGTTCAATCCCATCTTTTTTGGCATGGTAATGGTTTTGGTTCTCCTTCAAAGAAAAAGTTTCTGTTTTTGGTTATGTTTAATACATTTTTTTTAAATTATAAAAACATTTTAACTTTAAATGTGATTGATTGCCATTTGCCTAAATAGTATAATTATTACTTACCAGTAATTAATTGTGTACACTTATTTAATTTAACACACAAATTTAGAGCAATTATTTAAATAAACTCCTAAATTAAAAGATCCAGCTCGTTTTTATGAAGTCGCACAAAATTTTTTAATTCACTTTTTTAAGTATTATATATAATATATTAAATTTTGACGTCGAATAGTTTACGAGGGTCAAATTTACATTCCACTTACAATATTAAGGACACGAACCAAATTTATGTAAACAATGCGAAGAAGTGCTTTAAAATACAAAGTGACAAAGCACCGATTAAGCAAAACAACATAATCATCGTATTCTGAATGACATCAAAGTTGTACGATATGTCATAAGTGACCGTGGACATAAAATCAGAGCCAAAAGCTTCTCGATAAAGTGATTTGGAAGTTATTAATTAACATATATATTTAAAATCAGTAGCAAAAAATTTAGGAAATAATTTTTAAACGTCATGCAGCCTCTTAAGACAACATTTTTAGAATATATGTGTATAAATATTTATTCAGAGAAATATATATAATATATATGCATTAATTACGAATCCGTCAAAAATATTAATTTTCTAAATTAAAAAGAATAATAAATTGAGAAAGGTTTAATTTTTGTTGAATAAAATACGAAAGAACTCAATTTAATATAAACAAATGGACATAATTAAAGCGGAGATAGCAAAGAAGCGGAAGCTGCTAGAGGACAGGAAATTAGTGGTATGTTTACCCTTTCAAAGTTAATTGCTAAATTTTCGTTTCGACAATATGCTATGAAACGTTTTGTTGTTGTATTTCAGGATGCTGATAAAAAATATTTTAAACGAGGCGATCTTATGGCCAAAGATGAAGAGGACTACCTACTAAAATATGGAAAGAAAACAGATGAAAGCGATTCACCAGAAAAAAACAAAACGAGTGACAGTAGTAAGTTAACCCACTATTTCGTCTCAAAGAACAATTAAACTAGTTATTATATATTATTCCAGCCCACAAAAATAGTTTAGACCACGAACAAAAAGTGCTACCACGTCAAGAAGTAATACGTCGCCTAAGAGAACGTGGCGTTCCCATTCAACTGTACGGTGAATCCGAACTGGAAGCATTCAAACGCCTGCGACAGTGTGAAATTTCACAACCCGAAGTGAATCGTGGTTTCCGCAATGACTTCCAGGAGGCTATGGAACAAGTGGATCAAGCATATTTGGATGAGATTTTAGCAACAGGCTCCGGTAATCAGGCAAAGTCAGACAAAGAGGATGACTTTCAAATTGACGATGAAATCACATGGGAACAAATACGTGAAATGGCACGAAAAATTGGACGGGGCAATAAAGAATTGGATCATCTTGTCATTGCTACGTTGTTGCAGTTTATACTAAAAACGTGGTCGAATCAGTTGAATTCGTATTCAGCGGCTGAGCGGATGTCGACCAAAGTTAAAATGACAAGGGCGACCTATACTCAAACTAAAGTCTACATGAGGCCATTGTTCAGAAAATTAAAGACAAAGACTCTGCCTGAAGACATTTTGGACAGCTTAACAGATATAGCAAAACATTTGCTCAATAGGAATTATATAATGGCGAGTGACGCTTACCTGCAGATGGCCATTGGAAATGCGCCATGGCCCATTGGTGTCACCATGGTGGGTATTCATGCGCGTACTGGACGTGAAAAGATTTTCTCCAAGAATGTGGCTCACGTAATGAACGATGAGACACAAAGGAAATACATTCAGGGTCTTAAGCGCTTGATGACCAAATGTCAGGAGTATTTTGTGACTGATCCGTCGCGTTGTGTTGAATATGTCAGCAAAAAAGATGCCCAATATATTTGTAAATAAATAAATGTCCAAATTCTTTCATTCAAATAAATAATTGTTTCATTTCCCGAAAATACTGTTAGTCCTTAATTATGCAAAATTATTTTCCCAAGGAAGCAGACTTTTCAGTTGCCTTTTCCACGGCATTAATGAGAGCAGCCCTAACACCTCCTTTTTCTAATTCGTGGACTCCACATATTGTGGAACCACCTGGTGAACAAACTTCATCTCGCAAGACAGCTGGATGCTTTCCGGTTTGGATGACAGTTTTGGCTGCTCCCAAAACGGTGTGGGCGGCAAATTGAAGTGCCATTTGTCTGGGAATTCCTTGTTTCACTCCACCATCAGCCAAAGCCTCAATTATGGTGTAAACCTGAAAGGATATTTCAATTCAAAATTAGAAAAAATCCTCTTTTAATAAAATAAAAAAATTCTTACATATGCAGGACCACACCCAGCCAAACCCCCTACAGCATTAATCATTTTTTCCGGCACCTGTTGCGCCAATCCCAATGCGTTAAATATTAAGTGAATCTTCTCCAGATACAGCGTGGTGACATGTGTGCCTGGCGTGTACACCGTGCATCCTTCACCCACTTGCATTGGAGTGTTGGGCATTGTGCGAATCATCTTCACCGCCGAAATGAACGAGAACGCGTTTTCGAGGGCCTGCAAATTGACACCAGCTAATACGGACACAAACACCTTGTCCACATCCTTCGGCGATGTGATGTAATTGTCGCGTATTTGCGTGGCGCACGTCATCAGCATGTGGGGTTTAACGCACAGAAAGACGATGTCCGACTTCATGGCGGCTTCGCTGTTGTCATCAGTTATGGAGGCGCCCAACTGTTTCCAGCGGTCCAAGTTCTCAATGTTTGGGCCCGATGCAAGCACTTGACTGGCTTTGACTATTCCTATTTAAATTGAAATAAAATTATTTTTTACTAAAAAAGTTGAAAGCATGATTTTTTTTTAATTTTCAACCTTGATTAATCATTCCAGATCCAATGGCAAAGGCCATATTGCCCCCACCAATGAATGCAATTCGCTCATCTAATTTTGCCATATTTTATGACGTCAGCACTCGGCACCACCAGCTGATTGAAATTTTAAAATGCTACTGGCCAACGAACGTGATGCAAAGCGTGCGTTGAACAAATAAACAATTACAATGACGTCGTCTTTTGCAATTATTACCTCTTATTATCAGTGAGCAATTTGCACGCAAAATTAAGTCACATTTAATGAGCAATTTCTCAGTGAACTGCACTTGTAAAAATTATTTTGCAGATAACATTTACAGCTGCAAATTTATCTCCACGAGTTGACCTTGTTGCGTCACTGACAAATAGATACATAGAGATTATTTTATATAAATCTCATTTGCAACAATCAAATAGAACGGTATTGCAGGGTTTACAAAACAAAGTAAATCACAATGGAAATGTTAAAGCCGGATCATAAATCTTGTATGACTTTTTAAATGTTTCTACCTCTGGAGTATTCCAATATTTTCTATTTCGTTTTTCTAAATTCCAGCTAAATAACTTGGAGCGTCATTTTGTTTTCCCACAGAAGGTCTGATTTTGGGCCATTTTATTAAGCCGGCATGATTAAAGCTTATGTGTATCAACTCCCAGCAACTACATTAGGATTAGTTCTGGACTTTGGATTAATGCAACCGGATTTGAAAAAAAAACTCCACCCTTTAAGCCTAAAATAAACAAAAATATATATAAAACGCTGAATACAAAAAACAGATGTTTTCAATTGTCAAAGATTTGCGGCAAATTCAAATAAATTGCGAAATTACTTAACAACTTCACTATTTATGAATTAAATTGAGTTATGAAAAGAACATTTTATGACGACTTAATTTAAAAAATGCTAATTGAAATTGTTGATGAACTTTAATTACAAAAAAATAATAATTCCACGAAGTATATAGTTTCCCTCAATTAAACACAAAAGAAAAATACAAAACGTCACTTCGCTTATGTCAAAAAGTTTACGTACAGTGCGATGTGCGCCATGAAAAATATTTTGAGCAATAAAAATTCTGCACAGTGGCTGCAAAATAATTGCGTGTATTTAGTTCAATTGGGAGCTTAAAATCAAAAATTTTGGGTATAAAAAGACTGTGTGCCCTGTGGGCTGATGTGTGTCCTATTTGTGACCACCTTATTGTTTTGGAAAAGCAGTTACATTTTTTCTTAATGTGATGACACATCTTGCAATTAATAAAGTGTAAATTTTGTACAATAAGAAAGAACGGCTGCACGTTGAGAGCCCGAAGAAAACAGCCGAGCACACATTGCTTGGAAAATATGAAAAATTGAAAAGCACACACACTGTCTAGGTAGTGAAAATCGTTACAAAGGAATAAAAAAGGAAACACGAAAAGGATATCCAATTCGAGTAGGCACATGTCTTGCGAAGACCATTCAAATAAATTTACAAAACAAGGAGCCACAGAAGGCGCATTTGGCTAAATCATCATTTATTTAAACGCACCTGTGTTGTCGTCAAGTGTGGCGATAAAGACTGAAACGGTGACACGATGGCGGGTGGCGGCACTGTGGCCCAGCTGTTCAATGATCTGGAGTCCAACAATTTAGCGGACTATGAGGAGGCTCGAAAGAAATTGAGTGAACATTTTGTGCAAAGTAAGTTTTTTGTGGATTATTAGTGGACGTATCAAAAGTATTTCGTGATAAAAATACACACAAGCACAATATGTCAATTTATGTTGTTGAATTTTTTCCCATGTCGGTCGGTAAACGCATACATTCAAACATTTTCCAATACTTAAATTTTTACCTTCAAACTTGATGAAATCCTATCATTTATTTCCATTGCAGCCAAAGACTCATGGCTCGTCTTCGGCATGATGGACTATTTCAGTCACACGAATTCCACACGCATCATGGAGGTGCTGGTAAAAGTACAACCACCACATGACAGACACATTTTTGATCGCCTTTCCGACTGGTTAAGGGGTCCCAATAAATTGCCGGCACTCACCCTGTTTGGACACATTGTTCGAAGGCAACCGACGTGGCTGTACAAAGTTGTTAATCATGCACTCATCAAGGAGATACTGAAACTTTTAAAGGTATGATTTTTAATTTCCTATGGGAATCGCAAGTTCATTAAAATTTAATTTCCATTTTCCAATTCTAACAGACCGAAAAAGAGATCGTGCCATTGATAAGTGCATTACTTTGCATCATCACCCTGTTACCAATCCTACCATCGCTTATGTCGAATTGCCTAAACGATTTGTTCGAAGTCTTCAGCCACTTAGCTGCATGGAATTCTAACTCCCTAACCTACAACAAACCGCCAGACGAGCAATTAGTGCATCTACAGATTGGCCTCTACACGTTGTTCCAGCGTCTCTACGGAATGTATCCGTGCAATTTCCTGCACTATCTACGAGAATACGCCAACAAAGATAAAGCCGTATTCGCCCATACCGTGCAACCATTGTTGGCTGCCGTCAAAATGAATCCCATGCTGATTACATCCACCAAGGAAAGTGAAATAAATGCACATCGCTGGAAGGAAATGGAACCGCACGATGTGGTTGTAGAATGCACCAAATATTCCCTGGAATTGAATGATCGAATTCCGCAAGACAATTGCGAATGTGCTCTAACAAACCGAAGCACAGAATGCGTGCCACAATACAAGACCCCTGTACCAACAGGGGAGGCATCCACGCAATACAAAGCTGGTCCATTTGGTTCCCTATTTGAAACAATGATAGGTGAACCACTCACAGACGTCAAGAATGACTTATCTCGTTACGTTGGTTGTGACATTTGGAGTCCTAGCCTTACTGATATAGCAACACCGCCACCAACTGGTACTGTTCCACACACACCAACGCCCCAGCCAGCAAACATACCCAGCTATGCTATGCAATCCATCGCCCAAGTGGGTGTCAGTGGAACTTCACCTCCGGAAGCAGCTGTTGAGGCCACACCCGACACCACACCCCTTAAGGATTCAACTGGGGAGAAAATGTTGCGCCCATTTCCAACCAATTCATCGGCTGCACGTTCCTTTTGGCCAACATCTCAACCATCGTCACCGCGACGCAAAGATGCCTCTCCATTTCGCTTTGACACGCACTCAATTGCACAGGGTGTGGTTGGAGAGCAACACCCAACCAATGTGGTCAGCGACAAACTGGCTAAGATTGCAAACCAACGTGCTATGTCCATATCGGGTGGGCAAACATCGAGTGGGCCTTCAAGTCCTCATCCCTTTGATTTAGAGCAAAAACAGAGACAACTTCGTTTGGACTCACCACTCACGGACAGTGCCCGTGATGATGCTGAAGTTACAGAAATTAACAGCCAACACTTGACGAGTGGCGGTGGTATTGGTGGCGGTCCACATACATCGGACACCCTTCAGGACATCTCAATTGCGGCCGCCACTGACGATGGTTCGCCATGCAGCATTGGTGGGCTGCATGCTCCATCCGCACGTACTATTCAAAGTTACACAGAACGCATTAAAAGGTCCCGACGAACTTTTTGCCCCGATTTATCACAAAGTGCAGGCAATAGTCCAGGAGCATTTCATCAGTACTCCTTTATTGTTCGGGCTGAGCGCAACAAATTAAAACGATCGTTTTCATGGGCTGCCCTCAAATACAATCGTGGCGAAATTATTCCTGAGATGGCTCCACTTCCAGTGGAGTTGGACAATTCAAGTCCATCTGATGAGGAAGCCATTTCAGCAGCCACCCATTTCAAGCATCGTGACATCAGTTTCATGCAAAAGTTTCTACCCCGTAAGGAACTACCAACAACTGCTGCTGAGGTGAACAAACAAGAAGAGTACACGCAGACGGTGCAACAGTGGCCCGCCTCCTACGAGCAGACTCTCATGGAGGTGACAATGACAGCGAATAAAATCTCAATGGAAACCACACCACCAATGTCACCACATCAATTGCTGGAGAAATACATTGAGGCGTCCATCCGTAACAAGTCGCCAGCTGACGGTCGCAACTCCGAGGAAATGTACAAGGACCAAATAGCATTGTTGATGCTGCAACTGCAGTATGAGCGGCATCGTCGCGAGGTGCACGAGGAGCGAAATCGACGGTTGTTGGGGAAAAATCGGAATAGTCGTGCTTTGGAGATGGATAACATTCGACTTAAGGATCAGGTGGCAAAACTGAATGACAACGTTAAGGAGTTGAACGGCAAATTGACAAACACATGGCTCACACTGAAAACCAACGAGAAGACCATGGTCGATGAAATCCAGTCGTTGAAATCCAAATACAGCGCCGAGGTGGATGAGCGCAAAAAATGCGCCGATAACATGGTATTGGTGCAGCAGCAGTTGACGAATGAGGCGAAAATTAAGAAGGATTTGATCGCTGAAATGGAAAGTACTAGGGGGGAGTTGTTTGATGTGCGAAATGAGCTGAATCAGGCGCAGTATCGCGTTGATTTGGGGGTGCATTATCAGGAAGAATTACATCGGCTTCAGTCACAGTTTATTCTGATGGGTGAAATTCAAGCGAAATGTCGCGATAAGTTTCAGGATCTTGCAAATCTGAGGAATCGAGATGAGGAGCTCAACATCTTGCAAATGTCGTTTGCAGAAGAGGCTAAAGGTAATTGGTGAAAACACATTTTTATTTGTTTATTAATTTTTGTTTTTTTTTACCAGACTTGAAAACTACATTAGATACCAAATCGTCTCAATTGGATGCAGCTAAGGCGAGGATTAGTGACTTAGAAGCCCAATTATCCAAACGAGACAACATGTTTACGGATCAGAAAAGGGATATCAAAATGATAAAAGACGAATACGAGGAAAGGCTGAACGTAAGCAATTTTTTCCCACTTTTTAAGTTCATTTTGTAATTCGTCATATTTAAATTTGCAGTCTGTTGAGGAAAAATACAAAGTGCAAAAAGCCATTGTCCTTAGAATGGAAGCGCAAATTTTAGAGCTTTACAAAAATCATGCGGCTGTGAATTTACCAACCCTCTCTCCGGAGTCTGACAAACCAGGTTGAACATTTTCATATTAATTATTGTCAATCCAAATTCAATAAATACCTTTTTTACAGATATGGCAAGCTCCTTGGATCACGTATCCTCACCCCTTTCCTTATCACTGGCTTCAAGTGACGGCCTCTCAGTAAGTTTGCGCTCAGTGACCGAAGTGCGTGACCTACGCAGCCTTGTCGATGCCACCAACAACACTTCTGGCCCATTATCATCCACCCACAATAGATCAGCCTCCGGCTCGGATGTGCCAGTGCCAAGGGATGACGCCTCAATGCCGATACCGCATCGAGATCACAGTTTCCAGACAAATCAACAGCGTCATCCGGCGACTGTTCAGCAACAGCAACCGCATCCACAACAATCGCGACCCAGTCGACCACCATAACAACAGGGTGATGTTCTTATTTTTAAATGCATTTCCAATTATTTTTCTGTTTCTCCTAATTTGGAAATAATTGTGAAATTCTTTTTGAAGTTGACTGCGTCAATTTGCTACGAATAATTACAAGGTGTATCCGTTACAGTGCACTGATGAGTGCAATTTGGCAGCGGTGTCGTTAAGTGCACTTTTTTTTGGTTAATTCCGATTTAATTCTATTGATTTTATTTTATCTGGAAATGAATGAAGAAACAGAAATATTTCAGACGAATTTTATTAATATGCACTTAAGTGCACTGTATTCGGGCCCGATATTCAATAAAATCTATAAATACAAGGAAACAACGTGATGGTGTTATTAATTTCCAAGGATCAGATATGAATGATTTTATTACAGTGAAATTGGATTGTATCAATTCTGGGACACTTCCTTCGCTAAAAGACAAACGAAAAGTCATCATCGTTAGTAACAAAAAGAAATGGAAATTGCAGTAAAATGTTGCTAAATGCGACAAACAAAGCAAACTTTTCGCATTTTCTATGATGGTGAGCACAATTACAGTAACAACACATCCATAAACAATTTGTTTTTCATCTTTAATTAACAGTTAAATGCAACAATCTTGACGCGTGTTTATGATGTGTTGCGAATTACGAAAATTGACTACAGATGCAGACGTAAGGCGTATCAACATTTGTAACACTTCAAAGTTAACGCCTTTCTCAAATTGGAATATAAACGTAAGTGGAAAAGATTTTATTACTTTGTTTACAATGAAGCCGTATGATAAACAAAGCGCTGTGCAAAATATTTGCCAATGCGTTATTACTTTCGAGTAGTTTTAAAGTATTGGTTTAAAGTGCAGGGGATAGGTTCAATTAATCATATAAAGACGCCTAAGTACTCCTTTACAGATTAATCCAATCAATTTAGCATTTCAAAACCCAATAAACACACACTTCGTTATTTAACGATCACTTACGCGTACCAGGCTGCAGTTAAAACGGATTGAGTGCCAAATTCGATGCGGCCCATGCGTTTCTGATTGCAATATGCAGCGAAAACCATCTTAAATCAGCAGCGTGATGTATTCTGTTCGCGCTGAGAAAAAAGAAACATTATGACCGGTCGGATCAGAGGTTATAATATTAAGCAACCTTCAGATTTAAGATCCATATAGTTATGTACGGATCGTGGCGGCATTTAACAGCCGTTTAACGAATCCCTTTTTGGCGTTAACTGAAGCTAAACGATTGTGTTAAGTGATGTAGCACCCTGCTTGTAGTAAGACAGTCCAATTTTATGTGTAATCTGAGACCCTTCAGGGAAATCTAGCGGAAATTGAGGTGCTTGATTGGGGATACCATTTGATGTCAATGACTTTTAAGTCTATAAAACTGTCTGCGTCGATATGCCCGTAAATTCGCACCAGACAGACGTTTTTTAAAAGGGTTAAACAGCAATGAAGGGTTATTGATCTTTAAGGATTTTAAAGAAAAAAAAAATTAATAAAATCATTGAGGTGTTAAGGTTATAAACATTTTAGTTAGTCAGCTGTCTGTCTGAGAATTGCATTGTTTTTGTTTGTATTTGAATAACATTAAAACATTCAAATATTTCACGTGTCAGTAGTTTACAAAATATGCAAAACATTGCAATGCACTTTACACATATCAACAACAATATTAAAAAATAAGTTTCGTCGATTTTAATGCATTTAAGTCAATAGTTATTATAATAGTTAGGAGCCTTGCATTCAACAAAAAATGGATTTAAGAAACGTTAAGATTAAGACTAAACAATTCAGACATACGTTTGCAGTTCAAGCAAATAAATTAGGGGACGTTTTTAATTTCAAATTCATTATGATTCTGGTGAAATCATTTCGTTTTTTAACCGACTTATTTTAACCGACCGATTATTGTGTTAAGAATCTTAGAAATGTGTCTTTTATTTTGTGAAAGTTTTATGATTAGTTCAGTGGCCAACTTAAAACCGGTTTGTCGAATTTTTCTTAAAAAAATATTTTTTTAATTGTTTTACTTAATACTTAAAATATACTTTTATTCCTACAGCTAGTAACGACACTAAATCCTGTAGTTCACAAACTAAACCCAGATGTTTGTTCTCACGATCATCATCATGATAAACATAAACATTAAAAATCACGATCATTATCACAATCATCCTCACGATGAGGATAATTTTTACGATTACAGATTCAAATTTAGACAATTATGTGTGTTGTGTGCGCATAATTTTATGTTGGTGTTTTAAATACTGTGCATCAGACCTATATTATTGGTCCTATTGCCTCTTGTTTGAGTCTCATAGGCTTAGCATAAGATCCATCAATTTACCAGCACACAAATAAATTCCATGTTCCTGCTCTTCATTATTGCACACATATGATGTTGAAGTAGTTAATAAACAAAACAATAATTTTAAACAAATAAATATTAATTAACCGAGCTTCTTTTTTCTTGCATAATTTGCGTATTAAAAAATAAAATATTTCTATCATGCAATTATGACGATAAAATGACGTTGAAATTTCCGGTCGCACAAATTAAAATGCGCCGTCAAGGTGGGCACATTGAAGCAGAGATCACGTATCAACTTACGCACAAAATGTTCTGACCATTTCTAACGTTCGACACCTACTAAAATGTTTATTTTAAACAGACTTCGTGCTGTCGCTTAATTATACAATAACTTAAAAACTAAACTATATTCCTTTGTGGCTGAAACGAATTCGAATATTTCATTTACTTTGACGAAATAATATCACGTCAAATTTTGCAATATAAATTAAGGTGCATTCTGGGAACATAATTAGTATTGTTTCACACTTCAACTTGATTAAACATCTTCCTTTTTAAGTAAATTTAAACTCTTTTTTTTCCTAAAAATTTGTTACGCCTGAATATGAGTGGATTAAATTATTTTGTTTATGCAGTGCTACTAACTAGTGCGGTTGTTTATTCGAAACCGGTTGGTGGAGTTTATTTTATAAAAATATGTATTACGTTTCGTGTTTATTTAATGGTTTATGGTAAACTTTAATTTTAGCAATACTACGACGATTTTGGCGGTGGTTTTAACGACGATTTTGGGGGTGGTTTTAACGACGATTTTGGCGGTGGTTTTAACGACAATGTCGGCTATAACGATTATAATAATAACTTTAACGACTATAATACCTTTAACGACTATAATACTTTTAACACCAACAATGGCTTCAATGACAACACTAACTACAATGGCTATAATAGCTTTAGTGACAACTACAATGGCTTCAATGGTGGCTACAGTGGCTACAGTGGCTACAGTGGCTACAGCGATAGCTACTCTCGTGATTCCGGTTACAGAGACGTGCTCATTGACCGACCCATTTCATTCCTTCCATCACTATACGCGCCGACACATCATCGTCATCACAATAGATACGGTCAAGGATTAGTTGGAGGATTACTCTCTCCACTCATTCCAGGAACACTAGGAATGTCGCCGGGTCGACGCCCTACAAATTCGTTCAACTTAGACGTTCTACGTAAATTTTATTTATTCTTATAAAATAATGTATATGTTTTTGTTAATTATAAATGTTAATTGCATATTGTTTCACCGTAGTTAATCTCGGATCATCTGGAAGTACTCCTGCGCCAACTCCCGCTCCTACTCCTGCGCCAACACCAGCTCCCGCTCCAGCGCCAGCTCCTGCACCAGCACCAGCTCCTGCGCCAGCACCAGCACCAGCTCCTGCACCAGAACCGGCACCAGCACCAGCCCCAGCTCCTGCACCGGCTCCTGCACCCGCTCCTGCACCAGCCCCAGCTCCTGTACCAGAACCAGCACCAGCTACAACTGCTGCACCAGAAGCAGCACCAGCTACAACTGCTGCGCCAGCTGCGCCATGATCCTTTTATTACGAGCTTCGTTTTGTTTCTAACAAAATGCTAATTTGAAACATTTTTAATAAAGATTAAGCTAGTGCAGCAAGTCCATCCGTATTTCCAATTTGTGCTCCTGTTTTAGCTTGTGAAAAAGTTCCACCCATCCCAGCAGCTTTCTATTGCACCTTTATTATGTACATATTATATTTTAGAAGAATGGAGATTAAATCAATAAAAACCATTAAATGACATATACTTGTAGTTATTATTAATTGGAAAGTGCAACGCAATCTTTTATTGAAATTTTAAAAAGAATGGTATTTGTAAATCTAATCCTGGATTATGAGAATGACTAAAGGTCATTGAAACTCCCTAAAAAAATAATAGCATCATTGTTTTGAATGTGAAATCCTCCATTTTAAACACGATTGAACCTTGCATTCTGTAAAAGTCATTGCCATCTTAAACGGCTCAAAAGATTGCAATCTTAATTTGAATTATGCCCTGCAAAGCTCTGTGATTATGCTCCGAAAATACCCGCAGAAAATTGTGTGATGAATAAAACAAATTAATCGGTATAAATCTTCGCCTTAGTTTGCTCCCCCCCCCCCCCTAATATTTTGCATTGCAATTTGCATAACTTCAAAATCGTATAAACACACAAAACTATTATTTATCAAAAAATGGAAAACGAAAAACAAACGAGGCGCACCACAACGGCCCAACATCAAAAGCAATTTAATTGGGTTGTCCTCACTGCCCGGCGCATCGCTTCAGTCGTCCATCTCAAAATTATTGTTCTCCTGGCATCTTGTTAATTTCTGTGGCGATGCAGCGCCCATCACACGCATAATGCATACTATTTCAGGTCGCTAAATTAAAAGATATGCACAACACACATATGCACATTTGCACAATATGTAATTTTTTGAAGGCTCGCTAAATCATTGTGGTGGTGCAGGAATTTTGAATCAGCGCAGCTTCCAATCAAATACACGCCCGTATAATATGCAATGAATGCAGCGACGCGACGGTGGTGCTGATGCACGCGGTGTTATTCAAACGGTCGCGCGAATCGCCATCGCATTTAAGAGTGAGTGAGTGATTATCGCATTACATAAAAATTGATTGAAGAAAAGTCGTGAAAATATGAAACTGCACCGAGTGCATTGTCGCTGGTTGTTGCGCGTTAACTGCAGTTGTGTCGCAGGTACACACTCACCGTATACATTAATGACTGTTTTATGTAAATGCATTTTGACAAATTTACAATCGACAGTTTATAACTTTATTTTAAAGTGCAGCATATGCGTCATAAATGCAGTTTTAGGTGTACGGGCACGCAGCATCTAAACGACTTCATACAAGATAATTCAATAAATATTTATTGGCAGCAGTGCAGTCAATTGAGGCTCCTCATTCTTCTCCCGTCCGTCTCCCTGCAAATTGCGACTGCATATCGTGATTATTTTGCGATGCACTTCAGAGAAATTTGCCGCTTCAACACCTTGAGACGTTGCTGGTTAATTTTGTAGGGCTGAAACGGTTTTTTGATGCAATTTTTAAAGATTATTAAAGTAATGTAATTAATATTTTAAATAACTTCTGAAAAACTGCAGTTTAAAAAATCTTGAAATGAAAAGTTCAAAACCTTTAACAAATTAAGTTTCAATCAAGAAATATTGTGCCTTTTTTGTTAATTGTTCGGATGCACTTCCTTTCGATTTGGTTTGACCCATTAATAATGAGACTTCTTTGTGATCCTTCTCTAAAGTAAACGAAGGATAAGGTTATTTTTTCTTTAAATTAATAAAAAAAAAAAAAAGGTGCTTGTACAGACCGAATTTCTTCGATGACATCTTAAAGATGTTTGCACCAATTCCCTAAAGTCCACACTCCATACTGCCGCGTGTGATTTGTCAACTGAGATATCTGTAGTATCAGCATTAATGTGCAATCTCGATAAGCTCGTTCATTTGTGATGTTCCGAATGCATCGTATGCGTTTTCTTTAGGAATTCTGAGTGCGTGTTCTTTATACAGACAATATTCCAAATAAATACATGAAACTCTAGCTGGTATCGTGGGAACTTGCAGTGTTGACTTACTACAAACTGTTGTCATGCATCAAGTCCTTAAAGATTGGTGTATTAAATTTAAATAAATAATTAAGTGATAACTTACTTGTGTTACTTGTGTCTATAAAGTGCTGTTCTTGGATGAGGTTTTACTTCTTTCAAACATTTCTAGACCTTTACATTGTACTCTTTTCGGATTTTGACTTGAATATGAAGTCCTTCTTGAAGTGCGGGTGCTAAGGATATTAAAAAAATAGAAATGATTAATATTACAACTGCAGTATTTTATAACATTTAAAAACGATAAACAATTTCAAACGATTATCACTCAAAGAGTAAACACGATCCATTTACGAAACGTGGCGAAGTGAATGTGATAGTAAACAATAATTAATCTATTAAAGCTATAAAATTATGAGCTTAATTTGATCAACTCGAATTAAGTCACGCAAATAACCTAAGTGGCCATTATAAAATAATTGGCAAGCTTTTAAGTAAGTATTTATCGAGATTATGCGCGCAATGTGAAAATCACTTTAAATAATATTCCACATTATGTATAAACGAGTATATTGGCAGCCTGTATAAGTTATAATCTTAAGAAAGTGGGCATATTTGTGTGCACAAACGAGTGCTAACTACTTGCAATGAATGGCGTGATGGAGTGCAATTTTAAAATGTCTAATTAAATAGAATTACGTAGAATATTCGTTCGTGTACACTCACACGCTGTTAACCAACGACTCCAGTAAATGATCTGTATGCAAATATTTGCTAATAAGACAGAGGTTTAACGGGTTTTTTATTTTTTTTTTAAATAATAAAATGCATGGCAGTTTGTTATTTAACAATCGAAAATATTTGTATTAATTGAAATAGTATTTTTGAAACCATTTTAATCTTAAATCAAACTTAATCCCTTATTTTCAATGAAAACAAAACGTACTATTTGACCGCCCAACGGTAAACATGCACCATAAATAAGTTAACACTTTCTTTCGTGTGCCTGCAGTAAACCCTTTTAACATATACAGTCATTAAATTCAACATAGTAGTCCATTACTTGATGTGAATTGAAACATAAAAACGATGAGAATAAGAACTTGGCGAAAAATTCTTCAACTTGCATAAAAATGTATATGTTTGCATAGTTATTTGGGAATCGGGAATATTTTCGCAGTTACCACCATCGACTTGCATTCTTGCAGTTGCATATAAGACTTATGCACTGAATATCGCGACATTTAACTTGACTGCACTTTTCACGAAAGCTCAGAAGTGCACGCAAAAATCACACACGATGATTTTTTTTTTGTTTAAAATTTTTTTTTCTTGAGTTTAAGCTTACTTAAGTCAATAATAGTCATTATTATTATGAATTAACTTACATTAAGGAACAGTTATTTAATTTTTTGAATGTTCCTTTAAATTTAAATCCACTTATTTATTTTAGTAAAAGCTTTTCAAAATACCTAACTTAAGTTAAACTCAAATTAATCAACAAAAAATAATAATTGCTACACAAGATCAATTCACTCGTTTTCATTTTACACATAATTTGGTCCTTTTTAATTAATTTATGCAGCAATGCACTAAAAGGGACGTAATTTAAAAAAACAAAAAAAGTTAATATGCTTAATTACATTTAATTTAAAAAAATAAATAAAAATTATGATGAACCTTGGCTGCATTTTTTACAGCTCAATACTGTTTATAGCCTTGATGTACCCAGCAATCTGTTATTTACAAGGATTATTTTTTGCTCTCATCTTATTTTGGTAACAATAAAATTCTTCTTTCTAACGTGCAAACTCTTTGTGTTATTTAATGATGTGCTTTGTTGTGTTGTGTTTTGTGTCCAGTGTCTTAAGACGTTTTTTCCTTTCGCCGTTGTACGTATATACATATTTTTGTTTTAGTTGTTTCTCTCAATTCTGAATGTTTATTGTTGTTGCTGTTTGTTTTTAGTAAGTTACTTTGCGCGTGGATAAACGTGCTTCTTTTAAGTTGTAGTGCAAAGACTTTGTTTTCATTTTTGGCCGCGCAGCATAATATACACAAAGACGATGCAGTTCCCCAATTGTGTCTTTTATTTGGAAAAATATGCAATTTCAAGTTTTATGCAACTGAGTTGAAATTATGCTGCATTTAAAATTTTTCTAGTTAAAGACTTTCCAATTATTCTTTATTCCTAATAGATAATTAATCATTCTTATATGTAATTTAGTCATCCTTAATTAATTTTGTTCAGTTGAATAAATAAAATCTTTATAAATACGAATATTAACTAATAAATATTAATTTAATTTAAAGCACAAAAATACATGTTCATTTATAAAAAAAAAAAACGATGTTAACCAGTGTGTGAACTGGTGATCGTCTGCTTTGTTCACATATCCTTTATTTGTGCAGTTCTTCTTGTTTTTTGAGTATTCTTGTGCATTATACGTTCACACGCTGCGATTCCCTGTCGGCACCTATTATCATTAAGTTCTTCTGAATCCATCGTTCCATATATTCCGAAACATATTTTACATAATATAGAAATTATGTACTGCAGCTACACTCCTTCATTGTCGTATTTAATTTATCTTCTTGCACCATTAAAGATAGTAAAACAAATGAGAACAAAAGTGGGGATGTAAATAAAAATTGACAAACAATTTGAACACAATGTTTTCTCTTTTGTTTTTTTTTTTCAAAAGCATGTTACAGGAAGAAGTTTGCTAGAATTTAATAAAGCCTTTATTTTCTTTCAATTCTGCAATTATTATTTCAACTCATGCAGTAATTCTTATACTTTTATTTAACACAACAATTTTCTCTGTGAACTAAAATCTAATTATTATTGCACAAAGTCATAAGAAAGTGTGAGAAATTGACCCTCACCTTATCATCGCAACATCTTCATCGATACTGTTGAATCAACAAATCAACATCTCATAATTCCAAGTGACATATTCAATTATACTACGCAGCACCGCGGCTGCGACTTTGCAAAAACGCGAAATCTTTGCGGGCTGCAGATCATAAAACACATTATGATTTATGTATTCGACATAAATGCATATACACGCATCAACATATTATATAGTTGCATAGCACTTGTATTATGTTTATGCAACTGAGATCGTTAATCGATGGCAGCATAATGAAATTTATTGCCCTCGAAATGATACCTGTTCCAGCTTTCCTTTGCCTCAATTCCTTAACGTACCTATAAGGTAATTCGCAGTTGTTATGTTATACATTGATGCAGCACTGCAGCAGTACAGCGAGTTGCATTTAATCACACGCTCTATGGGAAGATTGCATGCATAAATGCAATGTGACAACTGCCTCCGCGAGGAGTTGATCATGGGGACTCACTCAATGCATAAAGCCAGCGCAATCGGGCAGTGTTTACATTTAGTGCATAATATGAGTGCAGAAAGGAATTTTGTGCATAAATTGAACATCAAGAGCCCTAATTTGCGCAGTTGTTATGGTAATTGCCGTGCAATTTTATGGCAGGCATTCTTCATGCCATACTTGACTTAATGATAAGCTTAACTATTTTTAATGTAATCAGATAATTTATTTAAATGACTAACTATAAGTAGTTTATACTGAACAATAACAATTCTGGTGTCTTTGCATCAAATCCTTAACATTTCATACTATGCAGCAGCTGAAGAATTCTTGCGTGAACATGAATATATTAATTATTGCACGGAAAGAAATTGGAACCATAATGCACCACAACAAAGTAATGCACATTGTCGCGATGTGCAGTGTGCATGTTGCAACGTTATATTGTTATTGTCATTTCATGTTATTTATGCCACATTTATAGTGAAGATCTTTATTTGGTGTTTCCTTTGAAACATTTGCTTTATTGTATACATTTGCTGTCATCTTTCTTGTTTTATCAAATACCCAATCGGCTGATGTGCAGTATAATTCTCTTGGGTCTCCTTCTGCACTGTAAGATGAAGGCTCTTGTGTTTGGTATCACCATAGTTTTTAATATCTGTTGGATGAAAAAAGGGAAAACAATTTGTTAGATGGTTGTAGGTTTGGATTAGGGGTTTCAATTTTTTTAAAGTTGTAATTCCTTTTTCATTAAGTTTGATTAAAGTCAAGATCAAACTCCTGACAGAATTAAATAAATGATTAGAATATAAAATAGTTGACATTTAAACGTTTAAGGGATTTTAATGTTACAGGACTTTGAATTTACTTCAAAATCAAAGAAAACCACTAGAAAAAAATGATTTTTAAATATTCTATCTGCAATCTTAACCTTGAATTTAAAATAATTATCACGATTAGTTTAAAGCCTGCAATTTAAATTTAAAATATGTATTTGTTTTCAATTATTTATGGCCACAATTTTAAATTTGTTTTAATTTTAAATTTACAAAATCATAAGAGCAAGGCTTTCCTTGTTTTAAAGCCTTCAACATTTGTGGCTTCCAAATGAATCTTCTGGACGAACCCAATTATAAAACGCAATTTTGAAATCAAAACACTCATGATGAATGAAAATATAACTCATTTCCAATAAGCTTAAAGTTTAGCAAAGCTCTCCCTGCCACCCCAAATTTTATCGCTCCAAAATATCGTAAAATGTATATTGTGCAGCACTTTTTCATCTCCATCATTTTATGCGATATATATTGATCATTTATACACACACGCACACATAAGATGTCAACATATCAATTTGATTGACAAATTGTGTACTGAACCGTTAGAATACATTTTTTTTTCTCTGATTTATTATTTTTATTATACTTTTTGTGTTGAGCAGTCAGCTCCCCTTTCTAGCTGTCTCATGTGCTTCCATATCATCGCGTCAATCCGCGCGCGCATATTATACTTCATACATATGTGCACATAATATTTCTAAATCAACCCATTTGATTTATTGCAGTTACAAATTCGGCTGGAGGCGCTTTTCGCGGTGCGGCGCGCAGGTAAGTTAAATAGGTTTAAGACACTCATGCTGCACGCGTATTTCAATTCGATGCAGCCATGCCACACTAGGAATGGGCTTTATCGTTATTTTCAAAACACGTTATTTGTTTATTTTCAAAGTGTTATACATAACGGTTATAAAATAACGATCACGTTTTTTTCGTTCAACATGCAAGTACTCAATGGAACACAGAAGTAAGATATACCATTAAATACAATCTGCCATCTGAAGAGCTGAAATAAATTCAGTAATTAACAAACAAACTAAACATTTTAAAACAACAACTTGGGACACATTTAAAACACGTCCTCACTGTACAAGAATCACAGCACAACTGAACCCCAAGCAGCAAAAAAGATGTAAACAACCTCGGCCTCAACATCGGCTCGGGAGTCGGAAATACCAACGTTTTTGAATATTATTCATATCTCCGAAACGGTAAATATTTTTAAAAAAAATTTTTCACATTATTGTAGCTTTTGATAATCAAAAAAGTTCTCAAAACATTTCAAGGTTAAAAATTTAAAATTAAAGGTCATAATTTGTAAATCTCAGAAACCCTAAACATTTTAAAACAGCAACTTGGGATACATTTAAAACACGACCCCACTGAACAAGAATCACAGCACAACTGAGCCCCAAGCAGCAAAAAATATGTAAACAACCTTGGCCTCAACATCGGCTCGGGAGTCGGAAATACCAACGTTTTCGAATATTATTCATATCTCCGAAACGGTAAATATTTTAGAAAAGTTTTTTTCACATTATTGTAGCTTTTGATAATCAAAAAAGTTCTCAAAATATTTCAAGGTTAAAAATTAAAAATTAAAGGTCATAATTTGTAAATCTCAGAAACCCTCAACATTTTAAAACAACAGCTTGGGATACATTTAAAACACGACCCCACTGAACAAGAATCACAGCACAACTGAACCCCAAGCAGCAAAAAAGATGTAAACAACCTTGGCCTCAACATCGGCTCGGGAGTCGGAAATACCAACGTTTTTGAATATTATTCATATCTCCGAAACGGTAAATATTTTAGAAAAGTTTTTTTCACATTATTGTAGCTTTTGATAATCAAAAAAGTTCTCAAAACATTTCAAGGTTAAAAATTAAAAATTAAAGGTCATAATTTGTAAATCTCAGAAACCCTCAACATTTTAAAACAACAGCTTGGGATACATTTAAAACACGACCCCACTGAACAAGAATCACAGCACAACTGAACCCCAAGCAGCAAAAAAGATGTAAACAACCTTGGCCTCAACATCGGCTCGGGAGTCGGAAATACCAACGTTTTTGAATATCATTCATATCTCCGAAACGGTAAATATTTTAGAAAAGTATTTTTCACATTATTGTAGCTTTTGATAATCAAAAAAGTTCTCAAAACATTTCAAGGTTAAAAATTAAAAATTAAAGGTCATAATTTGTAAATCTCAGAAACCCTAAACATTTTAAAACAGCAACTTGGGATACATTTAAAACACGACCCCACTGAACAAGAATCACAGCACAACTGAACCCCAAGCAGCAAAAAAGATGTAAACAACCTTGGCCTCAACATCGGCTCGGGAGTCGGAAATACCAACGTTTTTGAATATTATTCATATCTCCGAAACGGTAAATATTTTAGAAAAGTTTTTTTCACATTATTGTAGCTTTTGATAATCAAAAAAGTTCTCAAAACATTTCAAGGTTAAAAATTAAAAATTAAAGGTCATAATTTGTAAATCTCAGAAACCCTCAACATTTTAAAACAACAGCTTGGGATACATTTAAAGCACGTCCTCACTGTACAAGAATCACAGCACAACTGAACCTCAAGCAGCAAAAAAGAAGTAAACAACCTCGGCCTCAACATCGGCTCGGGAGTCAGAAATACCAACGTTTTCGTATATTATTTATATATCCGAAACGGAAAATATTTTAGAAATTTTTTTTTCACATTATTGTGGCTTTTGATAATCAAAAAAGTTCTCAAAACATTTCAAGGTTAAAAATTTAAAATTAAAGGTCATAATTTGTAAATCTCAGAAACCCTAAACATTTTAAAACAACTACTTGGGATACATTTAAAACACGTCCTCACTGTACAAGAATCAAAGCACAACTGAACCCCAAGCAGCAAAAAAGATGTAAACAACCTCGGCCTCAACATCGGCTCGGGAGTCGGAAATACCAACGTTTTTGAATATTATTCATATCTCCGAAACGGTAAATATTTTAGAAAAGTTTTTTTCACATTATTGTAGCTTTTGATAATCAAAAAAGTTCTCAAAACATTTCAATGTTAAAAATTTAAAATTAAAGTTCATAATTTGTAAATCTCAGAAACCCTAAACATTTTAAAACAGCAACTTGGGATACATTTAAAACACGTCCTCACTGTACAAGAATCACAGCACAACTGAACCCCAAGCAGCAAAAAAGATGTAAACAACCTCGGCCTCAACATCGGCTCGGGAGTCGGCAATACAAACGTTTTCGTATTTTATTCACATCTCCGAAACGGTAAATACTTTAGAAAAGTTTCTTTCAAATTATTGTAGCTTTTGATAATCAAAAAAGTTCTCAAAATATTTCAAGGTTAAAAACTAAAAATTAAAGGTCATAATTTGTAAATCTGAGATACCCTAAATATTTTAAAACAACAACTTGGGATATATTTAAAACACGTCCTCACTGTACAAGAATCAAAGCACAACTGAACCCCAAGCAGCAAAAAAGAAGTAAACAACCTCGGCCTCAATGGTCAACATCGGCTCGGCAATACCAACGTTTTCGTATATTATTCATATCTCCGTAACTGTAAATACTTTAGAAAAGTTTTTTTCATCGAAAAAAACGAAAAAATCAAATCAATCGCAATGAATTATATTAAATAAATAAAATTTATACTTGGCACGAGCATTTATTTTTATTTTTTAAAAGAAAAACACGGCTACACTCCTAAGCGAACGCGGTTCATCAACAAAAACTGCTGCTTGGAATCCCAACTAAAAGCCAAATCTCTATCCTTACCCCATTTCCTCTCACGACCGGGCTCAGCCAGGACTGCTTCCAGAATATTTAAAAGATGCATTTCCCGGAATTGGAAGCAACTAAATAACCGCAATACGAAAGTTTTAGGTTCTGCTATTCCTCAACAGTACGAAGCAAATTATCTTCCTTCCATTGTAATTTGTTTTTCGGTACAATTCCAGGTTCCATTGATCATTGCGTAATCAAATAAATATTATTATTATTCACAATTTACGCCCACCCACCGAAATGTGTACGAGAAATAGCGTCTACACTTCAACAGGTGTTCATGGCCGAGCGTGTTAATTGCCATTCCTATTTCTCTCATTATCTCATTCGTTGAAAAATGCGCACCCCGAGTTCAAATCTAAAGAATTTTTTTTTTTTATTTGTGAGAATTTTCATCGTGTACTAAAACAAAGGACCTTTTTTTCCGACTTCGCTTTTTTTGAAAATTGTTTTTTCCAACATGTTGGAAATTTCGCCCTGATTAACGGCATGTCACTAAAAGTTTCATGAAAATTATATTTCAGTATGAAATTAGCAAAAAACCTGTTGTAATTTACTCTTGTTCAACGTTGAATTTTCCCTTAAAAATCGTTGGGAAAAATTATGAAAATTAGTTTTTCTAACAAAAGCGTTTCTTGTAAAAAAATAGCTTACTTCAATTTAATTTTAGTTAAACTTTTTAATTGCAGTTAATTTTTTTTAAAAGTTCTTTTTGACCAAATGCATTTTAGGTGTTTGGAAAAATGCTTGTTTTCCCTATTTTCCGTTCAGATATCTACTACGATTTACATTTTTCCTTTTTTATATTAGTCGGTGATCATATTGATTCCCAAAACCAAGATGCTGTTTTCATAATTTTACCGTTATTCGACTTGGTAATTCCATGCAATTTCTTAAAGTTTGACCAGTAAAAAAATACCGTTACAAGACCAATAAAATTTTCTTATAATTTTTTCTCGAAACTTTACTCCTTGCGCAATAAACTACTTTAAAAATTCAATGATATTAAAGTCAAATGTGTTGTAAGCAATTTTTTAAAAACTAAACAAATATTCCACAAAAAGCTTAATATTTCGAAAACCTTTAATCCGTTTTTCCGGAAAATTCATATTTTCCTTCAAAGTTGAAGACTCCTAAAGTGGTACAAATATTAGTTGAAAATTCCCAAAAAAAAATATTTTGTATGAAACCACCAAAACTGACCTCATTTCAAGACAAAATTGCCAATACAAATTGTTGTTGTAATTTTACCAATTAAATATTTTTAACAATTTTTTAACACAAATAAATAAATTCAAATATTCCGAATGAAATAAACTGCTTTTTAAATTTAAATAAAACAATTTTCCATCCTAAAAGTGTTTTCAAGTTTAATTACAACAACAATTTGTATGAGGGATTTTCACCCGAAATGTCTTGAGTTTAGGTCGCTTCATACAAAAAAAATTTTTTTGAGAATTTTCCAGTAAATTTTTTTCCAAGCATATGTATTCTTATTGTGATAAATAATCCAAATTTTCCGGAAAATTGGTTGTACTGTTTCCCAGATATTAAATATTAATCATAAAATTAAGGGAATTTTCAAAAAATCTTCACCAACAGGATTTTAAATAAATGTCAAAAAATTTTCAGGGAAACTATACAGAAAGGACCAAGGTATGTGGAAAAAATAACCGTGAAAAATAGATGATTCTGTAACGGTTCTTTTTGGAAGGTCAAACTTGTAGAAAATAGACAACATTTGTAAGTCAAATAACGGTAAAAGTGTTGTATGGGCGAAATACTTGAAAGCACCGTTATAAATACTACTTTATAGTGATAATGAAAAAATATAATTTTTATTAATTAATTAACAGTGAATAGAAGAAATTCGCAGTTTTCCACACCCCTTAAATTCAATTCGCGTAAAACCACTATTTTCCAAATTTAACTGTAATTAAACTGTTACATTAGAGTTAAAAATAAGTAAACATAATTTTGGCCAAAACATCCATCTTTAAGGAAAATAAATTTTCATAATTTTCATTATCAATTTTTATAATAAAAATTGCAATTGTACAATCCCATTATTTACACAGTTTTTTGCATTTAACACATGAAAATAAAATTTTCATCAAATTTTCATTATGCTTCCGTTAATCAGTGCAAAATTTGCAATAAGATAAGAAAAAAAAAATTGCAAAAAAACGATGTCGTAAGAAAAAGTCCTTTGTTTTAGTATACGATCAATTTGGGAAATAAAAAAAATAAAAAATGGCCGGCCCGTGATTTGAACACGGGCCGTTGTTTTACTAATATTGGGGAATGTCGGACGCTCTGACGATTGAGCAACTGAAGGATAATTTTTTAGTAGGATTAATGTGCACTTAATGCTCTGAATGAAAAAGGAACATGATTTATTTTATGTTGTTCTTATGCATAATTACTTGCTTTAATATGAAGTATTTACAGAATGAGAGTAATATGAATGATTAATTAGCTATAGAGAATTTTGTTAATCTTTTATTGCCTGTAAGACTTAATGAATAATTTTAATTGAAGGAGGAAAATTCTGAAAAGGAAATTTACATGCCTTAAACTGAATTTTTACTTTGCAAAAATAAAAAGTTCCTTTGTTGGGACTACAAATTTAGTGTCCTTGCCTGTAATTTTGGGTAAAGTTTATTATTCCAGTAACATCATATTTTCTTCTTTCACGTCTGAAATTGCGTTATTTTTCAACGGGCGTTTTTTTTAACGGTTCGTTTTTTTATGGCTTATCAAAACCGTTATACATAACAGTGGGTTACATATTGACTCACCTCTATGGCACACCACAGTTGTGATCAACGCGCGAATGTCATCGACTTAAACGGCTATGGGATTTTTCCTGCAACCTTAATGTGCTGTTGGAATTATTGGATGTGCAGCACGCCACAACCAAATACCTACCACCAACCGATCCGTTTGTGTAGTTGCCAGTTGGTTATAATATCGTTGGGAGATCATTCGATTATGCTGATATGCGGCCACAAAATGAAAATGCAAAAGTTTGCATGAAAAAAAGAAACGAAATGAAACAAAGATTGAGGAGGAGAAGCAGGCACACACATATAAAATAAATAAACAAGTAACATATAAAAACAACCACTCAAATTGGGAAACATAAGATCAGATCGAACTCATGCAATGCAGTCATCGTTGCTACGATTCCGTTCCGTTTTTTATATATGTTTTTTTATTATAATATAATAAACGTATTTGTGTGCATTTTATGCTACTCTGTGCCGCGCGGTCTTAGAGAAATCGAGGGAACATGTAAAAGTGTTTTATGTCCCATCAATCGCCTTAATATGAAACGAAGAGGCAAAAAGCAGCCAGAACGCGCGAGTCTTTTTGCTTGACCGCGCCGCGCACAATCTTATAAACTTTACAATACGATCCCGTATTATTATATACATTTAGGTAGTAAGACTTAGGTAGGTATCGCAAGATCCCAGTTGTATGTATGTTTCCTCGTTGCACGATCGCGAGATTTTTTCCCGCACCACACGGCTATTTAATATTTCGTTTATGCATCCTATTCTTTTTTATACCTCATTTATTTCTCACATATTAATTACTTAAGTTGCATCTCGCGCTGCTGCTGCCTTGTTGTAGTGCCTGTGTGTTTTTTTTTTTGTTTTTTTTGCCGGACAGTACTCATAAACAGCCGTTTTGTTTGATTTGAATATTTATATAACAAAGTGGGACCTTCAAAATGCACGCATACACAAATTGCATGGCGTTACAAAAGTGCAGCACGTCATAATATTTATAGCGTTTATTCGTGTGTTCAATTATACCGATGTAGGCTTTCATGCGAGTGGATAAAAAAAGTCATGTTGGAAGAGGCGCGATCGCGGTTTAAGTCATGTAAGTACATGTTCATGCAGAATATTTTAGGTTTTAACAGCTTCACAAGTGCAGGATGGGATTTGAGTGCTTTTTGAGTACTTTTAATTATTTTAACTTAATTGAATTGTTTCAGTACGGTTTGAGTTTAAGTTGAAGTGGTTTAATTTACTTACAAAAAATGATCTTTAAAAATTAGTTATAACTTAAAATTTTTTGAAACAATTAACATATATTATATTATTTACCAAAAATTAAAATGCTTTCTTTGCACAATTTACAAAAAAAAAAGCAGAACCCTCATTTACAAAATTATCTCAGTCTCTAAATTTATCGTTGTTTATATAAAAAAAAAATGTAATAGCCTTTTTTTATCAAAGAATGCGTAATTAAATTCAAATAATCAAATTATATAGGATAAACAAGTGTAGTTAAAAGTTCTACTCAAAACTCCATTAAATTCACACTCCACCACCAAAATTACATTAAATTTATTTTGTATACGATCATGAAAACTAATGACTTAATAAACAAACAGTTAAACTTAATGATTGCCATTATAAACAAAACGCATCCGTTGCCAGTTAAATTATACCATCAAACATAAACAGCAATGACTTTCCCACACACATCTTTACACTTTTGTAACTCCTACGCTGTAAGGAGCCTTACAATTGAATACAATTAATAATTTTAATAATAAAAATATGTATTCGACTTTCCATATATTACAAGCACTCCATTTTATTTTTATATCATACTTAGGTATATAATATAAGTTATGTACGTTGTTGCGAGCTTCCAAGCTTTAACTTCTGATTTGTATATATCTTCGTCTTCTGCGGTCTGCCAATTCCCCTGATTCCGATTTCCGATTGAGGTCTGAAACGCAGGTTCAGTTGCGCCGACGTCGTTCAAGAGAGTGGAAGGATCAGCTTATGCAGTTCCCTTGGTTTACAGACGGAGTATTTCTGTTAAAATTATTAAAATTTAAAAAATTATTTTTGTTGAGTAGTTTCTTTTTTGTTGAGTGAAAATTTAATTTTGATTAAAAAAAAAATATAATTAGTGAAGTTAAAGTGAATTTGAGTGCAATTTAATAGCAAATTAAGTAATTAATTATTTAAAAACAGTAAAAATACTACAAAAGAATATTACAAAATACAAAACGTGCAATTTAAAAGTGTTTAAAAATCAATTAAGATAATAAACAACAACTGCATTCAATTAATCACGATCTTCCACAATAATTGTCTTCATACAAAGTGCAACATATCATATTACAACTATGCACTAAATGCAATTGACTTAAACTATAACGATATATAGTAAAATTGCACTGAATAAACATCATTACTGAATTAACATCATAAACTTCTTAACTACACGTCGTTTAAGATAATGCTAATGTAAGTACCATTTGCATACCACCTGCGTATTTTATTTAACTACATCATACATGCCATTATTATAATATGCAAGTGAGCGCGAGCATATTATATTTATACTACTTGGATGTGCAATGTGCATGCGAGTGTTACAAGCCGCAACATCTATTGCATCTTACGATGATCAGCGCCTTTTGTGCGCGCGGACATGTGATTTGTTTGCCAACGCATTCCACGTGCGTTCAACCCATTTGTTTGATCTTCTCATACATTAAATAAAAGAGGTCTTTATAGATGCATTTCTTGTGGTCACTGTATAATATTATGGTGGGAAAACCAAGACGATTTTTAAAACCGCGCGGCTGCATGCGATTTAAGATGTTGAATGTGCTTAAAAAAAGACAAACAAGAATTCGCGTGGTGTTGTAGCTATATTATGTGTAAAAGGATCAGAATGCAAAGCGAATAAAGGAAGCTAACGATCTTCATAGTTACTTTACTGCACACAAGTAATTAGCGCAAGTAAAACGCTCCGCTTTACATCGATTAGCTGTTAGCAGCTTTATGGTAATTGATGTAAAAAGCTTCACTGCAGCAATGTTTACTTGTTGTGCTGGTCATTGCGATTTTATAGTTAAAAAATAGCAAGGAGGGGATTCAAAAAGTGGAGGGAACAAATTGTTATTTCACTCAGTGTGGCTGCAGTATCAAAATATTGTAATTGAATCGCTTTGGTATTTGCTGCTATGTTAAAGACACTATAAATAATGATTACAGTTCGCTATATAATATTAATAAAATACGCATATAAATGCAAATAAATTGGCTGCAATTACTACTTTTATGCGACCACCTGATAGTACACCTCGACTCGGCGTACTTAAACCACAACTTTATGTCATTTTGTGAAGATTTATTTAAATGCAATTAAACTTTGCTCCACAATCCACAATTTGAATTTTTATAGCCTCGTTTTTAATTGAATATTATGCAGATGGAATGTGTGCAATTTTAAATGCTGCAGTTATTTATAAAAGTGTGCACTCAATAGCCTTTCGGGGTGAATGTGCTTTCTTTTAATTATTGTTGATATTATTTGAGCTTAAGGTCTAAAGTTACTTCAAGAATTTGCTGTTGTATGCACTTTTGACTTACATTCTGTTGGCACGAGGCTAATGCACTTAACCGTTCAGAATTTTAAACAATGTGCAATGTGAATAGGAACTTAAATAGGAAGACATTCCATTACTCTTTAAATTATGGAAAATAAGATGAATTGTTATACAGTTGAAGCCTCATTTCATTATACATTTTATCTATCTTTTAATGTGCAAGGTTTGGCTTCGGATTTTTGTTTGCAACTTTAGGAATTTGTGGAGATTGTGGATCAATGCTTAGTAGTTAGTTATGTGTAGGTGTATTCACTCCTTTGGCTTCTTATTCAATTATTAATACATAATAATAAATAACCCCAAGGGCTAAAATAGAATTTTTGTATTTAAAAAAAAAAAAATTTATAACTTTAAAATTATGAAGAACTTTCTAATAAATTACCTTTAATAATTAAATTGTCTATATTTTATTTATCAAGCTCAGATTAGAGTATTTAATGAAATATTTTTATTTATGGTGAATTCAGCAGCCAAGAAAATATTTAGTTTTTAATACAGGCTCATTGTCCCATAAATTAAATACAAGTTTGTTGTCTGAAAATACTCACTTGCTATGAACTAAAAATTTTACCGTTACTTTTTTCTTAATCTTTAATTAATAACCTTCATTTTCTGTTAAAATTTTTGGGAAATATCTCCTAAAATGTACTTTTAACGAGTTTTTAAAGAAAGTACTCAAAAAGATGCCCTACTGAAATTGTTGTAAATAATTGAAAAATTCTCCAAGCATTCTACCAAGCTGTCAAGAATCCATAGAACAAGAAGAACACCCACTTATTTAAATTTTTGAGTTAAAGTCTTTGAGTTATTAAACAACTGCTTCGCTTATGCGGGAGTGATCATTTAATGAAGATTAAGCTTTAGGAAAGATTTTCAAAACAAAAATTGTTTTAAAAAAATTTATTTCTTTTTATTAAAATTGTTTTCAAAAATTACCCAATGATAATTAAAATAATGCATAAAAGAAGCGCATTAGATCTTGAAACAGCCTTCAATGTTAAATAATCAACACTCTTTGGATTTAATCCCAAGCAAAAATCCTTGAATGGCATTGAATATTTGTTTGAGTATTTTTGAAGTAAAAATGTAAAGTAAACTTAACCACACAGTAGCACTTTATAGTTTCCATCATAATAATTCTGTCAAATTTCTAGTGATTCCTGCTAAGTATGTTTTTAATGACCATGTTTTGGCCATGATTTAAAAGCGACCTAATTTGACAGGCGAAATTTATGACTTAAGCTCACAGCGGCGATCTCTTTTTAAAATCTTTCAGACTTCACTTAAAATGCAGTTAAAACTTTTATTGCATCGACACGTTAACACACCCGATGTTGAATTAGTTCCAGCGGATTTAGGTTGCATAAAAGTCCTAAAATTTAACTTTAAACTAACACCAATATATTGCCAATAATTTCCATATATTCAAGCAACATTGTGGACAATAAATTGCAGTCTCTTAAATTCCCCATTTTTTTATGATTCCCACACTATGCGTACACACAAAATATGCATCTTAAGATGCCATTTAATGCATTTATCTCATGCACATTATGCGCATGCACCAACTATTTGCATTTGCATCTTCTTGTGATGTGCGGCTTCTTGGAAACACACAATTTGCAGAATGTTTGCGCATGTCGCAAAGCAAACATTTAAACAATGTACTGACACAATGAAGTCAACTAATGCAAACACATTGCCCGGCCATTAATTATATGGTTTAAAATATAATACAAGGAGGCGCGCACCACAAACAGCAATCGAAATGACAATTTGCGTTGCTGCGTCATGTGTTTTGTACGTAGTATAACAATGAAAGTGCATGTGACCATAATGTGCAAGATACATTCAAAATCATTAATGAATAAAATGAAATAAAACAGCACAAAAAAAGAGGAAAGAGTTTAAGCAAACGCACGACACAACAACAACAAAAATGCAAGGAATATCGCATGCTAATTGGGATCTCATGGGCGATCGAGGAATACTAAATATCGTGATCGCGCAGGCGGGTGGGAGCCATGCTTGCCATGCCACGATGCAGTATGAGTGTACAATTTAATATGAATTCGCTAAGATCATATTTAAGCAATAATTTCACTCAGATGGACAATGGATTTTCATATTGCTCCGCGTCTGCACTCTGCAGCAATGGAACACAAAGACTTGGACTAATGTGTTTTAGATGGCATGAATATTCATGCACACAATATTGAAATGATGCAGGAGGGTGTCAAGAACAATTTGTAAATGACTAATAAACGATACACATATTTAAGTGGTCAGTTAGCATAAATTCATTTAGTGACCTCGAAGTTTATTCGTATAATAATTAACTTTTAATGAAACTGAACTTCACGACATTAAAAAATTGAGCTTTAAAGTGCATTAATTATTTGTTTTTCCTGCAACTTTAATTTAAGCTATATAGTTTTTGCATTCTGTCTTCCAAGGTATGTTACAAAACCTTTGACCTTAATAAATCAGATTAAATATTGTTCTACCTTCTTAAAGTCCTTTTAATAAATTGACTTAAAAAATATCCCCTTGAGGTCGTATATAAATTAATAATCTAAGTATAGTAGCTTATTAATTCAATTTGTCTCAAGAATTTAATTTTACCGTAACAAAAAAGGACTATAAACCTTTAATGAAAACTTTAAAAGAATAAAAATAGTTTTAATTTAAAGAAGATCCCAAAAAACGTCGAAAGTTGCAATAAAGTCATCCCAAAAAATTTTTTAACAAAAATTGACTTAAATAAAATTAAGGATTTAAAACTGAATAAATTAAATAAGCTTTAAGACCTCTTCTTCAAATTGAATGTTTATTTAATTCAAATTGTTTCAAAGATATAGTTAATCCGCTCTCCATTAAAACGCAGAGATAAAAAATCAAGTTTAATTACATCTAATAATCATATCAAGAGTTTTTAATCTTATGCACAATATCTTTTCATTCACAGCAAAGACATCAAGCAATTAATCCGCGCATAATATATCCCTTCTGTCTCATCTCCCCTTCATCTCACACATTAAATAATATTGTAACATAAATATCGGCAATCATCACAGACAGAAGCGTCTTACTGCAAGCAGTCAAAGACTATAGAAAAAAAAGCGCCCCGATGACAACAACAATAACAAAGAGCAATCGCATAAATTAAATAATGCGCGATAAAGAAGAAATATAAATGACAATTCAACACGAAACCGCGGCGAAACGTGCGGTCGCGATGAGACTTTTACACACTTAATGGCATAAATAAAACTCAATAAATGTACTCGACGCGTAAATGTAAATGCGTATACCGTGGAGGTACCTCCACGCCAGTAATACGATATTTATTAAATTCAATGCATAAATTTAGTAAATGTCCTCATTGGTGTCGAGAGTACTCGAACGCAACACTGCTGAGTGCAGCGCAATGCGAGTACAATGCAGTTAAATTCGCGTATTATGTGAAAGAAAACGCGTACTCATATGAAATATGTAAAGCGCGACAAAAGCGCGCACGATTGCTTTATAATATGGCACTGGCATCACTTTTTTTTCTTTTTTTGGAAAATTATTGGGAAGTTCATTAAGTATAAGCAATATAATTTCATATAAATATAGAGGCGAGTACAAAACCGCAACCGCGACGCGGTGGTGGCCGTCATCACGCTGCACTCTCATAATACGCGAGTGCGCACAAAAGGGGAACTCATATCGCGCGCGTACACAATAATATAATTGTGCATTTTGCTGCACTTCGAAATTAGCATATTTTTCACTCCTCACGTGAATTTCATTTTCATTTCATTTACCTTGTTGCTTTGTGGCTTTTTTTTTTTAATGCCGCTGTTGAGAGCTGCTGCGATTTGTGCCGGTGCTCTACTCCTTGTGTTCGCTTTTTTCGTTTTGATTTTGCATCTTGTTGGGGGTCAGCAAAGCTTCAATGCGAACACTCGCAATTCAACACCTATTAGGCATTAAGTAGGTAGATATCAAGCGCGATATTTCACGCGCTGCAAAGATTTAATATTTTGCCTGTACAAAAGTACTAATATAATATTATGTGAATTGTGGACGCGTTGAACTCGCATGGGGATGCATTAATAAAGTCGCACGTTTCGAAATCACATTGCAGCACCAACATTTCCATTTGCTCGCAGTACTGCCCGCGAACTAGAATTCAGATTTATTATCTTATGGTCAATATACAAATGCATCTCGAATATGAACATACCTAGCTTTAACATGTGGATTGTGGAACTGCATGATGCATGTAATTGGAGCAGCGTGATGACAATATTTTCTGCAACTGGTGACAATTATTTATATATTTTCATATTATTGAATGAATGTGTAGATTAATTATTATTTATTTGAATAAATTATGGCTTTCTATTTTAATTTATTTGCTAAATTTAATTGGTGTCAAACTCCACATGGGGTAATATACGAAAATGTGTAATTTTTTATTAAATTAATTAAAAAAGCAATAGTAAAAGATTTTGAAACTTGTTAAAAAAACAGCAAAAAAATCGTGGAAACATTTTACATGACTTAAGACTACTCTCCCAATATTTGGGGAAACAAAGTGGGCGTAACTGCAAGAAGGCACGCCCATAAAAGGGGTGTGGTGTTGTAATGACTACCGCTTTTATATTTTTGATCATTTGGGGAGACGTCCTATTTTTATTTTTAGAAGTATGCTCCGCCCATTTTTTGGCAAAATGGGTGTGACATCGATATGTATAACGTAATCACACCCCGTTCCGTTTTTGATTGGCTTGATTTAATCGTGGCCACGCCTCTTTTGTGAAAATTGTTAAAAAACGCTGTTGCAAGATTTTTTTTAAGAATTGTTATGCATCCTATAATATTGTTAAAATGAAGAATTATGTTACGTATAAACATAATGTGCACATACTTTAAATATGTTGCCTAGAATGTCTAAAAATACAATCAATCCTGTTCCCCACTGTGCACTGTGCAGCACAATAAAATTGTGCTGCAATCATGTACTCATTTATGTGTTTATCAACACTTTTTTGTTATCAACACAAACAAACAAAAAAAACTGCAGCCACAAAACATGAGCAATCCGCGCAAACAAACAACAAGCAGCAATTTTTTCAACGCGACACGTGCGCGACAAAAATATGCTCTTAATTGGTGCGTGTGTGTATCGAGATATCATATCCAAACAATGAATAATTCATGGCATATCAGCTGAATTTTGAGTCACTTGTTAAACGGCCTAAATGGACATGATACGAGCAATTATCGCTGCAACTTGCAACATTGTAAGTGCAATTGCATATTTAAATCGCGTATTGGTATTTTTGAAACGCCGCCGTGCCGGTTGGAAGGTGCGTAGAAGCTCTGTGCAGACAAAGTAAATATCTTAAATGCAACCTGCGTCGATTGCGCTTATTTGTCAACAACAATTTACGACGTAAATTGATGTAAACTATTTTTTTTTGTCCAAATTAATTTTACAAACAATTTCATCTTTTTTTCCAATCATTTAGATGAAGAAATTAATTTACATTGCAATAACGCTGACGGCAATGCATGTGCTGTGCACCACTGCAACTGCATCAAAGATGAATCGCAAGCGACAAGTATTGCATGTTGAAAATGAGCTACTGCTGAAGAGATGCGAATGCATTTGCTCTCCAGGAAATGTAACTAATTCCATTTAATTTCATTTTTTTTTTCAATTTAATATTAATTCAACCCATTTATAAAAATAAATGATTAAAAAAGTTATTAGAAAACTATAATGTTAATCACCTTTGAGCAGTTTACGTCAAAGCTGGAGAAAACGGAGTGCATGTTAAATTGCACCGAGAACATGCAACTGCAGAAGCTAGGCACATGCCCACACCAGCCACCCAATGATGTTGAGGGCATTTGCACAGACGCCTGTCACAATTACGATTACAAATGTGGCGGCATTCAAAAGTGTTGCAAACACAAGTGCGGCTATTCCTGTCAGAATCCTGAGGCATTGGATCCGTTATTTGAAAGTAATTGAGTGAATTTTTCAATATTAAAAAATTGATTTTCATTAATTTAAACCAACCAGAGCTTCCACCAATGATGGAAAATGTCACTGTGTACTCTCCAAAGAACCCCGACAAGAAGCACTTGGTTGAGATTGCATCGTACTTCATGATGCAGGATGTCGATAAACCCCTGTTTGTAATTGAGGCGAGATCACACATTGGTCAAATTTTTGCCCAACATAAGTTGGACGATTGGGCGCCTATCAAATTTCGGGTGTCTTATATTCACAAGGTGTTGCACAACGATATCAAGTTGTAAGTTTTTTTTTTATTTCCCGCATTTCCTTTTTAATTGAATCCTTTTTTTTTACATTATCTCCTTTCAGCAAATTATATTTCTCACTTAAACTAAGAGTTGGTCGGTGGTATCAATTCCGAATAGCCGCTGTTAATGCTTATGGAACCCGCGGATTCACAAACGCCTCGAAACCATTTCAACTAGAAGACCGTAAGCTCCCATTGCTTACAAATCATGAACAAAAAAAAATTACTCACAATTTTTTTTTGTTTCACTAAGTAGGACCAAGAAAACCACATCGTCCGCCCAATTTCCGTGTGGATAAACCCCATCTGCTGCGAAACGGCACAATTTACACAAACGCATCGTGGGACACCCCTAAGTCGGATCTGCCCATTGAAAATTACAGAGTCACTTGGGCGCTGTACTTCCAAACCCAATCCAAACAATCGCTGTATTTAAATGAGGCGTTTGTGAGGGCGCCCACCAGGACACTGGACATTTGGAATCTTGAAATTAACTCGTTCTACTACTTTCAAGTGTTTGCCATTTCAGTGTTTCCCAAGAAGCGATTCCGTTCAGCGTATTCGGAATTTTTTTACAACACGACAATCAATCCGTTGGATGAAAAGGATGCATTAGCATTTCGACAGGATTCAGTTGAATCTAATGAAAGTAGTACAAGAAGCAGGTTAGATAAATATTTCTCTTTATTTAATTAACTTTTATTAATAATTGATGTACGACGCTTCAATTCAGACAGAAATTCAACATGAAGGGACGGGATTTGTATGTGAAACTTATTCCCAGCGAGTGGGGATTAGTGGTCCGAATTGGTTGGAAGCGAATAAATAAGTCCAATGATAAAAGGTAAATGTTATCTGAAATAATGACTCCAGAATTATTAAAGAAGAAGTTGAATGAAAAGCCTTTTCCGATGCTTCATAATCAAAAGTTTTAAATACACTGAATTTTACAGCACGCTGGAGTATTGCAATAAGCCCCCAGAATGTTTAGACAAGCCAGACTCAAACGAATACAATGCCATATCAGTTGCTGTAAGCAAAACTTTGGGAATATGTACTTAAAATTTGATTTAACAAAACCATATTCAACCTTTTACAGAATAATTCGGTGAAGCTTCTTAATCTCAAATACAACAGTTCATACTTGGTGCGGCTAAACCACCGTAATCAGCTGCCCATCATCAAGACAATCCACATACCAACGTGTCAGCAATTTCGTCGCAATCATCCACATTCTCAGGTGGTGTGCCCAGCACCTCATTTAAAGTGATTAGCAAGATTCATTAAGTTATTAGCAATAAGAATTGAATAAATGAAATGCATTGTACATTAATTAAGGAACGCAAGGACTTTTAAACGTATTGCACTTGTGAGTATTTATAATTTAAGTAAGTTAAATAGATTGCACTTTACCTTGCAGAAAAATGTATAAGATTATTAGACTGTCTTGGCATGTGCAATTGAACTGTTGTTTGTTGTTTTAAATGGCACTGATGTTTTAATTTAATTTCCTATTGCGATTGCAATTTACTTGCATTTTATTTTTACTAATTTAAATTAATTTTCATACTTTTAAGGATATTTTTCCTATTTTGTATAATAATTATTGTCAACATTTTAGTACATAATTAAAGTATTAATTTTTCTTTGCCACCTTTTTTTAATGAGCTAAGTGGATCGTTTTTTGTACATCAAACTCATAAACTGGATTTGAAAACTTTTTTTATTTATGGATTTAATTTTTTAATTTTTTTATTTGTAAATATTATGTAATTAATTTTTATCTGCAATTTATATAAGCATATAAGGAATAAATTTAAATTTTCAAATATAATATTTCGCTATTTTATCCTAATCAAAATGATCGATCTGTATATAGTGTAACTAAAAGAGGTCGATGTCTTTGATGTGATTAGTTGGTATCCTTGCTACTGATAGTTTTCCTGGGTAACAAAAAGCGTGGATATTGGTAACTAATTTCAAGGACCAATGCAAAGGACGAAGTTTTAGGGTGTATACAAATAACAATTTTAATTTGTTTAATCAATCATTTCCTTTTGTTTGAATTGGTAATAACATTCATTGATGTGTATTAATCAAACTAGCAATCCGAAAAATACCAAGATTTAATTTTTTATGCCGTTATTTACAATTTTACCGGCGAGTCCTTCATAAGATCCACAAAAAAATGCAATTGTAATAAGTTCCAAAAGTTGTTGAAAATTAAGGACTCCTTAAATTGAAGCAACATTATATTTTAGGGTATCTAATTAAGTAGAGCTATTAACGATTATTTACCAACCAAATTTTAAGACTTGCTAAAAAATACCACCAATAATTTTACTGTTTCACATTTTGTATTTTAGTATAACTTAATGCAGTTCAAAGTTTTAATTGTTTTAAATGCGCGTTGTTTTGACACTCAACAATTTAGCCATCTACTTTTAAGTTGACTAAAATATAAAAAAATATTTTAATGCAACCGACCCACAGGTTTTCAAACAATAAGCATTAATAATCGGATTGCTAGTTTGTTTAATACACATCAGTAAATGTTATTACAAATTCAAACAAAAAGAAGTGATTAATTAAACAAATTAATATCGTTGTTTTTTCAAAGCATCCTTTTCGACACTCAAAAAATTAGCAAGTAACTTTTTGTGTTACTAAAGTATACTAATAGTTTTAGTGAGACAAATTTAAACAGGGGGAAAAAAAGAATGCAAGCCAGGATTTGAACCCGGGACCATGAAATAATATACGTTGTTGGTTACACAAAAATTTACAAATAAGTAACTCACGGCGATATGTTTGTATGAAAATAATTCCGCAACACATCCCTCAACAGCCCAAATCAATTCTCCTGAACTTTCAACAATTACACCTTTTTGTCAAGCATTGAAGCAAATGAAGCTGGTAGTTTCTGTAAAACAAAACCTTTGAGTTCAACAATGACAATGAACTAATTGCACCACTTACGGCTTTACATAAAGGACATGCACCCACAATAACTGCCAAGAACGTTTTGCTGCTCCGTAAATTATCAAACCACTGCTTGATGCACTCCAAGTGAAACATCCCGTTGCACATGTCATTTTCACAAGTCACATACGGAATGTGGCCACTGTCCGAACGAAACGACAAACAAATGTTGCAGTCATCATTTTCATCAGACTTGAATGGCATGTAAGGCATTCCTTTAGAAGCAAAGGTCACAAAATAATTTACTTAGGAGCTTTAAATAGTTAAATTAAATGACTATTTACCTAACACTTTAAGAAGATTTGTGTAAATGTCTGACTCACTGTCCCAATGCTCAACATTTTCATCATAAAGTGTGCGAAAATTTTCAACACGGCTTGTGGGCCCTAGGAACTCCACTGCGGTCAGCAGCAGTGTTCTTGGGTCAACGTCGAATTTCATAAAAACGCGATGGCCTGTAAAATTAAAATTGAATGATTATGCTACAAAAATTAAAATAAAACCAAAATTAATTACACAATTTCAACATCCTAAATGTGTCCTTTTCAGTTACATTAACCGGCTCAACCACATTGCAGCACTGATCAATTGTTTGCATGTTTGTGTAAAATTGCTCCAATTGTTGGGTATAAAATGTCAAGGATTGCACCAAAGTCTCAAAATTGCGACTGGGACGAAACATATCCGGTGTGCTAAATGACGGTGGTAGACTGTGTTTGGTTACATGGTAGCCATCACTCTCCGACACAATTTCCATGAATTGAGTGACGCCATCCACGACACGACTTATTTTAATGACCTTATAGTCATTGGAGATGAAATGTGTGAAATTTTCCAACTCTACTATTCGGAACTGCTTGCGAATGTCTTTGATTAGCGCTAGCTTTTCCTTTGAACTTGTTTGGACATCCTCGGAAATACATGGTTGTTCTTTAAGGAAATCCTTTACACGACTTAAGTAAGCAATGACAAGTTCTGCGTTGTTTGTGGGTGCAGGAAGTTGCAAGTCCTTTTGATTTATAACATTTATCGTCATGTTGTTTGTCGTTGGAAATTCAGGCAGCATCATTTCGATCATGTAGCGGCACTTGATAAATTGAAAAATAGCGGTAAAAATTTTGATTTTGAGGTTATGTGTTTTTGTTCACTTCATTTTCATGCAGAAACCAAACGAAAAAATTGTCTGACTGCTCTGTAATTGACGGGAATGCCAGGTACAATTTGTCCTTTTCGGTTAATAACTCTGAACTCATTTTGCAATAACATTTATTAACAAGTTTTTTTAGTTTTAAAAGTGATTTTAAACTGAGACCGGAGACTTTGTTGAAATTTGAAAATCAAATAACTGTACGTTTGATCTTGGGTATCAATTGTCAACTGTCAATTGTCCAGTCATATGTATTATACGTACCAAATATATATGTCAAAAATGAAAAAAGCTGTGAATTTTACTACACTGTTTTATTTTTAGTGTAATTTCAATTTTTTGGTTACTTAGTAAAAACCTACAAAAAAGTACGTGGGAAATTCAAACAAAATGGCAAATAGTACAAAAATTTAAAAAATATTGAAATCAATTTAAAATGTTTTAAATTATCAATTAAATTAACTTTAAAATCAATGAACTTATTCCGATAAGTTTTCTTTGATCCAGTCAAGGAATTTAGCAACATCCGTAAATATGACATAAGATTCAAGATCACAGTCTGTTCCTTTAGCTTTCGCCAATGAAACCAGTCCACGGATGTAGTACAGATTGTCATTTTCCTTTAAAAATAATCCGCCACCGCTGTCTCCTTTACAAACACTGGTCCCTAAAAATAAATGAAGGAAATTGTAAAATTGTCAGCATTTATTAAGACAATAATTGACACTTTACCATTCCGATATCCCGCACAAAAATTGGTATCCGTTAAAAACAATCCATAAAAATTCCTCGCACTGGTCAGACACGCCGACACCGAAATAATCGGCATTGTTCCCTGACTCAAAATGTCAGTCAACTTTCGATTTGAATCCAATCCCCATCCAATGACGGTGCCATTGCGTCCCACAACCTCATTCAAATTGACCCTATCCTGATGCCACAAGCAAGCCGGTTGGATGTAGTCACTAAATGTGACATCATTCTGCAGCCGCAACAAGGCGATATCATTTGCCAATGCGTTGCTGTCATATTGGGGATGCGGAACAACACGATACACCGCATAATCTTGTGTGTACGAGGAAGCAATCTCACGATTGTGTTTACCCACCTGCACAAGCAAACGTTCAGCCACTATCACTTTTTCGTTGTTGTGCACACAATGCGCCGCCGTCATGACAGTGTTCTTGTTGATTAGCGTGCCACCGCAAGAATACACATTGCCACTTGGGTTGATATGACGCAGTGCCGCATGCCACGGCCAGTCACCCTCTTGGGTGGGGAAACCATTTGTGATGAGACCTTGGTGTTGCACCAAACGTTGACCACATGGGGATTTGACTGGATCGTTGCTGAGACTTTGGGCATTGTTGGTTTCCCCTAAGATGTTGGGAACAAACTGAAACAAAGTGTATTTTTAAATAAAATCACTACAACACTTACGGAACAACACACTTTTTCGGGATGATCACAAACAACTTCACCATTCAATGTTATTTTCTCTACATTCGGAAATGCCCCCCTCGCCGGACCCCTCACTACAAACTCGGCATTCATCAATTTTGGTGGTGCATCAAAGTACGATAAATGAAATGTGTTCCCATAGACTAACACACGCGCTTGTTCCTTATCCACAACCACACTCGCTGGGTTGTCAAGGGTGATTGAAATGCGAACTTCCGAAAGGTTGGGCCACTTCTCCAATCTGAATGTGCCGTTCCAGTAGTTTTCCTCACTGGGACGCCCACCTACTTGACGGTCCATTCCGAGTAGGTCATCGCAGGTGTTGAAGGCTTCCACAGCAATCCCGATTAGACCCATTTGGGCATCACAATGTGATAGGACGCACAAAATTGCTAACAAATTGATTAGTTTTAACATTTTTTTTACAGGGAACAAAGATCGCGTTTTATTTATTTTATTAAATTACAAAAAAAATGCGATGCGCTTCAAAATATGATATGCGAAACGCAACTGCTTCAATCAGGTTTTGCTATTACCGGAATGGTAATTGATCGTGAAACCTGATTTTATGTCAATTCTCATGAGTAAGAATGTGTGTGCGAATTGTTTGTGCAGTATTTGTGCGTACTTTCCAAGACTTAAGTTGATGTCTGATGAGCTGTGACCTCACACATTGATTATAAATAATGATTTGACTTGTTTTGAGAAATTTGCAAACATATTTTCAAGATTGCGTTAATTTAAAATGCGTTATTAAAGTAGTTTGAGTGAAAATTGAGTGATTATATTGAGCAGAATTATAAAGCCGGCTGTTTATTAAATTGTTAAAACCTTAAATTGCTTGAAAAATGCTGAAGTAAAATTTCTTCAATCATAAAAATTTAAAATTTAATCGCAGAACCTTAAAAAAAACACGTAAAAGCGATTTTCCTTCTCAATAATATTCAGTTTAACATGTAAAACCACATCGCGTCGCCTGCAGACTTTTCGAATCGATACCACCGAAGCACAACAGCGAAACAAACAGAGTAAAATCAACAACGCAACAATAATAACAACAACAACAACAGCAACAAAATATAGCCGCCACCGCCGCCGCCACCACCACCATTAGAGATGCAGTGAACAGTTCCTTTTTCCTTAACTTGATATGTACATTCGCACACGAAGAATACTTTATGCTGCCATATGTAGGTATACAAATTTACGAGTACACAATGTACACAACCAACCACCCACCCACCCACCTAAAAACCCAACCATGGGCTGGGCAAAATTTCCATGTTTGATTTCACCCTTTCTTGTATGCAACAAAGAATCTCTTTTGCATGACATGGAAATCATATTTACTCCCGGCATTTTAGTTCAACACTTTGTGTTGTGTGTAGTTGGCCTCTGCCATCCCCCACATTGCCCACAGGGGATGATTCAGGGTTGAAGGGAGCGAATTTTCTAAATTCATATATATATGTGTGTGTGTGTGTGAGTGTGGTGGGCGGTGAGGGAGGTGGACCTCCCCTCCCCCCCCCCCCCCCTCATTCCGTTTAACACGAAAATTTACATTTTACATAAAGTTTACTTTATGCTACTGTCCTATATTTTGATTACTAATTGTGCTGATTTGTGTTGCATGTAGTCACATATATTGGATGTAATTTGCAAATTGGTTTATTAACTTTTGGTTGAGGCCACAACATGACCTTTAAATCATTTTGTGGATTTGAAATATCATTAAGAAATGTGTTGAGTATTTAATCTTCTTTATTGTTTGTAACTCATTTATTGCATTCGGAAATGCAGGGATTTTTGTTTTATTGAAGCAGTTTGTACCACTTTGAAGAAATTAAAGTTTGACCTTGAATTTAGTGAAATTAAGGGATAAACAAGTTACTTTAAGTTCAAACCTTGCATTTAATAAAAAAAAATCAATCATATATTGTTAAAACGTTACGAATACTATTAATAATGTTAAAAATATTGTCAATAATATTAAAAATATTGTCAATATTATTAAAAATATTGTCAATATTTTTAAAATTAAAAAAAAATCTAGAATATGTACTGTAATAGATACAAATTATTAATTAATAAATAACTGACCTTTGTCTTCGAAGAAGTTATATGCATTTTGAGGGGTAAGCACGAAATAACTTCAATTAACAATTGCATAATTGAAATTCCTTATACCAGTTCAGGTTTCAAGAATCTGACAATATACGGATCCTGACAAGTCACATATTAAATACCATTCCCAAAAAAGTTTCCCAGAATGGAAAAAAAAACCCACACACCAATTAATCCTCATCCTTATATACACGCTTCAACATTTAATTCAAAATAGTTCAAATTAGACTAGCATGTGTGCGGTAATACCACAATAAACCGGATGTCAATCAATCCGAATCAATGATTTCCTATCATACACAAACACACACATAAAACTAATGCAGATCGATGTATTTAGGTCAGCTCATTTGAAATCAATTTTCTTTTGAATAAATATTCGTCTATCTTTCTGAGTGATACTATTTATTTCTAATTGCAAATGCCAGTCAAGTTTATAAAAGTTACGAAGTCACTTTCACCGTATACTTAACTATATACCGCTTGAATATTATGATGCGATGGGGGTTGGGGATTGGTTGTGTGTGTGTGTGTGTGTGTATTTTTTCCTCACCATTTCGATCCAATGCTCCTTTTATATACCATTCTTTGCACGTTTTATGTCGGTTATTTCAAATTTTGTCACGTTCACAAAAGAAACTTGTTCAAATTTACGTGCTGTTTGGTTATTTCTTTCACGAATACCGTAAAATAATTTTATGCATATGCACGCGAGGAGTGGGAAGAGGGGTGGGTGGGTGGTAAGATGGTGCGACGACGATAGTTTACATATTAAAACATATACCCAGTTAAAATGTGGGGCGCATTAAATTATGAAATCTGGACAAATAATTTAAATAATTGTATTGGTTTAGGAACTTATAAATATAGCAAAGTATGCGGCCTTTAATGTTTATTTAAAAATCAACCCCTATAAGAATGAAATGGCGAATGGGGGTGGATTAAATTATTTGCATTAAATCACTAATTGAAATTTAAAGTATTGACAGTATTTTAACTTTAATGACAGGTCACGAAAGCTTTAAATATTGTCAATAATAATTTATGAATTTTAATAACTTATTGTCAATATTATTAAATTTTTATTTAATAATCCTAATCAAAATTACTAATTTTATGTTCCATATTTAAACTTCTTTAAAGTTTCTGCCGCTTATTTTAAAAGGACGACAATAATATTTAAAGGCTGCAATTAAATTTTCTATATAGTTAAATCAAGAGGAAAACATTTTAATCAGAATTTTTTCCCAACGTAAAATTATGAACATAAAAAAAAAAAATTTAATTCGTCTATTCAAGTGATTACTTAAATGCTCCTTCATTGAAAGCTTAATCCTTAAGCCTTTCAAGGACAACGACAATAGCTGCAAATGCCTTAACACCACACAATAACTAAAGGCTTTATACATTATTCAAAGCCGTATTTTAGGCACACGTCCCTGATTTTTTTTTCATCCTTTTTTTTTGTTGCAAAGCTCTAATAATACACGTACAATGTACTTAAATTCACAAATCAAACAACTCTCTGTTTCTTGCATGTAGCTGCCTGCCTGCCTGCTGCTGCTGCTACTGCTGCCTTTTTGCCGAGAAGTGGCACACACAAAAAAAAAGGTGAACAATGGTGAATGTACTTAAACGCGCAAAGGTGCGCGCTCGTGAAGCCTTCCCTCGCTGTGCTGCTGCCTGTAAATTCGTGACGAATGAAAGTGAGAGGAATCTCACAATGCGGGGAACAAAAAAAAACTTTTCATCATTCATGAATATTTTAAATTTCGCCTTAACCTATGCTGGCTGTATTATGTATGCAGGTACAACTCCGTACAAGTACAAGATGTACTCGTACCTCCCGTCCTCCACATGCATGCGAAAGTGTTTAAATGTTCTTTTGACAGCAGACGCCTCCCGGCTGTGTTATACATGCAATTTTTATACATCTTCGTGTGCTTGAATGGATTCTAAGAACGTGCAGACGGGAAGAGGATTTGCAGTTGGCAGCTGATGTCTTATATACGTGTAGGCCGACTTTCGGCAACAATGAGTGTGCTAACGCTTTGATTTAGTTCAGTCGACTTATTGCACAGAATTTAAATCATGTTTGAAATGTTTTTGCTTTTAATTTCAGAATGAAATAATATTTCTTTTATTAAAAATACAAATATTTGCATCTACCATAATTAAACAATCAAAATTTATGTTGGAAATGTTTTTGTAAACAAATAATATTTTGTGTGGATTAAAATACAATTTTTTCATCAGAATTTTCCATTTTTTTCTTTCCTTTTTAAAATTTTCCAGAAATTCCTACAATAACATTTTGATTTTTTTTACATGTGAGAGCTTTACTGGAATTGAGTAGGTACACAATTCTTAGGAATTCATTTCATTTTTATTTAAATATAAATAAGAGAAATATTTTTTTTGGAAGAGTCAGTAATTTTTTTATAATTAATTTTTTTGACAGCAGCTAAAAAATTATTAAGCCTAAAACAATCATTCTAATTGACTTGAAAGCTTTCAATTTCTGTTTATTCCGACAATTTAAAAAATTGAAGGTTCACAATTCACCCACTTCAAACCACTCCCCAAAATTTCAGCTAAACAAACCCATTTTGTGCAAATACTTTACCGAAATACCAAAGTATACATTAAACAATAGCAAAAACATTGAAATAATTTCAAAAGCATCCACCACAACCCTAATTGCAATATTCCGGCAATGGGATGGAATTGGTAAACTGGCCAACGCAGCGCATATGCCGCCATCCCTCCCTTCTCCTCGCCACTACTATACCGATACAAGGCGAACAATAAGTATAAGCACACAATAAACACCCACAAACTGATGGATTGATTTGAATTATTTGAGTACTCAGCTTAAGCAAATAAATTACGTAAGCATTTCATCAAAGTGAGGGCCTTAAATTCATCAAAAAATCGTAAGCCGTGACATCGATAAATGCTTTTCCGATTTTCCAACCTGCACACCCTCACCCCCCACTCACCCCGTAATGCAAAACAGTTAGTTGTACCCTTATGTCGAAGGATGGGGACCACCCTTTGCATCCCATCAAAACATTTGTGGCGCCCTTTTATTCACGATGTGGTTGTGCAAATAAATTTCACTCGTTAATTTCAAATCAAACCCTCCATACACTGGGTATACTAACTTGATTATTCAGGTTGTTTTTCTTATATGCATGCAGTCTTTTTTGCTGCCCCAACCCTCCATTGTTTTAATACCTTTTCGCACTGACTGAAAAAGTTATCCACAAACTTCACCATACAATCTAAAAATAGGTTTTTGTGCAAAAAAAAAAAAAAAAAACTCCACCGCTGTGTGTACTTTGCGTTACATTTATTTAAAGGTATACACTCACAGTCCCCGGTTATAACTAGAGAAAAACAGAGGGTGCAAAAAATATATATCTGCGGGTATTATAATACACACACACATATAATGCAGGAATAAATAGAGGGAAACTGAACGAAAAGGAGTGGATAAAGATAACAGTTCTGTGGAGTAGAAAGAATTTCGTTGTATTTCACTTCAATTGTTCTCGTGATTGATCATTTGGGCGGAATGAGATCGTTAATTTTGCCAACTTCGGCCATTCCCTTTCTATACACCACCCCAGCTGCACCCATCCACCCCAAACCATCACCGCCACCACCACCACTTTGCGCACAGTTTCCATTGAGTTTTGGGTGCTTGCTATTTTTTTATTTTTTCCTATTTAAAACATCTCCAAAGAAAATTGTGTAATTTGTCTTTCCTCTTTAGTTTGATGATGTGTGTGTGTGTGTGTGTGTTTGCGTGTGTGTGTGTCTGTTTTTGTATTAAAAAAAAACGCTCACATAAAATTCCCATTGTAATATCGGTTGACAAATTGGAGCAAACTATAATTTATTTGATTTTTGCATCACTGCGGAATCGTTTGGTAAATTAAGGGGTATTTTTAAAAAAAAGGACGTTGACGTAAATTGGAAATTCAAATAAACTGAGTTGATTTTGTGCAGCATTTTTCATATTTTAATATTATATTTATTTAGGTAAATTAGGACCTAAATTTAAAGTCCTTTAATAAAATAATTGGTAAAAAAAACGGGAGTAGATTAAAGTTCAAATTATTTTTTAAGTTATTTGATTCTCGAAAACATCCCCCTTAACAAAATTACTATTTTTGTAATATTTTTATTCTCAAATCAAACCAATACATATTAAGGGTACTTTAGTAAAATAAACTGAAGGATATTTATAGATCGCTCCTATTTTAGGAATGAAAATAAATACATTCAACTATTTATCTAAATAAATAATTTATTTTGTTATGAAATATATTTATTTTTGCCGATTTGATTTCAATAAACAATTATTTATTTATTTAAGCAGTTTAAATTACCATGTTGTATTTAATTAAGTATTAATTATGGTCCTTCAGCGCAGATTCATAAATATTGTTATTGTAATGATTGATTTAATAAAATAAATACAAAATACATAAATGTAAAAAAATAAATGATGCCCAAGGGGTGGTGGTCCGCAATGATTTCAGGAAAATTTATAGTTTTAATGGATTGGACTCATTTTATTCCGTTATGAATAAAAACACTAAAATATATATTGTGTTTAAATATTAAATTTATAAAATGTAATTTAAATAGGATTTAAAAATTTTCATTTTGCTCCTTTTTAATATCTATAACCAAAAAAGAGGCAATCATTTTGCTATTCCCACTGTTTTATTTTAAAAATTGTCATAGAACATATAGCTACATCCTTTTTCGTTACAAGTTACATTAAACAAAAGCAAAAATCCGTGTCACCAAATAGCTACGCATTGAAACGTAAACATTTAAGCGACATTCCAAAGCTCACTCATCAGCAGCTATCACATTTCAAAGGGAATTTAACAATGATTGCCAGCTAAACACACACACTGCACACGTATCCCTACATATCTAAACGGTGGATCCTTTAATTGATTGTTTATTAAATATGCTACGTCAATATCGTTTATCGGCCATTTTCAAAAACATTTTCGCGATAGTTAATGCTCCGACAATAAATGACGCAGTACACTAAAAATTGATGAGTTTTCAAAGTTTTTTTTTTCCTTCCTTTTTTTTTATTTTTGTTCTCCGTTCTACACATTTTATTTTTTCGCGCGCGCCTTTTCGATATATGGGAGGATGTGTGCCAGTGTAAGCTCGCATAGTGTATGTTTGGAAAATTGGAATGTGTACGACGAGCATGAAAAGGCATTGAAATAAATGGCGTGGAACATCTTAATGGCTTTATAAGTCATTGAACACGATATATTATCACAACGAATAATGGTTGAATGCAATGCAATTCGTATTATTTGTACCTTACGGAATTTATATAAGCTTCAAACACTCGATTAAGAAGCCGAAGGAGGACTGGTATTGGGGGAAATGTGAAGCAAATTGAAACTTGAAAGTTTGATTTAACACAAAAGTGAAAAATGTTGCTAAATTCTATAAAAGGATGTGAAAGAAAACTTCATATCCACTTAATTGATTTTCAACAATTTAAAATAAAATAAAATAACGTAAACTATATTGCATTGAGGGTTGAAAAAACTTAAATAAAAGCCAAATTGCTGCAATTGCATACTTACTGGCGCTTTCTATTAATTTTCAGTTGCGGAATTGAAATGTGATTAAATCATAACATCAATAAAAAAGCCTAAATCGTGCAGGCTTTAACATTAAACATTTAAGGAAAAATTGGTTAAGGACGTCTACATTTATACTTCAAAGAAAACTGGATTTTTTTTTAACAAAAAGAAAAATAAAGCATTTCGAATCTTGAGCTTAGACCATAGAATTTATGGAAACCATTAATTTAAGATCACAGCAGAATAAATACAGCATTTAAGTAGCATCCTGGAACCATTTAATCGTGCAATCCCCAACGTGAAAAATCAGCAAAAACGGAAGGAAGACTCCTAACTCGTTACGGCATTAAATTAAACATTAAAACCCTATAAAAGTCGTCCCATTTGAGTGTGTGAGGTATGCAAATAATGATATCTAATCAAAGTGACCATTTAAAGCTATTAATAAATTTATTCAATCCGATAACCGTAATTTATGGCAGGTATGGCCCATTAATTGACGCAGAGATATTAATGCAGCCACCCCTCGCAAGGGTATCATTACACAACGGCACACAAAGTTTCCCAAATCAAGATCACCCCACAGGTAACATACACAAACACACACCACAGCTGTTGGGAGCGGTGCCCCCTCGCCTCCCCCCCCCCCTTCTCCTCCTCCCCTCCTCACACACATGTGGTGTATTGCAAATAAGTGCGATACACCGATCGCCCGATACAAATAGCTGACCGTTTTGTTTTATGTGTAAGCAGGGCAACATTCCCCCTATAATAGCATCCAGCATATATTGAGAAACAACGCAACGCCTAGCCTAATTATGATTAATGGCAAAAAAGGGGTTGATTGATTAATTTTGGGGATGAATTTAATGTGCACTTTGCGAATTCAAATTACCCCAAACCGAATAACATCAATTCGCATTCGCCCCGTCAAGTTCAACGTTAAATTGCTAAAGAGACGCATTATTGCTTGGGGGTATAATATGTATGTAACAAATCCTTATCTAGCTATGATGGCGTACACCCAGCAGCACCCCCCCTGCACCTCTGCACCCCTTGCATCCTTGTGATGGTACACATGAAACACATGTACATACAAGGCAAAGGGATGTTATATTATATCGACATAATACAGAGTTACCACATACATATTGTATGTGTACGAAGTACAAAGATATGGTTTGGATCCTGTGCAAGCAGCTGAAACACACAAATAGGGCACAAATCAAACCCCACTGTGCCAACGCAGGACAATGTAAGTGAGGCTTGTTATCCTAATTTATGGTTTCAATATATTTTCTCTTTATTAGTGCCACTTTTGCTTTTACTTTATGTAATTCAGTTCTTCATAAATTTTTGATGTTTTTGGAGCTGCTTATTTATACGACTATGGGGTTGTTTGGGTGTGTGTGTGTGTGTGTGTGTGTTGGCGTTAAATGTGAGAGTTGTGGCGCTTACCACCAGATGGGTATTCCAACATCGAAAGCTTTTCCGATTACAGTTGGTAAAAGTTTGCCACATTAAAAGTATTTATGGTGTATTACGCTTAAGGATTAGCATTCTGGGTTTGTGTGTGTGTGTGTGTGTGCATTTTTGAGAGTATGCGAGGACGATCTGATGCGTGTGCATGCTAAAAAGTCTAAATATAGCAGCGTGATGTAGTGCCTGTGTGTGTTTGTTACATAATACGTCAATGAAAGTTTTTCTTGTTGAAGATAAAGCTTTTAACCAAATTTATTTACATTTATTTTAGATAAAATTTTGCATAATATTGTGTACACTAAAATACGACATCTGAGACTAATTTTATGTGTATGCGGTTTTCAAACAAATTTTAATTAATATTTGCGTTTCAACTTGTCGTCACTTTTTGTGAAATTGGGGAAACATGTGAAAGTAATTTGTGCTCGCGTGTATAATGTTAAATTATTATGCTTATGAAATGTAGTAGAAGTTGTGGTGGGTTGGAGTGGGTGACACATGATAGGCATCAAAATGAGAGAACGTTGTCTGAAATAATTTCTAATATTCACAATCTTCTCAGGTATTTGCGGTTAAATTCTAAAACTACAATTAAAACAACAATATTTTTAGTTATGAAAGCATCCTTTCATAAATAGAATTGCTTATGAAACCACAAAGTTAATGACAATTTTTAAATATGATGTTACAACATTTATTAAAAACAACCCCTGTGAGAAATTGTTTTTAAAAAAGATAGATGCTCGTCAGTTTATTAGACAGAATATGAAAGTCAAAAGGATCTCCTATTTAAAATTATTCCGGATGTTTAGATTTAGTTACACTTACATCCATTATTTGAAAAGTAATAGAAAACGCCAATAAGTATGCAATTGCTGCAATTTAGGCTCTGCAACCCTTAACGCTAGTTACATTTATTTTGATTTTTTTATCAAAAATATAATAAATTGCTTTGGGAATTATGATTAAAATACATGTCAAAAAAAGGCCTCCTAATTACGATTTTCAACGCCTAATTGTAAGTGCAACTTAAACCATGAAAAAGATTTGAAAGTACATAATTTAAAATGACAATCATCCTTATTAAACGTTAAGAAAATTCATGAAAGTACTTACTTGCAAAATAAATGTTAAATAAATAAAGTAAACAATTTTACATACCACTTTTAGAAAATTAATCCAATCTAAGTCCATTTCCCCAAACTCAGCAAGCTTAAATAAGTGTTGACATCAAATTCTGCAATGAAATAAAAACAGAATGTTGTTTAAAATTAATGAAACATAATTTACATAGCTAGTGCAATATGAATGCTACATAAATAGATCCGTAAAGCTTAATGTACATTAAAAAGAAAAGGACATATTATTTAAAATGCAGTTTGAAAATGTTCAAACGATTTTCCTCGAAAACATCAGCAGTAAATAAACAACAAAATAGGGTTGGTTATACAATATACACTCTCTGTTTGTGACCTTTTGCATAATTCTACGAATTCCCGCATAATTATAAAGGGGCGTGGACACACAATTAGTCAATAGGGGTTGGGGGGCTGACGGGGGTTGGAAATACACAAAAATATGATATAAAAATTAATATTGTGCCAATTACAGTGGACTTTTTGTTAAAATGGAAGCTGCTGTGGAAGTACATTCTATTTTTAATTATTTTATTAACGCTATATGATTTATAAAGTAATTAGTTTTGTGGCACCCAAAAAAAACGCAGAAAATTAAAACTTAATTTAAACATTTTTTTTTATGGAAGCATTTTTGACAGCTATTTTTGTTCACACAAGTGTTAGTTTTATACTCCTCTCCGATATTTGATGAACGTAATGGCAAAATTCATGCATTCTAATCAAATCGCATAGCACCCAAAATAATTCACACGTTATTATGCATGTCTGTACATTGGAGCAGTTTATGGTATCATCGCCCCAACCCCTCCGAAAAGCAAAACTCAAGCACCCACTATATGGCATGAATATTCCAACCAACCACTCGTACATATTATATCAAAGCTTATAGTACTTCCATGTTATGGCGCAAAAATGGTTCTGCCTCTCATGTTATTGATTTTCACCTGGGAGAGATTTTTTCTCGTTAGTCATGCAATTTGTTATTGGTATAAAAGGATAGCGCAAAAAAAAAATGAAAGCGGAGGAATGCCACACAAATAAAACACAGAAAAAAGAACGACGACAACATGGAATAGTAGAAGGAAGGCAAGCAACAAAAAATGCAAAAAAAAAGAAGAAAAAAAACCAACGGCGGCAAAAGCAAAAGCAACGACGCTTTTGCTCCTCTGGCCAGAATATAAATTAGACGAAGGGCGAACATTTTGCGGAAAGATTTAAAATCATAAATTCGATATTGATTTATTGATGAGGCAAAAGAGCGTGCATACACTATACTACATGTAATTTAACTGCAATTTGCCAAATATGCATGGAAGATGGCTGATTATGTTCTTGTGGTCTGGCATTTGAACGAGAACCGCATATAGAAAATGGCGAAACCGCGCGCATACATCCACATTCCACATCCATCCTACACACCCAAACCAACCAGATGAATTTTGCAGCGCGTAATTCAATTTGATGTAGTGTGCACGATTTATTGTGCGAAATTTGGTTTCGATCATGTTGATTAGATTCGTGATGTAATAAATACATATTCTAGTACTTAAAATATTATTTACCACACCCCTCCCCCCTCCCCCTTGTGTAGAGTAGTAAAATATTTGCAACATAATAATTAATTAATAATGTGCTGCAAAATACAAAATAGTTATGTGAATTTTGGGATTATCGCTAAATTGTTATTAAATCTCATAAATTATTGCGAAAGATAAAATAATATGGTTTTAAACATTAATTTATGTTTGGGAAAGTTTTTCATAAAACAAATATTAACTGTTCAATTCATTTATTACTCATTTTCTATTAAATCGCCTAAATTTAGTCTTGAATATTGTGATTTCTTTTAAAGCGAATAAAATCTAGCATAAACTCAGGCGCTTTTGACACAAACTACTGACAAAAGCTTGTGACTACTCTAATAAAATAATTATTGTAATAAAATCAATTAAATGAAATTAATAGTAAAAAGGTACGCCACATAATTAGAAATTAAAAACTAGAAAAGCACCCTTAAATCCTTTGAGAGGTCCCTCAACATTACGTTTAATGTTTACACTTCAACTACTAAATATGTGAGTGTGTTTAAATAAATAATTGCATGTAATAAAATTGAATTTAATATCCCCAGAAATAACTGTACCTTAATTAAGACATATTCACGTCACATTTAAAAATTCATAAGTCGGCGCATTGTAATTAAATTAAAATGGTCAACTAAAATCACCGCAAGTGAATAAATTGGGCTCCACAATGTCACCCCCACAAAAATGTGTCTATAAAGATTCAAAAACAACGTCTCTCCCCTTACATCCCCCGTAAAAAAGTAGAGTATTTCATGGTAAAGTTATGTAATTTATGTCTCCCATATATACCCAAGATTATATTTATAAGTTATACTATTCGCATATAAAGTAGCACTATGTAGAAGGTAGACGCATGTATGGTAACCAAATTTATTAGTTCAACCATGAATATTCAGTGAAACATTGAAAAAGAAGCCAAAGTCCACCCCAACCGTTTTATGCGTTGTAGCCAACTCCCAAAAAAGTAATATTATTTTATCTGTCGCAGGCATGGTCAGTTAAATTTTATGAATAGTCGTGCCGAAGCGCCACCACTTGGAACTAACTCTAAATAGTTTTTAGTTTTATGAACATTTGCTGCTGCGCCTCCCCATTTATTTGCTTACACCCTTATGTGTGTTATTTGTGTGTGCTCCACTCAATTTCTAAACTAATATGCTTCATGGTTTGGGTGACATTTACACACCACCCTCCATTCCAAAAAAAAAAAACAAAAACAAAGTATGTTGACTGCCTTTTATTATCAAAATAACCGGAACTAGTAAGCGAGATAAATAACAAATAGCTGACAATGACAAAAACAAGCACGCCTCATTTTTCTCTCGCCAAAATCCAATCCAAAAACATCCCTTATTTATACATAAACACACACACACACACACGATTTTGTACAATAAATGTATGAAAACCGCACAAACAAACATCTCGCATCGGCAGAATGAATTGACGGATATGAAATATGCTCTGGCGTCAGCTCAATATCTTCCAACGGTACATTCTGATGCTCATATTTATCATAAAACTGCTGAAGATGTTGCTTTAGTACGCGCAAATATGTTTTGGCATTGTCTGCCAAACAATAAAACTCGACTATGTACATAACAAATAAAAGAGTAACAATATACAGTTACATCACCACCTATTTGTGGGTGGTGGGGGTAGGTGTGGGGGATGTAAAAACAAACAACACATAAATGCAACATTTGTGCCCACTTGACGAAAATTGTTATGCCAAAAATAAACGTATATTTAGATTATTTTGAATGGGGAGAGGCAACAAAAAAAAAAACCACCCCACATGCACAAGTGCAGCACTTCACCTGAATGGAGGGGATGGGGGTGGGGGGGGGGGAAATAAATACCATCTCCGTGTGATTGTTAAAGAGTTGAAATACAAATGTGTGTTCTATGCAAATAAGAACACACCGTCATTCAAGAATGTCACCCAATGTATGATGTAAAATATCGCAAGCGGAAAACTTAATGGCATCAATAAAAAGCAATCAGCAGAGCGAGACTTCCCTGCATCATACATCTTACAATAAAGGTTCGAAATGGTTTAATAAAAATTCGTTTTATATGGAAATAGCTGTGAGGTGGTTTTCATTCTTCTTCTTCTACTTCATTTTTGTGTGTGCATGCCTCAAAGTTTGTGCGGTAGGTTCACTTCACAGTGTTGCATGCTGCAAGAAATGACAAGGGGTGGAAAAAAATTTTTTTTTTTGTTTGCAGCTCAAAATTTATGTGTGTATTATTAACGTAAACTTAAATGGAAAGTTTTCGCCATAAATTGGCCTCCCCATTTTGTGTGTGTGTGTGTGTGTGCTATAAGAGGATTTAAAACTCTCTCGAAGTATTTTACTAGAGAAAAATATATAATAAAAACGATTATGGTAAACTGTCGAGGAAACTAGGGCACCCATAGCTTCATTTATCCCTTTTTTGCGCGCTGCCCTCCCTTCTGCCCCCCCCCCTTATGTATTATGGCACACAGCATCGCCTCCTCTCTGCTGCAATGAATGTGTACACGAAATAACTATACACACATACAGTTAGTTACATGTTTTTTCGGGGGAAAACTAGGCCAAATATTGTGCGCCCTAAATTGTGTTGCAAGCAATTCATTTTTGTTCAAATCTGTGAATGACGCATGGTGAAAAAAGGGGTGAACTTAACTGTACAATGTTCTATAGTGGGGAGTTGTTTTGAATACTTTTATGTGATTCATTTCATTAATTTTTTTGTTTATTTGCCAAATCATCTTCAACTTTTAATGAATTTTATGAAAAAGTTTTCATTGCGTTCGGAAGAAGAGGTCTGTTCGCCACATTTTCTAATAAGTAAAGTTAATTGAAGTGAAATTTGGTAAGTTGCTTTGTTTTGTTTGTTAAATAATTAAGGTTATAAGCATGAAATATTTATTTTCTCGAAATTCGTTGGAGTCCATTGAGGTCTAAAAAGGTTTAATCAAAGAAGGTCATTAAATTGCAGAAAAGTTTAAAGCTGTTTATTAAATTATTAATTACAATAACTAATAGGATTTCATGCAGGATAATCAACCATAGGAATTCTAAGAAATTCAAAGTAATCCTAGGGAATTGGAAAACATAAAAGACAATTGAGAATAAAATCTGTTTTAAATTACAACTAGGGAACTAATTAAAAGTTTATCTCAACCTTTAAGGGATGAAAGTCGGGTTTCCCTTTATTTTATTTTGAATTTTTAAGAACAAATTCAAAGTAAAAACTATTTTTTAGATTTAAGTTTTTTTAAATTAATTTTTACAGCTACCTTTGAGTTGCATTAAATTTAACAAAATGCATTTTCTCATGCAGTGAATCTTTTTGCAAAGTTTGAGGTAAATTGGATGATTCGAAGTGAATTTAATAATTAATAGAAATTAATTCTTTTCTCTAAAATGTTCTACAAATAAAAGAGAAAGAAAATCTTGTTTTTATTTTGAACTACATCCACTTAGGCTGTTAAAGGAAGCATCCTTCATCAATAAGGAAAACTTTTCTTTATTTTTATTGCCCAATTCATTTACTTAAACTCATAAATCCTTCTTATTTAATTTATTAAGTCCTGATGTAGTATAAGTATTAAAACCACATCCATAAAACCAACAAATAATAACCCAAATAAAACCTACTGACAAAACGATCTTTCGCAACAACTTTATTCAAGACATGGCATGGCAATCATGTAATGTGCATTTCAAGAACGATAAAACCGCCACAGGCGAGAAAGTCAACATTAAAACAGTTTAATAGTACGAGCAGATACAAATGTTGTGAAACTTTTGAAATTAAACCTGTCCGTTGTTCTTGTTGCTGGTAACCGCGCTTAAACCATGAAACGCGCCCCCAATGTGCTGGTAGTCACGATGGCCAATATTTCAAATCGCACACACACGTTACACTGTGTAGCAATGCAGTGGACTTAATCGCCTCATCCAAAAAGTTTGACAAAGTAAGTACATTGACTTAAATCAAGCAAATGATTAATATTCTCTAATTGCTACAGCACACGTTTGGGTAACTTTGTCACGTAGTTGCATAACTTCTAGCCGTAAATGAGCTTACGTGACGATTTCTTGAGTAAATTGCAGGTGCGCTAGTCATCATATAATAATATTATCTACACAGTGTGTGCTGTATGGAATTTTGTGTAGTCTATGCCACTAATGCACGTGCGTCGTCCTTGTACATATGCGAGTAATTCACGGAGGCGAGACACCCCACTCGCACGCTTTCTCCACTGAAAGAATATATGACAAGCCGCTTACAGATTAAAACTATAATACGGCATGGTTTAGAATTTAAAATATATTTCTGTCACATATGTTGTGACTTTTGTTGGAATATGCGAATATAATAGCAGTCATGATGTATTATAAGTGGAAAGAATCATCCAGTCGCACCACTCGCATGACATTAACTTATCGTTAGATTACGATTAGATGCAGCAGGGGCACATAAATACTATTTGATGAATGATCTGTTACCTCTGTTCATTCATATTTGTCTTTAAGGGATGATTTTTGAAGAACGTTTTCTTTGCATTACTTTTGTGTTGCTCCGTTTGGCAAAAGAATTGATGTTTAAGTAATGGAACTCATATTTCATCCTTTTTTTAAAGAAATACCATATTAATGTGCAATGACTGTGATAGTTTTTACGATAATATAATTGGATTACTCTACTTTAAGTAACTTTTTAAAAGTCTTTTTAAACATTACTTTAGGGCAACTAAAACCAACTCCAAACTATAATTAAACTGTCGACAAACATTATAATTAAATCCATAAATTTAATAACAATTCTGTTGACTTTAAAGCCAAATATAGACCATAAAATAATCAAAACATTCCACCCCCCCAACTACCCCCCAACTACCCCCCACAAATTGTTATTGAAACAATTTTTAAAACACAAATACAAAATTTGATTACCAAAGAACCCATCCACATTTCGTCAAAAACATGACTTCAATCAAGTTTATCTCTTGAGACTGGATCAATACATAACATCTATAAGCATAATATTCCCACTCCAATTAATTTAAATTGTATCTATATACGCATCCACCAGAAGTTGTTTACGAGAGTAAATGCCAAACTGAAAACATATTACAGAAATTCCTTGGATCAGCCTAATCGAAGTGAAAGTTTTACATTAACGCAGAATGGGGGTAAATAATTTAAGCAGCCATTTCCTTGACTTCTTGGCATGGCAGCGTCGGATGGTGTTTGTCTGTTCAGCCATATCGAATGATCCTGTAATGTAACGAGTGAGAGATAGCTGGAGATGGTGGTGAAGGGGGTGGGGGATGTTTGATGAATTTGAGTTTATGAAAATTATTGCAAGTTTATTCTCGGAGCAAAGTATTAAACAGCTTTCATATAAAAATATAAAGTTTATTGGATGCTCTTTGAACAATTTAATGGAACTTTTATAATTCATATTTTATAAACATGAACATCTACTTTGAGTTGTAATTAAAATCTTTTAATACAATGTTATATTTTTTACAGCAGTCATCAGCACTTGGATTTTTCATTCCGCATTTAATTAAAAGCAAATTTCTAGGAATTTATCGTGTATATCGATTGTTCTACTTGTAAACGTTTGTGTAGAAATTGTGTAAAAAGAAGTCCTTAGTTATAATTACTTGTTACGCAAAATATTCTGCTCAAATATAAAAATAATGAAATAATTTTCATTAAAATTTAATAATTATGTGCTTTCCTTGATGTTACGAGCTTTCATGTGCTTTTTGAACTTTGACTTTATTATAGCTGTTTTCATTTATCCAGAATAAAATGTAAAGCCATTATTTGGTAGCTCAAATTTATCAGATGAAAGTTTTGAAGAGACATGGAAATTTTATATAAGGAAAATCCTTTTATTCAATCAGTTTGAACAACAATTTTTCAAGATAGATGAGTTTTAAGTTTCTATTACGATAGAAAAATCATCCCTAACAAGTAAACATTTAAAAGACCCTCCCACTAACCCCTTAAAAATAGTAGGAAAAGTGACTATAATTCATAAAGCTGCTAACAATAAATTGTCAACATTTTAGAGTCTTCTTTATAATCAATTTAATTAATTAATTATTCAAAATAAAAATACTTTCACGCCATAAATTGTATTCCCCTTCCCGAATTTTACATGTCATGTTAATTCAATATTGTTATCGTGACAAAGTAAACAAAATAAGGAAAAAAACCTTATTTTTTCTTGTGGATAAAGAGCACGAACGCAGATAAAATAACAAGAAACAACGAGCAAATAGAAACGCTACACACATTATTTACAAGAGTCAGCATCTTGCAAGAACCCCCGTAACATGTGTAAACAAATATTATTATTATTGGTTTCTTGTTACGGCAGGGGGAGTATATCGGTACAGCATTACCAAAAAAAAAAAGAAAAAAAAAACAGAAGCAAAAACCGAGGACATGGCTGCTTCTGGCAGTGATTTACTTTTGCAAAATACATTTATCCATCTTAAGCATCCCAATAACGATAATTATTGTGCGAACAAATTGGAAGGAACCAAATTAACTACAGCTTAAATTCATACATCATGACGTACATTGATAGTTACAGTACTTAAGCTCATGTATGTGGGTATGAAGTCGAAGGACGTCAGTTGTCAAGATGAATTCTATAACAACACAACGTAGTTGTCAGATCATTAAAATTGATTATGTTTATAAACATGTATGCGGCGCTGATAAATGCCTTTCCATATTTGGGTTTCTTAATATTATTGGCATAGAGAACATCATATGTAGTCGCAGTGTGTGCGTCTAAAATACACACAATTTAAGGATCTAAAGGAGACACACAAACGCACACACATAACAACAACCGATCCTTTCTCCCATATCTGCAGTTAGTTAAGTTCATTTAATGAAGCGTTTGCGATTTATGAGGGCTTCCTCCCTTTGACGGTATTTATAAGCTTCTAATTTCATAAAAGGACGAATGCTCGCGCAACAGCAGCAGCATGGCAACCGCCACAGCAGGGAATTGACAACAAACAAAAGCAAAACACAATAATACGTATTGTACAATATACGCGAATATATTTTATACCTTTGTCACACTGAAAGGATTGTTTTCTGTGGAATTTTGCAAGTGGAAACGCACATTCCATTCTAATTAATTATTCATGAAATTCAAAGCAACAATTGTACGAGTGTAATATTGCGACGGTGCGATGGGGAGGTGCAGGAGTAGGAGCGAGGTTGGTGCAACCCGTCACATTTAAAACGAGGCTGCGTTTTACATTAAATATATTATGACAGGTATATTTATTAATGATACATGAAAACACCTTTGTAGTATTAAGTACATTTACTTCTATGCGTGTACATTTGTGAACATCGCATCGTCTACATATTATATGAATAAAGGGAGCGGAGTTTTAATGACAAAGTTTTGCACAATTGTGACAAAGAGTGTAACACCGTGAAATGAATTTAAATTTTGAGTGAAAATTTAAGATTTTAACTTGTTGGTGATGTTTTTCAATTGATTGACTTTAAAAAGGATGAAGGTTTTCAACGTTTTATAAAAGACGACATTGTACTTTTTAATGGACTTTTCAAACTGTTGACATTTGAAATAAGTCCTTAAAATTTCGGTGGAGTAAAATTTAAATCGTCAAAACAAATTTCTTTTTCAAAATGACTGAAAAAAAAATCAAGTTTATTTAAAAAATTGAATCCTTTAATCCGCGACTTTAAAATGGTTGGTAAAGGATCACTTAAAGTATTGGAAATAACAACCTGCAGCAATACTCACAATATGTGCATTATTAAAATCTTCAAAACTCGATTTTTATCCTCTTGATTCCATCATTCCAATATTAATTTAATTTAAATTTTTCATCTTCCATTCAATAAAAACTATATATATGCATTCCTTAAAATGTAAAAACTCACTCACTTCTTCAATCTCAATATTGTATTCCAATCATCACTCAATTCCCAGCTTCTCTCAAGTGCCAGAGCTCACTAATGAAGATTACCCCCTTATAACATTCGAACGCTTTCATGCACAATAAACAACCACCCCCAATACAATATAGAAAAAAGCTGAACGAGATGGGGAATGGAGACGTATAGAAGTATATTTGACTTGGATATCTTCGCGCGTTCTTCTATAACAATGTACATCATCAAATTCAGGAACTCTGAAATCAATAACTCTGATGGTGCCATCTGAGCTCACACGCGAATAATCAATTCATTTCTTGATTGAATTACGCGGTGTCAGAAAAACTGGTGCGATCCATGGTGAACAGCTTGTTCGGAGGAAATTAAATAAATTGAACAGATGCCACGTTCGTGCCGTGTATTGGAGAGTTGGAAAAATGCTTGCAGTTGAATTGCTGCGATGTTTATTATGATTAATCAGACACAATTGAAAAATCTTTGCTGCTGTGTGTGAAAAATTTGAAACGAAAAATATTTATGTGCCATTGTGATTGTTTTTGGCTCGTATATGCAGTGGAACTTATGGTGCGATGGTACTTTGTAAGATGTGTGATTCTTCATTTCAAGAATTAATGCTGATAATTATTTTGCTACAAATTTAGTTGCTTTCATAATGAAATTATCTTTCAAAAAAATTTTAACAATTAAATGAAGAGGAAATTAAACAATTGTGGTTTTTCTTGTCTTGACCGTTCATTATTTTTTTTGCAATAAAATTTAATTGAAGTTAAAAAATGTTTAATGATGCAGAATGTATCCTTTGAACATCCTAAAAAAATCAGACCATTAAATTTTAAATTGTGAGATCTCAAACTTAACAGATTTTTTTGTCAAAATTCTACCAAAAAAATATGTTCAATTCAAGCTATTTTTTTCTACAAATGTAAGTATGCAAAAAGAAATCACCTTTTAAAACTACCATATAAAAAACAGAGTTGTAGATACGCAATCACCTTCTTTTTTATTAATCCTTCTTACCATCCCTTTTATTAAAATTAATTGCTGTGATGGTTTCACTTGCAAACAGTTTTGCGAAGTGTTTCATTTGTGATTGAAAAGTTACAGCTTCCATCCAATTATCATTAACAAATTTAACGTGTTTAGTGAAAGTACATATTAAAATAGTTAAAATGAGAGGGGTTACGTTAAAGGAGTTGAATTTTCTTACGCTATTTAAATTTGAATACATTTGGCCTCATTTAGCCGAAAGTCCTTTGTAATATAACATTGAGGCGTTTTTGTGTAATGAAAAATTGCAACCGCCTTAATGTAGACTGTAATTTGTTTTCAGTGTCACCCTTAATTTTGACTCATTTTGAGGAATATTTAAAATCCTTAAATGAAGTGACTTTAAAACTTGAAAATAACCTTAATTTAATTTTTTGTTTTAAATTTAACAAATTCAATGTCATTAATTAAGCAAACGATGCAATTTGAAACCCCAAATAAATAAATTTTTCTCTCACAAAATATATTCCAGCTATATAATGGATATTTGAATTTGGAACCCCGGCTGCAAATTAACCGACAGCTAAACGCAAGCAACTCAACACGCATAAAATCGAAAAACTAAGTCCAATAAAACGAAATTGTACCACTTTGCCTGAGCATTTTCCATCTGCTTATAGAAGATTGTACGCCATTCACAGTTATTCGCCTTCTTGGCAAATCGTCGTAAAAGAAATTATTTGAAATGAGTGCTAAGCAGCGCCCCCAAACGCCTCGCTCATCCTGCACCTTTTTTAACACATACAGACATTCATTTATATTATATGAATACATATTTTGTACCCGCACTGAGGCCTCATTCATGCTCGCACAGTTTTTAAGCATTGCTTTGCAATTTGAATTGGAACTTTCTCCCTGAAGTTTGATTACTTTTCAAAATGTTTTCTAATTTCAGGAAAATGTGAATTGAGCCGATCGATGAATTTTATCTTTGCGCCGTGTTGAGGGATTATGTATTATAGAGGTTAAAAGGGAGAAATTTAGTGGGGTAGCCCGCCATCCACCCTCGCAATGCGCTTACGCGTAATAATAATGAGAATTAAACGTAAACTTTCCTCAAATGTGTGACAATCAACAAAATTTGACAGTTCATTTATTGCTTCTGCGTACCACACCTGAAAGGCGGGGATTTTCATTTTATTGAGCATAAATTATTGTACAAAATAAATTGTATTAGATTTAAAATAAAACAAAAAATTTAAAATTATCCTGCAGCGCTGCAATTGACTATATTTAGGCGTTCAAATTTGGTTAGTTTGAAATTCATTAAATTAGTCATCTGACAGAAATTGTTAACACGCTTTAATAAATATTAAAACAAGCGTCAAACTAAGCTTTAAAATTGTAAGCTAAAGAAGTTTCCAAACAAGGGATTACGCGAGAGCCTTTAAAAATATGCAGAAACTTTCTGACAAGGAATTAACACTTGCTGGTTATCAAGGCGATTTATTTCGAACAAAACACACCTTTAACACTTCAAAACTCTCCAGATTATTCACAATAATTCTATGCTTCCTTATAAACTTGTGTCAGAAGGAATTTCGTACACAATGCTCATTATCCATACCAAAGAAAGTTTTTGTGACGTACGACTCTCAGATCCGGGCCCCCCTCCCCCCAACCTCAAATAAATTCTATCAACTACGTATAGCAAAATCAAGCAATTTATTGTCACAACGAAATGTTTCCAATTCATGGAGCTGAACAATCTTCAGAGGAAAATCCCCGCAATGTATGCGTGAATGAACGTGCAAAAGGAATGTTTAAAAAGGAAAAAGAGAAAAAAGTTTTAACTTTGAAACTTCACACTCAAATCATCATGGGCTACATACACTTTATTCAGTTTTCCTTTGCTTTTCTTCGTTTATTCGCAATGGCCCAAAAATTTTCTGAATAAATAATGCAGACGTCTGAAAAAGCTTTTAAGGGGCATTGCTTAGATACAATTTTCTTCACCCTCACCCACACCATTCGGGACAACATATTGTAGTTAGAGGCCACCCCACCATACACCTTTCTCGCACAAGAAAATAACACGCACGCATTCAAGTTTTGTTCAGTCACAACATAACAATCATTATGACCAAGATGTGTCTCACTAAGGATACACATTTATTTTGCACTGCAAGCGAAATGCTTTTACTTTCCCCAGTGTCCTTTTTTGTGAAATGTTCTTAAAATACTTTATTTTAATATTCTTTTAAAGTACACATATAAATTATACATACTCGTGTGCTTATTTTAGAATCTAATTAGTGCTTCCAGCTTAAAATTGTTTTCCTTTATAGTCGAAATTTTCACAATTTGTTAAGACTATAAAATAAACTTTACGTAGGTAATTATTCTTAATGGATTGTATCATATGCGCATATTGTTCGTTTTAGCACTTAAGAGTTAAAATTGTTGAAAATTTGCTAAAATTTGCAGATGAAAAACTTTATTTTTTGTAAAATTTTTAATTTAATCCTTGCATAGTTATGAGTATGCTGCAATTTACCAACAATGTATTTTCACTAAGGGTTTATTATTTACAATACGGTTCTTGATGCTGTGGTTTTCGTGGAAAACCTACTACCGACAAATTTGGATTAAACGAAATGGAATTTCAATGTTGGATTTTAGTAGAAACACAAATATTAATCCATCCTGGAAATACAGATAGACTTAACAAACGTGTATTTTATTACAAGAGTTTACTGTTTACAAATAGTTTTCCGGGAAAAATAAGTAAGTAAAATTTCATTTAATTCTCGGAAGTCTGTTGAATTGTCAGCACCATACCAAATTGAATAATTGTATGATTTAAATAAGAGGAATTGAGAAACTGAGAATTTTAATAATAATAAAGAATTTAATATTTTCATTTTAATGTTAACTATTTTATAATTTCAATAAATAAGATTTTTCTGATTAACTTGAAAATTTGCTTCAAAGTTTGAATTTAATGAATTTATATTTGTTAACCCGAATACAACTTAAGTCTTAACTATAATACTTAATAAGCTTTATATTATTCTATATTATCCCGAAACATTAATTTAATAATGTACAATTAAAAATTAATATAATTCCTTAATTAATAACAAATGCTTCTATTAATCTCGTACAAAAAAAGGATCAAAAATTATTATTCTCGCCAAAACAAATCAATGAAATTGAATAACAATATGCTTAGCCTCGAATTAAGTCGACCGTCAAAAAAAGCACGTAATAATCTTACGGTGTGTACAAAGATGCGCACGCATTGAACTTGTATGCAAACTAACTAGGTTATGCGTCGCAATTCACAAAAAAAAAAAAAAAACAAGCCCAAGCCAATTCGTTGAAAACACTTCGTCGGTGTGACTTTCACAGCATGATTTTCGGAAAATTTTGTGCGCTCTTTTCGGTGCCATGCCCGCATCCATCGGCGATTGGGGCAGTGAGCGTGTGCAACACAAAAATCAGTTTGCAGTGCGACTTACGAGGCAGAACAGCCAGACAGAGTAAACTTTTGCAACAGTTCATCAATTAAAAGTATAAAAAAAGAATAACCCAAAGACACATATTAGATTGGTAACTAACAAGCGACAAAATTCGGCGAGTGCAATCAATCAAGAGTGCAGAATGCATTTTGCAATTTATTAAAGTGAATTAAGGCATTTATTAAATGCAGGCATTGTTGAAATATGGTGGTGGATTTTGTTCGAATGTGAATTGAAAATGTTGGCCATTACATAAGTTGGGCGCCCCGTTGTGCAATTTATTATGCAAGTCGTTATGCGGTACTTATCGCATTAGGATTGAACTGCAATTAACCACATTATCAATATGCATGTGAAATTGTGGAATTATTATAGGGATGGGGGTGTATTTATGGATTTATTAGTTGGTGAGGTTAAACCAATTTAATTAAACTTGAGCGTTTAATTTAAATAATAATATTAGCAAGAAATTTCACCAACATTATGCAATATTATATTTAAAATAATATACGAACGGATTATGTGTGTGTTTTGACGTAAATTAGGATTGGCAACGCTCCAAGAAGCAAATTTTCATAGTAGTTTTGGGCTGTGAAAGCAATTCTGTTTTTAACCACACAGACGTGTGTCTGAATATTTGTTTTTCTTCCAAATGACATAAGATGGTGATGAACAGGTTCCTATAATTGCAACAGCTTTAAATTTTTAATAATTGTTGCCATTTTTATTTGAAATTTAAGTTTAAATCATTTTAAAAAAGGGTGTCTAAAAAACACTTTGTTTTTAAAATATCACTAAAAAATCCTCACTAAAATAGCAACCCAATCACGACAAAATTCAAAGTCAAAATAACAAATCTAAAAATAAGTTCAATGCAATGCGATCGATGCAATTGAACTGCATCAATTGATTGCCATCAGTTAAATAGTACACGTGTAACAATTAAGTACGCCAACCTTTCCCTAAATACCTCCCACATTCTAATCAAGTGACCATGATCTAAATAATGATTGAGTGGTGAACCCCAAAGTCTATCCATTTAATTAATTTTACTCACAACAACTTAATAATTTTACAGAATTATCCACACCGTACCCAAACAAACAAATCACCAAAAATGCTGTTCAGCTCGATATTGGAAGCCGCACGGAACTCGCCATTCAAAACCCCCTTCACTGCCGCCCAATGCGATGCCGTGGCACCCACCGCCGACACAACATCCCTAGTGCCCAGCCGCAACATTGCCGCCGCCGCTGCCGCCGCTGAGGCTGACTCATGCGAGTTCGGCTCCACCAAATATTTTGTCCTGTGCGGAATGGGTGGCCTCATTTCGTGCGGCTCCACACACACCTTGGTGTGCCCACTGGATTTGGTGAAATGCCGTCTGCAAGTGGACAAGGCAAAGTACAAGAATGTGTTCACCGGCTTCAAGATTACTTTGGCTGAGGATGGTGCAAAGGGTTTGACGCGCGGATGGGCGCCAACATTCTTTGGCTACTCCGCGCAGGGTCTGTGCAAGTTCGGTTTGTATGAGGTGTTTAAAGTAATTTACGCCGATATGTTGGGCGAGGAGAACACCTATTTGTGGCGTACCAGCTTGTATTTGGCTGCGTCAGCCAGTGCTGAGTTCTTTGCTGATATTGCTTTGTCCCCCATGGAGGCGGCTAAGGTGCGCATTCAAACAATGCCAGGATATGCCAACACATTGCGTGAGGCGTTGCCCAAGATGTGGGGACAGGAGGGTATGAGTGCGTTCTACAAGGGTCTTGTGCCATTGTGGATGCGTCAAATTCCATACACCATGATGAAGTTCGCCTGCTTTGAGCGTACCGTTGAGTTGCTTTACAAGTGAGATTTTTTTCTTAATTTATTTTCTGCAAATCGACTTTTAAAATTAATGATTTCTTATTATCAAGATATGCTGTACCTAAGCCACGTGCTGATTGCACTAAGGGTGAACAATTGATTGTCACCTTTGCTGCCGGTAAGTTTAATAAAAATATTTTTAACCAATAAAGAATTAATGCAAAATTTAAATTGAACACAGGTTACATTGCTGGTGTGTTCTGCGCTATTGTTTCCCACCCTGCCGATACTGTTGTATCCAAGTTGAACCAAGCAAAGGGTGCCACTGCCATGGATGTTGCCAAGAAACTTGGCTGGTCAGGTAAAATATCAACAGATTTCGAAAAGTCAATACAAGTCGGATGATAATTTTTGTTTTTAAAAAAGGTCTTTGGCAAGGATTGGTACCTAGGATCGTGATGATCGGTACATTGACAGCTGCCCAATGGTTCATCTATGATGCCGTGAAAGTAACACTGAGAATGCCACGTCCACCACCACCAGAGATGCCAGAATCTCTCAAAAAGAAGCTTGGTGTTGAATAAGCAACACATGTAGTTGAAAATCTTTTTAAATTATAATATATTGTTGTCTCTCTCATTTATATCTATAAACGTCTCCCATTAATTATTAATAAATAGACTAATAATTAATTAAATAAACGTTTATAAATGTTAAAGCAAATAACAGTGAACACAATACTAACAGTTAAACTTCCCCAAAGTCCTTTTGATCCCTTTAATGTCAAACTGTAGTGATATTTAATTTTTTTGTTATTATAAATTTGCTTATTATTATTATAATTGTATAAAATTACAAAATAGGCTAATGTTTTGTTCAAAATAAATCGAAAGAAATAGGTTTGATAAAAAATTAATTTTAATTATGACTGAGAATTTAGAATTTAAAGTTTTAGGACCACATTTTTTGTCCCTTTACATGTTTTAAATAATGCGCCAAAAATTATGTACAGCCATGTGAAAGCATTTTAATAGATGAGCTTTTGCTTAGTCTACATGCAGGCGATTATTAATATATTTTAAACTTTTGATTATGGCCGTTAATATTAAAACTGAAATTCAATTTAAATTTGGTTTTTCTGTACCTTATTTGAGAAATAATAAATCGTGCACGAATCAAATTAAAAATTCCAAACACCTAAATACAATTAAAAGCTCCACAAAATTTGCAATTATTATACATAAACATAACAATGCAAACCCAAACAAAAAAATTTATTTAAAAAACATTGGCAACATTGGTGCCGATAATTTATACCATCACCAACAATCGAACATTTCTGATTAAAAAAAATATCGGAAATACTGCCGACATCCGTTAAACAAGTTGACCTACACTTGTGTTGTGTGTGTGTGTGTGTCCATGCCTCTCTCGCCCAATGCGAATGTTTTTTTTTGTTATTAAATTTGAAGATAATTTCTTATCGTTTGCTTTTGTGCTTTGTTTTAGCCTATTTAAGTCGAGCCTTTTGTTATTTATTGGATTTGCTTGCAAGGCATTTGATCTCAGTCATGCTTTGCACGTTTTATTTTGGTTATTGCACGTTCTGTCACGTCCAAATGAGACCAGCCAGACGGCAAAAGGATGTACACAGTGTGCAGACCACTGTATAGGTATATAATGTGTGTGAAGCAACATTGTCGGAAAATATAGCACGGAGTTACATCGTACATGAAAGGACGACGCGCCTAAACTTTTTTCCTACACTTGATGGCGATTGGCGACCATCCAATTTAACAGGAAGAATTCCAAATGTGTGTGTGTGTTAGTTAGTTTTGTGCAGCTGAATTTTCTTTTTCATAAATTTTTCAGTCTTTTTTTTTTGTTGGCTTCATTTAGTTCACACCCAAGTTTCTTTATACGTGATAAATCAAAATTGAATTTTTGAAATTCACACACTAGACGCTTTATAAAGGATTTTTGCCCATATGAAAGTAATTTAAGGGATTAAATTACAATGCAGTACGTATTGTTAACTGCAGTATACAATTCAATTTCTGTGTGTTGAAAATACTGGCAAAGCAAAGGATACGTCATGGCTCCTTGCCACACAATGCTGTTTGGAAAATAAAATGAAATAACTAAAGTTTCATTAAATTGACTTTCGCCACCAAGTTTTAGGTGCAATGTACCTTAAATTGAATCGCAAATGTCTCCCTTGAAAATTGGGAGACTGAATGCAATTTAAAGTGGGTGGTGAATATAATTGTGAAACTAATTAAAGTTCGAAAAATGAAGTTCAACTGTTGGTTTGGAGGGTGAATTTATTAAATTATGTTCAAACTATAACGAACGTACATAAATTTGAATGTATTGCCGATCCTTTATGGAGCGCTAATTTTACTCTCATTCAAAGTACATCATTAAAATTAAAACATAATCAAAATATGTACAGAATAATTATTAAGCAATAAAAAATAAAATTAAAAATGGCTGACAAAAAAGTCAAACAAACTTACTGCGTAAAGTGAACTCAATTTTAAGCTGAATTAAATTTAAGCACAAAAGCGATAGGGGTTGGGGTTGCAAAATGTTATTACAACATAATATAAGCAATTGAAAGTTAGTGTGCAGTTAGTTTCCAATTGAAGTACTGGATAAATGAATATTTGAATGCCATATTCAATACACTCGTGCAGATCAGCGTTTAACTACGAGTGCATTCGAAATTCCTCTTAAATTGCAGTGCATCCCCTACTTACACAATCGTTATTCCCACCCAAAAACTCGTGCATGTTATTTTGGGTGCATGTTTATTTAATACATATTATATTCTATGCGAAAACTTTCAATTAAGCTTAATTCTGTGCGCATTTCGTCCCCCATTGCTGTACATAAAATTTATATAAATTGTCGCACGTGAGTTTATTCAATAATTTTAAAAGTTAACTACGAGTACACGACTACATTGTATGACATTATGTATTATAATTTAAAGCAACTGCAGTTAGGACGAGACTAGATTGTCAAAAAGTATGAACTGCCATCAGTACGAGTATATAATTTAGCGGTTGTGGTAATATTGTTGTGTGCTTTGAAAGCTTGAGCAAGCTTTCATAAATACTATGGAGGGAGGGGGTGAATTACTGCGCGAACAATTTATTAATGCAGCACAGTTTCACTCATCAATTTGCATTAATTCAATTTGATTTAATTTTGAGTTGTTGTGCTTCTTTTGGTTACATTTTTTGAAAATTTAATTATTATAGCTGCTAATTAGCAATTAAATATTTTTTTATAATATCGAAAGTAAATTACATTGATTTTTTTATGCCAATTTAAATTGTCTAGACATTGCAGAGCTTGGTAACCTTTTGGTTAAGTACATAAAAAATATGCTTAAAAGATGTTATTCTGTTCAAAAATTGACAAGAATAATTTTCACCTTCTTAAAACAGAAAAGGATTCTTTTATTTACAAAGGCATTTCGCAAATGAAATATGAAGCAATATAAAAAAAAAATTAAAAGATATTTTACTCACGATTGCATTTTTGAGGATGATTAAAAGGACATTAAAGCAGTTGAAAAAATCCCTTGAAATTAACGCACTCTGAAAATAAAAAATACGAAATTAAACGTTGATAAAAATGTTTTAATTTATTTAACAATGAAATATATTTTAAAATAATGAATAGAATTTAAGGATTGAACTACAGTTAACTTACAAACTGGGTTAATTGAGTGAAGAGAAATGTTCTTTGAAAATCATTTTGTTTCCTGTCAACTTGCAAATAAAATCCAGTATTTTCAATTAATATTGTTTGGTTATAAACAAATGATTTTACCAAATAATCTGATTTTAAATGACAAAATAAAAATCCCTCATACCACTGGACAAAGCATTTTCCAATCAAACACAGAAACGCTCCATACATTGTGTATGACATATTTCGGAAATTACACAAAAAAATGCTGATAGAAACGCATAAAAAAGGCACGGAAATAATAAAAGATAAAAACGATGTATGAAAACATTTTTCATTTCACATTTAAATTGGGAATTAAAATTAATTTCACCTCAAAGCGCATCCCAAACAATGTGCAAACAAAATAACTTAAACACAGCAACAACAACAACACAATAATACGAACGCATTTCGATTTCCTACATATATTTATAAATGCCACGACATTTTCCGCATTGAATAAATGAGGGTGTAAAGCTCATGTCATTCTAAATAGTTGTCGACAATAAAATCAATCCATCAACCCAACTGACAGATCTATAATTCAAAATCGCTTAGACACCTACGGATGATCCTTAAACGAAAGAACGGAAAAGTGGGTATAGTCGCGTAGTGGATAAGAAAAGAAGAATCGCATCGCATCGCTTCGTCGACGGAATGGGCCCAATATATATACGACGACAAATGCCAAGAAAACATCTCCGACTTTAGTGATGATAAATACATTCCAAACTTTATCCGTTAGGTAAAAAGTATTATAATAAATCGTCTCTGAATATACGTTTTGACAATGTCTACAAAAGACATTATTGTTTGATGAATTGGCTAAGACATTTCCATTTAATGTACATGGCAGAAATAATTCAAAGGCTCAAGGCTTACGGTGTGGTGTGTCCTTGAGAGTCTTCGCAACTCAGCAACTCTCATCTCACAATTGGCAGCACACACACACACACAATACATTCTAAGAAGGTAAATTCACGACTGTTTGCTTCTTAAATTATCATAATTTTGTGACAAATGGGAGGGTGATAGATTTGCTGAAATCGCTGAGCTCTACAATCGGGCCCAATTCATAGATTTTGCGAATGCCAAGATAGACTATATTTAGGCTATTTGAACAAATGCAAAGTAAACAAGCGCGTATTGAAACGATTTCCGACATTAAATTTAATTGCATATTGTTACGAGAATTTATTTTCAGTTTCAAAATTCAAGCAGCAAAGTTGTTTTTTAATTTTCAATTGTACTTCGAGTACTTGAAAAACAAACCGAACATTTTTTGCAATTAAGACAAGTAATCCTAATGCAATCTTAAGTCGTTTCATTATCTTTTCATAATCAGAAACAATGAATTGTATAATGTGAAACATGGAATTAATTTTAATTGGTAACTCACTTTTACAATGATCCAAATTAACGAATTTTCTATGCTTCCTTCAAAGATTTATGTATTAAAATACGAGCATAAAACAATATTAATTAGTTTTGGTATAATTAATACGAAAATGAAGAAATAATAAATATGCGTAACGTTCCAACATTCTTTCGCCATTATTATTGTATCTTCTTGTGTATAAAAATGGAAAATGTGTCTAAAGGTTAAACACTTTTTATCGGGTGACAATTTTTGGATACCCTAATATATTTAAATGAAAACTGAAAAAGTTAGAAAACGTTGAATATTTAATTGAAAGCTGAAAAATTAAAAAGGGATTAAGTTTGCAGTAATAAAATCGTGTTGCTTTAGAGAGCACATTGAAAATTTGATCGTTTAAAATTTAATAAAAGTTAATTGAAATTAAAAGTTTAAAAATTGTATTGGAAATGAAATATGACTTACTTTGTAGTAAGATAAAAAACATTATAATTCAATCAATTAAATTAATGGAAAACTATAATACAGGAAACAGATACTTTAAAGAAAATAAAAAAAATATTTAAAAAACGTTTTATGTATTGGGTAAAAAATCAAATAAATACACAAAAGCACTATTTTACACACACGCACACGCACACTGCAGAGCTTACAATATTTATGCGACTTTTTAGTATGACTGTCCGGCTGCGTGTATCAGAATTCAGAGATTCAAAAATAGACCAACATCAGCAACACACAATCGTTTGTTAGTGACACCTGCCCCTGTCAATTATCAACTAAGTGATTGTTATCAAAGGAATTCTCTCATATTCTTTCATGCGCAGTAATTTGAACTTAAGCATATATTCTCCTCAGTGTATTATACCTACACGCTGCCATACAGGCTACATAATATATTGGCCGAGGTGATGGTTTAGACTTTATTTTTTCCACCCATGTTTCACTCGCATACACATGCTTTACCAGAGCTCACATCAAATTCGTGTGTCGCTGCAAATATAATGAAAATCTCTGTTTAGATCTTTTCAAATAACTTTCACATGCACGTCCTTTGATGAACATAATAAACGAGTCAATTCCCAAAAGCTGAACGCTGAATACACTCAGCTTTTCAGAATTGTGTAAAATGAAATGACACCCAAAAATGCACACACACTGTCTGTTGTGATGAAAATTTGAAATAATTAGAGCTGAACCCGCATTGGAGTTGGAGATTTGTGTGCGATGCGGCTTATTGTTAGTGAAACTGACGTTATTACCAATTGTACGTGTACGCGATACACAACACACTCGACACTGGCATAAAGGCGTTACCAATCTGTCAATCTGATCAGCTCTACTTAGAAAACATGAACGACACTAATGATAACTTCGTCCTTCAGCTTATTTGGTTCATCTCTATATTAAATATACATGTGAAACAAATGCTCGTAATTTGATTCGATGTTATTGTCTGCGTTGTGCTTTGTGTTGCCGCTGTGACCTTAATGACAACATTTTATTGTTACAATTTGAGCTATTTTAAAGTTAAAATGTTTCATCAGGTTTGTTTAACAATTACAATTAAAATAACAAAATAAGTCAACGATGCTGTAATTAATGATGATTTTGTGTATAGTTAAAATGAAGGGAATTTTCACAACAATTTTAAGAAAAGCTGTAAATTTGACTCATTTTCTGAGTTACAGTGCCCTAAGAATTGTAATTTTAATTGTAAAGGAAGAAAACTTAAATATTTATAGCATTCACGAAGGCTGAGATTGAAAACATTAAGGCGTTTCTGTTAAAATTAACGATTTAAACAGAAACCAATTAAAAACGCCTAAAAGTACTGAATGTTGTGTCGTTAAATTAATTAATTTCAAACATTTTTATATGGGAATTGTTAAACATTTTTTCACGTCCTATTTTATTTCAATGGAACGCCATGTTTTCACAATATTCACATACATTTTATGTAATCAGCTTACTCAATGTATCTGTGCTGACCATATTCATTGATTGCATTTCTATGGAGTAATAAAGTTAATTAAGGAATGAGGAATTATTTGCTTTCTGTACTTTTCAATTAAGTAAGTGACTTATTTTATCTTGTGAACAACTAAATCTTTAGTTCATTACAGTGTACATACTATAAAAGATGTCAGAAGTGAAGCTAATTAACTACACAAATAAGAAATAAAATGTTCAGTAATCTCTCATAATTAAATTCATTAAATAAATTGTTTTAAATTTTTTTAAAGTCACACTATTTTACCAAAATATTTTCTAAAAAAAATGTGTAAGTTTTTTTAAAAGGATATTTTATGATGCAAAAAACAATTATGTTGACCTTGAAACCTTTATTTTGAATTCAATTCAATTATTTTGGGCTTTATTTGCATTTTTACAGTACCAGCAACAAATTTAAATTGAATTTTCCTTTCAATGCATACTAAATACCATAAAACATCGTGCCTTACCCCATCAACTCTTTTTACTGACAATAATGGAACAATACACAATTGAGAATAACGCAATTACTTCAACGATTTAAATTTTTTTTCCCGGCACACCCATTTCCGCCATTGCCCAAAATTGCATCTGGTTAATCGTCGGAATTTTCCGAACCGTGCACAATACACCTGGCAGCTATGATGTGAACCCATTGCAGGCATTGAGCATGCAAAAGTGATCTTCGTAAATCATTTAACATATTCTGCATGTTGCACATATTTGACCATTGCTAGCACGGACATTATTTAATTGAATTCTCAGTCAGTGTACTGTTGTTGCAATTAAACACCATAATACAATAGGATCGTGTATGTTAATGTTATCTAAATAGTTATCTATATCCACTTAAACAGACACATATAGTGAGTGTACATGACCAAATTAGGGCAGACTGCATTCGTGTCATCAAATATGCGTTGACAGTAATGCGCTTCCCGAAACACACGAACCAAACAATATCAAATAAATGCATTTATATGAACGTAGGTACTCTAAATAACGTATTATAGTTGTGTTTAATGCAAGAGGATGTTGTAAAAGCAATTTCAATTCACAGATTTGAGAGTTTCCTTAATCAGTTGCATTTATATGAGCTTCAAGTTACACCATTCGATGTAGGCTGCGTTGCTGTAGTTGCAATTGCTAAATTTAATTGAATTTCAGCAATTCGGTTAAGATGTGGTTTTCGAAATGAATATATGTTCATCTTCATGCAGTAATATTGCTGATTTGATTGTATCAATATGATGTGTTTACTGGTTACATTGTAATAATTTTGTGTAATTCGTTTTAGGGGATTATATCTTTAGGAAATTACCTAAAGCAGAGCATTTTGCTTCTAATTGTATTCATGGAGATGGGAATTTGATTTATCGTAATGTTGCTGGATTTATTGATTTCGTTGTAATGCAAAGTTCATTAAAAATTAAAATCAATTAATTCAAGTAACGGTTTATGAGAAGCAGCATGTTTTGCAATTTCCTCAAAAACGGCTTCAATGATTTTTTACATTTTAAGTTTAAAAAAATACGAAATCCTCATTTTTAAAATGGATTTAAACTTTTAATAAAAAAAGGGTTTTAAAATTCTTATTTTTAATCTAAATGTCCCTTTTATAAAGCTTGTTATGAAGCCGGAAACAAATCACAATATAAGAAAATATTAATAACATGGAGACAAATAGCTTTAGAAACTTATAGAAAATTAGGAGTTAGTTTTTTGAGAAATTGTAAGCGGCTTGGAAAACAATAAAAATAAAAATTGATTATTATTAAAAAAGTAGTTCTGTGATATAGTCGCATCAATTAAAGAACGGAAACTATTTATAATAAAAGTCGTATCAATAAAAGAAGAAAAATTGTTTATAATAAAAGAATTGAGACTGTCCTTGGGAGCAATCGAAAACAAAGCTTAAAGTTTTAAGCTATGACATATAAATGAATTTTAGTCCTTTAAATTATACTCAAACCCTTAAATTAAATTCAAGCAAATCGACGCTATTACTGTACAGAAGAAATTAAAGTCAACACAGTCAGAACGTCCATACGCCCTTCATTAAATAAATAAAGGAAACAACATAACAATTCACACCACCAACCCCCATTTCTGAATATGCATGCTTAATATGAATTTCAACACATTATATGTTATGTGCTAAACTTTCACCTTGCAAATTAACGCGATTCCACGCAAAAGCTTTACCTTTTATTTAAACATCCCACCCCTTTCCATCCCTTCCGCACACCCAAACACATTACATAACACAGCAATTTGCGTAACAATGAAGAATTTCCGTTATCGTAAGCACACACTGCTTGAATGATTTCAGGTTACGCTTTCAAAGCATGTGTGCTGTGCACTCGTACACCGACGTTAAAGTATAATAATATGCAAAATTACAAAATGTACAAAAACCGTCGGCTATTTTGCAATTTCAGATTTCAGTTTTGATAAATCACCAGAAATGTCTTCTGGGCTGCTTAGTTCAACCACAAGCGCACAATTTAATATTGCAATTTATATAGCTGTGCGATCGTAGATGTAGCAATTGTGACAACACACACGGGCAACAAGGAATAATAATAAAAAAAATAAGGCAGCATCTCTCGTACACACGACAAACGACAACGACAACGACAACGACGACAAAATGGAATTTCTTTTCGGTTTATTCCTGTAACGTCTGCCGCATTGTATTGCCAAGTGGAACATGTAATGGCACACGACTTATTAAAATTTGAATTTGTCTTGGGAACATGGGTACAATTGCTATTTTTAAGCAGACGCATTTAAATATATAAATTAAGATTTAATAGTAAACTTGCACTGGTACCTGCTTTTATCATAATACATATTCGGTAACTATCTCTGCTGCAGCGATATTATAAGATTGTATAACACATCGAGCGAATTATTTGGAAGTCTTTGGCGATGCGCATCTTGGCACGCTGCTCTGCTATGTCGAATGATTAAAATTTAGACAATGGCTGCAACGTACTTATGTGCATTGTGCAGTGCGCCTAATACACACAACTCGAATGTCCTGAAGCATTTTTGCTGCACATTATGTGTGCTGCAAGTGTGTGGTTTTGGTTTGTCTTTTCATTTCTAGCAAAAATTCATTTTTAATGTGACTGCAAATATAAAGTACATTGTAACTAGCTTTAGCAACCCACCCCCCACCCCCTCGCCCTCCCTCCCGGTCGTGCATAAATGCGAATGGCTTAAATTGCACGAAGGCCGCAAACCGTTAGTAATAGGTAAATGAGTAATTTGGTGAATAATGTTCGTGTTTAAGCATAAAATTCCCTGCCCATTTAACACACAAATATACACCCGATTTTTGAACGGCGAGCGCCAAACGGCCCATTAAATGTTCGTTCGTTGTGCTTTTTGCCTAATGACTCAAATGTATGAATCGCAAATTTCAAATTGAATTGAATAAATTAAAATGGCTCAGATTTGTGCACCACCGTATTATACTGGCACAGTTATAAAGGACGACACGGACGCGCCTTTCGGTTTGATGCGATATTCTGTCGGTGTGCGTTACGGATAAGCTTAAGTGAACGGTATTTCAGAACTAGGAAGAGTTTTAATGCACAAAATAATGTGTGAATCATTTTCATCACTTTGTGTACGTTAGATTAGATTTGGCAAATGCTTGCTTGTGATGAATTAAAGGTAATTACTTAAATAACAACTTTAATCTTTGGGTTATTTTGATAGTTGGTTTAAGTTTTTGTATCTGTGTACTAAATTAAATTTGAATTTTATTGATAAGTTGCTTCTTTGCATACCTTGACCTTGAAAATAAAAGTTCTGTCCTTGAAATATATTGAAAAAAATCGAAACTCTTTTTTGCCAGGCAAAAAACACTTTATTTTAATTTCGGTTTTAAAAGAAAACCTTCGTACTTTAAATTCATTCATTTTACAGAAAAAAATATGTAAAAAAACGAATGGGGACTAGCAGAATACGGATTGGGATCGGGCATACTTGGATAACAGGACTAAAAATTTATTGAATCAAAATAGAAGTGATTTTATGTTGTAAAAATTTGGGAGCTTGCAGATAGGTGAAAGAATCTGGTCAAATGAATGCTTTGTATTTTATTTAATTGAGTCCGTTGGCTAGATTACATTAAACAATTTAAATTGTTAAGAAATTACAACTATTAAAATCTTTAATTGATAAAACGTTGTGACTTTTGCTATTCTGATTGAAATAACTTGACCAAAACTTTTCTATTATCTTTGATTAACAAAAAAGGACCTACTCAATATTATGAAATTGATCATCAAATAACTTCCAATTCAGATTTAAGTATTTTACACACCAATAAATAGCTGTAACTTTTAAGGATACGTGACTCATTCATTACATTCTGTTAAACAACATAAAATAGTATGTAAAATTCATTGGAACTACCCTGCAAATTGTCTATATGAGAACTGCAACATAACTCCCATGCGGACAAAATTGAAGCGACACACACTGCAGCACGTACAATATGAATCCACATACTAAAATTCAGTTACATTCTATTTGGTTGTAACGAATTTCGGGTTGGAATTGGATACATTTACTGCCATACAACCAAATAATAAATAAGAAAAGAAAGGATGTGTACGTAGGGAGAGCAAAACAAAAAAAAAAAAAACAGAAACGAAAAATAGATTGATATTGAACGAAAACATCGCACTCAAATGGAAATGAAAACTGCTAAGCCAATTGAAAGGGTCACAACACACATGTTCGGCAAGAATTCATTCATTCATCCATTCATTCACTCACTTCAATGACAACCACATAGCTTTCTAATTGTGTACATGTGCGCTACATAAACACACACGACATACTACACTCAATGCTGCTGGGGGATTCTTACTTCCAGAATATGACACAATTGTTCTGGACAGAGACGCGCTGAATTTGTGATGCTGCGGATGGGGTTATAAGGTGGTGTATTTTATATATTGAAAAAGAATGGAACACACATCTAACTAACAAACGAGTATACAGCAAAAAAAAAAAAGTCTTTCAAAAACATTTTCAATGCGAGGGTTAAAATAAGAAGACCTCCCAAACTACCCACTAAAAATAACACGACGGAAATGAGAAGAACAAGAATATACGTTTATATGTTTTATATGACAAAATTGTTTGGAGAATGGGAGGTGTGGGAGGAGTGGGGGGGGGGGGGGAATACAAAAATTGTGAAAACGGAAAATGTTTTGTATCCGGCAACATAAAAAGGGCCGATATAGTTGAAGATGGTCTATTGAGAAGATGGTGGAGCGTGAAAACGAAACAACAATCACCTGATTTCTTCAGCTAAACTTATATTATGTTATGGAGCACACATAGAATGGAGAAAGCCAGCATCTTTTCCTTTATTTTTTATGTTTTATGTTTTCGAAGGTTTTTTTTTTTTTCTTCATTCCTTTTTTTTTTTACAATTCGACAATGATGTCGAGTTTTTCACTGAACAATCGGCTATTTGGTCTTCAAAATGTTATCTGCCATATACATAAATACGTCAGTGGGTGGATGAGTTTTATCTTTCACTATATAGAATTTACACAGCTTCTCATTTATCATTCACTTTGTGGCTTGTAACTGCCGCTGTAAAAATAGATTCAAACACTTAAAGATGTATTATAGCAATTTTTGTGTGTTTAAAGTCAACACATTTAAATGGCTTGTGCTCGCTTCGGAATCATTGAGCCATATATTCTTTTAAAGAACTCTTTTATTAGTTATTTCTGTAATGACTTAATGACAGTTAATGAAAAATTACATTATTAATGACCGCTTTTGTGATGTCTCATCTGTTTTAAATAGTTTTTAGCAACTAATTTTAGATGTTTTTAGATGTGCGTGTATTTTTTGTTAAGGTTTGGTAACTATACGAAGAGTAATTATTGACCACTAAGTGTTTTGTAAAATTGAATTTTTAATGTTGTAAAATAAATCAATGTTTGAAATTCAAATTAAGCAGAGTTTTATTGAAGAACATTTATTAATTACAGCTTGAACTATTTTTTTTATTTTTAAACGTTTTTTATTTAAGTTAAAGTGACTTAAAAAAGTTTATAAATGTAAACAATTAGTTAACTCACAATGAAACTACATCGATTGGGTTAAACTTTTAATGTTTTGTAGTTAATGTTTTGTGTCAAAGAATGACGAGCAAAACCTTCGCATTTTTAACATGATATACATAAATTGAGAAAATGAAATAAAAATGAAAAACTGTTTTTTCAATTAAGTTCTCATTTATAATTCAAAAAATTCCCTTTAATTCTAAGAGCTTTAAAGAATCATTTCACGTCCACTACACATAAAGTATATTTACAACAAAAAGTAATTAAATATTAACAGAAAATAGCCTAAACGTCTTACGGTAATTCCCAAATTTTATTCATTGCAATTTCAAACAATCAAACTCATCAAAGCGTCATTAAAAATGGGTGAAAATCAGGACAGAAATAGAACCAAGGTAAGTACTTAATACTTACACCCCCGATATGCTGGATAATATCAGCAATTTCTAATGTCTACCTGTGCAATTGTATAAAACACAATTATGAACCATTCGTATATTGCTTTTTACTGATAATCGTCTTAACTCTTAAACGAGCGACGTGTATAGAACAAAAGGATGTACACCCTTTGAAAGCTAATGATTCGTAAAATTCCATTAAAATTTACAGCTACAGCTCGTGCTATATTACAGTTAGTTACGTTGAAAGTTTTGCACTGCAGCCTCTTGTGTCGTTCAAAGGCATTCTCATCTCAAGAGGGTTTTGTCTCTCAATTGAATGACACACAGATAATGACAAGGTGCCTCCAGCTTCATAACGATAATATGAAATTACAGATCGTGCAAGTATCCCACCTGTGCTCGCATCTCTCAACGGAATGGAAATTCCCATTGCTTCCGGTGCGTCCAGCACCCCCATATATAGAGTGTGACCTATTTTATGGCACAACCATTCAGGTGTAGCGTGCATCTGTGTGTGTACACTTACATAATACGAAATGAGGATTTAACAACAAAGTAAGTGCGGAAATTTTTCGCAAAAATGCATATAACCATTATCGTTTCAATTCGTTTTTATGGATAACTGAATTCCAATTATGAACACCGATGACAACGATGTATACGTCGTGCAATTTCATTTTTTTTTATATCGTCCTTTTATTATGATATATGCAAGGAGGCCACAGACGTTCGTTTTGTGAAATTTTGGGCAAACTGCCCTGGGAGATATTAGTCGGCGTTGTTTGTACTGTTCGCAAAAGGGGTTGTTGAGTTCTAATGAACCATGAAATGGATAAGTTCGTTTAGTTAGTGTATATACGTTTAATGGTCGTCTCTTGCATCAAGATGGGAAAAGAGTATGTATGAGATTTAACTCAGGCAGTAAGGGTAACGGGGGATGAGGGTTGGTCGTCTCCAAATTAGATGACATACTGTTTACTGTGTACTGTATTGTCGGACATTGGGACCAATTAAATTAACCCCCAAACCAGTGACGCTTGAGAGTCGGAGACAATTTCGTTATTGCAATTGTACTTTATGAAATTAGTGATGTTTGTATTTCGTTTCAATGTGTGTTGTTTATTTGAAAAATTTGTTTTGCTTTGTGTACAAGATGGATTGTGTTACATAAGATGCAAGAGTGTAAATAAAAGGGTTTGTCGTGGATGACTGACTCACAGTAAATTCAGTCTTAATTCTTTAAGAAATTGGATGTATTTCACAGAAAATTTAATTTGAAGCTTAATACATTTTGAATTAAATTGAAGAAGGAAATGGGATGAGAATTCAACCCTTAACAAGACAATGAAAGGGTAGCAGGATTCTTTTTTAAAAGAGTTATTGTCAACATTTTTATCAATACGAGGAAATATTGATAATATTGTTTAATTTATTGTCAATATTTTCATTTTGTGGATAAGAATAATTGTTAAATTTAATATAAAAAAAATTAAAATAAAGAAAAGTCCTCATTGTTAATGTTAACCCCTAAATTCATCCATTACAAAAACAAGTGAATGTTCAATAATTCAGTAACAAATATAAATTGCAATGTCCTTGTTTTCGTGAAGCACGATTTCCCACAGTCACACAATTATGCGCAAATATCAAAATATATCATTCATTACCTACTTTTGCAACATTTTTGTGTGAAAAACATCTATTTCTGCAAAAGTACATTTTATACAAACATGAGCGACGATGAATCACTTGGCTGAAGTTAAAACAAATTCATGCTGATCGCATTTGTTTTGTGATACGTTTGGCAAAAAAAAATTAAAAATTCGTCGTCTCCCCATTACACGGTAGTCTTTGCCAAGTAAATAATTGAAGAATAAGCAAATTAACGAATGCGGCATCGCATATAATGTTTGTCTCAAGACAAATGTTTCAATGATTATGTTATATTAAGTGAGTATGTGCAAATCTTTGAATAACATGAAACAGGAAAATTTGCACGCCAAACAATATGCGCGCCCCAAATTTTTATTTTTCCACCACCCATAAATAATGGGGATAATTGTGTATCGTGATTGTTATTGCAGGAATTGGCAAAGAAAGTTTAAGATTTTATTTATTTTTTGGAAATAATTTAATTTTTGTTTCAAAACAAAAGGAAGGAAACCATTTTAAAACGTAATTTTAATTTTAAGGACACAAAATTAAAAGTAATAAAAAGAATTTCAATAAACAAACGAATTCTTAAATATCTAATTAATTTAAATACTTCCACTTTAACACTTTAATCTGTTGTTTTAAATATTTCTACAAAATTTCTTGAAAAAAAACATCACATTCATGGCTGCAGTGCTTCAAAATATGTTGCTCTATATTTAGGATAACTATAATATGTCTTAAAACATTTTATTATGCTCACTTTGATTCCTCATCGCATCTCACGTTAGACGGTTGCAGTGATTCAGATTTGTACACATTCAGTGCTATGGCCTATGCTCGTGTGTTCTGTAAACAATAATAAAATAAAGCACATAAGTACGAGTGGAAGAGATTTAAATAGAATTGTCAAATTGTTGATTTTAATTCACTCATTGTATTTGATATATGACGCCTACATGAAAAAGCTTTTCACTTAATGCCGAATTACATTATGTGAAATTAATTAATTGAAAATGGTTTCTTGGTAAGTTCCTTAGATTAATGTGTGCACAGGCCGCATGAAAATAATTCGCATTTTACAGTATTTCGTTTATTTTATGTGAGTGAACATTGAAAGTATTATTTAAGCGTTGTTATGAGTACGTAATAATTCATATGCGAGTATATTAATTGTAAACATTTCAAATTTGCTTGCCATTGTCTACAATTTACACGAGGAAGCTTATTTGATTCATAACTTTTCTAAAACTTTTTTTTTATGTTACTAGCGGAATAGAAGCTGAAATATTGGGCAATCTAAGCCAATTTTCATTGACAGAAACATTGAATTATTGTGTATGGAATTAATTATTTATAAGCATCGACTACACGACAGGGACAGTCACTAAAAACATTGTTTCATTAAGCATTACGATAAAATTTTGAAGTCTTATAAAATACAAATGGATAAGCTCTTCAAAACTTTAAAACATTTTTATTAAAAATAAATAATCAAAAAAACAGTTCCAAAATAAAAAGTTTATTCTTTGAACTCACTTAACAATTATATTTTGACTTAAAAGCTCTAAGATTTTGACTTATAATTGCTTAAGTATGCTTTGAAAAATTAAATTGACGGATGAAAACATAAAAGTTTTCGTTTAACGAAAAAATAAAAAAATCTTTAACCGTATTTTTTTTTTGCTTTCACGAACTTAAATCTACAAAGTGAACAAAATAATATGACAAGATTTGATCCACATGACGTCAGTCCAACTGTCAATAACCAAATGACCTCACAATCAAATTTAAGCGACAATATACAAAAATACTGGAAAATATTACAACAATAATATGAGAAAACTGAATGAAATTCCTCACAAATTTTTAATTAAATTTCACATAATTCTTACTTCATTTACTAACAAGGAAAAATGTTGTTTTGTGTAAATAAATGATGTTTGCTTTAGAAAATAATTAAATTTTTTTCAATGTGAAAAGCTTTTGATTTTCATGGAAATTTCTGGGTAACTTTTTTATGTCGGTAAAAATATAAAAAAAATTGTTATCATCACATCGTTAAAAACTACATGTAATTGAGCTTGTTTTTCAAACAAATTAATTAACATATTATTTTATGTGAAATAATTTACACATTTCATTTTAATAAACATATTATTACAAAGTTAATATTCATATTGTGATAAACAGTTTTGTATTGTATTTAGTCAATTCAATAAAATACGTAATTTTTGTTTTTACAAAAATGTTTTCATATTTATAGAAATAATTAAATTAATGCTGGAAATGTTTTTATTAATATGTATTTAAATATATTATATAAAATGAACATTTTATTAAATGCTGACGTCAAGCAAAATGTCTAAATTATTGTGAAAACATAACATCCCCTTAGAGGTTCATCATAAAGTCATTTCAATGAGCCAGAAATTAGCATCGAGATCGCAATGCATAATTCAAAATTTAGTTGTTAACAACACCATCAGCCAAATTGTATTGGGTACATACTTGAATTGTTAGACGGTTACAGCAATTATCAGAAACACAACCACCCCAGCAATTTGGTCTTTGTACTTCTCGACCACATGATGCCTCCATAGTCATGAAAATGTTGAAGGCACACATCGGGATATTGCAAATATATATAGAGCTATATCGATCCGGAGCTTTCATATACACACAATTCCCCCTTAGGGAATAATAAAACGAAACACAAATGAGCATAAAAGCTGCTTCTCGCTGTGTGTATTCGAATTCATGTATAATATGTGTGGTACTGAGATTAAAACGTTTTTTTTTTTTGCTCTGTCCGCTTTTGTGACATTTTTCACAAACGGAAACCAACCATTAGTTAGCAAAAAAATAAATACATACATATTACAAAAATATCCACATCTAGCAACATGATTATTGATTGCGAATAAAGGAATTTGTTAGAAGCTTTACTGTTAACAATAAATACATGCCAAGGGGAATAAAGCAAAATTTAAATACAAGGAAATCCCTATATTGGAAGCTTCCCTTTGATGCCTTTGTTCCAATGCTCCTTGATGTTTGGCATTTCGACCAAGTATAGTAGCAGCAGCGGCAGCTTAATTGTAATATAATTGTGGCTATTTTGTAGGAATCCTAATTCAATTTCTGGAGCAGAAATGTCGAAATTAGACGTGACAAACAAGAAACCGACCCGAATATTGAATAAATATTCTGGTGTGCAAAGCAAAAATAAAACTGCTGCTGTATGTTCTCGTGTGCATAAGGTGAATATATATAATAAAATATATGTACATAAGTATACATATATAATAGAGGAAGGGCGGAAAAAGAGAAGATCTTTATGGATTCTGACACTGACACTAATTGACAGCGCAAATCCAACACACCACATACACAATATGCCGTGCCGTGCCTGCTCTGTGTGTACTGTGTAGGTACATGCACAGTTAAGGATTGAAGCATCAGCTTTTGCAGTCATATTATTAAGGATATATGTGCGAATATAAATTGGGGAGATGCGAATTCACATAATACAGAATTGGAATTGCGAACGCACAATCGAATGCTTTAAGAAAGCTGCTCAATATTATGCTGTGTACGTTTGGCTCAACACAATCTTTTATTGATTTCGACTGTACGTTGAGAACTGTTTTATGTTATCGCCTGAGAAGCTTACAAATTCTTCACTTATAACGCAGTGTGAGCACTTTTTTGCTGTTCCCTTTTATGTTATTGTTAAAATGAAACACCCCTTACTGTGGAGCTGCAGCAGAGTTTTAAGTCGTGTGGATTTGTTTGAACGTAAATTTTAAAATCAAGCAATTGATAATAAAAAATATTGCATTAAAGGTTATATGTACTTTCAAGGTCAGTAAATTAAAAATATTATTTTTTGTTGCTTTTGTATGTACTTAAGGAAACACAAACATTGCATTGTAACAAAATTGTGTTTTTTTTAATACTTTTTGCAAATTATTTCAAGGTCAATTTAATTTAATAAATATCTCTAATAAGTATGTTAAAGGTCGTTTATAAATTCAATAAGTCAAATATAGTTAAGTCGCTTTGAACTTTCTAGAAACAATTTTAAAGGTTAAACTAAAAAAAAATTCAAGGTCAAAAAAATGTTTTTTGTTCCCAAAAACTCTAATTTTTGTATAAAATTTGCAGAAAAAAATCGTTTCGTCTGCCCCACTCTGTTTTGCGTGCATTCACCTGCCACGCAGGTTGTTTTTGCACGCGCAGACGAGGAATAATCAACGATGCACCCTCTCATAATACATACTTACGTACTCGTACCTACCAACATCCCAAATTTATGTATCTCCGCACAAAAACCGTTTTGGTTCATCTCATTAAAGACGCTTTCTTCGTGTATCGATCTTCTCCTTACACTCACCATGTTACATGGGGCGTACGCGCCTACTCGCCATATTATTATAGCTTGTGTGGAGCAGATAAAGCGGAATAATTAATTGCGTCAAATCCAAATCCATCGAAATGGAAATAAATGTACTGGCAAGACATTACCTTGATTTTTGTTTATCACAAAGCAGAGTTGCGTGTTTGGGGATAGTTAAGGCTACGTGTGAAATGAAAACGAGTTGAAAAAAAAAAAACAGGAAATATTTTCACCCCCTATGCATTGTACACGCGTATAATATAATGTGTAAGTGGAATATGCTTGAATATTTTTCTGTCTCCCGTTGCTACGTGCACGCATTAAAATGTGTTACAAGAAACAGTGATGTAGTAGGGTTGTAATGAATTGCGTGTGTACTTGGTCCCACAAGCATTACAGCAAAAAAAACATTACACAGATTTTTTATTCGTCGTGAAAATGAAAACAGATCAATTTTCACTTTTCCTTTGCGAACATGTAGCACGCCCGCATCCTCCCTTAAAGTATCAACGCTCTTGCTCGTATTCTCTCTTGCGTGCGTGCTATCTCTTTTAATGAGGAGAATTTTTACACACGCTCGATATAACGTACGTAATTTTCCCCCATTTTCCTTGGTATGGAATTGTTTGAAGGGGAGACCTTCCAATCACTCCATCATGGAAATTCCCCTTTTACTCACATTCCTGACTGCCAACAGGAATACTACAGGAATATTCCAATAACGCAGTCGCGCAAATATAGATCACTGAATATAACGTACACGTTGGTACAGCTCGCGCTCTGATATCCCTCCTCAAAATCCATATAGCAACATTCGTGTACGTTATTGTTAGGAAAACTCTCCTCCTCTCAATGGGTGGTGTACACGGCGCGCTGCGATTTTTACTCTCGAACATCTCCGAAAATTTCCCTCAAATTTGGTTCACGCTGATGCCAACACGATGTGAGTGGATCAACATTTTTCACTTGCTCTCATAGTGTTTCATCATAGTTGGACCGCATGCATACACATTGCATTCAGTGTTTTTAGATAAGACTTTTTTGTTGACTTTTATTTAATTGAACGGTCTAATTAATCCTACATTGTTATTTTGCCTGCGCTGTCTTAATAAACATCGTGTTCCTCTATGGTATTAACAACAACAAAAACAAAACAAACAAAAAAAACCAACGACATCAACAGCAAAAGAACAAGTTAAATATAAAAAAAAAATATTAAAAAAAAAAAACACACACTCGTCAATCACTAAGCCAAAATCAAATATTGCTGTAAATTGTAGTGAAAAACGGCGGAAAAACTGCACATAAGGAAAACAAACAAAATAAAAAGCGCGGATGAATGTGATTTTCAATGAAAACACACTACAGTGAATGGTGAAAACGCGAGTGCACGCAACGAAAAACGGCGGAAAAGATATGAAAATTAATTTCCAAACGGACTTTTATCGATGAATTGTTTTTTTGTGTGTGGATCTTTTTTCCTTGAATGCGTTTAACATTTAGGACGCGTGTTTTATGCAATCAAACAATTGCGTGTGTGTTAATTAAAATGTAATGCATTTAATGTGTGATCGTGTGTGAGATTTCTGTTTTGGTTATTTTGTCTTGGACACTTTAATTTTCTGTTGTGATTTTGGTTTTCTGTTTCACCCGTGATGTGATTTGGTCATCAAGTACTAAATATCACCACAACTCACGGATTTATTCCATTTTTTTTGCAAATATTACGAAGGGAAAAAAAAGAAGAATTTAATTTAAAACATGTTATGTGCAAAACAACCCCGTACTTGGCAGTTGCAGTGGCATAATAAAATGGATTTGGTGAAAATGCTAAGTGCTGAAAAGTGACGACGTTTTTCCATCATCAAATCTCGCATCTTTCGTTCAGTGGATTATTTCATGCATTTTTAAAGTGAGTTTTCGTAGTTTAATGGGCTTTAATTTTTAATGTTTAAGTGGATGTAAAATAAACGCTATGGATTAATTTAAATTAGTGATTTTAAATTTTATTATTATTAAAGAGACGATTTACTGCGTTTACAAAAAATTAACAATTAATGAAATGTTAATTAGATTGGAAATGAAAACAAAATTTAAGACATTTTCATTGAAAATTTTAAGACGATAATATTTTGTAAAATTCGTTTCTTTCAATTAACTGTTTAAAACTTAAAAACATAAAATCCTTTTTTGCAATACAATTTTATGATACCAATTTATTATTGATTAGTTTAATAATTAAAATTAATCGAAATTCAAGTTTCCCGGTAATAACGCATAGCTTGAATTGTGATTTTTAAAGAGAAATTTCAAAAGTTTACAAATGATTTAAACAACCATTACTTTTAAACCAAGTTCTTTGAAAAATTATTCCTAAGATCTTAAGAAATAAATAATGTTTAACATTTTATGCAACATTCCTACAAATTTCCTTTTAAAAATAATTGTCTAACTTTATAAAATGGAATTTAAAATTTGAAAATAGTTATTCTTCACTTTAATTTTTTTTATTTACTATTTTTAACAATTTAAAGCTGAACTCTTTTCGGCTTACAAATATTAATAATCAAATAGGAACTAAAAATTAAATTAATTGCCTAAAATGAAGTCTAAATAAGTGACATTCGATTATTTATTTATTTAAAAAAAAAATTAATTATAAGAATCCTTCAATTTAAAACGTAACATTTATTAAATTACATCAAGGATAAAAAGCAAACAACAAAAAAACCTCTTCCTAATCCCATGTCTCGCCACACACAATGCTTTAAAACATTGAAATTAAATTTACCACCGCAAAAAACATCGTCTGACAGTGGTTTCAATAATTAAAGACACTGCTTGGATGGACGTGAATGTGGATATGCGCGTCTTAAGTATATTATTATCTTTCGTTGTTTCGGTTTTGTTTTTTGTGTATTGTGCAATAGAAATGATTGTGTAGCAAACGTCAACGTTCAGTTGATAAACACATCAACATTCACACACACACGACACAAAATTGAACAAAAAAATGGCTGAAAACATCCTTAAGATCTCATTAATGTCGCTACGAAAATAGCGAGACTAAAATAATGGCCGTCATATGTTTGGGGAAAGAGGAAAAGGCAAATTCAAAAATGACAACAACAAAATGTGTAGCGGCGACTGAAGAGATTTTCAAGAAAATAAGATAAAAAATAAAATATACGGGAGAAGCAAAAAAAAAAAAACTTAAGACACAAATAAATATTGAAAGTTTACTAAAACATAATATGATGTAGAAATGGGATGAGGTTAACTATATGTGCGTTCTCACATGCATAATGTTGCGTCTAAAATATTCTCATCTGCGTATAAAGCTTTAATTTTATTTGTGTTCTTAAAAATGAAATAAAACGCATTCATAAAAAAAATAATGCGACGCATAAAAAACGTTTTTAATTAGGAATTTGAACTAAAAAAAAACGAAAACCGTTTCAAAACACATAACTAGAACATTGCATTATTGCAGCCTTGTGAGAAACATCATTTTATAATAATATGTGTAACACATTGACGAGCATATATTATAGTGCATCTGCCATGATACATTGTATCATTGCACATATGTAATAGATGTAGGCAGAGCCGCGAACACACCACATGTATTATTGAAATACATTGCACATTGCATACAGTATAACCGTGTACCCATTTAAACGCGTGTAAGCCGACGGCTAAATTCATCGCGTCATGATCAGTATTTGATGCTCTTTTTATTTCAAAATAGATTCTCAATATGGAAATGTTAACACACCGAACAAAAACAAAAAAAAACAACGTTCATAAACCTAAAATAAATGCCTTTTTTTGCCGCACTATTTAACACACATTTTAATGAATTTATTTTTGAGTAAAATTAGTGTGTGTGTTTCTCAAGATCCATGTTAGAAATAGCGATAAAGATTGCTATAATTATAACAGCAGGAATGATGGAAAAAAGGCACATGTGTGCACACACACACACAACGTATTAAGTTGGCAATGAGTTGGCGTGATAGTGGCCCATCGACACACTGAATCGCCTGAAGGGCGTCCTATATTTTTTTTATGCGAATGCGCCTATTTTTATGTTGTGTTTTTGTTTTTTTGTTTTTTTTACACACACATGTGTAGCAATTTCATGCAAATGAGTAGAATAAATGCGTTGTTATATATATGTACCTTAAAAGCTCAATATATGGACATAACAAGAGTGAAATGCGGTTACGTATGTTGTTCACATTAAATAATACGAGAAATTGGGTCGAATCCACACCCAACAACACAGCTTTTATGTGCCCCACAAGTTATGCATGTGTGTACAATGTTTGTTCCAAATTAAAAATTAATGTACACGCAGTTGTGCGTCTTTTCTTTGAGGCAAAAGCACTTCAACTTTGTACCTTGATTTTCACTGCAACCAAATGAACATTTTGAAGTTTTTGTTTCAATGTTCAGGGGATGCACAACATGAAAGAACTTTTAATGTTGTAGAGAAAATTACTGCATGACGTTGGGTGTGCTTTCTTTAAAGATTGAATTCTGCATTTTAAAGCATAATTTTTGCACCCGATAGTGTTGAGCATACAAACTTATATTATTCAGTTGTGTACGCTGAATTAACAAAATACCCGCCATCCTCACCCGCCACCGTGCGTATAATTGGATAAAGTACGAGAATGTTTACATGACCACTCCATGTTGTTTGCTTCAATGGAATCTGAAATAAATTCAAATTAAAAAGCATAAAGGGATGCTTCATGTTGCCGAGTATGTGCACACAAATACATGAAATGTTGCTTCAGAAGTTCACAGAAAATGTACAGGAAATTCAACATTTTCTAGACGTCGGAATAATAAACATTTTGGAATATTTTGTTTGCATATACATATTGTATAAGAAATGATGTGTAATGAAAAGGTCCAGGCATTTGAATTGTATAATACCGCAGTGGGGGCATATTTTTAGGGGTGTAGGTATGTTTGTTACATATTACATGCATCCAAATAAGGACTAAAAATGAAACAAAATAAAATAAAATAAAAATAAACCATCAGGATTCCAACCTGATGAAATATTTACATTCGTTGTCCCTTTTTACAGTGAATAAGCAAGTATAACTTCACATGAATGTACATACATTACACACACTCAAGAGCGCATAAGGAGTATTAAGGGTGGGGGTGCACCTTCCACATCCCTCACACTCTAATGCGTTTGCAGATGATTCAAAGGTGTACATAAAGCACATTTGCCATATGTGAGTAGAGCACATCCTTCTCCACATCAACCCATTTCCCTTCCGTTATATTTTTTTTTTGTGTTGCGTTGCGTCCTTTTATTACGTTGAAAGCCTTTTATGTGCTTTGTCTTATCCCATTCATTTTGGTACCTCTATGCTCGTTATATGGCATGAAAACGAAAAAACCTTTTGGCTTCAGATAAAAAGCATCCATCCACCCACTCATACGTCATGTCCTTCATGCATTATTATATCAATGGTCGTTGTGTGTGGCTTGGCATTATCCAATAAAGTTTAACAAAAAATAAATAAAATGATTCAAAGCAAAAAGGGGCCCGCACAAAAACAAAACCTTTTCACAATCATACTAACGGTGTGTAAGTACCTTACGCCGGAAAACCCTTACACCAAATATTTATGATGAATTATCTGTCGTTAAAATTAGTGTGGGTCATCCACCTGCGTCTCCTTAATCTATTTTTGGAGCACAATAATATTTAATTCAAGCTTTTATTCGTTTTTCATTGAAAAAACAGTTAATTTGACAATGTGTTTCCTTTTTTATTGCAGGACATGAAGCTACAATAAATGCTACCACGCACCCATAAAGTTTACAATTCAATATATTGGCGAGACGCGTGAAACCCCAAACAACAAGGATCCACATTGAACGGTCCAGCCATCACACAACGCAACCACCGCACACACTTGTGCTTGCACCCAAATATAATTTGCTTTACTGCGTATTACGGGGCAAGGAATCAGCAGGAAACATTTCGCACAAAAAGAAGATGGCAGCAAAGTTACATCCCTCTTCATATTGTATGCAACCATGTGGAGTAATACGTGAGCAGAATAAGTGCGTGTGATTACAGCTGAATTAAATTACCCCCAGTGTGTCAGTGCGTGTGTGTGTTAATGCTTTTTTTTTACTCGGGAAAAAAGGCGAATCAAATGAAAAAGGATATCCGTTCGTTTCTGTTAAATTAAGTGAAAAGTGAAAGTTTCGACGCCTGAATTGCTTTCATTTCGTTCGCAATTAAACGCACAAAAGATGCAATCAACGATTCCCCGTAGTGGGAAAGAATGTACAGCTGCTGCGTATTGCGACGGTTTAACAGCGCAATCATAATTGTATGTCCTTTACAGTTACATTAAACATACTTTATTTCAAGTAACTATTCCTTGTGAAGAATAAAAAGGATATTCTGCACGTTTTGTGTTCATCAATGCAATTTTGGGCTAATTCAAAGATAAAAAGTACTTGAAAGTGTACAAATAACGACTACAATTGCAACGAATGGCTGATTGCGAAAAATTTATACACAAGGAAAAAAAACGGAGATTGGTTACATCGAATGAAGCCGAACAAAAATGGTTTAACAAAAAAATAGTGCAACGTTTTATCCACATGCATTGAAAGTTACACCAGCAAAGACGGTGGCAAATTAATTGTTAAGGAAAACTTTTGTTGGTCAGAATATATACGTGGAAGCATGAATCAGTACGAGTTATATAATTAAAAAAAGCTGATATGGCACATTATGAAAAGCGTTGGTGTGGTACAAATAAAATTTATACTGCGAAATAATTATTTTCGTTCCACGTAGATAGACAAACTTCATGAAAGCTTAATTGCCGGTCAATTAATGTTTTATCAAATGAACAAAACGTAATAAAAATAAGAATTGTTGTGAAAAACTTGAGAAAACGGTGAATGGGAATAATCTGCACAAATGATCCCCTTTTCACAATAACAGTAATAATATAAATATATAGAAAATCCAAGCTCCCACTCATTAAATATTGCAGCAATTGTTCAAAACTCTTGTTCCATTTTCATGAGGAGTTGCACAATTATTATCATTTCCTCAATTTCTTACTATACTTTATATAGCTATGTAACAAATTATTAACTTACCATAAAAAAAAGTATATTTCTCGAGTGGTTGTGACACATTAGGCAAAAATTGGTAATAAGATCTATAAAGTAAAAAGAAAACAAAAATTAAAATATTGTATAAAAAGCTACCGTCCTCTTTATAAATGGATTTTTAAACAAAACTTAAACATAAAACATTTAAACTAAAACAAAAAAGTGTTAAATAAAACCTATCGATATAAATTATTTATTTAACTACATGAAAAAAGTGTTTTTTATATTTAAAAAAATTAAAATTTAGTGTAAAAGTTCTTCATACGTGTAAAAGTTTAATGTTAAATGAAATCAAATTTAATTAATGTGCTCTTTGGTCGACTATACCGATAATTCTAATTCCAAAAAATAAAAAATAATTATATAAATGTAAAATATCACTACAAAAAAATAATTAATATTAATTACTAAGTGTTTAGTGCAAACAATGCTCTTTTCCTTGTTGTGCTAGTTATTTATTATTATTGTATAATAAAACAAAAAAAAGAATGAGATAAAAAATACGTAAGTGTAAATAAAATTAAAAATAAATTAACCCACACAGTTTACATGAGAATCTACAACTCAAAAGATGTGCCAAATGTTGTTTGAAATCATGTACAGTAATTAGTCGATATTTCAAGCTTCTATCAATCATCAAAATATTATACAATATTGTAATCAAAACAAAAAACATTTTAAAGGATAAAATCGACGTACAAACTAGTGATACAATTATATGCTCTAAAATTTAACCGTAAATTTTAATCGTCATTTTAATCACATAATAAAATCTACAATCGCCCAATCACATCGCCATCGAAAATAAATCGACATACTCATACATCGATTTTGCAGCATCTCCATAATAAGCAAACCCGAATATAACCTGCAATTAAGATCCTACATGGGGTCCATGCAACTATTGTGTCATTGCAATTAAATTGGAGGACATTAAGCAAATTGCTTGTGGTAAGCATCATTTGTGTGATAATTTTGACCGTATCGTGGTTAGGGGAGGCAGGGGTGGATGGTAATCGTTTGATTATTGTTATTATTATTGCAAAAGGTGGGAGAATTATTTAATAATAATTGATATTAAGGATTTACATTGTGGGGTGTGATTCACAATTCATTGGGCACTGACCGGAATTGGTCATTTATATCTGTATAGATATTGTTGATTTTAGATAATAGAACAAGCACAAATGTTTTGTGGTTTTAACGCCTTGAAGTATGCAATTGCAGATATGGCGGCAATTTATTCTATTGCCTACAGTTTGGCGTTTTTAAATGATGTATTTTAATTAATCTTATCATTATGTTACAATTAAATTGAGTTTGAATTAAGCGAATTATAAAATTAATTTTTAATAATTAAATTACTGTAACTATTTATTAAATTAAATTAGAAAATCCTCAAATACGCTCCATGTTAACAATTCAACGTCCACAATTCAACAACAACTTTTGCAACACAATTTCTAATTAAATCATACGCCAGTTAACCTAATTATTCAAATTAAAAACCGTGAATAACAGCCTTTACATAATCACCATTAAATCGCCAAGCTCCATAAAAATTAACCTGGTACATTAAATAATTTCAAATCATCATCATCATCATGATTCTAAAAACGGTGCGGTGACACGCATTACTATCCCACCAAATTGAACGTGATTTAATGGCGTTCATCTCTAATTTGGGGCCGAAAACCACACACACCAAATATTCGTCACATAACCGATTTTCGAAATGACAATTTATCACACAATGTGACGTCAAAACCGTTTCAATTTTTGTTTTTTAATATTTCATGATGTGTATATTGGAATGTGAGAAGTGTGCGACAAAAAACGCCAATGACGTTCACACCCCTCATGGACACAACACATGTACCGTGTGTGAGTGCTTCGCTAAAAAATCCAAAACTTTCCACACACAAAAACAACAAAAAAAAAAAAAATCATTTAAGTGACAAGGCCTTTTCCCCACAGATTATCTCGAACATTGCAATTTACATATAATATATACTGACGTACAATGCGACACAATTCGCCCATCCCCTCGAATGTTCGGTGGGGGGAAAAAAAGCTAGAGTGAGTTAATGCGAAAAATTGTCAAAATAAAACGCGCATTTACATAATTCCTATATTTAATTGTTTTAGCTGTGCGCGATGGCACAAGAAACTTTCTTAATATCTTGTGCACTAAGTTCATTTCCGACGCAAGTGGCATTATTGTTGCCTAATTTAAATATACATTTTGCATATAGTTAATGTACTTTGTGAAAATTTATTCTTTTTAAAGTAATGTTGCCCGAAAAATACTCAAAACGAAAAATGAGTAAAGGCACAATACAAAAAAAAAGAAAAAAGGAACAACGTCCATAAAATATACAGAAAATTAAAAAACTGAATTTTTTTCGTTCCTTTTTAAACACAAAAGAACAAACTGCACACACAAACTTTTGCATGGGAGGGCAACAAAAATTGGATAAAATTAACGCGCAAGCAAAATGAAACACTTCAATTTTGATAATTGAAAATATACCGGGAGGCTGGCAAGAGGAGCGAAAAATATAAGATTAAAATGTTGAAAAAGTTTGCAAGAACAATTCACCATCTTTAGGGATATACACGCGAGTACACGCAGCAGTGGCAAATATAATAATATGCTACACAAGCATCCTCCACGAGTACATGTATACATGACGTGCTATAAAACATAAACTCGTTTAAGGAGCAAGCTAACGCCGTATATTGCGTTCGTACATAATATGCAAATAACCCATACACGCGGGTGTATTGTATATTCGTGCATATCCGGTGAGAGCTGTATTTTAATTGCGAAATTAAAGTTGCTTTTTTTCATCCTGTTGACAATGTCTACAGTCTACACGTCACGCCAACACAACACACACCCTCACATTGTGTGAATGTGTTTGTGTGTGTGTGTGTGCAAGGATGTCCCTTGCGTTAATGAAAACATTTTACAGCACTCACAAAGGACTTAAAATTACATTGCTGTCGAAAAGTGTGTTCAAAATTGTATATTATATTGTGCTCGTGAATATAGAAAATGGGCGATGACAACTTTGTGTTGAATGAAACTGTATGTGATTTATACAAAAATAAAAATAAAAAAGGACGAGGGTTTTGTAGTCACTTGTACAACTATACAATGCTTCAATGTTGCAAAGGGTTTAAGTGCCATTCATTCAAAAAATATTATAACTTTACAATATAAATTGAAATGTTCGCATTGAAACATGAAAAGTGCAACATGCAGAGAATAAATGCTCCTTGTATAAATCCCAACTTTCTTGAATGTACGCAGAAACTACGGTAAAAAGTTGTATGTGAAAAGAAATATCAGTTAAGACTACAATTTGTATGCAAAAGTACATTGTAATTGGAAATGTTCTTTCCCTTAAGCTTCCCAGTAAGCATTTAATGTTACAATTTAAGTTATAACAATGGAATCATTTGTACAATTTTAATGCAATAAAGCCCTTTTTAATTATCGTCCTTTTACATTGTAAATTTAAATAGAAGGTACAACACTTTAACATTAACATTTCTGAAAACATTTTTGATGCAAAGTAACTCATTTCAAGGTCATTGAAATTATTTTTAAAGAACAAAAAGGATTTAATTTCTTATAAAACGTATAAAAAATTTTTAAACAATAAAATTAAGGTATAGTTTTAAGGGTTTAAAAAGGCCTCTTAAATAGTTTTTAACATGATTTAAACAAAATGCACTTTGCAAACAATATTTCAAGGTCAAACATTTTCATTTTTAAATCAAATATCCTTTAGAAAACGTTATTTAAATACTAAAATAAGGTTCTCTGAAATAATGTAATTTTTAAAAATGGATTTTAACAGACTTCGTTTCCTTTAACAAAATTCAAAGTGAAACAATCTCATTTTTAAAAAATCCTTTTCAGTATTTTCCACTCAAAAGAAGGGCTCAATTTCATTCTCAATAAATTCCTCACACGAAGTTTCCCAGCATAGATCCTTTCAAATGCATATCAAAGTTTTGACTAACTATACTCTTGTTATTCATTTACGTTGTGTCTTCATGATCTTGTGTCTTTCACACACAATATTATTAACTCATACAGCGTCATGTAATTTAATCAGCACAATATGTGCTAAACGCGACAAAGCTTTCAAAAGCGTATCAGAATTAGTATCCATTTTACAAGAATAAACCGTACTATGTGCACACATTGTGAGAATTTTATTGTGAAGCGTATTAAATATCTTGAATTACAAAATTTAAAGAAAAATGTATTATTTTATGAAAAGCTTTTTTAGCAAGAAAATAATTTAAAAAATTTGTTACATTGGAAATTGAAGGCAAAGAGAAATTGTTTGCAACGTATAAGACGGGGTACTGAGAACTTAATGTATTGCAATTTAAAATTGCTTATAAAGTTGGGAAAAATAAAGAAATTAAACCTTTAAAAGGATAATAAAAATATTTAAACCCTTCTGGCGTCCAATTATTTCTTTGACCCACCATTTCTAATGCAGCACAGTGCACACAAACAGAATAACAAAACTATAACATTTAAGATAATCTCGCAATTAGACTGACAATATGGTCTTTCACACGGGGGTAAAGTAAAAAAAAACAGCTCATCTTGCTGCGGTGTCGCCTCACAATAATCGGAAGACGTAACAATTATTCTTCTTTTACAATTTGGTGTTGACAATGATTCGTTCTTATACGTGACACTGTTATAACCACACTTTTGTGTCGTCCTTTTTTCCATTTTTTTTTTCTTGGCACCGACTCAACTATTGTAGTGATTTAAAATTTGATGTTTGCGGTAAAAATAAGTCCGCTCGTCTCTATGTGTATATGCTTGAATGACGTTGAAATGTTTGCTGCTTCACATTTTCATTATATTTCAATCTTAACAATTTTATTGTTATCACCCGCAAATGTTTTCCCTCCACATTAGAGTTTAATGCTTTTTGTATGTCAGGGTAATTTATAGAAGCAATGAAAAAAGGAAATGGGATGTTTTTTTTTTTGGAATTTGTTTTCAAATGTAGAAAAATAATTTAATTAAATTGAGTGTGTTGTTGAAAGAACTTTGAAATTAAATGTTGTTTCAAAAGTAAAAATTCAAGCATATGCACTCGCTAACATTTAAAAAACTCTACTCTAACGATGCGATGTATGCAAATTGCATAATGTATCAAATTTGTGAATGAAAAGTTTATTGCAAAAATAACAGTCAATAAAAGAGACATTTTCGAGAATTGCTTTTGAGTAAGCACAATTTAAATGCATTTTAGCTTGAAAATAAAAACTCAAAATGTTTAATAAGGCGACTCTGCAGTTGAAACTGTTTAACTTTATAAAATAAAAGTAATTAATTAACGAAAGCATTAAGTAGCAGAACAACAAAATCTCTTCATCTATTCGGCTTATTAACAGAGCACTTTGCGTTGCAGTTTTCTTCAAGTTGCATCAAAACATTAATAATGCATTCACGAAATGTAATGGACAGAATGCAGACATACACTTTACTTTTCTGACCATTCAAAATTCTCAAGAGGTTTTCCGCAACCATATTCAAATATTCGCCACATTTTCACGCGTTTTCAATTTCATACACGCACGAAGACGGTTACGAGTGGATTATTGACAGGAAATATATGCTTCATATTAATGCCCCGTATGTGTGCATTATGTAAAATGTGTATCTCGTATGTTGTGTGTGTACTTACGGATATGCGAATATTTGCAGTTTCCAATTCATACATTTTGCAAGAGGCAACTCTTTGATCATGGATTTAATTTAATTTCAATTTGAGTTTTTCCAAGCATTCTCCTGCCCCCCCATCAGAGTCTGTGTTTAGTCTCGATGGAGATGTGTGTGTGTGTGTGTGTGTGTGTGTGTGTAAAGCGGATCGGAGTTAAAGGCACAACGCAGACGTTTCGGTCTGAAATGGGAAAACATTAGGACTTTATACAAGAGCTAAAAGTTGCTGATGTTTCACTCAGGAAGTGGATAAAGTTATTCAAGACTAGGATTTGCAAGTCAATTGAGTTTTTGAAATGTTGCAGAAAGCATGTGTGACGGTTGTTCTGAGTATGTACTCTCATTTATTTATGCAACATAAGGGCTGTTCGGTTTTATTATACGAAAACACATTTTGCACAAATAAAATGGTAAAAGGTTTGAGCTGTATAATGGCTTTTATCATTATAAATACATTAACCGTAATTTCTTGAATTTTGGAAAAACAACTAAGGTATTTATAACTTAAATTAGGTTCACGTTTTCCTCAGAATTACTTAAAATCACATTTTTGAAGGCATTTCAAACGACTTTTTAATGTTTCTTAATTAAATAAAGAGGAAATGTGTCACTGCTTTTATGCAATATAAAAGTTTCCGGCTTTTAAACGAATTTTCAACACTTTTATTAGCAATTAAAAACAAAATAATTAATTGCCATTATTTTGCTGGCTTTCATGAAAGCCAATTCCAAACTTTCAGGCGTTTTATCAAGCATAATTTCTTCGATATCTTTTGCACCGAATTAGGATTGGATTTGTTGTGCAAAAAAAATGCAACTGTAGCCGGAGTGTCACGATAAATCAAAATGAATTTCATTAAAAATGTGCAATTGCAAAACCAACCTCGCACACACAAACTCAAACACAAAAATTGCATTTCACTGGCGTATTACAGTTACATTTAAAATTAACACCAAATATAGACAAGCAACATCGCTGCTTACATAATTTTAATTAAATTCATTATGCATCCACATCAGGAAGCTCATTTCATGAAATGTCACTTTGTCCTGATGTTGTGCTGCAGCTATTTCAACATACATATTGCCTTAATGATAATATACACACACGAGTACATACATTAGACTGGGACGCGCCATCCTGCAGCAATATTATACAGCTATGTTATGAGAAAACGTTGGTTTTATATTATGCTGCAGCCCCGTCATATGGCACACAGAGACAACCTGGCTTCTGTATATTTCGTAATGCATGACACATGATATTCTGATTTATTGCCACTTGTCCTCTCAACGACGTTCACAATTAATATTAATTTACTGAGTCTGCTGCTTGTGCACTGCCGCACACAACCACGGATTTTTTTTTACACAATACTCGGTTTTTTTTTTTTATATTCCGGAAGGAATTGTGCCAGCGAGCATTTTTTATGATAATGTGTGCCAGGTGGGGTGCAATAAAAAAAAGCACGCTTCCCTAATACATATTTTGTGAGTAATGATTTTTTGCTGTGGCCTTTTATCCTTCAATTTTCATACCGCAATTATTATATTATTTAGCGGTTTAATGCAGGCGCAATTAAAATTTTTATGACCCAGAAATGGGATGGATTATTGTATAGTTATCATTTTGGAAGCTTTTAATCCGCGAAATTTTCCGCCGCACATGAAAACAGAAGGGCAAACTCGGCATGAATTGTTATTTGACATTTTCATGAATCCTTCCATAAACTTTGAATTGCTGTTGTATTTAGATAAAAGTGCATGATGCAGATGACGGTTTTTTAATTACTTAAAGTTGTGTGATGGCAAAATAATTTAATAACAATAAGGGTTGATTTTTATTATTTAACAAAACAAAAAAAATTATTTAAAAATTGTTTTGTGCACAATTTTTACATTCAAACGCAGTTGTTATGGCAACTATACGGCAGGAAGCATCGATTGTGATATTTTGAAGGTGCATTGAAGCTTTGATCTAAATTTTAAAAATAAACTTGACCTTGAAATGTTTATTTAATTGCATTGGAATGTCAAACTGAACCGAATTTGTTCTAAATAATAATTTTATCTTGTGAAAAAGGACCCTACTTTAATTAAATCGTGTCAAACCATCTACTTAAATTATAAAAAAAAACAATTCTTAACACAATCTAGTAAATTCTTTTGTGACCATACCTCAAAACACACAACAAGCAATTAATCAGTCATCGTTGTTATTTTTGGGGCCGCATCTCTCACGCATTTCATCAAAAAAAAAAAAAAACCCCCAACATGATATTGTCTCGTGTTGCCATTAAATTCTCGAGACTCTATAAGCATTCGGTTCCACCATACAGCATAATTTCAGATGTCTCCACCACCATCTCAGTGTGTGTTTAAATATTCGCCGCTGGCATTTTCACAATGCGGCACACATTAATTACGCCAAAGATTTCATTTAACAATGATATAAAATGAAAAGAGATTAACTGAATAGCATAAAACCTGCACGAGTCCCATGCGAGTTACTCTTGTCCCCACGCCACCCATCGTGCTCTGTAACCTCCCGAGTCCCGACTCCCTCCCATATTTTATTTCTATTGTCTTTTCCTCAAAAATATATGCGCAAGTACAATAAAAATGTTTATTTTAAACTAAATAACGAGTGAGAACAAAATAAAAACAAAACGGCACACAAAGTGAAATTTAAATTGTGACCATTAATTTTGGTTATTTTAATTTAACTTCGTTTTGCAACGCGGTTCTTTTTCGTCTTGTCTTCTTTTGCCAATTGTGTGTGTGTGTCGGTGTTCGTGTTGGCCATGCTGTTACACATCAGGGTGGTGGGAATTGGGGAGGTGGGCGTGATAGGCGATGCTGCAACCTCTAAGTAGGCAACAGCACAAAATTATAACAAAGCGCCAACGATATTATAAGGTGCGGTGACAGTGCGAGGAGGATAGGGTCAGGGCATACAAACTACAGTCGGCACAGTGCTGTGGGTATGAAGGAAAATTGCGAAAAATTAAGTAAATGATTCGAATTAAATGACTTTGGTGAGAAGGAAAATTGCGGTCGAAACGAAGAAATTTTCCGTTTCTTTTCTTTTATGTTTCGTTATCTTCTTGAGGCCTATATTTTTCTCTAATTACGCAGAGAAAATGATATCGTTGGAAAATGTAATGTGAATAAATATAATTTAAATTTAAATTAATCCTTTAATGTGGTCTTTAAGTTGCAACAACAATAATTTTGTACTAAACATTTTAACTCTCCACGCGAAAATGTCCTTATATTTAAAATAGTGATTCACAATTTTAATGGTTTGCATAGGATTTACAATGAGCCAACAAACGTATCCCCATTCCATTAAAAGACCCATGACAGATAAAATCAGTTTAAAAAATTACTATACAATTTGAAATCTGACAAAAGCCACATGTTTCATTTAGATTTATTGCCGGTTGTGATGTTTCTTCGCCAACATTTTTTTCCTTCATTTAATGATGGCCATAATTGTTTCTATGTGTTTTATGGCAACCTGTTCCGTACTCCCTCATTTTAATAGTTAATACGGTGATCCAAACAACAGGCAATAAACCTTCGCTTGGGTTCGTGTTTCACTTAAAGTACTTCCTTAGCATTTTTAGTAATCTCCTTTTTTTAAGATTGACTTAAAACGACATTTTAATGTTTCTTATTTAAATGAACAGGTGATTATTCAATGCTTTTAATTGTTAACGACACAATTTTCGGATTTAAATGAGCAATTAAAATTGAATTGAACAGTTAAAATTATTTTACGGACTTTCGTGAAAGCCGCAATTCAGTAAATTCAGGCGCTTTTCGCAAAATCAATTAATCTAAGCCAATTATTGTATTTTACTGTAAAATAATACTGATCCACATATTTTTAATAAGCTGATTCCTTTTGTGATAACTGATACGTTTCTCAGAAATATTTAATAAAGATTTTTGTAAATGTGTTTTCCTTAATCGTCAATAATATTTTCCATGCAATGAAGCATTTGCCTTTTATATAAAGTAATATTATGAATAGCATAATGTTTTTATAAAAAATAAAACGACTGAAGCTTTTGTTATTTTTTTCTAAAGAAAATATTTTAAAACATGAAAACAACTTGAATTTATAATGAAAGCAATATAACTGTGGATGCATGACAATCGATTGGCATTAACCAGTCATATTAAATGCCTTTGATGTCTCTGCTCTATAAAGCAAATTAATTGGTTTCAAAGTGCAGTAGAAAATGATAAAATCGCTCACTTTCTTCAAATTATGTTGAATTTTCTCGGTTCGCGTAACGCCCACCCCGTGCTGCAATATCGCATTATATATATATATATGTACGCTTTGGGGCTTGTTGTTTATACAAAGTCTTTAGTTTTGGTTTGGCGTTGTCAAAGTCAGACAAATACACACAGACAAACACAACTCTATGCGCTGAGGAAATATTTCCAATTTAATTTTGTTGCTGTTTACATCCAGAAATGAGGAAACTCATGATGATTCTGAAAACAACTTTTAATCCTGTTACACGATGAGAGGCAGTCATTGTAAGAAATCCGCTTATGTGTGCAACAACACACAGTCTTTGTGTATAATATTGGTACACTTTGTCACAGCGATGATTTGCTCCTCAACCGAAAGGAAAAAAATCACCCTCATACCCTCCTGCCGGCAGCGATGTAAGCTCGAGCAGAGACTTTGAAAACTCATTCATTTAGAAATCCTATTATAAACATATCACTTCATCTTGTGATGGAGATGCCGCCGCGCGCCGCCTGCCGTCGCAATGCTTACTTAATGACGTAGTTAAGTAAAGAATTTTTGTCTTCTGATGGGGCACGCACATACATTGCTGTATATTGCGCTTAGCGTAACACACTTGATGTGACTATAAAATATGTACACACACAGTTCAGCCAAGAGATCATCAGTTGAGAAACGCGCACGATTTTGCGACAGCTCACCGTCACCATTATAATATACAACCTGTGATGTAATCGAAAGATGGCAAAATCCACGCATTCTGCATGCGTTTAGTACATGCGCCTACCTCCTACTGAATATATCCCATTTAAATAAGTAGGGAGATAAACAACACAAAATCCAATGTGGAAATATATTCCAAGACAATGTTTTTTTTCGTCGTCTATTTTTATTTCAAATTTTGTTGTTGTTGTTGAGGTTGTTGTTGCCGAATTTCATGAATGCAAAACGTTTGTCACAAAAAAGGAAACGTAAAATAAAATTCGAAACTACATGTAGCTTGGCTGACAATAATAATTGAAAATCATCAGCGCAAAAAGGACACACACAAAAGTGTCGTCAGTTGGGTGTTTCAGTTTTTGACAGACGACATTACATTACGACGCTTTAATGAGGCGTTATGTAAAACGGCAGTGAGCTATGAGCATCACTTAACATTTTCTTTAGGAAATGGCAATAATTTTTTTAATAGAAAACCGCACTTCAAGCCATGAATGACGTTGGTACGAATTCAAACTTCAATACATTGTTTTTCGGGGAATTTGAGCGCACAAACACCTTTCATTATTCATTCAGTTATTAATAAATAATTGTATTTGTCTCACTTTTTTTATTCAAAATATTTACCAGTCAGGTTGCAGACATAAAGTGATTGATTAAAAATTAAATTCAATAAAAAAAGGAGGAATTATAACCTTGTTTTGCAACAGAAGTTAATTTTTAAAGGGCTGATTAAGTATGCAAGTGTAACGATGAATGGAGCTTATGATATATTTATAAAGCCAACTTTTAATCTACCGGAAAAGTTTGTTGAAAATTGGGAAAGACCTTTTATTATTTAAATATTTTTTCTACATAATAATTGTTAGCATTATTCATACGTAAAAAATATTGACGTGACAATATTGATGAATAATTAATCACCAACAAATATGCAATTGCAGCGATGCAGGCAATTATGGATAAAAAGGAAATTTGTCAACAGACATTGCATGATTTATTTTTTAACTTAATAAAAGAATTTTTACATAAATAAATGTCAAAATAAATAACTTGACTTAACAGTGAAGTGCATTATTCCTTCCAAACAAATCTTGCAAGCTCGAATGTCACAAAAAGGACAGACGAAACTTAAAGCACACACAAACAAAAGCACGGAAAACCCAAAAAAAAAACAAAACAAATATTTAAATGTTTTCGGTCCCCATGTATTTTACACCGGATTTCCTTTAATTTCAGTTTAACCGACTTTATATAATGTTCTTTGCATTGTTTATCTTCGTGCACTTGTTTTATACATTTCACGAAAAACTATGTACTTTGTAACTATTATTATACGGTGCAATTCATGCAGTTGAATTTAACATGCAATAAAATAAACACTGTTTGTTCAGTCTGGCCGTAACATATGTATGTATTATATAGTTGTGCAAAGAATTATTTGCGGTATATATGGGTGAACATTTCCGTCAGACAACGATGCATTTAACGTTCCCTTAAATAAATCGTCGAAACGTCTTTTTAAGTGTACGATACATGCAACTTTTGGGTTTTATGCGGATTATACGACATCAAACACAAGATATCACCATTTTTATGGTGCATAAATTATAAAGACAATCTCATTTATATGTGTGTTAAGGACTGCTGTATTCAAGTGGAAATTACATGCTGTTGTGGAAGCAATTAATTGTTAACATGTGCTGCTAATGGGCGGTTTATTTGGTCATCCACACAGATTTTTTTTTTTTGTGATCGTATCGCTTTGAAGTTTATATTGACAATATGTTTAAATGTTTTTGTGTAATCGCGTTATTAAGGTAGACCCTTTAATTATTTTTTGTAAACTATTTTAATTAAAATATGCATATTGATTGTCATTTTATTCAGTAAATATTAAAAAATAAATGTTAAATTAAAATGAAAATTAATAATCGTTAATTAAATTGATAAAATTCGATGTGCATGCAAAGTATTTACGCAATATGCACATACCCGAAAATGCACACGCGTTATATAATTTTCCTGATTACAATATTTCGCATGAATAATCTGGAAAAATTCCTTTGATGTATTTTAGACATTACACAAAATTTTCAAATATTATTTGATTCATCATCACTTTGATTAATAGGATATGCACTCGCATATGACGTGATGTAATATGCGCACAAAGTCATTTGAGAATCGCATTATATTATGCAGCCAAAGTTATTTAGTGTAAATTCTATAAATTTGACATTACCGTCTATCAGGCATTCTGCACGTAAAATGGTAAAATGCTCATGTGCTCGTTTATATAAAAGGCACATGCATTTAGATGAGATATATTAAAGATATCTTCTGTAGAATTTCCTTTGAATCAGAAATTGAGCGGAAGGAATTACAGACATATACAGACTGGAAACGGATGACAATTTATTGAATCGATATAGATAGTACATTACGTAAGTAGTTTAATATTATTTGATAGCTTTAGTGTTTCCGTACATGAATTCTTTTGAGTTTCGCTCACAAATTGGCAACATCGCAGATAAGATAGAAAATGACATAATATGCAAAACTCGTGTACATAATAGGGGTAGATGTGAACTGATTACTGGAAGAGGTGTGTTTGAAAATTGCTTGATGTTAAGTCTTTTTCTTGAAGAGAAAGGCGTTTTATTTCAAGAGGATTATTTTTATAAGTAAAATATTAAAAGTCTGACAATTCAAAAGGATTCAATAAAACTAACACTTCAATTTCAAAAAATATTGTCAATATTTTGGAAAAATTGACGGTATTTTTTTTATAAAAAATCATTGTCTTTTATAGTAACTGCTTTGTTTGAAAATAATTAAAAACAGAACAGTGTTGATAATATTGTTAATAACATTTAAAATTATTGACAATATTATTGATAATGTAAAAAGTATTGATTATAAAATAAAATAAAACATATTGTTTTAACATTGATATTATATTAAGCCTCTTTTAACTTGTAAAGTCACATTTTCGCATAATTAAGTCAAAAACTTATCTAAAGTGTTTTCTTTAAAAGGATTCAGTCAAAGAAATTAACTCAAAACAAGAATATCGAAATTAATTCCTTCAATTACATTTGAAATTTATATTTTTAATTCTACACATTTCAAATGAGATGGTAATTTCGTTTAATTGACATTTTTAATTATTCAAACGTCAGCGAAACTGAATAAACGATCAAATTTATTATAACGTCCTCCATAAGTCCTGCATAAAAACACACTCATATTAAAATAACAAAAATAAGTGGCATTAAAAATTGATTTTCATCCCTTCTCCATAAAATTGCTCATGCCATTCAAAAATAATAAGCTCTAAAAATTGGGCACCCTCACAACGACGCTCATAACTGAGCGTCCTTTATCTACATGCGGCCTGTGTATGCGAGGGCACTTGCGACGATCATAAATGAGAACATTATCAGCCATTTGCAGATCAATTATGCGTGTATAACGACGCCTTCAGTCGGGCTGCGAGTGACTCAATCAATAAAAGACACGTCTGTCGTATAGACATAAAACGAACGCCACCCATCTGACCCATCCCACCCTCCACCATCATATTATATTATCCCCAACGCATATTAAAAATTTTCACAGCTTGTGTGCGTGTGTTTGTGTACGAAAAGGCCCTCATATTATGCCCCATTCAACGTGCATCGTGTGTAGGTATATACTAGTAGAAATGCTTTCAGAAAATTCAACCAAACACCTGTCGCTGTCATTTGACATAATTTTGCATCGCGCGAATTTAATGGTGTACGCCACAATATGTAATATACTTGGGATGGATAGGCGCGATATAGAGTTATGGTGTATTTTCTAAATTCGCCCCAGTCTTTTCGGTAATTAGACGTGCAGTCTAGCAGCAATTTTTTTTTGTGCCTCCCCTCTTTTGTGTATATTTGATTTAGAATTAGACGTTTATTTTGAGAAGACGGACGCTGTGTGAGAGTATAAAACATATTTTTTCGGCATTGCAAAATGAAGAAATACATGCAACTGCTGCGGTGTGAGCAATGTTTTTAAACCATAATTATTTTGATAGAAATTTACGACTTCATTGATTAGTTAATTGTGGGACTGCCATTGTGTTTTACCTTCTCGGTTTTTTCTTTCAAAATTTATTATAACTGAATTGATCAATGTTTAAGTAATAATTGAAAAATTGTGTGGGATGAACAATAATTATTCAGTTATTAATTCAATTGAGTTTTTAGATTAATTATTTCCACACAGGATTAATGGAAATTAGGCTGAGTTATTTTTATTTGAATTACTGAAAAGTATGTTTTATGTTCTCACCATTAATACATCTCAAAAAGTGGGTGCTTTTTGTTTACGAACATTCAGATTACTCAATATAATGATAGGTTCCACACTGAATCACACTTAAATGTACGAATTGCTTTAAATATTTGGCGAACACTAAAAAATATTTGTCAACAATTTAAAAAATGCGTCCCAATCATTAAGTGGAAAAATATTTGGCAACAAATTAACAAGTTTCACAGCTTTCTTTAAACATCTAAAATGTATTTTAAGCTTTTCATTTAGTTGCTAAAAATATACAAACAATTTGAGTGTATTTTAAATGCGAGAATGTTGCAGTCATAAATTACATTGTACCACAGTAAAATATAGAAAACTTTTAAGTCATTGTTCTACTTTAGTGTGCAGTTGAAGCAATTTATTTTAAAAATCAACTTACTTAGTTATCATGAAGAACTTAAGGTCCGAGGATTAAATTCATTCCGTTATTGGCGTGTGGGAGTAGCTTAAAGTCTGCAAAGAAAAATACAATTGAATGTTACTTTATTTTAATTAGAAATTAAAGAAGCTTAAAGGAAATTACAACTAAGCATTTCTTCTTATTATTTTTGTACTGTTAAATAAATTACTGTTTTCTTGGCATTGTTTTACTTTTAATCCTTTTTTCACAAGTAAACAGGGAAGAAAGATTTTAACAATGGTAACATTGTTATTAAAATAACAAAAAGATTAATACCATGCTTTGATTTTGTTATAAATGACTTATTTCTGTAGAAGAAAAAGGACTTTTAAATTCAATAATGTCGTGACACGTCACTTTCTTAAGTTTAAGGAAATATGTTATTAAATCAAAAATGTTTGCACTGACAAATACAGAAAATAATCATAAATTACTTTTCACCCCCACACATTTAAAGACAAATATTTTGTAATAATAAATGTTTGAACGTGTCCTTAATATATATTCGCTGATTTCCAATGGAATCATTTACATTTATGAAAATTGCAATTATTAAAATGTCGTTAAGAAATTGTAGCAAAGCAAAAAACATGATAAATATTCTAATACTGAATACTCCTGCATATTTTACGTTAAATCGCGATCTTCATTTACATAATATTATTTTCCAACAATTTTATACAATAAATCACGCAACAAAGACACAACAAGCGTATAGTTGATATAGTTAGCAAGTCTATGTAGTAATAAATTATGTAAAAGGCACATAAAGCTGCACAGTATCAGCATCAAAGAGCATAGCATTTTATTTATAGTCAGGACATTCACATTATGTACGGGAAATAAAATCGGAGCAATGAAAGCTTCCAGAATGATGTTTAAATTATGATTTAATGGAGGCGAAAATCATGTAAATAGGCGCCCTATTCTGCGCAAATCGTGTAATAATTGAGTAAGGTAAACATCTTCCATGTAAACAAAAATTTTAGCATGATGTTACCACTCGATCCCCCCTATTCCCTTGCACATACATAGCGCAACGCGTATATAGAATTTTTCAACTTCATTCATGCACGTAAACGTTAACATATAAATTAAGATTGGGTGTACATAATATGCGTATGGTTATGCGATAAAAACAATCGATTTATTTAAATAGCACCGCTTTTATGTACCATAACACCATTACCCTAACCTGCTGCCATGCTATTTTTATGTTTATTGAGTTTCCAGCATTTATTTGACGCAATTCAACAGTTCATTCTATTGCTCATAATATACATACCAATTATAATATAAAAATTGTGTGTATATACGAGAAGAGTATTATCGTAAGAAAATTACTTAATTTTCTCTAAATATTTTGCTTCCACTCGTAAAAACATTCATTTCTTCGGCAAGTATACCTACTCAGTTTTTCTTCTTTCTTTTTTTTTTTTTGCTGCTCCTTCTGCTTTTAATTTCCCTATGCGAACGCGCGCCCCCATCTCGCGTTTAACGTTTACCCACCCAGCGCACACAAATATTCTGCGTACCAAAATGTTCTCCTCAAATAACAAACAAACAAACAAGACGTGTGTAGGTATATTATGAACAGCGCAGCATCAGACGCAGCACCAGCAGTAATATAAAAAGTAATATAAAATCGCACATATCAAAGCAAAATGGAACCAAAAAAAAGAGAAGAAAATAAAGAAAAACGACTCGCATACAATTTGAGGATGACGAAATGTTGGAAAAAAATTAAGTCTGCATGACGGAAACGCGAATAAATGTATACGTATAACGCGAGAATATCTAAATTGGGCGCCGAAAGAAAATCGCTCGCGATAATATGTTGGCACCTACTTTATTGTCACTATAATGAAAATTCAAACAAATTCATAGCAATTCAGGCAATTCGGTGGCCAAGACATTTTCATTATATTTTCATTTGTGCGGTGGCCTTTCCATTCTTTAAGAGCTACAACGCCGTTTGATTGGAGGGAGCAACATACTTTATATTTTCCTTCATTTTGTGTGTGCGTTTTCTGCTTCATTTTTTATTAGAACGTGGAGACTGTGCCAATGAAGATGATTAAATTGTGTAGCTAATAGGATTTATTGTGTTTTCATTTATTTTCATGTTGTCTTATTTATGTTTCTCTTGGTTATTTTGCAGACAAAACACAACGCAGTTCTTCAGCTGTTTGAAAGAAACATCTTTGTTTAATTGACTCACAGAAACTACCCAATGGCGGCTGTTAATTCGGTAAGTGTGTGTTTTTTATGTGCGGTTTTTATACAATTTTAAGTTAAAGTTGAATTCAATTTAAAATTATAGTTACTGAGACGAATTATAAAGCTTCCTGATTATTTAAGAATACATCGTTACATTATTTCAATAAAGTATTTGTAATATTGTTTGTGCTTTTGTCCTTTTTCATATTTAAATTCATTTAATTGGTAACTTAAATAAGAAAAAGGACGAATTCATACAAAAAATTACTCATACAATTTTTTTGTATTAAAAGTATTATAGCTGTTAGCATTATAAGTGAAACACCTTGAATTTATATTCTTCAATAAATTATCAACACTTTTAAAAGATGACGCATTTAAAATGACAAATTATTCCGTATTAAAAATACAAAATATTAAACCCCATAAAGTATGCAATTGCAGCCATGTAGGAGAATACATTTTAAACAAAACGGAATCCACTTTGAATTGCAATTTTCTTCTTAAACACCCGCTTCGATTTTTCATTAATAAAACTTAAATCTCATTGATAAAAAATACCATTCTTAAAGCAACAAACAAATTTCTTATGAATGTAAGTTATTGCATTAAGTCAATTTCCTTCAAAATAGTCTTAAACACTCACTCCTCTATTTAAAACAAAACTAAGCATACACCAAAATAATATACACAAACACGCACTCATCGTGTGACTACCGCAAGAGCATGCAGTATCATGGAATATTGCCAAGAGAAAAATATTTAATAAAAAAAAAGCAAAAAAAAACATAAAAATTTCATACGGGAAAAACAGTCCAAAAAGAAGAAAAATTTATATAAACGGAAAAAAATCGCGGTCTCAAAATTACGATATCGCCGTAATAGATGTCGATAAATTAACCAGTAGGCTACAAACACCTGCTGCTTTCATAAATCACACATAACGTAACGCTTTCGTTATGGCCGCTCTCACACGCGTCCACACATGCGAGAAATTTGTTCGCTTTTGGGTCAATATTTAGCCAAGTGGGGTGCTGGTGCTGGTGCTGCCTACTGCTTCTGCTGCTGCTGTTGCCTACGTTGGTGGTAATCGAATCAATGCCGCACAAATTTTGTTCTATGTTGAAAAGAACATATAATATTATACGAGTAGGTCGAAATTCCATGCGAAATGAACACAAAAAAAAAACATAAACTGAATAGAAAACACGCAGGCACTAAATTAGAGGTACACAAAAGGAGTAGAAATGTTTTAGACATGTGTGGATGTGGGTGGGTGTAGGATAAAAAGGACCACACATAATACATTGAAAAAGCCCTCATCGCCATTTTCCACTCATTTTGTCGATTGCATTTTGGGGGCCGCAGACATTTTGAATTTACATCATTTTAAGGGCGCTTCTTTTGTTCCCTTTTCTGTTTTTTTTGCTTTTGGCATGCGTTTCCTGGCGATAGACTAAATAACCAATACGAAATGGCACATGAACGTGAAATATATGAATTGTCGTTGCGACGCCCGCCGACGCCTAACTACATTAGAATAAGAATACACGCAACCTTTTTGATGATGTTCAATTTCAGTGCATGACTGTCGAAATGTGTATGCGAAATTGAGGCAATAAATAAGCACCACGCGTACCCAAGTACTCATGCCCGATGACAAATGGCGTCTTTCAATTGAAATGATGAGTTAGGGAATTGAAATTGCAAATAAGCTTTTTAACGTGTACAGCAAGCGCACTTATGTACCATTCAATTAATGCAAAATAATTCGACGAGCTTGATACTTGTACTTAATCCCAATATCGGGCCCATCAGCACATATATACGACATAAATTTAATGCATGTGTGTCGCACAAAACAAAATACACGCACTTCATGTATGTTGCACGATTGCCAAGATGTCTCGACTTATAGCAATTATTTTTTGCACCACATCCACCCCATTCTTCCCCCACCGTTTCCCAATTTGCTTACAAGAGAGGCGCGTCGCCGTTGAATTATTTTGCATCAAACACACGTCGCGTCGCGGCGCACCATGCCACAAAACATTCAATTAACTAACTACATGCCTACAAAAACTCCTCAGCACACTGTTTTAAGTTTTAATTACCGCATTGAACATTCAGTTTATTATTATTATTATTAATTATGTATTCGGTAATATGCACCATAAAAGAGAATTCATGTGACGTCACATCGGTGGCTTGTTGTTGTTTGAGGTAGTCGCACCAATTTCCAATCACGATTATAATATGCAATGAGAAATGTCTGAAATCAATCGCGCTTTTTCCTTGTACTGCCGAACATCCAGAAATAATTATGCATAAACAAAGACGTTGATGTTATGTAAATAACGAGCCAGTTAGCGCACGCGAATCATGATTTCTGTACCGATTTCAGCACATGTTTTAATAGTGCAACGACATGTGCAGTGAATTTGCTCAAATTGCTTGTTTATTTATATTATGCGTGTAACTTTAAGTTAATGTGTTTTCGTTGTCGAAATTGGAATATAGTTTTTAATTAAATTTTATCGTCTTGTTAGTACATATTGCAAAAAAGTAATTAATTTGTATGATTTATGCGGAAATCTAGTTTTATTTATCCTCATTATAGTTTTCAAGGTTTATTTAAAGGTCAAATTTTGTAATTACTGTTTTTAATTCATCATTTTTACAATTATTAAAAATGTCTCAATTTAATAACAATATTTTCCATCAAAGCATTCCAATTTAATTTTCATAATTGATGCAATTACTGCAATTAAATTCAAATAATTTGGCAAAAATAAAATTATGCACTTCCACAGCAATAAATATGAAGTGATGGCCAAACGAAATTTGTTAAATTGACAATATTTGTGAACTGAATTGAATGGTAATGTGAGCACATCTGCTATAAAAGCTAAAAACCAATATTTGCTCAATTTCAAGCATCCACATACTAGATTGTTGCAACTGCAATATCTTTTCGACCTTCTGCACTTGTCGACCAAATGCCGCACCTCCTTGTAATGCATTCGTACGCTGCACAACACAAAATATGTGCACACAATTCTACCGTTTGGCATGCGTGCAATTTACACGTTTTCCCCATTACACTTGGAATTCTATCAACCCGACCAGTACAATTAAATTTATTCAAGTGTTTGATGATGTTCACATTGGCATAGAACATCGATCTGAAAACTTTCGTTTACCAATTTCGTTGCATCCATTATTTTGTCGGCTGCATGCACAACGCACAATATAACAAACAACTTGTATTGCATGTGTGTGCAAGTTCACGCATGCACCTCGCACCACCCGCATCAAAGCATCGTAACCAAATGGACGCCCGCCTGCCCACCCGTGCCAAGTGCATCAGACTGCGACTATACACACTGATACAGCTATTGTGTTAGGCGGCATGCACTTTGTGTCGGATGTGCAACTAAAAATCGGGCCATACGCTGCTGCAGTCGCCGCATGTTATATAGTGTGGTGCATCACAGAGAATGGCAACAACCCACAGAAAACTTGTCCCAAATTGAAATTGTCTCTAATCTAGAAAACATGTAGTTCATGTCTTTGCGAATTGTATAATTTTGTGGGTGCAGCAACGCTTCTAAAAACGTACATCGTGTGCATTTTAATGTATGCAATTGTGTGTGCATGAGGAAAAACAGATTGAAGTGTACATAGTGTCCTTCTCTGGAATCGTTGAACCCGTCCATTTAGATTTGAGTTTTCAATCAACGCCTAACAATATGACACCGCATGTTTGTGTGAAGATTCGTGGACACACACATGGTCGACATGTGAAACATATTTTCACTGATTCGCATGACACTACTACTATATAGCCGCCGCAGTTAATGCAGTTTAAGATGCCCCACAAATTTTTATATTTGCATTTATGTGCGACTTTTTAGGATCCTTGCACAAATCATGACTTGTAGCAAAATTCATTTTATGATATATTATATTAATGTGTTTATGATGGGTAACAGATTGTGCACGCATCATTTGTGGTAATATAACATGGAGCAGGCAGCGTGTGCGTGCATTACAACCGCAATATCGCGCGGTGGTTCTTGCTGTGCCATAATGTGCAATGTGTTATATGTAACGACAACGCGCCACTTTAGCACTTTACACGCTCTTGGGGATCATTTAATTGGCCATTGATGTTTGGGTTTTCTAGCCTCAATTTAGACAAATAAAAATGCAATAAATAATGGATGGGAAGGTCGCTGTAATAAGGGCAATCATTATAAAGCGCCAATATGTATGCAATTGCTGGAATGGAGGCGTTTAAAAATTATCTTTAATTAGAAATTTCGTTTTTTGTGAGAAATTAGATTATTTGGCACAAATTTATTGGAATTAACAGGTGGTTTCAATTCAATTAACCCCTCCTTTTTTATTGTTTATCACATAAACGATTAAACAGAATGGAAAAAAACAAACATTTTTGGCACATTAATGAGTTATATTGAATGTTCGTTCACGCACACACACACACACACATTGCATCATATTATTTTGTGTATTGAATTTAAAAGCCAAACAACAAACATTGTTGTAATTGAGTATAACAAGAAACATTATTTGTGCCTCATTAAATATGCTCACAGATGAGCAAACAAACTGACAAAGCAAAACACTATAACCCGATGGATTTATTTATCTAGCAAATATTTTCGCTTATATCCTTTTAGTATTAAAGTTTCATTCGTTGTTTTGCCTTTCACAATATAATAATATAATATGTTGTATATTGGTTGCTTATGAAACAGCAGCAGCAGCATCAGTAACCTCCCACCCACCCCTTTCCTTTATTACTGCATACAACAATATGCCCGCTGATTCAACGCTTATGCTTTTACTCAATCTACATACACATATTATTTATGTTTACTATAATAATATTTGACGGAATGGATATCTAGCTCCACCCGTTAGATGGATGGATTCGGAGCAACAGCTCATCTTGTTTGTCTAAATATCATCCGGACTTTTATTTCCCTCCCCCACACCATAATATCATCTGGATGTCCACCTCTTCACTGTTTACGCAACGATCTGCTGCATGCATACATAATAAGCATCAATTTGGATTTTTAGTCGTTATATTTTTTCCAATTTTTTTTTTTTTTTTTTTGGAAAATTGAGATATTCTGTTAAATTTTGTACCGGAAGTTTGGTGGATAAGCTCGCCCAAGGGGGAAAGATAAAAAGTTTTAAATGAACGCATTTCTGCTCTGCCAAATAATTTTTTTTTTTTTGTTGCCCATTCTCTGAAATGGATTTAACCAAATATATACCCGCCCATTACTAAAACAACAATTGAATGGATTTCCGTACTTTAATCCAAACAAAGCAAGATGTTAGCAAATATAGAGTTTTCCATTTTCCATTAAATACTAACCAGTAACCGCCCAATATGTGGCATCCACATTCTATAACCAACCGCAGCACATATGTGAAAGTGTATGTGGTGGCTAACGAAAACTTTCACCCCAAATCTAACACCCTTTATTCCAGTTATTTAGCCTATTTGGAGCAGATGCATCCTTTTTTTTTTAATCCAATTTTTGTTTGGAATTTGTTGTTGTTGTCGTTGCAATCATGCAATAAAAAAAAAAAGAAGGGAACACCATACGACACTACATTAATTTGGCAGCTGTCATTTTCCCAACTATATAGTTAAGCTGCGTCACCGCGACACACACCAAATACCGCGAGGATGCTTCAATGACCGATGAACATGCGCTATCTGTGCAGATGCGTTCGCGGTTCTGGCTTTGGCTTTTTGCACCATTGCTGAATGCTGCTGTAGTGTGTACGTTTCTAGTTTCACATAATATATTCTTTGGGGCTTTTTTCATTTCCTCTTCACACTTTTTCGTCTTTTCTTTTATTTTTGGTTATGAAATGTGTGTCTCGATATTTGGTGGCACGGCGCCAATTTAAACGTCGAAAACATACAAAACTGTATGCACACTAAAATGTACACTACAACATGATGACTACATGTGTGTTCACTGTTCATCCCAAATAACAATATACACAATTATAGACGGGGAATAGTTCAAGTCTTTTTCTTTTCTGTGCCTCTTGTTTTTGCTCATTTCTCGTAAACTGTTTTGGGGCCGATTTTATTGTTGCCGAATGCCAGATAAAAACCATCATGTTAATAATAAAAAAAAAAAAAAATCCTCCTCGAAAAGAAAAAGGAATGAACAAGAAGTAAAATCATGTAAAGGAAAATAAGCAACCTACAAAAATCAATTATTTATTGGAGCGAAAGATGGCGCAAGGCGATACGGAAAGATCAAAACTTGACGTAAACATTGTCGAGAGAGTCAATCAATTGCAAATTAATAAGACGAGTATTTTTATAGCTCCTCGACAGAGAGTACAAACACACACACACACATACATTGTGCTCGATCGCGAAGTCGCAAAAGCATAAAAATTGATACGCTTCCGGAAGTTGTTTGTATTGTTAAAGCAAATATATTGAAGATAAAATGAAGTCGCGTCGCGTCGCCTCAAATATCCAATTGACGTCGAAATATTTTGTTATAGCCATTGTGTGCAATGTGTTGTGTGTGGTTTTTGTTTCGGATGTCATAACAGTTACAATATTATAAGCTTAAAGAAGTTATGATGTAATATGAGTTGAGACAATTATTATTGTCTCAAGTCATTCACTTTATTAACTTCTTAGACGTTATTGTCTTTCTTTTGTAAAAACATGACTTTTCTAAGCTAAGAATTAGTTACTTTTTGTGTATAAGGATTAATTCAAGATGAAATGCATCTTGAAATAAGTTTCGGAACATAAATCTTTATATTTCATTAAATTTTAAGCAGACTGTCGACGGAGAATGTTCTAAATTTAATTTAAAATAAAAATACAGAATTCTAACTGCTTTCTATAGCTGCAAATGATCTACGACCATCAATTTTTCGGTCTGCATCATAATATTTTAATGTCCTCGTAACCTACTTTATTCAGCACAAAACTTCACACCTCTAAAATACGTGCGGTAGTTTTAATGACCATTTTACTCAACTAGTACATGTCGTTTATCGTATTTTCAATATGCTCCCGATAATTTATGACACCTTGTGGTCGGACAACGCGACGTCGAAGCGCCATTGGCCAAAAGGTTAAAATTTGAGAGCTAATTGTTTGTCTGTTGTGCTAAATATAACTAGTCTGAGCTCATGCATTCATTCTTCTTCTTTTTTTTTGCTTACAAAATAGACAGTGAACATCTTTTGTTCCCTCTTTTCATTATTTTAGGTGGCTTTTTATTTCACCATTCTTCATTATCATTAAATTAATTTAATCACTATTAGGCGCATTCAAGCCGCAAGGAATTCAGCAACAAAAGACAAGATAAATTATTGTAGTTTGTGACAGGCGCACACCCAAAAAGAAAATCAACCACCACGTCCCACACCTGTCACTACATAGACTTTCTAATTTAATGTGTACCAGTACATCTGGGAGTGCTTTTTGTGCCTCTTTCTGTTTTACCGAATTGCGTTAATTCCACAATCCTATTATTTGATGCTAATTTTAAATGGGTGGATGAAGAAGGCAGACATTAACGAGTGGGATATAATAAATTCTGCCGTATTTCTAATATATCATGACAACCAACTATACATATTTGAAATGTATCTTAAAATTAGTGTAGGCACAAGTCATTTAAAGTCCTTGAACTATTTTGGATGACCGTGAACTGAAGTTGAACGAATTGTGATTTTTTTTCTAAAACTTTATTTAAACACACAACAATTGAAATAATTAAATTTAGTATTTTTTTTGGTGACAGTTGAAATTTATTATGTGCGTCAATATTAATTTAAATAATTAATTATTGTGTTGAAACTTAAAAGACAAATTTCATATTTAAAAAACAAAAAAATTCGATAATGCTTAAAAACGTCTAATTTTATGCAACTGCATACTTTTAGGAATATCTAATTAAATTTATAATTCATTTTAAACTCTTTGAAAACTCATAAATAAACTCAAAAAAAGTTCAATTTAGTAACATTAAAGAAAACTTAAAGCTCGACAACCTCTATAAAATTATCTAAAACAAATCTGTGCGATGTACCTCCCCATTTTGCTGTGCCGCCATTTTTTGTTGTGACATTCTAAACAAATTTTAATCGGCAAAGTACTCACTCACTTTGTGTGTATTTCAAAACAAAATATTATCAATGTCCTTTGACTGTCGGACTTGGTCAAAAGCAATTACTTTGCATACAACATCGCATATCACAGAGAGTCCTTCATTTTCAAATCTATGTGTAACACGAAAACTGCCTCAGGGTTCAAAATGAATATTCCAGCTGTATGGCATGAACATTGAATGTGAGACGATTAAAGTGATTAATTTTACCAACTCAACAGTGTAGGCCATTAAATGATGAAAAGAGCCCTTGTATTGTCGCAACGAATGCATATTATACTGAAAACCACTCGACTTTTTGTTGTTCTTCTTTTTGGCTTAATGTAATATGATTTATTTTATGAGAGACATCTGCGAGGAACATATAAAATCGTGTACATGTCACAGCGTCAAGTACTGTCGCAGTTGATGCTTTTTCATTCGCTTTATTTGTAGTGGGAAATGTGGTGGAAATGTTTCGTCTTACAGCAATTCCATGGAAAACATTGCACTTATTGTGTGTATGAAAGCTCCATTGACTTATTGTTAGAAATGTAAAATAAATTTCAGTTATTTTAAAAAGTCGTATTACTACAAAAGGATGTCAGGTTACTCTGGACATGAAGAGAAATAGGTTAATAATTTATTGGTAATAAAAGGAATCCAATTACTTAAATTGAAATACAAATTGCATTTCAAATGAAGATTTTAAAAAAACTCCTTAATTTATACACTAATATTTACAAAATTTCTTGACTACATTCAGGAGATGCAAATAATTTTAATTATTATTATCATTGCCACTTAAACAAATGTTAGCATTGAGAAGTAGAAAATTTGAAATGCCTTGGAGCTAAATTTCCAATTCTCAAATTTATATTCAAAATTGAAATTAATTCACCTGCTCAATATTGCAAGTTTAAGTAAACAGTTCAAAATGTCAAAAATCATAACAGAATAATTTTGAATAAATCTTAGATATTTTCTCAGAACACGATCAATATGTACATAAATAATTTAAACCTCTGTACCTACATGGGACGAGCTCATATCTTTGCAAGTTTTACTTTTTTTTGCAATCCGTAAGTAATAAGACTGCAGACTTCATTCAAATATCCGTTCAGCATAATAAAATATACATTCAACAGGAAGAATAAAATATATTATATTATAGAAAAAAAAAAGGAAATAAAGTTATAGCATTGAAAGTACGTTAAACTTTTGACTCAGCCCAATCCACACATGAAGGAGAAAATGCGAGGAAAAATGAACATTGGACCTGTCCAAAATGTTTGTTAATATTTCGTGCATCTGCAATAATACACCAGAATATACACATTTTTTTTAAAAACATTTTTCCCATTTCCTTGGTTTAATGAATGGACATTTTCAAACGCATCAATCATTGAAAAACAGTGTAAGGTCACTCCACATAACTATATAATACACAAAGCACATAAACTACATGCACATATTTGTTGTATATTTCCCCAAATAGGTTGACTTATTGTACATCGAGTATGTTACTTATATAAATAGCACCACATTACAATACACAACTGAAAATCGCATGTAAAATATATATAACGTGAAGTGGGTGTAAAATTTCACGCATTTTTCACGTTTTTGTTCTCCTGCCATGGCATTTCATGCTACACAATCGTGTACGTTACGGCATGCCATGTCTGGGATGTATGCTATAGCATACATGTAGGCTTTTTAGCTCGTGCGTTGCGTTTCAGTGCTTGTGTGTGTATTATAATAAATAATGCTTTTCAAGTTCACATATTTGTATGTATCCATTAAATTGTACACCCCCCACCTCCCCCCCTCCCAATCTTAATTTAGTTGCTTGTCTTTGAAAATGAAAAGTTTAGTTTTCTTGTGTGCACTTAAAAGGTTTTGCGTGTACACAATATGCGTGTTTATCATTAAACTCGCAAAACAAATATTATGCGGGCGCATAAACGAAAGATCTATCCGCATTTTATAAATTCTGCTTCTTCATTACATTGTGTCGTACATGGAATTAACTTCTGAATAAGATGTATCGACTAAAAGGACATGCACACACTGCTATGTAGTATGTTCATCCTGATGAATTGAGTATTGTTGCCGCAGGCGCATCTCTTCATTTATAATGTACAAAGCGGTAATGTGTAGGCAAATTACACACATCTATCCAATTTGTGCCTCGAACACATATTATATTTACTACACCGCACACAAATTTGCACAGTAGAACAATTTTGAACGCACATAATTGGATAAGCTTTCATCTTTCATCTCAAAGTGTACCCCTTTTGCGTAATTATCAAATTTGTCTGACACATTAATGTGCTATTTACCCGCCCAGCACATCGATAATAGACGCAATGTAAAATATTAATAGGTACAACGCGTAATGGCCGTCTCGTGTGTGTCTCCTCACGCGTGCACACACGAGTTGAGTTATCTTAGCGGGTGAAAAAAAAGAAAAAAAAACACACATAACGCAAAAGGAATTTAAAAGATTCAAATATCGCTTCATAATAATAATCTTTCGCGCGGTGTGTCGTTTCCCATCAAGTGACACGTGCGACATGACCGCCCAAGAAAACTCATACACTATACACAAGAATGAAAGTCTATAAAGTATAAAAAGCACACACAAATAGTTTTTGTATTCGTGAGTTGAAATGTGTGAAATGATTTTAAATATATTTTTTTAAACATAATTTTCCCTCGCACCATTTTATCCCCATGAGTTGATGCATATGTTGGCGGGACAACAACAAAGAGCACACTCTCGGTAAAGAGTCATCCATAACATAGCTCACGCTTCATATGAACGACATATGTGAGGAAGAATCATTCATTAATCCGAAACGTTGATGTCTCATAACATATTTATAAACATTTGAAACGCATATACTATGTTGCTTAACATGAAAGTGGAGTTTGTGTATACAATTTAATGGATTTATGAATTTGACATGTTACAGGTGCAAAGTGGATTACGCCTTCCTCTTGCTGGTATTGCTCCGCCTCGTGTGCTAATGTGCAGCGCATCAATGGGTGCTGAAGGTTCGGTCACATTGCAGTTGCGTGAAGCTGTGCAAGCGCCAGAGTCCAACGGTACAACAGCCCTCACCATTGGTTATCCAGATTCAGACATTTTAGCTGATATGTTGGGGAATATACAAGCGGCAGGTGAGTCACATTTTTAACTTATTTTAATTAAGTGACACTTATGTGGGGGGAGTGTTTCAGGATTAGTAAAAAAAAAAGAGCGTACGTATTTCTTTTCAAGGTCAAATTAAAGTGCAGTTTCTACTTAAAGCTGAAAAGTATTTATCAAAATACAATAAAATGAGAAGGGACCTTTAAAGTTTTTGAAAAAATCTATTTTTTACCCTTCTAAAAAAGAATTCAAGACCAAATTTAAGTCCAAGGTCCAGTTATGAAAAATTTCAAGGTCAAAACATTGTTTTTCGCAAATTCAAATCCTCTCAAACTGCACTTTCAATTGGATTAGAAAAAACAAAAAGCCACAATAATTTTTAACTGTACTTATCCCTGAAATGCCTTCTTACTTTCATTTTGTATTCCCACATTATGTTGTCTAGACTTCAAATCTGTCGTCACGCTAAATTATGCGCCCATATAAAATCAACTTCTATCAATTGTACATTATACACACAGATTTTATAGAAATCCCATTGATGCCGTATGAAATCTTAAGCATGGCTGAGTTCTGATTTAGTTTTGAGTGACTCCTCTTGTGCATAGTGTACATATAATATAGCCTTGGCATGAGAACACACATGGGACTGCGCTGAGTGGTACTCAAATATCAAAATATGATTTTGTCGAGTATGGATTTCTGAACCAATGAAGATACATACGTACGATATTATAGATGAAACGACGAGTGCTTTTATTGCATTCGAGAGCACAGAAATAAATGTATATTTTCCTATAATCTGACAAAGTCTCTATACAGATCCCTATCATTTTATGTATGGATGCAGGAGACACACTCATAGCATCTATTATAAATTCAGACAAACACAAACACATTATATTAAATCAACTACTCGTCGAAACAATGGTTTATATGAAACACAAAACACATGCGAGGTCTTTTATGCAATCGCATTTCAACATATAATATCCATATAATAAAGGTGTTTTGTACAACGTTCCACGACCCACGTACATACAACGTTTTTACAAAGCCCCCACATTTCCCTACACCCCCCACCCATTTATGCAGCGGGTAATGCGGTAATAATATGTAGGGTATGTTCTTTGAACGACTTAAATGAATTTCTCACTTCACATATAACGGCAGCGCAAACACCGCACGCTCTATGTCCTATGACTTGTACTTACACACTCTTGAGACACTGGGGAATTTCCATTTGAACAAGAAACGAAATGAAATGTACACATAGCTCTTAAAACAGATTAAATTAAGATGAATTGTTGTTGATATTGTTTTAGTCCTTAATGAGATTGAACACTGTGTGTGTGTGTGTGCGTTTGTGTATTTTCAGCATCCTCAGCAGCATCGACAATATCCAGTAGCACAACGGCTGTGGGCGGTGGAGGCGGTGGTGGTGCTACTAAAACCGTCGTCTCCTCCATTGTCTCTTCCAGCAGCAATAGCAACAGCAGCAATAACAGTAGTAACAACAGTGAATGCAGTAGCAGTAGTAGCAATTCATCCAGTGTTGCGACGACACTTATCAAACAGGGTGGTGTCTCGTCTGTCAATAGCACGGTCGAGACACCCAGCACATCCACACAACAGACAGTGACGGTTGTCAAAAAGTCAAGGCCGAAAACGGCGTCACCGACTAGACATGGTCCGCAACAGTGTCAGGTAATTTACTTTTATCTAACTTTCTAAGTCCTTGATATTTTATTTTGTGCCCACGCGAATTACAAAGTGTTTTTTACTTATTTATTTATACCCGCAATTATTTTAAAGTTGTAATAAAATTACCTAAATTTAGGCAATTACAGAGGGTTATTTTTTGTAACGCCTATTGGCTTCCTCTTGTGCAACATAGAAGGAATAATGTAACGTACATAAATTTAGCTTAGAAATAAAATACTATGAAAAACAACTTACCAAAAATATTTAAGGCACCTTGAAGACACATTTACAATATTATCTGCAATTAGAAATAAAAATTGGTTAAAAAAATGTTTTCAATACTTTTGTTAAATTTTAATTAACTACAATAAATTCCTAATTTCATAACGATCATAATTTTAATCTTTCATAGTTCATTAAATAAATAGGATTAGAAATATGGATATAAATAACAATAGAGTTTATATTTAGCCTTCATTTATGCATTATGTAATACCGCATCCAATTCAAAAACGCCTAAGTCTACTATATTGCTGTTTAGTGCAAAACAGAAGCTAGTTATAAACTGTGCAAGCCCAATTATCAGATATGCATACGCAAATACAAAGGATGGAGAATTTATCCACTGTACAGATTTAACTAAATCCATATAGCAAATATGATATCTGATATGTTTCACACAATACGATTATATTTGGCCTTCTCATATGCAAATACAACAACCACATAACCCGATATACATATTTAATATAATGTGTTAGACATTGCTGCAGCTTGTAATATTGTAGATCAATAATTACACAATATTACTGAAATCAGAAAGTATGATTAATATGTTCTCAATACTTGCATGTGTACATATAGCCCTATAAGCTTATTTAATGAATAAGCTTTTACTATGTGAAAGGAATATGGTTTACACTTTTCTCGGAATGTGTGTGCGAGCATTTGTTTATTTTTTTATGACTCATATGTGGCCTACAATCCACATATTATATCCTTTCATTGCGGTTTTACTTTCAAGTAATTCATAGTATGGTTTTATTTGTACTTTTAAAACGTAATATATTACATTTAATAAACAGTAAATGAGCTTTATTAAGGATTATTAGTAATGGGGTTATTTAAATATGAATACTCACAACTTTAATGAATTATTTTTTACCCTTAGCTAGAGAATTAATTATGAATAATTTAAAATAATTTAAAAGTATAAGTTTAACATCATTTCGTTTTAATAAAAGTAATTAAATTTTGCATTGAAACTCTGAAAAATGAGTTTTCACATAATTTAATGCCAACAAGCATGCAATTGCAGCCATGCAGGGGTTTTCACTGAAATGTAATTTAAACTAAATGTTGGCGATTATTATTTATTTGCAACAACATTTTAATTCCGTTTTTAAATTATTGAATCGTTTTGTAAAAGTATTTTGACATGAGAAAACATGAAAATTGATGATCTAACTAAAAATAAAAAATTGATTAGAATAAACCAACCATATATCCTTTACATAGTGTCAAAATAACCACATTTTACAATATCCGAATATAAATGTTATCCCATATCAAAGATATTGACTGATATTTCAAAAAGCTTTAGCCTTTAAGGATAAAACGCAATACATTTTGTTGTTATATAAAAGACATTCCAAAATTGTTATTATAGCAAAAATGTGTGTAGCAAAACGAGAAATCATTCATCTAAATGCGGTAGCGCACATCAAATATTTTCCTCAACATAATATAATAAATAAGAATGAAAAAAAAACAAAAAGTTGATGTGAGTACATATTATTATTTGACACATGTTAAACAAAGCATTTATTTTCTAGCGCAAATAAATAATGAAAATGTTCAAATTGAAATGTCCATTCATTCAATATAAGTTATAGTAGTGCGCTTGGACGCCAAAACAAATACCAATGCACCCACAATAACTAATTGTAGTATACTCCCGCAGTTATTTCAGGCGCAAAAACATAATTACTCAAATGAGCCGCATATATCGTGTGGTGTTCATGCATTTAATTTTTCGTGAGATTATGGCGCCATTAAATTATGGCAGATGTCATAAAAACGTGTATTGATTCAGCTTGACCGCTTGTCATAGTTAATCCGAATGCGCGTTACCAAGATGGCCGAAATTCAATTAAATAATAAGAACACACTGACACAATAACACATTATAATGGGCCAATGTGATTTATCAGCAATAAATGTTTCTTCAAAACTCATACTAGGTGGATGCACAAAACTAATTTTATATGTGTGTTTTTTTTTCTTCTCTCCTTTTATTTTATGTTTTTGCGTGTCTGTTGTGCAACGACGCATCATCACCCAACATCACCCCCCTCCTACACGCACCACACACAATCGACGGATGTAGGTATGCAGCAAAGTGTTTGGCAATGCATCAGCGCTGGCTAAACATAAGTTGACGCACAGCGATGAGAGAAAATACGTATGTGGGATGTGTTCCAAGGCATTCAAACGACAAGATCATCTGTAAGTGAATGTTTAACTTTCCTCCTCCCCTTTCATTTATGTGAGAAATTAATAGGACGTAACTGTTGCAAAAATAAAATAACAGACATTTCGTTATACATAATAATAATAATAATAATAATAATAATAATAATATAGCTGATGTGAGACAACAACGAGGTGAATGTAAATTTACCGGCACGCGCAAATATATAATTTAATAAATTTGTCAAAAAAAAATATGACAGCATTTGCAATTTGAATAATTCATTTTTTTTTTTTTATGAATTGAAAATTGAACAACATTATTAATTGGCTGACTGAATACACAGCAGACAAGATGTCTGCCCGTTTACACGCCTCTTTGTTGTTCCACAACATCACGTTCATAAATTATATTTTACATCCCTTAATGGCGCATGATGTGGTCAATTAGATCGCACATATGTGTAATGACCATATACACCATCTCATGTATAAATAGATTTGATTGTTAGATTATGTATGCTAGAGAATATTAACGACCATATAAACATTTTTTTTTTTTTTTTTCTGCTTGTTTATTTGCCCACGTACTATGTGCAGAAACGGACACATGCTGACACATCGCAATAAAAAACCGTATGAATGCAAAGCTGAGGGTTGTGGCAAATCCTATTGTGATGCAAGATCACTGCGACGGCACACCGAGAATCATCACAGTGCCCTGGCAATGACGCCGACAACACCGAATCAATCATTGTCATCATCCACAGGCCCACCCACCGGCCTAAGTTTGTCCCCAGCCACAGCAAGTGGTAAGTTTGTTTTTTTTTTTTTTTTTTTTGGTGTTATTTATTATTTTATGTTTATACCCCAAAAACGGATATACGTCATGTTGTAACCATCCCCCTTGCATACACGCCCTTCCGTTGTGTGGACCTTTCTGTACCACCGCATGTAGTTACGTATTATAGGTAGCAACCCTCGGTACCTACCCCCTTTTGTGGATAATACACAAAACACACATATGTGCGGTGTACGCCATCAATGTTGCCGCATTTGTTTGAGTAGTCACGATTGATTAAAATCATATTCCTGATCTATTATTCATGCTGCGAGAATACATTTTTTATGTTTTGTATGTTTTGTATGTGTGTACCCGCCAATAAAATGTGGAAGTGTACATCCACCTCATTTGTGCGTGTATCCACACCACATCCACTTTATTTGTCATAGCTTTTATTTATTTCATGTAAATGCACCACAATATTACAAAAGGGACGTTTTGATATTCCACTTCTTTTTTTTTTTCTTTTCTTTTTTTTTTTCATAAATGTACCAACATATTTTTATTTATTATAAATGTAACACACACAGGTGATGCAAGCTCACCCCATGGCGCCACATGCATTCAGTACACCAATGGTGGTGACGGTTCGAAGCCGTCATCACCAAGCTCACCGGCTGGCGCTGGCAATGAAGGTCTCACACGCCAGCAATTGGATCTCATTAGTCAAATTATGCAGCAAACAAAGCAGGCAAATGCTGGCCTGACGACGGCTGCTGGCCATAAGCAAGTTCAAAGGCCACGTACATGGAACATGCAGGTACACAGGAATTTTTTGTTGTTGAAATAAATTTGAACATTTTTTTTATTTATTTTTTTTCGTTATTTTGTGTTTGTGCAGATGAACACGTTTGTTTCATGCGCCTTTTGTGCTCCCGCTGTATTATAATACACGCATCTTTGGTGTACCACCATACCAATCTACATATTATAGATTTTAAGATAATAACATGCGGCATTTGTCCGTGTGGCTGTAGATGGGTGGTTGGGTGGTTGGCTGGGTGTATGCCTAAAATATTATTTGTACCTCCATTATATATGTCAGGTTACTATGGTTACTGTCCGGAATGAAAAAAGGTCTGCCCTTCGGCCGTTTGTGCTTGCTCGCTTGCTTGCCTCATGCCTGCCTTTTGTTCCATTCCATCCCACTCACAAGGCGCGTGCAATGCTTTCTATATTCGTACATAAAAGTACATATTTTTCGCATTTCTCACAAAATACGGTATTATTATTTAGAATTTCTTACAAGCTCCTTTTTTGTTTCTCACAAAGTACTTGTTGTCTGTTTGGTAAACACCGTTTCACTTTTTTTTTTTTCCATTCCATTTTTATATTTCTTCAGTTTTTATGTATTTACGTTTACATTCAGATTTTGATTCTTAGATTGTCTTGTAATAAACAAAGAATATTAAATATTATTTGCTTCATTTTAAACCTCCTACGGATACTTTCTCAGAATCCCTTGTGTATCAAATTTTTTGAATGCCGTACATTCCTCATACATGATGTTTAGTTTGTACTGTCTACTTATTGCATAAAAACATATGTGGGTATGTATGCTGAAGTTAGTTTAGGAATGGGGGGCACACTCGCCTTTGTTATATCAAAAACAGAAACGATTTTGATTGGCTACTTATACATGTACGTATATACATTTATAAGACTCATGAAAAGAGCTCAACATCCGGTAAAGATATTAAGCGATATCTTTGTACTATATTATCAACAAAAAAAAGCTTTTCAAAAGCTTTTATGTTTATAGAATATACCCTATTAAATTGGCAGCGTCAGCAAGTTTATGTTTGTTTTTATGAGATATTAAAATACTTTCCTTTTTGATATCACCACTTATCAGTAATGTTAGTTATGTTTCTTGTTATTTATTATTTATTCCTTTCACAGAACTAAATAATTGAGTCAAGATAAAGGACAAAATTGACATCATAACGCTTGATTTCACTTTCCCTATAATACTCACAATTTAAATTATTAAACCCCTGAAGTTAGACTTTAAATGCGAAATTTTTTTTATAAAATACATTTCGGCGTTTTTTTTTTTATTCAAAATGTAATAATTAATGTTACAATTCCGAGTAGCTATAGGGCAAATTGAAAATCCTTGAATAAGTAATAATAATACAAAAAACCATTGTTTTTTTTAGTATTTTACACATTCTGTGCACTCGATCGTTATACAAAGAATTTACTGTTATTTGTTTTTAAGATAGACAAGTCCATTAAAAGTTATTCTGTAGTTGTGAAAAAAATGCATTCGTAATTTTGCAATTCGAAATCTAACCATTTGAAAATATTTTAAATCCATTTTTTTTTTATGCTTTCCATTTATTTTAACAGTTTCGTAAGTAGATCGTGCATAAATAAAACCTATCCGGTTTTTATAACGCCATTTAAATTGTACATCATCATAGTTAGAATTTACATTTGTTTATTGCGCCACAGGAATATGCAAATTCAAACTAATATCTTTATCAGCATTTAATAACGAGACTGACTTTAATAACATAGTTACAGTTTTAGTTTCCAACCCCCAACGGAATTAAATTGTGAGGAAAACAACATCCATCACTAATTTGAATTGATCATAAGCCTTGGCATTTTAAGAGAAGTTGCTTGGAAATTTCAAAACGAAAAGTACATGATGAAGAGTTTAATAACCATATTTATGTATGCCGTTATTCCATAAAATCAAACCTGTACAGTTGTTCGAACTTCAATTAAATTTGATAACTAAAACTTAATTACGATTGTATCCTCTTCTTGAAAGCTCTGAGATTTAAACTTTCATCACAAAATATTGAAGAATTCTCAAAAAGTTTTCAACCACAACAGTTCGAAATTACATAAAACGTCTATTCACATTACATGACAATACGCCACCCACACAAAAAGGATATTTGCTTCAGTGTTATATATTAACCAAATTGATTTAGTTGTATTTCAAATACAGCAAACGAAATAAAGAAATAAAAGCAATGTAACTAAATAAAATCTGCTTTTTGCAGACACAATTGCAGCAAACACAATCTAAACCATCTTCAAATCCAGAAAGTCCCACAACATTAATAACGGTGAGTGCGTCAAATGCACCCAAAGTCGAGCAAAAGCCAGTCGAGTGCAATTTATGCCATCGTAAATTTAAGAACATACCCGCCCTTAATGGGCACATGCGACTGCATGGTGGATACTTCAAAAAAGACACCGAAATAAAGAAATGTGATAAAAAGGAGACACCAGGACCTCCTCTACAAACAGCCAGCGTCGGCGTTCGCGCTCTTATTGAAGAGAAAATTATTAACAAACGCAGTAAAGACTTAAAGGTAGGTGCAACTAATCGTTGCTTTAAAATTCAAATTGCAGTTATTTAAAAAACGCGAGGACGAAATAATACAATAATTGATATATTGCTTTGTTTTAGGGTGCTTTTGTCATTCCCGCACCACCGTTGCTATCGTCGCGTCGACTCTCTGACGCTGATAGTTTCGTGTCATTGAAAACCTCAACGACAAACGGTGGCTCGCCAAATCATGCAACAGTGGTGGCTGCAAGTGACTCAACCACACAAACCACAACAGCATCGACCAGCATAGTTGTCGCTCAAACTACAACACACAGTACAATAAATGTTCAGCCGAAACATCAACAATCGATTAGTGTGTCACCGCCGGAAGTTGTAAAAGATGCGACCCTAATCGAGTTGCTAAAGCGTGGCACCAAAGTGGCTGTAAAACGCACCTGCTCCGATCCCGGCCAGTTGTCATTTAGTTCGACAACGACCACCCACACACACCAACAACAACAACAACAGCAACAACAACAGCAACAGCATCAACAGCACCAGCAACAGCAACAGCAACAGCAACAGCAACAGCAACAGCAGCAGCAGCAGCAACAACAACAACATCATCATCAGCAATCTTCATCACCAACCACAATCACCCTTCCATCGAGCACATCCCTTTCGACACCGACCACACCCAACTCCACACCACCATTGGCGATTTCTTTGAGCGGTGGCAACACCACACCATTGGCACTGACAATATCGCAGACACCCAGTGACTCGGGTGATGTCTTTACGCTGGCCTACTCCACCGACACCTCATCAGGCACATTTTTCGGTGATAACGACATTTACAGTGTGTCTGACACGGCAATGCTGTTGCAAGCAGTCGACTCGATTCAATTGCTGCAGGATGCATCATCCCCCGATCAACTAGATGATATGCCGTCGCTTAACGATTACACGCTAACCGACAGCAGTGGTGGACTAAATGACACAACAAGCATGTCTAGTGGCTTCACACCATCACGTCAATTACAAGCTGTCCTCAACTCACCACTTCCGGAGAGTCTTGCCGAATTCAGTGCACTCCATTCCAAAGACTATGTACTGTACGGCTGCACAAACACCGGATCACCGCATACACAGTCATCAGCGTCACCACTTCCATCGCCGTTGGCATATCCGACGCCGCCTGCAAGTCATGAAGCTGTTGCACAAGCGTCACCGTTTCTCGACGACTCACACCATTTCTCTGATGCGAATTCCTTTTTCGACGACAAAAAGAACATCAACTTTTTGGAGGAGAATGGCGCTGAGTTCTTCAAGGATCCCAAAGATGAACAACTCACTGATAACGAGCGAATACTCAAGCTCAAGAATGAATTGTTCAACGATTCCAAATCAGTGCTGGAGCGAAGTCACTACTTTAAGCCACACAATGATAATGACGGCATGCGAATAAATGTGCACAATCAACGTACGCTCGCCGATTTCAATCACCAGAATTTGTCGTTCCTTGATGAGCCACAAAATTATTTGGATGATGCACGCAACACATCGTCACCACTGTCTGCGGCCTTTTTCACTGCTACCATGTCCAGTGCGGAGGAGGTAAAGGAAGCACTGGAAGAGGTGTTGCCCAATGAAAATTTGTGCAATGGTGACCAACCGAATGACATTGACTTGTACTATTTGCCTGTACTTCCGTTGCAATCACAAATGATGCCCAACTCGGAAGACCCCCTGCTGTCGTCATCGCCAAAGGATTTCTCCAACAAGCCACATCCACATAAATTCGATTTTAGTGCATTTAATCCGCCAAGCATTAAGAAGCAACGTCCCAACGATGACAAAGCGAGTCAGTGCAGCGTTATGGAGGAGGTGGATATTAAACCACAGATCAATCAAATTGAGCTTACATCTAAATTAAACGAAGTGTTCTTAAGCCCCAACAGCATTAATTGCAATCCGCCAATGTTGGCAGCACCTCCAAAATCCAATCACTGTTCCTCCCTTCTTCGGAAACGCCTGCACAAAGACATTATGAAGAAACACATTTTGTACAAGTCCAAATTGAGACCAGCCTCTTCGTGCACTCACTACACTCCAACGCCACTGCTTAATCCCGACCGCATTGCACCGGGACTGTTCTCATCTGTGGCCCACATGATGGAGGATGATATGCTCAATTTTGACTTCACCGAGAGCAATAATTGTGTGTCCGAGTTCTTGGACAAATCAAAGGTCAACATTGGACATGACTATCAGGCCGTTATTCCACCACCGTTCACTGAGTCAAATCGTCTGGACTATTCAGAGGATAAAATGCAGTGGGATCCCAGCATAGTGAGCGATGAGAAAGCGGTGCAACGCTACATTTGTCTGGCCAAGTCGTCGGGCATTCCATTGGGTTGTAACTCTGAGGAGTCTGCGCTGAAGCGACTTATGGAAGCGAATGGTGAGACCCACATCGCCATATTGTCAATGTTGCAAGCGCCAAATACATTACCGCACAAGCAGTGGTCCACCATAGAAATTGAGATATTCCTGAAGGGTCTCGAAACGTATGGAAAAGACTTTTATCGGATTTCTAAAGAGGTTTGTCAATATAATTGTTGTGTTTTTAAATGATTGGATCCGCATTTGCATTTTTTTTTCACTTCTAAAACATGTTCTTACTTTCTCCTGCAGATTCCCACCAAATCAACGGGCGAATGTGTTCAACTGTACTACTTTTGGAAAAAGCTTTGCGTTGATTACAAAACCACACATTTGCAAAATGTGATTGAAATAAAACAAGAGATCATTGAGCCTCATATACTGCAGTCAGTGCCACCATCCGCCATACATCATCAGCATCAGCAACATCATCATCATCATCATCATGTAACTACAGCAACACATTCCGAAATGCGACCGCATGTCTGCGAGATGCCCGACTGTTCGGCGGTAAGTCTCTTGTTGACGGGATATTTGCAAAGCACACATTACGACCTAAATATCCATTTCGACAATCAACAGAGCTTCACATCGAAGGCTGCACTACACGGACACACACGCATCCATTGCATTGGCCGCAACAACAACAACAACAACAACATGCATCTTAATAACAACAACCACCACCACAGCAACAACCACAACCACAACCACAATAACAACAACAACAATAATAACAGCAATAGCAACAACCACAATAGCAACATGAGCGGACTAACAACAATGAGTAATGGTCACAGCGGTAACACATCACAAATGACAGGTAGCTCGCATGGCTTAACAGCAAAAGATGATTTTCCCTGCAAGGTGTGCGGCAAGTAAGATCACCCCATAATCCTTAACAACATGAAAAACAAAAATGAAAATTAGAAACTCAATGTTTAGTGAGCATTTTCTTTTACGATGAAAAGAGTAAAACAAGTGCGTCCGACAACATATCAATTGGATACAACCCGATTCCATTTCCTAAAACCCAACCCAACCCCACCCACCATCCAATCCGCAATGCTTTACGTGTGTGTGTGTTTGTGTTATATGTTTTGTGTATTCCATCCTCGAATAATTGCCATCTGTGTATTATTATTGTGTGGTGCAAATTGTTTTTGCCGCCTGCGACCCCATTGTCTTCTATCAACGTATGAAGCTGCAGGGGGTGGTCGGGCGGCTGGGGGATGATGTGTTTGCATGTGTTTGTGTTTAATATAATATTATTGTATAGATATAATGAGCTGATACATTGTGGTATACATTTCGTCTGGTATATGCGTTAAATGCAACAAACGCGCATAAATATTTGCATTTTCCGCACTTTGTGTGCATTTGTAATTCAAATAGCGAATTCATTAATTATTTTTTTCTCCTTATTCACATACATTGTCGGGACAAAATGTGTGAAAAAGGATTCTCTATGGCATATAAAAGTTGGCCAGAAACAACAGCAACAACAACAACAACAACAAACACCAACAGAAAAAAAAAAAAACACTCCCGATTTAATCAGCCGTGTTTTTTTTGTTGCATATTTTCTTCCTGTTTCGTTTGCTGCCTCTGCTACTGCTGCCTGTGCAACATCCGATTGTTGTATTATTTATTGTTTTTGATTTAAATTTTAAATTATTGCCTTTGTTGGGGATATGCCGTTATGCACACAATACACATATAAAGTTTGTATTCCAATCAATACGCAAATTGAGTGCACGTACAATGTGCAGTTATATTTGCAGCAGCAGCACCATGCGCTAGCCTTTTGCGATAAATACCAAATACTTGTGATATATAAATATGCATAAAGTCGTCTTGTATACGTGTGTGTGTTTGTGCAAATGAAAGCGACACACAACATGATTTACAATCATCTCCAGAGAAATTTTGCAATAAATAAAAAAATTGCGGCATTGCCTGTGGGGAAATAGGAGCGTGATTTTGTTTGTTTGCTGTTGTTGTTGTTTTTATATGTTGATGCTGCGTTTCAATAGTTGTTAAAATTATTGCTTCAAGTCTATTGAATTTGATTTTTTTTTACATTCAAATATGGACGTGATTAATATATTTTTTAATTATATAATTCATGGCGTTTTACAATTCAATAAAAGTGCATTTCTTCTTTTTAGAGCGGTGTGAAATTTACTGGGGCGTTTAAATAAATAAAAATGCACCGTTGCGTAAAGGCTTTTTTTTTGTATTTATAACGTAAAATCGGCTCAACATTTTTGCTGCGGCAGTAACTGTTTTTATGATTTCATTATTTGCGGTCGACTTAATTTTAAATGTAAAAATGCTTTTCAGATTTATGTAACGTCAGTTTCAATTATTTTCAAGGTCAAGAATCGATTTTTACTTTTAAAATTCGTGTATTTAAAAATTTCAAGGTTCAAATAGTTAAAGGATCAATATCAGTTTTGAAATGGCAATATTGACGAATTAAAAATGATATTGAATATTTTAAGAAGAAATTTTAAAATATTCAAGGTCTGTAATCAATGTTTTTAATGATATTAATTGTATCAATTTTATAAAAGGGATAAATTCCATTTTTTTCCAGAAGTACAACGCAATGGATTTGGTTTGTTTTAATGGTGAACGATTTTATGCATTTATATTTGTTTTAATTTTTTGTATAAAGTGTGATTAACCTGAATTTTAAGTAATAATTGTAACCGTTTGGTTTGACAAATAATATCTGCTTTGAAATCATTTTGAACTGCTTTTACAAATTCTATCGCCAAAAACCCATGACCAAAATAACAATGCCAATATTTTTTTCATTTCACAGAATATTTAATAAAATAAAAAGCCGAAGTGCACACATGAAGTCCCATAGACCCATGGAGCAGGAAGTGCAGAGTGTCTCAACTTAATAGACCAAATGAAAAAAGGATATTAAGGCCATCACATCCCAGAATCTAAACGCATTCAACCGAAATTATGTAAAGCAAATCCGTTTTACTTTAAATGTTAATTTTGTGTCACACTTATTATAGTTATGTACTTAAAATATTTAAGTTAATTTATAATTATTATGAAGAGGCAAAAAACTAATTTAAGCCCTCACTTTTATAAATATTATTGAAAACGTAGTTTCTTAATAAACACACTTTGTTGCTGTGACGTTGACAGAAAACAATTTTAATTGAAAAAACTGTTGGTGTATGTGAAGAGTGAAGACAAACTAAGGTTGATTTAAAACTAGAAAAAATGAAAATAAATTGCAACAATAATATTTCTTTACAACATTTGTTATGCATTTTACAAAAAGTTTCAAACTTTATTCTTTAGTACTTAAGGCAATTTATGGCGTATTTAATTTAATAACTGTATGTATAATTATTTACTATTGAGCTTTCAACTCATATTTTGTTAAATAAAAAACACATATGGACAAATAATTTGATAAATTAAATTAAACTACAGTCAGTGTAGATAAATGAATTAAAAATACTTCGTTTGAATTGAAAATTCGGTTGCAATGAATTAATGTGAATTAAGACAAGTACTTCTATAGTTGTAACTATGCAGTGTCTCATTATATTATAGTATAGCATCTAACGTGTTTGTTAAATAAAATAAAAGAAGGAGGAAAACGTTGAAGACAAGGTCGTTTGGTGTTTAAAAATTATGTGACTTTTTTCTACTTGTACATATTATTATACATTTAAACGGTGTTATTATATTGGTGGATTGTTCTATTTATACAATTACAATAAAATACAATACAATGAAAATGCAAAGTCAAAAAAAATGCGTTGTTGTCGCTGTAATAAAGCGTGTAAGTAAAAATATTCGGGAGATCTCTTATAAGAAAAACTGAAGAAAAAGAATTATTAACACGCGCACACACAACAACAAAAAATCTTTTCCAGTATTAATTAGGCAATTTAAAATGGTTGTTCCCTAGATTAAGTGTTGCTCGATGTCCCATAATTTATTATGAATAATTAAAATAATTATTAAATTATTATTGATTGAATATATTATCTATTACAACAAAAATATATATGTATATGTATATATTATTATATATGTATAATATTCTTATAATATTTTTATTCCTATATTACAGATGAAAAATCAAAAAAAAAAAAAATTTAAACAAATATTAATGATAACAATGAAAAAAATAAATGGAAACTTGTGAATTATTCGCAAATAAATCAAAGCAAAATGAATTGGAAATCCATTAAGCCAAATTAATGTAAAATGTAAATATAAATAAATTGAAGTATCTCTCTCTCTCTTTCTCTCTTGTTATTCATAATATTCTCTATCCTTGTCATTCTCTATCGCACATCAAATTAACAATTGTAACTGATCAAAATAAATTATAATTAAACTATTATAATCCCTATATTGAATTATAAATTATCTGTTTATTCTATATCTCGCTCCTCTCTATTTCACTCACACACTCTCTCTCTCTCTCTTTCTCTCTATTTATACTCTAAAAAAATATTATATATGTATAGTATATGTCTAGTTGAATTAATTGATTCGAACCTAATTACAATTGTTTTCATTTATCCATTATAATTATTATTATTGTAATTAAATATTACCCATGTAGATAAATTGTACTTTGTTAATTAAACTTCATTTGTTATGAGTTATGACAAACGCATACAATTACACACTCAAAAAAAAAAAAGTCTGGATGATTTTTAGAACAATTTCGCACACAAAATGATGCTCAATATTTAATGAATGAAAATTAATTAATATGTAATTAAATGCTTTAAATTGATTGTTGAATTTATTTGGCGGTGCTCAATTAATTTGTAATACCAACTTAATGTGCACAAAATAATAATTAAATGGGCGCACACTCATTTCTTTTGAATGAACAAAAAAAAAAACAGTTAGACACAATTTAATAATGATTAGTTAAATTATTATTATTATTATAGTTAATTTTATTGACAATTTACTAAGTTGTTGCCTAATTTTTAATAACTAAGCCTAGAGTAATTTTGCTTAATTTATTTATTTAATGATGAGTTGTTGTTTATTTTATTTGTTTTTTTGTTAATTTAATTAACAATAAAAATCACAGTTGTTTAAATAAAACCTTTTTTGGAACGTTTTTTATTATTTTATTTTACATTTTTATTTTCCAGTTTTACCCTTATATTTATTACTTAATGTTTATTGAGCATTTGACTTTTTAAGTTTGTTAATATGCTTCAATTCTGAATTCATTTACTCAACTCTTTAAAAGCAACCCCTATTTCCGTTACGCAACCCTTTCTCTGTGGTACGGTACGTATAACTTATCTGCGTGCAAAATTATATCGCGTGCGGTCAATTATATCGTCATACTCTGTGTTGTGATTTTCATTTAGAAAACTCGCGGTTAATCCTTAGGGATGCCCGTGCAATTGGCTCACCTTAAATTACAAACTATGTATAATGAATGTAATTGTGTTTTTTTGTGTTCTAATAACAATAAGGAAAATACTGACTTTTTACGTACATAAATAAACCGAGAGTAATTAATAGTACATAATAAATAAATAATAAATATAAAAATTAAAAGATTTTATCAATGACATTAAATGTTTTTAAAAAGAAACATAAAAAAATAGTATTAACATAAATGTGTATAGCTAATTTCTGTAATAGTCATTAAACAAACGTTAGTTGGTGGGCCTACATAGATTGTTTTGATGAAATTAAATTACTTTATTGTTTTGGTTAAACCAACTCATACGATTTTTTCCTCACGACAAACGTTTTAACTGAATCAGATTTAAAAATCAAATTAAAAGGACGACATTAACTAAAGTAAATACAAAGAAAAAACACTACTCCATTTTACCCTTCATCCTTCTACCTCTCTTTTTAGTAATATGGTAAATTGAAGCAAATGAAATCACATGCAAATAAATATGTAATTAAATTAAAATTTACGATGCAGACGAAAATACTGAATACCGAATAATGAATGGTTGATAATAAATAATTTAATATAAAAGAGGTGCAGTCCTTTTTTAAATATAAATATAAAATAATTGAAAATAAAAATAAAAACACACAATAGTACTAATAGTAATTATAATAGTCTTTAGACATATCAGTTTTTATAGACGTGTAGATAATATTACGAGAAATCTATTGAAAACCAAGGTAAGATTATTGACTAATTATAAAACAAAATTTTAAATGTAATTTAAAAAATAAAAACAAACAGAATAAAAACTTATAATAAAACATTTATATATATTTTTCATGAGAAAATGTACCTTCTTAACTGTAGATGTGTATAACAAATATTTTAATTGATAATAATTAATAATAAATAACACTGAGAAATTTTCGTCCTTTTTTCCTGAATAACCTGCATAAATGGCCTCACCCAAATTAATAAGTTGTATTGAAAATTCAAATCAATTTTATTTAACGGAATTACTGATTGCAAAAATTAATAAACATTAATGCGAAAAAATGAACAAAAAATAAATAAACAAACAAATTGCATACCTAAATTGAGTAAAACTCATTCGCTCCTTTTTAATTTCAATACAAATTTAACTAACTGCTCATGAAACATTCTGTGAGTGTTAAACATGATACTTATTAAATTGAATTTAATAACGAATCACCTAATTATTATAAAAATGACAATCTTAATTTGTATATAAATTTAAAGAGGATTAATGAAAATGAAATGAAGAATTCAATAACAAATAATAAATAAATAAAAAACGCAAATGCAAATCAAAAAGAAATTTACGAGCTCACTCAAGTATTCGATTAAGGGATGAACAAACAAAAATTACTTAAATCAAATTAACTTTATACTAAGCATTTCACACAGCCAATCAAATTTAATAAATTATATGTGAAAAATTAACTACATAATTAAAATGAAAAACAACCCCCCCTCTCCCCAAATTGCTCAATTCTGTTAATTTTCTGAATGTGTTTTTATTACCGTTGTAAATTAAAGTAATAATGCCCACAAAAATGCTCAACGCATATTCTCTTACTTGTATCTATGTCTTCTTAAAGTATTATATAGAAAGCTTTACATTAAAGCAAAACCAACAAAAAAAATCGTTATATCTCATTCAATTGAATTGAATCGGTTTTCTTCCGTGGGTGTCTGTGTGTGTGCTTTCCAAAAAAAATACAAAAAAAAAACATTTTAGCTGATAAGAATAACCGTGCCACATTTAGCAACAAAAAAATATTTATAAAACAATTATGAAAACAAATCAAACGATTAAAAGGATCCTTATAACTGAGACAACGAAATGCTGAATTTTTTTTTCACAACAAAAAAAAACTATATTGAATACAGTAAAAATGCACACTACTTCGAACTATTTGTACATATAAATAAATGTGTACTAAATGTAATTATTATTACATTTTTTTAAACGTAATTGTGTTGTAATTTTAATGAATTAAGCTTAACGAGAACACAATCAAATAAATGCCAAAACTATTCTCAGAGCATATTCGATTCTTTTCCCCCACAAATAAAAATTACACACTTAATTGCATTACAAGGAATGGACAAATAAAGTAAATAAAAATGTTTAAGGATCTTGCCGGAAAACTCCAATGGAATATGTTAATGAGTAATTACTTAATTTATTCATCCCACACACGTTTAATGAAATAGCGGTAATTTATGTATATGTGTAAAATATAATGTATGTTTTCATAAATATAATACTAAATATGTATGTAAAAAAAACTGAATAAGAGTGTACTTACAAAGGCTGTATCTGAATGCAATACTTCAAAATGCATAAAATTTTAAAATGAAATTACTTATTATGTATCTTTAATTTAGTCTTGAAATTTTCCTATAATTATATTATTAGGTTTTTCAATTATTAGGACAAAACAATAACATTTTTCACACAAATAAAATTTTGTTTATGTTTCCCTGCATATATATTAGATTAAACTAGTCTCCTCAAGTGCATTATGCATTTCTAATTGTCTAAATAAACTCTCCCCCTTATGGCCTAAATTGTAAATCAAAACTAACGGGACTTAGGCGTCCTTTTAACTTAATTTTTACAGGAATTGTCATTGTACTATGAATAAAGGAATTATATACATTTGTGTTGAAGCCATATTATTTCTCCTGCAATAATTATTTACATATCAATCAAATATGCGTTAATTATTATATTATAAATATATATGTTAAACTGTAGACAATTAAACTGATTGTTTGTATGGAAAAAATAAATGATTCTAATTCTCCTTAATAAAATATTCAAAATACAGTGAAAATTATTATAAATGTACAGTAATTTATTTTGATTTTGGCAAATGGTGTTGCAATAATAATTGAACCCGCGCATGTAATGAAAATTATAATAAGGATTAGTTGCCAATTTTAAAAATGATAATATTTTTAATGAGTATACAATATAAAAATCAGAGAGACAAAAACACAAGCAGATATGCAAGAAATAAAATTATTAAACATTTAAGAATTGAATCTATAAACAAAAAAAAAAGAAGTAAGAGAGAAGTTGTGCAAACAAAAAGAGATTAAAATAACCAGTAATTAATTAATTAATGTGTGTATAGGTGGTGCTGATGATGGTAAATATTATTAATTGAATTAATATTATTTTACTGTTAAAAATTAATTGTAAACATAAAAAAATTAATGAAAAAAAAGTGTAAACATAAGTAACTAAAAGAAATATTATTAAAATATTATTATTATTATTATTATTATTATATTAATTATCAGTGTTGCGGGTGGATACTTTTTTCTTCGTACTTTTTACACTAAAAGCTGTCTAGCGCGAAAAAAAAACAAAATCTATTTGAGAAAACGAAAAACGAATCGTTTATTTTGTTAATTTAAATAAATAAAGAAAATAATGAGAAAATACCCACCCGATATTCAATACAAATGGACAAAAAAAAAAAACAAAAACATATTTATAAAATACAAAAAATTGTATGTAGAAGTATTTTTAACAACAATGCCAATAATAATTAAAAATTAATGAAGCAAATGTTAAGTTAAAGATATGCGACATTACAGTGATTGAATCATCCCCTTTTCTCAAAGTATATTCAATGAATGCACTCAAAACTCTAATCTATACCGCATAATCTATAAAACAAAACACACAAAAAAAAAATGGGCAAACAAAAAACCCGCCTCTCTAGCGATCTTCTCCCCCCTCCCGCGATTTTCACGTCATTTACTCGACAAGATACGTAGCAACAAAAAAAAGTCTTTCTCTGTGATTACAAAAAAAAAAAACATGAATATGTATTATAAATGGACAAAAATACTTGCATAATATTGAATTATAAAATATATGATTACATAAAAAAATAAAAAAATACTTTTGATGAACTTTATTATTTTAATAAACGCGGTCAAATAATTGAATAAATAAAATGACTTAATAAGGGGGGAAAATGTGAAAACAAATAATTATTATTAATTAAAAGTGAGCGGAAAATGAATGAAAAAATGTATATTTTATCTCATTATGTGTATGAAAATATATGTAATGTAACAAAAAAACAAAGAAAATGAAAAAAAAAATTAAACATCCCATTGTTTTAATTGTCATCAATTTTGTTTAAATATTGTCCATGAAATTTTTTAGGTTGGTAACTTTACTTACTCCAATTTTTCCTATCTTCTTTAAGTATTTCTTAAATCTTCAATTATTCATTTTGAAAAACCATAAATATTTTAATACAATTTTGACTTAATTATATCATTTTTCATTAACCAAAAATATTTCAGGTTTAAAATCTTTTTCATAATATTATGTAGTTTAATTTAAAAAGAGGAAAACAATTACGTATTAACAAATATTGTCAACACTTTGAATTTTAAATGTTGGCGCCAAATTTAAAACCGCTATTTACCGTTAGATGTCGTTAAAGTTTATTTTCGATTACTTTTCATTGGATTCCTCATATAATAAAAAAAAAGGTAAACGAACAAAGGCTAATATTTTTTTCAGTGTCACCAGAAATATTTTTTGAAGTTCATGTTGACTTTATGTAAACATTTAAAATGAAACAAAGTGATCAAAGGTTTGAAAATTATTTAAGGCTTAATACTTTAAATATGGAATTATCTTAAATATAATTAAAAAATTATAATTCAGTATAATTTTTTATTATTAACAAAAAAAAGTATTCTCCTCAATACTTTTTCAATCAGACACTGAATACTCTATTTAAATAATAAAACCGGCAACCCTTTGCGCGCATCATTTTGCGGCTGTCATTTTAGAAAAGTTTGTACAAACAACAAAAGAAAAGTGTTGGAGCCTGTTTTCCGGCAATCTCAGTGTCCCCCAAAACCCCCTGCATTTTATATTCAACCAATTGCGTCCGCGCCTACAAGAAGACTATCACAAACACAGTTTTGTGACCATATTTTGTGTGAAACCAGTGTACTTAAACGGCCTCAAAATTAATTACTCAAAGTATCACAACGCTATGTCGCTATCGGCGATCTCAAAGGTAAGCAATATTATATGAAGTCTATTTTATTAGTGCAACTTCTTAGTGAGGGGGGCTCGACTCGGGAAAATGCCAATGGAACTGGTTTCCACGCATTAATCTCATATATAAAATGTAACAAACATGTTTTCATGCAAATCAAGACATGTTATCGCTGACTTATTTTAGTATTCATTTCGGTAAACAATATTCATGAGACTATGATAATTCTAAAATAATATATGAAGCATGGTCACCACCTTTCAGCAACGCGAACGCTGATAACTTGGTAGTATCAGTGAAGTAGCAGATCAGTTTAGTTGCGTACAGAATTACGTACTTTTATTTATTTTAACTCAATTGTTGGAAAGTGCATATATAATGGAAGAAAATCAATTGCAGCCGGTGCTTTACTCCTATTGGAGGAGCTCCAGCTCATGGCGGGTTCGGATAGCATTGAACCTGAAGGAGATCCCATACGACATAAAACCAATCAGCTTGATAAAAGCCGGTGGGGAGCAGCATTGCAATGAGTACAGGGAGGTGAATCCAATGGAGCAGGTTCCTGCATTGCAAATTGGTGAGTTTTTGCTTATTTTATACTTAACCCAATCACTTTTTAATATTACGTTTTAAATATACGAGAAGTAATGACTATTTTGTAACAACAAATATTTTATTTTAATTACTTATTTCATTATTTCAACAATTTGTAACCTCTTCAATAATGGAAATGCACTTGTCCGTAAATTTATTAACAGCTGATTGATCGCAATTAAACGTTGTTATTCCAATCATTTCCTTTTCAGCATTAATCCCTCTAAGTATTCGATCCATTTGCAGTAAAGCACTTTCCCACGCTGCACTTGCATTCACTTGCATCCCTGACAATTCTGCAATAGTTTCTGTTAAGTCCCTCCCAGCTTGCAGTGCTCGAAAAACTGCAGTCTGCAAGGTAAATGATTGCTTTGAAAGTTCTTCCACTTTATCAGTAAATCCATTTCCATCAAGAATTTGCTTCACTTGGGCGTACGCCGATTCACCACACAACCCTATTATTTCGCCGGCTGTCACTGAGTACTCAGAGAGTTGATCTTTCAGTTGATTCACGCAACACTGTTTCACGGGACTGTATCGATCCAGCACAAACATTGTTGCCTTTTTGATGCCATTAATTGCATGAATTGTTGAATCCAAAATGCTTAGTGTTTTCTCATTCATTCCAAATACAGCGTCATTGTATTTGATGGTTTGATTGAATAGATACGCCTGCTGCATCTTATGCATCTCAAGAAGCATCTCATTCACTGATTTTAATTGCTTTATTGTGTCGCATTCAATCGATTGAATGCAGCTTGCAAACAAAAATGAACTTAGAATAACTATTAATGAAACACGCATTGTCGCAATTGAAAGGCGTTCAATAGACTAACAATTTAATCAATTGCCCCCATAATAAACGAATATTAATACGGTAGCTGATAACGATTATAAGGCTTTATCGGCTTTAGGTATTTGGTGCTTCCTATTGTGTCTCATTATTATCATTGTACTAATTCCTCCCAATAGATGGCCACACATTGATTGAATCGGTTGCAATTATGCACTACTTGGAGGAGACGCGTCCCCAGCGTCCATTGTTGCCGCAAGATGTGCACAAGCGTGCTAAGGTACGTGAGATTTGTGAAGTTGTGACGTCCGGCATTCAACCACTTCAAAATTTGATTGTGCTGATTCATGTGGGTGAGGAGAAGAAAAAGGAGTGGGCACAGCACTGGATTACACGTGGCTTCCGTGCTGTTGAAAAGCTGCTCTCAACGTCAGCTGGGAAATTCTGTGTTGGTGATGAGATTACAATGGCTGATTGTTGTCTTGTTCCCCAAGTGTTCAATGCAAGAAGGTACGAATATTAGATTGTAGTCTTTTTCAAGTTAAATATTTTATTTTATTTTTCCATCAAAGATTCCACGTTGATTTGAGACCCTACCCAATTATATTGCGTATTGATCGAGAGCTTGAAAGTCATCCAGCGTTCCGTGCTGCACATCCATCCAATCAACCAGATTGCCCTCCAGAAGCGGCCAAATAAATTCAAACGGTTTATTTCAAATGATCACCTTCTATATTTGCATGACGGTTATTTTTTAATATTTTTTTTGCCTAATCTTTCTTCGTTTTGATTTTTATATTACCAATAATATTTAGTGTGTGTGTTATTTACAATTAATTTAAATCTTTATTACAATTTGTTTATTTTTTAAACTCTAAACTACATTTTGAATAATATTTGCTTTTGTGTATTTGCTTTTTCGTCAGTTTTAATAAATATTGGTCAGTTAGTTACTTCTAGAATTGATTTAAAAAATAATAAATATAAATGCAAGTACTAGAAAGAATTAAATTGTATGCTTAAATGAATGAGCATTTACCTAAATGTTGACTTTAAGATTACAAAAATATTATTCAAAAATCACATAAATAGAAAAACGAAATGTACAAGAATATGCAACTTCAGGGATAAAATTTAAGCTCATAAATTTCGTAAATATGCTTAAATTAAAAGTTTGTCAATGCACAACATTTATTTCTAATAAACCTACTCAGTGTCCTTTAGAATCAGTCTACAACCTTTTAGAGTTATTAAATAAATAAAAAACTTAATTTTGACAGACAAATTTTAATTTTTTAACATCAATTTAATAATTTTACATATTTTTAAATGCATTAATTTAACTTTAAATAGTTTATACGTACTTAAAAAATACTTAACATTTTTAATTGATTTGTACTTATAAAATATCAAAATAATTAAATTACAAATTTGGCTAGTCATTTCTATTTTGCATGTTTTAATAAGAATTTGCAGCATACATCATACGTGGTTCTAAGAACGCCAAGAGACATGCTTTTATTTCTGACAAATATTACTTTGATGTAATGTCTTTGCTTGCCATTTATTTCCAAAACTTAAAATATGTTGTAAACAAATAACCAAAATAAATTATTTTACATTAAATAAAAACCAAACAAATTGTGCGTGTTTAAATAAAATAAAATAAAATCATAGATACCTACATACAACAATACCTATATATTTGGTCATATTTTTTTGAATTTTTCATACATTTACATAAGAAATAAATGTACCTATAAATAAATGTAATAATCATATTTAAAATGTATTTCAACATTTTTTAAGTGTTTTAATTGAATTTATTTTACTTCTAAACATTTAAGATGAGAGATATTACTTCAGTCAAAACCTCCCTTTATATTTCTCATAGTATGTGAAGTATAATCTACGAAGCATAAATGACGATTTTAGGATAGATACGAATTCTACCTATCAACAAGTCAATATCAGTTATTGCTCCCTAACTAAGTTATATAAAATATTTTAATGATTCCTCTATTTTAAAAAAAAAAATAATATTTAAAATAAATTTCACGTACCTTTTCTTTGTGTGTGGAAAATAGTAAATTGTAATCCTTTAAAATCCTTAAGGCAATAAAAGTTGCGCGTTCCCTGCTTTTAATCAATCCTGTTCTCAAAAATTCTCCAAACCCTACACTCAATTTTTTCACTTCTCTATTTTAAAATTTTATTTTTTTTTAACAATACATATAGGTATTTCACTTATTTTTACATTCAATCACTTTTTATATTTTTTAACTTATTTTAATTTAACTAAATATATATATATTTTTTTTTTTTAAACAAATGCGATCATGAACACTTTTTTCTTATCACGCGTTTTGTCTTTCAGTTATAATTTATTTGCACATATAATTATAATCCACCTCAACATAAACGACAATTTTAACGCATACCCTCCGTCCCCTTATTTCTCATTTTTATAGTTCTCCTGCTTTCACACATTGTAATTTTTAAAATACTAATACATATTTAAATGATGCAACGAAAAATCATAGGAACCTATAAAGTACTACATATAGGGACAAGTATAACAATCCTAGTTATGGACTCTGGGTTGGAAGTTGGCACCAAAGAGGAGAAAGAAAACCGTTAATCGTGTGCCTGGCGATGGCAGCGCTGTGCAAAATAATGAGGTTTTGAATATTATTTGTAGTGAAATTCTACTAATTTTGTAATGGGATTCTAAATTAGGACTCCAAAATATATGAGGAACAATAGAAAAGACATACAATTTTGCCAATAATGCACCAAAAATAAAATAAAACTATAACACGATGACTTTTAAACGAAAGAAAATTATTTACGGAAAAAAATGCCTTTTAGATTCTAATAAGAGCATTTTAAACCTCCTTATATAAGAAAAACTATTATTATTTACATTAAATATAGAAACTGTTTATAATTATGGAGAAGAAAACATTTATTTTAACTTTTAACCACTTTTTAACAGATTAAAGTCCTTTTTTCAAATATTTATTACAGAACAACAAAAATTACTATACCACTCACTTTGATTCTCGCGCGCAAACTGGACAGTTGTATACTCAACTGCACGCACTATTAAATTAATTACCCATTTTAAAATAATCCTATCAGCAGTTGACCTGCTTGCTCCCATACTATTTTACCTTGCAATTACAATTCAATTATGAAAGAGAAAACATTTTTAATAAACTCTGGAAGCTGGACAATAAAATACATACAGCAATAATTTGAATGTACTCGTATGTGTTCTGGGATGAAAATTGGCACCAAAGAGGAGAAAGAAAACCGTTAATTGTGTGCCACCGAATAGCATCGTCCAGCAAAATTATATTATTTAAATAATATTTGTAGTAAAATTCTACTAATTTTGTAATGGGATTCTAAATTAGGGCCTCAAAATATGTATGTAGCAATGGACAGACAAATGAGTTTGCCAATAAAGTACTGAAAATTAAAGAAAACTATTGCGGTATTATTTTTAAACGAATATATAATAAGGATAAGAGAACATTTGAATAATGAAAAATAGAATTGAAAGAAAAATTTGAAAATAATAAATTTCAATTCTTCTAGAATATATCAATGTTAACGTAACACCACTAAATTGCCCAGTCGTCTTTATTGACGTTGAAAGGTCATTTTTAATTTACAATAATATTTAAAATACTGTGAGCATTTAGAATAGTAAAACATTTCTTAGAGTCTTTCTAGCATGTCTGCTAGCATTTAAAATATTGGAATATATTTTCTTAAATTCGTATTGAACCAACTTAGAACATAATGGAGCTTAGAATGGAAATCTCGACCTCAAAAGTCGGAAAACCCTAAAATAAACATGCAAAAACATTAACTTTCCACTACTATTTGCATTTTTAAATAAGTACAAAGAAGTTAAAAAAAATTATTTCTTATGATTATATTTATTGGTTTCAAAAGACAAAGTAACTAAAGAGTTAATCATGAAAAATAGAAATAGCGCCGAAATATAAGTGAACGTGATAAGAAGTATCGACGTACCAATTCCAGCAAAACTCGACTTTCAATATTAATAATTTAATAAATTTTATGCGTAACGAGGCAGCTAGTATATATATACATATAAACAAAAATAAATATATATAATAATAATAAAATAAAATCTTTTTAGTTTTTGTTAAGACATTTTTTCTATATATATTTGTAAATGCAATAGTAAAATAAACACCATATTTTTAAATATTAAATAATAATGAATTGAATATTTTGACGCTTTTTGTACGTATATATTTTGGCATAATAATTTAAGCACATTTTTTGCATTTTCCATACATGATTTAGGCATTAATACGGCCTCTATACCATATATAATTTTATAAAGGAACTAAGTAAGGAGATTCAATAAATTACAGAAATATTAAGATCATTAAAAAATTTGATTAAAATTGTTGAATTCATGCTAAGGCTCAACTTGAAATTGTCCACAAATTACAGGTACATGTAATTGTACATGATTTAATATTCCAAGGCCATATTCAGACTCCTGTGGCCATGGGCATTGAACTCGCTTTGTTTTTTTTTTTCCTCTTCGGTGCCAAAATGTAATTGCCCATTAATAATAGCAGTTTTTTAATTTTTCCTTATAGTTTGAAGTTCTAACTATAATTGTGAATGCGGAAGCAGGACAACTATACATTCAATACACCTAGTTAGTAGTTGAGGTGGAAAATTTAATTTAATTTTACAGCTATGTTTAAAATCAGAGTGCTGCAAGTTGAAACTTGCTAGAACGGATGAGGGTTATGGATACTGGTCATTGTGTAATTGATGTACTATGAGGAAAAATAGAAAAGTTTCATAATTTTGTTTAAAATGTCTTACCAAAATTGATTTCTGGAAATATGGAACTTTTCATTTATAAAGACAATGAGTAATGTAAAATGTATATGAAATTATTGCATATTAATTCATAATTCTATAAAAATTTTGTACATTTTTGAATATTTTGTTTCAATCCTTCCAGAATTTATCAATGTTAACATAAAACCTAACTTAATTGCCCAGTCACCTCTATTGACGTTGAAAGGACATTTTTAATTTAGAATAATATTTTAAATAATCTGAGCATTTAAAACAGTAAAATTAAGAAATGTTTTAGAGTCTTTCTAGCATGTCTGTTAGCATTTAAAACAATTTTTCAAATTGAAATGATGATGTATTTTTTATATAATAAATATGAAAATGAGTTTGAGTTTGGGTTTGTCCACGTACTACTCGGTTGATCATCATCATATTGCATGGGGATTGTTTTGTTAAATTCGTATTAAACCCACTTAGAACCGAAAATGAAAATCTCGACCTCAAAAGTCGGAAAAACCTAAAATTAAACATGCAATTAAATAAATTGACAGTACACAGAAGTTTAATAAAAGATACAGTTCTATATGTTTAATGATTTCAAGAAATAAAGTAACTAAATATTTATTAATTTTAAAAGATCATGAAAAATAGAAATAGCGCCGAAATATAAGTGAACATAATAAGAAGTAAGAACACCAATTGTAGCAAAACACGACTTTCGACATAATTACATAAATTTTGGGCGTAAAGAAAGTTTGCATGGGCAGCTAGTGTATGTATAAAAATAAAATATTTTTATTTTTATTAGACATTTCTTTTTTTGTAAATGCAATAGTAAAATAAAAACCCTATTTTTATACATACAATAAATAATAACGCACATCATATTTTGATGTTTTTCGTACATATATTTATAATTTTTTTTTGCATTTTTTCATTCATATTTTTTAAACGGTTGCATAAATAATCTGGCTTCTCTTAATATAATTTTATAAAGGAATTAAGTAAGGAGATTCAATAAATTATGGAAATATTAAGAACATAAAAAATATAACAAAAATTGTTGAATTATTTCTAACTTGAAATTGTCCACAAATTGTAGGTACATGTAATTGTACATGATTTAATATTCCAAGGCCATATTCAGACTCCTGTGGCCATGGGCATTGAACTCGCTTTGTTTTTTTTCCTCTTCGGTGCCAAAATTTAATTGCCCATTAATAGTAGCAGTGTTTTAGTTTTTCCTTATAGTTTAAAATTTTAACTAAAATTGTGAGTGCGGAAGCAGGACAACTATACATTTAATATAGTTAATAGTACCTAGTTGAGGTGAACAATTTTATTTTATTTTACAGCAATGTAAAATCAGAGTGTTGCAGCTTGCTAGAGCGAATGAGGATAATGGATGCTGGTCATTGTGTAATTGAAATGGAAAGTGAGAGTACGTATAAATATTTTTGTCCTCAATTTATATTAAAATATAAATACATTTTATTAGTTTTTGTGTTAAAAATGGGTGTTAAAAATAATTGTGATGTGTTTTTAATTAAAATCATATAACTTATAAGTGTGTTTTTTATAAGAAAGTAATGTCGCGATGGTTATGCAGCCAAATTCATTAAATCTTTTATCATCTAAAGGTAATACATAGTTGTAAAGTTTTCTTATCTACTTTAAAATTTTGTTTTCATTCATTAGTCTATTAAAAAAATACTGAAATGTTCTAAAGTGTTTTCAAAGACCAGTAATAACTTTAAGCTTATAAGTTTTGAGATCGTAAATTAGAATCCCATTACAAAATTAATAGAATTTCACTACAAATAATATTCAAAATTATATAATTTTGCTGTACGATGCCATTGCCAGGCACGCATTTAACAGTTTTCGTTCTCCTCTTTGGTGCCAATTCCCATTCCCGAATTAATAATACGTATGTATAAGTATTATATCCTATGATTTTTCGTTTCATAATTTAGTACCTATGAAGGTATTAGTATTTGAAAATTTTAATTGGGGAAGCAGGATATATAGACCTATTTAAAATACCCGCACTATAAATTCTTTTGAGTATAAAGTGGGTATAGACTATAGAGCAGTTTTGAGGTGATCTAAAAATTGAGGATAATTATAAAAAGAAGAAACGGATTATAATTTCGGAGCGCTATAGTTTATTTTGATTATATATGACATGTTTAATTGAAAGTGGAAATTAAATACTAAAATATGAGAATAAAATATAATATTGGTTAAGTGTTTAAAAAAGGAATCCTTTTTTTTGTATCCTATTAATTCATTTCATAATCTTGTAGTCGCAAAGCAGTGGATTATTATTTAAGTGTCTTAACCCAAGATTTTATTTGTTATCGTTTCGATTGTAAATAAATAACTTTACATAATCGCAAAATTATTTTCTTTTTAAGTAATCGTAAACGTAATCGTTTCTTAGATGCTCGTGTGACCGTTAATATTTTCAAACAATTCGGACTTTTTCAAAATTCAAAATAACAAAATATAAATACATTCAAGCACTTTACTGCTTTTTCCTTGTAGAAATTATTATTTTATTCATACACTTTGGACTCGCTTCTTCCACTGATTACATTTTGATACACTTTTTAAGTCTCACTCCCAGACAGAAAAATAAAATTAAACAAAGTGGGTACTGGCCCAATCAATTGAATGACCTTAGAAAAGTAAAAGCGCCACTTTGCAGCTCTCCATAATAAATGTTGTTGAATAACCGTTTGACTTTTTGGACAACAAAATTGTTTATCAATATACACACAACTGGATTTGTTGACTGTGTTTTTTGACACCTTGGACACTAATTTTGATTTCTCCACTTTACACAGCAACGTCTTCTTCATGTAAAGTTATCGGTGCTATGCGAGATAAAGTCGCGGTATTTTAATGGGAGGGAAAAAAAAGAAAACTTTTTAGTTTACACTCATGCGTGTATTTATGGCTTCTAGAGAGCAAAAGCTGTTTGGTAACTTATCGTTTTACACAAGATAAAGTTGATAATTTGGCTTTTAGGATTTTACATAAGTTTTCTGAAGATGCTATTAATTATTATTATCAAAGCAATGGCTGATAGAAAATTTGGGGGGTTTTTTGGAAGAAAAAATGCTGATGGAAACAATCACTTCGAAAATGTATTACAAACAATTTTTCATACTTTAAAAAAAAAATTTTTTTATTAAATGCAGTCTTTTACCTTTTCTGTGATATTTAATTAATTCAGAAATGTGCCTATAATATAAAGTACCTACACCTATAAATCGTTCCCAAATAATTGTTGATATTAAGCTAGAACCACTTCAAAATTGTTGTTATCGTAATATATTTGTTCACTTAACACATGTGAGTTTGTAACACATGAAGATAACATTCCAAATCCAGCTGAATGTGTGATTGGTCTTTTGATGGCCCGCTGAAACTTGGGTTATTCGTAAACGAGCATTTCACTGATTATTTTCTGGTACATTTTAATCTTGAATAGACTTAAAATGGCATGTGTGCTAACTGTTAATGCACACACACGATTAACTATATGAAGCAGAATCATTAATCATTTGCTGACGACATTCAATTAGGGAGTTGCTTCATCCCTTCAATTCATGACTACACAAATTAATTAAAATCAAATTATTAATAAGGATGATCACACTTGTTTTAAAGTTCATATTTTAATAGTTTAGTAAATATTATTTTATGATTATTATTTTGTATGCAATTTTAAATGCATTGATGAAATACCTAATTAATATAAAAAAACATTAATCATAATGGAAAAACCCACAAACATGCAGCGTTTAAAATCATTTAAAGTTAAAGATAAACGAAATAACAATTAACAAGTCATATTTTAATTCCTTTTTGTTATTGTTGTCATTTAATGATTGTCACTTTCATTTCTTTCATTTTCATGTTATAATATGATAAAAATAGCCTCTCCGCCTCTTATCGGCATACAGCTATGCCAATAAATTATTTAACGTTATTTATTGGAATATTAGTTATATATTGCCGCAATTTCATATATTAAGTTCAGCTTTTATCAGCAATTACTCCGCTTATAAATATGTAGAACAGTTTGAGAACTAATTTTGATTGTTTTTGGATGACTATTATTTATTAAATCACTATATTGATTTACCGTAATTATTGTGGTTAATTATGGTCTTAAATCTTTTGAAGTTCTTCAAAACTAATTACCAAAATTTATAATTGTAAGGAATTAACCACTATTTTTAATGAAAGAGTTAAATTTGCACAATGATACACAAAAAGATCGTGCATAGGTATGAAAAACATTTTATTTTTTTTGTTTTATTAAAACAGTGGCTCTTTGTATATGTGTTTATTATTGTATTAAATTATTTTAATTCTTATTCTCGTCAAACAATAGAAATTAACCAGTATTATTTTTTTTTCATTCATCTGCCTCTTTAATTGTCATAAAACGAAATTTGTATCACTTTATTTCGTTAACCATTCAAGTATTGTACTAAAATGAAAATACATTTTTTCATTGTTCCTCTTTAATTGTTGTTTTGAAATAAACCAATATACCGGATTCAGCTTGCCTGTAACTTGTTACCACGATGACATAACGGTATAATTCCTTACACACATGATTTACATCTCACGCTGCCACGCATATTATGTGAGCAATCGTCTAAACTCTAATATTTGGTCAAATAAAGTTACGATTTGAGTGTAGTATATGCGCTTGTTAACTGATAAAACCAAGATAACATATTATTGTGTATGTGTTGCAACTCACACACAAACACATTTAGAAAAATTACATAAACTATTATAAATTTTAATATTGAACTGCTACCTCCTCCTAGAGAAAGCAACATAATTTTATGAAATGGGCCACTTAAATTTGAATGCATTTATTCCCCTAAACAGCAGCTCATTTAATTGCATGCACACAAATAAAATAAATTGCTTGCTGCTGTATATCCTCAAAAACCACATATGCACAAGTGCTGCATTCGTTATCTTAAATATATGACCCGTATTATTACAGCATCAAATAAAAAATAATAATTTGATTTTGAGTGCAATGCGCGTTTATTTTTCAGTTATTATTTAATATTTTTATTTTATCTGTACAATCAAACATTCTGAAGTACGAGTATGTATGTATATTGAGTTTTGCGGCATGGATTATTTTAGGGAAAAAATTAAATTATGATTTGGCCTTGATTTAAGACTCATTTTTTTTGGATCTTCTTTAATAACTATAAACAAGAAATTTTTTAATTTAAAAATTTCAAGGTCATTCTCCATTGTTTCGTTGTAATCGACAGAACTAATTACGTACAGAAAGTATTTTTTATTTTTTAAAGATGACATTTTATGAACACAATTCAAAAATGAATTGTTTTAAGATTAAACATTTTCATATTATGTATTTCAAGGTCAAATTTTGAACTTTAGTTTATGTTTCAACTCATTTAATAAATCGAAATTCTATTTAATTTAAGTCCCCTGTGGGCTGTGGTTATCCCTGCCATAAAGTTCGATTTATTCATTCAACTTCAATTAGTTCTGCCTTATAAATTGTTTATTTGTTAATACGTCAATCATCACACTCCAATCACAATTGAAGCGTCCTAACAATTTTGTATGGATATGTTCAATTCGTGATAAAATAAATTAACTGACGCAGTTAGTTTGAAAAAATATGAATGGTACCGCAAGACACTTTACTTCAGTATGTTTCAGTATAAGTTTTATTATTTTAATTATTGTTCCCAAACAACTAGCAATTTAATCTTAAAAATATTCCTATGACCGCAAATATGTTCTTTGTAGTGTCATTAAAAATGCGTGACTGACTCAGTTTTATCTTTTAAAACGATTATGGCTTTATAGTGCGATGTCAACGACCATTATTCATTCCATTCAATTTACAAAAAAAAAAAAAAAAAAATGAAAACCAACACATATGGATTTTTTTGTCGTTACTCATCCAGTCCCTTGCATGCGTGTGTGTATGCATTTAACTTTCCAATATAACTGTGAAAACCGATAATATGTGACACACAGTACCGTTTGATTTATTCGATCTGCATTTGATAATAATTTGTATGACTTTGGGTTCGATGATAAGGCAACCACTGCCTATTATTAGAGATATTTTTCCTATACAACAATATGTACTCACATTTATCAGTCATTTCCTGGAACGCTGCTCTTAATGAGTGTATGATGTAATGACGTTTCTCATGGGGTCGACGTGGAAAAATCATAATATTTTACACATCTCCGGCCATATAATGTAAAAGCCGATTTGCTCCTTATCAAGTGTGTACGAATGCAGTGTATGTCACACAACAGCTTGATTTATTTGCTGTGCTCACATATACAAATATCCTTATCATAAACAGCGATAAGGATTTGAATGTGTGTTGAGTTTACAGTAATCTTTTATTTGTTCTTGGTAACAAATTACAAAATCATCCTCACTTTTTCATGCATTTGACTGATATGAGTAGAATAACTAATAAGCAATTACTGGCCACACCAAATTTATGGTCTTAATAAATATTTTGGATATTATGCTGTTAATGTTTATGCATTAAAATAAAACGCTATGTTTGTTTTTATCAAGTCCATTTTATTAATGAGTGAGTTTAAGTTATTTATGAATTATGATAAAAATAATTTTATTTTGTGTCGTAATCTATGTCGTTATCTGTATTTCACTATTATTCCCGATATTTATAATTTTGGGGTCATTATCTCGAGGGAAACCTTAAAAATTATTATTGAAAAAATGTATTTTCATGTAAAATCAAACCATGACTGATAATTTGAAAACATTGATCTTTTTCAAGGTCAAAAGCATTTCTCACTACTACAAAAACAAATTTTAACCACAAAATATAAATAAAAAATACATACTTTCAATACAATAATTCCCACGCAATTACATCCCAACATATTTCGCTCTGATTCTAACAAGAAAATGCAAGAAAACATGATTTAATACCAATGATACCTTTATGAATAAAAACATATAGTCAATTGTACACAGCTCTAACTATGTTGCCTGCATTCACAAATCTAGGTTTTCTGCGATAATCAGCTGATGATGACGTACCTGCATTCGATGTACGTATCAATGTAGCACGAACTGGGGAAATTTATGCTGTACAGTGTTCACACGTTCTACACATGTGCGTCAAATAATTGTGTAGCATAAAAATGCAGGGGAAAATGCACACATTGATACAATGACGCCAATATAACTGCACGTTAATTGAACAATTCCCCAACCAAAATTTCCCGCATATTTATGTGGAGACATAACACAAAATAAATTCACTGTACAGTACTTTAAGAAGTACAAAATATGTAATACAAAAGTTTTGAAGAATGTGCGCGCACATCGATAGATGACATGATCATTTGACCGCTAATATCATTGATTCATTAAACTGTAGTGTGCAGCTGTAAAACAGTTTTTAAATATTAGTAAATGCAATTAAATATGGTAATACATGCAGTTAATTTTGCACGCGCATTAAAGGCTTGATTTTTTATGATTGGGTTTTGAAATAAAAGTGCCAAGTGCTTTTTTGTTTAGGGAAATGCACACACACACACACATCCCGATATTTCATGTACAAACATTTTTTGTGTTGAATATATGGGCATGATTAAATAAATGCACAATTTATATGTGGTGGTATGTGTGCAAGTTTTGTACAATTTTTGTGTGTTGGTATGCAAAAAGCCAGCTTATAATGCTGAAGAATTTTTATGTGAAGTGGGAGAAGTATTCGTATAAGCGCGCAAGCGCGACTTGCGGTTTTACGAAGAACAATCTATTGAAAGAAATTGTAACTTTAAAACATAACGGATAACCCCTTCAAAATGCACACATTCTCACAATTCATTCGTCTGTACACGTCATGTGGCAGCGCGATTTTAAATATGAATTGGTGTAGGTACAGAAAATAACTTGTGTTTAAAACTGTATGGAGCTGTCGTACGAAATTTTAATAATATGGGAAAAAGCACACACTAGAGCACTGGTCCTACTATATTGCGATAGTCGTCGAGTACAGCGCTGCGCAAGTTAGTCGCATAGCACGTTCACTCAGTTAGTATCCCAAAAAATTTGGTTTTAGCGCTACTGGCAGCTAGTATCATTTGTGCCGTACTGCGTATATGACACTGATTTTTTGTCATCCACACATAATTACCAATTAATTTGCATAAATACATCCATATGTGTAAGAAAGTAAAACATAATAACAAAAAATAAATTAAAACTATGTCATATTTAATATAGTTTGCGTTAAAAATCTTAGAATCAATCAAAGTTCGTAGCGGCCTAATTTTAAAGATTTTAAAGTTACCAAAAAAAGAATTGTGTGTGCTGATTTTTTTTTTTTGAATTGTGTTACATCTCGAGCAATTTTATAAATATGTTTTAATTAAAATTGTGGTTTGTGTCCGTTCACAATATTAAATCCAAACGAAGAAACTCAATGCGAAATAATCGTGTGTATCGTGAGTTTTTCTCATGAGCCGTGTGTTATATTAAACATTTTATCACTGTACAAATAGAAAATAATCATATCAGAGTGCACAAACACCACGCAGTCAGTGGTGGTGTACCAAGTTCCAACTGACGTGTGGTTCCACACAAAACATATTATCATAATTATGTAGTTACTATAATATGTGGTGATATATATTTTGTGATTTCATATCGCGCTGCTTGTGGCTGGAAATTTTATTTCGCTGATAATCTGGCGCATTTCATTGCTCATTTTGTGTCGGCGTACTAAATATTACACATTTTATACATTATGTGGTGAATAAAGCGTGATTTAACACGTTTCACGCGGAAATTACACTCCAATACCGAAAGTATTTTGATGTAAAATATCCACATTGTGTTCAGTTTAACCTAGTTCCGGAATCTTCATCAATTTTCATACTTAAAAAGGGTTTCCGTTCAGTTTAATGTCTTCTTTTATGTCCCAGTCAAGTTGTGTGAAAATTATCTCAAAGAGAAGTGTATGCAAGTGCAGAAGTGCTTTATGAAAATTCCTGTAATTTAATTGTAATTATTATTAGAAGGCTAAAAATTCCTTTATACTCGTTCATGCTGTGTTAAAAAAAAATATGTGGAGGAGCTGCCTCAATTCTCGGTTGAATTTTCTTCACACATATGAATTTATTTTATAATACATTTCACATATGCGAGTAGCTGTACACATGGATGTAAATTCATCCACATATTTTATTGTGTAAAAAAAGAGCGCGCAAGCAAAACTTGGGAGAGTGGTTGGCCCAAATAAAATTGTAGCTGCCATGTCTTAACGATTGCGCATTGCGTCTCATTTTCAGCTGGCCACCCACAGCACCCACCGCACCCTCCACCCGTTATACCAAACAGCACACACACACACACACATGCGAAACACAAACACACATCAGTGTTGTGTATTATTCGCCAATATAGCACATACCACAAAACACAGTGCTTCCCTTGTACAATTCGTTTTTCCCATACATATTTTGATATTATCGTCGCCGTCGTCGTCGTCAGCGTCGTCATTATATCATTTCCCAATCATCATCATTGAACTTTTCTGTTCATCAGGAAAATTTACTCTCTCTCTCTCTTCATTTACACTTTTTTTTTATTGTGTATTTTTTTTTTATATTGTTATATTCGTGTGGCTTTGTGTGTCGAGTTTTCTTTTGCACATTTCCCACTCACTACATGGTGTGTATACAATATTCGTTTACCTATATTCAATCAGCCGGATCTGTCTACAAAACGAAAAAGCATTTTTGCGCCCGCAATGAAATAGAAAAACTGTGCGAACCATCTATCCGCGCGCTCCCGTTTTTATACCGCATAACGGCAAATGTACATCATCATATTTCTTTTTTGCTTTTCACATTGTGCAAGAAAATCTCCTTACCACAAAGGGCTACCGTTAAATATATTTAGAGACGTTCTATATAACTGCATACCTCAGTGTTGTTGGTACACACAATAAAGAGGAGAGAAAGAGGAAGAATTTGTATCAGACGCAAACTGAAACAATAGCCCAATGAGTATACTTTACATAACTTCAATGTAGTACTGAAAAATCTGACTTCATGTAGGGGTAGTTAGTTAGTTTTCATCCTTTCTTCAATGCACATAAGAAAATTTAATGTTCCATAAAATAAAAGCAATTGGAGAAGTTTTAGCTCTCTTTACATTTCGCCAAAAAATTAAAAGTGGGACAAGAATTTTGGGTTGGTTTGCTCTTAAATTCAATTTGTGTCCTTAAAAAGAGAAAAACCGTCGGAATAAATGGAAGTGCACCATATTTAGCACAAAGGACAAAGTGCTCAGGATTTCAATTTAATTTCTGGAACACGTTTTTAAATTCTAGTTTCAATTTCACTCTTCTTCCTTTTATGGTACAAAAAATATCCTGTAGGTCGATTAAAAATTTTTGAATAATTATTCATAAAAAAAGCGTTAATTTGCTAAACTTTTAATTTTTTTGAAATAAAAAAAAGCTTTATTCAAAAGCCTTTCTGTATTTATTACATTGTTATGAAAAAAAAAAATGAAATAATTTTTTTTATACTTACTTAATATGTGTGTGTTTTTTATTATATTTTTAAAGTGATTAAGGACTGAAGGCGCATTGTTTATGGTTGTTGTTGTTGTTTTATCATTATTATTATTATTAATATAATTAATTATTATATTAAATAAAAAGAAAGTCTAGTACATATTTTAATTGATGCTAAAGCAACATAAAATAATTAAAACTGATATTGTGTGTGGATTATAGTTAAAATAAAAAGTGCAATAAAATTTTAATTTAAAATATTCAGCAGTTCAGCCCTCCCTCCCCCAAATTGAAGTGCATCCTGTATTATATAGTTTTGTGTGTGATTTCATATACGAAAAATAATAATATTTGTTTCAACGAAACAACAATTTAAAAATAAAAATTTGCAAAAAGGATACAAAGCTGTAAAAAAATTAAAATAAAAAATAAAAAAATAGAAGAAAAGAAAATTTTGCAACACACAAACCGGGTATCATTTTGAGTAGCAAAAATTCTCTTCAAAAGCAACAAAACGGCGGACATAATGGCAGCGGACACCGGCATGGACACATGTCCTAGCCCCGAAATGGGTGACTCACGCAAACGACCCCTTGATGGGGACACAGATAACGGCACAACGAAACGGTCGCACTTTAGTTCTGGTAAGTTGCACACACAAACAAATCAGCGAGCATAATATTTTTGTATTATCCTTTTAATATTTTACACTTAAGTAAACATATATAATTCGCCTTTATTATATTAAATACTCCATTTATACTTTAATATAAAAATATAAATACTTAAGCATTTAAAATTATTTTTTGGAAAAAAAAAATTAAAAATTTTACCTACTTAATACAAAAACAACAAAACTTATAGGTTATACAAATTATTATCACTTACCTATGTAAATTTAATTAATAATTAATAGATATTATGTTATTGTCTTCATTACTATATAAACCACCCCCTTTTTATCCACCCACCCCTTTTATTTTTCTAATCCCCATTTTCTATTAATATTTAATTATTGTTGTTTGTTTTAAATTTCGTCCCTATTCCTAAAAATTAAAATTTTTAAATTTGAAATGGTTTTTATGTACAATATTGTTTAATCTGCTAAATTTTCCCCCCTTTTTTATAAACGCAAATTGTTATATAATCTCTTTTGTAAAAGAAATCCAATTAATGTTGAAAAGGAGGAGCAGAAGAAGAAGCACAATAAATATGTGTACGGGACATGATATTCATCAACACTTAATACCTATACAAATTATGCTTATGTACTTAAGCCGGTTTCGTTTGTAAACGCCTTGTTGTATTTAATATTCCTCAATATGCAACCAAACTAGGTCAATATCACAAACTGCAATGTTCCTAGCTATTGACATAATTTATGGCTGGAAGTCATAAGTAGGTAATAAACTGGCTATGCAACCGTAGCGATGTATATGCGTTTTATGCGCCACAGTTAAACAGTGAGTATAGTTAACTCATCAAGAGTTGAGCATAATATTCATTCGACGCAACCTGGCTATGCGGTATTTTCTATTAACTAGATTGGTTTTATAATTAGAAATATATTTTTATCTCAAACAAATTGTGTGTACGCTGATTTTTGTTGTATTAGTGTTAGGTGTTTATGCTATTGAGTATATATTTTTGTACTAATATGCTTAAACGGCTGGATGAGCGAGAACGACGCGAGACTCCTTAATGATCAATGGGATAATTGACTGTAATCTCATAACTGCAATGATTATTTTATTAATAGAAGGCTATCTCCTAACTATTGAATGTGAATTTATCGACCATTTAAACGTTCTATCATTAATTATTAAATGGTGTGTTTTTGGATTTTTTTCTTCTATCGATTTAATTGTTTTTAAGTAAGGAAGTACAATTTAATAAGTGCTACTTAATGTTATGGAATTAAATTAAATGGGTTCAACTTATAGAACTGCAGTATTAGCATGATATAAAATTTGTTTTTAAGCCTAATTTCAATCGATTTAATGAAGCCCAGTTGACCTAGATTCTCGTGCCAACATTTATGTAGCACCTACATACATTTTGTTTGAGTATAAGTATACGTATAACTATAAAGAATTTATTTGCCGATTTTTTTTCGTCCTCTTTATCTAAAATAAAGTTTTAGTTGATCCCAGTTTTATTTATTGCAACGAAAAAAATCAATTTCAATTGCAATTGCAAAATGCTTAATCTCTTTAGTCTTTAGTTTGGCCAACTTTTGCGTCATGCATTTTATTTAAAGAAGTTTCACTCCTGAGCACTTTAAAACTTTATGTCTTAAATTTAAATTACGTTTTATAGGTTGTTCATTTTTTATTTACCAGCACTTGAATAACAAGCATTCAATGTAAAAATCGTACAAATAATTATAATGCAACTTGCAGTTTGTTTTATAATCTTTCTTAGTGCAGTTAATCCAATAAAAGTGTTACATAAACTTACTTAAAATAATCTTAATTCTCAAGACGCTATAATGTTGATGAATGTTATGTCTCATTGTAATAAATATACTTGTTTGCTTCTAATCCCCGCCAGTTCATTTAAACAAAACACAAAGATGCAACTTGCAAGATGATTTAAAATTAATTATTTATACAAACAATCGTGGATTGCTCATAATCTGATTTTGTAGTTGCAAAAAGATAAGGAATAATTAATCTACCTCTGATAATCTCTTTCCTCCCTTATTCCTATATACGTCTTTCATTTTAAAATATATAATAATAGTTTTAAAAACAACCTCCCATCCCTTTCCATATAATTTTGAATTAAAACATTTATCTATTAAGCAGTTTTATTAATACCAACAAAAATATTATTAATATTATAGTGAAACAATACCGAAAAAAGAATACAAAAAAAAATTATAGAAATGAGAAAAAAAAGGACTTCCATTTTATTAAAAAAAAGTTAATTTTGTTGTTTTTTTATAATTGAATTGAATTTAATTAAACAGTTTTTTGCCTCTCTTTATTTCCAATAATTTAATTTGATTGTTTATCTCTTATATTATACCGATTAATTTGAATTTCCGTTCACCCCTTGCAATGTGACGAAAGCTGAAATATTATACAATTTTTATATATTTAGATAATATTATGTAAACAAACAGAAGATGGGAGTTTTGGAGTACTTAATATACAATTTTATTTATAAAAAATATTTTATGACAAATACTTATCCAATAATTTTTATTTTAAAATGTTTTTTTTCTGTTATTTTTTTTAAAGCAAATGAATTAAAAATAAATAAAGAACAAACCAATATTATAATACAACCAAAAAAAAATATAATTAAAAATTGTTTCTAAATTATATTCCCGTTTTATAATTTTACAATTTAATTTTAAAATAAAAATACGAGGTGCGTGAAAAATATTTAATTTTAAGAAATAATTATTTCCTGTGAATAATTTATATGTACATTGTTCTAACTCTTTTTAAATAAATAAATAAAATATGATAAAATTTATTGAGTAGTTTTTTGTGTAGTTAATAAAATTTTGCTTTTATTCAAGTCAATTACAATTAATTACCAAAAGACACAGACACAATCGATAAGAATAAATATTAACTGTAACAATAATCGTGCCTTATTATTGTAATAAAGATCACAAGTTCATCATTTACCATTTAAAGCCGATTTGTCACAATAAATCAGAAAATGATTGCTTTAAAATAAACAAAAGTATTCCCATTATGCTCATTGAATCATGAAAGTAAATTTTAAAGTACCTTGCACACAATTCATTGTAAACACTTTCCATTTCTCTGATGTATACATTCATTTCGGAGTAAAAAAAAACAAAGCGGTTATGTTGCGTTTTTGGTAACCATTAACACCTGAGACTTGAGACTTTAAATTATTCATTAGAAATCTGTCCGAAAGGGACGCCAGACAAGCGTATTAAATAAGTACTGAGGTACGAATGTAGCTGAGCCTAAAATAATTAACACAATCGTGTGCATAACGCAACGTCTTATGGGTGTACACACAAATTACACATTGTTATTGTGATCTTGGTACTGTGTTTGGTAATTATTTTGTAATTGTGCTATAAATAATGCATTAAAATTAAATTAAAATAATGTATATCTGCTAAGTACTTGTATGTACTGAAGAAAGAACTTATAATTGAATTGTTATAATAATTATGTAAGTGTTAAGAAGAAGTAATGAAGGGAAAAAAATACGCATTGGTTATGCATTTTTAATGTATAACCTTTACGCTTATAGGACTTACAATATACTTAAGTAAAATGTCGCGATTTAATCAATACATATAATTAAAACAAACAATTTTTTCTATGCCAAATTGTTGCTTAGTTTAATCATTAATTATGTTTAATGTGTTGGTAAATTTGTTGAGTTTAATATTATGGTAATGCAAGTGTTTAGTTTAAGGGAAAATGAAACATAAAGCATGATTTTCAACTTAGAATGCATAAAATAATTGAAAAAATATGCAAAAACAAACTACAACGTTATGTGACGGAAAAGTGATATTAAAAGTGAAATTATGAATTTATTAAAATAAAAAACTGAAGTACAATAAAATAAAAAATCATTCGTTCGTAAAGTGATTACTGATTACATTATAAGAATGTTTTTTATGCAATTAAAAAAAAATACAACAATTAAATATTAATGAACAATAAACACGTAATGCGACACACATTCATTACAAACACTCAAATACTTTTGATGCATCTGTGCAACATGAAAGTGTCTGCCAAGATGTGCACAGTATCTTATAAAAATACCTTCGTATTAACATACAGCAGCAGCTGCCAAGAACTGTGTTCTAAATTAATTGCGAAATACCTGCAAAATGCGTTAAAAACTAAAATACATCGTGATATTGACATGAATAATTATTTTTGGCTTAAACTGTTTTAACTCTTTGTTAAGTCTAATTGGTGTGCACAATGCAATTTATTTTTGAGTCTATTGCAACTTCCTGTGCCCTTGCAATCATATAACGCATTTCATTATTGGGAGAAATCTCTTCGATGATCAGTTTTTTGCTTTTTCTTTTCAATGAAATCTGAAATTTTCATAACACACACGTCCACTGCAACGTAATACCAAAACTATAATTCGGCGCATACCACAGCTATGATTATTTACAAATATGTGAGTGTGTAATAAATTGGAAATATAACAAAAAGAAAAACAACGAAAAAAATCTCGCAACTTGTTGGGGCATTTCTTGTTTTAAAAACAAAAAATTCAAAAAAAAATTTAGTATTTCTTTGCTGTCGTCGTTTTTTCGGCGCCCATACATAAATGAATGCATATATTTTTTAGCATTATTATGTTTATGTGTGCATAAAAATACTCATGACGTCATCATTTTGCCTCGCAAGTCGCAACTAAAAAAACATTAATTTCGATTCTCCACACAACTTGATTCAGTATCATATTATAATGTTGTGTTGATTTTTTTTGAGTGTATACGTACACTGAGAGAAAAATAAAAAAAAACACAATATTTTAGACTGCGCGCTTAACATTGCTCCACGTGCCCCCACTCCCCACGCGCGCATATCTCTCGGCTGAAGCAACTCAGCGCGCACAATCATCGCGGTTATATAGCGCGCGCAACTTTATACCACACAAATGTGTTATAAAACTTACTATAATACATCAAGCAAATAAAAATATACTTTCAATCGCATAAGCGTTAAAACTTATACAACTGTTTAAACATCGCGCGCATTTATAGTTTATAAGCAGACATAACATTTTGAGATAATTATTGTTATGTGCTTAATTTGGGACGAGTTGAGTCTTTAAATTTAAAATGCGTATTCTTTTAATGAATAAACTTTGGCATTATTAATATGTATTTTGAAGTATAAACATAAAATATAATTTAATTTAATAAACACATAAACAAAATTAATGTGCAACCAATTTGTCTACTCAATTACACCAAATGCAACATTTAAATTAATTTGATTTAAATGCACATTCAATGTGAAGTCAATAAATATACAATATACATAAATGATGTAAGCTTTATTCGTATTGAAAATCATGATGATTATTATTGTACGTGCTTTCAGTTATAATATCTGCAGTACACATCCATACGAGCTTTTACATAATATATGTACTTGGACTGCTTGCAAATAAGCAGCATTGTGCATCGGTGTATTATTATTGTGCTTTATGTGTGTCCTTGAAAATTGGTATTAAGAAAATGTATGTACGTAATCCGGGGAAAACCGTATCTTAAGATCAAATTGAGATTGAGAGTACACGCGTGTTAAATTCTCTCACTTTATTTTGAATCGCTTCATTATTGTGGTCATCTTTTGCAATTTTAATAATTATTAAATAATTTAATGGTCACCTTATTATGTAATATGGTTGGATTAACCATATTTATGGTCAATTGCACCAAATATATGGTTAAATATACTATATTTATGGTTAATTGTACCATCTTTCTGTTTAATTAGCAAGTATTGAGATATAAGTTTACAAATAAGTTCTAAATGATAACATACTTGCAATGCTACCTCTCTCAACTTTAGTTTAAAGTGGACAATATGACGTACTGTAACCACACACATCAACGACACGCTGTTCAAACAATTAGTGCATATACAATAGTTAAATTGTGTACACGTTCAATATACATCTTAAAGCAATGTACTATATCAGTTATAGTTATTGCAACGAGCGTCACAGGAAAATGAAGATAACTATGTACTATTGTTGTATAAGTAGGTAACAAGACGTGACAACTGATTGTGTACGCGACTGCGGTAAAATTTGTACAGTTGTAGTATACTTAATTAATAGCTATTACAATATAATATGGAAACAACGTGGCAATGTAGAATCTCGCGTTACTTACATGCATCGTTTTGTATCATATAGTATTGTAAATTTAATACCAACTTGCGATGGTGATTGTACATTCATTATTATAGTTATACGAAATTTAACTATAGTTAGACTTGAGTTGAAAATCTAAATACTTACACTCGAGAATTAGTGCAATGAATACATAAATATGCTGAACAATATTGTCATATTATGCTGGTAGATTCCCCTTGCATCAATAAATATGTAAAAATGTTTTGAATCGCAGTTGCACACACATATTATTATGAATAATTATTCTAATTTATATTGTAGTGAATCAAAAAAAAAATGAAATTGTGTTGTGATGTACCGTTGTGTAGTGTTGTGCCCTGCTACACAATCTACATGATAGTACGGGTCAAAAAAATGCGTCAAATCTATTGATATTTTCCCCGCGACATAGTTTTTCCGTCACTACCATAAAGCTCGTATAATAATGCTGCTTGCTGCCGACTATAAATATGTACACGTACAACACAACACTTTTTTTCTCAGTGTATAGTTTTCGGCTGAATATATCGCAGCTTATAAAGTCGCGCGGCTTTTACCACATTTACAATTTTGGCATGGTTGTGTGGAGCAATATTATTTTGTAGCAGATGATCCGGTAATAGTGTGCGTTTGCGCTAGTTTTTAAATTGTATCCGTACACTCGTTCACCCAATAATACACATTCATGTTGGGTCGCGCGTTGAGTACATTGTGTAGCGATGTGAGTGCTTAAATTGAGAAAACTCACAAGCCGAGTATAGTTTGGGACGTACACAATAGGTGGGGAGGGATAGAACGGCAACGAAAAAAGGGGGAGGTTTGGGCGGCAATTGAGCTTTGAGTCGGTCTCTATACCATACATGAATTGTAATACATCGGTAACATGCTCTTAAAATGTATAGGACTTTTTGTTATAAGCGCGCTGCAGAGTTAAGTTTTTTTTATATTTTTTATATACTTAAACATATGACATGCAAGCGCACACATTCACACAAATCGCTTTATACTATGAACGCTTAACAACAACAACAACAACGTACCCACATTTTTATTGGATATAAGAAATACGTGTATATTTGTACAAAGTGAAATAGTTGGGAGGGAAAAAAAAGCTGTATGCGACCTTTCACACGGAAATTCCTATTTTCCCTGATGCAGAGTTTTATTTCTTCATTTTTTTTTTTACATAATACACCAGCAACGTGTGTATAATTCCGCCACTGCACATGCTTTGCATATATGTACTGGCGGCAGAGCTCGCGGTTATACCATTTCACCTCATCGTCTTTGATTTGATTATTGCCGCTTTTGCTTTTTCGGTATTTTCCATATTTCGCAATGAATATGCATAAAGGGAACTGTGAATTTTCTGTGCCTCTTAATTAATAGACTCATGAAATGCGATCGTTTAAACCGTTTTTTGTTTGTTTGTTATTTAGTGCTTAAATTCATTTCCTTAAAGTCCGTACAATAATTATTCAAAAAGACTCAATTTTTATTGAGTCTTTTTGAATATTTATTTTGTGAGCAGTTTAAGTTGCATTTTTTATGAAAATATATAATTGAAAGTCGACGAAAAATTAATTTATTAGATTATCAATAAAGAATCTATTAAATAAACTGAGTTAAATATTATTAGTTTGTCTTCCGAAAAAAACATAATTATCTCTAAACTGTCTTTTATAATTTTTAATTTCTATCTTCTTTAAACGTTACATTAAATTTTAATTCATAAATTATTAGAATCAGGAATAATTCATGAATTAAAATACATAATAAATTTGATAAGACACACAAAAAAATTCACCCAAAATAATGGAATTGAAACAAAAACGTTTTCCACATATTTTCCACGAGTACTTAATACGAGTAATGTGTGCCACAACAATTATTATTGGTTAAAAGTGCTCACCCCTAAAAATGGGGGTTGGGAAGAAAATTTATAAATATAGAAAGAATAAGAATTATAACAAAAGCCATTATGCATTGTTTAATTACCACTAAGTGCCTTTTGAAATTGAAAATTCAAATGAATGAATTGTGGAAAAGTTTTTCATTCAAATGTAAGATTGCTATTAAAAACATGAATGCGTGCTGAAACAGCACAGAATTAAGCTCAAGAATTGTATTTCTTTAAGTGGAAACAATAATCCTTGCAATGTATTATCAAATTGCAACATTTTTAAATTGTTATTACTTTTGGCATTGTTTCTCCCTTTTTAAAAGGACGCTTCCCTTTAAAGTATTTATATTTTTGCATAAGTCAACGTGCGCTGTTTTATTATTCCTTAACTCCATTTTATTTAAAATAGTAACTGTAGATTTTTTCCGTGCTATCTTATTCAAAAAGAAGAACCAAGCACTCCTTGCGCAGTCTCCCAAGTATTCCATTTATAATTTTAAAAACCTCAAGTGTTTTGAAAAAGTCTTCAAGATTTACTGCCTTACATATGAGTAAACATCTCGACAAGTACTTTACGCATTTTACAAAAGGAACAAACATTAATTTCACAGGAAATTAAATTAAAATATGTAAATGTTTGCGGAATTCAGATTCAAGTGACCTAAATTTTTAAAAAATAACTAGAGCGAATACGGAATTGTGTTTTTTGCAATAAAACGGACACAAAATACTTTGGATTAAATTGTCAAATGCTTCAAGGACTCTACTTCTTGTTAATAAAATTTACAAAAGCTAAAATAAATGTAATTCAACTTTTATTTTCACTATTTTGTCTGAAAGATTAACTTAAATAAATTTATTAAGTGAGAATAAATATTGTTTTAAAGTCACACAGTTTTTTAAATATAATAAATCAGGCAATTTAAATTATTGAATTTTTTATTAAAAGAGCCTTTTTCACCGTTGTGTACCATTTGTACAAAAATAACAATTTATGCACCTTGTTTGCTTCCACTCGCACATATTCTTGTGTGTACTTGTGGGTAAAATTGCAGTCGATTGTCCTATCTGCTTGTTATCAGTTGCAGTGCAGGATTACCGCGCGAGCGCACGGGTCGTTCGCCCGGGGGCTTCTAAAATGGTTACAAAACCAGTGCAGCGACAGCCTCTCCAATGCTTATAACGCAGAATAAAATATATTGCAACTGCATCGTGTTTTGGTGCAAGTGAATGCATCCATTGTTGGATAACTATTCGTATATTTTCAGAGCTATGGAATATTCTTAGGAAATTGTTTTATGTGCGCACTGAGATATTCTACAGAGATTTCATTTCTATTTAAATGGGGGTGTCTTTCATGAATTAATGGCGAGGAGTATAAATGGTTGTTTGTTGGTATTTGAAAGAATAAACTTTAATGACCTACTGCGTTGTCTTTGAACCGAATTTTAATGCATCTTTGGAATGCCAATTATTAGTTTAAATTGAAATATTGTAGGAGTTCATCATTTTACAAATGGTTTAGCAATACTTTGATAGTCTTACAAGAATTAACATTGCAAATTCAAAACTAAGCATTTAATTTAAATTATAAAGTTTCGACCTTGAAAATTTTAATTTGGCTTCTTTTTACAATATAAGTCACTTTACTTTCCACCTACATTTTGTCTCCTGTATAAAAAGAGTAGTGCCTAAATTCCCTGCAGTCCTAAAAATGTTATATGTCCCTTGACACTTTTTCCACAATCTAGTTTAACATTATACATCTACTTGAAAAGCGTGAAACAACGTCTTGTGCACGACCTCCATTCTTAACTTTAAATCCTGTCGAATCCTTTTAAGAACTTTGATTCTCTTTTCATTTTTGCTGAAGTTTATTTTTTTATCCACCCCCACCTACACTCCAGAGATGAATTTTTTTTTTTTTTTATAAAAGAATAACACCACTGTTTCAAAGTGACTTTGTTGATCACAATTCGCATACACCGAAATCCCCTCCGTTCTTTAAAACACAACGCCCTTGCAAAAAGGGATTATACAATTTTTTCTTGGGGGTGCGCACTTTCCAGGACGTTCATATTTACCTTATACCTTTTGCATTCGCAACAACTCAGCTTATAATATTTAAATTTACTTTTGTACAGTAGTGTATACTGCTCCGTGAATGTAAGTCCTTTATTTTGTAGTCCTTACTGTGTAGCATCACAAATGAATTTCATAAAAATGTATTATGAACAATATATGCATGTTTAAGTGGTTTTATATTTCAGCCACATCCACCCACTATATAAGGGGTGGATGTTTGCTTAATCTTAAATGCGTGTACAGTTATACTTCTGCGAATCTTCAGATTTGTCATCCTCATATGAAATGCCGTCGTCTCTTAACACTCATTTCTGTTTAGTTGCAAGTTTAAAACCCCTATGGGGGTGAGTTTTTATTTTTTTCTATTTGCAATAGCTTCTGCCATCGTTGAAGTGTTAAGATTTGTAAATGCAATGTTCAGATGTTGTGGTATAAGCACACAATGCAATGCTTTTGTGTATATTATTCATGCACAATAATGTGTTTTGGGGTAAAACATGTTGTTTTGTGTGTTTCTATGCTTGCGCTTCTATATATGCACAATAAAATTTGCATATGTAGGTTAGTGCACTTGTGTTCATATTCTCAAAAGTTCAACCGCAATTATTACGCCATGCAGGAAGAGACTTAAGGCGCAGCGCAACGCGGTTGCACAAAACAAGATTGTCTTTATATCAATGTCTACCATCCATATTATCACATATTAGTATACAGCTTTGACCCCGTCACATTTAAAAACAAAATTCAGTCTTTTATTTGCACGTTAATTTAGCACCCAAATGTATTATGAATATTTTGGGGATTTTTATACACACGCCAGAAGATGTGAAAGTGACTAATTTTGAAGTTTCCATTGAGAAGTTCAAACGGTTTTTTAAAAAGAGTCGTAATATCGGAATTTTTTGACTTCATCATTTGACTTTTTATTGAAAATCGTCGTCATTGAATGTGACATCGAGCAAAATATTACGACATTCATTTGGAATTGATTTGGATGTTTTGAAAATTGACCAATTAGCATGCAAGCCGGCCACACATCGTCTTATTTATATTGCTGTGATACAGGTACACGTTGATCATCAGATTTACATATTATGTTATATAAGAATATGTATTATGAAAAGATTGAATAGAAAATATTTTATAGGGTGGCGTTTTATTAAAATTTTATTAAGTCAAAATAATTAAGTAATAAAATTTTTATTATCATTAAGAGCTTTTAATTCTTAATGGAAATAATTATTATATTTTGACTTAACAAACCTTTAATTATTAAAAATAAATTCCCATTGAGGACTTAAAAAAAAAATCATTATTTCAAAACGACAACACCCTTTTAAATCAAATGCCTAACAAACTGCACGTTGAAAAGGTCATGGAATAATTAAATGAATTCATTAAAGCAAGTGTTTGCAAAAATTTGACCACAGCATTTGAGTTATTCAATTTTGACTCTTGCCTCTCGCTCTAAAACAAAAAAATTGCAAGTTTTTTGTCGCGCACACAATAAATTGTGTGTCCTTGATGGAATGGCAGCGTGATGCTCTTTTAACTGCCGCCAATTTACCAATGAATGAATTTGCAGCATTTTTGTGCAGCTAAATTGCTTGTGGTAATTGCTGTTTTCATAAGTGGTCAGTCACGTAATTTCAAGCATTGATGCATGTGTGTGATTCACCTTGTGTGTGTTTGGAGGAATTTACATAATTTGTTGTGTCATTTTGGTGAACTTTTTGATGATACTTAAATGACATTAAGAGGAATTCGCTTTTTTAGTTTTACTTTCACTAATTTGTTTATAAATATAAATGTTTTTGAAATTAGCATTTGACATTAAAGAATTTTAATTTTGCATTTTAATTTTTGAAATAAAAAAAACATTCACTTGATTTTATTTATTAAAACAACTCAAGAACATTTAATTTATTAAATTACATTTCCGTTAAAACAAATAATTGATAATTCTTTCATTAAACAATTTTAATGCAGCACATTTAAACCTATGGTAATTAAAAGTGATAGCTAATTACTGAGATGTAACAATTTTTTTGTGGACTGTAACGTAATACATGTCTTCATTATCTAAGTATCAATTACACAAAATTTAATAACATGACATTAAGTTTATGCAATATAACTTAAATAACACAAAGCTGAACCTTATTAAATCTGTCATAAAAAGTCGACATTATACAGCAAACTAACGAAACATAACTCGACTTATGTTGACACATTTATATAATGTGATGTGTGTGTACAATAAGTATTATATCATGTGCCTATGTACCCACAATATGAACATTTTATACATAACGAAAAGTACACACAACTTGCCAAAGCTTAAATCGATATGTACACAACTTGGTGCTTTAGGCTTATTGTTCTATTCCACACATACCTTCATTTTGAAAGAAACATGCAAAACAACGGTACCACCATTTTTATTTAGTATTATGTATTGTTAATTGATTATTCTTTTACAAGAAAAAAATTATTTCCTAAACTTTTGTGAACTTTTTTTTCAATGTCAAAAATTTCACTCAATTAAAATCACTCAAAAAATGAACCACCCAGTGCAAGTGGCGAAAATCAGTGCGGTTTTAAAATATGCAGTACAAAAACAAGTAACGCCATTTGATGAGACTTCGTCTATAGTTAGTTGTGCTACACCAGTAATAGTCCTCCACCCCGCCCCACCCCTTGCATATTATACGTGTTGGTTAATTTATTGCAACAGAAAAAGTCCGTCATTCACCTTGACAAATGGATAATGCGCGCCGTATTATTGCCGTACGATGGAAAACAAGCGCAAGGTAAAATACGCGCAGCAAATAGTGAAAACAACAAAATTTTAATTTCATATGTTACACATATGTGAGTCGACCGTATAACAACTAGCGGTCGCTGCTATAATAATACACTACAGTCGTATTATACATTAATATGTTTCGCGACTGTGAGTTTGACTTTGTACAAGTATTCAAAGTTTTGCAACAACAACAACAACAACAGCAACAACACAAAGCCGAAAAGTAAAAACAAAAAATATGTAGGAAAAGAGGAGAACAAAAACACACAAACTTTAAGCTCGACGTGAATATTATTATATTGGCGTTAGTTAGACGTCAGCCGAAAAACTAATCACACACAAAAGCGCTGGAATTTTATTTCTTCAATTCAACATTTTCCATGTACAGTTAAAAGTGACATATTCTAGACGGATTTTAGTCAAATCAATACGTTTTTAATTGTTGTGTTGTGTTTTATCGAAAATCCCCTGTTTTCATAACAAAAAAAAAAAAGCGTAAATCCCAATCGGTTTTTACTAAAAGTCCCACAGCAAAAAAGACATGCCAGTTTTATATAAATAATTAACGAAAATCATTGATGTATCTGTCAAAATGGTTTGGGTTTTTTTATTTATAAAATCATCAGTGTCAACGTTTAACGTTGTTCAATAATAAATGTGGAATTTGAATTAAACATCTCGTTTCCTATCACCCAAATTTTAATATTGCACAATAGAAAACTACAAAATAATCGCGTTTAAATTTGTCGCCAAGCAATAAGGCAACAGCAAAAATATGGAGAAAAAAAAATGAAACACCACCGACAGACAACTAAATCGTTCGATAAAACGATAATGCGCCGGAAGTGAAGTGTGTTGTGTGCCTATTTTCATTGATGCAAGTAATTGCAGATAGTTATCAGTGCGGGTTCGAATGTCATCCACGTCTATTATCATTTTCCTCCCTCCCCCTTTTTAAATTTGTTTTTTTCTCAATGAGTTTTAAAAATGTGATTAACTTCCGGTCCCATCATAAAATCATTAAATTATAATTTCCAGTTTGTGTAATAGATTTTTTTGGCCCAAAAAAAAAAAATTGATTGCGTACAAAAACGCCCTCGAAATAGTTCAAACAGCAATGTACTTTGTTGCCTCTGCGTTAATTTATGTTTAACCAAATGGTCATCAATTGCGCAATCGCTATCGCGCACTGTGTGAAAACTTTTTTATTATTACAGTATGGATGGGCATGTGTGTGTGTGTGTGTGTGTGTGTGTGTGTGTGGGGACCACGTGTTGACGTGTCGATATGAAGCTTTTTGTGTTCGGGACAAATTACATTTATATATTTTGGGAATCGCGGTTTTTCGAGGATGTACAGTTAGAGGCAGTGGCGTACAGCTACTTGGGTGCTGTTTTTATAGTAAATTTATGGGACAAAATCCTTTTGATTGTTGTTATAAACAAGGACGTTTCATTGTGTTGCTGACATTCTGAATTAATGAAGGATTTTGTGAAGAAAGGATGATTATAAAGTTGAAAAGTATAATGATACGGAGTTATTAAAGCTTTAATGTAATATTTAGTAAATGCAGTTAATAAAACATAACGGTTATATGCTTTTAAAATTCCCTTAAATTTTTATACAAATAAATTTGGTTTAAACAAAATTAAGCTCATTTATTTATCAGCTTAAAATAAATTATTGTTTTGTAAAAAACCCTTCAAATATCATGGTTTTCAACCGATTCAATGAACCGTAAACATTTTAATTGATTTCGTGACTTAACACAAAAAGCGAATGTGTATACAAGTAGCTGATTAGAAAGTACAAAACTTGACCCAGAACACACACACATGCGTGGCAAGCATTCTAATGAAAACTCGCGTACTTAGAAGTAGTTATGTTGGTTTTAGTACGTAAATCTCATTCAATAAAATTGACTTCAAGCTGCCACTCACTAAATAGTCATTACACCTGAGTATAATATTTGTTTTTGTGCCACCTCCTCTATTTGTGCATATAATGTCCAAGAAACATATGTGGGATTACAATTCGTACGTTGATATTTCAATATCACAGTAAGGTTGAAATTTGCCACCTAAACAAGTTCGTTAATACTGTGATTGCCATTTACTTTATTTCATTTACTTATTTATTTATTTATTTATTTATTTATCTGCTTAATACCTGTATCACTTTTATTTGCCAATGTTCATTTTTACAACGACAACAAAAAAGATTTCATCAAAAAGAAAAAAATCTGAGTGGTATTTGTGCGTATTGTGGATGGCGTTTTCGGATCGTCACCACTCTCCATACACACAATACAACAGTTGAAAGATGGTGATGATCGCGTGTTTCACAACACACGTACACACACACACTGGCTGATGATGATGGTGGTGTTGGCTTGGATGTTGTCATTATAATCACATTGCTGCCTCCACGTTTGTTATAAGACCGCTCGCGCGCGATATATATTATTCAATCGCGCCAGCCATTAAATGACCAAAAGAAAAAAAATACTCATACAATGTTGAGCGTACACACCGCCACGCCATGGCATATCCACACAGCAGTTGGCAGTTAGTCGAAAAAATTATATTCAGTCAGTCCAGTGCGGCGCTTTTTCCATCGCTTTAACCACACTTAATACACGAAACGCGTATTATATAGTTTTTAAAGTTCGCCTGGAACCACAAACAAGCGCGTCTCAATGTTGTGGAGTTCACTTGCATTCAAGTAGTTTTATTTGAAATCATTTCGCATTCTCAATTCAACAGCGGTCAATTTTATTTCGTGTGTGCTTTTGTTGTTGTTTGTGTTATCAATCGGTACAAACATTTTGTGGTGCGGTAATTATCCTCCTTTCAATCGGCAAAAATTCCCGGTAAATGTGCATCGAATTAGAATTCCATAAATGTGTTTATTGCGTTAACAAACACGTCAAGTTTTAATTAAGTGAATAACTGACGAACATTGTTAACAGTATTATGTTGTTGTGTTTGCTGTTTTGAAGACCTTTGTAATGCAATTAGTTAGTACATAGTACCAGTCCTGACTATAATATACGCTGCAATATAATTGTAAAAGCTTTTATTTAATAACTTTAACAGCGTGGCGTTACATAACACGTCTTGCCATTCTTGTTTAACAAGTTCATGTGATTGTGTTATTTTATTTTTTTTTAAAACTTATTCATTTTCTTTTTCGGTGAATCAATTCCTCCGCGCAAAGGCTGTTGAGTCAGTGCGTGGCGTTTAGCATTTATTGGTCACGAATTAAAGGAGGGATGTGTAACATAAAGCTTACACTGTGTGGTTTTGATTTCGTTAAATACATTTTATTGACTTAAATAGTTTAAACTTTTAAACACACTCATTTTGAGTAAATCACATATTTGAGTGACATCATCAGCTATTTGCTTAACGCTTTGTTAAATTCATTTGCAATGTTGTCATGACATTGTAATTGCTGCAGTTTTTAACTTAATGTTTAATACTACGTACGTCGTACAACTGATTGATTTAATGGCTAATATAAATGTTTAAAGAATAAACATTACAAAGCTTTTTAAGTATATAAATTAAACAGTTTAATTTAACATAATTAAGCATATTTAATTGAAATTGTTTTATTTTTAACGATTTTTTTTCATCAAGCAATGCAGTGGATGTTAAATACTTTTAATGTACACGTTGTTTAAATATTTGCTCACAAACGTTTTTAATGACTTTAAAAGTAGTCACGTGCTTCATTTTTTATTCAATATAATTAACTTACAATAAAACTGCCTCAATTTTAGTGCCAAACTTTATATTTTTCAAAGTTAAAATTAAATTTTAAAACACTATTTCGTTTTAACTTTTTCCTTGCTGTATTTCAGAACTTAAAAAAGCTTCTTTCAACATTTTATTGCTAAAAAGGGCAATTTTAAAAGTCTATAACAACTGAAAATTTAAATTTATTGCAGTTGTTACCACTAAAATCTGAATAAATTAAATTAACATCCTTTTGAAAATTATAATTATGATTTCTTATTGTTCAAAATGTTGAGTACCCAATATAATTACATAATACCCAATTATGTTTGCACAAGGCCAATAAAGTTAAATATTATGTAGCTACTAAATGCTTATGAAATATCCGTGTTTACTGTTCACGCGCTTCCCAGCTATTAACATTGTGCTATCACTCAATTGATAAGCGCTATATATAGCCGTTCCATGTTCCCAGAAAGCGACACAACAACATGGGGCCCAAATTTCAAACCAATAAACAAGGCAATGCGTTGGAAAATATTGATAAGCCAAATGAAATTCATTTGTAACTTTTAAACTATGAATTTGTAAAGCAATTCCATGCATTCTCCATTAAAGTGTCTTCAATTATTATTGGTGGGGTGATGGCAATGAACACAAATACAATTTTTAAACTAAATATTGTTGTGTACTCGTACATATTATCAATTTTATTATTATAAATACTCATATCAATCATTTTTATCAGTATTTTGCTTAAGTGACCCAATTAAAATTCTTAGTAAAATATGTTAAAAATGATTTTAATTAATAAAAATACAGAAACAGTTATTTCAAAGAGCAATTCAAATAATTATTCATGTCAACAAAATGAGAAGTTATTAATAAATCCGTTTTTTCCATCATATTAAATAGAAGTCACATCAATTATTGTTTAAAACAATGACATTAACATTTCAACAGTGCATTTAAAATAACTTTTATAAAATAAATCCCCGAAAAAAATCTCAACATTCATGTAAAAGTGCATCAATATTTAACTTAAACGCATCGTTACTTAATTCACCCCCACATGCGAAACAATAGAAAGTGATTTAAAACTGTGATAAATAATAAATATTATTAAAATATAAATGTAATAACAAAATCATCAAAGAAACTTTAAAAATTCCATTTAAAATAAATAAAAATAAAATTTCTTAACAAAAAAGAAACAACTAAAAATCAAATTCAGTGTGATAAGCATCAATGCGAAGCAATTCCAATGTTACATAGTCATCAATCCAGACACACGCAGCAGTCGCAGCAGCAATCTCAATCATCTCACACACAATCCACGCAGTCACCAACGCAAATCCTGGCGTCCCAGGTCAATCATTCGCCGGTCCTTGCTCAAACCGATCCCAGCCAAAGTTATTTCATCTTCGATGAGCTGACAACTGCCCTACAGGAACGCGAGACTAATGAGCATCAGCAGTCAGCGTCACTTGCCGCCCACCATCAACAATTACAATTCCACAAACAGCAACAACACCACCACCACCATCACCAACAACAACATTCACACAACAACACCCAAATGCAGCATCTACAGCAACATCACCAACAACAACAACAACAACAACATTCAGGTGTCACAACTCAGCACAATTTCCATCAAACTGCACCACAACCGCCGCAACAGTATAGCACGAGCAGTGCGGATGACTCGTGTTCACCCACATCCCTATCAGCAATAATGGTCACACACAGCAGCGCTGCACAACAACAGCAACAACAACAATCCACCCAATCTCAGCTGTCACAGCTACAAACATCGGCGTCCACGATGTCGTTGTCCCTCTCGCCACCATTAAGGTGCAGTTTTGGTGAGTTGTCACAAACGTAAAAAACAAATCGCATTCAAAATATCGAAAAAAAAAAAACAAACAACAAATCACAGAATTCAGATTTAATCAAAAAAAAAAAAAAACAGTAAAATCAACAAAAAAAAAATGCATGTAAATCGCGCGCCTCTTCTCTTCTCTACCTACAAATAATTAAGTCAAATAATTAATTATATATATATATTATCAAACAATTTCACCTTATCACACATACGATAATCACCGTTGGATCTTTCTCACTGCAACAATTTTTATATTTTCAAATATCAACCAGCCATTATTTTAATATAATTTTAAGACAATCTCACGTTTTTTATCAAACAACCAAAATAATGATTATAAACAATATATACATATTACATTAAATATTATACATATATATTTATATATAATACAATTAATATAAATAATAATATTAATAATCAGTAAAGCGTGTTAATTTGGAAATTATTTGTTTAAAAATGGCGGTACACTTAAAACAAAATGGCTGGTAAAAATATAAATCCACAAAAAAAATAAATGCAATTGTAATTCTTTTTTTTAAATTTTAATGCAGAAGCCAAAAATATTTAATTTAAATGCATATTAAATAATAATAATTATCACAAATATAAAATAATTTCCAAAGGGATGCGTGAAGAAGCTTCTTATGCCAAATCGATTTGTTTATTTATTTCATGAAAACAATGAATCAGTTTTTATTTTTATTTTTAGTTCATTTGACAGTTTTTTATTTTCATCTATTAATTAATTATATTAATGACCAATTTTTAAATTTTAAACGTTGTAATTTAAATATTTACTTATATATCAGAAAACAATATCAGCCATCATTTTCTTCCTCTTTTTTTTGTCACATTGTTGGGATGAGTGGAATTTTTCGTTTTATTTTAATTTCGTTTTTTATTTATCAATTTTTTCGTTTTAATCAATTATTTTATTTAATCATCTATGAACCTATTTACACATTTATTGACATTTTGGTTGAGTGACACATTTCTATATTTATATATATATACAAAATATTATTATATCAATTATAATAATTATGTGCTCATTATATCACTAATTAAATACGTTAAAAAAAAATTAAAGTTTCAAAAAAAAAATCGCACAAATTATTATTGACAATTAACAGTAATATCCTTTTTCGACTAAATACATTTTCGTCTCGTACTTAATTCTGTATGATTTTGTTTTATAACACATTATTTTTTACACATTTTTACATTTTAGTTCACATTAATAATTACAGCATGTGCCAAAATTAATTAAGGACGATGCTTAACCTATATTTATTCAATTGTTTTTATTCACAAGTATTTAACATTGCTTTCAACGTTTCATTATTATAGGCACGTTCCTTTTTTTTAAATTAATTATTTTTGCAATAATTAAATAGTTATAAATAGAAATAAAATATTTAGAGGTGCTGTGTACAAAGTTAGTGTACTTAAATGTACAATCAATGGTGAAAGAAATTAAATCAACGAGCACAATGCAAAACCTTGATTGAAGACTATTTTACAAATTAAATTATTTTTCTATTTAACAACAACCGCCCAAATTATTTGGGTTTACAACGGTTTTAAGAATGAATTTAAATAAATCACCATAAAGGTCTCATTTTTAAACCGACTTCTTTGAACCCTTAAAAATGCAAAAAGTGCTTCAATTATTTAATCAATCGATCACGGGTTGTAGTGTTACAACAGCTTTGTCGTCCACATAACGTGTCTACAAATACATTAACCCATGCCGATACCTTTTTAAGCTACTATATTAAATTTATACACAACCGTTATATGTGTATCTACTTTTGTACTTTCATAAATTTACATAAATGCAGAACACACATGAATGACACGTGTGAATGGTTTATAGTTTTCTCGTGTATGTACATTTAATGCTGAAGTTTATATATGTGGAGGTCGTGATATCTGGCCCTGGCTTTTTATAGGGAAAAAATGTGTTGTCATTCACATGATTTACATATAAAATGAGCACCTATTTGAAATATATTTAAACACAGGGTGTGGTTCTGTTTTTATATAATTAGGATTTTTAATAAAATGGGCTTTGAAATTAAAAATAAATTATTGATTACTATTCAGGACTTGTTTTGAAAAATTTGGTAAATATTTGTGGGAAATTCATTACTTATTTACCGTTATAATTACTAATTAGACGTTTATTAAAAAGGCAATAAAGTTTTATTGTAACTAAACTCAATATTTTAACGTAAAATTGGTTTTTAAATTTTATTCAATCCGTGTAAAAAAAAGTAGAGACCACCCTGTTAATTTTTTTTTAATCTACTGCAGTTCAATATAATATCATTGTGTGAGTTAGCGTTCTGCCTTTTAACGTTAACTACATTATGTACATACTTTTAAACGATTCGTTGAATACAGTAATTGACTTAACGTGATAGCTTAACTACAATGCAATAGATGACCTTAGCCTACAATATTTAACTGCAACCGTTTTTTGTTATATTTTACATTTTAACTTCAAACTTATGCAGTAAAATTTTTTGACCAACAGAATAATATTACTTTTATTTCATATTAATTTAAATTACAAACAATTTAGTCTTTTTTTAATCCAATTCCTGTATTACAATTCCTATTAACGATTATTTAACATGCACCTTGCGCATTAAAATAGTACAGCCCATGACGACGTAATCAATTCCACACGTAACCCTACCCACCCAGCCATTGTGGGGACACCCAGTTATAACCAGTACGGAATTAGGCTTACATTCAAAATGCGATAAATACAAATTTAAGCCCACAAATGGCCACATTACAGCCACTACAATATATTGAATAACTGCTTTTTGCAGCCTTATCAGTGGCATTTCACATGTTGTCTTTCCACAGCCGCGATAAGACGCGCGCTCACGCCTGCACACATGAAGCACATGGCTGAGTACATTACGCCGCTAACGCGCGTTGTTCATTTACACTTATTGTAACGTTTAAAAGTGACATTCACCACACAGACAAATTGTTACTGATGTCGTGCCTTGTACGGTTGATTTGAAATGACTTTGTTATCAGTTCAACCATTTTCTATAATTTTTAAGTAAATGTTAAAATGGACTTACAGGGTGGTTGTTAAATTTTTTTAGAATTTTTATTTTTAAATTTGCATTATGTATTTTAAATTAAAACTTGTTTGGAAGCTTTAAAGCTTCATGAACTTTCCATTAAATTTACATATTAAGGTGTAAACTATTTTTAAAATGGTTAATGAATTAAATCCCTAAATCGACTTTTAATTAAATAAATTTTTATTAAAAAAATTAAATTTCGTAATATATGCAATTCCCTAAAGAACAAGAAACAATGGCCTCAAAATTCATTATCACCTCATCCAATAAAGCTATCCAAAGCCCAGCATACTTAATAATTATTTAGCTGGTGCGTACAACGCTTGTACAATTATTGTCACAACTGACAAGACTTTAAAAAACATTAATTTAGGCTAAAAGTATTAACATGTCGGTATCATCCCAGCAACATAATTCCCGCATTCTATGGAGAGATGATGGTGTATTGTAATGCTTCGCAACCATGCCGTTTTTGTTCGCTCATTGCGTAACAACGCGCATGTGTCAAACAAGAGAGGTGTTAACAAACTAATCAAATACATCACACCGAAAATTTGTTTGTCAAAAGACAAACATCTTCTCTGCTGCAGTAATGTTGACAAAACTATACACAATATATAATCGGTGTATACACTTTCTCCCCAAAATGTGCTTTGCACACTGAAAAGCTTTGCACGCCGGGAAAACTTTATATCATTGTACCATGATGTTATGGGTTGCCGCATTGTGTTACATTGTGTGACGTAACTTTGTCAACGATATAATGGGATGGTAGCTATACACTTTAAATGTTGAGATTAGTATATCTGTGCACATCCCCCATTTAGTGCTTGCATACGCAGTTCATTTAAATTTTGGTTGGGAAAGCTTTTTAAAAAGCTTTTTTTTGGGTGCAAGCGTACAATTTGACGACGTCATCAAAAACAGCGGTCCACGACACACATGTTTGCAAAGGTGACGATATCCAATTAGCAATGAAATTGATTATAAATGGGTCGCATTTATGTGATCACGTGGAAATATGAAACGGCGTTGGTTATATAGGCAATTGTGCGCAATAGGCGCATGCGCCACTATGAGTTTTATTCAATGTGAAGCGTGTCAATAATAATACATAATAGATATAAATAAAATATATTATGGTTTTGTTCGCAATTGTGGAAGCGCGGCAATTCAAAACATTTGCACATATTATAATAAATATTTGCAACACTTATTGAAATAAGAAAACATTGTTGAGTTTGGAAATGGAAATAGCTGCACGAGTAACTTCTAATTGTTAATTTATTTGAAAAGTTAAATACAAATATAAAATTTGTTTGTAATGTTCTTTATTTTTTATAAAAGTGCTAAAAGTAATATTAATAACTAAAAGGGCATAGAACAAATTTAAATTTAACTATCCTTTGTGAAAGTTTATTTTGATTTCACCTATTTCTGTTATTAAGTTTAAAAATAATAAGTATTGTCCATTTTTTTTTTGTATTGTGCAAACAGTGTTTAAATTTAAACGTAGTATCTATAATTGTACAAAACCAGACGAAATTAAGTAACATAGAATAGTGCGACATCTATTAGTGATATTTTAATAAAAGAAGCTTTCTTTAATATTGATGAATTACAGTAGAACGCCATCTATTGATGAGTTTATGAAACACATTAATTTATTGTGCATAAGAATTGATCAATTTAAATTCAAAGATTTTTTCAATAAAGTAAACTGTTTATAAATCAGGAAAATGAGTCATTTCCAACAGTTAAAACAACTGCACACAATTTACTAAGAAAACAACACAACTTTATCATTAAAAATCATTAAAAAATCGCACATACAGAATGAAATGCTTTCTCTATTAGAACATGTCTATATTTATATTATTTGATTTCATCATCACACAACAGCGCGCAATCCGCGAGTCTCACACGCCTAAACAGCGAGTCGAATGGCTTGTCAAGGAATTTGTGAAGGGGGAGACAATCACAGCCAATAAATTTGTAAATGTGTACGCATTTTTTTTTTTCATTTTTCCTTTTTCACGTGGCGCGTTTTGCCACAAACATTTTGTCATGTATTTTTGAACATGCTAAACGCTAGCTGAATTGCAAAATTATATTTCTATTAATATGTCGCACATGTACATAAAAGTTCATGAACTTTTATGATTAAAAATACAAGAAACATTAATGTCGAACTGAAAGTTTTTATTTAAATGTATGTTAATGTTGCCCAAAAGCCTAAATATATTTAAGTTGTTGGGGGTTATATCAATTTGGGTTGCGTTATGCAGTATCACATAATACTTAATGTTTTCTATTCACGTCTTAATCACCTCAATTTTCATATTATAATATATTATGCTGCAGCATACAAATTATGTATTGTACGTAACATATTTTTTGGTGTCACGGCCACACGTAGTCCGGCGGCGGCATAAAGCGGCGCGGCGCTACATCTATACGTTTACACGGACGCAAAAACTATACAAGCTTTTTACATGAACATGAGTATGGTTATTTTTAAACACACTTAATTGATTTTATTCATTGTTTATTTACATTATAACAACAATCAATTTTTTTTTATTTAATTTTTTCCCCCCAATTATTGTCCATCAGTATTTTCCCAGATTTTTATATTTATTTATTCTTACAAATTAATTAACTAATCAATTTACGTGAATTAGATGAATAACTAAGATTGTAATTAATTAACTTGACGGGGAAATACACACAGTTATATAGGATCAAGTTAATTGATGATCTTCCCAGAATTTTAAATACATACTTACACCAGGACAGGAATATAAAAAAAACTAAATTATAAACACCACGCCATGTTCTGGCTGTACTGCTTTTTATCTATAAGTAGTTGTGTGTCTAATTCTGACGACCAATTCTTTAAGAATTTAACTGTGATGAAATATCTGGACATGTTGAACAGCTCAAGGCCTTAAATTCAAATGCGGCACAATAAACACACCGCCAAAATGATGGTGCGGCCCATAAATTGTCATGTGGTGGTGGCCTGCATTGGTTACATTTTATTGTGATTTTATAACGTAAACAAATGTTTTAAAATTACGTCGCGACGCAATTTTATGTTGGATAGTTTCAATTTTATTGGAAAATAAATGATATTATGTTTTAAACGCCCAAGTATAGCCTAGAAAAAAGTTGAAAATGTTGTTGCCTAAATTTAGGAGTTTAAATTTCAAACATTTTAAATGTTTATGATATGAAATAAAGATGTCTAAAATCCGGAGAGGACTACACTTGTCAATATCCTAACTTTTTAACGCAATTTCTAATGACTGCTTTTAATTACTTCAAATCTTCTTCACCCCATTCAAAATGTAAACAAATCAACAAAGAGCAGAACACGCATAAAAACAGATGTCCACTTTCAACCGAATTAGGTCACAATTTTTATTGATCCGTCTTGTGCCACCACCCCCTTCCATCCATTAGCATGTTATGTTCTTGCAAACAAACAAATGTGAGTTTAATTTGTCAGTTCATATCTATGAAACAATTAGCAGATCGCAATTAAATTCTGTTAACGTTTAGCGCATTGCGCCAGAAAATCAAACAGCAATTACATACTTGTAACACTAATGCAGAGTGGTCAAAATGATCACGCTCCACTAAAATGAGCCATATAGATGATTGCCTTCAGATAAAATCTTATAAACACTTCCATCTGCTTAATTTTTGTACATGATTACAAAGTCCCAGTACGATCTCTGAATTGCACCACGTCATGTGTGTGACAAAACATAAAACAAAGACCAGTTATTAGAATCAAGTCATCAGCTCGAGCATGTTGTGTGTTCGCTTCACGAATTCTTATACAATATCTGTACCGGCCAATTTATAATCAGAAATAAACACATTGACCGCATTACAATTGCACATCGATATTTTCCGGGACACTTGCCAGATACAGCAAGCACACACCGGATAAGTGGCTTGATGAAATTGCTGCTTTGTAAGTTTTTGACTCGCACACAAGCACCTTCATTGCTAGTCGCGTTGTCTACTCGGTTTTGGTTGTAACGTGCATTTGGGGGATTGCCTTTTGTCCTATGCGACGTTTTTTTTGATTTCTCAGTTTTTCTTTTTATCCGTTTAAAGAAAAAAAAATTTATTTGTTTTTGTTGCTGTTATGCAATTTATTATGCTGCATAATATTATTTTATATTGTACGTTTATGTAATTATGCAGCATGTGATGTGTGCCAAAAAACTACATCATCACGATTTTTTATTCTTCTTATTTTTCATATTGAATTTTCGTCGATAAAAATGGGTGATTCGGTTTTGCAATATTATCTTTAGTATGTGACCATTTAAGATGGATATTTAAAAATATTAAGAATATGATTTCAATTTGCATTTATTTAAATTAATTTAAACCTTTTTTTTATTGAATATAACACAAATTTTAATTTAAAATTGAATTTGCCTAAAAATAACTATTCTTGACAAAAATTTCAAGGTCACACTACTTGGAACTTAATTGTTACCTGCTGTAACGGTAGTCGTTAAGTCACTTGGCTGAGCTTTAAGTAACTTTTACGTTTTTAGACTTTTTTTTTAATTCTAAAATTGTTGAAACTTAAAAATTCAAGGTCACAATACTTGTATCTTAAGCGCCTACTATATATGTTAAGTCACTTAGCTTAACATTAAGTAATTTTGTGAAGAGTGTGTTAATTTTTTAAATTTTAGTATTTTTTAAGTCAACTTTAAAATTTAAAGTCAAATTAAACTCGATTTTCGTTTACCTTAAAAAATAAACCAACTGAAAACAAATAAAGCAGTTTCTTAACAATTACTTTCAGCTGTTATTTTACTATATTCATTATTATTTTTCTTTAAATACTTAATTATATTTTTCATCCTTTTAAATTAAACACTTCTTTAAATTGTTTTGACAAATATGCCAAAATCAATTTAATTGAATTCACAACACAATCAATTTGATGTTGTTTTTCGCATGATCATGGCGCAAAAAATTGCGAGCAAACATAATTAAAAATGTCCAAACACGTCATTTATATTCATAAATCATGAGTAAACTGATATGCTGATGCGAAGTGACGCTTTGTTGCGGTTGACCTATTTTGCACTATTGTAAAGGGCTTTTGCACAATGTACAATGTACGTGTAAACAATAAACATCACATCAAAATACATTTTCCCATTTAATATTATATGAATGAGTTGTGTACACACAATATGGAAAATGGTATTGTTTCTTGGAAATTTACTTGTACGTTTTATATCGATTTGTTTCAATTGATTTGCAATAAAGGAGTGTAAAATAAATAAATAAATGAGTTTTTGAAGCGTGCTGTAGCTGTAGTATTTTGAGCAAATTGTTATAATAAATAAAATGCAGTAGCAACCATTGTAGATTGCAAAAGGGGGCTCAATCATTGCAAATGCAATAATCGTCCTTTTTTCAATTATTATTTTGTGATGTAAACCCCTGTATTTATGAACATGTAGTTTACGTAACGTGAATGTATTCACACATGTTGTTATGTGTCACAAACGAAATGTGGGTCATTCTTTTTGCAGACAGCAGAAGCAAAATTTATTATAACAATGAAATACCATGTTTGCAGGCTATCGGTTTGTCCTGAATGGGTGTGGGAATGATGAAAGCTTTTGAGTAAACAAATATGCATGTGGGGAGGGACACAATATTCATGCGCGTATGTGTCAACTGTAAAGGCACACAATATCCTGATCGGTATACTTGCTTTGATTTTATTTTTTGTTCACAATATTCAGTGACATTGTTTTAAAGCATAATCCAATTTAATGCGATTGTGCTTCGACTGACCAAAAGTGTTTTAATCTTTCAATTCAATTTGGTTTGCCGTTTTATTCTGAAACAGAAAACAACTCAAATCGTCATCAATTTTAAAGCCAACCACACTGCAATACAGGTTGTTTGTGATATTCGCAAATAATGCATTCATCCTCTTAAAATTAGATCAACTGCATCACATTAATTAATTGTGGCTGCAATAATTTGTTGCAGCTCTTACGGTAACCTATTTCTGGTGCATGTGTGTCGTATGGCAACTGCAGCGCTTTGTGCATGATCACATGTGCAGTGCACAATTTTTATTTACAATCAGCTGCCAAGTTAAGTGAAAAAAGTTTTATTAAAGGCTTTTTTTTTTCAATTAAAATTGCACACAATGTGAGTGTGTTTTAGTGCACACATGTGGTCGTTATTTGTTTGACGAATAAAATGACACAGAAGCTTTTAATATATTTTCGCACACGCACATGTTTTGTGTGAATAAAAGTTAAATATAGGTTCAAAGAGACGATACACCACCATTCCATCATCATTCCGCCGCATGCACACATTTATATCGTTTTATGTCCCTTTTTATTTGAACAGCTGAGCTCCGGCTGAAGTGTTTCACCCACACACCCACTTTCACACAAACACACGCGCACACAAATGGCACAAATATATAATACTGTGTTCCGTTCCGGGGGAGAGCGAATTTCGTTCGAATGCACTTAATGCGCCTGCTTCATTTAACTGTTTGTGTGTGTGTTTGTGTGTTTGTGTGTTGTGTGTGAGGGGTTTGTGCTACAAAAACCGGGCCAACTGAATCAACCGACCCGCACCCACCAACCCCCACATATAGTTGCAATTATAAGCAGCTGTACCCGAAGTGGTGTGCACAGAGCGATTTGTCCTTGGACGCCTGAAGCACGACTCTTTGGGTGCTGAACACATTTTCCCATTTAAATGAACGATTCGTTTCATAAAACAACTAAAAGCGCATATTTTCATCAAAGATTTCATGCACTTTGAGTGGTGTGCTGCAACAAACTGAAGTCGAGGCTTTTCTTCTTTCCGCATATTTTTTTTTTTTTTTTTTTTTTTTCAACCCTTGTACTTTATTTTGTGTGTACACATTTCACAAACACGAATTCAACTTCAGGTGAAAATATGCCTTGTGTGCGGGCCGTGTCAAGCATTAAAAATGTCGCCTTGTGCACAATATTCTCTTGATGTACTTGGCAAAGATCGCTTTTGCTGTGGGTGGCAGAAATGTTTTTTTGCGGGTGCCACAGCATCAGCAGCACCAGCTTAAAGTACAAAGACGTATGTGCAACGACTTTACCCGTCTAAATGGCTGTAAAATTCGTTTGTTGCAAATGTGTGGTTGGGCAGGTTTGGGTGGTTGCGAGTTTGCTTCATGATGGGATTATTTCAGGATTAAATTGCGATTTTTAGTATTTTAAAGTATTTTCGATGCTTTGATGATGGGGGATGCTTTTATATTTTGAGCTTAATTTTCTGAAGATTATTGAACTATTATTATTAATTTACATCGTTCAAGGAAATAATTTACTATGACAATTCAACCCTTAAGACAGTTCTGGGGTGAATTTGTAGCTACGTTTTACTTCCGCATTATTATTATTATAGTAATTATTCCATATTTTATTTAAAAATATGTATGATCAATATTTCATCAATACTTTTAAAAATATTTTCAATATTTTTAAAATTTTCAAAAATTATTTAACTGTACTTTTCAATAGCAAATTAAATAAGGGACGCTTAAAATAATTATAAGAAAATGTGCTTAACTTGAGGAGTTTCCGAATTAATTTTCCCATTTAATAAAAACGAGTAGAAACACAACTATGTAGTTAAGCTCATTCATCAATCATCATTAATTAGTTAAAAACCACATTTTGACCAGTAGATTTCAAAATTTAAAGCACAATTCCATTTGCATAATTTTAAAAACATATGATAGCATTATTATTCATAATTCATGTCTTTCTCATAAATAAATAACAATTTTATTTAAATATCGTTCTTTTTATTCGCTTGTGCAATAAGTACTCGCGCATATAAACTTGTACTCTATAGATTGTTGTTGATTGCAAACATCCGCCATATAATGCCACGCCACATCCAGCATTAACACGCATCATCATTTGAATTATGTGCTATTGTAAATTGAGTGCTTTGAAGTGACTTAAAGGGACTGTGTAGTGTGTATGTCGTGCCGTAACAATGTAGAAGTAGAACCTTATCCAAATTTTAATGCAGTAAAATATTATGGACTCATATATTCGTTCTTTATGGAATGTAGCATTAATTACAACCACATGCCACATACTTTATTATTAAAAAGTGTTGTTTATTGCAACGTGCTTTTATAATTTATAATTTTTTATTGTTATTATATTGCATACACCTCGTTATTATGTTATGGGTATAAAGTGAAAAGTGTTTTTCCTGTTGTACGTTATTATTATCTCAATCACGCAAGGACTTAAAATTGTTACCTTTTTGTGTTTCATATGGTCCCGATCGATCAATGCATGAATTTTCCTGCAAATGGCTTTACGAGTAGCTAACTGTAGCGACATACATAGTTGTATATAACGCTGCAGGAAATTGCCAATTATTTGGTTAATTAAGAATTACTAGCGCATCGTCCTTGTATAACTGTTTCATACACATAGCGATGTGACCGAAATCAAATTAGCCACCGTTTATGCTCGAATATTGGGTGCCACTCATAATCACATACGTACACACAGGGACACGTTATAATTGTGTACCTTTAATGCACGTACTTAAGAGCCCTCTTGCTTTTATAAAATAGGAATTTGTTTATTTTGCAGTGGCTGTAGTTTGAGTACTAACTTAAGAGCTATCTTCCTTCTATAAAATAGTAATGTGTTGATTTTTCAATGGCTTAAATATGAGAAGTTACTAACAAACCAATTCAGTTCGAATTAGTGTTGGATTAAAGGTAAATTCTTAATTTGAGTAGCTTTTACAAAAGGATTTAATAAAAATTAAACTGCTGAAGAAAACACAAATAAACAAATATTTCTTATTTAAATTCTGAAGTTACCTCTAAAAATGTTTTAATAATTCAAAGGATTTCAATTGATTATTCAAATTAATATCACGTATCCTTAAAAATTAACCAGCCCTAAATATTATTACAATTTTGTTTAAAATGGCTAATAAGATATAAGGATTTCTTTTTTCACGCATGATGATGACTCTTAAGGAATAATACATACCTGAACCGGCCACGATACATTTTGTTAAATTCGACATGTAAGTCCTTAGGACGTGCACAGTTTCTGTATGCCGTACATGTGTGGCACCCAAAATTTGAAAACGTTTGACGCAGACAAATTGAATTTAATGCCAACGAGGAAACAAATTTGCTTACAATTTTTTTTGCATCTAATTTACAGAAAAGAATTCAAATATTTCGGTAATTTGATATTAGTATTTAAATCGAATATTTAAAACATTTTGATAGAACAAATTGAATTTATATTCGATAATTTATTTAAGGAAACAAGTTTAAATTGCGAGAATTTTATAACAAAAAAATGGTAATAAATATGACAGTTTTATTAGATGAAAAAAGTTTTGTTTAAACGTGTAACTACAAAGTATTCAATTTGTATGTTTCCTCAGTATGTACGTACTTAGTTTTTGTTTTGCTACACAAAGGACATTGATTGATTTTGTGGAAAATGTTTTGTAAAAATTAAATCATTATTTGTGATCACAAAAACTCTTTTAAGAAAATATCATTATAATTGCGAAAGCAAAGATTTAAAAATAAAATGCCTTCGCCCTACACAATCTCATCGTCTTCTCAAAATATTATGTGCTGGAATTTGTACATCATGACTTTCCACATCGCACCAATTAGCGTGTGTTGGTTAATTGAAAGTGTTTTCAACCGAAAATTAGGCAGTGTAGCAGAAGCTCATCACACAGTGATGACATTTATTATTTAAAACGTGTGACATGATACACATGATCACAGTCTTTTAAATAATTTAAATATTTCCAAGCCAGCAAAGTTTTGACTTTCGTAAATTCACGTTTTATCTTTAAGTATTTTTGCATTTTATTTTTTTTGAAGAAAAAGTCTTCTTTTTTCATACGGGAAGAAAAAAAAAAGTTTAATAAAAAGTTAACACACAAAAAAATGGCTCCACATAAAATATGCTAATGCAGACATTTAAAGACGATGTATTGCATAATACGAAGCTCACCGATTCCTTTATATATTAAACATAATATAATGTTAACGTATACGTAATAATAAATGGCATATTATAGCGATGTGCTTTTTTTTTGGTTGCCTCTTTTTTACATAATACCCAAGCCTTTAAGATGAATTGCGAAAGACACGGACCATCTTGTACATATCTACATGGAGCTCGAGCGCCATTTATCTTCCTTGTCAATGTTTTGTTGTACACACAATTTTTATTATTTTGTTTGTTATTGCATTCCATAATATTGCTTGTACCGCACTATATGCGATTGACACACTAACAGACAATATTCCTACAATCATATTCCTCAGCGATGTACGGCCTCGACCTTCTGCATCTTGGCGAATGGCGCTGCACAGTCTCATATCCTCTTCATTGAACATAGTATAACCATAAGCAAAGAGTGTGCATTCTAATTTTATATTTAGTTTTTGCACCACATTCAATTTTATGATGCACTCACATACAAGTTGTGATGCACATTTCAACTGTGTAATGCACTCATGTGCTTTTATACAATAAAACTATTTTTATGCAACGACAATTAATGCATTTGCATGCCAAGAAGTCATGCGTTAGCTTCATTGCGATGGCCTCAGCCCTTAGTTCTTTAAGTGATCATTTTAAAAGCTCATATATTTTTATTTAAAAGCTCATTTTTATTCGCATTATTTAAGATTATTTTGATAAAGTACTCATACTCATACTCATTCTCAATGTTAATTATTGACAATATATTTCTCCACAATAAAGCTTATTTAAAAATACTTTTCCTGTTTATTTGTGAACATAAACATTGCCAAAAAAATAGCAAATCACTTACTGCAATTACATATTTTCAAACAACTCACATACAAAATTTCGCTGTCTCAGTAGCTAAACAAATATTCGTCAAAAAACAGTTTTGTTCCATCAATTAGCTCGTATAATTAGTCACCCATATTCATCGTTTTGCCGCTGACTGGTTTTTGCCTCGTACACACATGTTTCCATTCACATTCATTTATTACAAGTGCTGCAGCATAACAAGTTTGCTGCAAAGTCCTTGAAAGACACGTCTATACTTGTTTGTTTCATCTTAAATCTTCAATCTTGTGTTACTCGTTTGTTTTCGTATGCTTATAGTAGCGCAGTTATAGGTGACTACTGACTATAATTAGATGCGCGCTTAAATATAGATATAGTACAATGAGGTGCACTGTAAAAATAATCAGCCAAGTTTTTTTTTTTTTTTTAATTTATTTAAGTAATTTTAATTTAAAAAAATTAAATGTTTGTTTTTATTAAATAAGCAATCACTATTTACCGTTATATATATTTATTTTACATATTTAATAACGGTATAAAATGCAGGGTTTAAATTCAGTTTAAATAATACTTTGATTTTAAAAATAGAAAATAAATTACACTTAAAATTCTTAAAACAAAAAAGGCATTGACCTTGAAACAATATTTAATTTAAAATAATAAATTTATTGTTTTTTATCAGCACTTCAATACATATTTTAATATTGTTTTAACAGTTTTCTAAACAATAATTAACGCTTTGTTATCCTTTTTATGAATATTTGTGTAATTATAAAATATTTATGACCTTGAAAATCGTGCTTCCTTTCAAGTCACAAACAAATTTTTATGTTGCACGAATTGAGGATGTAATCTTTGATTTGGTATTCCAATACAGATTCCTAATTCAAATTCAATTTGCATTCAACGAATACTCCATCCACCTTTTCCCTAAACACATAAATTTGCAACAAATTCAATTTTCAAATCGCATCCCAAATTTCAATGCTGCACCATGCACATCTGCTTGTTGGTGCTTCATTAATTCATGTCTGCTTGCACTTCTGCGCAATGCGTTCAACTGCACTTGTGTCTGCAACATACACACTCGCGCGCATTTAAATGCAGGGAGATGCAATTTTTCAAAAAAATAAAAAATAAAAAAACACAAAAAGCGTACGCACAAAGTTGTCGTCGTCAGCCTAGTGGCCTACAAATCGCGGAAGAATGCGCCGCGTTTACACTTGCCATATCGCAGCAAGTGTACGTATAATATACTGCAATATGTTATGCAACAGGTGGCACCAAATCTATATTATGTCTAGCTACAATATGTTGTATTGGAGTCAAATAAAAAATGTGTGTGGAAAATGGCTATTGGTTACTGATGATTATGCGCCGTTTGTGTGCGACGCGTGCTCTTGTAATATGTTGAAGCAGATGTGTTGAGATGAATTTTTTACCCATATAGATTCTATTGGGAAAGTGCATAAGGGGGAGTTTGTTCAAACTTATATCGGTCATATTGGACGTCATATGTGTTTGATGTACAGCTTTTGTGAGATCAAATTGAGTATATTGTGGGTTTTAAATATTATGGAAACAAAAGCTTTGTAGTTTGAAGAAAAAAAATGAATGTGTGGTGCTTTATTTATAAAGCCAAAGGGGAGTGGATTAAGATTTTTCCTTTTGACGAGTGGCAGCAATTTTTTTTTATATATTATTTGTCCAAGTAAACAAGTTTAAGTATTTGATTTTCATGCACGTATAGCCTATTCAATTCGTACATGTGTGTGCCAAAGGAAAAATGCCTTTCTGCAAAGCAGCACTCTTGCATCACAATTTTCTTGTCTGTTTACATATTTATTTATTATGTTTTCATCGGGTAGAGAATGTAGAACATGTCCTCTTTTCAGCACACATATTAAATATAGGGTAGTCATATATTGTGCTCGTACAATATGGCCTAGCTTCTGTATAATTTTCATGTGCGGGGCATATATTTTGTTTCGTCTGTCTGTTGTATTGCACTTTACCTGATTTCGTTTTTGTTTATGCCATAATATGGCTCCGATATAATTTTTTGCAACCTTTGCAATATGGAAACGGGGTTTTATTATTTTAAGCATTTCAAAACACGTGACTGAAAAATAAGTAAGCTTTTGCATTTAATATGTCGTGTTTGGAAATTGTGTATAATAATTTGAGAAATGTGACGTAAATGGTTGTGTTTTTGACACAATATTTAACCAGGTAAATGCTGAAAGTATAAAGTTTGAAAGTAAATTATGGCACCGTTTTTAAATGATGAGCTTTATTTTAAAATTGTACTAATATTCATCAACTGAACTCTTTTATTCGTCATTCAAATATATTAAACTTTATTGTTCATATTATTTAATTTCGCCTAAAATTATGCACACATTTTCGGCCAATTTAAATATTGAACTTTTGCTTGCCTATATTAAGGCGTTACAACCTAATTTGAAATAAGTTTTATTGTTGAAGAAAGACTTCATTTCTTAATAATTTTTATCAATAATAAAATGAATTTCCACCCCTTTAAAATTATGTTAATCCACTTTGAAAATTTCACAAAAACCTTCTACACTCGGATTTACGCGTACGTACCACAAAATGCGATCTTAAACACACACACTTAACCTAATCAAAAAACGTTCCCACATAATCGTGCAGATCACACCCACCATCATAACATAGAAACGGGCAAAGCATGCCACAACCGCACACACAAAATACACAATCAATTTAAAATGATTAAATTGATTTTTATCATGATTTCATTGACTTTGTTCACCCTTCAATTTTCACCAAACACATAACATTGTTCGTATAGATGTGCGCCGATGCCCGTTTCAACGATAAGCTCGTGTATTGCCAATACGCGCATATATTTTTGAAATGACCAAAGAAATAAGCGGCTGACTAATTTTGAAAAGTAAAATATCAAATCAATCATTGCCACGACTTAAAATCGCGCTATTTATAACATGTGAGATAAGGAAAAGGAGGTGGTATAGAGCTGTGCAGTCAGCACTCGGCGGTGGTGAAATGGGCTATTTGAATTTTGTGTACGAATTTGCTTTATTTTGTTTAGTAAATCGAAAGTGGGAATGCAGTCGAAACGTGATGTACGTTTTTTAGGAAAAATATGAGTTTTGTTTTTAAATACAATGTTTTATTTGTTTTTCATGGAAAGGGCATTTAAGAAAAGGATTGTTTATTCGTTTTGTGATGAAGATTATATATTATATTCAAAGATTTATAAATAAATTCGAGACATTTCATATAATCTCTTTCATGTATTTTCAATAACAAAAATTATTATTGTCAATATATTTAAATATATTGAATCATTAATATTTTCTTAAGATTACATATTTTCAATTTAAATTCAAAATGTTAATCACTGTTTTAAAATATTGACAATGAAATAACAAATTTCATTTATTTTCTCATTTATATATTTTTTACATCAATAATCATGCAACATAAATATTGATCAATTATATAAAATATTGACAATATTTTTAAAAATTTCTTTAACAATTAAACATTTAAAAAAAGCGCCACTATAAAAAGGCTTCCAATGCTTTAAAAGCACATAAAAATGAAAACAAACAATAAATTGACTCAAATAAACAACAATTAAATTTGAAATGCATGTAATTAAAATCCTTTGAAAATGCACATTTATTTAAAATCCTTTGAAAATGCATATTGAAACAACACAAGAAAATTTGCATTCGAATTTAATATGTCATGCGACACATGACTTGATATCTGCATCCTCATATGTCACATTCATTTAATATTGGGGGTAGCTTCCCTCACCCACATTCACCCCCTATTATACAGCACACACGCACCGCATTAAATTGCATGCCGCCCGTAGCTGAACATGCATGATTGGTGTTATGGATGGGTGTACATTGCAGCAGTTGATTTCATCAAACAAAATAAAATCTGGAGCAAAATTGAACGCTGAATTGCGTCCGTAGATTATTTTCGACGGATCGGAATCTGTGTGAAATCGAATCAGCCTCGGCTGTAAGTTGTAACACATATCATTGGGTAGTTGCAATGACGTGTAGTGTACTGTGTCATGTGTGGATCAGATATCAAAATAAATATAAAATTGTATTCCAGTATTTTGCTGTACATATTATGTTGCCGATGTGACACATTTCTCTCTGTACGGGCAATGATTTTCCACAGAGCATTGATTTTCTTTCCCTACCATATTTCATGCACACATAAGTGTAATGTTGTGTGTCGGCTCAATATGAAAACCTATATTTTTATAATAACATAACATAATATATATATAAATCGATCGGTGTGACGGATTAGATTGAAATAAGTCGACAAACAAAATTGGGTCTTGCAGGAGATAGAAAACCAATCATATGGCTTACATGTTATGTCATCCACAAAAAAGGGAAACCTTCATACACTCATCTGCAGTACACACTATAATATTATGTGTGCCAATATAAAACATTTGTGCATCATGAATTAATGATAGGTTCAATTGATACAAATACTTTATTGCAACTGAGCACATTTTGATATTGATACGGCAAAATTTGTGCTCCAATAAACCATTGCAAATCAAATATTATGCTTGATTAAAATTACACCAGCTTCCAAGCTGCGATGTGAGTTGCAATTGTAGTAATTATAGATGCGCTTCATTTATTGCACTTAATCTTGGATTGGTGTGAATTTATTCAAATGCAACCTCGTGTAATTGAATGATAATTGAATTCAAATTTCAAATGCTGAATTTGTACAATAACTATATTAAAATGAGTGACTTTGTACCACTAGATAGTCGTGAGTTGCATTTCTCCATTTATTTAAGAAGGTTACACACTCGCATACTTCTTAAAGAGTGCGCTGCTTCTTTGTAACTTCAAATATTTAAAGCATACTGTTGGTACGAGCACTGAGCAGCTAAATTGAAGTAAAGTACTCGCAATTGAAATCATAATAATTTTCTGTATTCATATTTTAGATACAATGAATGTTTTTTCCCACAAATGTAACACCCATTTGAGAATTACAGCAGCTGTTTTCTTTAAATAGCTTTAACGCAAAAAAGAAAGAACTAATCAACAGCATTTATTCATAAATTCGATATACGTATTATGGTGCTGTATTTGAAACTTTCACTAACTGTTCTTTGTAAACTCTTGAGTTCTGAAGAGGAGTGCTTTAAGAAGGTAAATATTTTGTGTATACAAATTTACATTTTCTTTCACAAAATACGAGTACATAATCTTTCATAAGACTTAAATAAACCTGCAAATATTTTTGCCAACTAACTGCATCTCCATTAAAGTAATTAACATTGCAAATTGACTCATTAAATGTGCATTAAATAAACAGGAAGTTCAAGGGTAACAAATGACTTAAGATATTTTATTGTTAGTTTTGTCTAATCACAAAACAAAACTTACTTGCATTAATGGTTATACATCCCTAAATTGCAATCACACATATGTGAGGTCATTTGTGTTATTTATTTAGTCACTGAGTTAATCTGTTACAAAGGAGCCATTAGTGCCACTGTGACTGGTTTAAGGTGGGAGGGGTATTTGAGGATTAGCATCACAATAATGATTTTGAACATTATTTACACAAATGTCTATTACATGCGTCAAATTCATGTTCAATTGTATATGTTTACACATTTGTCATATTTTGTTTAGATTAACTATCATTTTTCTAAATAAGTTAGTCACTTTTAATAGGAAAGACTTTCAGGATAAAAGTTGTTTTATTTTAATCTTGATTCTTATTAAGATTGAATTTAAATTTTGATTTAATTTAAATTGTTTTAAAAGCCGTAATAATTACTTTTTGGGTTTTTAAATTCAAAACTTTTGATTTTTTATTGCTTTTGAACCAATTTTAATAAAGAAACACCTAAAATTTAAAACAATAATAAAATTTAGTCAATCAAAAAAATTGAAAAGGATTCATTTTATAAAATATTCACTTCAAAAAACCTTTTATAAAATTATTGCCGCATCCCTCATATCTGCAATTAAATCAATTTTGACTAAATAATACGTAATATCCTTTTTGATGACGGCATTTACAATTTACATGCGTGATGACTGATGAGCGTGAGCAAAACCTACAACTCATAAATATGATATGTACGTCAATCCCTTAGGGTCATCTCGCGCTGTAATTATTATTGCAGGGGACCAGGATAAAAAATTAACAAAAAAAATTAAACTCGTGACCGTTGTAAAAATGTTCAAAAAGTCTCGTGCCTCGCACATCAACAACCGTATAAATGTACATCAGCAATTATAATCACAAAAATAGAATGAATGTGACGGATGTGAAAAAAGGAGAGGGTGGGTGTGGGTTGCTTTTGGGGTAGCCATAACACAATAGACATTGTGCTGGATTTTCCCCGAAGGCATGACGATACGCAATCAAAAATCAATCAAAAGTCAATTGTTTGTACCAACTCTGGTCATTTACTGTTGTACATTTGGCTTTTAGCGTTATAATACAGCGGTAATTGGGGAAACATCACTTTTGGGGTATGAATGCTTAAGGGCTGATTTTGAGTATATTGTTACATTTATTTATTCACGGCAGCGTTTATCCGCATGAAGTTATGCAGCCTTGTGGGTGTTCTGTAATTAAATCGGTTGTAGCTTCTTAGGCTTTGATTTGTATTGTCGTTAGGGGTTGTAATTGATTGTTTTCTGTAATTTAAAATGATTATTATTGATTGATGTAAATAATTTATTTTAAATTTTAAACATCAAACTTTTTAAATTAGAAGCTTAATCATTTTGAATAAACTTTATTAATGGCTTTAGAAGCTTTGACTTTGGCTTAAAATATTAATTTATTTATAGCCTTTACTTATTTTGAATTACAACATTTCTAAATATTTTATTTTCTACAATAGTTTGCACGATTTTTATAAGTTGCTTCTTCATTAATAGTGCACCGTTAAGACTTAAATAATTAAATTTCATTCAATGTGTAGGCAATCTTTCAGCACAGCATTAAAAATAAATCAATGTGTTCAACAATAATAAATCATTCTCTGTTTTTAGCTTGATGTATAGAAAATTACTAATAACTGTTTAATCAACATAATAAAATTACAATATTTAAATAAAATGCATTAAAACAGTCTCAAATATCATGTTGTAAATATAAATCAAATCTTTATAATTTTTACATTTTTATGAAAAATAATTAAAATGAAATATTCTTTCCTGCAATAAAAAAATTGTTGCAAAAAACATTTATACATAAAATGAAAAAAAAAAAAAAAATTCACCCCCATCCTCGCAAGCCTTTTGCCATTTAATTATAACAAAATATGTGTTTAAAAAAAAATCACTGCGTGCTGCATATATGAAAATCTTTTACCATCTCGATGTGAAACATTAAAAAACATTAATTTTATATTATAAAATACTCGTACATATACATAAATATATTAAATAACTGTTATTTTGTCTAATTTTAAATGTTTTCCTTTTCCCCCCACATTAATTAATGGTTGTGTTCTTTCTTTATTTTGTTGCTTGCTATATTCGTGTCATATGTATTTTTATTATTGGTGGAAGTGCTCACTTTTCTTAGAAATAATTTAATTTAATTTTAATATATAAACAAACAATCAAATACAACAATAACAACAGCAAAAAAAAAAAGTTGAGCGAAAAGATCCACTTCCATATAAAGCATTTGAAAAAAATAAATAATAAAATAAAACTTTCCTCATCCCTCTCAAAATCCATATTTTGCATTCCATAACAACAAAATATCTTTCCATATATTGTTTTACATAATAATTTATTATGTCGAAATACTGTACTCATTGAAAACAATAACATTACATTTATTTGTGTATTAAATTCAATTTATTTACCACATAAAACATTTAACATTTTATTACGATAGCGTGCGTCATTTAAAAAAAAAAAAAAGAATCTGTATTCGACACATCCTCGTACATTTAAGTAGATTTTGATGGTTGTGCATAAAACATAACAATAAGCATTCAAAAAAAAAAAAACGTCATATTTATTTCCCAATTTTAAATTGTTGAAGGTGGAGATTCATCGTATCACTTCAAGACATTGGTACCGGCTGTGGCAGCTGGTGCCATCATCGGCAAAGGTGGCGAGACAATTGCAGCCCTACAAAAGGACACGGGGGCACGAGTCAAGATGTCCAAGGCTCATGATTTTTACCCAGGTAGTTGTGAGGGAATCCTCATTTGATCATCTCATCTTTATTTTTGGCCCTTCAATGCGTTTATTTTGATTTTAATTCTAATTAATTCTAATTCACATTGGGTTATTTATAAATTGATTTAAATTTTGGTTTTACCATTATTTACCACACGCATTTAAGGGTTAAAGATCATTGATTCTAGTATTTAAGTTTGTTTAGTTTTTAAGCTTTTATATAATTGACCAAAATATTTATTATAAAAATTTGCAATTTTAATTACACATACATTTTGAATTAAAGTCAGTCCCGCAATTGCGTGCAACTGCAAACCCTAAAAGTTACTAGATTAATTGGCTCCCGTATTCGTTTGCCCTTTTTTCTCCCTTGTACCAGGTACCTCAGAGCGGGTGTGCCTAGTCACTGGCTCATCAGATGCCATACTCATCGTCCTCGACTTCATCATGGACAAAATCCGTGAGAAACCTGATCTTACCACAAAACTCACAGACATCGAAGCGAAGCAAGCACAGGAGCGTGATAAACAAGTGAAAATTCTTGTGCCCAATTCGACGGCGGGCATGATCATCGGCAAGGCGGGCGCCTACATCAAACAAATCAAAGAGGACAGTGGCTCGTATGTGCAAATATCACAGAAACCAAAAGACATTACACTGCAGGAGCGATGCATCACAATCATCGGCGACAAGGAGAACAACAAGGTGGCATGCAAAATGATTCTCGCCAAAATAATCGAAGATCCACAATCGGGCACATGCTTGAATGTGTCGTATGCCGACATCAATGGACCGGTGGCCAATTACAATCCCACGGGATCACCGTATGCGTCCAATCAAAATGCGATTAGCTCTAGCACGGCATCACTCAATTCGGCATTGAGCACTGCGGTGAGTGGCACCAGTTTGTTGGTGAATGGCACCGGCATTAATTTGTCATTGAATCTGGGCGCACCAAATCCTAATACAAACCCAACTGTTACCACACAACTGTTAGACCACATCAAGGTAAGTCAATTTGGGGTTAAAACAGATCTTCCACAATATGATTTTTTAACCTGTTTTATTTAAATTTAATAATAATTTTTATAACAACAAAAAATAACAACGATCCGCTCTATCGGATATTGAATACAAGGGCGTGTTTATCATTCACTTAAAATAGCGCTAGCTTTTTTTTAACCCCTCCCCTGCAACAACATCAAAATACAACAATCATCATTATGTATCAAATAAATGGCATTTGTGTTCAAATTAAATATTTCCATAAATCATATCATGAATTATGAGATACCCAAACATATAAATACATATATGTGTTGGGTTCAACATGAAATATGTATACCAAAAAAAAAAATATAAAAAAATGCAAATTTAATGACACTAAAAATAATGCTAATAATTAATGAATGTGGTGCACGCACCAGAGCTTATTTCTCCACAGTTACAATCCCTATTCAGGCTTGCCGCCTGGCAGAAATGCAGTCCATCATAAGAACGATGTAAGCAAAACCTTAACCACACAAAAATGGATTAGAAATGTAGATGAAATCGTTTTGAATGTCCACGACAATTCCATTTCGTCATTTTTTAGCTTTAAAAAAATAAATCAACACTCACTTGTCTGTGTCAAAAATGTGAAAAATAGGATCAATTTATTTATTTGAAGGGAAAATAACATGACAAGGATTAATCTACTTTGAAAGCGTATTTCCATGTCAGAAATTTCACTTTAATACAAATGTCCTTAACTGAAATATTTTGAATTTACTGAATTCACATCTTGTTCCTTTTACCAACTTTTAATAGTGCAGGAAATTTTGTTAAGAAAAGTTCTCATTCAAATAAAAACTCTTTATTTTTTCAAAAAAATGTTAAACGTCCTTTTCAAAATGACTGCCACAGTTCATCACACAAAAGCGCGACGTCCCACAATAAACCTGCACACTACATTTTAGGATTTCAGTGCATTCCAGGACTCTTGAAATAGGCGTGCATTTTTCTTCCCATGATTATTATAAAGTGTTTCTCTCTGCATAAACGGCCTTGCGTTTATTATAACCACTGCACTATGCAGTTTGCACCACAAGCACACCCACCCCCACTTCATCCCCTTGAAAGAGCTTTAATTCAATTTGATATTGACACAAAAGCCACCATACACGTACCCACATACTGCTCGTATATATTATCCATTATATTATCGATCTTAATGGCATTGTGCTACAAATCTATTGCCCACACGCTGAATACAATAGAATACCATTGTTGTGTTTTATCACTCATTAATCATGCTCATACTTAAGTGTAATATAAATTTGCTGTTTTATGTGTCTATTTTGAAATAATCACCGCACAACACGTGCTTATATGATGACTACCATTCCAGTGAGGATCATCCTTAATCATTTTGTGACACATCATTTAAATTGTGTGTGTGCCTAAATGTTTTTTTGGATGATCCTCCTTATACTAATCCCTTTTTTAATTATTTAACTTATTTACAACAATTTAAAACAACTTATTTTATTAAAAACAAATTTTCCTCCTTCAATTTACAGATAGCAATGCGTGGAGCCGGCTACTCCGATCCAGTCACCACCGAAGTGTGTGCCGCCCTAAGTGTACTTGCCAAATACGGTGTGTTGGGTGTTGGCGTCGGGCTCGCCCACACAAATGGCGCCCATCCAAACCCGCTCGCCTATTTGGGTGTGTCACAGCAGGAGTTGGCCGCCCAACAGAGCAGTGTGTTTGGTGCCATCGGTCAGGTGAATTTGGATCACACGTATCTGGGTACCACATCGCCAACGCCACGCACTTTGTTGGATGCGCCATTTGATCAGTTTAGGAATGCTGGCTCACAGGCGGCGACGCCAGTGTCCATAAATAACAATAGCTTTGGATTGGCGACTGGTGGGGCGTCAGCGCAAGCGTTGGGCGCAGCTGTTTCGATGGGGGCGCTTAGCAAGAGCCCAACGCCTGGTGATATTGGCGCCAAAGAGTCGAAAAATGTGGAAATTCCTGAAGTCATTGTTGGAGCTATCTTAGGTGTGTGGTTTAATTGAAGTGGGAAATATTATTGTGACTTAATTTAAGTAATGTAAGTGACTTAATGTTACTTATAAGTGACTTAATTTAAGTAATTAAGTCACTTTGCGTAGGGTCTGTTTAATTAAATTCGGAAAGTTATTCCTTTTGACAACATTTAAGTCAAAAACAATAAAATTTCCTTCAAAATAGTAATTAAAAGTGCATTGAGCTACTTAGGAGCATAAAACTACTTAAATCATATTAAATAAAACTTATTTAGTCAACAATTTTATACAATAAAACCTCTGATAGTTGCAATTTTCTAAGCACGCGCGTCTGCTAATAAATAATTAATTGGCTAAATGACTTATGTACACTGTGTATTGATTGCAACTCGATTGTGATGATGAGGCTCACCTTGACCAGTTCAGGAAGACCGCAGCACAGCAAACTGCAAAGTGCACACACATGAATATTCACATTTGTGTTGTTGTTATCTGATCATAAAATCTTATTTTGTAATGCGGTTGCAATCCTAACTACCTAACTTTATTGCAACTCATAAACTGTAATTGTTTATTAAATTCAAGTACATCACTACATCGATGCACTGCCGTCTTAGCAAACAAGTTGTGGATGTATCGCGTGCACTGGCATGTGTCTCATCTTAACATTGCAACTATCAATTTATTCAGTGGGTCGCCTGCCTATGCATAAAACGAACACTTTTTAAAAGATTACACACAGACAATGGGATTTTGTGCATTTCGCTGATGCAGCAAAAGTGCTGCGTGGTTCATTTTCTAGATGCATGTATTTTCCGTGCATAAAGATGGATTATGTCTGGTGATTCAAAAGATATTATATCACCATTGTGTCTAAAAGCAAAATGATGTTGCTGATGGGATGAAATAAACTGGGTGAAGCACACTATATGTGCATCGGCCTGGCGCTTTCAGCCACATTTCCTTTTCACCTCATTTTCATTATTATTATAATAGTTACGTTTGCAGCATCCGTTTTGTAATAGTAGTTATCAATGTCGTTGGTTTGATCTTAATTGTGAGTGCCACCTGATGTATTGTCCATTGCAGTTACATAACGTCCCATTGAATGAATTCATGTTTTTCTTCTTTAAGGGGGGTTGAATTATTCGAATAAATATATCGACTTAAGGATGTTGTTCCGTTATTTTTTTTTCCCAGTTTCGGGGTAAACTATTTAATGATCCGGTTGACCTTAATTATTATTTTGCTGTGGATGGTTTCCCCTTTACCTGTAATTTTATTCAATTAGTGAGGACTGGCTTTGGGGAGGAATTCTTATTGTAATTTTAGTCGTTCCATTTATAATTGAAAGGAATTCATTAAGATGGATAATCAATAAATGTGTTTGGAAGATGGAATGTCCTTTTTTGGGAGGGAAAATAAGAATTGGGAATAATTCTTATAATCTAAAATATGTGGGAGACCCGACGTTGGGAAAGGGATTCAATTTTAAACGAATGTAAAATACTTTAAGCATTTAGTTTGTATTAGCGATTTTTTTGTTTTAAATTTTGTTGGAGATTTAATTACAATATTTTTTAAAGACATTTAGAACGCTTCTAAAATTAACATTTCATTAATTTACAGGTCCAAGTGGACGCAGCTTAGTTGAAATTCAGCACATCTCGGGTGCCACCATTCAAATCTCGAAGAAGGGAATTTTTGCACCAGGTACCAGAAATCGTATCGTCACAATCACCGGTCCATCCAATGCCATCACAATGGCCCACTATCTGATCGAGACAAAGATCAACGAGGAGGAAACAAAAAGAGCACGTCAAAACTCAACGCTTTCGGGTATCATACAATAGAAACATATGCAAATGTTATAATTATATTATAATTATTATAATAACACATAGGACAATTATTGTTGTAATTTATAATTATTATGGGAAAGACACACATACCTATTACACACCTCTACACAACAAACATCCACATGCGCCTCCCCAACATAAATGAAAACCAACCCCCAACTTAACCATCAGCATATTTACAACTACACATTATATAATATAAATTTATTTAGACATCGCATTCAAAATACCACAATCCACAAAAACCACAAAAACACACACACACACGTACATGTTAGTTAAATATTATCTCCTGTTTATGTAAATACGCGTACATTAAAGATGTTATAATTATAATTAAATATGTTGGTTCATACACATTTAAATGTTATTTAATTTGTTAATATCAATTTTTAAATTTGTTGTAAAACTTTTTTCCAATTGTTAAAATACTGAACACACACACACACACACGCCTAAAAGCTACATCTACTGTAAAAAATCTAAATATTGTGAGGTTTTAATTATTGTAATAATATGTAAAAAAAATTGACTTTGCTGGCATCATCTAAGATCGTTCTACATATGGTCCGTGTTTAAAAAGGACGCAAAGGAAAAAACAATTTATAACTTTTTTTTTTAATTAATTTTATTTTTATTAGTTTTGTTTTTATATTGTGAAAGAATAATGAGACGGGAGAATGCAAATGCGGGTCGGGACCTATAATTGTTATTATTATGTTTTGAAAAATAATAATAATAATAATAATGTTAATAAAAATATAATAAAAAAATTGTTGCCCCTTAATTTTGCGGGTATCCATTAAATATTGCAATTACAAACACGTTTTTAATTTGCACTCATTGCATAATATATTTTTAATAGGTACCGTTTAATATATTTTTTTTTATAATTAATAATTTTTAAATTAGACCATTTGTTTCACAATATAATTTTATTGTTTTGTTTCATTTTATTTGTGGTGAATTACAAAGGAAAACAATTTTAATGAAATGTTGTTTCACAATATTATGTAATTATTTTTAAAATCGGGATATAATTAAGTACCATAATATTACAAGTGAATAATTCTAGGTCAGACTTTTAATTAGTTGTTGTTGAGAATGTTATTTTTTTAATTTTTTTGTTAAAAATCACATTCATTTGTTATAAACTTAATTGTATAGCTCGTTGAACGTTAAGTATACATTTACACCTGTAATATGGTTTCCAATAAATTCATTCAAACACTTTCCTTAAATTAAATCATTAAAAAAAAAATCACGTGAATTTCCCCGTACACATATTTTTTATTATTGTTATTTTGTTACACACGAACACACACCAACACCCCCATACACATTTTACATTGTAGTTTCCATTATTGTTTATGTTATATATTTTTTGAATTTGTAATTTTTTCGCGCAGTTTCATTGTAATATGTTTCAAAACATCTATTTTTAAATTGTACACAACATTAAAATAGTAGGAAAAAAAAATTAAAATATTTTATTGTTTAAAATAAAATAAATAACATATTTAATAATGATAAGAAAAAACCAGAGTGAATAGAAAATTATTAAATAAACACAAAAAATGTTAAAGAGAAATGTGAGAAAAAGTGTTAAGAGTAAAACGTCAATAAATTAAGTGAATATTAAAAAAATCGTAAAGAAAATTAACGTGAAACAATTGCCTCAATATTTATATTAACAAAAAGTATAAATATAATTAAAAAAAAAGATGAAAAATAATATTTAAAAAATATATATATACATACATTTAAAAAGAATTCATTAAAAATATACATTTCGTCATTTCACCATATAGTAATAAATAAAATTAAAAAAAGTATAAATATGTATGTGTGTGAACGTAAATGTTTAGATATTTATATACACATACATTATATCAAATTGTTGCATAATTTTAATAAAAACTATTACGCAAAATACCAATTTAATTAAATAAATTATAGTTAAACTGAGAGAGTTACGATAAAAATGTAAAAGGACGAAGCTAATTAAAAGTGAAGTAATAAAAACTATTATAACGTTGATTATTAGCTAAAAACTATAACAAAAAAAAAATACCTTGAAAATTTTTAACATTATTTCACAATTTTATTAATATTTTTACATCTTACGACGTAGCTCCTAAAGAAAAAACAATCCTTTTTGAGTTATATTACGCCAATTTCCTCGAAAGTCAAAGATATGAAATTTAAAATAAATCTTTGTATTCCACTTGTGAGTTTTTAATTATTGTTTGTTTCATTTCTTTAATTTGCTTTTGTTTAAATCTTTTAAAATATCCATAAATAATTGCGCAAAAATGTATTGTGTTTCATTAAATTGTAAACTGTTTACATCTTCCTGATTTTTGATCAATTTAAAAAAAAATTAGCTATTGTTATTGTACATTTAAAACCTTTATTTTATAATTCTGTAATTTAATTTAAACCTCAAAGTGGAATAAAATGCTTTTATTAAATCATACATAAACGGTGTCTTATATATCACTTTTTAGTTCATCCTGGAAGGATCGACACTTTATCATTAAATGAACGCGACAAAACTGACGAAAACAGAGAAAAAAAACTAAAATTAGTTAGGAATTTTAATATAAGATTAGTTTGTATAAAGAAAGGAAAATATTAAAACAAAACCGATAGATGAATTACAAATGAAATATTTCACCACTGTAAATAGTTTCAAGAAGAAAATCTCTCATTAACTAAATACATACAACATTCAGCTTCTTTATTATATTATCTTCTCCCTACTCTTTGTAGTTTATTTAAAACCATTTCATTAAAAATACTATATAATCATATTAAAAAACGAGTTTCTGCAATTAATAAACAAGTAAAATTAATTAAAAACCATACAGCGTTCTTTCAAACGTGGCATATACTTAAAGTATAAACAAAAAATAAATAAACAAACTATATAGTTGATTCAATCGGGAGACACGTCATTATTAACGTCGATATATGGAACTGGACAAGTGAGTAAAAGACAAGCTGAGCGCAATTTTTATATAATATACGCTAATTAAGTAACAGGGTTTCTTCAACATTTATTAATATTGAATTGAATTGATTAGATTGATGAATTATAAACTAAAGTGTGTGGTGTATTCAGAACTCGCAGATTTGATGACATTTTAACGCACTTAATTTGGCCACACACAAGATTGGTTGAAAAGTTATTCATTTGAAAGGAAAGTGCTATATAGAAACAAGTTATTCGATTAATTAGATAAATTTTGCAAATTTTCTAGAACTTCTTTATGACTTTTTTAATTATTTAAAAGAGTTTATATTTAAACAAACAAATATTGTACTAAATAAAAATAGAATGCGCGCTATAACAAATAGTAAACAAAAATACAAAATTATAAAGTCTATTTTTACTATTTAAAATAAAAATGTGTTAACAAACAAAAAAAAAAATTACAAACAATTGTTTAATTAATAAATTATTAGATGAAAAATAAATTTTAATTGAAATGTTACTCTGAAATAGGATCTATTTTTCAAGAAAAAAAAAGGAAATGGTTACAAACATTAAATCAAAATCTTTGGCTAGATAAAAAACAAGTACACATACTACAATAATAAATAATGTCACGAATTAAGAATTAAACTCCCAACACAACATTCATACAAAGTTATCAAAATAGTTAAATAATAAAAAACATTTATAAAATGAATAATGTTAAAACGTGTGCAATATAAAGACTTCTCACACATCACATTTTACATTTAACATTAACACATTCACACTTATAATTAAATTACATATACTTTATTGTTTCCCTTCTCAAATTGTAAAAATCTGCTCAGTTGTACAAACCAACAAAATAAAATCCTTAAATATTATATTTAAATTTAAACATTAACCAAAAAAATAAATAAACATCAAACTAAATAAAACTGAAGTACTCTAGTTAAATTATTATTATGGGGAAAAAAAAAATCCTTTTCAAACCAGCAAACATTAAACAACATATACAAATTAAATTAACACAACTATGTACACACAATCCTTTTCAATCCTTCAACTGTAGATTTGCAATAATAAAGGAAACATTTTCATAACAAATTAATACAATTAAATAAAGAAACAATTAATAATTTAAGCGATCGACAACTTTATTCTAAACTCTAGTTCGTCCGTACCTATATAAACTTCTTCCTTCAATTTATCATAATATGTAATAATTAAATTGACAACCCTTTAAAAATATGTACCACATAAAACAAACAAAAAATTAGCCACTAACAATCTTATGAGCCCGTTTTTCATTCAATCGTTATTGTGCATCCAAGTTAAAACACGCTGCATCCTTTCGTATCTGAATTATAATCACAACAAGACTAACCGTTTTTTTCTAATCTCCAACTACATCCTTTTGATGACAATTAATCGTAAAACGTTGAACGTAATTAACATTAAAATTATTCCTGAAATTAATTTAAGGTGCCTACTTAAATAACACAATTTTAAAGCAATTCAATCATAAATTATAAGTAAGTAATTGCTCCTTAAAAACATTTTTAACAACTTCCACAATTCTTTAACATTATATCTATACCTACTCTTAACATATAATTGTTCTTACATCCTTTCAGACAATTGTTTTTGTACCCCTGTATTATGATCTTAAATGCAAATATGAAGGTTGCAATCATTTATATTTATTAGGTACAAAAAAAAAAAAGGATTAAACAAACTTTATTCAATAAAATCATGGAATTACTGGTCTTATGCTTATTCCTTTATTTACAGACCCTTGTTGTAAAGAGCTGAACAATTGTAATTATTAAATTAAAATAAAGGATGGTCTTGTTGCAGAATTTGCAGGATTTTTTATTTTATTATTTATCAGGACTTAATACAGAACACTCGTTCAATTTTACAAATTTAACACATTTTAAATTATAGTTGATCCTTGACATTAAATCAACTTAAAATATGGCGTAACTTACCATATTAAATTGATTATATTCCACCCCCCCATCTATACTGTTTATTAATTAATTGATTACAAATCATGGTCTAACACAAACAAACAATTCTCTAAAATTATTATATAGTTGATAAAAGGATAGCAATTATTTATATAGTTATACTGTTTAAATTAGAGAGAGAAATACAAGAGAATTATATTAATTAAAAAGGATTATTTCAAAATAATACATATATAGTGAGAAAATTTGTAAATAAAATCGATTGTCCGTCTTTTAAAACAAATAAATAATAAATACAAAAAATTTAATAAATAAGGAACACAAAATATAAAAAAAAAATTAAAAAGTATATATATATTTAGTGGGAGATGAAATGAGAGTAAAACGGAAACATAATTAGAATCATGTTCATTAATAGTTAATTAGACAAATTCATTATTATCAGAATGTGAGAGAAACACACACAAACACACTTACATTTATTAATTAAAAGCAAACAATAAATGGTATAAAAAGTATTCCAGGTGAAATTATAAATAACGACCTAATTAGTATAAAAGAAATTGTATTTTAATAAATTTATGAATTGCAAATAAAATGAAAAGGAAAGCCACACAATAAGGATGCAACCAAAATAAAAATGTGGGAGGTGGGTATGAATACACACTTCGCTGTTTCCATTTCAATAATATTTAAAATAAAATGAAAAACACACAAAACTCAGACAACTTAAATAAAACAATTCATATTCAATCGATATGCGTAACAAAAACGTTTCTTTTTTGTGATATTCATAAAATTTTTGTAATAAAAAAATAAAAAACAAACAAACAAACGATTGTAGATCAATTAAATAATTATTATTAAATCACATTACCTATAATTAATCCGCCATTCAGATAACTATCACATGTGAGGACATAATGTGGCTCTATTTGTAGACAGAAAGTACCCACAAAGCGATTGCCAATAGGTTTGAATTAATTAAATATTGAAAAAATGAAGAGGTGTAATTTAGGAAATACTGTTTAATATAAAAATACATAATTAAAAAAATATATATAGAAAAACTGTTACACATATTTTAGTCATTAAATTCCAATGCAAAACAAACAAAATTTTTACTTAAATTAAATTGTTGCCAGTTAGTGTATACAAAAAGAAACAATCGATGAATTACTTGAGTCGTCATGAAGCGTCTTTTAATGTGTACAGATTTTGTAGTACAAATTTTGAGCTAAATTTAATAAAAAAAAAAATTAATAAAAGGAAAAATGAATGGTAAAAATATGGCGTTTCAATTTAATGCGCGCTTTCAAATAATTGAATAAAATACATTAAATTATGTGAGATTATTTTTAAACACACAAATTTCCTTCAATCGATAAACACACATTTGACATAATAGTTATATACCTACTTATAGGGAGTTTTAATTGCGTGTAGAATTAAATTTTAAAAGGACGAAACGACAATTTGGTTCAAAATGATGTTTCTATGAAATGTTTGAATAATTTTTATTTAATTAAAAAAGGTTGTGCAACTACAATGTTGTTTTATTTTCCTTCATTTAAATTTCCCAATTCATTTATTTTATTTTTTATATAAATAAAAATTCAAAATAATTCAAACTTTTCTCATACCGCTTGAAATTTTAAATGCTTCATTAAATAGAATATGCTCAACCGATGAATTCTTTGATGAATAAAATTAAGATGCATTTGTCAAAGTAAAACAAACACACATTTAATGTAGAAATTGCAATATCCTCATATTATGAATACAAGTAGAAATGCCAAAATCAAATTCATTACATGAAATGAAAACAACTCAATGCAAAATCATTGATTAAATGAATTATAAACAATTAATGAAGATTTAAAACATTTGGCTATTTGCAGCATTTCCTTAAACTTTAACTAATTAGATGCGAAACGTAAAGAAATGCCTTCAACATCATTAAATTAAATAACAATTTTAATATAAATTTAAACATAAAAAAAACACTCAAAAATTTCACTCATTATTATACTAAAACTATGAATATAATTCCAATTCAAAAGAAAAACAAAAAATAGATAAAAAGCATACATTTAAATTTCAAACAAACTAAAATGCAAAGAAAACAAACTCTTTCACATATTTCATAGAATTATTTCTAACACATTTAAGCAAAAAAAAAAAATTAACGTTAAGGGAAAATTTTTAAACCAAATATTTATTAAACAAATTTCATAATACAAAAAAAGGATCTATAAAAAATTAATTAGTCGTTCAGATGGCAAATTGCGAATTCATTAAATACATAAACAACCGTTACATAATTAGTTTTTAACCCAATTTTTTTTTATTATTAAATTAATTATTAAGAAATGAGTGGGAAACGAAATAAAAGTCAATGAAATCCCATTAAAACCATGTGTGAGTGGGAAAAATTGAATGGATGCAAAGTAATTGTATTGTTTGTGCATTGCAGGCAATATTAGACACACCAATTGAATTTAAGGGTGGTTCCAACAACAAACTATAATGTTCTTTTATTATTATAGCTTAACACTTTGATTATACCTTAAAAGTTTTGCCTCTACACCCTAAACAACGTCGAAATAGCAGCTTAAAATTAAGCGCATGCGTGTATTTTAAAAATACATATACAATTACTTAAAATACCATCCACACTTTTCCATTCCACATTAATATTAATTTGAATAAAATTTAATGTAAAAAAGTGGAATTTTACAAAAAATAAAATAAACAATTTACAATGTGATTGCTAAATAAAATGGCACTAAAAGTAAATTGAATGCAGGTGAAATTTATTGATAAATTTCCCTACAGAAAGGAAGAAACTTTAAAGGTAAACTTTTCATTAATAATTTTAAAACAATTATATTAAAAACTATAAAATAACCAACAAAGAAGTGTGTATAAAAAAATTAATGTTCTGTGATATTCACACATTGAGACAAACAAAATGCATAATTAATTATATTGTTGATAAATACATAAAAAACAAAAACAAAATAAAAATTCATCAATTAAACAAAAAAAAAAAATCACACTTAACACTCGAAAGGAACACACACATTAAATACATTTACATTACAAAATACAAATAGTTATTATATTTAGCTAAATGAATTTTTAACATCAGTTCAATTGAATTCTATAAATAATCATAAAATTTTCTCCAACAAACAATAAAAACAAGCAACATTAACATCAGAAAAATTTCACGAAAAACTTAATTAAAATTGAGTGCTTTTTTAATTTAAGTATTTTTAAATTGCATCAACAGATGCAGGACCAAATTTAATTTCATTAAAAAATATGCTGTTAAAATTTTTTTGGTTCCACTCAGATTAAGTCATAAATCAGCCACAGTATTCATTATGTAACAGTGGATCAATTGGTTAGTCGGTCATCCGTTTTCTCCTTCAGCGCAAGCATTTTCCCCCAGGTTCAAATCTGCGGCCAGCCTTTTTTTTATTTTTTTTATTTATTTTCAAATACATCATGTACTAAAACAGGTGCATTTTTTTTGCAACTCTCTTTTTTTGCAATTTTTATTTTATGAAAATGTTGGAAATTTTATACTGATTCCAAATACCAACATCAATTTTTTTTGAAAATTTTATTTCTTACCGTAAAATTTAAAAAACCACAAATTTTTCAAAGACATTCAGTATTTTATTTCTTTAAGAAAAATGTCTCACAAAATTACGACTGTAATATTTTTTGAAAGCAACATCCTTTATCTATATTATGCCGTTTTTATTATTGCAAAATATGTAACGGTATTTTTTTGGTGGCTGATTTAAAAACATGATATTTAATGTGTCTTATTCCAGCTGTTCAGAAAATCTTTATTTGTGCCGTTATTTAAAGGATAATTAAAAAATTATTTGTGCAGTTACTTAATAATAACTTAAGGATTAAATTGGTGTACTTGATTAATTTTTACCTTATCAAGTTTTAAAGATTTTCCCACTTAAAGTTGACGAATATTTCAAGAAAAAGATGTTTGGGAAAATTGCAAAATGTATGTCATTTTTAAAAGGATAATTTTTCCTTTTATTATTTTCATGATTGTAGTCCTTTTGTTTACCAATTGGTGCGATTCGTTTTAAAATGTCTTATAAAATCAATCTTTGGGAGTTTCTTAAAGATTGCAATGAAATTTTCATTAATTCCCAAATAACTTCTAAATTATTCAACTGATTTTAAAGAGAACTTAAATTTTATTCGTTAAATAACAACCTTTACCAACAGTTAAAATATTATTAAAAAATTCGTTAAAAAAATTTTTTTGTATGAAAGTGCAAAACTTGAACTCATTCAAGCAAATTGCACCATGTAAATTGTTGTTGTAGATTTGTGCGCAGAAATTTTAAGGCTGAAGCAATTATTAATTGCAGACATTCAGGCTGATAATAAATTGTTTTTGTTTTATTTTATTACACTTTCCATCGAATCTTAATTTCATGCAAAAACAGAATTAAAGGAAAAAGGATCAATCAATTAATTGTTTAGTCTGGTTTAATTTAATGTTGTTAATATTGCTATAAAAGTTTGTTGGTGATGTACATTCACGGATTCATTCCATCATTCAAAAAATCGTAATATAATCAAATTAAAACAAACAAGGATATGGGAAGATTTAATTTTAAAAAACAATGAGAGAATATTTACTTAAAAAATAAAGCAAATGTTTTAATCATAAAAATTTACTGTAATGGGGAGAAACGATGTTACAGTAACAAGAGGAAGCGCTCAGTAAAACTGAGATATTATGTAAATTGTACATGCATGTGTAAATTAACAGGAGGGATGTAAACAGTTTAATAATTATAACAAAATGGAGAGGCAGAGAAACAGAATTATGAACTATATATAATGTTATGTTACCAGAAAAATGCTATTAATAAATTATATATACACAAAATATTGATATTTAAAGTATAATTTTAACAGTTTTGGATTTTCAGGTATTTTAAAAATAACAATTAAAATAAGTTAAAATAAGAACTGCAGTTCTTTTTATTAAAAACAAAAATAGGAACTGTAAAAATGTTCGTCATTAACTTTATTTCAGAAAGGACGGGAATACAAAAATCAATATATGGTTCGTATATGAAATAAAATTGGTGGTGATATACTCTAAGGAAAATACTCAGTTACTTATCAGTAAGTATTCGATACAGTCGGCTCCCGAGTCCCGGCACACGAATCACGATACTCGATACTCGGTACTCGGTAGTCAGTTGTGTTTTGATCGTTGTGGTGGGTGGACTCGTTTAAAATTGTTGTGAAAATTACGCGCGAAAATGAAAAACCAACGCAGTCGGTTTTTAAAAAAGGCATTGTACTTTCAGGTATTTTAGGGATTTTAATATTTGTAATAAGTTTAAAAAAATTAAAAACACACCTTTGAAATGACACAAGAAATGTTTTTAAAATAAATTCCACATTTATTGATTGATCACTTAAATAAAATCAATTTAAATTGCTTTTGATGAACGAATGAAATTAATAAAAAGAAAACATTTAGCTCGATTAATTTAGACAATTAATTAAAGTTTACAGGAAACGATTGGAAACGAATTAATTTGTCAGAAAGAAGATTAAATTTAAAAAAATGTATAGGTGGTAGGTGGTTAGGGGTTTTAAATAAAGAAAATTGATTTAATAATTGTTGTGCTAAAATAAAATAAAATAAATAGACGATAATTATTTCGTAGTGAATCCTCGCCAAAATGAGGCGATTGTCGCAGCAGCACTCGTCATGAGACTGGCCGAGTGCTGCGGATTCTGTGCCATATTATGAATGGACGGTTGACCGTATTCATGCGCAGGTAAATGTGGAACTGCCTCCCACTCATTGGGAAGTGAGTTATCATCTAAAATGAATGTGTAAAAATAAATCAAATTAAACATACCGCAATGATTGAGAATAATTTAGCAAATACCGTCCGACTCCGAGTCTTCACCAGCTTGAAGATCGCGAACCAAATAGGAATCCATTTTACGTGCCACCGTATCATGAACATCAACGGCCCCAAAACGGCCAAGTTCACTTGTTCCATCATTTAACAGGTGTTGAATATTTTCCAAGGTGTGCGTGGGGTCGAGTTGTGATAAATCGACTCCTTGCGTGTAGCACAGGTACAAAATGTCGGCATTAAGACGCGCCACTTTGCGCGTAAACTGTTGCTCGTTGAGTTCTTTTTTGCAGAAGTCCCTGAACAATTAAACAACGTTAAGAAGGACACCTTCAAGTTTGTGTGATTTTCAACTTACCCATAAACAACTTTGTAAGGCAATCGAACATCCAAATAGAAGCTCAATAAATGAACCAGTTGGGCAGTGTACGTAAGAGCAGCGCTTATCTTGTACGCCGGATTGGCACTCGACAACATATCCGAATGTCCAGCATTCGACACCCCATCCTTGTTGGTGGCAACCCAATCATTGTACGCCAAGTAGCTGCCATTCCCAGGCAGCGATGGCGCCACAATTACGTGCTGCAGCTCATTGCTGTGCGTGTCCTGCACCACCCATTTGCCGCTAACATGACATGTGGCCGCTGCCTCAGCAATAGCAGTGACAGTGCTTGGCACACCGTGAGCATCCATGGCGTTGCACTTGGAGCGCACCTCGTGTATGGGAAAAATGTGTGTGGTCAACTTTTGGACATGCATCCGTATCAGTTGTTTCAGTTGATCCCGCAGATCCTTGTATTCTTGCTCACTCTTTCGTGTATCATCCAAACGGTCTTCCACGCAAACACTCAACTTTCTTACATTCTCACAATATTTAGGCAGTTTTTTTTTCCACTCCATATTACTGGCCACGAGGTCAGCCCGCAGTTGTGTCTTCTCGATAGCGCGTTGTTTTACGTCCACAAGTAGGCGATTTATTGTTTGAATGCTCTCCTTTTTGCGCTTAATCTCAGAACGAAGGTTCTCCTCCAAGAACTTCTTTTGCAGCAATAAGACGCAACGCTTCTCGTGCAGACCATTTGCCATCTTAAAATGGGCATATTTTAACTGTTTGTCAGCGAATCTGTGTGGTAATTTAATTGTTTATCAATAGTGAAAATATGACGCAATCGGGTTTACTTACCGTTCAGCCAAATTATGGTTTGTGGAATGTACAAAGTCACCATTGCGCACACAATTGCGACAATGAAATGACTTCTTGTGGGTGGCACAAAGTGGACACTTTTCCTTGTTGTACTCCAGGTGGCTGCCATCGTCCTCGATGTCATCATCATCGTCATTGGACGAGGAAATATTAAAATTGTCTGGAGCACGACTGCTGTCGTCTGAATTGCTGGCAGCCATCGTGATTGTATGCAGAGTGCGCTCCCTCCAGTTCAATTACGCACTACTTTTTTAGCGATTTAGCACTTTTGGCTACGATCAATTTGTCGTTTTAGTGTGTTCAACTTAGCTTTGTTTGGAATTCTCGTCAGGTATTATGTTGCGTTTTTGTTACACCTTTCGTGTGTTTTCACGAAATCGCTGTGTTTTTTTTTATGTATGTACTTTTCCTTATTTTTTATTTTGCCATAATCAAAATGTCAAATCAATTATGCATTTCCTTTGACAGCTGATGACAATTGACAGCTGATCGTATAACAGTAGTTTTTATCGCACAGTTATTATAACTGCTGCAGTTGTAGCGCCGCAATCGTTGCGGTTTTTTAATAAAGCGCTTTATTAACACATTTGGCGCCAAATTTAAATTTGAACAAAAACAATGTGAAATTGTTTAAATCTATTAATAAAGTTAATAAAAAAAAACCAACTAAATTACGTTTACTCGTTCATTTGTGAGGAAAAACTACCAGTTTAAGTAATTTTTCACTTTTATTCAAATTAGTTACAAATACACAATTTCATACTAAACACGTTCAACTACACATCATTTTATAGTTTTTTTTTTTATTATTTTCTTTATTCAAATGTTATTTTCTCTGGTATTTTTTAAGTTTTACAATGTTTTCTCGCATTCAAATACCTCCTATTTATTTATTTTTATGTCATGCTGAATATATATACAAATATTTTAATATATTCATGAAAATTCCTTTTCTTTGCCTCCTAATTCTCCACTTTTTATTTTTATACATTAATTTTCTGCTTGTTTTATTTATTCATTTTTATTATTTTACATTTACATTTAGGATTAATATTGTCGCTAAGATAAACCATATACAAATAACTTATATATTTGTTTCAAAGAATAAGTCGTTTCTATTAAACAGTTAATTATTGAAGTTCTCTTTCTTATCCTTTTTATATATTTTCTGATTTTTTTACAGTTTACACAGTTTTTGGTAGTTAGTACAATTTAAACAAAAATCTTTTTATGGAAAATGCTACTGATAATTAATTAATTATAAGTAATTAGTTTAAAGTAAAACAAAAACAAAATTCAAAAATAAGGGATTTTGTTCACTACAAAGTAATGATTCAAATGAAACAAAAAATTGTTAATAGTTTTTTAGTAAATTTTCGATAACAAATTAAAATAAATCTATTTCTTCAGACAGACCTTAAGTCACTTCCAAAACGTGAAAAATGTAAACTCTACAGACAGTTAAGTACCAGTTACAGCTAAATGATGCGCATTACGAACAAAGTAATTAAAAACAACCCCCACCTTTTCCATTAAATCGCATTAAAAATGTATAAACAAATTTAATTACAATAAAACATTGGGGGTGTTAAATTAAACTCTTAAATAAAATTAAGTCTTATTCATTGTTATATTCTATAGCCAAACATTCTTGTTTTTTGTACAATAATAATTATCAATTATATTTAAATAGAAGTTCCATTTATTTTTTCTTCTCATTAAAAGTTAAAATGTAAAAAAGTGTGGCGGTACAAAAGATACGTCATCAACATCGCGGTTCGTTTAGAAAATATTTAGTGTCTTTTTTGGCGGTAAAATGGCAAATTTCAAGTATTTTTAATTATTTTAACACCCAAAAAAAATTATTTCTTTAATATTTAAACGCTTTATTAAAAACAACAGCTTAAGGGCCTACTTTTAGTTGGTCCATTGTGGTGAAAATAATAAGATTAAATGGTGTGATAGTTCTTGTACGTATGCATGTACTCAAAATGCTTAATTTTCGGGTATTTAAATTTTCTTTTGTCACACAAATTAAATTCACTTAATAAAAAAACAATGAAATTAAAATTTTTACAAAGAATTTTATTGAACTAATTTTTGCAGACATCAGTGTTAAGAATACTGAGACCTTTAAGTGTAAAATGGCCTTTAATTTTAAAACAAAACTGTTGAAATTTTGAGTTAAATTGAATGTACAAACCAAATTAATATTCATAAACAAAAAACGCAAAATAAAAATATGTAGAAAAATAATTTAATCAATATACGAATTTATTAATTGTTGTTGTGACCTCTAAACATATAACAATGATAATAATTATTATAAATGACAGGCTTAAGTAGTGCACACCATAATTATGATTTTTAACATTTATGAAACATTTATATACATAAAATGTGACCCCAACAATAAATTATTTGTTTATATTTTCAGCTCTGAAGAATGTCCAATTGAGATCAACAAGTCTTGTGTAACTAAATTGGTGTTAAAACATTTTTATTTTATTTTATTTTGTATTTTTTTTAAATTATTTGGTTAAATCTCAATAATATAATAATTATGTTGTTTCGTTTTACATAAAAATAAAAAGGATTGATTTTAAATAGACATCACATAGTTCAATGTTCATTAAAATTAATAACAATTCGACTTGCGACTTAAAAAAAAAGTGATTCTAAATACGACAATAATTAATTAATTTGTATAATTCACATTTAATGAATATTCATCAAAAACAAACAAAAAAATCATCTCCAAAAAAAACCACCCCCGTTTAATTTTAATTTCACAATCTGCCAATTTTCTTTTCTAATTAATTTTTATCATCTATTTTCATTTCATTGATGATATTGAACAAAACAAAAAACAATTATTAACTATATATATTATTTAATTATTAATGAATTATTGATTAACCAACGAACAGAAACAGCTTTGAATGTATACACACACACAACAATAAACTTAGGGTAAATTGTATAAATTCAAAGAAATTACAATGAACTGTATTGTTTTATATTTTTAATTTATTTTTATTTTAATTGTTTGTTGTTATAAATAAAAGGTGCAAACTAAATAGGTACATACATTTAAATATATATATATAGGTTGGTTTGTTTTGTTTTAATGTTTTTTTTTGGCTGCAGTGGCACCTGCCATTAAAAATGAAAAGTTTTTAAAAAATGTCCTATAACTCCTACTTCCTCCCAACCTCCCCAACGAAAAATGATTTGCCTCCAAGACATGCCGCCTCCTTCAGAAGAATGTGGGTCAACCCTCCTTCAACACAATAGCTTTTTGTTCATCATATTAAGGAGAATAATTAATGTCGACCCACAATAATTAATTAATAAAGGTACGATGGTTGGTAGGGAGGATATTTCACTTATTCTTTTGTTTAAAGTAAGTCTAACATTTAAATTATAAAATTTAATTAATTTAATAAACCTTTAAAAAGAATTTAATTTTTTTTTGTACACTTCAGTTACGTAGTTGCTTTCTTCTTCTTTTTTTCACTAAACTTTTTTTTTATTTTATTTTTACATCCTATACAGCATTTTGCATAGATTGTTTTTCATCATTTTCTTCACATCTAATTATTATTTTTTAAATGGTATTTTGAAGTTGTTATTATTACTTTTTTTTTGTATCTAAAATTGTGTGACCCTTTTCTTCACTGTCACTACTTAAACATTCAATTTACAATTTAAGTCGGTGTTTTATTTTTGTTATAAATTTAAATTACCCCGTCAAATATTTCATTTTTTTAAAAATGCTTAAAATTATTATTTATTTTGTTTACTAGGAAAAATTTAAACATCTTGACGAATGGTGTCGTGACATCATTTTCCCCCACAGGGTGGTTTAGATTTTTTTCCACCCCCACCCCCATTTAGATGGAGGTCTGCAAAATAGTTACAAAATTTTTTTATGGGGGGTAGTTATGATGAAGTTGTGTAGAAAAAATCAAATTATTTTTGAGAGCAAACCGTAGCGACATCAGATATTATTAAGTAGCAGGTAAGAAGAAAAACGTAAAAACATTGAACAAGTATTTAAAAAAAGAATTTGTTCAATTCATAAAATTGTTTTGTTATTTTACAACAGTAAATTACTCTTCCCCATCTGCTCAAGTACATTTATATAAGTAAATCTAAAAATTGTGGTGTTGTTTCAAAAGTTTTTTTTTTAATTTTAAATTTATTTCATTTACCTATCATTTGTTTTATCATTATTATTTTCTTTTTTTTAATTCATTGAGTCTTTGCTTCGATTTGATTTTCTCTAAATAGCGATAAAATTGGCTTCCTTCTCCCCTGAACCTCCTAAAAACAGGTTCAGTTAATCCGTATAAGTATAAATGTTGCATTCATCTTCTTTTGTATTTTTACTTTGTTTTGTTTTTATCGATAAAATTGTTAACCACTTATTTAATTTCGGAGGAAATATAATTTTGTGTCTCGCATATTATTTAACATTTAATTTACTTGATTACTTTGTTTTGTTTCATTTAGTCTTCCTGGTTTGTTGTTGATGATGTTGTTGTTTTTGGGTGACGTCCGACTGTTGCCTAAAAAAATGGTTTTTGCAACTGTTGCTGCTTTTCTTTAATAATGCGCGAAGAATGCTGTTTGCTGCTCGGTTGCGGTTTGATCTGGATGTACAAATTATTTTGTTTATCTAAAGTAAAAGTAGTTGCCGGGCTCGCATTGATCTGCCAGGTCTGGCCATAACTTTTTGAATATTTCTGCAATATATGAACATCTGAAAGTAATAAGAAAATGAAACAATTATTTAAAAATTAGTCTAAGACAATAAAAACCGTTTGATAAAACTTACTTTGACTCTAATCCACCTCCAGGCGGTAATCCCTCAATTTTCTGTTTGCTGATTAGTTGCAATAATCCAGCATAATCAAAGACATGCTCAGATTTCTGGTAATCTAAAAATTGAACAAGAAAACAGTCAGCAATTAATAAATAATAAATATTTTCTATTTAAATTTACAATACGCCTTGGCACTAATATTTTAAATTAAGGATTCTTAAAATGCAACTAGTTATTTTAGTATTCATAAAGTATATTGACACATGCTTCATTAGTTATTATGTAATAATTATTGTTAGATTGTTTAAATTAATATTATTAAGACGTACCTTAGCTCAATAACAATGGATCGCATTTTATAAAAAAAGAACATTTTATTTGTCACAAATTACTTTAAAGCAAGCAAGTCAATGAATTTAAATGATAATTAAATTTATATATTTTACTTTATTGATTTAAAACTCAGCATCAAATTTAAAACATGAAACACATTAATAAGAGGTACAATAATTTAGGAGTTGTAATAATTAAATAATTTAAATTATAATACTTTTTAGTTTGTTTGATTGCTCAAGGATCAAAAATAATTGTGGCAGCTGGGTCCACTGTTGATTGAGCGTAAGGTACAGAAACATACTTTTGATTGCTTTGGTAAATTTAAATTCATAAATTGCTTATGTAATTTAAAACCTAATACTAATAGGAAATAACATTAATTCAATTCTGGTATTATTTGTAATTGTACTTTTAACTATTTCTGGGGTTTTAATTATTTATGTCAACTCTTAAGTTATTACCACTAGTCAATTTGATTAAATTCTACTGTTGTTGTTATTTTAAATATTATTCTCCTAAAAAATTTTTTTGATTGCTTTATTTGTTACAAACAATTATTACTTTTAGTTAAGGTTTTAATGATTTTAACGTATAAAAATCAGCTGATTTTGATTCAAGTAGACATAAAAAGAAATGACATCAGCTGTGGTGTATTAAAAGTGTGATAAGATAATCAATATTTAATCAACACACAATTTTGTATTAAAAATACACATTCTCTTGGCGTTGTTAACAAGCTCAATCATCATTGTATGTACAGAAAATAGTATTTATCGAATTGGTGTTAAATTTAGTAATTTGGGTTGTTTTTCTTTGCATCTTCAAATATAAAACTATAATTTTATGTTATTTTTAAAATGTTAAAATTTCTGTGGTCATAAATTTTTAAAGGACAAAAATTAAGTAATTCTATAAAAGTACAGTCAACACAATAGGGAGTCCAAAGTGACCAATCTTTGCACTTATGAAGAGGATAAAAAAATTCAAATTAAAACTTTATCCAAAAAATATAAAAATAATTTTTTGCACCTTTAAAGTTGTTAACGTTATAAATTTGCTGAATTAAATAATTATTAAATAAGTCCCAAAATATTAGGAAAGAAAACTATTTAGCATCTTTTCAAGAAAAATTTGTCTTTGAATCAAATTAAATATTAAATAATTCTAATTTAAGGTCTACTGAAAAGTGCACAATCTTTTCCCAATTGCCTGTACTTTAAATTTAAATACTTGTTTTAATTATTAAATTGATTAGTAACAATTCTATTAATACATTTTAAATAGACTTCTAATGCTCATCTCAAAAAATACAATTAATTTTAACTATAAGATTAAGTACTTGTTACATATTATTTAATTTATGATTTCATTTTTAGAATGTGAGTAAAGGCAAATCAATTATTAGTGATAACTTTTCATTTTTCTAATATAATTTTAATATTTTAAGTAAAGTTTTTTATTTAAATAGGATTAAGTTTTTCATTAAAAAATATTTTTGTAGTAACTATAGAATATATTGCACGTAAGAAATATATTATAATGCAGCGTGCATTTCATAAGAAACTCGTTCAAATCATCACAGAAAGTATTTGTAATTATTTAAGTGCATTTATATGTTTTTATCTAAATTAATTGAGGGCATCAAATGTCAGTGATAATTTGAATACATTTATTTTAAACCGGATGTGCCATCATTATTTCGGTTGATAAAAACGACAAAACAAATAATCTGAATTATTTATCAACAAAAGGATTGAAATACATAGTAGATAAAAATCATCAATAAACCATCGTTTCCAATTTGTTTGTATTAATTCATGTAAATCGCTTCCTACGTGATCAGATCATGAGCATAACTTTGGTAAATAAATTCGTCGATAAGCCTCTTTTAATCCTTTTCTTTGATATCGCGTACTAAAAAAAATGCAATTAACTTTAAATGAACGTAAAATACTGTCAACATTGCTGATCACGAAGATCAGGAAAAGTACACGTCCATTGAACCCCCTCAATAAAGATTACAACTATAAATAGTGCCATTTAAAATAGTAATACCTAATCCCTAAATCGTATTGTAATTGGCCCAATTTGTCTAAATCGATTACAAAAGAAATCTTGAAGATTTAATTTGCGAAAAACACTGTAGGTAGTAAAAGTAGTAAAGCTTTTATCAATATTGTGGCGTTTTTTTTTTGGCACATTGATTGTACACATAATAAGTATGTTTGTGAGAAGATTAGGACGATATTGCTATAAAATTTTGCGATTAATCAATTGACTACAAACACGTTAAGTACACAAAACATATTAAAAATGTCTAATACAACTAAGTTCCTTTGGCAACACTAGTTAGTTTTGTGCAGCCACGATTGTGTTGGTGGGCACAAGAACAACGTCACGGAATACAACAAAACAATTTAAATCTCTTATTAGAATGTAATGAACCTTCGATGATCTGGAAGATGTTCGCCTCAAGCTCCTCCTCCGCCTTGACTGCCTCTGGCGTCGGTTTGGGACATCCTGGCAATGCAATGATGATGATACTCATGTTATCGCGACTTCCCTGCAAAACACAAGATAAAAAAAAACAATAAATATAAATGGATAAAGATTGCGCAATTATCCCCTCCCCTTTCAAACCCCACTTACCTTGTACAAACAAGTGTCAATCACTTGATTAGTGATATCTTCTAAATCGGTGGTAACTTTCAATCGCGAATGTACAAAACTGCACACCTCATCGTTGGTCATCACGTCCCAAATGCCGTCACACGCCAACACCACAAACTCATCACTCCCATCACGCGGATGATGAATTGTGTCCGGCTCCGGTGACACCAACTGCTCACACTGACTCTTTTCTTTTAAATTCTTAAACTCATAATCACCCAATGCTCGCGACACCGCCAAACTTCCATTCACCCGTTGTATCATCACACTGCCCCCCGCATTGCGGATGCGCTCCTTCTCATCCGGCAACACCGGCTTGTGGTCGCGCGTCGCAAACAGCGGCTCCCCATTGCGGCACAACAACGCTCTCGAGTCGCCACAATTCGCAATGTAAATGGATTGATCCGAGATGAATGCACACACAGCTGTGGTGCCCGATTTATCCATGCCCGATGCAAATTCTGGCAGCTCTCGCATACTTTCGTCCAGCTTCAGGAAACCGGTGCGAATGCCATCCACATAGTTGCCGAATTTGAATTCCTCTGTCTCCACGATGGAGTCCAGCAGATGTTTGGCACAGTATTCGGACACTTTGACACCCGCGTGACCGTCAAACACGGCGAAATAACTCCAGAGGTCCATGTTGTTGGCGAGTCCCGTTTTGGCATGATGAGCGTCCTCCATTTCGCAGCGCCATCCTTGCATGGAGCTGACGGCGAATCGTAGCCCATTGCCGTCGCCGTGTTCATTGTGTTTTTCCGTCTTTGGTTTGTCTAGAAATGAGCCCATTGTTGTGTGTTGTGTGTTGGTTTTGTGTGTGTTTGTGTTTTTCGGTTTGCTCAGTTGTTTTCCGATAATCGCTAATTGGTCTTGTTGTTGATGGTTGGGTTTCTTAAGTAGTATCGGGGAGAACTTGAAGTCTATCTCATCACTGCCACTTGTGGGTGCGTTCTTATGTACAATGTAAATATATATGCAATTTTTAAAACAGGATCCGCAGTGACATGACGTGTGCAAACACAAAAACTGAAGTCTTTTTTGTTTAATTTGATTAAGAAGCCTTGATTCCCGGTTCAAGTGCACAGTTTCGATCTTTTGTTTGGTCTGAAAGTAAAGAAACATAATTAATACAAAATTGACACAGTTGTTTAAAGGAAAGTATTTGATTCATGATTAAGGACTTTACATTGAATTAATAATTAATTATTGTTGTCGGGCGCGGGCACACAATATCACCACGCTTAAATTACCACATACAACTTCTGTTTTGGGTCACACAGTTTCTTTTCTTAGCATTAGAATTCTGTTTATTTTTGCGCCGCACTCACCGCGACTTAAACTGTGTGTGGAAGAGGTACGACCGTGTTCGTTCCTATTGGCGATTTATTTTTACACCGGCCGCAAAAAACCTACTTTTTCTCAACCGATAAGCATGCTGAAATGCCTTCTCTACTACACGAGCATACACTCTTCTTTAAGCAATGAGGTACAGATTAAAACAAAAATTGTGCCGTGTTCGTTTTTAATTCTTACGGCACCTAATTTAATGCGTGATCTTATGTGAGTAATCGATTAAAATTGCATGTACAAGTGTAAGTGCGAGTCAGTCGCGAATGGTCTCCTTTGTCAATACACAATTAAAATTTGTGGTGCAATTCATGAATGAGTCGGATCCTCTGGTGTGTGCGCTGGACGACGTCATTTTTTCGTTCTGGAATGCACGATTTATCTTCTGACGCAATAATGCTTTAATTTGTTTCTTAATGAAGATGAGTCTAATGATTTGTAAGCAATACGCAATGAACAATAACAATTCAATTTGTTCAATTAAAATTGAATTACCTAAATCAAAATGTTTGGAATATTATCAGAAATTTTAATATTATTGTGGAAAATTTATTGCTTCTTGAACTAACTAGTTTTAAGTTGTTTAACTAAATTTAGATCAAATGTTATATTGAGTTACGGTAGATCTTAGTTCATTTTATAAGGAAATACTCTGAAAGTCTCAAGGATATTGGAATAAAATAGATTTCAGAAAGCAGTGTTAAGATCTAAGGCCACGTGTAAGGCAGAACATGGCAAGACTTAAACATCACAAGGATTAAATAAGAACAAATCGGAATTATATGCTAGAGTCAATTTACTAAAGTTTAAGAAGCGTTTATAGAAACAAATCAATCCCAAATCGGACCAACAGTTTTCAGAAGAAATTTCAGAAACCATGTGATGAACAATGAAGTAATGGCAATTCAATGACTTGTTTGGTTTTATCACTTTCTTTTGTATTAAGATTTCAGTAACTTCAAAAAAAAATTAAGAAAGCTTTAAAATGCGAATATTATGTCCAACCGCCAACACGCAATATTTGTAAACACAAAAACGGCAAATCATTTAGGGGAAATACCCAATTTTATAATAATTTTTTAAAGTAGGCAAACACAATCATGTCTCAAGACCTGCAAAAATTTCTTGTACAAGAATGTGAGTAACTACAATTAACTAGTAAAATTAGGATGCACCACGTTTTAACCACGTTATTCACAAAATTCAGAATATCGAAAAATAGACGTACCGGAAATTTAAGCACTTACAGTACAGATGAGTTTTTTAATTATTATTTTATTAACAATTCCCCCACTGTTGCCTCCTTTTGTTGATCAACACTCAATAAATAAAATACCTTTTGTCTTTAATGTCTTTCTTTTAAGGTATTGAAGTCACAAGCGCACTTTATTATTTAAAAATGAAAAACATTGCAACAAGAAAAAAGACGAGAGGCAACATAACAATACAACAGAAAAGCAATAATAGAGGATTATTTGTTTGTTATCTGTTTCATTTGCATTTTAATTAAATAAAATCCTTTTAAATAAATTAGGAAATATAAAATTGAGTCGCATCTATTTAATTAAATGCACTTATTATTGAAGAATGATAAAATATTGCATTGCAATTCTTCCCTAGCAGAATTCTCAACTTTAAATCGATTTATCTATGACAACAGATCTGCATTATAGCCATGCAATTCAATTGTTATTGCAGTTTAAATAAAGCAACTAATCGTGAAGACGTTAAATACAATACGATGAGTAAATGATGAACACCAACTCAATGCAATAATAATTAACAGTGACGGGTAAATTAAGAAAAAGCAAACAATTTAAGTGACAATACCATCTCAAGGCCATTTTTATTGTCTCTCCTTTGTTTAAATGGTGTTTCTGTAATGTGTATTTACAGGTAATGGATTTGGATGGTAATCAGGAAAATGCATTACATAAGGAACTGTATTTTTCTTTACGGATTAAATAACTGTTTTTGATTAAATTGGGTTTAATGGCAAGGAGTTCGATTGAAACCAAGCATTAATGTGACACTAAAATTGGCATTATGAAAAAATTCGACAAATAAAAGATGGAAATTTTAAAGGTAAAGACTTAAGTACTTAAGTGTTAAGTAGAAGATGAAGATCCCAATGATATTGCAACTAAATTGTTTTGATTCATTCTGCATTTAAAATGCAATTCATGTTTTTTATTCTCTTTTTTTATTTTATACCCATTGAGAGCAATTCGCATATTACCCTCCCCCTCACATACTCGAAACTTTTCCTTTTCCTTCTCTTTTTCCATTCATTTTTTTTTTTATTCATAAAAGCGCTCAAAACATGAATTTTTATTGGAAAACCACCGTTATTATTGTGCACAAATACCAGTTTTCCACACAAAATACACAAAAAATTACAATTTCATCAGCAACACACACAAATTTAAAAAGTACCAACGCAGTGAAATTCACTTTTGTAACGTTTAAATATTATTTAAAAAACCAATTAACCAACAAATAAAAAAAACACTGTACCGCAATTGGGGACGCACTTTAATTGCGTGTAGGTACTCACTTTGTTGCAAAAATAATAATGAAACGAAATCCCTATAATCGATTGAAGCGATAAAAATTTCCACTTCACGTTTTCTTATATCGAGATAAACAGCAATATTTCTTAAATATAATAAATTCTCACTTAAAATTTGATCTCCGGAAAAAATGAATGGCGGAGGCGAAAACTGTGAACTTTTTTCTGTGTGTTTTTTTTTATATTTCTTTTCTTTTACTCTTTTTTTTTTATCCAATTCATAATGTTGTGTGCGAGCGCGTGCGCTATGTGTGTGCATTTTCGAATGAATTTCAAATTTCCCCCCACAAATACCACACAGTAATTGTATACAAAATATATGTGTCTACTATCTTTCGCGCCACAGTTCATATCAAAATAAATTCACACCGCGAAATGAAAACCTACTCACGCAAAATACACACATGTGAGAATTGAGGTGAACGTGTACAATGTACAAGAGTGATGAGACGCGCATTTAAATGTACCCATGCATGGGAATTGTACGTGCGTGTATATTCGACGGACGATAAATATACGCACGCGCTTTCTATTTATAGTCACACTGTGGATGAGCTCATCTGTGGCCAATCACATGAATGGATTTGTTTTAGCGCTATTTTTCCCTCTTTTTGTTTAAATTGCACCGTTTTCATTAATTTCACACACTCACTTTTGATATGGATACTAAACTGCAGTGAAGGTATGATGCCTGTTTTGTCGTCTTGCACTTTTGTATGCAATTGATGGTTTAATGTTGCACAATTTTAAACTGTTTAATATTTTAATGCAAAAAAATTAGGTATTGTAGTTTAAAGAACAAAGTGCAAACAAGATTGTTAACACTAATGCAACTGGATAAAATTTATATATTTTCTGTAGGTGAACGTGTGTGGATTGCCGCGCTGTTTTGGCAGCTGTGTATTTAATTTATATATATCTGCATTAGGAAATTCGAATATTGGTTCGAAATATGTTTTTATCAGTATCGCAGTTCTAATTTAAAGTTGCTCATTTTAATAAACAATAAACAGACAGTTTTACATTTAAACTTTTTTTTTTGAAAGACTTTTATATTAGACTTAATTTGGCGGTTTTAATCACGCTTAATAACCCTTCTTGGTGTTAAGATTGATGCCGTTTATTTTGATGCAGACAGAACGAATTCATCCGATCAATTTATAGGAAGTCTGAGTAAAGGTTTGAATCCTATTTAGTCTTTAACTAATCTGTATGAGATAAAAACTTTCTTGAAAACGGCGTTCAAGATGATTTCTTTTCTTAGAAATTTTTCCTTTCAAAACAGATTTCACTAGTTTAAATTAAAAATTAATTAATAATATAATAATTAATAAAAATTGAAGAAATATTGTTCGAAAATGTTGTGCAAAATTGATGTTGATTAATAGTTTCAAATTGACGATTCCGAAATTAACTTGATACCTTTTATATTAGAACTGGAAAAAGTGTCGTTCTATTCACATTTCAAAAATTTACATTCAATGCCACAACAAAGCTTCACACATCCTGTTTGTTTAATATTTACTGGCTGCAAGGGGCGGTGAAAAATAATTCATCATTAAGTCAAGTAACAATTCATAATTGGGCTCCACAACCCTGGTACGTTAAATAAATTAAATAAGATTTGAATAGAAGTAGGCTAATTTTATATTTTTGATCAACTACCAAAAACAGTTGTGAGAAAAAGATGTAGGGTTTGATAAGCCAACAACTTTTACGAACACTCCCATCATATATTTTAAAAATTTATTTTTTTTACATATATCGATTATCTATATAATTTTGTAAACAATTGCAAAATGTCAAGTGCATGTATAAAAAATTATGTTGCGCCAATCAGCGAAGACATATAAAAAAATTGGAAATTATAGCCCCCGGTCTCCGCGTCTTTTAATGCCTATTATTTATTTGCTGAGTACACTGACAAGATAATTGTTCTCGTCTCCATCGCGGCTTTACAATTCCGCTGCTGTTATCTTTGCGTGTGAATCGCCGACCATACTATATTCAAGATTTAGGAGCTCAGCGATGCAATTCATTTTAGAGAATCAGTCACACATGTAGCAACAATCGACGTAACGTGTAATCAGTTTTGCTTTAGACTTGACCGTATATCAAAATATAAGTCTCTTATCGTATTATTAAAAGCGTAGAAACATTAAATTTACATGATTCAGCAAATAAAATAAACTTTGTTGCTGTTCAAAACATTATTATAGAACGCAGTCTTTCTTTTTTACTTAACAACAAAACAAAGTAAGAATTGACCTGCAAAAGGTAAATATTACGACGACATAACCTAATAACAATTGTTTTTATATTTACAATCGAATCAGGCCGCACACATCATGCCGGACATCAAAATAACACCACTCGGCGCTGGCCAAGATGTGGGCCGCAGTTGTTTGCTGCTCAGTATGGGCGGCAAAAACATTATGCTGGACTGCGGCATGCACATGGGCTTCAACGATGAACGTCGCTTTCCCGATTTCACGTACATTGTTCCCGAGGGGCCCATCAGCAGTCACATCGACTGTGTTATAATCTCCCACTTTCACTTGGATCATTGTGGCGCCCTGCCGTACATGAGTGAAATTGTGGGTTACACTGGTCCCATTTATATGACCCACCCCACCAAAGCCATTGCTCCCATTTTGTTGGAGGACATGCGAAAGGTTGCGGTTGAACGCAAAGGAGAGTCCAACTTTTTTACCACCCAAATGATCAAAGACTGCATGAAAAAAGTGGTGGCGGTGACACTGCATCAAAGTGTCATGGTGGACAGTGAGTTGGAGATAAAGGCTTACTACGCTGGACATGTGTTGGGTGCTGCCATGTTTTGGATTAAGGTGGGCTCTCAGTCCGTGGTGTACACTGGTGATTATAATATGACGCCTGATCGGCATTTGGGTGCCGCCTGGATTGATAAGTGTAAGCCTGATCTGTTGATAACTGAAAGTACGTACGCGACCACCATTCGTGACTCGAAGCGATGCAGGGAGCGTGATTTTTTGAAGAAGGTGCATGAGTGTGTTGCCAAGGGAGGCAAAGTGTTGATTCCAGTGTTTGCATTGGGACGTGCTCAGGAGTTGTGCATTTTATTGGAAACATATTGGGAACGCATGAATCTTAAGTATCCGATTTACTTTGCTGTTGGATTGACTGAAAAGGCAAACAATTACTACAAGATGTTTATCACGTGGACCAACCAAAAAATTCGCAAAACATTTGTGCATCGGAATATGTTTGACTTCAAGCACATCAAACCATTTGACAAGGGCTACATTGATAATCCTGGCGCAATGGTGGTGTTTGCCACACCCGGTATGTTGCATGCTGGCCTCTCTTTGCAAATCTTCAAGAAATGGGCTCCTCACGAGAACAATATGGTCATAATGCCAGGTTATTGTGTTCAAGGTACTGTGGGTCATAAAGTTTTGGGTGGCGCCAAAAAGGTGGAGTTCGAGAACAGGCAAGTGGTTGAGGTGAAAATGTCTGTGGAGTACATGAGTTTCAGTGCGCACGCTGACGCCAAAGGCATAATGCAGTTGATTCAGTACTGTGAGCCCAAAAACGTTATGCTCGTGCATGGGGAGGCGGCTAAGATGCAGTTCCTGCGAGACAAAATCAAACAGGAATTCCAAATTGAGTGCTACATGCCCGCCAATGGTGAGACGTGCTTGATAAGCACACCTGTTAAAATACCAATTGATGCTTCGTTAACTTTGCTGAAAGCTGAGGCCAAATTGTACAATGCCCAACCACCAGATCCTAAGCGAAGGCGACTCATTCATGGCGTTTTGATGATGAAGGACAACAAAATCTCGTTGGTGGGCATTGATGAGGTATATCGCGAAGTGGGTATCAATCGACATGTGCTCAGTTTCACGTCGACAGTTAAAATTGATGATACGGGCTCTCTGGAACAGACCGGAGAAAAGTTGCACAAATTACTGCAGGAGAAACTCTCGGGGTGGACGGTGTCGCTGGAGGAAAATGGGAGTGTTAACATTGAATCCGTGAGAATCAATTTGGAGGAGAAATCGGAAAACTTTAAGAATGTGTTGGTGACCTGGGATAATCAGGATGAAGATTTAGGAGCGTACATTTTGGGTCTTCTGCAAAATATGGGAGGATAGAAATGTGGAAGAATGATTTAGCTGCACTGGTAAATGTTTTACCTACTTTTTTAACATTCTTAAATTTGTGTTTAAATAAATTTTTAAATTAACACGATCGTTTCAAAATTCTTGGATGACTGCGGTAAAATCTTTTTAAATTTAACTCGTTCATTTAAAGAAGAGTTTTCATAATATTAAGCTATTTAGAACAAAGTGTTTGGTCAAGTCACTGATTCGTAATTAAGACTACATAGATCTCATTGTTTAAGATCACATAAAAAAATCACTTCAGAAACTGTTAAATTAGGATTTTTCAATTTTATTTTTAAATAATAAAAATGTTCTTGATCATTACTTAAAGAAGGCGTAAAAAAGATTTCATCTTATCATTTTAAACGCAATTTAATGCATTATCAAAATGCAACCAAAACCAATGAAGGTAAATTTCAAGAATGTCGGTGACTCTCTCCTCCCCTCCCGTTTTTTCCTGAAGGCTCGCGCGTAAATTTTAAATCATAATTAAAATGGAAACAGTTGTTTTAAAAATACATCCCACCCAATGTGAGGGGCACTATCCTTGAGCAGCCTTTGCTTTGCTCTTTGCCTTTTTCACCCTCCGCAGCCCATCCATGGATGATTTCATTATTTTGCCATACTCCTCCATCACCTTGGGAACATCTTCCCGTTTCACAACAGTTGAGAGCTGCAATTGTAAATTTTGTAATTAGCATTTTAAAAGTCCTAACAAAACCGGTTTAACATACCTTTCTTGATTTTGATTTTGCTCGTAGCAAGCACATGTGTTCCTCAGGCTGCGGTAGTGGTGGTCTGCCTTCGCGGGGCTGTGGTCGGTCATTGCCATCATCTGTGGGGGAAAGGGATTTTTAATTTAAGGACAAATTGTGTTGTTTTTTGTTTTAGAGGTTATGTCGTACATCTTTTCAAGGTAACGGTAAATGAGGAGTCCTTCCGTGCGCCCGCCGCCAAAGCTGTGAGCTTCGCTAAAAACTATAACATTCATAATTAATTATTTAGCAAGGTTATTATTTATTAAATGATTATAAAATTTTTTACTTCTTCATTGGTCAGCAGAACCATCTTTTTTGGATTTGTTTTGTTGGCATGAAATTTCAATGTACGTGTCAAATGTTGGGAAGGATTTGACGTTTAACGAAGCGGTTTAAGTTTTGAGCGGTTATTTAAAATAAAGGCGTTGTGTGCTAAATTGGCTGAAAATATATTAAATCGATGAGTATTCAGCTTAAAATGAATTTTTTTTTTAATAATTTAGTTTATTGCTAATATTTAGCTGTTTCATTTTAATTAAAAAAATGAAACTGTACGCTTTTAAGTCTTGCAAAGTGTAATTTTTGATTGTTAACACTTCACAAATATTTAATTAAATTTAAATCGAACAGTTTTAAAATGTGACCCCTGTAAAAACATGACACAATTGACATCTGTCATTTTTATTATTATTGCCCGGTACACGTGCGTTTCAAACTTTTCAATTTATTATTGTTTTTAATTCAATATTTCAGTTGCTTAAAAAGCTACTTCATTAATAAATTAAAATATAATTATTAAAAATGAAAAAGAAACCAAACAATTTCAATAAAAGCAGCCATGGAAATAACCGTAAATTCTATAGCAAAGTGGGGAAAAAGAAAACCCCAGTTGATCCAACCGCCAAAAAGTTCAAACACATCCAACGCAACAAGGAAGCTGAGGAGACTTTGCGCCGCCAGCGAGAACTCGAACACGAGTACACGCTAAAGCATAAAGAAGTTGAAGACAGTTGTGAGGAAGATGAGGAGGAGGAATTGCATCCATTGGACCAGCTGTTGTCCACGTTTAAAGGTAATCGCAATAAGAAAACGGAAGCCATTGAGAGTTCGTCAGAAAGTGAGGATGATGAAGATGATGATGCCAGTGAGGATGATAGTGATGTAGATCAAAATGAAATCAGTTCAGGAGACAGTGAAAATGTTGATGAAAACGATGAAGAAGTTGACAGTGGGGATGATTCTGAAGATGAAGAAAATCAAAACTCTGATGATGATTCCGATGATGGCAATACAAAAAATTTGTCAAATCTTCGTCCTGAAGAAAGTAAAAACAAAAAAATGTCCAAAAAAACAGTCTCTGATGATTCTGGAGACAATGAAGATGAAACTGACGATGAAAATGATGAAGATGAGGATGAAGACGAGCTGGACTCAGATGATGAAGAAGCAACCACAAAAACTTTTCAAGAATCAGACATGTTTTCCAGCCATATAGATCACGAACTCAATCCAGAGATGCTTGAATGCATTTCATCACAACCACCAAAAGTCACATCCCACCAATTGTCATGGCCTATTTTGGGTCGCCTTCAAATTGATATTCCCAGTCCATCATCAAATAAACCTGATTGTCCTGCACCGAAAAAGAAGAAGAAAACTCTTCTAGATGATGAGCAAATATACGCCAGTGAAGGAGTCATCCCCAAACTGATTGATATAAAGTCAATTGATTTGGATGTCCTAGCCATCAAGCCTCAAATGCGTCCCAATTTGGCTGAAGCCAACAAGAAGCATGTCACTAAGACGGGCCCAATTTTCACACTCATTCAAGCGGAATTAATTTCAATATTTAACAACTATCAGGATCTGTACTATCCCAATCGAAGCATCGCCAATGGTGAGGAAGTGCGCGTTGCTTACTGCTTGCATGCATTGAATCACGTCCTTAAGACCCGTGCAAGGGTGCTGTTACACAACACAAAAATGGCAAAAAATCCGAACACAGCGTTGGTGCCGGATTGTTATCGTGACCAAGGAATGGTGCGTCCGAAAGTGTTGATTTTAGTGCCATTCAGGGATTCAGCCCTTAAAGTTGTGACACTTTTAATTCATTTGTTGTTTGGTGACTCTAATGGCACTGTGATGAATATTAAACGATTCCTAGAAGAGTACAGTGGAGATAGTTTGTACTTCCCGAAGCGAAATCCCAAACCAGAGGACTATGAACAGACGTTCTGTGGTAACACAGATGACACTTTCAGGATAGGAATTTCACTAACTAAGAAAACCATTAAATTGTATTCTGATTTTTATTCATCCGACATATTGATTGCCTCCCCACTGGGATTGCGAATGATTATCGGTGCGGCTGGTGATGAGGAGCGTGATTATGATTTCCTGGCTTCCATTGAGCTGCTGATTATGGATCAGACGGACTTGTTTGTTGCACAGAATTGGGATCATTTGTTGCACTTTATGGATCATTTGCATTTGCAGCCACAATCGGCAAGGAATACAGATTTTGCCAGGGTGCGGTCGTGGTGCTTGAATGGATGGTCGAGATTTTACAGACAAACCTTGATGTTCTCGTCACATGATCTTCCTGAATTTCGGTCCTTATTCAATAGTCGTTGTGCCAACTATCGAGGAAAAGTGAGAGTGGCAAATCCAATTGTGGCGCCTTCAATTCGGCATGTGGCGCTTCAGGTTCCACAGGTACTGTTTATTTAATTGTTTAAATTTAAATAATACAAATTTTATTCATTTTTAGGTTTTCCATAGAGTTGAAGTGTCTTCAATTCAAACATCATTTGACCAGAGATTCAATCATTTTATCAACATTATCCTGCCACAATTTAGAAGCTCTGCGATGGCACATTGTTTGATTTATGTGCCAAGTTACTTTGATTATGTCAGGATACGAAATTATTTCAAAAAGGAGACTACAAATTTTGTACAAATCTGCGAATACACAAAGGTAATTAATTTAATTTTGATCAATTAAAAAACGTCTAATCCTCTTTTCTTTAAATTTCAAGGACGGCAAAATAGCCCGTGCACGTGACATGTTCTACCACGGTAGCGCCCACTTCATGTTGTACTCAGAGCGAGCACACTTTTTTAGGCGCACCCGAATCAAAGGCATTCGTCACATCATTTTTTACCAACCGCCAACGTGGCCTCACTTCTATCCAGAGATGATCAATTTAATGCAGGAGGCAAATCGAAACACTTCAATTGGTGATGATGGCACGCTGACTGTGACTGTGATGTACACAAAGTATGACATGATTCAAGTGGCGTCCATTGTGGGCACTGAGAGGGCGGCCAAAATGGATGCGTCTGATAAAAGGACACACATGTTTTTGACGGGGGAATAAGGAGGAGATTTTGTGTAAATTGTTTATAAGCCAATAAAGCTTTATTTGTTTAAAAAGAGAAGTGATTTGTTTTGTGAAGTTTATGCTTGGAGTGGAAAAGTCATGTCAAAATGTTTTAAAAACAAAAATAGTAATTAAAATACAAGCTTTCATTCTTGATTTTATTTATTGAATCAATTATATAAAGAATAATATCAGTTTTTGCATAATCTAAAAGGCAAGCCCAAGTGAGTGGGTACTCTCCCGTTCCAATCTACATCCGGCGGCGCAACAGCTTTGAAAAATATATTCTCTATAAATAAACACACTACAGCGGTGTGAGTTTTTTTTTATGTTTTAAATATAACACGTGATAAAGGCTTTTGAAATTTTGAAGATAATAATCAAAATAGAGGAATTAAGGAAGCTGCCCATCCCTCAATTACACGAAGTTAAATGGTAATTAATTGTTTAAAAGGTGCATCCCTACTTATTTAATTGTGTGTACTCGTATCAATATTTATTTAATCATTTTTAATTCTAATTTGTAAGAATTATAATTATTTAGTTAAATATTTAAAAAGTTTTTCTTTAATCTTTGGTTTGTAATTTGTATGTTAATTTATGAAATATAATTAATTGAATTCTTTTAAAGTTAACCTAATTAAGACGACTTCCGCTTCACACCCTCAGTGTCATCCTCATCCTGATCCAAAAAATGAATGGTGGAGTTTATAGACGACCCACTTGCCTCATATTCGGCACTCTCAATTTCAGCGTCCTCCTTTGTGGGATCAATGCTGTCCATGGGCGGGTAAACAGGCGGATGTTGAGTGATGGCGGCAGCTGTTGTTGTTATGGGACGGTGTTGCCGGATGGACGTTTCGATGCGTGTGAGGAGGATGGGAAGTGCTGTGACCTCTTTCACTTCGATCATACGTTCGGGAATGTTGCGTGTTTGTTTGTAAGCTTGCTGATAGCGTCGGAAAAAGTTGCGTAAAAATACATCGGCGGAGACTGATTCTGTGGAGTTGGCCAATTGGACGGCGAGGCTTTCGGGGATGATGATTTTATCAGCTTTAACATAATTAAGAAGAGTCAGTTTATGTTTCTTCAAAAATTAAGGGTAATTTTAACTTATTTAATATTGATTTTATGAAATTATTGCACAAAAAGGATTACAAAGGATAAAAAAGGACTTGTAGACTGTACTGCAGTCTTGGTAACCTATTTGACTTACATTCAAAGTGCATTCATTGGCTTTTTAATTAAAGTCCTTGAATGTAATTAATTTTCGCTTTCATGAAGAACACAATTAAATTTGTAATTGAATAAAAAGGAGTTTTAAATTATAAACTTAATTTTAATTATACGGAAAGGACCTGAGTCTATTTGTGGTTTATTAAAAATTAATATAATCTTTATACAAAGACTCTTCATTGAGACAATAAAGGACATACATTATTTAGCGCTACGAAAGCAACATCCCGGTACAAGCTTTTTGTTTGAAACACACACACACTCACACACTCACTCACTCCATTGTTACACTAACAATCTGTTGCAACTCACCCCCACATGAGGTGATGGCAATTTCATATTGTGCTTCCTCACAAAGGACATCACAAAGTAAATATTTAACATTTTATCCCAATTAAGCCCAAAACAATGGAAATTAATAAACAAACCCGTGTCGTGGGCAACACAAAACACAAAACCTACCACAATTTGTGTTGACTCTGGTGAGATGCGGCTTGGCAGATGGATCCCAGATGAATACGTAATACATGGAGAGGGTGATGGCCGCCAGCGACACAAAAAAAACGTATGCGCCCACGGTAAGAATGCGAATCGCCTTTTGATTTTGCTTGGGCTCGTACATGCTGTCCTTGTATTCGCTTCGGGCTAATTTAACAGTCTCCTCAGTTGACATTTTGCGCCACCCAAAACAAGCGGGCGGCGCTATGACGTGGTGTAGAACGACGACGTTCACAAACGACGCAGCGCGGAGCGTCGCAACGCCAACACACAAAAAAGCTTGTGCTCTACTTAAAAATTGTTTAACCGCGCACCAACAGCTTTTGTTGATTTGTTTTATATTGTTTTATCAAAAAGCAGTATGCATGAATTTAAATGATAAGTGCAGGTTGTTAAACACACACAGTAAGTGAAGGAGTTTTCGGTGTGGATACACACAATCACTGCACACTCAGGACACACAAACGCTCCACTGTACACAACAAACTCGCGAACAAAATCGATTCCGTATATTTTTCAAAAGGGGGCGGACTGGGCGGATTGTACACGGCGCTGCAATTCTCTTGTGAATAATTTTTTTTTCAAATCAACAACAACAATATTGCAACGAAAAATGTGTGTACAATAAACAGAAATGGGGTTACTGGCACACTGCGGAATTCATGTCGCTTCCACTTAGCAAATTGCACGGAATTTATCGATTAAAATTTGTACTGTGAAACCGCCGTTAGGTGTACAGTTTCATTTCTCTTAACGAACATACACAAAAAGTGAATTCACCCGCACGTTCTTGCACCGATATTGAAAAGGGACATCAATCAAACTGTAATATTTAATTTGCGCAGGAATTGTGGCCCTTTTTCAATTGAAAAACAGATTTAAGCGAGAGCACAGTGCCAAAAAATGTTGCACAAAATCTACTTTCTGCTATTGCTGTGATGACTAAATATAATTTTTTGGAGTTTTCAATTTTCCACTGCAGAGGAAAATCGAAGAAGAGAAAACGCAATTTGTTTATAACAACAAATATTCAGTTGAGATGAAAAGAAAATAAGGAACATGAAATTTATATTGGGAGAGAGGAAAACAGTTTTGAGAAAAACGATGAAATCATGCTCAAAGCATACACACAGGCGCCCAAATTAAGAGCCGCTGATATACAAAATAATAAGCTGTGTTAAACACAGGCGTCGCGACGCTGGAAGCAATTCGAACGAGAGAGAGAACCGAATTTCTCATCGCTATTCAAATTATTATTGGAGATCCGCATCACATGTTATAAATAACTTGCAAAACACTCACACAAACACACAATCAATCTTCGGAAACCACCCTCCCCGCCCTACCTCAATTTTAATTACATAAATAAATCACCACAATATTTACCTCACTTTACTTGCCCATTTTTATTTACGCTCTGGATGCTTTGGATTCCACAAAAAAAGGTAAAAAATTGAAAGCATCATTCCAGCACCGCTGACCCCACCCAAATAAATGATCACACTCAGCAGCTTAATAATGAACGACGTCTCTTGTTCGCCTTGTAATTCGTCGGCTGCTGGTTTCGGCTGTTCCGCTTCTGCCTCAGACATGGCGGTTATCCAATTTGGGAGCACGCAAATTAACTGACACTGACTTACAGCACTTCCAGATTCAGACTGAATGCAACTTTAAAGCGCTGTGTCCAAAATTTCTTGCTGGAAAAAAGCATTTGCATGGCTTCCAAATAACGTACATAATTCCCCATTGGGGGCTTCGAAAAATTGATTTTTTATTTGTATACTTCGTGTCGTTTTGTAATATTTTCTGGATTATTCGACGCACGACATGTTGCCAATGAGGTGTAACGATTTGTGCATGATTGGAGGTAAAAGTAATTCGTAATTTCAATTTAAGTAACCATTTACTCACGGGATTAATTAAAATTCAGTTAAAAGGAATTTTTGACTCATGTAATTAATTTTGAATCATTTGCAGGAAGGGGCTTTGAGGACTTATATTTCTGGAAGTCTTTGATGTCCTTGAATAAATATTTGAACCCATAAAATATTTGTGTTGTAATAATGCGTTTAGAATTATTAAATTAATATTTAAACTTATTTCTTGTGATTTATTTTTCAAATTTCGAATTTCCCGCCTAAACATGTTCAAACATTATTTTCATTCTCCACAGTTGGCATTTCTTCGACGAAGTCACCTCTGACATCTGTCACTTAAAATTGATTCTCAAAAACCAACGAAACATCCTTGTAGTTGTGTGTGTTAGGACGTCAAAAGTTCATTCCGAATCGTTGAAATTTTCTCGTCCACGAAGGAGCCCTAAGCTTAAAGAATGGCCTCCCGTTTGTTGAATCTGTCAAGAACGGTGCGCCCCATCATTGGGAGCACCACCCTTCCCCAGGTGAGTTTCACAATTTTTTCTCTAATTGGACCAAAAACTATGTGTTTCTTTGTCGTCTCAAATTGTCGAAATTTTCCTTTGAATTACGTAATGTCACTTATGCCGAAAAACAATCACAATTGATGATTTGAAAATTAATCCAAATCCCACTACCACTTTCTCAAATTGTGCAATCTTTCATGTTCAATAAATATCTTGGGATTAGGTCAAATTAAGAATTACAACTTTGAGGTTATGTCGACTTACTTAACAAATACAACTTTTGAAGAAGAACCTTTTAATTGACAGTTGACACATTCCTTTTTATTGCAGCGCTTTAAGTCAAACAGTGCCGCCGACTACAAACAAATGCTGGTGAACATTCCACCAACACATGTGACCCTCTTGGAAAGTGGCATTCGTGTGGCCAGCGAAGATAATGGTTCCGCCACAGCCACCATTGGTCTCTGGATTGATGCTGGTTCTCGCTTCGAGAACGGTGGCAACAATGGTGTGGCCCACTTCCTCGAGCATATGGCTTTTAAGGGAACTGCCAAGCGTTCCCAAACTGACCTCGAGTTAGAGGTGGAGAATATTGGCGCACATTTGAATGCGTACACCTCCCGGGAACAAACAGTGTTCTATGCAAAGGTCTTGTCCAAGGATTGGCCACAAGCGGTTGAGATTTTGGCTGACATCTTGCAAAATTCCAAATTGGGTGAGGCTGAGATTGAGCGCGAGCGTGGTGTCATTTTGCGTGAGATGCAAGAGGTTGAGAGCAATCTGCAAGAGGTTGTGTTTGATCATTTGCATGCCACTGCCTTCCAGGGTACTGCTCTCGGACAAACCATTTTGGGACCCACAAAGAACATCAAGTCCATTGGCAAGGCTGATCTGCAAAACTACATTAAGGCACACTACAAGTCGTCGCGTATTGTTTTGGCTGCTGCCGGCGGTGTTGACCACTGCGACTTGGTGACCAAGGCAAACAAGGAGTTCTGCTCGGTGGAGAACACCTACGATGGACAAGTGCCAAAGTTGCCAGCATGCCGTTTCACCGGCAGTGAGGTGCGCGTGCGTGACGATTCGTTGCCGTTGGCACACATTGCCGTCGCCATTGAGGGATGCGGATGGACACATCAAGATAATGTGCCATTGATGGTGGCCAACACTTTGATTGGTGCTTGGGATCGATCACAGGGTGGTGGCGTTAACAATGCGTCGAATTTGGCACGCATCAGCGCTGAGAGCAACACCTGCCACAGTTACCAGTCGTTCAACACCTGCTACAAGGATACCGGATTGTGGGGTATTTACTGGGTGTGTGACCCAATGAAGTGCGAGGAGATGCTGTTCAATATTCAGACCGAATGGATGCGTCTCTGCACCATTGTCACTGACGCTGAAGTGCAACGGGCAAAGAACCTGCTGAAGACGAACATGCTTTTGCAGTTGGACGGTTTGTTATTCTTTTTCCTTCAAACAGGGATTGTTGCTCATTTTTGGTATTTTACATTCAGGAACCACCCCAGTCTGCGAAGACATTGGTCGCCAAATGCTCTGCTACAACCGACGAATTCCATTGCACGAACTCGAGAAGCGTATTGATGTAAGTGTTTCACTTGTTCTATGCATTTAACTGCCAGTTTTACTCAATATTCTCTTTTGTATTTTCTTTAGAATGTAACTGCTGATAACATTCGTGAGGTTGCAATGAAATACATTTACGATCGATGCCCCGCTGTTGCTGCTGTTGGACCAGTCGAGAACTTGCCCGACTACCAAAGGATCCGCTCATCCATGTACTGGCTCAGGCTGTAAAGGATGTCCTCACCCTCCTTGATTGTAACAAATCAAACAAACACATTTTAATTTAAATCAATTTTTTGTTTCTGTTCTCTTACCGACAGCAACCTGTAATTACGGTTACTAGTTTATTAAACTAATAAAAATGATAATGATATGGTCGGATATTTTTTGAGTGATATTCTATGGTAGCTGATTTTGTAGTTCGTCATTTTTTATAATTTTCCAAAGTTATCTTAACAGAAACGCTCTTGACTTAGTGGGTCATTTTAGTATTAATGATTTAACCCCAAACGATTAAAAATTCTAAGAAAAGCCGGAAGCTGACAAAACCATCTTCATTCTGTCTGATTTAGTGGCTTACGGAGTAAAATGAGCTGATGCCGTCGGTCCACCCTTTAAATTCTTGCTGGAATAGAATAATTATAAAATATAAGCGGTGAAATACACCAAAAGGCAATAGAAAAAAAATATATATCTGTTAATCCGAATAATAACATTTTGCCTGGACGTTGTTATTTTTAACATGCGGTAACGCTATTATAACGGGACATTTGTCATCTACTGTTAAATAACAATGCTCACGCAGCGCAGCGATGAGCAGACTCATCATTGTTATGAGTGTGAAACTCCATATTGTCGCTCGACGCTCAGTCTGCGCGAGTGAATGTAAACGACAGGACGCAAACCCCTTTTCGTGTGCGTAAAACAATTGTAATTTCGAAGCAATGAAGTAGTGCATATGTTGTATTTATTAATTATCCAATATTAATTAAGGATTAGTTATTAATAGTTTAAGGTGTTAAAAAACTAACTTATTAATAAAACTAACAGTTGTATATATTAGTGAAGACCTATAATATTTGTGCATTTAAAATTAAATAAGTTGTGTGCAACAGGGACAATCAATTGTGGAGTTTTTAATGAATTTATAAGTCATGATATGCCTGCTTAACTGAAATGTTCCTAGAAGATTTAGGGTAAGTGTTTTAGATAATTTTTCATTAACAAATAGAAAATATCTTATTAATTAAAATTTGTAAGATTTTTTTTGATCTTTTTCATTTAATTTAAATATGCTACATAGAAATATAGATTGATAGGATCGTTCATTATTTGAAAAACTAATCAACAATTTATTGTAGTTCTTCATATTTATTTTTGAATGACACCTGTGGAGTGTATAAGTAATTCGATTACATTTGTGCGGCTAACGTAACATTTTGTTTCATCATTTCATCAAGGCTAAATTTACGCAGTGCATATTTAACGGTATTTCTCCGTCCGTTTCGTTGTCAAATGCACATAAATCAAAATGAACTGTCTATATAGGTATATTATAAGCTACATTGGTGCTCACTGCTGGCCTAAAATAAAATAATTATAATTACTATATAATTATTACTTATTAGACAGAAGAAGAGAACAATTGGGAGAGAGTGATTGTGCAGCATTGTTAGGATGTATAATAGCGGTGTACTTCGTATGCGTGTAAAAAATTATGTATTCAGTTACCTATAAAGTCTGCTCACTTATAGGTTTGTACTTTGTAACAGAAGTTGTATTTAATTGCTATGGTACCAATCCCATAAATCACATTCGATGAAATATCGCATAATTAAGGATTAACCCAATTTTGAATTGATTAATTTCTCTAATTGGCTTGATCCCATGATGAATTTTTAACCTTCAACCAACACTAAAATTACGTGGTAAAATACAAAAACCTATATCATGTGCGAATAGTTGATTGAACTTTGTTGCAGTACAATGTGTTAAGTGCAACATAAATTGAAACTTTATTTACCGACTGGTTGTAACTCTCATGTACATACACAATGTGCATAGAACTTGTATGTTATTATACAATATAGTTTAATGTAAATACATTTTGTTATCTGAATTTGCTCTAAGCTTTTAAGCTTTGTATGTAATTAAACTGCATTGATTATTTTGTCTATAAGCCAGATATATTTCATATATCGCTTTATCCCATCTTTCTGCACACATTTTTTATCTTGTTAAAATTGCAGTACAATCTGAAATGAAGTTGAAATCTGTGCTCTGTGAATAAAATCCTGTTGTTTTTGTTCCATTTAGTTTAATCAAAACTTTTTTTGTGTAGTTAAGTAGAGGAGGGTGTATAGTTTTCTTTGATATCATTTTTTTTGCAGAAATATTTCATAAGCTTTATGTATGCGTTTGCATTTTCTTTATGAAATACAATGGAACAAGACGATGAGAAAACTTTTCTTTTTATCAGATTGTAATAAATTTAGTTTGGTTCGAAAAAAGTGAGTGCTCATTTCTTAATTAGCTAAATCGGTTAAGTGGGTATATCTACAACGATAGGGATGGGAATTAGTAGTAGGGAAAATATTGCAGCAAGCGGTTGGTCATCTTGTGGTTGCGGGGTTGAAATGTTTACGGGATAATCTTATTTGAACTTTAAAAAATTTAATACTGATTTTGACTTTAAAATGATTTGATTTACTTAAAGCGCAATATTGCTGTTGCGTTAAAAATCATTAGGCACTAAAAATCCTTTATTTTGTCCTTGAAATGTTAATGTTTAATCCTTGCCTTGTCTAAATAATGGTATTCTTCTTTAGAAGACTTTTAACTTTTTTTAATAATTAAATATTTATCTGATCCTTTGATTTTATCATAATACTTAAGTATGTAAAGCAATTAATTAATAAATTTTCAAAACATTAAGTCACTTGTAATTTAATGATGAATTTCATCCTGTCCCAAAAATCCTCAACTAATATTACACACATATTTCGCATTCAATCATATTGATTAATGAGCCTCAAATCGAAGCAAAGCATGAATCCTTATTGATGTACGAGCTATGGAAATCCTTCCGGCATCAATCGCGCATAACATAACTAAGCAGCATATATCGATACGACATGTGAGTGTCATTAATTTCAATTGCATTAACTTATGCTGTGTGCATGATGGGTCCCTAGCACATATTATGCTTCCATTGAAGGAAGTGCAAATTACTCGATATTAAATTACTCGCACTCAGGGGAATGCAGTGCTTACTATCGTGCTTATGTGTCTGTTCTTGGTGTTGTAAGCAACTTACCACATATGTGCTCATACATGTGACATGTTCCATGCATTTATGTGCTTCTTTATATGGCCAACTAATCAAATTAACGCAACATATTCGAGTCGGTAAAAAAAAATTGTAATTCTTTTTTTATTTTTGCACTAACTGAGTTAAAGAATTGAATAGCTTTTCGTAGCATGTCCAATCGATTTGCTTAGTTGGTCGAGAGAGGTGTAAAAGTGACAACATAAAATTGCCTTTTTCCGATATTATGAAAATTAATTAAATAAATTAAAATTTATTTTGTGTCAAAATCTCTTCAGTTATCAATTAATATTTAAATATTATTTTTAAGTGTAAATGTGTGAATATGGACTTTATTAAAAGTGAGTTGTTTTGTTTGACAAAAAATGCTATAAATATTAATGAAATTCTTTCTATGTCCTTTCAGGCATAAAACTCCCCTCTGTAAAAATTCCAAAACTAAAAATGACCAAAAATCGTCGCCACATTTTCCAAATTGGTCACAAACACGGTTCCTACGATGTGAACAAACCCGACGATTCCGTCTCAGCCATATCAGCTCTAGTACTGGCGTGCAGTCAAGTTTTCCCAGCCAACTCAAATGAATTAACACTGGCACCCCACAACGCCCACACAACTAACTTAGCACCAGCAAAGCCTTGCACTAAGAATCGGCGAGCTCCTCCATCCAAAATCTCACTTGTGCAACATCATCCGATAGGAACACCACCTCCTATCAGACGCTCCCCGATTGCAGTCCACTCAGCATTACCAAATGCCACCCCTTCGCCGCCACCAGCCCGCGATGAAGTTTACGAACAATTTGTGCCATGCAAGCGACTTTATCTAAGACGCGACAATAACAACCACACTGAATTGAAATCCAAAACCAAATATGCTAGCAAAGATGATATAATCACTGCTGCACCGGATGGAAGAAGTGGCGCTAACACAGACAATGATAAAGCACCAGCGCCACCACGCCGCAAAAAACGCCAACATCGACTGATGGCCATGATGACAACCCAATCAGAGCCGACCAGTTTGAATGTGGTCGAAGAACACCAGAGTTACGTCTCATTCCAGGAGAATTTAGACTTTGAATCAATGTATTTGTCCGCCGACACACTGGCCATGTCATTTCCGTCGCAGAATGTTGCCACAAAAAGGAGTGCAGCTTTTTCAATGGCCTCGCGTCACAATAGCATTGACGATGATGATGTTGATAGGGAGGTGGAAATGAAGAGCGATGAGGTTGGCGAAAACAATCGTGCCGACACAAAGGTGGCATGTAAAATTCGACGTAAAAGTGGGGTGAAATGGAGGGAGCGTCCAGTTGTTGTGGCAAATTCTGTGACTACTAAAGATGATGACTCAGATGATGCTGATGTGTATTTGGATGTGGAAACAAAGTCTGTACAATCTTTGGACAATGTAAAAGTTAATGTAGTCGAGCATAATGGGGGCAGTGCGGCGTCCAGTGATAATGAATTCAATCCTTGGGATGATGCTCAAGATGATGATTTGTTTGAAATTGCTGAAAGTCAAAAAGTGCAGGTGGTGAATAAGTTGGATGATCCATGGAGTCCTAATGCAAAACTGAAACAATGCGAATTGTTAAGAAGGGAGAGTGTCGATATTTTTGAAAGGGAACGTAAAGTAAATGTGTTTGAAGATTTTGATGACATATTTAAGGAGCCGCATACTACTGAAGTGGTCAAGAAAACAAGAGTTAAGTTCTTTGTGGAATCTTTTCATAAACTGGAGAAATCACAAGAATTTAATTTTAATGACCCAACTTTACATGCATTTGAGTTTCCAACTGAAAATTCAGAATTCTTTCACAACGTCGAACAGAAGGAACAAAGTTTGTCTTCAAATGCTTTTGATTGCAAAGATTTCAATCAAAATAATGATTGCGATGGGTTGGGTGATAGCCAACACCCACTAAAACAAGTTGATCTGTTCAATTGTTCCGGAACCGATGAGTTATTTTCATTAAAGGATTGCTCTATCATGAAGAAACCTGTAGTGCAGATGGGTAGAACTACCACCAGGGAATCGTGTGCGCAGTCAAGTCCAATAATGAAGTGGAACACCGCCTGTTGGCACAATCAATTTTCTAATGATTTTGATGCAATGGAGGACAAGAGTTATACTCTCAAGGCGTTCAGTGAAACGAATGCCTTCGAGACAGCAGCTGAAGATGAAACATCATTCAATGGACTGAGCAAAGATGAGTTACTGCGCTGCATTATGGAACGTTTACAAGGTGAGTCTTGTGCCATTGATTTAGATGTACTACAGCAAAAAGAGCCCCACTTTAAAATTTTACGAAGCCGAGTGTATATTGATTTTTGTTTGTTGCGATTTCCCCCCAGATGGTTGGGTTATAACTTATAATAATTTCAACAAGAAGCCGTAAAGGAAATAGGTCAAATTTTCAAAGACTACGCTCGAGAAGATGTTGAATTAGGAATTGCATTCTTGTGAATTACTTATTTAAATGCTCATAAACCGGAGCAATGCAATTTCATACACAATTTTTAAGTGTTAATTATATTGTTAATCTTCGTAATGGAGTTCTTAAGAAAACAATTGCATGGGTGCAGTTTTAAGTGCATCTACAAGTACTCATAAATGCGGGAGCATTAAGTTTTCAACCGTTTTTAATTTAATCCCACCCAAAATGCACTGAACAATTTAAATTCGACAAAAAAGTATGAAATAACGGTACTTGTACATTACTGCATGAGAGACATTTTCAAATGCAAACAATTTGTGAATGTGAGCAGACGTTTTTGTTTTCAATGAATGGTATTGTGATCATCAATCAACGTTCTATCCATTGATGGTGTTCCACTATCGTACTCGTGTATATAAACTTTAGTCAAACAAGCATTGTTAAATGTTTGTTTATCGTTTTAGGATAACTATTTGCTTGATTGTGAATGAAAATGAAATCGTATAGTTACGGATAGCTTCAGGGTGTATTATAACAACTGAAGATTTAGATTATTTGACGAGGAACCAACTGTTTTGTGATTTGTCTGGAGGACTATTTGACATGCCATAATGTTGATTTACACTCACTTGTTGCTTAATATTGATTGAATGTTTTTTAAATAGTTGATGTTTAACTGATTATTATCTTATTTGCTTTATTCACAATTTTTTTTGAATATTTAAAAAATGGATTTATAAAATGGAGTAATAGTTTTCAAGGCCAATTTTTCCCAAATCATCAAGGTCAAATTTAATATTCTCCTAAAATTTGATTTCGTTCAAAGTCAAAATTACTTAAATCTAAATTACAAATTCTTTGCTTAAATTAATCTAACGAAAATTGCAGTAACTTTCAAAATCACGTGACGACCGTTATTCTATCGTAGAGAAAATTATATTTAAGCTTATTTGTATATTTAGCACGTATATAAATAAATGAGAAATATTTGCTCGAATTTTCGCATAATTAATACACAAATAGAATTATAAAAACACACAAAACTTGTGCCCGCCACAAAGTCATACAAAAGCTATATAAATTGAATTTTGTCTCAACTTCACATCGTCAACGGAATTAGAACCTTTGCACTCAATTTCCATAAAATTCATTTATAAGCAAACAAATGTGACAAAAAGTAAAGTCACAAGGATTTTGTTGTACTCGTCGGTTGAATGTGGGCCGGCTAAAATCGACTTCTGTTGAAAATGTTTACAATTATTTTTAGACGACGTGCGCTATTATCGAAACTCAACTTGCCATTATACTTACAACAAGTGATGAATGGGGAGACGCCAAAATATACATTTTACGTTGCAAAGTGCAAGTGTGTACCTACGTATGAAAATGATTTGTTATTTGTATTTTTTTTTTGTTGGATAAAACGATTTTTTTGGATTTTAAGTGCGTAATCACTCTTTTATATTTGGGAGACAGTTTTATGGATATAAATTGCAAGGTGTGGGAGGAATCAAAAGGATAAAATTAAAATCATTTAAAAAATGGAAATTTTGTTGCTTAAAAATGTTTTAAGGTTCATTGAGAATTTGAATAGACAGCTTTAAATATTAATTAAACTTTTAACGCCTGAATCTAGGATTTCTTTTTCTTTTTCTTGTAAAAGTAAATAAAATTGAGCATACTTTCAGGCAATATAAATGTAATTATGAAAAATTATAATTCTTTGACCTTGAATGCATTTTTATTCCATAATTAATGCAGACAATTTAACAACCCTGTTGTTGATATGTGTGCTTAAAAATGGCAACAAAAACAAAGCGATTATAATCTATTTTGCGCACATATTGCGAGTGTGTATCCAAAATCAATGAAAATGCAGCTCAAACATGCCGGATAAATGGCATGGCGCTATTTATCCATACGCAAGTATAATTTTTAATGCACGCAGCAGTCAATGCTAGTGGGCAAGTGTAATAATAATTATTGAGCACATATGGTGCACATTATTACAAGTAAAAGGCATTGATTTTTCATTCCGCTTAAACAGCTTAACATAATGCGAGACTTTGTATATAAAATATAACAAAATGCAATGTGAACATCGAATGCATGTTCGCATGTGCACATACGAACACTCGTTAATTGTTTAATACAAAATTTCATTGAATAAATGTGAAATTTCGATTCAATTATGTACATGATAACATTTTCGCCACGTCTCCCTTTTAAAAAAATTAATGCTGCCATTTATAATGCAGCATTCAATTAATTTAGTGCATTCAAATATAACCGTTGCGTTTCATGCAGTTAATCGTGTGATTTGTGGATGATCATCATCGTAGGTTTTGATGAAATTAAATTCAAACAAGTCATGTGAGGTGACTTTGTTTATATAAATTGAATTTGTTGAAATTAGCGTGTATTATTTATACATTCCATCATAAAAATCATCGCATGCTCGTTATATAATTACATGTAAGACGCTGCAACATGTGTTGAGAAGGCGTTTTATTGAAACTTCGCTATAACGGTAGAGAAAGTCTAAATTTAAGTCACTATACATTTATTCTTAGCGAAATTTTGATTCTTATGCGTAGCATATCGACGTTGTGTGTGTTTTGTGTGTGTGCACACACAGCAAAACGACGCCTAAAAGCTGAGACGACGACGTCGACGTCGATGGTGTATTCTCGGCCCGAAATAATTTCACGCCGAAAAATATCAGTTAGATCTAGCCGACTTAAATGTAAAAACGCGAACGAATCATCTTAAAAAAATTACAAGTAACATATAACAAGTCATAACTTTTTGGCAAAAATCTTTGTGCAACACTCAAAAATTTTCGTGCAAAATTTTAAGTGCATTTTTGTTTCTACGCGAAAAGAAAACAACAATGTGAATTAACTATTTATATATAAGAAAGCAACGCAGTTACTAACTGCATCTATACTACTCGTGTGTTGAGTATTCGTTGTGTGAAATGAAAATGGAATGTTGTGGGAGTGAAAATGCAATAAAAAAAAGAAAATCTAAAGAGAGAAAATAAAGCGAAATTCTCAATTGAAATAATTGATCAAGTTACGACGCGTGAAAGTAACTTTATATAAATTTCAATTGGTCGAATTTGTGAAGTGTTTTCAAGTACATGATGCTGAAGTGCAAAAACCATATACAGCAAAAATAACATCAACAACATCAGCGAAAAAAAAGCGAGCATTCAATTTGAAGAGTCGAGAATATTTCCAACACAAGATAAATAAATTCTGCCAATCGAATATCGGGGTGTTGATGAGTTTAATTTTGGGAAATTGGAATTTAAATTGTTGTTATTTTGTTCACTTAGTGCTTAAGTACTGCGGTTTAAAGATGGATGCAGGTTTATTTACGTCTCCATTAAATCTTACTTCTTGTTCTGACACTCCTTGACCCCTTAGTTATGACTTATGACTATTGAGCTAATAATTTTTAAATAGTTAAAATTGTATCAATAATTTCAAGGTCTAATAATTTTATTTGTTATCTAAAAATCGTAATTAATTTGTTTGGAAATGTTTTTTCTTCCATAAACCTTGAAAATTTATTTTGTGATGAATTTTAAAGTCAGAAATCCCTTCAAGGTCAAAAAAAAATTAAAAACCCTTAAATTTTAACTTAATTTTGTTGAAGTTGTTTCATGTATCCTTTAACTGATTTAAATAATCATTTCAAGGTCAACTAATTTGTGTTCTAAAGTTTTTAATTGTTAAAAAACAAAAAAGGGAATTTTTTTTGAATTTTGAATTCAGATTTTATACAATTATGTTTACATAATTTATTTTCAAATTAATAGCAATCTCGTGCAACTGCAGCACCGCCTTATTTTGACAAACTCGCCAGCAACCAATTATAAAAAAAAATCCCAACTACATGCATCGTTGTAAAATAGCCAATATGGGAATTGCGGCACATAAAATCGCCAACCCTCCCCCAACAACCCCCACACAAAATGCGGTTTATGTGACAGTGTGAACTAAATGCCATGTACATTGAGGCACTTAACACGTTTTCAAAGCTTTAATGCTTGTGTGAAAAACACGTAAATAGTCGAATCTCTACAACTTCCCTTTAAATTGCGTTTATCACACACAATTCACAATGTGCAAAAGTGTCGCCCCATATAACTAGCAACATGCAACGCAGTAGTGACATATGTTTAGCCGCTAACTGTACGTATAATATAACTGTGATTTTGAAGTCTGAACAATAAATTCCGGTTGCCGTACGGTACCATATTATGTATTGTTGCTCCACTTTAAATGAGACGGAAATCTGATTCAACACCAAGGAATTGTGTCACATTAAATTTGCAAAAAACAAAAAATGCTACAAAAAAATACCACCGCAGAAAAATATGGCAGACGTTTACTTTGTTGTGGTATTTTGCACACAAAAATGTCTGTGACACCAAACAATGATTGATTTTGGCATGTCGCAAATTATTAATAGTTAACATTTGAGGTTTTTTTCTTGCACATTTCCCACCGACAATTTTCCACCCACATGTCGATCTATAAATTCCCCGACCTTCTTTTTATGTTTGTGTGTGGCGCAAACATTATCTCATTGTTCAGAAATGTCTTCGCTCATACACACCACACGTAGTTATTATTGTGATTCTAACGCGGTACTAAAAAGCATTAACTACTCGCGTATATATAACGGCATTGGCATTTATCCAAGGTCAATGAGTCGGTGGGCATGATCAATTTGTGCAAAACATTTTTCCACTCACTCCTACCGAATTCTGTGCATATTTTTAGAATGTATACATGTCGTTTGCTAAAATTCCCTCACACACATCCATTTCATTTTCAAGAATAACAAATGATCTTCCGCGGTTCCATTCACACTATATTATGTACTACGATTATGTTTTCTTACAAACGAACATTTTTGTCTGCTTACAATTTACGAACAGAGTTTCATTAGCAGCTGCCAATTTATTAAAGCCTTGTCAAAATTTAGTTGTATTCCACGTAAGCGTGACAAAACTCACACTCAATTGATAAAAACACAGGTGGTTAATTCAAGGATGAATTGAAATTATATAAGTGCGGCCTAAATATTAAAAATATAATCGTTTTACTTTAAAACATAATTAAATGCCTGAATGTAGGCATTTTTTGTCGACAAACAGACACAAAAACTTAATTTGTGTTGCATATTAATAGGCAATTGAACGAAAACGAATAAAAACAATTAAACAAAAACAAACGTTATTAAAATACAATTACAAAAAACTAAAAACACAATAAAATGATATCAAATGCCTCATCCAGGCAGTCGACCCCAGCCAATCGCTCCAGTGACGATGATGCTGACAACTCAATAAAATTACAATTAAAAAAGCCGAAAAAATGGAAATGGGAGCTGTCCACATCCAAATCGTCGCCCAACATAAACTTTCCCCGCATCATGCTGTACAATCACAAGGGACAGCTACTGGCTGACGCCAATGAAGCCGACTGTGTGTTTAGCAGCGAAAAAAGTGATGTGAGTGACCGCAGTGGTTCCAAAGCAAAATCGCCTTCCATAACGGAACCAAGTAAACGGAAAAAGCGCCACAAATCCGATCGCTCAAAAACAACCGATTTGGGCGAAATCAAGGAGGCACTCAACGAAATTGTTTCCGAGCTTACGTCCAGCGGCATTGAGTGCAAAGTGCAACGGAAACGTAGCAAGGATCGTATGAAATTGCGGCCAGAAATTGTGTGCGAAAATATTGAAATTGATGAGCCAATAATCGATGAACCGGTGGAAATTCCGGCTGAAAATCATCAAACGAATTTACTTAGAAGAGTAAGCCCACCTGCAGCTGAAGTGCCAATTGTTGTGTACAGTGAAAAGGGTCTTCTTCAGAGAGATTTAAATGCAAAAGAATTTGATAAAATTCGTCCAAAGCGTTACCAACGTTCGGCCAGCAGCAGTTGTATTATGCCTACGGATAATAAAAGCAATAACAATAATAACAACAACAACAACGCATCAGAAAAGACAACCCAATTGCGCATCGATCGATTACACCCATCCGTGGGGAGTGCACCAAATGAGGAGAAGAATCACCACCATCAGAATGTGAATGGCAATGGAGCGACAACGAACCCCAGCGATTATTCAGCATCAACGCCAAATGAATGGGGGAATGGTAATGATGCCGACACTGCAAACAAGGAAGCTACCCTTAAATCGGCCGTAAATCGTAATAATTTCGCCATAAAGAAAAGCAAAAGTGCCATGGATGTGGCCAATAGACATAAACACGACCAACAAAATCAGCAGCTACTACAAGTGCCGACTCGTGATAAGATGCGAAAGTATCGACGTGCACACAGCACTAATTCGTTGCGATTTTCCACATCAATTTTGGAGCGCATCAGTGAGTCACAGCGACGGTCATCGTCGTCGTCGTCGTCCGTGCTGTCAGCTGGTGACCATTGCAAACACAACGAATGGCATCCCAAAAAGTATAAGCTGCGTACCAGCAACGCGGGCACACTTGTGGTGTGCGAGGAGAGTTTTCACCATCGCAAAGTGCGACGACGTCCAAGAAGCAGTAGCACTAAAATCAATGAGGCCGGGGAGAATGGGGTGGGTCATGAGAAAATTCGCACAGAGTTCGAGTATGTGGGTGGTGTGGGCGGTGTGCAGCAATTGGCTCAAGGGGTGGCGGCAGCGGATAATATTGTCTCATCCCTTGGTTGCAATGACAAACGGATGTTGGAAAAAAATCCAAATAACCGGTACACGGAAGCAATAGACAACATCGATAATTTAATATCCAAAGTGATTTCAAAGCGCACATCAGACAAAGATCGATCGAGTGAAACGGCAATATCCGTCAAGAAATCATTGTCGAATGCCACAGACAACCGCAAATCGATTGATAATAATGACGACGACAACAACAACGACGATGACGTTGTACGTACTGAGAAGATGTTGCGAAAAAAACGCAATTCCCTTCGCAAGTGCGACAGCTTTGCGGGGTTGATAACGCAACGACAACGACGAGATGACGATGGCAGTGGCAAGTACCTGCGAACAATGCGTTCACACACAACCAACATTATTAATAATGATGCTTATCATCAATACAAAGATTTGAGTAATGAGTCTATGAGTAGTGATGTTGTGACAAAAAATGATTTAGACGCAGTGATAAATAATAATTTAAAGAAGAATGAGCATCAGCAAAGAAATGCGCGTCGCAAAATGCGAGCACGAGAAAAGGGAAACCGGATGAGAAGAAGGAGCGCTAGTGCTGGTAGTGATGGTTCGTTATATTCGTCATCATCTTCAAATGATGAATGTGATGGTGGCGGTGGCATTGCTGCTTGTGGAACAGTCACGGGTGAATTATTGGTGCCTGCTGGGAGACGCAAAAAGAAGGAGCACCAGCGACACACAAAAGCTCACTCGAAATTTTTAAATCCGCAAAAGGCAGCTGGAAATCGTAAGTAATTTGTGTGAATCTTCCAGATTGAAATAATATACGCTGTATTTTATTGCAAAAACATTTTCACTTTTTCCTTTGGCAAGGGGAGGGATGGGAGTAATCAATGGGGGGGGGGATGGTTTGGGTAAATTGTTATGTGTGCTCGGTGCGCGCTTTATGGCTTTGCTATATTATATATGTTGTGGAATAGAAGCAAAGTGAATAAATCAAAAAAATAAAATAAAAATGGTGCTGTTAGAAAAAAGGGAAAATATATCTGAAGGGAAATTCAAAATAGCTTTTTAATAAATTGTACAAACACACATACACACAAATTGACACACAAGTATATGCTTTTGTGAATGTTGTCGATAATTTAGCAGGAAATTGGTTTCGGCAACGATGATGGCGCAACACGCTTGAGGATAGATACACGTTTTCTCTTAAATCGTGATTTACGAAAATATGTGTTTATGTGTCTGTCTGGCGGCCAATTCAATTTATGCAATGCATCTATCTTCTTGAATGAACATAAAAGAAAAGTTTGACTTTTCTTACATCAAATGGCATTGCGAGAAGTAATTGAATTTCGCATTTTAAGCTTCAATTTAACCGCAATTTGTTTGTGTTCTTGAAGAACGTCTTCAAATGACATTCGAATGACGGATCTCTTCATAACATTTACCCGCTATGTATAATAAAAGAGTCCATCAAATTGAAGAATTTTTATTATACAACTGGGAGCGTTTTTACGCATATGTTTTTGACATTCAAAAAAGCTTTAAAAATGTACATAAATTCAGGCGATTTAGAAATTTAATTATTTTGAATGCAATAAAATGTCACTTTTTTGTAAACTTTTCGTTTTGAGGTCATTAAAGTCATCACTTTTAAAGTTTACAAATTATTTTGCATAAAAGTACTCAAAATTTAAAATAATCCTTAAGTTTGTGCATGCATTCCTTTGTGGATTAACAAACAAAAATGCAAATTGCAATGAAATCCCCAAGAAAGATCCTAATTTTACGGTAAGCTTTTGCATCAAATTCCCTTCTCACAATTTTGTGTGCAAGATTGAATTATTTCAAAATATACTTCGAGCAGTTTATTGCATTATATGAAACGACGCTTTCATACTGAACAAATGCAAGAGCGTTAATTTACATAATAAATATAACATTTCGAAGACATCATGTAAAATTCATGCGAATGCATTTTGCGTTGCAAAGTCATTGTCATCGAAAATGTATACAGAGCAGCTTCTTGTCGTCAACCACTTATATTTATGTACATAGATTTCAGCTTTGTCCTTTACCACTTACCCCTATACTAATGCAGCCGCACTGCAACTGTTATGAGTTTCAAAAGATTGTCCTTTAACTGTGAACAGCAATGTTAATGGCACTGCAAAATTATGTAAATGAAAGTGCACTTATGTTTGAAAACGTTATGAATTTATTGATTTCTTATAAGTTAGTTAAGCCCCGCCGTAACTACAACACACATTTTTATTGCCTCCCCTTTAGTTTTTGCAATCAACCATTGATTAAAGCCTTAGGGCGTCATTATTATTTAAATAGTTGCATAGTTCAATGTGATATTATACTGCATCACTTTTAAGCACTGTTATGTAAAGAGTTTCTTGCATGCATTACATGAATTAATTATGTGCTGATGAATATATGCCATATTTTAATATTAAGCTGCAGTTTGTGTAAACACTGCAGTCTCTTTAGAAATTGCAATATCAGCTGTGAGTATGCGATATTTGTGGGAAATTGTGTCAATTGATTATTGGGGGGGTTGTCGAGATATCCTTTAGAAGTCACGTTGTCGATTTATGTGAGTAGATGTAGTTTGTAATTTAATTTTGAAGTTTTATCCTTGAATATTGTGCAATTTGAATGCATCAGTATTTTTGAAGAAATATTGATGGAAGAGGGGTGACAGATTTTCATCAACTTTGCAGCTTTTGGATATAATAATTTTCGTGCGTTTTGATGTAGAAGTTTTCTTTGAGATTGTTAAGTTTTGGCGGTAAATATTTGTTCATTAAACTATCATCCTTCAAAGTTGTAAAGAGATCGAGTTGGAAATTTAATTTTTTAAGCTAAAGAAATATTTTTAGATTTCAACTTAAGAAACTATCTAATTCAAGATTTCATTATAATTATTTTTGATTGCTTGAAAAGTATTGCATTATTTTTACTGACTCTAACAAATTAATATTTTTGAAATAAATAAAAATATTCAAGTGCTACAAGCTTTTATTGGGTCTTTATTGATTTTCATAAAAATTTTACTTATTTTTTTATATTTCTCATAAATAAATGTTCTTTTTCTTTATTGTTTCAGATGGTTCATCGCATCAACTACAGGGTATGTTTAAATTTTTAATAATTTAATTTAGCTATTTAAAAGTACGTTTTTATTTTATTAAAAATGAAAACGTCCAACAAAAATCCCAATTATTTATATTGTCACCATCTCACAAATGATACCACTTCAAAGTCAATTTATTTACGAGACGATTTTCACTTTGGAGGGGTTGAATTTAACGGTTAACCACACCTTATATGCCTGCTATCTATTGTGCAACAGAAATATAGATAATCGCCGCATTGAAGAGTGTCTGCACGGTTGAAAATCGACTGGACGAAATGGTACAATGTACAGTTATACAATTCCAGCGCATATAGCAAATTTAATATATTTGTCGTCGGGATGCGGCAAACGTTTCGGTTGGCCGATTTTGCCGCAACAGTTCAGTGATCCTGGTAATAAGATAGATTTGATTTTGTCAATCAAATGGTAGAATGCTTTCTTAGTTCACCTTTGCTATTGCCCATTATACGAAATGGGGTCGTTATTGGTTAAATATTTGATCAATGGCTTTAATAAATCGCAATCAAAGTATTATTCAAAAGCTGGTTGAATTTTAATAACATTTTCAAAAAACACGCCTTAAGTTTTGCAATTTTTCAATGCTTTTTCAAAATTAGAAAAGACTATATTTAGGCGTTTTATTACATTTCAACTTAATGCTCTCTTAAATTATAGTGCATTGGAGAATAAACAATCTTTCCCTTTAATTAAAAGCTTCCATTTCTTAAAATTTCCTTCTGTTCAACCATAATCCTGTTATAATAAATTATACAGGTAATGCAGAGAAAATCTTTTACTAAAAGCGTATACAGATTGAATTAATAAATGTGATCTCCAGCAAACATAAAATAAATACAAAGTATTTGTGCATTATATATTTAATGATGTAAGTTTCCTGAAAGTTTTCTTCACAGTTCAAGCAACGTAGACAACAATAAAAGTACAAATTAAAAATTACAAATTTATCCCCGTATTGATTTTTCAATAACAACTGTCCCAATTTTAACGTTTATCTTCAGCGTTATTCTACTTGTTATACTCATTGTAGTGGCTACAGTGTCTGCGTTACGACACTGCATTTCCATAAAGGACGTAAAGCTATTTACATCGAGCATTTGATTGCGCAAATAATATGTTGATTTCATGTGAAGGGAAGACATTTCACTAGCACGAATTGCATGTCATCCGCTTGCCAAATTAAATCAGTAACATATTGTGTCATGTGTAAAATACAAAGAGGAGAAGGATTGGGAGGATATTTTCTGTTTTCAATTGGAATCCGGCAACCAGAAAAAAAACAAAACACACGCAAATCAACAAGAGCATACAGTGTGTTTGATTATTGTTGTCAAAATGTTGAATTCAATTTCGGATGCAATATTATGGTACACTGAATTTGATACTCAATCACATTTTCCTGTGATATTATTTAAATTAGTTTGTTTATGCGATTGTCTTCTCTATAATATGTTCATAATATTTAAAAATGAATGCAATTTTGTCAAAAGTTTCGCATACCATACGTCTATGTGTATCCTGCGGATATTTTAGTTCGCATATTGCGCTTTTATTATGCAGTTTGAGCTAATAAATTGAACTTAATTCAAGTTTCAAAGTCGGATATTCTGTAAAGGTAGATTGGCGCCAAAATGTTTGTTATGCAGAAAACTTTTATGAACATAATTTCTTCTCAAGATTTCCAAAGTATTTTCACTTAAACGAATAAAAATATAAAAAAGATGTTTCATGCTTATATCCTTTAAACAATGTCAACTGTACTGAGAAATTTAAACAATTTCATTGCCAAATATTGAGGAATTTCATAGAAATTGAAGACTTCTTATATTCTAAAACATTATTTTTCACAATAATGTTTTTATTATTATTTTAGATTTGAAATAGTTTCGTAAATTGACGTTAACTCCTTTCCCTGAGTCCGTGGAGTAAACTTAATTAAAATTCATTCAGTACTTAGGGCATCGTCATCTTTCACTTGATAACCGTCCCATCCAGGATTACGAGAGGGTGGGGGAATTATTTTAATTTAAAAGCGCTTTGACATTGAGTGTCCTTTTTACTTTAAATTCCTAAAAAATTGAAATAAAACCGCATTGAGCGCAGATTGAGTACATTATGTCTTGAACCACAAGAAATTCTTTAAAGAGCAATTGTTCTTTCGAGATCCTTTAGAACATAAAACTACGTCCTTCAACAACATTTTCAACGAATTTGTCGACTTTTTGCCACAAATTTTCTATATACTATAAGAATGTTGTAAGTCTCCCAGTAAAAAAAAACTAAAAGACGAAAGAATAAAAATCTATTGCTAAACGTAAATAATACACCAACCGGGAAAAAGCTTTCCTACATATTTCCCTCTTTCGGAACGCCTCATTTCACCCCCATTTCATTTCGATTATCGCGCGCTTTTTATATTTGTTTTATTTCCTGAATTTTTTGTTTTGTTATCACACGCGTATGAATAAAAAGAATACCTTTCTCCCCCATTGCTGAATTTCTCAACGTTAAACTTTTGTCAAGTTCTTCTTCAATACCTGTACGACACATTCACATTTCACATCGCCAATACACAAAACACTTCAGACTCGATATGCATATTTGCCTTTAAATTGTTTTGTAGCATCCCCAATTCACTCATCCCCTTAGAAACCACCACCCCAACTGTATCAACGCACACAACGTTCACTTTTAACATTCCACAATGTTTTCATTTGCAAAATATACCGGTAAATTTGTATTATTCTTCTTGTGTTTTATATTTCTACCACCCCCCACCCAATTTTATTTGCAAACGAAGCAAAAGGGATGTGGGTGGTGAAGAGAAACACAAGAATATGACGAAACTTTCTCCATTTCACAAATACACCTTGATTATTATTATTATTATTATGTATTATTGTTTGTTGTTTTTTTTTTTGCGCGTGGGAATGATGCTGCAACAACAACCAATTGGTGTTTCATGACAAAATGTTTATTTAAGTATGAATTATTATTGGAAATTTTTGGGGGTAATGAAGTGAAGTTGAGATGCATTCAGCCACTCATAAAGACCACAATAAAATACATTTAAATACAACAGTTGAGGGTTGTGGACAGTATTCTAAAGCAATTGTGATAAATGTCGAGAAATTAAGTAGGGCATAAAGCAGGATAGAGAGTATTTCTCTACAGCTTCAGGGTGTTTAAGCTTTACTCCTTCAATAACTCTGCATTTTGAATATGTGTCACACATTCCGGGGTATTTAGGTACTCGAATGTTGTGCCAGAGTAATCTTGTTCACATTGTTTTGTGTATATTCGAGTATAACATTTCACTTGCATACCGATTTAACATTTACATTTCGATCGGCTCGATGCAATTACTTGTCGAATGTGGTTACATTGAAAGCTGACTCAGGATCCATACGCTTAGTATATTATTCATTTGTGTTTGCCAAATGAATGCGTTGTATTTGTCTGAGTAGAAGGATGCAGTTTAAATAAATTACGTGTGTCGATCCGAGTGGGCAAAATGTCGATGTTGATTTGAATAATTTAGATACAAAGATGGGGCCGATTATTAAAATTGAATGAGTTGGAAGGGTGGGGGTGGGAAAGACAGATATTGCTGAGGTTAAATGACCATTACAAATAGTAAGTTTTGCGACACAGCAAAGTTTACAGTTCAATTCAAATCCTTTGGAACTAAAATAAAATTTGTTTATAAATTGTTTGATGCAAATTAAACTTTCAAAAAGCATAATTATTCAAAATTTAAACCTTAAAAGGACTTTATTAAATTACATAGCTTTTAAATAAAAATTGAGTTGCTAACATTTTAAATGGGAAATCCGATTCAGGATATTTTTCCGCATTCAACATTCGCTGATTTAAACTGTTAACCCAAAAATAACAAAATGAAAGCATATTTTATTTCGACAGTCATGATTTGTGACAATTTGTATTCAATCACCACTTCCATAAACACCATTAAAAATAATCCTGTTTCAAATTTCAATGCACTGGCAGACTATAGTGCTTATAACCAAATAGCAGTTATGAGTATGACTAGTCAAAACCAATTTTCCACATCAGTTGTATCAAAATCATAGATCCATTGAAATTGACTAACGATGAATTATTGATTTCGTGCTTCAAGTAATTTGAATATTTTATTCAAAGCGTTTGTATACTTGTGTTGAACAAAAAAAAAAGAAAAGGGAACCCACATCGAATTGACGCAATGGCAAAAACCGGGTGGTTATCAATACTGTGATGAAGCCATTACTCCATTAAATCATTGGAATTCTGACAAATGTTTTTTTCATAATAATTATCTTAAGGACCATTATAATTAAGGTGATTTAAAAGCTTTCCAAAGTCCTCATTTATCTCAAACATTTATTTAAAACTGTAATACGAAGAGTGCAGTTACATTTTTCAATTAATTAAAATTGCATTTATTAAAAGAGAAACATTTAAAAAAAAATTTCACCCATAATTTATTTTTAATTCTAATTCACAATGCAACAAATGTTCATCAAATATTTTCCGGATTCAATACAGTTTTCCCTGAAAATTCCATCACTCATTTATGCACTCACAATTCATATTTCACCAAATTGTATTAAAAGGAATTTTCAAAGTGCAAATGTCCTAATTCCTAAAATGTCACCAACCGTCCATCGCTTGTATTTCTCATCCATCGTTCTTTGGTGAAGCGAAATTAATAAAGCACATGCACGATGCACCACATACTAGTGCAGCACTTCAGTAATTTAATCCAAAATCGGTTTACTTGTGATCTCGTATCAATTATTTTGCAAATGGTTGCGGGATCTAAAACATTTTGTGAATATTTCGTAAAAAATTTAATTCTGTTAATATTTTGAGTGATTTGTTTTCTCCATTTTGTTTTTCAATTGAGTATTTCTTGTAGAATACAGTACTAAAGCTTATTGTAACACAATATATCAATTAGAATGGCTTCCAAACATCTTAAGACGTTTTAAGCTGTCAAAGAATTTAATTTCTATTTATAATACAACTACGAGTTTACTCACTATAAGTGCGAAATCCGATCCTTAATTTGATTGCTTTACCTACATTTTCTAAAAATGCGTTACTGACAGGTTGTGATTTTTAGAGCTCAACGATGTAAAATACATTGATTTCAAGTTGGTGAAAATAAGAAAAGTTGTACAGGTTATTGACAAAGCTTTTTCACACACATGAGCAGAAAAGGTTAACAATAAAAAATACCGTCGTCAATTTATTGGCTGACTGATGAAATTTAAATAGAATAGCTCGTATTGACTTTTGAGTACTTTGGTACTCTTTACACTTTGTAGCACGATTCCTGAAAAGAATGTACACAGTCTAAATTCGCAAAGAATGTACAATGTACAATATGTAATGCATGTATGCTCGGGATCCATATTCCAGAATCCAGTGTACAACACAATTCATACACATTGTGTGTGCTGAAATTTGCATAACATGAACCCCTAACTGTTTTGCGAAATACACGTACGTGCTTGCAAATTCTTTAAAAAAGAAACTGCATGACTTTTGCAATATTTTTTCGCCACAATGTAACTACACGAATTTATTTGCAGAAAAAAAATTGTTTTTATGAAAAGGGAAGCAAATTAGGGCAATTATGCAAGCGGATGCAATTTATTGCAGATAGGGTCCTTTTTACATCAAAACAGCTACAAAAATTGATTAAAAATTAATTTTTACGAACCAAATTCAATTTGCTTTCAATGCATTCGGAATAAACTGTTACATTTTACAAATGTCTCATCAAATTGCTGAAGTGATAAAACAGTTGCCTTGCTTAAAGCATTCAATTGCACCTATCACACATGACATCTACATAAACTCTCAGCGTACATTTGTTTAAAATACACCAAAAGAATTCAGATGTAGGAGAAATTTGAGTAAAACTTTGGCTGATATTTAATTTACACAATACCGCGCATGTCCATTCTCACGTAGCTCATATTTTGTGATAGCAATGCATATGATAAAATGCTGAGTGAACGAGAGGAACTTGAAGCGATAAAATTTGCTTACAAGCAAGTTTTTATGTAAATATAAATTGCTTTGATTGTGGTAGACAATAGAAATATTAGAGTGTATTGAATGATAACAGCTGATTAATCATTTAAATATTTACCGTCATACTTTTTGTTTGCGTTAATCTCAGTAACGAGTAGCTGTTCATTTTGAAACATTTTTACAAATTTAACACACGATTTAATTAAAGCTTTTCTGTGCGGTTTTTTTGTCAGTGCTCGTTAATACATTTTGATATTCATGCAAATTTAAAAATTCCAAAAAATGTTTTTAATATTTATCCAATTTATATTTGTGGTATTGTTAATGTAAATAAATGCATTCACGTGGTTTATTCGATAAAATGCAGCTCGTTACGTTGACAACAAAAATGTTTGCATTATTTTAATTACTCGTAAAGGAATAGTTTTTGGTTACACAAACACGTTGAACATGAATATTTAAAAATTAAGCAAATACACAGTCGACAACACGTATTTTTACACATCATACCTACCTATATAGTTTTACGTTAATTAAATAATATTTCTGATGGTAATGATAAATATTTTTGGTTTTAATAATCATCAAAAAGAATTTTAAATTAAATTTATGTTTAATTTTCCGCATTTTTCATAGTCGTTTTGAAGTCGTTTTAAATTAATAAACTTACAAAAACTATTGTAAATTACACTATATAGAATGGCGTGATATTATAATAAGCTTTGTGATTATAATTAGTAAATCAATTTAGGGAGTATGGGCTTTGACTTTTAGCTTTTCTATAATTGCGATGTTAAACTTTGATTCAAGTTCAAGTCTCAATGGGTCAGTAATGCGTTTGATTATCCAGACATTAATCGTTTTAGTTATACAATTTTTATTGGAAATACTGGAGCCTTTTGAAATTTTGATGATATTAAATCACATAAAGTATTGCGTGGCTTTCCATTCCATAATTTTTTTTTGTGTATATTTTTTCATGATGTGTAAACTTTAGTTTAGTTTTGTTTTACAAAATAAAACAAGCAATGAAAATAAATATTTGATGTTAATTTGTCCTTTGATTTTTTTTTGCAGATTTCAAAAAAATGTTAATTAAAAGTTTATCTTTCGTTTTAATTCGGTTTTAATGTTAGTAACTAATTTAAAAAGTTAAAATACGTATTTTTTTGTTGGATTGCAATTTTTTTTTATTTCTACATGCATGAAGTAATTTTATTTTGAGGCTAAAAGTGTTGTAAAGTTTAGAATAAAATTCATATTTGATATGGAAACAATGGAATTCAAATATGGGGTGATGCAGAGCAATTAGATTATATTCAGCATTAATTTAATCACAAAAGCTTTTGAAAATTAATAGAAAATATAAACAATACAGTTAATAAATTAAATGCTCCTAACAATTAGAATAATATTTTATGGAGTGCTTAGTGGTTACTCTAAAAATGCGTTATAAAACAATTAATGCTTAAAAACACTTATACTCTTACGATGCAAAATAAAACGGTACACGATAAAAACTGTAAGCACAACTCTCTGAAATTTGCACATAAAAAATTTACAGGGAGAAAATTGTGTTCTCACAGAACTTGCTCGCATATTCTGAATTCTGAGTTCTGAGCCCTCAGTCGCAGCAACAACACTATTGTCTCCCCATCATGAATTCAGTATTGTCGGGACTGTATTCGTGATGACATCCGGTTGGTACTTTAATGTGCTCTCGTCCAATGCATTTACACCACGATTATTACGTCGAATTGATTGTTTCGTGTTTTGTGTTCATTTCAAAAAGTTCAATTAAATGAATACCGCATAAATATTTAATTATTGGTGCGTGTGTGCGAAAACCAGATTTAAAAAATAAAATAAAATGCCGCATTGATTGGGAATATATTTTGATAGTGTGTTGATATTTAAATTAATTAAAATTATTGTTTAAACGAATGTGGTTTGTGCTAAAAATAATTGTTTTTTTTCAAAAGAATTTGTTATTGTGTCTCTCAAAAAAAAAAAAAAATTACCGTTAAATGTTATGTTATATATTTAAATGCAAGTCATTTAACAAATGCGTAAAACAAAACAAAATTAAATTGTTCAAATATTTATTATATTATTGGCAACAATTTTGCAATGTGCCAAATAATTTGATGGTGCAACAAAATTCTAAACTTTGGTGACCCCAAACCGGTGCTTTTTTTGTTATTTATAAACAGTTAAAAATAAAACAAAAAGATACAAAGCACATTAGTTTAGTATTAAATTGTTTAAAAGTAATTAAGTGCACAAAGGAATCAAACTGTTTTTAAAACCAATTAGGACGATTAAGGTAGGACATAATGTGCTTTTAAAACCCCCACATGCATGCTTTAATGTCTCATTTGCATTTACTGTGAATTCCCACAACTTCGTCCACAAAAAATAAAGTTTTCATTACATTGCATTACAATTCCACCATATTAAACCGTTGCAAGCAATTTAGCGTTAATATTGGTGCGCCACAATGTCGCGATAAGATATAATTGTTCATTGGAAATTCATACGGTTAAAAGTTCGGTTGTCAAAAGTTGTTTTAAAAGCGTCGCTCATGATGGGCATCCAGCAATAATACGTGTATTTAGTTAGTATCTACACTTTTGTGCTTGTGCCCTACATTAAACGTCAATGCCGATGGTTTACACGGGTTCATTTTACATCAATTATACACGCTGGCATTGTGCAGATATGACACTGTGTGAGTTCGTCCTCCTCGTATAATATAAACAAAGAATTAGGCTGATTATTCAGGATTGAGACGTCTGCACTGAGAATTTTGTATGCGTGTATGGGGCGACCAAAGTTTAAAGCATTGGTCCCTTTTCTTGGAATATTACACTTAAGACTGTGTAGGGAGATTTAAAGGCGAATGAGAATTTAATGCCACAGCATTAGAATGTGATGTAATTTCAGTTAATGCTCTTAAGAAAATTTCGTTTGCAATACAATCGTCCGAATAGACGTCGAGACGCGGCTATACTTTTGTGTACAAATGAACTTGCACACACACCCACCCGCATAGCAATATTTATTACGGATCTCGCTTGTTGCCATGAATTGGTGTGGATTAAAGATAAGGTTTCACATAAAGTATGTGGATTTGTAATTCGTGACTTCTTGTTGATGTATTTGCAATGACTTTAACGATACGATGAAAAATACAATAAAATAATGAATGTAATTGGTGGGAATTAAGTAATTATGCTGATAAAATCAGGAAAGTAATTTAGCTTGCACCATTTAAATGCAATTTTTTTCCATGCTTAAAATAATCATAATAAAAATGTAAAGCTTAAAATCAAACACTTAGAGAATTCGGTTGATTGGTTAAAAATAATATCGCCATCTATTGGCGAACTTTTAATATGAAATAAAGCTTTTTTTGTACTCGTGATGCCATCTATCAGAATAATTTTTACAGGAAAAATTGAGCTTTCACTTTATTCAGCTTTCTAATTAAAACGGTGTTTCAATTATATTTCAAATCATTTTTCTAAGAAAACCGTCATTCAACTGCACAAGTAAACTTTAAAGATTTAAACCATATGGCACACATTTTCACCTTTGTTACTAATTTTTATTATTCCTACACCATTCATATTTTCATTGTGTGTACGCTTTTGTTGATATAAAAATGTTAACACTCTATTAAAATTAGAATTCCGTTCCAAAGACATACATAATTAAGTTAAAACACATGAGAACTCATCCCATATTATCTGTTATTACTCCTGACACACTGTGCTGCCATAAGCTTCATAATTCCGTTGACATGTAGCACAAATAATATGTATACCAGCCAAACATAACACATTATCTTTATTATGTAGTTGACGGGTGACGCATTTTCTGTGGCACAAATTCATGGTAGGCGAAATACACATAATATAGGGCGCGATTGAGTGTATGTATCAGGATTTAGTGCCTTAAAATATATTCATTCCGTGGCGTTAGGTGTGTACTTGTACTTGTAATATTGGAGCGAGGAAATACGGTATGCAAGTTGATGACATCCCTAGAGACCGAGAGTTACCGTATGAGAAAATGCAATTTAAATTATTAAGCAGGTTAATACTTAATACCGTGCATCAGCGAATAATATTTGTAAGCTGAATACTTAAGTATCGCAGCGTGGATCCATTTTATCTTATAGTTGGATACAATTTTGCAGTCGTTATATTTAACCGTAATTGGGGTTCAAAATGTGATTTTATTACAGTTTCTTGGGTTGTTTTTTTTTGTAGATTTATTAAATTGAATAATGAATATAAAGTACCAGAATATTTTTATGAAAACTTACATTTTTATTGGTTTTGATTTTTTTCATCACATATTCAAGTTTGTATGGTAATAACCTTACGTGAATAGGTTGCAGAATTTGTGGTTCGTTAGTTGGGGAAAATATCCTGCACGAATGACTTTTTATCAATTGCTTTTTTCAAGGACATACAAAAAATAACATGTTAATTTCTTTCAATTATTTTTTGCATTGAAATGCTTGAAATATTTTTTGACTTAAATCAAATAAGATTTAAAGACTTTTAAAGTTAAAAGCTCACTTTGATATTTAAGGTAAACAAAAAATAGTTAAAATATAGAAAAATTCAATTCCTAGATGAGTTCATTCACCGCAATACTTTCAATTTCATAAAATCAATATAAACAATGTATAAGGAAACACTGTAAAATCGTTACAAAATAATAATTGAAATCTGAAGTGACTGTGCAGTGTGCAGTGTGCAATGTGCATATAACAATGCATTGCATATGCAAAAGCATTTTACCGCATATAGAGAGGTACTCTGTGGCACATCTTTTGCCGTACTCAATCTGAAGTCTGTACAACAATCCCTAGCAATTATAGCACAATCAGTCATATGCAATATTGTATATTGTTCTGCCTCAAGGCATCGAAGTCCTGTTTCGTTAAAGCAGCAGTGTTTCATGTTGCACATATTGCTTTAAATCGTGCACACATAAGTTTTGTATGTGCGTACTCACTGTAGATCGTACTTATATTTCCTCCTCGATCTAGGCGTGCGGTAACATATTTGTGGCACAAGATATATATTTTATAGTGCTATCATCTGTGTTATTTGTACCTCACAAGTTGAGGCAATTTGCGTTGCAATGGAATGGCACAGGTTGTGCGAAACACTCAAGTGCCATTAGCTGGCTTTTGCTGACTTGCTACTTTATAGTATTGCCGCACAGTGACACAGAATGTTTTAATGCGTGTAGAATATTATTTGCAACTCGACATGGATAATATTTCAGCCGAATTGTACGCAGTTAAAGTTGTTTCTTATGGCAAGTAACTTAAAGTTAATGAAGTTAAAATCTTTTTTAAAAGACATTTTTCTTTTAGTTTTTATTATTTAATTGTGGATTCATTCAACGAAAATACTTTATTATTGTGTAAACAACCTCATAAAACATTCAACGTGTTTGAGTGAAATTCACATAAAATTGAGTAGTTCTTAAAAACATTAAATACTACTCAATTCAATTACAGAATATGCCCAATTACTTTTTTGATATTGAAAATAAAACAATTATGCTCACTCCATAACCATTTCCTTGTGACACACAACCCAACAACAAATGTCCTTTTGGGTTACTCAGATTGAGTGAATCAATTCCCCAGTATGTTATTTCAAATTCATCACCAACTCCGTAGATGTTGGCAATTTCAATCTATACACATTATTGGACTGCTTAAGGGCTAAGGCATTCTCCAATTTCAGACGAAATACTTACTTACTTTGTCTTTTAACTTCTTCTCATATACAAGGATTCTGCTGCTTATGGGCATATCAGTAAGCCCATCCTTCCTTGATGCGGTTTCTTTCCACGAAAACCTTATTCTTCTTTCCCACGAGATTAAGAAACTAACTTCTATTTCATTCTACGTGTGTATACTTTACGACCAGTTCCCATGTAGATCACGTTTTCGTCCTCGAAAAAGTTTAAATTGTTTAAAAAGCCTTTTGTCAAACAGTGTATAGAAAGTTTAATTGGATTTTGAGGTAAGATGTATACATGTAAGTATGTGTCTGGTTATTTGTGGGAATTGTTCTTTAAACGAATTGATATACGCTTTATATGGTAAATTAAGTTGTACTAAAATTGCCAAATGTATCTTTTAGTAGATTTAATGCTTATGTTTTGCCCATTTTTCATTTTGTTTTTGCAAAATAAAATTCCAAATTAACAGTAAAATTCGAATTACAATCAAAATCTATAAAACAAATTACAAAATATTCCATGAATAAATATTTCCAATGTTGAAACGCCTGAATTTATGTAACTGCTGTAAGGCATTTTTTCAAAAAAATAGATACACGTTAGACTATATTTAGGCGAATAAAATAAAGCCTTTTATTGAATCTGCATAAAAAATGTAATGAATATTTATAAATGGTCTAATAAATATTTAAAACTAAGTGCATTTCAATTTCGAATCCATGTATTGTTTTGTACGTTTCTAAAACATTTTGCATGTTGCAGAAATAAATTAATCTAGAGTATTGACTTAACGTATTCCATGGAGCTTTTAGCGAAATATTGCAGCACATAGAGAGAATACATTATTGAAGGATATAAAATTCCCTTTGCATGTTTATTGTTTATTCAATTTCTTATTGCTCTAGGTACAAGTGCCCACACACAGAATATTATTTGTTGTAGAAGTATAAATATGCATGTTGTTTGAATAAATCTAAAAATGAATGTATATTCACGTATTTCAATAATATTGTTTTACGATTTATGGACATCATTTTGATTGCTGAAAAGATACAGATAATTCAATTTTGCATTCCATAAAGTGATTGAATTAATTTGTTTTCTCGATCAAAACAACAAAAAAAATTACGAAATATTGTGTTTATGTAACGGTTTTATTTCAGCATTCAACGCATCTAATTAATTTTTAAATAATTTAACAGAAAATTATCCAATTTAAGATTTATTCAAACGCTTCATTTACATATCACGAAATATCAAGCAATTACCAAGTTGCAATGATTTTCAAATTCGAGGGTTTTCCTTGAGTAATATTATTTCATTATTCAAGAAGAGAAATTAAAATCAACCGTGGCATTAAAAATGGTTCAAAGTAACCAACGTCTACGATAAACCTATCAAACTGTGAACCCATGTTTTAATGAGCCAATAATTGAATCATTAAATAATTAATATAAATCAATAAAGCAATTAGTGATCAATTATAATATTATTAACATCTAATTCAATATTTAGCAACATAAATTATTCATTAAAGCGCATTGTTTTCATGTTAATTGGGATTTAAATAAACATTATGAGTTTTATATCATTTCATACAATGTCAAAAATTTAGATCGTTGTATTAAATAAAAGTTTGTAGTTGACTTTAAAATAAAGAGGATTTAGCTTTTACTGCGGCTAATAAATGAAAAATTCACAGCGCAATTGTGCAGAGCAAATGGTTCGTCCTTTATTATACAAATAATAGTAAGGAAACGTTGAAGTGGATTCAGTTGATAGTTAAGTTGATATGCCGAAAAGTTTACAGTCACTCTACAAAAATATACGTCAATTTCATTTAAAGACGTGTAACTCTTTCAATGTTGCTGTATTTTATAAGCTAACAGTATCATGGCTGTTTTTCTATACAGCTAACTACAATCCATGTGGGAGTACATTTGAGCAGCATAGGGATTATCGACGTTTTACAAAGTTTATGATAGAGTTTAAGCTGCAGAAAACTAAAAATATATTACACACACATGAAAGGGGGTGTTTCTGAGATAAGGGTTTATACACTCTGGCAATTTGAAAACGCAAACTCAGTGATTACGGGAAAACTTTTGAAACCTCAGATGAGAAGTACTTTCATTTCAGTAAATCCTTAAATTGATCTACTCGTGCTTGCATATGCAAAATTTGTGCAATAATTATTTTATCCCGATTCATAAAATCTGAAATTTAATTATTGTGCTTACTTCTCTCTTCTACTCTTCTTAGAATAATTTCTCTGCACAATAATTAAGTATAATATTTAATACTAACACTTTACAATAATTGTGTTTTAAACTTAATTTGTCAACAATCCCACCAACCCATGATTGAACTTTGTTCTCCATCTCTCTCAATTGAACATTTTCCAACAAATTAATTGTTCATAAAACTAAGGTAAACATTAAGGAAGTATCTACCACGCCCAATGCTTTAGGAACTTGATCAAAAATCGTGGCTTGGATTACACAAAATGTTCTTCGCCCCATACGTTTACATTTTCACGTAATTTTTCATGAGGAGGATATAATTTCCTTAGATCAATTTCCACTGAAAATAATTGAGCAATTTTGTTTTGTGATTCCGAATGCACATCAGACAATAAAAGTCCACCCTTTCCACCCAGTTCAACCAGTTAACATTGAATACAACAGCCGGTGTGTATTCCAGGAAAATTGAAGGAAATTCAAGAATGATCATGTTTTCCATCTACAGTAAAACCAGCAAAACAATTCTAATAAAATTATGATTTGCTGAACTCTCTATTGTACTAAAACGTTTTACAATGCAACGCGTAAAACAAAGCAACTCAACTTAAATACAATACATAAACATATACAAATGTACATTGCTCCTCGTATCCCTGTGCAGTCTTTTTGAATGTGTGTTGTTGTTTGTTTTGAGAAATGAGCCGCCTAAAGGGGTCGGTTGCGCGCGAATACAACAACCCAACCGCACACGCACATAAAAAGTACGGGTGTACATTCAAGTTTCCTTGCATTAAAGTACATTGAGTGAGATTGTGGTGGTTGGGTGGGTTTGTGGGTTGAGAAATAGATTGTGTGTGCGGTTTTGATATGGCTATGGTTGTTTCCAAGGCAATTTACAAACAACATGAAACGCAAGCCATATCCTAAACATGTACGGGTTGTAATATTTTTTTATAAGGCACTGAACCAAAATTGAGAAGCATCGCTAAAAATATTGGTAATATAAAAGTGTCCGCGTGTTAAAGTGAACGACATGAATGTACTGAGTACTCGTATATCAATAACCATGTCGGATTGAAACAATAACAAAAGTTATTGTTATTCCAAAAGTTATGCAGTGCATGTGTTTCGCATTTTCCATTTGAATTTTGTATGGACGGACAGTGGCTGGAGAGTTCTGTTTCCCGTTTTGTATTGTTGATGCTCGCACACAAAGTGATGAAAAAAAGTGGCTACTCCTGCTAGCAGCAGCGCATACAGCTTAAATGTGTAATCGAGTGTAAAAAAGGCGGAGTATTTGGTCTGTGAAAAGTTGTAAATTTAGTTTAACTAGTTGGCGTTCTGGTAATTTAAAGGCATGTGCAGATTTCAATATGCAATCGATAATATGTTTGTGAGTAGCTTTTTTTATGCATGTGGCAAGCTGCCGTTGTCATCGTTTTCAGGAATTTCGCAATTATTTAATGAATGCATTGTTTAAATGAGAGTTTCGGTTGTACATACAATTTTAACATGCGATATTTAACAACGTAAATAAAGTGGAAATTTCCACATAATGTGTAAGGCGTGTATTGGTTTTGACAAACATGTGGAGGATGGCAATAGTTTAGGATTTTCAAAAAAAAAATCCCAGGCATGAAAGGAAAAGCTAATTTTGAATTTTTAAAGACATAATTGTTGCAAATTTATTAATTTTTAACATGATTTTAATGTGTAAAACCTTATTTTGACCTTGAAATTTAAATTGTTTAACCTTTAAATACTTAGCAAAGTAGTATTACTTACTACAAAATCGCTAAAGATCGTTTTCAAAACTATTTATGCAAGGTTTCTGAGATTAAGTTAACATAAGTGACATTAAAATTTATGAATTTTGACCTTGAATTCTTCTACAAAATTTAGTTAAAAATAACGTATTAAATCAAAATTTTTCTAAGCATTCCAAGTTTAATATTTCCTTACAATCTTCAAGGCCACCCTTTTTGAATTTTAAATTATTTTGGTGTTTCCTAACATGTCATTTCAATTTTAAATAAAGTTAAAGATTTGATAAACATTTCAACATTAAAATTAAAATTATTTAAACTTATTAAAGGTCAACGTCGATTTTAAATCCTCGATTTTGTAAGCCATAAAATTTGGAACGTTTTTTTAAAAACCGGCAAAGCACAAAGTATTCTGTGGATTTCCCTTCACTGTTAAATAATTTTTGTTTTTTTTTAAATATTTTTTTATTCTCCAATGTTTGTTCAAAAATTGCTCATGTATAGTTAAAGCAACACAAAAGCGCAAGCTATTTGTTTTCACGGATATAGAAGATTGGTTGCATTTCCCTTAACATTGTGTGCATTTTATTTGGTTGCCATCGAATTTAGACATGGTTGCGTGATGCTGCAATTTCATTGATACATTTTCTAAAATGCGGTGCTTTGTGGAGGAAATAATGCAAATAAATAAATACAAAAAGTACACACGCGCGCACACACACACACATATCGTTTGTTTGAGCCGCTACATATTTTACAAGGCTGGTGTATTGTTGTTACAAACAATTAAGTAACATATTGGCCTCCATCGCATGTGTGCACACACTCAAATGAATGTTGTTGAAATATATATGACATTTAACCAATTCGAATGTGGGAATAATATTGTATAACGCGGAGCATATAAACGAAAACCAACCCTTAACCCAATGCGACCATATAAACGCAATGTGTGCACACAAAACCATATTTATTTTTTCATTTTCATTTAATTTTCCACTCGTTTTTCCTATATTTTCAAATGTATAATGTAATAGTTGAATAGAGTGTCTGTACATGCGTGTATACACAAATGGATTAAACATTTAGCACTCCAGCATTTTCAACTATTTCCCATCTTTAAATTGAATTTCAATCGAGCATTAAATATGCACTCAAAACGGTTGGGGTTGAACTGTACACCTGCATATTTTAATGGTGAAGCCTGCTTCCATTTAATTATATGCAATTGCATAGGTTGCAAGGTATTAAGCTTTAATGTTCGTAAATTTCCTTACAAGTGCAATATTCTGAATATACATAATACTTGCAGCGTCACTTAATGGAAGCTCACTGAATGTGTATACAAATACTGAAAGTAAAGGCAAATAAACTGCACAAGGTGGACCATGAAATGTATTTAAAATTCCATTCTGTTTTTCGCACCTTCATTCACTAACGCGATATTTAAATTTTATGGCTTTTTTAAAAAGTGTACAACACAATGTTTTGTCGTTTGCTTTCGGTATGGGGAGGTTCATGAAAAAGCCTTGAATTTTTATGGAGTTAGAGTTTTAAATGGTGATTCATTACATTGTAATTTAGTGAACTGTAAAGTTTGTTCTTTAAAGTTTTATTGTCTGTAAATGTGGCCATCTTTTTTATTAGGTTTTATTACCCATATTTATTTTATGGTTACATTGTGTTGTGATTTAACATTTTTTAAAATTTCATTTTTTACAGTTAAGTTATCAGTAAAAAATTGGGTGGCCACATCCATTTTTTAATTTGTTTATATTTTTATTGCCTTAATGTAGCCCCGCTAAAATATTAATAGTTTGAAAATTTTGAAAAGTAAGTTTACATTAAGGCGTTTTATATAAATTTTGGTTTAATTTGGCTACATTGTGCAATGCATTAATGCACCTTTAATTCCTTTTGCGTTAATAAACAATAATTGTAACATTTAATTGATTTTAAGAAATTATTTTTACTTACTGCATAATTTACTGTTGACAATTATTGCAACTTTTTGCCCAATTATTTTTGAATGAACTCCTTATGTGTATGCACTTTGACGCTCATCGGAAATCATTCCCGCATAAAACAACTTTTCCCGATGTTGAAATGCTTCCATGTGGGTACTTTAAACTTTAACTACTTTTTAACATGCAATCCTGAATAATAATATTTATAGTTTAGAAAGCGGTTGGAAAATAAACAACATCAAAAAAAAAAAACACACAACCCCACCTTTAACCTTCATCACGCACATTTTCCCCATTTCGATAATACATTTCCCAACGCTGCAGGTTTATTCCCTCAAATTTATTGGTCGGCGTTTTTGATTTATTGTTGTACCTTTGTTGAGCCTCTTTACAGTCCCTTTATTGATCTAAATTTCGCATACAATTTCCAAACATAAATACTAACGCACAAACACACACCACACCGAATACATATTGCGCCACCCGCATTGGTTTTTGGCACTACTATAGGGGTGACTGTTGAATGTTGATTCAACCCTGAAATTTATACCGCCACTTGCTGAGTAAAGCCGCATTTTATTAAAATCCCGACCACTGTGACTGAACTTATGCTCTTTAAAAAGGAGGGCGGGAGGGGGCAGGCGGAGTTTTATACAATTTGTGCCGCTGGTTGTGCCATATGCCGTGTACTTTGTGTCCTTAGACATCGCGAGAAAACACGCGCAACATGACATACATTCATTTTCGCGGGCGCAGATAATTCAGTTGACGGCAGACAAAAAGCTTTAATCTACCTTATCGCGCTTCTCTGCGCTCCATATACGGAGTGGTGAATTGCTTGTCTTCTAATTAAATAATAAATACGCACCCAAAACAATGGCATTAAATAAAAAATGCGCTTTGTATAGCGTGGATGGAAAACGTGGGTACCGCATATTCTCGTATATGACACACTGTTCACCCTACCGTCGCTATATATATGGACTTTTGGTTATAATGTAATCGAGAACGTGACGTGGAAGCGTACAGGGCATCAACTTGACGTAGCAGAGAGAAATTTATGTAATTTGATAGCATTACAGCGTGGAGGATGACACAAGAAGGATGAAAATAAAATAAAGGAATGCCAAAATAGAGACATGAATTCATTGACAGTTATTTGATTGCAACCCACTTTGTCGTTTGTGTATTATACATACTTTTTGGGGGCACAATGTGTTCAGTGTGTAAATATGTACCGGAATGCCGTGTACGCTGCGTGCATATAATCCTGTTTCATACACTTTATTCCTTACATACCAAATGATGGTGTCGTCTTTGGATTGTTCACGTTGTATACATATTACATGATAATATGTTGCGTCTACGCATTTCATGGAGTTAATGCGTTTGACATTTTGTTCAGGATTCATCAATTTTACATATTAAATGTTGGAAGGAAACTTTGCAAGTCCTTTGAGGCTCTGATTAATAAATCTGTGTATGCAGAATGAAAGTGTGTAACTAATTGAATTAGATTAGATTTTTGTGCAAAATTATGTTGCTGTAGAATACAAATTATTGTAGAGGCCTAATTTACAGTCTTCATGAAAGCTTGGATTGCCTACATTTAGGAGTTTATTTTAAAATGTATTTTATTCGACTTACGGGAATTGTTTAAATTATTTGCATTAAATTGTCAAAGGCATTTTTGATTGAAATTAAATACTTTATATTTCAAGGTCAATAAATTTGAGGTTATGTAGAAATATTTTCAAGGTCACTAAGTGAAATAATGTGTGGAGTTCCGTGCCATATTTTTTATGCAAAGGACATAAATTGAACCACCATAATGTACTGAATTTTTTTTCCGGCAAAGCCCCTTGAATAAAAGCAATTGGGTAGTGCCCCATTCTATGCCAAGAAAAATAATTAAGAACAACTTGTTTTGCCAAAACCAAACTTTCGAGCAATTTCGTGAAACAAACAAAAGCTTTTCGAAAACAATGGACGTTTAAAATACATTTACCAACGGCGTATTAAATGCAATTTATTTCAAGTTTACGTGTGCTTTAAAACATTTGACCTTTAATACAAATAATGTCATTCAGAAAGATTATCTCGTATTTGACTCTTTCTACATTTTTCGGCATTACAACCTAAATAAATAATCATCTCAATTTTCTGTACCCACGCCATAATGTACTCCTTTGAAGATTTGGGATACGCTTTTGAAACCGTTCCACTGTTTGAAGGTGTGGTACGTTTGTATTGTAGCCATATAGTTCCTACACATCCATTTATCCTTTTTTTTTGGTGCAAACAGGATGTCTCAATTTATACTTAAATTTTGTTCGTTCTACTCGGTGTGCACATTGTTTGTCCTCTTATAATGTAAAAGCAGAATAATATAGTCGGCCCAGCAGTTGGTCTAGATAACAAACATTTACTACACACACATTTGGAAGTAACTTGTGCGCCCGAAATCGAATACAACACATGTCCTTTTTACATGACATAAACTCGCATTCATGCGATTGCAGAGTGGATGGGCGGGCGATGAGGGGTTTAGGAAACACGTAAAAATATAGATAATACATGCGACGTTGGTATAGAAAAGCGACAAAAGGAGACAAGGAGGTCAATCGAAAAACATGTAAGACAACAACAAGGATACATTCCACCATGCGGACATATGTTGAAATGACTCAGGAGTCAGGACATGCACAGCTATAGGAGATAATACATAAAAGATTGGTCTCGAGCCGTGACTCGTGGCACAATAATTTTGTTTATTTTGTGTGCCCCATCACATTTTGCGGGTATATTCTCGTCAAAGGGTTGATTTGTCTTTGTGATAATGTGATGTCTTATTTTGAGCCTTTACATACACATATATATATTGGTGTATCATAAACCCCCCACACCCAACACCACCCACATTCATTTTGACATCCGTTTTCACATTATTTCGCAATACTCTAGGCGTTCTCAACATTTTATGTTGGTTTCGCCTCTTTTACACACAAACTCTCACACACACACACACACTCATTGACAATAAAACCACCCACACACTTACACACTAGGTTTATACATAATGGTACAACGATTACCGGTCTAACCGTCCTATTTTTTACTGTCGTAAAAACATCGGAATTTCAAAATGATGCGCCTAGCACAGCATATTTCTCATCTCATCTTATCTTTAATAGAGACAAGTGACAACCGCTACCTATATAAAATATTAATATACATTACACTTGTTTAGATACATCGGCTTACCCACAAGATGGTTGCGTGTGTGCCAACACTGCGGAATTTTATGAGATGGGATTATGTTTTGTAAGTGTTTTAAACACTTTAAGCTTTGTATTTATGTGCGGGAAACGCGCTCCAGTGTACGTTATTACTGCGGCATTATATTCCTATCCCTAAATTGAGAAGGTGGTTTGGTTTATAAATGAACAGCTAGCTGAAGGAGCTCACAGATTTCGTGCGGAAATATGGTTTTCTTATTGAAATGGCGTTGTTCATAAACACCCCCAATCCCCGCAATGAATATAAAGCTTTCAATTTGGGATTTTTCATATTTTCACTTGTGAACGCTGCTTTATCAATGTTTTGTATAGATTTAAATTAATTGTGCACATTTTAGCATGTTAATAATAATCTGCTTAAATTAAATATAATCGCCAGAAATTGTTTAATGACTTTTCAAAATTATTATTCTCTGCGCAAATGAACACGTTTTGATGGTTGTGTTTGAAAATAAAAGGTAAAAAGGTCCTTCATAAATCAGTCTCCAATGACATTTTATTAAGTTAAATAAACGCGAAAAGAAGTTTTATGTTTAAAATTTCAAAGCGATCTCCTTTCAGTGTATTCTCATCCACCCACGAATTTTCATTGAAATTGTGTGAACATTTTCAAATACCTTTCGAACCATAAATGTTTTAAATAAAACGTGTTATATGTTCTACGTGTACACTGATTTTATGAAGATGTCGTTCAGGTGCCATGCATGTTATTAGTAAAACCCCTCACAGCTTCTTACTTAATAAAGTTTCGTAAGAGCTTTTCTACATTACGAATACACCGCCGTCCTATTCATGAAATACTTGAAAGTTTCGGCTTATTTTGTTAACGGGGAATAGCAAATGTATCAGACAACTTTATTGAAGTTTTGACCGTTCTCGTGATAGCGATATAATTAATGGGATTCTTTTTACTATTAAGTTATAAAGAGCTTATTTGTTTTTGAAATAAAATGTGCTCCTATTTTAGTGAAAATGTAAGTGATGGTCGTTTTAAAAAAACAATTTTAATATATATGTAGTGAAAAATTTCAAGGTCAAATTGACAACAAATTTCAAGGTCACATATTTTTCAGAAAAGATTTGTTTTTAGAATCAGTGTATATTTTAAAAATATGTAATTTTTAGAAGTCAAAAGGTCAAATCTTTTCAAATTAAAGGTCAAACAACTGTTTTGGACAATTTTTTTTGGACTAAAAGGTGGAAGGGGAATGTCATAACTCCAAATTCATTACTACTTTTTCAAAAAAAAAGAAAATTTTTTTTGCTTTATTAAAATTAAGTAGTCCCAGTAAAACCATAACTTTTATTTATTGAAAAGTTGATTTTAAAATCAAAACATAAACCGTATTATTTATGGTATGGTAAGTCAATAAACTAGAAATATTATGCGATTGATGAGAAAAATATTAATATCCTTAAGTGTTTAACACTTTAAAAAATTGCATGTGCTTTTAAAACAAAGTGTGTGATCATAAATTCGTTTGAAATTAAAGTTACCTCTAACACTATTACAGCTAGGTAAAACGTATAATAGCACTTGCAGTTCCTCATTTCCATGAAAAATGTTCAAAGTTTGCACAAAACGTGCTTATTATTGAGTGCATACACATTTTCAAATCAATACTGTGTTTATTTGAACTTCTTTTGGCTGAGGTAAATATAATCCTTTAGATTGAAAGCTTTTACGTGATCGTAATTTTTATTCATAGTTTAAATATGATGCAAGGTGCAATTTTTGTTGTAACATTTTCTTTAAAATAAACTTATAAGCACTCAATTTATGATACCTTTAAAATAATCCTTTATTTTATTGTTTGAATTCTTGAAAAGATAGAAGCTAGTGCATCAATTTCAATTGCATGGTATTTTGCAATAAATAATCAACAAAATGCCAAACAATGGAAATAAATGTCCTAGTATTTAAGTGCAGTAAGAAATTCCTTGCAACGATGTACATTGTACAAACACACAAAAGAAGTTTCTTATACTTTACACACATTCAATTAACACATTATTGCAAAGAATAAAAAATGAAATGCGAAATCTCTCTCAATAACTAGCGCAACTTCTTTTCAGTTTTATATTGATGAACAAATTCTTCTCCATTCATCCATTATCCCTTTTTGTAATGCAATAAATTTCAACCACTGGTGTTAAGAGTGGAGCATTTTTCTTAATTTCATCGCAGGCAACATTTTTATGGTCTGCATCTAACTGTAAATCGAGTATAGTTAGACACAGCGCAATAGCTTCTTGATGTTTCATTCACTCTGTGTTAGCCCACAATTGGTTTTTGCTTTTCACTCCATTCATTGGCTCAGCGTCTTCAGCAGCTAATGAGTAATGACTAATGAGTAATGGTATCTAATGTATTCTGCTATACGTATATACTACATCCATCCTCCCTTCGTGTCAGACAAAATTCATGAAAGGAAAATAATATTAAATAAGGCAGTATGTGAATTTATACATTTGGGGATTTCAAGTAACATTCCAATTAGCTAATTCTACAATGTCTACACGAATTATGTTCAATTTAATGTGATATTTATTAGGTATTTTATAATTTAATGGAAATTTGGTGAGGAATCCTTTAAAACTTCATCTTAGGAATGTCGTTGAAAATTTAAAAAAATTTAAGGACGATGAATAATGTTTTTTTTTTAATCATATTTTAAATATAAATCAAAATTTTTTATGATGTGTCCTTATTTATGTTGACATTTTTAAAAGGTGCTTAAAATACCGGTTTTCACTTTAAAATTACCAACTCAGCACATTCCCTTTAATAATCCTTATGTGGCAAACAGTTTCATCCTTAAAGCATCACAACGCATCGCATATAATTTATTTTGGGACGCCTCCAAACTCAGCTCCTGCATATTCCATTCCGGTGTGTCGGTAATACACTCTGTAGTACTGTTGCATTAGAATATCCTGCAATAAGATATCACTTCATCTCCGAGCTTTGGTATTTCCTGTTTCCACAATCCACACAATCTGTTGGGCCTGCAGCTGCATGACTGTATGCCCATTGATGTTTATTATGCAACATGATGCTAAATGAAGCGTTCCTTATGGCAAATAAACGTTATGTATGCATAAAATACATAACGGTGTATGTGTGTGAGCGAGAGAGCAACACAGAATCATGCATTTCGATAGGAGTATAGGCCTATATTTACTATGGGAGGGTAATAAAGCTGTTACTCAACAAATTTAAAGCGTGCATAAACCTAAATTTCAGCACACTGGTGTTGCTGCTGCTGCTGTTGCCCTTCGTTCATTTATATTTGGGACATGTTGTGCATAGAAATCCTTAAAATATAAACGTATAAACTTACACATAACCGAATTTAATATTACAGTTATGGTGTGTGTGAGTTGATTCTCCAAGAAAATCTGAAGCAAGGATGCTAAATTGACAGTAATTGGAATCGCCTTTAAATGTAAACTGAAGTGATGGCGTCGCCCAGAGAAGGGGAATCGATAAAAGCTCATTTCATCATATTTTCTATTAGTCTCTGTGTGTGTGTGCGTGTGTACGGTGGCTTACATCTGCACAAATCTGATAGATTGTAAATATTGAACGATTTAGGGCAACGACTTGAGTTACATTCGGGGTCGTCTGCATTTACAACAAAATTGGAATGAAGTTTTTCACGAAGGGGGTCGGGAATGCCGGCTTATATCAAACTAACTACAATATTTGGCATATTTTAAGTCTGATCTGTGTGTGTGCATTCAAATGACGATTATATGACGGCATGTCAAATGTAAATACGGTTGAAGCACAGCATATGTGATACGTGTTTGCATTATAATAATATGCATGCGTTTATTGAAAGGCGGTGTTTACTCATACGGCGAAATGGGGGGTGGGTCGGATGTATTCCGCGTCGATGATAGCATTTCCAATATTTTATGTATTTTGTTATAATATTCAGCAGTAACCCCAGTCGTTGAAAATGTACATGACAAGGGAAGGGGGTGGTGGTGCTTATCACCCGAATTTTCATAAGTAGGTATTGTGACGACAGGCAGTGTAGTGTACCTATAACACGTAAAACGACGTCATTGTGGCGTGTGAAGGAGAATTCCAAAGAGGGGGATTACCGATATGAAGGTGCAGATGGCAATTTTGCAATTTTTATGGTGAGTGGTGTTCTATGTAATTGCCCATACAACCATCCATTATATTATTATGTTGTTTCGTGTGTACACGACGCGGGTGCGAAAATGTTTTCAAATGTTTGGCGGTTTGTTTCTTTGGCAGATGTATTTATTTTAAGGGATGAATGTTTTCCTCTATACTTTGTACTTAAATTTTGTTGGTGCCATTATTATTTTTAAATGCCGCGCATTCTAATTTTTATAGTCACTCGGGTGCCTTGGAATTTCATGACTTTTTTTTATTGATTCAACATAATTTATTTTTATTGATTTTTTTTGAATATGAAAGTGTTTTGCATTAAGAAAAGCTTTGCTAAATACTTTAAGGTCACTTAACTTTTTTTATAAGCTCAAAAGTTAAGTTACCTTTGTCACAAATTAAATTATTATTGTTAAGCCACTTTAATTTAAAACTTGTTTCATTTATAATTTCCTATGATTAAAATGTTGATGTAAGCATTATTTATTTAAATCCTTACAGGATGTTGTTTATTCAGTTTACAAGAAAAACAAACAAACAAAGCAATTTTATTGCTTTAAGTAAATAAATTCGCTTTCACTGCACTTCTAAATAAAGATCTTAAGACAACTCAGTCTGTGCTATCTTGCCTGCAATATTTGTTTGTTAAATTTTAAAACATTCAGCACAATATGAAGACAACTTCCTGTTCTGAAAATAATTCATCTCTAAATTCCAACATTCATTTACGTCACTTGTAATCGCATTGCGGGTGGAAAAATCTTTGAATCGTCGACATTTTTTACCTACAAAACTTTATTTTTGGGTTTTTGCGTCGACTTACGTACAGGTACAACACTACCCTTTGATATAAGGCGTGATAAAAAGCTGTAACGGATGCCTTTGCCGTATCTAACAAAAGCTTCAAGGTTTAAAAACTGCTTGAGTGGTGAAAGAACGTGAGTTTTCTTGGTGTAAAATATTTCTCATGTATTTACGCCTTTTAATATTATGTACAGGATCAAAAGGGACTTTCTTCAATTAAACTCAAATGCAAATAGGTCTTTGGATTTTATATCTGTGCTTGGCTTTGAGATAAATGTGAAGAAACGATGCATTATTCAAAGGACTTTTTTTATGAGGGAAGAAGTGAAAATAATGGCATCAAAGTGTTGTCTAGAAGGTCTAAATTCCATAAGAAAAAAAATTATTAATTAGAGAGACATTTAATGCACTAATTTTTTCAGTTTTTATCAAGTCCTTATTTCTCGTTTTTGTGTCAGCAATGCTTTTTACATGGTGTTTGTTGTACTCATGATTGCAAATGCGGGACAAAGCATTGTGGTTGTTTTTGAAAGCTTAAGACAATAAGGATATTATGATAAAGTAAACACTGATTACTGGTTTTTATAAGCTTTTCATGGCGATAATTATATTTAAAGTTCGTTTGTTTTCATATTTAATCCTGAAAATGCTTGAAGCTAAATTTGTTTACAAAGAAATCAATTACGTACAGATCAATAAATTTTGCGATCACACTGTATTTCAAGGATACGTTGCGCCCAATCAAAAATTGTTATTACAAAAAAAGTTGCATGTCTGTAGAAAAAAAAAATTTTCAACATCAAGCAAGTGTCCTTAATAAAACGCCTTATGCGTTTGATGTATTTGACCTTTTTTTTCCATCCCTGCGCCCTCACATGTCATGAAGCTTGCTTCAAAGAGAAGATCACATCACACAAGTAGATACGTGTTATGCAAAATGTGTACGTAGTACGTACACTGTAATTCCAAGAATTGCTGCAAAAAAAAAAAACAAATTCCTCAGCATTATAAATTGTTATCAGATCTCCATAAGGTCACGCTTACCAGACGTATGTATTAAGATCAACCCTCAACAGATAAGAATGATATCTGCGTGCTTTTAGTCTCACTTTATAAGGAGCAAGGACAGATTTTTCTCCCTCCCCTTTGTATATGTTGCATTGAAATTTGCCGCTCAACTTATCTAATCTTATCTTATCAGGAGTGAGAAAATGTCAACAATGTCTGACAACGTATTTTTTGCAGCACTCCCCCACTTTCGACATTTTGGGTTGTAAATTAAATTTCATCCAAACTAATTTACTTCGTCGTGTTGTCAGTCAATTTTAAATGAGAATACTTTCAATGGAAATTCCAGCACATTAAATTAAGTACGCTTAATAAACTTGTAATAAATGCAACAACAATGTTAATTGTATTTATAAATTTATGTTTTATTTTTTTTTTAAAGCTTTTACGTTTAAATATACATTTCAGCTTTTAAAATTAAGTTGAGGTTGCCATTTTATTAAATTGTTTTTTCATTAAACTTTAATAACCTAGTAGTGAAATGTACTTAAAATTTAAATTGTTACATAAGGTAATAAACTTCATCCCTTGAATTATAAATAAAACTGCAAAGGAAATTGCAATTATAAAATCTACAACTATGGGGAGACTTTGCAGCATCTAAGCTTGCTACATTGTTTGTACATTTTAATGTAAAAATACGCAAAGCAAATTTATTTATCTCTGCAGAAATTTGTGAGCAAAATGGACAATGCTGTAAAAAGATTTCGCGAGAATTCAAGGGGGAAAATAAACAAAAATGCAGAAAGGTATATTGTTTTCCGCTAAATTAAGTTGTGTGTGGAGCGAGGGCATGCTGCTAGGGGGATAATGTCATTGTAATGATGATTTATTTACAGGTGGAATTAATTATAATTTCCCTTTTCTCTCCTTCATTTTAATTTTTTTTTTTGATAAGTTATAATTTATTATTGTTCCACCCGCTTGGTTTTCTATACCCCACACATGCCTGCATGCTGTACAACATTGCTCAAGAATTTTCTTTCGTATATTTTAGCACCGCCATTCCGTCTAGTCAGTTCCGTTGAAGAGACGTTGCAAAATATAATTGTGTGTATGTGAAAATTTTCGTGGCCGTGCGCAACATAAATAATAATATGGAAATTTTCCAACTCTTCATTTAAAATTTACTCTAAACCTTTTTCCGTGCATGCCGCGACTTTTACAATGTTTCATTCTGTAACAAAATGAAGAATATATATAAATGTACGTGTGTGTTGTGTGCTCGTCGGTACACATATACATAATGTAAATAATATTGGCAGGATGCACACGCGGCATGTACCTTTGCACAAGCATCCTTTTGCGCTGTATATAAAACTACATCGTCATAAAAGGGCGCGTATTTTCGCCATAAAGTATTTGTTATATATTCATACAATTACAAATTTTTATATACAAGTTAATACATAATATAAACACATTCCTGCAGAATGTTGCTGGAGCATTTAATTAAGCAAAGTACTTTCAAGGATATTATGCGGTACTAAATTAATGCAATTTTATGTGCATGCACACAATTTTTGCGAATATAATTTAACTTGCTGTACATTTAATTGGTGTTTTTAATTTGCATGCAGATTGTTAAGGTGCAATGACAATTTTGGGAAATTAAAACAATAATTTGCTTCTGCAGTCTGCATGCATTTGGTTAAGTTAGGTTTTTTTGTAATACGATTTAACACATTCGGTGAGAATTAATTATAATGCAGTATCGTTCATTTAATGAAAACATTCATAAAATCTAGACTACTTTCAGGAGTTTTTTGTTCTGTGCCTTTTTTGTGTGGTTAATTTAATTTTTGTTGTATTAATTAAATTGGTTACAATCGGGGACTTCCGTTTGCATATCCTTTTTATGGTACTTACAACTTTATTTTCCTGTATGAAAATTTCGGGTACTTAAAGTTCTTAAATTGACCTACAAATGACTTACTTCATTAGTAAAACATTTCTTATCGGAATTCCTTAATTTATACACTCAAAGAATTATTCATCTTCCTACAATATAATTATTACCATAGCAAAATATTATAAGAAACAAAACAGACACGTCTTTTTATCTCAAATCTTAACTATGGAAAATAATTCATGTGTGATTGAGATTGCTTTTTGACCTACATTTTAATGGCATTCTGATATTTTTATTGCTTTATGTTCATAATGAGGAACTAAATAAGCTTTAAGGAGTTTTTGCGATATAAAAAAAAACGCAGTAATTACCAGAATAATTTGTTGTTGTTATAATTTTGGGTAGCAACAAATATTACAAGTTTATCATTTCAATTCAAAAAGGACACGCTATAACTTTTCGGGCCAAAAAAACATTAAACACATTTGATCATTGATTAAAATTTACAAATGACTGACAATTTATTCAGGACAATGTGCAAATAGATGTTTGTAAATTAACTCAGTACTTTGTCGCGGTTATCAAAAGCATGCGGCACAAAATTGCCAAACAACGCGATAGGCCTATATTTTGTCAACATTAATGGTCGCATACACATTTATTTGTGATTTTGCCCTCAGCACATTAATCAATTTATGTACCTTCATTTGTATAGAAGTACACATAAAAACGAGTTAATCCGTTGCCAGATCCATTTAACAACAACGGTGGCATTACAAACATTCCAAAATGCGCCCAAAACTGAATTGGGTCGCGCTTCTGCCGTCTATAAATACAATGCAATTGAAAATGATGTGTAAAAAAAATACAAAATAAAACAGGCTTTTTATTGGGAGCAGCATGTTTTCCTGAAAATGGTGTACATGTGTGTAAAATATGCGTGACGCCCAATTTTCAACTTTCGCCTTCGGTTGGCGTGTTTTCAAGTTTTTCATTTCATAAATATTTTGGGAAAATATTTTTTTTTCTTATATTTTGTAATTTGTTGTGGTTTTTTATTTTTATATTGCGTTCATAAATGCGTTCTAGCTAATAGGTGAAATTTAACTTCTCTTTTTTTGTAATTAAAAACATTTTGGCTCAATTTTTCAACAGATAACAATATTTTTAAAAACGAAAGCTTCTTGTTTTGTTAAGAATTTTACTAAATACCTAAGGCACTATAAAGATAAACATATTTTCATGATCTTCCTTACAATGTTGACTATTCAGGTGTTCATAAATTGGTTAAACACATGTTTAAACCACTCAAACAAGACGAAAAATATTGCCAAAATAAAATGTCTGCACACTGCACAGGAAACATTAAATGTTGTAATTTAAATTTGCATTCAAGAAATGTTGCCAAACCATCAGGTAATGTAACTTTTAAGCTTGTTCAGCAGAAAGCGTTTAAAATGTACGCACACAGGAAATAAGAAAACACGCACCACAGTTTTCCACCACTTTGTTTTGCACGTACTATACAACATTTTAAATTCTCTGGAAATTTACAAATTGCGTAAGTGTGTTCTCATCTTGATGAGAGACGAGGTATTTAGAAGGGGGGCCACAAGAATGTGCGCGTGGTCTTTTACCAGACATCAATCATTTTGATGGAATGACTGTTGGCGCAAGTTGTTGTAGGCTTCTTGTACTTCCGTCCCTATATCGCTTTCATCGATGTCACCTAGAAATAAGATAAATATACGCGCATATACTTTCATCTGATTTCAGCTCGTTTGTATTTTTTCCATCCTCCTCCCTTTTTTTCATAGACCACAAAGCTGATTGCATTTTTTTTTTGTGTTTGTGAGTGTACTTCTTATGAATTGTTGGAAAAGGGCGTAATAGAATAATTTGGTTTGTTGAAGTCGTCATCAGCAAAATGGGAACTCGCAGATTTATGGCAAAAAATGCGCTTACAAAAATATTGTATGTATAATTTAGACTTTAAGTACCTAGATATTTGAAGAAAGGCTTCTCGTCCTTTATTCGAATGTGCTTGAAATATTGTGGATTGCAGAAAAAATCCACATTATAAATTTAATTGTAGTGAGAATAATTATTTTTTAATGCTTTTTGTGACATATTTTACTTGCAGAAATTGCGAAAGGAAAACTTTTGTTGAAAAATTAAATAACAAAACTTTTTGAAGCAATCAACTGATGTATGGAAAGTTTCATTGTTCGTCTGGAGGAAATATAATTAAGAAATTTTGTTCATAATTGTTTGAAACAATACATTTAAAGCGGAAATTCATGTTAGATGTCTCTCCAAAAGATGAGTCTTATAAAGAAATAGAATCCTCTGTAAAATGGCAGCAAAATTTTAGGACTAAACTTTATTGCATCAGCTTTATTCAACAAAAATTTTGCAGTTTTTCCCTCTTTTCACTGTTTGTTGCATAATATTTATATTATGCTAATTTTGCTCTAAAATATGAAGAAAACTTAGGGTTTTGCCAACTACTCGTATCTTTCCAAATTAAATTATAAAACGCACTGATGCATTTTAAATATTACTAATTGTAACATTTAAATTAAGTTTAGATGAAGATATCCTTCATGAAAGCTGATATTGCCTACATTAAGGCTTTTTATCTAAATAGTTCGTCTTAAACTACTGAATTCCCAACAATAAATTATCATTTAAACCCCAAAACATAAACATTATAATCGAAAACATCGACAACACATCAGCTGCCTTACATCAATCCCAGATGTTCCTTTAAATTTCTTCTATCATGTGAAAGTGGCTGTGTCCATAAAACAGTCATAAAGTTAAGTTATGGATTGAAACTTGATACATCGCCATTATCCCCATTAGCACATAGTCAAAATGCCATACATAAATGTACTTCAGCCTCGTTATCAGCAATTTTCATCACCCCTTTCACACAGCTTTGGGAAAATATACGAACTTGAGTGAGTCCTTTTTTTTTGTATATTTGGAGGTTAGACCGACACGCAGTTTTATACATTTTCGAGATTTTGTTCAAGTATCCTTGTATTGGGGATGGCGAATATAAATGCGTAAATAACGGCGAGTTTGCACAAAATGGGGTTCAAATCACTCCCAAGGGGGCATTACATAATGGGCGCTAAAATATGCATATATTAAGATGTTTGTGTTGCAGAGATCCGGGGGAATGAGCCATTGAATAGAACAGACAAGAGGCGGTTTCTTTGACAGTTATGTTTGTTGGGGTTGTGTTAACATCGGCGCAACTACAATGTACAATGTTGCGCTGTGTGGGCGGTGGGTGGACATGAGTGACATGCGATCATGTTGGGGGTGGTGGCGGTGGTGAGGTCATAAGTTTGAAGTGCGTGTTTGTTTCTAAGTTCATTGTGTTTGCTTTTAAGCAAATTGTCAACAATAAATTGGATTTGTTTTGTGTGTTTGCGTTGACAATGTACAAAGCATGTGTATTTATGGACTTTGTTTAAATGACTTAATATTTTTTGGGGGGGCACTGGATTACCAATTACTATTTGTAAAGAATTTAAGTCATTTCCGTAATGAACAATTTCAAATGTTTTAAGTTTGTAAGTTAGTTTAACAACAATGTGACTTAGTGGCCTTACAAAATGCATGCAATTGAGTAAATTTGCAAATGTGTACATAACTTTAACGATCAACAGGAAATAAAAAATCGCCATAAAGAGCCTAAGGTTAATAACTAACATGACCCCCACACAGCACAGCATAACTTTGCACATTAACCGCAATATAAAACCAATAAAACAGACTGATGCTGCTGCCTCATATTCAGTATGGGGTTTTCCACACTTCCTGTAAGTAATAAATCAACGCAAACTTGTACTTCCACACCATCAAACCAGTCACCAAATATCATATAAAATAAACTGAATCTATAACTTACTTGCAGTAACTATGTATGGTAAATAGCTGATGTAAGTTTTGTCGGCTATAAACTGTGGGGCATGGGCAAAAGTTGAGGAAATGTTACAAGCTGCGTTAACATTGCTGTGGTATTGGCAAGTAATGATAATAAACTCAAATAAAATGTCAAATTCCTTTAAACTTTATGGAAATGTCAATTTTTGTTCATTCTATTACAAAAAAAAAGAACGAAAAATTTCACTCCCAACATTTTGAAATTACTTTTTTAATGGCAAAACGTCGTATTGTTAGACGAACTTAATTTATTTGTATGTGCATAAATTTTGGAATTGAGTGAGTTATGAAAAGTTTTTCAAAAAAAAAAAAAGAAAGAAGGGAAACGAAAAGCATTAAATTTTTGCATAAAAAAAAAACATAAATTCCTTATGAAGAAAGTCCCTAACTGATGTAACAAAGTTTCCCTATGATCAAGCACATAATTCAAATTTTGTTATTCTATGAATACACAACCGGTTCAATATTGCACAAGAAATTCTCCAATAGCGTAAACATTACACTTCTTCATCTACAATGTGCTTAAATGTATGGAGGATTACATGCACATTGCATTTTATACCAGAATTCTTTCGTTCACATTTAAAACTTGTTCGTTGCACAAAGCTAGGTGAATCGCTTACGGGTGGATGCAGAAAAAAAATTAAAATGCAGTACAACAAGAGTTTGTGTGACCGTGAAAAAATTGAACGCGATATATTTCTTTGATGTGCATTTGTAATGCGCTTTTTGTATTGGGTGAATTTTAAGGTAAACATTTTTGAATAGAATTTCGTTTTTGTATATAGCTTATTTTAAATTTGTTTTATTGATGCAATAACTGTAATCGATTAAAAGGAATATTTTGTGATGGAAAAATTGAGTTTATTTTGTGTATTGGAATTGCTTTAAAATTTGCATTTAAATATTTTTCGGGAATTTCTGTAACTTGAATTGGCTTTAAACTGTCAGATTTTGATGTTTTTATTTTGTTAAAGTCATTTGTTTAAAGCCTACAGTAGTTATCGTTAATTCAATGTATTTTTAAAACTCCCAAAATTAGTCTAATAAAATACAGCTTAACTGAAAAAGCTCTTTAAATGTTGCATACATTGAGGCGTTTTTACTTAAAATGATATTAAAAAGAAATGCTAATAGAATAAATGGTTTACGAGCTATACAAAAATGCAAACAACATTAAAAGCTTCATAAAAGTTCTTCACGTAATCGCAAAAATATTGACAAAAACAACAAACAAAACCATACACCACATTCATACAAATATAACGACCAATAAATGTCACCCTTTATAAAGATAGATCATATTGTACGAACTACGAGTATACTTCAACTGGCATAAAGTTGTGAATGTCTTTCTTTATTTTATGTACACTTAAAATACAATCGAAAGTGAGAGTAAAGGTACATAATACTGGTGGCTGATGAAAACCATCCATTAATTTGGTGAAACATAATCTGAAGTAAATTTCAATGTATGTGCAATTTTTGTAGACATTTATCTTTTTACAATCCACACACACGACTCCACATACTACACACTGCATGATTAATTGGAATTTCGCGTTGAAATGTACCTACTCGCATGAATTCTATTAGTGGCACTTCTGAGCTGATCGCAATGACACGCATTTTATTTTCAACGTCTTATATGTGACATTGCAAAAATGTTGAGCTTAACAGAAGAATATAAAGGAATAAAGAAATACTACAAAAATTTGTCGTTTCTAAAAATAAATCCTTGTCACTATATATACACTGAGTGAATGCTAAAAATATAAATAAATACCTCCACAGTGCAAATACAAATGCATGCATAGTTGCAGTCGCCACTCGATGCAATGTTTATTTTTATTGCATTTATTTCGGTACGTATTTTGCATTTTCCAATGGCAATGCACTGATGCGATGCAGTTGTGTGCGGGGATACACGAATGCATCGGAAAATGCAATATATGTGCATGCAATTTAACATACAAAAGAATGTTTCAGTTGTCGCTTTTTTATTTTTTTCCCCTATTTTAATGTAAACCATTTCTAAATGTTAAATTGATGTGCACCTCAGTTGTTGGATAAGTTCCGAAAAATTATCATTCAAGTGGATAGTTGCTTTCAATTACGAATAGAATTTATTTTATTTTGTGTACCATTGTAATAATTTGCAATGTGTAGTTTTTATGAAAATAATTTTAGTTTTATGTTTATTGACATATTTGAATTTTGGTTTACAAATTTTTTCCTGAAATGTTTGAAATTGTTTTCATTTTAATATATCTTTTTTTAATTTTTGTTGACTACTATTAAAAATATAGTCCATGATATGTATTTGTTGCAATTCTCATCAATACTTTTTAATATTGTCAATATTTTAGATACACGTCAATATTTAAAAATTGACAAACTATTCAAAAATGGAATTTTTAATTCGATTATATCTAAACAACGATGTTTTAAAACATTTTGAAAAGGACGAAGTTTAACGCAAATGTCAAGACAATTTCCTGTTTCAGGTCAATGAAAACTTTAAATAATTTATAATATAAATTTGATTCCCCTCCTTCATGACCCAAAACACAATTCTCTCGCTCATCCCGCACAAAATTCCATCAAAAAATAATCTGACCTCAATAGATATATTTAACCATTTTAAATTTGGACATAATCTACACAGTTGAATCTTAGCAAGCAACATTTTATCCACCACTCCCCTAAGCATTGCATTGTTGCGCTGGCTCATGCGGCTGCATAAAACATCAGTGCGCGCTGATGCAACCAATACCATTGAATTTAAAGTGGAATGATCGCCGGTTGAAGTCGGTTCGTAGCACGTTTTTACGGTCATACACTGTGCAACAATAAATTTGTATAAAATGTACTGTAATTGCTCTACTGTAATATGGACAGGTATATGCGCGAACGAACCAAGCGGCAAGAAACGTTTGGATGTGAAAAAACAAAAACAAAATAAACACATACCTAGTAAGCTTAAAATCACAACAAGTCTAACCGGCAAAAATGTAGCTGCATAATATTGAGTTATTTGTTAATGCACGGTAGTGCTGGTGGTATTTTTTTAACGTAAATTTTAAGGGGCTTTTAAATGTCAGTGGTTGACTTTTTTCATTTTTCTTTAAAGATCGGTAATGCAAAAGGTCCATAATTTGAGAAAGTCTGCATTGTTTTTAAAATTTTATTAATAATATTTTCGTTAGTAAATATTTGTTGTTATTAAATTTAAAGTCTTTTCAATGTCACCTTTTCATTGTTCATGTTTCAATTTAAATTTTATCTTGTCAGACGAATTTAAAAGCACCTTTTACTTTCAAAACAAAAACAAAAAAAACAATCCATCTTAAAAAGACGGTACTTTGTTCTTGTTTAAATAACTAATTCTTCATGAAACAAAGAGACTTACTCTTCGCTAATTTTGAATATTTACTCAGTCTTCAAAATTATATTTTAAGATTACCGCAATTTATATTCTACAATTCTTAAAGTGGATATCTTTATTTACATTAGTCTGTATCGCCGTCTAATTGTCGCCAAGTCAAATGATTCACATATTATGTGTACTGGTATACTAGGTCAGTGACTAATATAATAAGCAAGATACCATTGTTGTTTACATTCGGTTTTACTTTTTATAAGCTCCACATAAAATGTATGCGCGCAATACAGCGCGCATTAGGTTTAAAACTTCAACGCACTGTTGACTGTAGTCAGCTTTGTGTATATGGCGCGAGTTTTCTCCATTCCATTCCATTTCGTCAGACTGTTGCGGCTCACGAGTCACGATTGTGTAGTTTTACCGAAGCTTTTGAGCGCATCACTTCTTTCAAACGGAACCGTGCGCGACTGACTTAACTTGAATACTATACAGTACTATTTTGTGTTCGTTATTCGTAGGTGCGCGATCAAATTGTGCAGCATTGAATGCAAATTTGTTTATTCATTTATTTTAATCGAATTTATTATGTTTATTTGAAATAACGAAACGATTTTGTTTATAAAAAATTTGAAAAGGAATTAAAAGGTGGACTTAAAATAGTTTGAGTGCAAACAACAAAGAAAACTGCAACAATTTAACATCCGTTGCGCAGTTTAAATGATGCTAAAAATGGAATACATGTGCAATAAACCAAGTGAGTTTATTTCCAAAGCAACTTAATTGTTGTTATCTTAAAACTTTGCAGACAATATTTAGTTTAAAGTGCATATTGCACAATAATGTGCATGTAGTAAAACAATGTAACAGAATTTCAGTGCCCACTGCTCATCAATTTTTGTAAATTAATTGCATTTCGATGGTTTTACATTCAAATATCGAAAACATCCTCTAATAAAGTAACGCACTCATGCATAACAAGACACATGCATTTGCTGCAGTGATCGTGGATGGCATACATAAAATAATAATAAAAAAAACATTATATACACGAGCGTATAACACAACCGCAATCCAAAAACTCAAAACGCCAATCCAATGAATCACCGCACAGTGCAATGTGCATTGTGCATCTATGTACGTATGCAGCTGACTGTAATATATGTGGGGCTTGTGTGTGCATCGTCAACGGCCGTCATGCACCGTGATTTGTGTTGCGGTTAATCAATCGTTCGCTCTTAAAACTAGTGCGGTACCTGCATAATATAGCGCACACCGCAGTTACTTTTTCGTTGGTTTTAATTCAACAAATTGAACCAGTATCAGGCTGCCACCTAGTATGTGATGTTGCTAACTTACAACATGTATTATGGTTTGGTGGTACTGCAACTGCAGTACTTTGTGTATGGCAAATTTGTGTTCGTAGTAAATTGCGCTAGTTTGCAAAATTTCAAAAGTTCAAATGTTTATGTAATTGAGAAAGAGTCGCGCTTTTGTTGAGTGCAATGACATTTCTGGAGATTTTTAGAATGCCGTGTTGCTTACGGATTGAATACAAATTGCTGCTGCTGCTGTGTAGTTTTATTTAAAAAAATGTTCGTTAGTTCTGAATCAACGAACCGTGATTGGTTGGAAGTTGTAATTGCATACAAAATATGTATAGACTGATCACGGAGTTGGGGAATAGAAATTATGTTCACACAGATTTTAATCTGCAAAATTGTAGAGATTTTTATTAAACTGAAAGAATTTAGTGAATGGGAAAAACAGAATTTAAAGTTTTGTGGATTTTTAGGAAACATTTAAGTTTATTTTAAAAAGCAGTTCACTTTATGCTACAAACTATAAACCTTTTTCATTGTTTTTCCATTAAAGAGAAATGTTTATTATGAAATTTTGTTGCAAATTTAACATCTTTAAATTTATTCCACAAATAGATGAATTGCTTCAAAAAAAGTAATGAAATTCCCTTTTAATTTCCATTTCATGTCATTTAACGTTAACCAACCCCTTCGTGACATGCACACAATTATTTTGTAATCTACGATGACAGTTTAAATAAAACCACAATAAAATGCAAATCACTAAAAACGCAAAATTAAAATTTCATTAAAAAACGCATTTCAATCAAAAAAAAAAAAACACAACGACAGATTTTCTAATTATTAAAACTGTCACAATATTCCATAAATTTGACAGGACACAATTACTGCGCGTCCTAAATTTTTCTCCATGCCCAACCGAACATTTTTAATCATTCTGGCACATAAATGTTTGGCCCCTTTTTTAAATTTCTCACCTTAATACCCTTAATCTTTTAGCCTTCTTATTACCATGGCAGGATAATACATTAACACCACCCATTTTAACCGCAATCATCCTTAATGCAAAGCCATATCATTTTTACCGTCTTTTTTTAATTCACAAAAAAGTTTAATATAGCAAAAAGCTCATGCAAAAATATAAACAAAAACGCATCTTAAGATTACACAATTTTTGAGCATTAAAACATGAAAATTGTGAAAGTGATTTTTTGTACATAAACCCACGTATTGCAGCGTTGGGGGCATGGGCTTTTAATTTAAAATATTACTTCATTTTATGGCGCTTCACTCATTTGAATGAAAACAGTATTCACTTTATTATGCAGGCAAAAAAGCATTATTGAGCATATGACTCTCTGTAGAATCGTAAAGATTTAATACTACTTACGTGAATTGTGCGAGGGCAACATCGTTTCATGATGATTCACGCACACGAAATGACGTAATGAACACAATATTTATAGAAAGGTGAAGTCAGGAAGGTGCACAAATTGTTCATTTTAATTATTATTGTAGAAGTGATAACAATATAAGGTGTTTTATCAATAGACGTGATTGAATTCAGTGGGGCTTTAAAGCTTTATCTTAATTCCAGCACATTCATGTACGAGTACATTTGATTTTTATTTATAAGTGCGGTACTTCACACCAATTGAGATAATAATTTTTGTGTTTTTAATTAAAAATTGAACTGCACTTGCTGATAACTGATAATAGTTTGCTGGAAAATTGCACGTTTCAATGAATTACGGAGCTATATTTTCACTTTAGTAATGATTTTCAATAATTTCCATAACTAATAACGTTGTATAAAAATGGATGGCAATTAAAATCAGTAATTAAATGCAAAGCGACTATTATTCAAATTTAATCATTTAATTTTCACACCGCTTATTCGATGCACTGAGTACTGCATTCATGCACCCAGCATAATTAGTGCAAACGCTTGGCTAGTGAACTGTAAAATTTGAAAGTCCACTAGGAATAGCATGTAGAAATTGTGGTTGATAACGTTTGTCGACACATTTCCACAAAGTACTTAACGCTGTACAGTTGTGCCCCACATCCCCAATTAAATTTCCATACAAATGCAAAGTCTGTCTTTTCTTCAATTCCGCATGTTAAATAAATTGTTAATACGACAGTGTTTAGTCCCTTATGGTTTGTTTGTGCACAATCCAACTAACCATATTGTGGTGCTGCATTTCTCTTCCAAATAAACAACACAAAAACATCCCGTAATCTGTCGCATCCGGCTTCATGTGAATATTTTAAATGACACACAATATAAGAAAAAAGGACGTGCATCCCTCAACATTCAACAACAGAACAGTGCGACGCATTAACCAATGTTGAATATTAGTGATCATCAAATTAGCATACAATAATTGTATATCACGTTTCGAGCGTTTATTTTCCTCCACCACCCACACAAAAACACCCCCCCCCCATACCGCCGCAAATGTCAGTCATTCCATCAAAGCATGCACCACAAATATTTAATTGGGTGAGGCCGGGTTGTACATAAATAAAATGAACCAGTCGACCACCACGCGTTCCAATAATTGTGAGGCTCATGCTGATGGCAATGTGTGTACAGATCGATTTTTTTTTTGTGCCACCATAAAATTGTAATTCAACGTTTAATTCAATGGGGTGTAATTTAATGGGGTGGAGATTTGGGTAGAATGGCGATCAGATTGTGCGGCGATATGCTAAATTGCATTCTTGGAAAATATAAATTGAGGTTGGAGGCTTGTGTTTCTTTGTGGAATTTAAATTTGGTGTGTGGGATTGTTTTTATGGCATTTAAATGTTTGTAATAAAATTAATGTTTCTAATTTTTATAACATAACGTATTGTTTCCATTGCACTCAAATTAGCAAGTTGTACAAGAAACATTTAATTGAAAAAGACTAGAATTTTTCAAAAGGAATTGGTGGCTTTAATAATTATTATGAAATTATTAAGAAAGCCATTTAAATTTCACCTCCATTTTTTTGGTGCAGTTTCCATTTATTTTAAATAGTTTGGGACGCCAAATCTTAATAACCATCTGCGTTTTCCTTCCAGTAAAACACAAATATCTTCACTTCATTTCAACATTTAGTGGAAAAAAGCAGCCGATGAAATGCATTTCAACAGAATTCTTTTAAAATTAAAAATTAATTTCACTGCACCTTAAAAATTATGTCCTGTTTCCCACTTCAAATTTTTTAGCACCAAAAGTAAAGCTTAATCTTTAAAATATATTTGCGCTCTTTAACATTATGACCAAAGCAACATTTTTTTAGATTTTATTCCTTTACATAAAACGTAGGTACATTTTATGACACCCATTCCGACCCGTTTCAAATGTTTTTTTGTGTTTGTCTATTTTTCTCTCGCATATGGGGTTGGAGCAGTAAACGTGTGAAAAATGTGTACTACCCAGAACTGTGTCGCCTGACTCCATCAAATTACTTATGGCAAACATTTAAAGTTATTCACGCTTTGTCATATGTTATGACGGTGCACGTAGTCACCTCTCGTATAAAATTTACTCACAAATTTGACTTTTAAGATAGTATTTTGTGTGGGGTATATTTTCGACTTCAGCTTGTGAGTTTGCATTTTTATCTTGCGCGCGATGTGCATGCCATGCCACACAGCTCATAATAAAAGCCATGAGTAAATTTTGTGGAGTTTATACAGTGGGTTCGGTATAAAGTGTAACGTGTGTATTTTTGGAGAATGTCTCCATTCAATTCCGTTTAGGTGATGCGCTTTGGTTACATATTCGCATTCCTATCGCGATCAATTTCACGTTTGGAATTCAGTTTTGACATAACTCTTGGTGTGATTATAACACATGTGCTTCAACTCGTTTTTTTATTCGGTTGCTACCGTGTTTTTTGTTTGTGGCTTTGTTTTTTTAACACAAATTTTGAACGCAAGTTCACGGAAATGAAGCCACCGGTAAAATGTATTGTTTTTTTTTTCTTTGTGTGTTGAACATTTTAAACTTTAGAAATATTTTGAAGTATTTTCAATGTAGAATGACCTTGACTATTTAAAAAAAAAATCATTGTTTACGTAACCTATTTAACATAAACTAGAAAATAATCACCATTTAAATTGAATTAACCTTCAACCTCAGTTTATATTGTTATTAATAATACTGTAGTTATTTTGTAATAAATAACACAATTTCCGTTATTTACCAATTGTTTAAATTACCTTTACCCTTACAACTTAAATTATAAAGCGCCTAAAGTTAGGTTTCTTTTTATGCTAACATTTTTTGCAATTAGAATTTTGTCTGACTATATTCAGGCGCTATTAAATAATTATTTAAGTATTAAAACATGCTACATTTTGAACATTTTATTAATATTAACATGTAACAAGTAAATTAATGATTAAACATTAAAATTTTCTCCCACAAAAAAAAAACATTGAAAACACATAATTTAATTTATTTCTGTTTGGTGACAATTAATATTTTCATCGTCATCATGCATGTAACGAGGACCGAGGACACTGCCACTAATTAAAATACATGCAACATCTTGTTTACCTTACAATGTGTTCCCCTGATTCTGTATTTACGGTCATGTATAATTAGAACGCTAAAAATTCAAAATTAAAATGTTATTTGTCAGCATACGGGAAGTGTATATGTAATTAATTAAATATGCAAACAAATCAGAACAGTTTACGCGAACAATATGTGAGAATGTTGCTCTTTTGACACTTGTGCACCCTGCGCGCATTTCACCCAACCGTCAGGCATTCACAGCACAATGTTATTACGCGGGTAAGTGGCACAGAAAGTATGAAAAGGGCGCCACACGTTTGCATATGTTGGCATTACAAATTTTAATTATATTTTCATGTAGTCGCGTTATAATGAGAATACACGCACTAGTTAAATATAATAAGGTTTAATTATGAATTCGTGCTCACATCTCACTGCTCTGATGTGGGGTAAGGTGTCATTCTTTATTGTTATGGTGCACAAATTATTTCGTCTTCATTTCACTACAATAGTTTATTGAAATGAAAACCTGTTGCATTGACATTTTTATTTGTTTAAAGCTTCTGAGAATTAAATAACTTAAAAAATTTCATTGAGTAATCACAATTTTCATCATTTTATTTAAAGAATATTTAAGCATTAAATCTAATTCTACAAACACTTTCTTTATCACAATGTTTAGATTGTCTCAAATATCTTGAATACACACATTAAGTCGTACACACCTTTATCATTTTCACCAATAAATGTATTAAGGGTGGCCCTGCGTGTGTGAATGTTCTCAAAAAGTTTGTGTGTTAATGGGGGATGTGAACACAAAGTGTAAGAATATCATCAGTCATGACATAATTAGCCTCTTGGCATTTTGTGGTGAAGTGAATGTCATTCAAGGAAACTTTTCTGAAACCAAATAAGGATTGAAAAAACACTCACAAATGTTTGTTTCTTTCACGGGAAACTTTACCATGTTAAATCTGTACATTTTATACATTAAAACAGAATTAATTGTTGCATCAGGATGTTGATTTTATTTAAAATTACCAATTAAAAAAAAAATAAACATCTCAAAATAAAATGAAGTTGATTAAAACAGTTGTACGCCTTTTGTGCAATTAAATTGCTAAATGTTTGTTAAGCAATATTACACCCAAAAACTAACATTTGTTGTTGTATTGTTTGCATTTAAGAAAGTAGTTAGTGCAAGCTAACACTTTCCAAACAATAAACCGCTTTAACAGCAGCGTATAACTATTGTAGTACAAGTCTTCGACAATTAAGGTGCACAACAATGGGTGCAGGGATACTTCAGGCATATTAGCACAACGAATATGTGCAGAGAGCAAGTCTCAAAAACAATATAATGCTGTTAAAAGCTCACTTCATTTCTAACAACATATGCCTTTGTGTAAAGTGTCCTAATTAAGCCACACCTTTGCCGTATTATCCTGTTTTAGCATTTCACACCCTAACGAATGTGCACATTTATGGCCAGCGATCGTGTGAGTGTGCAGCGAAACACTTTATCACGAACTTTTTCATGTCCCTTCTTGACATCGTTGCTAATTTTTCATTTAGCGTTTTCCATACTTTTTTATCACACTCGTGAATATTTGAAAAATTGTGATAAAGAAATTACTTTAAAGTGCATTAAAACATAACTTTAAGGTGTTTGCAATTTTATTTTTATTTTTATAAAAGCTCTAGTAACTGTACAGTTATTTTTACAGGTTATGTGAAAGTGAATTACATTCATGTTTATATTTTATTCTCGTACAGAAGTAACATTAATCAGAGGTTGTTTTATTGCTTATTATTAAGTTACATATGGGAAACCCGAAGGTGAACACCATGACCAAACCAAGCAGACGCACTTGCACATAGACAAATAATGAATATGTGTCAAGTCGTCTTTTATCCATGTGCCTCACATTATATTATCGTCATGGTGGTTAAGTTTTAGCGGTCAGAATCTCATTTGGAATTACACGTAAATAAATCTCATGTGAGCGCTCGCACATAATATAGGCTCAAATTATGCACATTACACACGCGCCAAATTTAGTGTACACAATGTAATTAACCGCAAAACGTAACTATGCCCCATGTGTGTACATTTTAGATTAAATAAATTAATGAAAATACTTTTCATCCCAATGGCAATTAATTCTTCCAAACCGAGGTCACTTTTTAACACAATTGTTAAGTAGATTAATTTAAAACATCAACATTTATTCGGCTGTGTCTGTAAATAAATCTAAATATATTAATTAAAATGCATTACACACTCATAAATTTAAATATTTATTGTTAAAGTTGCAACACATTTGAATGATATGAATTTAAACACCCTGTTAATGATTAAATGAGCTTATATTGTATTTTCATCACCGACTTACTGCATTATGATGATAAGCCACATATAATAAAACTCTCTCTTTCACTTATATTCATTTGTACTGTCTGAGAAATACAACAATTTTTCCGCCTGATAGCCACACTTTTCATTTTCCATCACACACCCACACACGCACACGTGTATTGTATTTTCCCTTTAACCGACAATAAGAAGTACGTGTGGATACTTTCTGAACAAAGATGTGCCATGTTTCTTTCATCTACACATTACGAAAAATGATGATGAATTTCGGATTGTTGTCTGTGTTTGTATGTAGCTAGTCACTGAAAAATCCCAACACCCATCTTTTACCATATTCACTCATGTGGATATAATTGGAAGAAAGGCTAATTCCTTGAGGCTGCAGCTTTTAGAATATATTTCAGACGGAAAAGCCTCAAACATATACAGAAAGAAATAATTTATGCATTTATTATCTTTTCATATGGAAAATTGGTTTCTGGTTGACAGAAGAACCAAAATACACCTTCAAAAGTAATTTTTGTTTCTTTATGGCCTGTAATTTTTTAATTAAATTAGGGATGATCCTACTTTGTCTATCCGGGACTTGCTTTCACTTCTCAGACATGATTATGTTTGTAAGTAAAATTAATGGGAAGGCGCTTTAATAAGGGTTGTTATCAATATTTTTAATATATTTTATAAAAATGTGTATTTAAATTTGAAATTTAAACATTTTTTAATTAATTTAATCAAAGAAGTATTGACAATATTGAAAAATATTGATAAAATATTGACATAGTTCGGATTTCTTAATGAAATGTTGACATTAATGTAACGTGTTGATAAAATATTGACAATAACTATTTAAAAAAATATTTTTAATAAATTTTAATTGCGTTTTGATGACTGGGATAACGTCGACTACAAAGTTATACATCACTTCCCCTGCAATGTAATCTTTAGTCACGTTTATACCGTTAATTAGGGGTTGAATTTTAAAAGTATCTGCGTCATCAAATCAAATTAGTGTTAGTAGTGAAAAACATTCTATTGTTATTCCCAGAAATATTGTTAACGTCCCAGAATTTTGTTAAATTACTGATTTCAAGGATAATAAGTAATTAATCAAACAAATTTTAATAATAAGTTACTAATACAAAATCCTGAATATATCTAAAAGTTTAATGAATAACAATTTTTAATCAATAATTAATTACTATAACCGAACATTTGTTTTATGTTTTCATTTAAAAAATTTTGCACGAGATTAATGAAAACTTTTGCTGCTACATTGAATGTCTTCCGTATAATAATAATGTTAGCAATTAAAAATGATTGAATGTATTTGCTTGGGGGGGTTGTAACGGTAATTTGTGAAAACTTTTTGACATAATCGCGCCAACGCTCCATTAATGTGATTTCCTGAGAAGCGTCTCAAATAATTATTAATGATTAAAATATTAATTCATATTTCCTTACAGCTTATTTTGTATTGGGAAATAATTTTTTGCTTCGTTATAAGGTTATTGTTTATTTTTGCTTTCAAAAAAAAATTTGAAAGAAAATGAGTCATTTATTTGGTCATTAAAAGAATAATTGCGCTTTAATTCTTCAGAGGAAATTTTCCGTTTTAAAATAAGGGCGCATATTTAGTGGTTTCAAACTTCCTAAAAGCTAAAAATCCTTTTTGTTCATTTTTTTTTTATTAAATCAAAGCGAAACATTCAAAGTGTTGTTGAAATCATTAAGAATTAATGCAATGTGAAAAAAGCTTTTAGTTAAAATACACACTTTTCCCTTTTAACTTTTCACCCTTAAGCCATATAAGCTTTGACACAATAAAATAATGACAGATGCCTGCAAGCAAACACCTTTATAAACCATACTTTTTTTCGACCCAAAATGTCAACGCTCCCCCACGCTGCTTATCCTTGCTGCAGGTACGCAGCCACACACATTGGCATGTGTTTGATAGCAGCGTAAATATGCAAAGGTATTTGTACTTCAAAAGTGGTCGTGAAGTAAATTTGTGAAAAGCCTTTGATTCGGCCGTTTCGTCAACGCCAACATTTTACGTGCTATCATAAATATGTACATCCGATCACATTCCGCACATTAACCGAAAACTTCCTGAACCCTTTTTGGGGTATGCACACTTTATGAAGGGTCAAATTAAACGGATATACAATTTCAACAACTGATCTTTGTCTCTTTTTGTATGTCTGTCATTCTTCAAGTTGCTTTTTACGTTTTTTTTTGTTTATTTGTGATTCATGTTCATCACACAAACGAGAGATTTATTGACTTTTCGTTATTTTGATTTTTATTTTCAGATATTTATTTATGCTGAATTGCATTAAATTCATTTTAATACACAAATATTTAAAGTGGTTTGAATTTGCAAACATTTAAAAGTCAAAAACATAATACTGTTCGTTAAAAAATGGTGTTGAATCAGTTTAAATAATAAAATATGCATTTTTGTTTCGAAAAACATTCAAATGAAGTTTCTTTCATTTATGTTTTGTTGACAGGCATCATTTATATGGAAAACATAATTAATGTGAAATTCATAAAAAGCTCACCGTGTGCATTCGCATGAATAATGCTATTATTAAAGTCTGTTTTATTAACACAACATTTTACAGTTGCAATTTACCTGTTAAAAATATTTATGAAGTGCTTAAAAAGGATCTGAATTATTGGAATGTCAAAAAGCACTTAAAAATATATTATGACATGCTAAATATATAGGCTTTAAAAGTTTTGATTCGGTAATGAATTATTAAATATTTACGTCACCCGGCATCAAAACTTTAAAAGCACTAAAATTAAATGTTGTACCTAAAATAATGCGCGTGGATGGAACGCGCTCATTTAACTTCGAGTTAATGACTAATGTACATCATCTAATATCCTCGAAAGATCCACACAAAATGCCCTCATTATAAATACAGGAATCTACATTATTTTTAACCACCCAACGATAAACAACCCTTCATTCGAAAAGCTTCCCAAATAAAATAATGTGTATACTGTTGCAACAATTATAGAGACATCATTGTCAGCCACCCTCGCATAATGAGGCCCCGCATTTGGCAACCAAAAAAAAAACCTAAATAAAATGAGTTCAAACATCCACCCCAACACGATACAAACATCATCGCACGCATTAACCCTTTTATAGAGGGTGTACCAACAACAACAACACCAACAATGAAAAAAAGGGATACAAACGCATGTGTGTCGGTGTGTTTGTGAATTACCATTTTCCAACCTGCTTCAATATAATGCTGCGGTGTTGCCAGTGTTGCCACAATAAAAACTAACCACATTTGCTTCTAAATTGTGTTGTCGTCTAAATTCCCATGGTATCATGTTACCAACCCACTTGGCCTAGAAAATGGTGTGAAAATGAATTCACTTCCCCACGTAATAATATAATGCTGGAATGGCGGCTGGCGTTCTCTCATTATTTCCGCCACATCGTCAACATTGCTATTTGCCACATCAACCGACCGGACTGTGTGTACATTAACTTTGCATTTGAATTACGATTAACAGCGCTGGTATAGTGAGTGTGTAAAGGTGGATGCCTTTGACTCCAACAAGTATACACGGAGGCTTACAGTTTTTTTTTTTTTTTTTGGAGATAGAACAGCCGCTAATGATGTGGTGAGGACATTGCCGAAAAGGGAATGGCCATAAAAAAATTAGTGCCGCTGTAAATGAGCGGTCCCACCACCCACTATGTAACCTTAATGAGGAGCGTGTGTAATGTACGGTTTCTCTATGATAATTTCTGGTGTACTATGTATGGCTGTAATTATTTTGGGTTTATAAATAAGTAAGCTTTTTGGGGGGAGGAATCAGGAAATTCTGGTTTTCCTTTTGAGTTTCAATGTGTGCCATTTGGGTGGGTGCTTTAAAAAGCATTAATTGAAGGCATTAATGGCTTTGAAATCAAGCAGTTAATGATGCTGTGGGATGTTTTGTTAATTGGGATAAGACAATATAGTTTAAATGTTCTTGAAATAGATACGTTTCACTTATTTTGATTTTATGTGATCCTGATTTCGGCACTGCCTAAGATGTCACAGAAATATTCATTACAAGTGAACGAATATAAATAAGTATAATGCTTACAAAAGGCAGCGAAAATTACATTAAAGGACCTTAGATCCTTATTTTAAGTGGATTAAAAAAATGAAATTAACCACTTAAAAAAAATTGAGGTAATTTGGTCCTAATAATAATGTGGATTTATTTGCCTACAAAAAAGGACATACTTAGTTACATAATGTCCTTAACTGTTCTTAATGTCAGAATGTGTTTTCCATTATTTAATTGCTTTATAAACGCGTTGCTAGCTTAATATATAATAAAATTTAAGTTTAAGAAAGCCTTTTGAGTACTTTTTTGAGTGGTTTCATTAAAATAAAATAAAACTCAAATTTTGTCAAATTAACTCTTTAAATTTTGTGAAGGGATGGAAGTTGACAACTAAATAACTTAAAAAATATTAATATTTAACATTCATTTTCACCCATTCTAATCTTTTCATCCCTTAAAAATGTTAAAATTTAAAAAAAAAAGAAATTTAAATTGAGTTTGACAAAAAACAAAATACATATTAAAATATCTATTAATTGTTACCATCTGTGAAATCCAATTATGGCAACTAACTGTACAATGGCAACTGTTTTTATGACCCCAACCGTATACACAATTATTCGATCAAGATAGTATTTTCTTACACCGTCCTCAATATAACGTAAAGACGCCTTTCTAATGTCCAAAAAGGATATTTCGTTTAGGTACGCATACCCATTTTCTGTCCCATCTGTTTCTTGCTCCACTCGTGCGGTTAATTGTCGTCGTTTCTTACAAAATGTATACGTGTACATTGCAACCAACATCCAAACTAGAACGGAAACTCAATATTATACCATCCAAATATATCTTAGCAAAATAAAATAAAATAAGTCTGGGGGAAAAAAAGGCAGAAGGATTGGATTCCTGATAATTTATCCTTGTATATTTGCTCACAGTGCTGAGGAGTTTGTGTCTACATACTCGTAGTGCAAGAGTTTTTTCCCCACCCACCCAAAAAAAAAAATACAAACAAAAGTTTGCTGAAAAATTCGGATTGGTATCAATTTCGTGCTGATCTAAATAAGACACGTATCCTATATATAACTTCTAAATCCAATGTATGTGCGGTTGTTCGCTTTTCGATATACAAAATATTTACTCAACATATAAATTCTAACTGTATAAGATAAGTTTTTGCCAATACAAATGGGCAAACCGTATTGATTCTGTTGTGTTTCCACTTTCCACGCGTGGTCTGTTGCAATCAAAGACCACATTCCACATGAGCAATGGAAACCAAAAATAACGAACATAGATAAACACACACAGAAATCCGGAGAAATAATTCAGATCACGATTCAATGTGGTAATCGGCAATGGTGTGTAATGTGGCCTCATCGACTCTTTGCATTCATTTTCTTTAACAATTAGAAGCTGTTATTGGATGCGGTGATACTTTTGTGATTGTTTCGTTGTGCCAGCCAAATTCGAACACACAGCATGATTGTTTTGACTTTTGCTGCTCCTTTTTTGTTGTGTTTGTGCTTTGCTGACGAGTGACGATGTAATATGTTGTGTAATGGTGCACAGATAGTATAATATCGAGCTTAATTGTAAATAAAAACAAAAATGCTCGCGTTCGCAACATAATTGCGCTGTCAAAAAACAGTGGAACTTAATGTCAAAGTAAAAGATCTTTTAATCTTATTCGGTTGGAAGATGTCGTCAATTTTGCAAGTGAATAGCTTCCGATGCTGCTATGGGGGTGCGCTTCATCGCATGTACTCCGTATAAAGCAAAACTTTTTGATTTCCAGTTTTGTATTATTGCGGTGCGGTTCTTCTTCTTCATCTTCTTCGTCGTTGTGTTTCCATTTGCGGGGTGAGGATAACTTTGACAAAGTTTAGGGCGCTTCGGATTAAAATCCCCGCGCAATATATTCTCAATGGAAAAGATTTACAGGCAACCACCACTCACACTGCAGCAGCCGCCCCTTTTTTTATGCACGAGTATAATGCTGGAGGTGGAACGAATAACAACCGCAAAGAGAACGCGAAAGTTTTGGGTTCGACCGATATTTATAACTTTTTTTTTTTTTGTTGTAAAGGGAAAACGGCGAAGAAAATAAAACAAATTGCTATGTGAATTTCGAATTAAGATTTTTGGAATTTATAGGCAAGCGTCAATTTATTTTCTTTATACATTTTTATTTTTTTGATACAATAAGCCTTGAGGTGACACAATTCATGTCTAATAAATCATGCTGTCATTTTGCCTTGCGTTATATTTAGTCGTGTTAAGGCTGTGGGAATTCAGAGACCTTGCGTTTTTGTTTACTTTGTTAAAAAATGGCTGTAATTTTTAAACGGAATTGCTTTATAGATTTTATTTCATTTATTATGATCAACTTTATTAACCAACTTTTAATGTTCTATTATAGGTGACGTTGCTTTGAACCACAGCATCTCTTTGTCTACGCTTGAATCTGCGTTGGCCAAATCTGGTGGATTGCAGGATTCCTCTGATCAGGTAATTATAGAAGAGTTTTGTTCTTAAAGTTCATAATTTATTTTCATTTGTACGCGTCTTGTTGGAAATTTAATTAAAAGAAAAAGTCTTTGCTTTTAATCAAGAAAATAAGGAACTAAAATATAATGAAAATCCTTTGCATTTTAAGGACATCAGTTATCTCATTTTAATGAAAAACTTTATCAGTTTATGCCAAATTTATTTGTAAATAATTAAACGTGACTACAATTTACATTTAATCCTTAAATTTAAAAAAATTTCCCACAACTTAAGGGACTCTTTAATTTTCTAATAAGCCAAATTGCATAAACCAACCCTTAATAAAAGCTTGAAATTACGCCCCAATTTTAAAATCAACATACGTTAAATGTAATAAGTCAAATCTAAATAATCCAGCACTCCATCTGCTGAGAGATGTGTGAAAAATTTAACACCAATCCCCTACTACTCATAATATAAACCAACTATAATACAGAAAGGAGAAATGAAAATCCAACCCTTTGTAAAATAAATGCTTATTCTTCATGTACATTCATATAATATGAGACGGTTCTTTGTGGTTTTTTCTCCCTCTTCTTCGATATATTCAAAATGCGCTTTCGTGCATAATATTTTTGAATAAAACACAAAATATATGCGAGCGTTGTATTAAAATGGGGGCGAAGAACAAAAAGCTCCCCAGAGATGTATAAATACATACATACGAGCGCACACATTGCACACATGCACGCTCCTTAACATATAAAATACGTTATTGGGTTTGATCATCCCTTATCTTCATTATCATAATATTATTATTATGGGGGTTTTATTTAAACAGTTATAGATAAACATGTCATTGTTAAGAAAATATACAACCGGCGATCATAACATTTATTTTGAAAAGTGGTCCCTCGATTTAATATCCTTATTTCTTATATGTGGTCGCAAATAGTCAGCGTCAGGATTGCAGGGGCCCGCATGGAAATGAAAATTTACTTTGTACAACAATTTTGGGGAGTGAGGTTTTTGGGGGGCGTACAAACATGGTTAGACATGTAAAAGGGGTATTAGGAAAATCAATGAATTGATATTCGTTGAGCATATTTATACAGGTGCATGAAAATGTGTTGTTTGCCATTTTTCTTTTTGCTTATGCAATAAGGAAAACAATTTTTGGCAAACGCAAAATGGTGTATCTTATCATGCGCTCACAACATCCAAATGAATTATGGAACGAATTACACCACAAGTGATTATCGGGGTTTTGTGCCATGTACACAGCATTTGAATTTAATTAATTACAGTTGTGGTTTTAATGTTTTGCACATTATTTGAACAATAGAGAAAGCGAACGCTTTTGTAGGTTTGTTTACGTGTTGTTTTTTTTATTTGTTGTCATTTTATTCAGCTGCTTATAAGGATTAAGTGAATTTGTAATGAAGGTAATAATATTTAATTGTGTTAAATTAATAACTTTGCATTGTTGTATAAGGCAGTAGTACTGTAAATAAACAATGTTGTAGAAATAATTATTAATTGTTTTCAAAAGCTTTCATGAAAGCTGTGATTGCATAAATGTAAGCGTTAATTTGAAAACACTATTGAAATCAATTTATTTTAAGAACTGCATTTAATTGTGCCATAGAATCAACCCCAACAAAAAATTATAAACTTAAAGCTTTACTTAATTTAACTTTGTCACTGCAGTACTTAAATTCAACTGCATTTTTAATGAAATCAATCACACTTCCCGTAAATTATCGTCCGTTGACACTGCAGTGACACACTAAAGAATTATTGCATTTTCTTATTCCGTTATATTGGTGTCCGTTGTTCTGCAGTTGCAAAGTTCGTGTCCATATTGAGTTATTTATTATACGTACTACATTAAAATGAAAAAATTATATAGTTAGTTAAATGAAATAAACTGAGATGTTAATTGGATAAAAAGTGCTTCCATTTTTTTTTGTCTGTCAACTTGTGTTCTCTTAATTTCATGACGTTCTAATTGAGCGCTGTATTATAAGGAAAATGTCCTTACCATAAAGTTCTTTATTATATAGTGAGGTTATTTCCATAGTGGTGGAAATTTTTCTCCACAGAGAATTCGATCTTAAGACGGTTATAGTGACAAAGAAGTAATTAAAAGAAAATAATCGTCTCGTAATTCCATTCAACAAATGTGCAAGGATATAGTTTTCTATTAAAACTTTAAAGACCGAGATGGCGGTCTTATAACAAGAACTTTATCTATGGCTATGTGTTTTACGACCCTTAAATATTGCTTTAAGTTCATGCTCTGTTTAAAATGTTGCAATAAGAGCCACTTAATTAAGTTCGCATTAATATGATGATGAGTGGAATATAAATTCGACATTGTGATGATGTTTTGTATTATAGATGATAATGAATTTAAGTAGCAATTATATGTAGCTATACTTAAGGGTTAAAAACTATTAAATATGTTGCCATTAAAAATTTTATTGCACAGAAACTCTTTAGATTTGTAAAATAAAATAAAAATCTTTAAATCTGTTCAACATAAAAGCGAATAAGTTCCAATCCTATATTATTGGAGAATTGTTTTCTTATTAAAGTTTTTATCCTTGAAGAAATGTATTATAATTTAATGTAATGCGATTACGTGGAATCTGTTCAGTGATGGTTCTGACTTCTGAGTATTAAGTTTAAATCTGATTTCTTGTAGTTTTACTGATTTACTGAAAAATTATTGTTGCCCTTTATTTTCAGTTAAAACTTAAATTTAAAAATCTGTAAAACAAGAAGTTTGCATTTAACTAAATAAATAGAAAACACATCATCAGATCCAATGTCAATTTTAGAGAAAAACACACACACAGACTGAGCACACAAAATCAATTCATGTACGCCCACAGCGCTATTGTGTAGAACGTCAAACTCTTATGTTTATAAAATAGTGACACCCGATGCACACAAAATGAAAAGCATCATAAAGAACTAATTTACACTTTAGTTTACATATGCTTCAGCTGTTTGTCGTTTCACTCGATTTGTGCATGCACGCAACATGATTGTGTGTAGCTCGTGAGTATCGTTACACATTTCAGAAATTCTCACCCCATTTTTTGTGGCCACCACCATAGCTTTGATGACATATCGATCATCGTTCATTTTTGGTTAAGCAAAATAAATTCGAGTAGTTTGTTTTCAACGCTCCATTTTTTTTTTTTTTGGTGTAATTTAGTATCTCAGTAAAATGCAATTCACTTGCACACACTCGTCGAGTACCATGTGAACAGTTTTTCTCGTGCATCATGGCGATGACTGTACCCAAAACTTTGTAAATCAAATAACAAAAATGCATACACATAATAGTGAGTGTGGTGGAGGAGCAACTAAAATATATTTTACTGGTATTTATTTATAAAGAGATAAGGGTGAAATTCGGGCTTTGGTGTTTTGGCATTTTCATGAATAAATGGCCGGTTAACGCAATTGAACGGAAAAAAGCTTATTTCATACCCCTGCAGCAGCGCATACTGCATGTACATTTTATGTTTTATATAATGCATATATTCTTGTGTGTGCATGAATTTTTTATTTCAATCCATTTTAGTTAGTAGGTCACGAGAATCTCATCCAAAGCTTATATCAGCTTTATCGGCGCAGTCAACGATAATACAAAAATGTCTAGTTTGAAGCGACTTCATGCTCGCACATGCAACTGTTTATTAATCTCCAAAGTTGGTTTCTCTTAAAGTTTAGGCGCAGTTTTACTCAATCGCTTGGAAATTCTTCAACAAATTAACATTTTCAAAATTGACGAAATATTTTGCAATGTGTTCTACAAAACTGTACATTGAACAACGCTGTAGAGGCGTAATACTTAACTTAAAACAAATCCATATCCTTAAACGGAACATCCAATATAGAACTTTGTTTCATGGAATCCTTATCAAAATCATTTCATCGTCGTTATATTGGAAAATACTTTATATTTTAAGAAGCCTCCCTATACTTGTATTGATTTTATGTGTGTCTTTTCTTTTGTACATATTATTATAGGTTCTTCTTCGTCTGGTTCATCGTCTCGCATCGCTTCAACAACAATCGGCTTCAAATCAAGCAGCAGCAGCAGGCGAATCAAATTTGCTGAACAAACAGACAGAAGAGAACAGCAACGGCAGCCCCACTCAATGTCGAGATAAACAAGGATATGAGGAGCATTGTGTGGGTAGGAAAAAGTCAAGCAAGGATTTACTGAAGGAAGACGCTGCGTCCTATCGCCACCAGCCGGATGAGCAGAGCACACATTGTCATTTGAATGGTTCAGCAGCAACAGATACATGTGACATTGGCGGCGGCGGTGACGGCAAGGGACTTACTACTATTATGGGATCAAATGTATCCCGACATTCCGGTAAAGGATTATCAGGACGCAGAATACAATCGGAAGGTTTGTGTTTATTATATATAGAGGAAATATTTGTTTGAAATGACCACAATTGGTTTGTTTTGAGTTTATTGTTGCTGCACAAGCATGGACATATTTTCACATTTAGACTTAAAGTTTGAACATTGATAAAAAGTACCGGGTGTTTTTACTTATTTAATAATGCTTTACTAATTTTTTTTCATTTTTATCTCTATGATTTTTATGAGAGCTCATTCAACTGTTTCATGAAAAGGGAACATGCAATATTTCACATTTAATTTTTACATATTTTTCTTTTACATCTATCAACTATTAATTACATTTTTACGGGACAAGCAACACTGTAGAGCTTTTATTTATAATGTAGAAAAATCTGGATACATTTAGCAATTAAAGCTAAATTCGCTTGAATGTTTTGCATAGTTTTAATATTTAATGTTTTAAGTTTAAAAAATACAAATTAATATTTATTGAAACACCCTGTACAATAATATTCGTGCCTCATTTGAAATTTCACACCTCACGTAGATTATCATAATTTGTGCAATGCTATTTGTAGTTTCACCTCAATTCATTAGCCCCAATCGTATAAATGTAAGACCACTTGTAGTTACCCTAATTGGGGGAAACGTCTACCCACTTCTTAGATCGATCGGACAAATTATAATCAAAAGAATGATACAATTTGTACATCTGCATAATATTCATTTACATACACTACAACTGGGTAAATTTTATCACAATGCAAACTACTACAGCAAAAGAAGGTCCTGCAAAAGAGGAACAACAAAACAACAACAAAAATACAAAATGCCTGCAAAAGCACCTACCCAATGGAAAATCTTCTTTTATAGGCAATTTATATAATGGGAAACATCAAGCGCCAAATGGTGCTTATTACACGCCAAATAATAAACGAAAATGTGAAAACAAAGCGAACCGTACAAAAACTATTAACAACGCCACACCACCACCAGTAGGGGACGACCCGGCAGCGGTAGCAGCAGCAGTAGGAGCAGCAGCAGCACTAACGTCGGTGACATCCGCGCATTCACCCCTAGCACCATCAGGGCAAAGTAAAAATTCATTTGAGTTATACCCGTGTAGGAAAAAGGCGACGGCCACCAAGCTAATAGCTAGACTTGCATTGGCCACGCTAAAAAAAAACAATGGCAATAAATTAGAGTGCGAAAGTTTGCCCAACTATTTAGATGCAGATGAGCGTTGGCCGAATATGTACGCGGCGAATGATAGTGGGAGTAAGTGGCTTCATATTTCATACTTCCCAATTCATTTATTTTGTTTATACTAAACAATGCGAAATTTTTGTGGGATAGCAAAAATTTTGACCCACATTAAAATGTGTTTAAAGCGGAACTTAATTACAGATGTAACTCAATCGTGTTGCAAAAAACTAATTGTAGAAATTATAATGTTTTGACAATTAAAATGCTTTTAGTAGTATAGTTTTTTTATTCATTAATTTAATCTTTAACATTTTATGCATGCTTTGTTTATGTATTTATAATTTATTCGCATAGTTGTAATGCTTTCAATTATATTAACACCGTAATGCTCGTACTAAAATTAGAAAAGTCTACATACATTCAGGCAGTTAAAAAAAAACAATTAAGTTCGCCTAAATGTTGTGTAATAATTTTTAAATTTAATGTTTTTCATGAATTCAAAATAACATAATTGCATTTCATTCTCTACACAGTGCAAAGCAACTGCAGTGATAACAACAATCTGGTAGATCGCGTTGAATTTGTAAGTGCATTACCACCCAAATTCGACTCACTTCCGCATCAACAGCAATTACTGTCTTCCACCGTTGAGAGCTCACCGTACAACAACAGTGGCAGCAGTGATCAAGTTTCCATCGCTTCAACCAGTACAGTTCCCAGCACATTCAGATCGATTCGTGGTAAGTGTTTTTGTGCTCTGCTTTTTTTATGTTGCTGCTGCACCCAACAATTTATTTAAATGTGGTTTTTGTTGCGCCAATTCTCGTCGAGTTTTTACTAATCGTGTTTCGTTTTTTGTTTCTATAAATATTTCTTAAGATAATCGCCCAGATAGTCAGCCACTTAAATTCCCAGTTAATCGTTCCAATTTCGATCCAGCCTGTGATCAAGGATATGGATCGGAGCGCTCGCCAGAGGACGAGATGCCACCACCATTGCCTCTGTTGGCATCGCCGTTCCAGGCACAGCAGGCACCCGCACAGAATCACGTACACTGGGACCTTAATGAGTGTGAATATAATTTTATCACGCCAGGTGAGTGCCCTTTTTTAAATTCTTTACTTTTAAATCACAGTTATTGTGAGAAAAAATTCAATTATTTTGAAAACTAAACCATCGTAATGTTTTAAAAAACTGAAAATTAAAATATTAAATCATTCTGTAAATATTTTACAATAATGAATGTTATTAAACACTATAAAACTATTTTTGAATTTGCGGATTCATTTATAATTTCAATCCAACCCCTATATTTTATTCAGTTCTGATAGTGAGTTGGGCTTTTGTAATACTTTCATCATATTCCCATTTTTGTTCCCTTTTATATTTTCACAATTAACATGCACCAAAAACATAATTACACACTCATGAACATAACGTCAGGCTTTTCATCAAATCCGGGTATTAAAAGTGAACATAACTTTGTACGTCATAGAATGCTGAATTCAGATAAGAGCACAACATTTCTGTAGCACTTTTAGCAATTTTAAACTTTATTTTTTTATAAAGTACTTATACGTATTCACTGGAAAAAAGGCATTCACATATTATCATCTCCAAGGATCATTACGCTCCGTTTTTACAGTTCTTTTGTGCGCATATTAAAATGTTTAGTACTATTTCATATAAGACTTAACTGCGTGTGTAATTTTTGCAAACATTTTAAGGGATGATTTTAAATTAACACATTTTAAAGAGTTAAAGGGGCTTAATTTAAATTTTCTTACAATTATATTCATTTAAAAATAAATTGAAAATAAAATGCAATGTAAGTTTGCTCAATTTAAATTATTGAGTGCTTTTAATTTCACTCAATACATTTTTTGTCAAAACAAACTAGACTTTTTCATTTATTCAAATTAATCAATTTAAGGATAATTATTGAACACAAAAATATTGAGACGCTTTCCCAGACATTTTCACAAGTTTTTATTAGCTCAATTATTTTTTTTTTCTGGGGGAAGGAAAATTAATACAAATTTTATCTTCACATTGTATCTTTATGTAGCAATTTTAAATTTATAGAATAACCTTTTTTGATAACCGACAAACCTCTCAATCCGCAGACAGTATTGAAAGAACCAAAACTTTTTAAATTAATAAAAGCCCTAAATACTTACATAATTAAAAATATTTGAAGATTCTAGAGACTAGACATTTTTGTTAGCTTAACCATTAAGTTGCTGTTTTATTTCTCATAACGTTGCCAACAATTTTTCAAAGTTTTTCAAGTTCATTCGTAAAAAGGGTTGGTTATAAATACTTTAATTATTTTCTGCAGACATTCTTTTATTCCACGTGCACACCATCTTAAAGATTTGGGAAACATCTTTATATAAAAACACAAAGTTTATGGTAAATTCAAAATGAAAAGCATTTTCCAATTTATTCAGTGTTTTAATATTACAAATTGGTTACAATAAGTAGTCTAATTGAAGAAGTATTATATGAGCAATAATTTTCAACACCAAATTTCTTTGAAATACAAACAAATAAATATTTTTCAACAAAAATTGTACCTTTAAATATGAAGTAGAAACTTGTTGGATTGTTTTGCTGATTTCTTGAATAAATAAGCAAACAAAATTATGAAAAATATTATTCGCATCATTTGAAACAAAGAAACATCATAGCATAAAAATATTATTCATTCATGAACTGTTGAATATTGCAGTGAGTTGTAACTACGTTCATTGTTCAATGTACAGCATATTGTGTAAAATATACACACACATAATTTAAGAATATGCTTTCAATATTTTACGGCACATTGAATAAAGATTACGATATTATGGATTTCTCTTAACGCCTATCTTTATTTATGCATGTAGTCAACATTCGCAATGGTTCGTACGTTTTGTACAACGATCTAAAGCGTAAGCGTGAGAGATGGGTGGGGAGGTGGTGGAAACAGCGCCTTGTGGAGCTTTATAGCGTTTGGAATAAAGCTTCTACAATAAAAGTTATGTGGCATCTTGTGTCTGGAATGTCTAGACTCCATGGAATATCTTTGCATAGTCACCATGAATAAATAATGCACAAAAGCAAAAGCAAGAGTAATTATTATGAAACAGAAAATGCAGAACGCGTATACGCGCGCATATAAACCGGGTGTGGTAAATTGAATGCATCCGCTCTGAAATATTTAGACCATATATCCAGATGGGAGTGGCAATTTATTGCTATTTAAAATTAAAATGCTGTCCCATATGTGCAGTCTTCTTACGCATATTGCTTTTTCGTAAAAAAATAATTTACATTATTAAATTTAATTATTTTATATTATAATGCAAACACTTTAGTTTATTTTATTTAACTTAACAATAAAATTAATATTTCAGACTGCACATTCATGGTTCATGTAGCAAAAGGACCGCGAGGCCTCGGCCTCTCCGTGTCTGGCGGCGTTGACACAAATGGAGCATTCCCCGGATTGATACGCATTAAAAGACTGTTTCCACATCAAGCCGCCTGGTCCACTGGCATGCTGCAAACCGGTGACATTCTGCTTGAGGCCAATGGTACCACATTGACTGGGTTGACTAACTACGTAAGTACACACTACACAAATGCAACAAATGGGTTCATCAAGTACAGATTAACATGTATACGTTTTCTCTGCCCCACCACCCCGCCCGATGATACCCACAGGAAGCCCTTGAAATCCTTCGGACATCACCCAACAATGTGTCGCTCACTGTTTGTCGGCCGCGTGACGAACAGTACAGAAAGCTTTCACCGCCCACCGAACCACCGAGACCACCGCAACGTATTCACCCAAACAGCATACCCTTGGAGCCCATTCAAACGTGTTTCATTGGGGTGAGTTATCACTTTATTCCACAAAGCATATAACACTGTAGTTATAAGTGTAATAGAGAGCGTCCCCATTGCCACAACCTAATGTAACTTTGTGGTGTTTCCTAACTAAGTATGTATTACAGTGGACATTGTCGTTAAATGTGGTTGCATAATATCAAATGCATTGCCACACATTACATGTTTGTAACTGACTAGAAAATTTAGGTACCCACACACGTATTACCCCCGAAACAGGGCAACCCACAACTAATGGTTTTATTCTTTTTTCATTTCATTTAACATTAAACCCTAACCGACACACTCAGGACTTCGAAATTATTATGGTGAAGCAGCAGGGCTCATTAGGTTTTACATTAAGAAAAGAGGACGAATCGGTGCTGGGTCATTATGTGCGTGCGTTAGTCCGTGAGCCGGCCACCACGGATGGTCGCATCAAGCCGGCTGACAAAATTGTTGCCGTTAATGATGTTCTTATGTCGCCAATGACCCACGAGGAGGCTGTGATTTTCCTGCGACAAGCATCCGATGTGGTGAAATTGCGATTGTATCGTGATAGCGCACAGACACCGGTCGCCGCCATGTCACCCACCAACTCCGAGAATCGAACAATGTCCAACACGCTGAAGAATCGTGTGCGTCTGCGGCCGGAGGCAATCAATTTGTTGAATACTTTGGCGTACAACCGCAAACAGACGCCCGGTACGGAGTCGTCGGCGGCGTCCTCAATGCGCAGCAATACCACGTCACCAAGGCGATTGCGACGTGGCACCAAAAATAGTTCGCAAAGTGACCTGGAAACATCGGAGTCCAAAAGTATAAATATTTTTGCTTTATATTTATTAACTAAATTTAATTCCATGAATTCATGAATTTAATTTGTTTAATTGTAGTTGCTTCACATTTAAATTTAAATTTTGTTTCTTCATCCCTTGGGTATAGGCTCTAGTAATTTGCAGTATGTAGTCACTAGTCAACCCACATCCGTATGTTCAGATTCCGAGAAATCATTAGATAGTCAATGTTCCTTTGTAGTGCAATCAAATTATCCACTGGATCACAATGACATGCTGCATGCCACCTACGTTGTGGAAGATGTCGAACCAAAAAGCGAATACTACGACGAGGAGGAGCTTTTCACAATGGTCGACAGCGAGTACAACAGTAGTGGTGATGGCAGTAGTAGCGCACGTCCAGATCGTCCAAATTTTCTTGATTTGGGTGCAAATAGTGTTGGTGGTGCTGATTGCACCACAGTAGTGTCACGCAAACCACGATTTCAATTTACCGTCGCAGCTAATGCATATGAGCTTAATAAATTAGACAACGATGCGCTTGATGCCCCCATTTACACATTGACCAATACGGCGAATGGCAGCGATTCATTCAATGCCAGCCAGGATAGTCAAGACTTTCAAAGTTTACCATGTGAAATCTTTTTAGTGGCATGCAAGACAGAAAGTGACCTTAAACGACAGAGTGAACCCCACGGCGATCACCCCAAGTTCAACCACAAGAATCCGGCGTATCAATCAGCACATGTCGCCATAACAAGTGATATCGTTGAAACGACACCATCGGATACACGTCATTCGACCGGCGAACAACCAAAGGAAGTGATTAAAAAAGAGGGTAAATAACCAAAGCGCATCAATAAACTATTGTTTTTAAAGGATGAAGTGGATTGGAAATAGAAAAAAAAAACTCCCCACATCCTTCCATTTATGTTTTTTGTTCCTTGTTTTTTTCTGTTGAATTTGCTGCCAAGTACTTGGTTTTGTGTGTCATCCGTAAATTATTTGTCGGGTCCATTTCTCCACACTTAATGTCCTTCCTGTAAAATTCCTTGTTCGTTCAATTTATTTGTCTTTATATCCTTGATATCGAATCCCATACCATTATATTATGGTGAATGTGTTTGTGTGTGCATGCGAGAGCTTTATTTCTTTTGTTTGTTGCGCTATATACAAAAGTGTGTCCAACTAATAAAACAATCCAAAAAAAAAAATTGTACAAAAATAAAAAATCAGGAACGGGAACCAAGAGCTTACTGAAGTGGAAAGGTGTTATGTTCTCACCGGATGAGGAGGAGAAACCCGGCGATGAAACGTCGGGTGCTGATTTAAGTTGTACAGCAACTATTGGCACCAATCCCACGCCCGGCACTGAAAAGGACATGGATTTTAATAGTACGACTACCGATGCTGATGGACATAAGGTATGCATTTGTACTCTGTTCCTTTTCCTAGTTATAGTCAATATACATGGTTTGGTTGAATGTCTTCTTATAGCTTGGTGTGTCATAAAATGGCTCTCCTTTTTACCCTACAAGCATCGATTTATTAAGCTGTTAGGGGGTTTTATATTTTTTTATGTGTTCACCGCAGTATTTGTTTGATGGCGCTCTTACGTAATAAAGCCTTTGTGATCAGATTCAGTGCAGTAAATTGGTCGTATATAAATGGAAGAGTGGCGCAAACACATCCACACACACACACACTTAGTATGGGAAGTGGTGGAATATCTGGTACGTCACAAAGGGATGAAGCAAAAACTCAAGATATTTTTTTGTCGACGAAATATTTAGAATTAATTTAACTTTGGAAGTGTGCTTTTGACAGGTTGATTCGTATTATTAAATGTCCAATTTGTCATGGGATTTTGGAAGGGGTGGGTTGATGTTTTTTGTCGGTTTAGTTACGTATTTCAAAGTAATTAATTGGATGATCATTTGAAGTAACTAAAAGAGTGTCGTTTTAAAAAATTGCTTAATTGAAAGCATTTAGGCAGATTTAAATTTTATTTCATGCTTTCGTTTTGTGGTTGGTAATTGGAGTTAATTTGCCAACTAAAATTTGCATCCTTTTTAAGTTGGAATAATTTTATTCATTTAAAAATCGTTTAAAATATGCAAAATAAATTTTATTCCGTGTCTTTTTGGTAAAAAAATCATTTTATTAAAGCATAAAAATTGTCTGTCAAAAAAAATATTTTAAATTAGGTCCCCCAGGATATTATTCTTTACGTTATGTACAAAATATTTAAACATTTGAAACGAATAATATGTCAGTCAATAACATGAGATCAACATATCAGTGCATTGTGCTTATATTCACATTCAAATTCCTCCCATCAACGCTGTCTGTCAGCTGCCTAAACCAAACCTATAGTATGCACGTATCGATCTATATGCAAAGAAGCTTTACAATACCCATAACAGTCGGCGAATATTATGTCTGATATTAATGTGAATTCAGTGATCCTTAAAACGTGGCACAGGCAACCCCTATTTTTATTTAATATTTTGTAGTTTGTTGAGTTAAACGTAATAATAATCTGATAAAAGATATGACCCTGTTGCATTATGTTTTCCTTAATTAGTTAGGATGTATTATCCACCTGTTCCACGCTTGTTCAGAATTATGCATGCAAAAGTTTGTATAAAAAAACGCAATTTGAATAATATTTCAGTGCTTAAAATTAACATATTTGAATTATAAAATGTTACATATTTTTTAATAAGGGAGTGATTATATTTTTTGCTTTATTTTTTTGAGACTTTATTTAACTAGAGTGTAAAATTGAGTACTGCTTATATTTTTCCTAGTTGGTTTTTTATTAAGGCTTTTTGTATTCAGCTTGTAATGTCATGCTTGTAAGTTCAAGATTAAGGAAGTGATTTTTTTCAAATGGCTGGTAAATATTACAAGAAGAAGAATTATTATTAAATTTGTCGTTAATTTTAAAATTTATAATTCTACGTCTTGCAAAATATTCTGGTTTATTTGAAGAAAATCTCTTCCTTAAACCTTGAAGGTAAAGACATAATATTAATTCCAAAAACTTAAAACTGCTTCCTCAATACAAAGTATAATCCCAATTTAAAAAAAAGACATTTTCCAACTTCCAAATAAAGTAATTACATCCTTAATGTCGCCCTTAAGCTCACGTAAACATTAATCCACAAAAAGAAGCTACCTACAAGCTTCAAATCTTTTTCCCGTTATTATTGTCAACACAAAATGAACGCCTCATTACCAGCGCTACATTAATTATGATTGAAAATGACGCAAAAATATATCACTGTCACGAGATAAGTAATTTATTACAAACACACTTCAACACCCCAAAAAAAAAAGCAAACATTTCCAAACACTTCATAAAATATCATCATAAAAAAAGCCGCAACATCACCACAAAAAAGAAAAGGAACATCGCGCCATTACAATGCACGTGATTTAATTTGAACACGGCGAATTGTGTGGCAGTTTAGTGTGGCATCTTTGATTAACAAATGGGGAGGAAAAGAAGTCACTTATCGGATGCATGATGACATTTACAAGATCGACGGTTTTTTTTCTTTTTTTTTTTTTCATACAATGCTTAGGAATTGAGGCAATATTATACGCTTGAATAGCACTTAAGTACACAATTTCCATATCCATATATAGATGTGTGTAGCTAAGTAACAATAAGAAGACGTCTATAAGAAAAGAAAATATGTATTGGGAAATAACATTTCGTGACAAAACAGCACAATACTTCCGATACCATTATGTTATACCCTCCGAATGATTGGGCATAAGAAGACGAACTACAATAAATATATATGTAGGGAGCATTTACACGAGAGTATGCATATTACACGCCAAAGTATATTGGGGGATGAATAAAGATTGTGTGCGATATAAAATCAGAATCGAATTCTAATGCCGCATGGCGATGGTGAAAAATGCTTCCAGTGGGTGGGGGTAAACTCAGGCATCTGCTACTGTGTGTGTGTGTGTTTGTGTTTTGTATTCAATATAACTGTAGATATATTTAAATTGTGTAACATAGAATACACCATTTTGTAGAAACGAAAACATAAACCAAATGGAAACATATTGCCGAGATTCTAATTTGAATATCGTTTGCCTGCTTCACAGATTGTCACAGCGGAATTGAATCGGGGATGGAACAGTCGATTAGGTTTCAGTCTTCAAAACGATCCAACTACAAAGCAGACGTACATAAGTGCGATTTATAAGGACAGCGTTGCCGCTAAAGATGGCCGTCTCAGAGTTGGGGACCAAATTCTCATGGTAAGTTCACGCTCCCTCCCACACGGTGATTATTTTACATTATTATGATGACGTCTTTTGTTTCGTTCACGCACATTATATTACGCCCCAAATATTTAGTTTAAAATCAAATATGTAAGCACACAATGAGCTTTTTGTTATTCGCTTCATTCCACTCTAGATTATTTGGCGGTGTCCTTTATATTTTAGAGAATTAATGTGCATCGCATGGTGACCCCGTATGCATTGCATGTTAAGCGCTGTGCTTTATAAAATACTTAATAACGTTAACGACATCATTGGCCCATTGTATACGTTTTATGTGCATTGAGTGTCATTTGAACTACCGGTGCATACGATAGAACACCGGTATTACATTAAAAATCCAATAAATCAACGTTTAACGTCCTGTAACCTGCCGTTGAAAATTGATCCTTTGTTAATCTCGGGGTGTATTTTTATTTTTACGTTGAGTGCGGAATTGATTTTTCTCTAAATAAAGCAATAAACGTTGCGATTGCATGAAATACATGTGGGTGGTGAATGTTTTTATGCGTGTTGGAATTTATTTCATACTGTAAACATGTTTATTTACTTTCAATTTTAAAATTGGCATGTCCTTAATATGGTTTTTATGTCAAGCCGATTAAATCAACGTTAATCATAATTTTCGATGCAGTAAAATCAAATTTATTGATATCCTTGTTGGGATTAATTTTTTGGTGAATTTCTAGCTATGGTAAGCTTTATTGCTCACTTACTCAGAGGCAATATAAATAATTAATTTTTTCAAGAGAACTAACTGTAAAGGTCACCCTGGCAGTCAAATTACTTAAGATTAAGCCGTTTTTTCTGCTATTTTTAAATGCTGCAATTTTGCATTCAACATTAAAAAGGATAAAAATTCAGTTTAAAAAAATTATTTGGATTTGGATTTCAGATCAAAATAAGGTTTTTTGGTATTAAACTTCTTAACAAACTTCTTAAAATTGCCAAAAATAATTTTAAAATACTACAGAAATCCTTGTTATTGTTAAATTCATTAATAATGAATTTTTTTAAGTGGATTTAGAACAAATTTAATTAAAAGTAGTAAATAAGTAAAACAAATTCTTTCAATATAAAGTCACTTGAATTTTTTAATCCATATTTTACAAAAAAGGATCTTATTATAAAAAGTAATTTATGGTCTCCTTAATTTCTCTACGTTGTTGATTTTTTAAGTCAACAACTTAAACAAACATGAAAGGATTCAACAATCGTTTAAATTGCTGTCTTTAATGTAGCTTTAAATTTCATTTAATAATAAAATCCTATTGCGTGCCACAATCCTCCAGTTTTAATACCCGATTAAACCATACCATTGTTTTAATACGCATTAAACTAAAACCTCTTTTAAAAATTACTTCAATATCATGAATTCCATGAAAATAATATTCAAAATATCAAAACATATGATATTTTGCAGCTAAATTGTAAAACTCAACCAGATTGAAAACACTTTAGTTTATTTATTATAAATCCCACATATAATTCATTTCATCAGGTATTTTTCAATTTTCAGTACACTCGACGTATAAAAGCTCTGATCCTTAATGTGGTTAGACATTTCATATTTTCCAAAAATCACACACATTTATATTTGGCAAACAATGCTGCTGATCCTGTGCATATTATCATCGCATTCTCATACATAAATATTAAATAAGTATACTCAATCCATTGAAAATATCTCATTTTCTTTTGTGCATCAGTGAGCTTCAATCCAACACTCACCCCCTCCACCATAAGCCTTGAGGGCGTAAAGGAAACACTGCTTAATTGAATTATTCCAACGAATAACTTGATGCCCAAAGAAATGTTTGATCATTGTTATATCTTTTGTAATTTAAATTTGATTTATCTGTTTCTTTTGCAATTTGGTGAATCATTTGTGTGTGTGTGTGTATTGTGCGAGTACAATCCGAATTTGAAAATATTTATTTTATATACATTCACAGCGGAATCACGTCATGCATTCGATTGGGTGGTTTCCTTTGTTAGATTTAATATCAACAATGGTGTCATGAACAGTAAAATAATTTCACATTTTCAAGCAGTAATGAATTTCACAATTATAATAATTAATTCATTTGCTAGAAGAATATTATGCATCATGCCAGATAAACCAGTTAAATAATAAATAGTTGGTGTCCTTGCAATATTTATTATCCTTCCTCTATTTGTCTAATAATTCATGACGTTAGTCAGAAATTAATATTAAATTAAAATGTATCGTATTTAGTGTGGTGCTCCAGAAAATTCTGCGGACGAACTTGCCTCCTTTTAAATGGAGTTATACATCTCTCATTGCCAGCCACATGTATCGTATAAAAAAACAAACAAATAAAATACATCGCTGTACACATAACACATAAAACATGTATGCGTAGTCTGCTGTGTGGAGATTTATTAAAATTATGTCAAGAAAATTGCGTATGCCATCTCTATTTCACGTCATACCGAGATCTCATATCTTTAAGAAAATATTTTTTGGGTAAGCCGTTCATAATACTTTAGCTACACAAAACGAGTATAATACTTCGAGCTGAATAATGTGCTGCCATTTAGATTAGAATCATCGTATTGAACTGCTTGGTATATGTTCATCAAATCGAAGTTCATGCATCATTGAGGGGACATAAAAGGACATTTCGCTACGTCTATAATATAAGTAGACGCAGTGAAAGTTATGTAACTGAAATTGTCGGTCAAATGTAATCGAAATGAAATCGATTGGAGGATATTTTTGTAACTAATCACTTTTTCATTGTTTAGTGTTTTATTTTTGGCATTCATTTGTGTTTCTGCTCAGCTAGTCTATTTATTTTTGTTTAAATTATTGACTGACAGCAACTAACGAAGTATAATGCCTCATTCCTCTTAAACAATTGATTTTTTAAGTTTCTTAAGTGAGTTAATTAGTGCTTAGGCAAATGACTAATTAGTCTGTCCTCCTTCTTTTTTTTACCCGCATAAAATTGCTTTTATTTTTTTGTGTTTTAAATTTAAATTGCACCAAAATAAATAAGTTTCTCCTCAATTTTTATTTTATGTTTTATATTCTGGAAAATATTTGCATATTATTACTAGTTTTTATTTAAATTTAAATTAAAGTACGATGAAAGTGTATTCAAAACTTTGTTTATCTTACAAGATAAAGCTTATGCGCTGCATTTTTTTTTCGCAAAACTTTTCTGCTACTATAAGTATTGAAAGAGTTTGAAAAGTTTCAAAGTATTTCAACCAAGGACGAAAAAACTAGGAAATCAACACTCAATATGTACTCACCGTCTGCCCATTACCTTGTCATCGTGGACTCGATTCCATCGTACATAAAGCATGAACTGCAGCAGCTTTCCATCTGCTGCCATATTCTAAGAAAAGCGAATAAAATTAAAGTTTGACATTATATTTTTAGTTATCTTAATGGGATTTATTTAAAATATTTCAAACTTTTAGGACCGGGAATGTAAACACTAAATACTCGTTTATTTTTTCGATATTTACTCTTGAAAAAATTCTGTGAAATAATTTTTCTGTATCATCGTAGCTTAATAAAGAAATCGAATGACATTTCGATTGGAAATGTTGCTTTAAAAATGATTGGAAATTTAGATACAGTGCTCAATTTAAATAATATAATTGTACTGCGCTTAAAGCTTAATATTGATAATTGAGAAAAAAATTAAATTCCACAAATATGTACCAAAAAATAGTACTTAAAATTGGATCCTAAGAAATGTTCTTGACTGATGTTTCGTGACAAATTGTTTTCCTTAATTTTTGCTGCCACATTTTTATCTTACTTTTAACATTTTTAAATAATTTTGTAGTCCATAAATATTAGTTTTAAAACTGTGTACCATTCTTAAAGTTGTCATAAACTGTGAATGAAACCCCAAGCAAATATATCTTAATTTAATGTAAATTGAACAAAATTGTTATTTACTTCAAACCATATTATTTATCTACATAAATTCCATACATAAAATGAAGAGAAAATGTAAGCACGATTCTGTTGCAATTCATTTCATTAAACTGTATGACAAAAAGAGTATCAGAATTTGATAATAAAGTTCAATTTATAAGTTGTTTGTTCAACATTTACATATTATTTCGCATGAAAAAGGGGGGGGATGCATTTTCCAATGTGATGCACAAACTCGAATTGCTCGCATAAATGCATGCACACAACGCAAACAAAATTAAAATCAATACATAAACACAAATCCAGCATCAACAATCGTTTTACAAAGTTGTGATTGCTTCATGCGTTGAAGTTTTAATGTAATGTAATTTAATTTGGATTGTAACTTTAATATTAATATTAAAATTAATATTAATAAAGCTTTTGCCAACAATTAGGAAACATTTAGAATCCTTCCACTTATTTAATTTTAAAATGCCTGAATTTAAATAAATTGCTTGTTTAAATATTTTCTTCCTCCTTCATTTTCATTTACATTAAATATTATTGTTTGTTCAAAAACTAAAGGTGAACGACGAGTCCGTGGAGTTTAAGCCGACGCCGGACATCATTGAACTGCTACGGATCGTTCGAGGCTCTATATTTATAACAGCACTCCGGAAGGAGCCGTCATAACTCATGTTAACAGCTGGAAGCGAAGTCAGCGAAACAACCAACACCGCCCCAACATTATGCAGAAACACAAGAAGAAGTGAAAGAAGTTGTGCTGAAGTGTCTGTATCCTTCTTATGTTCAGCGATGGGTGACCTTTAGGGGTGGTGCAAAGTTTTGGGGGCATAATGTGTAAGAAAATGTTTTGTAAAAAGGAGAAAACAAACTATATTACATATATTCAATCAATCAAGCTGCACGTCTTGTGTTGTGAGAGTCTTGTGACTTGTACGAATGTGTAAAAATAATTGTGCGCGTGAAAATTGTTTGGACTGTACTGTCTTGTGAAATATAAACATATTTAATTGCATCTCGCTTGATATGGCTTAAATGTCAGTCAGTATGTTTATAGCAATTTATTATTTTTTTGTGATACAAATGTAATTGAGGAATAATTTTAGTGAATGTGCGCGGTTGTTTTAATATTTTTTATTTATTTAAAGTAATTAATTTTTATGTAAACTTGTATGATGCTAAAAAGATGTAATAAATAATTAAAGTATTAGCTAAAACGAACGAATAAATTGTTGTGACAGGTATAAATTCTAAATTATATTTAAATTTTAATTCGCATCCCTTACGATGGGGGGTGCAAAATCTTACAATTATAAATACGGTTGGCCGATGAATTGAATTCGTAATGAATTAATTCGACTTAAGAAAGGACATCAAATATCGCAGTGCAATATACAATTGAACTTGTGCTATGCAAGGACTTTAAATTATTTTAAAATAAAGTCTTAGGATTATTGTTATAACAAATAAAAGAGGATACCAAATTTAACTTGTATGTAAGTAAAGTACGTGTATGTGTAAATAACTCTAGCATATTGCAATATTATGTTATCAATCATTATTTATTTATTTAACACTGTTATTATTACTATAATATTATAAATTGAACAAGAAGTTTAGAAATGATATGAATAATATATATTTAGTGCAATTAAGCGATTCATTGAAAGTTCATTATAATTTTGCACACATTTCGTGTAAATTCAACAAAACAGATAAAAAAGAAAGTAAAAACTGAACAAAAATCATATTTAATAAATTATTACCTAATGCAACTACATTTAATAAATTTATGCAATTGATTAAGCATTATTTATACATGTTGTAATTAAATAAATGATTGTTTATAAAAAAAATATCGGGTGGTTTGTAGATATTTCAATTCTCTTTCTTTTTTAATTCTTTTTCAATTAATTGCGACCATTTTAACATTGCAGGATTAAATTTGACTTAAGGCCATGGAAAATTATGCTGATTTGTGGGATTTTATATTTACATTAATTTTGTATTTATTTCATTAAGGATGTTTATAAAGAGCTGAAGAAGGGCTGGAAGTGACTTGTGTCGCGAAGAGTGTTCAGTTTACTGGTAAGAAGCGGTATTTTAAAACTGCATGAATAATTTTTATAATTAGTTTTTTAATTTTCCTAATTGCATTTTGACGATAAAGTCATTAGAAAAAAATTGTGGCAATATCAAAATGTGTTTTGAAAATGTATTTTGAAAATTTGAATTACGACATTTATAAATTAATACCCCTTTAATTTATAAATGTCGTAATTCAAATTTTCAAAATACATTTTTTTTTTCTTGAAGAAATAATATGAATGCTAATAATTTAAACTTTTCCCGAATTTTGAAGATGAAAAACAGTTCATTATTTATTAAATTTTAAAGTCCTCTTATTAGAAAAGGATTAAATTATAATTAAGAGGACTTATTAATATTTGAACAATTTTTATTTAGAATATTCTACACGACCATTTAAATCTCCTTGAGAAAATAACTTGAACAAAAGTCACAAAGCAACCAATTGGCAATAAACCATGTTTATCCAAATATTCCAAACAATTTACGACCAAAAGTTCATTTAAATTCTAATTTCTATCCAATTAGGTAAGTTTTATGCAATACTCGTTGCTGCTGGCAAACTTCTACACCAAGCAACTGTGAATTCTTGCTTGTATTAACATAACTAATATTTATCTAGAAAATTGCAATTAATTCAGCCGAAAATGCAGTGAAAATTTAGCGTAGTTCTACCAAATAAATTTCGTTGTGTTATATCCTAGGTTGAGAGATGAACACCCACATACTCAGAGTTTATATTATTTAACCCAACAATTAATCTTAATATTTAAATTCCTACGTGGTTTAACTTTTATGTGGTTTAAGAGTACGAGATTGTGAACAAACAATTCAACAGACTTTAGCTTCATATTTCAGCAAGTGGCATATTTTAAAATCGAGTGAATCCTTAAGGATTGCAAATTTACTGCAATATTATGCAATTTTATACCCTTTAATTGACTTGGACATTATTTAAATTTACAGCTTAAATGTTTGAAAATTCAATGCCCTTCTGATAACACCTAATTGAAGCTTGGTCCTTTAAATCCATAAAATTGTTTCACTAAAAGGGAATTATTCGATGTAATCTTATTAATCAAGCCAATTAGCAAACACACACACACACAGCATTCAAGTGTGAAATCCGAATGATATGATGATTATAGTTTACATGCCGCAGCACGATAATTAGGGAGATTAATAACTTCAAAATAGAAGCTAAATGGTGGTTGCTGCTGAAATGTAATGTTCATTACACATCGCTCACTGATTCAATTATTCAGCCAACAATTTATAAATTGATTCAGTTTAAATTTTAAACAATTAAAAATTCATTTAAAATTTTAATATTTCATGTGACAAAAAAATGGGGGTAGGAAAAATATTTACAAAATGTTAAAGTTCATACACTCAATTAATATGTGAATTTATTTAAACTCTTTGATGTTAATTTTATTTTTCTCTTTCATTTTTAAACATGTTTTTAACATAAAATAAGTAAAATATGAAAAGTAAAATTCAAAAAATTAATGTTTGTGATTTTTCCATCCTTTAAATTGTGATGCACTATAATTTTTAAATATATTTTTAATTAAAAATATAATGAGTTCCATCATTTTAAATCATTAATGTGACAATTGAAAGTTAAAAAATGCCCTCTCAATAATTTTTTAATTAATTCAATGATCATTCAGATGATGCACCAGATGGTAATTTATTCTGAAAAACGATTTTATTATTCCCACACCCACCCTTAAAAAAGAAAAGAAACCCGCCCCCTCAATTTTCATTTATGTAGGTTAAAACATAACGGTAATGATGAACTTTGGATAATTAATGATGCATAATGCAGTGTGACATTTTAATTCTCCATGAATTAATAATTTCAATTCTAAATTATGGTGGTTGTCCAAAACGGACCATCGCAATTTGGGTAACGACTCTTTATAGCATCCAGATGATGCCAAAATGTATAAAATGTTGGCCTCCATACGGTTCCAAATTCAATTTTTTAAGCATTGAGTGGAATAAATAGGGATGCTCTGAAATGTTGATTGATTCAATGCTAATTAATGGGGAAATGTGAAATCATTTTGAAAGCAAAATAATAATTTGCATTTGCACATGAATATAAGGGATCTAATTATGTTGCATGACCGGTAACGGAATGAATTAAAATTCAAAAGGATATTATTCAAAATTGTGTTATGAAAAATTTTCATTTCTTTAAATCAACCTCAATTTATTCAAATAAATCCTTTTAAATTTATTATGCAGCATAAAAGTAGATGCACAGTAAATGTGGAATTTTAAGAAATATCCTATTTAATCCATTTCTTTGCACGAAAGCATCGCATCCCTTAAACGGAAACTCGTGTCTTCCACAGTTTCCTTTAGACTAAGAAGCAATTTAAATTGGCCCCCACAATTTCACTCCGCACCCAGTGCAATTTTGCACAAATGAAACATTCGTTTAGCACCTTTTATAGGACAATCGCAATGACACGGACAGGAAGAACGATTGTCTGGGATGGCGTTTGATAAATTGTAAGCGCTTTGGAAGTCGGATGAAAAAAATTGGGGACGCTACAACTATGTGGCACGATTTCATAACGACACAGAGAGAAAGTCTTGTTTTATTTTACACTTTAAAAACAAATGAAAATGGATTTTAAAACAGCATTTTTAGTTTACCTGTTGGAGGAGGGGTGTTGGTGCGAGTTAAATTTGGTTTTAGCAGAATTTAACTATTGATTTAATACTTCAAATAATTGTTTTCATTTATTTTAAAAACCTTAAACTTGAGTCTTAAATTAAGTTGGCAAAACGAATTTTATTTTAAACTATTCATTTATGATGTGTTCTTTTTTTGGAGCCTATTTTTGCCAATTACATAAAAAAGTGAGACTTTAATTGTCTACACCCTAAATTTAAAACACGTACGAATCGGTATAATCATTATTTTAGAATTCTGATATCGTGTCTTAAAAAAAACAAAATTGTTTAAACAAAAAAAAAACGCCCAGACCATCACCTGAATGATAAATACACAATTAGAATATTCCATTTTATAAACATTCGCATATAATACCAATGAATATAAAGTGAAAGAACAACTTCACTAATTGGAAACTCGACACTAATTGCAAGGAGGGTCCAAATCGTTTCTTCATCTATTTTTGCGTGTATCTCCGTGGAGCATCTTTGAAACGGGTGTCGCTCTTTGTACTGAATGCTAATGGCTATTCTACTTAATTCACCATTATTTATTTATTAACATTATGTAGACAGTAATTTAAAATTACAGAAATTGGAACGGGGAGAATCAAGACGAGATGGTATTGATCAGATGAAATATTCGCCTTCGTGTTTTTATACCATGAAGAAGTGCTCATTAGTATGGAAATGAGAAATATGTAATTTATTTTGATTCAGATGAAAATATTGAATAGTGAAAGGCGTCCGCATGCAACTAACATCTTTATACCAATTATCTTAATTACAGATAGTTTTTCTGTGCATATTTTGATCAGGCAGATTGAAACAAACAAACAAAAACGTATGATTTTCTATTGAGTCCAATCATTTGTGTTTTTCAGGTGCTTTGGAAATTCAAATGCAAAATCGGATTGCTGAAATAATTGCACCTTTAGAATACATTTACTGGGAATAGGATTTAGGGGCTAAAAGCTTAAATGAATTTGTGCAGAGATTTGTTTATTTCCCTAAATGCTGGTTGCATTTCAATTTAATGTGTGGAGTTTTGCGAATGTTTAGCATTAAAACAAGGAACAAAAGGATTTGCAAGATTATGAATTATAATTCCAAATGCTGATTAAAATAAGGGATGAATGATTGTAATGTTGAGTTTAAAGATTTAAATTTTTACCTTACAATTAAATTTAAGTCAAACTTATTTTTTAAAGAGTCCTACTGCTCTTCAGGAATAAATAAAACAATAAAATGTGATTTTGGAAAACATTTATTGATAATTTTAATTGCAATTCCTTTATTCCTTGTATTTCACCCTTTTCAAAAGTTAAGAAGTTTAGAGCTTTTAGCATTTCATTCCTTAAAAATTAACACTAATTATTATTTAAAATAAGCGTGACAATTATGATACCTGGTCCAAATAAACAAAACCAACAATATAAATAATAATTTACATTGATATAGTTAGTAATTAATTGCATAATTTGATCAAACATTTGTCGCTTGTATTAATTACACATTGGGGTTAACAATTAATTCGCTTTACATAATACATTTTAATTGCCTATTTAATATAATGATTGATCAAATATATAAGCTTATTATAAACGCAATTATTGCATTCAAACTAATTGAATTGATTGCAACCGAACACATCACTCCAAACGCATTGTGTTATTGATCCACACAACTAATTACATCATTCATTTCATCCCTTCAAATTACGAACCCCTTTTTTCTCCCCTTCTAATTAAATACTTTCCTCAAAAATTAAAAAGGACATCGATAGACCATCAGTTTGAAACCGTAATTGATGTGAATGCTTAAAACATTCTATTAAATTTGTTATTGTTCTTTCTGGTCTTCCTTTTTGCTGTTGTTTCTTAAATTCGCGGTGGAATTTAATTATTAATTTTTACTCTTTGCCGCTGTAGATACAAATAATTGTTATTATTATTATACAATGGTGTATATTTTCGTGCGGTATTCATAAAATGAGGGTTGGGAGGGTTGAGATTTTGTTTGGCAAAATTTTAAACGGTAAATCCTAAGCTAAGTAAAAAGTTGTTTGTAAAATATTAATTCTTTTGGCTGCCATGCCGCAATGCCGCGCTTCAATGTGTGTGTGTGTGTGTGTGTGTGTGTGTGCTTTGCTTTTGCCTTTGGTACGTTCCTAACACAAAAAAAATGTGTAAAAAAAATAGGTTTCAATTTCAAACTTTATTCATAATTGAATTTTTGGTTTGGGGAAAAAGGCTACACAACGCTGGCTCATGAAAACTTTCTTTATGTCAAATTGAATGTGTTTTTGCATTTGTAAAATATATTCTTGCAAGTATAGTAAACATAAAATGGGGATTTTCCTTTTACCACCTATAATAATAATCTAGACGTTATTTACACAAGTTATTTATTTAATGCATTTTGGTTATGAAGCTTTTACACCAACGCAGTGTTTTACATTTGAATGCAATTTGAGGGGCCTCTTTAAAGTTTACTTCACCATTGCAAGGGGTGGGGGTGGGGGTTTTGGCAACATATCTGGGATGGATGTGGCAACAAACACACAAACGATAAAGATGTGAAATTATTTATGAATTATTAAATTGAATGACTCCTTTGGGTTGTACTCGTATTACAGCGTAGACGCATTTACATAATACAGAAAATACAAGTGTGTAGGGATGTGTGTGTGATGTAAGTGAATATTTTATTCATCGGCATTGCTCAAGGAGGAATTCCTAAGTAGTATGTTGTGTCACAGAATGTGCAAAAGGATTGCAGATATCCAGCGATTATAATATACAAAGGTTAGCTTTATACAAACGATCAATTTATTCATGAATCATGAGCATTTATGTTTTAAAAGTCCTGAGACATGATTTTAAGTCAGTTACGATTTGTTTTTCAATTAGGTGGGTACTCGTTTTGTCTCAATTAAATTATTACAACATTTTTGATTTATTTTGATTCAGTTAATAGAAATTTGTAGAAATTTATAGGAAACCTAAAATGAATTTCATATTTTAAATGTTATTTTATTAAAATAAACAGTAGCATAAAACCTAAGATATAATTGCTGTACAACAGAACAAACTATATTCTGCATGAGTAATTTAATATGTCCTTAAAATTGCTGTATGCTTTACCAAGATTTTTATTGTCCCCCGGCAAACACAGCACATTAATGTTACCATTGCTTCATATTTTAATGATAGCAGAAAGAGATGATAATGCATAAAACTATCTTTAATATAGAATTGTGTTGAAAATTATTTGAACACGATACACTGAAGTAAACTTTGCTGTACAATATGCTATTATTTGTCACTTTATTTCATGTAAAAAGCTCTCACAATTTTGAAAACTTTAGCACTCATAATATAACCAGTGGTGAGGGAGTCTACCCTGCTCCTTTAATTTATAAAACTGCACAAACAGCAAGGAAAGTCACTCAATTTCTATTTTTATTTGTTTGTGAGTAAGTGGAGCTTGGACATACTTCATAATAATTGCATAGTGCGCTTTACCTTATGTTTATGTTTACTTAAAAATTGACTTCAATGAGTTTAAGTATATTTCGCCGAGATTGCTGCACTCAATTGTTATTACTTCCTTGAGTCGAGCGTTTGTTTCAATTTTTCTTTCTTAGGTTTGTTAAAGGGATAAATTAATTGCTGGGGAATGGATCGACTGAAGTCAAAAAATTGTAAAAGGAAAAATTTAAAAGGCACTCAAATTAAAGCTATTTCAATAAATAATTGAAGGAACGTGCCCTTTTCAGAGTAAGCACAGTTTATCCGAAAAGAAGTGGGAAATCTGTACTTCAAACACTGTCGTGAAATTTATTGTTACTCGTGTGTGTTTTCAAAATTAATTTCTGGGGGAGGAAAGAGCGAAAATTTGCCAACCCTTAAATTTATCCGAATTTTGCATTGCTTGGAACCCCGCAAAATCACGCAATATTTTCCTCAATATTTAAATATTGAAGGATCCAGGTAAAATACTGTTTTAACTAAAAAAAGCATCCATCCCCTCCCTAAAAAAAGGAAGGAGTTTCAGTATGGCACGTTATCTTGACTTATGCACGACAATGTACGCTGCACGTGCTTGCGATGCTGTCTTATGAAATAATTTAGTAAATGCATTATAAGTACCTCGACAGCTTTTTTTGTATATATAGCTACAAGTTTGAGAAAAGTAAATAAACGTGACATGACGTATAATGCAAGATATTAAGTGCCTTCATTTGAAGCACAATGTACAAAAGAAGCTGGTGTGTTGTATAAAATGCGCTTAAAAAGCTAACAACAATATTTTCTTGTTAGATGGAAGGTAATTTGTCTGACATTGTACTTACTGCACGTGGTGAAGCTGTTTGTTTTCTTAACGAGGAGTGCATAACAGACGTGTATAATGAAACAATGAAAATGTAGAACAAAACCATGACCTTCGGGTGCGGTGTAAATTTAAAAATGTGAACGTTATGACTTGAATTACGATGTTTTTAAAAAGGATTTAAAGCTCGTAACGTTTTACTTGAACTTTGTGTTCATGCTAGGTCAATTAAAAAAATGCCCTTTCTACAACTTTCGATTTTATTGATTATTGAGTATCATAAAAAGCAAACACTGTAATTAAAATAAACCAAATTCACATCAAAATTAAAGCTAATATTGGCCCAATCAAACAGTAAAGCCATTAACCCATTGATCCTTGCATTGAATATAATTACAACGTCATAACCAAATTGTGTTAAATGTTGTTCCACGATAACACCAATATTTATCTTCCATTTTTCTACACAGTCATTCATTCACTGTCCAGTGAGACACACGAGTATTTTGTTTTCTGTCCTGCACAAATATTTGCCTATCCTTAAAAAACATGAAAATAGTCGCCAAGTTTAGTAGGACGTTTACAAAATTCTTCATTCGCCTAACAAGTTAGTCCAGAGCACATTGTGAGTTCACAACCCTTCATCATTCAGTGCACAGTCATTACGCAATTGAGACTTATAGTATTTAGTGCACGTTAAGAGAAAATGTTGGAGACAATTGCTTTGGTCCACTTCCACCATTTGTTTGTCCTGACATTGTTTGTGTCGCAAATTCAGTGCAATGTTAATCAAATATTTGATAGTGTTACTTATCAACAAGGGTTGTGTCACAAAGATCTTAAGGCGCTGAGTGCCATTCAAAACAGTGCAGCAAATGTTGTATTGTACTTGCACCAATCGGGTGGTGGCACAGTTCAAGACGATGCATTACTGCAAACGTATGCTCGCATGCACAAGACAACAATTGTATACACGCTAAGCAGATTAAATGGCACTACACGAAAGGGCGTTCATCGACGTGGAGTGGGCGCCACCAAATGGGGTGGAGAAACGCCACACAAACGCAATGGTAGCATATTTTCGGAAGCATTACAACATCTCGATTGGAGTACCAATACGGCAATTGTGATTGCCATCAACAAGTCGGAGCAATTAGTGCATGTTCAAGAGATAGTGGAGCGCTACCCCAATTTGGTGAAACTGATTTTCCTGCATAACGAGTACTCGCACAATAATTGCAGTCGTGTGCGTCATGACGCCACAATGAGTGTGCTGCATGTCCTGCATAATTTCGCCACTAAAGTTTGGCATTCAAATCGATCACTTTACATTTATTTCCTGTTATTGTGCAGCAGTGACACAATAGTGAATCACCATCATCATCAGAGCGAGGAACACCCAGCACCACCATCATGTCGCTTCAATGAAATATTTCACTTTGACGCGGCCACGGTGAGTGGGCCACATCAAATGAATGGCCAACATGATGAGCAGCAAACCGCGTCGCCGGCGTCTCAATTGCAGAATATGGAAAGCATTCAATTAGATAGCGTGGCCAATCAATTGCAATCGCCTGCACCACCCTCAATTGCATTATCTTCCACGGATGGGCATCCAATCATAAAACTCAATGGTCGACAGATGAATGTGACATTTTTTGCCACCACGAATGCATTTTTGAAAGCTGAAACACAATGGGTGGCGAAAACAATTCCTGAATTTGCCAACACTCATTCGCTCTCCCACATGGAGTCCTACTTTGGGGTGGATGTTGAGATTCTCAAGGAATTGTCGCATCAAATGAATTTCACAGTCTACTTAATGCCAACCACGGATAATCAAGGATACGGATTCAAGGTGAGGCAATTTTATCGCCGTTCGAATATTAAGTGTGTGTTTGAATGCCACAATCACGTTGTCACTTTGTGTGCGCTATTGTGCACTTAGCTGCAGTTCAATATTCATTACAGCTTGTTTGTTCACTCCGGCACATATATAAATTCTTAACAGCTCACTCTCCACCCATTTGAAGCGAAGTGTGTGTAGCCGGTATGGTGATGCACTTGAGTGCGCTGTGACGATGGTGAGTGCATATAGTTTGTGCTTCATATGCGGTGAAAGTGTGCCAAATATCAAACTTTTGACAATGGCAAATTGATTGAAAACCTATTGTTTGGCATATGCAGGAAGCTGATGGAAAGTTTAATGGTGCACTTGGTGATGTGCTGTACGGACGGACGGAATTCATGATGAATGGATTTTTTGTGAAGGACTACGAGACACGACAGCTGGAATTCTCCACTGCATCTACGGACGATAAATTGTGCATCGTTGTGCGTTCAGCCGATATGGTTTGTTAAGGAATTTTTTTTGAGATATTATTAAATTTTTGAATTCCCTTCTTTGAATGGAGTTGAATATTTGTCATTATAAAGTGAAATATGTCCTTTTAGTTGAAAGCTTTCAATTCAGTGCAGCGTTTCATGTTTGACATATTTATTTAAGTTGTAAAAATGCATTCAATTGCATTACAATTTTAGCAGAATTTCTATCAATTTGAAAGTATTTCTCTTTTTTAAAAGGACGAAATGTGGACATTGAAACAAATTTTAAAAATAAGAACATTTAAAAACACCTATAAAGTTCATCTTAAATAATTTTTAAAAATTTATTCATCAAAATTTAATGCAAAACGGTGTCCTTAAAATAAGAAAATCGCATCCTTAAACATTTCTAAAGGATTTCTTATGTAGGTAGTTGGTACTAACAAATACTAAAGAATCCTTACCCACATTTTCAACTAAACTGTTTATTAACTGTGCATCCTGTTTAAAGGAAACCACTTTTGCAGTTTCCTTATTCAAAACGACAGAATAGTTATTATATTCAGTGAAATTGCATAATATATAGAATTATAAGGATATTTAACTATAATCCTACTATACAATAGCGCGCCATCTTCTCACATAATGCAGATTCCAGATGCTGTACTCATTTTCACCCTCTTCACATCCGATGCATGGTTGGCGTTGGCTTTAACTGTGATGATCACCACAGTGCTCTACACAATTTTACTCCAACTCATCATCACTGTTACAACCACAACCGCCACAGATGCGTCCGCACCAATTACGAATAATGGCAGCTGCTCCACCACCAACATCGCCAACATCACCACCACCTTTGCTGGCAGTGCTCGTACTATGAAAAAGGACCACATATTTTGGCAAAGTATATACCAACTCACCTACATAATATAAATTTCTAAGTTTTGACAAAAAAGGACGAACCATTTTCTTCACAGAATTATGTGTGTGTGTGTGTTGTGACACGGAAGTGAAGAATATCAGTTCAGGAAATGAAGATGCAACCACTAGCATCACCCACCGCCCCCCCCCCACACACACAAATTGCAACAATTGTAACATTGCCAATTTCAGTTATTCTCTTTCCTTCCTCTGTTACAGAAATGAAACTTCAACTAAAAAGCATTATCCTGAATATGACAATTAATTTGCCGCGAATAACCGGTCTGCTGTTTACAGCGCCCGTCGGTATTTTTGGCACGCGATCCAGTGAGAGATGCTTCATTGCCCTCTGCATGGCATGGAGTGTCATTATTAGTGGACTATTTCAGGTATTCCTGCACAGATAATTATGTACCACCATTCATTCAATTATCTTGATTAATTTCCTCAAATTGTTTTGATTTAATGAATTGTGTGTGTTCACGTTGGGGGGAGGGTTGTTTACGCGGTTGGGGGTGGAAGCTGTGGAGGGATGGTTGCTGCTTGTTATTCATATATTTACATACATGTTATTTACGTGATGGTGTGTGTGTGTGTGTGTGCTTAATTAAGGGAAAACTAATTGATGTGTACACAACGCCAAAATCCTATCAGAGTATTGACACATTGAAGGCGCTAGACGAGAGTGGCATACCGATTGCGGTGCGTCATGCCGGTCTTATTGTTGACGTTTTTGGCGAGGAGCCGACAGGCACTCCATTAGGTGCAATTAATCACCTCAATTCAATACAATCAAATATAATACGTCTTATGTGTTTTGATATTTTAAGGAAATTTGCGACACAAAATGTTACCATCCGATGACGATAAACTGTGCACCCGCATCTCAGCACGTGGTGATGTTGCTGGGTTGGAGCGGCAAATTGACACCCCCAAATTTTCGATGGAACACATTCGCAGTGATGGCGTTTCTTTGCTCCATCAAATTCCTGAGTGCCCAAGGTACGGCATTCTCATGTAATATTCTTAACTATTCACAGTAATTGTTGTTGAGAGTGTGAGTGTTGGCAATTAACTTGCATGTACAAAAGCTATATAAGCGCTGAGATTCATTGTGGTAAGATTAATTAATTAAGTGTCAGTCATTGATTGCGGCAGGTCGTACACGGTGGCATTCCTGTTTCCGAAATCATCAGCACTGCTTGATACTGTCAATCATTACGTTTTGCGGTTCATGGAGGCTGGACTGACAGACAAGTGGTACAGAGATTCTAAATTTATATTGGAATTTCAGAACCACTCCAATAATCGTGAAATCATTCAGAGGGGACGGATAACGCTTACGTTGAGCCACTTGCAAGTGGCCTTTTTTGTCCTGTTCGTTGGATTATTTAGTAGTTTCATTGTGTTGTTAATTGAATTGATGATGGTAAGGAGGATTAAGGATTTAAATAAATAAGGATTTGTATTATTGTCTATTTATTTATAGCTGGAGTGGATTTAATATTCACATATAATTGAACAAGCTTTTAACTAGGATTAATTTGACCCGAAAGTAAATTCGATAGCAATTTTCAAGGTCATAATTTTTGTTGATGGGCTGAATATTTAAATTTAGTAAGGATGTTGTCAATTTAAATTTCTAATTACTTATTTTTCTGCTTAAGTCTAACTTTCGATAATTACTTTCTACATCCCCTTCTACCATCTGTCTCCTATTCCTAATTGTATTTCATTGTTGAAATTTCCCCATCAAAATCCTTTTTAATATAATTTAGTTAATTACTCTGCAACAAATCGTATTAAAATAATCCGGATTGAGGATTTAAATTACCCTAATCGTCTTATTAAACAAAACAACTCATGAGAATTAGTTAAATTATAATTATTTAATGATTTATGTGTTTTTATACAAGAAGGACTTCCCAAATGGTTTCCCAACAAAACACCTTATTCCAATTATTATACAATAAATTGAGTTCAAGCCAACCCCCCACAAATAAAATAACCCCTAAAATTATCATCGTAATGTAATATAAACAATTCACATCCATTCTCCATTTACTTCTAATAATCCTGTAAGGATATATCATATGAGGTATTCCTGTCCACAAGAATGTAAACTCGACCACAATATCTGTATTTTGTGGTTGAAGTGAGATTAGAATATGAATGAAGACAAACTATTATTTGACAATATCTGCACGATCCTTCGTCCATGTGTGTACGTGTATATTTGCCACCCACCCCACCCGCACCCCTTTTCTATACATAGTCACTTGATTTCTTTGTAATCCGGAAATGTATTTATTTTCCAACAATCACACATTGTGCACAATATAGTTAGCAGCAACAGGACTCCTTCGTCCTTGTGGTGTCCGCATACATAATATGCAACAAATTGAGACGGCGACGGATATGGACGACTTGTAATAAATAAAGCGCACGTTCAAAGAATAACAAAGCTGTACAAATGAACGAAAAGTGGTATAGACTAGTTGTGTATTAGGATGGTCACTCTCTTTGGGCTGCTGCGGCCCACAGTGTAAATATATATGCCGGCCCTTGTGCCGGGATTACTCACGGATTCAACATTGAGGTATGTATTTTTGAGACTCTGCTTAATCCTCTACTAAGCAACTGCGGCTTATGAGTTATGACTTCTGATTAATAATGAGCTCTTTTGGTGTTGCGTTATATCGTCGAACAAATTTTGTGTTAGGCGCATTTCGTTTTGTTTTATCCTTACACTTCTTGTTCGTTCTTTTTTTTTGTGTTAGTGTTCTCATTTCTCACGCCCATGCTATACACAGTTTGTCTGAATTGTTGGCGCAATTGGCGGGTGTGGTGCATTTAAGGGGGTGAGTTGGTCGAGGTTGGCACAATCTGTGCGTTGTGTGAATTGTTTGGGTGGGGGTGGAAGTTGGGGTGGATGGCGTATAACCCCATAAATCAATTTCATTTGGAATATACTAACCAACTTGTAAATGTACAAGCGGCATAATAAATAATCTCTCATGGTGAACACAACAGGAAAAAGTTAAACATTCTCCAAATGTGTTTGCACACGGAATTTGTTCACTTTCAGCGGGACTATGTGGGTGTGTTCAACACAGGGGGATGTGGACAAATGTGTGAGTGTTCCAGAATGGTCTCTATATACGAAATTGCATTTTTTTGAAAAAGGACATTTCCATATTGTTGGTTGATATGTGCCGTTATATAGTTTTAAATGTAAATAAAATTTAATAGGCTCCAATGGGATTTCAAAAATGGAAATTCAACATTCCCCAACACTAATTTCTTATAATTCACGTTCTATTTTCCGTTGTGGAGCTGAATTTTCCAATCCCATGAGATGTTTCTGTTAAATAAATTTTTAACACATTTTATGTGGGCCACATTTACACACATACATCCGAAATCCTACCCCCCCCCCCCTCATTGCTAAAGGAACCTAAATACAGCTCCCAGGATGTAGGTACTTTCATTGAGCTCGCAAAATCCTTCAGCTTTAAGTGAATATTTAACCATTTCACCGACGTGCTTTATTCACCGGATCTCCACCCCCCCCCCCCTCCCCCGTCCTTGCATATAAAATGAAAATGTGTTGTGTGTAACATTTTGTAAACACGCGAGTGAAGACAACAAACAGATGCCCCCAGCGTAAATAAGTGTGCATATACCTCCCGTGCAGGTTATACGCCCATAAAAAGCATGACCTCTGGCATCGCACAAATTAATTTGCTGATTTGTGTTTAAAGTTTAAACGATCCGTTTTGTCTAATGTGTGTACTTTGGCTGTTCGGTTTCTGAGGTAAGCCATTACACAACAGCAAATCCTTTCGATTAATTTAATTGGTAATTATAGCAATTATCGTAATGACGCGTGCACATAATTGGCAAATATTGGTGGTTGCAATTTTAGGGCATTAATTTAATTCTTGGAAGGATATTTTTTATTGTCATCAATTTTTAAAGGAGGTTACTGAATGTGGTCAAATATTTAATGTTCAATTTTGTTTGTGTTTTTTGATTTACAATTTTTTTTATGAGAGCCTTAAATTGTTAAAAATTTGTTTGGTGTTACTAAAGAATAATTAGGAGCGTTTAGAGGTTCTCAGACTTGTTTGGAAATGCAGTTAAGCTATTAGGATTATTAAGGAGTATTTAACATAGAGCTTTTTATTGTTAAAAAAGTCCAATTAACGCTTTAAGGGCTTCTTTTTAAAACGTTTAAGATTGTAAAAGTAGCCTTAAAGATGCATCGTGATGTCTAAGGAGTCAAAGCGAGAACCTCAAGACAAGGCCTAATAATATAAAACCGTTAAAGGACATACACTAAAGGAATTTAAAATAGTTGTACATTTTAAGAATTGTTGTCCTTAGTTAAACCATTTAAGTTGCTTTCAAAATCATTCAAGAATAATACAGGTTTCTTGAAATATCAGGATTTAATTTACAATTATTTCTTGAACTCACGACAATTTATTATTTGACTTACATAATTTCCTTTACTGTAACGAAAAGGATATACTAAGCCATTTTTTTCATTTTGGAATTAAAGGTCGTCCCTTTTCCAGTCTCTACAATGAGCAATAACAAATGACAAACAATTTACGTTACCATCCCCTAGTTAAGACAAACGTGTTGCTGTATAAACAAAAATGTTAAAGGAAAATAAATTCGTATTCAAAGGATAATGCAAACATCAAGCAATGACAAAAGTGAATTTGTGAATTACAAGTCAACTCGCTGACGACCTTGTTCCTCGACGAATCTTGGGGAGAATTAATTTGATCAACCGAAAGGGTCGCATCCTTTTTGTCTATTGTAGGTATATGTGTGTGAAATGTGAATATGCTTTGTAGTAGCTCCCGCTAGTGCGTCTTCTAACCTTATCAACGATGCATTCAATATTCTCTGATACGGCCAGACCTTTTGCCCTTGCGTTGAGCGGTGGTGCTCGTTGCTGAATTGAGTTAAAGGAATCTATTTGATGTATTTCAGGTTAAGTTCATGAGAATGTTTGCTCGCATGTACTTTGTTAACTTTTTTTCCCCCAGCAGGGCATTCATCATGGCCCTAACTGGGTTTTGTATAAAGTTTGAATTCTTCAAGGAGCTGTACCTATATTGTATAGTTGGGGAGGTGTAAAAAGAATATGATGTCAATAGAATATGAAAATAAATTTAAATTTCTGTAGAGGAGAAAGGCCTATTCCCTAATGGATCCCGCATGGAAAGTTATAGAAAACTATGTCTTGGGGAGGTGGGATGAAAAATATATTTTAAATATTTTGTTTTCCTGACACAGCTATAACACTTTTTCTCAAACACTTATCCTTTAAACTGGAATATGACTTATTTTTGTTGAGTGAAAATAAAATTCACTTGTCTGGTAATGACAACAATTCATGGTTGAAGAACTTTATCTTAAGTTTTTGTTTAATTTATTTTAAAAGTTTATTGTACACCAACGATCGCATTCAAATACATTAACACTTACTATGCGCGCGGTATATCCTGACAGCACCGAATAACATTCAACTAAATGCAGGGAAAAGCGTCAAAAGTTTTTATGACGGAATTTTGTTAAGCACGACGATAGCAACCAACCATTACACTTTGTGTGTATCATGTAAATGCAGTGCTTGCGTAATAGTTGATGATGATACAAAAAGATTCATTAAGCATAATCTACGGCACTCGGTTATAGTGAAGTTGCATGCCGCGTCTAATGCAATGCAATGCAATGCACACGAGTGTACCACTAAGATGACACATCAAAGTGTATTGTGTGTGGTTGCCATTGTTTAGCATCGTGCTATCGCGCATATAAAGCACTGCATGTTGCATTTATGTAGCGACTTCTGTTTCGGTGTTGTTTAATGTTTTGCTTCATATATAAATTAACACACCATTTTGTTGAGGAAGCCGCAACGAATGCAACTGAAAAAGTCCTTGTTTTAAAGGGAGAATGTGTGCAACGAACACATTGTGCTGCATTTTATCGGAATGAATAAGATAATTAAGCGCTTTGAATTGCGTTAAAATATTAAACTACAAGCCTTGATGTTTAAAGTGTAACGTGAAAAATTTTAAGAATAAATATAATGATGCAGAAAGTATCTTTTGGTGATTCTTCAGACACCCTCAAAAATTGAGATCATTTGAGATCCTGTTTTGGAAATGGTGAGATCTTAAAGGCAAAAGACTTTTGAAGTCATAACTACTCTAAAAATTGATTATACAAAAAAAATTTAAAAGCCAAAATCCATTTTTTTTTTGAAATCTAAGTATGCAGAAAGTGTTACAATTACCATTTAAAACTCCAATAAAAAAATCAGCATTATTGATACAGAATTGTAGAAATTTTTTTTTTGGCCGAAAAACATCCAAGGGGTACCCCTTGGTTCTTTTTCAATTTTGGGATCAAAAATTCAACTTTCGTTTTTCTTTAAAATTTTGATGTAGAACTGTTGAAAAAATGATTCTAAGGTATCCTAGGAAAAAGTTCCATATAAAGTTGGAAAAAAATATCAATCTTCATGGTAAAACTCAACATTGTAGTTTACGAAAATAATTTATAGAACATTTTGAAATTTCGAAACTTTAGTGAATTTTCAAAGCCTAGAAAAATTTTAAAGAATAAATATAATGATGCAGAAAGTATCTTTTGGTGATTCTTCAGACACCCTCAAAAATTGAGATCATTTGAGATCCTGTTTTGGAAATGGTGAGATCTTAATGGCAAAAGACTTTTGAAGTCATAACTACTCTAAAAATTGATTATACAAAAAAAATTTAAAAGCCAAAATCCATTTTTTTTTTGAAATCTAAGTATGCAGAAAGTGTTACAATTACCATTTAAAACTCCAATAAAAAAATCAGCATTATTGATACAGAATTGTAGAATTTTTTTTTTTGGTCGAAAAACATCCAAGGGGTACGTACCCCTTGGTTCTTTTTCAATTTTGGGATCAAAAATTCAACTTTCGTTTTTCTTTAAAATTTTGATGTAGAACTGTTGAAAAAATGATTCTAAGGTATCCTAGGAAAAAGTTCCATATAAAGTTGGAAAAAAATATCAATCTTCATGGTAAAACTCAACATTGTAGTTTACGAAAATAATTTATAGAACATTTTGAAATTTCAAAACTTTAGTGAATTTTCAAAGCCTAGAAAAATTTTAAAGAATAAATATAATGATGCAGAAAGTATCTTTTGGTGATTCTTCAGACACCCTCAAAAATTGAGATCATTTGAGATCCTGTTTTGGAAATGGTGAGATCTTAATGGCAAAAGACTTTTGAAGTCATAACTACTCTAAAAATTGATTATACAAAAAAAATTTAAAAGCCAAAATCCATTTTTTTTTTGAAATCTAAGTATGCAGAAAGTGTTACAATTACCATTTAAAACTCCAATAAAAAAATCAGCATTATTGATACAGAATTGTAGAATTTTTTTTTTTGGCCGAAAAACATCCAAGGGGTACCCCTTGGTTCTTTTTCAATTTTGGGATCAAAAATTCAACTTTCGTTTTTCTTTAAAATTTTGATGTAGAACTGTTGAAAAAATGATTCTAAGGTATCCTAGGAAAAAGTTCCATATAAAGTTGGAAAAAAATATCAATCTTCATGGTAAAACTCAACATTGTAGTTTACGAAAATAATTTATAGAACATTTTGAAATTTCGAAACTTTAGTGAATTTTCAAAGCCTAGAAAAATTTTAAAGAATAAATATAATGATGCAGAAAGTATCTTTTGGTGATTCTTCAGACACCCTCAAAAATTGAGATCATTTGAGATCCTGTTTTGGAAATGGTGAGATCTTAATGGCAAAAGACTTTTGAAGTCATAACTACTCTAAAAATTGATTATACAAAAAAAATTTAAAAGCCAAAATCCATTTTTTTTTTGAAATCTAAGTATGCAGAAAGTGTTACAATTACCATTTAAAACTCCAATAAAAAAATCAGCATTATTGATACAGAATTGTAGAATTTTTTTTTTTGGCCGAAAAACATCCAAGGGGTACCCCTTGGTTCTTTTTCAATTTTGGGATCAAAAATTCAATTTTCGTTTTTCTTTAAAATTTTGATGTAGAACTGTTGAAAAAATGATTCTAAGGTATCCTAGGAAAAAGTTCCATATAAAGTTGGAAAAAAATATCAATCTTCATGGTAAAACTCAACATTGTAGTTTACGAAAATAATTTATAGAACATTTTGAAATTTCGAAACTTTAGTGAATTTTCAAAGCCTAGAAAAATTTTAAAGAATAAATATAATGATGCAGAAAGTATCTTTTGGTGATTCTTCAGACACCCTCAAAAATTGAGATCATTTGAGATCCTGTTTTGGAAATGGTGAGATCTTAATGGCAAAAGACTTTTGAAGTCATAACTACTCTAAAAATTGATTATACAAAAAAAATTTAAAAGCCAAAATCCATTTTTTTTTGAAATCTAAGTATGCAGAAAGTGTTACAATTACCATTTAAAACTCCAATAAAAAAATCAGCATAATTGATACAGAATTGTAGAATTTTTTTTTTTGGCCGAAAAACATCCAAGGGGTACCCCTTGGTTCTTTTTCAATTTTGGGATCAAAAATTCAACTTTCGTTTTTCTTTAAAATTTTGATGTAGAACTGTTGAAAAAATGATTCTAAGGTATCCTAGGAAAAAGTTCCATATAAAGTTGGAAAAAAATATCAATCTTCATGGTAAAACTCAACATTGTAGTTTACGAAAATAATTTATAGAACATTTTGAAATTTCGAAACTTTAGTGAATTTTCAAAGCCTAGAAAAATTTTAAAGAATAAATATAATGATGCAGAAAGTATCTTTTGGTGATTCTTCAGACACCCTCAAAAATTGAGATCATTTGAGATCCTGTTTTGGAAATGGTGAGATCTTAAAGGCAAAAGACTTTTGAAGTCATAACTACTCTAAAAATTGATTATACAAAAAAAATTTAAAAGCCAAAATCCATTTTTTTTTGAAATCTAAGTATGCAGAAAGTGTTACAATTACCATTTAAAACTCCAATAAAAAAATCAGCATAATTGATACAGAATTGTAGAATTTTTTTTTTTGGCCGAAAAACATCCAAGGGGTACCCCTTGGTTCTTTTTCAATTTTGGGATCAAAAATTCAACTTTCGTTTTTCTTTAAAATTTTGATGTAGAACTGTTGAAAAAATGATTCTAAGGTATCCTAGGAAAAAGTTCCATATAAAGTTGGAAAAAAATATCAATCTTCATGGTAAAACTCAACATTGTAGTTTACGAAAATAATTTATAGAACATTTTGAAATTTCGAAACTTTAGTGAATTTTCAAAGCCTAGAAAAATTTTAAAGAATAAATATAATGATGCAGAAAGTATCTTTTGGTGATTCTTCAGACACCCTCAAAAATTGAGATCATTTGAGATCCTGTTTTGGAAATGGTGAGATCTTAAAGGCAAAAGACTTTTGAAGTCATAACTACTCTAAAAATTGATTATACAAAAAAAATTTAAAAGCCAAAATCCATTTTTTTTTGAAATCTAAGTATGCAGAAAGTGTTACAATTACCATTTAAAACTCCAATAAAAAAATCAGCATAATTGATACAGAATTGTAGAATTTTTTTTTTTGGCCGAAAAACATCCAAGGGGTACCCCTTGGTTCTTTTTCAATTTTGGGATCAAAAATTCAACTTTCGTTTTTCTTTAAAATTTTGATGTAGAACTGTTGAAAAAATGATTCTAAGGTATCCTAGGAAAAAGTTCCATATAAAGTTGGAAAAAAATATCAATCTTCATGGTAAAACTCAACATTGTAGTTTACGAAAATAATTTATAGAACATTTTGAAATTTCGAAACTTTAGTGAATTTTCAAAGCCTAGAAAAATTTTAAAGAATAAATATAATGATGCAGAAAGTATCTTTTGGTGATTCTTCAGACACCCTCAAAAATTGAGATCATTTGAGATCCTGTTTTGGAAATGGTGAGATCTTAATGGCAAAAGACTTTTGAAGTCATAACTACTCTAAAAATTGATTATACAAAAAAAATTTAAAAGCCAAAATCCATTTTTTTTCTGAAATCTAAGTATGCAGAAAGTGTTACAATTACCATTTAAAACTCCAATAAAAAAATCAGCATTATTGATACAGAATTGTAGAATTTTTTTTTTTGGCCGAAAAACATCCAAGGGGTACCCCTTGGTTCTTTTTCAATTTTGGGATCAAAAATTCAATTTTCGTTTTTCTTTAAAATTTTGATGTAGAACTGTTGAAAAAATGATTCTAAGGTATCCTAGGAAAAAGTTCCATATAAAGTTGGAAAAAAATATCAATCTTCATGGTAAAACTCAACATTGTAGTTTACGAAAATAATTTATAGAACATTTTGAAATTTCGAAACTTTAGTGAATTTTCAAAGCCTAGAAAAATTTTAAAGAATAAATATAATGATGCAGAAAGTATCTTTTGGTGATTCTTCAGACACCCTCAAAAATTGAGATCATTTGAGATCCTGTTTTGGAAATGGTGAGATCTTAATGGCAAAAGACTTTTGAAGTCATAACTACTCTAAAAATTGATTATACAAAAAAAATTTAAAAGCCAAAATCCATTTTTTTTTTGAAATCTAAGTATGCAGAAAGTGTTACAATTACCATTTAAAACTCCAATAAAAAAATCAGCATTATTGATACAGAATTGTAGAATTTTTTTTTTTGGCCGAAAAACATCCAAGGGGTACGTACCCCTTGGTTCTTTTTCAATTTTGGGATCAAAAATTCAACTTTCGTTTTTCTTTAAAATTTTGATGTAGAACTGTTGAAAAAATGATTCTAAGGTATCCTAGGAAAAAGTTCCATATAAAGTTGGAAAAAAATATCAATCTTCATGGTAAAACTCAACATTGTAGTTTACGAAAATAATTTATAGAACATTTTGAAATTTCGAAAATTTAGTGAATTTTCAAAGCCTAGAAAAATTTTAAAGAATAAATATAATGATGCAGAAAGTATCTTTTGGTGATTCTTCAGACACCCTCAAAAATTGAGATCATTTGAGATCCTGTTTTGGAAATGGTGAGATCTTAAAGGCAAAAGACTTTTGAAGTCATAACTACTCTAAAAATTGATTATACAAAAAAAATTTAAAAGCCAAAATCCATTTTTTTTTTGAAATCTAAGTATGCAGAAAGTGTTACAATTACCATTTAAAACTCCAATAAAAAAATCAGCATAATTGATACAGAATTGTAGAATTTTTTTTTTTGGCCGAAAAACATCCAAGGGGTACCCCTTGGTTCTTTTTCAATTTTGGGATCAAAAATTCAACTTTCGTTTTTCTTTAAAATTTTGATGTAGAACTGTTGAAAAAATGATTCTAAGGTATCCTATGAAAAAGTTCCATATAAAGTTGGAAAAAAATATCAATCTTCATGGTAAAACTCAACATTGTAGTTTACGAAAATAATTTATAGAACATTTTGAAATTTCAAAACTTTAGTGAATTTTCAAAGCCTAGAAAAATTTTAAAGAATAAATATAATGATGCAGAAAGTATCTTTTGGTGATTCTTCAGACACCCTCAAAAATTGAGATCATTTGAGATCCTGTTTTGGAAATGGTGAGATCTTAAAGGCAAAAGACTTTTGAAGTCATAACTACTCTAAAAATTGATTATACAAAAAAAATTTAAAAGCCAAAATCCATTTTTTTTTTGAAATCTAAGTATGCAGAAAGTGTTACAATTACCATTTAAAACTCCAATAAAAAAATCAGCATAATTGATACAGAATTGTAGAATTTTTTTTTTTGGCCGAAAAACATCCAAGGGGTACCCCTTGGTTCTTTTTCAATTTTGGGATCAAAAATTCAACTTTCGTTTTTCTTTAAAATTTTGATGTAGAACTGTTGAAAAAATGATTCTAAGGTATCCTATGAAAAAGTTCCATATAAAGTTGGAAAAAAATATCAATCTTCATGGTAAAACTCAACATTGTAGTTTACGAAAATAATTTATAGAACATTTTGAAATTTCAAAACTTTAGTGAATTTTCAAAGCCTAGAAAAATTCTAAAGAATAAATATAATGATGCAGAAAGTATCTTTTGGTGATTCTTCAGACACCCTCAAAAATTGAGATCATTTGAGATCCTGTTTTGGAAATGGTGAGATCTTAAAGGCAAAAGACTTTTGAAGTCATAACTACTCTAAAAATTGATTATACAAAAAAAATTTAAAAGCCAAAATCCATTTTTTTTTGAAATCTAAGTATGCAGAAAGTGTTACAATTACCATTTAAAACTCCAATAAAAAAATCAGCATAATTGATACAGAATTGTAGAATTTTTTTTTTTGGCCGAAAAACATCCAAGTGGTACCCCTTGGTTCTTTTTCAATTTTGGGATCAAAAATTCAACTTTCGTTTTTCTTTAAAATTTTGATGTAGAACTGTTGAAAAAATGATTCTAAGGTATCCTAGGAAAAAGTTCCATATAAAGTTGGAAAAAAATATCAATCTTCATGGTAAAACTCAACATTGTAGTTTACGAAAATAATTTATAGAACATTTTGAAATTTCGAAACTTTAGTGAATTTTCAAAGCCTAGAAAAATTTTAAAGAATAAATATAATGATGCAGAAAGTATCTTTTGGTGATTCTTCAGACACCCTCAAAAATTGAGATCATTTGAGATCCTGTTTTGGAAATGGTGAGATCTTAAAGGCAAAAGACTTTTGAAGTCATAACTACTCTAAAAATTGATTATACAAAAAAAATTTAAAAGCCAAAATCCATTTTTTTTTGAAATCTAAGTATGCAGAAAGTGTTACAATTACCATTTAAAACTCCAATAAAAAAATCAGCATAATTGATACAGAATTGTAGAATTTTTTTTTTTGGCCGAAAAACATCCAAGGGGTACCCCTTGGTTCTTTTTCAATTTTGGGATCAAAAATTCAACTTTCGTTTTTCTTTAAAATTTTGATGTAGAACTGTTGAAAAAATGATTCTAAGGTATCCTAGGAAAAAGTTCCATATAAAGTTGGAAAAAAATATCAATCTTCATGGTAAAACTCAACATTGTAGTTTACGAAAATAATTTATAGAACATTTTGAAATTTCAAAACTTTAGTGAATTTTCAAAGCCTAGAAATATTTTAAAGAATAAATATAATGATGCAGAAAGTATCTTTTGGTGATTCTTCAGACACCCTCAAAAATTGAGATCATTTGAGATCCTGTTTTGGAAATGGTGAGATCTTAATGGCAAAAGACTTTTGAAGTCATAACTACTCTAAAAATTGATTATACAAAAAAAATTTAAAAGCCAAAATCCATTTTTTTTTTGAAATCTAAGTATGCAGAATTACCATTTAAAACTCCAATAAAAAAATCAGCATTATTGATACAGAATTGTAGAATTTTTTTTTTTGGCCGAAAAACATCCAAGGGGTACCCCTTGGTTCTTTTTCAATTTTGGGATCAAAAATTCAACTTTCGTTTTTCTTTAAAATTTTGATGTAGAACTGTTGAAAAAATGATTCTAAGGTATCCTAGGAAAAAGTTCCATATAAAGTTGGAAAAAAATATCAATCTTCATGGTAAAACTCAACATTGTAGTTTACGAAAATAATTTATAGAACATTTTGAAATTTCAAAACTTTAGTGAATTTTCAAAGCCTAGAAATATTTTAAAGAATAAATATAATGATGCAGAAAGTATCTTTTGGTGATTCTTCAGACACCCTCAAAAATTGAGATCATTTGAGATCCTGTTTTGGAAATGGTGAGATCTTAATGGCAAAAGACTTTTGAAGTCATAACTACTCTAAAAATTGATTATACAAAAAAAATTTAAAAGCCAAAATCCATTTTTTTTTTGAAATCTAAGTATGCAGAAAGTGTTACAATTACCATTTAAAACTCCAATAAAAAAATCAGCATAATTGATACAGAATTGTAGAATTTTTTTTTTTGGCCGAAAAACATCCAAGGGGTACCCCTTGGTTCTTTTTCAATTTTGGGATCAAAAATTCAACTTTCGTTTTTCTTTAAAATTTTGATGTAGAACTGTTGAAAAAATGATTCTAAGGTATCCTAGGAAAAAGTTCCATATAAAGTTGGAAAAAAATATCAATCTTCATGGTAAAACTCAACATTGTAGTTTACGAAAATAATTTATAGAACATTTTGAAATTTCAAAACTTTAGTGAATTTTCAAAGCCTAGAAATATTTTAAAGAATAAATATAATGATGCAGAAAGTATCTTTTGGTGATTCTTCAGACACCCTCAAAAATTGAGATCATTTGAGATCCTGTTTTGGAAATGGTGAGATCTTAATGGCAAAAGACTTTTGAAGTCATAACTACTCTAAAAATTGATTATACAAAAAAAATTTAAAAGCCAAAATCCATTTTTTTTTGAAATCTAAGTATGCAGAAAGTGTTACAATTACCATTTAAAACTCCAATAAAAAAATCAGCATAATTGATACAGAATTGTAGAATTTTTTTTTTTGGCCGAAAAACATCCAAGGGGTACCCCTTGGTTCTTTTTCAATTTTGGGATCAAAAATTCAACTTTCGTTTTTCTTTAAAATTTTGATGTAGAACTGTTGAAAAAATGATTCTAAGGTATCCTAGGAAAAAGTTCCATATAAAGTTGGAAAAAAATATCAATCTTCATGGTAAAACTCAACATTGTAGTTTACGAAAATAATTTATAGAACATTTTGAAATTTCGAAACTTTAGTGAATTTTCAAAGCCTAGAAAAATTTTAAAGAATAAATATAATGATGCAGAAAGTATCTTTTGGTGATTCTTCAGACACCCTCAAAAATTGAGATCATTTGAGATCCTGTTTTGGAAATGGTGAGATCTTAATGGCAAAAGACTTTTGAAGTCATAACTACTCTAAAAATTGATTATACAAAAAAAATTTAAAAGCCAAAATCCATTTTTTTTTTGAAATCTAAGTATGCAGAATTACCATTTAAAACTCCAATAAAAAAATCAGCATTATTGATACAGAATTGTAGAATTTTTTTTTTTGGCCGAAAAACATCCAAGGGGTACCCCTTGGTTCTTTTTCAATTTTGGGATCAAAAATTCAACTTTCGTTTTTCTTTAAAATTTTGATGTAGAACTGTTGAAAAAATGATTCTAAGGTATCCTATGAAAAAGTTCCATATAAAGTTGGAAAAAAATATCAATCTTCATGGTAAAACTCAACATTGTAGTTTACGAAAATAATTTATAGAACATTTTGAAATTTCAAAATTTTAGTGAATTTTCAAAGCCTAGAAAAATTTTAAAGAATAAATATAATGATGCAGAAAGTATCTTTTGGTGATTCTTCAGACACCCTCAAAAATTGAGATCATTTGAGATCCTGTTTTGGAAATGGTGAGATCTTAAAGGCAAAAGACTTTTGAAGTCATAACTACTCTAAAAATTGATTATACAAAAAAAATTTAAAAGCCAAAATCCATTTTTTTTTTGAAATCTAAGTATGCAGAAAGTGTTACAATTACCATTTAAAACTCCAATAAAAAAATCAGCATTATTGATACAGAATTGTAGAATTTTTTTTTTTGGTCGAAAAACATCCAAGGGGTACGTACCCCTTGGTTCTTTTTCAATTTTGGGATCAAAAATTCAACTTTCGTTTTTCTTTAAAATTTTGATGTAGAACTGTTGAAAAAATGATTCTAAGGTATCCTATGAAAAAGTTCCATATAAAGTTGGAAAAAAATATCAATCTTCATGGTAAAACTCAACATTGTAGTTTACGAAAATAATTTATAGAACATTTTGAAATTTCAAAACTTTAGTGAATTTTCAAAGCCTAGAAATATTCTAAAGAATAAATATAATGATGCAGAAAGTATCTTTTGGTGATTCTTCAGACACCCTCAAAAATTGAGATCATTTGAGATCCTGTTTTGGAAATGGTGAGATCTTAAAGGCAAAAGACTTTTGAAGTCATAACTACTCTAAAAATTGATTATACAAAAAAAATTTAAAAGCCAAAATCCATTTTTTTTTTTGAAATCTAAGTATGCAGAAAGTGTTACAATTACCATTTAAAACTCCAATAAAAAAATCAGCATTATTGATACAGAATTGTAGAAATTTTTTTTTTGGCCGAAAAACATCCAAGGGGTACCCCTTGGTTCTTTTTCAATTTTGGGATCAAAAATTCAACTTTCGTTTTTCTTTAAAATTTTGATGTAGAACTGTTGAAAGAATGATTCTAAGGTATCCTAGGAAAAAGTTCCATATAAAGTTGGGAAAAAATATCAATCTTCATGGTAAAACTCAACATTGTAGTTTACGAAAATAATTTATAGAACATTTTGAAATTTCGAAACTTTAGTGAATTTTCAAAGCCTAGAAAAATTTTAAAGAATAAATATAATGATGCAGAAAGTATCTTTTGGTGATTCTTCAGACACCCTCAAAAATTGAGATCATTTGAGATCCTGTTTTGGAAATGGTGAGATCTTAAAGGCAAAAGACTTTTGAAGTCATAACTACTCTAAAAATTGATTATACAAAAAAAATTTAAAAGCCAAAATCCATTTTTTTTTTTTAATCTAAGTATGCAGAAAGTGTTACAATTACCATTTAAAACTCCAATAAAAAAATCAGCATTATTGATACAGAATTGTAGAATTTTTTTTTTTGGCCGAAAAACATCCAAGGGGTACCCCTTGGTTCTTTTTCAATTTTGGGATCAAAAATTCAACTTTCGTTTTTCTTTAAAATTTTGATGTAGAACTGTTGAAAAAATGATTCTAAGGTATCCTAGGAAAAAGTTCCATATAAAGTTGGAAAAAAATATCAATCTTCATGGTACAACTCAACATTGTAGTTTACGAAAATAATTTATAGAACATTTTGAAATTTCGAAACTTTAGTGAATTTTCAAAGCCTAGAAAAATTTTAAAGAATAAATATAATGATGCAGAAAGTATCTTTTGGTGATTCTTCAGACACCCTCAAAAATTGAGATCATTTGAGATCCTGTTTTGGAAATGGTGAGATCTTAAAGGCAAAAGACTTTTGAAGTCATAACTACTCTAAAAATTGATTATACAAAAAAAATTTAAAAGCCAAAATCCATTTTTTTTTTTTAATCTAAGTATGCAGAAAGTGTTACAATTACCATTTAAAACTCCAATAAAAAAATCAGCATTATTGATACAGAATTGTAGAATTTTTTTTTTTGGCCGAAAAACATCCAAGGGGTACCCCTTGGTTCTTTTTCAATTTTGGGATCAAAAATTCAACTTTCGTTTTTCTTTAAAATTTTGATGTAGAACTGTTGAAAAAATGATTCTAAGGTATCCTAGGAAAAATTTCCATATAAAGTTGGAAAAAAATATCAATCTTCATGGTAAAACTCAACATTGTAGTTTACGAAAATAATTTATAGAACATTTTGAAATTTCGAAACTTTAGTGAATTTTCAAAGCCTAGGAAAATTTTAAAGAATAAATATTATATAATGATGCAGAAAGTATCTTTTGGTGATTCTTCAGACACCCTCAAAAATTGAGATCATTTGAGATCCTGTTTTGGAAATGGTGAGATCTTAAAGGCAAAAGACTTTTAAAGTCATAACTACTCTAAAAATTGATAATACAAAAAAAATTTAAAAGCCAAAATCCATTTTTTTTTGAAATCTAAGTATGCAGAAAGTGTTACAATTACCATTTAAAACTCCAATAAAAAAATCAGCATTATTGATACAGAATTGTAGAAATTTTTTTTTTGGCCGAAAAACATCCAAGGGGTACCCCTTGGTTCTTTTTCAATTTTGGGATGAAAAATCTCTTATCTTATTTTATCCTACAATAATCTGAAAGAATTTTTTTGATTTTTTGATGATGCAAGGTGGCTGAGATAGGAAAGTGGGGTTTGTTCTTGTCCACCCCCTTTTTCGCCAGAAGGAGCATCTAGCGGAATGTAGGATATATGCAGTTTTGTTTAAGATCCTTGAAGATTAATTGTTGTGGAAAAGAAAAAAATCGTTAGACTCATTTTTGAGCCCCTATACGAAAAAAAATTCTTTTGGCAAAAGCTTGACATTGAAGGATCTGACCTTGAAAAATCGAAGATCCTATTCTTATATTTTTGTCTAATACTCTACAAAAAAATTTCATACAAATCAGTCCAGTGTTTCCAGTAGTTGTTTTTTCCACAATTTTACTATAGTACGGCGTACGGACGTACTTTTGCACATTTTTTCTAGACCACTTTTTTGGACTCAGGGGGTGTCAAAACGAGTTTCTGCATCATCAACTTTTTTTCCGAAAAAAGTCGGATTCCAAATATTTCTATATGCCCTTGGGGTCGTATAAAAATTAAAAAGCATCAGTTGGAGTTATTAAATTAAATCCTAATTTATTTTAAAAATAAATACAATGTTTATTTTGTACATTATGTGTGAAAAGGGTTCTCATTCAAATGATCTTTTTAGACACAGTTTATAGTGCATAAAAATTGCACATCCGCTGCATCTTGTATCCAATTTTTTGTGACTCAGTAAAATGACTATTCTTGAATGTTGCTTTTGATTTCGTCTAAACTGGCTGGCTTCTTGACATAAACCTAGGGCATAATGTAGCTTCCTAACCCTCCACTGTAAACCGTCGAGGCACTTCCAGATCTTGGCACTTGAGGAGCACAATGAATGCAGATTCTGTAGGTCTGCAAAGGATCCTCGGCACACCTTCCACAAGAATGCAAAACGTGGCTTCAAACAGGAAAAAACGCTTGAGGAAAGCATTCGACGGGTAGTTTGGATCTTCTAAAGCTCCCTAAATGCGTCAAGAAACTAAGTCGAGAAGAGGTGCTAAGCCTTACCAAGGTTCATCTGGAAGACAAAGAAAAAGAAAAGTTATATTAGTTAACCCTATTAACGCATCTTAAAATTTCCTTAAAAATAATTTACAGAAATTCATTTTCTGCTGTTACTTTCATACTTAAAATGCCTTAAAATGAATTTAAAGATGCATCTAAGTCCCAAGCCCGATGACGTGTATCCTTCACACACAAACACACATCACATTGTGTATTTGAATTTACTGTCGTTGTTGTCTCCTTTGCAGAATGTGTAGCGACCCTTAACGACCAGAGGCATGCACAACTTGACATAAAAACTCACTTAAATTATTTAACAGTCCTTTACTATTTGCGTCATGTGGGACATTATGCGTTGAGGCGCACAGCAAATATGTCTCGAACATGGTTTTTTAATTAAGGACATTCTTTTTAAGGATGTCTTTTTTTTTGTCAAAATGATTTACACAACAGTGCCAAGCAAATTTATATGCCCGAAAATGCAAGCTGCTTACGGTTTTATGTTCGAAACGAAAGGTAAAGGAAATAGGATGTTAAAGGATTGGTCAGGGGAGATACAAGTTTATGTTCAGTCGGAATTTTTGTTTTAAACAAAACTTTATGAACTGTGTGTACTCCAATCAGTACTTCAACAAAAGTTGTCAACTATTTGGATACGTTCAATGTTTGACCTAAGTGAAAATGTCGATGAATTTATTTTACGATTAAATACTCAACCTTCTCGCCGCAGGCTTTGTACATTGTGTACACTCAAGGTTTTATCAACATTTTCCCATTTTTTATCGTTAATCATAAACGAAAATATTACACCGACAAAATACAAATAATAAATTCATTTCTTGCAAAAAAGCAACAATTTTTCAATTAATTTATTTGTGTGCCCATATTGTAAACGAAAGCATTTTATAACTAACAACCCTTTATGAATGCATATTTTTTCCATTATCCTTTATTTATTATTTACTTCTGTTGCTTTGGCTTAAATCCAAATATATGGATTTTCAGGTATTATGCCACTGTTGCACATTATAAATCATTGGGGAGAAATCAGGAAATATAAAATGCATGCATTGATACAAAGCTGCGTAACAAGGAGATATGCTAAAAGTTAATCTCTGCATTTACATCACCTTAATATTGACAATGCATTGAGTAATCAATACGAAAAAAATGATATTTGACTTCAAAAATTACAGAAATTACATATTGTTGATTAAGGTTAATTCTTTTTCTTCATAATTATGAACCGAACCCTCCTCAACTACTTGAAATTTGATTAAGATCCGTTTAACAATATTTTTTAGTAATGTATGTGTGTCCAACTTTCTTTTAAAATTCAGCTAACAAAGTCATCTACATTGACTGACGCCTCGGAAGATTTAAATATTGTTAAATCTATGTACTCCGGGTTCAGCTTATATATATTATGTACTTAAAAAGTATTCCAAAAATATTTTTATATTATAACCTTTATTTTCGGTTAAAATTTTTTATGCAAAACCTCTTAAAATGCGCTTTCTATGAGCTTTTAAAGAAAGTACTCAAATTGCTCCCACCATCATCATGAACTGTATCTCCCCACCCTAAAACTAAGTAATTCTGCAAATAATCTTCCAGGCTATCATGAATACGTAGAACTAGAAACTGAATGGATTCTATTTTATTTATGGAGCTGAAGTCAGAGTGTTTAAGGGATTTCTTAAATTTATGGTAGGTTCAGCAGCCAATGAAATAATTGGTTTATAATTCAATCTCATTGTCCCATAAATAATACAAGTATGTTGTCTGAAAATAATCACTTGCTATAAAATTAAATTCTTACCGTTCCTTTTTTCTTAATCTTTAACTAATAACCTTCATTTTCCGTCCATACATTTTACAATATCTCATAAAATGCACTTTCTACGCGATTTTAAAGAAAGTATGTACTCGAATTGCACTCAAATTCTTAACAAAGTTGATCTCCCCCTACTTACAAATTGAGAAATGCTGCAAATATTCTACCAGGCTACCATGAATCCGTAGAACTGGAAATTAAGTGGATTTTTATATCATTTATGGAGCTCAGATCAGAGTATTAAAGAGAATTTTTAAATTTATGGTAAGAAAATATTTAGTGTTTAATTCCATCTCATTGTCCCATTAATAATACAAGTTTGTTATGAATAAATCTCTCACTTGCTATGAATAAATGTTTTACAGTTATTTTTTTCCTAATCCTTAATTAAGAACCTTTATTTTGGGTTCAAATTTTTTTGCAATATCTCTTAAAATACGCTATCTACGCAGTTTTTAAAGAAACTACTCAAATTACTCTCAAAATCATCCTAAAAAAGTTGTTTTCCCCTCCTCAAATTGAGAAATTTTGAAAATTTTCTACCAGGCTACCAGGAATCCGAAAAATATAGCAGGAAAATCACTCATTTTCAATGAGTGAAATTTTGAGTAGAATTGTTTGAGTAGTTATTGGTTGAGTTTTCTGCTAGCCTGGTAGTTTTACTCAGAAACTATGGGGAAAAATTCCTCCATTTTTTAAATAAGGGGAAATTTTCCCTCCAAAAATTTCCCCTCTTTTCCCCTCAATTTGTTTCGAAAAATGAGGGGAAATTTTGAAGGGGAAAATTGCGGAGGATAAAAGAGGGGAAATCGTGGAGGGGAAATGGAGGGGGAAATTTCCCCTATTTTTAAAAAAAAAAAAATTAAAATTGAGGGGAAAAGAGGGGAAATTGTGGAGGGGAAATGGAGAGAAAATTTAGGAACAAACATAACCTGGCTTAAGGGTTGTTAAGTACGCGCAGCGCCCGACTATACTTTGCTGAAATAGTATATAAAGAAAATAAGTGCGTGGAGTTATTCAGTCTGTTCATAGGCAGACTGGACCACGGTCGTGGTCGTGGCTCCTTGAGGGGGCTAATGTGGGGGAGGGATCATCCCTCTACCCACTTATGTTAGCCCAATCTTGTGGCCACGCGCTCGATCGGGTGTGGTTCGTGAGTGGGGACGCGGCCATGCTCCCACGGGATTATGTCCGTGCCCCCAAATCACGGGACCACAGGGGGTGGACCACGGTCGTGGTCGTGGCTCCTTAAGGGGGCTAACGTGGGAGGGTGGTAATCCTCCTCCCATTTTGTTAGCCCTCTCATGTTGCCACGATCTCCATCGTGTGTGGCTCGTACATGGGGCGGAGCCCCTTCCCATTTTGGAAAAGGCTCCGCTTCAAATTACGAGACCACGAAAAATTTAAAAAGGGAGGGGGCCACGCAAATTTTTTTTTCAAGGTCAAAGGTCAATTTAAAAAAAAAAGGTCAAAGGTCAAGGTCAAATTAAAAAAAAATGCGTGGCCCCCTCCCTTTTTAAATTTTTCGTGGTCTCGTAATTTGAAGCGGAGCCTCCCCCAAAATGGGAAGGGCTCCGCCCCATGTACGAGCCACACACGATGGAGATCGTGGCAACATGAGAGGGCTAACAAAATGGGAGGAGGATGACCACCCTCCCACGTTAGCCCCCTTAAGGAGCCACGACCACGACCGTGGTCCACCCCCTGTGGTCCCGTGATTTGGGGGCAGGGACATACTCCCGTGGGAGCATGGCCGCGTCCCCACTCACGAACCACACCCGATCGAGCTCGTGGCCACAAGATTGGGCTAACATAAGTGGGTAGAGGGATGATCCCTCCCCCACATTAGCCCCCTCAAGGAGCCACGACCACGACCGTGGTCCAGTCTGCCTGTGGACAGACTGAATAACTCCACGCACTTACTTTCAATTTATACTACAAGTATTTAAGTACTCGACGCAACGCGACGCCACGTACACTTAACAACACTTATCGCCAGCTTATTTCAACTCATATGGTTGTAAATACTTGAGTATTTTTGCAAATATTCTACCAGGCTACCAGGAATCCATAAAATCTAGAAGGACAACCACTCATTTTCAATGTGAAATTTTGAGTTGAATTGTTTGAGTTAGGTTTACTGCTAGCCTGGTAGAATATTTGCAGAATTACTTCATACTCTCATTCATGGTAGCCTGGTAGAATATTTGTAGAATTACTCAATTTTCAAGAAGGGGAAGATTAACTTTGTTAAGAATTTGAGTGCAATTCGAGTACATACTTTCTATAAAATCGCGTAGAAAGCGCATTTTATGACATATTGCAAAATCTTTGGAGGAAAAATGAAGGTTAAGAAAAAAGTAACGGTAAGAATTTAATTTTATAGCAAGTGATTATTTTCGGACAACAAACTTGTATTTTTTTTGGGACAATGAGATTGAATTAAAAACTAAATATTTTCTTGGCTGCTTAACTTAAAAACCAAACTATTTAAATTTTAAAATTATTTTTTTTGGAAAATCGTTATAATTGTTAAGCTACAAAAAAAAAACTATATCACAAGGACAGCGAGATGTGAATTTATATACGACTGTTGCCTAATTAATGTTCTAAAATATAAATTAACAACTTTTAAACTTAAAAATAATATAAAACCTTGCTGCTTAGTAAGTGTTTAGCCATATTTAATAGTCCACGATTACCTTAATTTCTAACTATCTGTACCTTTTTCTCCGCTAAAAATGTTTTTTGTTGTGCACATTTTCTTCAAGATCAATTGATTATTTAAAAAAAAAAAACACCCTCTGGAAAATAAACAAACCAAAAGTATTTCCCTTGTTTTAATAACTGCACAAAATAAAGCGTATACATAAAACAACTCAAAGGCATTTACTGTTATTGCACTTAATAAAGTCCTTCGGAAAATCTCCTTAATATGTCCTTAAATGTCACCTAAATGTAAAGAAAACAAAAGCATGTGAACATAATGACACTTACACTGCAGAATACTATACGATAGAAACATTTTCATACCTCACACCACCCTGACGTGATTGACCTTGTTCACCTTGATTGTTGTTCAGTTTTACGTGTAACAATAACACACATTCTGAATAAGATCCTCATTCCATTAACTCAATATAAAAACATCCATGAATGCGGGAAAAACGTTGCCACCCCGCAACACACAAAGCTGTGGCACGCTAAAACAAAAAGAAGAAAACCGAAAGCTTATTGAATAAGCGTTTTTCCTACAAATGCTAACTACATCCACCTCAATACGCTTTTGGTTTTGCAATCAGGCACATGGCATGCAGTATGGCATCACTTTCTTCAAGTCCGGATTAAAGCTGCAAAAGTAAACATGTCACTTACACACACAGTTACGAGCACATAGTTGTGAAATGAAAAACATTATTGTTTTGTTAGGATTAGTTATAATAATTTATAATGCAACCGATTTGTTGTTTCTTTTTTTTTGTATGTTCCAAATGTTTATTGCCGGAGTAATTATGTTTTTTTATTCTATTGAATTATTCACATTCATTATTATTAAAAGTTATGGGGGGTAGTTTAATGCGTTTATTTAGGTGTTTTAAATGGAGTGTGGTGAGTACATTCGTAACGTTAAACATTTGTTATGTGGCTGCGCGGTTTAACTAATTTTAAAATGTATTTCGGGTGTTCTATAATTGTTTATTGCATTTGATTTATTTTGACATTTTAATGCTTATTTAAATCAATTGATATAATAGCTGTTATTTGCAATACTTTTTTTTTGGTTCATTAATTTTTAACATTTAACATTTTAATTCATTTAAATATACAACATAATATTTCCTGCTTTTTATGTATTTTTGTGTGTTGTTATTTTATGTTTTAATTATAATTATGTTCGTTATACAATAAATATTATAAATATACACAACGCCTATAAAAACTTTTTGTCTATCTACAGATAATTAATGAATTAATTACAAATTATTATGCGATACAAGATTGATTACGTTAGTTAATTTTTTTTTTTAATTATTAACTATATTAATTTTGTAGCCACTTGTTATTATATTTATGCTGATAAATGCTGAGTTGTATATTTCATGTCAATTTTAATTCATTTATTTAAATTACCTAGGTAATAATTAACCTTCTTGCTTCAGATGGATGTTGAATTGTAATCGAGGTAGTAAATATAGCCAATTACATTTTTTTTGTGATGTTTAAATAATAATATTTAAAAAAAACTTAATAAATTTTTAAATTATCTGCAAATTTTGTATTTTAAAATAAAAGAAAGTGGGAAAGAAAATTCATTTCCAAAATAAATGCAATTCAGCCCAGAAAAAAATACAAAAAAAATTGATAGCTAACTTATTGAAAGGACCAACAACCAAATTCATTTAAATAGAGAACGTATTACACGATAAGTCCTGCTTTATAATCGTGAAGTTTCCGAACGAAAATTGCCCTGGAATGGAACATTTCTAAGTCTGATGTAAACCAGGAAACCATTACTCCAAGCTACCACAAGACAATAACGACTTGACTGAATTAGAAACATATCGGGAACATGGAATTCTCCATTGAAAACATGTTCATTGGACTGATGAATCCAAGTTTCAGTTGCTAAGTAGCAAACGACGAATTTACATCCTCCAAATAAAAAGGAAATGCTGCCAGGTTGTGAACAAGCTCCACATTCATCCGATTTAAACCCCAATAAACATTTGAGGGATGAGCTGAACAAGAAGATTCGACAGATGGCTGACATAGCATGTTTTTGAAAGATTAAAGCAGCTTATGCATTTATTTCTCTGGCAACAATAACAGAATTAATTCAGAGATTGTCTAAATTAATTCAAGAAGTCTAATTAAATAATAAGAAAACGTCAAAAGAATAATTCAATTTAAATTTAAGACAAATTAATAATAAAAATGAACTTAAATTGTTGGAATATATTTTATATATATTTTGTTAAAAAATGTTAAAATTATTACTTTTAATAAATAAATTGATTTTAAAATTAATTAAATCGCTTTTATCAATTATTTTTGTTGTCAAATTTCTTTTACAGCTCAGAGTGGTCTCAAACTGAATGACTTTGCTTCTATATAATTAAAGCTAACTAGCACCACAAAAAAAGCAATTTAATTTAATTATTAAACCCCCTTCAACAAAAAGCACATCCAAAATGAACAACATCATAAAGCACAATTGAATAACAACAAAGGGCTTTAAATCAATAAAATGATGGGCGAAAATGGGGTGAGGGTGTGCCCCAACACACTCACACATTCTTTATGTAGTCAATGTGATTGTTATTATTTATTCAGTATTTTAATTAAATTGAATGAACGAAAATCAATAAGTATCGGTTGCAAGTATGTTGCAGGCCGAGCATAATATCAATGGGTTGTAATGTAGTATAATAACTGAACTGCTCATTTTGATTGCATAACAATATAATGTCGATGAGAAAGGACACGTTGTTGTTTGTGTGACAGGTATTAGAAGGATGTGCATAATGCATAATTGAATTGCTGCTACCCCAATTACAGCACTGCGCCGTTTGGTTGCAAGTTTGTTGCATGCTGCAATAATTAATTAGTAGCAATTATGTAATAGTGCACAACGGATAATTGCGGTTGAATTTTAATTGCTTTTATTGTTATTATATTTAAGACGATTTATAATTTAATTACAACCAAAAAATTTTGCCATTCTCAATTTTTTAAATTGGTAGCAAAATTAATTCAATTAAATTGTTTACAAGTTTGGTTCCGGCGTGATGAGAAATATGAAAGACGACGAACTTTTTTAATTACGTTAAATTCGTTCCTACTTGCGTTTTGTTAACGCTGCTAATGTCACAACATAAAGTAAAAATGAACCTAAATAAAATCCAATTTGTCTGTAGAAATGGGGGCAAAACAACTCCTTCTTCCTTCTAATAATTTACACAAACACTTGGTTATGCACCACAAATTTGTGACCATTCACCTCCAATGCATTTTGATAGCCGCCCGCCTCAATCTCAATCTCCTGTCTTAGATTTTGCTTCACCAGCATGGTGCGATGATGCTGCTGCATCGATTCAATTGTTATCTCATTTGAGATGAACTTATTGATGAATTGTGGTTGCTGTTGTTTCCTTGCTGGTGGCGTGTAATCGTAATCCATGACCTGCATGCTATGCTGTTGTTGCTGCTGCTGTGAATTAATGTAGTCAAAGAGATCGGCGTCATTGTCCAGAGAGGCGATCGACGATATGCTTTCAGTGCGACGATGCCGCACTATTTTACTCGTATTTAGACTATTATGATTATTATTATTGTTGTTGCACTGAAGCAAGTTAACATTATTTTTAGTACAAGACTCAGTCTTAATTATTCCATTATTACCGTTACAATTATTAACATCCCTATCATTATAATAACATGCATTGTTGAATTTATTGAAATTTCTATCATTATTATTATTATTTTTATTATAATTATCAATATTATTGTTATTAAGCTGCTGTTGTTGCGATTGGTGTTGATTGGATGAACATATTTGTGATACTTTCGGTGAGCCAATCACAATTTTCATCATGTCATTGTTGCGATTGTTGTTCACAGCTGCAGTATCCCGATCCTTTTGCAACATGACACGCTGCTGCTGATGCTGTGTCAGCAACGGCGGCGGCGTTACAGACGCGGGTGGCGAATGTTTGGACGATGCAGTCGTCACTGAGTTGGAATTGGTCTCCGTTGAATCGCCACGTTTCATCATAATTGGTTTAGTCAAATCATCGCTGCCGTTGCTGCGCTGAATTGGCCGTTTCTTTTTTCGCTTTGGTACTGGCGGTTTATTATTGTTGCAATGACGGCTGCAATGTTGATTACTCACAACTTCAATCAGGCCACCCTCTTCGCTGAGCTCAATTTTGTAGTACTCATTTCCCCCAGTGCCCAATGCATTTATTGCGTTGGCATCGTTTGCCGATGGGTCGATGGCTTCCGCGGCCACCTCGCATGGCATAAATTTCTCATGGACAATGTCCAGACGTGAATTAAGACGCGGCGGCGTATTCGACGATGAGGATATGGAGCGTGTCAACGTAGCCATTCGGTTGGCAGACATGCTTGCTGTGCGATGGCACTTTAACGCGTACAGTCCATAGTTCGTGGGGTCGGTTGGTGGGGGTGGTGTGGATTTTTTTCTGCCCGAATGTTTACGAAAATGTGACGCCTGATGGTCGCGTGGACTCTCCGAGACGGCACGTGATTTATCCACCAACGAGGAAATTGTTGAGATTTGGGTGGAGTCGATGGTGGTCCGTTCGAGGTACTGATGTTGCACGTATGTGCACGTTTGATCAATGGGTGGTGTCGCCTGTGTGGGGGTGTCGGAACGCATTGAGTGTAACCATCGCGAGATTACGCTGTGTGTTGAACGCAGATTTCGCATGGTTTTGAAACTCTTCAGTTTGGGAATTTTGATATCTGGAAACACATCTGTGGAGCAAAAAATTTAATTCAAATTCCCGGCATGACTATATATTTAAGAAGGTTATTTATGAGAGGCAATTGAGAACACACACACACAAACACACAAACACCAACCCCCTACATTGTTTATGGGATGTGCAGAGCTAATTTCAATCAATCACTGGTTTTGGCAAGCTGCAGAAATTTAAGCACGCACAATTTGTTCAAGCGGTTTTATTTATTGGGGGCAAATAAATTTCTACAATCAAAACAAAATGAAATTAATTTTTATCTTTTCATTTTATTTTGCAGCCCCACTTAAAACAACCCGATTTAATTACAAATTAAAATGAATAATACTCACTTTTTAAATAATCCATTTTTCACAATATCTACTCATTTCAATTAATTTGAACTGTTAAAAGCTCTGACACACATGAAAACCGTTGGCAAATGAAAACGATTTGATTGGAAAATATTATTCGTAATCAATTAAATGTGGGAAAAATAATTGTGGTCACTGATACAGTGCGTATGCAAAAATGAAACTCAAAAACGCAAGAAATACACAAAATAAAACAACAACAAATAAAAATGTAGACAAACAAAATGAACCGCAGAACTGAACGAATCCTATGGAAATGAGTTGTGGTGAAACCGCGAATGGGCCGCAAACATGTGGCCAAACCGACGATTGTGCAAAAGAAGAAATGCCAGAAGTCGTACATTTTTGCTTGAATAATTTAATTATATTTGCGTTAGTTGAGTTAGTGAGGGGACGGTGGGAAGGAACGGATGTATCGTCTCTAAAACACCACCCCACCTCCCCCAACCATGCCACCGCGTGCTCAATACGTATGTTTTACTCGTAACTCGCACTATAACTGAAACTGACTAACCATAAGTATAACATTTGCATCAGTGCTTGTTGTGTAGAACACCACATCAGGAATAAATTTTCCAGGGCGGCAGCAGTGTGTCGCGCCGACATGTGGGTGTGGGTGCGCTCGTGCTGGGGCACAGATATTATGGAAAACTTACGGTGAAACAAGCGGAAAAAACAATTCTGCCAACGAGAAATAATTTCACCATATCCTCATTTCCATTACCATGCTATCACCCCCACAGCCATCCCCCCACAGTCACCGCGTTGAATAACATGCAGTATATCATGGATACATATTAGTTAATGTGAGGGAAAGCCGAAAGAGTATAGGGCAAGTGAAAGCTCACAACATATATTTAGTGCATTATATTATGCGAGAACGGAGCGATGTGCAGCGACCAGAAGACGGACTGTTTACTGTGTTAAAATGACAAAGTGGCTGTGAATAATTAGTGTTGTATCATGTAATTATTTTACAGGGTGTTGTTACTTTTATAGCTGTGGGGATGGTAATGAATATGTAGGGCAAGAAATTACGGCAAATTATGATTGATTAATTAATGTGTTTTAGTTCCATAATTTTAAAATGAGACATTTGATGTTGAATTCCTAGGGGATGATTTCTTTATAATCGATAGGGGTTGCCTCTAGCATGGTACAAGTAACTTAAATATAATATGTACAGAACTCTTGACTGGAGCTTAGGCCACCCTCTATTTAAAACTGAGTACTTTTTTAATTTTAAATTTTAGTTTTTCCCCTAAAACCCAAAAACTTACGACTTTACATCGAAATTTGCTAAAATGAAACTGTAGAGGATTAAATTGTGAATTAAATAAGTAGCCATTTTAAAAATTTGGAATAGTAGTATCCTTGAAGTCGTAGATCAAAAAATCTTTAGTCTGTTTACATTTTGTGAGTTAAAAAAAATCACTCAAAAAGCTCTTAAAAACACTCAAGAAATCATGAAAAAACGTGCATTTTCAAAATGATGAATTGAATATCGAAAATAATTATTTTGATCCAATTTTAGTTTTTTTATATTACCGAAGAAACAAAGGATATAAGAAAAATATTTTATCCTTTTTATTATTTAAGGACTCTCAAATATAGGATCTCTAAAATCATGTATTTTTCGTCATTCTACAAACTCCGTTTAAAGTCAAATTACAATCAAGAAACATCCTGTAGCCTGTAGGTACATAAATAAAATGCATCCCTTAATGCATCCGCATGAAAAATATGCGCACACACCGCAAAACGACGATGACTATCCCCACCAACCCCACTTCAGCTGCGAAATGTAATGAAAAACCGTTCAGAGTACCGCATAATCGAAATGCAATTATTTGAGTTAAATGATGTGACCGCCAATGCGACTGCAATGCAATTGTCAGTTTGTTTGGGTATATCAAAATGCATTATCTGCCTCAAAAGTGATTCGAATTTGCTTTTGGAACCCAAACAAATAACATACGCATAATTCCCTTATGCTGTTTCATCATAATAGTAATTGTGTGTGGTCCAGAACAACTTTACCGTGGCATAATCAACTATGATGATGCAAGCCAAAATGAAATCAATCAGCCACACAGCCGGGGTGCACAATGTAGATTTACAGAAATCTGGGGGGAGGGTGATGCGTGCGTGTGCTCGATTCTCCAGAGTACACACTTGGAAGTGCGTAGGCCTTCCAAACAAACAAAAATTGAATCATGCTAAGCATTAATATATTCCGCTGGAGCGACTTGTCTGCCTTTATGTATAGGGTATTTGATTTGAGTTCAGGTGAGGCTGTCATCCTCCCTTCCAAAGCACCAAGCAACATATCCCAACCAACCAAATATAACCACATTCCATTTAAAAAAAAATTTCATTCCCGTATTTTTTCCCGCATGCATGGCAATAAATTGTTGATTATAATTCACTTTTGGGAAGCAGTTGTACCCTTTTGAGCATAATAATAATATATAGGTTACATCCCAACATCCTCGTGTATTCCAAACATCATAATATTATGCGTAGGACGCATGGTGCGCTTGTTATGTTCGGCTTATAGACGATGTATGCGTGGGGGTGGTTGGTAGTCTCTGGATAGGTTTGGTGTTAAAATGTTCGGTGTGCTGAGTGATCAGATTTTGTGTAATACAATACTAACTAAGGTGAAGATAGTCGAGCATTCACCAGACATGTGTAGGGGTTGTATTATGTACAACAAGAGGGATGAAGAGCTGAGAGATAATGTGATTTTCACATGGATTCTGTGTGTTCCTAATTTTGGTTTCATATCGATTTGATTTGCTTCAATTTTATGGCCAAATATTGTCGTTTCTGTTTGTGGTCAGACATTTATGGGGAGGGAAAGTGGTGGTGAGCGCCGTGAAATTGTAATCAGTTTGGAATAGATTTATTTTGGCACATAAATAAAATTGATGGAATATTTGATGCATGAAATATTGGCGTTTTTTTTTTAATTTCCACACAAATTCGATTAATTTTTATGGGTTAAACAAAACAACTTTAAAACACTATAATCATTTAAATATCTGCTCAATTGGGCATTTTGTCCTGCACAATTAAACAAGCTTAAGTCCTTAAAAGCCCACCAAAAATGTATTAATTGTAATTGTGGCCTAAATTTCATTTTAATCCCTTTGTGCATTAAACACCTAAGTATTCTTCTAATTACAACTGAAAACTAAAGGCCCACTTGTCCCCCTCGCTGCATTCAATTTAATCAAGTGCAAATGGATGCAATTTTCAAACAATGAGGCGATTAAATTCATGCTTCCTACTCGTGAATGCATTTTTGCCACAAAAATAGACAACAAACGGAACAAAAATCAATAACATAGCGTACCGTAGAGTATACAGTTTCAGTTTGTTGACACATTAACACTGTTATCACACCATTTACCCTCAATTTATGAAATTGTGCATTCTCGCAACTTATACTACACGTTTATTGTACAATATAAAAGTTCACAATGAACTTTGTTCTATATTTCGTGAAATTGTAATTTAAGGTCATTTAGGAGGTGAAATTATGTGCAGAATTTATGTATTGGAAAATTTGAATGGGGAGTTTTCCTTGTTTATATGTCGAAGAGCATTTAAAGTTTTAAGGGTCAAGGTCAATTGAATATAACGTTAAATGGTAGATGTTTATGGCACGACAAAAAATAGTGAAAACATTATAAGGATTTAATCAACTTTTACACTCGCAAACGAAATCAAGTGTACAATTTGTGTTTGTTTTTCACGATTTTGACTTTCCGGTTGAATTTTCAGGATTTTCTTGACGAATGATCAATGGTATGGTCGAGAAGAACACAACAAAAAAATCTCTATTCAATTCAAGTTATTGAACAACTATTTATATGATCATCGCTACCATATTTTATGAAATTCATGTAAAAATACGGTTGGAATGACCATATATATATAGTTGCGGCGACCAAATTGTTCACAAAGTTCTATATTATATGGTTGGAGTGACTAAATTATGTTTGCCAATTACCAATTATATGATTGGAATAGCTAAAAATTGTCGTCATAGCAACCATCTTCATCTATACTTATAAAAATTAAATCACACGAATTTTTGTAACACTTCCCCGCAGGAACTACTGCACCAAAGGTAATCAAAATTTATATGTGTCTTATTTGGGTCGTGGGGAATGTTTATGTGTAATTCGGTATCGTCATCCTTTGGGGTTGACGGGATTAAAGTATACGTATTGAGTGTAGGGATTGTGGAAATTTGCAAATGGAATTTTGTTAAACTTGGCCTTGAAGGAACAAAATAAATTTTTAACGTAACCAATTGTCAAATCCTTAAATCTATTCCAAATTGATTTTAAATATTGAGTAATGTAATCCTTAAAAAAATTAACTCAAAGCTTTTTCCATAAATATCAAAAGGAATTTTAATTATGTAATCCTTCACCGTTTAAACCGCCACCCTAAAATACGCCCTCACCAAGATATTTTAAACATTTCCATTAAATATAAAACGATCGTTCAAACATTTTCGAGTCCCTTTAAGCACCAGTTTTTAAAGAGTTACATTTTTGCTTTAATAAATTGCAATAAACGATTTGAGGCAATAGAAAAAAATGTGAAACAGAACGCCAAGTGGGTTAGCGTTAACTCCCAACGGTCACTGCTGAAAAACAAACAAAAAAAAAAGGAATGATGCGGCATTTTGGTCTCTTCAGTTGAATGATAAAAAAATAAAAATAAAACGTTTCATGTCGGCACAATATTTTTGTGTTTAGAAAGAAACATGTTAGGCGCAACGAGGCAGGAGGCACAACTGAAGGAACATCATAAATCAAACGAAGAAATTAAATACGAAGTCGGGACGAATATACACAAAAGCCAATAGACGAGTTAAATACGCATGTAAACAAAACACAAAGTCAGCCATTTAATATAGAGCGTATAATATGTATTTACTTATATCTACTTATATGATTAAAAATCAATACAAAATAATTATTGTGCACGAAAAATAAACATAGGAATACAAATTACAAAGGGTAAAAACAAGTACATAGACAATACAACAATAACAACAACAATAAAAGTGAGGCAGACAAGAACATAATAATAATTAATAACAAATTATTATTATTAATTAACTAACGCATATACATAAAAACAATAATTAAACGAGCAAATTTTGACACAAATTTTCTTGGAGACAATTACAAACAAAAAAACAGTGTACAGCATTGCTACGCAATAATTATGAGGAACCAAATTTCAAATATATACTTGTTCATCATCGGAGTCCGCCAGCAGGGAGAGTCGATGCTTTTGTGTGGCCCGCAGTGGTGTAACTGGATACTTGACGGGTCCAGCATATTTTCGTGATAATCCCATGGCTCGCGGGAATATTGTTTTGGCTGGCTTCGACGATTCACGAATGCACGGCTTAGGCACAATTCCAACCACCTACAATGGGTAAATAAACAACACCAAACCACTCCCATTAGTAAATCATCATTGCAAATACAAAGCGATTTCTGCTGATTGTAAAATGCAAATAATCGCGATGCTTCGTAATTATATGAAGCAAGTGTAACTGCCTGTGCAGCAACGTCAGCAATTTAATGCTGCTGCGACTTTAAATGAACTTATGAAAAGCATATACTTTCGTCCCTCTTTTTTTAACTTTATAAAGTTTCAACCCCCCCAGCCACAATTTAATGTAAAATATCCAATAAAGAAAAGTGATTCAGCAGAAATCTTTGTGCGGTATTTGGACACACAAGTGTCAAACAGTTGAGCTCACCTTAGGCAGAAGATTTGGCATACTTTTTGCAGATACTAATGAGTTGTTATCCGGCTCATTATTCTTGTCACGGTGTTCGAGTTGAGTCTCTGGTCTGCTCAAACTTCGTCGCGCCATCGCACGTGCTTGCAACTCTTTCACTTCTTGCACGTTTTCCAGTTCAGCATATATCGGTTGGTAGCACACCGGTGGCTGCATGTAGTTGGGACTGGATTTACAATGACTGGCAGCACCGGATGATGGTGGTAATGTTGTCGTTGCTAATGCTGCTGGTACTGCTGCGGGTGTGGATGTTGTTGCGGTTTTTATGGCCACAGAGGAGTTGTTGGGATTAAATATTTGTGAGACAATAAGTTCGACAGTACGGCCGGTGTTTTGGAGTATTTTTAAAGACTCATCGTAGGATAAACTCAGCAGGGATGTGTTATTTACAGCCAGGATCTGAAATTGAATAATGTTTTAAAGTTAATAAAATGTTCAATTATGGTAATTACAATTTAATAAATTCTGTATTTTCTTTTGAACTTATTTATACATATTACAAAAAATTATATTCATGAAGGAATTAAAAAGGATTACAACCAAGAATACGGACGCAAACTACCCCCTTAATTAAGTTACACGAATATTTCGTAACCAACTAATGAAACTTTCTTAGCTTGGACCATTTCATCAACTTTTAACTATAAAATACGTTGAAATTCTTAAAGCTTCGGAGTAAAGAAATGGTTCAGAATCACCACTCATAAAAATGTTTACAATATGACCGCAAGAGTACTTACAGTTTCAGCACTTTTAATGTAAAAGCTAAATGTAATGAACACGGGAGAAACGGTGTACTTTATTAATGAAAAGTCAACTTAAAATTACGATGTAATCAGACTTTTTTGTACTAATTCTTGACCTTCTAAAATTAACTGTTCTAAGAAGGAATCCAAAAAGAAACAATAAAGCTGCTGAGTACTGGGTACCAGGAGGTAAGGAGAAAACGGGTAGTCGGACAAGAGATGTGGCGTTTGAACCCTTCATCGGCTTCTAAACTTTTTGCACAAAACACATTCGAGTAGACATTTAGGAAGATCAACTTAAAAAATTGTCTTAAACATTTATCAGATTCAAAGCAATCAAAAAAGCTCCCGGATGGACCGAATCAAAAAATAAAAGAAACTCACAGAGAAAGGAGCAAGTTAGTGGAGTACAAGAAAGCATTACGCAGTACACCATTACAACCCCACGATCTACAATCCACAATTTCCAAATTATCAAAATTATCTAATTGTATAAAAATATTGTATAAAATTTCATTGAATAAATGACTTGTTCCATAAAATTAAAACTATTAAGTCTAATCATTTCAATGAATGATAATTGAGACTTTAAAACTTTTCAGAAATCAACTCCTTGTAGCTTTAGAAATTAGCTATATTGAAAGAGAAGCCAGTAATTAAAAAAACAAAAAGACACAAATAAATTAAGGAATGAGAATAAAAGTAAAAGAAATGATATTCTTTAAAAATAAGAAATTGTTTCTATGCAAAACCCACTCAATTCGTTTCAAAGAAAGTGTTCAACGCAACGAAAAATGTTTTAAAATACAATAAGACAATTTAAATAAAAATAAAACATACGAACAGAAACAAGTAACGAACTGTACTCCTTATTTAAAATAAATGCAGTAAAATTGTACATCCTCTCGCTTTGGTAGTTACGCACAAACTGATTTTATCTACACACCGCTCAGCTCTTAACTGACTCGACTTAAGCTAAGCCTGTTAAAGGAAATACACTTAAAGCACTCTTTGCGTACGATAAGCAGAAAGGATAATGAACTCTCGAAATGCAAAACAGGCGTATTTATTTTTACTTGTATAACTTAAATATGAGACTTAAAAGAATGATGATCCTTTATTGCATTTTAAATATGTATTAAATTCACGCTATAGTAAAAATACTCCCAGACACACATTTAAATTACATTTAATGTAAAAGAACATACGAGTACTACATACAAAATCATTTATAAAACGAGACAGCATCCCTATTTAATATGCAATTGACCCTCATACACTGGAGGGTCAATAAATAATCCTAAAAAGGATTCAAATTATTTAGGAAAGGTTTTACTTGCCATACTCAATCAGAAATAGATTCGAAGATAAGCACCCCACACGTATCCCTTGTCGTAGTCGTATAACGATGTACCTTTATACCCCAAGCCCACCAACACCACCAACACATTCAACCCTCTAAAATCTAGCGACTGGAAATGAGAACAGCACTTCATTTCCTTGTGTGCACCATTTTTGCGACTGAAAGTAATAAAATTTGTCGCACTCACATAGTATACTTCCCACCATCCCCTAGCTTTAAAGACTTTACGCTACGTAAAGCTCATAAAGAATATTCTGGCAAAAGGACACACACATCAAGCTTACATCCTGAATATCGAATCGAAGAAGGATATGTTTACAAATTCAATTTAAAAGAGAAGAAGAAAAACTGAAATAAAAACAACATATTAATCGTTTATCTTTTTTTCTTTTGAGCCGCAAGGTAGCGATCGCCACCACCAGCATGACACGCATTTTAAAACTGTCCTTTTTGCATAAAACATGGCACGTGCTCATCATTCACACAAAAAACAAAACAAAAACGGATATTTGGAAGTTTCATCTTCGCAGCTTTATCGGTGGATCATATTTGGAATGATATTTGTCTGCAAACAAATACACTTACACACACACACCCTCATGAATAATATGTGAACGAACGTGTGCAAGACGCATTATAAAACGTACAACGACATCTCATCATTTCATCTAACAGACGTGTCGTCCCGCGACACCAAGTTTTATGTGCCTTTTCAATTCAAAGAAAACACAACGGCAAATATGAATTTGCGACGCGAAATGTAAAGTGAGTGCAGCTCGAGAAAACCCACCCCCTCCTCCATCCCCCATTCATATTTTGCAACAAAGCAAAGTCCACAGATCTACAAATTGAGTTCTTTTGGTTGACGAGTTGCGATTGATTAATTATTTATTTACGGCGGCAATTCACAAAAGGAAAGTGGAAAATTCAACACAATTACAACTTGATATAAAAGACGACGTGAATAAATTAAAATTAACAATAGGGGAAGAAGCAGAGGGGGGCAACAACATCCATATTGATCGGATTAACTTATTAATAATTAAATTAATAAACTCAATCGAGGGTTGTTGGGGTTCGTATTAGAGTTAGGGTGGTACCTGTCGGAAGAGCTTGTAATCGTGACCATAAAATCGTTTAGTTATTTAAAAGAACCCGAGTGCCCTTGATTTATGGGAGGGTGGAGATTAAGGGATGATTAGAGTTCAATCATTAGGCCAATAATTGACTTACAATAATTAATTATTATGCGGCAATTAAAAGAATATTCATTAAAAGAGTTAAAAGTTTCTTAGAAAAAGCTTAAAGTAATTTTTAAGTATTAATTTAATAATGAAGCTTAAGAAACTCACTTGATCCCCAATTTTGAGTCCACTCCGTTGGCCAGGCCCACCAGCCACTAAATCCTTGACATAAACATTATTGTCCGAACCTTGAACGATGCTAATTCCCAAGGTCAATCCAGTAGAATGCTCCACCTCCTCCTTTGCACTAGGTGGTTTAATTTCAAATTTACTGCCAGCAAAGACAGACTCCTGACTCCTGGACAAAAGGCTGCCCATCCTAATGCTCTCCTTTTTCAATGGCCGCCCACCAATAACATCCTTCTGAATAAACAGTCGTGTTATAATACGATCACTGTTGGATTGGCAACTTGAGATGTTATTGAATTTCTCCAACAGCGAATCTGAGACTGTCTCGTTGTCAAGTGGCGGGAAATTATTGTGCGAGACACTTTTTATGCTTGAATCTGCAAATGCAATTAGAGTACGTATAGAGTAAAGGTCACAAATATAAATGGCTTGAATAAATTGTTTGAAAAATAGACGATGCGTGCTGCAATAAGACGCCGCCACGCTTAAATATACAAATTTACGTTTCACAAACGAGATTTGCATGCGACTAACAATTTGGCTGGTGGAATTTTTTTACTTTTATATGAATCAAATGGCAATTACGGTATTTTGAAGACTTCAAAGGCACTTACATATCACGTAGGCTTCATCATTAGGGTGTGGAGATTCCGACAATTTGTCTGAATGCTTATCAGAGTGATACAGTGAGCTGAGGCTGGTGCTTTTCAGCGACAGGCCATCATCAGAGGCCCCCTCGCCCCTTTCCGATGTATTCTGGAAATTGCTACTGTTGTTGCTCGCCTGACTCACTGCCACAGTATCGTAGATATTGTCGTAAGATTTATTGAGGAATTGTGCGGAGAATACGCGTGTACCCATTTTCACTTTGTTGCGATTAGGACTTGTCACTTTGACTGGAACATTCATCAACAATTTGGGACATTCATTTTCTTTGTTTTGTGTCTCCTCCTTGGTGATGCCACCCTCCTCCTCCTCTTGCGGCGGCACTGGCTTAGTCTCAATAATACCAATCGTTGATTTGGAACGTTTTAAGAATTTCTGCTTGAATTTCAACAATTTTGCATCATTCAGCATTGATTTTTTTAAATTCTTAACCCGATCACCATATTTAAGTGGTTTTTCAAGCTTCTTGACATTTTCCTCGGCCACATTGTATTGATCGTTATCATGCAGTTCAGGATCATTGGGGCAGGTCGTTACCACTGCATATTGTTGATCTAATTTGGCGGCACTAAGTGGTAAATGTGACATGGCGGCTTCATTTATGAGGTTTGGAGTACCAATCGGAATATTTAATTCATCTGAGAGGGTTTTTAGGGAAATAAAGGAGTTGCGTAGCTTCATGTAGAATTTGTGATGTTCTGATGCCAGCGTGAAAGCAAAGTAACTCCTGAAAAAAAAATTAAAAAGATGTAAATAAGCATTTCAAATCAAAAATTAAAGTAATAAATATATTGAAACATAAATGCGTGACACAAGAAGGGAAAGAAAGAATATGAAATAGGGGTGAGCTGCAATACAACTTCAATAAAAAAGGAAAAAGACTTACTTCCGTCCGTCCATCTTGAGTTTGTATTTTATGCGATTAGTGTCCTTTGCCTTTAAGCTTTCCGATTTTCGCACCACCACACACAAAATGTGCTTGGAGAAGCACAGATTTTCGATCTCCAACCAATCGAAATTTGCATAAAATCCTCTTTGGTATGAGATTTTGGAATTGCGTCCCCCATCAAAATGTTTATCGAATTGGATATTGGCGTTGCGCTCAAACAGTGAGATGCCGTTTAGCGAGATGGCGACATACACGTCAATCCAATTATTGTCGTCCGTCGACTGAAAATATATGTAAAATTAGAATTTCTCTTTTTTTAATTTCATCCAATGTTTTGCTAAATTAAATTTAAACGCAAATTTTATATGTTTTCCCTTCCCATTAGGGACGAGAAATCATTTGGCAAATTAGTCGCCGACCAACGCAACGTACCCAAGTGGCGCTGTACAAATGAAGACCGTACTCCTTCATATCTTGCACGTATTTAATGAACTGCTGTTCGGCTTCTTTGGGGTGAAAGCCACGTTTACAATAATGCGAATTGCGCAAGTACTTGGCCATTTCCTTGTTTCTTTGGTAAACACCCTCCGGGAGATAGTGGGATATTGTGAAATAGGCCATGCATTTCATCTGGAATCAATTACGATTTGTTAAAAAGATTTAAAGGCCATTTAAATTGTAAAATTACCTCAGGCTTAAAGTCTCCTACTTCTGCCTGCAATGCAAGACCACCTAAGTTGATAAGGTCATCATCAGTGCAAAGGATTTGACTTTCAAGGATGCTCTTTCTTAGTTGGAGATACAACAGATGACGGGATTCTAAGGAGCTGTGAGTTAAATATTAAAAAAATAGGTTTATTATTTAAATAACCAACTCTGCACTTTGAAACATTTGATCCATAGTTAAATTAATTGGGGATGGTCTTGAGCTTTCAATATAAAGCTTTACAGGATCGTTACAATTGTTTTCTACAAACGATTACTCACGTTAAGCCACGCAACGTTGGCAGGAAGAACTTGATGCGAAAGAAAAGCGTAAATATCACATGCTCCCCATAGCTGGGCTTTTTCGATGATGCAAACCAAATTTGTGGCGCCACCTTGTACACCTTCAGATCATATGGCAGAAAAATGAAGTCACCACCAATGAGTGCGCACAATCCCAGAAAATAGTTTTCCACCAAATGCTCGGAGCGAAGCACAGCATTCAACAAATCCCCAGATGTTGTCGTTGCTGGATTGCACGTTATTTTAATGCTCTGACCATTGAGCAGCAAAACATTGACGATTCTCGGTTGTGGGCACTGAACAGAAATAGAATATTAAGATAATTAAGGATGGCCCCTTAATTGAATTTATAAAATAATAATTACCTTTTGATCCGTTAAATCCAACTCCTTTGATGGTAATCCGGATTTCAAAATAAATTCCGGTCCCTTTAATTTCTCCGCATTTTTATCGGGAATATTCTCATCACTGTCATCCAGCTGCTCAGTGCTGATAATTTTTTTTCGATGTACCTTTAAATTAGGCAGTGTTGCAAACTTGCAAGCCGACTGAAGATCAGGCATTGAAGCACCACAACCAACTGAATTGGAAGCACACTTAAATCCACACCCAATTTGATCAATATTCATGACTGACTTGAATCCACCATTGAATCCGATGTCCAATTCGACGGCCTCCTGGGCTTTCGCCAAATCATCAACATTCAAATCAATAGTGTTTCTTCGCATGAAATCAAACTTCTTGTTATTGTTCCTTCGACGCACAACATAACTGCGTTTTGGTCCATCAGCAAGTGGTTCATCTTCAACAATGGGTGGTGTCAAAATTTTGGCAGCGTATCCACCAATTAGGTCCAGCTTATCTTGATTTCGCTCCTGCTCTCGGAATGCATCCAATTCTTGGGGAGTGCAACGCTTTACACGCAACCCCTTTAGTTCATTGACCAAATTTTCAGCTTGATCCTCATCTTTATCACAATGCGTAGAGCTGCGTCCGGAATCAGTGTCACTACTGCGGCGACCAATATCAAGCTGTTTTGCAGCAGAACAACGACGATTGAGTAATTTTCTGCTTGGTGGCAATTCGCCACATTTGTCGGCAGCCTCGCGAAATAGATCCATTACAATGTGAGAGAATGGCTTGGATTGGTGATAGCATCGAAAGAATTGGGAAATTACCTGCAAATAAGTGAAACAGAAAGTCAGTTAAATTTGGAATCCAGTGAAACTCACCATGAGTTGAGAATAATGCAGCGAATGCCCAAACCGTTAACATAACCTAGAAAAAGCCACAATCTGCTGTGAAGTGTGAGGTCGTACTGTCTAAATTATTGTTCTATTTAAGATTTATCACGTACAAAATTTGCAGTATTACGAAATTTTCCGTCAGCATCACACTGCCTAATTGTTTGTTACTGTTTAATCGCGTCAATTAAGTGTCTAGTGTCCACCCATTTAACAGAATCATGTCTGACATACTTGAATTTGATTTGACCAGCAAAAAATCGTGTGAACATTTGAAGCAGTTGCTTTTGACAAAGTGGAAAGATGTGGAAAATGTTCCGGATGTGTTTCGCTACCAGCTGGGCTCGGAGAAAAGTGCAGTCCTAGACGGTGACCTCAAGTTTTTCGTACAGGTATGTCAAGTGCATGGCTTTGAAAATGATTGTGTGTCACGGCCAAATAATAACTCAATTTGGATGCAACCAAAAGTACATCCCAATATTTGGTTAAGGTCAGACCAACATAAATACACATTCTACACACAATTACATTTATGTTGCCTTGAAATTTATGCTTGCCGAACCACCGCACTTGTCTCTTCCACCCTTTTGTTTGTTTACATTTTTTAAATGAAATTGCGCACGTGCGGCTTGTGTCAAAAATTAAATTTCAAGGGCACAATTTGTCAGTTTTTTGGTGAATTTGATTTCATTTTCACCACACGATAATGCAGATATTTTTGTTTCACCTATTTGCCGATAGGTGGGGCAATTATTTTATTTTTAAAAAGGTGTTTTAATACAATTCAAATAATAACGATTTTATTTTCTTAACTGAATGAAAATCTAATTAAATTGCTTTGTTTTTCAGTTAAACTCCAAACGAACAGCCCTTCGTCGTCCACCCCAAAAAATTGTCTCCATTCGACCAGAGTTCAATTTAAACGAATTCAACTTCAACAAAGTGGACAAACGTGAAATTTTGCTCAACATCCGTTACATTGAGTCCCTCATCACCATCCTAATCAACAACAGCCCCCTCACCCCCTATCACTCACTGATTGTGCCCGATTTAGCACTAAACAACCCCCAAATTCTCTCTCGGACCGGCTTAAGTTTTTCCATTGACCTCTTGCGCGCATTCAACGACAAACACTATCGCATTGGCTACAACAGTCCGGGCGCCCTCGCCTCAGTCAATCATCTTCATTTGCACATAATCCACCTGGAGCAATACATCTACGTGGAGGACGCCGAACTGCAGCATGTCGCAAGAAACATGTACAAATTGGCCAGCCACTATCCAGCGCCGGCATTTTGCTTCCCCCTTTTGCCAGTTAATGCTGACAGCACCGGCAACACTCAGAGGGCAGTGATTGACGATGTACTCAAGATTATTGAATACTTTTGCGAGAAAAGTGTGCCCCACAATTTGTTCATCACATATGGACCATATGCCGGATGTAGCGACGATGTCATTAAAGTGTACATCTTTCCCAGAGAGACAATGCAAATTACCAAAGAATTTTCAACGTTTAATATTGCCTTTTGTGAGCTGAGTGGTTATGTGCCAGTTGGAAGTATGTATTTTTTTTCATCCCTGCTGTGTACAATTAAATTGATTTTTTTTTACGCGGAATTTGCATTTTTTTTGTTGCTTTGTTTCAGGCGATGAAGTTTACAACTCGTTGACGGAGGATGTAATTAAGCAGAAAATTCGGCACGAAGTTGGCGATGCTTTTGGCAGAATTGAAAGTGATGTGTTGGCGTTATTTTCTGGGTGATTTGCATATGCGAGCGAGCTTCCACATGCTGGTATTTAAAATTAAAAACCTCCCTTTTTTTGGCAAGTTGTTAAAAAAGTTAAATATGTCTGCGAAATGCGAACATGATTTTTTTTTGTTCATGTTGGTAAAACGCTTCGGTTTAAAATTAAAGTCAAGTATTTTTTTGACAATTCATCGAATGAGCTTTTAAATATCGACCTTCACAATAAATTTAAATATAATATGACAAATTGAATAATTATAATGTATTGCATAAATGTTAGCATTGATTGCTAAGAAATACTGCACAAATAGTTCCTTCCTTAATATTTAAATTTTAATAAATTGTATGGAGACATTACTTAATTATAAAACTGTGTAAAAGATGATATTAAGTATTAATAAAAAAATATTGTTTAACTCAATCATCATTAAAATTATCATGACAGTGTAATTAAGCAAGAAAGTTTTCTTTCAGGATTAAAACTGACGCATTGAAAGAAAATTGTTCACAACGTCTTATGTCAATAAAATAAGCTTAAGTGCACTCCAAAACGTGCATTTAAATTTAAAAGCATATAAATGAATTACTGAAACTAAATTATTCTTTTCCCATGTCATCCCTTTTACAAATGAACGCTTTCATACAGTGTAGCACGCAGTTTAAAACCATTTCCATGTAAACTTTAGTAATTAAACAGCGCACTTCAATAGCTTTTGGCACATGAACTACTCATTTTGCAATAAATTTCAAAAAGTTTAATTGAAAAAAGTTTTATGGAATTAATCCTTTATCATTAAAATGCGGATGATTATGAGTGAAAAATCTCACCAAATCAAATACACCACTAACAATAAATTCATCATCATGTGCAGCAGATTATTGAAGAAAAAAAATGAATTCACGGACTGATAAAGAAATTTAAATTTTAATCCTTAATCTTGACATATTTTCATAATCCCCTGCAAATATATTTTGATAGATATCCTGCGGTGCAGTGCATTAAAAAAGGGAGGAAATTCAAATATTTTACGATACAGAATTTAATACATACGAGGCACATATTATAGGAAATGGTTTTATAAAAAATACGAGCTTATTCAATATTGCTGCAAGAAAGGATTTATATTTAAAAATGTTGATGCATCAACAAAAATTTTAACGATGCAGGAATATTCAGCATAACGATACTTTAAATTAATTTAAGTTTGAATAGAGTACGGAATAGAGTAAAAAAAAATTATTTCAATTTTATCCACCCTTCCTTGTTATAGCTTAAAGTTACAAACAAAATCTACATGAAAGCACAAAAAATTCCTCAAAATGAAATCCTCCATCGAGACATTGTCCTTACATGATTTCTCCACACATATTCGCGTTGCTCAAACAACATTCTATACACGTGACGTTTGACTGTACAATATAATATGCTAAATGAATGTTGAGTTCCTCGAGGGCGTCCCGAATTCCCATCGTCTAACGATCATAATGATTATTATCAATGCGACATACTTTTTGAAAAATATTTATTGTCCTAGAGCGAGTTATTTTGCCATCCTTTTTTATCCACAAGTCACACAACGCCCCCTCACAATCCCTAACCAACGCAACGCTTGAAACATGAAACGTTACATGGAAGCAACACACATCATCCAACACCCTATCATCAGTTATTCGACGTCTGTTTTAACCCGAACGCATGCGAATTTAATATATGTACACAATCCTGTTCTAAATATAATGTGACTTGTGTATTATGTTGGTAGATGTAGAGAATCCGTTTTACAGGGTAAACAACGCCACCAACAGACGCGAGGAAACAATTTCTTTTTTGTATTTTTCAGCAAAATTTAAAGAATTTTATATATCCTCGGGACTGTTACAAGAATATTGCAAAATTGATTACTGGCGCGACGCAACGTGACGGGGTAGGTTAGGAATTGAATTATTATAATTTTCCGACTGAGAATTTTATACAATTTTTTTTCATAAAACATTGGCGTGATGAGATTTTTCTCCTCATAATCCCTTTGTGTGATGTCTCTGTCAATTTAATATTGATATTAATGTCAATATTTAATATGTCCTAACTTCTAAGGGTTGTGAGAATTCAAAAGTCTGCTTTTTTTATTGAGAGAACATCTATTTAGGTCGTTTTTAAAATTTTATTTACAAGAAGATTACGGGCACCAGTGTTAAGTTTAAGACAAATAATTTTCCATGATATCAAAACATAATAAATATTTAGCAACATCACCTTCTGTTGTTGGAGCTATATTGGAGGCATATTGTTTTTGTGACTTATTCTGTTATTCTTTGCTAATTAATTAGCGAGAGAGCGCGTTTCTTGTGTCAATATTTAAGCAACAATTAACATTGCCACCATAAACTGCAAATCCGTTTGGTGTGTGAGTATTTTAATCGCCCAAAATTGAATTAATTATAATTATAACACGAACGCCATTTCACATTTTGCCATACAGAATTATAATTTCCGTTCCCAATGTTAAGGGAAATTAAATTGATTGAATTTTGGCAACATTTTTACTTTATACAGTAAATGAAATGCGGTTTTTCAGATCATTTTGGGATAAAATTTCACACATTTTGTACAATTTAAATTGCATTTCGAAATCCACATCAAACGGTTAAATAATTTTAAAACAACTTAACTCATAACAATGCACCACATAATTCAGCATAAACATTTGTGTGATGCAAACTTTTCATCAACCGAAACAACATGAGCTTAAATTAACTTTTTGAGTGTATAATATTTATCCAAATCAGTGCTACCCTCCCGCCCCCTCAAAACAGACTAATAGACAATAACCAAATATACAATTGCGTTTGGATTAAATTAATGTCCCCTCGATGTAAGAACAATGAAATCCACTGCAGCAATTTGATGTAATCATGGAGAGTCATTTATTATTGTGAGTTAATGTTTTCAATGGACTCCGCCAGTTTAATGTTACAAATAAGTGTGGGGATTCGCAAGATGTTTTAAAGTGGGGGAAATTTTTAATTTATTGTAATAATGAGGATGTTTTTATAATTATTTAAAAACATTTGATATTAAAAATATTGCATAAACTCGATTGAAATATATGTTAATTCATTATTGGAGAAGGAGAAAGACTTACGAGGGATCATTTACTTTAAAGAAGTTCAAAGACACTTAATTTAAGTCGCAATTTTTAAATTATAAAATTCCTTTTAAGTTAACTTTAGGCACAAAAATATTTAAGAAAAACAAGCAGCCTTAAAACCACCACACAAAGCTTCTTTAACAGTCAAAATTCTAAGACAAATCAGCATCAATTCTACTTAAGAAGGACAAAGTTCTCATTAAAATTGATGTAACATGCAGAAAATCCAATTTTTATCCCTTCAAGAAATGGAAACGCAATTGGCCTAAAATTGACAATCATCCTTTTTTAAATTTAAATCAGAAATCTACTTTAAAGAAAAAGGAACATTGTCACATATTGAGAGCCCCCTAGTTACTCAGCAAATATCAAACATTTTTCACAAAAATTATGATTTATGCCAATTTCCGCACACTTCCTCCCTCCCACACACAAACCGAACAACAACAATGCATGTTTGCGAAAGAGATTGTGCACACATCAAAATGCAATATACAAAACATGACACAAGGAGTACACGTACAAGATTCGCGAAATATTTAGGCTAAACGGCTTGTCTGCACCGCTGATAAATTACAATTTTGTGTCAAAGGATTTAGGTTCACATATGAACGTGTATTTGCTCCCCATCCCCGTTTTGACAATGCGCACACAAATGTGGATCAATTGTCCTCAGTCGCATTGTTATTTTAACATTTTTACGTCATACGTCCTCTTGGAATTTCAATATGGTTGGTACTCACTCACACAACGCGTTCTAACTCATCCACATAAACAACACAACCCCTTATCACAGTGACAACCAACTATTGCTGTGTCGAGTGTGCCACCCCTAATTCCTCATTCCATCAACCTTGCCAACACACATGAAGCAAGATATTCGTGGCAGACAAACAAGACCACCCACGTGTTCCCATCATAACCCAGCCACCCCCCTGAACCAATCCTGTACGATGTGATATACCTACCCCTAAACAATCACTTCTTTTCATGCATTATGAATGTTTGTCTGAAATTCACGATTTTGAAGATTTCGTCTTGAATCTCAGCAGCCACTCCAAAAAATACATAAATAGCATCAAGGAGAAATAAATCATTTCTCGCCGCCCATATATTTGCGAGAATAAACCCATTCATCACACTGGTGAGTAGTGATCCATGTTGATGCGGCACACAATCGTTTGTAATATTTTTTTGGAGAATTTTTCCCACTGCACAAAGACCCCAATGTGCATTGTATGCCAAAACAATAATTGCACAATGATTACCCGCTAGCAGAAATCATAGAATTTTTATAATTTATACGCAGCTTACATGCATGCAAGTCCGTTGCAGACTTTGGTCGCTGCGGGTGATGCACAGCTTCGGGATGAATGAGGATTTGGCTTAATATGTGATTTTAATAGAAATTTACGATCCTTCTTCGTTATCCATAAATAAATTGCACGTACAATCACTACGCACGGTTTATTTGCAAGTTTTAAATCACTTTTTTCCGCATTAAAAAAATTATATTTTCAACTTATGACTCGAAAGCTCATTCCAAGAGCGATTTACTTGAATAATAAAAAAAACACACGCACTGAAGTTATCACGTTGAGGATCCAAACCTAACAGAATGTTGCTAAATAAATCAATTGAGTGTGATAACTGCCAGTGGTCGCCAAATCCACAGCGTTTCATCAACGAAAAGTGGGGATGCCATAATATGTGAATGCTTTTTTATCAAACACACGCAAGTAATGATGATGGCGACGTCAGGTGGCATTTCATGAGCAGTACTAACTAATAAGCGCGTGCCTTCTTCAGACCTGAATATATTGCTGAGATTTTACTGACATCCACTCAATGTTTTGTGGGTTCTGGGTGTGTGTTTTGTGTGTGCGGAATTTACGTTATTTCCCCCAAAAATTTCACAAACAATTTCCCAACATTTTGCGCGCGGTTATTAATATTTAGCCAATTTAGCGTTTTGCTAATTCAATTATTGGCGGTTGAGACTTAAAGATTTTCCCCTCTACATTACGTCGGAAGATGCTTAGAGCAAGCGCACTCTTCCACATATTATAAAGTTGATGCCGCACAGATTGTTTGGATGAACAACTTTTACACGAATTTTTAGTGTAAAAACAGGGTGACTCTAAAGTTATTTTTATACTAGGCTTAAAGAAAAATTAATTTTGTTAATTGAAGCGTAATAAGGACTTAATGCCGGAAGCTTCAAAATGTCTTCTTTTTTTTCGATTAAAAAATTGTTGCTTTTTAAAAGCATATGTTATTAAAAATGTAAAGCAAAACAAAGCGCATTTAAATTAAACAAAATTCTTTTGTGGCATTGCTTTAAAAAGGTAAAAAAGGATAATTTTGTCAAAAGTAAAATTTAAAACTCATGTAGAAAATTATTTCATGTAAAACAAATCCTCTTAAACAAGAATTAATGCTTGCATAATTCAAATTAAAATACTAATTTATAAATAAATCGAATTAAATCTTAAACAAGAATAAAGGCTTGTATAATTAAAATTAAAAAATTATTTTATAAATAAATTAAATTAAAGAATGCAAAAAAAAATTAAGGTCACTCAAGGTCATGTATTTTTAAAAAGTTTTATTGTTTTAGAGGGGACCTTAAAATCGCAGTTCCAGAAACATTTTAAAACCACCCTATTGTATCACCCTGTGTTACAACGTCTACCTCTCAATTTTCAAATGACTTTTGTGTGCCTGTGTGTTGAGTAAAAGTTTCCTAATTCTTTGGGAAAATATAAATACATCCCCATAGAGGAGGAAAGCACTCAATCACATACGCTTCCACATTTGCCGTTGAGCCGTTATTTTGCCAATTCGCAATTTATTTGCGCCATTCAATACAGAAGAAAATTCGTCGTTGTAATACGTAGTGTAGTTGGCATGGCGATTGTTATTCAATTAGCAATTAGACGCGTGTGTATATTTTCTTCATAGTCGTCGTCTTATAAGAGTTGCACATAAACCGAGACGATTGAAGTAGAGCAAAGATTGTGTGCGCTGACATATCGACTTGATTGACTTTGTTGATATTTCTCAAATATATCACGTCGCGTCTCGCCTCTTTTATTAAGTCCATGTATGTATAAAATAATATAAAATGGATTGATACATATGAGGCTTGAGCTCAGCGAAGCTTAAAAGTTATTAATTGTTTGCTTAAGTGTTTATTCAAGCATTTGGTGACGTACGTGTGTGGTTGGTGTGTTGTTTTCCGCAGCAAGGGATTTAGCAAAATAATGGCAATAATTCATTGAAGGAATATTTGTGGATTTGGTTTTGACTTTTGAAATGATTTTCATGTTATTTACAATATATGCTGTAACTGAATGGATGAGGTCAATCTAATAAATTCTCTAGCGCATATCTACGGGAGTAAATTGCACACTGAATTCATATTGAATCACATCAATTGCAGTTGAAGGCGCATTCCAAATTGTGTGCGTGTTGCTTCAACTAACTGCACTGGAGTATTCATTATGGAAAATAGGAATTAACCTTAATAAACAAAAGTGCAAAATACAGAACGAACGGTGTATTTTACCACATGGTTCACTATATGTGCCAATTGCCGAAGCTTTTGTGCTTTGCACCCACTTTTTAACTCATCCCCGCACCACCACAATTTGCCACCAACGCTTTTGGTTTTGTAATGTGAACGTAGCATGTTTTAAATTACATATTTGCCTTGCCATCCTGCTCAAAGCTACCCCCACCCACTCAAAAATTCACACTCCACCACCAGCACTCGGCTGTCTGCCGACAACTGTGCAAAAAAGATAAATTTCTAAGCACTTAATGAATTCGTTTCGAAATGTACTGCGTATACTATAGACAAAATGTACACCCCTTTTTTGTTTTCAAAATTTACATGCACGTATACAATTATACTTTCAACCCCATGCCCAATATTTTTTTTTTGCTTCTTTTCTGTGTGTTGCAAATTAGTTAGTGTGGGGGTTGTTTTAAGTAATTTTAAACCGCCTGAAATTTATCTTTAACCATTTGTTAACTTTATTTCTATGCAAATTCACGTCATCCGCATGTTAAATACACTCTCATGTTGTGTGCAACGCAATGTTTGAAAGCAGCATGCAGGGCTGACTTTTATTGGCCACATTCACGTATTTAGTTTAAGTCAATCCATAAAAATGGCATTTGTGTGTGTGTGTTTCATTTTGCATGCCGCTGGGAGATGTCTAATGTTTTATGGGTAATGTGGGTGGTTTAATTGTGCGGGTGGAATAAATGTGAGTACGAGATTAATGTTGGCTCAGGAGGTGTTTTCAAAAAGATTATAAGGCTTGCTAATTTTATAATTTGCAATGTTTTGTAATGCAAAAGGGATTATTTGGGTTACTTAAATGGTTTAACGTTGGGGTGGGGGTTGCATAATTTGTATTTTTGACAATTGCAATAATTTAATTTACACTTCAATTTAAAATTGTACTTTTGTATTTCTTTATCCAAACAATTTCTGAATAAAGAAGACATTGAAATAAATATTTTAAAAATTGTATCCGCTTAAAAAACTACAATATTTTAAGGGTAGGTAAAAAAATAACGGTCCCTTTAAAGCTAGACCTTGAAAGAATTGCGAAATACCAACTTTAAAAAAAGGACATTTAAGTAAAACGGTCAAAAATCTACAATTGATCACCCATAAATTTGGGCGAAAAATCCAAAAAAAAAAAAACAGAAAATTGAAAATAAAAGTTTACTCACATCCAACAAATACATGAGACTGGCACGGCTATGAATTTTCGTTTCACGCATTGACGCACAAACATGTTCCAACGACAAAGCCATCAGCGACATCTGCCCCAGTGGGTGGTGTTGCTGGCGCGGGTGGTTCGCATTACAATTAAACGGACGCACAGGTGCCGATGGTATTTGTGCTCCGGTTGCCACGACCGTACTGCCTGGCGATGTGTGCTGTTGTGCTAGCGATGGCATTGCTCTGTGCAGCGTAACGCCCAGCGAGTAAATCCACATCTGTAACAATAACAATAGTTAAGTAAACGCGCATGTAATAATAATTACAACCATTATAATTTATTGATTAACCCCTAATGTTGACGCACATAATTTTTTTTTTACTATTAATTATTGCAATTAAGGGGTTCCGCGGTTGCAGGCGTCATGCGTATACACATTTTATGGTGACTTATCAACACAATCTAAACAACAATGTTGTACAAGATAATGGTTCCGGTGCGGAGAACTCGATTCGGTGCGATTACGGTGACCTACTTAAGTACACACACTTATATATAAGATGAATGATTAATAGACATTGTTAATTGTGCACACAGTTTTGTGGAAGGCAGGGCTGAACGAAATGCGAGAATGGAAGAATTTTAGGGGGTTGACAGCCGTATAGGAAGAGTCGTCTGTGGGGGATCGTCATTCAAAGTTCATTCATATTTATGTTTGATTAATTGCTGCAATGGTTTCTGGCAAAATTGAAATGTAATTAAAACACGAACTGAACATAGAGCTAAATAATAAGTTGTACGCGACTTTTATTGACATCCTAATTGATTTCGTTGTGGCATATTTTACTGTGGCATGAAATGAAAGAATTGAACATTGAAGTCGGACTAAATGTGGGTTTGGCATGAGAAAATGGGTGGAGTTTGAAACTTTTAGGAAATGCAAAACATTTAATAATAAAGTTTTAATTTTACATTTAAATATATTAAATAAATCAAAATATGTAAAGCCACAATATTTTATTTTTAACACCAATTGCACAACAAACAAGACACGAGTTCTTTAACCCAAAAGGTAACCATTTTTTGAAATAGAAAATAAATTATGTACTCGTACCGAATTTTGATAATAATTTCTTGAAAAAAGTTCCAAAAAGGTGTTCAAATTACTTTAACAATATGCAGACTTAAATATTATGAAACCCTTTTTCCATTTTAACTCAGCCACATGTGATTGTGCTCCGTTTCCAAATGTATTTTCAATACCCCTGAAATATTCCAGTAAAAACAACTCACTCCTTACAAGTTGTTTTAGGATAAAATACTGCAACATCACTAGCTTTTTGAACTTACACATTTAAAAAGGTGGGTATTGTTATAAATAAAATATGTTCCAAATCGAATTTGAATGCTTTTCCAACATTTCCATGGATCCCAGGTGAACAATAATAATTGTAATCTCAACTAACCGCAAAACTTTGTCTAACAAATTCTGCAGAGAAGTTACGGGGTCCAAGTGCAATCAACGCAATTGTAAAATATTTATCCTTGGAGACGAGTCTTTTGAGAGTTTTTTTTATTCGCAATAAATTGCTGAAAGCACATAAAAGTTTGAAACTTCCTTTAATTTTTATTGTGAGATTGTTAAGTCCTGCCAAGAGACACTTGATTTTTTTTTTTTTTTGTAAAATGAGACGATTTTTTAATGGGAGTTTGTTGTGGTTTAAACACTTTTAATTGAATTTAAAAAGTAATTGATTTGTTACAAGTATTCTGTTATAATTAAAATAGAAGTCCTTGAAGGAAAATTGTAGTGAATTTAGCTTTAAAAATGCTGTAAGATGAAAGTACCATATTCAATAAATGTGTTCTTTATTTAAATCAAAAGTTATTTTAAAGCCATCTTCTACTAATCATTTAAAGATAAGCTTCGTTTATTGAATTTTCAACGCAAATTTGGTCACATGAAAAAGGGTTCCGTTTTTATAGGTGGAGGAGAAAATTATATTACGAAGATTTATTTTTCTATAAAGCCATATTCAATATGTATCAAAATTTTTTTATTTCTAAGTTTGAAATTGAAATTTTAAATCAAATAATTTAACTACCCCTTTAAATACTATAATTTTAAAAAGTTCTTAATTGTGGAATGGAGTTTACAAAAGAGCATACACAAGATGCTTTGTAAAACAATTTCAACATCCAAATACCAATAAATCAATTAGTAAAAGCAATTATGCACAAAATCATAACAAACATTTCTATCCTTGTTAACAAAGGCACTCATATTAATTAATACACCTTAGCATTGATTTCATATAGAAGTGCAAAGAAGTTAGACGTCAATATTTTTTAAATTCTAATATAGACATTTTTATAAAAGCGATTTCTTGTTTCCTCAAAGAAAATTTCTTCATACAACGCAATCATCCCTTAGGGTAAGGAATTTCATAACTTAAGTTGCATTGCACAGCAAAAACACAATATTATGATTGTCTATTTGGCCACCCTGTTTTAGAAAAAAAAAATTGATGGGGAGCAATGGAAAAATGCCAACCATTCCAGACAGGTATGCACATTTTTTTACACAATACATCTCATGGAGGAATTCCGCAAACGTAGGTGTATACTGTTTAGTGTATATTATGTACACTTTGTTGTCCCGTGGAATTCACTAAACGCTTTCTCTTTGAAGGAAGGATATTTTGCATTTTGCAAAGTTGACGTGTATTAAATTTATATTGTGTAAAAGAGTTCGTTTTTTCATGTTGATGTAAAATTGTTAAAATTCATTCATAGTGACATAAAGAGAAATTTATTTAATAACTCAAATAGATAGAAATGAAACCATTTCAGTACTTGGTAATTTAATTGGAAAATAATAGACCTTACAAAATTTAAGTATTGAATCTACGTTTACGAAAAAGTCCTGAAACGGAATTCGTATTTTCAAATGTATTGAAGTAAATGAATTGAATAAATAGTGACAATCACAAAGATAATTTTCAGCTCAAATTAAATTCAAATCGAGACATAACTTCAGCAGTGCATGTCCTTTATGCAAAATAGCCTGATTGTGCGTTTAACACGATTTGCTCTAAAAAAATATTTTGAAAAAACATCCCCACCCCTAAAAAAAGTTATACTCAAACTAAAAATCATCACTAAATGTTTTTACAAATGTGTCTTAAATCACACAGATACATCTAAAATACATTACCAAGCAAGGATATGCTTGCTTTTACGAGAAGAAAAAAAATCCTTCAAAAAAGGAATTTGAAACTTGGCAAATTCGAGAAAGCATGTGATGAAATTCCCATCATAAACTTTATCTCATCACCCTTGATTAATTTCATTTCGGTTTATTTGGCTCTAAACTGAAATGGAATTCTTGAGATTTTTTCAGTTGAACAACGGAATTGGCTATATAATATGGAACGTAGTAAATGTTTCTGTTCAATTTGTCAATTTGACGGACGTTTAAATAGGCTGGACAATGTACAGAATATAAAGCGTTGTTAAACACCTTTTTTTCAGTAAATATGCAGGACTATTTTGCATTTCAATAGAAATTGGATGCATGAATTGGTTTTCCATAAATTGATGATCCATCTTATGTTAAATTGTAAACAGATACAAAATTGAAATTTAAAAATAATAAATAGATGAATCCTTTTACAATTTTTATTTTACGAGAAGAAAAAACCTAATATTTGCTGAGAACCTCAAGAAATTTTCGATCTTTTCCTTATTTTCATCCATTGGAATCCACAGGATTTAAAAATGTTATTAGTTTGTCAGGCAACAATGTTTCCACAGACTTAACTCTGACCACAAGATAAAGTTAAAATAAATGACGGAGCTTACCATGTAAAAGGGTGGCGATTCCTTTGTAACGCATCATTTCAGTTAAGCCTTTAAACCCCGCTTGAAACATTGAAAAATCATGATTAAGCGTTCATGAAAACAAAAAAAGAAGACAAATAAAGGAATTTAACAGACGCAGCAAAATGTAAGTAGTTGGAGACAATACGTAAAAAAGAGAACGATCATTTGTTGCTCCTACATGCAAGAAGAGAGGCAAAGAAGTTGCGACCTACACAAACATATATTCCAAATCAATCACTCGTCCCCAATGACGTATGGACGTACGTGTTTGCTTCCACCATCAATCAAGGGTTTTCTCACATATGTGGATGGAAATTTATTTTCCTTTCAATGAATAGTTTTGCATAGTTTTGAAAACAAACCAAAAGCATAGCCGCTCCATTTCCCATCACAATAATGAAACGCCTCTTGTTCCTATAATTACCCACATAAAACTTTTAACTGTATACATATTATTGTAATGGAACTGTAAAAACATTTATGGTTGAGCTTTTACACGTTATTCGTCTACTTTTGCATCGTGCGCCAATTTTAATGTGCGTTCACGGATGCTTGCACAACACGACCATTCACGATTGATTGCGTCACATCATTGTGATTGAAGCTTTTTTGCTTTCCCCACACGCACATGGGTCGCAGGTAGCTAGGATTAAGTGCAGCATTCTCGTGAGTATATGATGATCAAATCCCAACAATCAATTCGACTCTAATTTGCTCCCCCACATAAATACAAAGGTACCAAAAAATAAAAAACATTTGCACGTGTTTTTTTTAGGTTGAATAATTTCGTGCACACACATACCTTTTCGATGTCTGATTCGTTGAATGTGAGCTTTTTGTTGCCCATTCCATTGATGAATTCGGGCGCCAAAAAGCTATGCATGTCACTTGGAAAGCGTTTGTCGTTGTCGTCCTTTCCACATTGCTCCATTGAGCTGATTGGTGTAATTGTAAAGGCCACACGTCCACGGGATGTAATTTGAAGTGTTGACGTATTTACGAAGGGCAGTATTTTCGATATTGAGGGTGTATCTGAAATGAAAGGGTTGATAAGTAACTCAGGATTAAAATAAAGTTGAGTTAGTAACTTTAATAGAGTAATTGGTACAGTTGAAAAGGAGGAGGAAAGTAGTGTGACTGAATAATATCCTTTTTAATTAAAAATATTATTATTATATTATAATTAAATATAAAATTATCCTTTTTTAACGTAGCTGCAGAAACATTTATACAATTCAAAGTAAAGAAAAAAATGGTTTAATATTTTTTGGAAGATCTAAATCAATTTGTCTTGACTGATTTGATATCGCTTACAACCTTAACTAATTGATGTTTAAAGACTAAATTGTTGGGTGAGTAAATTAATTTCTTTTTATACCAGGAAAAGAATTATAAAATCGATTCTTAAACTAAATATTTAATTACTTAAGCAACTACATTATCTAATTAATAAGGATTTTATCGTAACTGCATGTACTTTTGCTATAGAAAGGACATCAAACGATCCATTCACACAAATGGATAAAAACCAAATAAGGCAACAAACGCCTCTAGCTCACTCGCAACAATACAAACTGACCTCATTCTTCTGAAACGTTGAATATCGCCCTTTGTTAAAAATTTGAATTTCAAATCAAAGAAAAGCTTCACCGTTTGCGCTCTATTTCAATGGCGCCACAACCAGGACATCAATTTAAAATTTACATTTTACCAACTAGTTACATGATTGTATGTATATGTGAAACTTCGAGTCCTTTTAAAATAAATCATTGCTTCAGCCAAATAAAAATCCTCACGATTTAAATAAAATTAAAGTTAAATTTAAATCATCTTTATTTATACATATTTGAATTTATTGCCACAACCCACACATTAAAAACCTACTTGACTCAAATGTCCTCTCATATTTATTTACCTCTTGGATGATCCACAAAACAAATATTAAATAAATGTACAACAAATGTCAACTGCACAGCCCCAAAATGTACAAAATATTATGATGGGCTATTAAATCTTTTCTATAAATACACAAACTCTATGCCATTTTGTTATATTTACGCAGTCTACGCAATCATAAGGGCCTGCGTGAGCACGTATAGCTAAAGATTGTAACAGCTTTGTGTCCTATTCAAACGACTTCATTAAAGCAATGACAGCGTCTTGTTTCCAATATACTTAGACGCATAATAAACCTAACAGGTGAATAAACATGATAACCAACTAACGATCTTCTTACTTGAATTGTTTCAATAAATTTATTTTTACGAAACTCGTGTCGTGAAAAGGTCGAAACTCGGTGTGTACTGCACTACATCACCCTTCACTTATATTTATCCATCCACCCACTCAATCGTATCATTATAACAGGAAAATGTGAATGGAGAGAAAAAAAAAGGCTAAAAATGGAGCAATAGATGTGGAAAAATATTCAACCCTTGACTAAGAAGTGAAGAAAATCAAGCAATCAGATAAAAAGGCAGTGCTTACACAGGGAAAAAAATCACAAACACACACACACACACACACACTTACTCTTACAGAATAAAGATTTCAAGATATGCATTAAAAGGATCTGTGTTTGTAACGATATTCTTAGCATACTTTCTTTTACCATTTTGTCTGTCTGTTTGCTTTTGTAATCGGATAACATTAAAATGGTTTAGTTCAATTATTTGTTTGTTTGTTTTTTATGCTGGTTAAGCAACAAAAAAAAATTTAATTTAACAAGTAGTAAATGAAAACAATGAAACTAAATAATAATTTGAAATTAAAAAAGTACTGTAGAACGTAATAAATTTAAATTTCAATAACTAATAAACTATAGAAATGAAATAATTATTTAAAATTAATAATTTTCCTAGTAATAAGAGTAATAAATTTGATATTACAATCAACAACGGTTAATTCCACAAATTAAGGACTAATTGTTCTTCATTCAGCCTTAAATTGATAAATAATCAACGCTAAATATGGAAATGTAATTCGAAATTCCAGCGATAATTTGAAAATGAAATAGTACGCAACAACTTTACAATGATACATTAGATAATATCCTGTTGCCACTGTTTATCATTCAACACTATGCTATTATCCTATAGAGAGGACAATGTAATAAATTTCAATTCGATGGAACAAACACAAAATTATACACAATATGATTACCAGAAATCTGGGAAATTAATGTACTCTCCAGTTTGTGCATTTAAATCCTATTATTTTCATACTTTGTTGTGAATATTGTTGGAATTTTAATTCGTCCAGGAGAAAAGAGAATTCATTTTTAGGAACTGTTATAAAAAACTGGTAAAGGATTAAAATAATAATGTTTTTCAAACCATAAAGGATCATATTTCATTACAAAATATTACAAATTGAAAGTGGATTAAGAAAGCATGATGGTTTTTAATTAAAATTAAATAGTAATGGAAATCAGATAATTAAATTCTTGATATTATTTCACAATAAATAATGCATTCCGATTCTAAAGAAAAGAAAATTTGTCATAAAATGTAATTAATGAATAATAAAAGGATTAAAAACATAAAAAAGGTGTTGATAAAACAGTTTACAGTATATTGAAGAGGTGACAATTAAGGGAAACCTTTAAAATAAAAAGGATTTCCCATCTTTCAACGTTCATTTTACTGTTTGAGTATTTATGTGCTCGGCATCAAAGTTTACATTCACATTTTGATTATTAAAGTCGAAAAAAATTGAAGAAAATAACAAACAGGAAGCTCAAATATACGAAACATGCATCCAATCCACCTATCGGTATTCACTTCCTGTTACTATATGAACATCGCATGCAACACACATTTCACCAAGCATTTTTATTGGACAAATGCTTGTGAGTTAGGAATTGGCAATAAAAATGGCTGGTATTAAAATTTACTGCACACTGAGCACCCTCCTGCTGCCATGGCTGCTGGCACATACATTTTGATCGCTTGCTCCTTGACAAGGGTTTTGCGTATTTATTTGTTTTATTTAGAAAAACGACTGAACGAAAATGTATGTTGCGCAGAATATGAAAACTTTCACAGTATTCTCAAGATTTCTCGGTTTGTCGCACGTTTTCTAATAAAACATTGAAACTCCATTTGGTCGCGTTTTTAAATGCGTATAGCACTTTATAAATTTATGAACGTTGTTGTGGGAGCGTAGGTGGGTGGTATGGGGTGAGGAAAAGGAGCTCATAGAAAATATGAAAATAAAATCATAACTACAATAAACGCCTACACATTTTTGAGAGCATAAAGATTGATGAGCATTAAATTACTTCCTTATACTTTTTGCCGGGAATGCCAAATTTATGATTGCAATTTAACTAATGACGATTCGATTATGTTCGGTTAAGATAAGAAAAAATTTGTTCCGTGGTTTATTTATCCCTCACATTAAATTCATCACCAATTTTTCAGTTCTTTAAATTCAACAAAAATACACTCGCATAAATATGTGGGTTAGGCGGGGGGTGTGGGATAAATAAAATGCGGGACTTGTTAAATATAGATTGAGTACGTGAGATGTGTTTTCATTTTATAGCTACCAATATCCGGATAAGCTGTGATATATTGAAGTGTGAACAGTGAAAAATAGATGGGGTGGCTTTATTGCGTAATATAATAACATGCATTCATATAATATGGGAAAAAGCTTATCTCTTTTTTGTGATTTTATATGGTTTGATATTAAAAACAAAACAGCAGGTGGGGTTAATTGAATTCAAGTGATACTGCATAACAATAGCACGTATAATTTTAGCAATTAAATGAATATCGATATATAAAGTATCCGTGTTTTTGCATGAGTTGCGGTTTTTTATTGAAATTGTTAATAAAAGAACATCGGAAATTAATATTTGGCATAAGAACGACTTAGTTTTTTTTGCTTTTTTTAATAAATCACAATGAAAATGAATATTATAATTTTAATAAAGTTGAAATTAAAGTTATTATTATCAAAAATAAATTTCAATTAGAATTTTTAAACTTTTGTGAATTTTTAAGGCCCAGATTAATAATTTTAAAGAAGCAGAATGTATCCTTTGGACATTGTTGTGAGATCACAAATTAAACAATTTTGTTTTGTTAAAAATTACACTTAAAAATTATGTTAAATAAAAATAAATTAAACCCAAAGGATATTTTTTTACAATTTTTTTTATACAGAACGTGTTGCTTTCACAAAATAATATACAAAGTTATATTGTTTATTCTGAACGTCTTTTTGCAGACAGCAAATACTCATTTTCAGACATTTGCAAAAACACGTGCACCCAATGATTATAAACCCTTAAAAGCACATTGAATCGAATACGCAAACAAACTACATTAAAACAGAAACAATACAACCATTTCCAAATTGAAAAATAAAACTCTTTCCCCAATGATGCCATTGCCACAGTGAAATTAGATGAAAAAGTAATGCTCTCAGTTCAATAAAGCCCGAAACAAATAACTGCAATAAATAAAATTACACTACAATACACGGAGATAAATCAAATGCCAGAAACGCAAGCTTGAGGGTGGCTTGTTTACCGAAGCATTCACAAAAGCCCCCAAGCTTCAATACACATGCATACTTCGTTCTCTTTAAATAAACACCAGACACTCGAACTTAGTTGAATGCATATTTTGTTGGTGCTATATAAATTCAACCACCGTGTCTTTACCACCCCGTTTGGGTTAAGCTTTTACACAAATACGCGAAACCACCGCACAGGGATTTTATTGTATAAAGAGGTATAAAATAAAATGGAATAAAAAAGTTGTAAAAAAAACAAAACATAATACAACTCACCAGCCAAAAATAAGTCCTGCAGGGCTTGTACTGATTGACAAAGTAATGCCCATCCCTCCGCCTGATTGAGTCCGTTGGGCTTTGCATTCATCACGTTCTCCAAAGTCACAAAATTGATATGCGATACATTTCGTCTGGGCGGCGCCACCACACCTCCGCCCCCCATTGATCTCTGATTATGATGATGTTGTTGATCCATCAAGTGCATTGGCCCACTACTTTGTTCACGATGCAGCTGTAATTGTCGCAGCGGTGGGTGCATGTTATCATTTTGCATCCCAATGACACACTCACTGGATAGGCATCGCTGCATTGCACTCATTGACTTTGTGACATTATTTTCAGTGGTAATAGTTCGAGATTGTCGTCGTCGCTCCATTGGCACAACAACAGCCACACTGCTGCTGCTGGGGCAGTGGTGTTGTTGCCCACCACCGATTGGGGGGCAATTTTTTGATTGGCCAACAAGGAAATCGTTTTGGACACATTTCTGATCTTCATGTGAGTGAATATGGCTCAATTTAATTTCCGGTTTGTTGTGATTTCGGTGGTTATAGGAGGAGTTTGAGGTGGCATATGTTGTTGTTTGCTGACGATGATTGTTGTAATGCTGATGAGGGTTGAGGGGTTGACGCGAACTATGATGATGATAATCATTGGCTGGTGCATGCGGAATATTGTAACGTTCGTTGGCCATGTTTTGTGTTTGTGGTACACCGGAGGTGATAGCATCTTTGGCTGAAGCTTGTTTCTGATATTGGCATTGTACGGGGACGTTATTTTGCTGCTGATCGAATGATTGGTTGTTTATGGCGTTTGTTGAATTTTTATTCAATTCATTTTCAGGTGAGTAGGATGAGGGATGAATTCTAAGCACATGCGAGGACTCAGTCGCAACATTGGTTACAGAAGCAGCTAACGGTTTGTATCGACCCAGCGTTTGTACGTAGCTTTGTTGCGCTGCTATTTGTGGGGGTGGTGATTTTGCAGTGACGGCCACGTTAGACTGTGAACCGAATTCGCGTGTAAGCAGCTCAATTTGACGCTTCTTTTGCTTCGCCTCGTTATTATTGTCACATTGTGTCGTTTTAATTGTATTTAATTGTTGATCAATATTATTATTAAATTTATATTGAAGGTAAGGCCCTCTAGGCAAAGTATTATTCGTATAGGCACCATAGGTGGGTCGTATATTACGTTTATCATATTCGCTTATAATAGCGTCATCATTAACTCTAAGTGTTGCAGCGCTATTATACTTATTATTGAAATAAGACTGGTGTTTATTATTGTTGTAAATTGTTGTCGCGTCGCTCTGGTGGTTGTGATGGTGATGGTGTTGGTGTTCATCATTTGCATGCAGTATGTTGTGTGAATTGCTTGGAATATTATTGTTGTAGCAAGTTGTACCGACCAGGGTGGCCGTCGCGGCTCTAGGCATCGTGGCAGCATTCGTCGGTATTGTGTTATGCATTCTAAAAACAAATAAAAAGCAATCAATTAGCATCAGTTTCAACCCAGCATGTCAACCAATTCATTATTTAACAAGTTCATTTAAAACTCCCGCGCTTGCACTGCATGTCATCGCGTCAACAATAATGGGGTAATTAAATACACGGTTTTCACACATTGTCTCTGTTTTATTTATATTGTGTGCTTTGCCTTTGCCCAACAACATGTACTTGACAGTAAGCACCATTAAAGCTTAACGAACTTATATACATCACAGTTATGATGCAACACGTTCCAAGAGACATGTAACATGACACGGCCTTCTTCAACACTTCAAAAAGCTTAAATTCAATTTACAGTTCATTTCAGTACTTCATAAGTATGATCATGACATATACCGGCGGGCGTGACACTGCTATACTGTTTGCATTATCAGGAAACGTGAACACACATCAAGGTGTGAACAATTTTTTGAAGATGTTGCACAAAATTGCATATAACTAGACCTATGTATGTTGAAGTGCATTGGAATGCAATTTTGTCATAGCACACCACTTTGAATAACGTGACAGGATAAATAAGGAAAATAAAGTGCAATTTTCAAATTCATTTGATTGAAATATTCCGAATTCAATAAAGGAACGAAGTTATTCTGCAGGGAAAAAAATTCATTTTTATACAATGTCAATGCAGATGAAAATGTGAAGGATTGATTTTTCAATTTATAAAATACAAATTGAAAAAGCTCTGATCTGCTGGAAGAGAAAAGCTTTTCAACGTTATCATGCATTTAAAATATTTAACTTCAATTTAAGTTTTCATATCAAACATTTTTTCCTTTTTCGTCCGCATGTTTGATTTATGTGACTTTAATCTATTTTACAGTACAAAATGTCTTAAGAAATCATGTTAGCTAGGTTATTGACTCAAATTAAGTCGCTACAGTACTTACATCAAATGTTATTACATTTTCGCGATGCATTTAACTAAGAACTACTATATTTTATTATTTCCATTGACAATGTTCACACGTTTTAATAATAATATTTAGAATTTTATTGACAATATGTATTTTATATTGACAATATCAGAATTAAGAAATCAATTTCGAAAATCTGACAACGTTATTATTATTATAAAAAATAACGCCAAATTTACAAGTCCTTATTGAACAGTAGAACAAAAAAAAAAGTAATTGTAGTTCGTTTACAAACGTTAAAAAATGTACCCGTACTTAAAAAAAAAGGCAGACAAAATCCTGTTTCACCCCTCTCCCATCCGACCATCAAAAGTGGCTCATTTAAATGTGTGTGTTTATCCCTTTGCTGCTCAACCGGATTTATTCAATGATTTCATCCTCCCCTTTTTTTCGTTGCAATGAATTCCGACCGATGAAAAAGTTTTCCCAACCGGCATAAGTACTTTAGCCACTCATTCAAAATGAGACGTCTTCAACATTTGATTCCATATACATTACAGTATATTACAAATACCCATACACTTTTAACACAAATGGACAATACGAAATGAAAAAAGGACCAACACATGATAAACGCCAAAACACCCCCCCCCCCCCCCCACCTCTACACCCAGAAAACAAAGCAAAAAGCTGATAGACGGTACGGAAGTATTCACAGGAGCGGATTGTGATGGAGCTTTTTTAAAGACTTTTGCGGACATTGATAAGATGGATGAATAAATAAAATGTGTGAGAGAGAGTGCCCAAAATATTTTGATGGAAAAACATAAATCATTCAAACAAGTCAAACCAAAGCTCAGTGCCAATTGAATTCAATAAATATGTATTTGAAAACATTTTGATAACAAAGAAAGTGGTCCTTTTTCATAAATCCGTAAATCCGGCTTTTGTGCGTGCAACGGGTTATTGTATAGAGTATAGAGCTTTAACGCTTTATATTATTTTTATGCGGGTATAAAGTTTTTTTTTCTGTTGTTCGTTAAATGTGTGCACGCATTTTGAACTTAATCCATTTTAAGAATTTATTGTTTGGATTAAATCCTACAAGGACTCTTAGCAATATGGAGTTTTTCTGATATCGAAGGATCAAGGGATTGTTTTGTACACAACAATGCAATTATTAAAATAAACAAATGTTACAATTTGCACCCCTTTAAAAAAAAGCTTTAATTTACTAAAATTGATATTAAAATATTGAAACCCTAAACTTCAAAAATCCAATAAAACTCATTGCAACAAATTTTGCAACTATTCCCAGGACCAAATTAAAAATGTACTGAAAATACTCAACACCATTAACGCCCATGGGGAATCTAAAATAATTCCATTAACCACTGGCCTTTGAAAAACATCAACCCCCCTCCCGTGATACACTTTAAAACACAATTCAACTCAATCTGTATCATAATAAATGGCTTAACATAAATAATTTACTTCCGGACGAATAATTGAAGACACTTTAAATGCGTCTGCCGTTTGTGGATAAATATTGTTTAGGATAAGAATGGTTGTGAGGGTTGGGGGGAGAACGCCCGTCTAATGGTGTTAAAATATTTTACAGTCATGAACATATTTTCTAATCCCTATACACTTTTTGTTCATTTGGCTCAAGGCTTTTATTCAATACAACCAGAATAGAGTGCAAAGGGTGACAAGTTTTGTTGTATTCTCCGTACACCACCACAGCGCCAGCTGAATTAATAATTTTAGCACATTTTGATCTGCGTTAGAATTGAGTGTGCTTCAACTTTATTTATTAAAAATATCATAGCCCAGATTCGTTCAAGGTTTTTTCATATAGTTTTGATTTGTTAATATACCACTGAGATTTTGCAACCCCGTCTTTCCTCAATTATATGTATTAAGCTTTATTAAATGAAAGCATTTATTTGATGTCTACAAATATGACGAATCATTGCTTTCAATGCCTTCATCTGCGTGAGAATCGCCTCATCAATAGACAAATATAATATATTGTGTGGGTGATTAAATTAGATCCTTTTGGAAATTATTACAAATGTAGCACAAGTATAATAAGGAATACTATTTGAGTACATGTATTGAAATCCGATTTACTTATCACATTTTCATTCCTGTATTTTTGTCATTCATGATTTGATTTGCGCTATGCCGCCTGTGGAAAATGCGATAATTTCCTATTCATTTTCGTGGATTATTTATAGACACGGGCGGAAGGTGCCACTGTGAGTCGTCGTAATGTAAATACAAAAACACAAAAAAAAAACCATAGGAAATTATATTATGCGCCTTCCAAGAAATAAATGTGAACAAATCGCTTCAGAATATGTACACAGACGGGTACGGTGCAAAAAAAAAAAACAAACACCACACTAAAACGATAAGGGTGCAGACCAAAAAAAAAAGCAATCAATGAAATATGACGGAACCTCCGCAGTGCGAACATACAACGAAGCTTTTTTTTCTGCATTAACTGCGTCAAAGTGGGTGTTTTTTTTTCATCCCTCGCATCACCGCTATGTCACTTAACTGAATCGAATTGGACCGTTAGCAAATTGATTTTGCCTCTAAACGACTTCATTAAAAGGACGTTTCCGTTAATCGATTTTCTGGGTGGCGCGCATTTTCACTATCAAATTATTGTGTAATTTATTTTTGAGTTAAAAATTGCGTCCTTGATGTTAATTACCACTACGTCCTCGTATACATAATAGGGTTGGAAGTGGAGGCAACTTAATGCCGATTAAGATTCGAATGGTTTTTATGACCGCGTCGAATTGTTTTCGATGCTAGATAAAAAGAGGGAAGCACTTAAAACTTTGTTTTGTTTAATAATTAATTTGGACTGAAGATGATTGAGCTTTTTATTGCTATATAGAACATTCTCTTCAAGCTTTGCGCAATAAATACCGTAAATTAACTTTATTTTCAGATGTCCTTCTATTTAAAAATATTAATTTCAAATTTACATGACGAAAAAAAGCTTTATAAAAAAAACTAGAATGCAAAACGTAGTAAATAATTTAAGATTGTTAGTAAAACACATTTGAACATTTTTGCGTGAGAATTAATCATTCATAGAAGTCCTTTAACGGTAATGGTCACTTAAATTGCTTTAGCCAAGCGTGTCAATTTAAAAACAAATTTAACAAATGCAATTTGTCACTCTATCTAACATCATTAAAAGCAAAGTTTGTTATAAAAATCAATAAAATTAATCAACTATCATTAATCATCGTGTGAAATGAGAGTCCAGAAAAGCATATAACGTAATACTGATAACTTTTTAATTGCGAATGCATCAATTTTTTATGTGACTCAACTGATAGGGTTGAAAAAATTGGCTTTATATAAAAAAACGGAATCATTTTTCAAAGCATTCAATAAAACACAGTGTGGCTACGGCACCATTCAGTCAGTGAAGCTTTATCAAACCAAATTTATTTACCAACAAAGTGCTAACAAAATGTAAATCCAAACAAATAAAACCATTTAAAACCGTATATACAAAAACATTAACCCCAACCCCCAAACATAGTGCGGGATTACATCAAAATATTACAGTTTTAAACTATTAAGGTGTAAGTGAATAAAACCACCCACCCCCACTTCCACACTAAGCCTTTTCCATTTACATTTTCCTTTATCCACAATGCCATTTTTTGCAACACTTTGTGTGGCTGTTGCCATTTCATTATGCAACAAATGTGCAACATCATTTTTAATAAATCCCCACCATGAGGCGCAACAAAGCGGTCAAAGGGAAACCATCAATTTGAAATGCCTAGAATATATTTATGAGGGCAATGTGCATCCCGGCCACTTGGTAATGATTGTGCAAAAAAGCGGCAACATGCCAGGCACAACTCACTTCATACAGCACTCCATGAAATCCACCAACATTTTAATGGCGACTGCTGTTTCAGGACGCACCGATTACGCGGAATTGTGGCGCAAAAATGGCTGCAACCATTGTTATCATGCGCGATTAGGACGCATTGCATTCTACGTAATACGTGCCACCAGTGTCACTGAATTGGAAGAATTAATTCAACAATTATCACAAAATACTGTGCTCAATACACGTGCCAATTTTATCCTAACCATTGAGGCGGACCCAACGAGGAACACTCCCGGTGATGACACGCATTTTAATGCGGTCCTGGCGAATGTTTTTAAAACACTGTGGCAATATTACATATTCAATGCTGTGGTGGTGCATTGTTTGAATGCGACTGCATGCGGAGTGTACACGTGGTTTCCTTATGAGGTGCAATCGGATTGCGGTGAAAATACAATGAGTTTTCAACAAATTGATGAATGCATTGGGGTGCCGCTGCAGTCACACATTAAAACGAACTACAAAATGGCACAACCGCTTTGGTATGACAACAACAACTGGGTTAATATCAATGAAATGCAAGAAACAGTGCAAGAAATGCATCAATTGCAATACAATGACACGACGATGGAGTCGGCTATTGATTTTTACCGTCGCATAAATATGACTGATGTTGTTATGGATATTAAAAAGTGGGACAAAAAGTATACGAAGCAATTTTTCGTGTACAATTACATACCCTACGGTATATTTGAGTACAGACAAAGGGATGGCGCGATGCTGCAGCACAAAGAAAGTGAAGCACCACCAACGACCACCACCACCGCCCCAACAACACTGTTGTCTAATTACGCATCCACCGGCAGTGAGCATGATAATCATGATGAGCTGAACAATGGTGAAAAACCATTGCAGGATGCCACCATCGGCAACAAGCGGCACAATCATTTAACAAACACCCCGCACCATCAAGAATTATTCAACAAGAATTATCCGCATTTCTTTGAAAAGATTCCCGCCGATTTTCAGGGATGTCCATTTCGATGTTTGCTCATTGTTTGGCCGCCATTTGTGACACCGGAATCGGCAGCATTTATCGGGCTGGAGCACAAATTATTTCGTGACATTGCACGCTACTTGAATTTGCGTATGGTGGAGGAGTACAATGATGTGGGTGCGGTGTTTCGTCGGCAACCGGGAGATGCCAGCTATGTGCTGTTGAATGCGAGCACTCACTTGGCGTTCGGCAACCTATATCCTGACATTGATCTGCACATCAGGTATGACCACTCAATTGGTTATCTATACGATAATGTTAATTGGGTGGTACCGCAAGCAGCATTCAAGCCCAAGTGGATGAATCTAGTGATTTGTTTCAGGTGAGTGCAAGCTGGAGTCATAAATAATTGAGTGCGGATGCATTAGAGTATATTATACACGTGATTGTATTTGAATTGACTTGAATGCCATGAATATATAAGGCAATTAATGTCATCAACAGAAATATGTTTTTGTCGGTAACATGATATTCTGAAGGGATTTATGAAATAAAATGCACTTGCACAATCTCTTTGATGCACATTGCACATTAACGCAACCATTATAATGACGATTGACGTAAACCAAGTTGAAAATAATTAATTAATTTGCATTTCAACTCAAAAACATGTCCCTTTTTGTGTGCAACTGCACAGAAGAACGTCCACCGCATTGTTTACAAATTACATAACAATAGAGGGAGTGAAAATTAATTGCGTTAATTTGCAGTGGGCCAATGTGGGCCTTAATTATCGCTGTAATGATATTATTCACCATTGTGTATGAGGGAATTTGCCGACTAAATGACAGCCAACGCAGTGGTGTGCTTGACTGCTTGAATGTGGCTTTTGCAGTATCAGTGCATAAATTGCCGCAAGCTACAACGTTGCGGTCAGTATGTTGAACAAAAAATGTGTTGTAAAATGAGAGTAATTTAATTGATCCTTTAAAACCCCCTTTAAAAATTTCGTATTATTAATCAATTTAGAAAATAATCAAATTTCTTGTAATATGTAAAGTTTTTGTTTCACACAAAATTATTTAAAAACAAATAACAATAAAATTAGAAGAATTAACCCCCCACCCCCATTGCATTTAATTAACATTAATTCCACACCCGTGCACTTTATTCAATAGCATTTTCATAACCATCTGGTGCCTGTACTGCCTGCATGTTCAAATATTCTACGTGACGCAACTAATTAGAATTCTCCAAACGCCAACAACTGAAGCACAAATAACCAATGCAGATCAAATAATTGCATCAAAGATTCCATTTGGATTTCCCAAAAATTTCGAAGTAGGTACACAACCATTGCACATACTATATTCAATTTAAACCGATTTAATCCGGCAATTTCACATTGAAACAGAATAAATTAATTTGATTTCAATTGATTTCAATTGTGCATACGAATTTGCGTCGAATGATGATTGGGGTGAATGCATAAAAGGTGCATTTGGAACGCATGAATACCACACAAGCGAACTATTTCATCAATAACAATCAGGATTGCACACTGGAGACGTGTCTGGAGAAGATGAGCACCGGTCGATTCGCTACCATTGGAAACAGGTGCAATTGCAGTGTCACAATTGTTTTACATTTAAATTATTTTCGTCATTATAAATTCAATTTTCTTTAACACCCCCTAGTTTCGTTTTCTCATTTCTTTTTTTTTTCTTTTTACAACCAAGCAGAATGTATTTACAGTACACCATTGCGTTTGAGGAGAAAAACGTATCCTTTTATACGATTAAAGGCACTGTCGCTAAAAGCTTTGTTGAGGCTTTAATGGTGCGGGGGTTTCCGTTGCGTGATAAAATCAACTTCAAAATACGGTAAGGCGTAGTTTAAAGCCACTTCTATGTGGGTATATTTAATGTGGCATTATTTATTTGTATATATTTAAACGCACGTGAAATCAGTTTTTGATCCCATTTCCGTTTTCTCCCACTTTTTTTTTTTGCGGGGTCGTACTCGATTTGGATTTCATTGAATACATAAATAGTCGCATGGTGGAAAGTGGATATTTGGCAATCGCACAAAATATTTACCGAAAGATTACAGCGAATGTGTCGCTGTATGAGCAGAAGCCTGCCAGACAGTTTGAGCACTTGGACAAGGAGCACTTTGATGGAGCGTTTCTGATGCTTGGCTTCGGTTTTGTGTTGGCGTTTTGTGCGTTTTTGATTGAAATTGTGGTTTATAGAAAGGGAGTGGGTGCTCAGTGTAAAATGTCTTTAATCGCTTAAAATCGATAATCGCAGTAAGTGAACTGTTAATAAATGCGTAGCGAATAATGCGCGGTTTAAGAGAGAATTTCAATATTTTTCAAAAGATCGATTTTTGTACAATAAATTAACTGTAAAAATAAACAATGCAGAAACTGCTTCATAAAACGTTGCAAAAAATGTTGTCTAAATTAAGGCGATTAAAAAGAGCTCATTTTATTTAAAAATTGCATAAATTTAGGCGGTTTAGGTTAAGCGATTCAATTAAAATGTTTATAACAAATTATTGTAATTTGAATGTAATTAAAAAAGCCCTTCAATAAACAAATAATGTTTTAACTTAAACTTTCGTATTTCATTTAAATCTATTCACAATTGCAGTTGGATTTTAATTTTTTAAGAACCTCAACCTTAAAAAAAAAATTAACAATCAATCAACCTACCGCTCTCTCCCTATACTGTATCAATTGGTCCCGTGCATTCCTTAATATCATATTGCTTAGCATTAACATAGCAGCATTGCGGCACTGCAGCAGCCTTTTCAATATCACCATAATAGCTGGTTGTCTCTGTTGTAAAATATTCCACACAATCCACATCTTCTACCAGCACCGCTTGTAATTCCCCATCAACACCACCACCACCACCACCATTTCGTCCACAATGATTCGCCTCATCCGGCACGATGATGGCATCGTCATATAATTGACAATACACATTCCCGCCATTTTCTACAACAACGCCATTATGCTCAGACAATAATGCCGCCCTTTTGATACACTCACAGCAATGTGACGGTTGCTCTTCTTCCACGCGATACCCTTCTTGTTCAACATTGTGCAAAATATGTCCTTGCTGTTGTTGCTCCTGTAGCTGTTGTTGTTGCTGCTCCTGCAACTGTTGTTGTTGCTCTTGGCGCCGCAGTTGCTGTTGCCGGTGAAGCGACTCTTGTTCTAACACAAATTGTTGCTCCTGACATTGTCGTTGATGGCGCTGTTGCTGTTTCTGCATGTGTCGGTAATATTGACAACTTATATTCCCAGCACTGTTGCTGTGACGAAAAGTGTGCTCAGCATGGGGATGATGATGATGTGCTGGTGGATGAGTGGCGGAATTATTGTCATCACCATTGTTGTGGGTGTATGTGTGTTGAGTGTGACGCGGATGGTGACGGCAAGCGATGGCGGTTGAGCTGCGACTGGGTGGTAAGTAGTACACCAAGCATGTGACGCCCACCAGAAATAGGAAGAATACAAACACTATGTCGAACATTAGAAGCGAGTTAAACGTCATAAGCTGCATATTATTTTTAAAACATTCAGTTGATTATTTCAATGGGCCAATAAGCAGTGACGAATAGTGGTTTTAATTCACAATTTTGATTAAACAGTCCTTTATTTTAAATTATTGCACTTGATAAGTTTTTTCGCAATGAAATGTTTTATTAATTTAAAGCTCTGTTTATTGTTTGTCGATTTTAGAACACAGAAATACACTTTTGTTAACTTTTGGTGACGTTTTTTTATTAAATCCTTCTAATTAATTTAAACACAATTATTCTTCCTTCCCAATTCTTTTAATAACATTTTTAATTGAAGAGGAAAGTGCGTTAAAAAATATAAAAACAATAAAAACTATAAAATTAAACGATTTTAAGGAATAATCCTTCAATAAATCAGGTATTGGGACATATAATCAATTAGTAGTTAATCCTACGCAAACAAAAATCTTCACATTGTACAAAACTAATTTTCTAAGTAACTATTGACTTTTATTCAATCTTAGGAAGAAAAGTAAACCTGATTTTTTCAGAAAGCCAATAAAAATCCAACCACATCAACGTTAATAACCACCAATCCAAATAAATGACTTGCGTTTAATTACCAGCTAGTTATGCAATCACAGTCAATGAATAATAATTCCCCAGGCCCCCAAAGCAATAAACGAAAATGTTATCTCCTTGCTAACACTCATGTAATAATTTCAAATCATTTGCAATTATAACTAACATGTACGTAACTCCAGAATGGTGAAAATATTAAACTCTGTTGTGCATTCAAGAGAAATGTTTCCCAAACTACACGACTTCTTCCATTTCTTCAGGGACATCTCATTTTAATCCAACATGGTACAATTACTTTATATAAAATATACGATATTGCTGATGCACGTTTTATTTTAGCCATCATACACCATAACGTACACCCAAATTGAAAGCTGTAAAGCGGATTTTGCTTGTTTTGCATTGCAATCACACCCTTCTTAAAATAACAACCCGTCCCAAAAGTTTCAGACTTCTTCAAACGATTGCACAAATAAACTTCGCATCTACCGACATGCAAAGCTACACACACAATGCCGCACACATTTATCCTGTATTCAGGAATCGCTTTGGGACACACCAACATTCTACAACTTGTGGCAGTTGTAGTTATGTACGGGGTGTGTCATTAATTTTAACGAGCGGTTTTCGTATATATCAGAATTTATTCAAACATATCCTTATTGAACTAGTGGCAGCACCACTCACCCATAGAGACCAAAGTATTCGTCGTATTTCAATTTCATAAGTACTATTACACACAGGAGCATCGCACAAAGTAAAGATACAGAGGAGTGGATGCTGCATGGTGAAATGCAAATAAATATGAAAAATGAAAGTTTCGTATTTGAACTTTAAAATGGAATGCAAAAATCAACCGGGGTTGAAAAAAAAAAGTTTCATTCAGAAAACTTTATATTCGGAGCATTCATTTTCTTTTGCATTTATATGAATATGTGAGGCGAGCCAATTAAAATGTTAGATTGCTGGGGATGAAACTCTACGCCAAGTGCATTGCGAAAAGTGTATTTAAATAAATGCATTGCAAAGTATATTCCAGTACAATAAATAGTTAGTTAAATGTATTTTTTCAGTTCCTTATAGTGAAGATGAAAAGTTGTTCCTGTTTAAATAAAATATAAGAAACTTGAGTGTGCATCATATTGAATACCTCTACAGCAACTTTTAAGAAAATATTAAAATGTCAGGAAGTGATGCAAGTCATCCTTACTGTTGCATATTTTTATTAAAAACAAAATATTTGAATTACAGAATATTTGTAAACAAGAAAATATAGCAGCAGGTAAAATGATAAAAGAATAAAAAATTGTCGGTAAACTCAATCCGTTGCAGAGTTTTGCATTGAAATAATAAGTTTAATATTTTCATGCAACACAGGAAAGGAAGTTACCTTGTTTATTTAATCCTTAAGGAAAATTTTTAAGTAAAACTTTATAAATTTTGACATTGTAACAAATTCAAGCATTAAAATAATGTTTCAGTTTAGAAAATTGAGCTTAAATCCTTAAATAATTGTCGTCCTTTAAGTAAAGATAAGTGTAAGATAGATCACAAAACAATCGAAAGCATTATAATGCAAATTGGTTAAGCCATTTCAAGACAATCATGTGTACAGAAATTACAATACAAGACAGGACTCAATTTAAGACATTGAATCAATACTTTTCTGCAATTTGCTTCAGTTACAATTTTCATACAACAATGTCGGAATTTCAAAATAACAAATAACATTCATGTACTTTCATGTCTTGATATTAACAAAAGCATATCAGAAAGCAATGAACCATATAAGCACAAACTGACACACTCAGTTCAACTTAGTCCTGCGTGTTTGAGAATACATTTCGACAATAATGCTTGTACTTGAGCAGGAAAACAACTTTTCCGTGTGTATACAGTTGGATCACACATGCAGCTATATAACAGAAACAAATATCCAAGCAAACGATTTCCACATGCAAATGCGGATTGTGTTTAAGCTGTGTAAAAATGTTAAAGTTTTGCCACCCCCGAAACCCACCCACATTGTATTAAAAAAAACTCAATTCAACTGTTACTCCCGATTACATTTGAATTTATGCAACTCAATACATAATATTTATTATAACTAGTGGAAATATTAAAAGTGACATAACGGTTGTATAACGATTTGTAAACGAAACCAAATGAAACGAGACACACAACAGCATAAAACAAGCAAGGGGTTGGAGGGGTGGAAAAAAAAGCGCTCTGGGGAGCCAGATGGTATAACTTAATTGCAGTGTCATCATTTGTGGCTGGCACTAGGGGAATAAGTGCTGGTGTATATAAGTTGGGTGTGTGTGTGCTGAAAATCGACCGGTGATTTTAAAGGGAAACAAATTTGCATTTTTACTTAATCGCGAAAAGTTTTTCATTTCACCCACACACAAGTTTAATTGAAAATAAATTTTTACCCAAATAGCTTTTATGAAAAAGCTTTGGCTCGTTCACTTTGGCTCAACAATTTATATATTCCACGAATTGTATGATGCGGAAAACAGTGCTTTTATTTGCATAGGAAAAACGTTTCACCGTATATAAGTACACATTGTTTGAGCTTTTTTTTGTTGTATCTGAACAACCATTTTAATGAATTTTAAAGCAGAATAATGTAATGGCACATTCACCTTTTCATATATTTAAATAATAAACAAGACTAAATTTAAAGAATTAGGTATAAAATTGACTTAAAATGCCAATTTTAAATTTCACTCAAAATATGAGTGAAAATAAAAAGGGGCATACTTTCTATAATCATTTTCCGGGATAATAATCCCAATATCTTTTCACAGTCAAACCTTTCTATGCCTCTGCATCATAAGGGATTTGTTGGCATCAAAAAGTGTGCCACATCAATGCGTGGGCAACTGTTTTCTGTGCAGATAATAAAAGCCAAATGAGAATAATCCCTGGAAAATTTAATTGAATGTCAACTGAAATCTGTGATTTTTATTCTCTCATGATCCAATGAATTAAAAGGCAAGTAAAAAAAAAAAGACTCCTTTGTGTTTAAGATAAGAAGGATAGGTTTAATTTGAGTTTTCGTCATTTCCTTTTTGCGTTTTGCTCGATGAATGAAAAGTCATCCGTTTTCAGATGGTATCGCAATATTATATAGAAAACTTGTTGTTAAAGTAATTCTTTTGTACATAATAAGAAAACAAAATTGCTTCATTGAACCAACCATTCTGTGTGTTGCTGCGGAAAAGCAAATTTACCACTGTAAACGAAGTGTATGGAAGAAAGTTGTGTGTTGAAAATTTCAAGGAAAGCGCACTTGATTTTCGTTGTACAGCACAAAATATGCTGTCAAAGGACGTGGATGGAGGTGGGATGGTAACTAACAACACTGATTTAGAGTATAGTTTATGGTGTAGCTGTGCGTTTGTTTCAGTTAAAGTCGACTCGTACAGACAGAACAATGAACCGAACGCTATTGTAGCGAAAATTTATTATTTAAATGTGTCCCAGGCTAACAGCATTTAATTAAAAGGAAACTCATAGCGTCATAGCACTCAAAAGAATTGATTAAAGCGCTTCAATGGGTTGAGCATAAAATGGAAAATGTTAATACGTGCGCGAAAGCTTTTTATTTTTTTGTTACAGCGTAATCTTTTCAAATTCTTTTTCACATTCCCTTGTTATTAGCCGTTTATTATTTTATGAAAACGAAAAAATTAAAATTTTCGAATAAAACAATGCGACACACAGTGTAATTACATTTTTGTTTTATATACTTGAATAAAGTGAAAATAAAAAAGAATGGAAAATGGTCAAAACAATTCACAACATAACTAAGCAAGGAAAAGTTTTGTCCTAAAAAATTGAGCAACTCTGAACAAAAAAAAGGAAGAAAATGTTTGAGGGATAAAAATAAAATAAATAACTTTTTAACACAACTTGTTCATTGTATTCTATTTAATGCCAATCTCGCTGCGTGCTCGTGGATTAAGGAGGTTAGGGTGTGAGCGTCAGGGTGAATGGATAAAAAACGACGCATCTGATATGGGGGGGATGGAAAGGGAATGGGTATGGTAAAATGATGCGGTGGTCATGATAAGGTGGGAGAAGTAAAAATAGCGACAAACAATTTACTCCGCAGATTTATTTGTTCACATTTACACCCTGCTTTCATAACTGTAGAGGGGGGATGACATTCGTAGCTGGTATGACGCACATTACTTAGAACCGACATGGGATATAAATTATAAAATTATTTGATAAATGGACTGATCAACTTGGATGGGGGTTGTTTGAGAGACACATACAATTAGTACAGCTGCAGAAATCCACACGAAATCTAGCTTCGGCATGTAATTGAATACAATCAGGAAAAGGTGATCAAATTATTTTTAGCCACAAAAACATATTTTGTAAGGAATTTTGCAAAACAAATACCACATTTATATAATTTTTAAGTGAATGTGGTCGATTAAAATCCTTGGAACAACATCCACTTCTGTTACGATATTGGTCGGCATTGTGTAAGCTTAATAAGACCGACTTCGTGAAGTGTTCTCACCCCGGATGACGAGACGACAAATTAAACAAATAAAATGAAACGACTCAAGCAAACATACTTTAATAAAATAAATCGCCCCCACTTTTAATTATTGTTGTTAAGCGTGTGAATTGAGAAAACATGGAAAACAATTACGCGTCTTAGGAAATTAGTTGCAAAGCATAATTGAAATTCCAGAAACAACGATTAAATAAAATGAAGACAGTCACTGATGTACGCAAGGCGTCGAGCCTGACATTGAAATTTATTGTTTGATTTTATTCTGGTGCGTGAAAACATGAAATTTCATAAAATACGAAAGTGGAAGCGGTTTAATTTTTATAATAATGGGGGTTGGTGTAATGTTCAGGAAACATTGAAGTACATTAATGCATTAAAAAGCAATATTTTTAAAGCAATTTAGGAATTAAATTACATATTAAAAAATAATAAGTTACTGATTTTATGAAATTCGGTAAAAATATTGTCAATATTTTAAAACACTGATAAGATTATTGACAATAACTTTAAAAACTTTTTTTAAATAGTTAAACATAAAAAAAGCGAAAATACCAAAACTTAAATAATTTTAAATCCGATAAAACCACATTTTCAAATATCCTGCTCCTTATGAAAGCTCTGAACACCATAAGAGGAACACACTTCCTAAAGTGTATCATGACAAAAGTACGTAGTTAGTGCAATATTTCAAAATAATCTATTTAGAAACAAAGCACTGACACTGATTAAACTTATACATAAAACCACACACCCAACTATCTCTACACCCGCATCCATTGTGTACACACATTAAAAGCTCAAACTATGTTAGCAAACTATTTAAATTACATACTTTGATAGGCAATTTACTCCTTTAATCGCAAAGCAATTTCTCAAAGAATTTACAACTAAAAGTTTTGCGTCCCCAACATTCATCACTTAGGGGGTGGTAGCACAGTTTACTGATATTTTATTGTGTATGTCTGTAGACAATGAGGGGGTGGAAGACAAAATGTTGATGCGACAAGCAAAATGCGTCAAAAGAAATGAAAACAAACGCACTCATAGATTCAAGTATTATTATGCGTATATGTAAAAAATAATGTTGTACAACTAGGGCATTGAAACTAGTTCAAAGGACGCAAAATGGCAACAAGTTTGCATATAGTTAAAACTATATATACGCACGACATAAAGTTTATCCAGTTTGCGGTTCCTACAAATTATTACACCCCTTTATCCAACCCTTACAATTATTACACCACACACATTATATTTCAATTTGGCCAAAACTACTACATGTAACTATACAAAAAGGATTCATGCAAGTGGGTGGTTGGTTTCAATATAAGAAGGATTTTCCAGAAAATTCAATTAGGTAAAAATGTAATTACTCTTGACCGCTATACTTTGAACGACCATGTCCCCATTTTGTGTGATGGGAGGGTGTGTAAATAAATACTATGGCATTACACAACTTTTGCACCCTCAATCCGTATTATATATTTGTTTAACGGATTACGTGCGGATGCCCTGTACTGTTGTTGTACAACAGTTAACTGCAAGAATATGTTAATGAGAAAGGGTTCACACACAGCTGGATTTTTCAATAAATTTGCAAAGTGATGAGCCCCAATTCTGCATAAAACAAACGTGTAAAAGAGAGAACGATTTAAAACAATATTATACAACTACACCGCAAAATGGGGGTTGAAATATGAAATGTGGATTTAATTGCTTGAACAAGGATTATGTGATTGAATTACATGTGCGCTAGTTATTTTAATTAATACAAGCTCTGTCAATAGAAAGTTAATTAATTTGTTCAATTCAATTGATTGTTTATTAATCTTAAACACGATTTTCAATGTTTCGCAGCATGGAAATGGAATAAATTTTGTATCTCTTTGCACAGAATAAATATCAAATGTTAAACAGAATATCAAATAAATTGCGGGAATCGAATTAAATCAAACAAAATAAATCGCTGAAAAGTCAATAAACACATTTTGCTAGTTAATATTGCGTAAACAAAAGCGTATTATTTAAAAATAAGTAAACAATTTCATTGTATGTATTTTGTAATAAACTCCCTATCATTTATTGAATTATTAAAAGGACTGCGACACTTTCCTCTCCTAACCTAACTCATATTATAATTGAATAAAAATGCGCTCAAACTTTTGTGCCACTTTAATTCAATCAGAGTGACTGTTTAACTGCAAACAGGTACAGTTATAACGGTAAACTTCTTCACTATAAGCTTTTGTAATCCCTTAATTGTGTAATCCTTGTTTCATTCCTTTTTTAATTACGAACACAATTAGACACAATTTTATAAATTACATTATTTTTTGTTCATTATAAATATGAAACTACACACACATAATTACGTTCACACTCACAACTATTGCAGTAACAATAATCAAAAGAGTCACCAAGGATTAAAACGGAAAGCTTTTCAAACACGCCGACTTAATCGGATAATATTAAACAACAAACGACTGTGGATTGTAGCGCTTAAGACTTAAGCTGTACGCACGTAAATCTCCCAATGCGCGCATTAACAAACCCCCAACCCTTATGAATTAAAAGCACCACAAACAATTTGATTTTTTTTTTAATATTGAAGCACCACCGACCGAAACCGCATGAGTACGAAACGAATCTATACAGAGAACACTCGCACAGATTGTAAATTTCAAACGAAATATTAGATTAAATGAATAACGCAGTCTGTGAAAGCTCTACATGTACCGCATCATCTCGGTAACACGACGTGCGAGATACTGAGGGTGAATTTTCAACAATTTATGTAATGGCAAAACGCCACAGCAAAACTCGCTTTGACGGCTGTATTATTGCGAGGCGTCGCGGTATATGGAGTTAAGTCTCAATGTGTATATGCTGGAGCAACAAATAGCGGCACCCCCTTAAACGTTTGGCGCTGTAAAGCTTTTTTTCCACATGTATACAAGTTGATGTGGTGCTTAAACTATATCGTACGCCATACTTTGAGAATGAGCCATAAAATTGCGAGAGTGCTTTTTTGCCATAAACTTTTGGTGAGAGGGTTTACAGTGTCTCTCAATGGAAGGCGCCAAAAGTTATACTACAATTCCGGTATTCGCTCGAAAATATGCATTCAATTTATATGAAACACTCTTTCATCAGAAGATGATGGTATATTCAACTGGATTGGAAATCTATTCGTATTAAACATAGAAATAAGCGCTTTTCAAGTATACATTCAGGAGTTTGTTGGCATACTCACTCTCCCATAAATCTCGCAACATGTGTGATGTTTGTCATTCATAATCGTATTATGTGTACGTGCGAATACTTGAATTTAGAATCCACATGCTACATTAAAGCAGCTATGACGTATGTGTGTGTGCTTTTTTATGAGCTTTTTCATATTTTTATAGCAACACAATTTCTCACGATATTCAACAGTTCATGTTGGTAACTTAAGCTGTGTGAGAGGGAGAAAGTTCAAAGGGCATTAGTCTCTATAATTTTGCATTTCCTTTACGGGTGGGTTCGACGTCTTCACTCCTGTACACATATTTGTGCATGAAGTTAGTTCGTATACTCGAGAATATATTATTATGTGTAACTAACTTTTGTATCACATTTCCGTTTCGTGCAAGAAATCGTATTGTAGTCTCATTAAAGAATTTAAATTATGTTGACTTAATTAATTACAGCGAAGTTTAGGTAAATTGCATAAGCTCATTACACTAACTAGTCTACGTGTGTGAATTTTAATCATAAATTAATTTACAAATATTAATAAAAAAGGGGATTTAATAAAATTCATTTAAAGAAAATATTATTCCTTAAAAAGCACAAAATTTATAAGTTTATTGTAGAAGATGCAAGTATACTTAATTGAAAACAACCCTTAAGCACACTTCGGCACATTCGCCCGTTTTTTTCACTTAAAATAAAAAAATAATTTCGAAAAGCTTCAAACTATTTAAGTTGTTATTTACAAACTTGGCTTTATAGTTTACAAAATTGTTGTAGGCTCCTACAAATAAAATTCATAATGATAAATAATAATAAAATGATAATAAAAATTAGAATTTATTTACAAAGTCGCAGCAAATGCCTGCTTAAAAGCCAGAATAAAACTAATGTACGTCTTTTTCTAATGCACCTACCCAGAAGCCACTTAAACAAAACAAACAAACACACACGCAGTTAGGCGAATACTGCGTAAAGCTCGCGCCCACAGTAACTAAACACAAAAGTACGCCATCATCCACTGCTGGTGCACCCCTTCTTTTCAATCGCTGCTTTTACAAATAAGCTTGTGCACAAATGTGTGGCGCTCTTGTGCAGATTGGAACCCTTTTGGCAGGACTTAAGCGTACACTGTGCGTTTACACTCGTTTAATAAAACTAGAGGGATGAAACATTTCTTAAATTAATGGTGTCAAAGGGTTCAAGCATCGTTTCGTAAATTATTTTCAAAGTACTTGACAGTAGGTTGAACTTTTCTCTCGTCACATGTGCACGTTTTGTGTGTGCGGTGCTTTAATGGTGCTGCCACATCCACATTTTGCTGGGTTTGCACATTGTTTGCATGGCCCCCACATTTATGACGTATGTGATGTGTGTGTGTTTGGGAGTGTGTTTGTTAGTATTTGCAAATCGCAACTTCAATTCAACTTGGATTCGCTTTGTATGTACCGATAGAAAATTCACGTTATTTACGAGGCGTGGGAGGATGTTTCACATGTGTACGACGACGAGGTGTTGAAAAGCGCTGAAGCTTCAGTTTAATTTTGCAATAGGCCTGTGGCATGTTGGATGCTTTTGCTTTTATTCAAACCCATCGATTCGTAGGCGCATATTTACAGAGCTCACATAAATTATTACGAAATGCTGCATAATTATTTTCACAGAGCTCATTATTTTTAATTTCAAAAATTGAATTAAGAAAATATTTTAATGAATAAGTTTTGTATTTGATGAAATGATTTAAGGGTCTCATTTGAAATAAAAATTAAGTTTGAGAAAATGGTTTGGATTAGACTTTGAAATAAACAAAAAAGGGATTCTCTTTTTAATAAATTAAGAAAAGCTTTTTATTTCAAAAAAATAAAACAATAAAGCAACAAAATATAGTTTGTTTGAAATGACAGGATCGATCACAACGTAAAAAGCTTAGAAGCAATCTTATAAATACAAAAGTTACAAGTTAATCGAATCAATTCTCTTCCATTAAGCGCCATAAAACCACCCCAACCCTTCTTGCTCTTAAATTTCAACTTATCGTTAACTTGCACCAAAACTCACCCCTAATTTTAATAAACAAACCGGTCTCCTAAATAAAGACGCCAATACCTTTAATGAGATACAAAAGTGCAGCTTAATGGCTTCGCACGGCTCCAAAATGTCAAACAATTGTCTAGCATCGTTTTGCCAGGAAGATTTATCGCTATGTTAGTCATAAATAATTCCCGCATGAGAAAAGCTGCAAAATTACCATTGATTTGTCACCTCACACAGATTGCTTCCAAGAAAATACACCTTAAAGGTGTGCAAAGTAAACATATAATACAGGTTACTTTGTTTTAAACCATTTAACCTTTATGCAGCATGCCTGAAGTCTATTAAAATAACGAAGTTAAATTGTGAAAATGTATACACCCAAAGCATACAAAATATTTACAATCCGATCAGAAGCAAGTGCGTTTAAGTGCGTATACAAATTATTATTATTACAGCCTATGGGATTTATTTCAGCCCCATTAACAAATTGTAATCTCATTCATCAACGTCGCGTATAACTTATGTTGGCATGCAAACACTCACTTACACACACACACACACATTTATAATCAACACAACATGTGAAAAGTTTTGAAGTTTTGAAATTAAGGTAAAGTGCTTAACAATCATTAGATTCGCACGCTCAAGCATTGTAAAGATAGTGATGTTAAATTCAAGCAACCCCCTTTTTTTAAAGTAGGTCGGGAGTACAAAAAAAAACCGAACTGCGATGAAATGGGAAAAGCTGCCAAATATTTGCTGAAAAGAGAAATGTCGCTACTCTGTACAACATTGCACACACAAAAATAGGAAGAAGGACGCTTACAGTGTGTAGGTGTATAATAAAAAGCTCCGTCCATCATTCTTATGATGGTGTGGGGATTTGTGTGGAAAATAAAGAGATGAAAATCTGCAAAATGATCAGTGTCCTTTGTCTTCATATAAAGCATCGTCCAAACTCCGCTATAAGGACTATTGCACAGGACATATATAACTGTACATGGAGATATATGGTTATGAACTTATGACGCAAGGAAATGTGAAATGACCGAGAAAGTGTAATTTTTTTTATTTTGGATTGTGTCCACGATTAACAGTCGAGTTGACCATTTCTCATCGTTAATGTTGATTAAATTAATTAGCACTTTTATCAAGTCAACGGGTAGTCGAGTGTAAATTCAAATTATGGCACAATGATAACAATGCACAATGGCGGTTTTGGTGTATTTTTGTGCGACGAAGAGTACTTATACTTTGTAGCTGTGGTTTAATATATCTGCGGCTGAAATGTAATTAGCAGAAGATGGTGTTTTTTTCATTTTTAATCAGACACACTCTACAGGTAATGGATGAATAATTTATAAGGTCAACCCCATGAATAACAAAGAGTCCTTAAATGTACAAGCACGAAGGTATTATAACAGAAATGGAGCGGTACATTTTTTATTTACATTAACTTAATAATTGAAGAATTTAAATAATAATTGCTAATTGACAGGAGCCCAGTTAATCATAAGAGCATTAATTTAAGGTACTCCCATGCAATAAAGGAAAAGCCTTAATCCTTTCTGTCAATTTAATGAAATAATGCGATGTGATTATTCTTTTTGTATTTAAAAAATGTGTATTAAATTTAAAGGTCTTACTTCATTTCACATTCTTTTTGCAGTAACAAATGTGTACAATTTTCAGCCCTTTTAACAATAAAAATACAATAAAAACTTGATTAAAATATGAAATGTTCCATGCAATTTGAAAAATTAATTTGCCTAAAGTTATGCACCTAAAATGTTTTAGCTTTTCCAAAAAAAAAACAATTTTTTATAAGAATACATTTAGGCGAATTTTTTAATCAACTCACATCCCTTTAATTTAAATAAATATTGCACAGTTCGCCGCAATTCAACAATAAATAATACATTTAATTGGAAAACAAAATTAAATATTTGAAATCAAATAATAATATCCAACCAAATGAAGTCAAATTCGCAAGTTCAAAGAGAACGAAATCATGCAACAAATGCATTTGAATGCATTTTCAGTTGCAAAACAAACCACCTCGTAGGGGGTCATACATTATTTATGATAATTCAATTTTTCAATTAAATACACGTGCAATGTTTGGCACAAAATTGATTTCAATAAATTACAGATTCATGCACATTGACATACAGTACGAACGAATCCTATATTAGGTATTATAAAAGTGAAACACAATAATTCATACGACAAACAGTTGCATGTAGTATCCGGTATTGTTATAATACTATAACGAAATGAAATACAAATCGCTAGCATGAAGGGTTGAACCCTTTACTGAGAATTTATGTGAAAATGAAATAAAATCATAAATTTTCCATATTTTGTTAAATTACCTACCTTTATTTTATATGTGCAGTGGGATGTTAAGAGTTGAACAAAGTTGAGTAAAACATTGAGCACATAAAATACACCGGTTATGTGAGTTGTGACATATTTGTGTGAAATCTGAAAGTTGAAAGAAAAAATGGAATTAATAATTTTTTTATTTTAAATTATTGTGTAAATTTAAATAAAATTCAATGAAAGTGAGTAATTTAAAACTACTTATTTAAAAGGTTATTGCATATGAGATAAGCGATTATGCACGAAAGTCAAAGTAGACAACATTAGGGCAGTTTTAAAATTAATTAAATTATAAAATGTAACAAACTTCTTGAACGCCTTTAAAAGGACTATTGTACTAACTACAAATTAAAAAGGATAAAAAATTATGTCATTATACCCTAATACCTACTTTACAAAACAATTATTAAATAATATTCAACCATAAACAAGGAAAATCTCTCTCAGTACATTATAATTTATGGCACGACCATTACAAACTCCACAAATGGCACACACACACATTCCTTTTTGTTTATGTGCCGCAGATGTGAAATCCTACGCTTATGTGTCCCAGAACAAATTGTTTCCGCAAATCTTATTGTCCCGTTAACATTATGAACGCGTAACAATTTAACCATACACTCTCCCACTTGAAAGCTGCCGCCACACACTTTCAACACTCTACATAGTGTCCTCACGTTCAAGATAGAAACCATAACACCGCATTATATGGAGCACTTTACATAAAAAACAATCCATTTGATGCGATTGTGAGGTCGTCTGCGTCGTTTTATACATTTCCGTCGCGTTTTATCAGCTTTCACAGTTCACATATACACCTATAAATTGTACAGCTCCTTGAACCAAATAGCACGAGCCGCATAAAACAAATAGAAACTAAATATAGCGACTTTTCATGGGGTTGCTGATTCACTAAAAGTAATATTGAGTTTGAAGAATGTGCGGATGAGACCCCAGCAGCACACATATTAGGTATTGTACTCGTATATTAAAGATGAATGGTAGAGCTTTCACCGGATCATATCAGTCGGCATATAAAAATCATCATAGCTTGTGTGTAACGACTGTGTAAGGGATGTTTGTTTGTCAGTGCTGTTGTCGTTTTAACTGTACAGCCGGTTGTCTTGCGCGTGTTAAAAAGCAGGAAAAAGCTATAGGCTATAACACATCAGGAAAGGTGCCAACAAAAAAAAAAAAAAAAAAAAAGAGCATGCCCGAACAAACATTGCGGCATATATGAACAAGGGATGAAGTATCACACACACCAAAGACGAGGGTAACATACGCATGTTATGCAAACAAACGATGCGGTGTCAAATGGGTATTGAATGTCGAGATAACTGACGCAAAATACACAACTATAGCGATCGACAAGGCATGAATGTGCCAATTGCCGTTATTTAAAGCGATGTATTGGCGTGAAAAAAAATTCATAAACTTGTATGTAGGTGTCTGATTCAGCGTGTATGAAAGCTCGTTAGGAATCAATTTTGTGGAAATAATTGAAAGCTGAAGGCGCACACATATCGCATCAAATATTAATCTGTGAGACGTGTAGCGACTGTCTGCTCTTTTTTGTGAGAAAACAAAAAGCTTCGAAATCGGAAAAATATTTTAGAAATGCAAGTCAGTCCTTTTTTTCCCCATATTTTTGCTCATTTGTTTTTATTCGGTCATTTTTAGTTTCTCAAATTTGTTTTTTTTTGTTCGTCTGGCCACAAATTCTTAAGGGATGATAATATGGTTTTGGAATTTAGATTGTGATCGAAAATATTTATCCATGCGCAACCACAAGGGGGGTTCAAAATATTGTTCGGAAAAGAAAACACATTAAGAAATCATATCATTAATTTTTTTTCCCCCAACAATGTCGATATCTCTGCAGTTCTCGCATTCAATAAAGTATACATCCTTAATGGATTTGGCTTCTCGTTGGTTCTCATTAATTAAATAAATCTCATAATTATTGAACACTGCAGATATTGAAAATGTTTAAGAAAACGCCTAAATGTAGCCTTGAAAGATTTAATATTTCAAAAAGCTCATGAATTAAATGTCGATTCTTTTTTTAAACGAAAAGTAAAATTTCGGTAAATATTTCTATCTCTTAAATGATACCAAAAAATACAAATAAAATCAATAAAGCGATTAATAAAAGCTTTAATCGCCCAATTTGTTTGAGTGAGCTTTTCATAGAAATTCCCCCGCTTTATATCGACGATCAAATAGGCAATTTGTGGCACACATACGAGGCATATTAGGAACATGAGTTTACTGCAATAACCTGGCACGCTATTGTTCACGTTTTCATTTATAAAACCCTTAAAATGCCAAGGTATTATACACATACTTCACTGCCTTTATTTTTATTATTGACGACTCCTCATGCATGATTTCAAATGTTAGCGAAAATGTTTATTTCCTTTGCACATGTTCCGTAAAATGGCTAATATGTGTTCAAAATATATAGACTACAGTACAGGTACATGCATTTGTTGGCAAACAACACTTTACCTAAAAGGGTTAGCACATTTCAGTTAAATGTATAAGTTGCTGAAATCAATTTCTAACTGACACGACACTTAGAAAGTGCCAAAAGCATATGCACACGTTTTCCACATCGACGCCGAAAAAAAAAACACGATTTTTGATACAAAATCGGAAATAAGTTCGTGTGTAAATCCATGCTGACAGAATGTATATAATATATATGCGCATTTGATGTGTCTGTGCTTGCAGCACCCTGTCATTTCTATACATATTATTATGTAATTCATCTTTACAAGTTGAATGAAATGGCAAAAATTGAATTTGATATAATCCAAATTTAAATAAACGTCAAAAGTAACAGATTTTAAAATCGACAACAAAAATACTCATATTACAATAAACAAATGGGTTTATGCGATTTTAAACAGATATTCTCTTCAGCTTTGCGTGAACTTTCATTTTATTGATACTTGATCGATCAATTTGCGTTAACGTTTTCATTTTCAATGGTGCGGTTGGTGAGGCAGTGCACCACAAAGAAAAGCGACGTAAGACGATACAAGTATAGAGTAATCTGATTATTGAAGAATAATATTTTATCAGGGGTGAACTAGTGAAAAGTAAATCCTTTGAGTTTGATTGAATTAAGTATATGCGTTGCGATGTGAATTAAATTTTTGAAACTTATGTTTTTGCGTTATTTAATGTAATCCTTGTGATTTTTGAAACATCTTCATTTTATTGTACTTAAATTGTGCAAGAAGAATTTCATTACATTGTGCTTTTCTATTTTAAAACGCCTAAAAATATGAAATAGCACAGATTCTAGCGATAAAATACAAAGTATGCAATTTCGCCTACTTCTGCCTTTTTAATTATTAATTAGACCAAATGTTTTTTTATTATTATGTAACAATGAAGTAAATAATTAAACTATAAACACATGTAATAAAAAAAAGTATGTTCATATAGGTTTATAACCAATAAACTTATTCCCATTTGCAATTTTACAGCCCTTACCTACAATCGAACAAACACAATATTTGCAGTTAAAATAGAGCCAATACTTTAATGTAATTAGTTTTTAAAACAAGTTTTATGTTGTTGCAGCCATCAATTAGCTAATGTAATCGGAGCCACTGCAATAATACCGCAATCCGGCAGAATGCATTTTGCTTTGCAATGCTTTTTGCACTCGCATTGACCCCGAATTGGATTGTGTAAGTATATATAGTTTACATTACACGACAAAGTATATCCCTCATTGCATTTCAAATAAATGTTACACACGAATTGGTTATTATAATATTTACTTGTTGGTGCGATATTTAATTAAAATGGTCTGCTTTTAATTAATCCCATGATGTTGAGATAAATACTAATTGAACATTATAAACATTTTAAGATCATTGAATATTAATAAATAATTTTGGGGGCATTTTAAACTTCCAAAATAAACTTGTAGGCGCATTGTATTTTTGCTTAAATGTAGATAAGCATAAAAGCGCCTTAAAATACAAATTGATTTCTGAGCTTTTCTTAAAACAATTCACTTTAATTAGTATATATTCAGGCACATTATTCAAAATGAATTTTAGGTAGTAAGTAATTTTTTTATCGGAACTTTCTAAAAGGAAAATTATTAACGCGTCTATAACAGTATCCCCTTTAATGAAAACAAAAAAAAATTTTAATTGACAAGCAAAGCACCCTACTTTTAATTAAAAATTCTTGATTACATTTGAAACGAAAATTGAAACATGAATTACAAGACATAATTATTTACATTTCATAAACTATGCATTCAGTATTCATTTCACTTTGTCAACTGAATATGAATATGTATGTCGTTAACGCAATTTAAATCACTCAAAATAATTGCAGTGCATCACAGAATAATATGTGAAGCACTCACGTAGTGTATCATCACAAATGACAATTCGCAAGCTTTACATATCAAAGAATATTCATGCAAGATACGTGACTATGAAGTATGTACTCTTATGTAACGCTAACCTTTGATTTCACCTTTCTAAATATGAGGTAAATAAAAACAAAAAGTTTTTTTTCGTTACACGCATATAGGTAGCATATTTTTTATGTTAAAGCACCCCCACCCAGGGGATTCAACTCACTGAAGCCATGAATATTCTGCAATACGCTGCACATGTACTGACGTGGAAGTATCAGACTTACTTAGAATAAGCTTTGTGGCTTCCCTTATTAGCCTCCTTCTTTGGGGGCATACAGAAAATTGAAAAACCTATCCAACAATAGACGAACAACAGACACTGAACGAGTGAGTATAAAATCTGCTCTTATGTGCAGTAATTTTTTGTTTTCATTTACATATTAAATATTTTACAAAACATTTTATCAGTAAAAAATCAAGATTATTAATTTAACTTCATTATAAAAAAATATTAATTGAGAAAACGTGAATTAAACAACTTTAAATTCAGTGAAGTAATTAAATACGTTTTTTTTTGGATCAAAATGCAAGCCAATTTAAATGACTACTTAATTTGTGCAAACCCTTTACGTCAGTTTAAACTCTTTCAACCCATTCTTTAAATTAGAAAAAAAATAAAAAATTAAAGAAGCCAGTGAAAGCTTCCATGCAATTTAAAAACTAAAGAATTCTTTCAAACGATAAAGTGAATGCACACTCACCGTCCTTACCATCTAAATCCAGCAAAAAGAATTTAGCAAAAAACAAATAATGCCCCAGCAGTTTACGAGAATTGCTGTGAATCAAAGTAAAGGATGGATACGAATGCTGGTGATCAGTTAATTGAAAAGGTAGATTCCACCGTGGAGATATCAAAGGGCTTAAAAGACCAATGGGTAACCCGTCAGTTGCAGTTCAAAAAACAAACTCAATTGAATGTTTTAAGCCACACTGTAAAAGAACATTCAACAGAATATGGTGTGGTTGCACTAAATTGCACTAAATTTACTTTGGTGCATTATTGAATGTGTGAAAAATTTTAAGTTTTCTTAGCCTCTTTAATTGGTTTAGGTTAAATTAAAGTATATATTTAAGGACGATTAAAATAATAAAATTTCTGTAAAATCATTAATACTTAAGTAATATTAATTAAACTATAAGCGAAATAAAATATATGTTATTTAGGAAATCAAATTAAGACCAATAAATGGCGAAAGGCAAGAAAGGAGGGCATGGAGGGGCCAGTAAAACTGCACCAAAGGATAAACCAGAAACTCCTGACGAGGCAGCAAAACGTCATGATCCGGATGATGAATTCAATTCCGGCTTCGGCAGTTACATGCGCTCTGGGGAGGGTAAGAAATCAATAAAAACATATTTTTTTGAACTTAATTTCATTAACTAATCATTGTGGCATAACAATATTGTATTTAGGTTTGGAAATGATGCGCCTCTTTGTAATAGCCAATAGCATTGTGATTTTTCTGACAGTCGCATGGCCCAACATTCAGCTGGGCTTGTACTTTTTGCGCGACCTGTGGCTGGGTGAACCTGAGTTTGAGTACGCTTCAGACGAATTATAGAAAAAAACAAACTATTTATTCAAAGTGCATAATTTAATTATAAGATTTGTGTAACGAACGAACAAGAAAATAAATTGAAACGAAAAACATTGTGGAACTTTTAAAAAAATGGTTGTTGCTCTGATAAAAGGTTTATGCCTAATTGGCATTGTTTTGTGGTATAGTTCGGGTGTGATGCGCTTCATTAACAATTACTTCTTCAAAGAGTATCGCGAGTACATTGAAAATGAACTGAAAAAAATCGACTCCCATGGGATGCCGGTGGAAACGCCAACCACCAGCACAATACCCAGTGGAGTGAAGCGGGGGAGTGACTTACAAAATGAAATTGATAAATCAGCTAAATTGGATGAGATTGTAGGCAATTTTGAGCGAAATTATATTGAGGCGAATTCCATTGAGATTAGCAACGATGGACAAATATTAAAAGGTAATAAGTTTAATGAATACACGAAGAGTGGTGTGAGTGACAGTGGCGACGACAGCAACCATCATCACCATGGGAATGGACGACATCGAAATGTTGACAAAATGATTAAAACAAACGATGATCTGGGAGTAGTCGCCGTAATGGCTGGCGGAGGAGAATCAACTCGTGAGCGATTTGGCGAAACTGGTCGTGCGAACGAAAATATGGCAAAAACAACGAGATTACATTCAATTGCAGCCGACATTAATGTAATGGGCAATCAAGCGGACTATACACCAAATCAGATAGGAAACGATGTACCAGTCGAACACGATGACAATGCTGACGCTGATGGGGAATTAATTAAGTTCTGGCGAAACTACGAGCGAGATGAATTCCAAGTCAGTGCCAATCAGCCAGCAGATGACGAATTTTGTGAGAGCAATGCTGAAGCACTGCATGAATGCCATAATAATGAATGAATTGGTTGTGCTCTGTCTGTCGTCATATGTGGGAAGAATGCAGATGGGACGAATATTACAAGCGAGTGGCAGTGAAAAGGTAATAATATGCACATGTGTGTGTGTGTGTGTTGTTCAGAAAGGGTGGAATGTGCGCATTGCAAAAGTAGAGATTGATGCAAGAATTTTTCAACGTAAATTGTGTCCACTTTATATTTAACGTGGAAATTGAAAAAGGACTTAAAAAAAAATCAAAAGCTTTGCGTTTCATTCAAACAAATCACGATACATTTTTAAAGACAGAAAATCAAATTTTGATCAGCATTCCTACAATGCTTTGTTTTGTAAAACAAAATGTTATTAAAGATAAGAACAAATTCTCATAATTTTACTGATATGATATCAAAATATGTTGTTTTGTAATTTCATTAATTAATCTACAAAAAAAAATACTTACTCACATTTTACTAATTGTTAATTTTACTAATAGCTTAATTTAAAACACTTTGTAATAAATTGATATTTAAAAAAATGTTATTAGTCACTAAAATTAATAAAATTTTTATGTTCATTTTATGATTTAAAGCAGATTTATCTTCTTCAAAAATTTATGAACTTCCTACATTGTCAATTATGTAATATTTAGGAATTTAATAAAGGAATTTATATAAATGCTTCAAAAAACATTATCTTAAATCATTTTTCATTCCATTTTCAAAATTAATCATTGGTTAAGGATAATAAAAAAGGACATGATCACTGAGAACGCAGTCACATAAATTTGATATTTAATTTTTTTTCAATGAAAAATTTAAGCAGTAATTAAATTAAATATGTATACGTAACTGTAATAAGAGAATTGCAATGAAATTCAAGTATAAATTCGGGCGATTATTACAATATTTAAAATACATCCGCCAACATTTATGCAAACGTGTGGATTATATTCTTTAATGTTAATAATAATTTAAATCAGTGCGATTAGTAGAAGTAGTTTTAATTTGATTGATTACATCTCTCATGTAAATTATTAAAGGTTTTCCAAAGTAAAGGGAAATCATTTTTAGTCAATTTACAATAACATTTATGTGTTTAAGATTTTAAATAAACTTAACTTGAAATCTTAAGTATTTTTTATAGTTAGTCCCACTAAAAATAATTAGCGTTTTCGTGATATCATCCAACTTTTTGTTATTCTATTTGCCATAGTAAATTTTTTAAATAATTTACGTAAAAAGAATCAAAATTACAAACATTTGCATTTTACTTCTACCACACAAAAACATTTTAATTGTTTCCTGTGGTTGCTTGCTCTGGACAATAAGCCAAATGTTAGTATAATTGCAAATACTTATGTCACTTAAAAAAAAAAGCATGAAGGAAATAAAAAAAGTACTAAAACATTTGTGTAATGAATTTGCCACTTTGACTAAGTACTACAGCTTAGAAAATTGCACATCGTGTATATAGTTTTGTACCAGGTTATAGAAGGAACAGCTCTTCCAACCTCAAAGCTTCATACAAAGCTTCACATACGGAAACTGCAACAATGTGTTTATATGCTTTTAAGGAAATTTTAAATTACTAACTACGTAACACACAATATGGGTTTTATAAATGAAGGGAAGAGGAAAAACATGAAAAAAAAAGTTCTTATTGTGCATATTTGCAGCGACAATTAACTGAAAGTGCACAAAGCACACGTTGCATATTTACGATAGCAGCAGTTTGTCGCATTTATAATTAAACGTCTTTGAAAATGCGTTCGTTGTGTTGTACTTGCGGTGCATGAAGACCACACACAATATAAGCAATGTGCTGTTAGAGAAAATTACAAGCCATACATTACAAAAACATCGCATGAAGAATTAGCGTAATTACAATGTTTGCAGTCCTTTGCAAAAATATTGAAAAGGATGCAAATTTGCACAAAGTGAATATTTATTTTCATAATGCGAATGAATTAACGAGATTACACAATGCTATAAATTCATTAAAATTATTGTAATTGGATAATTATAATTTAAAATAAATTATTTGTGAATAACAATTGTCATTCCTAATACAAAACGTTACACACATTTCATTGTTATTACTCATCAAATCATAATTATTATATATTTTCTCATTGTTTACATCATTAAGCGCGAAAACTTAATAAACAAAAAAAAAGTTGCAATAGACGTGTGCACGCAAATCAACAATAATTTCCCGGCCATAAACATCAAAATCAAGATTCCAATTTAAAGATTTCCATGGCAATGATTCGACTTCCGCTGCAGTGCAAATCACAATACATTAAACGACGCGCAACGACGACTTTAAGCTGTACGTTTCTAAAAGCAAACTTAAAACTTATTGCTGAGTGGAGCGTTAACAATGGCCTATATTGTTTACAACTTAATTAATGCATATGTTATTCATATTTATTGTTTGTACATGTGCTCAACATTTGTAGGCAAAGACTACTGAACACATGTACGAGTAATAAGCAATTTTACATCATAATATGGTTTGGTGTAAAATCGCTTAACCGAAACAATAATAAACATCCAGCCACAATATAATAAAGCACTCACGAATAATAGGCGTGGAACTCACATTAAAATGATCACTACTGGCGAAACTTTATTTTTTTGTTGTCGCACTATTGTAAAAACGAAATATTAATTCACGGCTTCAATAAAAGTTACTCCTCAAACAAAAGAAATCATGTAAACTGACCTCGGGAATTCATAATTTTAAGTATGCGGTTCAAAAGTAAAAAAATCGTGAGCTTTTTTGTGAAATTTTATACGCTCATCATTTTTGAACACGGCAAAGCTTTACAAAAACCGTTAATTATAAAAAATTAATTAAATAATGCCGAGAATGTGAGAGAGAGAGAGCGAGAAAAAAAACACGTTGCTAAATGGGAAATGCCGACTCACCAGACAATTATAAATTGTTTTACATAAATTTTCTTTAACTCAATTGTAAAAATGTAGTTAATAAAACAGGCGTACTTATTAATTCACATGCCATTTCGGTCTTCTCAAATTATTATTATTTTTATTATTTGTTATTGAACGCAAAAATACCGCGCACAATAACTGCCGACTGAATCCAATGAATAATGAATGAACTTGACTCATTAACGCGATCTTCCACTCGTCTTGAAACACAACTCGCTGCGCAGTTTTCTTTACGGCTGGGGCAAGTCAAAACGAAAGTTGAATGAAAGTAAAAATATGATATTTGAAGATTCTCTTGCATTTATTTAAATATGCGTGGAATTCTTCGCGTCTACTATATGTAAATACATTTTTCTTCACTCCACCGTGAGTTTGTTTGTTGTATCGTGTATCCGCGTGACTTTGTGCATTTGCATAAATCGACAGAAATTTAATCCACTTCATATTATTGACTTTGTTTGGTCTCAATTCTCGTACACCCATTTTACATTTCTGTTTGCATGTTTGACACACATGCTGCACCGTCGCGTTCATATAGTACACATGTTTCTGTAGCAGCTAACATAATATTCAATTGGTAGCACATTTTGTAGAAAAAGAAATAAAAACGAATTGAGGCAATCAGAAAAATGCATCAAATGTGCATTAACATTCAGACGCGATGAAAAGTGAATGTCAATGCGAGTTTAATGGCAATAACATGCGCATAAAGTCGAATTATTTCGTCACATTTTTGTGAATGCATGTTTAGCGTGAATTTAATTCACCTTAACAATTATTAAGGTCAATTGAATTAAGTCATTTATCATATATATATAGTGGGCGATCATTTTTAAATTGATAACCGGCTCAAGTTTAATCTAAATGGACATGGGAATTAAGTTTTTTCAATTCAAAAAAGTAACGAAAACCACAATGTTTTAAAGAATGCATTTTAAAACCGTTAAAAAATATTGTGTAAGTCAAACTTTAAAAGCTTTCACCGGTTTAAAACCGCAAAAATTTTTTTTGGGGTTTTATTTTAATCAACATTTTATGAGTATCAAATTTAAAGTCCTGTTATTTTTCAACATAATTATTAAATTATGGAAAAGTAAGTAAAGTGTTAACCCCGCAGGTAACAAAAGTTCTATACTATAGTCCTAAATCACAAAAAACAGAAAGTATATCCAAAATTTATTTCATGGACCCCATTTTTTAGGATGCCACATGCTTTGAATTAAGAACGCGCCAAAACGACTTTCTACACCACATAATATCATCTGTTGTTTATTTCCTATAATATGAACATAACTTTAATTAAAGAACAACAAAATTCCGTACCAGTATAACCACTTATGTCTTTAAGATTTAATCTAATTAGGTAAGTAAAGCAAAAATTCTGTATAAGAATAGCAAAAACGACGTCCAAAAATGAGTCATTAAATTGCACAAGAAGGTTAATGAGCTTCTTAAATGTAGTAATGAGAAATCCAAGCATAAAATATAGCAACCGCACGCATGGGAATAAAGTGAAGAGATTGAAGTGAATGTGCGTTTATACTTACTTCTACACAAAAGAAGTTATGTACAAGAAAACAACACAAAGAATTCAGCAAAACACGTGTGTTGTTTACTGTTTACTTAAAATTATTATGGGTTATGTGCAGTTTTAAAGCGCAAAAGTCTTGTGAGTTGTGAGAAGGTACCTGCTGGACACAATGAGCATTAAGAACGAAATATGCTCGTGTATGTGATTTTTATCTCCATACATGCGGAAGATGACGCGTACTTATACAACATCCTGCTGATGGTCCAGATATTTTGCAATGTACCAGTTTCGATTTACATTTTGTAATAAAAACAATATTTAAAACGAGTTTTGATGTAAGAAATGTGGAGCATTAAAACGATTTATGTAGATCCGAACATAAAATGTGACTTGCAACAATTAACATATTAAATAAAGTCGGTTATGTAAACCTAGCTATTTCTGTACATTATTTAAAATAATATACGAGTACTGAGTCTTATATATATAATCGGTGTGAAGGAGTGGAGTGTTAATGTTAAATGTTAGGGTAATACTGAATACACACTGGCACTGCATTGGTCCACCATACCAGCATGATGCAGTGCATCATTTTCCTTTAACAATAACATAAATTGCTGGCGCACTCACATCACGATTTGTAGCATATAAATGCGAGGAGTTCAAGTAATATACATAAATGTGCATTTATATAATACCAGTATGTATTTTCATCTAATTGCCATCAGTAGATGACGCTTAATGGCATCTTAACATGCGCTAGCTATGCCTGCTACTCGAAAGTCGCATATGTATTTAGTATTTAAGCAATTAAGACATATTGCCGCATCTAACATCTGTACAATGTATGCGAAGATGATGGAAACATTCCAGCTGCAATTAGACGCCACTCTCTAGACTCTACCACAATCATTTGGAATGAATAAAATTTATTTAAAAAAAAAATACATTAAAATGTTATACTCACTGCGTGTATTTCAATTAATTCCATGCATTGCAACAATATCCATCCGGCTGTAGTACCTCCACTTCTTTAACAATAGCACTCATAAGATGTACGTGCCCTCTTGTCGTCCCCCACAAGAAGATCACCGCGCTGTCACAAACTATATTCCTTTAAATGCGCCTAACAATATATATTTATTCAATACACATCACTATTCACTATGGTTTGGCACGAAATTGACATTTAAATTTCTTCTTCTTTTTCAATAATTCATCCTCCAACACTTTACCACTCTTGCACACACCACAACCACTTTTGCATTGTGTGTATTATATTGGGCGCCCAGCGCAATAATTCTTGATTATAAATGCCTTTTAAAAACAATAAATAATGAGACCAAAACACAAGAAATGATAAAAAGAGAGACCAAACAATAATTGTAAGGGGGCACCGGGGGGCACACACTGTATAATATACGCGGAAATCTGTGTCACGAAACAAGTTGTTGAGTCTGCACAAGAGGTCCCACAAATAATTATTACAACAACAAAATACACGAGCGGCGTCACACGATCTGTAATTCTTTCACTTTGAGGTTCTACGCATGCGCATTCAACTTAAAAAGTGTTTAAATCATTGAGCAATCACTTTTCTAGTTAATTACAATGTTTTCTTTTAACAATAGAACAATTATTGTACACTTAAGAGGATTTTCAAAATTTTTGCATTGTTTTGAAGCAGCGCAACAAGAAAACGCGGCCAATCTCAACGGTTACAGTTTGACAAGTGGTTGCATTCGGTTGAAGTGTGCTGCCCGATGCGATGGCAACAGACGCGATCGATGAGTTCGACTAGCGCTGGTAAGTAGTAGTAGTGGGAGAATTTGTTGTGCTGTACAAGTACAGCAGGTTAATTTGAGAGACAAGTGATCATTGATCAAGTACTTTAGCTGAGACATTTAGGTTTAGTGGAGATTTAAACCGGTTGAGGATCACTTTATAATTGTTTTAATTTTGAAACGCCTGATCTTATGCTGTGGGAGTAAAATTTTAATTTTGAATTGAGAAAAATGGCGTTACAAAAAGATGAACTTTTAAAACTATAACAATGGTGCATTTAAACAAAAAAAAAAACCAACTATGTTTAAAGTGACGTACTTTGATGGTGCAACATATTTTAAATGTAAGTTTGTCCAGTATTTAAGCAATTCATAAATGAATACGTTACAACCAGCCGATACTAAGAATTTCCTTTTGTAAATGTGTAATCGAGAGGAATAGATTAACCACGTTTATAGATTAATGGCTTATGAATCGATTATGCTGTTTCACAGAAAATCACTATAAATGATTAAACAATTTCATAATTAATTTCTAATTGTCCATGGTACTTTTGTGTGGGCATATAAATGCCAACCACAATTGGAATTTGGTAATGCTGTGCAAAGATTAATATTAAATCTTCGAAATTGGTGTGCACAATAAAGATAGGACGGATCACGCAAACCAATTAATTTAGAATCTCAGTTGTGTTGTAATTATAGTTAGATAATTTTGTTACATTTTACTTTGTGTTTTAACACCTTCTAAGTCCCATTATCGTCAACCTAATTGAAACGATGATTGAATTTAATTGACGCTATAAAATGCATAAATAATTGGCTATTGAATTGAATATTTTCTCAACCTCCAGACAACAGCATCTTGTAAGCACTATAACTACATTATATGGACATTCACGTTGCATTAAAATTTAAGGTACAAATCTATGTCGACACATAATCGTCTATTACATTTACATCCTCGCATCCATTTCAGAAGCACACATGTGAGCCACATTGAAGGTAAGGTACCTTAATTGTGTGCTCGTAAATTAATTATCATAGCATCTTACATCCAATTTAAATTCATGTAAATTGTCACAACAGGTTACACACCCGCCCACACATGTTCTGATTTCCTGCACCACCTGCATGTCGGTTTGAAAAAAATGGGGATGGGAAAATTGGGAGGTGCTTGTATGTGCATTGTCAACTCAATTCCAATTGTCATCACCACCATACACCCTCCGGGCTCCATTGTATTAAATATTAATTTCCGAAATCTTCACAACAAGATACTTGAGACATTCAGTGTGTTTAATTTGAAATTCAGAAACACAATTAAAATTGAGGTGGTTAAGGAACACTTTGTAATTTTGCAACAATTATTGCCTTTTGTGGTCTGGAAGTTAATGTGCTTTGTTGTTTACAAACTGTCACAAAAGAATTCCGGGGTGTAAAGGCATCCCGGAATCAGGAACAACAAACCCTTGCGGCGATAACATTTAGATAAATTTCCTTGAATGCATTTTCACGACATGAATGTGACGAACACATCTTGTACACTGGCGTGCACTGATCAGCATGTGAAAATGTTATACTTTGTTGTCTGTATGGAGGAAAAAAAATCTCACTACATGCATAATAATTTAAAACAATGAGAACTCTCACATATTATTATTACAAGAAGCCGGAACGAGTAAGATAAGCAACTGTGCAGCATCACACAATCACTATATTCAAGAAAATGTCGACAAAAAAAAAACGAGAGTAACTGCTGCGATAATTGACTGGAGAAAAAATTCATTCATTTAAATAAATTCAGTTCGTTGCATATTATTGCATTAACTTACAACAATTATTGTTACAAAATCTCTTTAATGTGAAAATTCTGTTAATTATATCTTAGTTACTGCATACTGCAGCCTTCGGCGGGGTAACAATTCTGAGAGATTAGATAATATTGAGTAACATAAATTCATGTATTTTAATGTTTTACTTGAGAAAAAATTGGCTCCCATTTGAAATGCCATCAGACCATTTGGACATTGTTCAACCTATTTGACTGTAATTTGGAGGCTAACTACATGGTGGCATTACAATACGGATTACCTAAGTTAATTTAAACAAACCTGGGAATTACTGGTTTTGTAAATTAAACAGACAAACAATTTTTTTTTCATTTTAATTTTTAGGATTTTTGTTTAATTTTTTTCTTTCAGTTTTTTTGGTAAAATACAATTTAGGATCAAAAATAAAAACTAAAATAATGCATAAAAACTAATCCTCTCCTAAAATCTGAACACTTCTCACTGGCTTCTTAAACTTTTGCCCCACCGTTGTCTCAGTCTCCATTTCAGATGCCTCTGGAATTGAACCAGCATGATGACTCGTGGCGTGTGGTTCACTCGGTTGTATTGCAAGCATCAGCATTCGATACAACAACTCCTCCCTCACATCTTGTGGCAGATACTCTTGCTGTTGTTGCGAATGCTGTTGTGGAACATTTTCCGATGGATGTCCCCGTAAGTACTGTCCTTGAGGACCAGCGTACAAACGAGAACGACGTGGTGCCGTCCGTTGGCTGTCATACGGTTGTTGATGATCTGAAATTGGATTTTGTGCATCATAAATACCATCCGGATCAGAATAGCCTTGATAACCAATGGGTGGTTGTCTATAACCAAATCTTGGATCATAACCAGCACCACCATTGTAAATTGGTGGTCGTGGAATTTGTGAATACCCAAATTGTGAATATGGATTATACTGTGAGTACGGAGCCAATCGCTGCACCAACTGTTGCCGTTGCACCAACAAATGAAGTAGACGCTCAAAGTCACGCACAGTGAGTGGACGATCCGGGTTATCGTAATAGGGATATGGCATCCTGAGGGCACTGTACGGATTTGGTGAATAAGGAATTTGATCGTATCCACTTCCACTTGCTTGATCGCCTGCACCAGGATAATATGGTCGCTGTCCTCCTCTTTGTGGAGAAATTGGAATGATTGGGGGTATTCTGGGATCACCTTGCTTGGTGCGAGGTAATGGGGTGGTTTCCCTCAAATACTGCTCTTGTTCACCATCATCATGTTGCTGCTGTTGCACTGGCACGCGATAAGCACGTCCAGATTCAGGTGATCCATTTGAAAGGAATTGCCTCAATGGACGCACTTGATAACCCGGCGGTATTGGTCGCCTGTAAATTCGATCGTCTTCAGTAGCCTCTGTTAAGCCGTGGTTAGCAGGGATTTGAATTGGTCGTTGTGTCAGGTAATTATTTTCTGATGTCGGTTCTGTGGATTGTTCGTATTGTGGTTCGGGCTCCTGTTTCGCTTCAATTCGTCTCGGTGGTTTGACGTATGCCTTTTCGTTTCTAGGTGCTGACGTTGTTTGAGATAAAATATTTTGATTTTGGGCGGCCCTTTGCCGTGCCGCCAACACAATATTGGGAATCCTTGAAGATGATGTGGTTGTAAAAAGAGGACGTGCTGTTCCAGCAAATCCACCATACACATGAGTGGAATCATCACCAGCTGATTGACTGTAAATAATCTGCTGTTGAGCTTCAAATTTTTCATCTTCTCGTTCTTCGGCAAGTTGTCGTCTTAAGTTGTTGCCACGCGAAATTTTACGCTCACTCTCCTTATCGTCAATGTGCTCATATACTGGCTTGGCAGTAGAGTACTCAGCCCGTGGTGTGTGTATCAACACTTTAGACATGTGATCAGTAATTTCCAGTTTATCAGGACGACTTAATTGACCAGTTGGTTTAGAGCTTGATGTTGAAATTGGAGTAGGTGTCGGAGTAGTTGATGATGCTGACGTCGCATAAACAACAGTTGTAGTTGGTTCCTTGCGTAGCGGAGCTGCTGTCGCCTCGGTGGATGGTTTTGCAGATGTTGCATGGTGGGCGTAGGCTGATCTTTCAGTGGACGACAAAATGAGTCTCCTCTTTGGAATTGCTTGAATAACAGTAGCTCGTGTCGGAGATGAGGTTGAGCTTGTTAAAAATGATAATGACGCAGGACGTCTAGTGGTTGACGATGATGAAAATCCAGTGCGATTGTATCTGGGTATTTGAACAACCTCTTCTTCAACAGGAGTTGGGGAAGGAGAATTTCGAAGCCCTGTACCATTATTTGCAGTATAGGAAACTCGTTTAATTTCTCCATTCGAGTCAACAAAACCGTAGGTTCCTTTAACGTTGCCAAGCACGTCCCTGCTTTCAATTTTAAATGTGCCATCATCAGCTTCATAGCCCACTGTGTAAGAACCATCATCGTTGAGCCTTCGAATTTGCTTTATTATTTCTAGTTTTTGACGAGCTTTGGTTTCCGCATCATCTAGGTCAAGTGTTGCGTCACTTTCTACTGTCTCTGCTACGGCTGAAACTGCAGGACTTGTTGTTGTGGTTGATCCTTTTGTGAGGGGTGTCAGTAAACTTATCAACACTAACGACACCAACAGATTTGAAATCTGTAAAAACAAATTTACATTTTTTTCAAATTTCAAATAAATTTAAAAAATTGGAAGCAAAATTAAAAATTTGGAAGTTAATTTATAAATATAAATTAGGATTAGTAACAATAAAGTAACATTTAGTAGTTAAATAAATTTTAATATTAACAAAAAGGATCAAAAACTAAGAAACCAACAAAAAAGGATTCAAAATGCATAACAATAATCTTTAATTTTATTATTTTAAATTGTCCAATTTCAAACTAGGCAATGTCCATTTTATAAATTAAAGATTTTTACTATAACAGTCCACCTCAACATAGTTATTTATCAATTTTCGTAATGCATAATCAATCATATTTCCTTTTCAAATTTAAAAGAGCCTTATAATTTTTCATCTCTCTGACATTAATGATCTACCACTGCCGCAACTTTTATTTATCCTCAAAACTTTTCATATAAATTATATATCCTTCAAGAATTTAAATATTAATTGTTTCCATTTTCACTTTCATTCTCATTTTCCGTACACACAAAAGAAACTTGTAAAAGTTTTACACAACACAGCGAATTTATAAAAAGGACACGTCCCACAACGAAACGAAAACCAACATAAAAAGGAACACACACACGAAAGCACTGTGCACAAAACCAAAATTCAAGTACCTTAAAATGATGAGATTGGCTTCCCATCTTAAGAATAGTTTAATTCATATCACCACGAACGGCACTAACCAAAATAAACCTAAGATGTAGGCGTCACAAGTCTTTATAAAGATTTGCGTGTGCACAAAAACTTGACATCAACGTCGCATGGCATCCCCCATCTGACATGATGGTACTGTGATGGTGCCCACACATCCATTGGTGGGGACACAAGCATTGTCTTGTTAATATAATGCAAACGACCTTGCAACCTCACTTGATCTCCCACAATTCCAGTACGACAACAACAAACACCTGCAAATATGGGAGAGACGAAATAAATTGTACTTCAGTTTGCTTAACTTTATATTGCTGCGTGCGAATTAAATGCACAGCTCACCAGATGTGTCTATTGTCTTTCGGTAACAATTTACAGAGCTCTAGCTCTATATACGAACGAAGTCTATTCATAATTCATGTAAAACTATGATTGTTATGATGCGTTTATTTGGATTAGATTCCAGCATCCACAACATCAGATATTAGTTTTGCTCGAAAAAATAATAAATGTGCAAGCTTTTAATGGAAGTTTGCAATTAACACTGCATTGCAATCCAATTTAAATAATATTTAGTGTAGCAGAAGGACATGAAATGCATTTCAAGCATTTCTTTTCGTATTTTTGTTAAATAAACTTTAGTAGCTGCATGCAAATTATTACGCAACACTCAAACTGGGAAATGGGAAAACGAGTCACAATCAAACAAAATCAATTCAAAATGAGAAAATCTCACACACTAATTTCCCGGACAGTTGATTGCGAAAATTAAAACAATGTCTCCAATGGTGCTGCATAATGTATGTTTGCAACGAGCACACATTTGTACACACACACCAGCACTCGCATATTGTGATGTTTGGAGACAAAAGAGCTTTTATATTGCAATTTAAATTAATGTGGGTGCCTGGGGCGTCTCCCAATCCAAAAAGTTTGTGCACCATATTATTCCAAAATGTGTTTGTCCATTTTCTAATTTTCCCTCGAAAGTTGAATTAATGTAACGTTTGTCATAATATGCAGTGTTGTGCAGTTGGTGTAAGCTTTTTTGCATCCCTTATTTGTGCAAAAACCGCACAACTTAATTAAAATGCACACAGAGCACTGCTGCTGGGTAAACACCCCAAAAGAGTTGCTGATGGCAGGCAGCTTCAGCCGCACCACAGCAACGCATATAATGCACATTTGAATAAAATTGTTTATTGTGCCAATTTCTCAAAACAATACGCGACTTTAGTGTTTTGTTGTGAGCAGATTTTTTATCTATTTTGTTTTACTTTTGTTTTTTTTTTGTTTTTTGCGAAAGACATACACAAGTGCTCTACAGGCAACACAACCAGCAGCAGCGCATGTGAATAATGTGTCCCAACAAGACCTATTTCCCATGGCGCAATAGATGTAAAACTGAAAAGGCCCATTATCATTCCATAAAGCATAAACACTTGTGTCTTCGTTTTATAGAATACGCGATGACTTAAGGCCCGAAGTCTGGATGTGATTTATATAACTATCCAAATGGCTGAAAGAACTTATCCCGTCTGCTCTGTCTCTCGTTGTGCACATATTTTGTGTTGACGTTGTCCCAAATAAATTATGGATCCACCTTGTTTTTGACTATTAAATTTGTTGTGAGGGAGTGGGGTGGAATTTTGTTGTTGTTGCTCTTACGGTTGTCCCTTGTGCTCACAAAACAACCAAATGTGTTTGAGGTTTTGAAAGCATTTTGGCAATATAGCAGTTTTGTGGTTTTAACTGCCGTTTTTTAAAATGTTGCAAAAATAATTTAAAACCTTTTTGAGACGGGACTATTGGTTTTTTTAAATTGTAAACTAGAAATGAATGATTTTGTTAAAAAACGAGCGTCAAACGTAAGCTTTTTTAAGGATCTTGTATTTAATCAAAGCATTTCAATTCCAGCTTTTGAATTCTTCAAATTATTAATTATGAACCTTAATTATTTGACTTTGAAAATCAACTGAAACGACTTAAAAATTATTGTCTTTTAAAGTCAAATGCATTTTTTTAATATTTAAAAAGTTAAATTTCAGTTAATTTTTAATAGAAAAAGGGCGTACTGACTTAGTTTTTATAAATATACAAAGAGCTAAGCCACATTTCAAGGTCAAAATTTCTTCCTTTATTCATTATTAAAAGTTTAACATTTTGACACCAATTAAATTACGAAATAAACTGCACCAAAATGAAAAGACTTTAATCTATTAAACATTTCATTGTTCGTGACAAATATTCATCTTATTAATTATACAGATGTTACCGCACATCCCAAATCACGTGTCAAACCCAAATTAAAAGGTTCCCGACCACACGTTTTGCAACAAAGGTGTTTTATGCAAACTATTGTCAAAAGAACGACTTTAACTGCAAAGTAACTTGGGAAAACTATTTAATGTAAAATGTTCACTCAAATGCAATTAATTTGCAGCGCAGTCTTTATTTGATGTAGTACACTTAAGTCTAAGCAATATATTTTATATTCAGCTGTCTCAATGCGTGTGATTAATTCGGCAGCCAAAATTTGATGTGAAAAATGCTATTTAGTTCATTGTCAAATTTAATTGTGGCCCATCAATGCTGCCTATAAAACAGACCACTTCCCATACCGAGCGCATCCATTGTTTTGAGTTGAGAAGATTAGTTTTTGTTGTTGTTTTTTTTTTTGGACAGCTGGCGTTACATTTCCAATGGTCTGCAGAGCCTGTACGCGTGAACTGCGCGTTTAATGCGAAAAGCTTCATCAAAAAGCATTGTCTCGTCATTTAGGCAAATACGCGATTTTATGATTTATCTTTCAGCATAATGTTGTAAAAATAATGTGATGATTTATGTGCACAAAAATGGTAATCTTTAATGTTTTTGAAATTTAAATTGTTGCGGTTTTTTTAGCAATTTTTGTGCACATTGAATAATAATTATAAGATGCGTTGTGGGAAAATTCAAAACTCGCATATTTAAAATGGGCTTTAAAGCTTTGTGATAATTTAAATTTTGATTAAATAATTGTTAGCAAATATGGACAACAACGGAATTTTTAGTTAAAGTGAACCAAAGTTCATCGTTTTTATTCAAATATTCAATTTAAATTTTAAAAACAACCCCAAAACTTTTATAATTACTTTTACACATTTTCCAGGAGTCATATTTCATTCTTTGCAAGGAAAATGTATATGAGCCATTAAAACTGAAGCACGTAATTAATTAATTTTTAATCCCCACACTATGTTCGCATACACAAAATGCAACAACACATTAAATTAGAGTTTGCATGGCTTGATTATGGAGTGGCACATTGGCGGAAATCCGCACCCAATGCATGCACATTGCACCAAGCCAAACGTGTGTGAGCAAAATTACTTCCGGGTGAGTATAAATTGTGCGGCAGCGTTTAGTTTAACTCACTGCTGCTAAAATGTAAAGATTGCTTCGTTTAAGAAATGCATTCTTGTACTAATTGTCATTAAAGCAATTTTTCAAAATTTACATGCATTTAAAACAGAATCCTTGCAAGCAATGATTATTCATAAAATATGTAGTACAACTCGTTTAAAATAGCGCGATGTTGATGGTGAGTTGTGATGCAGCGACCGCTGCACTGTGAATGCAGTTATGCAATTCATGTTATTGTAAAGAGTATGAAACTTTTGCTCCAATTTATCGACGATGTAACACCAACTGTTCGGAAGTTGATGCTTTTCATTTGGAAATAATAAATAACAGGTTTTCAACATAACAAAAAATTTATGAAAAGGTGCATTTTACATAAAAAAAATCAGTAAATCAATATAAAAAATATTTTTTGTTAAACATAAAAACAAGTCGGCAAAATGTTGGTCAAAAACAAACACCGACTAACTTCTTTTAAATTAATGAAAAACCATTCCCTGAAAGCAATAATTTAAAATTAATTACCTGATGTCCCTTTAAACAAATTCAAGATGGCAATTTACCTTTTTCGCCCCTCCACTTTGCGCTTAGAATGTACAAAAAGTTGTTAAAACTGAAAACAAAAACACATTAAATTGAAAACATAAACACACAACGAATTTAAAGCAAAGCACGAGACAAACCCCCAACCCCGCGCTAACTGCAAAAGCGTCGCCCTTTTCCACAACTTTGTGTATTTATGTATAAAAGATTAATCAAATAAGGGTGATACGCGAACAAACGCCAGTCACACCGCCATTACATCATCGCGGTAACTGCTCTAATTTCTGACGCTTCATTGTCATCTGGTTAGTGTGCGAAAAATAAAAACCAATGGCAAAATGTCACGCCAAAATAAAAATCGTTGAAGAGTAAAAAAAAAAGTGTAATGCCCACCCAAAAAAAGAAAAAGAAAAGGGCACACAGTAAAAAATGCATATAGCGACGCCAACACACCGCGACGCAGTGACACACCAACCCAAAAAAAAGTATCGCTGCTGATTTGTATTTTTGGGAGGGTGGCACTTTCTTTTTTTTTTTTTTGGATGCTGATCTTTGAACGCAATTGTGTGTGTGTGTGTGTGTGTTTGTGGAGCGAAGGTCACATCATAAATCTTGTGTGAATTGAAGCGGTGTGGTGTGACGATGTAAATAGCATGCGGAAGAATATAAAAGGCGCTAATGAGACGCAAATTTGTGTTATACGGCTCCTTGGTGCGGCGATAAATGTGCGCAATGCTTTAAAAAATGTAATGTGTAACACTTTTTGAAATGATATCCTTTTTTATATTGGGTAAGGAGACAATACACACAAGAGCAGGATGACATAAGTATGTAACTGTTTGTGTGTAGGGGAACTGAATCAAAACAGTATTTGTTTAAAGGAATAAGGAATAAAAATAAATAAAAAGATAATTTGTCGATATGCATAATACACGAATGTTAAAGGGGGAAGTGAAATAGAAAACAAAGGCAGGGAGACTTGCATGAAACTTTTATTAATTTTGTGGAAATGTTTTTGAAACAATTTCGAAGCAAGTGGAGGAATATTTAGGAGTATTTGACTTTGTTTGAATTGCGTTTCATTTTGTAGGATAAAATGCGACTTTCAAGAGTAGTAAAATATAACTGTAAAAATATATTCTCCATGAAATTTGTTGGAATGTTTTGAATATATTTTTTTAGAAACTTTTTTCAATAAAAATAAAGTTTCTTTAAAAAAAATTTATTGTAGGGGTTTAATCAAATATTTTTTGCCCTTGAAACTTTTTATAATTTCCCTTATTTTGTAGTTTTTTATTATCGTTGCCATAAAACATATTTAAAAAATGATGAAATAAAGTGTACCAATCAATATAAATCTTAGAATTGTTTGTTTAACGATTATTAGCACTTGTAATTTATTTGCAACATGCATTTTACGTTGATTTCTTTCCACAACAAAACAAAAAACAGCGAATACAATACTTCTTGTACTTCCACTTCGACCTCATTAATACCGAAGTATAAGTACAAAATAAATGAAGCAAAATTGTTGAAAAAATTTTTACGTATTCACGCATAAAGGATACAAAGAAGATAAACCCCTCTCAGTTTCATACCCATCATAATAAATAAGTACGCTTAATCAGCATAATATTTTAAAGTACGAAAATTCATAATAATATGTCTGGCGGGAGAAGACAACAAAACAACGGCAATTAGGATGAGTCTGCAGAAACCTTTAGAGCAAAAATCAATTACCAATATCGTTTTAGTGCTCATATTGAAGTACATAAATGAATCCAACAAGTATTACCCACCTTCTTGTGATGGTGACGTAATGCAATAAAATGCACGACTCAACTCCAATGCATGATGGCAGCATATGCATCGTATAGTTGGTATTTATTTGTAAGTATATCGACATTGAGGCATGCACTGCAGTGATGGTAAAAGCGATCGAGATGGCAAACACGTAAACGAGCAAATTAATCCATACATCGGATGCAATCAGAGCATTTATTTCCTGATAGTTTGATGACGTCGATTAACACGTAATATACACAAATTCAAATGCAGCACGCAGTTAAATTTGACCGTCCACATATTACAAGCTTACTTTTCATAAATTAGGAAGCAAATTCAATCGTAAACAGTACACATCCAACACATTATTGATAGGCTTATAAAATAAATCAAAGTGCGTACACCGTACACAGGAACCAGCAACCCAAAAGTGAAATATAATTACACCTAACCAAAAGCAGCCCAATACTAACTATATTTATGTGGTGAATTAGAGCTTAATGTGCCAACTCCATTTAATCAATAATTAAACATATTAAAGGGAACATTTTGTGAAACACCTTGCGCCTTGTGGCAATTAAGCATCGATTAGACACTTTTATTAAGTATTTCCAAGGGTGTTATTAATACCTGTTGATCCGTACACAAGTCTTTATCCCCACTAATGGGAATTAAGGAAGCGGTCTGGTTAAATGCGGATGATATGTGAACATTTTAGTTGTAGTTTGTGTAACCTAATTGAATGAAATCTCCTAAGATGGCTTGTTACGAAATTCTGTTGAATCCATTTAGGTTTACAATGGACAGCGTTTTCCTATTTTTGCCTCCATTTTCAATTTACAGTTACAAGTTTTTCAGAGAGCTTTTAAATTATGTTTTAAGATTTAATTTCTGGCAATCCATTAAAAATTAGATTACGTTTTCAAATTATTGCGTTAAAAATGCAATAATTTCAAATATTAAAGTTAGTTAAATAATATTGACAATATCCAAATTAATATTGAAAATATCTATTCGAATTTATTGTCACAAAAAAAAATTATAACCTTTTTTCTCAATTTCAATCTTTTTTTTCGAGACCAAATTATAAAATCCATTTTTTTAATCCATCACACATTTGTTATTAATTCAATTACATTGCACACGTATTCCTGAAAGCACCTTAATCAAATTAATGCTGTTACATAAATTTTGATTATCAAAATAGCTCAAAAAACACTCACAATGAATCATCCCTTTATCCAACAATTTCAAACAACACAAACTAAAAAAAAAAACCCAGACAACAAATAACTGCCCAACTATTTACAAAGTTGTCAGCACAATTGCCAATTCAGTTTGCCCTAGTTGAACAACATCAATCATCAAACAATTAATACATAAAAAAAAAGTTGCGCAACAACCGGACACAATAATCGTTTTCACTGTACGCGCGCCTTTCGTGGTAACCTACCCGGAGGCAAAAGCTCTAAAAAATGATTTTTATTAAGCTTATTTGTGTATTTGGTATTTTTCAACGCCTTAATGTGACCGCGCCTTTACATTACTTATATACGTCATTGGGCATGTAACTACTCTCATTATAAACTATTAAGTTGTGTAAGTTAATAAATCGGTTTGTGTTCGGTTGCAGACCGCAGACCAAATGCACACCACACACGTGCATTTTTGATTGTGAGAAAAATACTTGATTTAATAAATATCGTAACAAGAAATTCCACGGAAGCGCAAGACATGAGACATCGATGGAATTTGTTTTTAACTGAATTGGAGCAAAGACGTTTATGCAGAAGTTATAAACGCGCAGTTTAACGTACACGGATGAAACGAAATGAAAACCGCTTGGGAGTACGTAGCTCTGATTCAATTGCAGGTGTTACATATTTATTCTGTGTTGCGATGCTATGAAGTTGCTTCAAATTCCTGATTACATGTGTTACATATGAAGTCACTTTCTCTTCAATGGTCGTTTTATAAATGGAAGTCTGCCTCAATCAACAACATTGATATTATCATGCGGGTAACTCCTGGTCAATCATTTCGTGTTGAATGTTTAAAGAAAAGGGAAATTTTTTACATTTTATTTTAATTCAAAGTGTGAGCTTTTTAGTATTTTTTTCAGTTTTTATAATATTAAATGTTTGCGTTATTTAATTTTAGCGTTTATTTATTACACATTACAAAATAATAAATAAAATAAATATTTTTAAATGTGCTTGATTGAGAAATAAAATAAGCTGTAAATATATTTTCAATTGCTGCATGATGATGTAATGTTTTGAACTTTTATTTGATTTTTAAGAAAGAGAAACAGTCCTCTTATTTTCATTGAAAGCAAATTAGTTCTCCGAATTAACTGAATGGCTTAGTTTTTGGCTCTGAATTCTCAATAAGTACCTAAATATTGATAAATCTCACCTTTATCTTAAATTACAATGAAAAATCATCCTTGAATATTAATAATGTAAAATACAAATCATAATTTAAATATACGTAACATCCAATGAAATCAATAAATTTGTTTAAAAGAAGTTCGTTTCAACTTAACATTTTAATGGCTTTCAATAATATCAAAAAACTATGGACATTGTCAATCAAACAAAATCAACAATGAGTAAATAAGCTCGTTAAAATACAAATCAAATACATCTTCTATTTAAATAATTATATTATATTTTGTCAAAACCATAAATAGTTTACTACACATAATTAAAAATGTAAACTTAATAATTGTCAATATGAATGAAATTATTGTCATTAAAAAATTGTAATGACTAAAACATTAACTAAATGTTATTAATTCTAAAATTGGGTTTATTATAAAAACAATTTGTCTATAAAACTGAAAACGGTTCCAAAATTTCCACATCTACAGTACTTTGATAAAGCTCTGCATTTATTAAATCTCAAGACTTGTTACCTAATTTCCCGTTTTAATATTTAAATTATTTCTGTGGTAACTGAATTAATACAAATTTCTTCTCACCTATCAAATCCTTTTCAAATTACCATTAATTTTAATAAAGAATTAGGCATTATTTTTCATACCCAGTTGTACGATACACACAGCACCTAGAGAAACTTTGTTGTTTGAAACTAACTACCCCAAAATATCCGACTTCCTTTATTACACAATTCAATTAGGACACCATCTTAAAGTTTGTATGCTCCGCCCAATTAAAATTAATAATACAACAAAGACGTTACAGACACATTTTCTACACAACTTCATTTATTCTCAAAGAAAACTCCTTACAAGAACTTACAAGTTATAATACCTTAAGTGACGCACACATATCGATTAACTTATGGCGTTTTCAAACATGCATTCTTCCCGTCATCGTCCTTCTTGGATAGATCGCGCTTTTATTTAATTTACACGCAGTACAGTTACACGTTATTGTACAAAATAATTAATTAAAATATATAATTAAACAGAAATGTAATTGACTTTGATGAGATTAAGAACATATTAAAAGTAGTAAAGTATAGAATACAATAAAGATTACATCATAAAAAAGGCCTATCTATCTAAATGATATTTTATGAGTTAACAAAAATAAAATACAAATAAAAAAATGATGCAAAAAAATAGCATTGAATGCATCTAATTAAATTCCAGATTATGTCCTCTCAAAAAAGCATCAATTTGTCCCGACGCTTGTTGTGGCTGCACAAAATAGAATCCCTGAGGTGTTTGTCGCTGTGGCTGCGGTTGTGGCTGTTGCTGGGGTTGGAAGCGATGCTGTTGTTGCAACGCGGCTGCTTTGCGTGCCGCCTCAATGCGATCCTGATGCAATTGCTGATGCTGTTGCTCCTGTTGCTGGGCGAACAATTGCTGAGAGCTGAGCACTTGAAGATTTTCATGTTCTTTTTGGTATACTTGTTGTGAGAACTGTGGCAATGGGACGACAGGTCGTGCTTGTTGCTGTTGCAGTTGTTGGGGTTGTGGTGATGGTGATGGTTGGGCCCTGTAGAGTGGATTAAACTGTGGTTGGTATTGCTGGACGTACGGTTGATGACGATGATTTAGACTGAAATCACCCTCGGATTGTGGCAACTGTTGGTACAGTGCGGAGTCGTATTGACCAGTCGCTGGGTCGTACACTAATTGTGATTCATAGATTGGATTTGAAGCCGATTGGGAGTTGATTTTGGATGAATGTGGTGCATTGGCGCGGAGTGTTGAAGCCGTGGATGGAGTTGTTGTTGAAACACCATTTTCTTGTTGGAATTTCTGGAACTCAGCAGCAAAATCAATTGGTTTTCTAATTGGGGATTGAGTGGGGTAGTAGTTGCGGGTGGATGATGTGTAGCTTGGGCTGGTTGGTTCGGGACGACTGTATTGCAGTTGGACTGGCTTTTGTGTTACAGCCACTTGAAGGGATGGTCGGTAAGTAGTTGCTGGTGGTTGGGTTTGGAGGGTATGGGCAGGCGTTCTGTAGGTTGGTCTTGGTGTAATGCTAACGGGTTGGGATGGAGTATAAGAAATGGAAGCCGGTGTGGTGCTTGGGACTCGTTGCCTTTGACGGATTGTCACCTCTTCTTGTTGTGGATGATATTGTTGCTGTTGAACGCGTTGACGATGGACAGGTTGCAACAATTGAATTGATTCGGGTTGCTCTTGCTCATCATCTTGATCATTGCTACGAATAGATTGGTGGGCGTAATTGTTTTGGAAAACAGTTGTTGGAGCGTGTGTTGTTGTTTGAATTGGACGAGCAATTGGTCGCACAGTACGTGTTGGGTAGTTTTGTGGCACATTTTCAGGCTCATTTGATTCTGGTTCATCAGATTTGTCTTCTTCTGTTTCATCAGGATTATTGGGGTCACATGGATTACCTGAGACATAAGTAAATTCACGTTTGTTGCCATCGGGATCTACGTAACCATATTTTCCGCGAACAACACAATCAGTTCCACGGGTCTCTTCCTTAAATGATCCATCAGCCGCTTCATAACCAAATGTAAATGAACCATCATCATTCACTTTGTTATAGTTTCGGATTGTCTGCACTGGTGGTTGCTTGCTGCCTTGATCCTTGACTCGTGGGGCCAACGTTGTTGACTTTGCAGCCTGTCGACTGTAATCAGTGCGCGCCCTAGCTGGCGTCGTTTGTTGCCCGTACAACCCATTGTAGTCATCCTCGTCGTTAACAAGCACAACACTACGTTGTGGTATGTTTTCTTGTGGTTGTGCACGGTAATACTGGATGGCTGATTGTGGCTTGTTATCGTCGTCCTCTTCAATGGCTTCCTCCTCTTCGACGGGCTCTTGCTCCACTTCAACGGGCCGCGTGCGTATGCGTACGCGTCGCGCTTCCACTGCACATGCAATTGCTAAGCATACCAGAAGCGGCAACCACTGAAATAGAAAACCATTTAAATGAGAAATATGGATTAAAAATGTGTAAGGCGCATAAAAATAATATGTAATGTGTGTAGCTGCATGCGCATATGTGAATTGTGATGTTAACTCATAATATATTGAAAGTGAAATCTTAATGCGTGAGATTTTCTTTATGGACGGCACCGCGCGCAATATGTTTGGAATTAAATTACGTCGATTTTTAAGTGCGCCAAATTCGTTTGTGTTCAATGATTGGACGTGCAATGACTTCTACGGTGATACCACTTATTATAACGTACGGTGAAGTAAGAAAGTGGTTCAGGTATTTGCTTTTGTTTTCTTTTGAATGCGCACAGTTTTGAAATTACGTCTGATGTTTGTTTAATTAGATTGGTATAAAGTATGGCGTGCATATTCTTGAGAAGTGGAATTTAAATTGGTTACGTACATTTGTTTTGAGTATACTCAATTTTATGAATTTGTAAATACTCTGCTTTAAATTAGATTAAATAAACATTGGTCCGTTTTTTTTTGTTAAAAATGTTTTAATTAAATTATTGATAAACGATCATTTTAAATTAAATCAACAAAACATGCAATTAAAATGTAATTAAAAGACCATATGTGTTAAATCGTAAAATACCATCTGCGTTTTTAAATGCATTTAAAAAAGGTGCTAACAAAAAAATTAACAATAAATTTGAAAGGAGAAATTAGAAAACATGAAAAATGAAAGCATTTCCAGTAATCACTCATTATAGTGTTCGCATAATTGTGCACAAATCTTATTAAAAATGAAGAAGATTCAGAAAATTTGTCCATCTTTATATTCCAAATCAATTAACCTACGATTGCAAAAAACGAACATCTTGAAATCTTGATGTGCATGTTTAATTTGACGTACACATTGACCATATATGGGCGCCCGTAACCCGCCAATGACCTTGCTTCACGCCACGGTGCAAAATAATGGCCAATAAAAAGAAATTTTTTCATTGGCAGAATTTTTAATGAGGCGACAGAGATAAGAGAAATTTTATTGAGCAGAATAACGAGTTTATGAGATTTTCATTTTCGCTTTCAATGGCGGCGTTGATGCATGGAAATCAAGTGAACAAGTGAAAAGTTGGAGTGAGTGAAAAATTGGTATGTTTGTGTATTTTAATTAATTTATATGTCAACAAGATGTATTTTTAAACATTTTAATATCAACTAGAGTAGTGGATTGACTTTACTTTTACTTTGGGGAAAGGAAATTTAATTTAGTTAGACTTAAATAAATTAAATGGATAAGGAAGAAAATGGAAAAAGTTTAGAGAAAAAATCAAATTAAGAAATACAATTCAGTTTGAATTTATGCGTTAACACAAGGAGATTAAATATTAACTTAATAAATTGCAAATACGTTTGAATTATTTTAATCAAATTAAACCTCTTTACTTTTAATGCGACCTTAATTAAAAATAGTAAAACATTACAAAGGACAATATTAGTATGATGAAATTGAATTGTTTTTTGTGAGCAACGATTTCATAACATATTATTTTATGATAATGCAAAGCTTTTGACAAACAAAGCAATTGAAATACAAAATTAATTATAATGAATACAAGTTATAAACAAACAATAAACTTAATTTTGAAGTTGTATAAAAACATACATAATTATGTTTAAAATTTAAAATTAATTATGTTCACACACGAAAATGCATTAACATAAAATAATTGACTTGTCGTCAGACTTGTAAGCTTTAAATTGGGAGTTGTAATATTTTTTTAAATTCACTTGTGACACCTTGAACATTTTAATTGTGAAGATTTTGTTTTTAATGGAACAATAAATTAAATATGAGTTATAAAAATATCATGGATTTAATAATAATTAAAATAAGTTAGGCTTAACCTTTAAGAACTATTTTTTTTAATTTAAATGTTTTTGGTTTTTTAATTAAGATTTTTTTAGTAAAAAATTTAGACTGATAAAACTATAATAATTTTTAAATGAATCTTTTTAAAACACATTTCAATACAGTTTATTTTGTGCGGAATACATTTTCCCAGATGTGCGCAAAACATGAAGACATAAAGTATCGGCGCACATTTTGCAATAGTTAATAGTTTCTAATACAATATACAAGTTAGTTATTTGGATGTAACAATTGTGTGTACTGTGTACCAAGCACAACGTCTCAGTGAGGAGGATTCACACCGCCTTCGACCTATAATAATTGTACCGTCATTGTTTCACATGTCAATATACCACTAACTGTGTGCGACGGCTGTGCTGGTTATAGATGTTGCATTTGCAGAATAATAATCAAGTGAAGATTGCCATACGTTTAAATAACGCATATATTCAAAATCAAGATACTCCGCAGTTTGCACTGTAACAGAAACTCCGACACATGAATGTGGCGGTTTGCTGCTAACTGAAACGTTATATGGATTTGCAATGCGAATGTATCAACCGTACAATGTCTTCTTCTTATGGTTTACTGTGAGAGGCATATTATGTAGAAGATGCAATGAAGAAAAAAATGAGAGGAGAAAAAAAATAACAACAAAAGAAACGTGGGAACGAAACGAGTCAGAGGTTAATGCAAATAAAGTGTTTTGTGCAAATTTTGCTCGTCCGATTTTGTTTATTTGTTAAAAGTTCTCACTGCAATTTTTCATTAAGACATTTAAATTTATATTGTATGTTGTGTGTGTTTAAGTACGTTTGTGTATTCACTTTCATTATAAAATGTGCAGCATGTGCTTTCAATTTCTTTCGACATGTCTCGCTCTCGAGTCTCTCAAGATGGTGTGATCATTGACGAAATAACGCGGTTTGCACAGTTTCTTGATATAATTTTTAATAACAACAATAACTTTGTTATCATCTTTGAAAATTTAATTTCAGGTATTGTTGCACATGCTGCAAACAATGTACATTTTGATTGTTGCAATTGCGAAAACATCAAGTGGTAAGCACTTTTATTATTTAAGTTTTATTAATTAAAAGCCACATTGTATTTTTTTTTAATAATGAAACCAATTTACTATTCAGAGTATTTGCATTTTATCACCAATGCAGTTTTTTAATGAATTTATCTGCAGATTTAATGCAGAATGTTGCGGTGCAATGTGGTTTTCAAGGATGTGAAATATTAAACAAATACAAGGTTAAATGACTTAATTTTAAATTGCGCTCTAGTTATGAATTATTTCCACACCTTAAACATACTTAGCAATACAGCTATTGAATAATAATCTTTTAATTGATTATGTAAACAATTGGCTTTCCGGTTTTGTGTCACGATTGCTTTTTAATTCAGTACATGACTTTTTAACGAAATCAAATTTAAGATCCTGATTAAGCTAATTATGTTTTGGGTTTTATAAAAGTGTTTATTAAAAATAAATCCTGTTTTACTTAATCTGTTTTTGAACCGAAAATAATAATTGAAAAGCTTTTTTGTTTATTGCTTTACTAAAATAATTTGTCTGATGTTTAATTTCTGTCCCAAATTTTTTTAAAACACATTTTTTTAAAGCTTTTTCCATCCTATTTCGTTAAAAAATATTTGCTTGTTTTTAAAACTCTTGTCATGTCATCGAGACAACAAAAAACATTACAAATCATAAATATGTTAATGTATAAGCATCACCCACAATATGACAGTTTATGTTAAGTTATTTTGACCACCCATTACCTGATTCGCTTACAAATATTCGTCACCCTCAACTTTCATAAAAAAAAAATCGTGATCACTTTCGTTACATTGCATTTGAAAAAAGCACGCGTACATTCATTCAAAAAAAAAACGTTAAGGTAATTGAAATTCAATACGTGTTATGTGCGTTATGTAAATTCATTCAAAAAAAAAAAACTGTTTGAAATCAATTTCGATTTTATTTCATAAATCAAATTGAAATTCAGTTCATAATTTCGCTTTTTTCGTGTATTCCTGTTGCCGCATGGTAAAAGCTTTCCTTCAACAGATTTTGAATTTAAATCAAATGCATGTGTGTGAAATGTACTCTCATTTTAAGTGAAAGGAGTTTTATAGTTTCAAAAAAATGCCATCAAATTTAAAGAAAGTCGAAACAACATTCAAAGTACACCTGCTTAACATAATATCTGTAACATTGTATTCAAATAAACATAATTAATGCTACAAAGCTTATTGTGTCTATTTTTGCAATGCACACATTATGATTTTAAACACGCAAAAATGTCGCAAATGTTGTTGCGTTATGAAAACACTCAAAATATAAATAATATGCGCTATTATAATTGAAAACAATAATTTATGTTAAGCATTGTAATTGAAATAACAAAATTTAACCAATTAAATGCAGGCACATTGTATTTTTATTGTTGAACACAATAAATTGTTGCAAAATAAATAAACATCAGCAACTGAGTGCGGTCAATAACATGTTAAATTAAATTAAAAGCATTTAAAAGAAATGAATACATTATTGTTTATTTTGAAATGCATTCTTAATTTAGTTGTGATTTAATAAATGTCCTTATTATGTGTAAATAATGAATTAATAATAAACCAAAATATGCGTGCATGATTGCATTTCTTATAAAAAAATTCATTCCCATAAATTGAGTGCGACAATCGATTTATTTCTTCAAATTTATCGGTCAACAACTTATAACCGCGTGCATCTTTAAAATATCATCCTCCACATTACATTTACTTGCAATCTCATCATGTTGTTGCGAGTATTACGAAATACATTGAGTTCGATGTTAAATGTGAAAATGTACACGGGATGAGCATCTAAAACATAATATTGTAGTGGCAAGGCGCATAGCCAAAAATCATGGTTAAACTTTAATGCTTTGTAAACAATTTATATTGCTGTTGTTCTAATTTGCTATATAACTTTCCATTTCAATATTTAATATTGTTTATTACATCATGGCTTTGCGTTTAAGCTCATGTGTTCAACTGTAATGTAAACATAATGCTCCAATTCATCTTGAAAGATGCGAGTCATAATTATCTCATATTTCTTTGTGTAAACTTTTATTATTTTAGTGCATATTTAAATCGGTTCCACAAACATAATAAATTTAAAATAATATATTAACTACAAGTTAATCGTTTTCAACCTCATACTTTATTATTTTATTTTATTTGTTTCCTATTTTCAATTTATTAATACTTTTAGAATAGGTTTAAAGGTTATGAGCTTTTAAGTAGAGTTTTTATTTTATTTACCTATTACTTGTTTCATTTATGAAATATTAATTTTATGAAGTCATTAAAAGGTGATAAATTATAAATAATTAGCTGTTGTGGCATTTAAAAGAAAATATTGGGTACTTTAAGTCAATTATTTGAGTGAATTCAATCCACAGTAAAAATGCATTTACAATTATTTTAGTCCTGTAAAATCAATAATTGATTTAAAACCTAGACTTATTTGTTTAGCATTCATTGAACTTTTAGAATTATTTTAATAAACGATAAAAAATACTGAGTGCTTTTCAAAACAGTAAGTATTTTAATATTTAATTGCACATTTAATGACTACAAATGATGTAATAATACTTACAAATAATTGAACCAAAATTAGAGTTGTAAACAATTTGTGATAGTTAGTCACTTTTAAGAATTAAATGAAAACAGAAATTAAACTAAATTCCTACACAAAATTGCCGTTCTTCAAATTAAGTTAGCACCCAATATTGTTAAATAATTACTAAGACAATTAAGAATGTGCATTAACTGCTGTAATGCCGCGACAAGTACATAAAAGTAATCCTTATATATAAAACAAAACTGAATCTCAACTAACCATACACTTTCTAGAAGATTAACTGGTTTGTTGAAGCTCGCCTAACTCAACGTACAAATTATCCACACATGCATGCATACTGCATAGTGCATTTAAACACGTACATTGTTTTACATTTAATTGTTTCTGCACACTTAAGCTTGCAGCTACTTTGAAAAATATGAATTTTTTTTTTCTTACAATTTTTTTTTAATCTTAAACAATTGTCACCAATTAGGGGAATTCTTTTTGTTAAGACAAAGTAATGTATTAAATCATACATTAAAAGCTACAACAATTCACATGAAATGAAACTAGTTCTCACTCTCTGTTACTTTTACATACAGTTACAATTTTTCACCTCATTTTATTGTATTATGAAAATGCGATAGAAATTGAAACCGAAGGAAAATTTCACTTTCTTCTATTTGAATCTGGAATATATAGTTATATAGCTTTGGTGTGTGCATGAGCGTGGTTCTCTCATGGAATAAATACAACGCAGCCTTAAGACGTCTTCGTCTTCTTCTTGTTACCCGTATTTTCTTTAAAAGTCATACACACACACAAAACACAACGAAACCTTCGCGGATTATATTTTCGTTGTTTGTTGTTTTTTTCCAGCATTTTCTCAAAGCAATAACGCAGCAGTATTTGTATGTGAGTTAGGCACAAGACTTTAGAGAGAATTGAGAAAAGAAGTGAATGAAACACAATTTACAATAATAATAATTTCAAGTGTGTGAACACAAAATGAACATAATTGCATTGAAAAAGCTTTTCAGTTGCCTGACATTTGAATATATTAGCAATCATCATAGGGATATTATTTACATGTGTAGCTAAATTGCGAAAGTAATGAGCAGCTCATGTGCATAGTGCCATTGTAATTATTATTAAGCATTAATATATTTATAAATGCTTAAATTTTCACGCGATTAGCATATTTAATTAACTGATACTGCACCAAGTGAGTAAATAAAGTTGTTAAATATAATTACTTTTTGGCATTTAGTTTTTCTCAAGGAAATTTGCACGCACGGAATTTACATAAATGACATTTTAACCGAATTTTTGTAAATAAATGACTAAAAAGAGCATGCAATAAATGCTTGTTAATATCAACTGCGTGGCTTTTAAACCAGTCCTTATATACACGGCTATAAAGTTGCATAATGTAATTATTGTTTTGTGTAAGTACAATATACATAATATTGAGTGCATGTTAAGAAAAATAATGCATGTGTGCAAGTGTATTAATAATTAAGTCCTTGAGCTTTTCACGAGCTTATTTATTCAATCAAATGTTTGGTAACCTTTGTACTTTTACCACAACCTAATTTGTTGCTTCATTTTATTGTATATTATGTTATTTAAAAGTACTCATCTTACCGTTATTCTTAACCGCATATTTATTGAGATTGAAGTGTTATAGTCTTAAAGATGCGGTCCGCCAAATAATGGTAATCCAAAAATTCAAGGTACACACGATTATATTGTAATTCACTTCACTTTATTATATATTAAATAATAATTCGTTCTGGTGTATTGCAAATTAAATGCCTTTCTTTTTATTGTTGCTTTATAATATTTAAATATTGATTTAGATGCACGATTGAGCTTTAAATTTATAATGAAAAAATTCAATTAATCGTTACGTTGTTTCGACAACCAAAATTCAAAAAAAAACAATCTACCTCACTAACAATAAAACTTCTCACGACTTGCACTGAAACTTTAATACACAATGCAGACAAAACAATAATATAACTTCAATATGTTGAACATATACAGTTAATTAAAGTCTGTACAGTATATTTTCTTAGTTGTTGATTGCCGCGAGTGTTCAATGCGGTGTGCTTGCAGATTGCAACTGACTACACAACTCGTGGTTTTATAATAATATGAAATGGAAGGATTTTAATACACACTGTACGGTTCCCCACACTCTGCGATGTTGGATATGTTCACAATTTCACGTACATTTGCAAAATGATTCGCACGGAGCTTTATAACATCGCTTTATAACATTTTTCTAGAAAGAAGTGGATGCGGATTGTGTGGCGGCGCTGTTATATTCCCCGCTTAATACTCGAAAATCCAACGGAAAAACGTCAGCGATCGACTCCGGTGGTGTACAAGCACGTATATTGTTCCGATTTTTGGTGTAGGTACCCCCGCACCTTTTTTTCTTTTCCAGTCTCTTGGCACTCGGCAGCTTTGAGCTTTCATTGTGTGTATCCTACAACGAATTGAAAAGTATAATGTATGGCATTTTAATACAGAAATTTATACACTATAAAGTACGTGCAGAATGCTGATCAATGATCAGTTGTTGTGATCGCACATGCATGGAGACTGAAGAGTGGGACTGAATTTAATCATTACATGAATATAGACTTTTCTATAATATAATCTTTTTTATAGTTATAGATGCATGTTAATGTTGACTGGGACAACTAAATGTTATGATTGGTGCGGTTAATTGATTTGATTCATGTATTTGTGGTTTATTTTCTGTTTTTTTATTAATTAAAACTAGTTTTGTGGTGTCAAAATGTATAACACAACAAAAATCTTTAATTTTTTTAAAAATATTGTTCAAATAAAGCTAATGAATTTGTTTTGATTAAGTCATAAGCTGTTACATAAATTTTAATTAGCTTAAAAAGGTAAATAACAAAGAATGTGGGACTTAAAATAAAATAAAAAGCCTTAACTCAATTTTTTGAACGCCACTTTATCATGAAAAAAAGAAGCTGAATATTCCATTTTCCATTTTAAAATCTTTAGTTATACAATTATCATATTTATATTACTAATTTCCTTTAATTGTCCTGTTTTACAAACTGCAGTTACGACTGCAAATCATGAGCTTCTGTTAAAATTGCAGTATTTAATTTATTGAGCTTTTGACTAATCCTTTTAATCGTTCATTTTATTGAGCATCATGAATTCCAGGAAAATAACTTAATAAACAATTACAATTTGTATAATGTTTTTATATTATTGTACAAATCTCACTTTTAAAGCTTTTACTCAAAACAATTAATTATTTCGAATCAAAATGCACAAAATAATTTATTTTGTTAATGCAGAAAAATTAAAAAAAAATTCAATTAATTTTCCTACTTACATTCAAACAAAAAAGTAATCAATTTTCAATTGATTCATTAAATGCAATTTATAGTCATATATTAGCACAAACACATACTCACTATTCATTCATCAACAATTCAGTTCATTAAAAACCACTAATTCAGCAATTATAACATGTACCCTTACGTTTAACAATGGGCAAATTAATAAATTATGATTAAGTGCGCGGGAATCTGCCGACTGCATTTGCCGTAATAATAATTGCATTAATCATTAAATCATAAACTCCAACAAAAACGCATTTTTAGCTGAAATGAATTAATGTTTTTTCTACGCTTTACAATAAAATTATAATTTAACTAACTTTATTATGCAGCTATTTAACGCATCACTCAAATTGCACCATTTTGTAATGATAATTGACACAGCATTAATTAATTATTGTTATTAATTTAAAAACAACGCATGACAGCACGTGATAGTAATTAATATTTGGCCCCGAAAACGGCAATCCTTAATTTACCAAACATAATTATTTAAACGGCGCCGAATGCAAGCAGTACCTAAGAATGCATTTTTGAAACCACTCGGTGTTTTGATTTAAAGCGGATCAAAATATTATAAATTGAATAACCACTTGCTTTTCTATTTTCTTTAATGTTAATTTAATACATATAGTAAGAGTATTCATGGAAAGTGCATTGAAATTTTACACTTTATAAGAAATATGCACAGACTTAAATATTTATAAGCGGGGTGGATTGAGAGAAGTGAGCACCAGGCTTCATATAATTGGAAACGCTGTCCGTTAAATAGCACTTTTGACTCCAAAGTATATTGTTTACCGGTTTTATTTCCAGTTGGATTGAGGAGATTAAATGTTATAACTAAGACGTTTATACATCTTTGAAGAAAGCTTTTTTGTGCATACAATTTTTCATCCACAACAGAAAGATTACCGTCGAAAACTATTGTTCGATGGTTATCCATTGTGAATGCGGATTTTTCTTTTATTTACACTTTAGTATTTTTTAAAGATCATTTCGCTTTCATTAATTATATTAATAAATGTTATTGCTTTATCATTTAAATGGAATATTTGGATAATGTTGCCAACTTTTGTAGCTTTTTAATTTAATCATTAAAACTAGTTTTTCCTCTAATAAAAATTTCAAAAGAAAATATCTTTCTTTATTGCACATTGTACATCAAATTAATTTTTGCACCAATTTTAATTATTATATTTTTAAACTAGTATTCTGTACAGATCCATTTTTTAACTTTGACTTAGCTTCAGTTGAAGTTCAACACGCAGTCATTCCTAATCTTTGCTTTCTGTTTCGGATTAAAGTCTCCATTTTCTAAGTGCCTGTAATCCCCCAGACAATCTCATTTATGGTATATGGTTTTCATTGTTAAAACTCACTTCTTCAGGAACCATCTCATCGTCGTAATATTATACAGTTTCAAGAACTTAAGAATTTTTAGTCAGGAAAAGGATATTAATTTTTAAATGTGTTGATAATTTTTATAAATGCTGTCGCCATTTTATTAACAAAAAGTTTTCGCTTGAAAACATAGTATCTACTTGTTTCCATCACAATATTTTATTTTTAAACATCCAATGGATCCCGCCGCAGGGTAAGCACATTCTTGACCAGCAAGTGACCTTACAAAATAGCAATATAAAATATAATAATATAATTAATTAATCATATTTCTCCCCCAGCGGTATGATGTAACACAATTGAATGTGTTTGCTTCGTGGAACAACAATAGGTCTTGGTCAAGTTCCGTCAGACCATTAAACTGACGTGCAGTCAGCAGATATAAATAAAAGGGGTTAAAATGAGTGTGTATCTTCGTCTATTATGCACAGTATATGTAATTGGTAATTGGTAGCATTTTAAGCGGTAAAAACATCATTCATCGATTTGACCTAAATCAAGACGCTGCTATTTATAAAGACAATGAAAAGAAGAGGGTAGGCGTTGGAAAAGGAAAAGGTGCGTATGAAATTTTAGCCCATTCATTTAAATTGTGTATAAAACAACTTGTTTTACTAACTTATTGAAGTTAAAGCAGCTTAAAATGCAGCTTACTTAAGTCTATAAGGTTTTATTTACAACGAAAAAAAAACACTCAAAAATTGAGTAAAATTTGAGTGAATTTATGAATTTTTATAAGATTTGCAATTTTGTATTGGAATTTCATTTTTGTAACTTTAAATAATTTGAATTTGAAAAGAAACACCTCAAGATCTTAAAACACATAATTTTCTGAAAGTCTTTAGCGTTAATTTTCATTGGCATGATGAGGAAATGCAAAAGTTCGTCTAATTAGAAACACCTAAATCAACTCCTTTGAAACAAGATATTATAGTTTTAATGAAATTCTAAGTAATTATAAAGTGAATGGCCATCATCATGATTCACGACGGAAAGCCAATTCTTTTGTTACAATTTTCTGATGAAATCTGCAACCCAGCTATATTAAGAACTGCTGCATTATTAAATTTATTAAATTTAAACTTTAATTAATTACATTTCCAAAAATGAAATTCCAAAGTCATAGTGATTATAACCCACAGGCCATACTATTTACCGCTTACATAAGACTAAGTATAGTACAAAATACTCACATATTACAGTCTTTATGGGCACATTCCGCAGTCATTGTGGGCATAACCGCGCCAACCTTAGAGACACGCGTCTGCCCCAGTTTCCGGCGATCAATGCTTTTGTCTTCGCGACACAGTGAAACGTTTTATTCATGACTCAGTCTAATAATGAAATAGTTTACCAAAATTGCAATCACCCAAAATGCACGTTACAATCTTCGAGGCATACATAAACAATTCGTTGAATGTGTTTGTTCAACAATGCCACCATCAACCGGCGGCACTATTTGAATGGACATAAACCAAAAGATTATTTTATATATATTATTGAGATGGAGAGACTTAAGTCTGTGATGACCGCAGGGTGTTTTAACATGTGATGGGTGAACGCGCCCATCACCAATCTGGTGCTACTTCAATAACATTTTATTGACTGCGTTGCAGAAGATAATGAAATACAGATCAAAATACATAATAATTATGTTATTATGAGATTTTTCGATGGTGTGGCCTTGCATCTGGTGTGTCTAATAAAATTTTGTTGGACGACTGCACCCTCCTTCTTCTTGGAAGCTTTTTACATTGTATGAGTCGTGTTCGCCTCCGCGCAATATTGTGACTTCTTACAGACTTGAGATATATTCATGCTGCACCACATAGTAAAAGGTCTATCCATCTGTTTCAGTGTACTGTTGGTTGTTTGTGTAAAAGACCTACTGGTTGGCAAAGTGTTCGACAGCAAGAAAAGCTGCTGCTGCGGCTGTGATCTTAATGTGTGTTTTTTTCTTTTGTATTGTACCCGCATTTAAATTTGTGTGTGTAAATGCTTGTGGTTTATGCATATTTGTTCTTGAGCCATTGTGTGGCTCATTGTTGATATGCTAATCGAGAGAAGCATGCCACAATGTAGAACGTAGGTCGTAGATGTGCGTGCAAAGTCAGTCAGCGGGAGGATGTGGGGCCTTGTCTAAATTATATGCGTGCGTATTGCTCTGAATGACGGGAATTTTCATCAGCAAGGCGTTCAACTTCTTACTGGAATTGCGTAACTATTAAATATAAGAAACAATTCTGATCTTTACCGCTTTAAATGTTTTAAATGTCCATGGAAACGACACGCATTATTTTTGTATTTATTTACTTAGGGCCATTAATTTCTACTTACCTAAATAGGTCTTTGTTTGCGTGTTTAAAATTACTCATAGTGTCTGAGTAGCCGGATCTTTCGCCTTTAATTGTGTCTCCACTTTTGATTGATTGCTTCCAGATTAAAAAAGAACTATAACAAGTTTTTATTCAAATAATGAATCTGATTAATATACATACTTGTAAATGTAATTTTTATTTAATTTTTATGAGTCAGTTAGACTATAGAATCGAAAGCTAAAGATCAAACCTTCAACATTTAAATGGATCTATAAAGTTAATTGTAAATTAATAACAAGTAAGAATATGTTTTTAAAAAATGTATTTGCAATATTAAAAACACAAATAAACTAATAATGAAAACCAAATGTTAATGAACTTGACTTATTTTCAAATCGATTAAATTCCCCTTCTCGAGAAACCCTATCATTATATACAACTTAAAATTCACAACAGATTACCTTAGTCTTATCTTTAAACTTTAGCAGCATTACCTTTACTGATATCTTATCTTATAATTATTGTTTATTTATTGTTATCATTACATTAATGCAGGGAAAGTCACACATTTCCTTAATTTTGAAGTCCAATTTTAAAATGATTTAAAAGCATTTTCAAAATGTTTTTTTTCGGAATTTAAATATTATATAAATGACCTTGCAATATTCATCAAATAATAAATTTAATTGAGGTTAATGGACGTTTAAAAAAATACTTAGAAGTTCACCTTAAAGCTTTAAAATTAAAATGTGTACAACTGAATTCAATAAAAGGATTAAATACCGAAAAAAAATCTTGTTTGTGCTGTACCTTGCTTACATTTTTTTATAATTACCAACTGTACGATTTAATAACATTTTCCCTCCGTACAAACTTGTAGAATTAAACATCTTTCATGTCACACCGACAAGGTTTCTTCATTATGTGCATTAATCTCAAGCAAAAAGAATCAATTACATGTGAACTCTTTTCAACTATAATATAACAAGAAAAAAAGATCCACACAGCTTAAATATCTGTCATTCAAAAAGCACTCAGTCGTAAGTCAATTATCATGTGCTTAAAGCACAATTTGCTTACATTTGAGACATTGATTCCCACAACGTTTCAGTCGATCACGATTAATTGAGCTCTCCAGTGTATTCGAAATGAACAATTCATCTTTAATGCTGACCAAAAAATAAAAATAAAAACCACTACAGTCAACGGGCAGATATTACGAAACATCGAGTAATCTTTGTACGTATAAACGTAAAGAGTCTCAAGTTACGTTCATTAATCTCCCCCGAAAAAATTCGAAACAAGAAGCACATGAAATAAGTACAATAAGTAAGCACACAACACAACTCGCTCGGTAGACGCTCGATATTGAATTAAGTTTGGGCTTTTGTGTTGTGTGTAATGTGAGTACAATCTAAAATTAGTATTAACACGAAACTCATTGAACGAAATTGTAAGTTTAGTAAAAAAAAAAACGCATTGAAAGTAGTGCGGTCCCGGATTTGGGGAAAGAAATAACCGAATCACGCCTTCATCTTCAAATGGCGCGAGCTTAAAATTTGGTAATCCTGCTGTAATAATAATTCTGAAAGAGATGAAAACAATTTAAAAGCAATTTTTTTCCAATGGTTTGAACTACATACGCAATTGCATTCAACTATAAAATAACAAGACCAAGTCATCGTCTGTAATTATTATTATATTGAGCATAATTCCGGCAACCAAAAAAAACATCAATCGCAACACGTACTGGCTTCTAATTAAATGCGACGCGACGCATGTCGTCGCCAACCGATGCCACTACACAATAAAATTAATATGTTCCAGTTATAATTATTGCGTTGAAAATGCGGCTCCATTGTCCGGCAATTGTCCGCCAATTTACAGCAATACCTTATGTCAACACTTTCAATTTCGCGATGTTTGAACACACCACATTAAGTTCCACATTATTACGTGGAACTTTGCAGTGCCAGCCAAGTCATTTGTGTCCCATATGACACAATGGCGTAGTTTATATGCATTGCAATGTAATTTTAGACGGTAGGTACTGGGAAAGTTTGTAAAGTTTTTGGATCACAGCCCAATTGTAATGCAATTCATTTCGGATTTTTATTGTGCAAATTTGAACCGAAACCGCATCCATTTTCATTACACAGTGAACGGTGATTCCCTCTTGGGTGCCTTCATTGTTTTTTTTTTTTTGTTTTTTTATTTCATTCCGTTGTCGCTTTTAGCACCCACTTTTTTATTGTTTCAAATGATTTATATTTTTTATCGTTTAAATGAATGAAGGCGGGTTGCTGTACATATTTTATTTACTTATAAGACTTTTAAGATCGTTAAGAAAATATAAGTAAAAAGAAAAGTTGTTGCAAAAGACAGTCAAGGTTAAAGATACAAATTCAATAAGCGCTTAAACTATTTTGATATGGTCCATTGATTAAATTAAACGATAAGTACGCAGGTAAATTTGATGTAGGAAGTTTAAACCCAACTGTGTACATTTATTTTAATCTGTATTGTGTTAATGCTCATGGAACAAAACCGTTTTAATAAATTCTAATTCAAAAAAAAATGATATTAATTAATTATACACAATATGTTGATAATAAATGTTTGGATAGCGCCGCAGTAATGTCAAGGTAAGATTGCAGATATTGTTTTTAGAATTTCAAGGAACTTACTTAAATAATTACAAAAACATTTTTCCTAATACGGTAAGACATACGGGTACGTCTGAAATCGTCTGCAGGATGATGTGTGAACTTGGTTTTATAACTTTTACAAATAAATTACAAACAATGTATAAAAGGTGTTCAAAAATTATTAATTTATGTAGTCAAAAGATGTGTAAGACAAACATTTGTTAAATTAAATTATATCCTACTCTTGAAATTAATGGGAATTCATTCCTTTTCAGATGCCGCAATGAGCTTTGATAATTAATTCTGTATAAGCTTTTGTATAATAATAATTCGATAACATTCGAACTTCTAGAAAATGTTAATAATTTTCTTGTACGATTTTTTAAAATACAATTAAAGTGTTAAAGTGTACTTTGTGAAATAAATTGTTTTTTAAAACTTAAAATAATTTTATAACTATATAGTTATATAACTTGAGTTAAAGCTTTTAAGCTCCATAAATCAATGAACTTTAAACAAGAAATCTTGATTTACGTTTAATGTATTCTCAATGACAATAACTGTGCAAACAACGCTTGAGTTCACTTTAAGTATAAAAGATGTTAATGAACTTAATATAGTGGTAAGTATAATTAGCATTGTAATTTACTCCATTGCCATTTCAAATTACTATTTATAAGTGGGTGAAACATAAACTAAAATTTGCAGTATTATTAAAAAGATTTCAGGAAAAGAAAACGAAATGCGCAATTATTGATGACTAGAGCAGAAAAAAAGCATTAGAAAGCATGCTTAAAATCATCCGCAGGTCCATACTTCTACCATATAAGAACCTAACATAATAGTGAAAAATACTAATCTAATACTTGTATTTATGTAAAAGGGATTAATTAAAGAAAATTTAAATTTAAAAAGCAATTTAATTAACCGAGTGTATAAAATTTTAAGAAACCCACACTTGATTTTTGAGTACTTAAACGTGAAGGAGTTGGACCATTTGTAAACGTTCAGAATATCCTCAAGTGTGCAGTTGTGTTTAAGGAGCAAGGACATTATGAATTAAGCATCTTAAGCTAATGTGGAAAAATTGTTTTGGCTTATTCTGATGGTAAATATTTTTGCTTAATAAAGAAAAACTCTTTTTATTTTAATTAAGATGTTCACATTAAAAGGATTGCTATTGAAATAATTGCTTTATTAATTTATAATGCATTTAAAAGGCTTTGAAAAACAGTTAAAATTTTTTATTTATACTTAATTTTGGTAAGAGTACTTCAATCGTAGTCATTTCCATTGTTTTACAATGTCTTAAAGTGTTAATTTCTTGTGCAAATAGTCTTATTAAACACTTTAAAGCTTAAAACTTGATTTTTTTTTTAAATGGCTTAAGAAGGAAAATTAAATCGACCTACTCAGCATAATTGTTCCACTTCAGTATTGATTTTAACAATGAATTAAAAGATTTTTAGTTTTTAAAAATGTTTAAAAACCACCCATTCCAAACATTGCGGGTATTTCAATAAAATTCTCAAGATTACTTGCACTTTAAAGCATCAAATTGCCACAAATACTCAGCAAATAAATAAAACAAAGTTAAATTCTTATTTATTTTCTTGACTTTCAGTGAAGCGTAATAAATTCACTTCAATTAAGTATTTTAAAAAAGCTTCAACATTTAAGTTAGTGCCAAAGACATTGCGGTTTTTCAACGTCCGACCTTGTCTACTTCTATTATGTTAAATTATACAAAATTTACTCTGCACCACATTAGGTAACGCGATGACCAAACTCAAACACAAATTCCGCGTGATCAAATCTTACAAGACACTGCACCAATAAAAAAAAAGAGGCAAACCAAAACAAATCACACCAAAAACAAATATGCGACGTTGCGTGGTCTGTGCAATGATCTATTTTCCAATTATACGCAGGTAAATTTATGTATTATTGAATGGCGTGAAATAACCCAGCGCGTGACCTCAAAATCTTGCAATGCTGCGGTGGCCGCAATGACGCAGTCTTAAAGAACGTAATGTATAGTCTTTATAAGATAACAACGCATACAAGAATTTGGGCATAAAATGTAACAACTTAAGACGTTTTTAATGGGAACATTGGGAGTGGAAACGCATAAACTAATTTGTTACACATTTTATGGGAAAATAAACAAAACTTTGCATACAATTGCGTGCGGTGCCATATGTCGGATTCCATTATAATTAGCTAACACACACGTATTACAATTAAAGGTCATTTCATGGCCATTCGGATGTAAAACTGTAGCAATCTTTTTTTTTGGCCATGTCGGGCGTGTGGGTCTGGGAACTTTACTGTTTTTTTCATCTCGTCTGTTTAATTCCCGGATGCAATAAATCGCACTCATTTAAACGATCATACAGTTATAAGATTAAGGTGTTTTTTCTTGGATTGTGTTCAATTATTTTGATGTAAAAAAATGTAATAATAACTTAACGAGGTGTGATTTACTAGTCAGATGACAGATAGTCAATGCGGCAAAAGAAATCTTGCGGGTTTGAGGAGCTCATTAATAAGCATTAATGTTTTTTAAACAGCTTTATTAATGAATTTAAATCTTAAGTTTAAATATTAATATCTTGACCTTGAAACATTTTGCAATTTACTAATTTTTTAAAATGCTTTCAAGAGTAAATATAATTTTAAAACAAACATTTTTCAGCTGCACGCTTTAACTAGACCTTGAAATTTAAATTTTTGACCTTGAAAATGGAAATTGTCTTAACAAAATAACTCAGAATAGCGCTGCTTTTGCGAAAAAAAATGTATTTGTTAAAAATTGTGATTATTACAATTTAATAAAGAATTATTAATTTAAAAAATAACTCGAGTACGATCACAAAATTGTTTTTTCCATTACATCAACATTTCTAAATAAAAGCAAATAATTAATTATTATAAATTGGACCGCATCAATGATTTTCATGCCCCCTTAATAAACATAATTTGTCTAGTTATGGTGCACAGTAATTACATTTTACGTGTCACGCACAAATAGACTTTCATTCACAAATGGCGAGGTCCTAATGACATTGGTGCACGACACAATTTAATGCACATGTAGACGATAACTAACGGAAGCTAAATATAACCATAGGTATATTCATTTAGGACGCTTAAATACAGGCAATCATTAATTGATTATGCGAATTGCAAATTGCGACTTAATAATGATTATTACAGTCGAATTAAACAAGGAAGTGGTGTGAGATGCTCTACAGGTAAATGGAATGTACATTGTACATCGTCATTGTTTCAGCCGGTAATGGTCTGAAGCTTAATCACATTACAGTTAGCTGTTACAGCGACGGAGTCATATATCTCGCGTTCCGAATGCAATCAAATTAAGCCTATTCAAAGATCGCATTTACGTTATATGAAATGAAATGAGTCAAATTTCCGCGTTGGTTTTGGCACCGGATCACCTTGATTATGTTGCTCATACATCTTAAAGGTAGTTGAGTTCACTGCGGAATGGATGGCGTACTGCAATTTTGGTTGAGTCATTTTACAGCGGCACAAATTGAGAAAAAATGTTTTAGTTATTGTTCTACCGGCTCAATTTGTTGGCCACTGTTCGTGTGGGTGGATTGTTTGACTTGTGCTATGTGTTCATGTCGAGACATGCATAAGGTTGAACTGCATTTTAAAATGTGTAAGCAAATATTGTTGCAGTAAATATTGGGTTGGTTGAATATTTTGTTTATTGATGGAAAGCTAGTATGCATAAATTGTCACAAATTTGCATGTTAATTAGTAACCAATTAGTTTTATTTGTTTATTTAATTTCAGGATAAATTTTACACATTATTTTGAATTAAAGACTATTTATAGAATGATACAATTAAATTTACACTTATTGAAAAACAATTGATTTGTTTTATTGAATTGTCGTATTTCAAATCAAATGCTTACAATTAATGTCCTTGTTTTAAAATATCTGCAAAAATCCGAATCTAATTCTATGAAACAAGTTACTCTTTTAATTTTTTTCGATTTAAAAAGTGTGTAACTTTAAATTCGCGCTGACATATAAACATTTTAGTTGGTCTAATTTAGGTTGACTTAATTAACTGCATTATCGACGATAATAATTCACTAAAAAAAAATACAATTTCCGTTTACATTTTTTAATCCTACTAAATTGTATAAAACATATATTTTGTTTACAATAAAATGAGGAAAATATATATAACTGTAAGTCAACTGTCAAAAACGTCAAATAAATACAATTTTTTTTTATTTCTTTTTGGTGAAACAATCAAAATTAGAAGCTAATATAAATTGATCGTTAAGTTGATGCAAAACGGTTTGTTTAAATAATTGTTTTGTATTTTTATACTGCAGCATTAAATATTAATCTGCAAATCGAAGAAAAATCACAAAAATAGTCGACTAAAAATACAGGTAACAAACAAAACAAATATAAAGTGCTCCTAACTTGTCGCGCGGGAACTTGTTTGTTGTCAAAACAATATAGTTAGGATCCCCCTCCCTCCACCAATAAAACGTTAATACAAATTAATAATTTCTTCAACAGTTTTAATTTAAATAAGTAAAATACTAATATAGTTTTTTAATTTGATTTAATAAAATTTAGCCCACAATAATGAACAATAAAAACGAAAAAAAGTCACCAGACAAGCGTCTCAGCAAGAAAATCATGGAATACTGCAACAAGTATGCACGCAATCGAGACTTGGACAAATATATGAGACCATGTTCCGGTTCATCGTCCGACAAAAGTTTACAAAATTTCATGACACTGACTTCATTTACACAGGAGGAGAAAGAAAACATGTGTCTGGATGAGAATCCCAACCCGAGGGTCCTAAAAACGCATAATGAAAAGGAACAAGACGGTGGTGGATTCAATTTGTTGCTAGAAAGGAGAATTGAGATCAGTGCTGATAAAAATGGAGAATCACAAAATCAATTTCTTTCAATTGATATACACACTGAGGTCCAAATGGTTACACCTGAAAAGTCTGATAAATTGGAGTTGTCTCCAGCTAGCTCTAGTAAATTGAAACTAGAATGGGACTCACTGGCCGACATCGGCTACAATTCAAAAGGAACAGACTCTAACGAAGGCAAAAAAAGTTCTGGAAAGGAAACGGCCAGGACGATTAAATACAAAAACAAATCAACGCAACATATTGATAAGACTCTTGCAAGTTTTAGGGAATTTACAACAGACGTTCATTCCACACCAGCTGAAAGAAAATCTGACACAATCGATCAAATGGACTATGTCAAGGAACCGCCATCCGATGCTGAACGTGTGAGTGATGAAGATGATCCAGGAGCAGTACAAACAGATACAGAAAAAGATATTGCCGATGAATCCAGTGGTTTGTTGATAAAATCTCTGGATTTAACGAATTTAGAGGAAAGCCGAAAAAATTATGTTGACAAAATACTACCTAAAGACCCTAAATCCCGGTTTAGGAAGTCATTTTCATTGGAGGAGATAATGGCTCCCATAAAATGGCCAAATATAGAACCTAGATCACATAGTGAAGATTTTTCAATTGAAAATGAATCAAAAGAACCATCAAAGATAACTGGAGCAATTCCCAAAATAATTAAACAATTAAGTAGTTCTGCAAATGTTTCCATCGCCAGTCTCAAAACCCAGATTGCGAATTCAATGGATGATATTTCCCAAACAATTGAGAAGGGAAAAATGAAAAGAAAAAACAGTGTTAACACATCCTCAGAGCATTCCAACTTAAGTGAAAAAAACAAACGCCTAATTGATGAATCCCTGACATCTATAAGCCAAGTTCCAAATTCAACAAAGGATAGTAATTCAAAATCAAATGATCATCTTGAGAAGTCAATGCAAACTAGCACCATTGGAACCCAATCCAAAGAAATTCAAACAAGTGCTTGCACATCAGGAGAGCGTTCCGATTTGGTCCAAAGTACTGGCGGTGAATCTTGCATTGGTTCTTCTTCGACTAGTTTTGACTTCATTCCAGGAAGTGCAAACGATAAATCAACATCCAGGAGGGTAAAGAAATCTTTATTTGTAAATGCTTCAGCAGGTAATAAGGTCACCGAAGATAAAATAGATTATAAGGCAAAAAAGGTTCCCATTTCGTCCAATGTGACACCAAAAAGCCCCAAAGCATTTGATCCTCACTTGTCTGCCTCAATTGAAAGTTTCCTCAAACAAAATCACAATCACTTTGCCCGCATAAAAGAGGGAACCAATCTTTTAAACGCAATTAATAACAATAAAAGCATAGACAAGGCCACTAAAAGACGGATCTTTAAACAAATACTTTATCACATGAGCAACGAATCATCATTGGAAGATAGTAAAAGTGATATTGGGGTTCAGTCATTGACCTCCAGTTCAAATAGTTCAAAGTCGACAAGTTTTAAATTGGATTCACTGAATTCTGAGAAAAATGGTCATAATTCAAAATCTGCCAAAAAATTTGGCACATTGGAGCATTCTGTAGCTCAAAAACTGGATCGAAATTCGAAATCTGTGAGTAAAACCGGCACAAATGATCATGCCAGTTTACAAAAAATTGGTCAAAAGCCAAAAAAATCGAGTAGGTCGCCACAAAAACATTCCCCAGATTGGTTGGAACCAATGACAATATCTGAGCGCAATTATGAATACCAAATTCAACAAAAGCAAAGGCTTACGAATCGGAGTGAATCTGCTCCATCGGAAATTAACTCTAGATTGAAGACAGCTGTGCGTCGTGAGAAGTCTGCAAATCTCAAATGGATCTTTGAAACAATTGAGCAACTCAATCGTCTGAAGGATCACTTCATGGAACCTAACGAAGAACCAATTCAAACTTCAATAGATTCCACTGTCCAAGATGATAACATCAGCTGGACATCACATCATAATTTCCAGAAGCCACGTACTAAACTTCAAACACCCGTCAATGACGTACAAAAGATCCCATCCAGTAATACTTCCAAACCGGAAAGCCTAGTCAGTTACGCAAAGCGTCGAGAAAAACATTTCTATGAAAAGTACTACTCTGAAGCACGTAATGCACAAAGTCGTCTACCAAATAGCTCAATCACATCATCCAATTCAACCGGCCAATTTCTATCATCCAAATCTATGACAGTGTCTATTGTAAGCTCGTCCATTGAGTCGAAAAAGGATGCTGTTACTCAAACAAGCAACTCATTAGAAACTGTTACAGGGATCTCAAAATTTGGTCCTAGTCGTCAAGTAACCAAACGTGTTCGTACAATTCAAAAAAATGTCCAAACACAAGCCAATCCACCACCTGTGGCTTATTTACTGACATTTCCAAAGGAGTCTCGCATCAAGCATACTGACGGTGTTTCCAGTCAGCCAAAAGTTCAGGCCATTCACGAATTGGAGATTCAAAATTGTGTGACGAAGACTTTTCTAAAATCAGCTGAGAAAAGGCGACAAGTTTTGAATGAAATCAATGAAATGAGGTAAATGACTTTGTTAATCCTTTTCTTAATCCTGTTAATATAACATTTTTTGCAGAAAAAATCGGTGCACTAAACGACAAGAACTGATGGAAATTAAATCAAATGAATCCTTGATTAGTAATTTGGAGAAATTGCCACCACCACCTTTAGGTAGTTTTAAACTTTTTTTAATAATCTAAAAGTCCTTTTTAAATTATAATCTATTGCTGTTGTTCTATTTCAGCCCACAAGCGCCTTTTCAGCTCAAAAACAGTTCGAGCGAAATCTAGGCGAAGGGCTATGTCCCTGCCGGAAAATCTGGACAAGAAAAAAATTGAGAAACTTAATCATGCGAAGAAGTCCCAAAGAATGTTAACTGATGTGTTTAATCGGGTTTGTTTTATTTTGCATTTTCACAATTTCCCTTCAATAATTTAATTTAATTTTACAGAATCTTCAGAAGCAAGTTCTTCAAGGGAAGCTCAATTTTTCGAACAGCGTTCAAAATATGATGTGACAAAAACGTTTTAATTTTTTAACCTTTTTGACAATAAAAGTTTTAGTAATTTTAAGATTAAACCTAAATGAAACTATTTCATTTTCACTGAATTATTTTTTCGATGTTAAAACAATCCTTACAATCCGCTTTGTAACAAAAAAATGAATAAAATGAATAATTCCGGGTTAAAAATATTTAAAGTTACCGCTTTATCATATTCGAAAACAATTTCGAAATTCATATTTTCATTTCTCACATGACTGCAACAATCATCACGTACAATCACTTCTCCCGTTATATAAAATCCAAACAATCATCAACATTGTGGCACCCCTAAAATATGTCGTCGCAATTCCATCCAATGATCATTACCGTTGTGTGCAATCACATGACAGAAAAGTCAGAGCCAAATCAGCTCGAACAAATTTCGCTAGGAGTTTTGTGTGACTTCTCTTGCTGTTTAATTGTGTCTTTAAGTGCTGGTGGCCCGAAACTAAAAATCAATTGAAAATTTGTGTCAATCCTTGTGCTGAACATTTTCCCAAATTAAAATTATTGTAACAAAAGGAATACAACAGAATGTCGTACACAGCAACTCAGGCCCATCGGGAACATGTCTTGGCTGTTTCCCGGGACTTCATCTCTCAGCCACGACTCAGTAAGTTTGACCATCATTACTCACGTGAATTTTGAAATTGATAAAATTGAAAATAATGCACGTGATTTTAATGCAAATTATTTACAAATCGTTAATTAATATCTAATTTAATTGTGGGTGGTAAATTGAGAAGTTGTTCTTTGTGGGGCGGATGAATTTTCGATATCAAAGTGTCAGCCATTTTGGGGATTTCTTTGCGCAGACGATGAAAAATCAATAATTTAATTGATGATTTTCTTTGAATTGTGTTTAATTTTAATTAAATTAATGATCAAGAAAATATAAAGAAATTGTTGCCGAGTAAATTTAAAATGAAACAATTTTATTAACATTTTTTAATAGTAAATTAAAATTGTGAAAAAATGTGAAGTCATAAGATTTTTGTTGTTTGCGTTCAGCCTCGAATGAAAAGAATTTTAAAATAATGATAATTAATCAATTGAATGCCTTGTGAGAAAATGTAAATCAATCAGTTTCCATTAATTAAGAAAGTTGACATCTATCTGCAGTTCAAACATTAAAATTGCGAGAATCCAAGAAGAAAAGGGTCATGTGATCCATTCAAATTTTAAAGCACCTGACATTTTTGTTTTTCTTGTGTTTGTCTTTCCATCCCACTCTTTCTTACGGAAATGTGAATTTGACCAGAAAGAGATGGTTATAACTGCTTTCGTGTAGCAGAGGTGGATTCAGGGTCTAAATTGTTTTGATTTTGTTACATAAAACGATTTGCTGGACATTATCTATGCAGTGGAATCAGCTGTCACATGTTTTATCTCAAAAAGAAAAGAAAAACGCCTCTACGAAATTTTGCATATTAAAATCAAACTTAACTTAAGAATTTATGTTCTTTTTTAAAATAATAAACGAACTAAATTAATTTAAAGGTACCAGTTTGTCAGATCTTTTTAAATTTAAGTCATTTACATGATTTGAGTCTTATCTTTTTCTTCACATTAAAACATCACATGCTTTTGGTTAATATGCAACCGTTATCTTCGAAAAGAAATTAACAATTTTTTTTTTCAACAGCCTACAAAACCGTATCGGGTGTCAACGGTCCATTGGTCATTTTGGATGAAGTGAAATTCCCCAAGTTTGCTGAGATCGTCCAATTGCGTCTCAATGATGGCACAATCCGTTCCGGTCAAGTGCTTGAGGTCAGCGGCTCCAAGGCTGTTGTCCAGGTGTTCGAGGGTACCTCAGGTATTGACGCCAAGAACACACTCTGTGAGTTCACCGGTGACATCTTGCGTACACCCGTGTCCGAAGACATGTTGGGACGTGTGTTCAACGGCTCTGGAAAGCCAATTGACAAAGGTAAAAAAACACACCTTAATAATAAATCAGAAATAAATTTAACATATTTAATCAACTTTTTAGGTCCCCCAATTTTGGCTGAGGATTTCTTGGATATCCAAGGACAACCCATTAATCCATGGTCTCGTATCTACCCCGAGGAAATGATCCAAACTGGTATCTCCGCCATTGATGTCATGAACTCTATTGCTCGTGGTCAGAAGATTCCCATCTTCTCCGCTGCTGGTTTGCCCCACAACGACATTGCCGCTCAGATCTGTCGACAGGCCGGTCTTGTCAAGCAGGCTGGCAAGTCTGTTATGGACGATCATGAGGACAATTTCGCTATTGTGTTTGCCGCTATGGGTGTCAACATGGAGACAGCTCGTTTCTTCAAGCAAGATTTCGAGGAGAACGGTTCCATGGAGAACGTGTGCTTGTTCTTGAACTTAGCCAACGATCCAACCATTGAGCGTATCATAACTCCACGTTTGGCATTGACAGCCGCCGAATTTTTGGCATACCAATGCGAGAAGCACGTGTTGGTCATCTTGACCGACATGTCCTCATACGCTGAGGCGTTGCGTGAGGTGTCCGCTGCCCGTGAGGAGGTACCCGGACGTCGTGGTTTCCCCGGTTACATGTACACCGATTTGGCCACCATTTATGAGCGTGCTGGACGTGTTGAGGGTCGCAATGGTTCAATCACACAGATTCCCATTCTTACTATGCCCAACGATGATATTACCCATCCAATTCCCGATTTGACTGGATACATTACCGAGGGACAGATCTACGTTGACAGACAGTTGCACAATCGTCAAATTTATCCACCAGTCAATGTGTTGCCATCTTTGTCACGTTTGATGAAGTCTGCCATTGGTGAGGGCATGACACGCAAGGATCACTCTGATGTTTCTAACCAATTGGTAATTTGATAATTCTTTTCATCTAATGAACTTTAAGGACTAATTTGTTTGTTTTCATTGAAAATAGTACGCATGTTACGCTATCGGCAAGGACGTGCAAGCCATGAAGGCTGTCGTTGGTGAGGAGGCTTTGACTCCCGATGATCTGCTGTATTTGGAATTCTTGACCAAATTCGAAAAGAACTTCATTTCTCAGGTTTGTTATTTCAAAACAACTGTTGTGTTGAATTCCTATTAATTTTTAATTTTCTTAATTTAGGGTAACTACGAAAACCGTACCGTATTCGAATCCTTGGACATTGGCTGGCAATTGTTGCGTATCTTCCCCAAGGAGATGTTGAAACGTATCCCAGCTTCCATTTTGGCCGAATTCTACCCAAGAGATTCCCGCCATTAAACACCATTAGTACTAAATATTCAAAATTATTTCTTGTTTGTTTTTAAATAGTTTTGAGCATTAAACAAATTCATGTAAATTGTAAAAAAAAATCCTTTTTCGTTGTCGGTTTGTTTAATCATGTTTATTATTAATTCTGTATGTTGAAAAGTGTTTTAAAAAAGCGTAACAATAATTAATTATAAATGAATATATATTGTGGTCCTAGTTCCAGTTATTAAAAAGGATGTGCATAATATAGTAATTTGTCAAACGCCGTACCGCACGCAAAAGCAATGGGAATAAATTAATTGTAAATAAAATTAATGTAATTATTATTACTGTGTTGAGCATTCCAAATTATAACATGTTTATTCAGAAACTTCAGCGTCTTAATCCGGGAGGAGTGTTTAAAGCTAATTATGTCTACATGTATTGTGGAAAGCAAATGTTACAATAAAAAAATAAAATAAAAACGCCACACCGAGCGAGTTGATAATTATATTTAAATAAACAATGTATTATTGTATTCAATAAATGAATAAACAAATAAAGAAAACAGTATTATTAAATTACCAGCTGGAATCCTCCTATTTACCTTTACTTTTTTTAAAAGACAAAGAAAAAGAAGACTCAAGAATTTATCAGAAGCCAAGAAGCTTGCTTTCAACAACTTTATTTAATACAAAAGATTTAATTAATAACTTTTAATCACAATTTGAAAAAAATTTAAATTTTAGGGCAATTCAACAAAACACGTTTTTTGTTTTTTAATTTATTTTTAAAAATTATATGTAAAAATTAAATATTTAAGTATTTTTTTAAAAATTCCATTTATTTTAGACGATATTGCTCCTAACACCATGTGTTTAACTGTTCTTTTGCAATTACATAATACAGGCTGAGGTTAATGATCACACTGAGGTGAGAGCAAAATATTGTGTACGATCTAGGTCTTTCCGGGATGATACTGTGTAAAATGCTCCAGAGAGTGCAATACAAACAAAAATACGTGCATAAATTAAAGTGAGATGCAAAAACCAAAATATGCGTGATGGGATTAACGGTGTACAAAATACGCGATACGCCACAAAACAGAAAAATGATCAGTTTAACAGGCAGCGGGAATCAAAGTGGACGGATTAATTTAATAATGGTGCGCATTCTTTTAAAAAATAAAATTTAGTGTTTTAATTATGGCTCTAGGTTTAATTAAAAAGTTAAGTTTTGCAGTGTTTTAAGAATTTGGTTCTAAATTGTGATATGCGTGTAATGAGTTAAGTCAAAATGTTGATAGGCCAAAACCCGAATCGGATAGTGGTTCCAAAGAAAAAGCCATATTATTAAGTCTTTTTGCAAAGTGTGAATAAAAAAATTTGACGTCAATGCAAAAGACTCATTGTGCTTGTGGAAAAATAAGGAATTGGAGACTTTTTTTTCTTCTTAATATTCTTAAAACTTGTTTTAGCTTGAAATAACTATGCCGGAAAAATTAATTAAACTTTTCAAAATGGCTTCCTCATTTCTCATTATCTGTGCTCTGATTTATAATTTGTTTGTATTTGTGCATAAATGATAAACGTTTTTAGACGCATAGCGGCATATATCACCGATGCACTGCCGCCAACAGACCCGGCTGATCTTTTATGTGTGAGTTTACCAGCAGTTAACACTGCATACAATTACAATAGTTATTTAAATCATTAATCATAATATTTCACATTACATATACTTAAACATTTTATTAATGGGCGAATAATATACAGTCATTTGGGGTCCTAACTTCTAATTTTCTTATGATAAAAAGACTAGAGGTTTTCGGTGACTATATTTATTTATTTTAAAAATGCTACAAAAGGAAATTGTATCTAGGAAATGATTTTAGTATAATTTTAAATAGGAAATTCATGTTTCAATGCTTACTCAAATATTCCAATTTCGACAAGTTATTTTATTTTGAGCGCGAAATGGGTTATTTAAGGCGCATAAATTCTATATGCAATAATCGTCATCATTAGCTCCGTCATTATGTAACAACATTAACTAAGTGCAGTGCTTAATGTTTGCTCTAAGCGACTAAAACTTATGCCAATTAGTTCGCATGCTGCATGCATAAAAGAGATCAAACATATAGGTTAAAGGCCATCACGTTACTAGCTACAATATATAATAAGGCTAGGCATATGAAAACCGGAAAAGTATAATATGTCTATCGTATGAATAAAGCAATAATTGTAATATAAAGCTTAAATTTTGGAGGAAGCTTTGAAATTTCCGTCACATTTACCCTACTTTCTATATCCTCCCGTAAAAGAAAATGATTAACTGACGCATGTCATAATACAAGAATGTATTGGTAAAATGAAAAATGGAATTAAAATGAAAAGAATTTTGGTAAATAGGTACTATATAGAAAAGTACAGAAGAGAAGCAAACCGAATTAAATCCTGGTAATTTTTTGCTTCTTGAACGGTGGAGTGGTTCTTTGAAATAAAATTGACTTGAAGTGAAAAAATTGCCTTCTTCCTTAGATTTAGATGTTAAAAATTTAATAATAGCATATTACGTGAACTTTGAAATATTTACCTTTTATTATAGTACATTATGTATATGGTGTCCTTAAAACAGGAGAAAAGTATAATCGATATTTCTTTAACAAAATAATTTTTTTTGAATGAACATTTTATTATTCTATTATAAATGACGAATGGGGAAAAACGTTTTAAATTCTTCCTTCTAAGAATTAGGGCACAAAGTCAATTATTCATATCAAAATAAACAAAGTCTGAGTTTTGTTATTGTTGTTTACATTTCTTAGAACGTTGAGGATATTTGTAGGAATTGCAGGTATCTTGTTACTTCAAGGCACTTTAATTAAATATTTTAAATGAATCATATTTTTAATTCACTGTACAAACAAACTGTACGTTGCACAATAATTAACTTATTAAAGAATTAAAGTGTTTAATGCCTATAAGAATGCAATTATTGCAGCTCTATTGGCGTTTATAAATTAAAACCAATATTCTTTACCTTTCCTTAAGCTTTGGTGAGGTCCATTCTTGTTATTTTAAAATATGAATTCTTAATCAATTCAAATAAATACATCAATAAGATTTGCATTGAAAACCTACTTTCAAGATCGTTATTTTTCAAAGCTGTAAACATAAAATATTAAAGATTTCCGCTTGAATTCGCGTGCTAATGTGACTTTGAGTTGTTTGTTCTGTTGAATGCCTAATAGGATGCGTTCGGAGGGGAAAGCTTTAAATTGTCATCACTTGTCATTCGTCTTTATTAATAAAACATAAGTGTACATGACGAAGACGTACACACATTTTGTAACTGTATGTTGTGTATACGTTAATAATGACATTACGTTCAAAATTTATGGTAGTTCGCAGTTTTCATAGAAATAACGATAATTTAATATGACAAGGACTGTAAAACTCGTCCCAGATTGTCTTGGGGGTATGAGCGTAATACAAACAATGTGCTTATGCACACGGAGAAGCGTCGCGTCGTGTACAAAAAGTTTCTAGTTGATGGCATGGGCGAGATATTGTGTGCGATGCATTCGCAGAAGTGTGACAACAATTTAATATCTTAATTTAGGTTAGCCGAAACGCTTAAATGGGAAAATGATAGTTCAGTTTGTTGATAGGGAGATTCGTTATATAAAGCGAAACAAAACTTTAACCATAACCTTAGGTTGAATGTAATGGACGAAATGGAAAATCTGTTGAGCTTTTAATCCTATTAAAAAGGGGAACCAATTTTTGGTCATAAGTTCTTCCCTATAGAAAATTTGAACATTTAAGTTGTTGCACAAACTTTAAAGTGCTTAACAACAAATTTAAAATTCCATTTAGTTGGACTTTTAATTTTAAATGCGGCAATAGTAAACTGAGATTAGTTGCACCACTAAAGTTAAAAATGTAATGCTCTTTTGCGGTGACAAAACCCCACACAGAAACCAAATAAATTTAATGTGCATTTCAAATTATGCATGTTCAAAGTGATTCATTTTAATGGGAACCCCGTTCACATTTTACGATGTTTACGCGATTTTCATCTCCGCATGCGGGCGATGCACTTAAATGCTGTTCCGCAAGTGTTTTCAATTACGAGTAATTAAGACATTCATTAAATATTCTTGTACACCAAAATGCAGCATTCAAGTCTGCATTCTTTATACTGCTTTCAGTAAGATTGCGGTAAAACTTTGGAAAATTGATGAGCGTGTTCCAGAAACCAATTACTTAATAGTTATTTGACAATATACTAGTAAAGAATTTAATTTTAATTTTTATTCTCGTTATAAACATTAAAATTATTATAGTTTCCTCATAATAACATTCAATAGAAAAACATTTTTAATCAGTTTTCTACTTAGCAAGAATTCTCTTCTCCATATTTTGTAAAAGCGCCTAAATATAGACTCATTAAAATCTAATATAAAGCAAAACTTCACAAACTTTTCATAACTCTAGGCGTTTTTTACAAAAGCAAAATATTATTAAAACTCTTACAGCAACATAAGAAACAGAATTTTTTTTCCTGGAACAGTGTAATAGAGTCCCCATTAAGAAATATAATGATTTTCTCCCCTCCATTACATTATATAAAACTGGTGTACTGCAATACGGCAATAAATGTCTGGCGAGTAACGGATAATCCTTCATTCATTTTATATGGACTTATATAAAACAAACTATCAATTACATACAACATTGATGGTCAAAGCATAAACCATAATTGAATGAAGAAATCTGTATTGTTGTAATAAATTGGCATCAATTACGAGTCAACATATTACACAGCCAAAGCATATAAAAGTCTATAAACTGAAAGGTGAATTAATTAACGCCATTAAGGATAATTAATGGTTAAAAGATATATATGGACGGTTTTTTATACGTCCACATTTTTCATGTGTGAATATATATTGCAAAGGGTGTCCTTTTTAGGACATTATGATAAATTTTAAGGGTTCGCTTTTTTAAGCCATAATTTTAAATCTAATTAAATTAAACATTTTGTAGATTACGGCTGGAAAACTACAGTTTTTTACAGTAAATTACGTACCTATCTTTAGTTTTCGGCAATGAATTTTATTGCATTTAATGGTAGTTAATAAATATATTAATAAAAATCCGTTTGGATGATCAAAAGTAATTATGAAAAATATTTTTTGACCTGTTTACAATTATGTTTTTTATTAATAATAGTGTTTTTATGGTCACTAAAAAAGTGTTTTGAAATTAAATTAAAATATAGAATATATATTTAATTATGGGACACCCTGTGCGTATTTTTATTGCCACTTTTTGACACTAATCAGACTCAAAGTGAAATAAATGTTGCAGTCAATTCACGTACTTTTTCTATAATAGATGTTCAATTACTAATTAGTCTACACTCACTCTACACTCAATTGCAAAGCTTTTAGAAGGATCTCTTATTCATTTTCGATTTCGCTCAACTAGAAATTGCACTCCACAAGCAGTTTATGCCGTGGTTAATCAATTGCATGTTTTTTAATTAATTTCTTTTTAAACATTTTTTTGTTTTTTATATTTTAAATGAAAAACATTTAAATAATTAAAAGTCTTATAGAACTTGATTTCGTAATTAATAATTATACAATTTACATATTTTTATATTACGATATATAGTGATAAAAATCGAAGCTTTCATATCAAGCAATTAGGCCCTAAATAATAATCCCCCTTTACCGCTGTATTATCGTTTAATACGCGCGATATAATGTTGTCGCATAAAACAATGCGCACTGCCAATGACCTATCTATCCGTATAATCTCTGTATGTGGTCAGTATTGTGTGTTTATCGTGATCCTTGTACACATGCAAACACACTGTTCTTCGTACACATATTGCTATTAATGAAGAGCCATAACAAAATTCAATGGGAGCATTATTATAAAAGCTGTGTTTATATCTATCTTTGCTGTTTTTCTGCGGAACACACACAACACACAGCAGGTAATATTCGGACCGCAACATTATAACATTAACGGGAGAAGCTTTTAAGCACAGAGATTTTATTTGAAAGCGCTTTAACGGATCGTCTTCTTTATGTATGTTTTATTTTGCTTGGTTTGCTAGCCGCATTCACAAATGCGTATAATATAGCCAATGAAACTGTAATCCGTTATAATAATGGGGGTGGCGTGCAAGTTGAGATTTATTTCATGACATGTGCTTCGTTCGTATGAACATTCGTTCAATTGAATTGACAGAAATCATGCACACGTACTCACTCTGAATGTAGGCCAAAATTTAATTAGTTATTGTGATGAAATGGAACTGGTGAATCTTCAAAAGAAATATGGGGGCTTGATTTTGTTTTGTTAATCTTAGAGCTTTGAGGGGAGGAATTCAATTGCGTTGTAAAGGTTGACATTTAAATTGAGTTAAAATAAAATTCAAAAATGTCGTTTCATTGTTCCTTAAGGGAGAACTTAAATATTATTAAATCTTGTATGAATTTAATTTAATGAATTACTTCACTTTAAAATAATACCGTTTAAATGTCATTTAAACGCCAGTTAGAATGCAATTGCAGCATTACAGGCGATTTAAAATTTATAAGCATTTTATTATACAAGAATGATTTCCCCAATATTAAATTATGTACAATTTTACACAGCCATATCCGTTTTTTTTTTCATTTTTGCAACCCCACACCAGAAGAATTCAAAAGCTCACCACCTTTACCCACCCACAGGGCTTAGGGGCTGTAACAAAATACCTTTAATTTTCATGCCGCATTACAACCTGATGTGCAGTATACATCATTCCATTTTGAATTTGTTTGCTCGGACAATAATGGGTTGTGTTGGTTGTTCACTCAGACAAAATTAAGTAATGGATTAATCTTTTGGGAAATCCGTGCACCATTTAAAATCTGTCTCAATTTGTAACGCTGCATAATATTTAAAATTACTTTTCCTCAACAACAAAAGACCCCATGTTTCACAATAATTTATCCATTGCAATAATAAACGCGAAAAATTAAGCTGATTTATTAAATGCAATTCCTCTTATATAGTGTACAAGTCTATGTGATGAATTTATGCGAATTCACAATGGGGGGTGGGAGGGTTGGGGGATGGAAACAACACAACTAAAAAATGATCACAAGACGCGAAATCCTTGTGCATGAAGAGAATAAATCCCGAAAATGTGGGTAGCGCACGTCATTCATTCATTCATTGCAGAAGAACCATGCCATTAGTGCAAGAGGTTTCGTTGTGTTTTCCAAGAGCACACGCAAGTGTATAAAACGCACAAATATAAAAGACAGATTTATTTGCACTCTTTAGGATGGCTCACCACAATGTGCTATATTATGTGTGGCAGGCATAACACTGGAGGGGGTAATTTCACTTTTGGTCCTTTCGTCGTCGAGCTCTACTTTTTGAATGGAAACAAAGTGTGTTGATATGTAAGAATATGGGGTGGAAAGAAAAATGCGCTGACGATGAAAAGCGAATGTAAATACATACCGAGAAAAAAGGACAATCATGACCTTTGGACAGCTGTAAAAGAATTTTTCAATGAAGAGTTATATTGCTTTTTGTATGTGGCTTAATTTAAAAGAATCACATTTATTCAATCCTCATGAATAATAATAATCTGTGTAACTTTAAGCCATAAAAGATTGAAGAAAGAAGTCCTGCAACAAAATGTGCTTCGCCTTTAAATGTTCCGTTACACTAATTAAAATTTGTTTACAATTGAATTGAGTATGAATAAAAAAGTTGTTATTAAGGTGACGGAAATATTGGTTTGGGTTGTTCATTTTTAATTAATAAATAAGATGAAAACAAATATTTTCACACATAAATGTGTACGAGGTATCTCTACATACAGTACACACATCCTTTTCCGTATAATATATGTTTCACTCTAAATATTACCCGTGTGACACGTTTTTATGTTGCTGCGGTAAGCACAAGCGCACGCGCCTATCTCGTATACAACAAAAAAAACCCCCCTTAAAATATTCAGCGAGTGAAAACGCACGCGATTATACAAATAATAATATCCCTTTAAAAGCTGGCTACACCAAGGATACGGCAACATTGTGCTTTTTTTGTAAAATCTTCCTTTATTTGTACGTTTACGTGTGACGCGTCTCAATACAGCCGGGGCACTACATTTGTCTCACTCGCACATCGCATTAATGTTGTTGCCTACATCCAGGGGTATGAAGCTTGATTCCCCATGCTGAAAAATTTCAGTCTCAGTCACATTTAGAAGTTCGTTGCTAACAAACCGTACATTATTGTTGAACGGAGTGTCTGTCCATCATCTAATACTTTGTTGTGTGATGTTTTCAGTGAAATTTAATATATTGGTGTTTGAAAAAAGAACAGTCACATTTAATCTGTGTCAAGCTTTTTGCCCATTCATTAAAGTTCTAATAATTGTGCACTGAAAAGAATTAATTGTGCAGCGACACACTATATGTAGTTTAAATCAAAAATAATTATTAATTAGTTGAATGCACATAAAAGATTTTTAATGTGCTTAATAAGAAAAGCACAGTGTCATGATGGCTTGTACAATGGAGTTGTGCATCTAGTTGATAGCTCACCTTCATTTTGGAGCTATTCTTGTGAATAATTGCATTAAATTGTGTATATAGGTTTAAAGTTTATTAAGTACATACTATGTGAATTTATAAATGCATTTATACGTTATATGCATTGTGAAGCCAGTCTTCTGTGTTTTGTTTTGAGGTGTACTCATTGAACGCAACCTTTAATGAATCCTATCATTTATCAGTGCATTGATTTTAATGGATTAAATTATTATGTGACAATGCAGCTTTAATTTTATACAAATTTAAAGAAAATTATAAATGGTTTTATCGGTGTGTAAAAAATCATTTCACATGAATTAAAGTCGATTAAGTTAGAACATCGTTTGTTATTGTGAGTATTGTTAAATCAACTGCATTAATCGAAACAATTGGTGCAATAACGAATTAAGGAATTTGTAAATTAGGTGAGTCAATATTAAACTGATTTTAGATTTCTTCCACTTCCTAATTTACCGTTATAATAATTTGTTAGGCTACATTTTGGTGTTTAAAAATTTTTAAACGCCTTAAGTGATATGTACAATTTTTTGTGCTTTTACATCATAAAGCCTTATTTAGACTACATTTTGGCAATTTAATTTTTTTAACAGTCTCTTATTAAAATATTATATTGTTTTTAAATATAATAAAAAGCTTTTAATATTATTTAACATTAAATTATAAAATCGTTCATCTTTGATTTCAACCTTTTTTTCGTATTACATTCAGTTTGATTCAACGCAATCGATAACTTTACACGACTATCTCCAATTTCTGCAATCTAATAATAAGTTCTAAAGCCCAGACAAATATATTTTAAGGAAATGTATATTCACGCTAAACGTTGAGACTTGAGAGTTGTGATCTGCGAAAAATGGGTAAACGGAAATAGAGGAGACATAAAGCCGCTCCACCAGCATGCACTCATACACACACATAAACTATAAAAATGTGTGCGGGGCAATGAATAGCGTGCGAGAGTTAAAGAAATGGCCAAATATCAATACAAATTCTGCCTGCTATATAAGCCCACTTTGTGCCACCCCTCGAACCCCATGTAACTAAATACACATGTACATACGCGAATATATTTGTTTTTTATTGATTTTCCTTGGCGTAAAATTGTGTGCCACAAGCCCTACCCACCCAAAAATAATGTTTTTTTTTTGCGTGATTTTCACTCTTCGCCGTTTGCTTGTTGTTGGTTTACAGCGTCTTGAAAATTTTCACCACAGTCAGCACTACCCTACATATACGGTCTGTGTGTACACCACCAAATCCGTTTGATTGCGCCGCGTCGTTCAACTTCAAATGAATATATGAATTTTTTCGTTTATTTTATTTGAAAGCAAGGGAGTATAGGGAGTAAATATTCCCAAGTTCTTATTATTTGTTGAGAAGTCACAGTTGCTTGTCATCATTTCCCATTCTAATAACCTTCCAATCCCATACACATGGTAGTATTTGTCAGTGCCGAATGACTTTAAATATATTGTTAAACACACAGTCTTAAGCATAGACGCTGTTTGGTAACTTAGAGAAGAGTCGTCTCATATTAAAAACGTGTCGTGAAAGTTAAGATGTGCTCTCAGCACTGTTGCCTGTGATGTTTCACATTTCCTGGGAGTCATTAAGTAGCACAATGTATAATGGCTTTAAATTGCTCATATTCTTGCTCAAATAGTACAATGAGGGTACAATATTAAACAAGACTCCCAGGCATATTATATCAACTCGTGCACAAAAAACGGTATTATTTTGTCTGCACGAGACATTATCCTGCGCTGATGTACGTGTAGGTATAATGCATATAATAATTGGATTAGGTAAATAGGTCAGGCTGTGTACTAAGACTACTAACTATACGTCTCACTGTATTTGGCTTCAATTAGTTTGTGGGTTAAATTGGGAAGACGGTTTAATCCACCTTGATGTCTTTCCGACGATGTGGAATTAAGAATTGATGGTGGACGGCGAATGTGGTTTTCTGCAAATTGGGTCTTATTTGCTGGTGCAAATAAGAGATAAGTTAGTAATTTGTTATAATTTATGTGTATATGAAATTTAGATTAAAAATAAATATATATTTCGAACGAAGTTCTCGTGTTCTTTTCATCTAATATTTAATCGCCTGAATGTAGTCTTTCTTGAGCTTAAATTTTGTGAATGCTCTGAAATATAACCAAGAATTCAGGGGTTTTTCAATAAATAATTGAAATTAATCACAGTTTTATCCTGCAAAATGAGTTAAACTTCAATTCATTAAAATTTAATAAAGCTCTTAATTATAACACATGAAAATAAAAATGGCTTAATATAAGTCAGTGAATTCCTTTAAATTATTCACCAAATAATAATCTTTAACTCCATAAGTAAACATATTTAATTAAGAAAATGGTATTCCTAAACTTAAAGCCGTCCTTTCATAACAAGGAAGTCAAATTGTCGTAACAACACCCAGAGGCATTTTGCTGTTTTAATCCCAACAGCACATCCATACTCTCTGATATACCTTTTGAAACCCAACAAAGGCTCACACACACACATTTGGTCAATTCATGAATTATAAATTCAGTCTTACCTTACGACTCGTCCCATTGATACAAGCCTAATAATAGATTTTCGGCCCACAATAACATCAGGCATACGAGTGTACTGTGTGACATGAAATGGAATTTCAATTAATGCCCCATCTGCTTTGCAGACTAGCTGCATTCAAATTGACTCACTCAGTTAGCTTACTAAGCACATATATGACTTGAAAATTTTGTATTGTGCAAAAGGAAGAGCGCAGCATAGTTCGATTGCTGCATTTCAAATAAACCACCCCCTCCTATTCATGAGGTTAGCCAGTACCTGCCGCGAAATCTAAAATGTATGTACAGAAGAGAACTATATTAAGGTTGAAGCGAAGAATATCAATTATTGATCAGTATTCAGACTGGCAGATAAACATAATATACGGAGGAGGTATATGCCAGTATAATGGTCTGTGGAACTATTATACCGTAATATATGATAGTCATGCTGTTTGAAAGCTTTTATGTTATCATGTAACAAAGACGTGGTGTATGATTTAATTACCTTCTTGTTGGATATTCTCATATGTTTTGGCTACAGTGTACGGCACATATTTTAATGGAGACTATACAGTTATCAATAAATCAGTCATTTAATTGTTTTTAAAAATATATTCGTGTTTAAAATATATTGCATGATTTTTAAATAAGCTTCAACTTCATTCCATACATTTACAATAACATTTACATTTCACGTGGTAACATAAAATCCTGTATTTTAAGTTTAAATGCAATCCATTTCGAAATCTCCTGAATGTAGTCTTTATTTAGAGCAACTACAAAAAATTCGTAGTAAAGTTTGCATAACTGCAGGCGATTTAAGAACAAAATAAAATCCGAACGAAATCCTTTTTCATAAAGCTCTTTTTTGCCGCGTCATTTTTAAATAGTGGTTGGACGTTTGATATTTACTTTACTCTTGCATTTTCTGAATTATGATATACAATTAAATTATATTTCCGCATGTACTTGTATAAATTAAATAACACCACATAAGTATAATAACAACGCAATGCACATTTAGTTTGCGTGGCAACGATGTATAAACTGTAAAAGTGTACTCAAAAACTCATTCCAGCAATTCCTAATATGGCATTTACTTGAAGTGATTTTGAGCTTTTGGATGTACACCTTTTATGCATGCGGAGAGCCCGAAAAGCAATGGATCTTTTTCTATTTGTTGGCGTACACACTCGAAAATTGAAGTACCAACATATACGTGTAACATATACGCTTGAAGGGTTACCTCAATAACACCTGACTCACTTGGTCCCGGTGTTATATTTTGCCATTGCGGACGTGGTGCAAATACTGCCACATTTATCGTGCAATTTAATCCCTGTGCTACGATTACAGATGAATTCACATGCAAACTTGGATTTGGAATTCTCATGTAACTTTAATAAGTTTCAGATTATAATCACGAAATTCGAGACGCAGTTATGTACTGAAATGTGCATCCTTGTTCACAAGAAACTTCATTTATATAGATTTTCTTACAATAAACTGCAAAATATTATATATATGTATATAAAGGATTTTATATCCTGTGGCATTTTCGATCGCCACAATATCACAGTTAGACTGTGCAAACTGCAGTGTGGCAGTGCATTTTCTCGAAATCCCCGTTTCCTCATTTCACACGATATTCCATAAATATTTAATCAAGTGTGGCAAAAACTGTGTTATCTCAGTGTATGTATGCACAGCACCACCACCGCATTGCATTGTAGGGATATACTTATTGAATAAATTTTGAATTTGCTGTGAATGCAAATGCAGTCACTTTCGCAAACACACATCCCTGCAACTATATACACTATACAGCTGCAGTTGCATATTGTACTCCCCGCAGTCAGTGAACAATTGCAACGATTTATTACAGATCCTGAAGTGATGTTTCGCTGCTGTTTCCTTGCACGCCACTGCATTTAAACTCCCTTGACGCGGTGCGCTACTGGTCGTCACTCGTACAACACATTTGCATTAAAAACAATTCGCCATGCAATTTTAATAATATTTTGCACATAACCGAAATGCTTTTCAATTTAAACATTTACACCACAACATTTACCGTAATTTTAAATAATATAATTGAGAAAATGAAATTGCTTTAATTAAATTGTTGCTTGAATAACAAATTACTCAATCATTTAAATGCGGACCCATCCATTTTGTTGAAAGGATGTTACCGCAATTGCGTAATGCATATTATAAACATTATAATCATGTACACATATGAACGGTATTTGTGTACAATGTGCCGTTGTTGTTGTGTGTTCAAAATTTTGCATACATTTTGTACAAATTTATTTAATGGGCAAAAATTCGCGCTCCATTTTACTCTATGCATTTTAATTACTTCATGAAATGTTTATTAGCTTACGTAACCATGTTGAAATGTTCTCAATTTATTGGCAATATTATATAAATTCGCACATTTTTTGCGTTACTGCAATTATTGACGTAGTATTTTTGTAATCAGTTTAAAACAAAACGGTTAGAAGGTCAACAATTTATTCGCTGCAGTAATTTGCCCAATGCTGTATCGCGGTATTTCCATGCTGTGCTGCCTGCATCGGATATGAGTTTTTGATTAGTAAGTTATAGGTAATATGGGATATGGCCAGAATGCGGGTATTTTCCATTAAGTGCTTTTGAGCGAGATGAATAATCCCGTTAAAGTGGTATAATCGATAAACGCACACCCCACCGTCATAATATGCTCAACATTTGCCTTTACCAGAAATTGAGTTTTTTTTTTCATTGCTTTTTAATTTATTGTTTGCACACATTTAAGCTGCAAAATTTCCGTTTAACTTTTTATTTATACGTAAATTGTTTGTTTTTAAATTCAGCCAAAGGCTTGAACGTGAATTTTGGCCACATTTTGCTTTACCACGATCAACCAGATTAAAATCATCCTTAAATTGATTAAATTTTTTGAATCATCATGTGGTTTGATGTCACTGAATTGCTGTCACGATATGTCATAGAATAGTGGATTTTGGGTTTAATTAAACCAATCAAAGCAAGTTGATTTCACAAAGCACTAAATTATAGTCATTTTGAACAATTTGAATGAAATTGAATTTCAGTTCAGCAGCTATAATAAGTCAAATGTGTCACGTCAAATCATTTGGCATCATTTTCAGGCATGTATTAATGAAAATCCTTTGATTCGAATTTGTATTTGTAGAATTTGTTTAAATTATGATGATTTTGTCGACCACATTTCCAATAAATGTCACTCACTCCACGAAAGCTTTGATTTTGAAATTTAAAATGGCTTAAAAAACTTATTTGCAATTAAATTATTTTTAAATAAAAATAGTTACTTCCTTCAACGTTAATTAGGATTTGTTTTAAATTAAATAAAAAATGTTTACATAACTTTAGGCGTTTATTGAGAACATGATCAATTCCCGGAAACACTCATTAAACCTACTCAAAGTATTGGAAAATTATTTACTAACTGAAATTTAAAACCTTCATTGAAAACAAAAAATAATAAAGAAATGAAATTTGTGTCTTATTCAATTTATTTATTAAAAGACTTCAACTTGATTGCGATTAAAATGAACGATAAATCAAATACAATATTGCACTGTTATTTGTTCATTCATCCCATGAAGGAAAACAATAAAAAACAGCAGTAGACAAACACTTCGTAAACAGAATGCACCCTTCAGTCCTAAAAGTCTGTGTACACATAAAATCTTAAGACGTTGTCACTGCAATATCCAGCTTCGCCATGACAATGATGTAGAATAAGACCCGCAGCAGATGTCTGGCCATATAGCGATGTAATCTTCATAAATTTCACCATGTGTGAAAATATCTAAACTAATGGAATCTCACTTCTTTGATTTATGGTTATTTCAGTCATGTAGCCGTGGAGTTGATAACACATGAGCCATTTTTCCTACCATATTTGTCTCATCATTATATGAATGTAAAAGCGGTAAAATGAGTGGGGGTGGAGGGGATGGGGAAAAAAAAAGCTTTGGATGAAATATACTTGGTGCTCGCGTACACCATAAACCATCAAAATTAATTTTTTTTCCCTGCACCCAAATTCTACATACCATAAGCACATCTGGTTCTTCCAAATCCACTTCTCACTGTGTGTGTTTGTGTGTGTTTGTGTGTGTGTGTGGCGCGCACTTTGCATCAGCAAATGGCTTTTTCAAGTTTGGACAGAACGAGTAACGAGCTTTTTTCCTTTCGTGCATGCTATTTCCCTTCAATGAGACGAGACCAAAGGTGCACTGTTGTATATAACTGTACGAGGCCATTTGCAAATGGAACAAAGCACATCAAGAGATTGGTAGATTTTCGAGTTGCCCAGACCATGGTACATTTGTACAATTCGCATTTTGTGTGGCCTCTGTGTGCGAATGCAAATTAATTTAAATGTCATTATAGTTAGTACGTATAGTGCACATTCACGTTACGCGCATTTCAGTATATCACAATCAATGGTATTCGCGCGCGCTAACTACATGCCCTTTGTTGAACGAGACAGGTCAAAATCTGCCAATCGTGGGGGAGTTGGATGATGATAAAAAGCACTGTGTGTTTGTTTGTATTATTTGTTTTTTTTTCGGGTGTATGTATAAGCGAGTACTTTAGAATTTTGTAAAATCCCGTCAGACGTGACGGTCCTTAATTGCAAAAGAAAATGTGGGAAAAGAAATTGGTTGGATCCCTTGATTGCACTGTGAAAGCATGGTCACAAGTTCTGTTGACGAACACTAATTATTTTAATTGGGAGTATTAATGGAGCGATATTTAATTGAGATGGAGGACAATGGAGACGGGAGGGTTGTGATGTTTTTGTTACATACATTTTATTGTTTTGTTATACGCGGTAGTTTTTTTTTATTAGTCTGCAGAGAATTGAGTTTTGTTCATTGTTCTGAACTCACTCCATTGTGTTTATTTTAATACAGTTTAGAATTGGTTAAGTAGTGCCACGCTTCGTATGAATTTTATTTGAATTTAGATTTATTTGATAATAAAAATCCCATTTTAATCTTAAGTATTTTAAGTATAATCGCCTGAGTGTAGTCTATTTAATTGGGAACTGCGATGAATTGTAAAGGTATACGTTTTGGCGTTTTAAATAATTTAAGGCAGCACCATTTATTAAATAAATTTTTTTTAAATTGTTACGTTTGAGGATCTTCTTTTTAAAGAATAATATTTAATTTACTTGCGACATTTAATTAAATGTTTCAAATGGCAACGTTTAAAATACCAACATAAATTCATAATTAAAAACATCAATTACGAGTGCGAGCTATTTACAACAAGCAATGTTGTTTCCAACCCTTTGAACAAAAGACATGCAATGAATTCTGAAATGACTCCCACGATTCAGTTCAAGTTCATACAGCACAAGAAAATGGAAAAACTGCAATAACCATTAGAAAATAAATATGGGGGTGAGATGGTTTTGAAAAAAAAATCCAAGTCAATATAATTTATACCAACGTCATCATATTTGCCCTTGAAGAAAGCCACAACCTTTCAAAACAATTACCATATTATATGAGTCTGTCAATATCTGGCTTATGCATACCACCATCCAAACAAATCAATAAAAAGTGACCGCCAACGTGGAGCTGTGCCATTGCAACAAGCAAATTTACTCGCAATGTGAGTTTAATATTGAGGCAATTGAATTTAATGTATAATGTGTCAATAATAATTGATCACTGCTCGGATTGATTGACAAGGGGTTGATAATTCTGTTAAGTAAACAGTTATTTTCCACATACTTAAACAATGTAGTTACATAATAAAAATATGTGGCATCACAAACATAAAATGCCCAATGAACAATTGAACACACTCAAAAAGGATGTCTTAAAAAATTCACGCATTCGACCTTCTCCCTGTCGAAGGCCCAACTTCCCGCTTGAAACGTCGCGTCCTTCGCCACAACAATGGGGCATGCAATGTGACGTTTCAGTGTCGGTGGGTGGGTTGTTTGGGTGTGTGTGTGTGTGTGCGCGCGGTTGAATGTTTATTGTTTGGTGTAACATGTGATATGTTGTGGCATGGCGGCCCACTTTTTGCCTTCAGGGTGAGTTATTCGATGGCAAGGGTGGCGCGAATCAATGTATTTTTACTCTTTTACACTAAAATGACGTATTCAAGAGTTTACTAAAGCTATTAGGTCGCGTGTATGTACAATTGAAAAAATAAATGCAAAATGTGGAACAGAGTAAGAGCATAATATTAAGCTAATGAGTGGGCGCGAGTGCGGAAAGCAAACACAATATTGAAAATCGATCGTGAGAATATTGTAGTACATACAAAAAGGGAATCCTATATACAAAAAGAGCTTAGTTGGAACACAAAATACATCCCCCCCATGGGGTAGTGTGTACGAGCATTGAGCACGTATTTCAACAGTCTGAAATTAGGCAGCACAAAAATTGGCATTACACTGCCGGTTGGCCCAAATAAGTATACAGACGAATGTCGATTGTAAATAAACTAGATGCCAGGCTGTATTTTCTCATCTCCGGTTGTTTATTTGATAGGTTTTAGATAATATGTCTTTTATATATTCCCTTTTAATGCAGTCACAAAATACGCGTTGTCTTATTTGAATCCTTTATTGGAAATTTGAATAAACGTTGGCATTCTTTTATAGACGCTTTGTGGAAATAGAGATCATTGAAATTTACTGTGATGCTTCGGATGTGGGCTTTTTAGTATCTGCCTTGTGGCAATATCATGCACAATGCTTGAGATTGAGTATTTTGTTAGATGGAGATAAGCTTATCAGATAGGAATTCATTCGATTTACAATAAATTCGGTTGGTTTTAAATGAATAAAGTTTAAACCATTGCAATCTTAGAAGAAAATGATTTGTTTTAAAATTATTTATGACAAAGGTAATTTAGTTTAGCTGCAATTATTATAAATCAAAAGCTTAATTCTATTCAAATTAAAATCAAAAAATTACAGAATAGATCAGTGTTGAATGTCCTTTCACAAGTATTGATATTTGAAAAGCTACTGAGCAATGAGCACTATTATAGTTGTACCCACGCAATTATTGAAATTTCAAATTATAAAATGATTTCACCAATGGTCGCACGGCCTTATGCTTCAACAAAAGTGAGTATTTGATATGGGATTCAAATAAATTTGACGCCAGAATGACCTTTTTTTGATGAGGGTCATTCCAGATCAAATTAACCGTTGCCTCGTGTCGGGGGGTCGCATAATGTAAGGGAATAAGGTATTTTTAAAGACATCGTAATTCACTGATTTTACGTAGGATTATTCTTTGATTAACTTTGGATTTTGGGAACATATTATAAATAAAGGCTAAATTAAAATAAGAAAAGTGTAACATTTCGTTTTTTTTTCGCGGATTTCGTGTAATTTTTTAAAACAATAACTCAATGTCTAGTTTTTAAATACATTCCATAAAATTTTATATCTAAACTAAACAATAGTAGCTACAAACTTCATACGTTTCCACATTATTCCTAAGTCTTCCTGCATTTTCCTTCATAATAAATATCTGTTTGACTTCAATATTATATGAAGTTGAAATGCATCATTGACAAGAATCTCTGTTGTGCAAAATATATACGTTTCTCCAAGAAAATGGTGCAGCATTGACACTCAAACGCATTGTTCACGATGTCTAACACAATAGTTCATTGTGGAAATGCTGTTCATTATTTATGTCCTTGAGACATCTACAACACATTTCAACGCTTTGTATTCTTTGTGTGTGTAATGTGCACCACTAGAAAAAATAAACTTTAACTAACTGTGTATGTATTTTCTAGTACTTATGTGTACTTGTTGAAATATTAACGTGGAAGAGACTTTTACTTAAAATGTTATAAAAAGTGACATATAATCCTTGCCTACACGAAGCACGTGTGTGTTTTACAAATATTAACTTTCTTGTGTACAAAGTTTGTTGCTTTGAGAACAAATGCAGTCAAGGACTTTGTGCCTTCGTGACAAACATGAAGGGTTGCTTTTTGTCATACTTTTTGTAAATTAAAATTAAAATAAAAGTCTCAATTTCTTTTTCTAGCACCCCTCCTTATTTAACACAATTTTTAAACGACATTTTAACCAATCTTCTTACTTAGTTCCGTTGTCTCAGTAAATATGTTTAATATTCAATGCGTTCAACATTGGAAGCGTTGACATGAAAATGGCATTACCAAGGAATTACACTATTAACTCCTCACCAAACTCAATTTTATTATTTCTGGCTACTCATGTAAGCTTTCCTCACGTTTTCCCGCCACTGCAACTTTTACACACATTTCGGACTTTCGTCTTCTCGTATAATAACTAATGTTTGTTTACGGACTTTTTGTTTAGGAATCGCTTAATGGAGCACGTACCACATATATAAAGTATATTTGTTTGATTTCTCTGTGTACTTATTCGAGTTGGAATAATATTATATGAGCGCATGTTTACTTTGTTATCGAATGTGGGGTGGAAAAAAAGCGTTCAGCTATTGCGTGCGCATGTAAAACTTTGCATATCAATATCATTGTGTCGATTGCTGAAATGCTATTCATTAAGTGACCTAAATTGCTTTTAGTTTAAGTTTCTACATGGAACGGAACTTTGTGTTGGAGCTTCATTGTAATTCATTGGGATTACAAGCATCAGTTGATGTTTTCTCACAATGTTGAAATTAAATGTGATAACTTGCATGAAATTTTAAATTATTACAATGGAATTATGCTTTATGTGTCTTAAATAACAGTTGGTTTTAGGAAGTATTATTGATTTGATTGAATTGTCTTATTACTTAAATTTCATTGGAAGTTTTTAGAGATTTAATTAAGTTTTTACTTACTCAACTTTTCTGGGTAATTTATATTAATTTAAAATCTCACATTATCAGTATGAAAATATTTGTTTTGTTATGGAAAAGTACTCAAATTGATCTTTAATTTTTGAGATTGCATATTAATTGATTAAAATAATTTGTTTTGACCTTGAAATTTAAATTTTGTTTATTTATTTGTTCAATTTATCAATATCAATATTGTTTTTATGAAAATAATGTTTTTTTTATAAATAATTAAAACTAATTTGACCTTGAAATGGATCCTTTAAAGCTCTTAAAAAAAAATCTTTTTCTGCTCAAAAAATTGAGTGTAATCCTCTTCAATACGCCTGAACAATTCCTTAAATCCTTATTGCAACGACATTCTTTTTTAAACAATAAATCCTTCACACTTAAGTGTTTAATTCATTTCTGGCCCCATTTTGCAAAATACATTATTACTAAATGTGTCACAAACCAAATGTGTCCAATATTGCATTGATTAAATATGCAATAAATTATTAGAGAACATTGACATTCATTTATGCCCCGTCAACCACCCCCATACGTACATTCATCCGACAAGGAGTTGCTGTCAACGTTTTCCTGAAATGTGATTGCCTCAAACGAATATGTATCCGTTAAAGCCAAATACATTTGCTAATATTCAAAGCGTGTTCGCAACATTTTGTACATTCGATTCATGTAATGCATGCATAAAGGAGTATTTCCACATATTTCCCTTGACAGGGACCAATATATTATATACATTAAACTGTTCATTTATTCATACAGCAGATCGCATGTAAATATCGAAATTATGTGACTGTAAATCAAATGTTAATCAGAATCCTCGTATATGGTTGTTGTGTAAAGCGCGGGTATTTTTGTACTATTGACTAAATACGTAACGAGCAGTGATGCACATGAAAGGTCATTAATCGTACGTGGTTGTGGTTAAACGAGATAAATAAAAAACGCACAGACAGTTAAAATTCATTGGTTTTATCAATTTTCGTCCTTGTTTTATATATTGCTAATAATTCATTGCAATTTAACGATTTATTTATATGACAACTTCTGAAACAAACGGATTTTAGGCAACACCAAAAATACGACGACTGTACTTTACTTTTATTGCGCAAGTATACTGTTTACAGTCAACAGATTTTTGAAATAGGCACCCATGCAGCTGCTTCATTGCTTCATAAATCAAATAAAAGTTCATTTAACAGCCGCCCACATATTTTGTTCATTGATCTCGATTGACCCGGCAAACCTTCGCCCCAACATTGGGACTAAATACAACAGTGTACGTATTTATTTATACAAAAATGTAACAAAAAAAAAAAAAAAGAAGCAAAAAGTTTCAATACCAACAAACAATAAAGCGACGTACTTAATGAACTGAATAAATAAATAAATAAATAATGAACTGTCCTCGACTTGCAAGCACAATCCCATAATACATATAGTAAAACACACCCTCGACCTACACCCTTAATTTAGCAATGACGACCCGACGACACAAAATCACTTCCCCGGGAAATGTTTACGTAACTTTAATCACACAATAAACTGTACATGCACACTCAAAGCATAAACCAAACATTTCGCTCAGTTACGTTTATTTACTCTCTGTAATATGTGTTAAGCCAAATGGATGCGTGTGGGGGGTGGGGGGCTGGTTGGGGTATTTAGGCTCCCCATATATTATGCTGATGAGATTGATTGTTTACAAATACTATAAGAAAACAATTGCACCGCATGCGGTTTGAGGACATATGTTTGGTTTAATTGAACAAATAATTTTCACTCTCTTAACAGTTGTTCCTTCAAAGTGATGTAATTTCTGTACAACTACAAATTACGTCAATGTGAGGGGGGAAATGTTTGTTAAACAAACTTTTAAATGCAATATCAAAGTACACACATCCTCAAGCTGTGTGGAATCAATGCAGCAATAACGGTACAAATTGAAAATGACAAGGGATTGTAAGATAAACGTGGGATGAATGATAAGGTTGTAGTGTACGTGTGGGGGTGGGTTTCGTTGATTTTTATATTTTCAATGCCATGACACATATTATCTGTGGCCAGAAAATTGCCAACTCATAGCACTTGACCTCATTCTCACAGTTTGATTTATAAACACAATGTCGTCCTTGCACCCAACTTCACCCTTTTCAGGGACGAATTTCATTAATATTTAATATGAGTAATGTTTAAGTTTTAACGTTGCATTTCTGTGCCGTGATTGTCAATGCATATCCCCTTTTATATGACTTGTGACAGTTCTGGAGCACACGTTCATGTGTCCTTTATTTTATGCACTCGATTGAATTCAATTAAATTGAAGCACACCCATTTAACTCAAAACAATTGTGCACATAAAATCACGGTGTCATATCCATCCAAAAATATTCGTTTATTCAATTGTCCAAAAAAAAAAAAAAAGGAACAAAAAAGAGAGGTTCAAAAATGTGTTTGTTGGATCCTTTTAAGTCCACTGTATTTGCTAAAATATACACATGTGGAAAAAAGGATGTGCTGGCCGCATAGTACAATATTTTTGTTTATACATTCAGGCCAGAATATTTTAGGGTGATCCCTTTAGTGTCGGAAGAGATAACGATTATGGGGTGGTTTTCTTTATTTCATTTCGTGTGCATGTGCGTTTTGTGCGGAGCGTCTGTGTCGAAAATAGAAAGAAAATCGAGCTTTTCTGTGATCCACCAACACTACTTTTTTTGTTGCTTTCTATTTTCCGACAATTCGTCTTGTTCTTTTATGTCCTTTGTAGTGTTTATTTCTGGATAAACTTTTTACTTTGTTTACTTTTTATTTACTCACATTGGTGTTAACTAAAGTGGTAATGAAAGGAAGTCTTGGATTATTGAATAGTATTTTTTTAAACTTATTTTATAAAGAATCTTTTTTTTTTTTTTTTTGGCTTAAACAATTTAAATCATAAATCTTCTGTAAATTCTTTTATTTTCAAAGTCAGTTCTAATATATTATATTTTAAAATTTTTAAAGTTTCAGTAAAAAATGTATATAGCCCAACATTTTAATATTTTGTTTAAGTTCAATGTCCTTTAAATCTTTGTATCATCAAATCAAGGTCAAATCGATTTCATAAAAGTCAAGATTTAAAACTTTCTTAAGTCGTGCCACATTTTTTAACTTGCTCAGACTACCACAAGGTTTTATCCACGTCCTCCACACCGCGTAGTTCTTATTTTGATTATGCATTCGATTTCCTCCCTATTGGGCATTTGTCGATTCTTAAAGGCTGACACCTCCATAATATATGTAGGAAAAGCCGAAGAGAACCGTAGTCCTTATACATAATAAAGTATTCCATTTTGGGCTCCACAATATATTTAGTCTTGATGCCCAAAGGCTCAAATGTATTTAAAGTAGGGTTGTTGAAAATCAACCCTTTATCTTTATTGGAAGAATATCTGTAAAAGGCTAATAACGTGACGTTCACTAAATATGATAATGTCTGTTGCCTGGAGGTATAATAAAAATTTACATAAGGAAGCGTTTTGTTTACGTGTGTTGTTGGGGTGAGTTCAATTCAACTATTATAGGTTGCTTGAAGATCTTAAGAGAAAAGTCTGTTGTACAATGAAAAGTTTTATTCTTAATTTTTATGGTAAACCGCTATTTTATCAGCATTTTTGTTCCGTAAATATTGAAATAAAAAATGTTTCTTAAGTAAACACGTTTAATAATTGAAGCATTTTGTAAACAGGTGTACGTAATAAATTTTAGAGAAGTGTAAATATATTTTTATAGACAACTAACAGTTACAAATAATTCAAGACTTCGACTACGAAAAGCTAAAGTCTTACGCCAATTTCAACATAAAATTTAAGCTTGGATTTGGTAAATTTAAATTAAATCCTCTTGGTTTCTTGAAAATATAAATCCTTACCACACACACTCCCATACCAATATATAAAGTCGCCTTCACTTCAAAAATTAAATAATTGCACATATAAATAAACCAGGAAATTGCATTTGAAAGTCTTCTCTCAATTTTTATTCCCCTAAATCAGTACACTTGTGTATTCAGTATTCACCATAGAAACCTTGTCTTGGTTCACAGAATATCGTTAAAAAAAAAAGGTTTTCTGAGTAAGTACTTGAGCGAATATAATTCCATTTCAAATCTTCATTTCTAACTATAATTTCCCGGCGTTTCTATGAAACATAGCTAGAGACGTCTTCTCCCAGATTATTGAAAGTCACATCATACACCACAAATTACAAAATATGCTATGAACATAATCCCTGGAGTTCCCAACAATGAAAGCACTCCTATCGGGACGACTTCTTTGTGAATAAACGCAATAGTGTTGGTTGAACACATAAAATGTCGGAAATTTATTTTGCAATATTCTGCATTTTTCATAAAATGCAAATGAAACATGTTTTATAACAATAAGCAAAATAAATAAAAGAAATATTGATTAAATATTAACAATGAGATCATGTTTGTGGTCAATTTGTATAAATGGCGGATTGATTTTATATGTTTATTGTATTTAGTTATCAAAGCTTTCATAATCCCCTTGTGCAGAGTTTATTTCAAACTTGTTAACGGATGCACCTGAGCTTTTTTTACCACAATCAATACGTTTTCAATATTTTATTGCTTTTGTTGATTATTTATTGACACTCTTGAGACCACAATATAGTTTTTATGTTTTGCTACATTGGACTAATTCGGTATTAAAAAAATATCGAGAAATTTTTGCGTTCTCCTTTGGGAACCACAAAAAAAATGATTAAAAAGTTTGGGAGATTAATTATGGTGCACTTTGGCTTTGTCGTGAAAAGCGTTGTTTAAATTTCGAAGTCGTTTAAGATTTTTTGGGAAATTCACTCGCATTTCTGGTGGCATCATGATTTTGTGTTTAAAAACGTTTATGTAATTTAAATTAAATAATTTGTAGAAACAATAAAACAATACGATAAGTATTTAATTTGCCTGCTTAAGTTCTCATGAATATTTTATATTTCTAAATTGAAATAAAGAAACCACAAATTATCCAAAATAACCGTTAAAAGTGGTATTTACTTAAAAAACTAATTTTGTATGGTAATCACGAGGTAAATAACAACAAGCTTTATATAATACCATCTGGGATCATTCCCACGCTTGACAGCATTGTTTGATTGTTTTCACGTTTCGCTCCCCCTAAAAATTCCAAATTAAACCAAAAAGTTTAAATTAATATTTACCATTTTGCAATTTGCAGGCAAACAAAAATGACACCACAGAAGGATGAATGGAAGTCCAAGATAAGGAAGACAATGTAAATGCTCCAACGAGGGTGAAAACAGCACGCATCAGGGGTTGTTGTATTCAAAGTACTTTACACAGTCAACAGCTAATCAAATTTAAAAGACAATCGACGCGACGCGACGGTCATTGCAAAGTGCTTCATCCAACACCCCCACGACGCATCAATCAGCATGAGAGAAACTCGCAACGCCATCACACTACAACTACGCGCATCAACATTCCAACGGATACATTACTGCACGACTGCCTGCACTGTGACAATAGATGCATCTAATTTGTGCACAGCGGATTTGAATGTGCACATTCATGCCGTATGACAAACGTCGACGACGAAGTGATGGATCCCTTGATTTTGTTTCCCTTGGATTTCTTCAATGGTACCACAATAAATGATACTGCTGCCGAGGCGGCAACAACATCAGTAGCGACAACGCCATTAGACATCATCGATCAGCACCACAGTGGACAGCAGTCGGGCAATAATCAGCATTGGTTGGAGGTGTTTGTGTTGTGCGTGAAGGGTGCCATTTTTGTGCTGATCATTGTGGGCGCTGTTTTGGGAAATGCACTCGTCATCATATCGGTGCAACAGAATCGAAAGTTGCGTGTAATTACAAATTACTTTGTGGTGTCATTGGCGATGGCTGACATGCTGGTGGCACTTTGTGCGATGACATTCAACGCATCGGTGGAGTTGTCCGGTCGATGGTTGTTCGGCTCGTTTATGTGCAACGTGTGGAACAGTTTAGATGTGTACTTTTCCACCGCAAGCATTCTGCACTTGTGCTGTATCTCGGTTGATCGGTGGGTACAATACAGTTCAATTTAATTTGTATAGGGTGATTTATTTATAGAGTTCACTCAGCTTAATGAAGACTGAATTGTTTACAATACACGAGGTGGAAAAAGTCGTAAATCTTTCCACATGTGTGAGAATTGTATTCAAGGATACGAAGCTTTGGAGATTCCTACACTGAAGATAATAAACCATTTTTCTAAATTACTGCAGCAACAGTTCTGCGGAACGTATTAAATTTTGTGCTGCTAATGAAAATTTCATCATCATCAATCTTGTAGGGAAAACAATTTAATCTGTGCGTATCGGTAATAGTAGATGGACGGACGGAAGCATCGGAAAGACGAATGAAGTAATAAAACAAAACTTTCTTGTTGCCAATGTTAAGATTATACACACACACACTTTTGCTCTGTTTTGTAACAAATATCCTATTTCTGTGGATGGCGGATGCCAGCTACAAAAATACTTGTTAAAGCATAACACAAAAAAATCCCACAGGAAAATACCATCTTCCGGTCAATTCATCTACAACTCATTATGCTTTCATGCACCTTTTTTTTTGTTGATGCTAAACGAATGCGCAGTGTTGTTGTTGTGCCTCCGCATTTCTTTTATACGCTCCACTTAAATAATACCACACACCCACACAAGGGGTGAGATATTTCCATAATTAATTGTCAAACGTGTCTATCCGGTGTGTGCGGTAAGATTTTTGTCAGCTTCAATGCTGTGGCGTCTCCAAGGGCAGCGTAATTCGTAATTAATTAATAACGATGGTTTAGTTAGTGCCATGGTAGACAGCAAAAACTCATTTCACTTTTATAGATGTTTAGCCTCCGCCATCATGCAAGTAATTAATTCGTTTCTTGACGATTATTTCATAACAACACAATGTTCCATGCATGCTATGGTGTAAGGAATCTGAATTTGATATTAGCGTTGTGCAATTAATTTGTTGTGCCACGTAAGGATCTTCAGGGATATTAACGTCTATTAATTATTATTCATAGATTATTATTATTATAGTTCAGTTTTAAAGGATTATCATTTTTAATATTCATTTCATTTACATAATTACTTTGACAACAAAATAAGTACTCCAATTAAATGCACTTCTTCTTTTTCAAAGACAAACATGAATAGTATTGGTATTGATCTCTGATTAAAACGCAATGAAGCACTAATAACTAAAGTCACAATTCTTCGGATTAATAACAAATATCCACCCCCATGTCATCAACATAATGTTATGCAATTATTATTCAAATCAAAGGTCACATACTCAAAGCATGTTAATCTTTAAACCAATTCCAAGCAAATTAACATTTAATTGGTTTTGATATGGTATCCAGATAACATCATAATTGCATTGTAGTGTCGCAGTCACATACGGGGTGTATCTCAATCAAACACTACGTTGTTCAATATGTCTACAGCTCCATGAAATGGGTTTGTCTATAAAAAAAAAAACGTGTGTGACATTTCCAAAAATAAACTTGAGAGAACCTACTAAATAAAATAATGTTTAGACTGACACCTTAGCTTTCAGACATTTTACATAATATGCATGATTATCGCGTGTAAAATAGACGAAATTGTTTGCACAGAAGTGCTCATTACGCTTTTATGGAAATAATGGAAGTAATGGCGTTAAGTAGGGAAAAGAAAATTGATAGCAATATAGAAAATGTGATGAAAAATTTAGAAGGAAATTTGAAATTTCTAAATAAAGACTTAATTTTGTTTATCATTGCTGGAGTGAAACATAATTTTTGTATTTTAAGTAAATTGAGTGAAATTTTGAGTGAAATTTATTTTCATAATTTTAAATTTTTAAGGACTTAAATTTATATTTAAAAACCGATAAATACCACACAAAAGAGAGTCGCACTTTTTCCACCTTATTCGCAATGAAACACCCCAAAACTATCAGTCTGTTCCAGACAAATAATAATTACTACCCAACACTAATGGTGCATTTACTTTGTTTACAATATGTGACCAACCATGCTCAGCAAAAACCAAAACCTTGTTGTCTCATCTTGATGTAGTCAGATAAACGCACATGTCCAACATTATTAATGGCATAAATATACTTGGGGATGTGTTTTTTTTTTGATAATATGTTGTTGTTGGTATTGTTTCAGCTACTTCGCCATAGTCCGTCCACTAGAATATCCATTATACATGACACAGCGCACAGTGTGTTTGATGTTGACAAATGTGTGGCTACTGCCCGCATTCATCTCGTTTACGCCTATCTTCTTGGGATGGTACAGCACACAAGACCACTTGCAGTACATGGCGAAACATCCCGAGGAATGTATGTTTGTTGTCAACAAAACGTACGCAATCATATCGAGCTCAGTGAGCTTTTGGATACCTGGAATTGTTATGATAACAATGTACTGCAGAATTTATCGGTAAGTTTTCGGGTCAATTGATTTTTGGGTTTGCCACAATAATGCATTTATACTTGTGACATTTGTTAAATGGGATATTGTGGAAGCACTTAACAGAGGTGGTGGCGGTTGTGTTTGTTTTGTTTGGGGGCATTAATTAATAATGTGTTGATAAGGTTTGCTAAAATGTTGACACAGCTCTGGGATTGTTGTTCACAGTTTTATTGTCTGTTAGCTTTTATTGGTTTTAGTTGAAGTGTTACATTGCTACATTATTAAAGTAACCGTGAAAGCATATTTTAAATATTTAAATAAGAAATAATTATATTTTTCTTTAAACCACCCTTATTTTACTTTAAATTTCAGAGAAGCGGTGCGTCAACGAAAAGCACTGAGTCGCACAAGCTCCAACATTCTACTAAACAGCGTGCACATGGGCAACTATTCGCAGCAACAACAACAATTGCAGCATCGCCAATCAATGCAACAGAATCAGTACTCACCCTATCATGAATACAATTACAATAACAATCAAACTGGCAATCATACGAGTACCCACGATGTGGCGCAACGACACTCACCGAATGCGATTTCAACCACTGTTGCCTCTAATCTCAACTGCAATAATAATGCAAACAACGTAAATAGCAGCCACTATAACGAAAATGAAGGAAATGGCGGCGTTAATGTACGAAAGGCGGACTCTGTGAGCTCCCTATCGAATTTTGAGGTATATAATAGCGTCTGTCTACAGAAAAAAAAGGTGCAAAAAGTTTGGTTGCGTCGTAATCTGCCCAAAAAAAAAAAAAAAAAAAGAGCAAGTAGAAGTTCATTCCTTTAATATAAGTACCATCTCACACCCTTTTTGTGTTCGTGACTTATTGTACTCGCGAATTTTATGTACCGTAACGCGCGCGTTGACCATTTGCCATCAGCGCGTAACGCACCCAAATTAAAAGGGCAAACTTCAACAACAATGAGGGAGCTTTGGGGCTAATTGTTTCACAATAGAAGTTTTTCTTAATGAACTCGAAGTGTATACAGACTCACCATTTATATATTTTATCTGTGCGTATATACGACGAAACTTTAGCAGGCTTGGCGATGGTGGGGCAGCAACAGAAGACCAGGCATTTTTCCTAATTGGACTTGAGTGAATTTTAGACCGTAATTTAATTTAACAGCAATCTATGGCATGCTTGATTGCACACACGTGAGTCTAAAGTCAATATGCTGTTGCTGTTGATGATGAAGGGCACAATCAATTTTATTACTGAAGGACTTTCGGAAATCAAAGAAATTCCGTCTTGAATTTTAAGTGCAACATGCCCGTTTTTTAAAAGTGGGTTTAGGGTATCAGATTCATTTAATATATCAAAAAGGAGCACTTAAAAGCTCAATTATGTTTACCGCACGTTTCCAATGATAAAGTCAATCGCGTTGCCATTCATTACATACAGACAATCAACATCCTTGATTGCATTTTTAGTCTACACACAAAACAAAAGTTATTTTCAACAATGAAGTGTCACTTTGATATAATAGGGGTCTAGTCTAGCTCTATACAAAATTCTGCACTCATGCATGCACTTCAATGCTATACTCTTGTTTGCTAATGTATCGATTATATTATGAAGGATGTGTCAATGCAAATACAAATAGTTAATCAAGGGTGTCTTTATAAATTTATAGTGACGTTATAACCCTGAAAATAATTACAAAATCATGATGTGTCCTTGATCCTTATTCTTCTATGTTATAAATTTATTTACTGATTGCATTTTTACATTGACTTCCAGATTGATTTAGCCACACCTCCACCAATTTTTCATTTTTCCAACGACGAAGACGAAGAAGTAGACGGTCTTCGTGTGCCAACACCACCACAGCGTCGCCTCAGTCGAAGCTCCATAGAATTGCGTGATCTTGAGAATCAGCAACAAAGGTCATCGGGTGTTGTGCACACAGACAGTGCCCCCTCAATGATTGCACTGGATGATCATGCGTGCCCTGGCAATCCGGATGTGCTTCGAAAGCCTACGAAAAAGTCACGGTTTCTGAAATCATGCTTCCTGAAGCAATCCCTTGACTGTTTTTCCAAAACGAATGTGGAGTCCTCAGAGACGACAGCACAATGTGTGCAGACCACCAAGCTGGATGATGTTATAAACGATGACCGCAAACTGATTGAGTTGATTGAGGATAATTTCAACTTTTACAAGAAGAACACTGAAAATCACAAGCTGAAAAACAGCAAAAAGTCAAATCAAAGCAGTTTGGGCGTATCGTTGGCGCAACACAAGGAAATGCGATTAACGCCAGGCAGTGTGATTGGCGTGAATAAACTGAATGCCTTCAGTGACTCGCAAATTTTGCTGCTTTTGACGGTGGCTGGTGATCGGTGTATGCAGCAGCATCAGTGTGAGTCGGTTGGCAAGCATCAGCATAACCAGCAGTACGATTTATTGTGTGTGGCTGACAATAAATCGCCAAAAATATGCGAGGCAATTCAAAATAATGGGGGTGAGGAGGATGTGGTGGTGGCGGCTGCGACTCCCCAGCAGATAGCGGATGTGTTCAAATTTGGCGAAAAGTTTTCCAATTCGAGAAAGTGTTGCGGTTGGAAAAGTTTGAAGGAGGTGAATGAGAAAAAGTTGAATCGCAAAAATAAGCTGTCGCTGTCGTGTAATGGTTTCATGTCGAAGCGGACTATCGATGTGGATAAGGTGAAGAAAATTAAGCGTGTGTTCAGCGACAGTTACAAACAGATGAATACGCCAGACCTATTGGTCGAAATAAGCAATAAACAAGACTGTCTGACGGGGGATGGCAATTTTTTGAGTCCCACAAATTTGTTAAAAATTAAGAAGCCCGAACTGGTGGTGGACTCGATACTTTCATCACCACGGTCCACCTACTTGATGGAGTTCTCCGATGGCGAGGAGCATCGCAAATTGGACTTTACCATCAGGGGGGATCAACGCTTGTGTGACAATCAGATGGAGATGCATGAGAAAGTGGGCGCCGTCAGAGAGGAGTGTGACGATAAACCAATCACTGCCGTACTTAAGTCTAGTTTTGCAACAGGTGAGTTTTTTGCTTGTATATGCTTGCTCTTTTGCATTTCTATAATATATGTGTATATTTTAAATATTTGTGATATTTATGTAAACGTATGTATTATGTGAATATTTGTATTTTAATTTTTAATCTTTTTCGATGAGTCTTACACCAATATATTAATTGATCCCGAAATACTTGAAGGATTTCAATCTTGACGAATAAGGAATCTATTAATTTTTCTTTATAATATTATTATGGCTTTAATTCATGCAATTTGTTAAGCTTTTATTGTAAGGCTTTTATAAGTAAAGAATTTAGTGCATTTCGTATTATTGCTTAAAATGTTCCGCTACCCGCATTCACAAAAGCACTGATCACATTTTGTCAAAGAAAGATAGAAAAAAAGTCACAAAACATCTCAATAAATATCGCGGGGGTAGGGAAACTCCAATTACATGCTGCTGTAATGGAATTCCTGACGGTTGGATAAAAAGGAATATTCATTTCGTGACTTAAATCCGTTTTCGTCACGTACGTACCTTCCCGTCAACGTAAATTTTATTCATAACTCTTCGATTTGCTGTACCTCGTTATTGTTTTTTTTTTATTGGAATATCTGTGCTGGAGTTTATTGGGTGGGACTACATTATTCTGTCTTTCGTTTAAGTTTGTTCACTTCTAAGTTTTGCAATTCATAAAAGTGCAAACACGTGAAAAACCAGTCTCTTATCTATAAAGTTTGTTTGTCAAAAATATTGAAATTGAATAGTTTTTAGTTTATGCAATTGTGCATGATTTGTAACCTTAATACTGAAAGAATCGTATATTAATTTAAAGAAATTTTCTAAAAATAATTTGTTTTAATGCAATTGTTCTAAACCAAAATATTGGTAATTTGAAACCTCATCGTTAACTGCGTTCAAAAACAGTTGACTTTTCACACCCATCACTCAACTCTCAATACCTTTTACCACCCACTGTTGAGATAAAGGTCAAAAGTCTTAAGTCAAAAATAAATAAAAATCATTAATTTCAACATCGTACCTTTATCCATCATACCTACCACCCACATCTTCACAATAAATTGACCACAATTAATAAATTACGCATAAAAACAAACACTTCCTCGAAGCATAAAATAATAATTATTTAAGTCAAAGACCTCCTCAATTTAATAACTCAATGTCGGCTCATTTGACAACAATCGATCAAACCTAAAAATATATTCATCAAAAAACGGTGTAGATAATCTAAAAATTGCGTGCCATATCGATGCTGATTACACAGAATCTAAAACCGAAGCGATTAAGCTCCAAAGCACACATTCAGCTAAATTGTGCGGAGCTAAATTTTCTTTTTTTTATTATTATTTTGAGTACAATCGTAAATATCCAAAGGACATTTTGCTTTTGTATTAACATGAAGCCCTATCACAATGTTGATCCACAATAACAGTGTGTTTGAATCACCAATATATAATAATAATTTTCTACGCACTCTCACCGCCTGTATCCGCCCTTAACTTGACATCTTAAGTTAACTCGCATTTCTATAAAGGGAAAATATATATTTATTAAGTAATATGCTCGAGTACGTGGAAAGCGTCTCAGAAACATCGAAAACACTGAGCTGGAATTGCACACACACACGCACACACTCTCTTTCTCTCACATATTATTATTATTATTATTATGATGTCTTCACTTTTCCCAATTGAGTGAAGGACGTGCGTTAAATTAATTACATCTGGTTATTTTATGTCAGAAATATGATGAGCTTGAGTGGACAACGAAGCATTTATAAGTGGATATGATATCTTTCGAGTGCAGAGAATATTGCGCATTCGTAATGGCGGTGGGTGGGTTGCGGGGGTGGTTAACGTTAATGGGTTTAATATTTGTGCGAACTCTATTAGCGTCGTGTACACATATTTTTGGGGTTTCTCTGGATATTGGCTGCGATAACAATGTCAAAAACTCAATTCTATTCAATCAAGGACTAAGTAGTTTCGGGTTTTTGGTTGTATTAAGTGTTTCGAGTAGTTATTAGGAAGTATGAAAAGGGTGGAATTAAGCTTTCAGTTTTTTTTTTGGCTTAACAAATTTTTAATTAAATTAAATTAAATTTTATAAAAATTTAAAGGTTTACTCAATCTTGTAACAATTAAAATGTCTTTAATCAAACATTCATACGACTTTTAACCTTTAACATTGTTCCTTCTTTTTTTTGTTTTTTTTTCTAGCACTTTAAAAAAAAAAGTTTAATTAATGACAACATCTAAAAGTGTAGGAAGGCCTAAATTAAAATCAATAAAGTCAACTACTGTAACCAACAACTCGTTATTGAATTCCAACAATGTTTACCTTTACAGTTGTCATTCCGCCATCTCTTTAAATATTTATCAAATCTCCAAGACTTTGAAAAGTATCTACCGACAGTAATCCATAAATTGCTGACACTGTATTTTCTACTCCAACCCTTGAACATAAAGTTTCACTCAACCATAATTACAAACGTTAATTTTTTTATTCGTAAATACTGTTCCAAGAAGAACAACTTACCTTCCGACACACAAAAGTCTATGATTAGCTGGAACGTTTTTTGCATTGTTATTTTTTTTTTGTTCTGCTGACATTAATCTAAGTATTGACTTTTATGTAATGGAAATAACATAAAAGTTCGTGAGTTTAACGTTCAAGATCACAATCATTAGATTGTAGACAGCGTTAAGAAAACTTCAATGCCTCGTGTGCTTGAATGTGCAACTATATATGCGTACATGTATCTGGGAGTCGACTCACGAAAGTGTACTTCAAGAATGTTTTCTTATTTGCATGTAAATTTTTTAATTAACTTAATTTCTAATGAAATTTGTGGCATCACGAAGGGTATGTGCGCCTTTTGCAAGTCACGAAACTCAATAATATTAGGGTACCCGCATGTATGAAAATTAAATTCATTTTACAACAAAACTTACAACAAACTAAATATAATGTAATATTAATAAATATGCGTGTATGTTGGTTACATAAATAATTATTGTACAAAATTTATGCTATTTATTAATATGCAATAAATAATTTGTAAGAAATGATACTTGGAATTTTGTACTTAATTTTGAAACTCGCAAGGCAACACGAAGTTGTTTACTCATTGTATGAAATTGTGTACAAAAAATTATAATTCCTTGAAACGCCCACGCACTCTTATTATGTATGCAAATTTACTGTTGATTTCTAAGTAAACATACTTAAAAGTTGAGCTTGCTTTATCCCGCACATAATTTTAAAAGTCAATAAAAATCTAATCCAGTTCAAAGGAGACTCATTATGATTGACACAATGGTGTTTATTTTGTATTATTATTCTGAATATTAAGGACAAATAATGCTTTATGTTTTAAGTCCTTCATTTTATGTATTTCTATTGTACATTTTAACCAATTAATTAAGTCGAATGTATAGTTCAAAGTATAAAACAAACATGATATTTAATTTCGTTACACAACTTAGCATAATAATAATTATTACAAATGCTTTTAAATAAAAATTACATTAAATGCCATAGTGTGTCGTGTTTTGATGTTTAATGTGAAAGACTTGTAATCATAATTCACAGTACATTGTTGTAGAATTAATAATAAGGATGAGGGTTGGATAATTGGGGGTGGTTAATTTGAATTGTCGTTTTATTATTGAGAATCGCAACTTAATTATTTATTAAAGCTTAAAGCCTTTTTTATGAAGTGTTATAATTCTTAATTACATATTATATAAATTATAATTAGTTGTATTTTAAAACACGATAATATTTTTGTTTCATTAACAATTAATATCTATTTCTGTTGTATATCGAATATTTGTTCTGATTTAATTAAAACAGCCCAAAAAAAGCGCCATGATAATACAAAAATTGCATAAAACAATTTTATTTTCATATTATACCTGAAATGCTTTTACATTTACAATCACTTGTTCATTTCAAAAGGTAAATTAAATGCCTCATCGCTTGGTGAGAATCGCTCATGCAATTTTCTCATGTTCATTGAAAATTGAACATCAACATGTTGATTGAAAGTAACACGCTATTGTTCTTGCGATGGTTGGAATATATAAAAATATAATGTTTATTCTATTTATATTTAAATTAATAGGTATTCTGTATTTTGTTTATTTTTATTTATGCATTTATTCATATAACCAGCTGAAAATAGAGAAAAAAGGCAAAAATTTCACAATATATTTTTCTTTTCTGAACAATTTTCCTTGTACATTAACAAAATGTTTTTATTTATGATGTTCTAAAATGAAATACAACACGTGAGTGTGTACAAGCGTAACCCAAAATATTTTTGCTAAACGGCAAAATGCTCTTTAAATTTGGCTTTCGTCCTTTTCGTCAATTTGCCCTGAGAGAAAATAAGGTATTGTAATCATGCGATAAAGCGATCTCGAGATTTTTTGGGGATTTGTTGGATTTAAAAGGCCATATCCATTGAGATTCAAGGAATATTGAGTTTGAGTGCCGTTTTTCGAATTAATGCTTTCGTTTCTTTTTTCATATTTTTTTTTTTGGAATTTAAAGACACAAGGATTCTTCAATTTAAATTTTATTTGTTTAACATCACAACTAATAGTAATGAGAAACTTTAATTGATATTAATATTTCTTAATTTTTAAACTTTAAAATTTAAATATTAAACACACTATGTAATTTATTTGAAATTAAATTAAATTAAATTTGGATTCTTCTAATTCTTCTTTGCACAAAACTAAAAATAAAATATTGTTCGATTCACCATCATCCATGTCACCGATTTTAATGGAACCAACTGCGACGTCACGCACCCCCAAAATACACCCAACTTGAAAAAACGAAATCAGCATTGGAGTGAGCTTGAGTTTCCTTGGCAAATTTATAAATGAACGCGCTTTTTAACGGAAACGCATTTTCCAATCTTTTGTTCTCCAACCCAATACACAAATTTAAGTATAGCACGTCGTTATATTGCGTTAAAAAGAAGTTTGAAAAGACATTTTCCAGTTGATCAGCCCCAATGAAAGAACAGTTATAAATATTTTAACAGGAACACGAGTTTTTTGCGCTCAATGCCTCTCTCCCTTCCTCCCCACGTCTCCCCACACTATGTGGCGATATAGCAAAACACCTTTTGCATTCGGAATTGCTTTTGAGTCGAACAAAATAAGTGTGGTGATGCGAGGGTGGCATCTTTAAAAAGCTCTTGTCAAAAGTTTGTTGTGTGTGTTTGAGAGTGGATACATGGTGTTCGTAAGTGTTGGGGAATACTTGAAGAATGTGAAATAAGTAAAAAATCTACATCTACGATTAAATTGGGAATAAGATAAATTACCATCGAGGAAAGAACTTGCAATATTTGTTTGGTATTCAAATTTAAAGTTGGTGTTGGAGTTTTCACATAAGTTTTGCTGTAAATAAATGTTTCGTGTGAGATTTCACCATTTTGGTGTTTTTAGGGAAATTTGAAAAAAGTTCAAAAATTTGAACCAAATAGCTTTCATAATGAAAAAGCATAATTTAATTTTATCTTAAATTATTTAATTTCGGTTCATTTCCAAATGCATGTTGGTTGCAGTAATGCGCTACCACAAAATAAATTTATAAAATTTGTTATCAACAATGAACAACATTAAGAGAGAGAATATGCAACTGCAATTTTCCAAGCGGTGACACACAATATGTTGTTCATATACATTTCTTTCGTTGAAGCACAATTTGGTTGCTTTTATAAAATACTTGGAAAAGCTCATTCCGATTTTTCCACATACTTATACAAATAATACAATTTCTGAATTTGAATGGAATGCTATTTCGAAACGATGCTATTATGTTTTCATGTTTAATGTTTGCATTCGCCATTCAGCAATTGTATTGTGATATTATTAAACATTGGAGATGAGAAATTCTTTACGAACTCAATTGTTTCCTGTTGGTAGAGTATTTTAATATTTTAAGTAGAATTTTTAAATAACAACATCACGCATTATTGCATTAAGATTATAGAATTGGAAGTATTTGTAATTTAAAGACGGGATTTAAGAATTTGCAATCTGAGTGCTTGATTCGGAATAAGATTTTACAAGGAAAATGGTGCTGAAATAAGTAATTACAACATTTTTATAATTATTCTGAACGTTTGATGTTTTAAACTGCAATTTTCTTTATTAGTTTTATGATTTTTATAAGGACTTTAGTTAGTGTTGGCAATTCGGAAAACTTGTGCAATTAATAATTAGAAAAAGTTTTTTTTTTTTGCAAAATAGCACTAAGTGGCAGTTTCTCGTATTCTCATAAAGACAAATGCCAGGAAAATGATTCCAACACTTCTGATTAATTTTTTTAAGTTGTGTATTTTCATCGTTATAATTTACCACCTTATTTGTATTAAAAAAAAACATTTCGTGCTTAAAATTCTTGTTATTTGCAGATATAATGTTCAAATTCCCATTTATTTTTGTTGGTTTAAATGCATTAAGTTGCATAGATTGAAATGAGCATTAAACAGAATATTTTAATACTAAAACGAATTCCACAATTTTACAACAGCATTACCCTTAACTTTGTATAAATTCAATTTTCATATTTGATTGCTGCACTTGAAAAGTTGTTTCAAAAATATTGTCAGAACATTTCAATTTACTGCGCTGCAATGTTGAACATAAAATATCAGCATAAATTCATCATGACGTATTCAAAAATTTGGAATGGTATTTTTGAGTGGAAAAAAAATACACAAAACTGAAAACTACATCAGCAGTTTCGCATATTATTTTTTTGCATCTCAGAATATATGATGATGTTGTTTTTCTATTTTTTTTTTTCGCAAACATATTTCGTGTAGTTAACACAATTTTGCAGTACCAATCAATTTTTGAGATTGAAAGTAAAATATTCTGCACAAATTGCATTTTGTAGTCAAAATTTTGACATAGTTAATCTAACAAGTTTGATGCGGGACGCCGAAACGAATTGAATTCACACTTTTCGGTTGCATAATATTTCACTAATATCCAAGGTGTAACAAAATAAAGAACATTTTGCATTTTTTTTTTGTATTTCACCAACTTTTGTAATAAATTGCTATTCTCAACGTTCAGCCACACATAATTTAGCAACAAAGCGAGAGTGCTTGCTTTTGCACATTGTGTTTCGGTGTGGCGTGGTGGTGTTTGTTTCAACATCAAAAGCCACTCTTCATAAATTATGAATGGTCGGATATCCTAAATTGCAATTTAAGTTTTTCTTCTTCAGTTAAAATGTTCTTTGTTGGAACGTTTCCTTGTTTGGGTTAGTGCTTAACAAAGGGTGTTGAGCAAAAGGAGCAAGCAATCTAAATATGAATACAAAACGCATGTGGACGGTGAAATTAAAATCTTAAACATAAACAATTAAGTCATATAAGTGAGCATACTTTTAACAATTTAATTATGTTGTATGATGGGCTTATTAAACACCCAATTAAATGAATTAAAGTTTGTTTCGTAAAATATTTCTTAATTATCTAAATGCTCTCTTATTTATGTTTATGGAGGTTTTAGATAACACAAAGTTTTACTTTAACCCATTTATCATAAATTGCATGGTTGAGAAACTCAAATTGTGTGGCATTGCAATTTGAACATTTAATTCAGTTGAATAATTCGCAATTTCACGATTTGTTTATTATGCAATTATCTTTCTGTCAAAAGATTTAGCGATGAGCGTTGTACGTGAGCTTGTTGTTCAATTGGAATTAAGATGGAATAACCTGCAATTAATAACACTGCAGAATTACAGTGAAATTACACAGCGGAAGGAAATGAATTTCGTGCGAGTGAATCACAAATTTTGGGGTAATCTGTCATGTAGAATTACTCAATTATTATATGAGTTCCACGAATTGTAAAATATTATGCGGATTATTAATTAAGTACAATTTAGAAATTATTAATTTGATACTAATAAAGCCAATTAATTATTAAAGATTAAGAAACTTAATTTTTTTTATGAAAAACTAATTTTTTTACACGTTAAAATTCATATTTTTAATTTACTTAATTGAAATATGAAATATAAAACGAAAAATATGAAGTAGGTAACTGTTTAGGCTTTACACGGATATATTTTTGAACATTTTTAGTATTCACCTCTCCCCCATACGATACCATGCATCTTCTTTTCGCCGAAAAATAGTTAAATAGAATTGTGTTTGCATTTCACAAAATGTTGTACATAACTTTAGGCGTTTTAATGTAATTTTGAAATGATTTGTTTGTTAAACCGCTATCGAAAATTCATGATACGGATTCACCTCGAGGAATTTGTATACATAATGTAGAACAAGAAAGCATTGGAGCCACCATTAGTTACCATGTACATTGCACACTTATGTACTGATGAACGAAGACTTGGCACAAAGTCTATAGTCAAAACATAATCAATAATTGGCACAACATCAAATAATAGTGCACTAATTGTGTTTGTGTGAATGTAGCAAACTTTGGGGTTTAAAGCACAACAATTTGTAAAAGGTTTTATCCTTTATCATTTAGGGATTGAACGTTCTATATGCTCATAGACTGTTGCAATAATTTGTTAAACAAACTAGATCGATTTTAGCTTAAAGATTAATAAAACTTTGAGGAAATAAAGAAAAACATCCAATATAAAAATAATTGTGCAACATAAATGTTACATCATGCATAAAATAATGTAAACTTTGTCGACTAGATGTACAAAGTCATGCTTTTCCGTTATAAGTAAAATATGCTAAACTAAATTACACACTTTGAGCTTGTGTTTCAGCGAAAAAAAAGGCGTGCAGACATCATGCACATAAACTGAATCGATGTGTCAAGCGCACATAAAAAGCATTTCGTGTTAAACACCACCCCCTCACAAGAACACCACCCATTTTATCGCTCAAAACATATCTTATATTATAAATATACTCGTACCTAGATTTAACTGTGTGCTTAATCTGTATTTGTGTTTGTGCTTTTTGCTTAAATTCCGCCATATTTACGACATATTCATGCATTTGTTTTTGTTTTTGTTCTATTTTTTCCATACATGCAATTGCGCGTCGCATTAATAAATTGCGTTACAAAAACTCAAAAAAAAAAAAAAAAAAAAACAAATCAAACAATATTGGAATAGATCGAAAAAAATCGAAAATCCTAGGTGCAGAAGTGAAACGCCGCGGTGGCATATGCATTGTATTGAACGAGAACGATTTCGATGATGTAGGTGAGGAGGATCGCATTGATGCGGCTGGTGACGCCGACGATGACAATACGGATGATGCCGACGACGATGGTGCACCTGGCCGAATACGTCGCGACAAAAAGCTTACCAATTACAAAAAGTACCGACGACGAAAAAGTGTGTGGGATTATTTTAAGCAGCGCAACAGTGCTGGTGATGGTGGTGGTGGCATGTGTTTGCGTAATCGACGCTCTCAAATGAATGACCTAAGCGGCTCAGAAGGCGAAGGTTAGTCGCCAATTAATTGGCCAACTGTATTAAACCAACATATTGCTGGATGCGCTATATTTAAATGCTTCTTGCTTGGTGCTTTGTATACAACTTAATTCAACGATGGAATTGTCCTTTGAAATATGCTTAATAATTAAATAACTTAAAAAAATATAGCTAGAGATTTATTAGAATTATTGCCAGTTGTCAGATTGGTCTTATTTAGAAGACGTGCATCACAAATTCAATCTAATTATAATGTGACTTGTTTTTAGAGTTTTATGGCATGCATTTTAAAAGAGTCTTGAATTTAGATTTCCTATTTTATAATAATTCGTTACAATAGAATTTTAATCCCTTTTTGAATTCCATATTAGGTTAATAATCTGTTATGACAAACACTCCATAAATTCAAGGTCAAATACATTTTTATTTTCAGTGGTATTTTCAAAGTTAACAGGCTTTTCGTTTTGAGTAAAATCATTGAAATCTTAATCTCGAAATGATTAAATTAGGTTTCAAGGTCACCTATGGACTTTCAAGGTCAAACCTTTATTTAAAATCTTGTTTCCCTTGCAGTGTCTTTACTTTTTTAATTTTTTAATATTTTGTTTGAGTTCATGATCACTTTTTCAAATTTCAATGATAAAATCACAAACAGAAAATTTCAAGGTCTCAATTTTAATTAAATTAATAATTAATCTGTAATATATTTTCATTGTGATTATGTTCTCATTGCTCATTAAGTTGATTTATTTTTAATTGAAGACTGCAAAAGGTTCAAATGAAATTGGATAAGGAAATTCGAAAAAAAAATTCTTTTTACTTACTACCCCGATTTGATTTATTTTTAAAAGCCCAATAAACCGAAATTTATATCCTTTAAATGCCTACACACATCATGAATAATTGCGGTTCATGTCCGTGTTGCAAACTTTGATTTGTTGGAATCCACATTACGTAGTATTCTGCAAACTTTTCCCCAAAACAAAAATATACCAATAAATTGAAATAGGTGCATTGCAACATATTGCATAAATCATTCAATTGTATTATACAATACCCAATGTCTAAATGAACAATTGGTTGAGCTTAAAACTTGTAGCACCGACAAGGCAATAATTTGTTCAATGTTTGTTAGTAATTCGATGCCAGGAGAATATTTCACCCAGCATTCAAGAAACTAAATCTTCGCCTTCATTTGTGCGAGGCTGTCTGGGTGAAGCAACCTTGTTTAAAGATTAGTCGCATCTGTGGGGTTTTATTTATTGCTTGTTTGTTTGTGAATGGCACCCATCTGTACTAATTCTGTCTTTCATACATTTTTGTATAAATCCATCCATTGTGAAGGATTATAATTGACCGGTTGTTGGATTATCTTTTGCTTGTGCTTGTCTGGATGGCGTATTAACAGAAATAATGATGGTTTATTCTGACTTCTAGGGTGGAAATGAGAATGTGGGTTGTATGTCCTTTTTATGATGAAATGTTTTTTGCAGTTTAATATAACGTTAACAATGGCAATTTTCTTGGAATCATCTCCAACGACTTCATAACTGATCACTTGTAGCCTTTTCTGTTATAAATTATGACCCCTTTTCTTGTGTGTATGAACTTCAATGGCTCAAAATGGATTAAATTTATTTGCTGAGTATGGATTTTAAATGTGCCTTCCAGAACTGTGTTACAAAAAATGATGTCAAAGAGGATTTTCCAGCCACACACATAAAATAGTTTTAATTCATCCTAAAAGTACTAAAGCTGTTCCTGAATTTATATTCGTACCACTATTTATAAGGGTAGGCGTTCACTTACGATGCAAATGCACAAACATTTATTTCCTGCTGGTTGACACTTGACTTTTGAACATTAATACGAATTTATAGTTCACATTTTACATTGTATTTAGGATGTGTCTCTTGTCTTTGTTATTAATGTACCTGCATATTGCATAGAATATATTTAACTCCGTATAGAATATGCAGCACAAGTGTTAAGGCGTAAAGTACAATCGAATTGCTGGTAATGTTTCAAAAGTACCAGCACATTAAATCTTGAATGTCTGCTTCAAATACCTTTTCAATACCATTACAAGTATTTTGTTCACGTAGTTGCAGTTTCTCTCCTTAAAATCAATTTATTGATTTTCTTAAATTTAATGGAAAGCCTTTAAATTTTTCATTTTCAACAAAATTTGTTTGCGTTTCCTTGTGGTAAATCCTGCCGTTTTCTGAGCCCATTAAATTCACTTTATTTAATAAATGCTGTTGGTTTTCTTCGATTTTTTTTAGAATCCTTTTTATTTTAAAAGACTGATTTTCCTCAATTCTAATGCGACACAAAACCAAGTAAGAATGTTTAATTCTCCATTAAAAAACGAATTGAAATATGAATATTTTTGATATTTTCTAAATTAAATCTCTAAGAATTTCTAAGAAAAGTCGTTTACACTCAATCAATTATTGTTATATCGAAAAAAAATAAAATGACATAAATTTCTCGGTACAACAATAATTGTTTGCGTGTAAACGACTTTTCCTATCGACATCCCTTACCATCGTTTATTTATATAAATTGACGTTACAAACAGTCAAAAAGGATTCAACAATCAATGTGGTGTAAATGTTGAAATTAATGAAAAAGCTTATCTCTCCATAGCAACTAATACCCTATGGGTCCAATTTCACGCTGTGGATAGACACTGGACAGTTTTATAATTACTATTTCAAGTAATCTCAAAATGTGCCTTCATCCCCCTATATTTTATTGAACAATGAAGGATATGATTTAAATTAATATTGCAACTGGTCCCTTGTCAATACACGTTGTGTTGCTAAATTGGTATTATACTTTTTGTATATTCCATTTATGTATTTCTACACATTGGGGAAGGCGACAACAGGGATCATATTATCTTCTCGTTGAAAAATGAAATAAATTGTATATCCTTTTCCCATTCAGCACTTACTTACTTATCTGCGTCGTTGATAATGATTTTACATCGTGTACTCGTTCAGCTCATCAATTGATGATTTATATCGCATTTTCCTGTACTAATAATGTTTTTTGGTTGTACAATTTTCTTTTTGGAATTTAATTTCGATAAAGGATTTGTGCCAAAATTATTCTTAATTGATTTGATGAAGTTTAAAAGCAGACATTGTGTGTGATTGACATGAATTGAGGGTGTTTGATTTGTAAAATGGAATTTTGAATGTACATGAATTAATTTGACTCAATTCCCTGGAAGCGAAATGTAACTGGCTAATTAATTATTTCGATATATAAATCAATCTCTTTTACCAAGAATTTAGTGGATGTTAATGTCCCTAGCTAATGTTAAATTTCTTATACGTAATATGTACTTAAATTGATTTCTAAGAACTTATATTGAAATTTGTCTGACTATAAATACCTGCTTTAGAATATTCATCATCTAATATAAATGAAAAGATTATCTTAAATAATCTACTTAATATATTGATTCAACACTTAAAATAAACCAGCACTAATTAAGTGCAATTAAAAACAAATGGCTCTAGTCTCTCCAATGATCCCTCTTTTAAACACCCCTAAATTTATTTTATTCTTTAAAGATTGCTAATTGATAAAAAAGATCAGTTTCGCATCATTTCGTTCACAATGTTTATGTACGTGCCATAATGCTTAGATAACACTTTCGTATTATGCGGTTTTAATGGCACAGCGATTCAAGTTAAGTGGGTAGATTTAAGGAGAATGCCAGAGAGGCTAAAAAATTCAATGGAATTTTAGCTTAATTACCCACTTCAGTGTTTTGCACGTTAATTATCATAGAAACCCTTTTCAATAATTTGAAAACGTTTGCTTTATATTTTTTAAAAGGTTGTAATGAAATTCTTTTAATTAAGAAAACATAATTAAAATCCTCTATTTCATGAAGCGGTGAATTTTAAAATATTTGGAATTCGTTTTTAAGTGTTGTGGATTTAATAAAAATTTTTTTTTTTGTTTCATTTAATTCATTTATGAGATCAGGTGTTGGTTTATGCATTTTTAAAACGAATAAAAAGAAATGCATAAAATGCGCATTAAAATTAACGCTACGAATGTGTTAAAAAACCCCCACAAACAAGCGAAAGTGTTGTTTAACACAAAAGTTCAAAAAGTACCATTAAAATAAATGAGACACACACAAAAAAAGTAACAGAAGAGCACAAAACAATGCAGAGAATTACATCAGCAATGAAATTAAATGTAGCAAGAAGTTGACCATATTCACCAGGGAACAATTCAGCCAACTTTAGTCGTTAAAACTTCCAGAAACGAAATATGAAATGTTTTTTGTTATTTTTTATTTTTCGGAAAATATTGGACATCATTCTATGAAAGTTGTTGAAAGAATTTGAAGCATTTTTTAGAGGCAAATTATTGTTAAAATAATTTTTAGTTGGTCTAATTATATGGTTGCGGATGAAGTTGTGAAACTATAAACATTTTCCAGCAATTATATTTCAAGTTGATGGCAGATATTTTGAATAATTATCATAGTTTCCTAATTGTGAAAACAGTTGAACTTTTCGTGAAATATTCTTTTGATTTGTAGCGTTTTGTTGAGACGAAACCTTAAACGATTTCTGAAAGTTCTTAAGCAAGTTTGTAGGTGGTGCGTACTTTTTAAAACACATTGGTGTTTGTTTTTAAAATATACAAATTTCTAGAAAACAATAATTGAAATTAAAAGTTTTATGCAAAATTCTCAAACAAACCTCAGATTGACTATCTTATGGCTGTTTGAAGAATTATTTAATTTAATTATGTTTCTATGAAAAAATTAAACGCATGATTATTAAATATTGCATGAGGCATCATGTTAATTGAGTTAGATATAAAACAAATATTATTAATTAATTAACTTGGAATTATAAAAAACATTTTGAACATTTAATTAAACAGTTTATTATTATGAAAATCTCTTAAATTAATTTTCTCTCACTGTACGAGTTATGTTAAATACATATTATAAAAATAATTGTGTAATGAAAAATTCTTTAAACAAAATGAAAAGGACATTAATTACAATGTGCATGAATTTATTTAAATAATCCAAATATTAATTAAAAATGCCGCATTAATCTGCATCCTTTTCACATTATTTTACTGCTAATGAATAGTAAATATGCAATGTTTTAATGAAATACGCAGTTCCTTTAGTGCAAGAACGCGCTTTTAATAATCCAAAAAAAGAAATTATACTTTTAAAAAAAGTGACAATATTTTTTATGTGCAAAAATGTGTTTCTTCCCCACAACCCCACACTAAAATTCACACACACACACACAAACAACACACACAGGTACCTCAATGCGTCCAACAAAAGGCTGGCGAGCCGAACACAAGGCGGCCCGCACCCTTGGCATCATCATGGGTGTGTTTCTCCTCTGCTGGCTGCCGTTCTTTTTATGGTAATTAAAAGCACGCTACTATTTTTAACTTTTTGTCGCGTTGCATGTGACAATAAAATATGTTTCTATGCCAACATTTAAAAAAAAAATCAAGTCATTATGTGTCATGGAAGAACAAATCAATTTAATGTCTTCATATATGTTACACATTAACATTTGAACTTTGATTTATAGTAGTTGCTCTCATTGTGAAAAGCTTTTATAATAATAATAATAATTTTACGTTGCTTTATTTGTATTCTATGCAGGTATGTGATAACGTCAATATGTGGCGAGGGGTGTCCGTGCCCTGACATCGTTGTGGCGGTTCTCTTTTGGATTGGATACTTTAATTCAACGCTTAATCCGTTAATCTACGCTTACTTCAATCGAGACTTCCGGGAGGCTTTTAAGAACACCCTGCAACGAGTGCTACCATGTTGGAAGACGAAATCTCCCTACAACGCCTATTACGTTTAAGTTCTCTTGAATTAATTTGAATTACTTGAATTTCTTTAAGAAACTATAAAATTTTGTAAATTACCTATGTACCTACCTACCTGTATGATATTATTAAGTTTGGCGATAAATTATGTATAATATGTGAAATTAAGTAGTTACAAATTTTTGTATTTTTTTTTTAAATTAAACAATTTTAGTACACGTTTAATTAAAAAAAATTCTTTATATTCCACATTAACTCCAACATTTTTTATTTACTTATTTTATGCTGTCAAAATACGTTAATTACATTTAGCAAATTTATATTAACATAATTACTAAATGAAATTGATATTTTATGATGTTATACGTTTCACATTCCGACAAAAAGCATTTTTATGTAATTATCGTTTTTACAATTTTTAACTCACCAAAATGTCATTAATTTATTGATAAATAATTAATTGCTCCCTCTTCCTCTGGCTTTATGTTATTTAAATTAAATGTTGTAATTATAAATTACATTAAACGCACTTTATTAAGTTCAAAAGTTGTTTCTTGAAAAATAAAACCATATGCTCCAGTTATTTGCAAAAAAAATATATTTTTGAACGTCCCATATATTTTTAAAATAATCTATTTCAATCTAAATGCTTATAAATGTAAACAAAATAAAAAATTTCCCCATTAATTGCAATCTTCCTAAAACCACTCCTTCAATGGCTTCCTTTTCATTAAAATTGTTTCAATGTTTTCATTTCATTACGCACTTTTAAACCAACTGTACAACGAAACCACTTTACCAATAAAGAAAACATCTTAATGGCGTCTTAACTCTCTAACTAATAAAGTTGCAGATTTTTGCTATAATTTCTACCCTTACAGAAATAAAATATAATAGCGCTTTTCATAACCAAACTAATTACAACTTTTCGCAATGAATCTTGACCTAATTCTCCCCTAACTGCAACATTACGGCGACATTGCAACGTATTTTCTTCAGTTCTAAACTAAACTAAAACTCTCGAGAGATGGCAATAATTGTTATTGAGATTTATTTTCTATTATGTACATAAAATGCTTCCATAAAAATGTGCAAGTTGCACACAGTATGTGAGTCATATTATTAAACATATTTGCGATCCGAATTGACCTAAAAAAAATTTGTATCCCTCGTTAATTGTTGTAATGAATGAAGATGGTTTCTAAGGACATAATATACTCTATACGCTTTTCTACTAGTTACATTAATTATAAGCACATTGCGTAGTTAAATCAAATTAAAATCGCAGCGCCAAAAAAAAAATATCATGAGCAATAGGAGGAACTCGATATAGGGATTTAAATGTATGAACTTAAATAACATTTATTAATGATAATTGAAGTAAAATCTTTACAAATCAAAACTACCATTTACGACCTACAGAAATACATAACACTAATTAATTGCGTAAGGACTAATTTTACTTGAATGTGTATGTAAAAAATTGTATTAAATAGAAAAATTTAAATGTAATTTGTTGTTTAGTATTTTAAGTTACAATTTGTGTAAATTAAAGCATCACAATTTTCATGCGTACGAAAGATGTATATTGTGTAAGAGAAGTAAATAAATGGCTGTATTAAATTAATTTAGCATAAACAATGAAATTTAGATAAGCACAGATTCAACGTAATCAACATAAAATTTAAAGACTATACATATACGATAGAACGTCAATGAAATATACCTAAATTAAATTAACTTAAATAATAATATACTCTTGTAAAGACGTGTAAAATAAATGCATACATATTTATTGTTGTGTTATATACCCTAAAAACTATACCAATAAATGAATATAAATTAAAAATACTTAATTATTTACTTACAATAACTTTAAGAAATGTTTCTTTACTTTAAACATAATCCTGATAAGTTAGACAGATTGTTGATTACATATTTACCATATTATCAAGTTTATAATAACGATTTTGCTATACGATAAATGATCCTTATTCGCCAACGCAAGCATTGTGTTAACAATCTGTGCATGTAGACAAGCCAAACCATTTTCCCCCATTTTCACACACCACTTTAAGCGTCACAAAAAAAGCTTTATTAACGCTCACATAATATCACATAATATGGATAAAGCGAACGATGCAAAGATAATAAACGAGAATAATACACATCTCATAAATAAAATAATAATCCTTTTTACTTCCTTCGAGTTAATGAGCTCTTACGGCACATGGATGATGCTTCATTATGTTGCTTGATTTGATTCCTTTGATCCAGCCAATACATTTATGGATTTAAATTTTAATCTCCCGCGCCATGATGTTCGATAAGGAAGTGTGTGCCTATTTATATGAAGGAGGATGTCAATTGTTAAAGAAACCGGAACACTTTTTTGAGACGCACAATCCATTTTCCGTTGCCTCAATAATTATTATTATGATTGTTAATTATTTTAAATTGGATATAGGTTTCATTATTATTTAATCGTTGTGTTTGAGCCATTAAATCATTATGACATATTTGCATTTTATTATTTTGAAGGCACGTTAAAATTATTCTGTTAATAATTTTTAGAATTAAATATGGTTATGGGAATGTTAAATTTAAAATTCAATTTAAATAAAAATAAAATTCAGTAAAATAATTAAATAGATTTTGGTGTAAAAATGTATTGAAACATTAATAACAGTTCAAGTTCAATCATTTTTGTACCAATTAATATCCTAAACGAGAATCCTAACAAACTACAACAACAATTTTGTGTGTGGAAATTTTTACGAAATGACTTGAGTTTTGTCCGTTTCATACAAAAAAATTTTTTTTAGGTATTTTAAAATAATTTTTTTATGGCAAGTTGGTAGCTTTATTCCAATATAGAAAATGAAAATTTCTTGAAAATTCATGAATGATTTTTCAAAATATGGCACTAATAAGTAAAATTTTAATGTCAGTTTTAAAAAAATCGCAAAGGAAGGTTTTTATAAGAAATTAAAATTTACTGATTGAAAACTGTTTATAAGGAAACGTTGTATTAACAAAAAAATATATTTAAAAAATATATAATTACGTAACGGTAAATTTTTAACGTTAAAGTTAAACATTATTTCACTAAAAACGTACTGCTTTTATTCACTAATTAAAATAAAACCTTTACAGTTACAAACAATTTTTAGTTATTATTAAATTTGTTAATTAATACTTAATGAACCCGTGAAATTTTTTTTTAAAAAAAGTAACGGGAATTATGGGAAATTTAACTTTTCTCGACGCCTTATTTTGATGAATTTAAAAACCCTGAATTTAAAATGGTTGTAAAACTTATACCGTTACATTTTTTTAAATACTAAAATAATTTGAAATTAAGAACAAGAACGAGAGTATTGGAAAAAAATATTTTCAGAATTTTCCATGAAAATGTTTAAGGGAAAAATTTAATTTCTTTTACCTCGTTTTTGTTATGGTTTTTTCCAATTTTCGTGCAAAACAAAATTTTTGTATAAATTTTTATTATAACTACGGTAATCAGTATGAATTTTCCATAATTTTAGCAAAAAAAAAATTTCGGAAAAGTGGTGTCGAAAAAAAGTGTGCTTGCTTTAGCACATGAAAATTTTACACAAAAATTAAAAAAAAAATATTCTCGAGAGAATTCGAACCCGTGACTTGACCGACGCAAGCGATGACGCTGTACACTGGACCACAGCAACGCTGACGATTGTTTGAATATTTTAGTATATATTCGGTGTAATGAAACGATTAATAAAATTGTGTGGTTCTACATTGATTTTAATTTAAATATTAATGTATTTGTATATCTTAATATTTTCTTCAGACTTAATTTCCTGAGTGCAAAGTAAGTACCTACAAATACAGAAAATAAATATATATAAGTGATTTATTATAGAAAACGTGAAGCTGTTTAGAATTTTACAATTATAGCTGTATTCCATTTCGATTATAGATAGAACTATACGAATCCATTTGCCAGTCAAAAAAAATACGCAATATGCATGCAAATCTAACTAATTTGATTATCTATATCACAGAAAGCTTTCAAAATATTCAGCAGCCAAATGAAATTCCTGGATGTGAAAATAATTGCATTCGAAAATGCACAATGTTCAGATCAGTGTGCATTGTTACTGCAATCCGTGGCGTATCCAATGACTGCTTAAAGTGTTAATTACACAATGGGTCGGGTGTTCACTGCAAATTTGAGAACTAATCAACTATATAGTTCTATGAACGGCTGTGCAAAATTAGGGCATTAATCAGGATTGGAATGGGATGAACCGATTCAATTTTAAGGCAATTGTAAAATAATAGAAACCTGTAAATTAGATTTTCCCGAACATTATTATTAATTCTAGTGAAATGTTCTTCTAATGAATGATTGACAATATAATTTTGACGTTATATTGTATATGATTAAACAATAATTTAATGGTATTTGTCTCAATTTCATCGCTCATATCGGAGTTTATCGAAAAAATTGTTTTATTTTACCGGAAATATGAAATAAAACAGTTAAGCATATTTTTTTATTATTTTCCACAGCAATTTCTTTTATTTCTCAATTAGGTATGTTTTTGTTCGTCGTATTTTCTCGTTAGTTTCTCATTTTTGTATAATATTTTATTACAAATTGTTTTAAGTGTTTCCATTTGTTTTCCTTTCATTCAATTTCATTTATATAAACATGATAGTTTATTACTCTTAAGTAATTCCTATTTATAATTATTATAGTAATGATTTTATTGCGGTTAATTTTCTTGTTGTTATTATCTTTAATAATAATTGTCTATATAGAAAAAAAAGTAAAATTCCAAATGTTGTGACTTGTGTGTTTTAGATAAATGATAAAAGAAATTAGCATGAAGGTAGGTGTATATAGTTTATAGTAATTTATACACTGTTAAAAAATAATGTTGCTTCACATTTAGGTTTTATTAGATTTTAGTTGTTTTTTTTTTCTTGTTTTAAATACAATATATTTTTTTAAAAAAAGCACCCTTTTGTTATTAATTTAATTATAAACTTCTTGTTTTTCATTTCTCGTGACAAATAAACTAAGTTAATTTAATTTAATCTTAACGATAATTTTCATTTGGCTTTATTTATTTCAATTTTATAAATATATAATGATTTATGTTTAAATTCTAACAAAAAGTATTCAACAAAAATAATGTACATACTAGATATTTTACGTTTTTTAGAAATATTGCTTCGTTTTTCAGTTGATAAGCTAAAAAGATGTATTTGTTTTATTAATTTACTTACACTTTAATTTATATTTATTTAAGTTTTAATGTTACATTAAATTGTTATCAACACACATTTTTTAAATAGCCGTTAAATGATCAGTGTGAGCCATAAAATACATTTCATTTAAGTCTTAAAGACTTCTTGACGAATGGGTTTGAGTAATGGAATTCACTCATCAATAAAATTGTTATTGACAATATTTATTGAAATCGTTTGTAATGAGTAAAATATTGAGTACAATCGAAATTCAAAGTAATTTCAGTACTTAAAAAGGCTATAAGTTTAAATAATTTTATAGCTTATTTTTAGTTGTGGTATTAATATATATTTAAAGAATAAGTTCAGTGAGTCTACTTCATGAGTTTCTTCTTAAAATTCTGCTTTATGTTGAAGAATGTACTTTCCGTTTTAACTCAATTTTCACTCAATTCTAATTGCAGTTTGATAATGTTTGTATTTCTTTTACAAAAATAATAAAATCATTGAAAGGACATGTTTTTTCTTACAAATATCATTAAAGGATGTCAAAAAGAACACATTTACAAAATAATTGTTAATAGCTTCTTACAAATTGTCTGCTTAACATAATTGCATTCCCGAACTTTTCATAATTATTTGCATTTACTCAATGAATGCATATTATCCAGCCATAAATTATGCAAAATAAAAATTAATTAAATTGACTCAAATTTGCGACCATAATAAACAAGTAATGTTTTGTGGCCCACACTGAAGCTGTATCACCTATTTATGTTGGATTCATTTTAATTTGTGGTGAAAGTGACACGCACACACCCAAATTCACACAAACACATACACACGCACATATTATATTCGTACATACACAAAACAACAGCACAACATAATAATTTTTAATTATCAAAATAAAGCGCAAAGTCATATTATGCAAACAATTAAATCAACTAAACATATTATGAACTTATTACCAATTACATTCCCCGTTGTTAGGTTAAGTCAATTAAAATCAGTGGTTGAAATCAAGCGTACGTAGTTTCAAACAATAAATTCATACGAGGTTAAATTATGTCGTTGAATGCATTATAAATGATTACAAAAATATATAACAAATTATTATATGTATGTTAAATCAAATTTGATATCTCCTAATTTACAAATTTAACTAGTTATAATATACCTAGTAATTATGTAGTAATGTCCTTAATTGCGCTAATTTACTTAATGACTAAAAGAAGAACACATGTGTTTTTTCCATTACTTAATTAATTTAACACTTTTAATTTATGTTAACTAAATTCTCAAATATAAATTATTTACGTTTTTTGTTTGCTTTTTTTCTCTCTTTTACATTGTTGTTGTTGTTGTTGTATGTCCTTTTTTTTGTTGATGATGACTTAAACTATAACACTTAGCTCACACAAATACAATTTATAATTACAGTACACTTAAATACGTATGGTTATTGTTTAAGTTACTTATGAGCTACATGTTTTTATTACACACGTATATATGAAGTCGAGCCAAGAAGAAAAATATCCTGCTATTTTTAATTAATTATAATGATAAGACTCCATTTACTGTTGGTTCTTGTTAATGTAATCATTGTGCGAATAAAACTAACAGAGTCGTATATTGTTACTTTTGGTGTGAGTACTTTGTACAAATGATGCATGATTGTTGAATTTTTCATTTTGTAGTTTAATTTATTTAGAAAAAACAAAAATGTATTTATTTTATTTAGGTTTATTTGATTTTCGCTCTATTCCCGCATATAAAAACACGAATTATTGCACTGCTTTGGTCAATTGTTGAAACTGTGTCATTTTATTTAAAAATTGTTTGCTTGTTTCTTGGGGAATATCAATTCAATCAGCAAGTTGTTAACTTTTTCACTTGGGCTGTTTTGGGGTTCACATTTTTGAGCAGATTTATGAAGATTAATTTTTCTTTTTGGAAAATAGGTAAAAGTAGGCCGAAAATTTATCAATAATTTATACTGATTTAATTAATAGCTTTGAAAATATGAAATTTAAATTAATTTATATTTTGATCTTGAAAAAAATATTTTAATCTGTTGACACCAACTGTAATAATTTATTTAAGAGCGATGGAAATATATTTTAAAATTTAAAATCAAAGGTGTACATTGCTCTCTAATTAATCGATTTAAATATTATTAATATGCCAAGTTCATTGCGGTACATTTAGGTAAGTTTAGGGAAACATTATAAGATAATATTACAGTTAATATTTTGATTGTCCATTTCTTGTATTTTTGAATTTAATAATAATGGTAGAATTTTGAATTTTATTTTATATTAATGTTTTTTGGAGTTTTTTTAATAATAATTTTTGCTGATTGAATACGATTTACGTCTATCTTTATTCTTTAGTGTTAATATTGTGCTTTATGTTTTGATATGACTTCCAATCAAGACATTTTTGATTTGATATTCAACTCCTTCAGTTACGTCCGTCTTGCTCACTGTTTTGCTATTAGATTTGTATAGGCTCATTAACTATGTGACAAAATGACACGTTTTTTTAAATTTTTTAAATGTATTTATGTACTTTAATTCAGAGCTTTTGTTTAATGCAGATATATCTTAATCGTTGAACACTGATAGAATGAAAATGTTATGCTACACATTATACATATATAATTCGTTATTAATTACATAATCAACTCTCAATAATAATAATTGTTTTAGCTAAAATTACTACAACAAGTACATTATACAAGTATCGCTTACAATTAGTTCCAAAAAAAAAATTTGGATTACTTTTAATCGAAATAAATATTCTTTTTACATATAAGTAAACCGCACCCTCATTCACAGAGAGCTTTTGCATTTATCTAGAGAGCTTTTCACGCAGTATTTTTTTCCAATGCTGCATTTTTGTGTAATTTAGTTTACTTGTTTATTTTTAATATTGTTGTTGTCTATTAACTGGATGGTGTTGAATTTATTTATAAACTTTCAGCAAACATTTCACTGGTTCTACGTTGTTGGTGGTTCGGTTTCAAGTATGTTTCCGAATACACGCTTTTTGCACGATTATCGTATCGAAAGCTTGATTTGCGTGTGTTTAGATCGAGTACGCTGTGTTCACTGCGCCACCAGGTGCAGAACAGCGCAATAAGGGTGTTCTTGAATGCCTCTCGAAAATCTCGATTGAAGTAGGCATAGATGATGGGATTTAACGTTGAATTAAAATAGCCAATCCAAAATACGACGGCGACCACCACGTCGGGACAAGGACAGCTATCGCCGCAAAGTGATGTTATCACGTACCTAAAATGAGGATAAATTTTGTGTTAATCTACTTAAAAATGTTTTTAAATGAAATTCGAAGTTTTTGTGTGATTTATTTTAGAGCAAAGCAATAAAAGTTTATAAACAGATGTGACTTAAATTTTTAATGAAGCCCAAAATTTAAATAATCATAAAATGAGGACGATTTAAATTTAATTATGAGTGCTTTAAAAGTTCAAAAATAAAATCTTGTGTTCTTAGAAAATCGAAAAAATGGATTTAAATAGAATTGCGATTTCCATCTCAACATTTTAAAAAGAAATTACTCTCGCTCACAGTGAGTCGATTTATCTAACTCTTTGCAAGATTAAAGCAATTCACTGAAAGTGTTTCTGATTTAAATCACTCGAATTCAATTCGATGACAAATCGTTCAGGAGCGAGACATTTCAACAAAATCCACAATGACATTCACCGTATATATAAAAGACGTAGCATCTGTTTGTTGAAATGTGGCTCTTAACGGAAGCACGTGTACCACTCCATTCGCGCGATACATTGCGCAAATGTGTTTTAAAATGTGCTTACCATAAAAAGAATGGAAGCCAGCAGAGTATGAATGTACCCATGATTATGCCAAGGGTACGGGCAGCCTTATGTTCTCGTTTCATCTTCATCAGGTTTTTATCTTTGGTCGGTGTGTGCTCCTGGTCGATCATGTCGTGGTGCGTTGTTAACGTTTTCGAGGAGCCGGATCCACTTAGGGCTTCACCTGTATTTCAATTAGTGTCAAAAGTTATGAGTTGAAATTAAATGTGTAAATTAAATTCAATATTAATTAATTAATAATGATTATAATGCTCAATGATTGGATAGCAGTTTATATTATGTCAACGTTTTAAAATAATGAAATGAGAGAGGGGAAGCATTCAGCATTTTTTATTTGTTGAAAAAATCATGCATTTTCCGTGTTGTCTCTCATGGAATTAATTTCATTTTCTGACGCTTTTATTGAGTTGCTGCACACATGCGAATGAAGCTGTCTGATATGTTATGCACGCTTTATCAGCACAAATTGCAATAAGTGTTACGCTTTTTGTTGCATATTATGACAAAAATTTTAATTTTGAAAAAAGTTTTATTTAACATTCAACGAAACTTCATTCTTATTCACAGGGAATGTGTATAAATGGCGCCAGTTGGGAATGACAAAAGTGCCTCCAGGAAGTCTATGTCTATTGTGTGTGAGTCAATCAATCATCCTGGCATATTTCTTTTAGGGGCCATAACATCGATAACTATTGATGTAGGGAAATGGGCTAATAGTAATTGTGTTTCTTTGGATTTGTTGATTTGTGTAGAAAACATTAATAACGTCATAAGAGAAGGTAGTTATAATGTTGGTAAGCAAATGTAAGGGTGGCTTAAATATATTCTGAAGCTTCCTAAGACTTCTCGTTTCATATTTTATGGTCAGGCAATTTAATTTTGATAATATTTCATGGTTTAAGAATGGTTTGAGCTGACATAGAAAGCTTTCTTAATTATTTCTAAAATTAAATGTTGATCCTTTAAAAAAAATTAAAAAATCCTAAACTGTTTTTAAGGACATTTTGATAATATATCAAATTATACAATACATTTGAAATTAAGAACTTTGAGGTCTTTTGCTATATATTTTGTTTACAATAAAATGTGCATCCTTTCTCATCCAATTTAAACACAGTGTAATGAAATTGTTCCCTGCCATTGATAAACGGTTCTAATTTTAATTGGCATCCGTGTAAATCATTTCAATTTAGTCCATATTCAATAGCGTTCCCTTTATTAGTATGTCCTCGTGCAACCAATATTCGAAATTAATTGCAAATATTGATTACGAAAATGAATGCGTTTGCCCTATTCACATTACAGGTCCTTTTGTTTAAAAGCGATACAGTTTCATGTTGTAAATTATTGCAGAATACGGATTATGATGAATAGAAGTGAGAAACATTAAATCTATTGAAAAAGGACGATACAAATGAACTTGAACATAAAAAAAAACAAATATGTAATAAAGTTTTGAATCTCAAGTGTTTTATCCTTCAGATTATTTTGTATTCAATTTTTTAATTGTTTTTTTGTTGATGTCCCTTAACAACTTCAAGAAAATGAAACAATTACCAATGAAATTGTTTTAAAGGCAGTTCAATAAAGTGTTTATCCAACCCAATTTAAACCCGCATAAACATTTGATTGGAATGGATCGCAAGTTTGGGGGCTAAAATTGTTTCTTGTCACACCAATTTCGATGAAAGCCCTGAAGAATTGTTTGATGGCTTTACACGCGTGCTAATATTCCCTTATAATCTTAACCATAACACGATATCACATGTCAAGCTGACTATTGATTTTATATTGCCACCACTCACAGCCAGCATCCCTCATTCCGTCATCATTCTCAGCGCCAAGACATAACACGGGTGTGCTTCGCATGTTTCGATTATCATGATTAATGAAGTGAACATGTCGAATGTCAAACGCACGTACAAACTTTGATTTTTAACTGAACAACACTCTGATGACGCTGCGATTATTACTTATAATATGTCAAAATCGCAAAATTCCTGGATTTGTAATGGGGTAAAAAATGATTTGTAGTAGAGAGGGCAACTCAAGATTTTGTGTTCGATAAAATTATTAAACAAAAGGTGCTTTTTAGCTCAGGCACTTACAAATTGGTCTCAAATGTCACCTATTCAAAAAGGATTATTTTTTTAAAGTACAAAATATTCCAACGCAACTATTATTGATATTTAAAATGATTTTAAACACATAATTCTACTTATTTAGTCCCAAAAAGAGTAGTTAGAACTCACAACACACACATCACACAAGTATGTTTTGGGAAAAATAATTACAAAATTAGTGCGAGTTGGGAATTATCACTTTAACAACATGAAAATGAACGCCGGTTTATGTGGCGCACAGAGAATTCCAAATCAACTGAAATAATTCACTTATTACAACTATGGAGGTCGGAGAACATTCGCATGCACTGTAAATGCGCTTTTGAGAGAACATCAATTTGCAATTTAGCGTCAATTAAGAGCAACAAATCAACATGCCACCGGCTGCACCACATCAAATCCAATTTGTTTTGTGAAAACATGCTAAAAGCAATAACTGAATTTGGTCCTATCCCAACCTCAAGCTTTTGGGTAAACATTCGTTTTGGCAATAAATTGAAGCATATGTGGGGGAAGAATGAAATATGTGAATGAATGTCACAAAAAATTAGTGTCAACATTTAGCATTGAATTTTTGTTGCGGTTGGTTAAAAAAAGGATCAAAAAGGACGTTATGACAATTATTCCACGCTCACATGTCATAGCTCTTTTTTAATCAACAGGTTGCATCCGGGGAAATTTCGCGATATTTTTTTTGTGGCAAACATTTGAGCTTCAGCATTTCTCAAACATCGCTATCAAAGCAACTTGATTAACAAGAAACGATTGGATGTGGAGGAATACGTCTTCATTAAATCCAGGAATAATGAGTCAACTACGAGCAAACTAAAAATACACTCCCGCACAGTCGTGTTGGATGCCTTAAAATTCCAAGTAAATTAGATAAATACGTGACAGACACGTGTCAGGTGCGACAGATTTCATGAAATTAAATGTAAATTGGTTCACATTGGTTGACACGGCACAAAGTGTAAACAATCAATCTTCATTAGAGAGCCTACATAAGCCTCAGACGAATGTTACAATACCATGGAACCGTGCCCATGCTGATCATTTTCTCACTCCACACAAAACTTGTTTTATCATAAGCGCTTAATATTTTACGCGTCCTTTGACAAATGTCTAACAATTAGTGTTGACATGGGACTTTACAGTCTAGACATAGAAGATGGGAATTACCTTGGTCCACAAAAAAAAAACAAACAAAACCGCAACAAAAGTCACAAACAAAATACATAACATTACAAACTTTGTGGTACAAAAAGCAGCTTAAATAATTTACCATTAGTACCCCCACGGCCATCGCCAGGCCCCGCACTTGAATGCCTATGCATCAGCATGGCATTGCCTTGTCGCAGTGCCAGTTGTTTTTCCTGACGATTTGCCTCCCGAAAGATGGCGTTGTACGTGAAGAGCATTATCGTGCATGGTATCCAAAACGATATCGAACTGGACACCACACAGTACACTTTGTTCACAACAAAATTGCACGTGTCCGCACTTTTCTCCACAATCTTTTGGTGTTCATCAGTCGTGTACCAGCCGGCAAATATTGGCACAAATGATATCAGCGCTGGTGATATCCATGTGTTAAGGATCATGAGCGCCACCACACGTTTCGTCATGTTGATGGGATATCTGAGCGGTTTAACAATCGCATAATAACTGCAAAGAGGATAAATTAACCCAATTACAATTTGTAATAATTTGAAAATGGGATTATAAATAATTAATTGAGTAATATATACCAACCGATCAACAGAAATGCAGCACAAATGCAAAATGCTTGCGGTTGAGAAATAAACGTCCAGACTATTCCACAAGTCGCACAGGAATGGACCAAATAGCCATCTGCAAGTGAGTTTACACAAGCGTATTAAATTTAATGAGAAAACTGGAAGCAATTTGATGCATAAAATAAAGTCATTGCAAGTGGCACTTACCTCCCCGTCACCTGGACACTAAAATTAAATGTCATCGCCATCATGGCCACCATAATGTCTGCCATTGCGAGTGAGACAACGAAGTAGTTTGTTATTACTCTGGAATATAGGAAAATAAAATTATTTTAGTAAATATAGGATATTTTTTAAGTGATTGGCAAGTTTAAAGTAAATTTAAATTTAATTCCCTTAAGTCCTTAAATTTTTTTTAGGTTTCCCCTTATTATTTAATTTATTTTAAATAGCTTTTTAAGCCCAAAAGTGTTGCAAAACTTGATTTGTATTTGAAATAATAATATTAATTAATTACTCTATGCGATAATTGAGGGATGATTTTTTAATTTGTTTAATTCAATTTTTTTTAAAGAATTTAAAATTGTTATGAGCATACGATTGTTTAGCTGTTAAGGGATGATATTTGTTTTCAAATAAGGGATGCATACAAAAAATTCGCAATATTTTGACCCAATTCGATTGTTGTTGATTTGATTTAAACAACTCCCCCTAAAAGATGGAGTAATTTTGGGTGCCAACCCTTAATTTAAAATTATACTCTGAAACCGGCAGATAATTGAATTTTAATTAGTTAGATCTATTAAGCAAATTCAAAATAGATTGGGTGACCCTAGGGCCTAGACTGTGAGCTTAAGGCCAACTGTACGGTTTTCTAAAATTGTTTCAAGATTACTGACAATCGCATAGGGCGAGAAATACTTTTGCGATTGCTGTAAAACTATTTTACAAGTTATGGCTTTTGGTTTCTCGGCGTGGATTAAATTAATTAAAACAAAGTCAACATTAAACATTTTTCTTCTCACACCCAATAACTTTAACAAATCTGAATGTAAAAGAGATAAAACTGTAAAGGCTAAAGTTGTAATTAAATTTACTTTTTGAGCATAAAGAAGTCATCACTACTTTCTCATTGCTGTAATATATGGAAAAACATAGCAGCTAATTAACTTTTCATTTACTTTGGGGTTCTTTGTCAACAATCGCATAAAGACTATGTAGATTGCTCTTGGCAATTGCATATATTGGTGCTACAAGAGCATAGAAAATGTATATGGGCGAGTGAATGCATGAGTTCGAAGCTTTACATAAAAGTTTTACAATTTACTTTTTATGCAGATTGCATAGAAACTGAAAACATTTTTACAGAATTTTTTTACATAACGTTGATAATGTTGGTCAAACATTTTTTCTCTCCGATAATATTGCAAATAGTTTTAGGTGTGAACAATGAACTTTTCGTTTAATTTAAAATGGTTATAAATTTTGTAAAAATGTTATCGCAAATTCAACATAAAACATTTAAACCAGAACTTTTTTTGTAAAAAAAACTGGTAAGCGCATTAATCAAACATTCATACATATTTATTACATCCGTTTTATTTTTATTTTAACGAATTTAATTCAATATAGTATTCCCAGAGCATATAAGAGGATAATCATTAAAAATTCCAACCTCAGTGCAGCATATCTATGCAGCATATTTTTCTCTCATTTATTCTAGCACTTCAATTTACTTTTCTAACGTTTTGTATTTTGTAAAACAACTCTAGAGTAGTTCAACTTAAAACAGAGAATCGTTCGCAGAAGGGAATATTAAGGACAAACGGAACACAGAAAATGTTAAACCATTAAAAAAGCTTTGAGCTTTCAACCACTATATTGTTGAATGGATTTGCATTTCAATTATTTAATTATTTATTCCATATACATGCATCTTCATCTCCGTTGCAGATTCAGCAATTTTTGTTTTATTTGACTTTTATCGTAGTATTGTCTTTTACAGATGCAGTAAGTGCACTGTCGTTTCAATTATGCAGTTTATATTCACTACAGCAACCGCAATAATTATACAAGTTGATTTATGTATGCATTTTTTTAACGACAATCAATTTATGTTGTTGATTGTTGGCGGTTTTATGATAATATTTCAATATCATTATATTTTGAGTGGCTTTCAGCCAACAAACTTTTGTTACAAGGGCTATTGTATAAATTTTTATGTTTTAAAATAAAATAAAATTAGTTATGCGACTTTAAGGACGTTTTAAATTCATAAATAAGATTATAATAGACCAAGTGAAATTTAACATTAACAGTTATTTTAATTTATTTTTGAATTAAATTTAAATGCAATTGAAGAAAAAGATATGATAAAGTACTTGGAAAATGATTACGCAAACGCCACACAAATAAACTGCGTTATAATTTGCATCAGCCTCATAAAAATGCAACTTTACGAAAAACATTTTCGTCTGATAAATATTATAACCTCATGCAAAATAACTTTATGTCTGCCACTTGACAAACTTTTATAGTTTCGCCATCATATTATGTTTTTGCAAATTGTTATTTCTTCGTTGTTTGTTTGCACTGCGCGCATAAAAACTGAGCAGCAAGACCTCATATTATTTTATGTTACATTCCCGAGTAAACTTTCTTTATGCTCGATGCAATAAGTAGAACACAGCACCGTACAAGATCGGAGTAAAAATGAAGAAGGAAGCATTGCATATCGAAGCTGCACAGAAGTCGTATTAACTTGCAGAAAAAATGTTTACGCAACAAATTAAATTGTATATTGGTATAAAATACTACACCTTTAATAAACTAAATAATTCGTCAAAAAGGGATATTCTGCAGACAGTTTTTATTGTTCTTTAAGAACCAACGATGAAGAAGCAATGCCTTGAAATGCTCTTTTATTTTGAATGCATAATTTTAGCGATTTTTAAATGTTCTTTAAGGATTCATTCCTTTCTACTTATTTTATCAATCGTGAAAAATCCTTAATTATTAATTAATTTGTTGCTAAATGTTTGTATATCCTTGCAATAAATATTAGACTTAACAAAAATCTGAAGATGTTCAAAATTTAATTAATAAATAAATTACAACTCAATAAACTTATGGCATGCATGCTTTTAGCATTAAAAATGCATTGCTTGTGGGCCACAATTGCGGCGAAACAGTGTTCTCTCCATAAGATGCTTTAAAATAGCCTTGAGCCCGTTTACCATCTGCAGAATGTGTACGTTCCCATCTTAAGTGCATCAGGTGTCTTTTGTGTCTTACTTACAATTTTAAAGATGCTTAAGAAAATCAATTAGGGTTTGTGCAGTAATGCTTTTATGCAGTAACTAAATAAACGTGCAGTTGTGCTTAAGTGAGTGCTTCTATGGCATTAGTCATTTAAATATTTATGCACTTAATTGCAATTAAGTGCAGTCGAGCTAGTGTTGGGAAGGTTATTGAATTTATGTGAGTAAGTTGGTTCAATTTATGTTTTATTTATATTTGCATTAAATTTAGTATTTTAAATTACATTTTTGGAAATGCCTTTTTTATGGAAAACCCAACTTTTTGCACCACAATAAATTATGCTTAAAGTCATCCGATTACATTGTAATATTAAACAAATGTTTATTGTACAATTAAACAATCGATCCTAACTAAACTCTTTGGCTTTTATGTAGGTACATAAAACAATGCACCCAACTGCATGTAAAATGTAGTCATTCCTGCATCGACCAATTACACGGACATGACGCGGAAGATACACATACAGTTAGTTTACTGATGTTAACAAACACTGTGCTTGTTAAATTCGCATTCATATAGGACAACCCCTCGCACAATATCATGATTCATGCATATTGCCGCCCTTAAACTATAGACATTTGTGCAGCACCCGGAGCCCGGTGTTTGTAACATGATTCTATTGAATTTATGCACCATCGAATGCATGTATTTTCATTAGATTATTACGCTCTAGTAAAGTTTTATATCCTTGTTACACCAAGTTCTTCAAGTAAATATTTGGGTTTAATACATAAAGCTCAATGATTCACTCAGTAGTTCTGCATTATTTTTCCAATTCACTTTGTTACCCTAAAAACCAGCTTATCAACGTTCACGCTTTGCCACAATGCAATTTTTATTTCTCTTGCAACTGAACTTCATGCATATTCCCCCCAACAAAGGACGATTGAAGATAATAAAAGTCATGCATCGAAAAATTCGGTGAGAGATTACATGAACATGCTTCAAAAGTACTCACCTTAATTTTCGATGTCGCATAACAGACAATATGACGAGAAGATTGCCAAAAATGGCAGCAATAATGATGAAAATCATGATGAACGATTTAACGTACAAAATGGCCGTGTCTGTCCACTCTTCCTCACCGCCATCCGGTGAGGATTTTGTGTCTGTGTCCGTGGTGGCTGTTGTGGCGGTGGTGGTTGCCTCCAGCAGGGTGGCAGTGGTCGCCGACGACAGTTTTCTCGCCGCTCCCAGGAATTCCGACACATTTGAGCCAGAGTGTGAATCAACAATGAGACTCATTGTAATTGCGTGCTTTTCAAAATAACTCAATAATAATGTTTAAGTTAAAGCGGATTTTCTTTGATTTATTTTTTTTTTGTTTTTTGATTTGTGCGTTGGTTTTCTTTTCTTTCTTTTTTTTTAGTTAATTAATTTTTTCCGTTTTTATCTGGTTATCTAATTATTTGTAAGTCATTCGCATTAATTAGGTGGTCGCATTTTGATTTATTTAAGCTTTCCGAAAACTTGAGTCATTTGATTTTGTGTTTATGCGGCATCTGGGATCATTGTTTAGGCAAAATAGTTGTTGAATGTTATGCAGGTGATGACGATCCAGCTCAGCCATTGTTGACATAATGTTGTGTCAGTCTCTGTAATCAAAAATGAGAGAGGGGATTAGGTTAGAAAATTATGTGATGAGTTCATTAGGTCGATCTTAACTGTAGTTATACATTTTATGCGGTCAAGGGTTGAATGCAAAATATTTTGTGGTTAAAAGTTTCGAACTTTGTGTACCTAAACCTTTAATGGATTAGTTGGATTTAATCAAAGTTGCCGCAACGCAAATAGAAATAGCAGACACACATATTTCGTCTCAGGAAATACAAACAACCGCAATTTTGTGATGGAATTTATAATCCTTATAAGCAATAAGTCACAGGTGGTCATGGAAACTTCAAATATTTGTTCGTAAACATATAATTTAAGTGTTCCATTTACCTATATACCTGAAAACTTCCTTCTGTCAGGAAAATTAATTGGAAATGTCACTTACGAAACGATAAAACAGAAAAGGCCACATAATATATAGCAAGGAGCAAGTATTTATTTGTGTACTGTTAATTGGGTGAATCGACATTCACAGACAGATGCAATTTCAGCGCACATTTAAATTACAAAAGTTTGCAACAATTGTATTCAAAACAAGCCATAGCCAATTTATTTGGCTGCAAAAGTCCTATAATAAGTGCTAACGACTATCAGCTGCACAAAACTAGACTTTTCAATGGATGTGTGCGAATTGCGCTAGCTACACATCAGTGGGAATGAAATTAAAACAAAAGCAGCAACTCAGTTAGTTGGCTTCTTCACCAGCATCAACAATAGACAATAGTGCATCTAAATGACGGTAACTATTTCAACCATTTTGCACAAGGAAACTTTTCACAAATTGAAATTATCTCGTTTTAATGCCTTGTCTCCTGCACCATCTGACATCACCATTTCATTTGCTGTAGGTATGGACAGAACGGATGACAAAATCGTTTCGCAAACTATTACAAGAATAAACTAAACCGAACAATGGCGTACACATCCACTGCTGTATGTAAGCGGACATAAACATAAGAGAGATGTTTGCACAAGTTTGAATGTTTTCCCCCACCATCACCGCCCATTTTTTCTCGTGGTGCTACACTTCCCTATTATTTTCTATGCTTTGTATGGGTCGCTCCAACACAATACTCATCGCAATACGACAATGGATGATACACAATTGGTGACAGCATCGCAAATAAATGTGAAAAATTCATGTTGGTACGAATCACTCTCGCATATTAGTATTTTCCACCTCATTCAAGAAAAATAAATCCATTCCGCCTGACTGTAGTAAGTCGTATATGTCCCCATCATGATGCTGATGTTAAAAGTATTTATTTTTAGAATGTAATATATGAAATATTGTGGTGAATGCTTTAAAGTTTGTTGCGAAAGTATTATTTGTATGGCGGGCGTGAAAAGAAAGATAATTTTTTAATGCTTAGAAAAATATTGGAAAACTTTTTTCCACAATGACAAGAAGACAGGAGAGCACACGAGTGCAAGACATTGGGCGAAAGTCACACGTGCCGTAGTTAGTGTTTTATTAATATTTTTTCCCGACGCACAATGTGTTTTTGGTGGGCATTTAAAATTAATTTAGGATGTCAGGCGGTTTATTTTGTTTTTGCACAAACATGACGAACTACAGCTTTAATTTTGCGGAAATTTTGCAGCAAGGCGCCAAATTGATTTTTCATGAAATTAATGCTTTTTAATGAGTGCTTTAATGTTTCAGTTGACTTAAACTTCAACTAACATGAAAGGAAATTAATACTACAAAAATAATGGACAAATTTCTAATTTTGTTCGTGGGAAAACAATTAATGCTAAGGACAACTTAAAACATCATTTTAAAAAACGGTTAAGTAATGATTTTCGATACTGTTGGTCTTTTTTCTTAAATTACACAATTTTAAGAAAGTCCATAAAAAAAAAATGAATTTAAAAACTGTTTTAATTTTACTCAAAATGTGCTTACTTTCAAACCAATAAATGTTCATTAAATCAAATACAACGAGACAATTTAATTACAAATCCTAAAAGACAAGAAGAAAAGAATCATTCCCGTTAAATTATAACCCAAAATTGCATCCCATACAGAATTTTGCAAAACCATTGAATAAATTCAAATCGCAACCACCCCCATTCCACGTTGTTGTTATTGTTGCACAGAAATTGAATTGTAATTGTTTGAGAATACGCATGCAATTTTGCGCCAATCGGAAAACATTGATATGAGCGGGTGCATATCTGGCCTTGCACCCAGCTTGACGCCGATACACGAGCACACATTCTCCCAAATGGCAAACAATTAACAAGGGGCGAGGGCACGTACTTACACATTGTCTACATTGTAATACTTCTGCAGCATATATGGCACATCTACATGTATCCATTTCCTGATAAGCGTGTGCAGGATATTCGCAAAACATATCATTTGTGGGAAAATAGCGCAACAAAATGAATGTCAAAAAATAAATAAAATGAAAAAGAGCGGGGAAAGCGAACGGATGTACTCAAAATGAAAATGAATGTGAAAAATAATAATAATGACTCGATTTGAACACACACACACAAGCAGGGGGCATGTTATGAAAAAATTATATTTATATAAATAATTTCGTCTCGACATTTTGATATTCAAGGACTTTTCGTTTTTTTTTTTTTTGGTTGGCCAATTCAATTGAGCCAACGATTTTAATTCTCTTTTCTGTTATTTGTTTTTATATGTTTTTCGTGCGACGATTGCAAGCGCCAGAAAATTCAGCTGAGATGGACGGAAATTTTGAAAACGCGTTGAAGGAAAAATTGAAAAAAATGTGCGATGTATTATTTAACAACGGGAAAAAAAATGGACAAATGGCGTTTATTGTTCGTGTACGTACAACTGCCCATGAAAGGAAAAGAAATTCGCTTTATCTTATATTATATTCAGAAGAAGTAGTGTCGGAACAAAGAAAAGACATAACAACGAGCACAAACCCGACCCAAGACGGTTATACATATTACGTGTGTCGGAATGTCTGGCTTCATACTTCTTATAACCACCGCATTTGTTTTCGCCTTATGGTAAATATTTGATGCTGCCTACCCCAGTACTACAGCAATTGGGTGGATGGTGTTGCTGAGATCATCATTTACGGAATAGTGTGTGGGGTCAAAGTTTTATGAACTAAACCGTATATGCATAAAATAAATGAACTTGCTGGCCGCACTTATTTAGTTATGTAACGGACGTTAAGCGTCATGCTTAAAATGAAAAAGCTTATAATGTTCCAACATTTTTCTTTTATGTTACTCCATGCGGTTTTGTATATTTTATATTTGCAATCGCATTCAGCGTTTAAATCAACCCTCCTCCTTCATACAACTCATTTTGTTAAGGCACATCTTTGAAGAGAATGTTGCTCCCACATTGTGGAGGCGTTTTTTTTTTCTTTTCACTCAACATTAGCATTTCTTGGAATATAAATTCATTTTGGCATTAAAAACACGAAATTTGTGGAGGAAACGAAAGCATATTTTAAATGAACAGGGGAGGTAAATAGGCGGTAGTCTAGTGCCGGTTGCTATGTAATTAAATACACCAAGTTTTTTGCTAATTTTAATAAAACAAATTATGGGGAAGAAATTTAAGTAATGATCACTGCAGCTGTATAAATTAATTTTAGACAAAAATAGATTTCATTATACCTTATTGAAAAACATTTAAAGGTTCATTTGAAAATTTTAAATTTAACCAAGACAACGAAATTTAAGGGATGATTATTTTAATGAAAAAAAAAATTGAGTGAAAAATTGAGTTCTTTTTTGTAAAATGTATTTTAATTAATTTTTTGAAGCCGAAAAATAATTACAATTTTAACACTGAAATTTATTTTATCTTCTAACTGTTACTAGCAAAACAAAATTCAGCTTTATTCTAAATAAAACTTTCATAAATTGAGTACAAGTCGTTGAAAACAGTAGAGATTGCATTTAATATTAATAAATCTCAAAATAATGTAACACTTCCTTAACAACGGCTGACATGAATATACCTACAGGGTTAAAATCAATACGAGTAACAAAAAACCACATATGCAAATTTTCAACAAATTATTTTACCACAAGAAGATTTGAGTGCTTAAAACATAAACAAATGCCAAATAAGTTTGCAAATCTGATACTTTGTGGTGCTGAAATCCGAAATACCAACAACAAAAGCCAAAATCCTTGCATATAAGTAGCTATCGAGAAGACGATAAGCTGCCCTAAGTCGACTCCCTCTACAGATAGTACAAAATCTGCTTAGATGCTTTACAGCGAAAAACTCCTGCAGCGATTTCACCAGCACTAGGTAGTGTATGATGTTTAAAAGCTCACTCTTTTTCTCCCCCAAAAAAGGAGGAGGCGATAACAAAATTCAATGTGTGCGCCCGTTCATCTGCGATACACTCAATTCAATAAAATATCTGAAATTGAAAAATGGATCAAGAGGGTGTAATAATATATGTCTACCCAGTGAAAACATACTCATGCTTCAACTCGTACACACACACAACCGAGTACACATATCAGCCGTATTAGTAACGCGTGCATTTTGCAGTAGATGAACATTCGAGTACGTATACGGTATGCTGCTATGCATATAAAAAGACTGAACTCAAGATTGGATATGAGCCAGATAAAATAAAATTATTGCGATGCTTGTAGATAGCTCTATGGCAAATAATTTTTGTTTTTCAATAAAAACTCAATTTCGCTCAAGAAATATTTTATGGATACGCCAATTTGAAGTTATTTATATTCGCATGTATATTGTGTCAATTAAGTGTGAGAATGTGCACGATTTGTAAAGGCGTTAAGGATTTTTGATGAACATATTTTATAGCACATTGAAAAGTGATCGTAATATGTAATCGTCAGGATTAATAAAAAAAATCTCAGAATTTTTTTTTAAGTGTAAGGTATTTTTAGTAAAAATGATATATAAATACAAATTACACATCAAATTTCAAGGTCAAATCAAGTTTTCTTTAATTTTATTTAAATTAAAAAAAATACAAAAATTCAAGGTCACTATAAATTATCAATTAAAGGTCACTTAAGTCCCTCTTATTAACTTAAGTAACTTCTTAATAATTATGAAATTTCAAATTTTATTAAAACAATCAGCTTGTGGATCCTTTAAAACTTATTAAATTAAATCTTTTAAAAGTTTCAAGGTCAAAATGATTTAATTGTGGGTAAAATTTTAATAAATTTTATTTACCGATTTACTTTAAATTTTACTGACATTATAAAATCAATTGTTCTTGATTAAACAAAAAAGGCATTAATAAATTGAAGGTCAAAAAAATATTCAATGCAGTTAATCTTCGGAATAAAGTATTATTAAAGTTTCCCTGCCCTCAGTTATTCATTTTTCCACATATTAGGAAGAAGGAACTTTGATAAGTTTTTAAGAAAAGCCATAAAGAACGTACATGCGACGACTGTATGACTACATAAAACTATATAGTACAGCAAATGGGGATAGAGCACGTACCATGAAAATGGATTAGGGGGGAATGGGAATGTGTCGATCGTGATGGAATGCCAATGTCATTCTTGGTTATATTTCTTATTGTTTGCATTTCTTCTTTAACTCCTTGGTGATTGAGATCAGGGACGGAATATCATTGCTTTTCCACAAATACACAGAAACGCATATTATAACTACAAGAAGTATGAGTTAAGGAACACCTTTGAGGATTTCTCGTACATGCACACAATAATTTCACAGCTGAATTGAAACCTAAACAGAACTGCTATTTGGTTTAATGTTATATGCGTCTGCAGGAGACGGATTTGCTGGTAGGTGCACCTTAACATTATAGTGAATTTATGCTCCTTAAATTAAGGGCGTTGCAAATGATATAGCATGTGGTTTTGTACCACAACAACATTGAAATTCCTTTGAACTCTTCATGTTTGAATGCAACTTTTAGAAACAGTACAATTTTGTACAATGTACAGGAATTCTTGATGAACATAATTGTCTAGAAAGTGCTTCTGATAAATTACATTCAGTCAACGCCACACACATCGTACACATTATCCTTCCGAGCTTAATGCATGCACAAAATGAAATTAATTGATTTAAATGAAATTAATTTTACTTTACTGCAATTGTTTTTAACAGGTGTGGGTGTAAGCTGTTATACCTAACCAGTTCCAAGTTACATTCGTTCTGAGAAATTAATTTTCAGCGACTTTCATTGCACAGACAATTAGTTCCGTTTCAAATGTGTTAAAAACTTTGTTTCATAAGCGAAACACGTATTATGAAGTGTCTGCTGATTGCTACATGAGGAAGGTAAAAAGGGCTGCACTTTATGATGTATCACTGTTACTAAATTTTTATATATAGACCCTTTTTCCTTTATTTGATTCCATATAAAAAGCTGTCCTAGTTTGTCGCTATATATCAACGTGTCCTGCTCATTTTTTTTTTATTATTAACATTTCAAATATGTTTTAGGTTGTTTCCTGACTACTTCCACTCGTAAGTCGTGTACGTACAAATATTTTGTTGTATTGAAAAATATATAAGGACTCGTGCCTGCTATCTAGGAATGATGAATTTATTGCGAACTCAAAGAAAAGCTCATGTGTGTGTGTTTGCACTTGTTCTACATTACTGGTATATATTATTCCTCCTTTAAAACATCTATATAAAGGATGAAAAGGATTCTCTTTGTATCAAAGTGTAAAAAGTTTTTGTGTGTATTTTTTACTATGTTATGTCTGTAAAAGCTCAGGATACTTTTTAGTTTATTATTATTATTACTTTCATGGTATGCAAGGGATGAACAAAATTTTAAGGACACTTTATTAAAGTGAGTGCACTAGTATGTAAATTTTGTCTCTTAAATATTTTTATAGGACTCTTTTATGTGCTCTTTATAATAAAACCTATTTTTAGATGTAAAGTGTACCAGTCAACTTTTCTTTACTGCTTGATTGGACAAAATGTCCTTAATTTACAGAATTTATGTGTGAAATTAATTGAGTAATTACATTCTTTACAGAAACGCAAAAGAAAATTTTTACTTTGAAATAAGAAATTGGTAGGGACCAGGGAGTGAGTAAAAGCGCAAAATAAATGATTAATTAAAGTTTACAATTCTGAAGTAAAACCAATAAGTATATAGGAATTAATCAATTTTACATGCTTTTCTTAGCAAGCACAACATCATTTCCATGTGCAACAAAATTCTCATGCGATAATTCCTTAATCAATTCCAAAGCTAATATTTAGGAAACTGTCATCTTCTTATTTATAACTCATAAGTGGTATAATCGTGCACACATTAAACATCCCAAGAACGTGCATAATCTATACTACAGATCGCTGAATAATGTACAACAATCTGTTACATTTCAAATGACATCACGCCCATAAAATTCAGTTTGAAATGTAAATCCATCCCCGTATTACCGACTTAAATACTTGAGTTTATTACTTAAATTAGTGTGTAGCTTACTTTCTTAACAGAAACAAATAAAACGGCACGTAGATTTAAGTACTTTTCACACCAATCCATTAAGCTTTTAAGTGTTTCATAATGCTTTTATGCGCTAATTTATATTCCTCTTCGTTAAACGTCAAAATTCTCATTAAAATGGCTTATACGTTTAATAACTTTAAATCCCTCAAGAAGTGTATTTGAATGTAACTTTTTTAATGCTTTTAAATAAAACATTAAAAGCACTCGTTTATGTGGTGACAAATGGAAGCTTTTAAGTTTTAATAAAACTATTTTAGTATTCGAATTAAATTTTTTCACCCCAAACTTTCGAGGGAGTGTTATAAAAGTCATAATTTCAATTATACATTTCACAAAATTGCATACAATGAATTTAAATTGGAAGCAAATTAATCGATATGAATAAATGTATCTATCGCTGCAATCATAAACTGCAGTTACATTGCAGTAACAACCACAATATGCATTAATTGAACGCATGTACAATGTAATGCAGTTACTGCCACCGCACTTCCATCGAATGCAGCACTCAAATGAATACAAAGCACTTTTTCCACAAGGAGGCGCAATAATTCCCATTGTAATTGATTGGGCGAGCATAAAATTTGTATTTACCTGCCATTTTTCCGTACCCCACCCCCTCATTACACCCTCCACATTGATTGTTGAATAATGTTGTGCACAAATGATCGGGATGAGAGAAATTCATATTGCGAATGTGATGTGATTTGTGTGCGCTCGTTATGATTTCAATTGCTGCTAATTGCAAATTCGGACATACACCCCGCGCCCTTCCTCACCACCCACCCGCCGTACGCAGCTGATTGTTTGTTCAAAAGTAATTAGATTTTGCGCGTGCCCTCTTTGCTGGCCCCAAGGATCATTTCGCACGCGAATCGCAACAACTTAATTTAAAACAAACAAAAAATCTTGATAAAATGAAGCTGTATATTTTATCAACATTATTGTGGATAAAGACGCACCAGATACCCTGTGCATTTAAGTCTAAAATATTATATAGAGCAGTAACAACTTAACGTTGTGTTGTGGGAGGAGGGGGGAAAATATTTAATTTGAAGATAAGAATGGAATTAGTGGGGTTGCTTGAAGGAGGATGGAAAAAAAACACTGTTTGGATAAAACTTAGTGAACTTTTTAAGCGGTGAGGGTTGAGCTTCTTTTTTATTTTGGAAGCGATGCCTTTTTTTTTGTAATGTAAAGATGGTTTTTGCTGATTTTTGTCCAACAAAAAAAGGATGCTTAATGAGAATAAAATTCTTGGATCTTGATTTTACTTATTAGAACGAGTAATTTGTTGCACGATAAAAAAGTTTAAATTAAAATAAACTACCAACTTAATTTGTGTAACTTATACAATCGCTTTTAAAATCGTTAAATGTTTTAAAGTTTTAATTAAAAGCAAATACCAAATTAAGCCTTAAAATGATAGGAGTTTGAATCATTAAATCGAATTCAAAAGGTTTGTGAAATACTGACTAATTAAAATACTTGAAAAACCTTATTTAAAAAGAGGTTCGTTTCAGAATCGAATAAAATGCTTTTAACTTGTTTATGAGACAAACTTCAGAGAATTCAAACGAATTTGAAATGTTGATAAGAAACTACACACTAAATACGATTAAACTTGTGCCCTAACAGTTAGTAACTCTCACGGTACACTGGATTATCATTAATCTGGTGCAAATTGGAAACGTTGATGGAAAATTACAATTTCCAGTCTTGCACAGGATTTACATGCAACCAATTTTCCACCAAAATATCCAAAGGGTATTCGAATGTACACCAAAAATATTTTTAAAATTTCGTACTTGGTACCTACGTTCATAATTAGAGCAAATCTCACTCAAACACATTTATTTTTAATGCGGGAAACTTGGAAAACCAAAATGTTTTGCGGTCGTGCAACACTTCAAATAGAAATACCGCACAAAATTAAAGCTTTTCATTAAATATGTTATACATACACTCGAAACTTTTTAATTATTTCGATGTAAAACCAAAACCCATAGCATTCCGGATTTTTGCTATTTTTTTCTGTTGTCCACTAAAATAGCCGCAACAACTTTTACGATTTTTCAACTCTGAACATTCAATAGGGTTTTGAAACAAAATCCGCACTAAAATAGGAGGTAATTACCATTTTCGTTGTAAATAACCGATAAACATTAAAAAAAAAATTCATTAAAAAGCAATTCCATGTTATTTAGAAGTTAAAAGAAAAACTTTTAAATAAAATCAAACTAAATAGTTTATAAAATACATATTTTTACACGCTCGTCAACTAAGGATGAGTTTTATAAAAACTAAACAGTCCGTAATGTTGACAAAATAAATACAAATTTAAATTCATTTTTGAATTCGTCCTTTTTTAATATTTCATTTCCAAAAATAGAGATTGAATTATTTGATATTAAGAACACACAATTGTTTTTGTGTGTCATGTGGACATTTGAAAGAATGATTGGTCAACCAGAAGAGGCAATTGAATTGACATATGTGACATTATGAAAATTGGATTTTCTTCAAATATATGTCACCGTTCAAATTTATGGAAATAAATCAAAGAGATAGCATGTGGAGGCTTTTCACTGTCAGAACTATATTTGTATATTTGTGATTATGCTAGCAGATGTCATTTGTGATTGCCTGAGGCCTAAGGCGATTTAAACATATGACTCAAGATAATAGAGCTTTCGTTTTCAAATAATATTGTGCGAATTAAAAAAAACATAATATCTTAATTACATTATTTACAATTTTTTGCGGCTACAAATATGAACTTTCTCGGAATTATAATGATCAACGAAATATTAGCTGGCACATGTACGTTGCCTTATTTCTCAAGATAATTCGACAAAAGGACGTCTAGACTCTTAAGAATTTAATATAAAAATGGCAAACCATCATAATTCCATCCATTTTTTGCTGCATAATAAAACAAATATTGACTTGAAATATTTTTTCTGCATGCAATCGAAGTCCTTTTATAAATAATACATAAGCAAGTCCATTTAGTTTAGAATTGTATATTGAAATAGCTCAAAAGCTTCCCAATTCTTGCAATTTTCCGTAAACGATATTTAAATCCATTTCAATTTATATATTTACAAGTAATCATCGTAATAAGGACTAAAAGTAAATTATCCAAATTAAATATTGTACAAAGATAGATTCTCTAAATAGTGAATTCCTTTTATGCTAATGATAAATCGGAAAGGAGCTGTCCGAATTTTCGTGAAAATGTGGACTTACATAGGGTGTGTTTGTTCAGGAAATAATATTGAATATGATTGATATGATGTGTATTGTATAAATATTGAATATATAAATGTAATGAATTTAATAGGTAATAACATTAATGTACAGAGAGTGTCCGAATCAAAGTAAAATAAATACAATTAAATTTCATAAATTTATCATTATTTTTTGATTCATCCAATTTAAAGAAAGAATTTAGCTAGGATTAATTCAATTCTTTATTGAAATTAAAAATGTTAAATTTTATAATCGACAGAAACTATGTTTTGCTTGAAATTTAAAATAAAATAAGTTCACCAATAATAAAAAAAGCTTATGGTACACCCTATAAGTATTTTAAATTTAAATCATTCATCCAAATGATGTGATTTCATTTACTAAAAGTGTTCGTTGCCGTTATTATGCAGACAAAATTCTCTTTGCTGTGTGAAAAATTTATTATATCCACAAACTGAATCAAGCTGAAAGCCCCACATCCCAACAAAAGGGTTGGAAATGTATGAAGCACAAGAGAGTTGGGTCTTGACAGATGGACAGATTCTATGAATCATAAAATAGATTATGGAAATGCACAATTATTCACATTTTCCATTGAATACACCAATCAATTGAATTTTGTGTGCAGGAAAAAAATTGTTTAGAATATTTTAAATTTTCGTTATGGCTTGGAAGCGTCATTAAAGAATAAAGTATTTGAATTCAAATTATTAAAGCAATACAGAATTATGTTAAAGGATCAAGATGCACGTCTTGAGTAAAAATATACTACCAAGTGCGAGAGTTATGAAGTTATAAGAACAATTTAAGTTAAGCTCAAAATCTTGAAGCGCATTAATTTATTTGTCGTTGAAGAAACAACAAGTAACAAACTTCCAGTGTTGTACTTTATCATAATGAATGATCTCAATACAAGTTTGTGCACTTTGCATATTCCACATTACCCTCATAATACACACACATTTCCTTCAAACATAATATTATAAGCATATTTTATGCGGAAAAATTCACACATGCCCTCAATGCATATCATTTCCAACTTACTCTTGAATTTCAATGATGTTTTCATCCATCGGTGACGCTGCTGCACACATGCATGCACCGTGAAAATTGCTCACATATTATATTGAATGCAGTCGTGATATAAAGTAAATAAATAAAGGAAACACTCGTTGCGTGACTTCCTTCCTCTGCCTTGACATTCGCCATATGCCTGGCAAACTTTCATGATTGGGTCACACACACGTTTAATTTAGTTATATTTAACACATGTGTGCATTCGCAGAAAGGACGCGCATAAAATGTTAGCTGTCACTTGTCACCAAATTATTCCAAGGAGTTGAAATATACAACGGATGTAATTAATTCGGCATTGATATTTAATCGTACTTTCTCAAAATTAAGTGACTTATACAGTTTGAATATTGTTTTAGACACGTTTCGTGTAATGTGTAACGTCAAGTGAAAAGTATTCCGTTAAATCACTTCTTGTAAGACTTGCACTGTAATAATTCATGAAATGTTAAATGCATTTGTGCATTTGAATTGATGTGCTTTATGTGGATCAACTATTTCAATTTTGAATTCAAATGTGTGTAGTTTGTATCGGAGTTTGTGATGTTTCATATAAGTGACCATACAATAATTAGAAATGGAGTGATATTTTGAGTGAAATTCACCAAAAAGGGGAAACAGGCATTATTCTCGAAAATTGTTCTTGTATTTCATGATAGATGCATTCATTTTCAATTGTGCATTGTGAATTGTTTTACTAAATACGATTTACAGCATCGGAAACTTCAAATAAATTGTATGCAGAATTTATTTGCATTATCATTTTTCAACAAAAGAATATTTTGAGAGGAGATTTGCATAATTTTTTTTAGCAAACACAATTGAAATGTGCATTCAAAAATAAATAGAAAAAATTATGAATTGTATTTACTTTATAAACATTGAAATTACTTCAATATACAAATGAACTCTGAAATGTTCCGAAGCACATTTCACCCACATTATGTTGAAACAACTCCCAAATTTATTTTACATAAGTACAAGTAATATTTGCATATCAAACACTTAGCAATTTAGCATGCGGTATCATAATCCAGAGTGATTTGCCTAATCATAAATTTGTAAACCCACGAACCGAATATTTGTATTCTTGATGTCTCTTATTCATTTTCTCTTACCATTGTCTCAAAATTATTGTGGTAATAGACGGAAATAATAAAAAAAACCTTCCCAAAATACACACACACACACACACACACACACACACACACACACACACACGCACACACACCATGCAGCCGCACCATTGAGTGAATCGCTGTTGCTTTTTGTGTGGATTTTACGTTTTACAGTCGTTCAAATACTTTTTTTCTTATTGAATTTCTTTTTGTGGTCTCATTTACTTTTATTTTACTTCAACACATAGCATAAATAAATAATATCCATAATGCCATGAGCCCTGCATCTTAAACAGCTACACTCGGTACATAAATAAAGGACCATATCGTTATGTATAACAGACAAGGCAACAAGGATCGGCCAGCCTAACTTTTTCAACCGCAATTCGAATCCACCCACCCCCCACTATTTTTAAGACAAAACCGAATTACAGTGTCGAGTCTACATATTGTGGATTTTGTATAACTGAAAGAAACGTATTTCAAAAAGTTTGTTGCGTTCTTTTTCAATCTTATCAATGTATCACGCTTTTAAGGAATTTTTTTCGAACCAAAAAAAAAACGTGTTGCTCAACTTTTATCAATCGAAGTTTTGGTATTAAAGCACATTTTTATGTATTTTATGGATGTGTGTGCTCGTATTTAGGGGTTGAACTTCTTTTTGTGTGAAAGTGTATGTAAATTGGAAGCTTTTGAAGAATTTTTCTATAAACTATAAGTTTTGGAAAAGGGGATGAGTTTCTTGTACGAGTATGTTCATTTCAGATAAGTTTCTTATTTTAAATTCTTTTTACGATTTGTGTTAGCTGTATTTGTAAAATATAAGAGTTGATGTGGGTAATGGAATGTGTGGTTTTATTGATGATTTTATAAAATAAACTTATTTTCCAACACATACAGAATTCTTTGAAAAGACTGTACGAAAATGTTTTTCATTGTTTAACCTTGAAGAACGAATTTCAATGAAAACTTTAAACTAAAAGAGTTTAAAACAGTTTTCAAAAGGTCTTAGAATAATCTTTAAGGTTAATAAAAAAAAAATTTTGACTTCAAAAAATAAGAAAATAGCTAAATTTGTTTTTTAAAACTCAATAAATTTGGGCCACGATCCAACTTAAGCTCTACATTACAAAAAAAAAAGTATTACCACAACAAATTAACACGAAGCAACCCTCAAAAAAAAAAAGTTTCCACAATAAATTGTCTTCTAAATGGGCTATTATTTGCAGTAAAACAATTAACCACCTTCATAACACATTATGAAAGCACACGTAGTCATCCGGTAATGTGATTACATTGCAAGCATACACACCTTCTCACCTAATTTGTAAGCATTTTAATGCAAATAACACGAGCAGCTTTTCTAATGGGAAACACACTCCAGCAGCAGCAGCAGCTCCCATAATATAAAGTAACCCTTAAAATCACGTATGTTGATATTTTTGTCTCAGATAAGGGATAATCTGTGATTCCAGCACATGCCATTACTAATAATTTACTATATCACTCCTGACTCCACAATGAGTGGAGCGTGTACGCAAGCAGCCCCAATGGAACTAGATTTGGTTGTAGGCGAATCATTAGTGTGGGATACAATCAAGATAGCATGCCCTTGTACTAGGTGTACAAATATAGTGTGGTTGTACGAAACAGCTCTCTAGGCTGTTTTTATATGCGTCACAGTAAAATGTGAATCGATTATTTTATAGGCTTTATGAAGACTGCACCCCCAAACCAAAAATGTTGGTCTGAATAATGTATGTAGATGTATTGTATTGTAATCTGATTGCGGTGCGGTTATGGGGCCCTCTCACCCAACGAATAGAATACATTTTGTCTTACATAATTCACATTTTGACTAAATATGGAGCAGTTACATAATGCATCTTGTCTGTGGATCAGTCTTGTAAAGGGGTGCATAGTATTGCATTCCTGTTGTTTGCGGTTAATATTTATTGTGTGAGTTATAATGAAACATTTTGACATTGCTGTGTGCTGCCGACATCTGGAATTAAGTGAATCAATTAACTTGAGTTAAGATTCATATCAATCATGTAATCCACACTCCAATCCACATCCATTCGAATAACCCGGCGTATATAGTTATGAATTGAATGCAATTCACGTCGTGTGGAATTTGGATTATGCGATGTGTAATCGATTTAATTGGAATGGGAATTGTTTGCGGTAGATAAAACTGATCAAGAAAGACATCAGTTGGAGCTTGTAATCTTGCTGATTATTCCGTTAAAAATTTTATTGTAGAATATATTTATTCAAAAAGAATAAAAAAATATTGTAATTGTTTTAATAAAAATTGAAATGCTGAATTTTATTTAAAAACGCCTAGATGGCTGCAATTGTATAGTGTTTGGTGTTAAAAGAATTCAACACTCAATAATTTGAGTTATTATTCTAATTCAAAGTTCTAAATCCAGTTGGTGTTAATAAAACTATGGATTTTGGAAGCTTACTGCAACTGAATCCATTCTTCATTAGTATAATGGTTTCATTTTGTTAAAATAGATGAAAACTTCCCTTGTGTTAAGCCTAGCAAAATGCCACCAACGAAAGCAATTACATAAATGGAAAGCGATTTTGGAAAATTTAACCGAGATAAATTTTTTCGCATATTTCATGTGGCTGCCCGGTGTGTGGCAGCTACACGATTATATATGAGAACATGTTGTCACCCTTACAGGTATACCGTTACCAAAACTCTCTCGCAGCAGCTAAATGCTTTAATTTCCTTTGACAATATTTCAATGTCATAAATTTTCCATTCATGCACAAAAACGAAAACTTGACACAAAATGGGAAACCGTCATGTATGAAAGATTAATGCTGGTAAATGCTGGTGTTTCTTCCATTTTCTAATAATTAATTCGTTGTGATAAATGAAAAATGATAATAACGAAAAATAAAAACCGAGAAACACACACAGCGTCAAATGATAACGTCAATTTGGATATAACTTTACCTTTGGTACGGGAAACTTGTACACATATATTTTAGGCGGAAATTGAAAATGGTGAAAGGAAGTCACGTGGAAGCCAACCAACGGATGAGGTTCAATTTCAAATTGTGCAAGGAAATTTAATTTAAGATTTCAATGTTGTTTGGAGCACTGTTTGCTTGTAATTAATTTCCCCTACTTAAGCGGTTGATTTATTACGCAGATTAAAAATTAGATGGGCTTTCAGGATACATTTGTATACCTTTTGTGCCCATTATAATACTCGTTACGGATATGTTTTTGTGTAATTAGTTACGATACATTGTTCATCATGGTATTTAATCAAAATAATTCCGCTTTAATATTTTTAATTTTTAGATAATCAATCTTTACCAGCTTTTGAAAAGTCTTAATATTTAAAATAAAGAACTTTAAACTTTTCTAAAGGTTCAAATTTAATTTTCTTAAATTGTTTAAAAGAAACTTTCCTGACGTATTTACAGAAATAGCATCAAATTTTCCTTCAAGAATTTATATTACAAATAGAAACAATTTTTGATCCATTAATTTTCACAAACTGAATAATGTTTCTTATTTACTTTCCAACATTTATTAAATCTTAATACAGAATCGAAGCGTGACTGAAAATAATTAAAATTGCAAAAGATCAATTCTTCCGCTTCGTAAAAACTTTGAAATTAAATGCAATTAACAAAGTCAAAACTCAAGATGCAATCTTGGCTTAAAAGTTTAAAAGTTTGAGTTCCCAATAATAGCAACACATAGAAAGGGTAATATTTATTGCAATATTTCTTACGAACTACTTGTATAATACATAAAATCATTAACAATATTGTTTTGGATAGCTGAGCACTAAAACTTTAAAAGCAACCAAATTTCCTAACAATTTGTGTACACGGAAGTTCATATAACATTTTGGCATAAAAGATTTCATCTCAAAATAAGCAATTAATTAAAAGCATCAGAATTTTCATTTCACTTCAAAAACACACACACTAATTTTGTATTCAATGACTATTAAATTGATTGGAGGTTTTACAGAAATTGTAAGCAATATAATATTGAAACGAACATAAAACTTAAAAAATCTCCAACTCACCACCCCCAAAAACGCAGCCAACAGTGACAGCTATAAAATATGCGCGGATTTCATTTCAAAGCGTCTTCAGCCGTAACGGCAGTATCCATAAAAAATGAAATGCTGTGGCCCACATGCTTGTTGCCTGTAACGTTTTTGTCATTTCTGTGGCACACATTTCTGACTGTCCAGTTGTAAAGACATAAATTTCATTTATATTTGGGTGGGTTTTATTGATAAAAGTATAAAGCACACACTTTTAGTGATAAAATTAATTTATTTACAAAACACGTTTAAAATTGAGGCAATATCGTTTAACAGCATGGAGCCAATGAAAGTGAGAGGCGATGATTTTCAATTCATTTATTATGTGTGCTATAAATACTTGAAAATATTTATTTTTAGTTGATTCGTAGCGTGGTTTTTAAATAAATGGGAATAGGTTTGTTGTTTGGGTTTAAAAATAGAATTTATTAAAGAAAAATATTTTTTTGACACTAATCTATGAAAGATAGTCTCACTCCATAAATATTTATAATGTGAATCATCATTTTAAAGTAAAAAAATTTTAGAAACCAAAGTCAGTTGATAAAATCAAAAGGATAATAAAATATTTTTTACACATTTTAATTTAATTTCAATAAGTCAGTTCACAAAGTGAACATTTCATTTAATTTCCCACATCGCCATTGCAGTTTGTGTCACATAAATTTAAGAAAAGCATCATCATCACGTGGAAAACTATACAAAATTGTTATATTCATTCAGTATAATAACGCTATTATTCTTATGTGAATAACCAGGAGAAAAAAAAGGGTTAACGATCATGAAAGCGGAGAAAAGCATTTCCCAAACATTTCCCAAATACTGTACATAATGCTACATTATGTACATTAAGATTTGAGGCATGTCCGCTGGGATATTACTTCTACTGCATTAAATAATAAAAGTAAATATCCGACAGCAAACGAATACAAAATACATTAAAGCCCCAACATACAATGCTTTATGTAACGTATGTGTACATTCTCGCTTGCACATTGGGTACTAAAGTATGTCCTTAAGCAGTCCTTATTTATCCACATACATACATTCATACATAAACATTTTGCCTTGCAAACACAATTCATGGAATTCCCCATTCGTTTAAAATTCTACGTATCTGGGGGATGATGGCGTTGTGTGTTTTCCATGCGATCCTTGCAGTCATATACACTCACAACCAAATGTTTATGTATTAAAATAAACAAACGATAAATCCGTTTACCTTAAATTTAAATCAAATTAATGAAAATCCCAGGTGAAATTACCTTATGAAAGTCTCAAGGGCAATTTTATATTGTCCAACTCTCAATTTAACTGAAAATTCAACATGTAAATTGTTTTATCCGAAATACAGCAACAGTAAAAGCGATAAAGGATGCGGTTGAAAATATTAAATCATTGTTAAACTATTTGACTTACAAAATAAATCCTCAAATTGGGGTTGAAACAGTCGATGTAACAAATTTGAATCGCATTTGCAGCATTTAACTTAAATGCCACACGTTATTCAGTTATCCTTTTTTCCCGAGGACACGCATACACAAAATATGCATTTTCTGCACATTGCTCCAATCTACACAAAATTGTGAATATTTTCAATTCAAAAATTTTTCATTGTTTTTGATTCCCGCAGAGAATATTTGCCGAAAATCAATGGATAAACAAATTTTGCCCACGTATTTCGAATATGATTGAATAACGGCAAACATGTGAACTGTAAGCACCACTGAAGTGTCCAGTCCCAGTGGACATATGGCAGGGGTTAGGCGGTTGCACGCTGTGTAGGTTGGATACACCATTTGTGGCCGCAAGTCGATGGCTTTTTTTGCAACACCGCTTGCACGATTAATAAAACAGCAAAAGTACGGAAGTGGGTTATTGTGGGGGTTGAACCGATATATATGGGTGTGTGTTTAGATGGAAAAGTGTTCCCTTTGGAGCATGTGTTATGGCGGAAATTGATGGTTTCCAAAATTAGACTTCCAGGAGGTAATTTGTTATATGAATTTTGGAGCAAAATGTGCGTAACATTTTTGGGTTCATCTTTCTTTAATATTTATGCATAACGGGATGTGCGAGTAGGCCTTATGTGTGAAGTTATTGTGTATGGAAGCTTAAGTACAATCATTATAATGATAATCATCTTGAATAATAAATGACGTGGGAAGAAAAGGATGGCATTAAAGCTTATGTTTAATAATGTGAAATATAAAATTTATTGCATTAAAAAATTTAACTATTTTAACCTTGAATCTTAATTTATTTTGTTACTTTACCAACATTTTAATTCTTTTATGTTCAATTTTAGCAACTTTAAAGCTGATAGTTAAAACTCAATTGAGTCAAAAAAATATAAAACGTCTTAATTAGTTTTATCTTGAAAGTGTTTATCTTTTAAAATTATTATTCCAATTATTTAGTTTAAAGTTTAAACATAATCAAATATCCTTCAAAATAGAAAACTCCTTAAAACTTATAACGGCCTAACATGAAAGGATGTAATAAAAGGCAAGTCTTCGACAATAAGACGCCAAATGACCAATCTCAGAGTGTATTCCACATCATTAAAAGAAACTATAAAGTTCTCCAATAAACTTCGTATAACAATTGTTATAAAATAATTGGACTCAACTGTAAAAACAAACCTCCTCTCAGTTTAAAAACTTTAAGGACTTTAATTTTTAAGGAACCTACATACATCGATTGATTGTCAAGATATAATACAAAATTTGGACACATAATTATCCGAAACTAGAATCTATAAGAGAATCTATGTAGTTTAATGCAAATTGCGGCTTCAAACCGATACAATGGCATTTGACCACAACTGCAACACTCACCCTATGTACAGTACCCCCTATACCGTTACATATGTGTCTTCCTATGTAGCACTGTATTATCAAACCCAACAACGTCGAACCATCGGTTTCACTGGTTAGACCGCACCAAGATGCGCTTGAGTGTGAAGCAAAACGATTTTGAAGTGTTTCACACAGTACGTGACATAACTCCATTCATATATGTGGAGGGGGTGTAAGGGTTGATGGAATATCAGTCAAAAACCATTATATTTGCTAAACACATCATTTCCCATTACATCCAATGACAATGTGGATTTGTATGCAAATAATTATATGGGGTCAAGTATCTGATGTCATTTCATAACAATGTGCATTAAAGCACAACTACCACCCCTCCCCCCCCCCCCTTTACTTACCCCTCCTTTGTAGAGAGACAATGCAGTATTTTGCAAACAAAATTAAAAATTGTTGTGTGCAAAATTATTGCGCATTGTGCAAGTTTTACAACAAATAATTTGCAATGGCTTCACAACCGCATTTATTCGGTGTATCGCATTTAATGGATGAGTGAATATCCGAATAATTGCGCTCCTCGCCTTAATTCAGCGTTTAAGTGTGTTTCTGGAATTACACATACGCTCCATCGCATAAATCGTGGCTGGTGCTTTGTAATTTATTTATTTTGAAATTAAACTGTTAGACTGCAATTGACATAATTAAAAGAGAGAGAATAAGAATTAAAATGATATTCCTGCGAGTACAATTGGGGGGAGAGTTGAAAGAAGCAGTTAACTGTAATATTGTGTAGCTGCAGTTCATAACTTTCATTTCATTATGTTGCTCAGTGGATGTGTAATACACCTGAATTGCAACCGTTACAGGTAAATATTCTCGTATGGGAATAACATCTGTTTCAACATTTGCTTCATTTTTCATTTTGAACATTTTGAAATTGTTGTCTCCAGAAGATTTACTTTTTCCGCAAATTTTGTGAGATGTTCAACCAGCTTAAAGGTTGAAGAAACATGACAAAACTTGTGTAATATGAATTTAAAGACACAGGGGTGTGGTTTTCAAGTTAAACGTGACATATAACTTCAACATCCAGACATTTTCGATAAAATTGTATGTTTGCTGAGCATCGCATAAAATATGATTGAGATTGACATAACTATATTTTACGGGATAGAGGGGATATGTGCATACATCTTGAATGGGTTTCTTTCCTATCTTTTTACAGCGATTTCTTTTACTCAATAAAGTGTACATGTAAACTTTAAATCAGTGCGTCAGCTATATTTTAGCCATTTATATTGGATTTTGATCAATAGTGGATCTGGTTTCAGTTGAACTGTACACAAAATATTATACAAAAGATATCTTTTCACATTTTAATACAAACTATGGATTATGGAAACGAGAACATGATTGAATTGGAAATATAAAAGCACAATTGAATGGTGAGGTGACATTTGGAATTCACTCAAAAGGTACATTTGAAGCACATACATATTTACTGAGATTTTATGGAAATCGAAAAATATGGCGTACTTTTAAGTATGATTGCGCTTTCGAATAATTTTAATTTAACCTGATTTTTTTTATTGCAGTTTTAAGTAAAATAATTTATTTGAAAATCCTTTTTTTAATTATCGGAAACAATCATTTTAAAATAGTAGTAATAAATTAAAAACAGTTTTTTTTTTAAACGCCTAAATGTTGTCTAGAAAATTCTTATTTCATTTAAAACTAAACGTTACATATCTCTAGGCGTTTATTGCGACATTAATAACTACATTAATTTGATTTTTCTTAAAACCAAAGAAAATGTTCTTGTTTTCAAGTAAAAACTATAACTTCATTTAAATTACGTCATTCGCACTGAATTACAATGTGAATATTTCAGATGCATATTGACTTTCAATTAATTTAAAATGAATACTTTAAATTTGTGCCTTCATTTTTGATATTTTATATGCATTTATTGCATATTGAAGCATCCAACTGAAATATGCATTTATCTCTCGCTATAAATTCACATCTTTTTCATGAGTGCAACGATTTTGAAATAGCTTGAGTGCTGGCTTATATTATGCATATGTGGATTTAATGCAATTAGGTGGTGCAACTGGCACAACGTAAAGAAAGTGCATTTTTATAAAAAATATTTTATGAAGTTGCTTCTCAGAATCACGCTATAAGTGTAAAAGCCAGAGCAATAACATTTTTTGTACATGCTGACAAAGACTCTTATGTATTTTGTGCTTCATTTGACCAATCAATAGCATCAGACAGTTTGGCAACAAGAGTTTTTCTTCCATTGGAAATTAAAAAAAAAAATTATTAAGACTTTCAACGAAATTTAAACGATTTAGTAAATAATAAAAATGTTTATTCGAAGATAAATTTAACAATTATTTAAAGTCCAATTTTTAATTAAGTTAAGTCTATTATTGTGCAAATTTTTTACTGTTATATTCAGATAAAGGATCAGCAAAGGTCAAAGTGTGGCCTTGTAGCACTTTAAATAGGGTTAATTCATACGCAACGAAATTCCCGAAAAAATTCCAGGAAGGACAAAACGCAACAACACGTTGTTATTCCGTGAAAATTTAATTCAAAAAGTTTCCATTCTCACATAATGTTTAAAAGCTTTCACGACACTCGCGCATCTTTAATAAATGCCATTCATCAAGAGAAAATATGACTTCCTCGCAAAAAAAGGGGTGCCAACATAAAACACCACTGAATGTATGTCACATCCAGCCATCTCTACTTCGTCGTCTTCTTCTTCTTCAATCTGATATGATGCCCTTTATTTTTATGACTCTTCTTTGGTTGCTGTGCGGCACAAAGTGGCCGCAAGAAATATGCAAACACCACACAAAACGAAAGACTGAGACACTACACTGAAATTAGGTCGCTTCATCTATTTCACTTCCAGTATCTGGTGCGCCCTGTTTCAGCCCCCTCCCCCACCATTCCCTTTCTATATATGTCGTTATTCCTTGTGGCAGTTGTTTTTTTTTTTTGCTTTCCCTTCGGTTTTTATTTTTTATTTATGTCCTGTGTAAAGTTATTATCAGTCTCATTTGCGCTGGTAATTACTCCCAGTGCGCCAGTGAAAATTTCGAGTGTGCAAATGTCAGTTGGTTGTGCTCACACTACGCGAGTAAGTGCGGCTCCATTGCATATACATTATACATATAAGAGTTGAAAATGTGCCAGAAATGCAAGTCATTATTTATCTTGCAAGGAGGTTAGTTGCCAGTTGCTTTCAATTGGGCTATTTGGGGGCGGGTGTGTTTGCTGTCTTAATTTGTTGTTGTCTTTTCTTCCAACGACCAACCCCATAACGATTCGCCCGCCTTTTTATGTGTGTGGTGTTGTTTTAGCGCCTCTTTGGCAATACGTAATGAGGTCCTGAATTGGCACAAGGGCAAGGCTGATTACAAGGACAACCAAAATCCATATATGTGTTGCTATTTGAATTGTTAAGGGTAAAACTGATTTGATATGGGATTGAAGTGAACAAACATTTAATGGTGCTACATTCAATTTGTAATGGGTAATGGCATTGAGTAATGATTTTTAGATTGCAAAACATTTGTAGCTGGAGGGGGTTTAAGTTCTGGAGAGTGATTTTTTTTTAAATTGTGTGATATTTCTAAACCAAACGAAAAGTTTATATAAATTCAGGCGATTAAACAAAGCTGATTCGATTTACCCGTTAAATAAAAACTTGTCTTAATTGGTTATAAATTAAAACGCTTTAATTTCTTACTACCCTTAATTCAATATCTTTCCCATAAATCACATGAGGTGTGGAAAAGAAAATTGTTTGCAATAAAAAAACATACAACAACCGTTTTATTGCAGGTTTACTTGCACAACGTAATAAAAATAAAAAAACAAATATAACAGAATCCCTGCAATATCGATTCGATGCAGCACGGCACCATCTGCAAATTGCTCTCTCATATATGGATATTTATGTTTACAAGCAGTAATCATGCATGCACGTATATTGTATATTGCATATTCATTTGGTAGATGGCGCTCAGGGCAGGCTCGTTAAAGGAACACTTGCACAATAATGCACCGCACAGCTTGCACAAAAATGATATGCAACGCTGAAGAATTATGCAAGCTTAACTGCATACAGTTAACTGTATATTTGCACGTTTTAAGCTTTTAAGTACTTTTGTAATGCCAACGTTTGCAAATTTCTTCGACATGCTGATGTAATTGGCCTCGCAATGCGGGAAGCATATCAAATGAGTTTAGATGCAAATTACATCATCAATTATGAGATCTCGTGAATAAGTTAACAACAATTCGAATACGGCATTTACAACTGCAAAGAAAAATATAAAAATTCAATGAGACCATGAAACCATCGAATGCCGAAACGAATAAAAAAATCAATTTTCATTTCAAGGATTTGCGACATTGAATTATATAGTGCCCACGTTAAGACGACAAAATACACTAAGGCAAGTCTGATGATAAGATTAAGTTGCTCCGATGGGCGGTGGGTTGAAGGTTGTCAAAAATTTCAAATCAATCATGCTTAATTTCGATTGAATTAGCTTAAAATTAGACAAGAAAATTTTCTTATCTCAAAAGACTTTGCATACCACCTCGTATATATATTATATATATTATTTTAATCTTCGAAAATATTGAAATTGAACGTGAATGTATTAATTTTCATCTTGTGGTAATGTCGACGGTGGATGTGAACCTCGTTAATCTTAAACAATCAATTTTAATCTGCTCAGCTAACATTTGCAGAATCGCATCAGGACTACTACGTATTGCTTGTGTTGTGTATTTTATTTGTCAGTACTTAGAGTGTGAGGCTAATCTCTTTAGAGAGAAAACGAAAGAAGAAGTGCGACTTGACAATGCGATTCGCAACAATATGGCAAGGAATGAATGCGCCATACAATGGAGCTTCTTGCAATTAAATAAAAAACACTTACCAATGGTATTATGATAGATTCTATTGTTGGATTTACGTGGGAAAAGTCTGGAAGGAAAAAAATGTTTGATAAAATTAGTTATTTAGCAAAAGAAGACTTTAAGTTGATTAATGGTATGGGGCTTAAATTACGAAAACTCCCAAATGTAGACTTACGCATCTAAATTTCCGTAAAGCTGTAAAAAATGTTGCATAAATCATGCTACTATAAAGGCAACACATTTAATTCATTTTCTTTTGCACTTACATTAAATTACTTGTATTCCACTTACAAAAAAAAGAAATAAAAATTAAACAACACGTTCAGAAAAACCCCTCCATTATTAGTAAGTGTCAAAATGAAAACCTTCAATAATCCCTTCAACAAGGAAATCACGCACAAAACCCCTAGACAAGGTCGAGTTAACAACAAACAATTTCATTTCGAGATGGCTTGTCCCTGACCATTAAAAACTTTGTCCGAAATCCTTCCATTTCTCACACTTCACACATCATGCAATATTGCTGTATAATGTAAGGGTATAACGGGACAGCTTTTCAAATCATTAATCAATTTGTTTCCACTTTCTAGTGTTTTGCAGTGAGGTGCAACTTATTCATGTGAAATTGAACGACTTTACAAATTGGAAAGTCACGCGATATAGCTAATAGCACCAATACAACGGTACCAAAAGGTTGAATGTAGATGAACCTGTTTCATTGCAATGTGTATAATGTCGACCAAACTGTATATGTTGGTGTATAAATACTTTCAAGTTAGTCGTTTTTTCAGATTACAAAAACAACTCAATGAAGGTATGAACGTCTATAAAAGTAGCAAGGATGGGAACATTTCTTATCTATGCAAATTACCAAAATGACAGACAAGATCTTCTTTTTCGGATGCCGAAATTCCTTTAGCCAAAATCATGTCTCCTCGTTTTTAGGCTGCCTCGAATTTGATCTTCCACTCGCATGAATATACTTTGGAATAAATTTTCCGTTAAATTTATTTTTCGAACCAATTTAGTCTATGCGCCTTTTTATAATTTCTTGCATACATCTAGGCGGAATGGGACGAAGTAGAAGCAATGAATCGACCAGTTAATCAACGAAACAAGAAAAGGGTGTAGCAAACTCGTGGACTCATTAAGTTTGTAAAAAACCGATTAAACTCGTGCTTTTCTGCTTTTCCAATTAAAACTGTTAAAAGCAATTATACGTGCTGTGATTTTTTGTCATTTATTTGCTAGGTAATTGTGTGCTTGTAATTTACATATAGTTTTTGAGCACACAATAAATGCCGTTAATTTGGAAGACGCACCCTTTTCCAAATTTCTAATCAAATATGTTTTTAAGGTTCTTTTTCTTGCAATTAAGTTGTGTAACATAACTGTAAAATTGTGTTTCTTGAAATTAAATTGAATGTCAATGATTTTCCGAATTTGTCGCATGTAATATTCTGACTATTTGGTTATCCACAGCACTATTGTGCACGTATTTGCAAGAAATCCAATTAAAAATTCAAATTAAAAAATTGTTACGGAAAATGAGTTTCTGAATAATTGGTGTAATGTAAATGAGGAAAATGAAAATGGGAATAGTGAGGAAAATCAATGACTTTCATTAATATTTTGCATGCATTCATGATTTTCCGATTGGCAACGTCAACACAATGAAAACTACGCGTACTGACAGGAGTTTTCTCAATATATATTTTTTTGAAATTAATTATGTATTTCATATTTCTTTAAAACCATAATTTGAAAAATTAAGAGTAGAAACAACTAGAGTCCTCAATAATATTAATGCGTTTCTAAATTTTGTTTTAATTTATTTTTACAAAAGTTATTTAAAAATCGATTAAAACGACCATGAACTAGAAATTTTGAGCACTTCACAATAATTATGTCTTCTTTCTTTACTTTGTTGAAATAAAGTTTTAAATAATGAATGTGGATAAAGTTTATACACACGTGCAAATTAATAATGAAAAAGGCGTGAGTGCGTGACTGGAGAAAGCACACCTTTACTTAATCCGATGTTTGTATGAACTAAAAGTGTTCCATTTGAAGTGAACTTGAAAATTTAAATTGTAATTTGTAAAATGTACCTACCCAGCTGCTTGTGTAGGAAAGATGAAACGAACTTTTGTGTTGTATAGCAAAGCAGGTTAAGTCTTATTTTTCTGTGTACAGAGGTTAAGCCCTTAAGGCATATGCAAATAAGTTTCTTTTGATCCCGTATATATTTGTCAGTTCTTCTACGCTTAAGAACCTCTACCTTGGTTAAAACTGTATACTTTTGAAGATAGTTTTCATTATTTGCTGTGCACTAATTACTGTTTACCATCTTAGCATTGCCGCCTAAACAAAAATACTTAAAAAATTTTAAATATTTTTAAATGCAATTGGTAAAAGGTACGCTTTTGTTTAATTTCAGTTCTTTTGATCCCTAATCGCTGCAGCGACAAAATCAATTAAAGTTTGTTTTAAAAGAGACTTCCTCAGATTATTTTTATTGATTGAAATGTCCTTCATGAATAGCCTAAAAGGAATTTTCATCAAAACTAAACCCTTCAAATGATATTGAACACATTCAAGTAATTTCCATTTCACTTAAAGACGCACGACTTTTTAATTGGAAAACCGATTTTTCAACTTCTCAACTGAATGCCGAATTTAAAATTTAAATTCACACAAAAGCCATAACTTATTCTGTTCAATTTGAGCGCGAGTTTCCTGTTTACAAGGTAAGCCAGGCGCCTGCCGTCACACTGTCAAAATGGGGAAAATTGTTCATTACCAAACATTTCCCAACCAAACTGTTAAACAACCAAGGCCATTGTGTAAACATAACAACTAATAATTCAGCCACACAGGGGTGGAATGAGTTATGACAACGGACGGGGGGGGGGGGCGAGAAACCACGCGCTCGTGATAAACATCCTACAAACAATTTACCTGCAATATAAGTTAGCTGTATCAAAATTTCCTCCAAATCGAATGGATGAGGTATTATAGTTATTTCATTTTGTGCGTCTACATAAATTATGTTGCGTGGCAACGTTACAAAGTCAAGAGAGATACTGCCCTAGTACACTGTGTTAATGTGCTGTTGTATTACACAAAAATGGCAAGCAATTCATTCTAAATTTAGCCCAACAAAAATAAAGGAGAGACAAAAAAAACCCTCGCCTATCATAAAGAGATGCCTATCCGTCTGGCATATTTATAGCAAAAGCGAAATCATTTATTTCACAAAGTTTATGAATATATCGACCACATTCAACCCTTTTGTTCAAATGTGTGATCCTTCATAAATTGGGGCGCGTATGTCCTTTTACAAAATTCCGCACACAAGCATATTGTGCATGCTGCAGCGAACTTCAATTTACCCCAAATTTAAATTTTGTTTGACAAAAGAAGTGCGGAAAAAGTTTTTGTGTGCACCCCAAACTGCAGTTGTTATAGATATGCCATAAACCCGACAACACACATTAAAAACTTTAACTGGGTTACACTGCATGGAATAATGAATGTGAGATCGAAGTTTTTAGTGAAAATCAATATTTAGTATAATTTCAACAATTTCCCACCAACTTTTCGACCAACGCAACTGAATATTTTTCGGTGCCGCTTAACTCCGTCGCAACATTATGCATTATTCTCCCATTCCTCTTTTTTTTATTTTAAATACAGTTTGTGAAATTCAAATAGATTCACTTAAAGTTAATATTAAAAAAAAACAAACCTACAGCTGAATAAATATTTATTAATACAGCGGTAGTAATTCAAGTCTACGTTATTTGACTCGTAAATATTAACCGTTAATTGATTCTGATTTTAAACCACCTATGAAATTTCAAAGTAATTAATTCTTCACTAAATCGTTTGAAACTAAAATACAATTATTAAAAATTTTATTATAAAATATGTATTCGACAATAACAATGTATTTAAAACATAATGTTTAAAATAATTATTTAAATTTTTTAAGAATTATTTTAGTTTAATGTTTGAAAAATAAAATAAAAATTAATTGAAGTCCTTACGTGTTAACGGTTTTAATTCAAACAAAATCATTGGTGGAAGAATTTGAATTTCATCGACTGTATGCAGACTATACATTAAAAATGCATGTTTTTCGGCTTGCAATTGTAATTGCTTTTGCAAGAAAGTTTTACTGCTGTGAACATCCAAGCTTCAATAGCCCAAAAATGTGCAGGCAAATTATAACTATTCACCCACTCTACGTACAGAAGCTTAAATGAAATATATTGGGGTGGGTGGGTGGTTGGCACAAGTAGAGTGCTTCTTGCTTGCAAAATCAAATAATGGCGAGTATAAAAGCGCAAACTTTACGCTTAATATAACTTGTTTAACCCTAAGTTATTTAACTACAGTTTCGTGCATTGGTGTGAGATACATACGAGTAGGTACGCCAGCTCTATATTATGACTAAATATATGTGTTTTGTTTCTTACATGTACAGGGAAGTGCAAAGAAATGTATAGCAGCACGGCGGATGCCACTAAGGGTGGAAAAAGATATAAATTAAGATAATTTCTCCAAAAAGTGTTTCTGACATTTATTTATATTTCACGAAGAATAACTTCTCCGGATATTTATTGTATTTTATTGTACCTCGACATGCTCCTTTTTATAAAGCTACATACAAAATATTATTATGAGAATATTATGTTGTCAGCAAAAAAAAAAGGAAAAGAAATGAAAAAGAACACCACCACTATAATACGTAGTCGAATGCCAACACATAAAGTTGACGGTTTACTCCTTGCGAATTCCGCATACAAGGCAAAATCGCAACTTCCATAAAATAACACACCAGCTAAGGGTTGTTCGGTGCGGTCCATTAGACTGTACGATCTCATAACGAATTACCCAAACAATAGATCACTACTAGCCCAGGACGACAAACATGTCGTGTTGTATAACATTGGAATACATTTTCAGTATTTTTTGAATTTGTTTCACGGCGATACATTCCACGAAACAAGTTTACACACTCATAAAGGACATAGACCAACGCGTCGCGACGCCATGCACAGAGTGCAAAAGAAAATACACTATTCCTCAAAATATGGTTGCAATGGTTGTTGCAAATTTTACATATGGAAAAAAGTGTCACATAAATAACGCATGGCAAGGGGAAACTGGATAAAAATGGAAATCCAGGAAAACGCACACAAGAACTCACATTTTAAATGTAATAGAAATTACATGATGTATGTGGGCCAACATTTTCCGACACCGTATTGTTTGCGATACTGTCTTGTTTGGAAACGGGACATATTTCACTCAACGCAGATAATATTCAGTATGCGGTATTCGTATGTTAATATGAATGCCCCAGGAAGACAAGATGAATGTGACTTAAATTCCGTTAGAGAAAACTTTTTGGGAAGTTACTGTAGGTATGCAAGTAAATTATGCTGTATATGTAATAAGGGGGTTTATTATCATTGTTTCCAAACAGCAAATATACAAATTTGGTTAGTCCTTGCAAAAGTTTTGTGTTCCGGTCTGGAATAATTATGGAAAAATTTTAAAGGCGTAACAAAATTATTTCACCAAAAATGTATTTTATGGTGATCGTTTTTTTTTTGCGTTGTAAATAATTCTTGTACTTTAATATTGCCCTATTTTATCACATGTTATGTTTTGTAAACTGGACGAATAAATCCGTTTCAAATAAATAAATTTATCAACGACTGTAAAAAAATTAATTACCGACAATTAAATTCAAAACCCTATTAAACTGAAACTCATAAAATCGGTGTATTGATACAGTTATAGTGGTTTATGTAAACAATGAGCTGCAATATATCCATTAAATAAATTCCTAACTACTTTATTGCCTATCATTCGAATATCAAAAGTCTACTGTAATTTTAATGTGCTTAATGGGCGATTGTGAATGATTGATTTAATTGCTTTTTATTTTGTAAAAGATTTTCTGTATTTTTTTGTCTGTAAGATTGTACTGTTGAGTGTTGAGTTTATCAGTTTAATTATCATTTATCATTTGAATAAGATTCAAAGCGATTAAAAAAATTGAGAAAGATTAAAGTTAATTGAATTCAAAAGGTTTCAAGAAATTATCATTAAAGTAATTTGATGCAGTTGATAGAAACTTTTACAAAGCAACATATTGGCTTCTATAAAATAAACTTCTGATTATGTTTTACTGATGCCAATTTGGATGCACTAGAGATTTCTTAAGAAACGTATGATAAAAATTGCAGCAAAGATAATAAGTAGTCTCTAGAGAAATTGTAATAAGATGTGAGTTTTTACAGAAATAAAAAAAAAGTATTTTAAATTACACTCAAACTACATTTTTAATAAAACAAGCAACAAACATCGTAAAAAAAGGAAAGTCTAAATTTAAATCTAAATCAAAATCTAATTCCCCATAAAAAAACGCTGTGACAAATATTTTAACAATTTTATCAGCTAAATTCTACCTGCCTGCAAATGTGAATTGATATAACAATTACCATATCACCACACCTTTCTGCACTTCGTTAACCGGGAGGGTTTTAAAACCGTTAAAAAAGGGCACACGCATTTATGTGTATTTGTACGTGTAAATTGAAAACAAAACGCTTTCCCGATGTGCTTTCTTTTCTTTTCCACCCGTTTGTCTTCAGCGTATTTACGCAGTTAAATTTAAGCGGAATTGTTCAAATGAAATCGCAATGTTTTCGCTTGAAAAAATTGTACTGGAGAAAGCTCAAACAAATAAATAAATATAAGCGTCGTGAGAAATGGGGATGATTCACATAAAAATAAAAGTGGGGGACGATAGCAAGCTAAGCTGCAATGTACACTGTATACATACTTGCGTTGTTTTTTATTTTTTATGTACAACGCTTGAGCAATTTGCTCCTCCACAATTTACTTTTTATTACTACCAAATTACCGTTTAGGTTGAAGTTTTTGTTTTATCACTGCAACGGATATGATCTAAATGAAGAATATCAAGCGAATAAATATACTTAATTGATTTAAAGACACACAGTGCCATTGATATATAAGCCTTTTGACTTAAATTCCCAAGGTGACGCAATTTGTGTACATACAAAAACAAACGAAAATGGAATAAAATGTTATGTCTGGAAATGCTGGGTATTGTTGGTGGCCAAAGACATTAATTCTTCGCAGGCAGGAAAATAAATTTCGAAATTACCGTATAATGAAATGTCAAGGTTGAAAACAGTCTGCAGACAAAAGTGCCATTCAATTACGTGAGAGTGGAGAACAAAGACAGAGAAAATATACACGACAGGGAAAGTACCCCAATACTTTGTGGGCCTATTATACATAAGCCAATTTAAAAATAAATAAATTATTCTTCATATTCTTCAAATTAGTATAATGAAAAGACTTTAGTTCATCCTTGAAATATATGATCAGTCCTTTTTTCAAATAGTACTTTAGGACATGTTTAAAATTTAATTTAAAAAAAGTTGATTTTAATTTATGTTGAAGCCTTTATTCCGTTAAGGTCAAACATTTAAAACAAATTAAAGTCATGATTTATAAATGAGCTTCTGAATAATAAATTCAGACAAATTTTAAAATTGTTTCATCCCCAAAAGAGTTAACATATTGAATATTTTAATAACTTGCCAAAGAAAACAATGGAATTACATACAATAATTTAAGATTGACCTTTAAAGTGACCTTATCAAACAAATAAAGACCCCCACCCCTTTGTCTTTGATCTTTTCATTATAATTCCCTTTCTCTTGTAAAATTAAATTAAGACACATTTAAAAAACATTTTTTAAAGCGACTCCCTTTAAAAAATCTCTGCGTAAATCCTCGTTTTAAATTTAAGCTTTTACAATTTCATACAAATATTATAGACTGCATTGTAAGTTTCCATTTTTTGTTTTCTGAATTTTTATGTAAACAACAAAAGAATATACATAACACATAAATTTAAATTGTATGAATTTTCCAGGATTTCCTCGAATTTCATAAAATGTTCCCAGCAGGGTTGAATTTTTATTTTGATTAATACAAGAAACATGACTTCAAAAAGACGCAAGTGTATTAAATATGCATGTTTCTTAGAATAAATAAAAACAAACATTTGTATGGGAATACAGTCCAATCGTCTTAAAACATATAAGGAGCCTCAAGTTGGTGAAAACCCCCCATCCGATTTCTTTCCACACATTCGTATAATTTATTTTGTTGTTTGTATACTGTAAACCGTTATCAGGGTTTCGGGCCTCTATGAGTTTGCGGCAATCCTGTACACAAGTTAAGGATTTCAGGGGTATTTACCCATTGACACACCTCACATACAAAATTAATGCGTCTTATCAACAGTGTTTTGCTTTTATTACGATTGATTTCCTTCTAATCTGATTTAGTTCCATTGACTTTTGGTATTTTCGTTTGTGTATGTATTTAACGTCCTTGAGCGCCTCTTGAAGCGAGAGTGATATAAATATAAGCACAGTTTCAAGGAAAAGCAAACCGTCACTTACATATTGAGTGTAGTCGGCGCTGCTACACAGCGAGTCACACGGGAGTCGTCGAGTGTAAACAATAAGTCTAACAAAATGGAAAGTGAGAAACTTTTTCCCAATTCAACTTGTTCTTCATTGCCTTTTTCACTTTTCCTCAACACACATCGCCAGCATCGTCCATGCACTGTATTGCCACTGCGAACTCCGCAATATATGATTTTATATTTATGTACTTCAGTTTTTGTGTTTGCAAAAAAAATATATTTGATATGTGTTCACTTGACGCAAACAATGTGAAATGATGGATAAGCAAATTCACATGCTGAAATGGCGACAGCTAAAAGCAAATGCAAAAATAAAAGAAGTGGAAGAAGTCAACACTTTTCATCCCCTTTAACATCGAACGCACATACGACGAGTTATAATTCCACTGAACTGTTTTAAAGGGTGGGTGGCAAAATCGTTTTGGATCTTAACTCTTGAACTGTTTGTTTTTGCACATCAATTTTGTATTATTGCGTCAATTTTTCATGTAGATAATTTTGTTGTCTTGTTCGTTGTTTGATGTGCACAAGATTATTGTGTCACAACAATTTTACGGAGATTTGCAAAGCAAAACACAATGTTAATGGGGATGGCAATAAAAATTTGATATTCGTATGTTCGATAATGTGCAGACGGGGAAAATGGATAGAATTTTATTTGAACAAATAATAACTATTTATATGTGTATGAAAATATTGCCAGAATTTGGGATACACATTTATGGGGGATTTAAGTTAAATACAATATTGCTTGAAATACGAAAAATTAAAAACAGTAAAATATCACAACACAGAACTAAAATAACGCAATTCCTTATAATTATATATTTAAATAATAATTATTTATGACTTAAGGGCTGCAAATAAAATTTTTCACAAACCTCAAAAGCTGCGTTGCAAAATTCTGATCATCTGTCCATTTTGTACACTTCAACACTAACACATTCACGTAAATAACAATATCAATCTGAATCATTATTACAAAGCTGTTAAGTAACAGTATTTCCAAAAAAAAAAATTATTAGGTGAATAAAACGTTTGAAAATGAAACCAAAATATCTTTAAAACACTATAAAATCAAACTAATATTGAAAGAAATATTTTGAAATCAACTTAAATGTAAGCTGCACAATTATTTAACATTTTAAGAATTTACAACCACCCGAAATTGTAAAAGTCAACCTCATTCCAACGAGCACAAAAACTAAATGATTGTGCTGGTATTAAAAAGTAGAGAGAGTAGTGAGATGTGATGTGTGAAGTACAAAACAATTACAGGACTACCACAACTACATTTAAAAAAAAATTTTCATAACATTTCGTATTTCATAACATTATAATTTTTATTGCAATGTTCTACAGCTAATTAAAATAGTGTGAGTGTTACACCAATGCACACAGCTGCAGACTACAGAGTGTAATTGGAGAGAGCAGTTGAATCGCCACAGTATTTTTAAGCTATAGCAGTTCATACTATGGGTTCAAGGTTGCAAATTATTATTACAAATTTTTCGTGTATTGAGCCCAACTACATAGCCGGATGAAATCCTATGGGAGTGAGGGCGATAAAAACTTTGATTTCCTGGAATTACATAGTAACTATACATAGTAAATATAATAGGAATTCTCCTAACTGACCACTACATGCGTGTCGTACATTATCTGCAATGTTGCTCTTAAATTGTTGAGGCTTATGCCTCATGATGATGGCTCAAATTTAATGTGATTTAAACTGTTAAAAAACGGCAAATTGGCTTGGGTGTACAATTACAGTGTGACTTTACATATTTCTTTTAATTTTAGATACATGAATATAAATATTACATATTTGTAATTTCTATTTTAAATAGGAATAATTGAAAACTTACTTAAAACCAGGATAATGCGTTTTTTTTAAATGTTTTTTTCAAATAAAAATGAAAAGTTTTATCATAAAAATTATAAAAGCTACTTGTAATGATATTTTACTTGCCGCATTATTTTGTAATTTAACGTCTCATTTTAACAATGCAAGTTAATTTTTATTATGTTCTATTAACTTTTATTTACTGCGAACATTTAAATATGTAGATGAAAAAAAGTATAGTTTTTACATCTTAATAAGAAGGGCTGCTATAATTAATTTTTAAAAAAAGTCGCTTTTACACCGACCTACGACTTTAATGCGTAATGACTAATAAGTAATGAGTAATGAACAATGACTAATTAAATTAAAAATCTCAAAGAAAACTAATACTTATAAAAATATTAAGCGCCATTAAATTAATAATAAGGAATAAAACTAATGACATTTATATAAAAGAAGCCTATGTATTTATTTAAATATAAAATTAATACTAAATATTATGCGTGAGGACTTTTTAATAGTTGCGTATAATAGATTTATATTTCAAGGCTAAATATGAGTGTGGTCCATATTCCATAAGGCAAAATCCACCACCCACACACACAAAACGAAAGAGAGAATTATCTTTTATGGGATGACGTACCGGGTGGTGCCAGTTGTTTTACTTTAAAACAATGGCATTAAATTTAAGCAATTTCAATAAGAATCCTAATATTTTTTTTATTATAAAAGTACTAAAAAAAGCTGCAGTTTAATCAGTAAAACACTTTGTATGTGTTTCATAAAAAAAACTTTTTTTTTTACACCAAAAATTCAAAATTCTAAGTAAAAGTTACTAATGATATTTCCTCAGATTTTGGCGATTTTCAGATAAAAAATTTCGATTTCACACAAATTATATAAATTGGAATATTTCTTAAATGGCTGGACCAAATTGCACCAAATTTTAAAATAACATTAACACCTGCGTCGCAAACGGTGACATTAAATTTCACAGTCAAGATCACTCTCAAGGTCAAGTTATTTAAAAAAAACGGCTGTTTTTCAAATTTTTCAATGAAGCCGGTATTCAAATTTGTCAATTTTTTCAAAAATGATTCGTAAGATTGTTCTGCATAAAATTCTTGTACATTGCAATAAAAAATTCAGTCACGTTTTTGATTTATAACCTTAAAACTAAAAAGGATTAAACAGTAAACGTACAATATCTCGTCCTTTTTACATTCTATCAATATAAAATGTTCTACGGAATTGTAGATCTTTTAGGAATAAATATTTTTGCAAAATAAAACAAAATTTCGAAGGTCAAAACGTTATTTACTCATTATTCTCTATGCTTTGTTCCATGCTTCTGATGAACTTTAAAAGAAACAAGTTTTAAACAAATTTTCAAGGTCAAAATGAAACATTAAAATTTAAAACATTTTGTACAATTAGGATTTAATTGGCTTCAGCATGTTTTAACTTTTCTTAGAGATTCTTTAAAAATATAATAATTTTAAATGTGTAATTGAGCATTTAGACGCCTTATATTTTTCTACTTAATGCCTTAAATTCCACGCTATATAATTTACAATACATTCTTCTTTGTAAAAATTGTTTACAGTAGCCTGAGAAATACATCTGCGATGTATCAGGCCTTTATATATGTATTTATTGTTAATAATAAAAAATTTACAATCATCATGAATCGTTTGCTGCAAGTGCATTACTTACTAATTAGGTGAACACACTTTAGGTGTTTGATAGTTTTTACCTTCCTAAGTGACCTAACAAAATAATTTTTTCCCCTTATTAGGAAATTTCTAAAAAGTTTTCTCTTTAAAAAATATTGGTAATGATAATAAGATGCTGATTTTAACGATTCATTGAAAATTTCTTCAAATTTTCATCATTTCTCAAATTTTTAATATAATTTTTGTAATGGTAATTATTTGATGTACAAAAATCCTCAATTTTCAAGTGCGCTGTTACGCAATTAGCGGTAGTTTTTCATCCCATTATATCATATTTATTATCTCTCCTTTGTTTTATATATACAACTATAAATTGATGTGCTGGATGAAAAAGAGTCAACACAAAAATGAGGTGAGGAGAGATGTATATTATTTTTCATAATTTTGTAAAATAATTCCAGCGCACTGAGGAGTGAGGAGTGTCAACTAAAGCAAATTGCAGAGTGACGAAGAGCGCAACTAACTAACCAACGGTACATTTTGCTGACCGTTGAGGCACACCGCACAACATGAACAGCCCTGGATTTAATTTCATCATAATTATTTTTATTTTATATGGTATTAGAATTCAAATACTCTTTGCTCTTTAGTTAGCTAACGTTCGTGGACCATGATTCTATTCAATTGTGTAAATTCGTAGTGCGTGATTTTCTTAATTATTTTATTTTATATTTAAGACCATTTTAATTGTTAAATAGTGTTTAATTTAAATTTATGTCTTTTTTTTTAATTTTTAAATACATTTTGATAGTTTTATGATTAAATTGTGTTAAATTTAACTAATAATACGTCTGTGTAAGTGGGATAAAACTTTGGAGGGTCGTTTGTTTTATAACAACAACAAAGTGAGTTAAAAGAAAATACATTATTAATTTTATGAACATAATTACTGTTAAAATATAAGAACCGAAGTTAATTTTTGTTTTTGAAAATACGCACACATATTCAAACAGGAATAATCCAAACTCCAATCTCCAAAGTCCAAGCCATATAATTAATAAATCATATATTTATAATATAATAGTTTTGTATTGTAGATTATTTTTGGTTATTCATATACATAGTATGTGATATACGGTATAACCGTATACGGTATAACTATTATATAGTGGCTATAAGTAGAAACGATATAGGAAGAGGCGAAGAGCAAGAGAAGACAGGGAAGAGGAAGGAATTTTGAATTGTGATTGTACATATTTTATATTGTTGCGTCAAATCATTGTCAGACATTTTGATTATTGAGATTTGGTATTTGGGACGGGGTACCATGCACAAATTTCAATTTAATTATTTGTACATAGTACATACATTAAAGTCCCTTAAATTTCTTTATACGCAATTTTTTTTTTTTTTTTCAAAGTTATAATTCTAAATTGCTCAAAAAGTGTTGAACACTACCTATTTGAAAACATTTCTGGGAAACATACCTTTTGAATGATGCTGTTTTGTATCGTTAAAACTGAAATTCAAAGAAAAGGTGTTATTAATAATAAATACTTAAAATGCAGTTCTATTTCAATTTTTTTTTTTTTTTTGAGAATAAGAAAGAAAACTTCAAAGAACAATTTTATTTTATTTATTTTAAAGCGAGGAATTGCTGGGAATTTGTACACAAAATAATAATTTGTTTTTTCAGTTGTATTTCTGTTTTTGCAACAGCCAACAACACATATCACTTTAACAATAAATTTATCCCCACGGATTTTACATGACTTTTATGTTTTCAACAAATAATTCAAAGGAAGCCAATTAATTATATTTTATTCGTCTGAAATGACGGATCTGTCACCAACTAATCCCTCTATGTTTTACGACTTTCGTCTAAAAAAAACTGCAGTATCCCGCAAGGATCCCTTATTAAAACGTAACTGTATGTATCTCTACTGCAAACTATGAATATTACATGTCATTCTTCGAACATAAAAACAACAACTCCTGTTACGTTGTTCGACATGACATAAAACTGAACATATAAACAACATAACAGCCCACCAATTGAGTCGCCCAAACAACACACCCACAGCCCACTAACATATCGCTTGCGTGTACCGTACTTTTCCATAAATAAATTGCCACAAATACTCTAATTCGGTTTCGCACAATTTTAAATGCACAAAGCTGTAAAGAAGCGTTACAACAGCGCGACTTGTAAATAATTGATTATCACTGTTTGGCGCCAATTCGTGTTTTATTGCCGTATCATCTCCACCACCCCTAAACCATTGCAAAAATAAGTACGTACACACAACAAATGCAACATTAAATAGCATTTATTGCGGAAAATTGCACGAAACCGCCGCAATGTTTAATTAGATGCCGCACACGCACAAAACATCTTTTTATGCGGCTTAAATAAATAGTAAATTGAGGATATGGGTGTTTGGGTTAGAATTTGGCCATCGGCTATAAGCGAAAGTCTAATTTTCAATGGCGTGTTCGCTTACCGGAAACCATTTTCAAACAATAATAATAATTAATATAATTATCATGAGATCCCTTTGCGCCATGCGGCTTTATTTGGGTGCGAATAAATCCTGCAAGTTAGAAGCAACGGTTGCGTCGCTTCTCGGTCAAAAACTTGAACAAACAGAGTGATCCCTAAAATCGAAAGCCGCCCAAAACAATATTGGTTTTCACACGTGTGCTTCATTCAATATGTATATATTATTTTACCCGCCACAATTTTAACCCATGTGGTTTGTGAGTTTATTCAGTACATAAATGCGCGATTAAGTCCATTGGAAAATTAGACGTCGCGGTTGCGTCGCTTTTAAATGCTTAAATATGTGAGGAGCCGCATCTTCAAAAAAAAAACACACACACATCGACGGCGCGGCACATCGGGATGTGTGTCACGAGGCAAAATCCTCTTGGCTCACTTTTTAATAATAAATTAGTTTATTTATTTTTAGCCACTTTAATAAACTTAAGTTTCACAAGTCGTTATATTATTTGCTCTCTCTCGCTGGCAATGTGACTAGTATAATATAGTCAATTCCCAATTTGCCGAGTTCGCGTCATTTGTCGCGTCCACGTCGCTATGCCGAAATAATTCCCGCGCATCCATGTGCCGCCGACTTTTCTTATTTCGAATGTTTTAACCGTGCAGTGTCTATTTTTAAGACAAATTAGAGAGTTCATTTAAAAATATACACAAAATTTGTCGTTCTCTTATTTTTAAACAATCTTGCTGACGGCTGCTACACCCTGAGTCTGTCTTAAGTTCAAGTTAAATGCTTGTTAATATTTTGCATTTTAATATTGTATCTATGCTGTCTAAATATTTATGTAACAACGGTAATTTCATAAATCACATTAAACGATTTTTCAATCATGTACTAATTTTTATGAGGTGCAATTTCGAGCAATCTGTGTAAACAAACCATTTATAAAATCAATGGTTAAATAAATCTGTCAAATTTAAACACTTTATTGTGTTTCATTGTTTACGTTCAAATCCTACGGGATGCTTTTAATTGAATTGGCTTCCATTTTATCTCGTTTCATGGTATAACAGAATGTTCATGATATTTGATGCTATTTTGTCTATTTATTATACTTTCGCCCAGAGTCATAGTTGTAGTTTCCTGTTAATATGATTAACTGTAATTTAATGCAAATATTCCTTCAAAATACATAGTTTAAATTTGAAATGCATAACTTAATAATTCAGAAAATAAAGGAAATATTGTCCTGTTGCAGCAACTTTTAATTAAATTTACTTATTTAACTGAATTTTCGTGATTTCAGGAACTATACGTAAATTTGTTTTCAAGTAGCAATCATTTTTTAAATATTTTAGGTGCTAAATAATATTTAAATTGGGCAAACAACTAATTTAAGATATTTCAACAAATAAATTTAATAAAATTGTTATTTCCTAAACCTTTTGTTTCAAAATTCCTTAATTGAACAACTAGCTAAAATAAATACGAAACCAATTTGCTAGCTTTTGTGGCATTTTAAAATCCAAAAGCATGACACAGTTAAAATATTTTTTTTTGTTTTTCATAATAACTGTTAATACTCTTAATATTTCCCATTTATTTCATCTACAAACTTGCAAAATTTAATGGGAAATAGTTACAAATTTCCATTGAGACTCAAAGTCAATAGATGAGTACATACATTAATTTGTTTCTTAGAATGTCGCACTAATGCTAACGAGACAATTTATTGCCGAAATAAAATGCTCAACTGAAGAGCGCTAGATTACACAGAATATGCACTAATTAATCTGCACACCCGATGGCACTAAATTGTGTGAGTGTGTGTAATTGCTTTGCAAATCATCTAAGACACCAAGAGGCACTCAATTGAAATATGCGTTCATGCAATGTGTCTGGGAAGCAGCTGTTCCGTTTAAATTCAAGTAAATTATTGCAAGAACTGTATAATCTTTGAAAATATTTTATATTTTTTCATGATTTGCAGTCTGTGTCTATTTTAATACATAAATATTTTAGGGCAAGTAAATTAAAGCGACGGTCATTGGTCAAGCTCGCGTAAAAATTCATGGTAACTAATAAAATATAAATGTGAGGGAATTTTATAATTGAGTTTGACCTAAAAAATTATTTAGTTCATTTAAAAATTATTGCAACAATTTATTTTTATTGTTCCCATTATTTAAAAAAAATTTTGCTTATATTTTTAATTTGACGACTTATTAAAGCATTCCAATGAGACTAATTTAATTATACATTTAAAATTGCTTAAGTATGTCAAGGTTCCTATTTTTTAATTTAAATTATTTTATGTAACAATTAATACATTTTTTTTATGACCTTGTAAGTTTTTCAATTTAAAACCATTAAAAACCGATTATATAATATTAAATTTAATTTAATTAAATTCGCTCATCCATTAAATTTGATACAATTTAATTAGTGCATGATATTTCAATTGCAATTTAATGGGGACACAAGAAATGCAGTAAATAATAATTATCCATATTGATAGTTAGTTTTTCAAAAGATCTCCTTGCATAATTAAACCGCATTCAATGCGATACCACATTGCAATAAATTCAAATGATTTATCTCATTGCAAAAATAATAATTTTCGAACATATTGTGCCTTACAAAATGGAAATGCAGTGGTGCATATTGAACAACTGTATATTAGAGACATAAATAAAACCCATTCATTTCAAATAAAAAGTCACAAAGCTCGGTTATAATCGGCAAAATCATTTATTGATTTTAGAATAAACTCTGTACGCCATTGCATGAATGTGAACCACAGAATCTCGCACATCCATTATCGTATTTTCCCAACCAAATGTTTAATATATAAATGTATGTGCTTATCCAAATCCTGCACCAATCTACAAAAAAATCTAAGCCCCAACGCATACAAAGGTGTGTTTTATGTACGAAACACAAAACTCGTTCGGTACACCGCATGCATCCATATCATACCAAAAAGCTGGCAGTAAATTATGCCGAATGGCAAATATACAAACACTTGATAAAAAATTTATTTTAAATTACCCTCTCTTGACAGTAAATGCAGGGGGTCTGCAAGTCTCACCCCCTAATAACACACAAGCGCAGCACAGCATTACAAGATTGGATGACTGAATCAAGTCAATAAATAAATTAACACTTCTGACAACAAAAGAAGCCAAGTAAAGCTTTATATAACTAGTAAATAAATAAGGGACCCATGCCTACATATTTGTGCAGTGGTGTAGGGGGATGGGGGCGTCCTGAAAGCAAAAGTCAATCAACATTTGAAGAGTAAATCAAACAACACACCATCTCAATTGCCGCAGTATAATGCCACGCGATGAAATGATTGAGTGTTGGTGGTGTTGGTGGCAATCAAAATAAAAAGGAATCTCCACATAAAATGCGTAATATAATACATTAAAAGCGATCACAGTGACACCGTGATTTTGCATAAGGAAATATAGTGCCAGTTGCCACCACCATTGTGGCATCTTTAAGTTAACACTTGTAGTTCCATTCGATGTTAGGGGTGTCTGGCTTGGACTTATAGGCGTCCAATTATGTAAAGAAAATTGATGCATTTACTGGCATAATAAACAGATGTCATTTCGTGTAAATTGTGTTTGGCTGCTTTTGGTCTGAGTACACAAATAAGTTGTTGGTGCTGACGCGTAGACGGTGTATTTGTTTGGAATAACAGCCAATTGAGACGGTATTGTTAAAATTTGAGTGCTTAGTTCGGTACTTTGTCAATATTCTATGCGTAATTTAATTTTTTAGGACTACAAATTGCAATGTGGCACCATCGCGACGAAGTGCTTATTTTTTAATAAAAATAAGTAGCCATTGTAATTAAATAACTAAGATCTATTACTTAAGTTAAGTTCAATTCTTATAATTCGCAGAATAGTAATCGCAACCCCACCAGCTTTTATTCCCTCAATTATAGCTTTAGTTTTTAAACTTCGCAGAAATTTAAAGTATTCCCAACTCGATGAACAATAAATAAAATAATTTCCCACAACTGGAATTCATTTCACTGCATTTTTCACAGCTGCAGTTACTAGCGTCACACAATTAAATGCAATAAACAATGCAACAATGCAACGAACGTCCTTGTACATATATTTGTTTTCAATTCCAACTAATTGACAACATTTAAGACATTTGCACACAAATCACAACACTGCCAGCCAGATACATCTTTGCCGGCATCATTTGAAATGCTCATTCTATTCTAACTAAATGGCAAAGACAGACACGATCTCAAGTTTGAATGTAGCTGTTTGTCAAACTACGTTATAGCTTTGTGTGTACTTTGTTGTGGAAATCAGCTTGCTTGCGTAATCATTGAATCCTAGATTAACTAAATCTATATATACATAATATTTGAGAAGTAAAATTGGACGTCTTATATAAGACATGAAAATCTCAAGTCAATGAAATGAATTAGTGATTGTTATCCTTTAGGCAAGCATTTTGTGAAGACACATGGCATTGTTTAAATTATGTTGTTGAGTTACCATTGCCATTTTGTGGGCTTGGATAAATAATGAAGTCAACAATGTGCTCATGTTTTGCACCACAACAACTTTGAGATCAAGTTAGATGTAAGGGCGGTATGTGCGGTTGTAAAAAATGTATTATATGGGGGTTTCCGCAATGCATAAATGCGAAGCACAGTCAAATGTGCAAAATGGTTACATTATATTACACATTATTTGAGTTAGACCGCAATCCAGTGTATTGGCACATAAAGTTCAGGGTGCTAAATTAACGACGTGGAATAATAAAGTACGCGCATTTGTATGCTCGCATGGCGCACATTTGTGTGTTCATGCTTGCAGGATCAGTTAAATTTAGGCTCATTTGTTTGGCACGTCAAATGTGTGGCTTGTACCACCTGCAGATTATTGAAAATAAATTCATTTTATTGTGCTTTTTATGTGGATTGTAACATTTGCTTAATTGCTGTAGGGGTTTGTATAGTTTTATATAGGCAAATAATTAATTAATGAAAAATATTGTCTGATGGAAGTAGGAACTAAAATAATTGTAGTCGCTCCATTAAGCCTTTATTTCAAGAAATAATCCTTAAAGTTGTATAATTAATTGTCTAATTAAAGCAAAAAAGCTTAAAGTTTATTTATTATAACTATAAATTGATCTTATAAGTTATGTTGTTTTGAAGCTTACCGATTGATGGCAACGTATTTATAATTATCAATTATTTTAAAGCTTTCCTATTTAGCTCGCTTTCAATAGATGGCGCTACATTCAACTTTAAAATGTTAGGATTTTAAACTGCACTTTAAAACTAACCAAAAGATGGCGTTGTACATTTAATAAAAGCTTACTATTTCTATTTTTTTAGAAACGGAAATCTACTCACCATTACTAAGTACTAATTAATAAATTTGTGACTTACATTTAAATGCATTAAAGGATCGCAATTAAATCAACACCACATTAAAATCAAAACAAATGATTAATTTATTTTTAATGCATTACTTCGCCCCAATTCCGCTTCAATTTATAATAGTTTATTGTTCCTCATTCTTATCTTGGCTATATCCATTGTCAACGGCTGATAGAATTCATTGTCCTTCTTAATTACGCACCATCCCTGCACCACCACCAACCAATTACGAACAATAAGTTATGAATGTCAATCCAAAAACAGTGTAAACGACCCATTCTCATAGCCAAAGCTGCGCGCTCATTGATAAATTATTACTGTGGCCATCAGTCAGTATACTCGGTATTTATTGTTAATTGCGGATGAACAACATGACATGTTAGGCTTATCATTTTATCCATCATAGTGATTCTTATCAGTATACATATTTCGTTAATTACTCCACATTATCCCTTTTATTGATGGAAATTAATTCAATTACACAAATAAGGCGTTGCGATGTACACAAAACAATTATTTTAATTAGCTTCTGCTAATAATGGTTGCGGCAATCATAAGTACCTACACTTTAGATCATTGTTTGTTATTGTCACCCAATAAATAAATGTAAATAAATCAATAACGAAAAATTATTTCGGCAAAACATTAATGTGTTTCTATTTTTATTACAATCGGCAATAATTTGATACGTAAAATTATTGTGGTATTAATTATATGCGAGGTGGAGCACAAAGACAATGGAAGTTATTATTATATTTAATTGTGTTGTGGTTTTAAGTTGGTGCCAAAATGTGTGGCGTCTATTTTTTGATGGGAGCGCTCGTAAAGTCATTCACCATAAATTATGATTGTCTTCATTATGCAATAAGTATAATAATTATGAGTGTCTTTTATATTTGTCACAACTAATTACTGACAGTTAACGCCACATATAAATGATGAATTGCTTGCGTTTTAAAAATAGACGACACATTATCTATTGTTTTCTGCATGCGTCTATATTTAAATTTAAAAGGGGGAACCTTTTTGTACAAATGGTTGTCCTAAAGACCATCCTGTTTTGTGTACGGGCACGCACCAAACAGTATTAATTGCTAGTTTTATTGCATTGAAACGAAATATTGACTGCGCGCGTCTTTTCAAATTGCTTGGGATGGAGATAATTGCTTAAGAGTTTCGCATTGAAATTCCGCCAGCACCATTCTGACTCGTTTATTGATGTTTGTATTATGCGCTTCATCATGTACACTCGTCATGGATCTTTGAATATACAAATACGCTTTATTTACGCCAATTTGATGCAAATTTAAAGTGCTCTTTTAATTATAGATTAATATATTGAATATAAATGTTGAAATGAAAGTACAATTGTACACTTGTTTGTGTGGTTTGTTTAGGATTTTATCACATAAAATTGCACAATTTACAATTCAGCGTTAATTGCTTTTAATCAAGTTGAATTGTTTTCCGGATGAAAAATTGTGTCGGTATAATGTGCCGAGTGCACCTGTCGTATGTGTGGTCAATTGCACATGTGTGCACACATTATATGTGCAGTTAAAAAAGCTCAATCCAATTTGAGCTCGAATCGCTAACAGTCCACTAATTAACAGGTGTAGCCACTAATCACTGGCACTTATTTGGTGTCTGCTTTGCTGCAATTTTGTACATTGTACTATTAATAAATGACACCATGCGAGTGTGATGTACATTAAAATGGCATCATGCGATTAAGTGCACTTGCAACGTTTTCTATACACCTCATTTGTGTGTGTCTGGCACATTTAATTATTGCAATAGCCAAATATGTAATTAATAATAAATCAATTAGAATTTGAAACTTTAAATAAACAATAAAATGAGCTGTTTAAATATTAATGTGCACCCAAGCGCATCATGATTTTGGGTTAGATGCAAGGGTTTTTGTAAGGGTAAAAAACTCAAGTCCCAATTGCCTCATTATCGCAATGTTGTTGTTCATATAATATTGTCAAGATTTCCATAGGCAATCGCCATTTTATTGATTAGACTTTGGCGTGACCTAATGAGAGAGTTGAGATTTCCGCTCAAAAATTAACATTTAATTGGGTCTCGATGGTGTGCCTTGAACGGACGCTTAATGGTCGCTTTGAGCTTTACCGCTGTTAAATTGTTAAATGGTTTTAATGTGTTTTGTTTCTTAAGTCTTAATGTGAAGTCATTGTCTTTTGTGTTGGCCGCTTTTTGGGACACATTCCTGTATATCTTTGTAAATAATGGAGTTTGTATGCAAATGTTTAATTCACGAAAATAATTCATGTTTATTTTTAACAATTTTGTTGTTTTGCATGGCGCCATTTGAATTATGGACAATGTTTTTTTAATAAATTAAAATATTGTTAATATTAATTACTTAGAGAAATAATTTATCCTGAAAATTTTTTTGAGATCAACACATTTATCATAATTTTTATCCTTTAGCTGATTCGAGTGGGATTTGTTATTTTCCCCAAAGTTGTTTACCATGATAAAGTTAGTTATTTATGTTTTATGCTAACGTAACGGTTCAAATTGTGCTTTTTTCCCCGCTAGAATTTTTGTTTTAAAATAATTTGATTATCCTTGACTGATAATTCAAGTTATTTTTAAGTTAAAGTAAAATTACTTTTAAATTTCGATTTTGTGAGTTTTTTAAAATAATTTTAATGATTCATTTATTTTTATTGCAATTTGAAGGTCAAGTTTTATAAATAAAGTCCTTATTTTCAAACGTCCATTTATAAATTTCGTGTAGAACTTCATTTTATTTAAAAAAAATACAATCTGGAAAAAGGACTTTAAAATATTTTCCATTCCACAAAAGCTATGCACAATAAAAATAAAAAAGTCCTTACTATTTTGCTTTAATATAGGATAATATTGCTGATTCAGTTCAGTTTTGTTTATATTGTGTATCCTCCATAATCTTCTGATCTTTCAAAGTTTTGGCAAGACACAGATTAAAGAGATTAAAGGGGTTGCAAATGCATGGATACAATTTTGAAGCAAGTAATTTGGAGTTTCCGCAGAATGGATGTTTGCCATTGTGAGATAATATTTTCAAGAAAAGGGTCGGTCATGTCAAAATGTAAATCCAACTTACGTGTATTTATGTACTGGAATACGATCTATATATGTATTTGAATATGTAAACAGTAAACTATTTGGAATCTTGTGTTCTAAGTTAATTACAAAATGTTCCCTAAACGATAAACCCGTCATTGGTATGTTTGTTAAGAAAAAAATTTGCAAGTTATTAAGGAAACAAACATCAATAAAGTTACTTTAAAAGCAATGCAAATTGTGCATGCATTTAAAATTAATTATTTTCATTTAGTATTCAAAGTAAGTAATTGAAAGTTATACGTAAATGCAGATTGGATTGATTGCAATCACTTGCCTTGTTAGTTTGAATACCAAACACTTAATTTAATTTAAAACTATTTATTTGTACGTACATACTTTTTATTGAAACTAAATACCAATTATGTTTCATTAACGTTGTGAAATTGCAGTCAATCAATTTATTGATGCAATTGAAGTTCCACTTATTTATTTATTACAATTTCTTGGTCTATTAAAATCACATTCTTTACATAAATCAATAAATAATTTCCTTCGTGTGGGTTTCTTTAAGTTTATCTTTATATTATGCCAATTAAATTATAAATCTTAAGTCAAACAACGTAATTTACCTAATTTGAGGCTTTGTGTTTGTCTGTGAAGTGTTCACCCACAAATTATTATAATTATCATCATAACTTTATAAGCCATACTGCTTGAATTCCACACGGATAATCTAGCTTTAATCTACGAGCTTAATTTAAACAGATTAGCGACATTGTTGTTATTATTGCCTCAAGCCAAAGTCATCTTTCTGCAAAACGCAAACCTGCGAGCTTTGTACACATCGTTTCCTTTGTGTAGCACATTTTAAATGGTTTTCTGTGCTTACACTAAATTTGCCGTATCTGTTGATAATGCTTAAACTTTAAGCATTAAAATTTTAAATGTTTTTCGTTTATCTTCAAAATATGTAAACCATTTAAACTTTTGTTTTATTTATTAAGTTCGTCTTTTTGTGACACCTAATTTTTTATTTGTCAAAAAATTCAATTATAAAATTGATGGAATTTTTATAATTAAAGTATTAACTATAGTCTATAACTAAATGCTTTTTTTGTTTAAATGCAATTCACAATTTAAAATAGTTTAAAAAGCTTCTCATTTTTCTTAAAAAGTTAACATTGGTTTAATCCTAAAGAAGAGTAAAAACTGCAGCTTTTATACATGCAATTATAAAGTAATTAAAGCTATAAAGTACACATTAATTAATGTAATCAAAGTTGTGGCCATTGTTTATCGTAGTTAGACGAAACATTATTTAAGTGCTACGTCCTATACTGCAGTGTTTATGTTTTGTGTACTCAATTCTGATGCACAGGAGTAATTGTATAATATGGTAAAAGTCTATAGGTCAAGGGAAAATGTCTGGGGCAACACAATGTGTATATAGTTATAAAGACTCCCTCGTCAAGGGAGGTACTTGTACTGTTAAGGGTCGCAGAGAGTTCTCTGGTTAACAATTTGTGTATGAATGCAGTAAAACAGAAAATTATAGAGACAAAACAATAGCAACACGTTATCACCATAGAGCTGAAGAAGAATTGTGGTTAAAGTGGCCGGGCAACGGATAACGAGTCTCAACGACGATATACCACCTTAAATTGATAGCTTTAGCAAAGAGAGCATGGAAATTACAGGTTATAAACAATGACATCGGATACAGGTTGATTCACAGTGGGGTGCATCTGGTTGTATCTTGGCGTTTATATGCAAGAAAGCTCAGAATGTTATAAATTGCACAATTGCCTTTAGAGTTGTAAAATTTATTTTATTAAAATTAACCCGATTTTTATTGATATTAAATATTAAATATAAACAAAATCATATTTAGAAATGAATTTGGCATTAAGTGCTACAGACAGCCTTTAAGACGTTCTTGTAATACGACTTGCTTCCAAGAAAATCCTAAAAGTTTAGAAATTCGTTATGAAAATCAAGAGCCCAGTCTTTAATGATAACCACGAAAACAGCAAATTGAAAATGTTACAAAAACAGTCTCGTTTTATACAAAAAAAAAAAAAAAATCCACTAAAAGCTCGAGCACATCAAAGCACCCACAGTATTTAAGAAAATAACTGTGTGACACATAACCATGGCCAATTTCTCGTTTTCTCATCTAGCTTAATATTTTCAACACGCTTCGAGAATTCTCCATAAAAAATTGCCATAAAAATATTTTGCGCGATTTCGCAGAAGCAAGCGAGCTTCTTAAATCCAAAACGCTTCAAATCGCACACACAGCTCACATACTCGCATAGCCAGCTACTTTTATCTGCCACAAAACGCTAGCATAATATAACCGATATGGTTGCTTTTATCAAAGATGATTCAATTATTATATATTACATGTTGAAGGATATATGCAATATGCATTGCAATACGCTCCTTAATAATATTATCTCGTTTTCTTTGAACAAGCAGAACAAAAAGAAAAAGAAGAAGAAGTAGAAGCTCCTTTGTATTTTATGTTACCGCATACATGAATATATTTATAATGAAGATTGCAGTGCACATAAAGACATTCCTGTGATGTCAAATGGGTGGGTGGGTGGTATAGCAGGGCGCTTTATCTCAATATCGTTACCAATATAATGGCTTTCCTGGGTGTCACTACACTCGTACATGTGGCGATCCTGTCACAACGCATTGTCTCATAATATTGGTTATTTATTGTTGGTTGATAAGTGCGGTGTCCCATGACAGGACGATGGTGTTACATATAGTTACAAGCATTGTGACTTACGTATTGATAAGCAGTGTTTATTGTTAACCAGATGAATGGGGTTTGTGTTGAAACGACAACTTCAAATGATGCAGTTGTCGTTATTTAATTTGATTAGGTTACAATTTTTTAAATTCTGATGAAAAATTAGGTCTTAAGTAAAGTGTTTTAAAAAAAATTAAAGTGGCTCATTCAATTTTAATAAATTCAAGGTCAAATTAAAATTTTTCTTGCCAACTTAAATCAAAATTCAAGGCAACTGAATGTAATTTAAGTCACAATGCTTAAGTACTTTTAATAGTTTTAAATACACACAACTTCAGTGATTTAAAAATTTTAAAAATGTAATTTTAAAGGCTATTAAAGGTCACCAAAATGTTTTCTAAAATTGTGAGGAACTTTTGAATTGAAATTAATTACACTTGTAAAGTAAAAACAATTAAGTTTGTCATTTCATTAAATATTTCACTAATTAACAAACCAGTTAGCAAAAAGGACATAAACATTTCTAAAGTAATGAAACTTCTCCCTCCAATCGTTTAGTTACAATATTGCTAAGCAAACACTATCATTGTCATTGAAAACTTTCTACAAATTAACACAAGACATTAAAGCGAGTTATTTCCACAACAATTTAAGTCAATCACTCTTAATTACTTATACTCGCAACTAGTTAAATCTAGACAAAACAAATAATTGCGTACAGATGGTCAAATTAATTTAGTTTGCTACTTGCTGTAAGCAATGTAAAATTAAACATACTCGGCGTACACTTAAGTTTGCTCATTCGACAATATGATGCATTACAAACAAGTGTAAGTATTTCATCAAGTGGATAATAATATGCACTGTGTGTGCGGTTTGTGTTGGCATATTGCATATTATCCGTACAATAAGAGATACGATTATAATGATTAAGATTCCACAAATGCCTGGAGTGGCATCGCATGGCATGGCGTGGCGTCGGGCGGCATGCAGCCCCATTTGGCAAATTGGTGTGTGGAGAATCGCGGCGATATTCAATGTCTAAACGTGTGTGCCTGTGTGTGTGTGCGATGTATAAAAAGGGGTGGGGATGGGATGGGGTGTGCGGCATAGTTAGTGTGAATGTGATGTGGAGGCGCAGCACGCTGTTTGATTATTACACGCAGTCGTATAATATGTAGTCATACGCTCATCGAGTTATATGTGGGACAGGCATAAGCTCACGCTCTGCCAGAGGCGCCATTATCAGAAATTTGCCTAATTTAAAAGATATTCATCGGAGAAACACATTCACCATTCGCCGCATAATGAAATTCAGCACACTTAATATGTAAACCGTAATTCAGCCCACATACTGACTGAATAGCTAGCAACCCTCTCTGAAATGCCGTTTTTTTTTTTCATCATCTTTTTGCATCAACAATTTTACTTCTAATTTTCTCAAGTTGTTGTTTTTGTAGTCTTTTCATTTTATTTATTTATTTATTTTTATTAAACATATTATAATGTTGCCTGACGTCAAGAAATATTCCGCAAAAGCAAGCGGAATATTTAGCAATCTCGCGCATATTATGTGAAAGATTCGCCAATTTCCATTTGTCTTTTACTCACACACCGCCGGAAAATCCTGTTATAAACGAAATTTATTTGTTTTTAAGACACTCACGCTGCCAATGATGATGACAAGAATGATAATGATTGTAACGGAATATGAATATAATAATTTTCATTACAACAAGGAGCAAAAATATTTTGCAGCGCTCTCATTTTCTTGTGTTGTCTCATATTATGTCGGAACAGATTTTTAATTAGAAAATGCTTACGGAAATAGGGCGCGACACTGTAACTTATTTTATGGCGTCGTGGAAGCTGCCATGCAGGGGTAATTTTGAAGGGTAATTATATGTTTTATCTTTATGCGTTTTTTCCGCATTACGTGTAAATCGTGATTTAGTTTGGATGAGTATTTTTGCATATTTTTAATTATAACATTTTATTAAAATGCTTAAATAAGGGTGCTTTGACCTTCTGTAATTTAAAATATAGTTAAATACTGAATAAAATTTATAATATTTTTTAATTTTACAAAAAACCGTCAGTTAAATCACGTAAAAATGATTAAACATTCAATATTTTGTTCGTAATAACAAATTCATGTAAATTCAATTTATGCGGATTGAGTAAATCCCTTTCCCCATTATTAAAACTTTTATTTTCTAAATTGTTATTCCTAAAGCATTATGCGTGTGTGGAATGTTGTTAAAAAGTTAGGTAGGTGCATGTTTTTCAACACAGTCAACGGGGGAAAAAAAAGAGTAAAATTCATGAGATGAAAATAAATTGAAACGAGAAATTCGTTTGCGGGCTTTGATGTTATGATTTACCTTTCAACATAATCCATGACGCGTCTCCATGAGAGCAAAATTAAATTGGATACAACGGGTATTGACTTGATAATTTCCTTCCTTCCTCATTGCCTTGATTTTTTTATTATTTTTTTTTGTCGCAATTCAACCCTCGTTCCATCCCAATAGTTACTTTTGTACATTTTATGCTAGGATATTCAACTGAATGCGTTCAGTTTCGATTGGTAAATTTATACCGAAATAATTGTCATTGCGCTTGCATTGAAATGGCCAACAACAACCGAATGGATGTAGCGAAAATAGTTAGTACCTGTATAAAAGGGGCAAATTGAAGGGATGAACAAATAAATATTGTTGGGCTGTATTCAGAAGCTTCGCATGCAATAGGAAATAAATGTGTTACAAACGGCTGCGCCACATTTAAACGAGTAGTATATACACAATTTTGCCCAGGGCATGCGGCATGAGCTGCATAGTCTGTGCAGTATCTCTACTATATACATTTTTCGAGGTTCTCTTGAGCACATCCTAAAGGTATTTGTTGTGTGTGTGTGTGTTTTTTTTTTATTGTGCACAATTTTCTTTATAGCGCTTATCGCAGTTGAGTGCGTCCAATGTTTTCAATGAGAATTTTCTCTAAAAAAAAAAAAACAGCAAGTCAAAACACCTTTTCATTTGTCATATTTAATTGAAATAGACGATGTCCTTGTTAGCTTTCACATTAATTGCTGCACTGCACTACCTCCTCTTCGTGGCCATTAAAATTTCGCAATATGAATTTCTACGCGGCACACGGCTGATGAATGTTTGTTCAGTGCGCGAATTTAGTTGATGATTATTTTCCATGCGAATATATTTCAAGTTCAATGAAGTGCCAAATGAGCGTAAATATCTGCCTGCGATTTGTTTGCCATATCGAATGTTTGTTTTTGAGCGACATTTTTTTTGGATGCAAAAATAAATATTACGTTGAACCAAACGTGTGGGTGGTTTGGTGTTGTTTGTGCCAGTAAATATTACACTCTTTTCGATTACATGCGGTGGGGGGGGGGGGCAAAAAAGCGTGTTCCTATTTTATTCCATTTTCGTCTTGTGTATTAGGTGCGGGTACATTTTCAATGTTCCATTTGTAAAATCAGTTTTTTGTTTGGTCGCGTTTTTTTTTAAGGGAATATTTCAATGAATTTGCAGTTCAATGAACTGCTGACAGGATAACGCCATCGCACGCCCTTGGCGTTTGTGTTAAATTATATTGGCAGGTTTTTTGTGTCTTAATTTTGAAGTAAGAATGTTTTTGGCTGATTACCAATTTTTTTGAATTCACAAGGGCATGCGGAACGAAAGCTTTTCATAAATTTAATAACTGTATTTAATTTGCTTTTTGGCTTTATAATATTTCTGTTGCATTTAATGCCAATTTTGCTTAATAATTTGTTTTATTTTTTTCAGTGTACTCTCCAAATTTGGATGTTCCGCGTTAATATGTATAGCAAGGTTAGTTAGCTTTTTAATTTTATTGATATTTTAATCAAAGTACTCTATTAAAATAAAATTCAAAATTGTGTTTCAAATTTTGACACAAATATAACTAAATTAAATTTAGTTTTAATCTCACTTCAAATTTTCCTCATTTTGATGTGTTTTTCTAATTTAATAACCACGTGGCAGAAGTCAGAAATATTTCTAACTGATGACGCAACCGTTAAATGAAAATGTTTTGCAAACCATTTTACATTCAATCAATTTTTTCCCCATTTTTAATAAACTTAATACTTTATTTAAGTTTTTTGTTTACTAAAATAAGCTTTCATAATGCGTTTATATTTTACTTATTCAAGTCCTATTCACTATCATAAATCATAATCACTTTAAGTATCATACTACAGGGTTATTCAAAATGCTAGAACTTTTAATCGAATTGTTTTTTAGTTTTAAGTTCGGGAATTCAATGAAGTTTGAAAATAAATAAATGTTTATAGACCCAGCTCAATTGTTCTGAAAGTTTATTAAACTTTTTTTCAAAATTTAAATTACAATCAATTCGCAAACCTTGAATTTATTTTCAGAATAATTCGCAGCTTTTTATTTATTTTTAAAAAATGTAATGATTCCTACATAATATGTAACCAAAAAAACCCTGTTAAAAAACACTTACAGTTTCTCTTGTTTAAAATTCCATAAATTGATGACACACGTCTCGATCCACTCTATTACATCTTATAAAAAGTATTTGCATATTTTTCATATTATTGTTTTCATTTGCATTGTTGCAACTTGCAACTATACATACATATTACATTTAAAGCACGATGCTTCGTCCACTTCCATGAATTAATTATCTCCATATATACACTCTCAATTGTTTCAGTTCAATTTCATTCATACTTGCCATTTAATTTACTGCGCCACCACATGACAAACTCACAAGCCAAAAAAAAGGAAATAAAATCCGACAAACGCCGCCACATACTAGTACAAATAATTGACAAAAAAAAAACACGGTCAACAAAACAATAATAATAATAATAATCTGCACTGACATGGAATTCCTCGTGGCAGACTTTACCTGCCACATATTATTGACAATCAAAATTACATAAAAATACAATTATCGTACTGCATTTTATTGTGTCTTGTCTGTGTAACAAATGTTTACTTGCTGGTATAAATAAATAATTAAATAAGCTCGCTCTTCTATTGTGTGGAGACATTGTTGGTTTAGTGCAACAAAAATTTGTAGAAATGATCAAGCTCAACAACACATTATATTTATTAAATTATTTTACAGCTCTGACTATTGCTGTTTTTTTATGAGTGGAATAGCATATTAAGTTAATATTTTACTAATTTCTTAAGCTCTGTGCTAATTATTATCGCATTGTCTTTATTCTTTTAAACTATAAGTTTCTTGTGCAAGACAGATTTTACTCATCTATGCACGACTTTTTCTACATCTTTGAAATATATATTTTGTTGCCATTTTCTCAACTCTCAATGAATTGGTCATGTTTGTGAAATATTTCAAGGTCAACTTTTTCTTCAGTTTATTTAAATATTGAAAGAGACAAAAGTTAAGTCTACGGAATAAATGTTGCTGTTAAATAAATCGAGTTCAACCTTTTTTTATTTCAAAGTCAAATTATTAATTTTTTTCAATATTTTCTTTAAAGTAGCTTGCAATTAGGCGTTTTTTAAAGTTACTTCTGGTTAATTCTATTAAGACATAACCTATTGACATTGAGAATTTGAAATGAATATGGAATGGGAATAATTTCAAGGTCAATTTAATTCTTTCTCGAAACCTTTCATCAACAATAAGGGCGTCTTTTGTACAAATACTTTTTAATTTTCTTTTATTTAACACTTAAAGCTTCTTTTCTTGCCACTCACTTTCTTTTATTTCTAAAACTACTGTTTTTCAAGCTGTAATTTCCTCCATTACAATTGTAATGTATAATACGATGCATTGAAACATAAACTTTAATTCAAAATGCCGTGTCATTTTTAATTACCATATCATCATCATATTATTGTGTGATGGGCTAACCTTTGGCATTTTATCCAATTTAATAACGGAAATTTGCAGCGGCTTTTACATTGTTAATGAACAAATAAATTTTTTGGGAAATTATATTGTGTAATCTATTGTGTGACTGAGTTGTAATTAGTAATTTGTAATTACTAATCATAAATACATGTGTATGTGGTTATTATGCGAAATGCATACGTAATTTATCATTCAATATTTATTATTTAATAATAGCGTTGGTTCAATTTTAAAGGCAATTGTTTGGCCTTGTGCCAGCATAACTAATATGGAACCTGTAATTACTTAATGAATTGAATGACTTCAACTATTGAGCAGTTTTTTGTAGTTTCTTTGTCCTAACGTAATATCATTGAAGATGAAGAATAAAGATTTTTTTAAATAAACAAAAATGTTCCTCTTCACTTTTAAATATTAATACAGAAATATAAAATAAAATGACCTCAAGCGAAAATTGTCATGTTTCTTATAATAATATGCTTTTGTACAATAGTCACTTGTTAGAATATTATTCTCCCCTGTGGTACACTTGAAGCTTAAGTCCCAAACTCGCTGGTGGAGCTGAACAACTAAAGCAATCAGCAACTTTACCAAAAACACGCTGCAAAGAACTCGACATTATTATTCTTATGTTAGTGTCTTTCAGCACAACTTTGGGAGAGTTAACTTTTATGTAATTTGTAGACGTGAGACTTGCGAGCACAAATATGGGAAGATATAAAATGGTTTCGATGATGTTGTTCAATGGAAATGTGAATACTTTCTGGATATTATTGAAAACGATACGGAAGCATCGAAAAAAATTGAACATGCGTCTTAATTTGAATAACATTAAGATTATTATTTATCTATCAATTGGGATATATATTTACGCCAATGTAGTATGATAAAACCTCGACGAAATTAGCTTAAGAAACAAAATAAGAACGAAATTTAATTAAATTTCTGTGTTATGAATTTTTTTTAATTGCCCTGCTTTATAATTCTTTCCATTAATTAAAAGAAACATAAATAATTAAAGGAGTGGCATAAATAACTCAGCTAACTTATACTGTGGTTAATTACTTTGCTGTGCTTCTAACCACAAACGTGCATTGAATAATTGCAATAAAAATAAAGACATCATTTCGGATTTTTTATTCTTTCAATTAAATCTTCAACAAAAGCTTTTTCGGTATTAAAATCACATTACTATTATGTATCATGCTCTAAAATATAAATGACGACATTTCTTGTTAAATATCTATTACGTTTTCAATACTTCAGGCGTTTTATAATCATTAAAAAAAATGTACTTAAACCATTTTTTTCTTTAATTTATTGCATGTTAACATTTAATTATCATTTTTTCATTCAGTATTTAATTTGAAAAAATTATTGCTTGCGACATAATTTACTTAAAGACAGAGAAGACTATTAATAATGAAACTATTAATTATGAATTACTTCTAAAACTTAAATTTATATTACAAAATTAATTTAAGCATTTTTTGAATTCGAATTTACCAGTTTAGCACTATTGAGAATGTACCTCTTAGTCAGACATTAAATATGTCGTTCAAAATGTTAAAATATTGCTAAGTTTAACAATAAAACATTTCAAATTTAAAAACGACGCTCATAAAATGAATAAATAGCTGTAATAAAATAAATTTCTTATTTTATTATTATACTCGTATTGAGATTAAAATTCCATCTTAATTAATATTTACTTACGATTGTTATTTTAATTTAATGCAGGTATGTGTAAATAATAATTAAATAAAATTAATTCAATAAATACCGCAATTCGCTGTTAAATGAGCATTATAAATTTAAATATAATTATTTGCAAAAACGCTGATGGTATGCACTCGATAGTTGTAAACATTATCATCGCTTCCGTCCACCTGTCTTTCCACACCGACTAATGAATGAACAACTCGCAGTTTATGTTACATACGTGTCGGCCTATTCTATTAATAATAAATCGTACTAAAACAAATAAATAGCAATAAAACGCAAGACGTGTTCGTCGCGTTCGCATTCTGAACACACGTTTAGTGCGTGCTGCAAAAAAAATAAATAAAAATGCAGAAAAGCTCTATAAAATTTCAATTGCTTTCATCACCACACCGAAAAGCACTTGTTTGCTTCCTCCTCTTGTGTACGTACATCCATCTAATGCGTTGGGAATTTATATTTTGGAACGTATATACGGAAGCTGGTGGCGTATAAAAGTGTTAAGATCAATTAACTAGGCGGCGCGACGCGGGCGCCCCCGTTTAACCCAATTGAATGAATTATTAAATAAAAAACAATACGCTCACAACTCGTCACTGTCTTTCTGGACGTATTTTTTGTGTATTAAAAGTCTGTCTATGTTAGATTTATAAATAGCAATGCGCGTCAGTTTGATGTGAATTGCCACAAGAACATTACAGTTTTGGCGATCTGGTCAACAGCACGCTGCAGTGATTGTTCCCAATGAAAATCAAATAAACTTAATAGAAATGCCGTCAATAATTAATTATTATTAAGTGCTTTTTTATTCTCTTCGACTGTTCATTTGTATGTTTGTGTAATATTATAGTTTTGTGCGTATTTATTTGAAGAGAATTGTTGATGACATGAATGGAATTTCTGTAATTAATTTGTTTTGGAAGTCGCACCGCACTGAAAGGCACAAGTGGCGGTTTTCAAGACAATGCGTATTAATATCCATGCTGTTATTCGTGCAGCCGCTGGCATGTGAATGGAATTCACTTGGGGGTCGCGGTTTTTGAGAAATATGCGTTTAAATAGAAAGAACACAAATATATTTAAACTTGGCTCTTGTGAGTTGTAAGTTGAGCCTGTTAAGTCAAAGGAAAGTTAAATTCTTAAATGGTAAACCAACGTTTTGTGAGGTTGAGTTTCATTGAAGTTGTACGCGCTTAATTCAAATTTTCAATTTTATTGTTTAATGAAAGTTTAAATTGTGAGGTCATAATTTATTTTTGAGTATTACTTGTCTGCACGCACGATTAACTAACTTATATTATGTTTTGATTGCTTCAATCTGGAAAAAGGAAAAACAATATCTCCTACTAAAAAATTGATGCACCTTTAAAAAGCACGACTTTTCATTGACCTTGACTTTGAGTTAAGAAAAAATTTAAAACCATAAATAGAACAAAACCAAAATGACGAAGTGAATAAAAGATATTGAGCTAATTTTCCTTGAAATCAGCCCATTCTTTTGAACACCATGGCAAAAAAAATATTAAACTCCAATGGAGTGTAAAGAAAATTTGAAAACCCTTGTTCCAGTGAATGGAATCCAATACTTATATTTCTTTCACGTATTGCCTCCTTCCTTATCTCAATTGAAATGTGTACGACCGAAAGCACACACACACCCACCGTAGTGAAGGAGGAAAACTTAAAAGAAAGAAACGGCCTTTTTAACAAATTGAATTCATTTCCAGCACATAAAATCCTCGTAAACCCAGCTGTTATGCTTCCATAATATCCGACTCGCATATTCGATAATGCCCTGATCATTAATCAAACTCTGAAATCGATCATATTTGCTATATATTAGCAGAAAGAAGTTGTTAGACATTGTACCTATTCGAACATGGCTCGCGCTGTTGTTGAATTCGCCATTTGGGAAGAAATTATCCCATCTTTTAATCAGCGAATCTTTTAATCTGTTTTGCTGTGCAAGTAATTTTCTTTTAATTGGTGCAAAGTATTTTCATTAAAAGGAAATTACCGGTTATGGAATATTTCTAAGGTTTTTTTTTTTGGAAAATGATTTATGATATCAAGTTTGTTTTAAAATTGTTTGGGCTGGGATTAAATTGGAATTGTCTTTAGAAATTAAAGCAACTAACTCCAGAAATGTTTAAAAGTAATGGCAGGATCTTATGAAAGCCAAAATAGTATAATTTGGGGCGTTTTTAAAATCAAACTCTTTTTATAAGTCAGTCTTCCTACTTCTTAGTTGTATTATTTTAATTCAAACAACATATTTGTAACAATTTAAATAATATTATTAATAATTTGTTGTCTTTTGTTTCAGAAATGAACGTAATCTACATCAAATCGTAATTCAATGTAAGTAGATAGATGATATAAGCATTTGTAAAAGTTAATTAAAACGCTTTGTTTCGAATTGAAGCGACTTATCTCTTCGTATCCATGAATAATTCCATGTAATTTTAACCAAATTCGAAACATTGCAACATTCTCGTTAAATACTTCTTCTACCTACTTAATCATAAGAATTAAGAACAAAAAGTTCTTAATTAAGCCGATAAGCTTTAAAACATGTCACGGCAATTGTTTTCATTATGCACATTAAGTTATATAGAAAATTGCATGCAAAGATGTACAATTTTTCCAACAAGCCACTGCACAATTTATTTCAACCGTGACTCATTCGCTTAATAGCACATGTCATTTTGTCACAAAATTCCGTTTCATGTTTTTAGCCGCATTAAATGATGCACAATATTTACTGGTAAAACGTGAGAATATTTTGCATTCGTTATAATATGGAAAGAAATGCGCGAATTAACGTCAACAATGTATATTGTCTGGGCTGTGTGGCATATCGCCTGAGCGGAAAGGGGTAAAGTGTGAGCGGAAGTGCATAGACATTAGACAATGCAGCAAATGAAAAAATAATGGTACGTTGAGTATGCCAGGCGAAATATTAACGAAAAAAAAAATTACTGGCAAATCCGCGCGCGCTTATCGCCAAGGTTGTGCATTCCATTGCTGCTGCTGTAGGTACGTAATGCAGTAGTACCAAGAATTTTGCATATAACGTTTCTATCTAGTTATATAGGAAGTTAATCGCATGCACGATTGTTTTGAATACCGCTGTGTGCAATGTGCATTATGCACATTCTACACATGCACAAATTGGTAAACAAATGAAGCGTGCAAGTGCATCACCATTCGGGCCCAGACAGAAAAACAAACCCGCACTCATATCAGACACATTTCGGAACGTTGCAATTTTGACGCTCACATGGGCGAATTTTCTATTGTTTGATTCGTTCACATGACTGACATTAAGTAGATTAAATTATTTACGGTTGGAATACAAATTAAATCCGCAGCATCTCAGCATTATTTTCTAACGTCCATGTAAGTTATATCATTGTGGTTAATTTGACAAATAGCCATCCGTTTTCATTGAAATTAAGTTGCCGTTCATTAGGGAACAACCTTTATAAGCCTACTCAATCGCAAATGTATAATATGGAGCCGAGTCTTAACCAAACCAGAAAAGCTCATGACCTTTCAGCAAAAATTATTAGAAACTTTGAAGAGGCGCTGCTACGTTGCTGCCTATACTGGTTATGCCCATGCCTTGATGTAGGGCGAAATTATGATTAATCAACTCAAGTGCTGGCATCCAATTAGTAAATTTTAAATATATACGATTTTGATTAAAATGATGCTATGCCGCATCAGAGTAAGAGATATTTTTGGGTGTGGGTGTGATGCGGCGGCCGCAATAGGTTTATATCCGCTGCTGTAATAAAGAATTTTTCCGTTTCAGACCCGGATTAGGGACGAGTTCTTGTGGCCGATGCCATTAATTTTGGCTGATTCAAATTAATTGGGATGGCAGATGCGGTTAGGCGCGTTACAGACATTTGTTGGTGTCAGTCTTGATTTTTGAATTTAGATATTTGTTGGGAAAATTTTTGCAACAACTTTCTTTTAGCTGGGTGATTAATTTTGAAAAGTTCCACCCGCTTTTCATTTGCGTTGAAGGCGGAATTTGATTGTTTTTTTTCGGTTTCATTTATTCTTTTAAGATTGATGTCATTTCTTATAAATTCAGTAATATTTTTCTGCTTAAAATTAGTTTAAAATAAATTTATTGTTTTAACATTTTGTGGTCACAATCTCTATTTAATAAATAACGGATAGATTAATTAATTAATTACTACATAATATGCTTAACAACAATAGTTACGAGATTTAGTAATGTTGTCCTTATAAATAATTGATTACATAAAAATATATTGCAATACATGAATATTTAATTGTGTGCAAAATTCATAAAGCACACTTTGCATAATTAATTAAAATTGCACGATTAACCAATAAAAAGCAGCTAAACCGACAGGCCAATACAAAATGCCTAATGTTATAACTTATAACTCTCTATTAAAAATAATAATAATTTATTTTATTTTTGCATAAGCGGTTGATTTATAATCGAAAAATGCATCCACGACCTGCATCTGCATAAAATTAATTATCGTCCGAGTACATTGTTAGAAGCACAAACTTATAGTTAATCAATGTGCATCCGAAATTACATGCATCACTGGTCATACAGTCCAACCCTGATGCTATAAACAGTAAATCGCTCATCAAATTATAATCTACGTACATACATGCTGCACACCTACTTCAGTATCTCATGTGCCCACTTTTTAATTAGTTATTACACAAATTTAAATGATTTGTGCGCTCTTTAATATGTTTTACCTACCGTGTACAAATTTCAATTAACAAAAAGTGCAATAAAAACATTAATTATACTCAGTAACGTGGCTTCAACTTTAAGTTTATAATGAGTTCCTACTATATGTGGACAGTGGACGCAATTAAAACGCAAATTACACTCGCTCTTCCGTACACATATTATGTATGTGACTTTGGGCCTTAGTTTTTGCGTCAAAAGCAAAATCATCAAAAATTTCTGGTAATTTCAAATCATTTCCATCGCATTTGTGGTGCAGCTGTTTCAATCACATCGGCCTGACCTGCACCATTCGCTTTATTTTATATTATACACTTTGGTTTATGTTGACGACATATCAGTCAATAATAATCGACGCTTCCCATCAGTGTGACATTTTCATTTAAATTTTCTGGCAACGTTCAGAGGCGTGAGCACAAAAACTTGATGCATATTATTGTACATTTGTGTATTCGCTTCTTTTATGTCATTAAATGAGGATTTAATTATTTTCCGGATGCTATCATGGCCAACACACATAAGCCTATGCGGTGCTATACGCATTAAAGTCAATGGGGGGAGGGAGGGGCTGGGGGAGGTGTGTATACTGGATGGTGATGTTGGGAGGGGGATGCTGAGGGGGCGGGGACAAGCTCAATTTCAATGCGAGATGAAAAACTTTATATTACATGTCGTATAAATTATATTTGTATATTGTACATCGTTTCAAGGGGGGTAATGCTGCAATGTACTACATCATGTACTGTATAATGTAAATGAATGAATGGAGCGAGATTGAATGAGGAAAACGAAAAAGCTACTGCGAATAATTTTTCTGAATGAATGCATAAAGTCTGAAGTATGGAAGAGAATATTATATACAGCAGAAAAAAAACAGACGTTGAAAATTAAGTGCGCGCTTATTCGTTGGCACTTCAATATAACTGCGACGATTTATGGGCATTGATAAAAATTATGTGTTTTCATATTTTGCGATGAAATTTTGATATCTAATATATCTTCATCATTAAAACATAAGATTTGTGTTGTTCACAATTTTTGATTTAATTAATTTACTGTGTTTTAAAACAATTGGAATATTTTCTATATAAAATTTTTATGACTAAAGGAATAAGAAAATTTAAATTCAAAATCGTGTCCTATCATTCAAGTACTTTTTGAATCACTGTCTTAAGTTTTATATTTTTTAAATGTTTAACAATTTTTAAGTTACTTAAATTGAGTAATTTTTTAAACGCCTGGATGAAGTTTAGCAATTTATTAAATTAATAAATATTTGCAAAATGTAGCTACATTAAGGCAATATTTCTTAAAATTATTAAGAACCTCGACTTTAGATCGATCCTAAATCTATTTTAAAACATTGAAACTTTAAGAATCGAAAGTTATTGCTTTGACGAAAATAAAATTGAAATTTGATTTGTTACAAGAATTCGTTCACATTGTTTGCATCGCATGCATTCCCCAAATTCAATCTGACACTGTTGGGGTTGTTAATAAAAATTCTGTAGTCTTCTTTCAAAATTGGATTGACGTTTTGTGTTCATTGGAGTTGCATTGCTACGAGTATTCCAACATGCGTCATCCCTTAAAAAAAAACGACGATGAATAAAAAAACACACACAGCACAAACTTTGAACACCATTTGAATAAAGTTCCTTCAAAAAAATCATGTTTTACAATCCCTTTAATAAGCTTTCCAACAAATCAATTCGACAAGTTTATGCATAGAAAAAATTAACTTCTAACACTCCTGGGAAACGTCATGTCATCCTCATGTTAAAAGCTTGTGTTCCTACTTTTCAAATTTTCATTCGTGTTCCTTTACACGTCCAAATGAAATTTATAAGTAAACGTGAAAATATTCGATTAAATCACAGTGCATTAATTTGATTTGTGAGCTTCTTTTTTAATTAATGCATTTAATTGAAAACCACAGCATTGATCAATGCACGCTTCCCATCTACATTTTGTATGTAAACAAATGATGTGTCTGGATAATTGTATTTGAATTTATTGCGTCATTTTGAAATTATGTTTGTCAATCAGTCACGCTTGCGTTTTTTATATTTTGCTAATTTTTCTGTTTTTTATGGGTGATTGCTAATTATACTGCCCATATGTTCATACATTAAGTGATTGCAATTAAATTGATTTATGACAATAATATGTGTTTTATTTGTTTTTATTAAACAATAAAAATCGCATTAATCTCCATTAATTGCAAGACAATAAATTAAATGTTATTTTTGCAATGCATTAATTCATTTCTTTGTTGTTAAATATACAAATTAATTTGAAAGCTGCACACGAGTTAAGTTATTCCATTGAAATAAAATAATAAATTTTCAAATTAAATAAATACTTTAATTTACAGCGCCCAAAGTTAGACTTTATTTTCTGATATTTTTAGATAATCGCAATGTTTGAGGACTACATTTATGCGATTAAAAATAGAAAAGTAAATATTCTCCAAGTACATTAGAATATTTAATGTTCTATTTTTAAACATTCTTGTTATGAAAAAATATCAAAAAAATTAAGCGTAGCTCTGGGAGCAATCATTTTTAATGTAACAAATTATGCTTTATATTAATGTATTTTAATTGACCAATTTACGACCTTCTTATTAATTAATAAATTCTAAATTATTTAAAACCCATCATATTTTTATGCCCATATTTCTTTTTCTGTACCTTAAATAACAGTCTTTTAGATTTTCAACATATTTTATCATAAATTATTAATATTTAAAATGCAAAAATACAAAAATGTTTTACGCAAAAAAAAAAAAAACACCAACCAACGAATGTGAAGAAAATCCAACCCCATGTAATAAACATACAATTTCTGCACGTCTTTATCTCATCAAGAAAGGTGCGTGTTTCATTTTATTATACACAATTTTTTTTTGCACAAAATACAAATTCAACATATTTAATATACTGGAGTGAAAATATCCAATTTTCAAGATGAATTTTCACATATAAAATACGAACGCATATATGTATCATAATGCCACGAGCATACGCAAAGCAGTGACCTGCTGATTTCAATCACAGACGGCTTAATGTTAAGATGGTGAAAGGAATCACATCCTATCATCTCATCAGATTCCAGCTCACTGCAATATTATGTACCGCATATGCTTCGAATATATGTACTTCAACACACAAAGCTCAATTTAATAAACGGCACACAAGAAAGATCATAATACGTTATGATGGCATATGTGTACCTCCAGCTAAATGTAATATGTGACATAATGTGACATTATATATACGTATGTACGCGACTGAGCTTTATATTATGACGTTCAAAGAAATTTTGCATTAAAGCACAGACACACACATTTGAATTAATACACATATTGTGTATGTGAAATCATAAAGTCGAGTATGTTTTAAATAAAAGCCAAGCATGTGTATTTATTATAGTTAAAACGATGATCAAAATAATGCAAATGATAAATACAATCTCAAAGTATATCTGGCAAAAGGCAACGCGATGGAAACAGAATCAAATTATTTTCAATTGTTGAAGTAAATAAATAATGCGGAAAATATTCATCTTACATTTCAAGCGTGTATGCCACATTTATACTTAATATGTAGATGCAATAAAATACCATGTTCGTAATACGTTTTAATACAAATTGGCATAGTGGCTCTTCGTCTTACTTGTTCATCTTCTTGTTCTTCCGCCTTATACTTCTTCCACTTCCTATCTTTGTGTGCAAAGCTCATACATTATTCCGGTATCATTTTGCTCCTTCATAATTTATTTATTAGAGAAGAATACACATTTTGCATATATACCCACCTATCCTTACACAAAAGGAGGTGGTGAAAAAGGGCCACACAAAATTATGTTTTGTCATAAAAAACCTTTATCACATAAATGATTTTCTTTTATGTTTCTTACGTCTTCTATTTTCCTTTTTTTTTGCACTGAATATTTGTGTACGTTTGAGTGAAAAGGAGGTGTGTTTTGGGACTTTATGTGGGTACTTTTGTTGAGGAAATTGGTAAATTTTAATATATGCCATACGTCGCCAAATATTCATATATTATGGTTAGAATATGTAAGGAGTATTAGTTGGAGTGGGTAATAAAATTTGAGGATGTTTTTGCAAGCGGATTTTGTATTCAATTTAAATTTTTTGTGACTGCGGTTTGTTTTAATTTAATTGTTTTACAGTGGGGCAATAAATGATATGTATTAAATCGGTTTATTTATTAGGATAACCTTTTCTGGTCTTGAAAAATTAACCATTAAAAATTTATTACTTATTCATCAAAAATCATTTTTTAACCTTGAAGAATTGTTAATAATTTTGCAACAAAAAGTTAACTTAACGAATAAATTAAAAACTTCACAATTTAATGTCCGATTTAATAAATTTAATTGTCCTACCCTTATCGTGTGAAAGCTGTTTAAAATTTTCCGCCTAAATTTATGCATTTTTAATTACATAATTAAGACATCTTTATTATTTCCAGTACACATTTTGGCGATTTAAATCATAAGCGTAAACTGAAACACAATTGTTAAATATTGGTAAGAGATTCAAAGTAAATCAGTAAGGATTTTGGTTAATTAATATTAACCCACAAAATTACTGTTAACGCTCTATATTTGAGAAGCAAACGTATTTACATGTGCCACCGCTGAAGCACCCCGTAACTTCCAACTGTTCAAATTACATTTAAACAACATTGTTCACTTGAATATTCCTAAATAAGACAATTTGCTAAGCATGTTTGTGTTAATCAAAGACAACGAAATAATGTAGGGCTCTTAAGCATTAATTACGAAACTTCCTCGAACATATAAGCAAAATACATCACACGAAAGTTTTGAAGCGAACATGCGTGAATAAAGTACAACAAACTTTTAAGCAATTTAATAATATATTCACGTAAATCTTAAAACATTTTTAACGATCATATTTCCATTATACCTGCACTTTACATGCAATTAATCTCAGCGCAGCGTATACTCCTCGTACATAGATATTATCATCCCCGGCCACCCGCATTGTGAATTATATTGTAAAACTTTCAACACCGTACGACATGTAAAACTCCTAACAATGTAACAAAAGTACAAAGTTTCTCGAAGAGCTTGACTTTGTTCTGTCGCTTCACCTCTTTCATACCATTTTAATATACAAAAGGACACCTAATGACATATTCAGCTTAAACCGTTCTGTGCGAACAAGAAAAGCTCAGCACTTTTCCAATGCGCTTACTTTTAATCGCATACACTTATTCGTCCCGCACTTAAACTGTCTGTGGCTTTTAATTACTTACAGTGTCAAATTTTCCGCATCTCTCATTCGTCAGCCAAATACTACTCTGTCATCTCCCAATTAAAGAAAGCATAAAAAAATTTATTGAGGCGTTACTTAAAATGGGGACACTTTAATGTCCCTTTTGTGTTTTTTTTTCCACCATTTCGCAGTACAGAAAAGCAAAGTGAAGGTGCGGGTGCTTTCGCTCCTTTCTCCGTTCTAATATTTATATATGTGTGCAGTGTTTTTGCGTTGGTGGCGGGCGGGTGTGAAATGGAAATATCAAGGGTTTCGGGATGAAAATAAGGGCGGAAGAAAAAAAACCGGGGGAGTGTGCCAGATATAAATAAAATATTATTAAATGGAAGATTTTTTTTTAATTTCCTTTCGAATTCCGTCCTCATTGTCGATGTCACAAAAAGAAGTCTTTCGTAAATATTTAAGAGGATAATATTCCGCAACCGAAATATACACAGTCGTTTGTGTTTTGATTTTTCATTCTGTTGTGTGATTTTGGGACAAACAAAATGAGCATTGAGAAAAAGGTTTTAATTTTTATAGTGCACCAATTGTTTGTGTTTGATTTACCAGAAGTCTTTAGATTTAAACATAATTTGTTTGTTTTAAATTTTGCGGTTATAATGGGAATCGTATATTCTGCGCCTTTGATCGTGAGAAGCTTCAAACGTTCAGCACTTGACTGAGTGTGGTTTTGTTATTATTTCAGCTTTTTGCTTTTATTTACTGTTTTTTTTTTTGGTTTGGTTTACTTTTGGAAAAAAACAACAGTTAAATTTTATACAGATGCCGTTAATGTTAAATTGTAAATTTAATATCCTTGACTTTGAAAAACTTTAGATTTATTTTTAATTTTACATTGACCTTGTGGACAAATAAATAAACAGCATAAAATAACAGGTTTATAAAGTCACGTTATTATTGTAAAAACTTGTATTCTGACCTTAATTACTTCAGCTTGTTTAGAAATTGAACCCTTTAATTAAAATTGAACATTTTAATGATATTTTTACGTAATACGACTTAAGTTATGTAACGATTGTATAAGTTTTAATATAAAACTCAAATTTCATCACTTTATTTTTAAACCCCTTTGGAAATATCCTTTATAATACATTTTATTGTTTTAAAACATTTCAAGGTTCTGTTTAAATAAATCATTAAGCTTTCAATTATATATATGTACTGCAAAACTCATCATAAAGCTCAGTTATACTTGCGTTATTGTGAATCGGTGCACAAGGTAAACCAACCGATTGAACGCCCACTTGTGGATGAATTGTTAGTTGGAATTTCTTCCCTATATCGTTACAGCGTGTAACTACATGCAACTAGATGCTGTTTTCATTGCCTTCAACAATGTTATCTCAATCAATTCAATCAATATAATACATTTTTCAATTTCTAAGAGTTCTGCGAGTCGTACAGAAATGAAAATAAATGCATTGTGTGCTGGAAAATGGTGCACTGTCAATATTGTAATGCAATAACTGAACAAGTCACTCGTTATACGAACTTTTTATACTGGTGCATTATCTCCAACATGTCAAATGCAATTACTGTATTATGAACAAACCATAAGTTAGTGCAAAAGGATTAGATGTACATCCTTTAAACAACATTACATTATTTTCTCTCTCCCGACGCAAAATATCTAATTGCAATGCAATTGATGCAACGTTCTGACAGTTTAAGATGTTGATAATATTTTACGACAAGTTAAACGTCCACAAACACAGCCACACCATTTCGTTTTACCCCCATCATCGTATCATTTATACAGCGAGTGCAACACGACAAACTCATGAAGTCTCAACGTCTCAGCGAAAGTTAATGGTGTCATATGGCACCATTGGGAGCAAGAGCTGTGCACAAAAAGGGGTTGAGCACATAAAGTGGCTACTTAACGATGCTGTAATTTCCGTTTCTGTCACCACGATCACCAATGTGTGTGCATTATAATATATTCTATGCTCAATGTAAGCTACAAAATACATTACAGCTGATATGCACAATTATATTATATGTTGGCATAAACACTCGTAAAGTTCAAGTCTTTATTTATAGTTAGTCTGATCATAAATGCGCGGGGTATTCGTAATGGAGCGGTCATTAAATATTTATACGAGTGTATGCAATGCAAAATATGCAGTGCACTTTATTGGCATATTAATTAAATACCTCTTGAAGTTGAAGCTTTTAACATTTGCATCTTAATTAAATTTTATTGTGGACTTTTTGTAAAATACTTTTTTACCATTATTCAAACACACGTTAGACAATCAAATTTTTAAATCAATTTTTTTTTTTTACCCTATTTACCTTTTATTGTGCAAATTATTTTTGGGCTGCAAGTTGCTATTATTGGCATTAAATCCATTAGTCAAATTTCGTAACATGATTCATCCATATTTATTTAATTAAATATTTTCAATCAATTTTTTATTTTCATTTATATTTTTTATTTTTACTTTACACCTTTTACACCATAAATTTTTTGCTCAATAAAACTCAATTTAATTAATTTTCACATTTTATACGATCTCTTTGAATTTTCACATCATGTTGATAATATTTTTTATTACTCACTCACTTACACACACCGAAAATGCTTCACTCACTTAAAAAATGTAAATTTTGTACGTTCACTGTTTTTTAAAATTATAAATTAATTGATTTTTATATTAACCATGCCAACAGTGTCAACAAAAAAAAAATTGCCAAACTAATTACAAGGTACAAATTTAATTAACAACATTATACAATTTAAGTGATTGTAAGCGATAATTATTTCAGTGCACTGATATTTTAATTGAAAATAATTTACAGTGTATATTGGCTTAGCTTAATATTGAGAATTTGCTATTGACCTTAGTATGAGTGCGGCTTATCTCGCACATTAATTAGAATTCAAAAAAAATTAATCCGCTTAATATAGAACTTGTTTTCTTGTAATTTCAACTAAAAAGATTCAAAATAGACTCAAAAAAATGTACAAGATCGATTGAAAACCTTATCAATTATTGTTTTTAAAAATTTGAAATTTCTTTGTTATGCATTTCATTAGTGAAATTCATTTCCAACTATTGAATTTAATTGCTGTTGCAGCAGATGCCTTTAAATTTGCTCACATATAGAATTTAGAAATGTCAATAAAACATTATTTTTATTGAAAACACGGCAACCACAACAAAGCAATTTCAATTTTAATGTTTCATTGTTGACATGATTAAACACAATTTTATTTTGTTTATTGTAATTTTATTTTTTGAAACACAACAATATTTTTTTACATCAACTAACCAAATTTCACAACAAAATATTCACATTAATTTGACGACGCATTGTCAATAATTGGAGCACTCATTTTGCGGAATCGCTGTATGGTTACAATTAATTATTAGGTGCACAAGTACTGCTACAACATGCATGATTTACCACCGACACACCACACCGAATATAAACAGGGCCATCCAAATTCACACGCAACAAAGCTAAATTTAAAAAAACAACAAATCTTACAAACAGCTTAAAAAATAGCAGCTCCCGTTCGCGCGCGCAATTTAAACTGCCGTACAATCAACGATATTGTCTTGTTTAGTTTGTGAGAAAATTTCCTTTTCAAATTCGATGTTAAACGTTACTTGACGTAACTCTGAGTGAACCAATGTTCGGTGGAAATCAGTCCCAACCACCCGCCAAATTTTCGCACAAATTTCATCTCCAACGCAAGCTCTCGGAAGCGCACGCTATACACAATTCACTGCACACCACAGTATACGTGCGGAGACAGGCAGCAGCAGGCAGCAGCAGCAGCGGCAGCGGCTTGTTGTGCGAGTTTTGAAACTGGCGCTCACCATATTCACTTTATACTACATTGTCTGATGTGCTTATTATTGTGTTATTCTCCCCAAGTATAATATGGCCCCCCACACAAACGTACAATCTGTGGCTAGTAGGTAGTAACCTTTACTTGCGTTGGTATTTGCACAAAAGCTCACAAATACAACGTCCGTTTGTGATGGGAGAACTTAATATTTGAACCCGCTCGCACGCTCATATCAGCATTACATAACAAACACATCTTTGGATGGCATTGTGGTGCTGATTGTGCTGATAAGTACACACACAAACTTTAAGTATTACAGTTATTTATAGTTATGTTTGTATTCCCCGCTGTGTCGTACACCAACGTGTAAATATTAAAAATAGACGCCAAGTATGAAGCTTTTGAGAACGCTGTGCTTTTACTGATAAAAATTCCTTTATATACAAAATATGAGAGAGAGGAAGTGAGTACATTTCTGGGTGCAGGCACACAATGCTTTGATTCCTCATGTAATGCTTTGCTGGTGTAGGTTGTTTAAAGGATAGCCGATTACAGTTACATTTCCCCAAGCACGCGTGCATGTATTTGTGGTGTGTAAAGCTTTTAAGGCTTGCAAGCTTTCGTGTGATTTTGTAGCCCGTTTATTTACAATTTCTACATGGGATACAAATTGTGCCATGTTTAGCTGAATATTGTACCAGGTGAATGCTTCGGTTGTGTGGGCTTGATACGCAGACGAGAGAATTGAAGCGCACTTTAATTTACACCATTTGAACTTTAAAATGTGGGGCATGAAATTGTGTGCTGTGGGGTTTGTTGTGGGGTGGGTTTTATTTTGTGGAATTTGATTTTATTTAATTAATTAATTTTTGTGTAAATGTTTGTTGAGAAAATTTTAATTTTTAATGATGGAAAATGGAAAACGGTCCACTTTTTTCTTTTATGATTTTTGCCAGGAAAGTTTTTTTTAAATGTATTTTTAAGTAATTAAATTTCGTTTCTTTGATAATTGTTTTGATTTTGTCTTCAGTTAACATAAGATTGATCGTCTTGCATTTTAAGAAGCTTTTTTAGGAAATTTTTTAACTATTTTCGAAGCTTTAATAAAAATAATTTTCAGCCTTTAAGAAATTGTTTTAAACTTCCCTTTAAATAACAGCAAACTATCAACTTTAATGTACACCAAAAATCAGTAGATAAAGTTACATATTTCAAACAAATACAAGACTAAACCCCAACCCCCAACCGTATAAGCATTATCAATCCTGTACAAATAAATTTTCTGCACACGATCAGGAGCTGCCACACCACCGAAAAAAAATCCGATACAAAGCCAATAAAAGCTTCGTTACTCAGAACAAAACATGATTCTGAAAAGTGGTCTCGGAAGGGATTAGGGCCTTAAAGCCCTCCTACATAATATATTCGCAGCCCATATTCGAGCAACTATGTTACCTGGTTCCGCCTTCGTCCCGAGATTATTATTTCGCCCACAAGTGTGGCCCATTCAGTGTCTCGTCATTCGATGAATCCGAAAAGGTGTATAGTACTTTAGATAGACGGGCAAAGAGCTCGATATTCGACGTGAAAGTCAAATGAAACGGTTTCATTCAAAAGCTGTTAAAGCTCTGATAAGATAAATTCAGCAGCTGTGATGAATAAGGCTCAAGGAATTGGCGTTTATGTGAACACATGATACTCATTAAGCTTTGAAATTCAAATTTTTTAAATGGACAATGCGGATTTGATAGGTGAAAGGGGTTGTTTAAGCTTTGTGGAAATAAAACAGATTTAAATGTTTTTTTGAATTGTTGAAGCGCTTTAAAGCTCTTGTTATTTACCCGTTTGTCGTATTTTTTTTCTTTTTGAAAATTTTAGCTTATTTTATTAGTGTTTCTTCTCTGACTTGTGTTAATCTACTTTTTGTCAAATATCATATTTTTACGCTTCCAAATTGATTTATAAATAGTTAATTGAAGTTAACAAACAACTTAAAATAATGGGCAATGTTTAATTGCATTAAAATACATTTAAGTTATTACAAAAATTTTTTTTTCGAAATTTTGATGTTCTACTGTACCGCGCATTTAAAACCTGTGGCATTCACAATGAGCACAAGCCATTAAATCTTAACCGATCATCACATTTACGAGCACTTCCTACTCTAATGTTATGTTATACTTACGTCTTACTTCTACTTATGTATTGTTTTTCATTACAACAAATATGAGTCGCGTAACCTACACACTGTACCCTAATTAACATTTAACACAAATTTAACTGCATTTCGGTATGCTGTCTGTGATTAAATTCTCTCTCTAAACATCTTTATATACAATATATGCGCGTATTGTACACCGTAACACCGGCTATTTCTGAAGGCGATTTATTTTTGTACAAAAGTCGTCGTCATACTGTAAAGCAGCTCAACGCCGCGCCGCCAAAAATCGCTGTTGTACGCTATTTTAAGTATACACACTCCCAACCGCAAAGTACGCCAGTGTATATAAATACTTATGGTTCTGTATCATTGATATTTTCATTGTGGGCACATGAGGTTGAGAATTGGTGTGGTGGGACTCGCGTTTGCAATATACACCGGCAAAGCATATCATTTATTTCTCAGATACAGTGGAAGCTCTCATTTTCCGATGGTGCGACATAATCACGATTTTATAATCATGTACAACAATGTACATAGAGACGTTTAGATGTAGGCAAGAAAAACTCGCAGGGGGCGCAGTGGGAAAACAGAAATTTTCCTCTCGCAATTTAATAAAAAATAAAACGCACACGGTGCCGCCAAACCATATTTTTCTTTTTAGCATTCTCGAGTCTGGCTGCTGTCAGTCCATGCGTGTAATCAGAATAAAATAACGCGTCTACATTGTGCTTTTCAATTCAACATAATATTATTTTATTTAATAACATATCATTGCTATTACACACATGCTGATGATTTTATTTTATTTTTTTGCATATTTATGCAGACAGTTGGATTTAAAATAAAAACATAAAATTTCATTTTGCTTTACCCATTCATTTTTCGATTTATTTTTATTTTATTCACATTAAGACAGCAGATGAAAGTCTTAAGGGACATATAACTGTTGGTTAAAGATGTCAAAGAATTTATAGTAGCATCAATAAAGTCTTGCATACATGCAAAATAATTCAGCAACCCTGCTTTAAAAGCTCTCAATTGTGGAAGAGAACACGCCAACATTATACTTTTGAGTATATTTCTAAAGCTTTTATTGGTGCCACATTTGTACAAAATAATTCTCCTTAAAACACGTACTGTAAATAACGGATTTCAAATTGCGCTCCCCCTTTTGCGCCCTTACTCAACACACCCTCACTTTTCTAATACACATTTTTTTACAAATCATTTTCTATGTAAAATTTTCAACGCTACAGGGCTCGTTTTCACTTCGCCATTGAGTCAGTCCCTCTCCTTTATGTTCATTTTCTTTTTTTATCTATATATTTCCTTGTCTGTAAAATGCATGCATTATAAGCTCTCTATGCTTGATGCAAAGCTTTTTAAGAGCTTAAGGTGTTGCTTTTGCAAGAAACTTCAACATCTGTCATCGAATGCAATCTTTCTTTCAACTTTTTTATTTTTCACAATTTTTATGCAACCCTTTGATGTAATTCGCGTTTTATTTGAATTGTTTTGAATTAGTGAAGGTTTTAAACCTTGACACAAATCAGTTGCGTTAGCGTTCTTCTTAATTGTGTGAATGCAAACCTCCCTCATTTTAATGTTATTGTCGTATTCGTTTGACATTTTATCAAATAATTTTTTAACATTTCTTGGAGGACGTTTTATGTTTCATTAAATGAATCGCATAAAGTATGGATGTCAAAGCAATGCATAAAGGTATAATTTTGTCGTGAAAAGCAATTTATTTGTATTGTTTTAATTAAATGAAAATTAAATAATTATTGAAATTGTAAACACTTTAGCAATTGAGTATTTTCGGATAATTAAATTAATAATTGAAAATATTGCAAAGCATTTTGTTTTAAAAGAACATTTCTGCTAGACATTATTCAATTAATGAACATCTTTTATTGTCGTAAGAAAGTTTGTCGCAAATATCCTTGCAGAGCAAAAAATATAATTGCATGAGGAAAATTTACTTACAAGCAACTCACTCAATTTATTTTCTTCGCAACGCAAATATAAGACTTGAAGTTATTTTTATGTTACTTCTAACTAAATATAACGTAATAAAAATGAACCTAACAGACCATGTAACGAATACAACCTCGGACACAAATGGAACATGTCTTTAATGAAACTTTTTTCCGTATCGTTGTCTTTGAAGCGCTGCACTGTAGGTTTCTTATTACATCCATTGGAATTCAATTTCCGTGAACAACTGATTTCCTTTTCCTTCGATTCCGATTTGATTTCACAGTCATGCACGAAACTCTTTCGGAATACAGAAAGTTGCAAAACTTTCTCGTGCAACTATATAGCACGCATGTATTTACTTTTTTACCTTATGTACAATGCTCCATTTTATTGATGAGTTTGGGTTTAGTTTTATTTCCTAATTAATACACCTTTAAGTAAGCCATGTTTATTTCTTTTAATTTGTATGTAGCTATTGCAATGGTTTCGAAATTGTTTCTAAATGCCAATTTAAGTACCAAAAACAGGGATGACAAACTTTTGCAATGGTTTACTTATTTTTTGTACATTCAACCCCATTTCTTTTATTTACATCCGCGTGACATTTCTTAAATATAAAGGCAAGTCACGAAATCAATATTCCTGTGCTGCTGTCAACGGATAAATTTGTATAACAACAATAATAAAACGTCAACAGAATAGCAACATAAAGTAAAGTTTATAAACCTTTCATCTTATTTATATGGAAGAATTGGGAATCCGTGTGTGCGTCTTTTACACATCACAACCTCGCCGTTTCACTTTCATTCTACATTTCAATTCTTACATCAGCTTGCATGAAAGTGCCACTCTTATTTTTTTTTCTGTGGAAGAAATGAAATCCGTCACGAAATCCCTTTAATAAAACAAATCCTGACAATATTATTTTCGTTCCATCTTCGTTGTGATGTGTGTGGAAGCGCTCATCTACTTTTCCAATCTCTTTCACGTTATGTAGTCTTGACGGGTGTGTGTGTGTGAGAGTGCTTGCAATATGTGTATCTTAAGGCATCTTAAGGATTCGCATCTTTTGTTTTCTTATATTTAATTAGGCAAATGAACGCGCTCCAACATATGCGTGTCTCTTAAATGAACACTTTGATTCACTTTCTACGACGCTATATAACGGTTTATATTAAAGCTGCAGCCTCTGCGTTACCATCAACACCATGATGTGCCATTCATCTTCTCATCTCGCATTTATTAAACAGACCCGCGTCTAGATAAATAATTGTGAATTCATCCTGTAGTAAGCATCACTCATCGCATAACAATGCTGGTGTGTAGCTACATATAGAGCTGTTGTCATTCATACACAATACCCCGCAGGATACTAGTTGTGGGAATTAAGCAGGGAGTACACATCCCAATTGCGAGGCGACAAAACACCCATGCAGCATTATTATCGCAAGACCCGTAGTACGAGTTTATGCTTGAATGACGGCACGTCATATGAGTGACGAACTCACTCAGGCGCCAAACATTTGATGAGCAAACTTTGAATTCCTTTAAATTAACGCCTTTTTGATTAAGATTATAGTTTAGTTTATATAGGCGCAATAAATTAAGAAAGTTTTTCGATTCCGCTTTCAAAATACAATTTGTGTTATATATTTTATAGTGGGTTGTTTAATTTATGCGTTTATATTTACACTCGAGTACACGTACACTTAAGTGTGAATTTGAATTGTTTTCTTTATAGTACTCGTGTGTGGGGGTAGTTCAATTACATGCATGCGAAAATCTATTTAAAAGTTCACTAATTAGGGGATGTTGGTATAATGTAATGTGCTTTACATATTACAGCAATACACATACTTGCAGGCTGGTGTGGTTTTTATCGTTGTGTACCCAGCAAAAGTGTTTGTGCTTAACTTGAAAGCCGTATTTTTAATTAAGATTTAGGAGCTTAAATTTTGTTGTAGTTAACGTTGTTAATTTTGTGCGGAAATTGGATAGGATTTTTTTAATTCAGTGGTGTGGAATTTAATTTAGAGCTTAACAGTTTTATGGAAAATTATTTTGAAGTAATTAATTTAAAGGAATTTGATAGTTCAAAACAATATTTTTACAAATTCTTTTGTATTTCACTTTTATGAAAATAAGGGTAGTTAAAATTAAAGTTTCACAAGTTCATTGAAGTAACTAATTGATCCTAATTTGGTAAAGTGTACAAAAGTCTCGATGTAAATTTAAATTCTGAACTTGTCAATTGTATTTTTGGTTTCCAATGCCTTTGTGAATCAACTGAAACTATTTCCTTTTAGCATAGTTGTTTCCACAGAATACACTGAATGCTATGGATTACCTTCCAAATGATAAAATCCTTGTTTCCACACATTCAAACTAAAGAAGCTTGTCCAGCTCACCTGAGCTTTTTACACCAGACAATGAATTCTCATTCATCCTCTGTCAATATATGAACATAATATTGGTAAAACTTGTTTTGTATCGGTGAATCTTCTGTAAATAAAGTGGGTATCCTTTTAAGATGGACAAGGGTAATACATAGTAGTGTATTGATAACAGGTGTGAGAAGCTACATTTTTTACAAAAAAGGAAATTTTGGTTTTATATAGTCCACTTTTATATAGCCCTAAGCAAATTTATCCAAAATATGATTTAATTTTATTCATAAGGACAATTGTTTACTTTAGTCCTTTTGATATTAATAGAGAAGTCCACAATTTTGACACATTTTATGCGATTATTAATAGATATTTTCTTGATTTAGTTATTCTCGTAATGTCGCCTTTTTACAATTTATGTTTTTAAATGTGCAGTAGTTATTAATTTAAAATTTAACTTTAAATCCATCTTAAAAGGAGTACAGACTTTCTAAATATAACTTTTAATTTCATTGAGGAGTTTAAATATTATAATAAGAACTATAATTTTGAATAGCCTAAATGTAGTCAATATTTTTAGAAATTTTTCGAAAATATTTCCTTCTTGAATTTAAACCCAAAAAAATATATTTTAAAGCGCTTTTCCCTGAAAAGCTACAACGGCATTATTCCTATTTTTTACAGCTTGGAAGCTTTACTGTAGCTTGAACTTTCAATGCAACGTGTATAGTAACCAAAATATTTTCAATTCGGTATTTAAATATTTCAGCTGCACTCTAAATCATCCCTATTTTCACCTATTTCCACCATTTTACACACTCGTAAAGGCAACACATTTTTCATTACATTTTGGTGCCAAACGTCATTCTATACCACCCTCATCCCCATTTCAATTTGCACAATTCGTAATCGCTACTCGTGTTGTTTATCTAACTGAAAAGTATCATTCCACAAAAATGAGCACGTTCCTTTCCATTTCCACATGTAAACGCTTTTGTTTTGTATAGTATTAGTTGGTATGCATTTATTTATTTATGTACGTGAGTCGTGAAGTCATTTCCCTTCCATATTCAACTTTAAACTGTGTAATGTTTATCAAGTGCATTGGCTGCAGGGTGGTCTTATGCAATTTTGTGTGTCACCATGTTCAAGAAATAATATAAATTCGTTTTGTGGTAAAATTACTTACCAAAAAATGCAACGCGGAATATAAGCCCACCCACCCAAACCAGTTCGACTTTATGTAAGCGGGAATTTTCGCGCACATAAAATATATTCCAGTTGCAAAGAAAACGCCGGGAAAATGAATGACACTGATACTGCGATATCCTCGCTATATTGTGGTGAATATTTCGGTGTATTTCAGAATACACATTGTGTCCCTTTTATAGACTTCCGACATTGTTGAAACGATACTGGTGCAACACATGCCATTGTTTTGTTGAAAAATTCTAAATTTAACTCGAAATTCTCGTCTAAATTTAAATACAGGAAATTTTATTGAAAACTGTAAAGTAAAGGGTGGGTGGGTGCAATGTGTGGGGAGGTGTTTTTGACTTGTCTGTCATGGCTATCTCCAGCAACGAATTGTTTGGCATTTGCACAAAAAAAAGTGTATAACTTCAGGAGTATATGCAAACAGTGAAGCAAAAAGCTGCTGGTTGTTTGGTTTTGCTCTCGAGGAACGAATGCCATCAACATTTCTCTTTCATAACTTTTGCATATACGCTTGGAGTATATGAACAATTCCCATTCATGTGTCCTTAATACACATACACAAATGTACATATGGCGTTCTGTTATTACTGTGTTTGCATATTAATGGCGCAATGCATGTAAACGTAAATATAAATTTTCCCACACACTCACATATCCTTGCATATAATGATAATAATTTAAGCTTAAAGACCGATGTTTGTATTTGTGCAAGGTGGGTTGTACAAATGCGACGCTCGTAAATGTAAAGCAATGCCTCATGTCATCCATGCCCCCTTTTTTTGGCATTATATTGCATAAATTCCTAACCTGCCACCTTGCAGTAAATGTCAAAACTTTAGAGGCCTACCTGCATATACATACATTGTCTGTTTGTGTGTATGAAGAAATTTTAAGCAAAGGATGTACATAAGCATGCACACAAACATAGCTGCAGGGTTGAGGCATAGTGCACAGGGCGATAAATGTATGGTAACAGGAAGCTCCTAAAAAACACTGCAAAAGGTAAATATACGATGGCAGGAAAAAAATAATTGCTGTTGTTGAAAAATTTTCATGGCCTACTTATGCCAATGATGATGGCGACGACGAGGACAGTACCTAGATGCCATATATACTTGCAGTGTGCTGACACAGTGATATGTTAGCAATGAGGGGGTTGTGAGTTGCGACAGTGATGATGATGAGCTGTTATTTTTACCCAAGGTTCAAATCATGGGCTTTTTTTCACCTGATCATATGTTGTTGTTTTTTTTTCAAGTATTTTCTGTTGTTTTGCATTTACGACGTGAGACGTGTGTGTGTGTTTCGTGTGCATCCTTATCACTCAACTTCATTAGTATAAAGGATTTTAAATATATTGTAAACAAAAAATGATAGGGAAAGTCGTTGAAAACATTTGTTATTTTATAAACGAATTTTTTAAATATTATCCTTGAAATGTAAAATTTTTTAGTATTCAGTTTTGACCTTGAAAGTTAAAGCATAAAAAGAAATTTAAGGAGAATACTTTTGACCTGGAAATTTAAAGAATAAAAGCCTTTTATAAATACAATTTTCAAGGAAAAAAAGTCGTCATAAATTACAAGTTTTTAAACAGATTTATAATAAATTGAATATTGAAACTTGAACAACCTCAAAGTCCTTAATTTAAAAAAAAAACTTTTTGAATTTAATTAAATTTGGAAACAATTTTGTTATCCTTTAAAATGAACCGTTTTTTATTCCGTAGTAATTTTGTTTACATTAATCAGGACGCAACATTTACAAATGTGTATTAACAAATGTTTTTCTATTTTAATTTCAGACTAAATCAGACTTCAGCTGATGGCACAAAAACTCACAATTAGTGCTTTAACTGTATACAACTACCTTAATATGACACACGTGTAGTGACTCTGAATATCCTTTGCATGGCCTTTCAGTCAATTGCATTCAGTGAGTGAGTGTGTGCGTTTGAAATTAAAAATTGCCTTCACCAATCTGCATAGAGCCTTAAGGCACTTGCAATAATCAAGGTGAGTTATAATTACATGTAATAATGAAAAATAATAACAAGGCAGGCTGGAATAAGGTTAAGGGCTTCTTAAAGAAAGGCAGCAAGCACATGAGAAATGAGAACATCGCACAAAATAATCAATATGGAAGGACGATGTTGAGATTGCACTTTGCTTTGCGTGATGTGTTGAGGTTTTTTTTTCCTCATTCGTGTTCACTAGCTGTAGCATACGTGTGTTGTGTCATGTCGTCTAGAAGTAGTATGGAAGTAGGATACATGTGATGTTATATGCACTTTGGTATCTCTTGGCTTTTAATTATTGTAGCCATTTGAGTGCTTTTCACACTTGGGGGTTCAGATCTAATACACCTTAATAAAATACAATACATCTCGTAGGTGAAACTATGTGCGGGATTGTTTATATGGCAGTGTACCTTTCTGATGTTATAATTTAGAGCATGTCATTGAGGGGTTGTATTACTCACGATAAGATAGAATTTATGTAATACCTACACTTGGTCTTAATTGCATTTGAAATGAGAAACATTTATGTTATTGTCTTCGTTTTTTGATGAATGTAGACTTAGTGGCTCGTACAATCTGAACACATCAACATTTTTAAGTATTTTATATGCGGGCACAAATTAAATTTTTACGTTGTTCTGTCAATTGTGTTTCTGCACAATTTAATTTCCCCCATTATTCGCTGAAAAGATGCTCACGTGCTTGCAAACAATTTCAGCACAATTTATGTTTATTTGGAAATATAAAAAAAGATATTGCGTGCGTTGGAAAATAAAATTTCTTTTATTTCGTAGAACATAAAAATAAATCTCGCTCTTTACAGTACTTAAGTTTTTAAATACGTTTTTCGTTTTTTTTTTGGGATCCTAAAATTAAATACAAAGATGGACAGAAATCGTTGCATTTCTTAAAGTTACCACTTTTGGCAATTTATTTTTATTTTATGGAATAACTTCTTAAAATTTTCATTGTCTTTATATTAGTTCCTTTTGAAATATTATTACGGAGATTCTAACAGACATTGAAATAGAGCTTAATTCAGTTTTTGTTGAATAACACAAATGAAATTCAGTTTTGGCATGAACATGACTTGAGAAATTGCCAAAAAAGCGATATTCTGTTTTTCATATAATCTAATAAATTAAAATATTGTACGTATTTTCTTAATGTAATAAAAATTTACTGCACAATGTTGCCTTGGCAGATGCGTTGCTGTTTTGATAAATTGTTCAAAACATGAAAGCTGCATTTTAAATAAAATTCACCTGCACGTTTTTGTTGAGTTTACCTTGACTGAAATCTATAAACTATAAAAAGCGTACTCGAATATAATGCCTAAAGTTATGCATTACGTTTTACAGAATTGTCTGCAATTAATTACTTACTACAACTTTTTTGATAATCTAAAAATGCAATTCAACATTATTTAAATCAACTAAAAAGTATTTGTAAGATTACTTACAACAATGACAACTAATTTTACTTACTCACCCATTAAATTTACCCCAGTCAAAGTGAAGATTTCTGATTTTTTTTTAAATATCCACCTGCACTGATGCAGCAGCACATTCCATTAATAACAACACTAGCAAAGCATCCAGTAGTTAATCAATGCCACCCACCTTCATCCACAACAGCAACAAAATGAATATTAAATAACTCACGCGAGTGCAGTGTAGCAGCATCCCCCTCCCCCTCATTTTCTGGACCAATTCTTCCCGACATTTAATGGAAATACATTATTATATTAAGTGCAGCAATTCGTTCGTCCTATATTTACCAGTTGCAGTAGTAAATCGATTGCACTTGACAATAACTTACTGCCAGACTATAGAAGCTGAAGTAGAGCGAACACACAGTGTTCTACCCTTATATATTGTGTGGCACCCTCCATCAGCTTGTGCATTTTCATACAATTTGTGCAAATCGATTTTAGTGCCGCATATCGTCCATTTAACCAGTGTGCAACAACACGAATTCTGAATTTATTTTATGTGCCCTTACAATTAATGGCATCATTTAATAAGACACGCACACCGTGATTTGCGGCCATCGCGAGCGCGTCCTTTTAAAACCTTCGCGACATATTGATATTGAAATTGTAAAAGTTTGTTTGAAAGTTAAACCACATCTGTTACATTATAAAGTACACCTATTCGAGCTTTTTGAGAGCAAAAGCTCTGCACTTGATACAAATCATCGCATGCGAATATGATGCGCCATATTCTAAATTAGGAAGCTGCTTCCTTTTCCCTCATTATTTGTTGTGCTTCATTAGTTGTCCATGAAGAATATTTCATAATTTAAAGTCAAGAGAGATGATGTTAATTATAAAACAAAATGACAGCATGTAATTACATGCAGCGAGTAAGCAGGAAATAAGTGGATGACGAAGGTTGTAGATCGTGGTGCTTGTTTACATTATATACGTACATAAAAAGTCATTAACTTTACCAGCGATATGCCATCCACCGATTTAGTTCCACGCTGTATCCCTTGCACACTTTACTGCAGTAACGATAATAACGATTCAATGATGCTTTGTGAATTTCAATGTTCGCTGTAGAGTGAAATTGTGATTTTTGTTGCTATGAACCGTTTTATGTGGTGTCAAAAAATGTTTTGCGACAACTTTTCAATTAATCACATCAAATACAATGACTTTTAATTATAATTTATATCGATGATGGTTGGTTTAATTGATATTTTAATTACCGGTCGAATTATATTTTATAACTTTCAACTACATTAATTAAGTTTGCCAATTTTACCATATTAAAACCAATTAACATATTTAAATATCTTTGAAATTTTAGAAAAATTTATGAGACCATATTAAAACCAATTTTAAAAGTCGATGAAAATTATTTAAATATCTTTGAAGTTTAGAAAAATTTATGAGAAATGGAATTTGTGCGTTAATAACCCTGCTTATGGTTATTAACACACAAATTCCATTATATTTATGCTATTGCATACTTACTGGCGTTTATTACAAAGTTTTAAGTACATTATTGAGCAGTTTAAAAAAAAAATTCAGTGTTAAAAAACATCCACATTATTACTTGAAGTGGCATTTTTGTAGCGATTTTAAAAATGAAAAATCTAAGACAAATATGCAAAGGCGTATCGTCATAAAATACATGAACAACACTCCTTCAAATATCGAAGCAATAAAATATTTAAACTGAAACCAAGTCTATTATAAACCATAATTTATCAACCCTTTTTCCCACACAGTAGAAGAGTCGGAAAAAAACCTCAGCTGCTAAAAGTCGTCACCAGATCCATTAGGTTTTATTGTTACAAATGATTGATAGCCCTACAAACTCCCAATACGACCATAATAAGATGACTGTCGGTGTTATAAATTGGTATATAGTGGGCGTTTTCATGCACGAGAGTGTATCCCTTTTTTTTATGCGGGTCAATGCAAAATTTGTTATACGTACTATGGGATGTACAAGAATTGAATGTGGGACATGAGGCGGAGAATATAAATAAATATATTCTCTTTGCAAACGATGACCATTAAACGAACAATTTGATACGGTTTATGTCTTTTACCCTCGTATTTTAACTGGAAAGAATCATCAGGATGTGGATTAAGTTTAGTGTACCGTCCTACTTGGGTTAACGCCAAATAAATGGGAAATCGATAATTAGAGGAAATTAAGGGGAGATCGACATTTTCAATTAAATTCAGTTCCTAATGAATTTTCACCACACTGTTTTCGAAGTAAATAATCGTTGAAAAAGGGTTGTTTTTGGTAATTTTGAAAAAGCTTTAGGAGAAGCTTAACCCCTTAAAATTAATAATGCATGCAATATACTTCAGCTGAAGGTTTTAATCTCATCCCACACATATGCTTTACTAATCCGGATATCTAAACAAACCATACAACATTGAAATCAGTAGTGCAATAAGCAATTAAAATTTATTCATTTATAAATATTATTTATTCTAATCCAACTAAGTACTAAATAAGCCTCAATTCAGTACATCCAATTATGTAACTTCGCATAAATACTATGTTAATCATATTCGTAGCAAAATATCTTTCATTATTACTAAAAGGATTATGACATCGGCTTACAAAAAGTGTTTTGATTTTACTCAGGATGAAGTCCATTTTCATTAAAAACATTTTTCTTTCAATCTCACCCCAAGCACCCGCATTCAATGCAGCACACCTGGTTGCACACACCATTCACAGAAAATGTCCTGCTGATTTTGTGAATGAACTGTGCTCATATTCGAGGAAAATGTGATTCATTTCATTCATTGGAATATGAAAATGGTTGTGTTATGATGGAACACTTTATCATTACAGCTTTAGTGCTTTTGAAAAGCTTCACTTCAACACTCCGATTCGTTTTATAATGTTGATTTAAATTGTTTTTGTGTTACTATACTCATTATAAATTCAAAAATGGTTCATCACCAATTTTTGCAAATATTTAAATGGGATCGTCAATATTTCAGTAGCAGAGAAAATCAACTCAAATCAATACGCTTTGTGCATTTAATGTTGTCAATTTTAATAAATAAATGCGCAAAGAACATTTAATTGATTCATTTGTTTGAGCTTGTTTGCATATTTTTTATTTTTTCAACCATTATTAAATTGAATTATTATTTGCTATATTGTTTTACAATATTTATTTTATGAACGAAAATACGCACTTAATTAATGAATTGTTTTTTACGTAAATATTAAAATAATTAATTAAATGTTTATTAATCATTTCGTTGATGATTTTATAGTTTAATTAGTGTTGTTTTTTAATTCTAAATGTTAATGTCAAAACATGCATTATCATTCTTAACACAAATGCCAAAAACTATACTAGAAAAAGCGTAATACACTAAATACATAAATTGAGGGGTTTAATTAAGGATTTCGTACTGACATTTAAATTGAAAATTAAAATTAACAAAGCCATTATTATCAACCACATAAATCAATATTTTTTATTTAAAAACCATGTCCTTTAATAATTTGAAATGATGGTAAACAATGACGTCCTTTATATTCTTGTACTGTTTATTTTAGGAAGAAGATTGAGTAAACACTTGAACAGAAATCATAGCAATCCAGATAAAATAAATGTTATTAACTGCACGTAGAATAACCGTGTCGTAAAAATGTTCTACATGGTCATACACAGATGATTATGTTGACATCCACCTACATACATTCTTCTATTGCCAATGAAAAGGACGAAGCGAAACACCCTGAAGTATTTCACTTTCAAAATCATCTTAACACCGCACTTGAAACTCACTCAAGAACCGCCCTTTGAAATATATCGAAATCAGCAGAAAAAAAAACCTGACGCCATCCAACCACTGTGCCACCCCGTAGGCAACAATCTTGTTTCGTTGTGCAGGAACTCTGCTTCCTCGCTTCTGGTGTGTTGTGTATAAAATGCTCGGATCTAACGCTGAAATAAAATGAGTTTTTTTTTTCAAGTGTTGGACAACAGCGGAAAAAAGGCCCCCAGGGACATTCATCCGCATGAGAAATATACACAGCATTGCGATTTGTTTTGTCCCTTTTGTAGTCACGCAAATACATTTGAAATGGGCAAATAAACTGATTGTTTAATGTCCGAGTGAAGAGCAACACGCAATGAAATCAGTCACCGACATTACTGCGTACACTTCCTTTAATATTTGTCTTTAAAATAGGCTTTCTTCGTCTTTCAATCCAATACACATTTGGCAGTGTATCAAATATTTATGGTGTCCTTCCCCCAATCGCCATATTGAATTTGGGAGCGCAGCTGTTTCGAAATAAATTTTAGGCGCAAACACTGCACAAACATAACGAGGGTGAATTGAACAAAAGCATCAAAATAAACTTGTGCTGAGCTTTGTTTCAAGTTCATGTGCAAATGCAATGGGGGGTGGGGGTGGCGCACAGTATTGCGTGGCATGAGGCCATTATAGATTGTTTAGTACCCCATAATGTGCTCCCTGCATACATGTGTAAACGTCTGATATCGCTTGATATGTGCGATGATGGAAAGTGATATCATCTTCAAAAGTGTTTTGTTCTATCATTAACTGTCAATGTGATCATGTCATTCTTAATATTTGAGTAAATTTGTGGTGGTTATGAAGATGATTGGTTCTCGTCGAATATTTGAGTTTTATATTACAAGTCACGCGTTGTATTTTGAATGTAATAATGAGAATCATTTTATTAAATTGGGTGGAAAGCAGGAAATGGAATCGTATTAATTTCATTTAATTTATAACCACTATTTAAAACAAGTGGTTTTAATTTCAATTTATTTAAAAAATTAATTTTAAACGTGTTAAAAAATGTGGCTTAAAACTTAATTTCTGTTATTTTTTTCTTTTCAGATCCATTTCATTATATTTACTGGACAACAATTTCAATTTATTTCCAAATTGTGAGTACCCTGAGCCCAATAATTTTCTCTGCCGTCATAAATTATCCAACTAAGATACATTACGCATTTTATTTAAATTAAGGAAAACCCCATTTGACCCTAAATCTAGACTAAGTGGTAAACCTTCACTCAAAAGTCAAAGCATTAAATAAGTTTTTGTGTTTATTTGCAAATTAGAAGCCACCCCACGTTTCGCATATTGTGTTTTATTTCCCTGCAACTTCCTACCAAAACGTCAACACAAAGTTATTTTCCATTCCAAAAAAAAGAATCAAAATAACAACCTCCTGAATTGAGAGTTACAGTGTTTTTATAGTGCGGAGACATTACAAGGGTGTAGATAAAATTAGACGAAGCATTTTGAATTCTAAATATAAATATTTACCCCAACATAGTTGGTTGTAGGAATTTCAAACTCTTTATCAAACATTTAAATGAGATTTGAATACACCCGACGTAGAACGTTTCTGTTTAATTTTGTTTTGTGGACAAATAAATGTTTTAAAATCATTTCAAAAAATTGTTTTAAAGATTCACAAATAACTGGATTGCAGTTTTGTTTAGATTCTGAACAGTTTAAACTTAACAGTTGACCAATATGAACGCAATTCAATTCTTTAAAATCGCTTTTCAATTCAAACAATGTGCCTTGTTACTGAAGTTTTCTTTAAATGTTATGAAAAATTCTGCTTACCTACTTTTGTAAGGAAAACACAAATATTTGGAGAACAAAAATATTTTTTGAAGGAAAAAGGACTTTATTATTTGTTTGTTTTTGGAATAAAGTTTTACATAAAATAAAGTTTAAGGTTTCATTATAAATCTATCCAGTCTTTAAATTCCACAGACATTTTTGAGCATGACTAAAAATTTGTTGCATAACTTTTGGCGTCATTCTTTAAAATCATTCAAACTTTTAAATTCCTCAATACCATTATTAATATAGCTATTGTAGTTTTTCATCAACAATCACAACAACACTTTTTAATTTTCCGCACACATTCTTTCGTGATCCCAAAAAGTATCCTCAAACGACCAATGTGCGTGTAAATTTCATAAACATTGCATGCAGCATGCGTTACGGAAAAATTATACTCAAACCCCAAAAGCATCAACGCATCAGTGGGCGGCAATAACGTAGCACCCGAATTGAATTTTTTTTTCTTTTTTTGGGAAAATACGCGCAAGATTATGGTGAAGTAACCACAGCTAAATTATAAGTTGACCTCTCAATTATGGGTTGGCATATATAGGCGTGTTAATGGAGGGTGTACAATTTCCAGTTGGGTTTCATCAAAGCTGGAACAAATTGACCGAGAAAATGGGATGAATTTAAGAGTGTGGTGCAAATGGGTGCTAGCGTCTATAAAAAATGCTGAAGGTTTATATTAAGAGTGTGGGGGTGGGGGTTTTCTTCCCCATGAAAACGTATAAATAATGCACTCAGTTTGTTAAGGCTACTTGATTGCGGGTGTATACTGTGCGTGGACTTGGAAAGGGTTAGTTAAGCCTTTTTGTTAGATTTTAGAGATTCCACACCATTAATAAACTAGACGGGTTTTGTGCAGATTTAATTATGCAATTAATTTGCGGATCATTTTAATTTTGCTTTTAAAAAATGGGATAGTCATTTTGCATCCAAAAGTACGCACAACTGATTAATTTAAAATTCATTAAAGCTGCTATAAGGTATTTAAATTTTTTTATTTAAACGCCATGAAGTATGCAATCGCAGCAATAAAGGCGTTTATAAATTTAAAAACCAATCACATGTAAAATGATCTATTTCCAACGATAAATAGCTTGCCTTCAAGCATTTTTTTACATTTACCATCTCAAAATGCCATTTATTTTAATAAAATAATTTTCGATTGACCATTTTACGTGCAATTGGGGCATGGAGTGTATGCATGTTATTTACACAAGAATTATTGGGCATTTATTATCGCTCTGACATCCATCAGTTAAATATCTTCCTTAACTAAATCATAACGATGACAAACGATGCTTCCGTATAATATATCGATTCCCATCTATACGTAAAATACCCTGATAGCATGCGGAATTATATGCTGAAGGGGACGAGTTGAATTCCTATTACTCAGCTGTCACATATTTTGATAGATTTATTGACATTCATAATAAATATTGTGAAACAAAATTAATTGTTGCTGAAAATGAAATCAAACGGTATATAAAAATTGTAATATTCAACTTGTGACTGAAAATTAACGACTTAATATTAGGACTTGAAGCGCATATCTTTATAATCTTAGGATGAAGCAGAGGGTTGAGTAAAAATATTAATTTTACACCCCAACTTCCTTAATACTTAATGAACGAAACAGTTGCCCATAATTCCCTGACCCAAGTATGGCGGAATCTATTTAATGAACACACAGCTTAAATGGTAAGAGATTTGTCTCAATGCTTGACGTAAGCTGAGACAAAAAATGCGGGTATATTTAAGGAATAATCCTTATCATTTCATCCATTCATTTTCTGACCTTCTCTACGGCCCCATGTCACTTTCCATCCTGTACACAGTTCTTCCGGTTCGCATTTTGATTGACATTGGATCAAGATTAGGGTGATGTCTGGTTTGTGATTCGTGTTTCCTTTTGCCGTTTCCAAATTATTTTCTATGTGTACGCGTTCAAAGTGTGAATGAATTAATTAAGTTCCACAAAGATATGGAAGAACTTTTCATTACAAATGCGTTATTAATTCAATTCAATTTTTTCTTCTTTTTTTTGAATAAAATTAAACAAACTTTTGCTTAACAAGTTGACCTTAATTAAAGAAATTCTGAAGTCAAAGCAACAAATGCTATTTCTATACGTCTCCTTTCAAGTCTCATCCATTTCCAGAAATTACAAATTTTACGAGAGGGATGAAAAATAAAATAAAAGGCTAATTCTTATAAATTTTTTCTTGGCTACCATTCGCCTTTTGAAGTACAATTTCCAGCCAAAATAAATTAAATTTATTCAATGAAAATGAGCATAGAAACGTGGTCAAAACAAAGGAATAAAAGAGGTATGTAGTTACTCAAATATCGTTTGCAGCCGACCGAAAATATTTCCCCCATTTTCTTTATATTAAACTCTACATGAAGAATTCTAACCTGGAATACATTACTCTGTTTTGCTGTGCATATCCCTTTGATATATTGAATGATCTGTTTTGCTGTAAGGCTTTAAAGGATATTCAATAAAAATATGTTCATGTATACTTGTTTGTATAAAGCTTCAGGTGTACAACCCCTGCACAATATGACATAAATGGATGAGCATTAACATACTTATTGTACATGTGGGGGGGAAAATGGGACAAGTGCATATTTGTAAAACATTGCGGTTTGTAAATCGTATAAAATTGAATTAGGTCTGTTGCTGAACTACAATTTAATAAAGTTTTTCTGAGATATGGTGGAATTTTTGTTAAAATTTTTAAATAACAAATTTGTTAAGTTCGAGATCTCAATATTTTAAAAACATGAAGTTGAATGTTCTAATTTTTGTTGGGTGTCATAACAATGCCCATAAAGTATCTACATTCTGCTTCATTAGACTTTTCAATAAATCGGAATGTAAGTATTTTAAAATTGCACTTTTGTGTACATAAATTAAAAATAAAGGATTTAAAGAAAATTGTAGCTTCTTTAGCAGTTTCAAAAATAAATTAAAAATATTTAAAAATAAAGTTTTGAAATTGAAAACATTTAAAAGTTAAAAAAAAACAAAATTTTTTCTTAAAAATCTTTACACTTTACTTTACTCCAAAATACAATTAATATTTGTGTCCTCTGATTAATAAAATATGTAAGTCATGTTATGTAACAGATTCGCAAGATTCCTCAGCCAAAACTTGCTGCAAAATTCTTTCATAAACCCCAGCAACATCATCATAACCATAAAATCCAACTTTAGCACCTGCAATTCGACTAGCAAATTGAAGAACTTTTGTCATTTTCAATTTTAATTGCATTGCATAAATTGCAGCTGCACAGAAGGTGTCACCTGCTCCCAGCGTGTCGACAACAATCTCGGGTGGATATGATTTGCATTCGTAAACGTTATTTGTTGCATCAACCGCTGCTACGCCATACGTGCCCCAGAGGCAAATCATTGTACAGCTGCAGCAGCACACAGAATATGAAATAGATATATCAAAAAAGAAATCGATAAAAAACGGGATGTAAAAAGGATCATAGCTAAGAATGTACGTTGTGTTTAATGCGAAATGTTGTTACAAACAAATGCAGAAGGAAGAGATCGGTAGCGCTCACATACTTTTTGTTCGAAGCCATTTGTCTTAAAGACCGCAGAGCAACATTCAAATCCGCCCACCCCATAAATGTGGCAAAATCTTTGCCAACAAACGCAACATCAGCCATTTCTAAAAACTTCAAATGCTCCGGTTGCTGCTTCTCCAATTCCACTGAAATGGTTATTGGCTCATGGGGGCTGCCATCATTTTCATCTCGAATCATTTTCATCATATTGATGGTTTCGTTGAAATTTCTTGCCTGTCGAATGAAAATACGATAAACATTTTGGCAATAGTAACGTGATGAAAATGTTGCTGAATTTAAAATGAATTACCTCAAAGTGTATCCAATTATATTGCTTCAGATTAATTGATTGAAATTCCTTAAAGGTCAATATTGGAAATCCAGGATTTGAGTGAATAATCGTTCGGGTGCCTGTCTTCTCGCTGAGTATCACAGACGACAATGGAATTTCCTTGTTATCGTAGCGCACACAATTTTCAATGGAAATGCCACGCCGCGTGCAATCGTCAATCACAAATCTAGACATTGGGACATTACTGAGGACTCCGAGAAATTCAGTTTTACATCCCAGCAACGACAAAACAGTGCAGTTGTTTGAAGCGTTTCCACCACGTTGCCATCGGCCTTGTTTACATCTGAAATGAATAAACACGAATTGTTATTTATTATCTCACAATTGCACACACACAACCTAAAGCTTTTACGTTAGATTTACCTTTTGTCCGAATCTTCAATAGGAAACTCTTCACATACGTGAATAATGTCAAGTACACACATTCCAACGCACAGTATGCGCTTATCGTTGTTCCCACTCACCGACGACAACATGACTTGTTGTAACGCTTGATTTCTGACCTTTCACTTGACCGAATTAAAATAACTAAAAGTATTTATATATATTTCGTATGTAGAAGCGTCGATTCAATTGAAATTGCAACAAACTAATTGAGTTGCTAAAACTGAGCACACGTCAATTATAATTATTTTGTGACATCAAGATTTTCTGTTTCAAAAGAAATCAACACTAACAAACGATCACACCGCGTACTTAATCTGTCCTACTATTGCAAACACGCGATTGTTTCACGCATAAGTAACAATTTTATTGACGTTCCAATCCCAATAAAGCTCCATGCACTTGTCACTGTGGTCACAAACTGCGTGTCTCTACTGATTGTTGTTTATCGTATTCGTGACAATACGCTGATAGTTTAGTCTCTAACAATTCGCTTTTGAATAATAAATAATGATTATTGTGTGTAGTTATAGTCGCAGTCGTCGGTGAGAATGAGCAGCCAAACAGACACTAATCACACTCAATTGTGAATGAAAATTGGAAACTGAAACTGGTTGGATGTGTGGTGTGTCGTCAATAAGCTCTCATGCATATTTTACTGATTTAATGTGACGACATTATTCATTCTCATATCACACATTGTACTCATAATTAGCTACTTTTGTGTGTGTGATCAACATAAATACTCAAAGCAGCTGATATCAAGTGCACAAATGATATAGCCGGTAATCAGTAATAATTCGCGGTCGCTTAATGTTGTGTGGATGATAAGTCGCAGCGTTTTAACGATTAAATACGTTTTAATTTATTACGTCTCGTCTTTCTGCAAGCTGAAGGAATAAATTCATCCAATTTAGATATTTTTTCTTTGAAATATTATATTTGCGGTTTTAAAATAAAAACCTTGTTGCCTAAAGGACAAAAAGCGTTTCTAAAGCCAGAACCGTTTTTCATTACAATTTCCTTCAAAAATTTCGTTCGTACGTTTTAAAATTTTATAGTAATTTAAAATTTTCATGTTGCTTTCCCTGCCATTAAAATAAATTTTTGTAAATGTTGACTTAAAAATGATAACTTATCAAAAATTGATATAGCAATTGCTACTAAATAATTACGTGTGACATAACATAATATGTTTTATTATTTGGTGAGAAATTAATTTAATTAAGCCATTCAAGTCCTTTCCTTAGCCTAAATAAAATATATATATTTTACAAAAAGCTTTAATACGCTTCATCCAAAGCTTAATTGTCAAGCTTTTTTGCTATAACATTTTTCACAAACTTAAGCCATGAGTTCTATAAATATTTCTATATCTTGATTTTAATAAAAGCCCTTTTGTCCTATTTTTTAAAACTTAACAATTTAATTTATGTTTCTAAAACATTTCTCTTGCCATGTGAATTTTAAAATAATTTAAATATAAAATTTAAATGATAAAATTTTGTAGCTCAACAATAAAATCTATAAATATTGATACGGTGTAATCTATAATAATTATTATTTATTATCAAGCAATAAAAATAGATCAATTACATTTTTTTTCATAAAACAATGAAGATTTTAATTGCAGATTAACGTAATCAAACAACATGCAATTAAAGTTGATAATATTTGATTTTTGAGATTAAAAAATAAAAACAATTCAAGTCTTAGGTTAATCATTTTATTAGCCAGGTTATGAGTAATTGACCGAACGTCAAACTTTATGGTTTTTCTAAGAGAAACCTTTTTTCTCAACTGAATTGTTATATGCCCTCTTAGTTTATATAATGTAACGTTTAAATTATAGTGACTTCAAGAATACCCAAGCAATTTATTTTATTTATTTCAAATGAAAATTCAAGGAGTGGTATCGTACGGAATATAATGGTTTTCAGCATTAAGAAACTTGATATCCTCTGCATATAAGATAAAATATTCAAACTCATGCGCATAATATGTTAAAATGATTACCCATGTAGGTACTTAAGATGGGAAATGCTCAACAAATATGACATCTTTACGCTTCCAAAATTTGCATTTAATTTGAAAACAGCGACCATTTATAATCAAATTATTGTTGGAAATACAAGATATTCGTTAATAAATAATAAAAAGTGTCTAATAAAATAATAATTAATTTTTCTAACAATACAGTACTGTTGAAAATGCAATCAGATAATTCACTGCAACTTTATAACTATTTCAAAATACAGCGTTGTAAAATTAATGATCTAAGAAAATAATTTCCAATTACAACAATGTGTAAAAGTCATTACATTTTAATTAAACACTTTCAAAATTCGTTTCTATTAATTTATTACCATCATATTAAAACTATGTTACAAGTTTCTTGTCAATACTAAAAAAAAACACAATTGTTTTAAAGACTTCTACAAATAATCTGCATCACAATATTTAAATCTTTATAAGAACTATTCGTTCTTCTATCAAAAACTACATTGCAACAATTTAATACAACATCAAAGTGGAGTCATTTTTATCAACTGTGATAGTGGCTTGTGGTGGCTCTTGCAAAATAAGCTTCTGCCTGTAGTAGAACAAACCGATGTTGGTTAAGTGCAGGCATGTTGGTACGATTACAATGAAGTAGGAAAATCCCAGTGATGCTAATCCCTCTGATGAATACTGATTACCAGGGCTCAGTGTGTCTGTGACCCCAATATTTGTGGATAAATTTGATTCATAAAGAACTCCAAATAGGATTAGGGTAAACACTGAGAAGACAGTTGTGATGCCGTTGAATAAGTACAGTCCCATAATACTAGAAAATTTGAAAGAAATATTTTTATAAATAGTTTTACACGATATTTTTGGTTAATTTTAAATCACCTAAATATTGAGTGCACTGGATTGTAGGCCACATTAACAATAGATATGACCAATGATATGAATGCCATAATCATTGTTAAACTTAGAAAAACTACCGAACCTGACCAGAGCGTGAATGGAATTATTTGAGCTTCATACTCATTTTGCCTCACTAAAATTTAAAAATTTAAATTTGTTATTCATCAAAAAAGTATTTTGCAAAATCACAAACAGGCTTTACCTAAAGAAGATATCATTGTTGTGTTCTGATGCAATGCCATGCCACGCGATACGAGAGTGCATGCATTTACAAGTGGTTCATTGTTCAAAATAAGTTGCAATTCGTTGACTCGTGCCTCATTCGTTGATTGACAACTGTACATGCAGGCTTGTTCATCAGTTAAACAAACAACTGCAAATATTTGAATCGAGAAAAAAAATTAATCCCTCAATGTAGGCTAGAAAAGAGTGACAATTTTTTAACATACTTGACAAGTCCAATCCGTATGTTGTCAGTAGATATTTGCGTGTTAGGGAACCACCAAATAAGCCGTAGTTAATAACACTGTTGTCTGCCAGTTCCAAGGATGCTTCTGCCGTTATCTGAAATAATGAAAAAATTGGTTTTTGTTTATTACAATTATTATAATGCAGGCAAAAAAAATGGTGGAAAAAATTTAAATATTTTAAATGTTTGTAAAAAAAATATGCTAAATGTCATTTCACATTATAAATATTATGATAAATTGACACAGAATAGTCCGCCACCTATCGGTAAGCTTTTAATCTGTAATAAGAGCTTTTAAGCTATTAATATATATTTTTTAATAAAACATTTTGGAGTCATACGTGTGCTGAGAAACTGATTATATACAAAATTAATTCCTGTAAGACTTAAGCCTAATTGATAAATTTCAATGCTTTTATCTGGTCGTAATTCCTTAAGTCATTTCTGTATTAATGATTATATAGTACTGAAATACTGTAGAGAAATTCATGCGTTTTAATTTTATCTGTTCCGAAGAACCTTAAGGAATAACTCCTCAGTGTAGGCATTGCTTGCAATGACGATAATTGATAGTCAACTTATGAACTACTTGCAATCGAGTTATATAATCTACGTCACTTTAGATTGATCGAAGCTTAAACTATTTACGACTTATATATTACCCGTGTACGTACTCTCTTAATTTCCGATAACGGATTTCCTCACTATCTGACAGAAAACCCCTGAATGTGGACTAAATACACTTGAAACTACTTAAAACTTTAGAATTCGTTTGCACTTATAAATTAAAGGGTGATAATTATTATCTAATTTGAGGCAGAAGCCACTCGTATGCTATAATTGTCTTTCAAATAAATGTAAAGGTCAAGTGTGTGACCAATTAAAGGTCAAATTTGTGTAATGTTTCTTTCTATCTCTAAAATAAATCAATTCAGTAGCCTTACAATTTTACGTATTTATTTATCTTAATCATTGTATTTGTATTCTTAATCAATGTAAAATTCTTATCTGTTCAAGGTTCTAGCTCCTAACCTAATATTCACCGGGAAAATAATTATAACCTCAAAATTGGACGCTATGAAAAATGTAAGTACCTAATACATGTTTTATTTTAATTTATCCTAAAAATTTTCTTCCTCGAAATTCGCCTTGATTTATTTAAATTTCAATGAAAATAGTTTTTATTGTCATAGTTATAAAACTTCGCCTTTTATGCACAGAAATAAGTAAGAGTTTGTCAAATTTGATAACTGTTTTATTACAATAAAATGTAAAACAATTCGAAGGTACAGGTTTTTCCTTAAAAATAAATGACAATTAAAGTCTTAATACTACATCTCTAATACTGTTTGTTTATTTCATTCATCATAAATTGCTTCAATTTAAATCAATGTAGAGTCGTTGTTGTCTAATGAAATACTGGATGATTTCGTTGGCATCCTAGAAATAAGTCGCTTCCTGTAGATCAGCAATCCAAGATTGGACAAGTTAATGATGATTGGTAAAAGTAAAATCCAGTAAGAAAATCCAAGTGAAGCCTTTCCTTCCGATGAAAACTGGTTACCAGGACTGAGTGTGTGCGATATCGCGATATTCGATGATAGAGCCGATCCATACAAAATTCCATAGATAATTAGGCAAAATAGGGAATTCAGTGGGACCAGGAAGTTAAAAGTGTACACTGATCTCATACTAAAAAATGATTTTCAATTGAATTTAAATAACTACAGTAAAGTAAAGAAGTCACAAAAAGTACCTAAACATTTTCCATGGCTTGTAGAAAATATTAATAGCCGTTAAAACTATGACCTTAACACACATTAATATTGTGACGGCATGAAATCCAAGAACAGCTGACCACAATGTGAATCCCATTACTTTCGCATTGTAATCTTCTTGTTTTGTCACTAAAAATTACCGCAATTTAAGTATTTTATTTTATTTCAAATAAAATATGTAAAATCCTACCCAAAGCGAAAACATCAGTGGCATTCTGCATCATCCTTGATGCAGGAATTACACACGAACTAGCAAGTGGTTCATTAGCTAAAATGCGATTCAATTCATCATTTCGTGCTTCACCTGTCGATTGACAACTGTACATGCACACTTGCTTTGTAAAGAAGCAGGTAACTGCAAAAGTTTAAAACACCAAAAAAATTGTTTAATTTCTTTTTTGTCGAAAATATTTGGCGACAATTTCGTACTTGTCAAATCCACATGGTATGTCGTGGTGAGGTATTTGCTTGTGACTGTACCATGAAAGAGTCCGTAATTAACGACAATGTTGTCTGATCCTAATGACGCCTCCGCATTGATCTACAAAAAAATGTTAAGTTGTCGATTGGTATTTTATCGGGCATGTAATTGCAAAATTCCGCGAGTTGTTTAATTTTTTGTAATTACTGAAAATTGAATTGCTTGTAATCGGTCGAAGATTAAATTACTCTTATCAGGTGTATGCACATGTCTTTTCGTTACGTATTCAATTTTAAAGTGCTCGTTCGAATTTTGTCACGTTTTTTTGGAAAAAAATTGAAAGCAAGTGATTTTTTCATTAAAAATTGCATGCATTTGGGTAATTTAAGTAAAATAATTCATGGAGTCCATGGAATTGCTTGACTTTAGGCGGTTCAAAGTATTTTAAATTAAATTTATAAAACGTTGTAGATCGTTTGAATATTTTTAATGTTAAATTATTAGTTTAAAATTCCGTAATAAATTTTATAAGACTTCACTTTATAATATTATTAAATTCTCAAACAAATAATTAAATTGAAAAATAAATATATATTATGGGTATTAGATCCTTGAGAGTTCAATATAACTAGATTATCCGATAATATTATTTTCAATCAGCATTCTGAGCTTTTCAGAATTTATTGAAACTTTATAAATATAGAAATGCAATATGTAATCAAATCCGGTAGCAATCAAACTGCACATTTTCGTGAAGATATCCACTTTCCGGTTGTACCAAAGACATAATATCATCTAGTTACTTTATTATTGAACATTTACACTGATAAATTCTTGCAAACACTGCTGAAAATGGAGAAATTCAAAATTATAAACACAACACGGAGAGGACGAACACTGCTTTGGCATGATCAATAATGTCATTGCTGCTAATTGGCTTAAGCTGTTGACATGAAAAGTACAAGTAGTTATATTGCAAAAGGAGACCAAGGCGACTGCAGCAATATTTCTCAATTGCATTACGACTTACAAGCAAGGCACCAAGCAAGGATTTATTATTACAAGTTTAAAAGGAGGAGAAAAAATTAATTAAATTCTTTGCTACAAGAATCTAAGCTGTTTGTTATGTTAATTAATTGCAATTTTGCAGTGTAATTTAATTTGAGTGCAACGTATATTTTGAGTTATTTAAGAGAGTAAGACTCTTGTCTTTATAAAATCTTTGTCATATACAAAAACAAATAATTAGTCACAAGGAATTTAATAATATGAAATGAGTAATTATAGAAAACAACAATGAATTCTCTTTTGATAAGGTCTAGTTTCTGGACTACATCGAATTTCATTCAGGGTTTTTCTTGCAGTCTAGAATGAATCATAATTAAATGATCATTTTTTGATTGTGACAAATACTAAAGTTTTTCAGACAGAGGTGTAGGTTTTTATGTATTTTTGTCTCCCTATCTTGTTAAGCTTCCTGTTTTGTGTGTGTTTTTCTTTTATACAAACTTTGTGTTAAACATTTTGTCAAGAATAACTTCATTTTGTTCTTTGTATTATGCATTTCTTAAACGTTTAATACTTTTTTACCTTCGGCTTCAAACTTTGTGGGATTCAAAAGAAAACTGTTTAAATAAAATTATATGCGTTTTTGTGTTTCTTTGCGAGACAACACTTTTATTCCTCTTTAACTTTTTTACAGAAAAGTCAAAGTTTTTATGTTCTTCCTGATTTAAGAGACTTCCCAACAAAATTGTTTTTCTTTTTGGATTAACTTTTTATTGTGTTATTTTTGAAACAATGCGACAACTTTTTTTAATGAGTTTAATTTAATGTGTATTGAAATATTGGGCACAAATTTTTGAGCAGCCTTTAATTGTATTTATTTAATATAATTGCCAATATTTAAAAGAATTCAAATGATAAGCATATTTTTAACTTTGTATAAATCCAAAGTACCATCAATAAAAAATAATTAAACTTAAGTCAAAGACGTTTGGATTAAATCTCCTAGACCTAAATTTTATTAATATCACTTAAAATCTTAGTATCAAATTGTAAATAACAGTCAATCATCCATAAATAAAAAATTACTACAGAATCATTCCCCAAAATGGGTTCAATTTAAATTAAAATTATTTTTATCTTGAAAAATACGACACTTATCGATTTCAGTATCGAATTTCGATCAACACCTTTGTAAATCGTATACAAAAGCCACAACCGACCAAAAAAATAAACATTCGTGGATAGCGTAATCAGAAAGAGAGTACCGCGAGTTGTTGCACAAAAAATTTACAGTACAAAGAAAAGCACTTTGTATTTCTCGTTCACCCCACACAGACAACCCAATTTTCGATCGCACATTTTTCACTCAATTTTTTCCCCACTCTGCTTTGTTTCATATGATTCATCCAATTTTTTATTTGATTTTATCTTATTTTTTATGGTTCTATCAACTTTTACCCAATAACGTGCTTCAAAGAGTTGCACATCAAATTATTTAATATACTTAAGTCACATCGCTTTACAAACGAAACTCACCCAATAAGTGGTGGACATTGAAACCACCAAAAGCGCTAGCGAAACGCATGAGGTGGCGATGGTTGCACACAAAATTTGCCATTGAGTTTTCGCCATGTTGCTGGATGGAAAAAAAAATGTGCACGGTTTTTTTCACAACTTTGTTTTATTCGCTCAAAATTTTTTAAGCTGCACTGAACGGTTTTAATTCACACAATTTTTCTTTTTTTGAAATTTTTATATGATTACACGCATTTGGTTAATGAAATTGATAAAACGATTTCAATTGTGCAGGATGAAAGTGATCACTTCATTTGGGGGAGTGAGACTTGAGAGCGTTTTGTCGACAAGCACTTTGTCGAAGTAATTCACGAAAACTGACGGGAATCAGCAAAGGAAGTCGGACAAAATGGAACCCAAATGCGTATGGTTGTGGAGTGTGGCCTGCCCGTATATATATTGCCCAATTATTGTAGGTGGGTTATGGTTATCTGTTTAATATGATGATTGGGCTGTTTAAGTCGTCGTTGGGTGTTTATTTAAGTGTGCGAATTGATAACTAATAATTTCTCAAATAATATTGTGGTGTATTAAATTCAGTTTTAATTGTGTTTGTTTAATTTGTGGTATTTGGTCTTTTTTCTTTCGCATAAATTTGTGTAGAATTAAAACAATTAATAAATCAAAATTTGAATTAACTTATTTCAGAGAAACAATTCATAATAAAGTTTAAGTCTTTACATCTCACCAAAGACATTAATACATCTTATATTTCTTAAGATAAAATCTTTTTTTAAACTTTAAAACTCCTTGCTTTCAAGTTTTTATTGACTTCCAACTTTTGCAGTTTCTTTAAAATAATTAGTAATTTAAATAATAAAACTAATTCACCTAAAATTGGCAAGGTCAACCCTTTGAACACAAAATCAATTCATTCAATATTTGTACAAATTGTTACATTTACGTTTTGAAAAAAAAACAACAACACATCTTTACAACACCCCAACACAACACACTTTAACAAACCCCACTCAAGAAAATTGTGTTGGCATAGTCCAGCTACCGCATACTACCATTTTCAATAGCCAATAACATAATATTCTCAAACGCCAACATTTTATCTTATCTGTTTCATTGATTATTGAGTCGTCGACAGGCTTTTACATTGAAATCGAAAATAAAGACGTACGTCGTGTATTGAAGGAATTGCGAAAGTGAAAACCAATTTTCATTTAGCATTGTGATAAAGCATTTTTTTTTAAAGCACGCAGGATGGAGTGCACTTATAAATGCTCAACATTTATGTGTGACTTAAACAAACATAAATTGATGTGGAATTTAACCCTGATTGAGACCTTCTAATCTTTTAATTTTTTGCGATATCAAAACATTGATTGAATGTTGACATTTTATTTAGATTTAAATCAAAGTGACTTAAAATTTTAAATATATGTTTTATGTTAGTCCAGAAAATTTATTAATAATTAATTTAAAAAAAAACATTTTCGTAGCTTTAAAGCAAAATTTAATTTGTAAAAAATTAATCATTTCAAATCCTCTTTTTAGATGCTTTTATTGTTTTTTTTTCTTTGTTATTAGGCTCTTTTATATTAAAAAAAGCTTTGTTCCACAATTTTCTTAAATGTCAAATACTATTTTATAAATTGAATAAATTTTAAGTAGATAATTATTTTAAATAAAAATAACATAAAATAATTGAGATTTTGTATAAATAAATAGAACATTTAAATGTCTACTCTTCAATTGCCCACATAACATTTTCGACATCTCCACACAAAATATTTCACTTCGCCCACACTTTTAGCGTATACATTTTTAAATCTTGATAAATCCATTCACCTGCTTCCTGCTCGATTTAATCTTTCATTCACACTTTTTTGTTTACCAACATTATTCATACACTGAACAATAAATCAAAGACTCATTACAAATTAGTCATCAAATGGCCAATTTAAATCACACTTTCATTGCAGATGGTTAATCTGACAAAAACCCCTTTTTTATCTACAAAAGGCGTAAACACTGAGTGTGATTATGTGACTAAAAGCGTGGCTGCAACATTTTCCGTTTCCATAACACTTAATTGAAGAAATATGCAATGTCAATGCCGTCTTGCATTATTTTAATCAAAATTGGAACAATTGATAAGACTTCAAACATTGTACGCGTGGGGAATTAAAATTAGATTTAGTCGCACGTTGTGTGTACTATGTTTGTCATCATCATTGTGGGATTCATGCGATAGATTGCCAAGCCGGTTGGCCATTGAAGTGACAAAATATTTTCAGAGTATTCATAATGGAGCAGATTGTCACTAAGTGAGGTGTTCCCAATTTTAAGTCAGTTTTGTTGACTGAATTTTTAAATTTCCCTTACGTTTTTTGTGTCAGTTTTTATTCCTTTCCTTAAAGTTAGTATTAAATAAATTAAAAGAAAACTCTGTGCTTCAGTAATTCAGTAACTTCTTAAACAATCTTGGGTGAAAAAATTGTTTTGTAGACGTTTAAAACTGAGACTTAAATAAGTATTTACATTGCTTTAAAATCCTTTTTAATTAACTTGATCCATTTTAAATGATTTTAGTTGCTATTTTAATTTAAATCTCAATGATTTGAAAATTAAAGTTGATGTTAAATGTTTAACCGCATTTTGTTTTAAGATTGTGCGAGTACTTGACCATGAAAATTACGATTGAAGAAATAAAGTACCCAGATACGTTTACTTGATTTTTATAGCGGCCACTGTTAAACTCGTTTTATGACGCTTTAGAGCTTTTCCTTTTTAACAACCATCGCTGACTAGCTGCGAACACTCTCCACGCGTTGTAACAAGATAAACAAATTCAAATAAAAAGCAAATCTGTGTATTAACGCGCAGTGTTTTAATTACGAAATTTCTTGAAAATAAATTATTCTTGTATGCAACGCTTTTTAATTAAATTTTTTATGGCGGAGAGATGCTTCTTTTGCTATGAAACCTAAAGCATAATAAATATTTGAAAAGTGTTTCATAATAAAAACGTCTACTTGTGAGTTGGGTGAGTTATTTTTATAAAGTTCTCATCTCCATTAACATTGATTTTGGAATTAAAAATTAATTACCTAATTATTTGAGAATTTCTGTTTTAATATTGGAAAATACTTATGAATTAGTTTTTTTGCCAGACTTAAGTATGTTTATTTATAGACAAGATTATGAAATTCCTCTTATCGTTTATTTCAAAAAGCTCACTCTCCTTGTACACCTCCCAAAAACATTCATGAGCAAATTGTATTTACTCGTAAGAATACATCGTCTAATGATAAAGCCACTAAAGACGTGTCAAGCCAGCATTGTCGTTCGGTCCTCGGCCCCTTGCGACCCTCTACACACATTTGCATATGTCCTTTTAGCTCACATGTACCTTATCCTTAATAAAGTGCTTTTTAATGGTGTACCACATTGAAAATTCATGAGTTTTGCGTATTTAACCGAACATACATCTGCGATTGTAATGACATAGTGTGGTGAAATTGCGCCAACCACCCAGCTGTAAAACAGTGACCCACTTCTGCATCAGCGAAATATTTCAAATCTGCCAATATTGATTGAGTGAATAGTGATTGACATGGAAATATAATTGTGGCGGAATTTTATTCGGGTGTTACGTGTTTAGTAAGATTACAAGGCGCGTATTTGTTGGCAACGTCAATGAGCTTTTTGGACATTTTCATGTATTGGGAGATTGAAACTGAATCTTCCAAAATTATTTTGGCTACATTGAATATTGTAACAAATTTTTAAAGCAAGTGTAACATCTTGCATAAATGGAATTTAAATGTTTAGTCTACTTTCTATACATGAAATGATGTCTTATTTAAATTACATTTAATATAAACTAACTCAATGATATGGAAGAACTCTCGATGTCTAGATTATGAATGAGATTATTGTATTGGATTTGCGATGCTCGTTAAAAGTCTATCAATCAAGTAAATTGCTACAAGCACATCTAAGATTTCTCTCATTGCCACCCCCAACCTTCATGGAATGTCTAAAAACCTTGCAATCTGTGTTCATTTCAAAATGATTGCGGGGGCTGCTTATACAAAACAAAAAATCCAAACAAAGAGAAAGCATTATTCCAATTATACCGTCTGAGCATTGACAAAGTACTGTATTCACATAAATCTAAACGTCCTTACATGTACTCTTAGTTATATATGCGAGGACTAAGGAGAGTGCATGTGTATAGACGTATCTAAAAATCCGAAATAGATGGAGAAACAATGATTGCAAATGAACTGAGATAAAAACCAGCACCAACAATATAAAAGAAAAAAAATGTTGAGCACTACCGAAAAGAAACAAAGAAGAAAATCTCTGTACAAAAGTAATCAAGGAGGAAAAAAGAAGGAAGCCAAAACTTCCGAATATCTTAACAAAGAAATTTGCCCAGGCTCACATCAGCAATGGTTGAAACAATTTGAGAAAACGTAAACCCACAAAAGAAAAACGAAAAATATGGAAAAAAAAGTGTGTGTGTGCGGGGAAAAGTTAAGAGGTCAAGTTAAAATCATGAATGGCAAAGCGAAGAACAAGCCAAACGTTCAAGCTCAACTCTTTTGGGAGCCAAATTGTGTAAAAGCTCGCACTGTAAATCAGTCTGACTGTATGTGCAGTCGTGAACGGTGTTTTGTCAGGGGAAAATTCGCTCTCTTTTTGCATACTTAGTTGGGATATTATGGTACATGTGTAAGGGTTTGTTTTCAGCTACTGGACCACATCTGAAACGCATGCGTCTCTACAACTGACACATTTCCAGGTCAAAAACATTGGCCTGCTAGTCGCAGCCCTGAGCCCATTTTGAGTGTCAGCTTTTAATACTTTTATTGTATTAATTGTTATCAGGAGGAATTGTCGTCAATGCGAAAGGGGATTTGATTTTAATTAAAATAGGTATTGGGTATTTACATATAAAGGGTGTTGAAAATCATTAACTTTTAGTTAATTTTGGGGGAATTATTAATTATGAAAAATTGATTGAATTGACTGTCAATAATTTATCAATATATTTTCATGTTTTCAATATTTAATCAATATCTTTTTATATTGTTTATAGTTATTTCGGTGTACACTTTTATTGTTAACTAGCAAAGAAACCCGTACTCGTTCGTGGGACTCACTTGTTCGTATGATTCGTTCGTTTTTCAATGTTACCAATCTGTAAAATATTGATGTATAAATTTCAGTTGAAGATTTTTCAATAAAATGGATTAACATGCAATAAGTCGAATTGTTTGCAATAATTTTAAAAAAATAAAAGGAAAGCAATTAAACATGATCAGGAGTTCAAAAGAATCCAATTAAGCGATTGAAAATCATGCGATTACTCGAAACAATTTTTTAATAAGCTTAAATTAAGCTTTATTAGGCTGCACTTTAGCTTTAAACTAACGCTATCTGTAATCTTCTTTATTTTAAATATTTTTCAATGTACAACTCAATTGATAAAAGCTGATCTTTTTTAAATCCTGTTAAGTGCAACTGCAATTAAATAAATTCCTCTTCATGAATTTAGAAATAATCAATTGATTTTGGTTCTCAAAGCCCACTCAGTAAACACAAGCCAAAATAATATAGCAATGTGTATTTCCACAAGCTAATAAATACGATAGACTTCATCAGTCAACCAGAACAATAACATCCTTTTGTGACGAGGAACATATTGATATAAATTCATTGTAATCGACATAATATGCTTTGGCATTGATTTCATATATTTAGTAGTTTGTTTCCACACAAAGAATTGTTATGACTGTGCGTATTGAATTATGTTAGAAATGTATGTCCATCCAACTGATGACACAAAAAGATAATTTAGTTCCTATTGTGTATTTAGCTCAATACTTTTTGGGGGTGGGAAAATATTTTTGGGAAGTTGTTGACAATATTCGATTGGATTTGTTTTGAAAGGATTTTTATTTTAGACGAATCTTAGGTGTGAAGAAAAACATATGGAAGCTTGGTCCTTTTTTAAAACTATGTTTTGGCGATTATGAACTTAGTTAATCCACGTTGTTGATAAATTTAAAAATACCTAAAAGTCAAGAAAATGAAATAAAATATTTACAAATTCACTTAAAAAACATCTTTACTTTTTTAATCCAATGCAAAACTGTATTAGGATCCTAAAGAAGTTATTAAGAATAAACTCCAATTTGTATGAAAACAATAGAACTTTAAAATATTAGATTTCATGCGTCACCATTTCAGCAACAAAGAATGAAGTTTAGATAATCAAAATTTGCCTAACAAAATCACATGAAACCCTAATCACATATTAGACTCCAGACTAAGGATTTTAAATTAAATCTTGTCTCGACTAATATTTTCTAAGCTATAAAGGACTCGTTCCTTTTCATCAATTTGCAATTCACGACATTGTACTGAGATTCCCTAAAAGCGCGAGTTTTCAATAGAACAAACAGCCCACACTACAACTAACTATATATAATATAATAAAATGTTTCAACTTGTGACTTTGTCAAAGCTCACCTCTTCCTCGCAGCTTAATAATGCTGAAAATGCATTCAATGAAACAATGGGGGAGCAGCTTTCAATTCCTCTTCAAAATCGATGGAATTAATTAATTCTTGCTATTCTGGTTGGATTTTTGCATTTATTTAAGACTTGAGTAGACATTGTTGTAAGGTAGAATTCGGAATACGACGAAAGACATTCTTCTGTGCATTCCTGCGTCGTATATCCGCCTTCCAGCCACACACAGTTATAACAAGTAGTTAGTACCCTTACCCACCCGCCTTCCCAAAAAACAGCGGCACCATCGTCCTTATACATAAATTGTATGCAAATGCGTTACGGCATATATGTGTAGGGGAAAGGAAGGGTGAATTACAAAATCTTGGGGGAATTTCACAAAAGGGTTGATTGGAGCACCACCCTTACACTCCTTTACTTAGTAGTATACCGCACAGCAATGAATTTCAAAAGTATGTATTGAGTTTTCATTACGGTCTCGCGTCTTTGTGAAAGTTTGTGCGGAATTATTTCTGCAATTAGAAATTCGTTTGAAATGATTCGCCGATGTTGATTGTGAAAATCAGTCTTTTGCATCAGCGCCATTGATTTTAAATTTAACTGAATATATTTGTGTTTCCATGAAATCGTTATCGCTTGGATTAACGAAAAGACATTGTAATTGATGAAATTAGGGTGGGAATTATCATGAAACATTAATGGGAATTGTTATAATTATAATTGCGAAATATATGTGTGGGTAAAACCTTACCACAAACAGTAATTGTAATAATAATTAATAAACCTCCGTTAAATTGATTAAATTTTTGGGGATTCGTATGTTTATTTAAATTACAAGAATTTAACAATTTTCGATTATTTCAATTCCTTTTCCTTTAAATCGTGAGTCATAAAACTGAAACCAATTAATTCTTCCCTTATCTGCAATTCCCAGCTGTGCTTTCAATGTAATTCGAAATAAATATGTATTATAGGCGCCAAATTTGATTGCTTAATTATAGTATAGTAGGCACCTTAATATTATCAGCTTTTAATGCCATTGATTTTCCAACCAAACACAATTATTACAATACCTGTATACTCATTGCCTGATTGAGAATTTCATTTATTGATAAACACCATTTAATGGTGTTTACTGAGTCAGATTTACGTGCCCTCCTACTGCACGAAAAGCTCTGATTCACCTCGAGACACGCGACAAGATTAATGAACATAACCAGGATCAGCGTGAGTAGTAGTTTTTTTTTGCACCAAGCATAACTCATTGATACAGTTTAAATATGGAATATGTATAAAAACGGAGCAAAGATGACTTTGTGATGATTAAACGATTATTTATTATCGTCAATTGAAATCCTCATTCGTTGGAACATACATTTTGTCGAGCTATTTTGGGAATATCGTTAAGTTTCACGTACAATTTGATTAATCAATTTTTTGTTGTTTCCATTCAAGTTATCTTTTTTAAATATCTCAATATTCAACAATAAGTACACTTGAACTGACTTAACTAAGTCATATGTCATTCAACCTTATTTATAGGTTATTTTATTTTAAGTTAAATTAAAAAATTAGCTCCTTTCTAAATGGGATTAAAAAAATATCCTTAAATAAAACAAATTAATTATTTTTGTTTAAAATCGTATTATTTATTTCTACAATATTATTTTAATACAAAAAAAATTGTCATTAAATAATATGGCGTATCACTTTCTGTCATATTTTGAACGATGAAGATGTTCAACAATTTAATATTATTACAATTCAATATTTACAACAAAATGAAAATTAAAACAAATAGGAAACACATCGGATTATGACTCAAAATCAATCAACCTTAAACATAATAAAGAAATAAAATTAAAAACAATTAAAGCGCCATTTCACAACAAATGTTAATGCAGTATTTAAATTATTCCCATTGCAACAAGCCATCGTCAATCCATTGCGATTAATTATTAATTAAAACAAATTGTTCAGGCAGCTGATGTAACAAAATATAACAATTTAAGCTTGTTAATTCCAAACGGCTACAGCTCGCTGTTATCGCGTTGGGCATCCACCTGGTCGTTGTCATCCTTCTTCTCGTTGAGCAATTTCAGTTTATCCTTCATTCGTTTCTCAAATGGTTCTGTTGCATTTGGCATTTGTTGCAATGAAGCGGTGTGTTATTGTTATAACGAAAAATGAAATAAATAATAAAAATAAACGAAATTAATTGGAAATTCAAGGACTATTGAGGGGGTGTTATTGTGGAAGATGGCACAATGGGTTCAACGCATTCAATGGTTTGTCTTTGATTATAATAAAATCCTCAGTTAAGTAAATTATTTGGTAATTAATCCATACATATTGAACAACATAGAATAGCACCCCCGATACAATTATACTTAAGCCTTGGAGCTTAAAGCTTACTAAAGCCATTTTAGCTTTAAGTTAAAATTATACTCTTTTTTTCTTTAATCAATAATTTTTGCTCAAATTAAAAATAAAAACTCATATTAATTTACAATTAAGAACTAATTGTGAGTTATTGTTAAGACTATAGGTTTAAGTTAAGTTTTGTTAATTATTTTAATTAATTTTTTGTATATTGTGCAAAAGTTAAAATGGCCCACTGGTAGTGAAAAATTGCTCTCGCGTTTTTAAATACAAAAATTCTAACATTTCTTGTTTACTTAAATATTAATATTTGGTTTTTAGTTCCCCCTTAAAAATGGAAAACTAGCTATTATCTAGAAATGTAATTAAATCATTGAATTTGTAATAGAATAATTTAAAATGCAGTTAAATTCGTACAAATAAATCTTGCAAACTTCATCGAAAATGCATTTCAAAAGAGAAACAGAAAGCTTTATAGGCCCATTAATAATGAAGGAAGTCCTGCCAAATGCACTCAAACGTCTAACTTTAAATGTAATATGCAAATGGGGAACGAATGAACTTTTACAACAGAAAATGCAGTTCAACTTTAAACTTTAAAGTAAACAGCTCAAATTGACTTTATACGTTTGAGCTTATATCAAACTCAATTTGCATCAAATAAAGTGCATTTGTGATGTTTGTTTTATTTTCCTTTTTATTCCTCCCACTACCGTTACGTTCGATTAATTCGATTCGAATCAATTACAATTCCTCAAGTCGATAATAGAAAGTATCGACAATTTGGTATACAAAAATTTGAGACGTGTTTGAAAAAACAAAACAAAACAAATCAAGAAATCAACACAAATTGAAAGGAAAATTAAAAAAAAACTGATAAGATAATTTTTGTAGGTGTTAACTAATGTTGGTAAAGTTCCACGCGTTCAACCACCCATCAATTCGTCAAGTGCAATATTTTTGAGCGCCTCATCCACACCACCATCATCCTCTGGCATCTGTGCCAACCAATACTCGGACACTGAGATGTACAGGGCAACGGCCAAACCAACAGCCGATGCCAACCACATGGAGCTCTGCAGGATGACACACGTGGCAACGCACAGACCCACATATGTCAGATAACGTGTAATATTGACAAATCTCTCGCGCTTCTGCTTGCTCATGTCTACACGCGTACACACAACAGAGACAGTACAAAAAGTGCTCTTACCATTTGGACATAAAACTAAGGACAAAACAAACAGAAATATTCCAACTTACCGCGACACAATCCCTCGTGCAACTCATAGCCATCAGCACACGCGTCACACAAATCCGGTCCATCACCAGTGCAGCCATTGCACGAACGATCACACTCCAGACAGCTAAACGATCCCTCATTGTTCACACAAAATTGACTGCGTTTACATGCGTCCGCTGTTTGCAGGCACTCATCTACATCCACACAACCACCCTGTTCCGGCACCATTTTCCATCCATTGCGACATACCCGACATGACTGTGCTCCAGCACCGGAACATCCACCTGCACCACATGCAACATGACATTGTGAACACAGCAACATGGTGGGGTCACGATATGACTCGTAGTGTGTATCTGGGACACATAGCATACATCCGTCTCCCATGTAGCCATTATCACAAGCGCATCTGCCATTTCCTTTGCGAGTGCCATTTCCCTTGCATTTGCCATTACCATGGCAATCCTCACACTCTAGACAATCTGCACCGTAGTGATTCCAAGGGCAGCACAATTTGGCTTGAGTGACACACAGCCACTGATACAAGTCGGGACTTTGTGTCTGGTGATGCAACCACCAATCCTCAATGTGAGATTCGTGCTCCTCGGCCAAGTGATGGCATTGGTCTTGACCGCGTGTCACATCTTCGCACAGCTTTTCTTGAATTTCCACTAGCCTAAGTTCACTAGTCTTGTAGCTACCTAATCGTTCCTCCTCCCAAGCTGCGTCTCCACCGTCATGCTTGTTGCGAGCTGTTCGATCAATGCCCTGAATAATTAAATGTTTTTATTTACAGTCCTTTTCGAATATATCTAAATTGGGCATACCTTTTGAAATGACTCCACTAACACTGTGCACAATCTGCACGGCGGCAGCTTCATTGCGTTCTGTTTTCTGTCCACATCTCCCAGGGACTTTTGCAATCGCGGTGCTCCCTGGCCAGCTGTTTCTGCTGCAAAATCGATCACACACACAATCAACGCAATGGCAATAGTCAGAAATTTGCGGCCGTCTTTTCTTAACATATTTTACGACTGTTTTGACTTTGGCACTTAAAATTACTATCTGGAGTACTAATGTGATTGGGTGGTTGCACTTTTGGATGCAACTTCTGTTATTAAATTGTTGTTATTTTAATAGATTTGCTGGCGTTTGCTTAAAATTCGTATCTACATCCGACCAAATGTGGACAGAAAAAATGTTTTATTTTTATGTTTCTTTTTCCGAAATGTCAAACGTGGACCAATGGCAGTTTGACAGCACACACTGTTGTCAGATTATAAATTTTGAAACAGTCAGTAATTGTTAGTCATTGATTTCAACTAACTCACCACTATTTGAACGTTAAATTTTTAATGATAATTTAATTAAATTTTTAAAATTAAATATGTTTTGGTTGTCTTAATTTTAATTCATATTCAAGTGCAGTTGTAATAGTTTTTCTAATTTTCAAGAATTAAATGACTGGGAAATAGGAAATCATTGGATGTTTGCTTAAATTCTACTAAGTCACTCACTCACTTTGCCAAAATATTTACAGTGTATACGATCGTTCCAGCAATATATATTATTTATGTTGTACAAAATATATCTGGCTAGTTAACTCTCCACACGTCAGTGCATAAATGCAGCACGATGAACGATCGCGCCTCTGCAGAGTGTTGCAAAAGTATAAGAAACAAAAAAAGATGGCCCGTGCAGAGTTGAGTGTTGTGAGATGCGTTCTGTTGCATTTATAATTAAAATTTAATTTTAAAAAGTGTTCCCGCCACAAAAATAATTTATTGTCTTCCAATAAAGTATCAATTAATCCATTAAATTATAATTGAAAAGTGTCTTCTTAATGATTTGCTGTTGAAGGTAAGAAAAATCTGTCTGGCTGTGAAAATAAGTGGACAATGGGGACAAATTTGACATTTCCATTCTTATGATATCATTTCCATTCCATTTAAAAATATTCGTGGAATGTACAGAACAAAGAAAATTTCATTAGAATTATTAAATTGTCTTCCACATAAATTCTCCACTCATATTGTGTTTTTAATAAAACTATTTTAAAAGAGTGTTCTGCATATTTTCCGTTTACATTTTCATTTTTCACATCGTACAACAACATGCGAAGGTCGCGCAGATGATTTACATGCCTCTATCCCCCTTCCATCTATCTGCATTCTGCATACATCTTCAACATATATAAAATAATAAAAGAGAAATTCTTATAATGCCTAGGTGCGTGTGATTTTAGAAATTGATTCCGAAACAACATGAAGCTGAACATAAAAGTGCGTGCGTTGGTCTTTGCCACATTCTTTGTGAGTTGTCTGATCATCAGCCTGTTGGTGGCCAGCCTCACCACGCCGCATTGGGTGCAGGCGAATGCAAAGCGGGCGAACAACAGTGAATCAGTGGGGCATGTTAATTTTGGTTTGTTTTCGGGACAAAGTCATCTGAATATTAAGTATGGATGGAGGCACACACCACTGGAAGGTATGTGTTCATTCATTTTGGTTTGGAATTGATTTAAATGTTTGATTATATTGCAGTTACACAATTGATGAGGGATGAGCCCGATTTGTTGAATTACTGGTTGTGGCTGGGCGCAACATTGGGAGTTGGATTTGGTATTTTGAGCAGTGTTATTGGGGCTTTCGCTTCTGTGTTGAAAGCTGCCTCGGCGTCCAAGAAGCATGGAACTGTTGTTTTGTTGATGGTTAGCAGTGTTTGCTCAGGTTAGTCTATTGTTTTCGCTTAAGAAAATTTAGGAAAATTCATAACACAAAATAAGTCTAAGACAAAATGTAAAAAATCCTGAAAGGAATTTAAAAAAAGTCTATGATCCTAAAAAAGTTCCTCCAAAATCATTTTTATTACTTGAAATTACAAAACTAAAAAGAAAAACTTCATTAATTTCCAGTAATTTCCCAAATGATCGCCTTCATTTGTTGGTCTGTGCAATTCTTCGAAAAGCTCCAGCACAACACACTGCCCTTGGAGAATCGCAAAGACCTCTGGACCACCAAAGATTTGGCCACATTAGGTCACAGTTTTTATTTTGTTGTTGGTGGCACCATCTTGGCGTCCATCAATGTTATCCTGTTGGTCATTGCTATTCGACTAGAGCGTGGACATCGAAGGAAATTAGAGCCTGATTATGATGAGAAGACGCAAGGCGCTATTATGCTGTATTAATAAGACGTGGATTATTAATATCATATGATGCGTTTAATTTAACAATATGAATTGGATTTGAATTTCTTTTGAATTTCATATTAAGTAAGTTGAGAAAATATTTATTATGTTTTTCTTGTCGATTAGCACTCTGTTGCTATTTCCATTTAACTAGGTTTAATTTAAAGTTTAAACGTTATGAGTATTAAAGTGAATTCAGCTGGCTTCAAAATAGATTGCGTAATATTTACCAATTATTAGATTGACTCTTGCATAACTTAATTAGTGATAATCGGTTTGGTTTGTTGCAGTAAGAAGAGTTTCATATTTAATACGTATGTTGGGATCAAATTGAAATCGGATTATTTTCGTTTCATTTAAGTGATCCTAACTATAGTTAGTGCAAAAAATATTTGAAATCAAAAAGAATTCGATTTAAAATTTAAATGGCAAACAATTTGACCCACTCACACCGCAAATCTCAATCTGCAACAAACAAAACAAATAACGAAAGTAATTTTTCTCGCTTGAAATGATATCCATTTGAAGCCAGCTTAATTTAATCTGCGGTTGTAATATTTTTTGGCATCGCTGTTACTTAACACACAACTATTTCGAATCTCTTTTGTTTTATGCGAAATTAATTGAACTGAATTTGTTTGCATAATCTCAATGTTTTACTTACAAGAAGGAAAAAAAACATAAGCGCCATACTTAATACTCTACTTATTTGATTTTATGTAATTATTTTTATTATTATAATTTTCTAACCATTAACTTAATGGGCGTAAGCTACTCATTGTGTAACTCTAATGTAAGATACTCTTTTCGGTTCATGAACACCATTATCTCATAAATCTTAATAATATTTAGACCCTAAGATTATATTGAATTTTGTACAAGTTTATATATTATTATTTTTATACATGAATAAATACTGATTTCGTATAGATATTATTATTTATTAATAAATTATTTATGTTTAAAGGAAAGTGTAAAGATAAGAACTTTATAAGAATCTAAGATTTGATGGACATCACAGCTTTAATTTAATGAATTAATTACGCAGCTATAAACCTTGAAATTAAACTATTTCCCAAAGGCTTTAGAACATTGGGAGACTCTACAATTTATGGCTTTCCTGAAAAAAAAGGTTTAAAAAAATCAACAAAGGTCACAGATCGCATTGCAAAATGCATATGTGATCGTGTCACCAGTTCCAGATTCTTGGGTTTTGTCCATAAAATAAGATGATCTAGATAACCTTTAATTTTAGACTTTACCTTGTCAAATACTTAATTTCTAATTTAAACCTTAAATCTTGATTAAATTGTAAATATTACTATATTTAAATTGGTGGATTATAAATCCAAGAAATTTTTAATTCTAAGTAAAAGACCTGAAGATATTTACTAGCCGAGGTCACCAAATTTAAAACTCCTAAAATAATGCAATTGTGATTCAAAATGATGATTCCGCAATAATTGGATTAAATAGAACTAAATCGCAACATCAATTAATGTTGCTGTGGTCTAGTGCGATAAGCTGCGGCTCCGATTGTACGATGCATTGTTAATTTGTTAATGTCCCAGGTTCGAATCTCGAAACGTCAATTTTTTTTATTTTTTTTATCGAAATTCATCGTGTACTGAAACAAGCGAACTTTTTTTTCAACTTTGTTTTTCCGGGAAATTTTTTTTTCTAAAATTAAGAAAATTTTAAGCAGATTAACGGCACACTAACAAAAATTCGGTTAAAATATTAGTTCTGTAAGAAAAATAACAAAAACCATCCAATTGTTAAGTACATTCGAGGCAACAATTTTCCAGATATTTCTTTGCGGAAAACTATGAAAATATTTTTTTTAAGTAAATGCATCTTTGTGTTACATTTCTGTATATCGTTTTTAAATTTTAAAGTAACGGTAAAAATATTAAAACACTTATAAGTTTGCATTTTTACAATTTGTTAAATTGAGGCAATTGGAAAATGGTTAGTTTTCCGTATATACCGTAACATTTAGATAAAATGAAAATCACGCTTTCCCTAACAATTGACCACTAATAACAGCGGTGCTTTTAAAATTTAAATAAAAATTACATTTTAGCCAATATTTGCTGTTAAAGTTGACAGAAATTTTATTAAAAAATGCTTGATTTTAATGATAAAAATGTGGCTTAAAAATAATTTTTAATTTTTGCCGTTATTTTTATTTAAAATCTTCATTCTTTTAAAAACAAATTTTAATCATCAGATTTAATGGAAGCTTTAATGATAAACGCCACGATTTATTTTAAGAACATCTTGAATATTTAATAAAAATGTCAATATCTCGGAAAACTTATAATGAATTTTCCAAAAGTTTCCTTTTTTCAACTTAGAATTTTATTGCTTTTATCTCATAAAAAGATTAATTATAAATTCTTAAAAAAATTTTTTTTGTATGGAACCACTAAAATTCAAGTCATTTCGAGACAAAATTTTACCATACAAATTGTTGTTGTAATTTTGCATTTATCTAGAAGTGTGTTCATTTCTCGGTCCCTGCTCGGAGTATTTTAAAGAAATGTTGCATTTTTTTATAGTAATAAATCAAGGACTATTTATAAAAATAAAATAAAACAAAGTATATTTAATTTTACTGGAAAAAATTTATTATGTTTACAAAAAAGTCTCATTTGTACATACGCACTAAGCTACGAAATTGCCGTATCCTTTTTGCGAATAATTAAATTACATTAAAATATTACAACTAAATCAATATATATTAAAATTATAATAAAAATGTAAACTCACAGATATCATTTTACACTTATAATTTAAGTTTAAACGTTAAAGGACATTTTAAAGTGATGCAAAATCCTATTCATAATCGTTCCGCTCATTTACCGGCAATTATCTACATAAATAACATCATTAAACTATGAAACTAAAATTGATTAAAAAAGAAGAAAATACTGTGCAAAAATTAAATAAAAAAAATTAAAGCTAAAAATTCAAACAATAACAACATTAATTGCACTGCACTGTTTTTACCCCTAAATTAAACGTGTTTGCCAATCACTGGTATTCTATTTAATACAATAAAGCCGTCACAGACTAAACAACTGGCAAATTCTACATGAAATGTGTTACAAAAGAATAACGTAAACAATGCAGACTGACATCAATCTACTTACTCCGCCTCAATCCAAGCAGGGAGCAAATAGAAAACACTGCGATCCACCCAATGATGACTAGAAAACCTTGGTACACCCCCACATTTGTAATGTGCCACCCGCGCTGGATGATATTTCGCATTGACACAGTGGGAACAGTGAATGGAAATAGTTTTGCAATAACTTGCAGTATTTCTGGCATGCCTTCCAATGGCCACAGCAGTCCACAAAAGATGATCATTGGATAGAAGAAACCAGTGGCGACAAAATTTGCCATTGTGTGGGAGCTGCAGAAAATTGAGATCAAAAGTCCTGTTGGAATAATAAATGCGATTACAAAAAAACATTTTTAACAAGGACGCGTGTTGAAATATTACCAAATTGCAATCCTGCAAATGCCACTAGCACAAATAGGAAGATTATCAAGGCAACATCTCCTTCCGGTGCCAAAAATAGGCCTACAAAAACCATCACCATCAAACACTGTATTATCAGGACTACTGTATGCACAATGATGTGGGCAATGAGCAGCTCGGTTAATGAAGCGCCTGCAATTAGTGTGCGCTCCCAGATGCCTTCATGGCGATCCGAAATGAAGACAGTGGATGTGGCGATTGATGCCAAAAAGAACAGCATTCTATAAATGGAATTGTATTGAGAAATTATGTTTTTTATTGACTTCAAAAAAAAAAAGAACACTCACGTCAAAATAACACCAGGTGCAACAAACTCCTTAAACTCCTCATTAATGCTTCCATAGACTGGATTTTCAAAGAACACTGGCGTATTACCCAACTTCCTCCGATACTCACAGTCAGTCATCAAGTCCGTTGTAAACTCTGAGTACAGCTCCAGTAACTTACGTTGCACGTAGAAAACCAACTGCTGATTGGTCATATCCAAGTGGATTTGAATTTCACGATCATCCACCGACTCATTTGCGGCCTTTCGACCCAGGGCGATTATTTCTTCGGTGGAGGCTGAGAAGTTCTTTGCAAAATAAATGTAGCCGATAATGTGACCAGAACGTGCGGCTGCATACGCCTCATCTTCGGTGTCATAGTAAATTTTGTGCCCTATTGTTGAATTGATGCCATTAATGAAGCGGCAACTTATCTGATGCAAATCACACTCGTAGTCATGGACGAATGTGGTAACGTGGGATTCATTTTGGCATTGTCTAAAATCCTGAACCTCTGAATTCACAATGCCAATCTTTAAATCTTTGGGATGTCCCCCTACAGCTAAGTAGAAGCAGCTTAATTGTAGAATGGGGAAGATGATCATGATGCCCATGCTCCTATTTTGTACATTTTTTTTTTAATAGAAATTAACAATTTAAGATTATAAAATGATTTTATGTAATTCGAGGAGTCCTTTTTAAATTAAAGTCATGTTGCAATTGTCAAATTTTAAAATTAACAATGACTTCATAAATTTCCTGTTCCTGAGCCAATAAGTGTTAGGGTTGTTCAATGTTTGTCCTTCAGTCATGATTTGTATTTAAGCATAAGAAAAACACTTACATTTGATTCCTTAACAATTGCATAGTGTTTTTATATAAAAGTGCCTTCATCCTTCTAGCTGTTGTTAAAGGATACTTCTTCTTAAATTTATTTTCCTCGGCAAGATGATCTTCGGGTTTCTTCTCCCCCTCAGCTTCACGCAACTTATCTTCAGCTGGTGTGGACGGAGTTATACTAACTGGTTCATCCATTGTACTTCTGTTTAGAGATTGGACTGATATTACGGATTGTGGTTGTGTATGTTCCGTTGCAAGTTCTCCTTGTGCTTGACACATTTGCAAAAAGGCTTCCTCCAAGTTTGGTGTGTTGTAGCTCTGTAATATTGATTGTGGACTATTCTCTGCAAGCAGGACACCACTTCGCATCATCCCAATCTAATTTTAATTGAAATAAGTTAAATTAAATTGTTGTAATTTAAATAATAGAAATGCCAACTCACCATATTAGCTTGGCGCGCCTCTTCAATATAATGTGTCGTAATAATGACTGCAAGTTTGCTATTACGCGTTGTGTCCACTAAAAAGTCCCAAATCCTATACAATAACAAGTAGGTAAATGTTATTTATTATTGCAACATTATGTAAGATAAATTTTTTCACATTAAATGACCTTTCACATCTCAACAACAATCTCAACATTTAAACCGCAATCACAACATAATTAAATGCGTTAAAATAAAATATGCCCCAACGACTTTCACCTACTTTTCTCTTAGCAACGGATCCAATCCCACTGTGGGCTCGTCCAAGATCAACAGCTCCGGCTCATGCACCATGGCGCATGCAAATGAAATGCGTCGCTGTTGCCCGCCTGAACACTGACCCACCAGTCGATCATCATCCATGGGGAATTCCATCAGTTCTTTTAGCTGTCTGTATCGTTCCTCAATGCGTTGGTCTGGCATGTCGTAAATACGACCAAAATAGAAGATGATCTCCTTGATGGTCATCTCTGATGTTAGGGCAATATCTTGTGGCATGTAACCGACACGGTTGCCAGGAATTCCACATCCCGGTTCACCTGGACTGGTGCCCAGCACATTTATGGTGCCGCCATTTAATTTGCGTTGTCCCACAAGGCATGAGAGGAGTGTTGTTTTGCCACAACCAGATGCGCCGAGAAGGCCGTATCTTTGATTAGGAAATTAATGAAATTAAAAATTAAACAACTCAAAAATTTTCCTCAATTTAAATTGAGTTATTTTCAAAAGTCAGTTTTGTTTTTGGAACTTACATGCATCCTCTAGGAACGTTCATATTTAATTGGTTAAGGATGACATTCTTGTTGGGGTCCTTTTCTCTACCATAGAATTTGTAGCCTGATATCACCTCCACTGCCGTCATTGTAGTGTTTTACTGTAAAAAGTGAATGCGAATTAATTTTAAAATTTAAATTTTTATTCATATAACATCTGTTTTTATTCTTTTATTAAGAGTAATAAGTTTAAGAATAAAATTAACTTAAATGCGATGACAATAACTTATTATTATAACTTAAAGAATGCGCAAAAAAACGGAATAAAAATTCTGTGTGTGAACATAAAGAAATTACTAAAAAATTGGGGTCTTAAATGACGTGCTTAAACATTTGGTACAAAGACCAAATATTAAAGAATAAAATTGTTATTTCCTTTATACAAAGACCACGTTCTGATTACACTCATATGGTTTTAATTATTTTTTGTTGCTTCAAGCTTCAGTACATTTAACTTTTTTGACACGGTCACAATGAATCAGCACAAACAAAAATAGGATCTGCAAAAAATATTGGACTCAAGCAGTGTTGCAAAAATTCGAATTGGGTTTGGGTTTTGATCACATTAATTCATTTTGTAGTGTTTATTTTTATTATGGGCAAGCACACATATTATTTTAAATGTTGCAGAAATATTTCTCGTAATTTACTCATTCTTTTAGGTACTTGATGTTGGACTTGTGCAAAAAATTAAATGTTTGTATGGTCAGTTTGAACAAACAAATCGTTTTGTATAACAAATAAAGTGACATGAAATACATTTTGAAATTATTTTAAATTAGCTTTACAATAATTTGAGAGGTTTTCTAGTCTTGTCTAATTCTTGACTAATTCTTTAAAGCTTCTTTATTTAAAGTTAGCTTCTGAAAATGACTACTGCAGCTGCTGAATTAAACTTTTTGTCATTTCGATTAAAGCATTTCATCTCAAATTAAAATTAAGTTGTTACGTAATTATTTTTACTACTTTTTCATTATAGACTTTAAACTGCAGACTCAAAAGACTCCCTTCCAAAACTTAATGAATTAACGAACTACCGGATGACGCGGAAGAAACATTCAACAACCTCTTGTCTGTACGTTTAATTGTTTTAAAGTTCTAATGTGAAGTGTGTCAGTTAGCCTTCTTATTAGTTGAAATATATTGTAAACTTAAAACGCGCTGTCATCTTCCGTAATTGTTATTTTTCACACCTTGCACCTTGAAATTTCACGCATTAGCACTGTTCTCTTTCTAATTATCGCTTTTTTTGCAAAATAAACGATAAAAGTCTTGAGCAAATTGAAACCACAAAAATGTACAATAAAAAAATAACGCATTAAGTAATGAACTAAGATGAATTTCTTAAATTAATTGTGGCTATAAATTGCTAAAGGCTTTTATCGTTTATTTTGCAAAAAAATGTCTCCAAGAATTTACACATAAAGAAGACAAGCAAAATGATTAATGTGACAAAGCTTTATTGAAATTACAACTTAGAACCTTCGACTTAACTAAAAGCTTTGACTGTTGATGTACCGCCTACATAATAAGTAGTAACTATACACAGTAAGTACACACAAAGATTATTAGTTATTTTAACAATAACTCTGTAACCTTCTGACGCATTTAAAGCAACTGTGGACGTACGTGTGTTAAAGTTTGGTTATTTTTAAGTGCTTTTAAGCAAATAACTTGAAAAACAGTACGGAAAATATTGTCCAAGTGCGCAAAACTTGTGAATTATGATGGTACAGAATTTTCAGAATTCACACACTCTGCCTATTTTACAAATTTAATATCCGTCTTTCAGTAATATTGATTATTGCATCTTAACTTTATTTGAGTGACGCACAAGGACTCTTTTTTGTGCGGAAGTTTAAACAATCATTTACTTAAATAATAATAATTTTTATCGATTTCAAACATTATTGGTAAAATCTTGCAATAATTTGCAATTTTAAAGGAAATAAATTTCAGAGCACTTGTACTTAAAATGACTAATTATTAGCGAACAGTCTTGTGTCAGCACTTTTTAGCAATGACAACAATTTCAATCATTAATGTTAAATCATGAAAATTGCAAATTAACTACTGCACTAAAGCCTGTACTAGTTAGTTAGTAATTATCAGGTATTGCATCCCGCCTATGTGTGACTTCTAAATATTTATTTAAAATATCGTGTCTGTAAAATTGCATTGCACGTTGAAGGCCTGTAATTATTGTGCAAAATCTAAAAATAATTTTTAATCTCATACAATGCACTATGTCATTAAATTCACTTTGATAAGGTTTTACTTTTACACTATTTTGAGTCGTAAATAAATGAAATACACTTTTTTAAATTCGTCATTGCATGTGAATTTAGGGACAATTTTTTTAATGTCAAAAATAATTACTAAACGTACGAGGATTAATTAATAATTTAAATTATTTAAAGACCCCTTGTTTTTAAATTGCAATTGGATATTTAGCATTTCAATTTTTTATATTTTAAATTTTAATGCAAGGTTTTTATAGTTAGTCTGCATTTTAATGTTTTTTTTAACAATTTATCGTTCCAAAGTTATTAAAATCTCTATCTCAATATAAAATAAAACATAATTAAAATATTGATAGCACTTATTTATAATTATTGTTTAAATTATATTGTCAATAACTTCGAAGCAGTCAATACAAATTATGTATTTTTGTTTTAAATAATTTAACAGCTATTTATAATCGTATTGTACATTAAAATTACTCAAATTAATATAATTAGTCCTTGAAAAATACCAAACAAGCAATAATCTTTTCAAAATTATAACTTTTATCATGTGTCACCTGTCAACAATTTGATGCCATTCAATTTGTATGCAAACTCGTAAAAAAATAACAATTGAACGCATACACGTTTTCATTTTAACACAAATGCCTTAATTATTCGTAACATTTATTTACATACACAAATATTTATAAGGCACATAATGTTATGAAACAATTTGGCATGATGTTGCAATTATTTAACAAATTGGCCAGCAAAATGATTGACCATCAATTTCAAAAAATATTGACCATACACTTTTTCTGCATTTATGGACTTTGTAAATGATTTTTCTTTTCAATTAGTGGAATCAAGTTGAATGCAGAAAAAGCTTGGACGCAGCTGTTAAGTAATGGCAAAGTTATTAATGTATTTTTGCATAATTGTGATTTCAAGAGGGTAGTTAGTTACACAATAAGTTTTAAAATGTTGGTTGTGTTTCCTACATCACTACTTGAATATTCCGAACTAAGCTTTAAGCGGTTCTGACTTAAGTCTCTGGTTCCGACTCATTGCTTGAATGAACACTTTTCTTTTATGTACGTACTTCCTAAGAATTTATAGAAGAACAATGTATTGCATATCGTCTTAAGATTGATTTGTGACGTGATGTCTTTGCGAAGATACACTTATTTGAAGCGTTTTACAGATGATTCAAAAAATGACTTGCTTAAATTTATGTAAAAAGTTTGAATTTGCAAACAATTCAGAATTTGTTCCTACAAATAAATTAATTTTATGTAATTTTATAAGCGCATAAATTCTCATACAAAGTTCTAATGAGATTCCTGTACAACGCATGAAATATTTTATCTCCGGAGTGGTTACATTTGTGCTTATAAATATTTATTATTGATGGTTATTAATGTTTTTATCAATTGCAATTTATACACTCAACATGCCTCATTTAATTCATTGAGTATTTATTTCTCTCAGAGGAAAATATTATAATACTTAATATTATTTTGTAATTTATGTAAAATAACATAAATCTTGTTGCAAAGTCCTCAAATGTGTATTATTTACATTTTAACAATAGTTGTGGGAAGTGTTTGCTTATTATAGTTAGTGTGGAGTTACAATACGAGATAACACATTAAATAATTAACTTCATTATACATTTAGGAAGCTTATTCGGTCACGTGGCTTTTAAAAAATGTTTTTTTTCATTTGGGATTTTTAAATTTTTCACCAAATTACGCGTATTATCTTTAAAAATCAATGTACATTTAACATTCCGGCAATGTTTTAATGCTTTAAATCACCATAAAGTCGGTATTATTGTAATTCTAATGAGTCTTTTGACAAATCTTAACTTCACCAAAAAAAAAAAAAAATTAAATGGTTAAATCGTTTGTTCACATTGTCAACATAAATTGATGCAACGTGAGGTGAATATTAAATTATAAATATTAAATTATTTGTATTTTATTAATAAGCTGAAACGCCACCATTGTTGATACAAGGAAATAAAAATTGCGGACTTAGTGTTGGTTGTTGTATTTGCATTTAGCACATCAATTTGTCTAGATAATAATTGCGGAATTTTATTAAATCACGTACTCGTTTTATTTATTAAATATTATAAATAATAACTGTAGAGGTTTTCATTTAGAATAAAACTTTAATTCCATAACTGGTAATTAAGTACAGGAATAAATTAAAATATAAATAAATGAGTGGCAATGGTATTAAAACGTTTGATCAATATTTAATGTTATTTAAGCGGTAAAACAAATTTTAATTTGAAAAAAAAATAGGTTTAAAAGAAAGTTCAATGATGGAGGAATAATTAGAATTGATGATTGGATAATGATTTTAATTAGAAGCGTCCTAATTTCTATTTTATCCCATCACAATGCACAAACCGTTATTTTAATTCCAATTCATTTTTCCCCTCTCATAAAAATATGGAAGGGGATGAAAAGAGGATTAAATGAAGAGAAATAAAAATGATTCCAATTAAATTCCATTGAAAGCATTAAAAAGCGTCCGTTGTTTACATTCGTTTTATAAACTGCGGTATGAAAATAAAAATAAAAATCCCATAAAACTGTAAACACATAAAAAATATGTAAAAGCTCCAAAAGCTTTACAGCATCGCGTTTGATGGCATCTTTCCGGATATTCCAATTTCATAACATGAATTTTAATCCCAAAATTGGTAATCTGAAATATCAACACGCGTAATAATATTTGAACATGCATATTGTAGTTTTTTAAATTATTATCGCGTGCCTATGAAGTTGATCGAAATAATTTAAGCGCATGTAAAAATAAGTTCACATACTCGTAGGCACAATGGCCGATGCATATTTAATGAGCTTGATAAGCTGGGCATGATGATGAACCGTACAATGTGTAACTTAAAACGAAAGTAGCTACACATTTGTGTTTCAGTTAAACTCACTCGCGTGTCATGGTCATTTCAAACGTTCAAGTTCATTTTCCCTTGCGAGTGCTTAAATGCGCCTACATTATGCATCGATATGTAATCTGACCTGAATTATTAATTTCTTTGTGTCTCTCGCATTTTGTCTATTATGCATTTGGAATTCCCAACACGACATGCCATTGATTTGTTACAGCACACAACAAATTGTTGCGCAACAAATATATTTTAAAGCACACATATATTGTGAGCTGAGGATGGCTTAACATCAGAAGACCGTTCAACTTAACCCCACATTTTAGAGGCAACAATGATTAATTTTTGATTAACAGCGCATGTGCAATTTTTGAACGCAAAAATTGCTACATAACAATAAAACCGCAATTATTATTATTAATTTAAGTTTGCTCAAATTGCATGCATATTTTTATTTCTATACGTTATTTGTTTTACATGTTGTACGGCCTTTGAGACCTCAATAAAAATGCGCGTGGTTTCAAAAAAAAAAGCAACGCAGCGCCTCGCACACTCAAAACAAAACCAAAAAACTGTTACTTTCTTTTGGTCCACTTTTCTTCATTTTTCGTTTATTTTTCTTCACAATGTGCCACAACATTTCGGGCATAATCAAATATCGTATGACATAATATTCTTTGGCGTAATACGTAATTTTGGAGTATTTCTCTTTTGGTCAGGCGGAAAGCAAATTCGGTATTGTATAATCGCGATCTGTGGTGCGGCTTTAATTTGTTAATGTAAACTATAATAAGCCTCTTTTTCTTCGTCAGTTTTACTGTGTTTTGGCGTTTCCGTTTTGGGGCCCATTCGCGTTTTTTATCTTCAATTTTTTTTTTTCTTGGAGTTTTCATCTCTCGCTGTGAGAAAACGCGTCTTTTGTTAACCGCGCAATAGCGTGGTCTGGTGCACATTCAGCCGAATGTTATTGCAAGATCGGTACGTATTTAACTCGTTATTATGGGATTATGCAGCAGCGTCGCTTTTCACGTACTTGCAGCCAAAAGGAAGAGACTTGCGGAGGTTTGAATTTCAAAAGGCTTGTGGTAATTTAGTGGTGATTGTTTTTAAATTGTGTTTGGCAATTTAGTGTAAAACCGCTGGGACCTTATTCTTAATTTAGGCGAATTGCAATCACCTTCTAAAAAGTGACACATTTTATGTAATTTATGTTACATAATAACAATTTTCATAAAAAAAAATTTTAATTGTTCTATAAGATTTTTTACAGCAAAGAAGAAGCTTTTTAGTACAATTATGTATTTTAATAAGCTTTAACATTTAATATTTCCAATAACTTTTTTGAATACAATGATTTAAAAATAAACATTTTAGCTCCCAATCAAAGAGAATAAGATATAAAAGAGATCGTTGACAATAATAAATTGAACAACAAAACGAAAGTATAGCGGCTGCGCCAGTAAAACAAATCCGGCGCACAGTAAAATAGTGTTAACTACATAAAATCGAAAGTCATTTTCACTTAAATATAAATATCGCGGATAAACTTGACACACATTCAAATTCTTTAGAATTGGAGAATTACATGTTGGGTAATCTCGCATTTATAACATTGGTAAAATGAGACGCCGTGTTGTTACATAAACTGCATAAAGGTGTACCAAATTTTGGATAATTTGGCGTGAATTTGCCACAGCGGTAATTGACCGAATAGCGCATGTCTACAAGAAGTAATGGGGGAAAAGAAACAAATGTAATTGGTAAGCTGAACGCATAATGTTAAATTTGCTTGCCAATGCAATTTTTGTGTGAATGAAAGCTATTTAAATTTGCTATTGTGTCAAAATAAAATTATTTTGTGAAGGTTTATAAAATTTTAGAGATTTTTTAGAGACAAATTGTTTTGTCAAATGAACTAAAGCAAAATAAATTATCTAAATTAAATTGCAACTCTTCACGCTTATGAAAAGACTAAATTTTCAAATGATTTATTAATTATTATTGTTAACGTTTTGAATTAAACAAGTTTATTGTCAATATTTATTTATTTATACGACCAATAATTTCAATTTGGTTGAATTAAAATTAGAATTAAGAAATTAAAAATAAGTCTTTAAGTATTAAGTAATTGTTTAAGTTTATAAATTATTTAAATAAAATCACGAGAACATCAAAAATCGTTAACGAATTATTATTAAATATTCACTTGAATTTATTTTATTATTTAATGTTATATTAAGCTTAGACATTGTCAATAATTGATTAATAAAATCAATACACGCACAAACTCTCAATGTGTACTCGAATAATGGCATGATATTTATTTAATTATACTCAAACAAATATTGTGTCAGGCAAGATGAGACGTTTAACTGGTTGGATAAAAATTAATTCAAAATCGGAGTGCATATAAGTGAAATTAAATGTTAATTTTATAAAACTTAAAGCTACTGCTAAATTTAAACAAAAAAAAACTCGTTATTTTGTGTTTTAAAGGCTTTGCTTCCTAAATTTAATGCACACACAATTTAATTATTTTCATTTTAAACTTTAATTGAAAATGACCCTAAAAAGACAATTAAATTTTTTTTTTATTATTGCGGCGAACCAACATTAAAATGGCCCGTAAGTCTTATTACACTCACTTTGAAAGAGGCGGAAGTTGACATTTTAAGTCTTCATAATATTTATCTCGCCATTAAAGTGACTGACTTTAATTGTTCATAACATTTAAGGTTGTTTTAACTATTACCTACTCAAACACTTATAAATTTGAGTAGTTACTCTGTAATAAAAATGAATACCGACGGATAAGAGCGAAGACGTAAGTTTCAACTTATAAAAAAAAAGTTTTTGTCAAGGTTGATACAAAAATGGTTGGGTGTAACTTAAGTAAGTTGCAAACTGTAATTATTGTATAATATTAAATCGTTTGGGAATTAAATTGATGCATTGAAACGTTAATTAAACTATGATTAATAAAATGCATATTAAGTTATATCAGACGTATTTTTAAATGTATGCATCTTTTAAGTGGTGCATGTCTAACTATTTGCATTTTAATATTTTATTATTGTTAAAAGTAATTAAAGTATGTAGTGTGAAGTGTGCTCATTCACTTGTAAATTGTGTAAAATTGTTGTTATTATAACAAGATTTTCATATTTTATTGCAGATTTAATTTAAAGTAGTTAATACAGTTTTTATTAATCATTTATATTTCCGTCAGTTTTCATTTGCATGAATGTAACTGCTATGACGTCTGAATTTTAACTCAAAAAATTATACGATAAATTTTTAAACAAATTAAACTATTATTACAATAATTCTTTAAAAACGATTGTTTTCAAGGTTACGTTTTTAACATTTTAATACCAATTATATTTTAACAATTATTAGTTTAAGTATGGGGGAATAACCTGCATAAATTTTTGACAATTCACTCAAAAGTCTATAGTTTACCAAACCGTTTATAACGTGCAATATTGATTTTTAAACTTATGAACGATTAGATACGACTTAATTTATTTGACTTAAATGTAACACGTACGTTACCAAATGATTCACTTTATAATAAATAGCATCTATTTATTTAAAACAGATTTGTTGCTAAAGTAACGTAAATTTAACCTCAAAGTATTGAAAATTAGTCAGTCAACACATTTAAACTTGCGGTCATAAAAATGGTTAACAAATAATTACAAGAATAAATATTACGCTAAAAATTTGGCGCGGTTTATGACACGCAGGGAATTACATGGAAAAATTATTTTGGGATTTTTATTTTTGTAAAAAATTTCCAAAAATGTGACGAAATACAAAGAAAATTTTTAATATCTTACTCATAGTACATAATTCGTCAAAGAGTTAAGTGACATTGCAATTTTTATGTCGTTAAAAAATTAGAAAGTACGTTATTACTGCGTAAATAAAAACAAACAATCATATTATTTCAATCGTCCTTCATAATTTTGGCACAATTTCCCAAAAATTTGCTACAAACAAACTGCACCCAATTAAAATCAGCTGCGGAGTCTTAAGCCACACATGATTCGTGCTACTTTTGCTTTATGTTTACTTTATTTAGTAACTCACAAGCCGCGATTCGTGATTCAATAATTTTGATGCAAAATAATTACTACTCTTCCTATTCAAATATCTAGCAATGCAGCAAAAAGCTAACTCAATTCAATATGTTACGTGATGTAATAATTAAGACACCATTTTATGCTCTCGTTACAGTCGTCTTTGTACCTTCTTGGGTATAAGTGTCGGTGTTTTCAATTGAAATCGAAAGTTTATTCCTATTGTTTGTATTCATGCGGTTATCATTGGAGATTTAGTAACCTGGGATATTGATCTCAATCATGATCTCATAATGCGGAATCAACATTTTTACCAACAACTGTAAAATGCGAGAATTTTTGCACCAAATGGAATGAAATGGAACACACAAGAATATGTGGAATATGTTCGTCAAAAAACGACATGTTGCATGATCAGAATTTTAAACAGACCATTGACTTCCACGTGTGTCTCATTGCAGGTTGTTTAATTTAAAATTAGACTTTTGTATTGTGGTCACATGCCTTAAAATGTTGGTGACCAAAATGTGTGGGTACTGGTTTTTTCTTATTCTTAAAATAAATGTAATTGTTTTTTGCTTAATTTAAATTTTAAACATTTCACTTAATTTTTATTACAAAACCACAAAAATTTAAGTCATTCAAATTATCATTGTTAATTTGAATTAAGCACAAAAAGACAATCTTCTAGTCATTAAGTTATAAAAACTATTGTGTTTAAGCATTAAATAGTTTAATAAATTACTTTTAGTGTTTTCCCAAGGTATTTTTTTATCAAAAATCTTTTCATGTAAGAAATCATTACACAAATGACTTAAAACTGACAATAACTACAACTTAATGACAATAATGAGGAAGGTAATTGTTGTTTTTTTCAATTTCAGACTTAAGTCTACTGCTTTTTTCTTTTAAAAATAGTTATTGTCAAAGTCATCATGCTTTTTGTCACATACATAGTTAATATCTATTTATGATTAAGCTTCTGTTTGTCAATGCATTGAGAAAAATTCATAAAATTGTGCACTTTGTTGTTCCAAATGTACATAAAATGAATTTTTAATTTGATGATGCAATAATTTACAAAAATTATTTAAAAATTTCTTTATTATTGTCTTTTATTGACGCAATGTTTTAAAAAAAATCAGTTTTAAGTCATCAATTTAAGTCATTAATTGTTTTAAAATGCAAGAAAGTTTTTCCCTCTTTTCTGAAAATAATTATTATATATTTTTATCAAATTAGAATATATTAATAATTATTGTCAATATAATAGCTTTGTTATTTCTGCTCAGAATTTAACTTAAAAGCTTAAGCAAAATCAACAAATTAAGTAGAGAAAAATTGCACTTAACGCTTTTACGATTTATCTGATGCGTGATTAGAAACAATAATAATTTTAAGTCTTTTAAGAATTATTAATTTGAATGAATACGCGCAATTATTTGCCAATAAATTAATTGACATGACAGTTCTTGTTAAACAAATAGTTATTGTTATGGCGTTTTGCAATTTTTTGCTGAAACATTTTTATAACTTTAAGATTGGCATTCCAAGACAATGGCAATTTATCAATTGAATTGTGTGCTTCACTGTATAAGTAATTGAAAGTAAATATGCTTTGAAAATGCTGACGTGAATGTATTTGCTATTGTTGATTTTTGATATATTAAATTGTACTAAAAGCTTGTTTCAAGTTTTGTTTCGATAGAAATAATAATTTTTATAATTTGATTGTAATTTAATTGAGCTTAATTTTAATTAAATTTCAACTAGAATCATTTTCTTTAAAAATATTGCAATTTATTCACATAGGAGAATGCATTTTAATTATTCAGTAACTTAATTTTTAACAAAATTACAAAAAAAAACGCATTGATGGTAATTTTACAAAACAATTTGCACATTTTATAAAATTATGCAAGATGGAAAAACATCAAACTGGTCAAACAAACTGCAAAAGCGCATTATTTATTTGTAAATGCAATGCGCATAATTTTAAAATCGCCAATTTTAAATTTCAACAGTTTATTCAGCTTAAAGGTACAGCATAATATTGTGAATTTCTATTTGCTGAGTTTAAAAAAAAGTCGCAGCCCGACAGACATCTGTTGAGCTAATCATTGGTACTTTCATCACACCAATTTCGTAACATTTTATTTGCAATGCTGTGGCTGTAAACCTTTCAACTGAAGGTGGAAAAAAGTAACACTTCTTTGCACAGTTAACGTTGTGCAAGAGGTGTGTAAGTTGAGTGTATATCATTTCTAGATTAAAGTTATGTTAATTAATGTAGTTGGTGTATTCACGCAACGACAGTGATAATAATGATTTTTTTTAAACTCATGCACTTTTAATTAACGCACTTTGATTGTTTACTTTAACATTAAGACCCGACCCTCGTAACGATTTATTGACCGATTTTTATTTAACAAATTTGGCAATGATTTTTTAAATTTTTAATTAACTGAAGTCCCAAAATAAATTGCAAATTGGATTGACATTGAATTATATGACAAATCAACTTCTAAAAAGTCGCATAATATGCTGTATATGACTTTCAAATAAATTTATGCAAAGATTTATGTTTGTTTGGTGCATCCACACCCACAAAAAGAAGGTTTAAGACTTTTAAGATTAAAATGAAGGACTTTTTAGATTATGTATTGTGAATTTGATTTGCATATATTTTATTTGTTTGTTTTTATTACAAATCAATGAAGTTCTCTATGCTTATAAGGACATAACATATGTTACTAATGAATTTTAAACCGTACAAAAACTAATATTTTGGACAACACAATTTTTTTTTAATAATTTATACATAATTCAAAAAAGGATTCAATCCAAAAATTAAAAAAAATCACATTTAATTACTTTTTTCAGTATCCTTTTGCCTTAGTTTTAATAAGTATCGGTGTTCCACAGCAAAATATAGTCCCTGCACAATTAATTACCGAATTACTATTAATTGCACAAGCGCACCAACATTCACTAAATAATTTAAATAAACAGCACTATTTAACTAATTTCACAATATTATACAGCAGTTTATTGAAAGAAAATAATTCAAAACAACAAAAGGTGATTTAATGTTTTAAATAACGACACAAATCCAAAAGAACATCCACTCACTACCAACGATCGCTCATAACTGAGGTCTGAGCTAACTGCTAAGGTCTACCGTCTATGGGGACAGACTCAGTATGATAGAGCTTTTTTCCCCAAAAAAGAAGCGCACAGCAATTCCCTCAGCGTACATAAAGCTTTATTCAATGTGTGTGTATGTATAACTCGAATGCAAGAAAACTCATAAAACATTTACACTCGATCATGATTTTTATTTCGCAATCAGTTACAGCGTGAGCGGCCACAAAGCGTGAATTGAACTCCAATTCGAAGCTTTAATACAATGGACAGCTTTAAAGCTTTACAATGCCGCAAGACATTTATTTTGCGTTTATTAATAAAAAACAGCCATACGAGTATTTTAAATACAGTTTTCTTTATTCTTCCTTTGGCGATTGTAATTTCCCTTTTTTTCACCTGCGTGCGTTCTTCCGTCTTTCCTCGAATGCGTCGTAAAAAGTTACTTCATTTTCTTCATTCAATGTTTCCCACTGCGTGCCTCCTCGCGAGTCGCGAGTTGTTGCATGCATGCGGACACTGGCCACAGTCAATTCAACGTTCGCGTACAGATCAATCTCGCGCACATATGACCATCGTCGAGTATAGTTCGAATACATTCATCAACTTGAATTTCTTTGCGATAATATGGCGTGTATTTTGTGATGCATTACATAATTTTTGGGAAGCACTTAAGCCGATATATGTGTGTTATTAAGTCACACATTTTTATACATTGGCTGCATATTCATGCTGTTACGATGTTTGGTGGCTCATTTTACCATGACTGCGGTGAATATTCGCATCATTTATTAGGTATGTTATGCAGACTTTGGACCCTATTGGGGGTCTGCGAGTATTATTCATTAAATTCGTGCATTTTTATTGTATGAGGAAGATTTAAAAATTCGTTATTCAATTCATGCGCTGTATCCGAATTATTTAGGAGCTTTCTCGCGCACAACAAAAATGTGGTTAATATAACGCCATCTGTACAACCGATTGACCTAATTTGCCTTCTTGCAGTAAACAGGTATTTTATATGTTGTCCGTTTACACCTTGCAATGTTATTGACTTTGTGTTGCACTTTATGCCACTTTTTAACTTTTACTTTCATTATTTTTTAAATTAAAAAAATTGTGTGGCAGGGAAAACCATTAAAGACTTACACCAAGAGGTGCATTGATTGTGCGTTTTTGTATATGTTTAATATTTAAAAAAAAGGAAATGATAGACCTTTAAATATGACCTTGACTTGATTAAAAAATCTTGATCACTTAAAATTACTTTTAAAATATTTATTGTAGTTAAAAGGTTAAAAATTAAGGACAATTTTTTCTTGCTCATTTTGACTGAAAATTAATGTAGCTACTTCAACTTTAATCAATACGATATTACATAGCAAATAAGAACCGCCCGTCCCCAACTACCCATCGCTACTGCACAATTGAATATATAGGAATGAAACGGCCGTCGAATTAACGAGTATAATATATTTAATGGTTTCTAATTCCTATATATTTTCCAAATACATAAGAACTCAAAATACGAATATAGAATCAAAGAGGAATAAGTAAAAATAAATGTGAACATTATAACTGTAAATTTACTCACCATCGCAATAAACATAGCGTTGCGTGCCGAGTCCCGATCCATGAAGGTAGCCATTTTATTAAAATGTAGTGAAAATATTTCTGGAGGCGTTTCAAATTTCAATCATACGGGAACACGAATAAACATGAAATGATCTTCTTTACTTAAAATAATTGTAATTCTTAATTTACACATATTATACATTTCTTAACATCTTACTTATTTTTTCACTTTTTCATTAATTTAATTTGACTGTATGTATTTTAATTCATACACTTGTTGAATTGTAAAACACAAAAAATTACAAAACGGTAAAATCACTAAAACTTCTTTATAATATACTAATCAGCTATCACAAAAGATTATTTATTCATAGGGTTTTAACTTTAAAATAAATATCAAAAAAGCACAACATTTTAATATAATTTTAATGTTACAGGATTAATTAACACGCACCATTATTATATTTATACGTCCAGGTTGAACCCCGCTTCCTGTTAAACTGATCGCTCTTTTTAAAATCACTGCACTATTAATATATTTGTACATTATTAATGTATACACTGAATAACTCCACTCACTCCAGTCCTCTCCTACAATTCTGTACAGACACAACAACCATTAATTTATATACTGCTATCCTAACGGTATTTTAATTATTCTCTGCAACATATTATATTTAGTACGAATTCCCGAAAGACCTTGAATTGCGCTTCACCGCATATACGCATCATGCTCTTCTCGCTCTATTATCAGTGGTAACTGGTATCTACAGCTCAGTCACCAACCGGCAATATTCGAATTTTCATAATATGCGGTTTACAATGATTTAGTTAACAACTGACTTTAAAAGCATCGACCATTCAGTAAGTTTTTAAAATCCGGCAAAGGCGGTATGATTCATTTAACATACATTAAAGTTAAAAAAATTAATTGAGGAAAAATACAATTCAAACGAAATACTGCCAATTTAACGACAATAATATAAAAATATTAACAATAATAAAATTAATTACATCTCCAATTTGGTTTTGTATCCATTGATTTTGTTAAACCGTCTGAAGTCGATCCCTTCTCCCAAAATATTGAATTGAATGCTTTAAGTTTGCACAAATGTCTGCACCTCGTGTCTACAATCCTGTAATGTTTATTCTCAAGCAAGACGTTGTTTGTGTCGACAATCGGCATGCGTATGTTAATGTTAAAATAAGTTGCAACATTATGTAATTTGATTTTACTTGTTCAACGTTCATGTTACCGCAACTTCTCCATTCAAAAATATAATGACGTATTGGTATGTATGTTGCGCATTGATTCATTTAACATGATTAAGTAAATAGCGCATGCGCAATGAAGCAATGAGCTTTAAAGCTTCTAAACTGCACAATATATAATTTATATTGGCTTGGTTTCTTTCAGTGCTCACGTAAGTAATGTTGGCCTAGCGTGTCCTTGAGTCGAGTACAACCGGTTCATCTTACTTCGCGTATATTGTGAATGTTGTTTCCTTTTAACATCTAACATCTTGTTAAAGATTGGTTTGAATGCATCAGTGTACCGTTGTGCTGCATTGTGCGCGTTACTTGGAGCTCCATTTTCTAGCATTGATGTCCAAACTGTTGAATGGCTAGCCATACAGGTTATTTGGATTTGTAATGTTTAATGAAATTTGTTGTTTCTTTACCCAAACTTGTTATTTCGTTAATTTCTATTTGTTTTCTTTTTTTCATGTTCCTCAAAAAGTGTCATTTACCGTTATTTACTTTATTAAATTTGTTACGGTTACTTAGTTATTCAAAATTTAAATAAAATAATTTGAAATAAAGCGGGAAATGTGTAGTAGAGAAGTAGTCGCTTGGGTTTCAGGCCACAATGTTGTCACATCAGGTGGGCCATAATTATTCTTAGGACTTTCCGATGCTAGGGATAAAAGTCAAAGGTAATTGGCACAATATCGAAAATGTTACTGACTCGGATTGGCATTCGACACTGACAATCATAAATTTTACGCAGTTTTGTATTTCGCGCCCATTTCATGTTACACATTTTGACACACAGATGGCATCGACAATCCTGTTTAAGCTGCAATGCGATCAACAGTGCCGTTTTGAAGTATTAACAGCTGTTATTGCATTTACATCGTTTTCATGTATACGTACTGCACTGTGTTCCCGCTTAACAAGTTCCATTCCACATAACACTTTAAAGTTTCCACAGCGGCAACTCATCGTTTCTTATTTTTCGGCTTGCGGCATCATTATAAAATTGGAAATCTTATAGCATACATATTTTTTTATCGCGTCCTTTTATAAATGTTTTTAATAGATCACTTTTTTTAAACAATTTTTATTATTTATTTTATATAAAATTATAACTTGTTTTTGAGTTTTTGTGCCTTAAGTAATGTTTAAAACATAGCTGAAAAAAGTGGTAAGAAAAATTTATAAATTTTACAGTCAATTAGAAAACTATCTTCCAATATACGCGCTTCAATTGGCGCCTTTTTGCACAATCTTTGTTTTACACAAAATGGACCAAATAGGTGTCGTTGCAACATGCTATCAGCCTTAGGACCGCGCATTGGGGCGGAAATCTCAATTATTTTAAGTTTTATGGTTTCAATTTGTTGGAATTTTATAATTATGCGTGACTTATTTATTGAGGTTATGTTTGTTTCCCTTTATAATATATAAAAGCGATAAAACCTTAATATTAAAATTTGTATCCTAGGTGGGTACTTGCATGATATTATATTTATAAAATTTAATTGAACAAGTTGCATTGCAAAACAAGGACATTTTAAAATAATGTATTATACTTATAAGCAGGATTTTTTTGTTTTGCTTTATTACACATTCCAATTAGTCGCAAATCTTATTTATAAATTTTCTTTCAAAAGAATATATGTCCCGGATCGTCCAATACGGAGCTCGAACCATGGATTCTTCCATCAGAACTATCACCCGAAGTGGGCGTGCGTCTAGGTTCAGCTATAAAAGGAAAATTGATTTAATAGATTATGAGGTTGTTCCTCTGACCGCTGACATAGAGAATCAGTCACCACCAGCCGACAATAAAAACAAAAAGTACAAAGTTCAGAAAAAGCATAACAATATTGATGATAATTCATCAGACGCACATCCGATGGAAGTAGACATGCAGCAAGAAAAAGTGGAATCCTTGCTGTTTAAGCGAAATTTATTTGATACAAATCAAAACAAAATGAACAATGGATACGATCCAATTTACCCAATTCACATCACTGGTGATTTAATGATTTTCAGTTATGACAACTCTGAATCGTTAATCACAACTTCCAAAGAAAGTGAACAATTTAAAATCGAGAATAGTGGCAATTCCAATGACAGTGCAAGCCTTGCAAAAAGTATGATCCAGCAAAGCCTTTTCAATAGTCCAATAAAAGAAAATGGAAACGAACAAAATGGTGAATTAGTCAACAATGAAGCAGAACGAGAGATTGCTGTTGAAGACGCGGTTTCTATTGAAGCTCCCATTACTACTTTTCAGGGCCATTGCGTTGGGGATTTGCTCTGGGCGCGAATGTCAAAATATCCATATTGGCCGTGCATATTAAAGTGCATACATGAAACGCCACGCTGCGAGCTGCAAGTCCAATTTTTTGCGGATAATGGACGTCACGCCTTTGTTGCACCCAACGCAATAATGGCCTTCAAGGGAATGGATGATTTTATGGAACAGAAAAGCATGTATGAAAAACAGAAAAAATTACACAATTACCAAACTCGGTTTGGATTCCGCATAAAGGAGTCAATTAAACCGACTTGGAATCAGGCGGTTGAAGAGGCGAACGCTTGTGCTACTAGTTGTAATAGGCTGACTTTCATTGATGAGTTGGTTGCGAAGCAAAACATGAACAAAATTCCGAAAATTCGTGCTCGACGAAGTAGTATTAATAATGAGCCAAACCTAAGTGCCAATACATCAAAAGAAAGTAAAGACTCAGATATGATCTCATCTGAAGCTACTACTTCGACGAACCGCCGCTCAAGAAGGGTGTCTTCGTTAGCAAGTGTAGCATCATCAGCAATTAGTGAACCAATTCCTGTGAATCCTCCAGTAAAAGTTGTCAAAAATCCAAGGAGAAAAATAAGCATTGAGGACCTTTGTAAGTTTTATGTGTCTAATGCGTCTCGAAAATGTTTAAGGGATGTTAAAAAGGAGCAAATCTGTAGGAGTTGTTTTTCAAATGACGGTAAGTGAATTCCGGCAGACCCACAAGCTTAACTTTTAAACTTAACTTTTCTTTGTATCCAATTTAGAATCAACCGGCAATATTGTAGCATGTGATGGGTGGTGTGGTGGTTTTTACCATACAAATTGTCTTCAACTTTTTCTCACTGAAAATGGAGCGTCTACAACTGTAGATAAAAGGAAGCTGGGAAAATACTATTGTGCCAATTGCAATACCAAACAGGGTGAATTCTGCTTCCGATGCCAATTAACAGAATCAACCGACGATAACAGTCTTAAAATGTGCAGCTTTGACAAATGCAAACGCTTCTATCATATTCAATGTGCCAAATCATTGTTACAATCCAAAAGTGTAAATAAATTTATATGCCCCAGTCATTTGTGTCATACTTGCACACACCTCATGGACATAACCGATTTCGAGACAGCGCGTCCTCATCCGACCCAGACACTGGCTAGGTGCATCAAATGCCCGGCCACATTTCACAACAATGATCGATGTTTGGCCGCCGGCACTAAACTGTATTCATACACTGATATGCTGTGTCCGTTGCACACGAATGTTAAGCCAGCTAGTTTAAATGTGTGTATGTATTGCGAAGCCTCCAAAGGTGGTAAGATCATGTCGTGCAAGACGTGTCCCTTATCAGCGCATGCAGAGTGTTGCAAAGTATACACTGACCCGTGGTATTGTGATTCGTGTACCGGGGGACGATTGCCCATTTACGGTGAGTTGGTGTGGTGTAAATTTGGCGTTTGGAAACGATGGCCAAGTATCACTGTGCCACCATATATGATTCCTGAGCACGTGATGACGGGGAAGGCACGTCAATCGTTTGTGTGTGTGTTCTTTCTTGGCACCCATAACTATGGCTGGATACCAAGGCCATACATGTACTCATACTCCAAAGATGATAACAAAGAAGAAGTGGATCCTGAACTCCAGAAATCTTTCATCAAAGCGGTTAGTGAAGCGCGTGAAGTCTTTGCCAGATTTACTGAGTTGAAATCGAACGAAAAGGAACTCAAAACCGTGCATGAACCTAAAAAGTTCCAAAACATTGTTGTTAATCATTACGCGAGCAATGCGTTGAAACGGGGTAGAAGTATGGAAATTTTCGAGTGCACGTGCAGTTCCACAAACCAGGAATATCCTTGCAGCACGCTGGATTGTTTGAATCGTAGTACTCAAGTGGAGTGTTACAAATGTTCTCCAAATTGCCAAAATCAAAGGTTCAGCAAGCGGCAATGGGCTGCAGTGTATACAAAACGTGTTGATAAAAAGGGTTATGGATTGTTCGCAAAGGAAGCCATCAAAGCGGATACGTTTGTGATTGAGTATGTCGGCGAGGTAATCGACACCGCCGAATTCACCCGACGCAAGGAAGTTAAGGCGAAGAATAATGACAATCACTATTATTTTTTGCATCAAAAGAATACTATTATTGATGCGGATCTCAGAGGGAATAATGCAAGGTTCATCAATCACTCATGTGATCCCAATTGTGAAGTGGATGTGTGGATGGTTAAAGGAGTCGAAAGGATTGGATTTTTTAGTCGTGTTGATATTGCGCCGGTAATTTGTGTTGTTAGTTTTTTTTTTAGATTTTTTTTAAATTTAAAGAATTGCTTTTCCAGGACACTGAAATTACAATTGACTATAAATTTGACACCAATGGTCTCACACCTAAGGTGTGTTATTGCCAATCGAAAAATTGTACGGGATTCATGGGAAAGCTCGCCAAAAAGAAGAAATAACCAATGTGGATGGATTAAATTGCAACTCTACATCACAACACAATTTATTTTGCTAAAGCTAGTTTTTAATCTGTTGTTGATGGAGGTGTTGCAAACAAAGCTAATATTTTTTCCTTAATTATATTTTTAGTGACTTGGCATGTGTTTTTATTATATTGTACTTTCATTATTTTGAATTTTTTATGTATTGATTTATAGAAAGCAATCATATTTAGCATATTTTTAATGTAATGTTTATTTTAAATTGTTATATTCGCCAAGTTATTCAAGACTAATTTTAGTTTTAAACTATTTTCGTTTTTCTTTATTTAAATATTTTAAAGTAAGCTGTTATGTTAGCAATAAAAATGTTAGATAATAAGACAGACTTCAAAATGTTCCTAACATCTTAGAACACCGCATACCAGGCCAGTAATTTTTAAACAAAGATTGTAAAATACAAGCATGTTGAACTAAGCATTTTTGTATTTCTTAAGAAACCACTGCCTAAAAAATATATAAAATATGCTTTTTTATTTATTAAATTTAATATAAATTTACAAAAGCGAAATAAAATAATTATTCTTGCAATATGTTTTTTATCCATAAGAACAAAAATAAAACATTTCAGTTACATTATTATTTAAATAGTTTCGAGATTAAATCACAGAAATGTTCCTCAAAACATCAGCATTTCTAACAGTGTATTCATGAAAAGGGCAGCCAATTCGAGTTTGAAAAATAGTTGACAACTAGTTTCGAATATTCGGAATTAATGATGAATCCCGCATGTTACTGACTGTTTATGAAGAAAGTTAAAATATATTTATTCCACATATGACAAAATTGATTGGATTTGGATTTTGGGGTACACAAAAAATCGAAAGTTCATTATTTTAAGACGTGAAAATCTATCATTATAATAAAATAAAACCCATTATGACGCAGTCAAAAGAAGGATGAGTATATTTAAGTGCAATTCGAATGGAGTAAAGATTCATATAACAAATTGTTTAATTTGCATATAAACTGCTATTAAAAAGCGGTAGGTATTTGACAATTTGGCAATAATTATTTGTTGATTGAACACATTTAATTAATTTCGTTTTTTTTATAAATTACAGTAACTATAGGAAGTTCAACTACATACCGCCTGAAAAGGGGTCTGGCAAAACGGGTTATTAAGGACATTTTGCTCAATTCCACAAATAACAACAACATTGTGCAGTACATGGTGACAGTTGACAACCACCCGCGCATTTTGGATCACGGCCATAATCATTATATTTTTAATTGATGCAATAATAATTAAACATACATTGTGACGAAATTATTACAATGATTAGTACACATTAAGTGAGCGGCCGCGTACATGAACGCGCGCGGATGATTGCAATTGTTCGAAAAACACCACACACAAAAGATTAAAAATTCAGTCGTACCGAACCAGTGACTTTTGGAACACGTGTTTTGACAGTAGCTCTTTTCACATATTGTCAGACGGTCGGGGTACAATAGAATTCTTTTAATCGCGGAAAATTCATTAAAATAAAAGTTAAGAGTTGCCGTTTTTATGACTACTTTAAATTGTAACCGCGTGTCAGGCTATAAGTGCATTTAATCGCGTTAAATAAAATTGGTGTCAAACAAAAAGTTTACTTAAAAAAATAAACTGATAATTTCATCGGTCGCTCGGTGACGACTGACGGCTGGCTGCTGTGCACTGCAATTTCGCGGTCACACATTTGTTTTTCTTTTTTAAATTAAATTTTACTGTACACACTAAACTGCCGACGGAAATTCTTGTAATTAAGATCCGCGGAAGAATTAGGCACCAACGAACAAACGGGTGTTGGTACAGTCGTCGTCGGTGCAATATTCAGCGGCAATATTTGTTACGAGACGGAAAAGTTTTTGTAGAAAGTACAAACCCAATTTTAGTGCGTGGAACAAAACGGGACATATTACACCGTTCAGTGTCGTAGTTTTTTTTTTGTGAAAAATTACGTTTATTAAATTAATAACTTAAAAAGGACATTAAAAAGCCTAACAAAATGGAATTCGACGAGTACGAGCAATTGCCGACGACCAGCTTCACCAGCAACATGACAGCGGGTGCTATCGCTGGGGTTTTAGAGCATTGCGTAATGTATCCGCTCGATTCAGTGAAGGTAAATGAATGATATGGACGGTTTTAAGACGTTGAATATTCCAACTACAGCCACTACATCCTGATTTAATACAACAATTGGATTATTAAGTTAAAATAACAAACATTTTTAACTTAATTTGTTAAGATTTTGGAAAAAATTAAAATCATAACCTCAATTTTTTTAGTGGCCTGGTACAAACTGTACGTAATTTAAATTTGATTTAATCAGAAATTAGGGCAAATCTTTGGATTGGTTTGAGTGTTAATTGTGTCAAGAAGTTGCTAATGTGTGAGAAATCTAAGCTCGATGTTTTTAAACTATTTTTAAAAAGTCATTGTGATTATTTTTTTGTTTAAAAACTACTTCATAAATTCTGGATAAAAAAATATTCAGCTTAATAAATGATAGAGATTAACTAAAAAACGATGTTAGTAATAAAAAACAACAATGAACTTAATAAAAGCATCAAAATCGTTCCACAATTTGTGTGTTGTCATCGTGAGTTAACTTCCAGTGACACGGCCCCAATATAATTTATAATTTTGCCTTCCAAATGAGGAGGATCGTTGTTCTTATCTTGTTGATTTTTTTTTGTGTGAGTGTACTTTTTGTGGCTGCAACTCCCCACATTGAGCAAGCGCACTGCAAAACATTTGTGCATTCTTGAATTGCGTTATACTTTTGTATTCGCAGTGATATCCATGATGTTATTTGCACAACAACAGTCGCAAGATAAGACATTTAATTAGTTTTGCTCACAAATCACAACATAATTATTATGACTGTATGTCACAGCAACATCCAATGATTGTGGAGATCTTTTCTGTGCAATTCCATAATTTTTTATTCAATTTATAGCATTTGTCATGTCTTGGAATTCCCCTTAACCATTTTAGCATGAATAGAAATAACGTCATGCTCCACAATTGCTTCTTTAATTCAAATTTTGTATCGACTTCCGTTTAATTAATTATGGCTGGTTATAGGCGTCTTCAAATAAGCCTATTGTCATTGAGTGAAATGCAAAATAATTGTGAAACACAGATGGGAAATCGTTTTCGTTCGTTTTATTTCAAATGATAAGAAAAGAACGTGATGTTTGTATTGCAATAAGATAAGAAATTGAGATTTCTGTGTAATGTGGTTACAAACCAGAGTGAAACTGATATGGATTGATAAGAATGAAGTCACGGACTTACGTCTTTACTATTTATTAAGACCTTAAGAACATATTTTTGAGCTTATTTCATCACATCTGTGCATTTTGAATAATTTGTTGGTAACTTATTTAACTAAGTGAATTATTTAAAGATGTTTGCAATTTAATAGTTATTGCTGAGAATGTTCCTACTTAAAATACAATATTTAAAAGCAATAAAGCCTAACTTGTTCTGTAAAACTAAAATTAAATGCTCATACGTCATGATTCATCACAAAGTTAAATAATAAAGTGAACTGAAACTGCTTTAATTCATCTTGATGTGCAATGAATTAATTCTTGATGAAAAACCCATGATAATTTTAGTTAGCATTCTTTATTGTTGTTGACATTATTAAGTCATTATTTATTTCTGTAAAATTGGTTCGAATAATATTTTGCAAAAATATTTTCATTGAAAGACACATTAACTGAATTAAAAAATGTGTGAAATAATTTGAATAAAAAATGAGGTCAATAAATTATCATTTACGAACAATCCCACTTTTGTTACTATCCAAGAAATTGTTTTTGAAATACTAAAAACTACCGATTTTAAACATGACTTCACTGATAAGATAATAAACAATAATACAATTTGAAAATTTTAACTTCTTGTAAAGGTGTAAGCTTTTGAAATACAGTTTTACATTTTTATAGCTATGAGGTCTTAGTTGACAATAATCTTTTGTCTCTATTTAATCTTTAATTTTCTGTTCAAACCTTAAATTATAAACCGGCTGATGTTATATTATGAAATATTTTGTGGCTTAAACAGACTGAATTTATTGTGGATTTCAACCCCTATGACAAAATAAGGTGTTTGACATATTTTATCGGTTTTGTAAATAAAATATGAACAATAAATTTTTTTTTAATAAAAATGAAATAACACAATCGTTGATTAATCTATGACATTATGGCATTTAAAAAATTACCGAAATAATAAAAACGGAAGATAAGAAATTTGTTATTTATTACGAGTGAACAATCAATTTCTATTTTTGAACTCACGTGCTGTTGGGGCATGATGTGGTACTTAGTTATGTTTCTATATCTAAAATTATTGATTTTAAATTCCGTTTCGTAGATATTCTATAATCAATTGTTTTTTGTTTCCTTTTTTATTAGACTTACTAACTAGAAAAGACATCAAAAGTGTGTTATCTGAATGAAATAAATAATTAAATAATTCAGCGCTTTTCCTATTATGCTTGTGACCTTAAAAACGAAATGTGTTAGCCGTTGGGAATTCTGGATATTATGCAATGACGATAATAAAATAAATTGGTAATGAAAATATTTGGTTAATGTGGTTGGGGGTTTTACAAAAAAAAAACTACACAAAAAATTTATTATTCGGAATTGCATAAATTTAATTGATTATTACTAAAAAAAAAAAAAACAGATTAGAAAAAGTTGAAAATCATCTTACTACTTCACCTCATTGTTACTACCTATAACATTATGGATATGAATTGACATTTTTTGTTGTAATGTAAATTTGTGGAATGTAGTCAAAATTCTTACATTTTCAAGGTCTAAACATTTATGATTAAAGGTCAAACATTAACTTAAAGAATTTGTATTTATTGAATTTACCTTATTTCAAAGTAATTTAATGTTTATTTATTAATTCAAAATTAGTGTGTGGATTTCCCTGCAGCGGATTTCTAAAAAAACTTATTTTAAATAATTCTTTAATCATTTCTGTAGTCATTATTGAAATTGCATTTTTATTTTGAATATGAGCTACAATTTGTCACTTTGGTTTAATGACTCGCAACAATTGAAAAAAAGAAAAACATATGTATAATTAACTTTGAAAAATTTATGCAAGTAATGCTGATCCGTAAAAAATTGAACATTGTTATCTCACTTTTCTAAAAAAAAAATTGTTAAGAATATTTTTAATTTATTACACAATTTGTTTGTTAATTAATTGTTGACTTTTTTTTAGAATTGTATTTAATGTAATTAAGCAACCCACCTGGCACAAAATAATGTAATTAATGAATTAAGCCGGTTGTTGGTATATTTCCGGACTCTGGTGATATTAATCTTTTGCCGCAAACATTTTCACTTATTTGTAATTCTAAATTCGCCATGTGCGAGCACAATATGTGTGTAAGTTTTTGCCTAAAAGGCACTCACACACATTATGGTATGTGCCAACAATACACACACTTGCTACATATTGTAATTTATCGATAAACACAAGCAAGACGACTTACCAATTGAATTCATAACCTTGAGAAAACACACGACAATCGCGCGCATTAATTCCATTTCTGCGTTTCGCGCTCATACACAACACAATATCTATATTGAAATGTGACTGATTAAACTGTTGTTTAGATTTTTTGCTGTTGCAACATTTTTTGTACATTGTAGCTGAATTAAATTTAATTTGAATAATTTTTAGCAGAATTATCATTCTTTATGTAAAATTCAAATTATTTCAAATAGGTCTTAATTTCTTACATTGTGAAATTCGTTATCGTTTATAATGGTTTTATGGCTATAAAAACAATTTAGACTTAACCCACGCTGTCGATTTTTGATTAATAATTCTTTTGTGACTTAGTTTAGTCAAAGAAAATTATTAATGTGATGTAAAATAAGTGAAATGACTCTGAAATTAATTTTTTTTTCATTGCATTTAATAATTAATTAAAGTCATGAACGGATTTGAAATTTTGATTGTTAATGTTAGGCCTAAAAGCAAAAAGACAATTAGTAAGACGCCGATAAGACCTAACAATCATTTTGTTTTTAATATTCTTCCGGGTCTTAAGTGGATAAAAACGTGGTAATAATTACACACGTTATATATTTAACTTGACAAGTCATTGTAAATTAAATATTTTGAATTTAAAAAATATGTTTTTTTAAATTACTGTATTTTGCGCTTAGTAATTGGTTGCATATATTTTGCCTGCATTCATTTAAAAGCTGTTTTAAACAAAGTCTTGTTATATGTAAAGTCTTTAAATAATTAAATAGAAAATAACTAGATTTTGTTGTTTATCTTCAAGATATCGACAAACCAGTTTGGCCTATCAGCCATCTATGTACTACACGTATGATAGGAAATGTGCAAATCATTGCGATGAATGATAGCATATTTATTAACTAGTTGTTAGTTGTTACTCAGCAACTATACTAGTTACTATTTTGTTTTGCTCTTTACTCCCCTCGCCAGCGATTAGTTTAAGCGGAAGGCGGATAAACTAACCACATCACAAAATCAACCAAATTTTATTGTTAAATATTACCAATTAGCATTTAGTAAATAATTGATTTTCAATTTAACTATATTTAAATACAATGTGCGAAAAATGAAAATGTACACACGCTACTGCTTACTGTTTCATTAAAGATCATTTAATTTAATTAATTACTATAACTGTGTTGAGAATTTTCACATTTTTTTAGGTTCAAGTAGTACATTAGAAACACATTTAAATTAAAACGTGTTGCTTAAATTAATAAGCATGTGCTTCATAGTGCGTCATATTCAAATTTAATAACATTTTATGTTAATGAGTGGCAGACGGATGCAAGCAATCAAAATTAATATTCAAATAAAATATGTTTAAAATACAATAACATTAATTTATGTGAATTAAATAGCCGGCTCCAAGTTCAAGGTGTTTTTTGTATTCATGATGTGTTTTTAAACTTATAATTCAACCTAATTGTGTGTCATTAAAATTTTTTGTTGAATTATTTTTATTTAAATTGTTAAGGGAAAATTAATTTAATTTAAACAAAAACTTATGACTTATGACTTAAATTTCTTACCACATTACATTCCTTATTTAAATAATTATATTAAAAAAAATTATAAAAAAAAACATTAACCCAAAATGAAACTTAATTCATATTTTATTTCTCTCCAATTTTAGACGAGAATGCAGAGCTTATCCCCAATATCCAATGGCCAGACCATAGTCTCAACATTTTCTAATATGATTAAAAATGAAGGACTTTTTAGGTAAGTTATTTTCAATTAATCTACTTAATAAATCAACAACACAATATTAATCCGTATCAAAATTCTCCACAGACCCATTCGTGGAATGACAGCAGTTGTAGCCGGCGCTGGACCCGCACATGCATTATATTTCGCAACATACGAGTACTCAAAAGAAGTCATGGCCAAAGCGTTTCCCCAACATAATCAAATTAATTACAGTTAGTGCAACAATTTTGCATCTTAAAGAATGAAATCAAAGTAATTGTTATTCTGTTTGTCAATTTCTTTAGTTTTTTCTGCGGTGGCAGCCACACTGATACATGATGCCATCTCAATTCCGTCAGAGGTGATAAAACAACGAATGCAAATGTACGCGTCTCCCTACTACTCCGTGATACAATGCTGTAGAGACATTTACCAGAAAGAGGGTGTTCGCGCATTTTATCGTTCCTATAATACACAATTGATTATGAATTTGCCATATCAAGCCCTTCATTTTACAACATATGAGTTCTTTCAAAATATGGTAAGCCGATAGTGCACTTAAAATGCACTTAACTTAGTTTAATATGCGTTTAATTTGTGTACTGAAAATGGAATTTTGTTTTGGACTATTAAGTCGCTGGATAAATTATTCATTCGCGTTTTGTGTGACCTTAACATGAACAATTGCATTCAACTTGTATGCGAGTTGCATATCAATGGTGGCAGACGTCAACATTTTGTCAGAATATTTTATTTATCGATTGAAAGCTATGGTATACGGTTTTGTGGCGTCTTATTGTTACAATTTACGTATCTAGAAATTAATTTTTATGATGGAAGTGGTTTCCCTTTTCTTCAGGGTTTAATTAATTTATTAAAAGTTGGTGGCTTGTTGTAAATGTTTCCAAAGAAAATTCTGGAATGATAAAAATAACGACAATTTTGTTCAATTTTGGTCGGTTTTCTTTTTTCTCAAGCAAATTATCAAGTTAAATCCCATTTTTCAGCCAAGTTAGAAACATTTTCAATCGGTTTTTTTTTTAATTGCACTTTTCATTCGGTTTCTTTCCAAACTTCCATTGATTTACACTAAATGTTATTGCCCATTCTGTTAATACAAAACGTCTGGTCGATAACATTTCCTTCCCAGATACTAATCATCTTGAATAAATATTAGAAGTGAGACCAAAAACCACGTACTAAGTTTGACGACTCAATAATCAGTTTTATGTGCAAATTAAAAAGTTATCACTCAATCTATTTTTGATACCCACCGCACACGCTTTGCGTATGCACACAACATACAATAATAACTAAGTGCTTGAATGATGTTTGGACAGCCGATAAAAAAGGAAGGCTTTGATAAAAAAATTACCTTTTGCGATAGTGTGAAAAATGCGGTGCATTGACTGAATGTAGAACACAAAAAGACGTGATTTTTCTTTACATAATAATAATAATAATACATGTTTTATTTGTTTTGTATTTATTGATTATCAGCTAGTCGTGTGACGATTATTTCAATAATCATTTTATTTTATTGATTTTATATTTAAACTGCTTGAGAAACGTGAATTGCGCTACACCGTAAATCGTAATCAGTCTCACGAGACATTTTTTTGACATCGCCCTTTCCATTTCTGTATATTGACTATTTTAACTGTTAAAATAGATTTCTTGATCACAAATAGATCATGTTGCGTCATGGACTTGGTTGTCGCATCGCGCATCGATTGCGTAATTACAATTTGTGTGTTTCAAGTCTCAACTCACAACTAGTAATGTGGTACAACGTTTTGTGAATTGTTTTTTCGTTTATCATGTGATTTTTATGATAAGAAATTGTTACTTAAGGTTTTTAATTTTTATTCACATAGTTTCTAGTTGCTACCCTTAATTGGTTGAGTCAAAAAGTATCTAATTCAAAATATGTATAACGACTTAAGTTGATATTTGCATTAAAGCCATGTCAGGACTTCAAATTTTACATTATTTTATTTTGATTTTAAGGCAGGGTTAATTTAAGTCCTAATCTTATTTTATGTTTAATTTTTTTTTTAAAGGGGTCTTGAATCCTAAGTACTAAGCTTAACAAATTGATATTAAAAACTTTCACATAAAAATTAAAAACCGAATAAAAATGAAATCTATATTGTTTGTGCATGCATTTGGGGACTTCCCACTATTGTGTAATACTGTGAAATGACAGACGCTTGCGGTTGCCGGTTGTCGTATATTTAAATTTAGATTTCTTTTTAACCAACACAGAGTTTGTGTAATGGTTTGCACGAGTATAAATCTGAGTTGTTTTCGTTTTTAATGCATGCTGGTATTTGGAATGAAATACTTCAAGCATTGAATTAAGTATGTTTATTTATTTTATTGACTACTTATCACGTACCTACTTGCGAAGTTCTTTGAAAACAGAAAATGAGATTAAGAATTAATCACGAATAAATATTTAACCATTTTTTCATAATAATTTATTATGAATTAATAAGTCAATATAAAGGATTTAAGTAAACGCAAATTTATTTAAATTTAAATTGTTATTTGTTTAAATTAAAAAAATATATTAATAACAAATTTATTCATTTCAGTTAAACAAAGACCGAAGATACAACCCCCCAGTGCATGTAGTTGCCGGTGCCGCAGCTGGTGCGGCCGCCTCAGCCTTTACAACACCCCTCGATGTGGTGAAGACCCTACTAAATACACAAGAAACCGGCATAGGTGTAACGCGCAGTATGAAGGAAGCAATTAGTCAAGTAAGAAACTACACACTTTACATTAAATTCAAAATTACCCATTAAATCATATTTAATTTAATCTAATCCCTAACTTCACAGATATACAAAGTGGCTGGTCCGCTTGGATTCTTCAAAGGACTTGGCGCTCGTATCCTGTACTCAATGCCAGCCACCGCTATATGTTGGTCAACGTATGAATTCTTCAAATTTGCCCTATGCGGCCGAAATCGAGATGACTACAAATCCTCTGTGTCGGGCAAAAGTATGCTTAAACCAAAGGAGCCATCGAACAATATGATTGCCGCCAGTAGTGACATATCGGCAAGCACATCGTCCAAACTAGGCCTACGATATGTGTTGCCGACAACCAGTGTAAGTGCGGAGGCGGTGCAATCGCCAACCAAATTGACAGATGCATCAACGTCATCACCAAATTTAACGCTGAACCTGACGACTACTACACCGAGTGCGGCAGCGGCGACTGCTGGTGCTGCAGCGGGACGATTAAACTTTGAGCGAACATAATAATGAGGGATGGCATTTACTATTCAGTTGTTTTGTGTAGGCGCCTTATTCAGTGAGAGAGAACAATACGGATAAAATGTATGCGTTTTATTGTTTTCCATTTTTTCTTTTATTCTTTTTTTTAATTATTAAATCTTTGTTATTTTATTATTATTCCTTTGAATTGGGGGAACTTTAGAATTTTACATGGTTTTGTTTTTTGAGCAACTCAACTCGTATTTAAATTATATGGATAAAACATAATATGGCATTTTCTATGCCAATCAAAATATTAATTAGACAAACTATAGAAAGCGCAGGATCACACACACACACACACTCACATTTTAATATAAATATATTACTTATATAAGAACACACACAGATACTTCCGTCTTATAATTATGTAAAAATTTACTAAAATGATAGGGATTTTCTTTTTTAAATTAATAATAATAAATTGGTGCACGAATCAATTTGTAAACAATGAAATCGTTAAAATTTTCTTATTACCTTTGTTGTTGTTAATGTTGTTGTTACCTAATTATATTGGATAAATTGCGAAAATGGTTACTCTTGTGTCGTGCAAAATTGGAAATCATTAAAGCCCAGCGTGAATACTTTTATTATTGTTGTTTTTGGGGGTAAAAAGAACACGTAGAAAATATGTTGGCTCACGTGCCACTCAAAAATTGCGGAAAAAAAAGTGTTGCGCCACATTTGTTTTGTAATGATCAACTTCCGGCTGGCCGGTTATTTTTTTCAAAGAGCTATTGTCATTTTTTTGTAAGCACATGTCTCTTGTGTTAAATGATGTTCACTTGCGCTTTTCAACAGAATAAATTATTATTAATTTTATTGGCAAATGGGACGATTTACAATGCTCCGGAAGTTATTTTATTGTTGTGCAATCGGGACAGATTTTATTGTGTTGTGAAAACGCGAAATTTTTCTGACTGCAAAAAAAACATCGCATTTTTAATTTGGTTATCCATTTAAATGGACGGTTTTATTTTTACATTAAATTGATTTTTTTTTACAAATTGTTTTGCAATAATAAAACACACAATAAATTTAAATCGATTTTGTCGAAGTTGTACATAATTTTATTGTTTTTTTTTAATGTTGGCAAAGATTGCACTCAACATTTTTAAATTGCAATTTTATTTAAATTAAAATTGTACGTTCGACAACAACTTTAGCAAACATATTTTTTAAATTATTGCACCCATTTCAAAGTATGACAAATGTAGGGTCTTCTTCTTTTAGGGTTTGTGCTAAGTGTGGCCAAATTGCAGTTATACATTTAAAATTATTCAATTATTTTCATTAAGACATTTGAACTGCAATTCAGAGCCCATTTTTCACTGCCGTTGAATTAGTTGTTGATGAAATAAAAAGAAATAATATTAAAAAAGAAAACACGCAGTGCCATTCGCAAATTTTCAGACAAACATTGTAATGAATACTGTAAATTTGTAAATCGAAATGTTACACATAATATAAATAATTCTCATGTCCTGGACAATATTTCTTAGACTATAAGGCCGTAAATCTAATAATAGTAATTTCTAAAGAAAAAATTTAAAAATAAATAAATTATATTAATAATAATAATTAAATACAAAAAAACAACATAAACACAAATAATGGAAGCCACAATTATTATTATATTTAATAATTAAAATTATAATTATGTAAAACATAACAATATGTATTAGGATATATTTAAATATTCATTAAGGCAACATACGAAACACGTTTAGTTCTGTTAGAGGCAACCGTAGAGTTAATGTTGGTTTTTATGCCCAATTTTTTAATTTTAGTTTGGTAGGATGTAAAAAAAAGAACATATAAATGCTGTGAAAATTAAGGGTTATTATTGAAAAATTATTACTACCACTACCAAGTGTAAATCTTGATTAATGTTTAATATAATTTGTTGTTTAAAACATCACATTTTGCCAGCTGTTAAGGATTATGAGTTCTGTTTGTTCTTTTTTCGAGTATATATTGTACTAGTACGAGCATATTAATTATATTATGGTTTTAATATTTGTTTTTTAAGTCTTTATTGAAAACACATAAGGTCAACAGGTCTGTGAAAATTCATTTAAAATTGTGTGAGAATTAAGAATAGAACAAAACTCTTGTCCTGTGTGGCAAAGTTTTATTGTTTAGGAATTTGTACAAAGTAGTATTAGCTTAAAGTTGATTTTTACTTAAAAAGGATTAAACCCAAATGACGTATTAAAAATTGGTGAAATACGCAAATGATCAGATTCAATTAAAATAAAATAAAACGAAAAAAGACTGACCTCTTGAAATTATGAGTTTTTGTTCGGGTTTCGTGTGTGGTCACTCTTTAGTGGAGAGAGAGACTGGAGATGTGGTGCGCGTGTTAAGAGAATGACGTTTGTGTCCTAGTAAAATGATGCTTTGAATTTTGAACACTCCTTAACCCTGTTTCTTATTAATTCTTGTTTTTTTTTTTAGTAATTTATATTTAAGTCAAAAAAATAAATAAATTTAAAGAATTCAAGTGCTAATTTATTAAAAAAATGCACTTTATCTAACCATAAACAGGGGTAGGGTTTCAAATGCTACATAAATTATTATATTAAAGCTTTTGTTTAATGATATAAAGGATGACGAGTGTTTACAATAAATATATTTGGTATTAACCAACTGATTTCATTATGTTAAACTTTACAAATTCAACACAAACCGTTAATTAATATGAATGCACTACATTTCATCTTTGAGTTGAAGATACTTGTATTATAATTTCATAGAAATATTATACATTTAAACCTTACATACATTTATTATTTGTATTTTGTTAATTTAATTTAACGTCCTGTATATTGGATACATTCTAGTGTAATGTAACATGTAGTAAAAATGGCACAATGTCATCAATGATGTGTGTGCCATTGTGTAAATTTAGAAATAATATACATTGTGTAATTACTAACTAGTAATTAGTTATGGTTAAACGAAATCAAAGAAATGTGAACAGTAAGAATTATATTGAATTAAAAATAGAAATTCAATTTGTTGAGTATTTTTATTGCGCGTATTATTTTGTATGCAACATTATATCGTCTATCTTTTTTAAATTATATTCAGCTTTAAAATATTGTACATGTTTTTCAAATTTAGTGCAATTGAATTTTAATGTCCGTTTTATTGGATAATCCTTTTAAAACATCACCAACACCTGCATTATGATGTTGATTGATTGCATGAGGTGATTTGAAAACAACTATGGACTGAAATGGGGAGAGGTTTGTTAATAAAATGGAAAGGATGTAAAATGAAAGGTGGGTAAAGATAGTTTAATGATGCCGTAATGCTTGTTTAATGAAAGTCGTCGATTTAAAGGATTTAAAAGAGTTGGGACAAAAACAACCAGCTGATGCTACTTGACCTCACACAAGGATAATTTATGGAAACGAATTCAATCCTCATGAGATAAAATCTTATTTAAAGACCAACTTCAAAATGAAATGGAATTAAATTTTAAGTTATTTTAATTAAATTATTAATTTTAAGTAAGGATGCTTTAAAACAAATTAAAAACCAACTTTAATTTGTACATGAATTTATACACAAAACTGTATTTATTTTAAGTTTAATTGCATTGCACTTAATTTATGTATTTAATTAAATTCTTAAAACCATGCTTTTATGTGTTATTAAGGATTTTGTGTGTCCTTAAAGCCCCCAAATGACAGCTGACCACATGAATTTAATAACTTTTGCTGCTTCGAATAATGATCATAAATAATATGAAAGCAAACAATCACAACATCATAAACAACGCATTTATTATTGCGAATTCCATGCGCATGGTTGCAATTTGTGGACATAATAATAACATAATATATAATGTCCTTGTTTAATTTCATTTCATAATGCATATTAAAATGCAATGGCACATGGGGACTATTTTTTATGCATCGTTTTTGTTTGTCTGACTGTGGCCGTTGATATTTTTTTTAATGTTTGTACAAAAAGTTATTCAGTAATTTAAAATTTCATCATTTCACATTTAATTAAAAAAATCTACTAAATCATTAAAAAATGTAAATTTCATCATCCGATATTTTGATTAATTTTCCAAAGCAGTTAATTTGGAAATGCATTGAGGTGAATGAACATTGAACACAAACGGTTGCTGTAGAAACTATAACGAGAGGGAGATTTTCAGTCTAATAAACTACCTGAGGGGGAATACACCCAACTCAAAATAATATTGTGGAAAGCCAAATTGTCTATATACGAAGTATAACAATTTAAGTTACAAGATTATTCAAGTGGAGAGAAATCTCCTTAATTTAAATGTTCATGAATTGCATAAAAGTGTTCCAAATGAATGTAATTTTTTTAATCATTCTGCCACCTTACAAATAAGCACATATTTTGATCAAAGAAGCAGCAACTTAACAATTACAAAGGCTTTGAATCATTGTGCCACACTTTTCTAGTCTTGTTTTTAATCAGTACAACCAGACAAACGCATTCGAATGCAACTTTTGAGCGCATAAATTTTGATCCTCGCTGTGCATGAAATTACTCATATTTCACTGAATGCATATTTAATTTACATTCACTGTACGATTTGAAAGTTGCACTTGTTCTAGAACTTGAATGAAATGAAATGCATTATTTAAAAAGCTGCACGAGCACATACTCTAGTGCATATTGTGCGAGAGTGTGTGTGGGTGTGTGCGTTTGATATATTGCAGATTATATGATACAAACATGCAATTTAATTGAAATAGATTACTTTTCGAAATAGGTAATGTGTCAGTTCGTTGTTGAAAATAGCTTCTAACTGAATGATGAATAAATCAAACCATATTCAGTCTCATAACAATTTTCAAATCATGTGAGTAGATTACTTGATGTTAGATATTTCCTAACAAAATAGTGCAATGTTTTTATATTCCAAGAATGATTTATTATTGTAACTCGTACCTAACGAATGAATGAGTTTGTAGCATAATATCCTTTTGAAATATGTTTAACATGTAGTTTCTATTTTCTGTTTATATTAAGTGGAATCATCATGAATTAAATTTGCATGTTAATCACCTGGGTAACTAGAACGGCGTTGTATGTCATTAAATTTAACACAAAGCAAAATATATTATTATATTTGTAAGCTTACATGAAGTACAAACCAAGCTTTTATTGTATAGAATTTGCAAACAACATAATTTCTATGAAATTGTTGTGTTATTAAATTTGAGGAGCTCTTAATTTATTTTGGAAAATAAATATTTCCATATTATATAAAATATACTTTCCTGCACTTCTATTTGCTGTTAACATTAAGTTTATAAACATTTTATTTAAATTAATTTACATTAGTATTCACAACAATTAAATTATTATAATAAAATCTCAAAGGATGTGCTTCAAAATAATATTTAGTACAATTTTATTTGATATCTCATTGAATCCTTAAATTTCAAATAAGTTGAAACTTATTTTGTACGAGATAAAATTGTGGGGTTTACTTTTTAAAACTGCAATTTGCTAAAAACTAATAATTAAAGGCTTCACTTTAAATATAAAATAACATAAAATATGATGTTACAAACCAATTTCGCCGTATTAAGTTTCAAAACTTAATTAAATTCGTAATCTAAATTAATGCATTTGCGTACAATTGTATCAACAATTCCATTTTTTAATGGGTGGTGTGTTGAAATCAAATTACACTCCCTTGTTGATTTATTTGTTTAAGTTGCCCGAATTTGATACTAGCACATTACATTGCAGTTATGCATTGAAATCGTCGTTAATTTTAATTATTACCAGTTGTTCAAGGAAAAATGATATTGTGGTTATGCGTTTTGTTTATTTTGCAATTTTATTTGTGTAACAATTAAATTAAACGACTATTATTAGGGGTGGGGATTGTGGTGGATTTTAAAATATTAATTCAAATAATGGATTATTATTTAAGAATTTTACATCAACATTAATTTAAAGTCGAAACAAGTATTAAATTAAGTAAATAATAAGTTTAGGCCACCAAAATTATTTATTATCAGTTAAAATTAAGGAGTTTTTATGCATTTAAAAGTTGCAAAAACCTTTTTCCTTCAATTTAAAGATAAAAATGTCATCCCCATTTTATGCAGAAAAGTGGAAGTCCTTTTTCATAACGCAACAACATTTCTTTAAGCGACGCTACATGTAAAATGTAAATCTCAATGCAATTGGAATTGCATTCAAATCGTAAGGATGCATACATTTGATTTTAAACACACATTAAAAAGCTGTCACGCTACCACATTACGTGTGAATGCAAATAGCACTTTTGCCAATGATTCAAAAAATGCGTTGAAGCGTGAAAACATTTCACGGCAGGATGATAATAAATGCGCGATATGGAGTACACATTTGATGTCTCTTCTGTTTATTTCATTTTAAGGATTTACCTACGAATATGTGTATGATTTTTAACATAATATAAGATTCGAATGCAAAGCATTTACTTAATGCACTTCATATGATGGCATGTGTAGCAAATGCTTTCAAGATTATTCAGATAAATTGGAGCAGGATGGAAATTGCAATCGTATAAGCTGGGATTTATGGAGCTTTATATAGAAAAGCTATCATTTGTGACATCAAGACAAGCAAAACACTTGAGAAACAATACACATACACGCTTTTTGTGAAGAAGAGCAAAGGATTGCAGGAGGAATTTCAAAATAATCATTGTAAACTGTAAAGTGCAGCTTTTTAAGAATATTTACCTATTGTAGTTTATTCTTTTGAATGGCATAACAAAAATTAATTTTAAAAATTCGGATTTCAGAGTATTTGAAAGATCGATTTGTCGTCCTTAAAATAAAATTAATTTTTTCAAAAAAGTAAAAGATGGAAATTTTATAATCTCGGTTTTCAAATTCAAATTAATTTTAATGGTCATTCATTTAAATGTGTGAGCATTTCTAAAATAAGTGACTTTATCTTTAATTTTAAGGCCGAAACGTAATTTTTCTTTAAAGCTTTAACCCAGATTTTTTATGTGTCTAAGTGACTTAACTTTATTGTATTGTCCTTGCAAGTAGTACAAGCCTTTCTTAATGACAAATCAAGGTCTAAATATTTTTTCTGACCCTCTTGCAAAGACAATAAACAACTTGAGTTATTGATTTAAGTTTCAATTCATAAAACTATAATTTGAGATTAATTTTTCCTTTTCAATTAGAAGCACATAATCTTTAATTTCTCTAAAATATAATGTATTTTGAAAGGATACAAAATGATCCAAGGCTTTCTCTGCCTAACGCAATTTCATTTCGCAATTAAATTCAATTTATGCAGCTGTATAAAACAAATTTACAAAAGCGAAATGTCCCTTTTAAAAACTCCTCAACCCTGATTATGTGCAAATTTTTACTGAACAGTTTTTCTACATCAATGGAATGCTTTTTGAATAGTTCATTATCATTTTATTTCAATTGTTAAGACAAATGAATTTAGCCAGCATGATTATCAAAGGAAAATCCCTACTTCAAGGATGATTTTTTTTAAATAAAATGAAAGCAATTCAACAATAAAATGCAATCTGGATGTTGAGAATGTATTGCATTTTAAAAATGATTTGCAGTCATTTTAATGCAACAATAGAATGTTAATTGTGTTCAGCAAAGTGCAGTGATAGATAAAGGATAATAATGCTTTAATTGAGGCCAACTCATCATTAATTATCACACTACTATAATCTCACATATGCCATCCTGTTTCAGAGACAATTTAATTTAATTAAACATAATTATCTGCCATGAATTACTCCTTTCATTGTGGGTGGCTGCATGCAATCTTATAAAGTATTATCAACTAGAATTATATTGTCAATACGTTAATTAATTCACAATGGTAATTGCACTATAATTAAAGATGGTGTGGTAACGTATGCCATCGTAAATAAGATCTTCATTTAAACTATTCAGATGTGCGGTGCAAGACTCATTTCATGATGAATTGGAATTATGCAGATGAATTCTGTAGAGTGGAATTACGTGAAAGTATGCCACACAACCCACACAAAGCATTTAGATGTCATCATTTTCTAAATGCACATTAAATTGTAACAAAGCTTATGGGTGGAATTAATATATTATATTTAAAGGAATAATGCAGGATAAATGTAAATTGAAGATTTGGGTGGTAAATTATGTCACACGCAATGAAAGCGCATTTACTTAAGTGCCTTTTGATGTTGATACAATTTGGGTTGATGTCCAAATTCTATTACATAAATAGCAATTACGATGGTGAGAAGTTCTATATTATCTAGTGGAGCATCTTAACTAAGAAAACATCCTTTTTTTCGATTCATGCAATTTGTAGCAGCAGTCGCTTTTTAAATGCAATCAAGAATTTGTAAAGTAATTTCTATAAAGACGGGAAAGACGAAAGCCTTAACCAGGAAGCCCATTAAAATTTGGTAGCAGTCCCTTTACAATTATATATTTAGGGCTATTTTAAAGTGAACACTTAATAGAGCACGCTTTAATTAAAAAAAGATGCTCGTTCTGCTACAAGAATCTAAATTGACACAATTGACAAATGTTACAACTAACACACGTCAAACTGATGGGCCCACATGACCACAAAATTGCCTTCCCAACTCCCACCGGATATTAATAAAGGAAATCAATATTTTAATACTACACAAAGCTAACGTTGTCAATCCCTTGCAGCAAAGAGATTAAACTCTAAGGATGGACAACAGTTTCATATTGAACAAATGTAACAACTTGACTACTTTTTGCATAAACTCAGTAAACAATTTCTTTTATCATTTTAAATTGTTTTGCTACATCCTTATCATGCTCGTTGTCATGTTTCTGACATACGCTAAACAAGAAAATAATATTACACGTCACCCATAAACATATCAATTCGGTTCCATGTAGTTTCCACAAAGTGGGTGGTAAACTTCAGTTGTGGGAACGCAAAGCATGATCAACAATGTGGGTACACAGGTGGAAAAGTATGTTGACAAAGCTGTTGCCTTTGGTTCCGATCAAAGTGGCCAATGCGGCAAACATATTTTGGCAATGCTTTCTCTATGCATGCACTTTGTTCTCCATACTCTCTTGCACACAAAAAGTGTGTCACAATTCTGATGTTTTCACTATACAACAAAAAGAAAGTATGTTGTTTAAAACAATGCATCCTTTGTCTGCGGTTTTGCTGCGAACCAAACCATTCTTCCTCTTTACATTGTTCTACTGATATTGATACGGTCGACGTTAGTGCAATTTGTGCATGCTCATTGAAATTGCAAATTTGCTTATCCGGTGGAGTCTGAGGGTGTGGTTAACCCGAATTGAGTAGGGGGAAGGGTGGTTCAATGTCACCACCCTTCCCACTTCTGATATTTATTTGCACAGGATGTCAAAGTCAAGACTCAATTTAAATGTAACACCTAGTATAGTTGTTAAAGGACATTTGAAAATGTTTCAAGAACATTTTAATTAACCGTTTATGAGGAAATAAATTGTGCTTAAAGTGTTATCTGATTACTTAAGCCACTTTTATTATTTATTTCCTACATGTAAAATTGCATTCTTTCTTAAATTCGAACTTACCTACCTTTAAAAGATTGTTTTACAATTTTACCGTTAATTTAAAATGTGCCACATTATTATTTCTTTGATCCTAAAAATTTTGAGCTGTAAAAATCAGCAAAAAACGCTTTTAAAATCACTTAACTTGTCCCACCTTAAAATACAACAACAATTCACACTGCAAAATTTTGCTTGAAATTTTTTCATTTTTAGTGGTTTCATACAAAAAAAATTTTTTTAGGAATTTTAAACTTAACTTTTTACTATTACTAAATACTTTAATTTTAAGTTAAAAAATACAAATAAAAATTAGATTTGTGTTTAAAATGTCGGAGATACAGTTATTTAAAGTCAATTTCTAGTACTTTTTACAAAAATTCGCAGTACTCTTGTTTTTTAATAATTTTCAAAAAATAAAATTGTTAATTACTTATAAAGAGTTGCAGTTTAAAATAAAAATAACAATAAAAAATAATCTCATTTCTAACGGTACATTTTTATAGTTAAACTTCGATGATTTTTGCTGAAATTTTGATGTTACTAAAAGCTGAATAACTGTAAAAATATTTAATAATAATTAAAAATTACTAAACAGTTTTAATCTTAAATTAATGTATAATCATTATTTAATAACATTTAGTTTAATTTGTGGGTGGTAATTGGTGAAATTTTCAATTTGTTGCATGCCCTATAATTGAAAATTCAAAATGGGCTTCATTAAATATGCTATATTAAATGTACCGTTACAAAATATTAAATTATAATGATAAAAAGTGAACAAGCATAAACGGCCTTTTATGAAAATGTTAAAATAATAATTTTGCAAAATCATTTTGTTGCAAAAATAGCAGTTTAAACTTGCATGAAAATGAATTAATTTTTTCCAGTTTAAGTATAGAATTACAGTTTTAACTAAATTTTAAATGTCATAACGGTAATTAGTGCAATTTTTCCAATATTTCTGTAAAAAAAAATTTTCAAAAAAAGGATGTTGCAAAAAAAGGTTGCTTGTTTTAGTACACGCTTGAAAATAACAAAAATAAAAAAAGATTTGGCGCCGCGTGATTTCGAACCACGGACGCTGCACTAATTGGAGTTATTTAATAGAGAGAGAGAAGGAACGGTAATTCGCGGTCACACTGCGCTCTCGGCCACAATAACATTAATAGTTAATTGGATTTAATTGACCATACTGCGTTGGGTGGAAAATTTTGCTTAAATAATTCTATCACAATAATGAGCAAATTTATTTTGTTACTTTCAGGTGTTCGATGGGACCTTAGGCATTTATCGGATTACGAGTTAATGCTGGTGCGTAGCGTGAAATGGATATTTATAAGAGGTTCTCCTTGTCTTATTTTTTAACTGCTCGAAAATAAATATGTACATACATCCTTTTTTACATTTGTTATTCAGTTATTAATCTTTAAGGAGTTGATTATTTCTGTAAAAAAAATATTAATTAAAAATTTATAAAGAAAACAAATTTAAACCCCTTGTAGTTTATTTTAATCCAAAATATAAAACGTATTAATTATAATAAAACCTGTGTTTATATGAAGTTTATTTTAATGGTACGATTAATCTGATTTTTAGGAGCATACTAAAAAGAAGTGTGTTACTGGTCTTTTTCGGAGTATTTAGAAAGATTTTTATTTAGCTTTTATATATTTTCCCCATTGCTTTACATGCTTTTTCCTTTAATAAAATTCCGCTAAAAAATAAATTTCTAATTGCAGGTAAATCCTAGTAAGTCTGAAATAAATAGAATCAAACTACTTCACAGGAAAAGTTAAGTGTAAATTCATTCCGACCTGGTACAAACTAAGAAAGGTGACCATGCTAGCAACATGAAGTAAACTTCAAGTTGGAATATGAATAGATGGGTTTTGTAAATTTATAAGAATTTTTGTTTGTTAATTTTAAAGTATTTATTCAGTATTTTGAAGGTATGTACACAATAAATGTTTCAATATTTTTAAGCTTCAATCCTGTAAGACTAACAAAAACACAATATAATTATTTACAATAATAATAAAAATTTTAAAACAATTTATATTTTGGTGGTTTTATAACATTGCATACCGTGTAAATTCTTTGTCATATTGTGCTTTAAAAAATAAACATGTTATAACTATTTGATGCATCTCAGTTTTTTATAAAGTCCATGAACAATGAACAGCGAAATAGTAAGACCCGATCAAATTTTTTTGCACTTTCTACGCGATTTTAAAGAAAGTACTTAAATGGCTCTCAAAATCATCTAAAGTTGACCTCCCCTCTTGTAAAATTAGAGTAATTCTGCAAATATTATACCATGCTACCATGAATCCGTAGAAGTTAAGTACTCGACGCAGCGCCTTCTAACCCTCTCATTTTTTTTACCTACATTTTTTCTGTCTATTTGGTGATGCAACAATTATTGTTCAACTGCAGTGCCATGAGCGTCTTGTTAACCTGAAATGAATACAAAAAGTTTATTGCATTAATTATGATAATCATTTAAGTAAAAAGATTCATAAAACTTAATTATGATGTTAATTCAAAAACCAACAGGTTAAAACCGAAATATTTTATATCAATGATTAGAATATAATAAGGTCACTCCAACCATATATATGGTCACCAGAACCATATTTTTTTTAAATTTCGTAAAAATATGGTCGCCGCAATCATATATATTGCCAATTATATGGTTGGGAGTAATATATTTGCGAAATTTTTTATAATTCTATAACTTTGAAACGCAGTGTCCAATTAACATGGAGATTTTTTTGTTGTATTCTTCTCAACCACTTCATTCATCGTTTTTCAAGAAAATCTAACCGGAAAAGTGTCAAAATCGTGAAAACAAACACTAATTGTACACTTTCACGAATCGATTTATTTATTTATCTTTTGAGACCTATACAGATGAGAATTAACTTTAAAAAGACTTCACTATTTTAATTTATTGCATATGCAATTTTGACTAGATTATTTTGCCACAACGTTTCATTTAATTTTAGGTGTGAAAACAATTAAAAATTTAAATGATTCGAATATAAAATAAGCTTCCCATGTTGTTGACGACAAAATTAAACATATCATAATTTCATCGCATTTTTACTAATTGACTAATTGAAGCAATGTGTTTTTTGAAGTGTCAACAGCGAATAGTTAAAATATTTGTTTTCCACGTCCTGTAAACATTATCAACTATAATAACCACACACATATCTAGTAGTTACATCAATTTTAGTTATATCCATGACCTCATTATTCAGGAGCGATGTTAATTAGAGTTTGTTATGCATCAAACCACATTTTGTTTGTTATTTTTTACATTTTATGACTGTAATGATACAGTCTATTAAAATTGAAATGAAAATGTGTCACTAATTAGGTTTGATGCGATCCTTGCACATGGGAGCTTTCATGAGTTTTCAAAGCTATTGTTTATTTTATAATGTGTTTTTTATAATTTAGCAACAAACCATATCCATTTTTTTTTGCCCCATAATAACTGTTAAACATAAAAAAAATGTTCTAAAAATAAATCCTCATTCATTTTCCATCTCATTATAAATTAAGACGTTTAAAATACTTTGTCTTCTATTTTACGTCTTACACTTTTTCTGTCTAATGTTCAATTTATTTACGAACATGCAAAAAACACAAACAAAAAGATTGCAAATTTAATTTCCCCACATTCCTCATGTAATTTAACCTATTGTTAAACTTAAGTATGTTGAGTGCAAAGTATCACAAAATAAATGTAAGCTCCAATATCATTTGCACGAAGCATTCAGCACCAATTTACCAACCCCCACCCACCCCCAAATGATTAATGAGCATCCCGTGATTAACATCTCAACAAAAAAAAAATGGAATAAAATAAGGAGAAAGCGTTGCTTCAACAACAACAAAATATTTGCACAAAATGTTCTCTCCCTTGAGTTCATGTACCTATAAAGACACAAACATAATACAGTTTTGTTGTCAAAAAGTTTTGCATTCAAATTGAATTACACACCGAGTGTATATATCCTGCAGGAGCATTTCTTTCCGCACGCTAATGAGAATTAATTATTTATACATTAATTAATCGATATTGTGTAATTTGTATTACCGCGTAGGTTTTCTTTCTTCCAAGCACACAAACAAAAGTCGAAAAGTGTGTATAAACCAAAAAGGATAATATACTGTTATGAGTGGAAAGTATTTAAAAGAACACCCATTACGCGGAATCAATTTGCATTGTATCAATTTTAAGTATACGTTGGTAATTGATTCATTAGTCTAATTTATGCTGGTACAAGATATTACTGGAAAGCTTGCGAAATATTTATAAATGGTTAAGTTAAATTATGCAAAAGATAAACACGGAAGAAAATACGGCGCGGTGGCAGTTCCTTCCTTGCAGCAGCATTCCAAGAATACTGATTTTAAATATCAATTATCATAATCAAATGCAAATAATTTGCAAGTCTCGTTAACAATGAGATGCTCATGAAAACTTTTGGGATTTTATTACATACTTTCTCAGTTTTGCGTTTATTAATGATTCATTTGAATTTTCTGGTTTTCGCATTGCTGTGTGGTTAGTTATGCTGTAAAATAATTACAAGGGATTTTCATTTTTACAATTTTCAATCATTTTTCTTTTAAAAATATTTAGATCCTTAAAGCGAATCATTTTAGAAATCGTAATTTTAAAGCGTACAACGGCCAGAAAATTAACGGTAAGGTTACGGAAAGGTCTTTCAAGGTCGGGTTTAAGCACATAGGTGGTATTCGTGTTATGGCATTAAGTAAGTACAATTATAAGGTCATTCCTTAAGTCAATGTTACAAAAAGGAAAACCTTAAATAATCAACACATTTTTCTTTTAAAATTTTAGTCTCTCCCACTTGAAAAATTGCTTTAATTAATTAAAGTTCGCATAGGAATTATTTCTGTTAATTTTTTGTTGTAGTCATCTACTTTGTCAACAAAACACGAACTGTTTCACCACTTTAAGAGTAATTACAAATTTACAGTAATACCAGCCCCTTTGAAATTTGTCCTCGCATTCATTGAATAAAGTGAGTTATAATTACGCGAGTTTTCTTATAATTTCTCAACTGGAATGTCGCACATTAATGAGCGGAAAAACTGTTTCACTTTTGCATTCAATTCTCTCGCAATGCAACCCATCGCTGTACGTATGTTTGACCCGCAGGTTGTTAGTACATAAACTTATTTGGCTCGTTTATCTCGTGTTATTCTATTTTAATCCCATCAGCAGCATGTCCTCGTTTATCTTTATCCGTCGTGTCTGCGTATAAGTGTACACATTTATATCAAAGAACTGGGAGTGTAACCAGATAGGTGGATGATAAATGCTGGATGCCACAATGAGAGGGAATAAAATTTCCGTCCAAGGATGTAGATATCCGCAGCTACAACACACACCGTTTGCTGGAAAATGGAAATAAGGTGCTGCGCAATGAATTGCAGGTTGCATTCGTTTATACTCTTTCGTAATATGTGCTTTTGCAAGGACATTCAGGTAGAGAAAACTTTCAAATAAAGTCATATCATCGTGTGTAAAGGCGGCTACAAATATGATTTATTGTGTCAGGAATGTAGAATCATTTATTCATGTGATGCAATTTGTACACGGGGATTTATGGTTTTGTAATAAAATATATTTGCGACTATACACGGCGAGCACTTGGTCTTTTGTTTTCGCATATTTATAGTGCTTTATTTCAATGATAAACCTGGCAGTCACCACCCTTATGAATTCAGCCATCTGAAATAATTGCGATTGCGATAATTTATGTGGTAAATGCAAGGAACTGAAAGGATCAGGAAGTGGGAGAAAATATAAGGTTTTGAGTACACATTATTAAATGGGAGCTCAGGAACTTTGAGCATCCTTTTGAAAGTTTTTCTTTTAAATTATATTATTTTAAATAGTGTTCTATTAAAATTTAAACCATTTCATAATGATGAGCAAAAACAGAAATGAATGAGTTTTTCATTCAATTTGAAAACAAATTGGTGCATTTTTAATTCCCTTTTTTTGAATAACTTAAATTTTAGAAACACGTTCATTCTAAACTATTGCCCAAAGGGATTTTATTTCGGATCTGTTCATTACAAGTTGCAGTTTTAAAAAATATGGTGTGGTGCTCGTAAATAATTTTTAAAATACACATTTTGCGAGTGTTCCTTCAAATTTGTTAAGCTTTTTATGGAAGGGAAGTTTCCATATTTTTTACTTTGTTGGTAGAATTATTTAAATATAATTGGCATTGCAAGTCAACAGAGGAAATATGAAAAATTAATTGGTATTCTATCTGAAATGAAGAAGCACTCATGGATTAAAAATATATAACGACTGTTTTTTATTTAAACTGTGAAATATGAATTTTAATAAATTTTATTTTTATTAATTAGTCTGATTTGCCAATTATAAACAGATTTGTTTGTTATTCGTATAAGAACAAGAGAAGATATATAAATTATTTGTTAACAACAATTGACCTAGTTTAACGAATGAGTGACTTTTCAAAAGTTCACTAAATTTAATTTAACAAGATGTACTAAGTCTTCATTTTTTTCACTACAAGTAAAAGGACCTTTCGTTTCCAAAGCAACCTTCATCTTGCTTGTTAACTTTTCTTGTGAATCGTCTTCAAATTTCACTCATCATTGAAAGATAACAAATTTTGTAAATTATATTTTAAACTTAAGTTGTCTGCAAAATAGAACGTGGGCTTTCATATTGTACATCAATTTATTGCAAGTACTTAGTTACGAACGTGGGAGTATGAGTGCTTTTATATATTTTAGGTGTTTTGTGTTAAAAATAAATAAGTTGAATTTGCTTGTTAATTAAGAATTAATTAAGTATAAACGCCGTTTCTCAAACATTTTGATAAATTGCTCTCATAATCGTCGACACAAAAAATGATGATGGAATACAAACCGAAAAAAGGATTTCATTCAGTATGTCATAAAAAACGAGCAAATCTTATTTGATTCTCGGAAATTACTAAATTCCAGAAACCACGAATCAATTTCATAGTCTAATCCTCAATTTATATTTCACATAAAATTGCTTTTCATCAAATTCAATTACCCATTCCGCCTTCCAACGCCGCACCGATATGGCATTGATGCGTGGAAATGATACTGCAAGGATAGACTCGTTCCTATATTTGCTTATTTGCTGCTGAACCCAATTGAGAAAAGGATTATATTACGAGCACATAGCATGTCGTTTAATCGCTACACCGCAATCAGTGTCTTACGTGCTGCTTTCTTTCAGCTCCGTCGCAATTTATTTTGAGCGCTTATTTCAATTATGAGTGCTTCAATTTAATGTGATTTAAACTAATTTTATTTATTGTCATTTCTGATATTTCGTGAAAAACAATAATTTATCATCAAAAAGCCTTTTTTCTTTTAATGAAAATTAATTTTCATATAAGTATCGCATATCTTAAGAAAATTAAATTCTAAAAATTATCCTTTTTCCATCATTTTTGACAATATAAAATGTAACAAGCCCTTAAGCACTTAAAAATACGTATTGCAATGTACACAATTTAAATTATACATTACAAATATTAACTGTTAAAAGCTTCAAGAAACTGATATGAGTGCTTTCCGAAAACGGTAAGAAATAAAAGTTTAATCATACAAACTTTTTCAACATCTTACTTGCATGCACGCTGGAAAATTTCAATTAAATGTCCATTTGATTAAAAAAGTTTGTATTCTTTTAACTTTTAAGTTTCATTTTTCTGTCGTCTGTACATTTCTGAGCCTTTTCTGAACATTGAAAAGTTATTCTTTTCCACCTCGTGTATACGAATGAAACGAATAAGTTTCTCTGAATGTCTCGCAAGTCGCAACCAATGCTTCTAGTCTATACTTTTAAGAGGAAAAACTAAAAGCTTTTGTGATTAATAATTCAAAGTCACGAATCGAATTTGCCCATCCGAAAGGATCAAAAGGGACTTATAAATAAAAATGCTATGTGTGTGTTTATTTACAGGTATCAAACCATTCACAGCGTAATTTATTTGTCAATAGAACCAAAAGAATGATGCATAGAAAATGCTGCAAAAACATCCGTTGAGTCGCATTGCATTAATCACTTATTTGTATAGAACAGAAGACAGATGGTAAAGTGGAGAGTTTAATAAAAATAAAAAGCAAACATCCGAAACGTTTTCTCACTGAATGCTAATTGGTAGCTAATCTGAAGATCAATCAGACAAAATGTGCAAAAGCAATACAACAAAACGTTGCTGGGAATGAGGAAATTGATTGTAAGAAAACAGAGAAGTAGATACGATGCTGGGTTTCGCATTCTCTATACAGTTAATTGATGTTGACAATCAAATTGTAAGCTTTGGTGCTTGTGACAAGGACGGATGACAATTCCTTCCTTTTTTTCACCTGAATTGCACGTGTACGAGTATGGTTCATTTACTTAAATATGTAGTTGCAATAAAAGATTAAAAGCTTGTTTTTTTAATTGAGATTAATTGACGTGATTTAAAATTAATTGTCCTTAAAGTACATCACTTCCGTTTGTATAAAAAAAAATAAAAGAGTGAAAGTAAAAAGATCTTGAGCAACTTTCAAGATTTTTAGGAACTTTGGTTTTTAATGACTCAACTAACTACACTGTTTCTCAAAAGTCATTTAATGATTTCAAGGAACATAAAATATTCACAATTTATGCTTGAAAGATCTGTGGTTTTTGTACAACAACCCAATAAAATGTTGCTTTAAAGGGGATTAAAATAATCATCACAGCAATATAAGTTATTTTCTACTTAAAATTCTAATTAAAGTAGCTTTTAATTAAAGTTTTATTAAATTTGCTATAGAATATGCTCATTTTGATCAACAGAATTATTATTAACAAAATATTTGTACAACTATAATTTATAGTGATTATGCTTTGAACTAAAAGCAACTTGTTATTACTTTTATTTAAGTAATTGCATTAAGGATGTTTTCAACCTTGTTTTATTGGTGACCATTTAAATTTAGTCCACTTAAAACTTTACTCAAACAACACCATTGATAAACATTTTAAAGGATTTACCTCAACTCAAAGAAACCGGAATTAATTAAGTGTTAATTTCGGCAATTTAATATCGTCCTGCATATTCTCGAAATATGCAAAATATTTGAGCTGTCGAAAACAAATTCAATTTAGCAAGGATTCATACAACTAACAATCCCCAAAATGTAAAAGCGACCTTAACCACTCCAAAAGGTTCGTTTGGTGCCCATTTTAAATATGTAAAACGGTTGCGGTTATGCGAAACGTCCAACCGGATGTGAAAAAGGACGAGGGGGGGGGGTTTACATACAACAACTGTTTTTAATCGTGTATATTTATATTTATTTACTTTGTGTATCCTGAAAATCCTTTGTCGGCGATGGTGATGCCAAATATGTACATTGTACATCGAGTGCGGTTGAAAAAGGGAATCTCCACATTTTTCATCTTTTGCATTATTTGTGAATTGTACTGTGGCATGTGTGCAGAGGCAACAGAAGCAGTTTGGTTGATGATTTATCAACTTAATGTATTTGGTTGGTAGGTAATTCAAGATAGAGGTTTAAATATTTTCAACAAAATAAAGAAAATATTATTGTAATTATAAATAACTCAACTGAAGTAATTTTTAATTCTACAAAATAGGATTAACATAATATTTATAATATCTTATTATCACAATTATGGTTATAAATAATAAAATTTCCCCTAAAATCAACATATTCTGAAAACATAAAGTAAATATTGTAGATGATTCAAATTAGGGTAGAATAAGGTTTATTGATAAACTTTTGGTCGAATTATTAAGTGTACGTCTTATCTGGAAAAGTCAATTCATTAAGAATAGCAAAAGTAAGTTTAATAAAGAACAAATTTAAACAGTTTTCAAGCAGAAAACAATTCATGCTAAATTTCGAATATGTATTACTTTATATTGTAGTTAATTAATTTAAACATAAATAATCAGTTTCCCCCGCAATACCCTAACATATATTTTCTCTCAAATTGAAATTAATCAAAGGTAAACAATATTCTGCAATATTAATTCCATTAAATACGCCAATTGGCAATTCGGGGAAAAATCTTTCATGTACATCACTTTGCAATATTCCATTAGTAAATTATAAAAATACGTAATTTATTAAAACTGCGCACAAATTAATTCTCTTGTTTGGCCGAAAAAACACAATGTAACCAACGAAATTCGATTAATTAAAAATGCATTTTAACATAAATGTGCTGTTCACACAAAGTAATGGAATGCATTTTTTCCCAACTCTGCATCGATGCCTGGAATTTAAAATAATCCACATGAGAATCATGCGGAAAATGCAAAGGTGTGTAAAAAAATCGCAATCCATTTTCAGACATTTTCAATTTAACATGCGTGGTGTATTAAATTGTGGAAGCAAGCTGCGGCGATTGGACCTTTTTATTTTTACAAACCACAGCACTTAAGCATGTTATGTTAAGTGGACAGTAAAATGTTCTTCTTTTGAAATTACCCACTTTTTAAGTGTTTTCGTTTTTGCAAGGGTTGCTACTTGTTGTGGTTTTCCTTTTGTGTATGTAGATATTTGTATAACCTAAAAAGGATAGAGTTTTTATGTAAATGTTACAAAAAAATTAAATTTCTCTTAAGTGGATTGTTTGCGCTAGTGTGCTACACATTCCGTGCGATTTCATTTAAAGGAATAAATGCGTTCACTGTAAATAGACAGCCACTTAGAAGTTGAAAGTTCAAGTATTTTAGGCGCAATTTGGAAGTGTAACCGCCATTATAACGGTTGAGTTTCAGAACGCGTTTTTAATGTGAAAAGCTCCGTGATTTTAAATAAATTGAAATGAATGATTTTGACTAACAAATGTTATTTTATGACATTGAAATATTATGCAAAAGATATTTTGACAACATTTTAATGTGGTTATCCTTTACTTCCGAAATAACATTTTTTATTATTTTGGTGCAAAATATTCTTAACATAAATGTTTCCTAAATTTAGCAACAAAATTAATGCTAGGTACGAGTGATATTAATTAAAACCTCATTTCTGTTTTGGAACTGACCACAAAAGCTTTCTTTTCCCCCACCCTTCTCATTCGTCCGAATTAAAATGCAAAGACATGCACAAAATCATTTGGCAAATTACGGAAAATGAATTCTAAATTGGCCCAATGCATTTTCCCTACTGTGCAGTGTGCGCATATCTTGGTAAGAGCGTTGGTAAATAGCTCCTAACACCGCATGCATTTTTTTCCAGGCGGCTTTTGTCTAATCTGCAAGGATATAAACATGTCATTGCTGTCGGATTTCCACGGAAAATTTTGGCAACGAACTTTGCTCCAATATTAATGGCATCTGCATTGCTTTAAGCTTTTGTGTGAGAATGCCAATTATCAAGTTGTATTCAGTTTTACTTGTGCAGGAAATTACTTTCACTAAATGCAGCGATTGCTTTATTTTTGTTATGCAAAAACTGAACTACTATGTAACATGTTGTTTTTACAATTATTTATTAACGCAAATAAATAGCTGCTATATTAGAAAATATCATTAATTAACACCAAAAATATTGCAAAATTAAAGCCTATTTAAGAATTAATAAATCCTTCTCAAGTAATTAACCCCAAATTGTCATTTCGCGTGAAAACAGCATCATCTCAATCACCATAATTTATCAACCCCAACCCAATGCAAAATTTAATATTTTATAACCCCTTTTTGCAACATCTGTTCCATTCATCTGTAACAATATTTTAAGGAATTTAAGGATGAAAGCAAAGATGCCATATTGAATCACTTACAGACATGATTCATGCATACCCATCAGAACAAAGCACACATTTAAATCACATCCTGATATGTACAAAAATATCCCCCCACTGATGATCATCCCCCGTCCGCCCATAAACTTTATGGTGCCGCTGTATGATGATGCCATAAAAATTAATATTCATCTTTTATGTGGGGCAACTGATGATGATTTAACATTCTATGCACGATTTGACTGTGTAACATTTGTGCATGAAATTGACATTAAATTATCTACATTTTATACATTTCAATTGCGTGCAAGGAGAAGGACATTATCGTCAGTCTGTGTGAATGCAAGTGGATGGAGAGTTTGATTGAAATATGCATCGTTGAGATTTTTAATATAATGGCTTTTATTGCTATTTGTTGACTTAATGAAAAAGGACATTAAGTAACATTGATGTAATTATGGGTTTTGCTTTATTTAAATTCAATTAAAATCTTTTTTTTAGTATTTAAAATATATTTTGACCTTGAAATCAAGTTAACCTTGACGAGACCTTTAATTAAAAAATATTTTTTAAATCAATGACATTAATTAACTCTTAAGTTCACATTTATTTTTTCTTTAAAAAAGTGGTACCCACTTCAGCCTTTAAAATACATTTTATGGCTTTTAAATATCTTTATTTGTCATTAAACAGTATTAAAATACAAAACAGTAAAATCTCCATCAAAATATGTTTACTATTTGTCCATTTCCAAAAGTCCATTAACAAAAATACAATAATAATGCAATAATAAAAAAACAATTGAAATACTATGTAATCAATTTATTTAATGGCTGCTACAGCCGTATTAATTTGATTTCAATGCACGATTCTTTTTAATTGTACTGCAATGCCCTTACATTTTGTGATATCACATTTTTATTACTAAGCTAAAATTTGATGAAAATAACAATAAAAATGAAGTGAAATCATTTTTTGCTGGTGATATTCGATAAATTTGATTGATTGATAAATTAATTAAAATTTATAAACAACACAAAACAATAGAATTTAATCTGAAAAGTATTATTACATATTTTCAATCACATATTTGAATAATATTTCGAGGATGGAACAGTATCCAGTAATTTGAAAATGAAACATTCACCAATATTGCATTATAATCAATACCCAATTATAACTAATGAACTAAGCAACGTGACTGTGGATTAGAATGTATTATGTATAATGGGAATCGAATCAATGAGAATGTATAAATCAAAGAACAAATATATTAAGTCCTGATTACAATACAGGATCCTATACTCATGAATATTGAATGTGTTATAAACAATCACGACAAGTGCATTCAAAATGTTTATCCAAGAATTATTACTCAAGCAAACAAATATAGATGCATAATGCATGAAGGATCAAGGGAAATATTTACATTGAAATTGTCAATATCTTTAATTTATATTACTGGAATGAGACTATAGACAAACAATGGCAAACCTTTCAATTAAATTGAATGAACATAATATTAAATGTACGTTTAATAACGAGCTGTAAAGCGAACAAAGAGCTTTCAACGCAACACACAAAATTTAAGATATTTGAAAGTGATTAAATGCACTTGCAATTTAAATTTTAAAATGACCATGCGTGGATACTCCTGCACTATTTGAAGTATTTTCCAACCACACGTAGTTAAATTGTAAATACAACAAAAAAGGATTCGCACATGAAGTAATCCATCACATTCATTTAAGCTTCATCATTTCCAGCTGAAATGCCATTTATTATGTGTGGGATCGTGTAAATTTCTATTAAATGTACAATTATATGCAATTTAACCGCCAGTTTGGGTACATTAAATACACGAGGAAAGTCGAGCAGAAAAAGCTTCCACATTAAATACATTAGATAAATGGCGGGTATGAACGGTACCAGCCACACGAAGCTTTACCGCTCCGTGTATATATTGTGCGAGATGAATTAAGGGGCAAAATGTGTGTTCTGGTTGAACGTGCTCAAATCAGAATTCTAAACAACGTAACAGAAAAGTGCATGTAACACCCGGTTGTGGGTGCTGTTTCAAAGCTAAACGGCTATATAAATCACAGGATTTTATCTGAGCATGAAATCCAGAGATCGTTTGAGGTTTGTTCATTGCGGTGAAATTGAAATAAATAGCTGCAGCGTGTATATTGTATATACATATTTATTTCAATGAACTTATACAGATGAATATGCATGTACAAAGCAATTTCAAAGTTCATGTAAATATAGTTATAGAGTCAAAGTTTGTCCTCATCCTTGTACACAATTCCGTAATTGAATATCTTAAATGTTATAGAACTTGATGTTCACTTTAAATGCGCAATTAATATTGCAGTAATTCAATTTAAACAAAGAATTAAATTGATGTGACCTTGAAATATAATTTTATTAATCTTGAACAATAATTTATTGGAATTTAAATGAAAGGTTTATAATTTTATTATCAAAAAAGTAATATTTAATCTCACACATTTAACCCCACCGTTAAGTTAAATTGTGGTTGACCTTGAAAGAAACCATTTCATATTATTTTTTAATACTATATAATCTTGAAATTATAAACAACAAAAACGGATCAAAGCTAAACTATATTTATTTAGAAATTTTTTTTAGACCTCACACAAAGAACTTGAAATGAGACTTTTAAAAAACTAATACTTCACAACAGTAAAATAATATTCACGAATTCAATTCCATTTCAACAACACAAATTAAGGACTTTCTGGTAATTAAATTAAATAATCCTTAATTGCATTTATACATTTTTTGAGTCAACCAAGTTGAAATAATGACAATATTGCCATGGCGATCCATCTAATTAATGCGACACAATATAAATCATTGTTCAATCAACATACTTGTGCTTTGACCTTGAAACAAAAGCACCTGTAAAAGTAAATAATTGGCAGTGCTCCAAAATAATTGTATAATAAAATCGATAAATGTTCATTTTACACACCAGCCGCTCTAAGGACATTTACCATTAAGTTTATACAACTGAAAACAATTTTCCAGACATAATAAATGTCCTGATAAAGTATGGGAGGGGAATTGTGAAGTTCTCTTGTATGAATTGTAGACAAAAGCACACAAATATTGACCATGACTTTGGAAATATAATAATAATTTCAAAGATATGATTTATTTTGTGCACAGCTGTCATTTTCTGTGATTCCATTGTTTTTGCCACCCCGACAAACATATCTAGGAAGCGAATAAGGATGCGAATTGTGATGATATACCTTTTGAGGCATTCTCTCATTTTTGGCTTATTCATTGTGAGACACATCTTGATTTATGTTTTTAATAAAAATGTCATTAGCACATTATGTTTACACGCCACATTGAATGATAAAAGAAGGATGAACCCCCAAACCGGCGGTGCCATGGTACTAGATAATTGCGAGAATTTATAGGCTGTGTTGTGTCTTTTTGAGTGGCATAAGCTGGCAATAAATTGTTAATACTCCATGTGTGAAAGGCTGCAAAGCTGACATGCAGGATTACATGGATGCGAGACAATGCAAAAGATATGTTGGAATAAAGAAAGTGTGCTCGTGAGTCACGATACACTGTACTGTAATACGTTGTGGTATATATTCAGCTTATTACGTGGAAAGCATGGGGGAAAGGATTCGATCTGAATGGAATCGTGATTGCAAGGAATTAATCTTTTCTCGTTGTTTGTTTGATGCGCGGAAATATGTGTTTTATGTCTGAACTCAGATTTGGATATTTATTAAGGCAACATTAAAAACGGTTTAATTTAAATCAACTTGAAAGGTAAACGATTTTTATTTTGAAGCACTTTAGTGAGAACGTCTTCAATTAACTTACTAGTAACAGTTACTTTACTTTACATCCTGAAATTAAATGAAGAATTAAAGACGTCCCCACCATCTTTGAAGCTGAACATTTGGTCAGCTTGTTATAGCAACCATCCCACCGTTTGTCACACAGCACACCGCTTGTTATTTACTTGCTTATTTCTGTCCATTATTTATGTTTATCAACTCCTAAACACTCCTCCATCTCGTTGCCCGCATAATAAAGCTCCAAATTTACGGTTTTAAGCACATCACTGAAGGTAGAAAAGTACTGGCGCACACAACTTGTACATGCATGTGTAACTTTATTTGAAGTCAAGCATTAAAGAGTGTGAACACAGTAAGCAATAAAGTCGTCCCTTCCGGTGACTGCATATTAACACCTGAATAAGCAATACAACATAAGCGAATAATTCATACACATTATATCCGTATAATGCTTGTGCTAGGGGCAGCTTCTAAATTCGTGTTCAGCATGTGAAGACTTCGGCAGCGATGATGTGTAGGTGGAATGAATTCAAAATATCTCGCACATGATGAAAGATTTATGCGGAGCACCTACGAAGAGTGTTAACTTTTTTGTATTGGTACTGAATTGAATTGCAATTTTGGTTTAAGAAACATTTTGAGTTTCTTAAAGAAGTAAAAACTGTTCGTGACTGCAATTTTAATTTATGTTTATTATTTTATGTTTGTGTAGTGAAATTGAGCAATTATTGTTTTAAATCATGATTTCTTTGAAATGATATTTTTATTCTGAGCTTCTGAGAAATTTAAAATCTTAAGACTCCTAAGTTAAGCTTTCATCTTCAACTGATTTATTCCAAGCTCTGATTTGTATTTTGAAACTATTTTTCAACACGATTCAAAGACACAAGGATCATAAATGTGCACAAAAGTTTTAAGAAGAAATTCCTTTCGCTTTATTTCAATTGTTGAATCAGTCTTTCATTTTGTTTTGCACATTCCATGGACTTCATAGCCAAAGCTTTGAAAATATAAAATGTAAACTTGATCTACATTCAACGTCCTAAAATCCTTTTTTCTTTATTTATTCGATAGAAAATAAACATAATGTTTAGGCAAGAAAAACAACTTCAGAATATACAATTCCTATATCAATATTTCAACATCCATATATTCAATATTGTCATTATGTCGATCAAATCAAGAATCAATTCACAAAAACAATATCAAAATGTATTTTAGTACAATAACATTAAACAAACCCAAATAAAATTGTGTGTATTAAAAATGCCATTACTTGCAAGTCGCACAGTGTCATACAGTACATGGATATTGGAAAATAAACAAATCGAGACACAATTGAAACCACCGCAATAACAAATATACATGAGACGTTATCATGAAACATTTCATATGGGAATATTCACTGTTCTACGTATGGGGATAATACGAGTATGTTGGAACGTCGATTTGTTCGGCTTTTTGTGTAGATTATTATTTCTAGTCACGTAGTTTCGCTTTCGCAAATAAGGCGTTTCATGAAATTGAACAGCAGTATGACTCTTCGTATAATAAGATTGAATTTTATTGCATCTTTTAAAGGAATGTATTTATTTTGATGACAATATATGCACGCAGTGTGGAAGAACAAATTAATCTCAAGAATTTCATGCTGAAATTTATATGCAATGTCATCTTATTGTGTCTGCAATTTTAATTTAAAATATTTTGAATTAAAATAAAATTCGAATGCATTTAAAATTTCATCTGAAATGTATGGAAATAATGAATCCTTTTTTGCAAATGAGTATAAATCGGCTTTTTGAAATATTTCTTAAAGAAATTGCGCAACATTTAATGCAGGAAATTGAAAAGGATATTGTCAGCTACTGAAGGCGGACACAATAAACAACTTTTACCCGTTTCCGAAATGTAAATCTTATTTATTAGATGCACGAAATGATTCAATATTGTAAAAATGTAGCATTTTTCAAATTTATGGAACACAATTTAAATTCAGAAAAATTATTTAAGACATTTATTTATCAGATGGACAACACTTTGAGTTAATCATTTAATTAAATTTTCTAAACAGTCCAAAAATTTTAATACTTTAGTAATGATGGTAAAACATTATTTTGTCCCTTAGAATTTAATAAAAAAAAGGGTTATGGGAAGTAAATAAAATTATTTGAACTTGAAATATTTTTTTTTTGGATCATTGAAATTTAAAAATTAAATATTTTTATTGTACTTATTGCAAAGAACACTCAATTCTGATTTAAAATTAAAATACTGTTCCAGAATTTTCAAGCCCCAAATAATTTAATAGTAAAGAACATTACCAATCTTGGAAGCTTTTAAGAACTCTTTTTAATAAGCTAAACTATTTCCAATTTCACAATAACCTAATTTATTTACAGGGCAACATTCATTGTTTCCTGTTAAACCCTTTTCCGTTTCAAATTTCCAAACTGTATTATCTCCAACAAATCAACAAGGAACATAACCATTATCATTTACCATATTGATACGAAATGACTCCAATTGATTTTCCACAAAATCTTGTGTAATCTGCAATTTGTATACAACTCCCATTATCTTAACGTTACGTATATCGGTACATCGTTTGAAAGAATCTCTCAACATTTAAGGAGAAAAACGACTTCCGTCCCAAAACACATAATACACCTACACAAATATATATATTCGCCTGGTATCTTTCACGCATCATTGAATAAAGTGCAGAATGCTGTGCGTACGTTTGCCTAAAATAAATTCAATTACTTCCATTTAGGACGAGGCGAGCTTCTTCGTGCGATGCCGAAAGGCTGAAAATGTTTGCAATTTACACGTCCGTGCACATGCATACTTATTCACGTATTCATAAGTACACATTAATGTCCTTTTTATTTATTTAACTGGGGTTTTCGTGTGAGTGTGTGTGTGTGTGTGTGTGCATGCCCTTTCCGTATTTTTAGCGGATAACTGGAAACGGGCTGCCGCATTGTAAACGAGGGCTCGTGCTGTCTGTGCGTTATGGAAATCATTCTAGAATTTTGATTTGGGCACGTTCAAGAAAAATGTGAGCATTTCATATAAGTTAGTACAATTTGGGTGTAAGGGTTAAGGATAACTAACCCATTTCATTTGTAGATTTTTGCCCCCATTTCATTTAAACGGAAAATGTATTTCGTCCTTAATTTTTTTTTTTTTTTTTGAGAATTATTCATATTTTTGTTGGACTAATTTGCTCAGATTTTAGAAAGGGAAATAAATTCCACAGTAACAAATATTTACTTAGTTATTTTTGTTTTAACTTTTCGAGTTCAGTGAATGCTATTTTAATGTTTTAAGTCAAATTGAATAATGGCTATTTTGGGAAAATTCATTATTGTTGTTCAGGAATTTGGATCCTGTCAGTGGTGCAATATTTTACAAGAATTGAGAGAAGTTTGGTTTGGATATTGAGACGTAACTTAAAATGAAGTAATTTATGGTGTGCCAAATAATGGAATTACTTTGAATAAGACGTTTGTAGCATCATTTTGCAGACATTAAGCAAAGTTACAAAAGCTCCCGAGAACAAATTTTGTCTCAAGTGTTGAATTGACATGGTTGGAAACAATTTGTTGCTTACTTGAGACTTGAGAGTAAGTGCAAATATTTTTTTAAAGTTGCATCAGTCAAGCAATTTAAAATAAAACATTTATGTAACTTAATTTAAGATAATCAAAATCGCAGAAATACTTAAATTGTAATTAATTTAGTGCAATACAACAAACACATAATTCAACATCCGATGTTCATAAAATTATCTTTAAAGCAATTTCTTAATTGCTAATTTAATCCTTGACTATATGTGGTTGAAATTTTAGCTTCCTTTTGTCTATGTTGCAAAAAGGTGCACGTGAAACACTGCATAAAGCTGCGGCAAAATGCAAAGCTCACCACTTTATTTTCATTAGCGATTTTACGGCTACGAGCCCGACATTTGTGTGTACTTTATTTATGTAACATGGCTAATGCATATTTCACCGTGCAGATAATTCGCACAACCTTTTTGACACACAGAATTATACACATCACTTAATCGTTAACGCTATTATGCAAGAATATTTAATGCTAGAGTAATAATTAATTAGTTTTTCCAGTGAATTTCAGTAAACTGACCACTTGAACAAACGCTTAAAATTCCGAGGAGTTCCTGGAGAGGTTTTGAGTAACGTAAAAATGAACAAAAATTCCACAGCGAGAAAAATCATCCGAAATTAAATTTCTCAGAAGTGCATTTCAATACAATTAGCAAAGAAAAATCTGCACAACTCTATGTGCAATATAATACGTTACAAAGCTGCCGTATTTTTATCACTTTTATTTCCTCATAGCAATTTGTCCCTTTTATCCCTTGATATATATCACAATGGTGTGACGGCGAAAAATGTTGCATCGGATAGGTGGAAGATAAATGCAGTATTCTCTGTCGGTCGTCGCCTAGTGAAAACTCATTGCATTATAGTTGCAAATGAAAACAAAGTGCTGTGAATTGCATTTGGTTATCCGCGTGCATTTTTCTTGCATTGCAGGCATCTGGCAATACTATGCACACTGCACAGCCAGCCGACAGCAGTAGCTGGAGGTAGAGCTTTGAAAGCAATTTGTTTAATTCAATTCAATATTCTCAAGCTTTTCACAATATTATTTTGTTGGTATTAAAGAGAGCTTATGCAATTTACATCACACGCATGCATTTTCAATTGCACGACAGTGATAACAGCATAATGCAAATGCGTCTTACATTATTATGCAGTTTTCATCATAGAGCAGCATAATTTGATGAATTAATTCAATTGGATTGTTGTGCCAGATGTACTTATGCAGTTGAGATTGTTGTTTGATTGTGAGCGATTAGTGAAGCCTTCAGTATGTAGAGGAAATACATTATTTTTGTCAGTTGATTGATTAACTTACTAAATATTGTGAAAGATTGGGATAAAATGTAATCTCCTTAACTTTTTTTACGCAATTTGTGTTGTTTATAATTGTGAACAACATGATCTCAATTTGGTTAAAGAATAAGGTCTGTCACAAACATCGGGATTATTACTCTTATTTTGATCGTCTCAATTTTGATTGATACAGCCAGTCAAAAACAGAAGATTTGAAGAATTGTTGTTTCATCGCTTAAACCAAATATAATGTTTATAAAGTAAGCTGGAAGGTTTTCACATAATTTGGAAAATCGATTGAATCGTCTTATTTGAACCAATTTGTATATTACCCCGAACTAATAAATCATTATTTTAGACACAACTCACAAGTTATTGGAACTTAATGTACGAGAATGTTTAGGTATGATGTGTACCTTCATTATAAAAATAACCCCCCAGGTAATGGAAAATCATAATTGATAATTGATATACGGGGAGGAAATTAAATTGCCGCTAGTTAATTCGAAATCTAATTATTCAATGTCTGCATTTTGATAACATCCCCCAGATTTATGGTGGAAATTTCGGAATATAATTTAGCAAACTTTCTAATTGCGCATCTTTGTGAGGTGGAACGTAGTTTTAACACATACCTTTCTACTCGTTGTTATTCATAGCCAAACTAATTCCATAAAATCGTTTCACATTGAAATTAAATTACACAGAATTCGAATGTAAATAATTGCAGAGGATCCTTAATTTTTTTTGCAATCAGACGAACTTTGCACATTGCACAATCTTCAAATGGTATTAGCTTTCGGGAAAATGTTTATCCAAATCTTGCGGTCTCTTTGCAAAAAAGCGTAGTAGGTGCTAACTTAAGTTGATTGGTTTAATTAAAACATTTGCACAGTTGAGCAAAGGATCAAATTTTATTTATAAAAATGTATGTTTACGATGAAAATTTCTCCTAATTATTTCTATGCCTTTATTTAATTTTTCCCTTCATTCTTTAATAAAGGACACAATGATTTATTTTAAATTGAACTTTTTATTTCACGATATCGATTGAACTCTAATGACTTGTTGATATCAATCACAAGAAAATTAAATAAATAAAAAATCTCTCAACGCAATTATTTTCATATTTGTTTTAAAAAAAATTAAAAATTGTTGTGAAAATATTTGCTCGAATATATTTTGCTTTATACTGCACTGCCTGCACGGGTTTAAGTTTACTCAATTAATTGGCGTTAGAAATGCGCTCTAGGGGGCAATCGACTACATCAAACAACTGTCGATTTCAAACGGCACGTGATGTGTTCACATGAACAAATCAATTACCAAATGCTGCATGCGTATGTGCAATGTACACAAAGGATCAGACAATTTAACGTACATATTATCTAGGTTACGAAGATGTATGAAAAGCTCTTGAAACTAAATAATCTGCGGAAATATACTGAGTGAGATTTAGGGTTGTTGCTAAAGCGCTTTCAGTTCGGGGTGAAATCTAATTATGACTTAAAACTATAGCAAAACAATTACCAACTGAGATTAAATCTTTGTAACAAAAATACTTTGTTTCCAGTTCAATTTAATTATTGTGTGTTAAAAGGGTTGTGAATTAATTAGAACACAATGCTATATCATAAACCAATAATCATTAAACATTCATTTTAACTATTTTATGCATTGCAGCGTGCAACGTTATACCATGCAGCCTATGTGCAATTTGCGAAAACGCAATGAATATCAATATTATAGCAGCATGTGTGTACATTTTGTGCCAATATGGTTAATTGTTTGCGTATGGTGACTGCGAGTTTAAAATTTACGATGTTTGCATTGAAATCGATACAGCATTTATGCGTTTAAACAAATACCCGAGTAAACACCACTGTACGTGATTGAATCTTTGTTTGGTTATTTTAATTGCATTCTATACTCAGTTTAATCAGTTCATTGTATGCTAGATCGTGTGTAGGTGGGTATTAAATACACAAATGTACATGAAGTAGATGAATGATACATGCAATTTCCATTTAACGGAATTACCGATATGTGTTTAATTTAGTGCAACGTTGTAATTAGGTAAAACTGAAAATGTAAAAATTTAATCCCATCCTAAGTCTAGGTTCTGTTATGTTTACACGATTTTTTCACCCCCCAAAATAATAAATTTAATGAAACTCCTAAATTTATTCAATTGCATACATTTAGGAGATTTTTGTTAAATTTTAATTCTAAGGAAAAAGTGTTGTAGAAACTGTTAAGTTCTTCATTCACAAATTATTAATAAATAAAATAATTTCCCCTGTTGCTTTTGGACCACATTACAAACAAATTATCATGCTAAAATGACTATAAGGAAAAATGTCCTTAAACTGCATCGTACATGCTTACACAACATAATTATGTGGCGTGTAAATTTGACATATTTTAATACCAATTTCCAAATAACCAACGAACTGCGCCACTAATTGGCCAGATGTTGTAAAACGTGCTTCGTAGGATTAAACTCAATATATACCAACTCAATGGGCGTGCTTTTAGTATAATGTGTACTATTAACCATTTCACTAACCTCTAATCGAGGTGTAAACGCAACAAGAAGGCCAAAAAGGGTTAAATTTGGGGAGGAGGAAATTCATCTACGTCACGTACAGCAAATTTTCAATTTTCCTTATTTGAATGTTTCTGACATTTTTCATTTTGCCCAAATAGATGGAATGTTGCCTTGATTTATTTCATTAATGTTATGAAATTTCCGTTTTCCCCAAAAGTATGTTGTTTGAATGTTGATTTGAGTGCAGTGTGTTTGGACTTTGGAGGCCAAGGGATGATTGAAATTAAATGAATCAAAGTATAAAGGGAGCAATAATAACTAAATAATTGAAATAGTAAATAAATTAGTCATAATAACTTACAACTCTTTAGGCATTTTGAAACGAAGAAGAGCAGACAATTTTTTACATCCAAAATAAAAACTTAATGTAAAGCAATCCGCAAATTCACAAGCGTTTACAAACTCGTACAAAGTTAAATTTCAAATTCTCAAGTCAAATACTTGTTTAATTGTTTCAGTAAAACACAAGGGGATAATAAATTAAGAAATGAAGTGAGTATTCGCGAAAATTTCAAATACCAACTCTCTTCATTGAGAGTAAAATATTCGGGTGCATAAGATGTTTTTAAAAGCGTAACAATACTTAAATAAACCGCATGAAGTATTGGAAAGTTTGACTGTAACGGTTGTAAAGTTTCGGTTCCCAAACTTTTAGACAGAATTTCAATTAACATTTCGTACAGTTTCTATTAAATTATTTTATTGGCAATTGAATTATTAAGTCTTCAGGAAAATACTTTGTTGTATTTTGGTGTGATGAGTAGAAAATGTGAAATGTGTTGAAATTGAAATTATTTCTTCAGAATTATCATTATTAAAACAAATTAAATTTAACAAAAATAGACTAAATAAATTTATTTAAAATATGTGCAATGGAAGAAAAATTCAGAGGAGGGCGTCAAAATTTATTTTAAACAAAACAGTCAACTTCAGATTGAAGAATATATGAAATTTAAATTATATTTTTTCAAACACAAACTAAAATGAATCGAAAAGTCGTACGCTTTCGTTGGTTCTATAAATTGCCTTACAAAACTGCAACTACGTGACCAGGAAAAATAAAGTGCATTTCCAATTTTATTATGCAGCATTTTTTGAAGAGATATTTCAATGCTTTTTTATACTAAAAACTTACTATCCTACAGCAGTAGCAATTTATTTCGCAAAAAAATCTTAAAAATACTATTTCTATCATAAAAAAAGTTTTCCCAAAAAATTTTCTAAACATTTGAAAATTATTTATTTATTAGATCTTAACAATATTACCACATATTTTACTTATAGTACTTATAGGTTTTTCTGTTAAGAAAAAAGTTTATAAAACTGTTAAAATTAATCCCTTTTGTATAAATAAGGACTTATAAGTAAAAAATTTTGTTAAAATGTTTCTACGTGCTTAATAAAATGTTGATTCACTTCGTCATATTTAGCCAAACTTCTAAACAAATTTGTGAAATTGTTTCTCAAACAAAAATGCACACTGCAAACACCAGTTAGTTAGATGCCATAATGTGTTCTCTACAAAATGAACAAGATCAACAACAAGTTTACAAACAATAATTTAATACACAAATTATTCTTCAAAATGTGTAAATAAAACGCGTCTGCAAGATTGGTTGACATTTACATTTAATGTATACGAGTAAAAAATAAGTGCATCACAACAGTTTCCACCCTTTATTCGTTCGCATATAAATTGACAGCTTCATTAAACAGAGTGTTTATGCATTTGCATCCTTTGCATCGCTACAACACTTCCCAAATGTCTGTTGCAACGATCAACACACAAACAAAACATTTGCTTATTGTTAGAGAAAATATTTGGTTGCTTTTTGTGCCATTGTTTGTTTGTATGTTTGTTTGTTTTTATAGTGTACTTGAGAGTTCATGATACTCAGACAGGAGGGTGTGTAGCCATGTTGTGTGTGTGTTTCGTTTTTACAGGAAGTTGCAGTACATCATTTGAAGCTGCTTCTAAAACTTACAAGTAACTGTGTGTAAGCGCGCTTACAAACAACTGACAAACAACTAACATTTATGTACATTGTGCACGAAATTGATTTCCGCATAATATGGAGCTACACAAGACCGTTCACTTCTTGTAAGTATTGTTTATTTGGAAACCGGATATCGAATTTTCTTCAGCGTATTTGATAAAGGGCTTTAAAGCTTCAATTCCCCAACTGCGTATTTTGTAAACTTTTTTTGAAATTGTCTTTACAATTACTTTTAAATTAGTATTCTTTTAACATTTTCAGGTGAAAATCCATCATCAGACATTTGCATACTTCCGTATATAAATTGACACATTAAAGTTCAGTGTCAAAGCGTCTTCAACGAATAAAATCGATGGATGCACCCGATAATTTGAACATTCGATTTTAGTTCCGCAAGTAATATTTGACACATATATTTTTGACACGTGATCTGTTTCGGTAAGAAAGTTATTGTGTTTGCATATCAAAATAATGTCAACGCATTATCAAAGCTGAATTTGCATAGAAATGGGAATGGCGGAAAATATGCGTTTTTTTCTTTTCTCATTGGCATTCATTTCAACCATATCTCATGTCACACAAATCTGACTGGTGGAAATATTTCAACATTGCGGTCTATGACTAAATAATGTTTCCGCATATTTATTTTGCACAAAATGAAAACAAATTACGAACGCATTAAATCATCAAACAGTGATAGGTAATATTTATTTTAGGAATATGAATATTTGTTTTATAAAGGACTTTTAAAAATTATATCCAATTAATAATGATTAGGAAAGCATAAAATTTTCATAATTTAATTGCCACCAAAACTTTAATCCTTTTAGTAACAATTTTAACCGTTTAAATTTGAATGCATTTAAATTATTGAACAAAATATTTATTAGCACTTTAAATGCACAAACTTTTTGGGTTCACCCCACTAAATGCCGGCTAATGAATCAATTAACTATCAGCTGTTATATTAAAGCCGGAAAAACTGCTCATTTTAATTAGTGAATGCAAATTGCTTCAATAATGAAGCCTGATGCACCACCACTTATTCTCCCACATTCAAAATGACTCCTAATTGCTTTTAACAAGAGACGCACTCTCAACAACAAATTGTATCGCATTAAATTGTGTGCAATTTAAACGAATTTAAATTATTGGTAATTATCGTGGATGTCAATTCTTTTATGCAGTTTTAAATGCGAATTCATTTTGGGTGTCCTTTTTGTTTAATGTGCTTAGTTAGCCACAACAAAGAATCGACAGCGACCAAAGTGTGGTTAGATTACCAATTTTGCCGAAAACATTTTTTTTAAAGGTTTTAAAAATTAAGGACGATTTAAAGGGAAATCATAAAATATTGAATTTAAATTACGATTAAAGTATGACTTACCATTCATGTAAGGACACCATTTTCATGAAGGATCACGCATTCCTCATATCACTAATAAAAAGTGATAAAAGTCATCCTTGATCCTGGGAAAAAACATAATTTTTGTTTAGTAAATAACTAAATAGCAATTTATTTTAATAAAACTATAATTCTTGGCAGGATGTCTATTTACACTTTCTTTCAATTCCTATTAATTCAATATCCTTCCAACAATATTTCATAAATATTTATTGCCAGGTTGTATCATTTCACACGAAGGTATACCAAATGATAGGTTCATAAATTTCAAACAATGATCCAGTCAAAGCAATTTTGTGGTTGGTCATCCTTGCACAATTCTAAGCATTGCATGTGTGCCAACATTTCACGATACGACATTTATATGAACAACATAAATCAATATTAAATGACAAAATGACCATCGTTGATAAATAATAAAATAATACACGACGATGTCTTTATAATGTGGGTGTGTACACGAGTTATGGCTACGTATGAATGAAGATGCTCAGATAAATACTATAAAGGAAGATTGCCCATTGAATTTCCAATGAAAAATGTTTTATTAAATTCCTTAAGGCCCGTACAAATTCGGGACAAATTTGATTTTAAATTGACAAATTAGGGAAGGAATTCCCCCAAAATTTTAGAGTAAAATTGTACCCAGTTTGTGTACTTTATATAGATAAAAGGAAGAGCAACAAAGGATTCGCCAAATGTCGAGAAAAGTGAAAGTTCAAATGACGCCAAATAGGTCAAATTTAAAAGGAAAACATAATTGAAATATTAATCACTCACGTCCCTTACAATTTTAATAACACTTTGTTTAATTAATCCCTATTTTTTACGTTACTTTAATTAATTACAGTTATTAATTATCATGCCTTTATTTATCTTTTAATTAAATTTAAGTAAGATGTCCTTTTTTTTTGTATAATTGAACTAAAAAAAAATTATCATCGAATAATAATAATTTTTGGAATTGAATTATTTATTCAAACATGCAAACAAAATTATTTCCACAATTGACTTTTACAAATGAAATTACAATGAAAGCAAATTTTTTAAAATCACGACTGTAACAGGATTGGAAATTGATACAATTAAAGCAATGAATTCTGCATCAATGACGCTGTATTAGTTTATAATTCACCAATTTATCAGAATTGATATTTCATTGCTGCAATGCAGCATAATTATTTCAAACTCATGCTGACAAGTCCTCAAATATCAAAGTAACTAAATTTGGTAAATGAATTGAAATTACAAACAACCGGAAAACCCTTTCTACGTTTTCTTTTAAATTGTGCGTTTTCATTATTTTGAAAGCCCTAATTTAAAACTGCACAAAAATTTCCAAAAAAAGGAGCTGTATGTGCGAATGCGACTTGCATTTTTAAATAAATTTCGCGACGTATACGTGGCAATTTGCAATTGGCAATTTCGTAACAATTTCACTTCGCAACGGCGCGCAATATTGCATTTTAATCGAGTTTGGCGTGCGAGGATGTGTGCATTGTGTGTACGAAAAATGTGAACGCACAACCATCAAAAGTCAAGCAATTGATTTTTTTTACCACGATAAAATTGTCGTGACAGTTCTGTCTAGGCAATTAGGCTTAAAGTTTCTGAAATTAGTACGGTGGTTGCCTGCCTACTTTTTTTTGGAGGTTTTTTTATGGGGATTAACATTGCATTTTCGTTGAAATTGAATGGGTTTTTGGATGACTGTTTTTAATGCAATTAAAATGTGTAATGTTGCCAATATTTTTTATAAAGAATTGGAAAGGGTCAAATTTTCCCCTATTCAAATTTCTAATTGAATAAAATTCATAGTTATTTGAATTATGAATATATTTTTACACGTAATTTTGATAAATAAAATATTGTAATTAAATTTAACTCTAATTTATCTGAAAGGATTATTTTTATCAACATTGTAAACTGACAACTTTTTGGGGACAATTACACTCGGTATAAAATTCAAACGTAATTGAAACTTCATTCCACAAAATCCTAAAATTATAAATTTTTTCCATCAAAATTACCTTCCCATAAATTATTAAACACATCTAATGTTTAATCAGAGGCACACATTATTCTGAGAACACAATGTCCTAAATCAAATTAACATCAAGACGCAAATATTTGCATATAAATACATAACACAACGATTTAATTCAATTTGAATCCAATTCCTTTAGAGACAGTGAACAGTGAATCAGACGGGCCTCCAAATGTTAAGGATTTCATGCCTGAATGTAATCCTTTGATTTATTGAGTCATGGATCTAGTCATTTGTATGTGAAGAAGCATGCTCTAATACACCAACGCCGCGCCGGGTGTTACTTGCACATTTCTTGAATGATGTTTGGAATTTTGATGTAAGCACGTTCCTTTGCAAAAAAGACGTTTCAATCCACACTTGTGCTGTCGAAAACATCCGCATGTATTCTCAGAAGTTCGATATATTTTGTGTGTACGTACTTGTATAACATATTTGTGATGCGACGTCACATCCATCCTTTGTAACGGTAACCGATATCCTGTTTGTTACCTTTTTTTTAAACGACCTTGACTTTAATATTGTTTCAAGTTGATCATGTGAAAATACTTAGGTTTACTGACTTCAATATTATTGAAAAGTTTTGTGAATTATTGATGAATTATTGTCAATATTTATTAAAAACTTTTTGTTTTTTAAATTTCCTTCTACATTTTACATTACTTAAACTATTGTAATTAATATTATTTCAATATTAATTTCAACACGCCTGTCTTATAAAAAAAAAACGTTTTCTGAAAGCGCAATAATCAACACAGACGAACCACTATTGAATGCATTTAGTGATATTTACTTTCCACGTGTGCTAAATTGAACAGACTGACATCACAAATGGTTTATACAACATTAAGCCAACGAAATTATTCACAGAAGCACGGCAATCCAACATATTTTGCTTTCGCTACAAATTGGTGGCGCAAAATCCAGCGTATGGCATTGGCATTACATCCATGTGATGCATTGTGTTGCTTGATTTAATTAAAATGATGTTGACATTTAGATTGCGAAAACGTGACTGATGACAGGGATGGCAACATTTCGCCAAAGTAAGAATACACAAAATTCGATATTTGAAGAACTAAAACGCGCCATTAAACGCAAAAATCATGAAATTGTTAAATGAATAAAAAGCGTTTGATGAGTTGTATTGCAATTAATTAATTTTTATAGCGTTAGACAAATTTATAAAAACAAAATAATTTTAAAAATAAATAAATACCGCACCTCATTATTTAACAACAGTGCATCAGAATACAGAAATCCTTTTTTATTTTGTTTTGTTATACTAGTTTGGCAAAATAAATGCAATTTCAATCCCATTGTGATAAAAATGCGAATGGAAATTTGTTGTTGTTTGGAAAGAAATTCTTTTAATTTGCAAACAGTTGAAAGGCCCATAAGAAAGCTTCATCTAGTATAATACATTGCTTGATTGTTGACTACAATGCCGTATGAAACAATCGAAAATCGCCTGCCTAAAACAAATATGCTTTCACTTGAGGAAATTTATACACTTTCAAATATAAATGAAAATTGTGTGTGAACGTTTAAGATATGATTATGATAGCAAAAGGGGTTGAACAAGCAACTTGAATGGAGTGCAGAGTGAATAATTAAATACAGCTAGATACCATTTTGCATGCAGATGGGGTTGTTTAGCATAAATCGACCGTTCCAAGTAATCGACTATAGCAAATGGTCTCGCATACGCATGCAGAACTTTCAACCACATTAATTGCAAATAGATTGTATAATAATCCAGGTTATTTCAATTAGAATGTTTCAAGTAAAAGTTAAGAAAAATTTACGATGAAAATTTAAAAGCTTTAAGTCAGTTCACAAAAAAATGTTTCGTAATAAAAATAAACTCACAGCTGATTAATAAAATTGCTTGAAACTTGATTTCTTTTGAACACATTCCCTTTCCACTTAGACTCACCGCAATGAACCTCCGCACCCAACTTGACTGTTACCTGACCCTTCAACATTTTCCACTCATTAAATATAACTTGTATTAAATTTCATATTTCAAAAAATACCCCCAAGTCTTTAGTTACAGTTCAACTTTATGAAAAATAAATAAGCCAAACCAAATCCGTCGTAACTATTTTTAAATTGTCAATTACAAACAATTTTACAAACAATGTTCGTGGAATAAGTTGCTTTATCTAAATGTCGTTATTACATAAAAATGAAACAAAATATAAAAGACCAAGGTGAGTGGCGTAATCATTTGTGTGAAGAATTTAAAAAAGAAAAAAATGTGTGTAACATGAAAAATGATAAAATTGGAAAAGCTTACGGGAAGTCATATAACCATGGAAGTGATGCAATGCGGAAAATGATGATGTTGAAAATGTTAAGGACATTGTGGAAAATTGTTTTCGTTAAAGACGCTTTATGTTGAAAAATATTTAAAAGGTAATTTGACCATATTTCAGTGAAATTAAATGATTAAAGATATTTATCGGTTGCCAATTTTTGCCATAAATCATTCATTAAATTATGCAGAATATGTCTAAGCTGGTAATTTATTGTAAATTCATTTGCGGTACCGTCTACATTTGTTATTAATGTCATTTCCTAATGATTTAATATTGCTTATCGTTGCCTCGCATCGTCGTCACCAATTATTTAACTGATGATAAGAAATTTTGATTGGGGCCATCCTACTCAAAAGCAGTTAAATTCAATCTGATTCGTCGTATTCATGCGACGCAGAATATGTGATTGAGTTTTTCCCCCAAGGGGGATATTAAATCAAGGAAATGTAATGTATAACTATTCAATTGGGGTTCAAGTGATTTGAGATACTCGTACTCTAATAACGTGAAAAACACTTAAACGAGAATATCACATAAATTAGGTTATACTGGGAAATGGAAAAGTTGCTGACTAGTTGCTGAGTTCATTCAGGATATAAATATATAGATTGAAGTATTTATTGGATATCAATTCGCTGTATATAAATTCAGTTTTCTGGAGGTACTCGTGTATATGATAAAATGATGATCAAGTGGATAAATGCGTACAATATTATAGAATTTATTATTTAGATAAAGTGAAGTGGAAATGTTCACTATTCAGTATGTGTGCTGGATAAAATATATTAAAACCATTTTAATAACAAGAAAAACGTGAGATGCAATTTTTCTACTAATTAAATTATAATTTTTAAGTCTTTAATTTTCATTTTAATACAAATTTAAAGTACTCCCCTACCAGTGGCTTTGAAACATTAAATCCTAAACTAACTACTAACGATTATTTAACTTACCACATCAGTTAAGAAGGTCATCAAATTTGTATTTATTAAACCCGCAAATAGTTATAAAAAGAATTCCTTTATGTGAAAAGTATTTCAATGAAAACACATAAAATCGTAAGATATTGACCAAAATAAAAACCAAATGCCCATGAGAAAACATTATACGAGGAAGGAAAAAAAACTTTTCGATTTTAAATTATGGATACAATTTCGCGGTGATAAAACTGAACTTTGTGCGGTAGAACAAACTTTTATGAAAGGTTTTTCATTGTTTAGAGTCTAGACAGTTTTTACTTTATAGTTCAGGCATTGCTTGAATTTATTTGCAGCAGAGAATCTTAATATCCTTATAATTTTTCGTATTGACCTATGAAAAGGTTGAGAATGAGCTTTTGTGCAGTTTCATTTAAATTCTGTCAATTGCACGATTATTATTATAAGTTCCCATCCAACTTCAGAAATATTATGAAGCATTTAAAACTGGTGAACAAATTTGTTGTATGAAAGTTATTCAAACATTTGAAAAGGATTCAATTTTGTCACAGAAAATCAAAAAGCTTAAAAGGCGCACAAAAGGGTTTTTATAAAACTACTACTATGTGTTTATAAAATATAAAAAAATCGCATTTTTTACTCTGATTCAATGAAATAACGAATCCTATTTTTATAACAACCTAGCACGTTTTATGATTGAATTGAAAATATGGTAACCACAACTATATTATGTCTTCACATACACTATTCCAAAAAAAAAAACTTTTAAGTTTGTATCATAAACGAATAATATTCAACTGAATATGTGTGTTGCAAAAAAATTGAATTCATTCAGATGAAAGGCAAAATTTATTTTGTGAACTGAATTTAAATTTTTTCTGAGAACTATTAAAACTGCACAAGCATACAACTTGACATGAAAGAGCTTTATTACGGTTACGGTTTTAAAAGCGGAATAATTTTGAGATCGATTAAAAATGGAATTTAAAAAATGTCAAAATGGTTGAAGCCTTTTCTGTGTTTGCAATTTTTTTGAAAATGATTTTTATTGAGAATCCTTTCTTATTTCAATTAATTATGTTTAATACAAACAAATATAATTTAAAAACATATTTCTAATGTTTTCTGTAGTAACAAAAATCCAACAAAAAATCCTTTCCGCTGTGTTATCCGCACACGGTGAAGTAGCACATTTTTGCAATAAAATTTGCAATAAATCTCCTAGAAAAATGAATACGAACTGGTCATACGAGCTGTGTGCTACACAAAAGTGCAATGTGTACAGAAAGATTATAACCGCATAAAAGCATTGTGAAGAAAATCTCACAAAAAAATTGTTTGCAAGCTTCAAGCTTAACAGGATTATGACGGATAATTCTACCAGTTTTTAGTGTTAAACTCATTCGTTCAAATATTCCGTTTTTGTGTGCGAAAGGAGCACTTAAATTTGTATACGAATGTATGTGAGAAAGTAAAAACGGATATTACTCATTGCAATGATTTCCATTACATTTGTTCAACTAAACTTAACAGTTCTTAATATGTTTCCACAGTTTAAATAAACTTTCAGCAAATAGTAAATACCTTAGTAAAAACGTTGTCCTAAATGATGAGAAGTAAAACTAAATTTATTTAACTTCATGGGCAACTGGACGCATTGTTTTGTTCAGCATTAAATGTTCCTCAGTTGGGCAAAAATAGCAACATGCCAGTGTTTGTCAAATATCTACTGCAAATTTCGTGAACAAAAACAAACCACAACTTTTACTTCAACGAGCATGCACACAAGAAAATGTTTTGTCAAATATCTTTGCATTGCATTGCATTTATATTGCACAGTTTTTATCAACGAAATTATGATGCTTTGTGCGAATTGCTATACCTGAGAGAATTGCATCACATAGAAAACTCAATTTACTACGAGTAGCACACATTCTTTGCATATGAAATTTTAGAAATTCGTTTTATATTTTCATTAAAAACACAAAGTGCTCAATAAAACTTGAAAGCATCATGCGCTGGAGACACATAACATGCAGTAAACATTGCCACTGTACATATTTCGGTCTATTCAATGACAAAATTAAAAATAAACTTTATTGGACATTATTTTAACAACATAATATTTTGTACGGGTTCATGCAATTGCAAATTTTTCACTTTTTGTAATGCTAAACATAAAATTATTTACATAGTAAATGTAACACGAAATGGGTTTTATGTATTGCTGCTTGTTTTTAGTCGTTCCACACTCCATATTCTGGACTATATTTACATAATCCCTTCATATCTTTTTGCCATATTTTTTAAAAAAAGCACAGGATTATGCAACTTAAATGCAACTGCATACAATTTCCATGTATTTATGCACTTGTTATGGTGGAATTTTTACACGTTCGTCAAGTAGTGAGGTGAAAAGGCACATTGTTGCACATATAATTGCATTTTTATTCATCCTGCACAACTTAGGTAATTCATGTGCATTGAAATGTTATCTGAAAGTTGTGTTGTGTTGGATCAAAATCGTTACAACCGTTTTAGAGATTTTACGGAAATAAATAAATAATTCAAGTTGTACAAGATTAAAGTTTTAATGGACTTTGAAAGAGAATTAAATATATTAAATACAAAAGATTTTATGCATAACAGAAATAGAGCTTTCGTTATAAATTCATACTGCATTTTCTTTGTTTTGCATTTTCCTTTAATCATAAGTTATGGTCCTTTGATTTAATATAATTTTTTATGCAAAATTAAAAATTCTCAAAGTGAAAACACAACCCCCGACAATGGTTGGGTAATTTTAATTTTGCAAACATTACAGTCAGCAATTAAAATTATGTTTTTCCTACCATTACTTATAAATACGGTAGCTTTTAAGGATTGAAATTGTACCCAACTAGCGCACAAGCGAAAGCATCCACCAGAAAATTTACACAAAGAAAAGTTGTAACAAACAACGCAAATAAATTTTGTGCAACCCTTCTACTTAAAGTTATGAATAACTTTTTAAATTTATTTTAAATTAAAGTGGTCCATATAGTCAATTATTATGACCCCGTTAAGGGGGTGTGGAATAAGAGCTTTCATTAGGTATATATATATGCGTTCTTTGCAAGTTTTGCAAACTTTTACTTCCGTCATAGCTTCTATAAATAATGTGCACGTCGAATGCTCAAGGCCATTGCATACAACAGCAAAATGCGCAACTCATGACATTGTAGTTGACTCAAAAGTTTTAAAATAGTTTCTTATTAAAAAGTATACGTCGTTGAAGTTTTGACACAAATTGAAGAGCAATTTAATCAGATAAATCTGACGAGAAAATATAAACGTACACGGTATTGTTAATTTATTCCTCGTGCACTTTCACACGGAAGATCCCTTCATACACTAAGTATAACGAATAAAGACGTCTTTCTTCTTTGATAGGCAGCAAATTGCTAACCAATAAATCGAAGGCATGCACGAGACATCAAATTGCTTTGAGTGACTGACTGTATTTTATACGTACACATATTTGGCACTCAACCATATTCAACACCCCCGCAAAATCCTAATTTTTATCGACATATAAGAGCAATTTTAAAGCTTTTTCCATTGCCGCACATATAAAACTTATTTAGGGGAGAGTTATGCGGGGAATCATTTTATCGTCTTCGTTTTCGCTGTTTGGCTTTTATAATACCATTCAAGAGCCCTCGTCTGTTTATATTCGGTTTTTATTTTTGTTATCTTTTATTGGCTGTCCCCAAACCCAATACTCCATACCATTTGGTAAAATTGTACTCTGAAAAATGTTTGGTTTTAAAATTCGCCTTCACATTTTAATCTTTGCTTTAGGCAAATTTATGGACCAGTGCATTGGCATAATGGGATGATGCATTTGGGAATGGCACTCAACGAAGGTGAATTAAAAAATGTGAAACACAATTTTTTCTGATGAAGCAAAAAATATCTGTTAAATCCTTTTGTTTTTTACATGCGTTTAAATCCATTTTAGTTATAAATTATAATAGGATTTAGGACGATTAAATTGTTAAAAAAGAGGATTTTAAACAAAAACCACATTTAGGGTTTTAAACCTAATCAGATTTTAAAACAAAAATCGACTTTGAAATATCAATTTGACAATGATTTATGTTTTGTAAATAATAAATTCAAAATTTCATATTTAAAGTCTTAATTAATTTATTTAAATAAATTGAAAAACTGTAAAATTTAAAATGTATACGTCCTTTTTCCAAACAAAAATAATTTCCCTTATTGTCACCTATTCCTATTTCCTCGAATATCAACCAATAATTTTAAATAAAACAAACAAAATTTTCACCCCCAAACTTTTATAGGTTTCGTTAAAAGCTTTGTGTGAACGCTCATAAACTGCAGCAAGCAAATGTTTGCAACTCGCATAACTTCTCATTTCAATAAAATCAGTGGGGTTTTGTTCAAAATTGGATCTTTTGTTTAAAACAAATGAATGTATGAGTATAAATTCATCCTTGAAAAGTTCGATTATTTTTTTCGAATCGAAGTATTGTGTAGCGCAATGAAAATGAATGCGTGAAATCACACAAAACCACTTACGAGAGTACAGTCGGATTAATGTGCACACAATTGTAAAAATAGAAAGCAACAATGACCGTGAATTTAATGTACTTACAGGATGTGTTGTTATCCATTATGTGGTCGAATCCAGAAGTATTTCATTTACACCTGAAAGTAGAAAAATAAAGATTAAAGTTTAATCTTTAAATAAATCGAAACAAACATTCGGAAAAATGAACCATTAAAATTTAAAGAAAGAATATTTTATAAATAACATCCTTGGAATAGTTAAACGTGAAATTTTATTTCAATTCAAATGGCTTCGTCTTGTTCAAAAGGACTCTTTTATTGTCACATGTATTATTTTTTTGAACTGTATTCCATTACACTTCTAATAATAAACGCTTTTATAAATTGTGACCGCAAAAAAGCGAGACCCCAATTCAATTATTCTGTGTGTATTTTCCATTTTCTTCAAAACACTTTAAAGCACTTGTGTGTTGCTTTCTCAATTGTCGCCTCATACAACCCCGTGCTCAATGTGGTTTAATATTTACAGGCCGGATGAAAAGTCCCCGGTCTACCATGGTAAAAAACATTTTTTTGCAAAATTCAATTTTATTATTCAACATAGTTGCCTTCGAAGGCGATACAGCGATTATAGCGATTTTCCAACTTTTCGATGCCACTTCTGTAGTACTCTTTCGGTTTATCCTCAAAATAGGCCTCAGTTTCAGCAATCACTTCATCATCGGTCTTAAATTTCTTGCCAGCGAGCATTCTTTTAAGGTCCGCAAACAGGAAATAGTCGCTGGGGGCCAGATCTGGAGAATACGGTGGATGAGGAAGCAATTCGTAGCCCAATTCATAAATTTTAGCCATCGTTTTTCCAGACTTGTGACACGGTGCATTGTCTTGGTGGAACAGCACTTTTTTCTTCTTCAAATGCGGCCGTTTCTTTGCGATTTCGGCTTTCAACCGCTCCAATAGAGCAATGTAATAGTCGCTGTTGATTGTCTGTCCCTTTTGGAGATAGTCGATGAATATTATTCCATGCGCATCCCAAAAAACAGACGCCATAACCTTTCCAGCCGACTGTTGCGTTTTTCCACGCTTCGGTTTGGGTTCATCGCTTGCTGTCCATTCAGATGATTGCCGATTGGACTCTGGAGTATAGTGATGGAGCCATGTTTCATCCATTGTCACATATCGACGGAAAAATTCGGCTTTATTGCGCTTAAACAGCTTCAAACACTGCTCCGAATCATCAACTCGTTGTTGTTTTTGATCGCTTGTGAGCTCGCGCGGCACCCACTTTGCACAGAGCTTTCGCATGCCCAAATATTCGCGAATGATATGATGTATACGTTCCTTTGATATCTTTACAATGTCTGCTATCTCGCTCAACTTCATTTTACGATCATTCAAAATTATTTTATGGATTTTTTTGATGTTTTCGTCGGTAACAGCCTCTTTTGGGCGTCCACTGCGTTCACCGTCTTCAGTGCTCATTTCACCACGTTTAAACTTAGCATACCAATCAATGATGGTGGATTTTCCCGGTGCAGACCCCGGAAACTCTTCATCAAGCCATGCTTTCGCTTCAACTGTATTTTTTCCCTTCAAGAAGCAATACTTTATTAACACACGAAATTCTTTTTTTTCCATCTTTTCAACAATAACAAAAGTAGCTTCACTCAAATCGCTATAACTCACGAACTAATTGTCCGATTGCTGTCAAATTTTTACACGTATCGTTTGAAGGTTGGTACTAAATGAAAATCATATGGAAAAAATTCTGGTAACGCCATCTATGGGTCAGACCGGGGACTTTTCATCCAGCCTAATATCTTTGGAGATAATAAACTTTATACTATTTTCCCGTGGCTTCTTTGTCGTATTAAGCAATTCACCTGCTCGAAATTCAATGGCAACGGTTTATTTAAAACCACATTATAATCAATTCTAAGTGAAATTTTCAGCGAAACTCCATCGCAAAGTCTTTGTGTAGAGTGTATTCCTTGAGAGTAGAGACGATATAATTTCAAAACAACAATACCACAACTAAATAACTTAATGGGGTGAATGTGTTTTATTGTACACTTAATGGCAATTTAGAAAAGGTGAACACATTTGGTTGGGAATATTTGTTATCGTCGTTTCCACCTCATGACGATAATATGTGGCTAATAAATATACATTATAGGTACGTTTGTAAAAAGTAGTAAAAGGATTTTGGTATTTTGCACTTTGGTAAATCGTAAGTCGTAATATATTATTTCTTGTTAGGATTATGTCTTGAAACTGCTTATTTCGTAGAAAATCTGCCTTTTTATTTAATTAAATAACATGTAAAAATCATAAAACTCATGGCAGCTTTTATAAAACACATTATGAAATGTTAAATTCTTAAAATTGCACTAATATAAATCTCATTAATTAATGCGAATAATTGTGCAAGTGATTAAATAATTCAATTTTTTAATCTATAATCCTTTGAGGATTATTCTTCTTACACATTTTAACATCCTTCACATCCTTAATATGCGCATGATTGTGACTCATTTAAAAGTATGTCTGAAGCAAAAAGTCATTTAAATTTAATGAGTCCATTAAACAAGTGGTCTATTAAAAACCATGTCCTCTTGTTCAAAAAATGGTAAAAGAGTAAAAGCTCACGTGTATTTGTCTGGAGTACCAATTACCATATGCGTTTGGTCAGCTTTTGTAAAAATATCAGCCAAATTATTGGATTTAAAAAATTTGTGGAAATAAATTTTAAAAATAAATTTATGTTTATGTTGCCATTGAAGTAATTTAAAGACAACGAGTTATAAAGTGAAAAGTGAAGACAATTTAAAGACATTTTACCATGTTTAAAGATTAAATATGGTTTCTTTTAAATTTAAATCACAAAAGTTAAAAGAAAAATACAAAACGATGAGATTAAACGCACAGTATAATTTAAAACGACTGTAAAATAACATAAAAAATGCAACAAAGTAAAGTAAATGAAACGACAAAAAAAACATTTGACAAAATATCATGAACATAAAATTTAGTTCAACTAAAACGCCATCCACACAAACTGAACAGCTCAATGAGCATTGCTCTAGTACAACAAAATCCCCACGCATTTTGAGTTTTCTGACGTTTCTCTCGCAAATTGTCAGTCGACGTCGCGACGTTGCCGAGTGTGGATCGGTGTTGAATTTGCTCTTCACATTTCAACTTCTTTGTGTTAAACAACAAAATTCAAATCGCGTGTGTTTACATTGCAAATGAGCTATTACAATAGAATAAATGTTTATAAATAGTGTAGTGAAATTGTTCCATTAAATCCATTTGAAGTTCGTTCGTAATTCTTAAAAGTGCTATAAAATAATGTGAATGAGAATTACCCGACAAAGAAATACACAAAAAATTCCAGAGTGTCAGAAGAATTGGTGACGAAAGCAATATAAGACAAGTTTCTTGTCTTGTTCTTAAAAATCTCTACGTCTACGTTTAATATTTCCACTTAAGTGCTATAGGGTGAAAGAATTCAAATTCTGCAGGTGCAATTTTGTTTGATGAATTAAAAAAAAAATTTAATTAAAATCTGCAGAGTGCACTGCAATTAATTTAATATTAATGTACAAGTGTGTGTGTTTGAGAAATGCACATAATATATGGTGTGCATATTAATGTTATGCAAGAAATAGTTTAAGATATTGTGTGTTAAATGCGCCGCATACATGCTTGGATAAAATCGAAGAAGATCACCACATTACGGCAAGACGGTGCAAAAATGTTTTAAACAGCAGCAGGCAAGCAGCAAGCAGCAGCGTGAAGAATTAATTACCTTTTGGATATAAATACTGAATACTGATGAATACACAGAAATGGAAAAGAATGTGTAAATTTAGCAGCCGCAGCAGTAACGTAATATACAACAGCATCCACAATAATTGGAGACCAAATTATTAAACGACCAATTCATATTCAAGGAAACGGAATAATTTAATATAGCAAATAATTGGATTGGTGAAAGATTTAACTAGGCGAGACGAGCTTCTTCTTGTTGTATTATCTTTCAATTTGGTAAGTTTTCTTATAATACCGCCTTGTTAATTTAAGCTGTTTTGTTACTTTTGTATTATGCAGTGGATATGTGAGCGTGTGTACCGTTACCTTGTTTGTCGCTACAGTACTATAACGTATTAATAAGACGCATGTCGCGACTCAATAACGTTTTCTGCATACATAAATGATGCAATGAATATTGTGCACAATATGTAAGCTGCAGCATCACAAATATTACACATTCAAATTATGTTACCGTACGTGACTCACACACCATGATACATTTGTGTTAGTTTTTCATTTAAAATATAACGAAGCGTCTTAATTAATTAAGCTAAGACAACATACTAACTTCGTTTGAACACAATTAAACGAGCACATGCTGGAGGCATTATTAAAATACGTACATTACATCAATTTATGCACATAAAGTGCATCATAAAAAGAAAAAGTTATAATTATGCTACTAATTGCATTAAAATCATTTCATATTTAATTGTATGCACATTTTTATGCAATGACTGACTTCCTCCATCACAAACAATAATTATACATAATAATAACATGCATAAAAATGATGCAATCCCTGTGGCGAAAGGACTTTATGAAATAATTATGTGCAGGATCACACACACACACACACTCATTATGAGGCTCCAGTCATGCTTCAATATTATTATGGTGCAATGGAATTAATATGAAAAATTAATATGCACACTTTTTTCCCTCTCATCTCGACGAGTCCTCCAGACTTCCTCCTTCTCCTTTATGCGCGCAAATTGCACACATCAAGTGAGAAATTCTCGCTTAAATTCGCCAATACCTTATGCATATTTAATATTCAAATTGCTCATTAATTATTTTGCATGCTTAACACAGCTATTGGGTAATGTTTTTAACGCCTCTTCTTCCTTAATTTATCCCAACCCGAAATATATTCACACAGACCGTACTGGATGTACGTCTTCTTGCAACCGCCCGCAACAACTTTCATCAATTGAAAAAGTTGTTTTAAATTATGTATTAGCGAATTAGTTTAATTATTTCATTCAATGCCGTGGCGTTTCATGGTTGCATGCGTTTGTTTACAATTTACGTTTTGTCTTTATGTTGTTGTAAAATTCCCACCATTTTGATTCATTCAAATTTATAGCGGTAAAGCTATTAAATAATAATATTAATAATTGATATAGTAGTACGTGGAATACCCATATCGAACGTGATTTTGTGGAATGCCAAAATATTTAAATGAATTCATAAATGCATGATAACGCCACCATGCATGCAGTTATGTTTTAATATAATTGTGGTTGCGGAATGAATGGTGATGCATCAATTGATGTGACATAGTTCGCATAGTATTGTAAACTCAAAGCGGTTGCCGCAATTCATTAAAATTCAGGATTGTAATATTTAATGCATTTGTTTGTAAATTGATAACAGAGATTGTTCTAATAATTGATTGATTGATTGATTGATTTTTCATTATTCATTTATCTAAGCAATTACATTTACTATTTATGTTCCAACCATAATTTTGTGAAATACATTTTTGTGACGTAGACACTGACTTTGTGGTGGTATTTTTAAATTTTTAATTCCATGTGGGTTTGTGAATTGTACTTACAATGTGCAAGCGTATTAAGATACGTCAATAATATTGTATTACTTGTTATTTAATTTCCTGTCTGTCACCGTCCGCCGCGCCGTCTGTCTCGTTTTCTTTTCCTTTTATGTTTAGTAAGTATTCAAGAGAGTGTAGATAACTGATAAGTGATAACAAATGACAGTTGGCAGAATGCAATTGACAGGTGCATAACAAAAGATGACATCTGACAGTTGACACATGACATAGGAATGTGTATACACCGTTATACGATATACCCGGCACTGTATACATAATTTATGATTGGCAATTTTATTGCACTCCACTAATTTCCTCTATTGTCAATATTTAAAAGTATTGCCAATAATTTTATAATTTCTTCTTCAATATATGAAATCAATAGAATATCCAATAAAACTTGTTTTTCGCTATCTCTTTGTTATAAATCTCAAATGATTATTTCAAATTTAAAGGAAACTTTTTCTTTTTAAATGAAAATTTAAGTACCCACCCAGTGCCCACAATTATAGCAGGATTATTTTCAATGCCGCAAGTTTTAATTTAACTTTACTCGCATTAAAAAAAGGATGAAAATACGTATTAAAATTAAAATTAAATTAAGGACTATAATTGATACATTTTCATCAGAAATTTTCGGATTAAAAATAAATTTAAATTTATAAAACATTGATTTGGGCAATCATAATTGGATAAATTCAATATCTCATTATTTTTATAAATAAAATTCACTTACGAAACCTTCCTCCCACCCCCTAAAAAAGGTATTTCACGCTGAGAGTAAATAACTTTATTTTAAAATAAAACAATTTCAATTAGGCCATATTTTCCTCCGAAATTCCCTCTGTTCACAAATTGTTTTGGTTTTTATTCCCCGAACTATACACTGCGGATTAATGTATTGTTTGTGGTCTGAGTAAACAAGTGCCCATTGGCATCCCATTGTGTTTCAATCAAAGGCATGCTTCCACCCTGGAGATATGCCAAATCTTGTGTTTGATAACAGCACCATTCACCCCCTCCCCGTTTCATAAATAATTTCATTCATCTCCCCTTCTTGTGACGCCCTCTTTCCACCACATCTTTCATCTTCTTACCATATTGTATAGTACTCGTGTAGGTATGTCGTGTAAGAAACCCTGGTCCCCAATTCAATAGAACAGCCTATGTGTACGCCGCAAGTAGACAAAATCGATCTCATCATTTGATTACTCTCTATGCGTCTTGTAGAATTTGAGGGGGGGGGCGCCTACTTCTTAAGTCTTAACCATACACAAGTTAGTAACCACAACATTCATTGTAAATTTATTCATTTAATTATTCTCATTAATACAATCCCTTGCTCAATATGACTTCTAAGTTGTATTTCTTGCCACAAATTACAACACCACACATTTCTCACAGCGTGGTACTTGCATGTGTAACAGCTTGAGGTGTTGATTAAGGGGTCTATAAGCGACCCTTCATGTGTAACATATGTGCAAGTAAACATCACACAATTTCACATGTTCAAATTGGCGTGTTTTGCTTTTTTGTGCAGATATGATTCGAAAATCGCAATACATACGGTAGCTATTTGTCACCGGATATGCTTTCTTTTAAATCAGCTTTTGATTGGTATATGAAATTTAAGATCAATTCCATTTCATTTTATATCATTTTCAATGGGTTTTATGTGTGCGACGAATTGAAACGATTTCAAGCCATATTACGACTTTGTCTTTTTTTTTTGTTTCGAAATACTTTTCTTGTGTCGTTTTAAATTTTGTTTGTTCTGAATGTAATGAAAATTCATATAAAAATACACGGAACGAATAGGTACGCTGTACTCGATTTTATTTAAAATTGCAAGACTTAAACCAAACAAATAAATAATGTTTCAGACGTGATTTTACAAAAACAAAAATTTTGACTATAAAAAAATATTATTGTGACCTTGAACAGAAAAGTAGTCAATCCGGAAAAGCACACAGTTCTGTAGTTAAAGTTAATTTTTTAAAGAGAGCAGAACATTATTTACTTAATCAACATTAACCTAAGGTTAATAAAATCTTTTATTATTAATTACATTTTCAATATCATCCAAAACTATTTTTGAGAAGTCTAATGATGCAAAAAGTATCCTTGTGATATCCTTAAAATACTCTTAAGAAAATCAAAGCAACTCATGTCGGATTTTAGAAATTGTGGGATCGTAAACATTATCAATTTTGCGAAAAAATTCCAAAAAAGGTTAAAGTTTTATTTTTAAATACATACATATACACTAGCACAGTTTGATCTACACACCACCCCAAATTAATTGATGGATTTCACACCATCGCGAATAAGCTGAAGACATTATCGAAGTATAATAATTATTGTAACAACACAAACTTTTTTTATGTAATAAGGATATATTATACTGATGGGTAAATTTGTGCCACGCAGCCAATGCGGAATTTTGTTGCAGACTGTATATAAATATAACTACGTGTGTGCTGTGCGCCGCATCATCCTCCGCTAAGGACGGATACTGCAAAAGCCGCAAAACTTTTTCGATTATACGAAGAATCAAGAAAATTTCGCGGTGAACAAAGTGCGGTATTGCGGTATAAAAATAAAAAGTTGGTATAAATACAGGAGCTACATTCCAACTGATTCACAAGTAATCAGGGATACTGTATATCCTGCGCATGTAATTTGTACATCAAATCACATCCAATTTCGGGGCGTTTATTTATTATGATGTGTGTGTGATTATTTTCAAAACAAGTTTATCCTTTTAAAACGTCAACCTTTGAAATGCATGCGGTGCGAAAAAAGTCACACCTAATGTTTGTCGTCTTAAATTATTTTGGTTCTTCAAAATCAGGAACTGTAGCTATTTTTTTGACATTTTACGACACATAAAAAAAATGCAATTTTACATGTTGTAATGCATAATGGCCGAATGATAATATTATCGAAATTGGCATTCCCCGACCCCATTGGGAAATATTGCTGGTAAACACATTTACGAATGCGGACATAATTCGTGCATGACTGTCAACTGCAAATACAGGACGTGGTTGTTTTGCTATACACTCATGTGAGGATACATTATTGGGGTAGCAAATTACAACAACTTGCGATGTGTGTTATAAGGATCGTGTATAGAGTAAAACCTTTTTGAAGTATAAAGAGAAGGCAAGAGAGAGAGATTCGAATAAATAAAAGAAAAAAACACGAATTGAGTGAATAAACTTTTCCCATCAGTATTTACCCTGACAGGGTTGAAAGGGGATCAATATGAAAATTATAGTTTTTGCATTTATCACATATAGGGCTGGCATATATCCTTTATAGGATTACTGCAGTATTTTCTTTGCACACAAAATAAATAGTGGGGGTCGAGTTCAGACTTGAGTTACCATCACATATTATTTGAATAACCTGCCATCTGATTAAATACGCAGGGATGAAGATGAAATGATATGCAACCATTTATCTGTATGGCATATTGCAAATTGAGCATGTCTATTTTTAAGGATCACTCAACTGAAGCACACAGTGCCTCCCTTATTTATGGCCTGCAACCTTTTGTTAAAGTGGTTGCGGTTGCTTTAAAGGGCTTTCCCGCCTAATTATTGCAAATGATTCATTCATACATTGCCACATTAATACCATCCCCAAACCGAAGAAGACATAAACCTAACTAGTTGAATGATATTTATGTAACTAAAAGCATAATCTTTTACAATGCGTATTTTCTCGTACACTCACAATTAACGTTCGTATTGTGAAATATTGAACTATATAATTTAATTCATGCTTTATGCTCCTTTATGTATAATGCAGAATTGTGGCGATCTATAGAGGATACGTGCATTATTATATTAATTGTGTGCCGGAGCTTAATTCGCAACAGCTAAAGCGCTATGCGTTCATCCAAAATTCAAAGCACTTTCACGTGTCAGCTCATGTTTTATGCAACCCATACAACTTGTATTATTTTGTGGATTGCATTCACATGTCGCATGTACAGCTAGTTACACCACCAAAGCATGAATAAACATGCACATGTGTGTGCATTCATTAATATTGAATCATTAGGTAGCTCTATGATAATTATAGCCTCTATTTAGAGCTAGATTAAGCTTATTATTTTTGTTGCTTTGTAAAAATATGCATGCTCTTTAATGAGGGAATTCTTTTGAACTTTATTTCATTCAAAGTCATGATGTTTTGGCGTTTAATATGCGAACTTGTTATGATTTTATCCTTTTAAAAATAATTGTGTGAGCAAGGATCATAGCAATGCCAAACCATGAAAGAGTTTAGAAATTAAATTTGAGCTTTAAAATGAAATTAAGCTTTTTGGAGTGAAATTACTAAGTTCTAATATAAGAATTCTGCCATTTAACGCGTTAGATTTAACGCTTTTTAAGAGAGAGCAAAGATAGCGTGTGCTAATGCGTAGGAGGGAAAGCGATAATGAAAATCTAGCGTTTAAGAGAATAGGGGATCGATAGCAGATTCGTAAGAGAGGGAGAAGGGTACCACACTAGCTAAAAAAACAAAGTATCGGACAGAGTACTTACATAATATTTTATTTTTATTATTTAATCGATTTAAAGCTTATTTTAAAATTTTAATTTTATCCAAAAAAATATTTAAGTAAAAGCAAATTTCGATAAATCAATGAATATATGTATTTCGCTTTAAAAGCTTAAATATACGGTCACAAAAGTTTACTTATAAATAATACGCAATCATGAAATTAATTGATCCCCTATAGATTAAATAATATGCGCAATTAATAAGCTAAATACCAAATGAAACACTGCAAATTGTAAATTGACAGCTTATAATAAAGCTAATTTAATCAGCAACAAACCCACTGCGGAATACGCATCCAATAATGTGACAAACAACTGTACAGTGTACACCCACCCACATTAATTCCACATCTATTATGTACTTAACTAGAGCTTACATACGTTCGACAATTTGACCCCAAGAATTGTGCATGGCGACCTTTTTCATCTTCTTCCTCTCCATTGCAATATATTAAACGTCTCCAAACAAGTTAATTTAGCATATTGTGGAAGCAACAAATTCTATTCTCATATGGGAATATCACAACAACGCACACGATGCCTCATAAATGCGCAAATCTAAGCCGACTTAAGGTTGAACAACTTTCAGACACTTTCCCGTTGTAAGTAAGTGCTTAATTTTGGCAACACCCTTCCTCCCACCCTCCCCTCCCCTGGCACCATGCATCGTTAATCTGTGTTGTAATGTTAAGTGTCTCGAGTAATGCGGGAAGGGGCATGAATCCAAAAGGCCTAATCTCATCGCAAAACCCTTGGCTATAAACAAGTTTGCTCACTTCAATTTTCAGCACAATTGTTTTTGGGGTCATTGTTGTTCCCACACTAATCTGCATCATCAGTACGACATTGAAGCGGTGGGCCTGCACTAACTCCAGTGTGTATTCTCAGTGTATTGGCATAATATCCCCCAACTTCCCTTTCCACCACGCACTGGGCTACACCCGCACACGTCTATATTTACCATAAACCGTGTTACAGCATTTAAGGTGGTAAATCAGCTGTGAGTGATTGGGGTGTCGGTGTATATCGGGTAAAGATATGTAGGATTTCGGTGAACGCTGATGTACAAAACGTTTATTATGTAACTGACTGTATGGGACCCATTATTCTCTATCACATTATTCTCGCTCAATAGACGCGTAACCACCACACCCTCCCATGCCCAACAGCCGCCCGCCCCATTTTACCGTTCCATCTGTTGGTGATTCAATTAATTTTAATTAAATCGAATGGGAGTTGTTTACATAATTTGTGACTTACGGTGGGTGGGTGCAGGTGAAAATTGTATAAGGGTATTTAAGGTAAAAAGGTATAGTGCGGTAAATGTATCACATTGGGGGAGTAAAGGGCACATTTTACTCCACATTATGAACAATATACGATTATGTATTATGACGGGGGAATATTACTCCCGCACTGCAACAACCGCAACTTAATCATCCAAAATATGCTTGTACGCAGTGTTATATTCGCAACATATTATGTTGTACATTTGCAGCTTGCAAACACCATGCTGTGATATGGCATAATAAAATCCAATATGTAATAATATGGTGTGGTGGCATATTGTGTGTGTGTGTGTGTGTGGGGGGGATATTTGAGTGTATTGGAAATCCGTTATGCCACATGTGAGCGCACGTACATTAAACTTCATGCCGTCTCCATATTATATGCTTTTCAATATAATACACAGCTTTTAACGGTGCATGATATTTGCCGAGCTTGAAAGCTGATTTGATTCCACGCCTCCGCCTCTTTCTCTTCCTCTTCATTTCCCTTGCTTTATTTTCTTTGTATTATACAAGAGCACTGATGATGGTACGTTCTTTACTGCGACTGTTGGTTCGTTTGTTTGTTTACTTTATATATTTGTTGTTTAATTTGCCGCAAAATCGTTTGTTGGTGTACTTATTTTTATTTATTTTTTAAGAGTGTTTTCTTTCTGTACACATTTATATTTACCCACAACAACAATTTACCACCACCCCTCCCCCCCTCCCCCCGTTCCACCCTCCCACACCGTGTTTCAACCTGTGGAGTTGTTAATTCTAAACGCACGATGGCATGGCACTGAGAGACGGGCACGTAAAGCTATTAAATCACTAACCACTGCTGCACACAGTTGGTCGGGATATTATGATATAACAGCTGGTGGTACGTTGTGCACTGTGACATCGTGCTTGCTGTTCTGATAAAAGTATTACACCAAAATAATATGACCTTTTTTTAAGGAGGTCCTTAACGGAAGAACATTGCGTCGACAAATCCCTACTGGGGCTAACGATGGATCGGGGATTGCCATCATTTGGCGTGTATTCCTTTTTGTACTACGGTGTGTACATTTATTATGTGTGTGCAGCAGTCGGGAGCGCTTAGAAAATGAATGTACGAATTTTTGGCAGCCAAAGGCTATGCGGCTAATCACAGCTTTCGCAGATAACTCTGTGCCTGCCTGACTTTTATTTATTATTTTTATTTTCATTCATCTGACTCACCGAATTTCCTGTGTTTATTTTAGTCACTTTATTGCAACGTATGTGGACATAGACTATTAGGAATCGTTACAATTATTTACGAAAATGTTCACACATACGTTTGAAATATAAAATAAAGCCGGATTACGTTTACCCCGTATCGAATATGACTTTCATAAAATTAAATTGTCAATTTGGGTCACACAAACATTTAATTGATAAATTGAATGGAAAGTCCCGTTATTTAAACACGTGCATATTTGTTGAGCCGCAATCAATTTTTTTTTGGGTAAGGACTGCTAAGTTTAAATTCAATGTTTTTTTGGATGCAAAAATAAGCATAATCGTTTTACAAACGTTTTTATAATTCTTTATGAACATTAATTTAATATTTAAAAGAATTACATAAGCCTGAACTTGACCTTGACCTTAAATAAACGAATTAAATAAAGTGACTTAGTGAAAACAAACCATAATTAAGTCACATTAAAGAATGCAATATTTATTTATGACAACTTCAGTTTTGTGTTTAAGAAAATAAACAATAATTTTGAATGTGAATTTCAAGAAAAAAATTATGTTGCAAGCTCTCCAAAAGCTTTTTAATTTTATGAGAGCTCCAACCATTATTCAATGTGTTCCAATTTTCATATAAATTATTCAAATCAAATACTACACCAATTTCATATTCTGTTTTACTTTACTTAAATAGCATGAAACTTCTAACGTGTATATGAAAGAGACTATTCCATTCAAAGGGAATTTCAAACTAATTGAATGCTTTTATTGATCCAAAATTTAGTACCCATATAATCTTTGAGTTTATGAAGAAAATTAAACTATAAAGTTTCTAATAACTAACCATTTAAACTAGTTCTTTGAAAACTATAATAACTGTATGAAATTTTTGTAATTTAATTTTCAAATAGATTTTGTAATAATTAAACTGTACATATTTATTAATAATCTACTTATTTAATGAATGAAACTGCGTCTTAACGCCAAAAGTCTTATGCTTTTAAAAGTATTTAATGTATTTAAATAAATATGTCATTGTTTTTTGTGTGCATTGCTTATTTAAAACCATTTTAATACAACCAACACGTACAAGAGCAAAACAATTAAAACAACTTTGTTGGGCCAAAAGTTCCATTCTTTCACGTCTTCAGTAGTTAAAGTTAATTGTTAAGTGCTTCGATTAAATTCTCACACTGTTATAAGCGCAATTGTTCTTAAAATCTCTGAAATTCTAATGTTTTTCGAAAACTAAAACTTTTCTCCAACTTACGAGCCATTTCATTAGCTCTTGTGGGGAAAATGCGGTCGTTGCCTGGCTGAAAATCCACTCGGTTGCCGGTTTATACATAGTTAAAATGTGTGTAGCTTTCATCATAGTCTAGTAAAACAACATGAATGCAATTTAAAAGCACTCTTGAAAATATACGACCACAAAAACTAGAAGATTAAAGCAGCACCGGATTAACATGAATGTAAAATAATATAAAATTCGGAGTTGTCTGTGTGTTTCTTCTTTTTTTTTGGTTGTTATTCATTTGCATAGTACGTTTTCGTTGCTCTTTTTTATATTATTTACGTAAATACATATTATTTGTACAACATAGGATCCTTCATTTCCATTACAATTACAAATGTGTCCTTAACATTTGTATGTTAAGGGGATGAAGGGAAAAATATGGAATAAAATAAATTTGTTGACACAACAGAGTCGGGTTAATATATGTCATTTAACATTTTCCATTGTCATGTTTTGGGGTGGAAAAATATCAGAAAAAAACTCCTACAATATTAAAAGTTGGTGTTCTCGTATCATGAACATTTGGAGCCACAATATTTTTCTGGTTAATTAATGATTTATGTGAAACAAAAGTGTTACGCCATGAGCGTTTAAGTGCCAGCGTATACGGGTATTAAAAATGAAACATTCGAAAAGTCAATAAACATTAATTATGCACCATTTTTTGGGGCCATATTTATTTTTCACATATATTTATTATTTTATTTGACATTATTGAGTGAAAATTACTCTTTTAGTGCACTCATCATCATTACAATTGTTAAAAGTGAGAAAGAAATAATTTGCATTGTAAATAATAAATCATTGAACGTAAAAAACTTTTTTTTTTCGATACAAAAGCTCCCATTGTTTTTCCCTTCATGAGTTTAATTTTCTTGCTTTTGAAGCTTTATTTTAATTTTAAACGTAACCATTGATGTATAAAATGCTGATTTATATTCTAGACCGATTGCATAATTTTTTATGATATTTAAAGGTCATAATTATGAAATTTCAAGGTCAGGGATTTTAAATTGTCTAAACAAACCACTTTATAAACATTTAACTTCTCAGAACATATTTAATTAGATGAAATAAAATATTTTTAAACAATTCAAGGTCATTTAATTTCTCTTTGTTGTTAAAAATCATCTTAAAAACATTTTTTTTTAAATTTTAATACAATAAAATTGTTCTTTCTATCGCATTTAAACTTAAAAAGTCTCAAATTGCACTCCCTGCCTGCGATCTATATTTTGTAACTTTTGTTTTTATTTTCCTCCACACTGCAGAGACCTAAAGTCAGTTAACTCACGGTCAGTCTGTGAATAAAAGCCAACACACAATAGTACACTGCGGGCATAAAACGTGATATCTTGTGCAATGCATTCTGATTTCGTGTAACCAAACCAACCAACGCTGCCACATACATACACATAGCACAAATATATAACTATTTTAACAATTGTAATTTATGTGCATTGTTAGAGCACGCAAAATGATTGCTGCAGACGTATAGAGTTAACCACTTTGCTCTCGTGAAGAGAATTGGCAGTTAAAATTGGCCTCGGCTGCTATGCGCCATGCCTTCAGAGCTAGATGTAGCTCTTGGGAATTAAAAGCTGCAGCATTCAACAACGCGCGTTGGTGGTGTAAAAGCCTCGCACAAAATTTACAGTTAAAAAAAAATGCTCATTGTTGTGTGAGCTCACCACGTGCATGTATCTTTTTTATGCACACAGTCTGATAATTGCAGTCTGCAAATATTCATGTGGAATAGGGCAAATAGTTTTAAGGTATTTGTATACTTATTTACCAGAGGAGTTTGGTTTCAATTGAGAAATGTGTGTGGGCAAAAATATTTTTGGTAAGCTTAAACCAGTTTGTTTTGTATTTATAAAACCCGCAATGAAAAAGCTTTTGCCTTTAAGTAGCTCAAAAAGTACAACATTATATGAACATAAGCTTAGTGCGCATGTGTCTTTGACTTAAATAATGTTTTATGTTGAGATATACCGCGTGTAATGCAAAATAAAGATAGGAAAATGGAATAGAGCGATATTACAGATCATTCAACTTACGTAAGCGCTGCTTAATGACAATCAGCTTTGTTTAAGAGTAGGTAGATTGGTATTTATATAAAATTTTAGTTTCCACGCAATACTGTGTACTAGAAAACGTAATTTTTTGCGGACTTTTATGTAATTGAAGTATTCAGAAATGTTGACTTAAGTCTGTATTGGAGGTACAATAAGATTACTGTTAAAGCGTAAACAAGCGCACAGAGATTATTATAAAATTTGAATTGGTATTTTTGCTTCCTCAAGGCACTCCGTCACATATATTTACCGACTTAAGTGTGTGAAAGACTCCCAAGTCACATGAGAAGTGTGTTAAGTTTGCATTTTTAACAGATTCACTGATGACAAGACAACAGGTTTCGTTTTACACTCACACGGCAATGATCGTGTTGTGTCATTAATTTTTTGGAATTTTTCTCCATCCTCGTCTTCATTTTACATTTCCTATTGTGCTTGCAAGAATCGTAAGCTACGTGGTATTTTAACATGATATCATTTAGCACAACTGTATGCAGTATGGGTGTGTGAATTTAAAGTTTTAAATTATACATTCAACGTGTATAGAAAGTAGCACCTTCACACGTGTTCTATACCTGAATTCGTATTTATATGGGTGGGGGAAATCAACTTTTCTTTGCATATTTAACCGCGCTGCTGCATGAATCAGAAAAGTTGTACCCGCTTATTTGTGGTATGCAATATGAGTTTTGCTTCCACATAAATACCAGATTGTGACATGATTTTATGTTTTGTTTTTTAAGTCCTAACTGTTGAAATTGTTTTAAAAACTGTTTAATCATTTTACTTACAACAAATTGACTCCAATTCTGAGACTTCAGTTGTTTATTAGGTGCTTGCAATCTTCAGGTTAAGTGTGACCTTTAACAAAAATTATGAAAATTGTATAATTAGTCATGGTGGCCTTCAAATGAAAGAAGATATTTATAAAGAGTCATAATATTTTTAAATCGATGACGAATATTAACTTTAAGTGAATTTTCTATAAGCTATAACTTATAATTTCAAGAACTAAATTGGCTTCTTCTTTAATTGCTTAAAAAGTAAAGATTACGACAGAACGACTGCAATTGATTTTTGTGTAGAGGCATGTGGACTTTAATTATTGTACACCAACTATGCTGGTGCTTGCAACAGTGTTTACTCAATGACTTTGTATATTGACTTATAAGATATAATATGAAACAAAAGCTATCCAAAAGCTTTTGTTTTAAATTCTCTTTCATGCAACGGTCAACACTTCAGCGTCGTTGTCCTTCATTTAATAAGATTAAACTTCATTGACTTCAAGGTTGATTTGAAAAGGAATTAGTGGTGTTGCTATTTATAAACTTTTGTCTTGACTTTTACTCTTTGTCAGCTAAATGGGTGTGGGCGATGTAATTTCTGTGGATTTGAGAAGAACGTTGTTTTAGTTTTTTTTTTTTTTTTCAAATGAATAAAGCTTTGATATTTTTAAACTATATAAAGTGGCAAGTCACATTTTAAAGCTTACAAAAAAAAAATTAATTGATTGAAATTAATGAAATTAATGAATTTTAAAATTGAAAATAAATTTTGGAGTTTTTCGAAAGTGCCAAAAAAACTTCTAGATTAAAATTTAATTTGCAAATTACAACATTTTATTTCTTTGCCCCCGAAAAAGAAACACTAAATATCATAATTTAAAAAATTAAAATGATTGTGACTTTATTTTTGTTAAAATAATCAAATCAAAATATGGACTGAAGAAAGGTTAGATATCAAGCAACAAGACTTCTTACAAAATCTTTCTTTTTAAAGGATCTACTGTGGCATTAAAAAGCTTTTATGCATCTTCAAACATTGATGTTTATTGCACAAAGTATGTTAAGTCGTAAACAAAGTTTAAATTAAAAGCATTACGTCGGACATTGCATTTAACGATCACAGAAAAAATATCTTGTTAAACTTTAGTACCTTATATAGTCATCACGTTAAGTCATAAATTTCAAATGACATTCGTTCCTTTATATAACTGTGAGGACATATTTAATTAAAAATGTTTCTACCTTATAGTTCATATTGCAATTGCCACACAAAATAAATTGCACTTGCTCAAACAAATATTCTGTACCAAAGACAGTTTGTTTAATTTCAAAAATACACGTTAGACAAGCCAACAAATATTTGCCTTTCTTATTAACTGGTGTGTACCTATGTCCCATCATATATATTCGTACTAAACGATGTCATTTCATTTCGGACAAAACAAATAATAATTTCATCCCAACGCATATTGCCGTATCCTCCTGGCTCGCAAAATAATTAAACCTTAACAAAATATTATTACATGCATCCCACAATCTCTAACCAGACAAATATTGCATGCGCGCCTTCTTGTTTATGCTGGGGATTGAAGGAAACTGCTGTTGCTGCTGCTGCTGCGGCCGCTGCTTTGTCCATTCAATATCCTTTTTATAGTCCTCTTTCAGTTTGACTCTTTTCATGTAATTTATATTATATGTAATATGCCTGATTTTTTTTTTTTGTTTCGCCCTTTTATTACATAAGCTGATGTGGTTGCGTTGTATATAATTTAGAAAGAACTTTGGTCAATGTAGTGGAATGAAAAGCATCTTGAATTTATTAGTTATTCTTCTCCAGTGTGCTGTGCACCATTTCGCATCTTTCGCACACACATCTCGTATACATGGGGCACGTAAAAAGTATTTAGGTCGGATCAGATTGAGGTCAGCTCAGCTCCAGCATATGCGCCGGTTATATTAGCACGCCAAAAACCAGACCACATCACTGTATAGTCGGTATTATCGCACATAATCCACACACGTTGGCAAAATTATGTCAGTGTGGTGATAGATTATTGCTGTGATTTCTTGTATGCCATAATTCTAATTGTCTTTTACTGTGAATGAAATTGTCTGTTGTTGTTTTTTTTTTTTCACATCTCGCAAAGAGCATTAATTTTAATTGTTTTACTGTTTATTTTGTTGCTCAATAATTGGAATAATGATGGCCATATTATGCGCAATATTAAGCCGAATGTATTCCATCATGTTGAAACAATGCAATGTCTTAATGTATGAAACAATGTATGAACGGGTGTTGAACGTTCCTTATGTACCTACACAACAATATCAAAGCTGTTTTGTGGAAACCGACTTTAAACCCACAGCACGCAGCCATTCCACAATTTGTGTGGCAATATTCAATATTATTTGTATAGTTAGTTGTTAATTAAATCAATTGATCCAATTAGCAATGTTCCATGATTGTAATGTGGGTGGTGGACGTTCAACACAATCATCGTGAATTTTCAATTGGTATTATTTGCATATATTAACTGCGTCCAGCCACATTCTGCAATCAGGCGAGGTGTAATAATAAACAGTTGTAAAAGGTTCAATACATATTGCCCTGAATTGGTGTGAGAGATGAAAGATCAATGGCATCCGCTTTGCATAGTTAATTTTTAATTTTTCTCTAGTTTGGTTGCCGACATTTCGGCGCTTTTCAATTTGTTGGCGCAAAGTGTATAATGTTAAAGTGTACCTATGCATTAAGCTGTGTGTGTTTTGTGTGGGGCTATGTGTGTGTGTGTGTGTGAATTTTCGCGTATTTGTTTTGGTCGGTGCAAAAAGGGTTAAAATTAATTAATGTTAGATTAGATAGAAATTAATTGCGTGCGGCCCCGTTTCGGGGTTGTTTTTAACTTGAAAGGATATTTCGCCCTAATATTATGCCTATCCTCGATGAAAATTCGTCGTCCCTTTTCATTTTCTTTTCTTTTGCGTTTTTGTTTTGTGTATTTGTCTTGTATGCGTTGTGTGGGTGAGTGTTTTCTTCACGTTGAATTTTTTTTTGTGTGGGTTTTTAAAATACATGCCCGGTTTTATTTAATGTTTCCCGTTTTGGATGAGATTGCTTGCTTCAGGCAAGGTAAATTCCACTTAATGTATTTGTTTATTTATTTATTTGAAGTACTCGATATTAAAGCTTAAACTCGTGATGAATTATACGATCCTCCCGGTTTAAGCTGAAGCATAATAAGGATTCAGCAATTTATTTTCGTATCACTCAAATTTGCAAGCACTTGACTAGTTTTCGAGCATAAATATCGTAGGATTTTGGCACATACACACACAAGTAGGTGCACCCTATCATGCATTTGATATACAAGTGTGTGTTAAAGCGATATAACATATTCAGGAAATGTCTGTGATCAATTCGAGCGCAAGCGAATATTGAATATACGCTTGACACATATTCAATTGAATTTACGTACTCGTATATACCTAACATACTTGAATGTTTTCGAGTAACTGTTATACATAAATCTCTACACGAGCAAGTCATGTTCGTTTGCAAAAGGTGTAAATTTCAAAGACAAATTGAATAGTATTTTCTCCGAATATCGTTGGGTTTACATGTTACTCGACTAAATTACCATCACAAGTGGTGCTCCAAATTTCGAGATATTATGTTGTGCCATGTTGTAGGATATTTTTTGTGTTTGGGGAAAAATGCCTTCTTTGAGATTTTGGTAGGGTTTCGTTGTTGGTATTGCATTTGGTTTTCAAATTTATATTTTGACAAAGACTATGATGTCCTTTTTTTTGTGAATTATTATTTTGGGTAGACACACGAGCATTTTGAAGAATTATTTTTAATAAGATTTTGAAAATTAACGAATTAAATGAAAAAAGGATTAAAGAATAATTAAAATGATTTTCAATTGCATCGATAGATGGCGCTCAAATTTTAAATCTTTAATTAACTTAGCTATTAAAAACTCTCTAAAAGCATTTTATTAATTGAGCATTTATTATATTATTTGTATTGTTATGACTTCATTTAAATAATTCCAAATCATTTTGCTTAAGTTCTCCCTTTTTCCTTCCAATATAAGGTCTGAACTAAAAAATTGAGCACCTTTTAACATAAAGAAATTGATTTTTAAATATGTAACATAAAATCCCTGCTTGCATTCGACACCTGCTCCCCATATTTAAAAACATATTAAAGTCATCGTCTTCTTCACTTGGGGTGCGTTCCTCCCTTATAGTGTACCTTTTTTTTTATTTCACCTGTTTAATGAAATTGCAAAATTGCACAATAAAATAGCACTACGTAAATTTATTACTCGGTTGTCTATAAAGCCTGATTCAGTAACACTTTCTTGCACAGTGTATATAGGTGCTTCAACTTGATTCGCCTATTTATCTGCGCTTTGTGGTCTATTTTATTTGAATTTACGTGCAAAACTCCCACAGGTACCATTTGTTTTACCGCGCTTTGTTATACCATCCCTATCACGTGATGTTCATCTCCACAAAGGTGCATATAGATAACTGTGTATATAACGGTGGCAAATTTGTATAAGACGAGAACACATCTATATTGATGCCACTCAGCTGCTACCAAACATACCTCAACATAATTTTGCTCAATGGTAAAAGAGTTTTACGGATTCCGTTTGTATGCGGCGCCAACAAGAAGAAGTTCGTCTTGAACGCACAAACTCGTAAAAACAATGTTCTCCCTGACATGGCAAATAATCCGAATCTCATATCTGTGAATCAGGACGTGTCCACAATCTGCAAAATATTTCATCGTCTCTTGTGTCTTCGACATGTATTTGAATGGGATGTGCCGCTCCTGCCATTGCGTCTTCTTATATTCAATATGTGTACTTATATAATATGCAGTGGCAGGGGATGTGGCACGTTCGTTATTTATTGTTGATATTAGGGAAGAGGGAACGCACACAATTCGGGGTACACAAAATTTAGGGAGTGACATCTTAAATTGAAGTTAATTTGAAGCCGGTGAGGAATTGATTGGTACTTAACGCTGATTGTGACAATTGGTAATAATGTCTGTGTATGTAGGACACTTTAATTTGTATGTGCCTAATCAGGCAGTTCTTATTCGGATTAGGTAATATATTCAAGGGAATTTAGCTGACGTGCCTCGATTTAGATGTGTTTTTTTTTTATGTTTCAAGTATATGCATAAAGGACATTTATGTACGTGTTCGTCCCCTTTGGAATTTGTCTTACACATTCTGACTAAATTGAATAAGGATAGGCATATGACGAAGAAAGGAAAATGTAGCTTTTGCTTCATTTTATTTTTTATGGTACCAAATAATTTAGGAATGTACGATTTATTGGTCTATTGTTAGAATCATAAGGATATTATTTGATTTAGAAGTGTGGAAGGAAGGTAATATAAAGTGTTGTAAGGAATTGTATTTCTTCTAATATAATTTCCTTTCTTTGCAATAGATTGTGCTATTTTTAGCAAGCAAAGCTTTCAAAGTATACTCCTGATAGCATTCTTTTTAAAACATTCAGGAGTCTAAAGTCCTAGCCACATTACAGTACTTAATTAATGTGTCTTTATGTGGTTGCATTTAATCTTAAAGCAACATTTTACCGTCAATTAACACTACATACGTCTCAACTGGGTAATATTTGTCGTCGAATGTAAAATGTAACAGCATGTAGCTTCCACATGTTTCACGTAACACGTTCCAATAAAATTGTTTGCCCCTCAAGGACTTGTTAGATACGAACTTCTCAGCCAACGCTCTACACATTGTATATTATTTTATACACAAGTATAACTACAATAAAAAGCTGCAATTGCAAATAAGCTCATAGAAATAGATGATAAAGATATACTGTGGGTTACGTTCAGTATACACTCGACAAAAAATGGCTGTGCTTGCTCAAACAAAGAAGCTCCCAGAAGCAGCAGCTGTAGCAGCTAACACACAAGGAAGCGCAACCTTTTCAGTGTCGCTCGCACGGGGAAAAATTAAGTGTTCAATTTTCTCACTGCCATTCTTTACGTTGGGCAAACAAAAAAGGGAAGCTTTTCAATACAAATTTGTTTTATCTTTTCTCTTATACACTTGCTTTTGCTTTTCTTCAATATTTTTTTTTTCGTTTTTTTTTCACACAAATTTTTGTATTCTTTTATGTACGCGTTGCATAACAGCCACGTCGAGATGAAGATGTTCTGTGAGCTTTTATCTCTCTTGATATAGGAGTGTAACTTTATGTGTGCAATATACTCCATCGTCTACCGTATACACACACACACACACACACACTTTTTTTTGCTTTCAAGCGTCCTCTTGTTTGTCGTTCTTTTGTGTTTGGGGGAAAATAGGGAAAATGTTTTTTAAGATAAGAAAATGAATGAGTGTTTGAGTCTTCACTTCACAATCCTCATGACTCCCTTTTGGAAATCCCCGATCTCTCTTATTATTATTGGCAATGCAGAAATTGTATGCGGACTTTGTACGCAACTATACGAGTATATTTTATGTGGACAAATTTCCATAGGATATGATACAAAAGGGAATTGATTGACGATGATTTCATGATTCATGATGATTTCCATTGAATAAGGATCGTGTAGAAATGGGGTTTTCTTTAAGTATTCATTTCGAGTCCCAACGGATATTTACATTTGAAAATTTTCATAATGAAAATTTGCTACAATTTCTCTTTGCACAAAATCGCAATTGTATTTTTGATGTTTATTAAATGCATATTCATTGTGGATGTAAAAACAATGTTAGCATTAATGTATAATATGTATTGCTATATTGCATACAAATAACAAAAGTAAATTAAATTGTAATGAATATCATTCCGTTTGACAATATAAAAGGATTCGCAGTATTCGAGGATTTGTGCTAGCAATCCCAAAAGCATTATTATTCAATTTTATTCATTGCACTTCTTCCTTGATGTCTTAAAAATAAAGCCAACTAAAGATATGATTACTTTTTCAATTAAAAACTAATTTTCTTTTCCTTTAAAGGGTTTCACAGAAAGAGTTCAAAAATATTAATTTAACTGGAACCAATTTGTTTCACTAAAATTGTAAGGAACTTATTGTTGTATATTTATTTTCATTAATTTGTAATTCATAAATTATTGAAAAAAAAAATAATTTCAGATAAAAGAATTTAATAAAAACATAATTACACAATGAAACTGATTGAAATTAATTAGGCTTCAAAATATTTGAATTCGTTTTTAAAACGCCTACAACGCAGCAATTACATAAATTTTGGCGTATTAGGCAAATACTGTGTTAATCAATTCGATATTGTTTTATTTTCTCTTTGGTTTGTATTTTCATTGCAACAATTTTTTTTTAACCAATTTAAAAAAATGAAATATTGCTTTATTAAAAACCGCAAAAATTTGAACACAGCCCTAACATTATTTGTTATAAAATTTATTACAATTTGTAAATTATTTTCAAAGTTATTTAGAATATATTACGCATATATTTCAAAATTACGAAATTCCTATCCAGCAATTTAAAAAAAAAAAACTGGTTCAACAAATCAATAAATAATTAACATGCATTAACTAACACGAAATCATCACACATCCATATGCCAATTGATGAACACAATATAATCCCCTTATGGCACGCCCCATTTATCTAGTGGCTGCTGTTACTTAAATACCATACACTTTTGAAGACACTTCTTGATGCTGTGTAGCATGTAGTATGTAGTTAGGGCAGTCGAATAACGATTGTAAGTCATAAATTGTGCACATACAGACAATAATATAGTTGCTTTTGATTAATGGTGTATTGTCTGATACAAATTCATTACATCTGTAGACATGAATGTTATCACTCAAAGTGAGCCGAAACAATTTCTGTGATATTTTCATTAATAAATCATTCGCAGTGTGACAAATGATGCTTTTTGTTGGTCTAATTTTTCATTTTTTTATTTTTTTTTTGGTTGTTCCACAATATTTTACAGTTATTGTGTGTAAATTCATTTGATTTATAGTTTTGAATTTATTAAATTAAATGCAGTTGACCTTGAAATTGTGTATAAATAAATAAATAAAATAAATGTAAAATAATGATAAAGATTGAATAATAAAATAATTAGAAATAATTAATCTCCGCACATAATTCAAAACAATCGTGATTTCAATGATTAATCTCAAACGAACATAAAATGAAAGTCTTTCTCCCCAAGTTAGTATTTCTGCACATAAAAGGAAATTGCATCACCTTCTTTCATTCACCACACAACTTACCTAATGCATGCATAACACATGGACGTGCGTCACTCAAAAGTATACCACAATTGCAATTGCATCACGCGTTCTCACATGTAAGTCGCAATGAACATTGCAGTGTTCGTATGCACAAGAAAACACACATAAGAGATTAACTTGTGCCACTACTAAACAACTTAAGAGCAATGTACCACCACACCATAAGTACGAGTAAGTCTTGAGAAAGACGTGTAGTATTGTGCACGGCAATAAAATGTGCGAGCAAATGTACACACAGAAATGGAAAACATTCCATCAAAGGCACAATGTACAATCTGCCACATAGCGGCAAAGATGAGAACATTTGTATTGACCCCCAGGTTATGGGGAGGCGGAAACGGATGCTGCCCGGGAATGTGTTTTAAGCTGCCGTTGCCATTGTATTTCGGGGTGTGTACCATTGTGGATACACAGTACTTGAATGTGTATTTATATTATCATATATAGGATGGTATGATGATGGCTTGGAAATCAAACTGCTCAGCCACCCGGAAATAACTTGTATACAAAAGTGTATACTTCAAATATTAGCGAAATTCTTGTTCTTCGTGTTCTCCTTGCCATTTGCCAGGAAATGAGGACGACACATAAATGCTTTTGAGTGGGTGATATTTAGACACACGTGAACAAGTTTCCGACATCATAACGTTGCTGTGTTATTAAATTTAGGCCACTAAGCACTGTGTGTGCGGATGTGTGTGCATTGTGCACAAGTGTGGCATGTGTTGTGTGTGTGGAAATTACAAATTATTATCAATAAGGAAGAAGCTTACAGATCTTGTCCTACATAGCATGAGTTGCGCTCTTTAATAATGCATACACGTCGTTCATTTTGTTGCAAGATGCACTTGCGAATATTGTGGGATGACGTGTGTTTCAATTATATTTGGGTGTAATACCAATTTACAAACATACTTTGGGTTAATGGAATTGATGTGTTGTACGGTTGTAAATGGTACATTGTAATTGACAGTTAAATTTGAATGCAATGAATTGCTTAAACGTATTTGTCAAAGGGGTGAGTTTACAAGTTTAGGTACACATGTCAGCCTCCGGTTATAATTAGCTAAATTAGCAAGGATTTTGTTTTAAATCACGAGCCCCATTACAAGTGTACACAATAGCCTGACATGTTTTGATTTGTGCTTCCGTCATTTTGACATTCATTTAAATTTGATTAATGTGCGCGAACAACAGTAAACTATGTTAAACTAAAATGTTTAAAATGAATTACTGAAAAATTATATTGATTTAAAATGGTGTCTTTTATTTTTAACTACAAAGTGAAATTTAAAAAAGTTTCAAGGTCAAATTTATTGATTTTGCAGTTTATAACAGTCAAATAATTACTTAAACCACTTAAAAGGAATTAAACAACATTTAAAGGTCAATAATTTACTCATTCAAGGTCAAATTTATTATATTTTTATTAGTTAACGGTTGTTTGATGACAATTTAAAGACCGCAAACAGAATGGATTTCAAGGTCAAAATGATTTCTGTTTTAATTTCTTTCATCAAAAAAAATTTCTAATAAAAATTTAATGACGTCAAAATTAGTTCTCTATAAAGAACGCTACCAGTGCAAGTGGTTTTTGTAATGTGTTTCGATTTATGTTAGAATCATTTTGAACTAATTTTAGGAATGGCCATTGTCCATAGATAATTGCTTGAATCAACCCCCTTTACTTCGGCTCACATAACTTCAATCTAAGTAAGTAAGAAAATACCGAATCAAGTGCCCACATTGTTGTGTGTGCTAACGAAAAGAGCATGCACTCAATAATTCCTTTGCAATCCTGAATGTCGGTCCCTACCAACTGTAAATAATCAAATAGCCAAAATGTGCACAGAGACAATGCTTTCCAATAGTCCAATTCGACTTTATAAATTATACACCACTTGAATGATATGAAGCAATTTAATTAATGAATTCCTGTGGTCTTTCGAGTATGCATTTAACTACTTCCATATATATTTGCAGACACTCGTTTGCGTTTTCTTATACTCGTATATATATTATAAGCACATTCGGCTCACACCCATGAATGTTGCATGTTTGTAACGCAACAGGCTTCTGCTTCAAAATTGCTCCCCTTAATGGTCTTAAAGCCTCTGCCTTACAATTGCTTTGGTATGCAAATATTTTTGGGTGGCCCTCAAATCCGAATGCCTGGCAACATGTCGAGTCGTCGAAATGAGCTTGCTTTATGACCACTTTTATTACATGTTTCTGTGGTATTAAGAGATATTTTTGCGAAAATGAAGAAATAAAAAATATAAAATAAACACTGACGTTACTACTATACGCAACTCGCAAGTAAAGTAAGTGTAAACTCGAGGGGATGAATTAACGTCGACACACTGCTCTGGGGTGTGTAGTTTATGTTGTCTGACGTTTGCATTTGGGGAATTACGCTGTCGTTGCTGTTCTTATGACATTTTTGGGCAATTTTCACACTCAGCGAATATTTGGTGAAATATTACACTGTACTGTTGAATTAATGGCAGTCGGTAGTGCTTGTAGATAAGTCAATTCATGCAGCAATTCCTCAATTTTGCATTAATGTATTTTGAAATGGATTCCCACATAGTAGTTTCAGTTGAAAAATGGCTTCAATTAAAAAATAAACAAAAGAAATAAATCACATTTAATTGGTGTGTTGCAAAGTTAATTGATAGATGGCGTTTTATTTGTGTTAAAAAGTTCACCACTAGGTGGCGGTTTGCATGACGATAAAGCACGCACTAGTCCTAATTAAATCAACACAACAGCGTTCGTTCTTTTGTGAAAGTTATATTCCATTCATGTTATATTTTTAATTACTCCTTAAACATTGTAAAATTAGTCGCATTTATGCACACAACTGAACTTACAGCAGCTCATTAAAATATTTTGATATTATGTAAATTGTTCTTTTTTAAATTACACACATTTGCATAATGAATTAAGCAAATGCATGCACTCATAATTTCATGTGCACATCCCCAAACTTCCTTAGCATGACTTTGTAATAAGTTTAGAGGTGCTTAAAGACTTGTTTTGTAATTGTAACCCAATTAGTATGCATGTACGAATCCGTCACTTTTACAACTTTTCCCCAGCGTTGCGTTTTGCAAAAGCTTTCCGTGTGTGTGCGCTTTTCGCGCGCTTTAACTTATCGCACTATAACAACATTGTGATTAAGCATTAAAATGGGTGAGAAAAGCGTGATGCATGTACTTAAATTTCACGCCCACCAGCCACATTGTAATCGTTACCGTGTATGTGCGATGATGAAACATAAAGTCATTGCCAAGCATAAACTTTAATAACGCTCATACATTCCAACACTCTTTGCACCGTGTTGGTGGTAATACTTATTACTTTAATATCATGTAGATTCATGCAAATAGGGGTGGCATACTGAGTTATTGCTTTGCATTAAGTAAAAGCTCTGACATTTATGAACTATTTTGCATGCGTTTGGTGTACCTACGTAGACGATTATAAATGCATTGCAGTAAAATGTGTACATCGCTCGTCTTATGTATATTATACGCTATCACTCTGTTTTGATTTTATCATGAATTAATTGAAAGCTTTTATACATTCAAATTAACGGTAAATTGCATGGAAAATAAAGTACTTATAGCGCAACCGATGGAAGATGGCAGTAAAGCAAAATTGAAAAAGGATTTCATTTGCATAAATGTCAACGTAAACTAAATGTAGTTTAAAATCCATCCAGTCTGACCTCCGGAAAAAGTTACAAAATGTATGCTGTACATATTTTACTGACGAGAATTGTTGTTTTAATTGTTTTTGTACAAAGTTTGTGGTGCACAGCAGTGGGAGGGATTGCAATAAACTTTTGTCGCCATTTCGGTTGAATTGACTTTTTGTCCAAACTATCAATCGGACTTTTTTTATATCTTTGGTTACTCACAAAAGTCAACAAAATGTTTAAAGAGTTTGAGTTTATTCAGTTCACTGAATATTGTGAAATGCATTTTTTTAAATTATGTTGCCATTTTTTTGTTTACAATTTGATGTCAACTCTTAATTTGAAACAAAATGTATTACTTTAGAAGAATGTCGTGCTTTAATTAATATTTGTATTTCTATTCATTTAATTTTGACAGTGAATTATTGTTAAGAACGTTTTTGCTTAATTTTTTAAAGCCTCATTTAAAGTATGGATTTTATTGAAATTAAAACCCATCCTAACAATGCAAAAAGCTTTACAAAACTACCTTGCTTCTATAATTTGTCATCCTAATATTTAAACAAATTACCTAATATCCTGCAACCATTATTTTTGCTTCAAATTTTCACAAATTAACGTTCATCTCACTGATACACCAACTTGCTCAATAATAATAAAAAAATAAATTTAAAAATATAACTAGCCAACATTATACGGCAATTCTCAAACATCCCTCGCCATAACCTAATTCTGCTCTAAACATCTTACCACAAAAGTTTTGAAAGAAAGATAATCTAATTTGTACATAAAAGATAAAGTCATCGTTCTTCTTCCGCTCTTTGTTTGCAGGGTAGGTCAGTAATTTTTTTTCTCACACCCTTGAAGCATACTTTTCTATTATACATAATGATAATCTATTAATCTTATCATTGCTTGTCATCTCTTTCTCTTTTATTTTATGCTTTCTTTAAGGACAAATTTCGTCAGCAATTTAAATGTTAGCTTCTGTTCTGCAGTTATGCGCTAGGAGATGAATTCCTAAAGCGAATATACGCGCTATTTCTTGAAGTGTTGCAAAATTATGTAACTATGCGAGCTTTTACACATTTTTCACAAAATTTATGTCTGTTTGTTTAGAGTTTCGCTCAACAAAATGCAATATAAAGCAATTTATTGAAAATTGAACAAAAATTTCTTAGCGAAATGCAATTTTACTTAACAGCTGACTCATTTCCATACAATATTTTAAGGATGGTTGCATTAATGTTGGAACTATTTTATTTATACGAATAGTTTTTGATACTACGCGATTAATCTTTTCATACTTTTATGTCTGTTTTATTTCTTTAATTGATGGCAGTGCAATTGCAATGCTGTTTCTTCAATTGTAATGGCAAGAAATTTTATTTCGGATTCGCCATAAAAATCTCAAATCATGAAGCTTTTTTATATGAAACACAAAAGATTAATGTATGATTTTTTTAAATTTTAAAGCGAATTATTTCAATCGCTATTTCATGAAGATTTCAAATTGCAAAAGGACAATAACAACAGTTTCTCGTTGTCATGTTGAAGAAATGGAAAATAAATAGTAAACTCCCTGTCGACTTCTTTACCAGTCATGCTCAGTTAAGTAGAAGCGCTGCACAGATAAAATCTACTTAATCAGCTTTTTAATATCTTTAAATGCTTTCACAATTCCCATTTCCCAACTGCCTAGTTTCTTGGCAATGTCGTTTGCACATTGGAGATTTGTAACTGCATAAAGCAATACAGTCCAAAGGACCCATTTCATGCTCACTTTGTTCTTTGGCTGGAAATGGTTTTCCGGTGTGGTTTGAGGATGACAGCATCTTGTGAGATATAACATTTTATGATTTTCACCTTTATGCGATCCTTGTAAACCTCTTTTCTGGATATCACCATTGCCAAAGTGAACAATGTATCAGTGTCTTTGGGGAATGGCGTTATATAGAAGGGCGATCTTTATAATATATTAGGTTTGAACTTTAAGATGATAAAAATTTATATTTTATCAATTGACAAGGATGACATCCTGCAAAAAGTTTTTTATAAATACTTTTATACTTTTCGCAATTATATTAAAGAAAATCTTCTGCGAAATTTTAAGTTTAATGTTGTCAATATTTAGCAATAATTAATGATTATTATTGACAGTAATTTTAAATTTAATTTATTTCAATAAAGCTCCCCTTTATTTTTGCTTTATTTTCGGGAAGAAGTGGCTTTTCTTCTATACACTTCATTAATGAAACTGAGCACAAAGCCATTGAAAGTAGATTATATTAAGAGTTCAGACGAAATTGGCTCACTCAGTACTCTTTTTCAAAAAGAACTAGAAATTCCGAAAAATCCTTCACTAATTCCTTAATGAAAACACACTTTTAAGCTTTTAAATTTCTTTACAAATGTGCTACTAACTACTTTTTCATTTGCTACAAATACCGTTTCAAGCAATGTAAAACCTTTGTAAACTTTGTTACTTTTATTGGAAACAAAATACGGTAAGCGTAGTATTTAAACTCGAGTATATGATTAAAATAAATGTGTTTCATTAATTGCACGTAGCATCGAAAATCCACCCTTCCGAAAGTTTCCTTCCATCATTTCAAAAACTTTTGTGTTACTAATTACCAACTTGTGTGCAAACTTCAAAGATTGTTCAATGAAAATTTATCGTCGAGTACATCGCTATTCTCGGAACAAAAGAACTTTATATTCAGCATTTCCGCACACCATTTTCTTCAAATTGATCTGCGAAATTTATTGAATTCCTTCTGGACCAAAGCTTAAGATAATAATATGAATTTTCGCAAAATTACTTATAATAAAAGGGGGACGTAGGGTGAGGGTGTAATTCAAGAATAAAGTAACCCACAAATTAACCCATATTACGTTTTAAACATTTAACCAATCTACTTGAGAATAGTTTTCGGTCAACCTATAACTTATTTCCTATTTCTTGCAAGACCTATTGTTACTTTATTGTCCTATTGGAACCGAGAATTTCGTTTCTAAATTAAATAGTCTAAAGACTTTGTGGTTTATGACTTAAAGATTTATCATATGGCTTAAAAATATTTAATCCAAAAATAAAATAATTGAAATAATATTTAGAAACTATTTTTAAAGAACACTTACAATTTACAAAGTAGTCCAATAAGTCTCCCGTCGCAAATATTTCGGTATGGTTGTGGATCTTGGATCTTGATTTAATAACGGGACTGTTATGAGTGGTTGTCATGACTGCCTGAAACAATAAAAAAAATTGTATTATTGCTACAGTTCAGAAAATACGACATTGATTTTTGATAAAAAACGATTAGATCAAATTTTTCCTAAATTCGATTTTCAATCATTTAATTTTTGACGTTTACATAACTAATTCACACGTCAGTAATTCCTTTTTGATCCTTTATCAGTACAATAAACTGCGTTAAGCACAAAATTCACCCAATTCAGTGGTTTTATTTTAATTGGTCGAAAAATTTCTTTGATATTACACAAATTAATTTAATTTACTGAGTGCACTCAATTATCTAATATATTGTAGGTACTCGTACTACGCATCGGAAAGAGAATAGATTGATTTTGAATTATTGATCATGATTTTATAACAAAGCCCACCGCGGCTTCCATGTGCTGTGTGTGCTCATGTATACTGGTACATTGTTTCATGTTTGGTAAATCATAAACCCATTGTACTGATTATTTTACACATGCATTCCTGTTAGTCGTCTGTTGTTAATTAGTGAACGAGTATGACGGTGCATAATTCAATTACACACATACAAAATTATTAACTAATTGTTGGGCGCAAAACTATGCGTTGGGTTTTAACTTCATTTTAGGCTAATGTGTGTATACGGAAAATGCGTTTGATGATTTATAATGTAGCATAAATTGAAATTAAATTATGTACAGTAATGTTATTATTTAATTGGAAATGATAATTACACATTTTAATCACCAACCATTCGACCAATTTTATGACAGCTGTCAAAAATTTGAATTTGGCATTTTATCTTATTTATAAGTCGTTAAATTTAAAATTAACGTTGTGTAAAACTAATTTCTTCTCCATTAATTTTTTGCAGAAAAAATGTGCCATAAATGGTGCTTTCATCCCTCCACAATGATTTGGGTGTTGGCTATTGCAGTGCTACTTCCACACGGCTGTCAATGCAATTTGCCGCCAGTCTTCACCCAAGACATGAACAATATGGCGCTGTCTGAGGCCACACCGGTCGATACAATCGTCTACAAACTGGAAGGCTACGACCCGGAAGGTAGTAACGTTTCATTCGGTCTAGTTGGCTCAGAGAATTTCGACGTGGATCCACAGACTGGTGAGGTGCGAGTCGTTAAACCACTGGACCGAGAGGTAAATTGCATTTTTTCCTTTTACGAATTAAATATATATAAGTATCAACCACCATATTAAAACATATTTAATGTGAGGGGGTTGCGTTATTTTGAGTGCATTAGGTATTAATTGTACGTTCATCAAAATGGCGTTTTGTATTATTTGTCACTGATATATAAAAATAAACCATCTCGGTTGTGCTGTGTCGTGCCATGTTAAGCTAAATGTGGTGCCAAGCGATGAATTTCCTCTTTATCTTGCCCCTCGAAGCAATTGACAAAAGTGGATCGGAATATATATGGGTGGCACATGGAAGGCTTAACAACTCTTAGGGGGTGATAAATCTACACTCTACAGCGCTTCTCCCATACTTTTTTTTTTTTTGTTGTGTTGTGAATTTTTTTTTTCGGTTTTTTCGGCACAAAAGAACATTCCCAATGGTGTTTCGATATTTATGTGCTTGAGAGGATTTGAAAAAAATATGTTGCTGTTATTCAAGCTTTATTGTGTGATACATTTGTGTGTCGTATGTGTGTGTGTGTTTATCTTGGAATGGGACGATTTACCTGTTTGGACTTTGAGAATAACAACTTTCGTATATAGAGTCGAGTACGACGAGGAGATATTTGGGTTTTGGACACAATTTGTTTTGTGTTTGGATGGTTTTATTGTTCCTGTATGCGATATTTTGTGTTCAACTATTGTGTTGAGGCGTGAAAACATAAATTATGTAACTGCGCGTGTTTCATTGACAAATAGGAAAATGTCGTCAGAACATAACGTCTTTAAAGATAATTGCGAATTCCTTTTAAATTCTAAAAAGACACGTACTGCTGTGGGACATTATTTACGTCTATGCCAAAGCTTTACATAAATAAACGCCTAAATTTAGTCTAGAAAAATTTAGTTACAGACAGATTGCATAACTTCAGGCGTTTTTACTGAAATTTAGCAAAAAACTAAATAAAAAAATTAAAATACGAGTAAAGAATTAATCAATAAATTACCGTAAAAAACGTTGCACTTTAAAATTTAAGAATCAAAATGCCCAATTAGTTTTATTGATTTGAATTTTGTTTGAAAATAAAGTAAGTATTTAATTGAGGATAATCGGATGCATAACGAATCAAACGGAAAAGGAAGTATAAAATCCACATAAAATCTGCATCAGTGCATAAAATAATGTTGAGCAACAACATCGAATTAAATAAAGTACAAAAACTTCAATTTCAGCAACTTCGTAATAAAAAGTCCCAATTAGACTATAAAATATGGAAACAGTTTGGATATAGCAATGAAACTTTATGTTTATATACAAAAAACGAAAATAGAAGGGGAAAAAATGTTGATTTGATATCTCATCCAATATTTTAAACAAAAAGGAGGTACGCAATTTACAGTTTTATATTTCAAAAACAAACCCCATTTCAAATATCTGCTATTCTTTTGCATGTAACATAAACTAACAAATTTACATGAAAACTAAAACTATCTCCTTTCTCGCTGTGAACCAATGTAAATTTAAAATATTGCCCAATCTTGCTTCAACACTGCACTTATACATCTTGAATTGCCCAGGGTTGAAAAATTATGCAAGCAAATTCAATATTTGCCTCACAACTATAAAGTTATATGTTTTATTTTTAGGGGGGCAGTGAAGTGAATTTAAAATAATATTTTATAGAAGAACAAAGTGAAGACAAGCTCAATTCGCAGGGTGCTTTTTTGCTTGCAACAAACTTCTTACATGAAACTGCTAGTTTTACTTCAAAAAATGTGCCCTACATTCTTCATCGGCATATAAAAATTGCAAATTGCAGTGTGTATAAATAAAAATGTATTACAGGACGAGTGAGGATATGTATCCTTCTTTTTTTGTAAATTTAAGTTTGTGTAAAGAATGTTTCTTTACACGGTAATTTTTGCTTCCTTATATTGTAATTTGAAAGTACTCCTATGAAGGTATGGATTTTAGCCCTTAGGCGGTACATCAGAAACGGTACATTTGTTCAATTCAAACTTTTGCCGCTTTATATTTTGGGTGTTACGTCTTTTGTACATTGTATATGTGGCTGGAATTTTTTTTTTTTAACCCTCTTCATAATAGCAATTTTGTGTTGTGAAATTCAGACATGATCAAAGAATGTTTTATTCATTCTTGAATTCAATAACTTGTTGTGAGTTTTGCAATATCAGAATTCTCACAATGTTCATGGGAATTAATTGTATAAAATGTATGCGTTCATAAACCAACCCTGAGTTAGGGGGTGATGGTGGCACAGACCTTGCATACAAATTAGAATTATGTGTAATGCACAAAGGAAGCTCTTTTAACGCAGGTTAGTAAATGTTGATTGCAAAGCGTAATCTCTCAGCATGAAACAATGCCACCTGTACTATGTACGTGTATTTCAATTAAATGCACAAATGTTTATGCAACGTTGTAGCTGTAATATGTGAGTGTGTGCATTATGCATAATCCACCCCCCAGCGTGAGATATCAAACGCAAATGTGTTGTACGCAGCCACACACATATTTCTCACCATAATGCGAATTTTATTGCTGTATATAGAATCTTAACATCACAGTCTGTGGTTGGAAGGAAAAGTTTCATCTCGTACTGATTCCATAAATTAAATATTCATTCAGTGATCCAGTTTCATGCACACCCGAAGAAGAAGCATTTGAAAGCCGAATTTAATTTGAATTTGAATCCTTTATAACTTTAACTATAGTTTATAATATTTACCTATACTAGTTGTGTTCGTTGTAGAATTGAATAAAAGCGCTTGAGTTATTTATATTGCCAGAAGATGACACATTTTATTTTAATAAAGCAATGCTTGTGAGTTAAGCATTTCACAATTGTGAGTGCAAAAATGTTTATTAACTAAGTCACTTGTACAATTCCAAAAGCCAGCAACTTTTTTAATAACAATTTTCCAGTTGCCACATCCTTTTAATCCACACTTTTAAACATGCAGAATCAATTTCACTTTTATGTTGTCATATTGATATATGGATGCTTTCCCCCGGTTGCGGTTTTGCTGTCCAATGCCATATATTTATGTACATCGAAATGCCAACAACAAAAGTGTTAAATAACTGTTGTGCGCTCGTGGGGTGAGGAGGAGTGAAAAACAACATAGCGCAAGAAAAAGTGCCTGCGTCCCCTAATCGAATTCGAATGAACAAGATGATTTTCTGGTTAACATTATAGGGTGAGGGTGGGGGGTTGAAAATATATACACATATAAACACGAGAATAAAACATCGACAAAAAAAAGATAAGGCAAAAGCTGAGATTTTTGGTTTCATGTATGTTAAGGCGCATTGGAAAGAACATGTGTTAGCCCCCGAAAAAAGAAACGAATGTACACACATACAATGTGGAAATGTATATTGAAATCTGATCAGGCGGCATTGCTTGGCAGTGGCGTCGTTTCTCAAAGATAACAAACACACAGAGCATAAAAACTTAAAAAGAGATTTATTTCCTGCATACGCGATGGGGATAATCTAAAAGGTTTCATCCCCCTTAATATGTGTCTGTATAAATCAAACCTAACATATAAGTGAGATGTGTGTAAATATACAACAATTGGTGGCAAATATATTTGCATACAAGTGTATTTGAAAGGATTTACTAAAACAAATGGATTTTTATCTTTGTGGATTTTTTTTATATATTTTGAATCGTGTTTGTTTTATTGAACAGGGCATTTTTTAAGGAAATCAATTCAATGTACTTCATTATGAAGCTTGAATTGGGTAGAATATGAACAGGAATACAAATTGCGGTATAAGAAATATATTTCAAAAACGTTTATCATAATGTACATTAGTTAAAACAAATCTTTTTTGACTTAACTATGAATTTTTTAAAGCATCAGAACACGAAAAAAAAAGATCAAGAACGTTTTTCAAACATTACATCCCCATTAAGAATTTCCATAAATGTTCCAAACTATATTATGAAATTGTCAAATACACACAAATCTATATTTGAATGTATTTAAATGTATTTAAAATGGTAATTCAATTTTCCACACAAGTCCTTGAAAGTTCCGTACACCAGAACAAAGAAAGAACATGTAACTATAGAAAAACGGAAATGATTCCCCTTCATTGATTTGCATATTCAAAGGCACGTGCAAATTGTATAAATTGATAATAAATTTAACAGAATTTGCGAAATTGAATTACGGCTTTATAGTTCCGCGATTTTAGACACCTGTCATAGAACTAAAATGCAATTTACCAAGTAATGTTGCACGAATGAAGTTTAAAAAAAAATTATTTGAAACCGACATTTCCACCCCATCAACTTTTACAATGCATTTGTGCATCCCTTTGTCATTAATACAAATATTTTGTGTATTAATGCTCTAATTAGTGAATTATTGTGAAAAGCTGTATAAAAAAATGACAATAACACAAAATATATCCTTTGGCAAAAATATGCAAAGCAAATTTGTTGATTGTTGAATTCGAAAAAATGATTAATTTTTGATGGCAATTCATTATTTTGGAATTATTACGTGACAGCCCGATGAATTCCCACGATTTTTGTGGAATACAAACAAAGCAAAATAAATTTAACATACTGATGTTTTTATTGCATCCCTTGATGCACATTAAATGGTATTTATTTAAGTGCTTCAATGCTTGAAATTCTTTCGCATCATTGTACTACATAGTCCACCCCATAAATGGATCGATTCAATCAATTAATTATGACAACTCTGTTACAGATTCGTGACAAGCTGTCATTCCTGGTGTCCATCAAGGACCGTGTAGATCCTTCCGGATTAGAAACAGAAAATGATAATCTGGTGAAAGTTCCAATCAGCGTTATCGTGTTGGACGAGAATGACAATGCGCCCGAATTTCAAAACACCCCCTACGAAACGGATGTGCTGGAGGACGCCACTATGGAGACAACCGTATTCGATAAGATTCGTGTTACGGATCGTGACAGCGTTGGTGAGAATCTGGAAATAAGTTGCGTGTCACAGTCAGAGACACCAGATGCATGCGAGAAATTCAGCGTTGTGGCGACAGAGAACGATCAAAATCATTTGATTGCTAATGTGGTGTTGCGTGGAAAACTCGACCACAATGCTCGCATGATTTATCACATGGTGCTGTCGGCCACGGATGGTGTACACACAACGGAGACAAGCTTTGAAGTGCGCGTTAAGGATGTGCAGAATTCACCGCCCATTTTCCAAGGCTCCCTAGCGGCCATTATTGATGAGGATAGCGCCATTGGGACGCTCGTGATGACGGTGCAGGCAAGAGATGGTGACCGTGGCAATCCCAGGGCAATTGTCTTTGATTTGCTGACAAGTAAGTGTGCACAAGCTTTTTTGTGGTTTTCTTGAAATAATGTTTTGCTTTACTTTTTTCAAATTTTTTAAAGCTGAATCAATAAGTTTGATAATGAGTTTTATTCCCTTAATTATTCAGATCCTATGGATTATTTTTTACTTGATGCAAAAACTGGTGAATTACGCACAGCAAAGCCACTTGACAGGGAAGCACTTCCTGATGCTACTGGCTTGGTGACGCTTACAGTCAGGGCACGCGAAGTGGTGGATGGTGTACCAGTTAATGATGCACTAACAGCCACCACAACAACGGCGTCAGTTACCATTCGTGATGTTAATGACTCTCCGCCAACATTTGACCAAAAAGAATATCACGTTTCGTTGTCCGAGAATACTGCACCCGGTACTCCACTTCCTTTGGCAATAAATGTACATGATCCGGATGTAGGTCAAAACTCAGTATTCTCGCTACGCCTTGAGGATGTCTCGGGAGTGTTTGACGTTGAACCAAAAGTAGTGTACGGCTCTTCTCAAGTCAGCATTCGCGTTGCAAATGGTTCACTCGACTTTGAGAATCCCAATCAACGAAAGTTCATTGTGTTGATTGTTGCGGAGGAATTGAAAACTGAAGCAAAATTATCCTCCACTGCAACACTCACTGTAACAATAACCGACGCCAACGATAATAAGCCAATTTTTGAGCAGGAGTCTTATTCCACAACAGTGTCTGAAGCGGCACAGGCTGGCCAATCAATTACAGTAATAACTGCAAAGGATTTAGACTCTGGTGCTTTTGGTGATCAAGGCATACGATACTCCCTCTCTGGCACTGGTGCCGAATTATTTAATGTTGACCAATACACTGGGGCTATAACAGTTGCTGATTGCCCCAAAACCACGGCAAGTGCCTCCTTGGTGCGAAGAAAGCGACAGGATGAAGCAAATGTTAACATAACGTTAGTTGGTCAAACTGGCATAGTTCACAACGATGAGGAAATGGATCCTGCCACTGTTGCCTACAAAGTTATAAGTGCAGAAAGTGCGGAAGATTTCGCCCATGATGCGGAAGAACATACCACCGATGCAATTGAAGTTATCCCAAAAATTACACTCAACCCCACGCAACGCAACTTCGGTCCTGGTTGGGCACCCTGCCTAGACTTTGAAACACATGCCGTGTACTATTTGTCGTACAAAGCAACGGATGACGAGGGTCGTGGTCAAACGTCTGTGGTGTCACTGCGTATTTCATTGACAGACGCCAATGATTCGCCGCCGGTGTGTGAAAGTCCGCTGTATCGGGCGTCAATCGATGAGGGTGCCACTCTCTTTGATCCACCATTGTTCATCAAAGCCCGTGACCCCGACACCGTTTCAGATTTATCATACAAGTAAGGAAATTGATTGATATTGTCTGCATGTGTGTGGTCTTTGCGCTGCATGCACTCACCCTATCTCCATTTCCATATTGCAATTGGCATTTTATTTGTGTTTTGTATACATTTCCGTAGAATTGTCGGCAACGAAATGGTGTACAGTCTGTTTACGATAGATAAGCGCACTGGCCAGCTGCAGATTAACAAATCTGCATCGCTTGATGTCAATCATTTAAATTCTGATCACATTGCATTTGCTGTAGAGGCGACGGATGGCCTCTTCACAACGCTTTGTGACATCAACATCACCATACGTGATGTAAACAATCATGCGCCCCAATTTACACGGGAGAACTATGTTACGTCGATTGCCGAAAATACAGCAATTAGTAAGTGGTTGAAAATGAAGTGTAAAAGCTTCATGTGAAGGCAAAAAGGATTCTAATCACATGTTTTTTCGTCCTTGTTATTTATATAGATACCGTCATTGAACAAGTACGAGCTATCGATTTGGATACGGGAATCAATGCGGGTCTGCAGTAAGTATTAATTAATCCAATTTCAAATGGTAAACAAAATGCGTTGTTTATTTTAAAGCTTGTCGCATAACGGTTGGGAGATCCTTTTTAGGTTGTTTTCATACTGTTGAGTTGTTTTGTTGCTGCTAAAATTTATGTCAATTCCCATGGATGGCTTATTCAAATTTGGTCTCAATGGGGTCCTTTATTATCTACGTACAACAAGGAAATTTATAAATTATCTAAAGTTATAGCTTCTCATTTTTTAACCGCCATAGTCCTTTATATGTTTTAGTATAATTAATTGACATTGTGGGTTTTGAAATAACAAACAATGGATGATGAATTTTTACAACATATTTCCTTTGTTAATTTATTCAGGTACCGAATTCAACAGGGAAGCTTTGATGACTTTTCCATTGACACAACTAACGGCAACATAACAGTTATGAAAAAGTTGGACTACGACCGTCGCAATACATACAAAATTGAAGTGGTCGCCAGTGATATGGGTAATTTATTTTTCAAAAAATGGACGTTACATAAATTAAAATTTTAATTACATTTAACAGGCACACCAAGTCTATCTGGGACTGCAACTCTAACCGTAAGCATTCTGAATATTAATGACAAGGACCCCTACTTTACGCCAACCACCCAACGTGCAGAAGTACCAGAGGACGCTCCAATAGGCACTGTAATTCACACATTAGTCGCCTTGGATCCTGACATATCAAACATTGAAGCTCTAGATTACTCTGCCACTGAGCCAATAACCGCTGTGGACAAGGACGGCAAAGAAGTCCAGGAGACAGACGATTTTAAAGACATGTTCTCGATTGACCGCACTGGTCGTGTGACTGTCAACCGCAAACTGAATCGGGATTTATACGCTGTAATCCGTATCACATCCTTGGTCACCGACACAACAGCCCCATCTATTCAACAAGGCAAGGGTTTGCTGGTGATCACAATTATTGATGTCAATGAGCAACCACCAGAATTTGTGCTACCATGGACTTCCGCAAATCCGTACTACAATTTTCAAATAACTGAAGAGGTTCCTATTGGAACGGTGCTCACAACGTTGCAGGCCACAGACGCTGATTCCAACATTGAAAAATACACCCTCGCTAATAATAGCTATTTTGCAATCAACGAAAGCACCGGTGTCATCCAAACAATTGCACGTCTTGATTATGAAGCTATCAAAGAAGTTCGACTGGATGCCGATGTTACCGATACAGGCGTCCCACAATTGAGTGCATCAGCAATTATTAACGTTCAAGTGGTTAACATCAACGATAATGAGCCGATTTTCTCGCAGCCAATGTACAAGGCAATTGTGCAGGAGAATGCACCTAAAGGCACTGTTGTTTTGCAGGTTGAAGCTAAAGATCTTGATGATGGACAGTATGGCGTTGTAACATATGCTCTCATTGGAGATGATGCTCAGAATTTTGAAATTGATTCAGCTACTGGTATCGTGACGGTGCTTAATACAACGGTGCTTGACCGCGAGGTTCGTTCCCACATTGTGCTTATGGTGAGTGCTTCAGATAAGGCACCATCCACTACCAGACGCTCTACAGTGGCACCAATTCACATTTCAATCATGGACGTTAATGACAATCCACCCATCTTTGATCAGAAGCTGTATCAAGCGTCAATTGCTGAGAATGCTGCTTTTGATCCGCCGGCAGCCATACTGCAGGTCAGTGCTACCGATAAGGATGATGGTGCTTTTGGTGAGCCCAAGTATAGCATCATTTCGGGAAATGAATTGGGACTATTCCATTTGGATCCTAATTCCGGAATATTGTATCCTGGCAAAAGTTTGCGAGGCCTCGAAGGAAAATATCAGCTTGTGATTGAGGCGCGGGATGGTCTTGGTACTGGACCATTCAGTGATAATGCTAAAATTAGTATCGAAGTCACCAGTATTAACAAATATCGACCCGTTTTTATTATGCCGGCCCTACCCAACGCTACTGTAGAATTGCAAGAGGTGAATTTTGTTTACTTGCCTCCTAGAGTTCAGTTCATTAATCATTTTTTACAATTCATTTCTCAGAATTTTATTGAAGAAAACTACCTTGTGATGACAGTTAAAGCATCTGACAAAGATACTGGTGAAAATGGACACATTTCGTATCATCTACAAGAAAAAGGGAATAGTGTGCAGGAGACAAATGAGTTTATAATTGATAGCACCAGTGGAGAGTTACGGACAAAGATGAGATTAAATCGTAAAGAGAAATCAAGGTAAAAAATTAAAGACTGTGTGACAAAAACTGTTGCATACTCTTTATCCTTCAGCACGTAATTAAAATAAATTAATTCAATTACAGATACGACTTAATTCTTATGGCACGTGATCATGGTGCCTCTTCATTAGAAAAAATAAGTTTCCTCACCATTCTACTAGTGGACGCCAGTGAAAATAAGCCAGAATTCCCAGACGCTTCTAATCCATACAATTTCATAGTGACTGAGAATGCTCCACCAAATCTGCGCATCGGAAAAATCCAAGCAATGATTGGTGGCAACAAACGCAGCGAAATTTACTACTACATGATTCTTGGCAATCGTGATGGTGCATTCTACGTGGACAAAACCACTGGTGATGTATTCACCAACAGATCATTGGACCGCGAGGAATTTGAATCCTATCACTTATACATACTGGCAAGTAAAAAATCTGAAATGCTATTGCACGATCTGTCGCACTCCGTTGAAGATCTCGAGCGTGACAGCACTGTGGCCAAGGTAATGGTCACCGTCCACGATGTCAACGACAATGCCCCTCAATTCGAACACGCTCTCTACTATGCTGGTGTCAGCAACAAGGCACCTCTCAATGAACTTGTAGCCATTGTGAATGCCACTGACTTAGATTACGGCGTTAATGGTACTCTGGAATTAATAATTACCGCTTCAAATTTGCACAAATTTGGTGCCACCAAATCGGTGGGTTCAATTGTGCCCAGTCCGTTTGCCATATCGAAGGAGGGACGCATAACGACGGCCACATTTGTGGCCGAATACAATCAGGATCGATTCGAGTTAGAGGTGGTGGCGAAAGAGGTTCGCCCTCCAGAGCGGGCTGCCACAGCAACGGTGCTTGTGTGGATTTTTAATTCTGATCAATTGGTGCGTGTTATTTTGTCGCGACCACCAGCAGAAGTGAATGCGGAGAAGGAGGAGATTATAGCGGAATTACGAAATGCCACACAAAAAATTATTGTTGTAGATGAAATTAAATTCCATGTGGACTCGGTGGGACGTGTTCGCATGGATTGGTGTGATTTATTCTTCCATGCGATTGATCCCACTACTCAAATGATTGTTCCAGTTGATGATATCCTGCGTGTCATTGACAGCCATTATGACTTCCTGAAGGAATATTACGCTGGATATGCCATTGAGAATGTGGTACCAGCACATTCAACATATGTTGAAGAGGAATTTGATCTGGCACTAGCTGGACTTGTTGCTCTAATTATTGTACTGTTTGTGGGTGCAATTAGCTTTATTGTGATATGTTTCTGTCTGAAGCATTGGTCTATTACAATACCAAGTGAGACGAGGAGAAAAGATGCACTCATCAAGAAGCAAATCATCGATGACCTCAACACCACTGAGAATCCATTGTGGATTGAGCAGAAACTGAGGTTATACGAGGAGCAAGAACTGACCATGCAAGTGTTCTCAGAGCCAGAGAATCATTTGCATGGCGTTAGTGGTTTGGGTGTAGGGGGCGGAGGAGGAGTTCATGATTTGCCATCGCCGCATACAGACGTGTTGAGTGGGCGACGCGACTCGTACGAAGTGTCACAAATGGGTGACAACACGTACGCCACCATTCAACCACGTGTCCTGCAACAGTTGCAAGGGGACATGGATGATTATGCCACGCTGAGAAACAGCATTGCGCCATCGGTAAGGATTTTGTTTCCCCTTGTTGACTTTTAACCTTGTAATTGTTGTATTTCAAATTTTAGTTGTACGAGTTCACTGGGTCTACATTCCAAGCGCCAATCTCGACATCGGCGTCGTCGGATCAAGACAATTATATCACAGAGCTCATATAACATTAAGAGATTTGTTTTTTTTTACCGTCTAATAATGTTAATTTTAAGGAATCTCAAACTTTTATGAATGACAATAAGAAATGAATGAACGGTTTAACTGTAATGTTTTAACTTTTAAGGCGGAACTAACCAATTTTAAAATGTTTCACAAAATGTGTGTTTATGCGTGTACGCCACAAACGCATTTTATTCGCTCATCATTATGTTTAAGGCAGCTACGGCGGGGTGGCGCTAATATTAATATTTAATAAATGTTAAATTATGTATAAATTGTCGTGGTTTTATTTGAATCATGTCAGGTAAAGAAAAGGGTGGATAAAAAACACCTGGAACTATAAATACTGATTTTGACGGTAAATTTAGTCAAGAAGCAAAGAAAGGACTCCTATGTAGTTGGTAAGAATTTATAACAAAAAAAAAGGAATTTAATTTCTACTTAAAGTATAAAACCATATTTTTGCAACAATTTTAAATTTTATTGTTATAATTCATTTAACTACTTACCAAAATTGTAAGGACTGCGATGTTGCACCTCAGCTACAAATGGTGGTGTCAACACGTTCTATTCCAATAATGCTTAAATATTGACGGAAGATCAACACAAAACACTGTGTTTCCTTTTTACTCAATGACTTATTCTAGATTGCCTTTTTCACTTGTGTTGCAAATTTGTTTTAACGGATTTTTTTCACTTAAATTTGCAATTATTTTTTACACTTATCAATAAAAAATTTTGATAAACTTACTTCAATTTGACTTTAAAATAAATAAAAACACTCTTCGTGTATTAACACTTAAATAATTTTCACTTCCAATTTTCACTGTAATAGAATTTTGAACTGCATCTAATCCAAATGATAATAATTGTTGATGTGAATGGAAAACCGGACAACCACCGAACAACCGACGCGACACCACTTTTTAATCTCACCACCAATTAGAATTGCAAAATAAGCGCTCAATGCTTTTTGGGATCAAAAACCAGTAGAAAAAATTCTGCTATCGTCCGCTAGGGCACCAATTCATAGGGGCGGAAAGAATAAATTTCAATGTACCACCTCAAAGTTGGCCTTGGAATTAAATTAAACTCTCTGAGGGACCGCCATTTTTATTTTCTTCTTTTCACTATAAAACAAAGTGGACTGAGAATTTACTGTTAATTTTGTATCAACGCGTTTGAAAACGGGGATTTCGTTGTTTAGCGGTTGGAAAAATGATGAAAATTTCAAGGGGAATTCAATAAAAAGACTAAATTTAAAGTTTAATTGCATTTATGAATATTTATGTTCACTTTTATCGGTAGAAATCTATTATTTCCTTGTAAAACGTTCAAATTATAATAAAATTGCATTGAGTTCTTATTTATTCAACAATAAAAGCATAAGGTTAAATAAAAATCACACTTAAGGGTTTAACTACACGACGTAACGATTTTTTTCTTCAAATATTCACAAATTTTAGTTTTATCAAATTAATTCACTTGCGCACGGAATTTTTGTGCGTTCGACCACTTTGACTGCTTCACTGCGAAAGGAACGATTCTCTCCTATTTCAACAGCACAGCAGCATAATTGTTATGAGCGCTGGTCGCTGGGTGGGGAATGGGCATGAAACAGTACATATACTTGTTTCATGGGGAATGAGGATTAATATAAATTTACATTTTTAGTAAAAAATTACGCACATAAAATTTAAATTTATAGATTTCAGTATTTAGGTTTTTTCCAATCATTTGAGATTATTTTAAATATCAATTTATTAGATACAGACTACAGTGGACGCTCACAAATCAGAACCACTTCGGTCCTGGGGTAATTCTAATTTTTGAAAAGCTCTAATTTCTGGAATTTTTTTTTTAATTCAACGAAATGTCAGAATAGTACAGAATGAACTTTTTCATGCTTAATGCGATTTGTGTGACATATTATTTTATTCAAAATATGGGTTTGTCCAGAAATTCAAAGAAAAATTATTGTTTTATAATACGTATGTTCTTACTCGTATATGAACAAAAAATGACGTAAATAACAATGTACATACAACTAAAAATGTATTTCTGTTTGTTTGCATTTTATCTTCATTTTTTATACAATGGTATTTTGTATTTTTTGATTGTTTTTTTCGTTTTCATTAAATTTGAAATTACAATATCCTTACGGAGGTTTGCATTTTATAACAAAAAAAATAAACAAAAATTCACAAATTCATTTTTGTTTAATTTTTTTTATAAACTAAAAAAAACGCTTAGGACCTGAGAAAAAACCTCAGAAACGAAGTTCAGAGCGTTCAATGCACTGAAAACGATGGTTCAATTTTCTGGAAAATACGAATTCTTAAGAATTCTAATTTGTGAGAGTCCACTGTACATATAACATTATTCAATTATTCTTATATACAATTGCTCTGTAAACTGTAGTTAAAAATAAAAAATACGTAATAATAAAAAAATTGCATTAAAATTATTAATAAAAAAAAGTTGTAAAAATTTAAAAACTCCTTGAAGCCATTCTAACCATTCCGTTCTTAAGATACATAAGAACATATTAGATGCGTTCAAGGCTTGATTTCGTAGTTAGTATGTACATTTGAAATTAATTTTAAGTAATGCTCGCAATCGTCGTAATACGTATTAATTCGTCATATATAACAAGTAGAAAAAAAATTCGTTCCTATATAAGAATTTAATCCGTTTGTTTAACATAATAATTTATATGTATTGTATTTCATGCAGAATGGACGATTCCATTTTGGGCGGCCTCCTGCAAATTTCGTATAGCCATTAAAGTTAAATGAACTCTCCCATCAGTGCGCGCATTGCGTAATATGCTCATCTCACACGTACACCTGTATAAATGTAATGAGAGGTATTATCAAGCGCTGCGCAATCACCTATACTACTACATAGGAATTAGGAGTAAAGTCATTAACCCATCTCCCTTTAACATCATAATATGATATGATATTTATTAAAATTATATAAATCATAACGGTTCGGATTTCGGACTTCGGCTGCTGTGCTGTTAATTGTTAAAATAGGAGACCGGAGAGGATTTTATTGTCAGTGCGGCGGTCAAAGTAGGTAGAAGCAAAAAAATTCAGTGCGCGTAAATAATTCGTTAGAAAGTTCCGTAACATATGTGAAAATTTTAAAATGAAGTCATAACGTCGTGAATTCAAACCGAAATGTGTGTTTTTCATTTAATCTTTTCATTTTATTATTGAACAAATAAGAATTCAATTCAATTTTATTATATTTTGAACGTTTTACAAGGAAATAATATATTTCTACCGATAAAAGTGAACACAAGTGTTCGTAAATGCAATTAAACTTTAAATTTAGTCTTTTTATTGAATTTTCCTTGAAATTTTCATCATTTTTCCAATCATTAAACAACAAAATCCACGTTTTCAAATACGGTGCTACAAAATTAACAGTAAATTCTCGGTCCTCTTTGTTTTATAGTGAAAAGAAGAAAATAAAAATGGCGGTCCCTCAGAGAGTTTAATTTAATTCCAAGGCCAACTTTGAGGTGGTACATTGAAATTTATTCTTTCCGCCCCTATGAATTGGTGCCCTAGCGGACGATAGCAGAATTTTTTCTACTGTTTTTTGATCCCAAAAAGCATTGATCACAATACATACTTACTTGGTGGTGAGTGGTGACATTAAAAAGTCTCGCGTCGTTTCGGTCGGTCGACTATCCGGTTTCCCACCCCCTCAAGTCTTAACATATTGAGTTACAGTGAAGTGGAAGTGAAAATAAAAAAATATTCACTTTAGCTTTGAAAATTGTTTAATTTGCATAATTTTTAATAGTAATTTTTGACAAGAAATTTTTTTAACTTTATAATCGCACCATTTCAAAAATTGATTTTTTTAAGTGTTTCTAAATGAATAGTGTTTTAACTTATTTTAAAGTAAAATTTAAGTCAATTTAATAAGTGCTTTAAATTTTGAGTGTTGTATAACAGTCGTTTTAATTACTAGTGAATAAATAAAATGTATACAAAATACTTTTAATAATTGCAAATTGAAGTGAAAAAAATCCGTTTAAAATAAATTTGCAACACATTAAGTGAAAAGGGCAATCTAGAATAAGTCAGTGTGTTTCAAATTAAATATAACAGTTTATGTTGATCTTTCGGAATTATTTCGCGTTATTGGAATAGAACGAGTTGTAAAATGAAATCTGCAGGGTAACACCGGTAAAAGTCGTAAGTAAAAAATAAAATTCTTTTTTATTTATTTTGACAGAAATCTAATTTTTTTTAATGTACACATTGGAGTAAATTAGTTAAAAATTTTTATTATTTGCGAAGGTCTATAACCCTTAGCCTTGAACTCCTAGATGAATGTTAAATTTCTCAGTGTCTGAAACTGAAGAAATTAACTCTTTTGAACTTGCATCTTTGTCTTTAAAACTTTAAATCCCTTTATCCAATCGAAAGGTTTTCCAAATTTCAACTTCTAAATGGTTTTGCTGCAATAATAAACAAGATGGCAGAACATACGTTTGCGAAAAAAGTGTGTCTCGGATATTTAATATCAATTCCATTTATATTTTATGTATTTATTTAGTATATATAAATCTATATTCAGCGCAATATATATCGACGACAATATTTAAACAACAGTTGTAAGGTTTTTGTAAATTTATGATGGCGATGTCGTCGTACCGCGTAGTTGTACGGACTACGGTCGTAGTAATTTTTCCAAAACACGCTCGGGAGAAAGTGACAACAATAAACATCTGCCGAAATAGCCATCGATGGTCGCGCGGCTGTTTAATAATTTGTGTTGCACAAATTATTGTTTAACTGTTAAAAACGTTTGTTTAAAACAAAGAAACTTTTATTAACTCCAATAATTAGACTATTTTACTTACTAAAGAGGTTTTGTTAATAACAATTTTAAGTACACAATTGTGTTCGAAAAGTGAGGTTAGGTGCACCAATGGCGTTCCATTTGAGCACCAAAGAGCGATTGCTTTCCCTTGTTGATGACATCGAAATAATTGCAAAGTAAGTTAAATAAAGTTGTTAAAAATTTGTACTATCACCAAAAACACTTACATTAAACTTTTTTCCAGAGAACTAATTGAAAATGCGATCACTCCAAAGCACCAGAAAATGTCCAGCGCAGATCACACCCAACTAGTAAATTTATTGGTCTCAAAAGATGACGAAATCAAATCCGTGCTTCAGTTGGCCAAAGAGCAAGCAAACATTGACCAGAAAATGTTGGGCCTCCAGGGTCAAGTCGATTTGCTGGTAAATATTCCTTTTATCGTAAATCACAATAGTCTCATAATTCAAAGCAAAAATCTTTCTCCATATCGCTCTATCTAAAGGACCGCGAAATAAATCAATTACAACGCCAACTCAAAGAGGCTGAACAAATTTTGTCGACGGCCCTCTTTCAAGCGCGCCAAAAACTCAGTAGCATTGCAAAAGCTAACAAACGTCCAGTCGCTTCTGAGGAACTCATCAAATACGCCTATCGAATAAGTGCATCGAACGCAATTAGTGCGCCACTCACATGGCAACAAGGTGATTTACGGCGCCCCTACCCCACAGACATTGAAATGCGGTTGGGCTTCCTGGGAAAATCAGATCTCAATGTGAACGGACACAATCCGCAACAACAAAATAATCTCAACGAACTGCATCGCAGCCAGAGTACAGCATCGGCTGATATACCGGCGACTGCACAAAATCAATTCGCTTGGCATCCTTCGGGCGAGATTCATATGTCAATGGGCTCCTCGTCGGGTGCTGGGTCTGTGTCACTAGAAACAAGGTTTGTTGTTTATTGCATCTTTGTTTTTGCGTTTTATTATATTTTTGTTTATTTTGATTAATTCCAGAGCACATAAAGACAATGCACCTCAAGATGATGTTGAGGTTATGTCAACTGACAGCTCGAGTTCCAGTTCAAGTGATTCCACGTAGTGAACATTAACAATTGGATTCATAATTAAGTGGTTAAAATAAAGAAGATTTTTTTTGAAATTGAAGTTGGCCAATTTAACGAACTTTAGTGGTGAAATTTTAATTCTTTCTTCTTTTCTGAACTTTATCTTTAATAACAATTAAAACTATTTTCTTAAATCAATTATTTAATTATCGTAAATAATAATTTAAACATCAATCAACGTTTTTTTTAACTGATACTTTGACTTTCAACACATCTTAACAAAAGTGAAGGTGAGTTTCTGCATATAATTTATTTTTCATTCTATTCTCTGTTTTGTCGATTTGGGTTTATTTTAATATTTTCTTCGGAAAATTTTAACTACCAATGTTTCCATAACATTCCTTTAATATTAATGTTATTGCATTTTTTTTATTAATTTTTAAAAAAAATATTTGAGATTATTTATTGCCGAAATTCGAAAAGCCTGAACTTTAGATGAATTTAGTTGTCATAACAATTGATTCTGCTTTGATCTAAGAGTTGGTTTTCTTCTTATTCTCAGACTCCCATTATAAGGCTTATTTTGATCATAAAAGTATATCTATCGGTTTGAATTATTATCGAAAACCTTGATTTGATGACTGAAATCATCTCTTTACAAATGTATTAACTGAAATGTAGTCCAGACTGTTCTAGCTGTTCATCAAGTTGTTATCAGGAATGGTAACATTTTTAATTACGAGTCATTACTTGTAGAACAAATTATGAATTTTGTTTTGTAACTTACTTCTAACAGAATGTTAAATATGAGGATGAAATATGAAACTTAACATTTCTCCAGATGGGTTTGAAAAATTAATTAAAAGTAAAGGCATATTTTCAACAATCGTTTTTGATTTAATTTGAATATTTTGGACTAGCCGAATTATTAAAACTTATTTTAAAATCATCTTCCGTATGAAAAAATCCTTTAATAATACACTTACGACAGAGGTTACTTGGTTGAAAGTCCACCATATTTAGATGCACTTTATGCTTCGCCAAAAACAAAGTGTAGTAGTTTTTTCTAGCAAATTATTAAGAATCCTTTGAAAACAGAAATACATTTTTTATTTTACGTTGTCCAATTATCACATCTATGGCAATATCATAGACTTTGCTTAAACACATAGACATATTAATACTGCCATCAAAAATTTTTGCAGAGTCTTGAGAGGCTCTCCCTGCCACATAGTTTTTTTTAGCCACATTAAAAGTTAAAATGTTTTTTGATACATTCACTTTTTTCTTAACTTATACTCGAATTATCTAGTTGCATCTAACTTAAAGATTGCTTATTGATGATTCGATAATAATTTTACTTGCCTATACCTTACTTTTCAAGGTCAAAAGTTATAATTACTTAAATGATGCATAACCTCAAAATACTATATTATTTTGGATAATTTTCTGCATTATTTTGTAAAATACAGAATAAAGAAAGAACTGAATTGCTTCTTTATGTGAATTTTGTGGAAAATACTTCCAAGTCAAAATTTGATTAAATGGAAAATATTTTAAAATGGTTTTTACAAAATTTAATTTAAATGAAAAAATATTTATCAAATATTCTAATTTACGGGACTTAAATATTTCTGCGCTGTCTATTTATTCACAAATCCAAATTTCTGTTACTTGAAATCATTTTTTTACAAAATTTTATTTTTGGTTTTAATTCCAATTGTGAAATACATTTTTTTGTTAATTCAAAAAAAAATTGTAGAAGGCAATCGCTTTTAAATAATTAAAAGTATTGCGCAACACTAGAAAAAGGTAGCAACTGGCAACTAAAAGCGTTGTGTAAAAAAGTTCATGAAAACATAACTATGGCTTTTCACATAAATATAAAGAATCAATAAGTTTGAAACGAAATTACTCCAATCCTATGAAATCAACTACCGCCAAAGAGAATGCCCCCAAATAGAAAATATATGAGTTAAATATTAATTGGGTAAAGTCCTGATGAGGGATTCGTTCTGAAGATGGCAGCACATTGTACTTTAAAGTGCAAGTTGTTAAATCAACATAACTCTTTAATGCAATGATTTTAATTAAATTATGCGAATGTTGCAAATATCATTGTGGCATATCCAGAGAGCTTCATTTTTGTGTAATAATAACTTCGGTCCCGATTCAAATTCATAGAATGTGTAAAAGTTCTGGAATCCAGTTCGGTAAACGCTGAAACTCAGATTTTTGTATTATAAACACCGCACCAATATCTAAAATTGTGCAGCATTCAACTTCAAGCCAACTGTCGAGTGACGTACGTACTTATATTATGTTATATGTGTGCTCGGGTGTTCAACCTAAACTCAAATATGGCTGCAACCTCAATTCGTTTTTACTTAATTGCGAAGAGTGTAATTTTTTTGAATATTTTGGACTTTTAGAAATAAATAAATACTTTTAACCAAATAATTATTATCCTAATACTCCTTTGCATCAAGAGTCTTTATAGTTTCATCAGAAAACGTATTCAAATTTATAAATAACTAATGACTATGCCGTCAAATTAATTGTACGTACACCCAAGGTTGAACTACCCTGCACCATAATGGATTTCGAATCGAAGAGCGCGGCTTTTTCTTTCTATCTGCTTTATGTTTCTCCCTCTTGTCGTTTGTTTTGTTCAGTTCAGCAGAAAAATACTGAAAAAAATGCTGGTGCCGCTACGTTCCTTCTACCCGTCCGCGTTGCTTTTAATTTCGCGTGATGCGCTTCACAAACTGGAATCCTCTAGTATTATATGCGAGCTTGTATGCGAACGTAAATAACATTTATTATATATAGTATCGCATGTTCAGCGCGCCTGCGTGTGTTTGTGTGTGTGCATTATAACGACGGCACCACAAGCGGTAAATGTAATATTTGTATGCTGAAAATATCAGTGAACAACGTTTTGAAATGAAGTACATGTAGCCGAGAAACACAGGCAATATTCAGGCAGTGTACATCGACTGTGAGACCTCGAAAATAAAATTTTTAAACGTCACTTTGCTGTCATTTTATTGCTTTAAAAAATGTCGGCGTTGAGACCTTAGCAAGTATTTTGTTAAATTTTTTATATTTTTAATTTGGTTCGTATTCTCTTGACTTTATTTAATTTTCAATATTTTATTTCGAATTATTTTTAAAAAAATTTTACCTTTTAAAAACATTTTTAATTATTGTCGTCGTTCTATATAGAATTTTTATATTGGGAAAACTTATTACTATCTAAATTGATTGAAATACATGTAGGACGCATACCTTAGGTTCCCTATCACTGCCTTCCAATCTCTATACATTTTCTCTACACAAAAATACAGCGGCGACGCAATAGCTGACTCAGAGTACACTACAATCTATTTGATTATTTTCGTTAAAACTCGAAAGCAATGTACATTGTACAATGCCTAATGGCATGGAGCGCTTGCCAAAGGTTGGTTTTCCCAACTTGGCCCATTTGAAACAAATAAGTTGATTGTACAGTGAGGCAACACATTGTTCGTTTGTCATGCAGTTTTATCATTTAATTTTTGCTTATTTCTTTATTAGTTTACTACTCATAATTTTTGTTGTAATGTTTTATTTTGTTTTTATTTCAGAGTCTCTCTCAAATGATTTTTGGCAGCTGAACTTCTATTACCGTGATGGCTAACTAACTTAGGTGAGTTTAACAAAGTGGTACAGTCGCTTCTCTTTAATTCAAACCATCGATAATTCAAAGTTATCACGAGTAACAAAACGACGCGACATGTTAATTCGAACTTAAAGGCAAACACTCGACAATTCAAAGTTATCAGATTGCATAGAGGTACATTTTAAGACAAGTTCAAATTTGCATCACTTGGCACGAGCATGTGTTATTGAAATAATTACTTGATTGCCACACACTTCCGTTTGGTTATAGATGGATAGGCGATATGTATTCTATATATTTTGAGTTGCACATTTCTGCCGCATTGGTCAACGTTTAATTCGTACAACCCAATCCGAGATGCTACTGTACTAGTTCGAAAAAAAATTGTTCGACACATTTTTGCAGAAGATTTCAATTTTAGTGTATCTCAAATGTGGAGAGGAACTCGAATTTTTAACAACGTACTATAAAGCATACAGCAGTAAATATGTTGTATGAATCTTACATACTCCGTTGGGAGTTATTTTAGCTAAACTAAAAACTACAGTATTCCAGGCTGAACGATATGCCATAGAAATCTGCGCTAAAACAGGCACGTCCTCTTTCACTGAGCCAGCCGCATGTTAATTTTGGCTACGAAGCCAAATAAATAATTTGCTTTATTAAAACGAACGAACATAAATGTCAGTCACTGTATTTTCATTCTGTTATGAAGGATACAGTCGAACAAAAAGCGCAGAGTGAAGCAGGAACGAAATTTCATCCATTATAAGTCTTTGTGTATGCGTTAGTATGTTATGTACGTGTCGCAATTGTATGAGTGCAGCAGGCGGACGTAATATATATACGTACAAAAGTATTCATCTATCTATAGCTCTAGCAACATGACTATAAAATCGGGTATACATGAGGAGAGATAAAGGCAAAATGCGAAGCAACACAATATAATGGAACATGTAGAGATAGAGCAACCCAACCTATAGCGATATGTACTTGAATAATATAGAGAATCGAACGAAAGCGTTCACCGTTCAGCAGTTTGGAAGCAAAATTATTATATGAGAACGGTGGTGCGCTGTAGAAGAAACGGGGGCGGTGGTGACGCATCTGCAGCATTGGTGTGGTACTTCGTAATCGCCACACATACCCACACAAGTTTGCACACACACTGCCACACAACGTTGTAGTATTATAAAATCCGTACGTACGGAATATATTGTGTGAACGAAAACTGCGAAGCAGAGTGAAATTTTATGAAACACACGGCGGTGACGGACGATGACTGTGGTGGCAACTGGCTGGCAATCAGCTTACAGAAATGTACAGTGGTACGATACGTACAGACTACAGAGGCATGGGCTTACTCGTTGTGCTATATATTTCATATTGTAGAGACGCGATATTATATAGTTGTACGTCGAGAAACAGCAACTCTGTACGTACGTACTGGCACTGCCTGTGCAACGCGCCACAGCGAATTCAGACTTCAGTATTCACTATTCAGTATTCAGTATGGCCTGTGCTTCGCATGACATAGGTTCAGTTGGTAGATTTTTCAGAAATACACAATCTCTTAACCGTACACACACGCGATTGCCAAAGTGACGTGCATATTTCATATTGCGCTAATACTGAAGAATTGTATGAGACATTTTTGTTGAAATTAAGAAATTTTCACAATTTATTGAATTAAAATTCTATTGAGACTTTTACTAAACAACACACGAACCTACTATAAATTCAGTGAATGGATTGTCATGGCAATTAAATGCAATATTTTGCCAATTTTTGAAGACTTAAAAAATTAAAGGATGACCATGATTAACAGGCAGTGCAAACAACTTTTTGATGCAGAACATTATTTTTTAAATTTTGGTTGATATCAGTGCATGAAATAAATTTAACTGTAACAAACAATTAACTAATTGACGAGTAGTGAATAAAGTGAACAATTTTACAAACATTTAATACGAGCAGAACAATCGTAAAAACATTGAACATTTATAAGTAAAGGCAATTTTCCATTAAATTCTTGAACAATCAAAAAGAAAATGTTAAGGATTCCACAAAAAATCACCTTCACATCTGACGGCGACTAGTATGTGGACTGAGTTACAGGTAAACTACTTAAACTGCAATAACATTTACATTTTCAATTTAAAAACAACAATTCACCGCCTATATTAATGACCATATTACTTGGCACGTTACCATGGAAACTGCAATCTTTGTACGCTCACACAAAAAATAAAAAAAATAAAAGGGGTTTTGTTGTCTTTTTGTGGTGTTTAAACTTACCGCGCTTTTTTGACGTTTCTTATCAGACATATGCATCAACGCCGACCGTTTACTTGATATGTTTATATCCGCATAATGTGTGTAATAAAATTTGACACATTCGGACGTACGCAGCGGTTATCGCTTGAATGAGAGCAATATATGTACAATCCATTATGTAAACGATCTCAGGGTACCTCACCGATTCAATTATGTATAAAACAATTTATTTAGATGTGTGTTGTTGCATATTATGTGTAAATAAAATCAGTGAAGTGCGCGCGAGAAGTACGTATAATCGCCATAAAGTTCAAATGTACTCTTTCTTACAAGTTGCAATGTCTAAACTTTGCTGTATATGCCAAAAATTCAACAACAATAATGCACATTTAATGTTCAAGTCCCCTGAATGCAATTTGTACAATGCAGTTCAAATGTACACAATCGCTGTGGTGGAAAACCAACACCACCACCACCACCACCGCCACCGCATATGTAGTTGAGATCCTCGTGTCAGAATATTCCAACCAGAATGATGTTATCAAAATTTAATATAAACTTTAGCTGATTCGACCGTCTGTTAAGGAAAGAAAGAGCACACGCTGATTAGCGATTGCGGATTACTGATATGCCGCATGTGTGTTGTTTTTTGCTGTTTTGTTGTCTCTTCCCCTGCCGTTGCAAGCCATTGTTTTGTCGCGTGGTTTATTCCGAGTACACGTACCATGTCAAATACTCAAAGTCAATTCGCGCTTTCTTTTTTGTTTTGTTTTATTCCTTTCATTGATTCCATGTCGAGGGACGAGGAGGCGCATAGACTGCGTCTGCATAACTCGGTGGTGTACACTATGTTGTCAGTGCATTGAAAACCGCAGTCAGTGATGCACACACAGTCAGTGCGATCCAATCCACTTGAATATGTGTCATGCAATCGTGTCATGGATATTCCTAAATGAATTTTCGTAATTAAATTATTGATCGGGTTATTGTAGTGCGGATTGTGGGGGCTTACTGCAATCCTGGAGGTTTTAAAACGATTGCAGTGTAATATCTGTTGATATGAAGATTGTTTGTTTATTTGGAGTTCATTCGGCGCTAATGACTATATCATTTGATTGTTTGTTTTATTTTTGACTTAAAAGATATGAGTCGAAAGTGTTGATTTACGTTATTGACTTTAATTTTATGAATGAAATTGATTTAAAAGCTTCCGAACTTGTCTAATTCCAAACAAACAAAATGTTTTCTTTCCGTTTTCTTATCATGCACGTTTCTACAAAAAGTCATCACTTAAATTGCTATATTTGTGGTTTTAAGTCACCTTTTTAATAATATTGGATTAGTTTTTTTAAATTCATGATTTTATTTCAATTTTATGAGTGGTAATTAAAATAAATTTCTTAATTGTTTTTAAATTTCATTGTACAATAAAGGAAAAAATATTAATATTAAATATTTAAAACGAAATGTATAATAATTGCATTTTCGTCAGACATAACTTGAATACTGCAGTTGTGCTCAAAAATATTTTTATGCAACTACTGTAATTATAAATTCATGCGCTCTTTACTTAAAGGCACATTTTTCAAAATCTTTAAAATTTAAAAAATAAATTCTTGGTTGCTATTTTATAAAATTAAATAAATTGAACCTTAAAAGCTTCCGTTCCCTTCATTTTCAAACCACCCAATGGTGACTTAAAGAAAGTGGAACATTCACAAGTATAACACGAAAGCCTTTCAAATGCAATCAACAATTCAAATTCCCTTAGTACGTACTGCACTTATCAAAGCGCGTCTAAAATATCAAAAGCAAAGCGAATCATGCGAGCGCACTCATGTTCTCAAATCACATATCAGCGCAACAACAGCACATAGCCTTGCACTGAAGATAGCCTCCCGAGTCCTCAGTGCGAGCGCACATTTTTCAAAACTTTCAAGTCGCCGTTATAAACAGCTATAAGAGAAGTCTCGCAACTTCTCGTCGTAAAAGCAACACAGATCGGAATTATTGTTGTGCCGTGACACCCCTATGAAGTATGAGCGCATATTATTATTATTATTATTATTATATTATTTTCATCATTGTGTCGCATTAAAGTGGATTCACGCTCGTGTCTGCGTTTTATATTGGAACTTAAATCGGTGACATGTATGTCGTCCTTTTCGATATAGTACCGACGAAAAGTGTTTAAAATGCGCGATCTTTGCGTATCAACGGTGCTATATTTATAATTTTTCCGTTGTAGATTGTATGCATGAACATTCCATAAAATCCTCCATACAAAATGCCTTTTCTCTTGATTATATCAAAAAGTCGCGGCCTGAGAAACGCGTATAAAAGAATATACCAAGCTGAGAAAATAGCTTCATATTTTCATGTGTTTGTTCTATCCAACACATCCCGCACTCACACACACTCACACACACAAACTCCGCAGCTTCTATTTAATGTTGTTTGTGCACTTCTCCTACTTTCATAAATTGTACTCTATGTGTATAATTTCAGTACGCCGATCTTATGTTGCAAAAAAGGGAAAATTATCATATTTTATAACACGCGAGCAAGCCATATTGCCTGAGTGCATGAACAAAACAGAGATGCCATACGTATATGCGATGCAGTCAGCATATTCGAACATAATTGTATATATAGGGTTAGAAAATGCGATGTAGGTTTAATAATATAATATAATTCCCCTTCTCTTTTATACCCTCGCTATGGTGGTGCGAGGTTATGTTCGTTATAGCCCGCTCGTCGCATTTAACATTTCAAAGCTTTGCACGTACATTTTACATTTGTGTTGCGACAGCAATTGATATTGTATGCATGTGGGTGTGTTGGTGTGTAGGCATGGATCGATGTGTATGTTAAACACAAACACACACATACATTTGATCATAAAAACTATACAATGTGATACTCTGCGCCGGTCATGGAAAATCCAGCAAGTTTCTATAATATCGCTTTTTTTTTTTATAAAAGTTCCTCTGTGGTTCAATTCTGTGTTGTATGTTTCTCGTTCGTTCTTGCGCTATTCGCTCAATAGCAAGATATTATAATATGCAGGGAACAGAAAGAAGTAATATACGTAACGAGTATCTAGATACACAAATGTATGTAGAAATGGGAATAAATTTCAAGAGACAGCTTTAATGCTGCGCTCGTTTGTTGTTTCCGTTCCGACTTTAACCTCACTTTAATTTGAGCGCTCTTCAGTTCATAATGTGCAATGGTTGCAGTTGCTGCTGGGAATATTTCGTCTTGCAGCAAATAATTTTTTAAGTAGAAAATGTTTGACTTTAATTTTTTAAGTTGTAGAATTTCATCAGCATTTTTACTTAAGCCTCCTCCTAAGATATTTTTAAATTCAATATTTAAGCAACCAACTTAATTTCTCTAAGGTCATATTTTCAACCAAATTAAAAATATAATATTTTTGTATATTTTTTTTAACCTCAACATTTTTAATCCCATTCGAAATAAAAGTGGGCATACATTTTTAAAGTACAATATATCCCACCGTTGATTGTGTGGATGTGTCATCGAGGCCCCAGCCGTAACGTCAATGCTTTGGTTATATTTTTTGTCTTTTATATTTAATAACATTCTTGTTTCAATATATTCCATACATAACGAGCACCTATCTACAGTGTATGTACTTTATGAACAGCTAGGTTGCTATAGCAACAGGACTGGCAACATTTTAGTGGGCGGTACCCTTCGGATTTGTGCTTAATGTACAATAGTTATATGTATATTGCACCTCCTGGTTATATATATATATATAATGTACATAAAGCTTTATGTAACGAGAGGGTTGCCTTTTGTACGCCATATTATCGGGCGCTTTTACATTATATGCATTGGCATGATTTTATACAGAGATACACATCCTTTTTTCGTGTGGCACTACATACATAATGTATGTTGGGCCATGTTTGTATGCTTTGGTGTATTTGAAGTATGTATGTGGAATAGATTCTTATTTTTATTGGAGTTCCTTTTGTTTCAATCTAACCAGAATTTCGAATTAGGCAAAAGGAGCTCACTTTGTCAATTTACATACACATATGTACTGAAACTTGATACATGTATGTAACGAAGATCCTTTTGGCATTTACGAGAACAGAATTGGTTCATATAATAATATCTCTTGCCACCTCAGCAACAAAGCTTACTGCTGGAGTGCTTGTCAAGCTACTAACCACTCAGCATGTAGTTGCAAGGGTGAATTGCGCCGATGGTCACTCAGTTGGCAAAGTCCGGGGGATGTTGGTCTTTTCCAACTACAAGGGAATTATTTTGCATATTATGAAGTTCTATTAAATTGGATATGAGAATGAGACTCTAGCTTCATTTTCATTGATACAAAATTCCATTAGAGATCGATTTAAATCATGTTTTATTGAGTAGGCACTACGAATCCTTAACATATCCTTGTTTCTAAATGTTTGCTTTTTCGATCCTTAATGGAATATGTTAAGTTTTGCAATACTGATTATGTTCAAAACGTTCATTTCTTGATTCCATAACCTTAAACTTACACCTTTGTGTAAATAAGGATATTCATATTATCTCAAAAACGGCTTGGCGGATTTATATTCCCCTTTTTCCCTAATGACTTTAAACTCTATTTATTTATTGTCTTTTGAGTTGAATCTTTCTGATAATTCTCAACACGTCAACATCAAAGAAATAATATTTCAAGGTCAAAAAATAATTTCCTCGAAACACATTCATTTATTGTCCGTCATGGCTCTCCCTGCCACTTAATTTAAATACACGTTTTTTTCTTAAATAAATAATAAATACTTCCTCCTTGTATTTCCTATCCATATGAACCTCGTTGATAATTTAAAACTTCCTAATTAGATCCGCTTGCTAGTTTGCTTGCAGTTGTGCACCACAATACTTTTAAGTGGCTGCACTCTTCTACGAGGCAACCTCAATCGAATGCCGCATTCGAATGATGGCATTTATTTTTTTCGCTTTGCCACTTCAACTTACATACATGTTGTTGTGTGTGCAGTATGTTGTAAATCGGCGGTATTACATAACCCAGCAATTTGACAGCGCGAGTTATATTAAGGCGCGTGAAAACACACATGTGCATTGCAATTCGCAAAATATAAAGTAACATTTTGTGAGCGTGCACATAGACCATAGCACACACCAAGGAGCAACGCAGAGGCCTTAACATTAAATGTATGTTGATATATATGTATATTTTACACTCCTCCATGTAACATTGAAAGAGATGGTGGGTCCGCGCTGCTCAGAGAGTGTGGCACCATCTTCTAGTTTTATTTAATGTGAAGCTGTGCTACGGTCACCACACACAATTATGTGAGATGTGGGGAAATGCCGCTTGTCTGCACAATGTAATGTGTAACAGCGAGGAAAGGGGTGGGGGGAATAGGGTGGTAAAATGGAAATGTTCTTGTAATATAAGCATAATGCGGACTAAGCAGTTTATATTTTGTGTTGCCATAGCGCAGTGTAATATATGTGTGTCGCTGCACGTTGGCATCCATGTGGATTGTGGACGTTCGTTCCAAAAAGAAAGGTGTACATAAGTGTCACCAATGTGGCTGGTTTGGAGAAAGCATGTCCTTACGCATTTCCTTTTTAAGTGCTCTTTCTTACATAAAGAAAGTATTGCGATGAAGGAAGATTGAGGCAAAGGAAAAATGTCAAATTAAATATAGGGGTACGTTATTGGTACGTATGATGTCAAAAGGAATATATAACTGCGTGTGCTTGATCATATGTAGATTTATTAGACAGAGTATATGTTTCGCGATGTCATATTTTCATTATGTGCCTTCCACCAGAGGGTCTACATAAGACTTATCTACTTTATATTTACTTGATACTTTGGAAGCTTGCAACATTCCTACCCCCCCCCCCCTTTTCGATGATACATACATGTAATCCGCTTCACTTTATGTTGAGTATACCTTTTCGGAGTGTAATGTTATAATAAACATAATATTATGTACGAACACATCATTAGATGTACATAATATCTTAATATTGTAATATACTTGGTATGTTCTGCAAAAATTGTTGTTAAAGTTCCAAGAGAATCGGTTGGCCTTCGTGGAGAGGTTTTTTGTGATGCCCGCAAGTGGAGATAGGGAGTGTTGTTCTGCCACTTTTATGCCAGTGTAATATGCGTATTGGAAATATCGTTTTATTAATTTTTTTTATTTTTTTATTATTGAAGTGCATTATAAATGTGTGGAATAAATACGCCAAACTGGCTGAAGGCTATACAGAAACGCGTTGTTTTGTTGATCCAAAGTTCGCTGCAGACACTCACACAGCACAGTAACTCTTTGCTGAAGTTGTAACTAATATAACGTTTATAACGCTGAATAGAATAATATGCGAGTTTTTAAGTATTTTTGTATATAACCAAAGTGTATTGCAACAAAATGTAATAAATAAAAGTGCAAAAGCAAATGCCAAAGCACGTGGTTTTTCATCCTCAGTGGTCCCGATCGCATTCCTCCTTGGTTGTTCTCCTGTATACATAATATCTTATTAGAAAGTGGGTGGTGGTGGTACTTTAATGTGCGGGTATGTAAAAGCCGTTCCGGCTCTCTTTTTCTCAACGATTGCTTTATTATGCATGTATTAAACTCAATTGTACTCACATATATAAAGCGACGTCGTTTCAGCGTCTTGTGTTGAGTAATATAAAATGCTTCTTGGTACTTTTATTTGATTTTCTTTCAATTTTTTATTTTGTTTTGTTTGACTGTTGTTTTTATTTCATTTATGCTTTGGCTTTTTTTTTTAAATGCTGCGCTTTATTTTGTCTGGTTAATTCGCTCGTCGACTCAACTAATGACAATTATTATTATGATGTTGTGCCGCACTCTGTGGCAGTTGATGTTTGAACGTCAAGCAACACGGAGAATGACGATGTTGGATTTCCTTTAAGATGCGTTCCACGTTGTTTTTTCTATTCAATTTGTGGTTACGCTTTCGATCGTAATTATTGTTGTTATGAATCAACTTATGAATTGTATTTTACAACAAAATAATCAATTGCATAAATTATTTAAAATATAAAGATGTCCTTAAAAGTTAATTCTTAATCAAAATTTTCATTTTATTAAATTGATTCTAAGTAAAAATCATTAAACAATACCCGTTACATAAATAAACAACCTCTCACCAATTAATGTTCACTGCAGAGAAACATATAACGGCACTTGTCACAACATATCCCTGTGATAACGATCTCTTTCGCCATAATGTTAACATTTTTATATGTTCATTTTCGTGGGTCATAAAATCACAATTAAAGTTCGTGACCTGTTAAAAGGGTCCTTCACATATACACATTCACACGGCACTCGAGAGCAGCAGACACACATATGGTTCATACAGGTTGTGTCGTCGCGTCAAACAAAGCGCAAAGTGCGTCGTTAAAGTATTTGACCTTGACTAAGTTTGGATCCTTGGTATCATAAATCATGCATTTTTGTGTTGTGTAATAACGGCGACGAACGTGCACATATACACGATATATGCTCGTGTATTCGCCAACCCAGCTCTATAGGGGTTGGTTGACTAGACATTGACATATTATTATTGTGTGTTATGTTATGTATATTGGAAAAAGAACCCTCTCCGCATATATATTCCTTTTATTTACAAATCACCAACGATATACGCAGCGATGTACACATAAAAATGTGCTCATGTTATGACTACTCTTGTTGCGCCCTCAAGCCGCTTACTTACTGCATATATATACAAAGCTACGTACATCGCAGTGTACTGTAATAATACATAATATCCGTCCGTTGCATGAATGAAAATTCCAAATGGATTACATTAAAGCTTCACCTTTTATGCTTTTGGTATTTACTACAGACGGCATCCGATGTATGCGCTTATGGAGAGAGAGCCATGGATGGCGCCTCAACTTCCCTGCGGATTTGTCGTATAAAGTTTGTTGTGCGTTTTTTTTTTTTTTATTACGAGCACGTTTTCACATACTATACGGCATTTTTTAAAAACGTTTGATGTGCCTTCTATTCTGGACACGATTTTTAAATGTTTCTATTGAGGGGGTTAATTTAAATTATTTCCATAAAAAATGTTATTTTGCATAGCAAATTTAAATGTAATGAATTAATGCCGTTTTTAATTTTGCACGTTTTTTTTGTTGTTTGTTAATTAAATTGATTTGCGTTGGACACACCTTTTAGTTCTGCTGATGCAGCAATAACTATTGCATCGCTGTTATGTGGAATGGGGTGGTGGTGATGGGTGGCGTATTTATTCATTTATGAGGTCAACGAATGTTGGGGTTTGACTGTTGTGTGCATTATTGTAGCACACAACGTATTTATTATCTGTACCAACATTTTTTTTTTTTTTAAGTATGTAATTACCTTTATAAAAATATTTGGGTTGATTTATTTTTTTAATTATGTAATATTTAAAATGTGTTTAATTTAAAAAATTAATAACGTTTTGTTTAATTTGAAATAGACGTTTAATTCGCTTTGGGTCCTTAATCTGATTAGTTTTGACCAATGGTTCTGCATTTCAAATCACAAATTGAGTGATTACAAAGTCTTCCCGACTTATTCCTGGACTAAAAAATTAGTTTTTTCCAATATTTTGAGATTTCCCGATGAAATTATTTATTAAGGACCTTGATTATTCTTACTTTTCAATTAATTCTGTATGGCAAATGTAGACACTCAATTCCCCCTACAATATAAAACTGATTGACCGTGACTTGTCTGTTTTAATGCAGTCATTACAATGATTAGATAAATTATTTTCTGAGGGTGAGACTAATTGTTCAGTTTCTGGAGCACATCATCATTACTCCACAATCATTAGAATCATCATCCAGTTAACCATATATGCAACAGGCTGGTACATTGCGCTTTAAAAGCCTCGTCACGTATTTCAAAGAGCACGAGCAACTTAAATTTCTTCCTGTTTCCAGTCTTTTTATTTTTTGTGTGTTGCATTCACATATCTGCGTAAATAAATGCCTCGCTTCATGCATATTATGTGTGTGTGTGTGTGAACAACAGTACATATAACGGAATCAAAGGAAAAGAATTCTCTATGTACTGCATTAAATGACAAAGTGCACCGTAAAAAGGCATTCGCAAAAAAAAAAAACAAACACAAAACGAACGAACGACCTTACCGTTACCATTCAAAAAGGAATCGCGCTATTTAGTGGATGTGGCGCGCCGTCAAGAGGCCACCCACATATGTGTGTGCCGTGTGGTGGCACATACACGTGGATTGGCCGCATGCTCATACTTTTAGATGAATAACCAAAAAAAAAAATTTGTATCTATATCTCATTCATGTAAAATCGTATAAAATATTTTGTGCAAAACCATCGTATTGTAAATAATAAATCATTTCACAATGCTCAAGCAGCAGAATAGCGGTAGTCCACCCCACACCCTTTCTACACTAAACTGCCACTAGCTATGCCACCGTCGCCGCATAGTGACGTATAATTCCACCAGCCACCACCGAAACTCCATCCACACACACACACACACACAAAATGTACATAAATATATTGCAGCCACCCGGTGCCCTCTTATATCACACAGCACAATCAGCCCAACCACCCTTTTACAACAAAAAAAAAAACCCACCCAGCATTCGACACGGACAACAGCGCTCACACCCCATCACAAAATGCACATACATATATATAGTATTTGATAATGCCGTATTCCATCCATCCCATCCTGCCACACCACCTCAATCCCACACCTCCCATCCCTACCAATCCTTTTATTATCCTGTATACAATTATATGTATATGAAAGTGTTTCTCCTTCGTTCCCATTAAACCGCATACTGTGTACCATGTCGTGTGTCTCTGTTGCCTAGACTCAATTTTGATCTGACTCAAACCGCTTGCCCCACCCTGCAATCCCATCCCCCACCATATGCTCACCAATTTCCCAAACAAAACACCCACAACCACCCAACCAACCCGTCCACCCACACACACATTTTCAGTGATTTTGTGTTGTTGCCTCATTATTTGCGCAACCATAGCAACCATCTCTGTGTGTACAAGCTCGCTTATGTGCAAAGCTCACTATTTCCATTTATATTTAAGTAACATAATATTATAACATATTCCACAAAGGGGTGTGTGGGTGTGCAGAGCTTATATTATATGCAAATGTTAATACATATATGTACATTGAATGCGCCAGCATAGAGGGGGTGGTTTAAGGTGGAACCATATAAATCGAACGTAGGCATGCTCTTGTGTGTATGCTGTGCCATGTAGGGTGAATGTAGGGGAATGAGGCGAGGGGATGGGGAATGGGGATTGCACTGATGAAAATGCTGTGGGTGGTTGGAGGGTTTGGTATGGATTGAAATTGTTCGCTTTGTGCTCGTGCTACACACTCCTACGGGGTGGTACATGCGTTACATTATGTGTTGCCAGTTTATGTGCTAAACGAGCACAAGGGGGCGGCTTTTGGGTTATTATGTTGGTGCGCCCTATACGCGCATTAGGCATCAGTGTACCATACGGACGCTAGTGCCACCATATTATATACCAAACGCATACAATGAGCAGAGCTAGATAGCTCAGTGACAGCAGGCAGTATGAGACCATTATGTTTCTCATACATAATATATGTTTTTAGCAGCAGTGGCAAACGCAAAACGCTAAACTTTAATACAATATATATATATATATGTATGTGTATGTGTGTGTATGTTTTTGTATTTGCAAGTATGCGGTGTGGCGATGGCCTCGTTTCGTTTGCTCGCTATACCAACCAACTCTCTCCACTCGATTGCTATACTTTGCCCATTCGTACCATAATATAATATGTACCGTACCGAAGAATTTTTTGTATTCATTTCGTTCTTCTTCTTTTTTTTGTGGATCCCCCTGCCTCATTTCACTCCCACATTCCCTCCTCCTCCCCCGACTTTAATGCATTACGTTTTTCCTCCTCTTGGGTTGCCTTCACATCCATTTGGATGTTTGTGCGAGCTGTTTTTGTTTGCTCTGCCTCTGTGTCGTTTGTTCGCTGTGTGGCACGATGGCGTCACTATCGCGCTATTTGTTGGTTGCCATTGCTCTGTCGTTGGCTGAATGACAAAGGCGCGTATACGAAAGGCACCAGCAGCGGTACGCTGAAATTAAATACTGGGAAAAAAATTATTCTCCAATACAGGAATTATGACAAATGAGGAACAAAAAATTATCCTTATATATGATTGTTATGAAACTGTGTCGGTCGCTTAAAATAAAACGACGCCCGACTCAGACGACGCTAAGACACAGATTGCGACCGTCTTTGCTATAAGATTTCGTGACTGTTAAAGTAACGTATACTGATGACTGTTTAAAAAAAAGGAACTGCATAAAAATAAGAAAACTCTGTGTGTTGTTCATCACACAAAGAAAATGAAATGTGCTGATGCAACCGACGTCAACGACGGCGACGACGTGATTAAAAAATAATCAAAAAGAGGTATTATAATATACTTGATACACGCTCTGCTACAGAGATGCTAGCCAGTCGTCAGATATACATTTGCACTTAGGCTACATCTATAATTAGAAGCGCGATCAAAGTCGCGCTCTGTGATCTGTCTCGTGTGCGGCCACAAAATCGCTTATAAGTTTGTGCTGGTGTAGCACGAAATGACATTGCCATTTGTCCAATAGTTGGACGCGTGACTACAGTCATTTTGAGTCGTCTGTGTTTACTTTTCCAACAATACAACCCAACTGAGCGATACAACAAAGTAGACATGCACTAATTAAACTAATAACGACTTTGCGCGATTTTAGCTCCATCTCTTGGTATTTGGCTGGATGTATGATGCAAACAAGCACTACTCGGTCGCATGCATGCAAGCAGGCACAACCGGAGTCGTTCAATTGCTTTCCGATTTTGATTGTGCTTTCGGATGTTGAGCATATGAATACCTTAAAAAATTTAACGGCGCTCAATTCCTCCCCTCAATCGACAATAACAAAACCAACGATTCGATATTGGTGGGCAGCAGCCAGCCAGCAACAGCAGCAAAAAGAAAACGGAGAGAAATTCGGCAAAATTCAAATGTAAACCTCGAGAGCTGAACTTTATATCGGGCAAGAATACATGTGGGGCGCGTTTATGTTATATGTGCGACTTCCCCGCGATAATATATCGATACTGAGAGCGAGAATCTATAAAATGCATGAATGTAGGAAGTGCTGCTGCTGCTCACAAGTCACTCGACGAGACGTACCTACATTATCAATTGATATCGACATGGTTATTGGGTTTTTGGCAGCACAACGATGTGGTTGCCTTTGCATACATTGTTGTTCCATTGAGAGCTATTGCTCTTCTTTGAATGCGCAATCATATTACGTATCGATATTTGGTTAATCACAGACGTCAAATCCGTGCTAACTTCGCTTGTGTTATATTGACACAGTCATAAGTCAGAGCGAAGCTCCACAGCAACCAGCAGTCAGCACGCGCTTTGATTTTTATTCCGTTTCGCGACCCTGTACAGAATGCGTGATTTTTGATTAGTCACATTCACATATTCGTTCGATCGCCTCAGTCCTCACAGAAGCATGCATGACTCCATGTTACCAAGTACTGCGACTGACTCACATGCATGATGTCAGTGCGATATCGCGGCTTAATTGACTGCGTCCACACATTCTGGGTTTTATTTGTACTGGCTGGAAGTAAATTAACAAAGAAGCGTGTGTGTGATTCGCCACATTTCATACAGCCGCTTGAATATGTCTTGCGAAATTGGACACAACTGCGAGAGCCGCCGCAAACTCTTTAAAATTGCAATATATTTATAGTATACGTCATGTCCAAAGTTATATGGCACTTGGCGGACGTTGTGTTGTGTATTGTTGCGTTGTATGATGGCTTCGATTGTCCGAAGTCCGCCGATCTCTTATTGGTTAAGTGATTTGCTGAAATGCTGAATGTCTGAGCGGCTAATGCCGAAATATGGTTGCAGCAGCAGGCCCGCATACAACCCATTAGAGTCGAACGACAGACAAATGTCAATTGGGTGGTTGCGCGCAATTTTTGAAAAGCACCAACTGAATCAAGCGCTAAGCCCGATTTATCAAAAGAATTTTTGTATAATTATGTCTCTCTACGTTCATTTTTTATGCATATTATATTTATATATTATGAACGAATGTACGTACGTACATTTTGTTGAATTGAGTTTTTTTTCCTTCATTATTATTTTGCCTTCTCGTGTTGCTGCCGTTGCGCTGTTATTTCATTTTTACTTGGCTTCGTTCCTTTTGCTCTATTATAAACGAACGTACATTTCTAGATAATTTTAATATACATTATGTGATGTTTTTCAACGTCAGAGAATTGTATTAGTTTCTTTTATAAATATATTTTGCTCCGTGCTGGTTGGTGTTGTTGCCGCTATACCGCCTTGCCTTGCTTTGCTTGCTTGCTGAATATACTTCCAATTCGTATTATTTGGTATAATAAAAGTATGGTTGCCGGGGCACATACATATATTTAGGGTACATTCATGTATGGTGGTGTGTTTCAGTACGACAACAGCTAGTGCTAGCTGCTATTCCATTTGATATCGCAATAATATTCTCCTCGAGTCTTGCATGCATTTATTGTGTGTACATCGCTTTTGTGGATTGTGTTGTATGTCGTCGTCGTCGTCGTCGAATGTACTGTACTGTGTGTGCTGCTGCCGCCGTTGTCGTCGTCGTCGTCGTTGAATCCGTCGGTCCGTACCTCATTTCTTTATCCGTTCCATCCCCTTTGCGGTCCCTCGCTACGTTGTCGCACTCGTTCGCCTTCTACCCATAGTGCCAGTTCCTCGCTTGCCTGCGTCTCGATTCCGCGCTCTTTCGAACAGACCATTGTGCATGGCCTCACAAAACCGAGGAATCTGATCACACCGAACGAACACCACTTCGGCGTCGTGCGAACGCCAATCGTGTGTCGTCGTTGTACTGGGGCGAGCGGTCGGCTCGCATTCGCATGTTGATCAGTTTCCAGCTTTCTACTAAAGTTGGATGTGGTGCGGGGCAATTCACACACAGAATATGTGTTGTACTTTGCCATTATACCGCACGTATGGCGTGTAGCAGCTATATGGCACCGGCTCGTATACATATTTTGTGTTGATGGCGTATGTGCATATGGCTGCTGCGATATAATATAATATACGTTCATTTATTTTATATTTTATATGCGCAGAACATCGAATATAGCTCGTATGGTTGGTTATAAAACGAAGCGACGTACCATATTATAACGTTGAGATGAGAATGGAATGAACGAACGAACGGACGGACGCACGGACGGATGGACGGGTGTACAGACGGTGCGGACGGACGCATGCAAGGGACAAAGAGAGGCAGTAGAAAAACATAACATTGAAGTCGGGGCGCGCATGTTTTTTTGCTCAGTCTCTACACAGAGTGCTTTGTGACTATGAACTAAAAGTTCCATAGCGAGTTTTCAAATGCTGCTGCTGCTTTGCAATGTTGTTTGTGACTTAATGTCATATAGCCTCTTTGATATTATCACAGAGGGCGTAATGAGTTCGTCGTCATAGTCATCGTATTTTTGAATTCGCAACTTTATCCTATTCACTCTCTATGTGCTTCATGGTTGTTTTTGTTTTTTCTATTTCATTTTATTGTTGTATATATACACATTTGCTTTCGTATTGTCTTTGTTTTTATACCAGCTCTTCCCATCAGCAATTCCCATTTGCACTGAGTATTCTGTATATGTGTGCGCCTTTGTTTTTTGGTATTTAATTTTTGGGATTTGTTTTTTCTCCTTTCCCACCTACCCAAAACTTTTCTGCTTGTCCACACAATTTTCTCTCTGTGTCAAATTTTCGTTTTAATTTCGTTTTCATTAAATTTTTAGTCAAAGAGAATTGTTTCTCCAATATGTATCGAGGATTCCCGCGTATAGTCGGGGTTATGTAGCAATCCTGTGCGCTCATTCCATGCACTATGGAGACTGCTACATGACTGCGGTTGAATTGGGACTTGTGCCCATGCAATTTCACCGTATAACCGCTCACAAAATGTTCAACATTATACAATGATGAATCAACACGTACATCGTTATCAAGTGTAGCAAGTATTTCATTGCTTACTTTTTATGTTGTTTTGTACCTCGTTGATTGGCGAAAATAGTTCGCGTTCTTGGCGCCCTTATCATTCGATAATCGACAACTTGCTGATTACTTCAAAATAATGAGTCGCAATTAAATTTTGAGTCTTCAACATTTTGTTTTCTTATCAGAAGGTAGACTTTTAATGACAATAATCATTCCTTCATTTTATAAAGGACGTGATAATAGTTTCCCAGAAATTTAATTATTTAAATTTTTTAAGTCACCAAAATTTTCTTATTAATCAATAACTATTGATCCTTAAAAATAACATTTGAATTTATATCTTATGGACCGCGCAACTTTAATTTACCGCTTCTGCATTTTAACAGTTCTCAATACCACTTACTCGCCGAGCCCACAAGACTTCTACCTAATTGCGATGATCGCAGAATGGCTTTAAAACATAACGTACGACAAGTGATATTTCTTATAAGTACTCGCACATATCCAAGCGATGCTGCGACCTTACCCCGTCCAAAATATTGCCGGTTTTATAGAACATATCGCGGTATAAAGGAAGAAGAGTGTTCACAAATATATTTCGAAAATATCATGGGCTGACGAAAATAAAAACAAACTTGTTGTTTTGCTCTTCCAAGACAACTTATTGCAGTCAATAAAAGAACAAGTCGCACATGCATTCACACCAATGAATGTGCACTGAAATGGGTAGGGAGATTAAATTTAAAGAAGTGCACTCAATACCCAACTCACCAAGGCACAGGTACATTTCCGCTTGTAGCCTTATAGTAATCAAACAACGGGTTTAAATGCACATTCCCCAGCCAGTGCAAAGACCATTGAAGCGACTTAGTTGCACAAAACGTTGCATGAGCTATTATCGTTGATTGTGTGCGAACCCAGGGATTAATTAGCTAGGATCCAAACATACCTGTGTGTCTTGGCTAAATTGATTAACTTGTAACAATATTAATTGTCTTATTATTTCAATTGTGTAATTATTGGTTTTATACATTTTTAAGTTGGTTGATTTAAATGCACTTTTTATTTAAAAAACTTAAATTTTCTTTTTCTAATAAAACTGCTGGACAAGCAATTTAAAACATTTTGCACATAAAGTAACAAAATGTATAATAGCTCACAGGTCATAATATATGCTAAGGTCCTCAACCACTCATATTTCCCAATTCTCATTGCTTATCCCAACAAAGCGCATCATACAGACCACCCCATTGTCATATAATACGAAGTCCACATTGCCCTCATCACAGCTCAGCCATCGCTCGTTAATGGTGCGCACATGCATGATGGCTGACAAAGCGAGACAGGGCATTTCCTCTCTGGTGCATATGCGGCACGTTATGTGTGTACCCTGCTGGCTGCTGCTGCTGCTGCTGCACATATTTCCATCCGTTCGAGGCTCCTCATGAATTGTGTGTGCGAACGTTCCCAATCCCTATTTCACAAAAATGTGTGAGCCCGTATAGCTTGTGCACTGTGTAGGCACCGCCGCATTTATATAGGGGAATGGACACGATATTATTATTATATTGGATGCATATGCGAAGAGTAAAAACGTTGATCATCGGGCCGAGCAGCAGCAACATAGCAGATGTAGATTGCTTGCTTGAGCTGAACAGGCTATTCACAACGTAGAGGTATATTAAGCTGAGGCGGTGAAGGGAACCCAAAACGATGCGTTCAGCGTTCAAATGAATAATACCGAAAAACAAAAACAAAAAAAAGTATAGAAGAAGTTGAATGAAGAAATACAAATATAGATATAGTCAGGCGACTTTAAGAAAACGACGTTCGTTGTTGTTTTGCGCTTTAGCGCTTTGCCTTCAGATATATTATATTCTTTGCCTCAGCCAGCAGCACTCGGCATTATTTTTGTTTTATTTTCTTTTTCACGTTGTATTTGAGAGGGAGTGAAATTCCATTCCAAGGAGGTTAAAATATTTTGCCTTATATGCACTGTTCAGATCATATGCAATGCTCCCATAGATATAGTACAATATGAGCGAAGTACTCGTACGTTCGTTGCGAGCGTAAAGTGCATTATTATGGGGTTGGAATTTTCATTGCAGCAAGTATCATTTTGTACAATGCCGAAGAAAAGAAAGATCACAGAATGCAGCGTTTCTGCAGAGGCAATTTTTCACTCTCTCTGCATTACGACTTTATCTCGTCTTGGAACAGGTTGCGTTTTATTCGCGGCTTCACGTTGAAGTTTTGAATGCGGGAGCGTTTTGAAAGCTTCTAAATACTGTCATCTTGACGTTTACTGAATATGTTTAGTGTTGAATAAATGACACGACTCTGATTGACTCGTTTTCGAAAGATTCTACTGGTAAATTCAACTGAGCCGAGATATTTTAATGTTTTTAACTAAAAATAATAAATTATGTTATGTTTTTAATATGAAAATTTAGCGCTAAATAATGAAACCAAAAAATTACAATGATTGCAACAAAAAACATTATACAACACCCCCTTTTGAAGCATACTAAAATGTGCATTCAATTATTCTAATTTGAAAAATATAACTGATCCCATTACATTGAAAATGATTACTTTAAAATCATTCCCACCTGGATCCTCAAATGCACAAAGATCTGCTTGACTCAACCCACACACAAACCCGAAACAAATGAAAGCCCCACGAGTAAATTAATTCCCTTTAAAACACACGTCTTTCAAATATTGGATGCTGCCAAAAATAAGAAGAGTCAAAACAATTGGGAAAACATTTAAAACGGGTGGTGCAGTAGGGTAGGGGGGAAAAGAGGGGTTGAGAATTCCAAATTAAAGGAGATGAGGGAATCTCCTAGACTCATCTTCATCCTTATACAGCATTAAACCAAACAACCGCATTTCGCATGCCGTCCTTTCTCATTTCTCTTGACTATTATATGCGCTTGATTGTACAAAAGACGATGACGACGTCGACGGCTACAACGACGACGACGGCGAAGAACACAATGAGGCGGCATAATTGTGGGTGGGAAGGGTGGTTTTGTTCTTTCCTTCATTTTTTGTGTGTCGTTTATTGAGGTGGAATGAAACGAGCTGTGCATGAGTGTGAGTGTGTGTGTGTACGGTAAAAACGAGAGAAATGAGTGTTGTGTACCCAAAACCCTCATGTTTCCATTTCGTCCTCCCACATTTGTGTTGCCGCCACTTCGCCCACCCGGGTTCACCCGCCGTCGTCTCCCTGCTTGTGCTTGCTTGCCTGTTTGCCTTCTTTCTTCTACCGTCATCCCACACTTTATCGTTCATCCGCATTTTCCATCCATGGAAGATGCTTTCTATACCCATCTACACTATGATGGAAGAAAATGAAACATGCACAGAAAAACCATTTCCCTTCGTATATACCGACATATACGTATTTGTGTATTATGTTTGGGTATCGTACAATTCTTTTCTTTTGCTTTTCTCTCTATTCTTCTTTTAGCCTTTTTTCTCCCCATTTATTTTGTTTTTATCATCCGTTTGCCTTCACATCTTCGTCGTCGTTTTTGTACGTATCAAGTCCCCGTCGTCTTTTACTGTTGCTGCTGTTGTTTTTTTTAATGTGGCTGTATAACTCTAGCGATATTTTCCTCCATTATATGAATGTACATTTTGGATTGCGAGTTCTCGATCTGTTCGGCTCTCAAGTCTCACAACGTATTCTCATATACATTTTGTTGTTGTTCTACTTATTATATTCCTTCGTGGCACATGCATAGACACAAGACTCCAGTAGGTTTATTTAATGGTATGTACTTTAAGAATTCTCCTCTAGCAACAATATAATTCCTTTGATATTTTGGCCGGCATCAACTGTGTGCAACTCACATTCGCTGTGCAACCGTTGTGTTGTCCACAGTCCACACATCGTACGTGGGCGGCCAATGAACGCGGATGGGTGGCGAAAATACGCTCGATTTTGCTTATATTGACAGTTGCGATCGTTTTATTGTTTATATTTATTTTACGTTTTGTCGGCAATACTTTAATTTGAGTCATCAACTGCTTGTATCTTTAAACAATGCTATGAAGTATTAGTTAGCTGTCATTACATTTTGATAATAAATAAATCGCAATGATCACGAACCAAAGCTGGATCGTCGGTACGAATAAAGCAACATTTTTTAAATTTTATTGCATTTTTTTGAAGTTTGCATTTTTGACAGCTGTCACTTTTAAATCTATTCGGTTAATTGCGAGTCGTAGTTTTAAATAATTTTCCAAATGACTTCTTTCATTTTAATCTGTATACATTTCTCTAATTCCTTTTAAAAAAAGAATTCTCCCTCATTAAGGTAAAAATTGTTAAATCTTAAGTTTCACACCATTCAAGTGTCAAATTTTATACCAGCAAATAACTGATAAAATATCGCTGTCAAATTGAAGGTCGATTTATTTTCGAATATTCCAAACGCATCGGGATCATGCAATATTTGTTCGAATTAAATATTGCACAACAACATTGCGTACACGTACAATTAAAACGAGGGGCAAATTTTTAGAAGGGGAGTGCTGCTTCACATAAGTGACACATGAGTCATGAGCGCACCCGAACACAATATTTTACTGCACAGGGAAAACGTAAAAACATTTGCTAGATGGCATCAAAATGTACAAGGGAAATTTCCCAAAAAAAATATATATTATGTAGGTAGCGTATACCTACGTATAAAATGTAATTCCGACAACAGTCGACGTCGTTCTTCTTTAACCATAATAGTAGCAAAAATAGAAGAAGGGGCCAAATGAGAAGGAAAAACGAAACGTTCAGGGTTTATACGAATAACGAACATCATATACTGTGGAATGGTATGTATACATTTTACAACAACAGAAAGCAAAAAAAAAAAAATTGGGAACAACTAAGAGCAGGCAGCGTACGTTCTATGGAAGGGACTGAGAATTCTCGATTCAATATCCATCAGGCAGTAGGGTGAAGCACAACGTACGTATACCCGACGCACTAGAGGAAAATTTAACCCACACCGTACAATTCAAACCCCAAATGCCAAGCAAGAGCAAAACAGGGTCTAGCGGTTGAAAATATGTTTAAAGCGTCAGAGCAGGATGGCTGAAATGGATTCGGAGAAAAAACAAGCAAACACACAGTATAAGGAATAATATAAAAGAAGGGGTGCCGACGTCGCCTCATCGCCGCTTTAATATATTATACATGTGCGATGGAAAAGCATTGCAGGCAAGAATATATTCGTTAACGTCCCTTATACACCCTACATTTCTGCAAAGTAGACGATATATACGAGTATACTGTAAGTGAGCGCCAAGGCATGGCAAGAGCTCTGGAGGGTTTTCTGTTTTTCGGTTTTAACCGTTGGAAGAATATTCCGCATAATATATAAAATGGCAAAAGACACCGAGGGAATGAATGGGAAAACAAAATATATGTGTAGTACGTACACAAACAGAAAAAAAAAAATGGAAAAAAATTCTGAAGCGATGAACGAGAAATGGTAAAATTTTGTAAGAGGGATGCTAAATTTTCTTTCAGTCTCGGCAACAAATTCTCCCCTCTAAATTATAATGCACACACCCTCGTGGCCACCTTCTTCTCGCACATAATGTTATCGTGCCGAGGTTTTTGGGTGAATTGTGTGTGAGCGCAAAAACTTTTAATACGCGCGATTGTACGGATACAACAAGAACAGAACGTATAAAAGAAAAGTCGAAAACACCACTCTCAGAATGAAATTCCGTGGGTTGATTACGATGACGACGAGATGGTGCATCGCAAATGGCATTTGATTCTTCTTTTGGGAAAGTGATGAGTGGGGTCGCGCAATACGTTGAACCGGTGGGTGGGTTTGTACGCTTTCGCACATATTAAAATTGTGTGTGGTTGTTTTCACCTTTGGTATCTGAAATTTAGTACCGTTGTCGTGTGTATTTTTATTTTGCACCATCCCCTTGTTGTTCATCATTTGAGTTTCGTTTCTTTCGTCAATTGAAAACTTGGTTTTTACCTGTGGATTTGGTAAAACCACAGACAGGTTCATCATAACATGAATGCAGCAGCGATTGAGCTCTGCACTTGTGAAGAAATATAAGTAACATGCAAGTTGCAACGAACAGGTGAAATCTACCTACCCGTGCATCGTACATTTGAGGTTATGGTTCACTTAATACAGTGATTCGTATTTACTGTACGAGTAAAGTTTTTGAATTACGCGCGCTTCTCCCGTTCACCGTAATTGTTTGACATTCGAATTGCGTTGCATAAAAAAAATAGCGCGCTGTTAATTAGGAGCACCTCGCGGTAACATTAACAATCGCTTGCCGCAAAGTATATACCTACCACACTTTACGTCAAGTCAAAGAAAAAGCAACATTATTGTGAGGAGACATTGAAGAAATTCACAGCATAACACACAACAGCGCAAAGAGGAAGAGTTATTAGATATTTTCCATTATTATATTGTTGTGCTGTGGTGGTACCGTTAGAGTATTTTTAGTTAATTTCCAGCGAATGGTGCGCTATATGCGCGAACGTAAAAGCATAAGAGGCGCTATTTGCTTTATGGTCGCGCCGTATGGTATTAAAGATGTTGTACGTATGGGTACTTTTGGAGTGCTCAATTTTGCCCGTCTCTCGCTGCCATACAATATATATTATTTCCATTTCGATGCCGCAGAGATTAGAAAATTGCGGCGCGCGGATTTTTTTCTCCACGGCAACAAACTGTATGTGCGACTTGCGAGTACAATTCTGTGAATATACATTTGTAATATTGCGCGAAGCAGCGCGCGCGATATTATACCGTCTTAATATTATAATGTTATATTATGTTGGATGTGCCTCACTACGAGTATATGCATATTATACGCGATACCACGTACCCAAACGCGTACACATTATATTGAGTTCGCCTCGTGAATTTTGCAGCTTAATGCCACAACCAACGTCTTTGAATTTCTCGGTCGGATGGTTCAAAGAGAAACTTTCCACAGACATTCGTTCGTCGACCGTCGAGTTGTTGCAGGCAAGGGAGATTACCTCCAGTCGCATGCATTGTTCAAATGAAGAGTTGAGATGTTATGGGGCGCGGAAAAGTTTTTTTTTGATTGATGGGTGATCTCTATTTAGGCAAAGGTTGAAGGCATTGTACATTTAGGTATTGTTCAACTTGTTACTGTTTATGTAATAACCCAAAGCGAAGAATCGATTATTTCGAGAATATCGATAATATGTGCGTACGCTTTTCGTACACCATTCCTTAATATTCTTTTATTTGCTTGTTTTCTATAACATTAATTGAAGTCACCAAAAATTTTTTTTTTTAAATTTTTTCCAAAAAAAAAAAAAAAATTTAATATTTTTTTCAATAAAACTTAAAAACGGCTCGGTAACGATTTTAAATTAAATTTGTCAATCCATTTTAAAAATTATTATGACATAGAAAGATTACCGTAGTTTAATAACCTCATAATTGGGGGAAAAGGCTTAAACCTTATTTAATTGACATGTCTGAAGCTTTTAAATCGTGAGTTTTGACAAATCCGAATTCCAATATTTTCCGTAAGCTCGTACTCATTAAATTGTTTTGTTAAAAAAAAAAGCTTTTCAAACAAAAACCAAAGATAAGCTTCAAAATTCGAAGCCATTACAGTTGTTTTTCAACCGTATAATACTTCTCCCAAACACAATTTCCACACAGCCAACGCACGCTTAAAAGAACTTTAATGATTAAGCTCTCTACCACGAATCAAATCGCAAAAGCGCACAAACAATGCGGCCTTCACATGCGAAGGAGAAGCTAAAACGCGTTGGCATATTATTATATTGTAAGCGGCAAAATATAACGAGTATGTGCGTTATAGCAACAATATACGTATATGCATCTTTGCAATATGCACACTCGCTAAAAGCAGCTAAATTAAAATATACTCCACGTAACTTTGTTTGCTGTATGGAAAACCGCACGCTGTTGCGTTCGCTGTTCAAGCTTTTTCAGCTGCCATGCCAAGCTCTACCCGCCAAGGTTCCAAAAAATTTTCGAAAGCTGTAAGCATTTGACCGTTTGAAGGGTACAAATGGTATGGGAAGTGAGCGTCGCGTTGTTGCTCCGAAAGACTGACTTAAAAAAACATTTTATGCATGAACAAAATTTACTTGGAATTATAAGCGCACTTAAAATATGAGAAATAATCGTGGTTGGGCTGAATCATATATTTTTGTGAGTCGAAACGCTTTTGTTTCTGACACGGAATATTGTTAAAGCGGCCACACTAAAAAGCCTCCATACTTCTACCTACGTGCGTACGTACATGAGACGCAAAATAACATTTCATAAATAAGAAAAAGTCCCAAACGACGACAAAATCCAACAGCGAGTTGTGGCGCATTGAGGTTATGAAACCGTTGCGAAAAGTCATAAGTGGCGGTGATATTCATCGTACATACTCGATGTTATAGGCCTTCCTTCTTAATATGCTTACATTTTGCTTCGTTCGTTTGTTGCCGACTTCACACAACCAACGTCGTTTGCGTTTCTTAAACTTAAATTATATTTTTCCTGCTGCAGTATTAATATTATGTCGGTTCCCAGTATAGTATACAGCTTCAAAACAAAATACCCAACAACAACAGCAACAGCAACAACGAAAAAAAAAAAAAAATCGCTGCTTCACTGATCGAGTGGAATGAAGCGCGATGTAGGTATAGTTAGGTTCAGCATTCGATCGCTGCGGCTATGCCAGGCTGTGTGTGTTGGGGGAATGGAAAAATCGGAATTATTGTTAGGAGGCTATTTTGCCTCGTATCGTATTTAACTAGCAAAGCAACTCTCCGTCGCACATATAACATTTAATGGACGTAACTATACATTTTTGTGTTTGTTACCTTTCCTATATTGAATTTTTACCTTCGCTGTGGTGGCGGTGACGACAACACGACGGTGAATATCAACACAGCGTACAATGTACATCTACCCAACTCTTGAAACGTCTTAACGCGCGCTGTATTTTAAGGTCTATTTTCGTTACAAAACTATAATTCGAATGCCCGCACACAATTTCAATCCGTGTACATACACGCGGCACCAACACACGCAACCCCATTATAACTATAATATGAATTATAATTTCGAGTGTAGTTCGGAGTTGTTGAGAAGCGGGGTGGTTGCATATAAACAGGCGCTGTATATTATGTATTATATTATATATATTTCTGGTTTGCTTTCTGAATAACAATATATAATATAAAATATAAATGGGCGCATGTTTCGAAACTTGCGCCACATTTTGTGTGCATGCACGAACACACCAATACTATGACAGTGTGCCTTGTGTGTGTTGTGGCTGCCATTTATTTTATAATATGTTCTACCAAAATGTGTATGCAATATATATATGGAGAGGGGACACAACACGGTACAATAAACGAACGCAATGCCATTCGTATAACATTTTTTTAATATAGCCAAGTGGTGTGGCAGAAGAGAAATTTTTTTTTTTATAACACATGTGTGTTTCCCCCCTCGTTGCATGTGTATATGTGTGAATTAAGCAGCAAGCACACATAACTTTAAGTTGTTTTTGTACGGAATGATGTGTGCAATGGAGAGCTACCCATAATAGCGCAGCCTACGTCGAGTATGTGTATTTCTCTTCCCTTGTTGCTATATTATCTTTTTAAAGTTTGTACCATAAACCAGCGACACCAGCAGATCAGCTTCGAACTTTGGAGTTCAGCTGAATTCACATCAGAGTGCAAATGCATGGCAAGCTAATCGGATGGTTATGTGTCCTCCATCTGCAGAGAGTTGTGTCGGTCCGCGTACGAGTACGTTAGCAGTAAGCACACACATGCGGGTGTTATTGCTGCCTTCAAGTATAAAATTCAGCTTGCGATGAGATATTATGTTGCTTATGTGCGTCCCTCTTACAGCTCCGTACACGCCTAATATGTGGTGAGCCGTATGTTATTTCTGTACCCATACGAGTATTATAACAGGCACGTCTTTCAAAACAAATTCCACATTCTTAATAATAATAATAATATAAAAAGCTACATGTTGTATTGTACGATGGTTTGAAGCGGGTTTGTTGTGTTGCCTACTCCGCAATGGCTTAAGATGATGCGTTTGGGAACTTGGAATTATTGTTGTTCAGATCACAATATGATCAGATTTTATTTTATAATTTAAATGGTAGTTAAATTTTGTCATGACATTGATGGGGCTTAATTTTTATTGAGACCTTTTATTTTTATTAAAAAAAAAATATTTTAGTCAATTCGATTTAAGGTTTTAAAATAATTAACGATTTTAAAATATTTAAATGTTTTCATACTGAAAACATTTGTCTGTAGCAAGCTTAAAAATTATATAAACAATACAATAAAGCTATTGGACTTAAGTCCCCACCTTTATGATCATTAATTGTGGGAGTACTAAAAAGTACATCAATTTCCGATTAGGATTCCAAAATCCAAAAACCGTCTTGAAGTGCACGTGTAAATTATAATATTCTCTGGGACCCCTAATTTAAGCATTCCTCGAATAAGCAAGAAGGTACCTGCACCGTTATAAGAGACGTCGCATTGTGTGTCCTTAATTACAATTTTTGTGTGGAAAAATTTTCTGACCTGTAAAAACCTTCACCGTGTTACTGTACGTATTCCGCACATGGGATTTAGGACCCGTATCCCAAAAAAAAAAAAGAGAAAAGTATTTCAAGTTACATAAATGAATCACAGAAAAAGGATCAGGTACAATGTTCCCTGTGCTGTATTCGTGTACATGCAGCGATTATAAAGCAAGCAGGATACCTCTCTAGTCCTCTGATGAAAAGCCGGCTCACAATGTACAATATATTGAAATATGTAGATGTATATTGTTCGAGCTATATGGGTAGGCCATAGGGTTTGCTCGTCGCACCCCAATGCTTTATACGCTACAATATATTGTTATGTAGCTCTAACTATGTACGAGGAGCTTTGTATGCTCGATGCGAGCGCTGTACATAAAAGTTGTACTGCTTATGCTGCGAGTTGCGACGACGACTATGCGCACGTATAGAGGATGCAGAGGCATATACAAATGTACGCTGCTTCGTTCGACAGCAGGATGGTAGAATATACGAAATGGCAACTGCCGCTAGAGTATTAGACAGACCTTGCAGGCAGCAAGGTTGGATGTGAGAGCTGGTGAGCGCGACGTTTGTTCAGAATATACGTGAATATACACCGCAACGGACGTGTACAATTTTTAGTACCACAAATTAATAAAATTGAACGTGTGTTTAGTTGAGCCAGTGTGTGGGATTGGAATATATCCTTAAAATTTATATTTTTATTTGTGAGAATTTTTTTAAAACAACGTGTGTGCATTTAAAAAAAAAAAATTGAACGAAGACGACAACGACAACGAAGTCAAGTCGCACATATTCATGCAGTAACTGTTGTTTTTAGCAGAGACAATAATCGTCCCAAGGTTTATAACAACGAGTGTGATTTTATAAATGCAAAAAAAGATTGCGGTCGTCGCTAAGAAGATTTTTGCAGTTTTTGTGTTTTGGGAGGGAATTTTCTTATGTGTTTACAATTCGCGTGTGATTCAAAAGTGAACATGACTCAATTGTGCATACGCTGTGAGTCGAGTTCCGGGAACACTGCACCACTATGCTGTAATCTTCAGTTTAATGTTAGTTTTGTATGTTTTTTTCGTATTTATTTGTGTTTTGTTTATATTTTTAAGTTTTTAATAAAAAAAAAAATTTCAAAAACTTGCAAAAAAAATTCGAAAAATTGTGTGAATGTTGCATAAATTTGAGGGTAAAGTTATTGTTCTGTTTTGTCAAAACAATTTTAAGTAATATTAAAAAGAAAAAAGTTTGCGTGATTATTAGTTTTTTTTTGTTTTTGAAAAAAAAAAATGGTTTTAATTTTTACTGAATAAGACCCAAAAGCTTTGATTAAATTCATAAAAATGACCAAACTGTTTTGTCTTACAGTTAATTTTGTTAAAACATATTTAATACATTTATTTCAAACAAAATATTACTAAAATGTGATTTGTTAAATAAAACATAACAATTAAGAATTATTATTATGAAAAACATTAAAAGTGTTGTGAAATTTGCATAAATTATGGCGTTTTCCTTAAATCGCGATTTACAACTGTTAATCTGGTTAAAAGTGATACTATTTACAATTAGAATGCAACAACATAACCGTTCATTCTGCAATTAGTGACAATAATAAAAATAAAGTCATGAAAACATGCGAAGAAGGTGCTTTTGTGATTTATGCCTCCACGGCACACGACAATGGCATCCCGTGCAAAGCATAAACAATTCACACACATGCCACAAGTGTTTTCAGCCAGAGCTCTTGACGGCCCATTAAAACATTAAAAACAAATAAACAATTCAAATCCTCGCCGCGTAGCCTTAATTTTTTTCCCCCTTTTTTGTGTTTTTTTCTTCTCTCTTTTTGGTCGCTTATTGTTTTCATTTGTTATGATAAAGAAGAGCAGCAAAAGCGAGACGCATAAACCCAAAGAGTTCATTCATAAAAATGTTGACTCTTTGCTATGTGTTTTTATTTATATTCAATGCTTTTAGAGTCCTTTTCAATAATATTTTACGTCTTATGCAATTTAATGTTGTTTATACTGCTAAATAATTATGTTGTATGAAGAGTCCATTGCACTTTAACTAACTGTTACCATTTTTTTAAATTCTTACAGAACACTGCAATGATGGGACTGCAGGCGGCAGGCGCCAAACGAAAGTACGAGATCGGAGCCTGTGGAGAGACAGGCGATATACAAGCCAATTGTACACCAGCCAAGGCCAGTCGGTGGTCAACCTCGACAACGTCGGCCACCCTAACAATCACAACCACAACAACATCAAGCGTTCAGCAACAACAGACGGCACTAAATGGTAGTGCAACTACCACCCTATCATCGACACCAGCGACAAAGGCAATACTGGCAACCGCCACCACAAAATCAATTAGCCCCATTGTGACACCCACAATTGGTGGCCAACAAATACCCAGTGCTGAGGAGAGCATAGCAAAGCTGGAACAAGTTGCCACGGAACCATGGGGCGCTGAGCCAATTGTTGATAGTATTTCACGATTGCAAGCGGTTGCCGTACCCGGTGACACTTGGGGTTCAAACAGTACACGCTCAGCACTTGCCACAACGTTACTCAGTGCTGACGATTTGGACGATGATGATGATGATTTTGAGGATGATTTCGAGGAGGAAGAAAGTGTCATACCAAGTTATTCACCGCTACGCTACTCTTGTCAAACGTCGCGTGCCACATTTATCGGCTCGTCAAATGGTTACCAAAAACCAAGTTACTATTCCGAACCGTATCCGCAGCAAAATTGTTCGCGAACACCGACCCAGTATTCACGGCCCGGCAGCTACAGCTGGAATGGTGGTGCCGCATACTATGGTGGTTTGCCACCAGATGCTGGTGGTCAATCCGGACCACCGCATCAGCAACAACATCCGCCGCAACAGCAGCAAACCATACGCTGCGCTGAGAATGGCAAATCGTACCTGGAATTAGGCAGTAGCAATAGTTACAGTGGCAGTTTAGGGGCGCGCCACACCAAACGATGCTGTGATGGTAGAAGTAGTACGTGCAATAGTAGGCAATGTTACAAGGAGCGACGCATAAAGATGCGTAATTTGTCAATGGCAAAGCTGACACGTTTCAGACAAGTGTCTGAGCAGTCACTGTATCGATCCGTACTCATTTGTAATACACTGAAGTGGATCGATCGTGAGATGGAGATGGAAGGAAAGGATGCTGCCGTCAATGACTATCATCCTGCCCACTTAAGTCATCGCCTCAGTGAGCAACATCATCATGAAATGGCATCAAGACAACAGCAGCAGCAGCAGCAACAACACCAACAGCAGCAACAACAGCAGCAGCAACAACAGCAACAGCATCATCAGCAGCAGCAACAACAACAACACCAGCTTAGTCAGTACACAAGTGATACTAGTAATAATGGATACGATGAGACGGTGTACGATACCAATAATCGAATACCAACCATAACATCACCTATACTAACATTCAATGACTCCCTGCCACCATATGATCATCATCCTTTGCGAGACTCACCGTCTGGCAGAGCGACACCATTCCCCTCGCTGTCGTCCGGCTCATCGTCCGGCAGCAGTCCAACCGACAATGATTCCGGTTTCGGCGACGAGGATGGCACCCGTCCCATCAATTGGGGCTCCGTACTTAGTTTGTCATCGCAATCAGCACTCGATCCACTCAATAACAACGATCTCTTCATTACATCGACGACATCATCGCCGATGCCAGTAGCCGCAACCACCACAATTATCAGTAATAATAACAGTCCAACGACAACGGGAGCAACCTCTCCTGTCAGTCAAAGTAGTGTTGCATCGTCCAGCTTTTCGATATCGTCGTTTAGTTTTACGACGACAACAACGGCGATTGGGGTGTTGCCACCGTCAACGCCGCCCACATGTTGGGAGTACAATTTGTTGGACATGGACTTGGGTTTGGGTGGCACGGAACTGACTGAATTGCTGCCCAGCTGGAAGTTGACACCACTCAGTGCCGATGATATATTAAAGTCGGTGCCACCGCCAATGGAGCCCAGCAAAGTGGTGCTGGAAAGTGATATGGAGAGTCTGACACACATTATGGTTGGCAGTTAGTATCAGCCGTAATTGTTGTTGGAGCCGGTGGCGGCGGCGGTGATGCAGATCAACGATATTCCTAATCTATATGATGAAGATCTTTCAACTCAGGTTGTGATGGCATTGTCTATTTGCAATTTGTAATTTAAAAAGAAAACAGACGAACACAAAAACATGGGATACATGCGGTGCGGGCTAGTTGTTTGGCCACACTCTGGAAACTGCGATAGACTGTCAAACGTATTTTTAATTCTAATCAGTTAATTCTGTTGGTTTTATTGTTTTAGTTTATTATTTTTGAATTAATTGTAAATATTATTTCACCGCTGGATGGTGCTTTGTTGTGAAGACAAATTTATTATATTATATGAATTATATGTACATAAAACTATACAGTTAGAAGTTGTAATTAAGGGATGAATGAAATAATATGTGTGAAAAATTGTATCTTGCATTAGAATAATATATGAAAATGTCGTGTTGAAGTAAACAAAAAGTGATAATGATGTTTTTTTTGTCTCTTAATAATAATTTTCCGGAGCAGCGAAACAAATCGACATATTGCAATTACTAGAAATTAGTTTTAACTATATTTATTTTTGAAATGAGGAAAATTGCTGTTTTTCTTGGATAAATGCACCACGACGGTATTGAGAGGTTGTTCTGTTTTAATACTGAAAACGTCTGAAAATGAAATGGTTTTCTCCTTTTATATTTTGTTGTTGCAACTCTGTGGCCATTGTGGAATTGAAATAATAAATAAACGAATTACATTAAAAAACCGTATGTGACAAAAAGAGAACTAAATGTAAAATTAAAACCTATAGAAAATGTTGTCGTCCTTTCATAAAAACGTAATTTAAATATAAATAAAGAAAAATTTAAATGCAAACAAATAAAACGAAACCTTTGACAATTATATTGAAATACGCCAATGTGTGTGAGTAAAAGTAAAATTGATAAAAAAATCGTTAAAATAAAACAACAATCACAAACATTTTAAAAATGCAATGAATTGACGTACCTACATGCATATTTTGTATGCGCGTGTACTTTTAAAATGCAAATGATTAAAGTGTAAATAAATTAGTCAACTTTTCAGCTGAATACAAAAGTAAATTAATGTAAAAAATAAAAAATAAATTAAACATATTAAAAATATAAAAATTGCCCCCCCCCCCCTCATTTCTCACACACAAACACACCACATAAACACACGATTAATTAATTCAAACGCACACAAACACAGACATTACATCCATTCTGCCCACAACATGATCTTTTGCATTACTCAACTCCTTTTTTGCTGCTGCATCCTGACATACTGTGTGGCAATGCATGGGGTGTCGATTACAAAAACAAACGTTTTTCTGAATGTACTTACAAAATAGTAAATGGAGTTAAATAAAAATGGAACTTGTAAATATTATAATTAAATTAAAAAAAGTAAACTAAAAAACATAATAAATGGCATCTATTTTAAATGAGTATTTTGTTTACCAACAATTGATAAACAATGCAAACAATACAAAACAACACACAAATTATAACTTAATTAATTGAAATAAGAAGAAAACAAAAAGTATATTATAAAATAATGAAGACGCAAATAAATAAGAGATGAAGAGAGTTTATTGAACTTAAATTAAAAATTAAACAAAATGAATTCTAGTCCTACTTACTGATTAAACAAACAAAAAATAAATAATTAAAAAACACATGAAACAAAATGAAGTTATTATTACAATTTACGATTATTATTAATGAAAATACAAATAAAAAAAAAATACTAAGATGAAGAATAAGAAACCTATATTCGGAGATTCGCGCATATATTAAATTATAGTGATCGATGACATATTGTATAGAATAATATGAAAATATATTAAATAATGTATATGTGAAAATGAGAAACAATTCCCCCCCTCAAAAAAAATGCAAAAACTATTGATTCGGCCAACAATTATTTATTATAACGGGTGTAAAAATTGTCAATTAAATTTATGAATTTTTTCTGCTTTTTTGCATTAATTTTTGAGCTTCCATTGTCTACCAGTATCAATGCATGTTGTAATCATTTTTATTTCGACAATCAATTTAAAGTTCAATTGTTTGTTGACATATGCAAACAAAAACCCTTGTGTTTTAATATTTTTAACTGAAATTATTAATATTATAATATCGCATATTCAATTTCATATTTATTAAAGCACAAAGCTTTCATCAAAGTTAAAATAGTCTACATTAGGGCTGTTTTCTCAATTTATTAAATTTAGTTTTCTGGAATGCATTTTTTTTTTTCGAAAACATAATTAATTTTGAAACATTTCACTGCAAAATTTGATTTAAAAATGATTACTTCGTGGTACAAACACTTTTGACTCCAAAACTCAACTGAAAACTGTAGCATTTTTTGTCAGTTTTTAGAATTAAATAAATAAATTCCATTTTTTTCCGTTTAAAACAACAAACTTATGCGTCCAATAGTAAATTTTCCCCTTATTGAAAGACCAAAAAGCGATAGCAAAAATGCAATACAAGAAACAAGCAACATGTAACGAAAATAGAATTTAAAACCACAAACTAGCCCAAAATTTATTCAATTAATAAAAAATCCAAAAAAAAGAAAAAGTAATAAATGAAGAAAACTGTTCAGTAATTAAATTATAAAAAAATATACAATAAATTAAATGGAAACAAATTGTGTACAATCAACTGTAAATTAAATAATTAAAGTGAATGTTCATATGGAAATAATGGAGGTTTTTGCATTCTCCCATCAAAAAAAAAATGTGCTGCAATTTTCTTTTGCAAAAATTCAATTATGTAGTTGAATTTTTTTCCCCGATAAATCATTTGTGTCGTCTCCTTAAAATTTCAAACTGCAGTTTGATCAACAGTACATGTGCAGCTTCAAACTTCCACCCCACTTTTCCTACTTCTCCTAAAGTAACTAAATAGGTGTGAAATAAAATAAATATGAAAAAAATGAAGAAAACAGGAAAACGAAATTATTACACTTTTATGTTCACAACACAATATATTTACAAGAAAATAAACAAATTGTTAATATAAAATATAATTTTTGTGAGTCTGCTTTGTTTTTAACATTTATTGCAGTTTTTTAGTCCACACTACGAGAATCGAAAAAATTGGAAACCCGAAGTGACACATTTCGTCGTGTAAGGTAAAATTCATGTCCGTTACGAACGCGGAAGTTGGGGAGGGAACCATAAGGCGCTTTTGAAACAAAATTCCACACTCCAATTTGAGCCAAAATAAATGAACCCTAAATGAAAAGAATTTTTGATAAAACTTTATCGAATAAATAAAAAAATTAAGGATTAAATGATTTTATTAATGATTTATTGCATCCTTGATAAAGAATTCAATATTACTTTTAAAACAAATTTAAACAAGAAACTTATTTTTAATATTTTTGACTACGCCTTTATTCTGATGTACAAGCTATAGAAATGATGAGGTCTTCATTGTTGCAATTGAACGCATGCGCCCAAGTAACAAAAATAACTACAAAAAAAATAAAAATCCGTTTAAATATCAAACATCAACGTATTGATCGTGTTTCTGTGAATTTGGAAGCCATGAATTTCTTTCTTTAATTATTCATTAGACATTTGGATTCCTTTTATTTTTTGTAATTGAATAACTGGAACAGCAGTTTAATTCAAATATCAGATTCGAGTATAATTTTTTTTCCTATTATATAACAAAAAATAGCTTTATTGCTTTAAGTCAGTTTGTAGTATTATTAATTTAAATCATCTAAGAAAAGCAAAAAACCCTTACTTAAAAACTAATATGCATATTTTTATAAAATTTCACTTCCATCATTTGAATATACCGAAGAAACGCCAGTCACTAACCAACAACAGTCGCAGCCGTGCGTGCTAAAAAGCCAGTAGATTTCGCTTTTTCATTCGCTCTCCGCGGGTTCGAGCCTGGATGATGCAAATTTTTTTTATTTCCTTACAGAATACCATGTACTAAAACAAACAACTTTTTTTTCCAACATCGCTTTTCCGGAATTTTTTTTTTGTTTAATTAGGAAAATATTATGTTGTTTCACCTAAATATGATGAAAATTCTTGTAGAAAATTGTTTCACCGTGAAAAATGTAAAAAACCATTCGTATTTCATTCGTTTTAAAAATTCAATTTCTTGATGAAAATTATTTCGGAAAATTGGGAAATTCATTTTTTCTAAGAGATTTACCTTTCTTTTATTAATAAATATACTTATTGCTGCTGATTTTTTAGCGGTTAATTTACTGTTGCATTTAACACAAAGTGGCTTTTGCATTTTGATAAATTATTATCGTGGAAAACAGTAATTTTAAACAATTTTCCTAAATGAATTTTCCAATTCTTTTATATTTTCGTATTCAGAATTAACAAACCTTTAAAGCTGCAGTTTCAAATATTTATATAATTTTAACTTAATTATTCGTATTTAAACTTAAAAAGCTGCTGTTTTTAGCTAAAAATTCGTAAAGTTTAAGTGTAAAAATTTTCCTTTTATAGAAAAGATAATTTTTTAAAACTGTTTTTAAATTATTGTTACGTTCTTAAAAAAGTATTTAACGAAAAAAAATTTAAAAAATATTAAAGGACATCCTTTCAGGATAGTTTTTTAAACTACTCCAAAATTATGTTTATTTAGGCTATATTTCGGAAAATTCTTGACCAATTTTCCGGAAAATTTGTATTTTTAAGCAGAATTTAAATTCCTATGACATATTAAAAAGTCAGTTTTAAATTCGAAAAAAAAAAATTTTTGTATGGAGCGACCGAAATCAAAGAAATTTTAAGAAAATATTGCAAGCAAACTGTTGTTGTAATTTTAAATAAATTTTTTTCTCATTTAAAATGAATAATTACTTAGGTTTGTAGATTAAGTTTTGAATTGGGAGGGCCCCTGAAAAAAAAGAGTGGATGATTCCTTTTAATAAAACAAATATGGGTTCATTTTGAAAGGGGGTTTATTGATGAGTTTATTTATGGTAGCAAAATACTACAGTATAAAGAGATAATAATAAAAATTAATTATTAAAAAATGAAAGTTGAATTAATAGTCGCTATCAGTACATGTAATTATAAAAAAACGGCTAAAAAAAAAGTGCAACCAATTTTTATAAAAAACGATGTACGTGTGAGTATTCTTTGAATTCTGAGTAAAATATGCTTCAATTCATCCTTCAGTTGGTTGTTTCGATTTAAAGACATCCCTCTTGACCTTGTGCCTTCCTCCTTGATGCCGTCGATTCACAATGATGTGTCATGTGTCCTCCCAATCAAATCATCAGACTTTTTCCATTTTATTAATAATATGCTAAATGCGTTGAAAATTGACAACATTCATTAATATTGGGGTTAATTCATTTTCATCCATCATAATGAAAATGGATTTGTTTTTAAATGTAAGTTTAAATGCATAATAATAGAAAATAACCAAATCAATACTTTTGGCACTTACAATTAAAACAATTTGGTTATTTCTAAATGTTTTGAATTTAAAAAAAAAATTATTTGAAGATTGTTTTCAAAAAATAAAAAATAAATGTTGTAATTGAACACTTTTGGAAGTATTTATGAGTGTAACTGAAACTTGTATATGAGGGTGAAAATTGTTTCAGCACAATTCGAGTCATTTAATGCATTTTGCTTTCACAGGTTGCGGAGAGCCGCATTTTAATTAATTAGTAAGTACCGACAGGATTAAGTACCAAATCACAAATCAAAAAAGAACCTGACTGAGTGCAAATGTTAAACAGTCTTATCCGTTGTTTTAAGTTATAATTTACATAAGTGAAAATTTAAAAATGTACAGCCATTTGAAAGGAACATTTTTCATAATAATTATAACTTCATTGATGTGTGTGTGTGTGTATTTGTGTGTGCTTTTAATCAACTTCAATTTGAACTAGTTACTTAATTAGTACAACTAGTTAAATGAATATTTTCAACTAATTTATTTCATTGCGGAAAAAGGATCGTTATTACTGATTTCGTTCTAATGGTTTTATATTTGTTGTTGTTCATTATTATTAGACTTACTTTATTTTCAATATTATTAATGCAACTGGACTGATATTTTAAAATGTTTATGGAAAAAAATATTTTAAAGCTTCAAATTGTAATATATATAAGCAAAATCGTGATAAATTAAATTTTGATATACAAAAAACAACAAATAAAATCAAAATTGCGAGCAGTTGCATTTTTTAAATGTGTAATCATATTTTCGTCCATATTATTGGTCTTAAGAGATTATTTTACTTTACAATTTCTCACACATGAAAGTAATATCTTTTAAATTAACAGAATTTAAATTTTAAATGCAAATAATTTTTTTTTACATAAAATATCGTCTTTCTCGACTTTCCCGATATAGTTACTAGAATAATACAATATGTAATTTCCTAACAATATTTAATACACTTAGATTCCATGTTGGTTTTAATTTTAATCAATACAACGCTTATGGAATGTTTTTTTTTAATGTTTTAATATTCATTCGGACATTGTGTTTTTAATTTTTTCAATTTAAACGAATACATCGTACTTACATCTAATCATATAGTTTTAAAAAGTAATTAAAGAAAAAATTGCAAGTATTTCGTAGTTAAAAATTGGCAGTACATAATACGAAAAGATGATTTCAGTTTCAACCTGGTTAAGTTGGTGTACACAAAATGCGTGCGAAGACGCTTAATAATAAATAATTTTAACAAAAATAAATGCTTGAGCCAATTTACTACGAAATATTATGCTAAATTCGACAAAAGAAATGAGTTTGAATGAAATTTAAATAAAGTTTTAAAAAGTAAACAGTCTCGAGTTTGACCGAAACTCTTTTAAATATGTACTCACATTTATGCACATAATAATTTCGAGTTTCCAACTATGTATTTCTATTACAATATTTTTTTTTTGACATTTAAATATTTATTTACGTCTATATATTTAATTAGTTTATGGGGGGCTTTAACCGGAAATTAAAACGCCAAGTGAAATAAATTTTAAATGAATTTCGCCGAATGGAAAAAAGAAACGATCAGAGTATACAAACTATTACGATCTCCGATAGTAATTGATACATTTTTACAATATACCGTAAATGTTTAAAACAAATGAAACGTAACGAAGATTTATCAGAAACAATTAATGTTGACAAAATTAATTTAAAAATACGTCCATACCAATCATAACTGATTAGTTAGTTCAATTTTAAAATTAAATCAATTATGAAATTATTGTCAATAAAATAACAGTTAATTATGTCATGTCAAATAAAATGTTAAACAAAACAAAAACAAAAAGTTTTAATTTAAATTACGAATGGAAACAAGAAACGAAAAAAAACTAAAGACAATTTGAATGAAGTTCCCCGTAAAATATGGAGACAATGGAAATTCTTACATTAGTAATTAATTAATTAATATTATATTATTTATATTCGAGATGGATGTTTTTTTAAACTCGTTTACTTTTAAATATTTTACTTTTTTTTCTTTTCTTTAAAAATTAAGCCATCTTGAACACAAAAAACGACGAGGGGATGTTGTGTTATTTTTATTTGTATGTAAAAAAATAAAAATAATTAGGACTCAGCTTCGAGTGGTGGCACTTCTGCAATCGGCGACTTAGCATCCAAACATTTCTTAACGAGTGCGTCTGTCGCTGAGACGGTTGATGTGGCGGTGGTATTTTGTGTGACTGTGGCCGACGACAACTCCTTATCATCACATTTGTTGGACGCCGGACCTGCTGTTGAGGCATCGGCTGCAGTGGTCTGTGTGTCGGTTGCCGCTGCAATATCATTTTCTTTGTCAGAGTCATTGCCATTTTTCACTGGACTGCCGCCATTTGATGAGGCGTCACCGTTTGTAACGGAATCACCATTTTGTTTCTCTCCTGCTTCGACGGGAACCACAATGTTGCCGTCCACCTCTGGTGACGGTGATAACGGTGTTTTATCCCCGACAACAACCATAATGTGGTTAATCTTATCTGAATCATTCTCGGTGACAGCAATAACAGCAAACCCTGAAACATTGTCTGTTGTGTCTTCTTTGACAGTTTTTTCAAGTAATGGTGTTGTCAATGCAGCCACACGATTTAGGTCGTTGCCATCGATCTCAATTTTGTCGTCAACATTTGTTTCTTTTTCTTTGGAATCAGAAACTGCTGCTGGCGATGGTGCATCAAGTTTTTCCTCTGCTTTCGAAGTCTTTTCCGAGTCTTTGACCTCTTCAATCTTCTCTTCTTTAGATTTTTCTACACCACCATCACCATTTGATAATTCTTTGACATCAGAAATTTGTGCCTTCTTCTCATCTGCTTCCACAGATGGTTTAATGTCAATACTGTCCGACTCCATTTTTTCACCAGTCTCACTAGTAACTGTAATGGTTGGCATTTCAGTCTCCATTGGCGACGACTCCTCTACCTTCTTGTTCTCAGCCGTGTCCATTTCTTTGACAACCGATTTTTCGACTGAAACTTCTGGAACAATCGAATTTTCCTTGGCGTCCACCTCATTCACCACCATCTTTTCCTCTTTTTCATCAATCATATTCTTGTCCTCCCCAATAATATTCTTTTTTTCTCCCCCGTTTTCCTTGGCAACGGGTTCGACTTTTGCGACCTCTTTTTCAGTCTTCGAAACGTCACCATTCTTCAGTTCATGGTCAATGTTGACGTCCACGTCAGTGTTTTTTTTCTCTGCATCAGTCTCTTCTTTACCTTGTTTTTCACCGATAGGAGCTATAGCATCCGTCTTCTTCTCCACCACACTCACATCGGGTTTTTCGTCATTTGTAGCGATTGGCTTCTCTTTCTCATCCTCTACTTTTGTCTCAGACTTTTTTGCATTATCTGCGTCATCTTTAGTGGCAACCACTTCACCGTTGCTTGCAGTCTTATCATCATTTTTAGCAGGAATTACTTCCTTCTCGGATTCGGCACCATCTTTAATTTCAGACTTTAATCCTTCTGTGACTTCTTCCTCCACCTCCATTGGTTCCTCTTCTTTGTTGGAGGTGGCAATTTTGTCGTTGTCTGACACTTTGCCAGCAGTAACTACATCTGTAACCACTTTTTCTGCTTTATCGGCAACGGCGATGGGTTCTGCGGATACAACCTTAGGATCAACGTCTTCTTCCATTTTTTCATCTGCATCAGATGCTTTAATACTTTTTGGTGTGTCATCATTGGTGACAATAGCAGCCTTGTCAACTTCATCATTATCAGTCTTTATGATTTTGGTCGGAGGCTCCTAAAAGTGGTAACATGATATGAATTAAACTGAATGATCACATGAGGAAAACGATAGGAAATGTTAGATATTGGTTGCATTTTTAATAATTGTAAAACTCCAATTTATGTTTCAATTATAACAAATTAAATTTATTTGTTTCATTTCCAAAAATAATAAACATTTTCAAAACAAATTTTTATAAATGATCAATTTTACTGACCTGAACTTCCTCCTTCTCGATGCTCTTTCGTTTTCCATTTGTGGCAACGGCTGCAGACGACTCATCCATTAAAATCTCAGCAAAGGACTTTACGATGGGGAAGTCGGATTTGTCTTCATCAGTCAGTGGTGTGTTACCGGGGCGTTCAACCAAAATCGCTTTAATGCCACTCTCTTTGGCAGCGGTGGCCTCCTTAACGATATCGGTCAAAAAGACGATCTCTTCAGGTTTGCTGTTCAATTCCTTTATGATGTCCAAGTAGCTCTGTTTCTCCCCCTTCAAACCGATCTTTGTGTCAAAGTGTCCGGACAATTTTGGCAATAAATCACCATCAGTGGTATGGCCGAAAAGCAATTTTTGTGCTTGAACGCTTCCGCTAGAGTAAATGTAGATTTTAATGTCTTTCTTGGTCCACTCATCAAATGCCTTTGCAACGTCGTCATAAATGCTAAAAAGAGCAAAGCATTGAAAAATTATTGCACACAAAAAGAATAAAATAATACTTACTGTCCTTTAATGGATCCGTCCTTGTAGCCATCGGCCCAGATTAAACCCTGCAGTGTCTTCAATGGGTCAGCCTTGCGATCGATGCCCATCTGCCATTGCACAATTTTAACAAGTGCAGCAATTTGCTCTTCTTTGGTGGCGTCTGCGTTCGCCATGGCCGTCGCACCTTCCAATTTGTCTTCAACATCTTTGGCTGATTGCTTGCGGAATTCTTCGCAAATGGCCTTAACTTCGTCCTTTTCCCAAGACCCCTCAAAGAACTTTTCTACATTTTTTAACGCAAATGGAAAGAGCGTCTCCTAAAAATTTTAATTGATAACAATTAATTTAAATGTTTTAGTAGTATTTTTTATTTGGATGAAAATTTTCGGCGTCTCCACAAATGATGATGGAGGAAGCCATTGAACTTTTCGCCGTAGCAATTGTAAAAACAGATCATGCGCTGTTATTTCTAATAGTCAAGACCGAGGACATGGAAGTTGTTCAAATTTAAACAGACAATTTAACCATATAGTTAAAAAAAATAAATTTTACTTGCTAAGATCTCAAATCCTTTCCGTGAATAGCAATATTTCAATTGAAAAAAAAGGGAAGGTCTTCGTATCAAATTTATTTTAATTGATTTATTGTTTAATCTAGAGACGTAATTAAGGAACTTAAATAATTTAATTAACTTGTTATTTAAATATAAGACAAAATATAAAGAATATGTTTAAGTAACAGTTTTTAATTTATTTTAGTACGATTAAACTTCAATTTTTTAACATCACAATTTATATATTAAATACTTATAACCCCACTTTGAAAAACACTTTCATATGTGGATAAACCGAAAGCAGGTAGATTGAATATTTCGTCTCATGCGTCTTGGATATTATGTTTAAATTTTTGTGGTCTTGTGCATATTATGTTCTAAAGTTCCCAAAATTAAAAATTGCGCTAAGTGTTGAGAAACGTCCGATTTTACTTAATTTGGATAAGAACGTGTTTAATTATCCCTTAGAATTTAAATTATGTATTATGTTTACAACTGGACATACATGCACATCTTTATAACATTTGTTCCTCACAAAACAAGGTAATAAAGGTGCTAACTTGCAAGTGATTTTACCTTGCTTAAATAAATTTATTACGTTAATCTGCCCTTGTTTTCCGTTTTTAATGTATTAAATATGATTATCGAATGATATTTTTAGGTTAGGTTTGTGTTCTTACACGAAATGTTAAATATTGCAAATAGCAAAGTTTTCATGTACATATTCATATATTTTTCAAGGTAAAGTTCTAATTTTAGTAACATATTAAAAAATATAAATTTCAAAATAAAATTTTATTTAAATGATTTGATTTTTATTTAATTTACACAAATATTAATAATTGTTTATTGTCAAATTTTTTATTTCATTTACAACGGCAAAGATTTTTTGAAAATTTCAAAGTGTGCAGTAGTTGCCAGACGCAAAGCAAAGTATACCGTATGTGCTTGACATATCTTCCATGAATAAATTCGTACAATGTTCAAATACCTACAAACAATTCACATGCGGTTGCAGAACGGGGCAAGAAAGAGCAAGAAAATAAAGCATAAGAATTCAGAACACGACAAACGAACCAATCACCAAAAAAACACTCAAAATCAGCTGTTCCGAGTTCAAATATTCATTTCATTTACACGACAAACTGCAAACTTAGGCACATCACCAACATTGAGCCACTAGCCCAGCTGATTTATTTGCTTTGTTTAAAAAACTGAGATTGTTCCCCTCGTATACACGGATGACGAGATAAAATTCTTTAAAATTGTGCGTATTTGAAAACACACACACACACACTCATACTCGCTCGCAAACTTTACGCACGTTTACGTAGCATAACACAATACAAAATTCAAATTGTAATTGCCGCATGCTGTGTTTGTGTACGTGTGTGGATAAGCCGCACTGATTTTCGCACATGTGTGACTTTTATCTTGAAAAGAAAAGTATGTTTTAATGAATGGACACGAAAATGGACATAATAATGCAGCAATAAGAAGAGAGAGAGAAAAAATAAACTGCCGGTTAAATTGCCGGCGCTAATTCAACGAACAAAAAAAGAAGATAATAAGTAAAAAACAATGCCCCAGCCATTTTCATTCGTTTTCATCCATCACAATTCACTACAGCCATGAACCAACCGCAGCGGGGGGGAGGTGGTGTCTTCGATTTCGGTATTTGAATCGCGTCGCGTATGGGGTGCAATGAGCCGACAGGCACACACGGCTGCTAATTCTCGACGTATACTTTTCTCTATAGACACACACAGCTGTTTCAAAAGGGGCACTTACAAATTCGCGTGCAGCAAACTTCTCATCGCGGCGTTTCATGTTTTTTCATGTTCTTTCATGTTCAAATTTGTTGTGTTTATTAGAAGAATTTCAATTTTCGCTTGGTTCATGTTTGATTGTTGCAACACAATTAACGCTTCAATGAGTGTGAAGGCGACAACGGAATTTGAGATTATTTATTAAAATTAGGCCATTTGTAGCGCCGCAAAATTAAATTTTCTTATCTGTAAGAAGTCTGGGTTATATTTTAATCAGCACAATGGCCAGTCAATGAATGAAATTTTGATTAAAAACGCGAAAATAAACAAAAATGTAATAAAGCAACAAAAAAGAATAAAGCATAAAATGAAGGAGTAAAATAAAATAGCCTTGATTTCTTGTATAAGTGGATTATTTATCAGCACGAGGTTCATAACCTAAGGTAAAAAATAATGGCTGAAGGCTTGTACCAACTTCTTCATTGCAGTAATAATAAGAAAAAGCTACATCGACTTGTGCAGTAAATCAAGTTTGCATATTAATTCCGGGATTTTATAGCACATCAACGCCGTCTTTATAGTCTCTAGTCTCCACACATATTGTGAAATGTGTGTGTGCACAAAATTGAGAATGTACCGTAATTCATGTTCAAAAGGGCCTATTTTCTCCACAATTTCTAATTCACTTGAAAATGGAGTAAAAACCATTTAAAAAAAACTTTTTCGTCGGTATTAAAATAAAAATTTGCATGACGAAAATCTACGAATTCACACATTTTAAGGTCTCCGTGTGGGATAAAAGGGGACAAAACAAAATGGAGCCATTTCTAGTTTACATACGTAATTATTTTGTATGTACATACTGGCAAAAATCATTTGAAATTTTAATGAAAATTGTTCAACCATTTTGAATCCGCACACTCTTGCAAAAATTTGTTGCAACAACACATACACCGGGGAAAAAACGAGACCATCGCGAGAAAACTAGCTAGCTGCCTGCCTGCTGCTTTTGCTAGACACACCAGACGATCTACCCGATACACCCCGCGCACAAAAAACCATTAACCTCTTCCCCCCTCGTGTGAGGGTACCCCACAAATTTGCAGCGCTGCAAATTTTTCGTCTGCTTGAATCGCAATCTTTTCAACGCACACTTTTTAATATGCCACACAAATTTAGGAACCACCATGAAGAAATTCCTTTAAAACTTTTGGGAAAACCCCCCCACAAATGTAATGAAAAAAGAGACAATGGAAGCAGGGAAAAAAAAGAACAAAAGAAATTAAAAATGCCGGCCGCTGCGAATTAATTTCGCCTTCTGCATATGTGTGAAACAAAAGAAATTTTCCAATTGAGCACCATGGGAAGGGCCCCACATAAATTTAAGACTCAAAGCCGGCTGTCCAAGAACAGCATTTTTACTTTCCCACAAATATATTGCATACCGTTATTAATTATAGAACAAGAAAAAAAGCAAAATGGTAACTTTTTTTTAGAAAAGAAGAAAAACGTTTTTTCTTCACTTGGACCTACCTTAACGAAAGATATGGAGGTTGTAGTGCCCTCGATGTCGCATAAAACAAACGCAGCTTTCGACAAATTTGCCATCGTTTTCAGTTAACTATTTGCGGTTAAACACACTTTTGATTTAAATGAACTCGATTTATCTCGCTTAGAGCACTTTTTACTGAATTTTAATTGATTTTTTGTAATAAAACGCGACAACAATTCGATGGGCAAAACTGCATATGAAAATTTGCTCGTCTCAACAAAATTTTCCTTCTCCGACTACTGGGATAGATGGATGATCGGTTGCAAAAAAAGGTGCCGAATGCTGCCGCCTGCCGGTTGAAAAGAGATTCGCAATTATTCGTATGATTGCCCTGTTGCCGATGGGCTTTTTGGTCATTGTTGGGCATTGTTGAAAAGTTTGACAGTTGCGCAAAAGGGGGTCTTATTTTTGTTGCAATTCAATTTTTTTCATCAAGATTCATAATTTATTAAATTTTAATTTCGAAGGCTTATTCATTTCGTTTAAATAAATTTAAAAGTTGAATATGCGTTTGGAAACGAATTAAGAAGGATATATAATTAACTTTTTGCGAATTTTGAAATTGGGAATTGTCATAATGAAGGAGCGATTATTATACCTATAGTAGATTTTTTTACATGTTTCTGCAATTTACTGCCAAAATTTAAATAAAATTCCAGATTTATCCGATTTATTAGAATTATTATTAATTAATAATTTATGTCAATTCCTGTTCATTTCAAATAGCAATTCTTTGTTTAATGTTCTTAAGTAAAATTTTTATTTCGGTTTATATGTCAGACACACAAAGGCTGGATAACCTTTTAGCCTCGGGGATGTCCTTTTTTTCATATTAACAGTAAAAATGGAACTTAACATAAATATTAAAAAAACTAAATTTTTTTGTTTGAAAAAAGTATTTTAATTAATCTTAATTAAATGCGATTAAATGATCAACTCTATAATTCTACGGAAATGTTGTTTACCAACATGAATTATGTCTGAAAGAAGACAACATCATCCGCAATAATGCTGGTACTCAATCGCTGTTTTCCCTCCTGATCGGTAATCTCACCGTACGATATTTTTCCCGACACCAATGCGCGTTGTCCCTTCTTCAAGTGATTCATAACGGCATCCCGAAGTGCCGGCTTGAATACAGCAATGCGATGCCAGTCCGTGCGCTGAATCCACTCCCCATTATCGTAGCGGTAGTTGTTGTGTGTCGCCAGCGAGAATGTTACAACGGGATGGGCGTCAGTGCCACGCTTCTGTGGTTCCACACCAACACGTCCCAACAATGTGGTGGTGTTAATGGCTGAAAAGATTAAAATTTTATTCCATTAAATTGAATTTAATATGGAGTGGGAGATGAACAACAAAGGAATGGAACTGAACTAGATGATTGTTCTTGAACATGGATTTTGGTTAAGGTTGAGGATAAATGAAACTGAAAATGTTGAATGAGCTGTTAAAAATTAGTAAGGAAAATATTGAAAACACTATTAACAACATGTTCATACTTTTTTCCATTTTATCTGGAGGGGTTGTGTTGTTGCACAATCGAGCTGTTGTGGAAAATGCTGCTGAATCCACAGCCAAAGCAACGCGAGCTATCTACAAAGTATAAAACTGCATAATTTTGTGTTTGTCATCAAAATCTCTTGTAATTACCTTCTGTAGAAACATTTCTTTTGGCACTTTATAAATATTAAAAAATAAATTATTGTTTGATTGGAAGAATCAACAGAAACTTGCCGGTCTTCTTGTGAAATTGAATTAAATTTTACAGGTTATGTTTTGCATTTGTTGCGCGTTATTTTCTAATGCAAAACACAATTGACAATACCAATGAGAAAAGTCATGATAACGATTGTGCCGTTACGATTGAACGTTATTTTAACGGGAGGTTCCAATAAGATAATGAAAAGAATTAGAAGTTTCAAGGACACTGATGTTTCTCTGCTCATTTAAATCAGTTACCATTTATCAACCCTTAATAGATATTTGTAAATTAATTTGATAGCAAAAATGTTATTAAAATTTACTAAAGTGGTAAAATATGTTATTTTACTATGTTATGGCTTCTATATGATATATCGCTATGTTCTTCACTATGACCATGGCTGAATGAATTTCCTTCCATAAAGAAATTATAAATAATTTTAAAATTAATTCTTTTAAAAAACTGTTCATAAATTAATATTTTTGAGTTGTAATTTTATTAATAATAAATTGTTGTTCATTATCACCTCTATTGTATTAAAAACGATTACATAATAATTAACTTGCATAGCTAATTAACAATATAATTAATTAATTTTAATAATAATTGTAGTTTATACATCATATATTACGTATGTTGTGTTCGTATATACATAAGTATGTACAAATATTTTTACTTAAAAAATAAATAGTTCCGTTTTCTTTGTTTCATTGTTTCTTTTTTTCACATAACATCTCAGTTAGTGCAAATATTTGTTTAAAGATTACATTCGTTGCCAATTAATGTGCCAATAAAATTAACAACAATAATAAAAATCAATCATCATCATCACATCTCATAATAGCCACATCATTAGCACACAATGTGAGTACACGAAATTAGTCTAAATATTTAATTAGGACACAACTGATTGGACAAACCAAATTAGTAAATTTGCATGATCCCAAAAAGACTACTAATTCACAGCGTTCGAATACAAAACAATTAATATTATTTACATATTAAAACAGAATAATATGGCAACAACACGAGCAGCAAGATGGTCATCACATTCATCGTCCATCAGCACACAACCAACCAACGCGTTGCTGCGGTCATTATGTGGACAATTCACAGTATAATACGAATGTCAGCTATTGACCATCTTGTCTGTGCCTGGTTCGAGCAGACTCCCGCTCATCATAGTCAAAATACCACACGGTGATGGCGTAGCGGGTCCGATGGGCGGGTTGAACTTCATGCGGGTTTCGACGATCTGACCAAAAGAATATAATGCGATCGAATTTTGGTTCAATGTCTGCCACAGTGTTTCCTTTTTCAGGAAAAATCCTAAGGAAACATTAAATAGGTAATTAATTGAAAATTAAAATAAGTTTTGGTTGCAAAAAGAAAGTTACCTTAAAACTCCACCACTTCGTTTCGTATCCCAATTGAGATTCAAGTAGTAGATAGCGGTTATAACGCGTCCATCGTGGTTGGGATTGTCGACATGCTTCACGTAGTGTGCTCCAGAACCCGGATAGCATGCAACCATCGCCTTAAATTATAAAAATAGTAATTTTAAAAGGATTTTAATTTATTAAATATAAAACAATTGCTGAAATGAGGTTGTTTTAATTAAAATGTTTCAAATTTTCAAGGGGATTTCAAATGCAGCGCTTGCACAATAATTTGACCTTGAAAAAATTAGTCTTAACTTAAATGAACTTTATCACCCATAAGAACAGGGGCTATAATAAAATCCATTTAATTGACTGGCAATATTTTGATTAATCGTTTATGATAATTGGTATTTCTTTATCTTTATAACATTAATCGTTATATGTTGTGATGATAATTTGATTTGATACATGAAAATTTAGGAAGAATTCAATTAAGTTAAACTGCTAAAATAAATATTTTAAGTAAAGTGATAGAATAAACCCACAACAAATCGCCGTTAAAAACAAACCCAAACAAACTCAAAGAAATGTTATCTAGAAGGACATTAATAACAATTAAAAATATAATTTCATTACAAAGTAAACATTGAACCATCCCACAAATAGAAAGAAACGTGAAATTCAGCCGGTGCTAACAAAAAGCTCACGCGGAAGCAAACAATAATTAAATAAATATAATAATAAGTTTATCATCTCACAGTGCGATTTCAAACGAAAAAAAATCCCGTCATCATTTGCCTTGTGGTGACGACATCCCGACGACATTCTGTTCGGTATATTGGTTAGTCGTTGCGCGCGCACACACAACCCACTAACAGGCCACCACCATTTGGGTGGCATGAGCCAAGTCACGTAGGCATTTTAAGTAACGAGTATTTAAAGTTTTCGGCGACTTTGTGCAAAATTGCGCGCGCGTATGTGACCGCTACCATTTGGAAATCGATGGTCTGGGGGGACATATAACTGGACTTAAGTATTGACGCATTAAGTACACAGAACATATTTGTGATAACAAATTGATTAAATAAAAGAGGATAATTTTTCTTTACAGAAAAGAATGTCTGATGAACGGGTTTGCCAAATACATATATTAAAAGTATTTTTATAACTGGTCAATAAAATAATAAATTCAAATTTAAACACATTTCAATTACAGCGAGATTATAAAAATGATAGAGGACTTGAGTACTGACGGCATTTTGTATGTGCGAATTCTAAGAATGTGGTCAATGAATATAAAAATTGTTGCGATTAAAAAGAGATAGAGAGTTGCAAAAAAATAAACAATAACATTAGTCACTAAAATATTGGTTAGCGTGCATTGGAAAATTTACTGTTATTTTTATTTGATTCTCGTATCTTATAGACTTGTGGTAAATAATGTAACTTAACGTGTCTAAGTACATGCATCCACATGCTTAAGTTACTTAAAGCAACTGTTTATGGTTTACTGTTTATAATTTTAGTGCTTTAAATTTAAAAATATAAGTACGCCATATTTTTGTGTTAACTTTAAATATATTAAACTAGTTATTAACGTTGATAGTTTATTTTAATTAGAAACCTAGGTAAATCCGTTATAAAATAACAAATTCAACTAATTTCTTTTCTTGAGTATGGAAATTAGTTAAATTAATTGAGATTAATTGAATTTACCCTTTTTTACTTTAACTTAATACCACAAGTATGAACAGTTTTAAATACCTTAGTACGTCCCTGGATTTTGTACTTAGATAATTTGCCATTATCCTTCATAGTATTTGCTAAATTGACCACCGTGTCTATCTGAAATAACAGTAAAATTATTGTTAATGATCTAGAAAAGTCTTTATCATAATGATTTAAAAAACAAATTCAAGTTACCTGACTAATTAAATAACCAATATTGCTGCATCCCGATTCAACGCCGGTCACCCATGTTATTTTATCACCACGGATTGTCCTTGAATCTCGTTGCGCTGAATTACTGGACGCCAATTGACCATCCTTAAATAAAAAAATAAATTAACACAATTTTAGATAATCAAATTAAATACAATTAAGTCACTTTTAAATAATTCTTATTAAATTTAAAAAGACAGAATGATCAAAACAGTTTCCTAACCTTTAGTCAATTTAAATATGTTCCAACGAAATATGTTTTAAGTAAGATAAAGAAAGCAGTAACAACAAAAGGCTAAAGATTATTTAAGGAGATTAACACCAAATCTATTTATAATAGACTTTTTATCAGAACGTGGCTTTGATCAAATACTAAAGTGAACAACGACTCAACACTCAAATCATAAATCAGTACTGCAATTTAATCAAGATTCAGTTGCATGCAATTGAAAAGAATCTTGAGGCGGATCACAAATAATCAAGAAACTAAATATTATCGATGTTCTTGTTGTGATAAGCACACACAGTGACCGAATACTAGTGAGTAACTGCCACAGCTTTCTATAAATCAACTTGATTACAATTTAAATCAACCTTAAAATCACCTTGAACAGTCCAGCCTCATACAATCGATGTACTTCATTTAGAATGCGCAAACCCTTCTCCTTGCCAAGGAAATCATCCAGCACGGATAGGCCGTACGTGTTCATATCGTTGATCACAATTCGACTAATCTCTTCGTAACGAATTTCACTAAAAGCAATAATAATTAAGAAGTCTTAAGTTGAATGCAAGTCAAATCCAAAATATGTATTACCTGGACAGAAAATTAGGACTAAGCAAATCCTCATCATTGATGTTCATAATGTTGTCTGACAAACTGCGATAAGCCTGCTGATGCGGTATACTACCATTGGGACGCTTAGGTACTTGGTGTTGTTGTTGCTGCTGTTGTTGCAGGAATCGCTGATGATCTTGTATCATTTTGGGATGACTGTTGCTGTTGTATTGCATTGCAGTGTCAATATTATTGCAGCCATTCGTCATCAGCGGTGCAGCACCACCCTCATGGACATAGTTGGTGGCTGGTGTTGCTGGATTGTTGGCCCACATTAGCGCTGAATCCACTGATTGGGGCATGTACTGTTGCTGATTTTGATGCGGGTGTTGTGTGGGTGGCTGCAGCATAAGATTAGCTGGGGCACTCACAGTATTACGTTGTTTATTGCTTTGTAGAGGTAGCTGAATTTTTCTTAAACTATTATTATCTACATTATTAGTGGCTGATGATGGTGACGACAATTGTTGTTGTTTGTTGTTGTGACTTAATTTAGTGGTGGTGGTAGCTGCATGCTTACGACAATCCTGTTTGTGGTTTCGCCAATCAGCTTCCTGATGGTCGCGCGAACAATAGAACACCATGCGGCAGCCAGCACAGCGTAGTAGTCCCAAACGGGAGCCGCACCCTTTGCATGTTGCCAGCTGGTTGGGGTCGTCAGTCATTTCACTTTGAGGTACTATATGTGATATTTGTTGTGGTACGTGTTGGGTGGGCCACGCTACTACTTAAGTTGTATTTTACTAATGTCAATTTTAATTGCTGAACGCGTTGTGACTTGTGGGTGGTCCTCAATTTGTTGTTGTTTATTGCGTCAAAAGTTTTATTGCGATTTTCTTTTGATGCTTATTATTATTATTATTATTGACACTTTGGGACCTCCTCATACACATGAGCACGTTAACAATGAGACTTTTTAGGTATGACTATTAAAAGTTAAAACATTGGGCACCTGACACTGCTATTGCCTACCCCTTTTGTGTTTCGCACAATTTACCTTTTTGCACGAATTATTGTGTGTTATTTACTTTAAATGTGGGCAAACTTGGTGTAGGTATGGTGTGTACGCGCGGTGACGAAAAAAGTCACCATAACTCGCGTACCAAAGTCACGTATGTCACACACGCCGACATCAAAGTAAAAACAAAAATGAAATTTATAATAAATTTTTTTTGTGTTGTTTCACTACTTTTTGACATTTCCCATTTGTGTTGAGGCGCGCGAAAAAGGAAAAACATAAAAGAAAATAAATTTCCCCTTTGTGTTTGGGTTTGACATTTCGCATTTAATTTTAATTTTCTCCAATTTGAATCATGTACAATTTAACAGCTGATGCAAATAAACACGTGAATTGTGAATGTGTGGCGTAGCCTCACTTGCCATTGTGTGCGTAAATGAGGAGAAAAATGTAGGCATTATTACACTGTCAAATTAAAAAAATGTACTAGGTGGGAATTCGTCTCGTTATGATTTTTTTCAAAATACTGTTATTAAGACCAAATTTCATTGAAGTTCATTTTTCACCATGGCAACTAAAACCATAACAAATATTAATATATTTTGGGACTTAATCTGAGCCTTAAACTTCTTTAAACTAAATTTAAGAATGTTTAACAACAGCTTAGTAATTCGGGATGGAGCTTATACGAAAGTCATCTATGGACTCGTGAGTATCCTTAACAAAACTAAGTAAAGATTCCCATTACTAATAAACTTAACAGATCAAAGATGGTCGCTTTGTGGAGGCAATAACCACCCTGAGCAATATTCCTGAATCCATTTCAACGCGTGCTGGATTGTCCCTTCTTGGACATTGCTACTACCAATGCCAGGAGTTTATTGAGGCCTCCAATTGTTATGAGCAATTGTGCAATTTGGTGCCATCAGTGCCAGAGTACAAGTAAAAAGATGTTTAGAATTCCCAATTTAAAACAATACTTAATCCATTTAATTCTAGACTATACTACGCACAATCCTTATTTCAATCCGGTCTATTCGAAGAATCACTTAAAATCTGTGGCAGCATTGAAGCACCCCATCTTAAGGATAAATTGCTGCAGCTTCAGAGTTCTATTAAGTATAGCAGCGAGGATTATCCCGGAGCTCAGTCCATTCTGTTACAGAGACCTGAAACCCATGAGCACACCCTTAATGACGAGGGTTGCCTCCTCTATCAAGTAAATCAATTTAAGTTAAGTGAATTTATTTTTAATTTAAAATGTTATATTAGGCCAACATGTATGATGACGCCTTGCAACGTTACACAGCTTCTTTGCAAACTGGTGGCTTTAATCCGTTGGTGGCCTATAATGCGGCACTGTGTCACTACAGGAAGAAGGAAAATTCGCAGTCCTTAAATTATATCGGTACTAACTAAATTTAGAAGAAGGAATTATTTAAAATTTATTAAAATAAACAACCTTTAGCTGAAATAGTGGAACGTGGAATACGCAATCATCCTGAACTGGGAATCGGAGCTCAAGCTGAGACAGAAGGTGGTGCACGCAGTGTGGGAAATCCACCAGCATTGGCAGCATCAGGATTAACCCAAGCATTGAATTTAAAAGCTGCAATTGAATATCAGGAAGGGAATAGTAAGACAAATTCCGATCCGGTATTTAAACAACCAAATTTATTTATTTTTACTTTTCTTATCAGTCGAAGGTGCTCGTGAGGCCTTGACTGATTTACCACCACGTTCCGAGCCAGAACTAGACCCAGTCACCCTACACAATTTAGGCCTCACCGATCCCGTTGGTGCGGGTACTGGTTTACGCCGCTTGGCATTTTTACTGGAACTTGGACCTCCAGCATGTCCACCAGAAACATTTGCCAACATCTTGTTGCTGTGCTGTAAGCACGAGATGTATGACACAGCGGCTGACATTTTGGCTGAGCACGCTCATCTCACCTACAAATACTTATCACCGTATTTGTATGACCTAATGGATGCCCTAATAACAGCACAAACCTCACCAGAAGATGCTGAACAAAAGTTGGGAACATTGGCATCAGCATTGGCTGCACGTTTGCGCAAGTTGTCCACAAAGGTGGAAGATTGTCGCAATACCACAGACCAAAGTGCATTGCGTAAAGCTTTAAGGGATTATGAGGCAACTCTAGAAAGTTACCTGCCAGTAGTGATGGCAAGGGCATGGCTTTGCTGGAGGGAGGATGATTTTTCAGGGGCCGAACGTGAGTTTAGAGCGAGTGCTGAATTTTGTGCTGAAACACCATCGTGGCGATTGCATGCAGCGCATGTTTTGTTCATGAGGGCTGATAAGTACAAGGAGGCAGCTGCCTTTTATGAGCCACTCGTTAGGCAGAGTTATGAGGATGTAAGATTGTAGAAATTTTATTTCAACTTCCCATACATTATAAATTCCATTTTTGCAGATTCTGTCGGTGTCAGCTGCGGTTTTGGCCAACTTGTGTGTTGCTTATATTATGACCTCACAAAATGAGGAGGCTGAAGACCTTATGAGAAAGGTGGAGCGTGCCGAGGAGAAAAAGGCAAATGAAAAGGGTGTGCAATCTTTGCATTTGTGCATCATAAATTTGGTAATTGGGACCTTGTATTGTGCTAAAGCCAATTATGAATTCGGATTGACACGCATTGCTCATGCATTGGAAGGCGGCTCCAGACTATGTGCTGACACTTGGTTGCATGTGAAGCGATGCGTTTTGGGTCTCTTGACGGGATTGACAAAACAAACGGTTGTCTTGAGATCAACCATTGTTGAAGAAGTTATAAGCTTTTTGAAAACATGTGAAAGTAATATTTTTTTATCTTTATCAATGTCCTAATCCTAACAAATTCCTTATAATTTTACAGTTTATGGGATGGCAATTCCATCTGTTTTAGGAAGCATTGCTGCTGATGAGAACAACGACGAACCAGCAACAATTGGAATGGAAGCCCGTAAATTGCGGGTCCTTTTGCATCGATTAATGGATTATGAATAGGACTAGTGAGAAATTAAAAACAATTAAACATTATTTTAAGAAAAAAAACATTTATTTCAAAACATGCAACAAACAGCATGAACAATAATGGTAAAAAATATAGAAATTTTAGAGCATATTTGTATTTAAATAATATTTCGGGTTAATATTCGTTTGTTCGCGACACTAATGTTATGTAAACTTTTTATTTGATTTTATAATTAATGTACATGCTAAAAAACGGCACTACCCAATTCCCAAATTACTCCAACACAGCCGAGCTTGCCATTGAGTTAATGCCGCAAGTGTTATCGCCACGATAAACACGGTAATATCCCTGCTCACCCCATTTGGGTCCCCATGAATTCTTTACAATCCAATAGGGCATTGTTTTGTTGAACACGGGATAGTCTGACTCACCAAAACCAACGATCAGGACACCGTGGTCAATGTTGCTGTGGCGACAAAGTGGACGCCAAGGATGGGACACACCACCACGATAGAATTGCATGGCATTGGCGTTAATTCCTAAAAAACAAACAATTAAAATTTTTAATTTTTAATTATATATTTCAAATTAATTTACCAATTGAAATTGGTCCATTAGCCAACAACCACAAAGCCATAGCAGTTTCGTTTTTAGGTAAATCAACAGCTCCCTTGACCTTAACGTGAGCCTTGTCTCCAGAGAATTGGCAAGTCTCCTTCTTTCCATGATATGGATACTCGGTCTCCAGCTCCAGTCCTCCAATATTTTCAATTGCTCTGTAATATGGCAAATTTATAAAAAAAAAATTTCAAAAAATTATCAACAATTTTAATTACTTGTAAGCATTATCAGGAAGACCACCATTGCATCCTGAATCTATTGAATCACAATCAACCAACTCCTGCTCGGAGTACTCTTCCATTTGACCAGTCTTAATTGCGTGCAATCCCTCAATGTTACCAGTAACACTGAACGCCCAACACGAACCACATGATCCTTGATTCTTCACCGACGAAATGACACCCTTGTCACGCCAATCAAACGCCTTTGGCAACTCAATATTGTTGGGAATCTCAGCAATTGGATTGCTAATGTGATTCTGAAGCTCGTCAGACCGCTTCAACAAACCAGTGCGCATCTTGTACTCTTGTGTTGTCAAATCGCAGAACTCAGTGACACCATATTTTGCTGTACCTTGTTCGCGCTTATTAAGTTGTTCAATTTTGTACAAATTGTTCTTGAAGATGCGGAAACGCAAAGCGTGCTCCATGGCGGTTGAGTACACACGATTATGCTTCAATTTAAATTTTTGAAACAATGTTTCAGTGCGTTCCTCTGACACTGATGATTGACGATTGTGGGGTGGTGCAAATGGGTAATCCTCATCCCATAAAAGGGGATGGGGCCTTTTGCCGTGAGAGGATCGCTTCTGTCGGAATGAGTATTTCTTGTCACTGCCACAATCCAAATCAATTTTGCGACCATCTGGCTTCACCCATGGTTTATCCCAGATCTCAAAAGAACACGTAACTGTGTCAGCGGAATTGGCAGTTGTAAATTCACCGGTACCCTTGTATAAGATGCCGGCAACAATTTGTTTTGTAGCTTCTTTAACGTTAGAGAGCCTGGAAATGTAAAAAATATTAATATACAAACAATTAATACAATTTAATAACAGAAAAGTCATTACGTGTAGGTAACTCCATTGGGTTCGCTACTCAATTTTACAAGTGCCTCGTCAACTACTGTCCTCAACTTATTAAGTTCATCTCCTTCGAGAGGCGTTGGCCCTCCAACAACTTTTGGTGTTCCTCGCTTCTCCCGTGGCTTAACCGGAGCACATTCTGATTTGGTGACCTCAACTGCTTCCCGGACAACGCGTACCTGGGGTGTCAAAAGAGAACACACATAAGCAGGATGTCTTAGATCTAAAGAAAATTCCAATATATATACTTTTTTTTCTTTTACAATTATTTATCTAATTAGGGAATGTTTATTTCCAATCAAGCCGGCCGCCGATTTACCTCCATATTACACAACTTGGTTGACCCTTTAACAAGCTGCTTAACGCACAGCTCATAATTACTATCCTCCTCAATGCAATGGCTGTTGCCAGTCTTCACTGTGAGATAATACACAGCCGGTTGTTCGGGCTTCTCCTCAGTGGCAGTAATCAATTTTTTTGCGGTGACAATTTCCAAAGCAATTCGCTTGTACTCATCAGGATCAATACTGTCCAATTGCATAAGAGCACGATTGGCCAATCTTAAAACATAATCCCTTTCAGTAGTGTGCACAATTTCCCGTTTTTCACGTTGTTTGGCTTCTTTGACGTTAATTACTGTGTTTTCATTCAGCTCATTTTTAACCGCCTGATCGTGGTGGGGAGCTGTAAAACTTGGGGTCATATACGTGATGACCACTGGAACCTGTTGTTGGGTATCAGTCTCCGGTGTTTTTAATGCCTCATCAATATAACTTTGGAGGGAATCAACGAATTGGTCCATTTTTGGGCTTTCTTGTTGCTTTGGATTTGATTCAAGGACTGGTTGTTCATCATGTTCAATACACTTTACTGTAGTACCTTGTGACTCTGTGTTAGTTGGAGTTGATTCAGGTGTAGTAGGTGCTTGGTCAGAATCTTCAATGGTTGTTTTAACTGTTGTGACACGAACTGGTACAATAATTTCCTCAACAACTTCTTGTCGATTACTGTAATCTTCCTCAGTAACTGGTTGAGCCTGATGGGAATCCTTTTTAATGGTAGCCTGATTTGCATCTTGGAATGTTCCGAATACAAACAATTCATCCAGCGTCTTCATGGCTGAATTACTGAGAGTTTGTTCAGTTACACTGACTTCTATCTTTTCATCAACAACCACAGGCGCCTGAGTTGTTGTAGTTGTTCGGTTTTTCCTTCTACGTGGCTGTATAATTTGTGCTTCAATACGTCGCAACACATCATCATTGATTTCCGAACGCTGATTCACAAACGTTGGATTCACCTGAGTACTTAGAGGAATTTGAGGAGTTGTGACCTCCTCCCCCGCATCACCAGTGCAATTTGTGAAACGCAATGTTCGCCACTTGTCACCGTACTCCGTTGTAATCCAAGGCTTTTCAAACACAACCAACTCACAGATTGTGTCTTCGCCGGTGGTGTCCTTTGACTGCACCATAATCTCATACATGACACCGGCAACCACTAACCGCTTGGCTGATGTGACACTAACAAAGGTGTATGGCTTGGGGAGGTGTGTGATTGCGATGGCAGCGAGGCCACTCAATGATGGGAGCAGTTCTTGACTGGCACCCAGTGCATCTTTTGGGTATGCGTAGAAACGTTCACCGGATGTAGGTTGATCCTGCGGAAATTCAGTTCTTGGTTGGATTTTGTCTTCGACATTTGTTTTTATTGTTTAATTGGTATAAAAGTGTAGATTTATTGTAAGCAGCGTCCACTTAAATTGCTGTGCTTTGTAAAAAGGAGTTTTGTGCAAATTTTTGGGTTTTTTTTTTGTTGTGGAAGCTTTTCCTAATTTATGTCAGTAATTATAGAAAATTTTCCCAACATATGCGGGAGTGAATATTTTTAATTAACAGTGATTAGGAAATTAAATTAAAGGAACATTAAATAATAATTTTACATGCATTTTATTGTTAATTACATTCAGATATATTTACATAAAGTGTTTAAAATTAAATTGCACTATAAAATAAATAAATAAATTTTCCCAATTGCTTTGTTAATGCATGAAAAGCTTTCTTTCTTTCATCTTTTACTTAAAAAATATAATAAGGTGCTTTTAGTGATGCAAATATAATATTTCAGTTGCTTGATAAAAATACTTAAGCAGCTTAAATTAAGTCAGTTTTTTTTAGTTATCTTGTTGTCAGATCGTAAGTGCAATTTTAAATCATTGTTGCATGCCTTAGCTGTCAATAATTATAACGAAATTGGTAACAACTCGACGTGTGCACATTTCTTGTGAATATAAATACTAAAACTGCATCGTCAATTGTTTATTTTAATGACAACCATGAGAAATATTTTAGTCTAATATAAGTTGCAGTTGAAACAACAATTTATCAGCTTTGTAAATTATATATGTCAGTTAAACAAACTGAGTCATAGATTTTAAAAATACATTTCATAACAAAAAAGTGATTGATTTTAAATTCATAAATTTGAATATTGCATTAAATTAATGAATGGTGATCAATTCAATTCGCTCATTATTGAGTAAAAATTAATAACTTTTTTTAAATTCCTTTAACGTTGTCACTTGTTATTGAATCAATAAAAAATTATCATGACTTAAGGAGTACCCACTTAAATAAAAACATTGCATGTTTAATCTAATAAAATGAAAGTAATATGATTGAATTAAAAATTGAAGTACTTGTTAAACAATAAATCATTTCCCGGTTCATAGAATTCTTAATTACTTAAGTCTTAAAGGATACACCTTTTTAATGTTTGTTTATTAAAGCCATTTCGTTCAAGTTAAGTGTTTTATTATTATTAAATTGTTGCTTTAAGATTAGTAAGGTAAACCACATTTTATTTGCTAATGAGCATTAAGCAAAATGATTAATAAACAAAGTATTTAAAGATTAATGTATGGAATTTAATTAATTATGTGGTAAATATGAAAGTGTTTATTTATGAAAAAAATTATGAAGTGAAAATGACTTAAATGTGAGCAGCTTCTCAGACAGCCACATAAAATAGGTGGATGTCGTTCGATTTAAGTTAAAATAATGATTAATGACACCTCTGCCTTTGTTTACGTTATTCATTATCGTTTATGTGAAATAAACAGCTTTAGTAAGGCTTTGTTGAGTAACATGTTTAAACAAATATGTGTAACATTAAGACGGGTGCTACTTATCAAGTGAGACCTTCTTTGTTGTCCACGCAAATGCGCAAAATTGTTATGGAAATTGTATGAAAATAGAGTTACAATAATTTAAGTCCTTTGTATTTGTTTACTTTTAAAGACATTAAGTTAAAGATTTTGTAATTTAAAACAACATCAATTTAAATTTTAAGACTTAAGAAACAATTGTTTTTAATTGGACAATACAATTTATAAGTAAGTCCTTATTTTCATAAATTGTTTTCTATTAATAATTCAAAGCATGCATCCACTCTTAAAATTTATTTTTAGATTTCGCCCCCCTAAAAAATAAAAGCGCAATAAATTGATCCGACACGTTTTCACATTGATTGCAGGCAAACAACAACACCATAATAAGCTTTAGCGACAGTATTTCTTTATTATTTCTTTGTACAAAAATCTTATCTTAAACTTACTGATTGCGCATCGATAATCTCGTGCTTTAATTCTATGCCGTGTCCAGAGATTTCCTATAACGATGGGCATCATGTATAATGCATTTGGTACAAAATAATTTCCATTTTACAAATATTACAAATAACAATAAATAAAATTACAAAATTATGTTTTAACAATAATTATTATGAATTAATAAGACACTTTACCACTTAAGTGATGATCTGATTAAATATTTTCGCAAATTTATTCGTTACAATTTACGTTTTACACATTTTGTGGCTCTCATGATAAAAGGTCAATTAATACGGTCGACTGGCATTAACATCAATTGATAATGATGCATAGGGCAGTGACGGAGTTTTTTTTTTGAAAATACTTTTTGCAACATTGAGGAAAGTCATATAAAGTTAACAATTTGAATTAATTTACACAATTATGTATTAAAGAATATTTATTGTAAATATCTAACAGACCAATCCCAACGTGACGCCTCCCACAAAACTACGCCACTGCTTCGAATGTCTTTGTTTTTGTGTTTTTGCTTTGCACGCGACAATAAAATGATTTTAGGTCATCGCGTTCACCGAAAAATATGCAAAATAAATCAAAAATCTCTCTTCCATTCATTACATTTGCAACTCCCACCAAATATTTCCTACTTTAACTTACAATTTAAACCTCACTTTGTCACAATTTTACCGGAAATCTACTTAAAGAATTTCTAAGAAATTCTTTATTCTTAAAGACTTAAAACAACGTGTACAATATGAACAATGCCACGGAATAGCAATTAAGATTTGTAATTTATTCTCATTTACACAGATTTTAGAGGTCGTTCATAGACTGGAAGTGCAAACTTAAAATAAATAATATGCGTCAGTGACTTGTGTTAGACGAGAATAAATAAAAATATATTGAGAAGGTTCAAAGACGCGCAATATGTCGCAATATTAACACAAAACAAATTTATAGAACAAGAAAAGAAGGAATTCGAAAAGTGCATCAATTATACGCAGAAAATTGAATGAAAATAAATAAAAAAACTCACTTCTGACGATTCCTTATTGGCGGCACCATCGATTAGGTCATCCTGTGTTTCTTCGCAGTGCACTTGACTGACCAACAAAAAGGTCACACAAATTAAAGCTACAAACTGCTTCATGGTGTGGGCGGGCGTTGGACTTCTTTCAGCCCTGTATTTTTTAATCCAATTGAAATGCTTTTGTTTTTAAAATTCAAGTTAAGGCTTCTTAAAGTATCTCACTGAGTTTCACACTTAATTGTGTGTGTGTAATTCAATTTAAATAAACAGTACACCACTTTTCATTGCAGATGAAAAATCTGCTTTACACTTCCAATTGTTTTCACTGCTGATGATTGACTGACTTTGCGTTTTAATTTATTTTTCTATAATTAAATTCAAATTTAAAACTGCTGAATGCTGTGTTGCCGCATTTATTTGTTGTTATTGTTATGCGTCGTGCATACATTTAGGTAAATTCAAGATTCACATATTTTAAATGCATTGCTTGTCGTTAAGATGGCGCTTAAATCGAGAAAAATGAATTCTAACGAATTGGAAAATATTTAACGGTTATTAAAATATTTTTAACAAACAATTTAGTAAAGTGCGGTATTTATATAGAGTCGTTTAAGGCACTCTTTCACAAGATTACTAACATTAAATGTGCATTTAAGAAGACATTTCTAAAAGCTATATATTTTGGAAAATCTGGTAACATTTGTTTTCATTGCACTTTAAGTCTTATGTGGCCTTTTTAGGACCCACTCTCATTTGAGCTTCAAATACTTTCGAAACCACATTTTCTTAACCCTTTCTTTACTTCTAATTTATTTACATAGCAGCAATATTAAGAAATGGATTGTAATTCTGTTACCTTGCCAACGTGTGACCATCAACAACAAAAAACCAATAACATGAAAGTATTCACTTGATTACCAAAATACGTTCAGTTGAAAGCGTTTTTGTACAGCTATTTTGTGTAATAAGCAAAAATGATAACTCACGGAAAATCAGTGTTTCGAAATTCGTGCATTAAGACTCCAGTGGATCCAAGTAGCAAACTGCCATCGCCCAGCTTTGAACGGCCACCATCAGCTGCAGTCACAATAAGTGGTCAAAATACAACCAAGAATTCTGTTGCATCTCGTCCACATTCCACACAAAATATGGATGGCAACAAACTGATTGAGCATGTGAAAAAGGAAAACAAGGATTTTATGTCCATGATGGATTTTTATCAGAGCATCCCAGGTAACATATTATTTAAATCGTGCTTTTTAATAAATTATTTATTTTCGAAATTGTATATCTTTAGACTATTCTGAAGTGAATCATCTTTCAAATCACGAATTTCACAGACAAATCGATACCCTTAAAAAAAAGCAAATGGCATTTAAAACTAATTGTTGGACGGATGCTGATTTCACTAAAGGCTTTAATGATTACGAACCAGAAAGTAAAAAATATTCCATAACCCGTAATGACTTAGCTGAACCACGATTACATAAGAATCCGGAACCACCAGCAGATCATTCTGAATATCGCAAAACCCCATCTAAATCAGTTCGCATTAGCAGTGCCACCTCTACGTCATGCTTTCATGGAACAGGACGAAGAATAGCCAGTAAGCACCACGATTTTCCACGCAAATACTGTCGCAGTCAATCAGCGAGTCCGCCACGAAGTCATAGGCAGGCAACTCCCTCACTGACGGTGCCTAAACCATTTCGAATGACACAACGCGAGGAAGAGGACCACATGTTTGAAGACCTAATCGCTGCCAGTAAATGTTCTACACCGAAGCCAGCCCCAAGCAAACGTCCCACTAAGTCAAATGTAATTCGCGCCAATCCAGTACCTCTGAGCTCTAAAATTCCTATGTTCAATCAAATAATGGCCGAGCAAGAGCAACGAAGTCAACTGGCCAAATTGTCATCGGCCATTGAGTTGCAATCCCAAATGAAGCCGTTCTCATTCGCTGCTGATAAACCATCCACCGATGCAGGTGATCACCAAAGCCGATGCTTAAGTCGTGTCATGTCCACGCCTGATCTTCATTTGGCAACATTTGATGGTCGCACCTCATCAGCGGCGTGCTTCAAAGCAAAGCCATGCCCCAAAAATTTGTTCAGTAATTACTTTTACCACAAAATGTGGGAGGATGAGTACTTTCGCAGTATGAACAAGAAAATACGTGCCGAGGAAATGTTAAAGCTCTCCTCATTACCACCATCAATGGCAAAACGTGCGGAGTGCACAAGCAAAACTGATTTAAACAATGGCAAACGAAAGAAGCGGCGTCATCGCAAATGCAAGCGACGTCACCACCATTGTGAAGCCTTGCTGCCCAATGACCTTAATCTAACCACTTGTCCTCAATCATTTAAGTTTGAAACTGAAAAACGGGCATCACTCGCAAAGTCGGCGTCTTCTAAGGCGGGAACATCGACCGGCGGCACCACAACAACTTCATCATCGAATGGTAGTGTCAAAAGTTGTAGTCATTCGCCCATGCCTATTTATCCGGCGGGACGCACTAATTTAGCAGCCACCTTAAGGTCTGAATGGTCACGCAAAAAAATTCGCAGTTACTCGGCTGGGCAACCACCCATTGTGGAGCAGCCGACACAGTCAAAGGCGAAACGTCTTGACTGGGGTGTGCGGAAAAGTCCTGCCTGGAAGTCGCTGTATTTCGAGTAAGTTGATATTCTCATTCTAGAAATCCCCCATTATAATTGTTTCTAATTCATTTACAGTGGAACTAATGACGATGATATCTCGTACCGTTTAGCAACAAGACGCGCAGAACAACGTCTGCATCAGCAAGAGCATGACATTAAAATGGAGTTGATGCGTCAACGTGTCAAGGCGGCTCCATTGCTACTTGAGGGACCAACATTTTGGATGGAAAAGGTGGGCAAAGTGTCACATGATTGTGGCAAGGAGGCCGCCATCCGAGAGCGGAGTTTGAGGAAGAAATTTAAACATCGATCCTGCAGCAAATTGAGTAATTGTTCGTCGCTTAAGACTCACAGTGGATTTGAGATGAATGATGATGATCCTGATGACTTGGAGAGTGTTGATCGTGCATTGCTTTAGAGGCAATAATAATAAAATCCTCATTATAATTTTAATTCTAATTGTGAGTGCAAATATCGTGATTGAGTTCCATTCAATAACAATTTCTGTTTTTTTAAAATAATCATTTAGAAAAGATTTTAAGATATGAAAGTCCTTTATCTTATTGAAAAATTAATGTTTTATTTCCTTAAATTAAAATTCTAAAATCACTAAAAATGTTGTAATATCGCTTATCCTTTTTTTATTACAAAAAAAGAAACACAGATAAATTGCTTTGATTAAAAATGTGTATATAGTGTTGAATTAAGGGAAAAGATGATAATAAAATGAAGACGTATATCTTTCTCTAACCTTATACTTAGTACTAAGGATGCTGTGATGATTGCATTGGTGGCAATGTCACAGTTCTAACTTGAGCATTCATTTGCATCAATTTTTCGTTCAACTTTAAATTGTGATCCTGCAGATAGCTGATTAAGTCGGCTTGTTTTTCGAGCAGCTCCGCTACATCAGCACCACGCTGAGTCAGTCCAACTGAATGACCTATGGAGTAGCTTCCTCGCAATGCATCTGGATGAGGTCGGACTCGATTGAATTTTTTTACTTCGGCTGGAATGTAGGATGAAGGATAATTATTACTCACTTGTTTCCTTTCAGTGAAATGGGATTCAATTAAAAACATTAGAACATACCAATATATGAGCCGTGTACAGCGGCCAACACGATAGTCTCCAATGAACAAAACATTGAAATATAAACAATTGGTGAGAAGAAAGCTTCTAAACAATGCTCCCCAAAGTGTTCCCCATAGTAGTGCTGCATTAACGCTTGCACCCCCAAGATTGTGGTGTTCCATAGTGACACAATGTACAAGGGGATACGATGTTGAACAGCAGTAGCACGATGGAATTCATGGTAACCATTTAATCGCAGCTTATTGTGGTGATACTTTATAATGTGATCAAACATCTAAAAAATAAACAAAAAATTCATTCGTCATCTAATTAAATCGAGGCTGACGTCATTAATAATAATTGTAATCCGAGTACTTACGAATGTGATAAGCCAGAAAAACACACGCAAATAGAGCATGAAGAAATACGCTTCGCAACGCTTATCATCTTTTAAAACAATTGCGAAGACAATACCAGAAACAGAAATTAACGTCGATATGAATATGTGGAGGCTGAAATGAAAAAGGGTTATTGACAACATTATTTTCCAGGAATTCTAAAGCACTTAACCCGACTTAAAAATAGTTTTTACCTGAAAGTTGGAATCGTCTTCAAGGGCTTAAAATGGTCATTGTCAGTGGCCAGCACCGGCTCAAACAAATGCTGATTGTCATCGTCCATGTTACTTGTGTCGCCCAAAAACCGTGCCCCCTGAACAAATAATAAAAATTCAAAAAAAAACACCAAACAATTCCAATTTTCCACCCCTTTTAAACTCTTTAAATTCTTTATATTTAACCAATTTATTTCACTATTTTTATTCAAAGTAAATAAAAGCGTTTCTTTAATGCACTCACAGAATTGATGTTAAAATTACGACCCAAGCTGACCATAATACGAAATACGAATGCGCGTCTTTACATGTACTTAAGATTGCACTTGTTTCTTTTGCGACTTTGAAAATATGTGTTGGTTTTATTTTGGTTTATTTTTCAATTTTTATTTAATTTGTTTCTGAGTCATGACACTTCTCTGAAAATGCATAACTTTGTTTTGTTTTTTCTTCAAAATGCATTTAATGCATTTTACATATATATTTTAATGTGTCATGTAATATGTATAAAATGTAACATATATATGTCATATGTATGTTATACGCCTAAATGTTTTTAAAAATTCCATAATCTTTAAAATTATTAAAACTCGCATATGAATAGGAATTAGAACATAAAAGCAAAAACTCTGGGATAAAACAATTTCAGTTGTAAAATGTTTTATATAAAAAATGCGATTATAAATCCTCTACTTTCTAAGTTTTAAATGAATGAGTTTTGAGACCGTGTTAATATATTATAAATGTATCGAGCTTATAAAAGGATCTTAGTTTGTATTGGTAAAATTGCGTATCTTCATGTCATTGCAGGATAATCCTTATTAAATAAAATTCCTTTCCATAAGAAATTGATAGTGAGAAATGACTGCATTAAAAGACTTTAGTTCCAGTACAGTAAATTAAGTGAATTAAAAAAATTGAATGTGTATAATGCATGTATTCAAATTTAATAATATGCATTGACAATTTTTTGTTTTTATATTAGGGAGTATCATATATATAATAATTTTATCCAATTCCATATATTTTTTACATAGATGATATAATTAAATTTATATAAATTGTAGAAACGTACAATCTCCATGTGCTTTCCAGTTGAAGCCTATGAAATTCTCGCGGCTTGCCGCATACTTTGTTCTCCATTACACATTCGCTGAATTTTATTAAGTGTGCGCCGTGCGGCAACAATCAGTATATCGAAATGTGCGTTGTTCTTTAAACCGTGTTTAATTCAAAAGAAATAAGAATTCAATTCAATACTCCCGAGACTTGAAGCAGTGCAGCCCTTCTGTGCTTTTTTTTTTAAACTGAACAATTAACAATTTCAAACATTCCTATGCTTTTTTTGCTGTCAAAAGTATTGCAATTCATTTAAATTAGTAACAGACGGCCATCAAAAAAGGTCTCCAAAAATTGTTTGTCGTGGATTTTATTTTCATAAGTTAAGAGTTAAGTTACCACTATTCGACAAATAAATAGACCATCTGTACAAAATGTCTAAAAGTGTAAATCCAAAAGAGGAAACAGTCCGTGGTAAGTAAATCAGAAAATTGTGCAACGTTAAGCCCATCCAAACGAAATTTTTTAACAGTTAATTCAACATAACCCCACTTTTCAATGATACCAAAAAAATGTGCTGCCTTGAATTTTTTGATGGAATTACATTTATATTTATTTTATTTTAAACTTTATTACATCAGTGACTCGTACTCTACGCAAGAGACTGGATGCGGAGAGTGATGGTGACACACCAACAGTAGCTTTTGGAACCCCAACCAAAGCCAAGCGCGGTCTCGAGAAAATAGCCGAAAATGGTAAGCACAATTAAGAAGCAACTGGATGTTACCAGAAATAATAATGTTTATTGAAATCACAGGTAGTGTGCGCCCTGGAACGCCACTCATCAAGAAAGCGTCATCCCAACTTGACATTAGTTCTCCAGCTCGCCGTGTAACTCGTCGTACTTCTACCCAAAGCGAAACACACGAAGATGTAGCCGCACCAGTGATAACTCGGCGCATTACGCGTCGCATGAGTACTGATGAAGCTCCATCACCAATTCCAATTGCAAATACACGTACACGTGCTCGAATGAGTCTAATTACTACTGTAAAAGAAGAGGAATCGGAAGAGAATGAGTCCGTCAGTCCTTTGTCTGTGACTACAACTAGGTCAAAATCGCGCTCTGTATCAATATCACCAAATGTTGCAAAATCTGTCGATCGTAGTACTTCTCAAATGGCAGACTGCTCTGTAAAATTGCCAGTTATATCATTTGAACGGATTTCCATTAATTTGGGCTCTTCAAATGATAGTGATGAAAAGGAACGCACTAAATACCCAAGGACACCAGGTCCCAATAGCATTAAAGTGCGGGCCAGTGAAGATGACGAATCGCCAAATGTGTCAAAAAATAAAAATGAAAGTGGGGTTGAGCCTATGGATGTCGATGAGTTGAGCTCAGTTGACCAATCCATGGAAAGCAACAGAACGGAAAATGATTCCGCCACATCAAGTCCATTGGCTAAAAACAAGAGTGCCACTTCATCTGTTGAATTGAAATCTTCTCCAATGCGTGAAACTCCATGCAAAAGTTTTGAGAAAGCGTCCACTCCTTTGCGTATCTCTACTCCACCACGAAATTCTCCGAAGTCGGAAACGCCACTCCATAAGACATTGGGCAAGAATTTGATAGAAAAGGCTTCGACACCTACACGTGAAACTCCAGTTAAAATGTTGGCCACGTCACCACGCAATTCGCCAAAATCACAGTCTGGTTCCGAGAAGGCAGATACACCACTGCAGGAAATATTTAAAAAACAGACTGGTACTCCCGGTAAAGAAACTCCAGTTAAAATGTTGAACATGTCACCACGCAATTCGCCAAGATCACAGTTTGGTTCTGAGAAGGTCGATTCACCAGTACAAACAATGTTTGAAAAACGGATTGGTACTCCTGTAAAAAGTTCACCAACTCGTGAAAGTCCTGTTAAACAGCTTGGTACTCCTGGTAGAGATTCTCCAAAATCCCATAAAGGTTTTGAGAAATCAGGCACTCCAATGCGAGATACACCGAAAAAAATTGGCACTCCGTTGAGAAATACACCAAAATTCAACAGTGAGCCGATTGAGATAATGTCCAAGGGTTCTCCCAAAACTCCAGTTCGTAAAACACCGGGCAAACAAATTGGCACTCCTGCAAGGGATTCGCCAAACACTGTTTTCGCAGCATCTGTAAATAATTTGTCTGAACAATTAAAATCGGGTGAGTCTGATCATGATTCCGTGTCCGTTTCCTCTTCTGCCGACAAAATTGAGGAATTGTACACTTCTCAAATTGACTTCTCTGACAATGAGGAGAAGGAGACATCAACCAAAATAGAAACTCCAGGGAGGACAACACATGACATTTTTTCGACGTCTCAACATGCTGCATTACCAAAAGTAGCCGTGGTGTCACCCAGAAGCAAGAGCATTGACGAAGTCGACCAAACTCAAGGGAAGTCTCCAAATAAAAGTTTAAAGAACACGTCATGGTCTCATGCTGTGAGGGGCACAGTCAAAGAAGGTGAGTCGTCTTTTATTGATGGGTATGGCTTGGATAAAACAAATGAAGTAGTAAGCATTAAATCGGCACCTAAACGTCGCAAAAGCACGCTTATTGTTACGGATGAAGAATCGCTGTCAGAGCCTGAGGTTGCTTTTGATTACATTGAGGATGAGGCCATGGAAGTGCGAGAAGGTGAGGAGTCTGAAATTGAGACTGAGGAAGAACCGGAAGGTATAAGTCTTGGCTCAGAGGACACTGAACGAGATACAGATGATGAAGAGGAAGCCGATGGGTCTTTCATTGCTTCAGATGTTGACGACAATGAACTGCTTGATGGTGAAGGTGATGATTTGGAAATGGAGCAGAGTACAATGTTAATTAAAAAGAAGCCCATCAGAGCGCTTCCAATTGTGTCCAGTGATGAGAATGATTCAAACTCAAGCAACGACAATCAAAAAAGTGATGATGAAGTGAAACAAAAGGATGAAGCAGAAAATTTGAAACTTCATTACACATCTGGTTCTTCAAATGATGACGAGGATGAGGATATGGAGGAAAATAAGGTGGCACCAAATGCTAATAACCGCAAAACTTCTTTGGCTAAAAAATCTCCTCTCAAGAAGTTTACTGGAACTGCTGATAATAAAATGAATAAGACAAAAGAAAACAACAGCGATTGGGAAAGTGATCATGATAAGACTATTCTTAAGGACAAAATTGCCGCCGAACAAATTTTGGGTCGATGCCAGGAATATCTTTTAAACACCAAAGCAAAGCGTGACGAAATAAAAGCCACAGGGAAACGAGTCATTGATTCCATTAAGTTGGAGACGATGCGAGAGAAAAAGGAGAAAAAAATGAAAGCTAAGGCAGAGAAGGCAGAGCGTCTAAGAATCTTGGAAGAAAAGCGGATTGCCAAAGTGGAAGAAGACAAGAAACGTGCGATTGAGAAAAGGTTGCAAAAAATTGAGAAGAAGCGTCTATTGTCTGAAGGTATGAATTAAATTGTTTTTTTTTTTGCTTAAAAATTTAATAATTTGTCATTTAAATTATGACTTTTCAGTTCCGAAAGCGGTGGAACCAGAATTAAAGAGTAAGAAGCAAAAGATTGTTGCGGAAATTTCGCAGGCTTCGTCTAAATCGAGCAAAAAATCAAAAAATCGCGAAGAATTACCTAAACTAACACTCCCAGTTACTGTCACTAGCAGCAGCAGTGATGAAAAATCAGCCTATAATGCTTTGGGTCTCAATAAAAAAGGCAAAAAAGCTAAACAGCAATTGGCGCAAAAGCGTAAACTGTACGACGATTCTTCGGATTTGCCAGCAATGCCCGTTGATTTTAAGTTGCGCTACAAACCACCCACCCAAACAGCAGCCCCAAAGAAGTCTGCTAAGAAGCGTCGCATTGACATTGCCGACCCAGTGACTGTATTGCCAAAACCCGTGTGGACTGCGGCCGGTGCATTCATGGTGGAGAATTATCCAGCACCCACACCCAGTCACACCGGTTCGGTGACTGATTTTAATGTTATCACAATCAAAGGCCCTAAAAAGAAATTGTCTCGATCCACATCTGAGCCAGAGCCCTCAGCGGTGAAGTACAAAAAGAATTTGTTGAAGGAACGTCCGGAACGACTTCAATCTTCAAAGGAGTTGCTTCGGAGACAGATGAAATACAAGGCCAATTTTAAGGCGTAATCTTGTTATAATTATAGAGTCCCCATAATGTAATTATTTTATATCATAATGGTTTGTACACACATAAAAAAATGTTTTGGTTTCCTAAAATTTTCAAATAAAATAAGGAAGAAAAATTCCATTGGTTAAGAATGACATTTTTTTAAAAACAACATAAATTGCAGGTGTAGAAAATAAATAATTTATTTAAACTAATAGGAATGATCACAGTTAGAGTTTAGAGATGCCTCAATTAAATTCCACACTACTTAGAGGTCGGAAATGCGATTCGTCCTTGCCGACGATAGTATGGAAATGGTGCAGGTGGTGCTCCATTACCAAATCCATAACCACCACCCGTTCCGCTTGGGATGAATGGTCTATTTGGTGGAGGTGGTGAGTAGTACGGGTTGAATGGTCCACCAAAGAATGGTGTGGTCCCGTAACCCCCAATGGGTCTAAATGGGAATGGTCCAGAGGGTGATGGACCAAATGGTCCGTTATTTCCAAATCCGCCCGATGGTCCAGAAGGTTGTGGACCAAATGAACCTGACGGTCCAAAGGGTTGGGGACTAAATGGGCCAGTTGGTCCCCATGGTCCCAATGCGTTTGTAGGTCCGTTATTGAAATTGTTATTGTTATTATTAAAATTATGGTTATTATTATTATTATTGTACTGTTGTCCATTGCAGTGGTACATTCTGTTAATTTTTAACAGATCGGATGAGGAGAAGCCTTCACGTTGACCCATACGAATGGTGCCCAGTGATTGCTAAAGGGATTAAAACAGAGAAGGGTCAAAGTGTTAAAATTTTTGTGTTTGGGATCTTTTCAAAATTTCATAAAATAAGTTAAATGCAAGTTAGTTGTTTGAAGAGATCTTATATGAGGTTAATATTAAAAAAAGAGTCAATGCACCGTTTAGTTGATTGTTAATTAATTCTTTTATATATTTTAGTAAATAAATAAAATAAATAACATAAGTTAAAAAAAGTAGACAAAAAGTTTAAAGTGTGTGTGACATAAATATTAAAGTATTTTAAATATTAAATAGAAAAGCAGCCATCCATAATGTTTCATTTTTGGTAAGTTTGCACAATGCACATGCAGTTAGAAAATGCATTTTCAAGTCATGCAATGTTGTTGATTTTAAGCATGCATTTTAATTTTTTTGTTAAGCTTATTCAATTGATGATTCTGAGGTGGTCGCAGTGGCATTTGATGCCTCGTCGGGGCTGACCTGCTCGTCTCCTTTTGCAAGGCTGCCAAAGAGATTGGCGAAGAATCCAACCACGGGATTGACTGTTGTTTGACTGTTGGATGAACCGGTGAGCAGTGGTCGACTATTTGATGGATAGCTTCCTCCACCGCCGCTGCTGCATTTGTACATGGAATTGATTTTCTGCAAATCGGATTGTGAGAATCCGACACGTTGTCCCATTTTAGCACCGCCAGAACGCTTTTTTTTTGTATTTTTGTTTTGATTTTAGATTAGTTTTAGTTGTATGTAGTTTTCAAATTTTTTTTTAATTATAAAGATTTTAATAGTTTTATTGATTTTCATTGTAATTAATAGAATTTAATTGTTTAATTAACATTAAATCCTTTCGGATGGTTTGAAGGGTAGAGTAAGCGCAGTGCAGGAAATTGTTCTAAGTTAAATCGATTCGAACTAGTAAGGGTGCAGTACAGAAAAGATTTGTTGAATTATTTTTAAATTAAATCAGAGAGAATTTTTAATGTTTTTAAAATCATTGTTGGTTTTGGATAAAATATGGTTCCTTATTTTCAATCCTTAAGCACAGTTGTACATTGCTTTTATCTTCTTTATGTCGCCATCACTGAAAGCAACACGTTGACCCATTGATTTGCCTTTTGATGAGTCCTGGATTTTAATGCACAATACAGTTTTATATTTTGCATTAATTTTGCAATTAATCTTTAATAAGCTTTTTGTTTGTAAAAAAATAAGAAGAAAAATGTGCAAATTCAACCAAAATAAAAAACTATTGCATTGTGATTAAATATTTAGTAAATACTTGTGCAGGAATCGGTGCGTGTTGAAAAGTAAAAAGCCTCTAATATATTCTTCGTCAAAAGGATTGAGTCGATACAATTTTTTCCCCACATTTCGATAATTAACAAAAGAATTTCGTCAGTTATTTTTAAGAGCGTAAAGGGGATTCTGTGGTCTGTCCCTGAATTCATTTTCCACTTCATAACTCTGTTTGTCTATTCACTTGTTTTCATTATTATCTTTCGTTACTTATCGCCCCATTCAACCAATTCGTTGGCGTTAATTGTTTCACAATTATAATTTTATATAAGTAAAAATATTGTGAGAAATGAAAAAGAAGAGTGAAGTGAGTCAGTGAGCAAAATTTCTGTTTACCGGTTCAATGACTTATTTATGACGAAATTTCATTTTTAAAGTCATTAAAGTCAATAAAGTGTACTTTAGCATTTCATTTTGATGATAAAGGAATGAATAATGTTATTATAGTGCTTCATCTCTTTGTGAGCATCTTGAAAAATGTTTCGTTTCTTCTTATTCTCAATTAATGTAAACAAAAGCTTCATCTTTAAGGATTTGAAAAGCTTCTATTTGTGCACTTAAACATTATCATGCTTCATAATGATACAGCTAACTAACATTAATATTAAATGATAATATTTGAGATCAAGATCAGCACATAAATTGGAACTGGGAAGTCCACACACACCAGCTAATTGTCGGCAAACAAAATTTCGCTGAAGAAATGTTGAGTAATTGAAATTACCGCAAAACAAATTATTGTGTGTGCACGACCTTCACGCGAATTTGTGGGTAAAGCAACAAAACTGCGCGACAGACATACACTGGATAAGTAAGTAGTAAGAAATTGACAATTAATTTGACAATGAAACTCACGGAAGACGTGCACGTTGTTTGCAACGCATATATTGGAATTTACTCCTCGCGTATATAAGGAAATCCATCAGCCGGTGCATGATGTGCGTGGTGTTTTTTTTCACACACTCGAAAAATCATCGTCACGCATTGCTGCGGCAGGAATTTTTGCTAATGAGATATTGTAGGTGCAGCGGGAGTTTTTGGAAAACCGTGTAAAAATTCGGAAGTCAGCTGTTTTAATTATTCAAATTGAAAACACCCACACTCATTTTTTAAAACACATATAGAGGAAACAAAACGCAACACGTGGAAAAGCCAAACAAAATTCGACCTTATTTGTTAAACAATAAACTGTACTAACCGTGGCAACAATTGTTGGTTGTCCGTTCTTGGAAAATGCGTTAGCCGAATAATGCATAATGCTGCCGTAATCGTATGGAACGCCATAAGCTTGGGTGTTCTTGATTTTCTCAAAGTTGTTATCAACATCTTAAAGGAGAAATTAAATGCAAAATTAAAAATAAAATAAATTCATTTATTTGAATTAAAAAATTTACTTGGCTTCAAGTTCTGCCACTGGATGCTAACGAAACTATCCCGTTCAGCACGATTTTGTTCATGCATAAAACCAACAGCATGGATCATCTCATGAATGACAGTGCCCTTGCTGGTGGTGCATCCGGGAATTTGAAGATTGATCTCTTGTCCACCACCAATGCGGCCAACACTTGACCAACATCCAGTTGAGCTACTCACAAATTTCACGTAATCAGTTTCACCGCGACGTGGTGAGAAACGAACGCATGTGTACTTGTGGAAGTCGTTGATTGCGTCTTCGATCAGTTGCATTTCGCGGGCCTCTGTTAAATGAAAGGGAATTTATGTAATTTATTTAATTGAACTTTAAAATAAGAAATGGCTGCAGTTAAATCGAAAATATTTTTAACAAATTAATGCAATAGAGTCTAAAAGTTACTTTAAATTAACTTGATTTTTATTCCCTGTTTGTCCTTAATTTACACTAAATTCTTTTTTTAACAAAACAAATTACTTTAAATCATTTAAATTGAGTTAAATTGTTTTAATTTAAAGCTCGATAGTTCATATACAATTTTAATTTTGTATAAAAATAACTCAAGACTCAAGTTTGTTTGAATTTAAATTAATTAATGACGAAACCGTCCACATGTGGTGCTAAAAACCCAATAACTCACTGACCCACATTTCAGTTTCACTATAACTTCACGGTAACACAATTTAATTTAAACCACAACATTTTAAACTTACGAAAATTGCCCTTAATCTCAAACGGAACATTATTGTTGGGCCACCTTGAGCTGGTCGTCGGCAATCCATTTCGTCCTTGCACCCTCGGCATCATAATGTCACCCTCGTAGTAGGAACCCAACTCCTCGGGATTCATGTTGTGCGTACCGGGATTGTAACGCGCCACCAGCTCTCCCGTAGCATTGTCCGGCTCACCAAAGACATCGCCCGAAAATTGTGACCAATCAATTAGATAGTCACCGTAATCATCACCATCAATGGAATTGTAGTCAATTGGATTAGCTTTAAGTATTGCACACAGCGACAGCACCACCATAAGGATTACACACTTCTTCTGCATGATCATGTTGCACGACAAATTATGTTCAACAATTCACAACAATTTTTTTTTAATGTTTAATCTTTAACAACAACGTGTTTTATTCTTTTGATCACTTTCACTTTTGTTGGTGTTTTATTTTTTAATTTATGCTTATCGTTTTATTTCTTTATTTTTCAATAAAATACACAAAAAATCGGCTTTGGAACAACACAGTAAAAAGACACAGCTGCAAGTAGCACGAGCGCTCAATTCGTACTGAGACACAATGTTTAAATTTGGTGGACTTCTTTCAAATTTGATTTGCGCAAGTCGTCTGGATGTGCTAAGCGCCCGGACGAGCTTTTATACTCATGCAATAAATGCAAAAGCGTGCACGTTAATTTTTTTTCCAAATCGGCAATCGACGCTGATAAATATCGCGGTGTGGCGACGCGTATTTTGTATGGCCGTGCTTAAGGTGCGCATGAAACAAAAACACTTTTGGGTTCATTTGATATTAAGGTGTGAGTTTTAGGCGCATTATAATGTAAAGATGTGGTTGGCTTTGTTTATAAATGTTTTCTTTCCTTTTTATTATTGAATTTGAATTCATTTTTGGAGAAATTGTTAATATTTTTTGTTTCGAATTGTTTTATTTTGTATTTTTGGTGTTTTAGAATTTAATTGTAATAATTTAAAATTGAAAGAATTATAATTAAAATCCACACTTTAATTATAACACAAGGACTTTGAAGAACGAAGTTTCCCTTATTTTACAGAACATGACTTGGATCAAGAGTAAACTCTTCAAATTGTATTCAGTTCTCTCAATAGGATAATCTCTCTTCCTTAATTTAATAAAAAATGAATAAATAAAATAAAGGATAAGGTTCAAAAAGTCTTTAAAAATATTTTAAACATATAATAAAAAATTTAAAAAATTAACTAGCTCATCCATAAAGGGATTTTAAAATTGATTCGTTAATTTAAGGAAAGAATATTAATTGGATGATGTTCTCATAGCTTTATTTTAGTTAATCATAACGATTTCATTTAAATATTTAAAAAATTTAAAATCAAATTGACTCTAGTAATTAAGGATCTCTATACTTGCAATAATTTTTCAGTAAAATCATTTTTAAATTATTTTAAATACTTCCTCACAAAACTGATGAAACAAAAACTTTCATCCAAATGTTAATTACAATGACTTATAACTTAAGCTTAAAAGTTAAAACAAATTAAATTATAATGCGTCAATGATTCAGAAGGTAAACCACATCAAATTTCCATCAAGCATAAAATTAAAACATCTATGCGATTAACAAATATTTATTTTATGCAAAATTGCACTGGGCGTCATTCTGAATTGCTTCTGTAAAAGTCCGAGTGTGGGCGATTAGTTCAAAATACTGTTTTCAATTTAAATTGTTGATCTCAAATATTATTCATAAGGTTGACTGGTTGATTCACTTAACTATAATCAAATTCTTAAAAATTAAAATGCACCAAATTGAATGATCTTCGCAGTGTGGTTTTCACCGCTGCTTAAGGACTTCCTAGGTTCTTTTGTGGCTTTAAAAGCTTCCTTATCTTTAAATGCATACAATTTTGGAGTTAAAATTTAAATAAAATAAATTTGTTCGTTAGTGCAAGCTTTTAAGTTTGTGGATTGATGAAAAATACTTAAACGCAGTTTATTATAGCAATTTAAATGATATTAAATTGAATCCCGTTTGATTTTCAATTCTTATTTTTTAAGCACTTTTATAACAATCAAATTTTTATTTTCATTCACATTAATTCAAACGTCGTATTATTATAACAATTCAATCCTATGTGGTCCAATAAAATAGTCATGCGAATTGATTGCTCCCAAATATGATGAAAAACCATAACAATAAATGTTTATTTCAGTTTTACACATAATTTTGATGTAAATCCTCACCTCAACTTGTTTAAGTGGCTCAACGCACACTTGAACACAATAACTTCAAACTGTCTCTTTTCCTGAATCGTCTTCGCCGATTATTAAGGTTGTCCATCATCATTATTATAAGAATATTCTTTGCATGGTGAGTGGTGACTGATCGTTCGCAGAATTAAGTGTCCATCCCAAAAATAGAGTTCCATCCTTGAAACGAGGCAACATCCGAAATTCATCCGGTCGCTCTTAAAATTGGCGTCAATCTCATTTATCATTTTACATTAATTAACTGATCATAATTATTGCTGTAAATTTATCGATTTGCTAAAATGCGAGTGTGGTGTATAATCTTTGTAAATAATTATTAAGTTTGTTGAACCAAATAACGCATGACGTGTAAGATTTCATTGAGAGTTTCGCCAAATTGAGCCTTTGTGCGTGATGATGATTTTTTTTGTTGGTGATTTTTGTGGTTGACGTTGCTCTATAAAATATGAGAAAGCGCAAAAAGTCAACAGAAGAGTAAAGGCCGTGGCTGTTCTATAATAATATCATAATATGTATCGGCGTATTGATATTGTGTCTTAATTGATGATGAAGGACAAATTGAATTCGTGTTATTTATGCATATTTTGGTTGTGACTAATTGTGGAATTACTTGCAGATTTTGTCGCTAAGCTCAGTTTTTATACATGAAGTGATTTTATAAAATGTTTGCTTAAACTGAAGGATTTTAATATTTTAATAGATTTTGTGCAATTTAATTTAATTTTTGGTATTGATGAATTATAAATGAAATATTTTTTAATGAAATTCAGGACGCATTATATTCTTTGATTACGTAAAAGCCTGCTTTAAAAAATATTTTCAAATTTAAATCCTTGAAAACATGAAAGAGGTGGCAATCCATTTTTATTAATTTATTTTTAAAACCCAAAGTTCTGAAATCCTTCTTAGCAAGTCATATTTTTCAAGAAGGATTACATTACATTTTAAGTTCAAAAATTAACAAATGAAAAACTTAATCCTGTGGGAAAATTTAAAACACATTGGATAAAGTTCTTCCTGTTCATTCGGATATTTTCTATACCGCACTGAATCATTGAATTGTCTTTTTCTTATCACCAAAAAAATTTCCATTAAACCGAAATTGCTTAAATTATAAATTAGGTTCACATGTCTTTCAAAATATTAAACAATTAAAATTGAAGCACTTCCGAAAAAAAGACCAAACTTAAACTGAATAAGCTTCATATTGTTATCTATTAAATAAAAAGCACAAAAATATTTCAGGTTTAATTGTCTTCGTTAAATTTTTCCTTCACCTCAACCACTATCGGCTATACATCAAGTCGTCGTCAATGTTCTTTCTAGAACGCTAAGTCATTCTGTCGTTGTTTTTATCAAAACAATGAGGCAAATTATTGTCAAAAAGTGACTAAATATCGTTGATAAGAGTCGCCCATAAACAATTAGTACGAAAATATTTAAGCCAACAATTACATAAATTAATTTATGATATTTGTGCTGGAAAAACAACAGAATTGGGTGGTGTGAGATCAGGCGAATTACCACCTTTTAATATAAAACGGGCTGAAGGACAACAATTAATGCGAGCGTACAACCAGTTTGGTGATACTGATACATAATAATTAATATGCGGCGACATAACTTTAAGCAAATTTGGATAATGTGTTGTGCAAAATTAGGCAATTTAAAATTCATTGCATTAATAAGGTGATTGTGGGTGAACTACATTTATAAATTCTGGTTTCATTGGTTCGAGTACACCCAAAAGAAAAATGTTCTTGACTTTGGATTACCATAATATTTTATTTATTTCAGTTAATGCAAAACAAGAGGTGCAACATGACGCCAACATAAGCATGTTCAATTGATTTTGATTGAGAAAATTCTGCACAACTTTATAAGTATTGAAGGAGAAGTAGAATGCAGTTTATGTTTAATATTATCAAATTTCATTGCCTTAACATTCTAATAAATGCAAAACACTTGAACTTAAGTGTTCCCATTTTTTAGCAATCTTATGCCATAAATTAATATCCTACACGATTGTTGGCAAAATTAAAAATACATAAACCTAATTAATTAGAAATGTGTGGTGTTATCAATTGTTTGTTTAAGCCACAGTGTGGGTCAAAGTCAAAGGGTTGGAATTTACAAAAGGTAGACATTCAACAATTAAGTCCCAATAAGTATTTAAAAACATTTAATTTAAGTCAGTTGTTATTTATTTAATAAGTTTTAAGAAAATAGAGATGGAATAGATTTGAAAATCAGATAATACTTAATTACTGAGACACTTAAATATTAAAAAATTTGGTAAGCTTTTTTACAGAACAACTGATTAAAACTAGATTAAGTCATATTATGGAATTTTCAATAAAGGAATTAATTTTGTATTAGAATAGGACGTTGTTTGCAATATTAAAGCCACCAAAAATAATTAATATCACACAATTAATTAAGCGACACATCCGCTGATTAACAGCAACAAAAAAAATCAATGTTCAACATTTGTCCATGCAATTTTGGTAATGGATTAATTAAATGAATTTACACAAATTTCCGCCTTCTCCCATATATTACTTTAACAACTTAACTAATTCTAAAACACGCATTCAGCATTAACATTTTGTACATAACCGAAAAATTCGCGGTCAAACTAATTTGCATTTTAAACATAAAAAATCACAAAAAAAAAATCACACACAATTATTCATCGCAAAAATAAAAACTCGAAAATAGGCGGGAATCAAAACAAATAAAAATTAAATCGATCCACCACCACTCAAATTTAATAAGATGAGTAGTGTTCATTGCGACCGGAAGAAAATGCGCATCGAGAGATATTATGGTAAACGTGGATTCCAAATTTGCATCGAATTCGTTCAGCTAATTATTTAAATTTGGAAGCATCAGGCAGCTACAATTTTATAAATAAAAAAAAACAACAATCAAAACGTATTATAAATAAGAAAGAGACTTTTAATAAGATAACGCCAGCACGGAAGAGACCGGCATAAGGGGGATTCCATTAACAGCCCACGCAAATAGTATTTATCATCGGATTCGGATACCATTCAGCATTTTCCTGAACTTGTAAGTTATTTAAATTTGTGTGTTTGCAGATGACGCTCACAACAGAAATGAAAAGAGTCGGAATTCAAACAAATTCGTATGTAAGAAATAACATTGACCTTGTGCGACGATCGCGTTCCGTGAAAGAAATACATTTACATCGCGTGCTCAGTTTCTTTTATTATTGTCACAATACGTCGTACGCTTTGGCTTTCATCGATATATTCTACTTTCACCTTCATTTTGCGCGACCAAAATGTTGTTACAATTTGCATATTATGCAACAGTTAGTTAAACAATTTGATGATCGGGGCTAAGAAGACGACGTGGAATTGCACAATGCGGCATTTCGGTGTTGCCCCACATCACAATAACGAATATTTCGATTGATTAAAGATGTTTAGCGATGATGAGCTGTTTCTTCTTTTTTTTCGGATAGTATTTGCAATAATTTTTTGGTGTTTAAATTTGGCAAATATTTAAATTAGCCATTTAGCGGCTATTAAATTTCAGTCCTTGTGCAAAAGAAATTTTTAGCTTCAATTTTAATCGCTATTTGGGTGATTCCTATTAGAAATGTAGCCCTAAAATACAAATGACTTTAAATTAAGAATTCGGATTAATCGCCTTTCTTTTAAATCTTGTGGATAATTCAAGAAAAAAAGCAATTTAAATTTTTGTGGGCCTTTATTTTTGAAGCCTTAAATCAGCTGATAATTTTAAATCAATTCATTTGTTGTTAAATATTTACAAAAATAAAAAAAAATAACCCCAACACACTTCCCCAACAGTTGTGTTTGTTTATTTTAATTCAAGCTACCGGCATACCCAAACAATCCTTGTCAGATTCGTACTCTGCCCGCATGTATCACATGACTCAAGAGGCGACATTAACATCCATCCTCAAGAAATTCAAATAAATGAATGTGTTTTTGTTTTTAACAAAAGCTCATTTGAACTATTTGTTGATTTATAATTTAAATACGCGATGTAAACGGCTGTTGCGACACAGCCATGAAACGTGAAGGACCCTTCAACTGAATCATTGAGACCGCACGTTGACAATCATCTCAGAGGAAAAGCGTCCGTACACGCAAATTGTGTGTGTCATCAAAGCTTTTTCGGCTTTTTATTAATAATTAAGGCTTTCAAACAAGTTTTCTGTTATTTTTTAAACGCATTTTATTCTTTCCGTTATTAATAAGTTATAATTGTGTTAAAGACTTTCTAAGTGCTTGTTAATTGATTGCTGCATTTTAAGACGGAAGGAAGCGTCTTCACCACGACAAATAGGGGGTGCTTCCGAGGACACAGATATGGACACACTTATATTTATTTTGTGGCAAGAAAACATAATACAAAATACTACTCAAGTTGTCTGTTAATGAACTGCACCACGCTGATAAGTCAATAAGGAAATTTCCGATTGAATACATATTGTGACGTGATGACGATTGTGGCTTGCTCGAACTTCGAAGAAATTGGAAAAGTAAACAGGGAAGTGTAATGTGTTATTGCCCAATATGTGTATCAGTTTTTGTGAGTTTGTTTGCTCGAATTATAAAAAATATGTGTTGACAAGGTCAGAGCTGTTGTTATAGTTCAATAAGCTTTTATGATTTGTATAATACTTTAAGAACAAATATTTGATTTTAAATAAAAAGTCACATTCTAGAAATGCTCAGTGACTGATCCCAAACGTTGATCTTTAAAGCGTCAGTATATGATTTGCAGTTAGAGACATCAGACAATCCATAAAACCTCGAAAATACTTTTACAATTTACATATTATATTTAATATAAACAAATATTAAAAAATAAAACAAACAAAATGTATTCACCGTTAAATACCAATCTCAAACGGCGCATGTTTTTCGCATCTTCCGCATACCCACCTGTTGCGCCCCCACCAAATACAAAAATAACCGGCGTCAGCAGAATCTCCACTGCAGAATGTACATCAAAATTCAAAATCTTCCACTTCCACTTCCATTCCAATTTAATATATTTTGATAAGGCGGCCACCTCAAACACTGTGCAGCACACCACCCCAATCGAGTTGCTTATACATACACACAAATACTCTCGTCACTCGCCTGTCTCTATTTTGTACCCAATCTGCATCTGCATAGGCGAAAAAAAATCAATAATCGCTCCGCCATACGGTTTTTGCATGTTCCCCCTGTCATTACTCATTTCACACCGTCTGATCATTGAGGACGCACAACTCATCAGACAATTTTCGATTATTTTGTGAATTACCTTTTAAATAAAACGAAAAAAGATCAAATGAAGTGAAAATTAAGTATATTGTATAAGAATACTAAATGGTGGTGATGTTAAGGGATGTGAAAATTGAAGTTGGGGTAGTTTTAAGATAATTGTGTGAAATTAAAAAAGACGCATGCACTGAAAAGGGAATAATAAAACAATTGTGGAAAATAGAAGTTGGAATAAGAGAAATACAAACATATTTTGAGATGAAAAACATTTATTTAAAAACAATTTTATGATGAAAATTGTTAGAAAATGAACAACTCAGTTACAAAAGTAAAAAAGCAAATAAAGGGGTGAGTAAAAAAGCCAACCCTCTGAATTATTTTCAATATAAGTGCCAATCGCTGTGTCAAAAATTACATCATCGGTTAAGTGCATTTAAATAATTGTTCACCTTAAAATTGATTACAAATCCCTGTGGAAATAAAAATGAAGCGGCAAAATGTGCGCACCCTCTCACTGGTGGTATGCACATTCACCTATCTCCTCATTGGGGCCGCCGTCTTTGACTCCCTGGAATCAGAAACGGAGAGTAAACGCTGGGAGTTCCTACTGAACATAAAACACAATTTTGAGAAGCGCTACAACATCACCCCTGAGGATTACCGCATGATGGAGATTGTGATAATTGAGAACAAACCCCACAAGGCTGGACCACAATGGAAATTTGCGGGTGCCTTCTACTTTGCCACAGTTGTGCTGGCAATGATTGGGTATGGTCACTCAACACCAGTGACCATTGGTGGGAAGGCATTTTGTATGGCGTACGCAATGGTGGGCATCCCTTTGGGTTTGGTGATGTTCCAGAGTATTGGTGAGCGTCTCAATAAGTTTGCGTCCGTTGTGATAAGGCGTGCCAAGCGATACATGCGTTGTCAGCACACGGAAGCTACGGAAATGAATCTTATGTTGGCCACTGGCATGTTGTCGTCTATAATCATAACAACGGGGGCTGCAGTGTTTTCGCGGTACGAAGGTTGGAGCTACTTTGATAGTTTCTATTATTGTTTTGTGACGTTAACCACCATTGGGTTTGGAGATTATGTGGCACTTCAAAATGATAATGCGCTCCAAAATAAGCCTGGTTATGTGGCATTGAGTTTGGTGTTTATTCTGTTTGGATTGGCTGTGGTTGCTGCCAGTATTAATTTGCTTGTGCTGCGATTCATGACCATGAATGCCGAGGATATACGTCGCGAGGAGGCTGATAATCAGACATCGTCAAATCATGCACTTACTTATGATGATTCCGTAAATGGAAAGCTGCTGGGTCATATGAATTATTGCTCGGACATTGAGGAGCAGACTTCTGTGTGTTCGTGCACTTGTTTGGGAGGCACCAGTTGCATGAATCATGAGCTATTGCTGGATCCAGGATACCATCCGGCGGACATAATTGCTAGTACGCTGAGTTTAAAGCGGGCTTCTATTTAAGTGTATTTTACAGTTTTAACTTTAAACGTAATAACAGTTTTATTAGTACATAAAATATTCATAAATGTTTTTAAGGACACTTTTTAAAATTAAATTAAGTATGGAAGTATGTTAATTTATTACATTAAAGTAGCAACTAAATCAAGAATAAATTTAATGGATTTATTACTGGGATTTGAATCACAAAGACTGGGCTTTAAAAATCTTCAAAATCTGCAAATTGTGTACTAAAAATATAGTCACAAATTTTAAATGTGTAAAACTTTTAAAATAGCCACTTTAAAGACAATTTTCGCTTGAATCAAGTTTGTTTGAATTAATTATAGAAGTTTAAATAAAGTAATATAAAATAATAAATAGATCTAATAACCAATTCTTTTTACAAAATAGCTTTTAAATAACTAGACCGTTTAATTAGTTTTATTTTTTTTCCAATGCCATAATTGCATTAAGACTTAATTCAGTAAACAATTCAACTAATATATTTAGGGTTTTCTTTAAGAATTATTTAAATTTCTACCTCATTCCAGAAGAGACACATCATTTCCAAGGCAGCTATTCCAAACATGCAACTGCAGTTGATCTCGAAAACTTTTATTAAATGCATATTCGTTAATTAATATTAGATATTAAAAACAATTATGTTTTGAAATTTATTAATTTATTTCAAATTAATGTCATAAAATTTAAATAAATTGTTTTTTGTTGATAATAAGATTTGTTTAAAACGCCTTGTGTCCTATCGATGATATATAAAACTATTAGGTCAATAAAACAGAAATATATATTATCTATATTTGCTCAATATGCGATTAGATCTTATGAGAAAAATTCAAAACTGTCATAAATAATTGAGTGACGAATAATTCGGCAGCTTAAAGGTGTTCCTCTTAAATTTTTCAAAATTTCCATATTTTCTCTTGAAAGTTAACACAATAGAGCTTAGAAATTATTTTTCCTAAACAAATACAACTTGATTTGCAACAAAGGTACAGGTTGTGTTAAAACTTCTGATCAGAAATATCAATTTCACGCATTTCCATATTACTCCTTTAATTTGCAGACAAAATCAATTTTGAATCGATTTTTAATCCTTTGCATTTTGTATCAAATGTTTGCCACGATTACACACTACGCGATTTCTGTTGATGCACAGAGTACCGACGCACACCTCGGATAGCCACCACACCAATTTGCGTTAAGTCATGTCAGACCAGCAAGTAAAATCCATTGAATTGCTACTTCCATCAACTGGCAAATTATTCTACGAATTGAGATCAGACAACTTGCGACTGTGCAAGCCCCACTTGATGCCACTCAAGTCGGTGACATTGGAAAAACTTGAGAAGATGCAAAAAGACGCCCAGAAACAACTGCAAGAAACCAGAGCAAAGACGGCTGTAGTTAATTGAATAATATTTGTGGTGCAAAAAAGAAGGAGACAAAACCAGTGCTAGTCACATAAAATTTTGATATCTATTGAGCGAATTACGATTGAATACTCTAAGTGAAAATTTAATAAGAAAAATATGGTTTACTTATTGGCATTTGCTGTAACATTGGCGTTGGTGCTGGCCGGTGTGTCACTCTATCGCTATGGCAACATTCCTAGGCAGCATCCAATTGTTACACTATCCGTTTTGACGGCTTGGTGTTTTTCCTTTATGATAGTTTTTACAATTCCGTTGGACGTAACATCGGTAAGTTTAATTTTAAACACTGTCTAGAAGATAGTCCAGTAGTTTAATTTTTTTTTTTTTTGTCCAGACTGTGTACCGACAATGCCTGCAAGAACACAATGCCACCCTTCTAGCAGCTGAACAAGCCTTCAATACAACAAATCACTCTATCATCGCTGACATCCCAAACTGCCAGAAACCATGGGGTATGGTACCAGACAGCGTATTTCCAAGCCTGTTACGAATCAATTACTGGACATCACAATTCCTAACCTGGTTGATTATGCCTTTGATCCAGTCCTATTTGAAGGCCGGTGATTTTCATTTCAAAGGGAAACTCAAATCAGCACTCATTGATAATGCCATCTACTATGGAACATATTTGTTCATTTGTGGCATTCTCCTAATTTACATTGCCCTCAAACCGGGAGTGCATTTGGATTGGCAAAAATTAAAAGCAATTGCTTCATCTGCCTCTAACACATGGGGTCTGTTCCTGTTAGTGTTGCTGCTGGGCTACGCTTTAGTAGAAATGCCACGCAGTTTGTGGAACAACTCAAAGCCAGGTTTTACACTTCAGTATGCTTATTTCAAGGCGGCCAAATTAAGTGCCGAAAAAGCAGAAGCTGAAGAGAATGTTGACGACGTGTTGGAGTCGCTTCAAACAATAGCCGCCATTGTGCCGCTGAATGACGATTACTTGCGTCCATGTGTTGAAACAATACTTAGAAAAGTGCCACCTGAATTGTTGGAGCGTGCACATTCTCGCAGTGCCAACAATGGACGCGATCGTGAGCGTATGCCACCGTCAGAGAAATCACTGGTACGTCTACATCGTCAAGTAATCAAGTCACTGCAAACACTGCAACGCACTGAAGCCCTATGGAGTGTGCAAGTAGGAAAAACGCTTCATCTCGAAGATATTCAACGAAATCTATCAACAGCAGATCATCGCTTCAAATCGGAATTCCCACGCAGCAAAGCACGTCTCCACCCAGTGGTTGAGTGGTACTGGTATTGCAAATGGCGTCCTCCTGTACTTAAATGTCTTGCAGCAATAACGGCCCTCTACTCCCTGATGGTGGTGTGGAGTGAGTTGACATTCTTCAATCGCTCTCCAGTTTTGTCCATTTTCGCCAACATTATTAACGGAGCGAAGTCTAATTACGATTTTGGCACTATTGAGTTCGTGTCAATGGTGACCCTTTGCTACCTCTGTTATTGCGCCTACTCCACAGTATTCCGAATTCGCTTGCTCGACCTGTATTACCTCGCCCCGCATCATCAGACCAATGAGCACAGTCTCATTTTCAGTGGAATGCTTTTGTGTCGCCTAACACCACCAATGTGTTTGAATTTCTTGGGCCTGATCCACATGGACTCACATATTATTCGACAGCGTGTGCTTGAGACACACTACACTCAAATTATGGGCCACATGGATGTGCTGGAGATTGTTTCTGACGGTTTCAATATTTATTTTCCCATGGTGATGTTGGCAATTTGCGCTGCCACCTGGTTCAGTTGTGGCAGTCGCACGCTGAATGCCCTTGGTTTCTCGCAGTTTATTGCAACCGGGGAGGATGGTGAAATGGATGGTGATGCAGCTGAATTGGTGAATGATGGACGTGAGCTGATTGCGCGTGAGCGACGTAAATTGAGGCGTGCCGCTGAATCTGTAGCACGACGTACCCGTCCAGTGGCGCGTCCTGGTGACAATTTATTGACATCTGGTGGGGTTATGGCGCCGGTGACAAACTCCTCCACTGCTGATGTGGGTGGTTTTGATTTTGCACGTTCGTTGAGTGAGGAGATTAATGAGAGGTTCGGTGCGTCTGCTCAACGCGATCAAGTGGCATTCAGGGGACATGAGTATAGTGATATATTTGACAATGATGACGATGAAATTGATGAGGTGGGAAATATTAGAGATCGCCAATTTGGGGCACCACCCCGACGAATTTTTGATGATGTTTAAATTTAAGTGCGTGAAATTGTAGTCAATTATATTATAAATACCGTGTTGCGATCGAAGGCGGGTTCAATTTTTGTTACCTTTTGCAAGACATTTTATAAGAGATGGAAATGATGAATTTTTGTTTTAATTTTTCTTAAAAAAATCCTATGCACAAATGTATTAAATTAAATTGAAATTATTTTTTAATTTAAATATTAATGCGCATTAAGACGAAATCTTGAGTGTTAAAAAGTCAGTAAGTTAAATCAAACATTTATGTTTTAAAATAAATAATTAGTGATCTTTAATTTGTAATTCCAGACAACTGCTTCTAAAAGGCTTTGAAAATGTAAAATAAACAACTAACCATTAAAATATAGTGTAAATGTTTAGTGATTTGTGGAATATTAAATTAAAATAGTTTAGGATTTAAATGCATCTTAGTTGAAATAAGTGACGTCCGTTTAATTTAGAAAGACGCTTAGTTCTTTAGATTAAAAATTCTTTAGACTGGTAAAAGTCTTTACATTTTATTTTAATTTACTCACATTGTTTTAACTTATTTAATATAGACATAATTAATAAATATAAATAAATTAAATGAAAAAAGCTTAGCACTATTTTTAAACAAAGAGTATTCAGAAAGAGGAAAACACGTGAAGACAATTTTTGAAACATTAATTAATGTGGTAAAGACATTATGTCAATATAGTAATTTGAAGCATTGAACATTCGTGAAATAGCTGTCCAAGAATTTAAATGTTAACATGCTAATTAAGTAAACTACAGTTAAAGTCATTAATATCCTATTAAGACCTTTCGAATAGCGCATGGCAGGGAGTGCCACGTGGCAAAGTAACATTATTTTAATCATGAAAATAATTTCACTCTAATAATTCAACAAAAAAATTCAAGTGTTGCATTCTTTGGCTATATAAAGATCCTGTTCGAGATATTGATTGATTTGAAAAATTTATTAATTTGCTGGGATTTCTCTTGAAAATATTTTATTTATTAGTCTAAACAACGGTTGTGGTTAGTTTTTTTTATTAAACGAATCGCATAACTCCATATACTCCATCAATGTGTTTTGAAATGATCATCATCTTTATTGGTTCCTTAGAATTCGGTCAATTCAAATTAAATGGGCGTGATTTCCTTGATAGTTCACTTAATCATTCTAAACAAATTCTTGAGAGTCCTTTAATTATTCTTTTAATCCACCCCCAAACAAATAAACTTTTTGGCGTTGGTCTATATAAAAGGATTAAAGATTTTCTTCCTCAACTCAATTCAAAATATTAATTGTTTAACGTTAAATCAGTTACTGAGCGACACGTCTTTATAAATTTAAAATACAAGAAAATGCCTCAATCTGAATGGCTGAAAAAGATTCCATTGACTAATCCCGAACGTGCCATAACATTTGACGATTTCGTTGGCATCTCTAACTCAATTTATAAAACAATTGGAATGATCCCGTACGACAATCCGGGCGAGCAAATTTCTCTCCAGTACAAGTTAATTACGACCGGTGCACTACTTATCCTGTTTACAGCCATCATGGGAGAGATCATTTACTTCATTTTGAGCTTTGGGAATTTTGGGAATTTTCTTCAAATGACTGCCTTGCTGCCGTGTATTTTCTTTTGCATCAACGGATTCACCAAAATTTTGACCATCTTGAATTACCGCGAACAAATGAATCACCTTGTCGACATGCTTAAGGACTTATTCCCCAAGACACCTGCTCAACAGAAGAAGTTCCGTGTGCAGGAATACAACGAGGTGGCACGTTACATTTTCCGATCGTTCTCAACGTTTATGATTGTCTGGATTTGGACGTTTAATTTGTTTGCGTTGTTCCTGTCCACGTTTCAGTACTTCATCGACGGCGCATTCCATCGGCGCTTGCCATACTACATTTGGCATCCGTACAATTGGAATAATCCATGGATATTTGAGTTGACTTACTTGTACCACATCAGTGCGGGTCATTGTGCTATGATTCCGGTGTTGGCTTCGGATTTGCTTGTGGGTGGATTGGTGACACAAATATGTATGCACTTTGATGCGCTTAACCGACGATTGGAGTCATTGCAACCCAGAGATGAAAATGCTAACGAAGATATGAGGGAGCTGATAAAGTGCATCAAAATGCAAAGTTTGCTTTATGAGTACGTTTTAAAAATTATTTAAATTGATTTCGGTTTAATTCTTAACAATATCCCAGCATTTCAGATCGGTTGGAGGCCGTTTTCAGCTTCTCCATTCTAGTGAATTTTATTGCCAGCGTCATAATTGTGTGTTTGTGCGGATTTCAGCTCACTTTTGGGACTAGTCTCTTGGACACTGTCATTTATGGATTATTTTTACCAAGCAACGTGTACCAAATTTTCTTTTTGAGCTTCCTTGGGAATCAATTGATTGACGCAGTAAATTATTATTAAAATTCTGAAACAAAGGAAATTCCAATTTATTTTTTGTAACTATTACAGAGTCAAGGCATTGCCAGTGGGGCCTATGGAGGACAATGGTACAATGCCACCAATCCATACAGGAAATACATTTTGTTGATGATTGCAAGATCTCAGCAACGTCCACAAGTTTTAACGGCGCTCAAATTTTCGGTGGTTTCATTGCAGAGTTTTAATAAGGTTAACTTTTTCCCAAATTTTATTAAATATTTATTTAAAGGAGGACATTTGTTGCATAATCTTCCAGATCATGAGCACGTCTTATTCATATTTTGCCTTACTTCGGACAATTTATTCGGATTAGGCAATCCTGGGACATGGAGAGAAAATATAATTGTTGAAAATTGGGTTTTCTAAACAGACCGCGTAGCCTAAAATAAAAACAGTTTCAATTAATATTATTTTTTAATAAATTTCAATTAAAGTGTGAGGTCAAAATTTAGATAAATACATTTATTAGACTTCAAAAAAAGGAAGATATAACAATAAACTCAAGATAAATGTTTCTTACTCTCTATTATCATTGAAATTAGTTACAATAATAAAATTAAATCAATTAGTGTTAGCCTGCTGACTAAGTCCCAGCTGAATATGTCGCATATGCACTTGAACATTCTTTTGAAACGCGAATACGTTATTTGGATTGATGCGGTTCTTGCTCTCTTCCATGCAACCCTCCAGGACACGCATCACATGGGAATACGGCTCCCCATTGTACATTTGTGACACCACCCACATTATCATAGACAAATCATTGATGATCTGCAGCATTGTTGGATGTGTGATCGCCCCGTCATTGTTGCGATCCACCGCATCCCGCGCTTGTTCGCGACTTCTTTCACGCAATAATGTCGGCTCTAGCATGGCTGCTGTGCATGAATCCTTGATAATCTCACGACTGCATTCAGTCACCTGATTTAAATATTGTTGCATGTCACGATTGATTTTCTCAATGCAAATGACAACAGCAGCGTAGCGACGTTGATACTCATCGGGATAAACAATGTAACGTGACTTCAAGTTTTCCGCCTCAGTATTCAAATCTCGCAGCAATTCCATTTTCTGCGTTTTGGCACGCAGTGTTTTGCGTAGACGCACAATTAATTCAAGAATCTTAATTGGGAATCCTCCGATTGAGTCTCGTGGTAGAGAAATATTTTTGAAGCGAGTGCTGCTCAAACTCTCTGAACCTAATAATGGATCTTTGCGATTAATCGAGTTCAGGAAGTTGCCTCGTTGCAGTGATGAACTGGCATAACATGGGATGTTACTACGTGGTCGGAAGTCATGTGTGACAGCGCTGACTGCAATCATCTCCTTGTAGGAAATGGACGATACCTCGTAATCAGGAAGTGTGAATGAACCACGTTCGCGATCAAACGTTACACGATAGGTGGCGTTCACAAAATCAACCGCATCAATGACACCATTGAACATACCATCCTGTGGTGTACGCAAACGGCCGACAATGCGTGTACCCACCGGCAGCGACATGGGAATTTGTTTGGGCATATCACGCACAAATGATTGATCAGTAATACGTCGCGACTGTAGGGTGCGAATTTTATTGCGTTTTCGATGCAAAATGGTGCGTTCCTCTTCCAGAAAAGCCTGGGAACAACGTCTGGGTTTGCCGAAGGTGCGTCGTATTTTGGTCCATTCACGGCGTACCAAATCGCGTGTCCGAAGCTGTGGATAATGTTCACGTAAGCACAACTGAAACTCTGTCTCGCCACCGAACAGGCATTCATCAATGGAGCTGTAGAAGAACTCATAGTACACCCATTTATGAGCACGCGGCAGCTTAAGGATGTTGCGGAGGCGGGCACTAATGCCAGCCGCAATCAAACGATCATCCTGTGTAACTTCAGCGGATGATGGGCTTAGAGACGACGCCGCTTTTGGGGATTCTTGTTTTGCTTTAGACAAACGATGATTTTGTTTAGAAACACGGACCTCATCAACTTTTGATTTTGTCAATTTTGTTGGATTAAGTGCTTTGCGTTGTTTTTGTGGTGAAGGTTTCGGCAACTCTTTTGGAGGTTTTACTGGACTTTTGGGTGCCATTTTTTTCGGTGTCTTCGGAGGTCTCTCAGTGACATGTTCATCATCAAAGAAAAGGCGATTTTTTTTCCGGATGCGTGCTGGCATACCACGTGCATTAAGTGTTTGAATGGGACGCTTGGGTTGCGGCTTTTTTGGAGGTAGTGTGCCTACACGGTGAAGTCCTAATGCGGCCGGGCCGAATGACAATTCCTCGGGCTCCTCCTCGTCCATGGAATCCATTTTAAAGTCATCTGAGTCGGACATTATGTTTGCCACTGAAATTTTATCATTTAAGCACGAATTAGTATGGGCCTTATTTAATCAACAATCTAAGGAGAAGTGTTAATAAATAACAAAATTTGATAAAACAATTTTCAAAATTGACGCCAAAATGTACTTTGTGCTGTCACCGTCAATGCGACGCCATTACGATTTAAATTCAAAATATGAAAAAGGCTTGGAAATGAAAATTTGTAATTCAGTCACTTTAAATAACCAGTTTGGGGTTGATTAATATTTCATAATTACAAACATAATATGTAGAACACTTTAATCGACTTTAAAAGGAATATTTAATGAAAATTTTTGAACAAAAATACAAAATATCTGAAACTAACCTCACTCAAGTGTCCCGCCTGTTTTAAAATTCAAAATTGTTCCTGAAATTCTCAAGAATTTCAAATGCCACGAACTTTTATAGTAATTACAATTATTTAATTATATTTTAACGATTGTTTAGTAAATATTGGAAACGCGACTGATAAACAGTGCCGTAATTTCCAATCCAAATAAGACGAACTCAGAACTACACTGAAATTTGTTTTTAAATCACCTTAGCAGTCTGCTATATAAAAAATTATCCAAAACGCCATTTTCATGGTTGAGGGCCATTTCACGTTCATATAGCGTACTGACGTTCATGGCTTCTGACAGTTGGTACCCCTGCCTAGTTTATCAACGTCTGGTTGGAGCGCCTGATAATATCTTGGGTTGCTTTGTGCCGCGCGCACCACACAGTGTTATTTAAAATTCAAATTAGTCACTCATTCCGATATAAGTTTTGAGCTAATTTGGAGCAATTTTTATTCATAACTTTTGGAAATATTGTTTTATTGCGACACCCACGGACTGCATAGCATAAATTGTGTGAAATTTACATTGAAACATTGTGGAAAAGTTGATTCAGTGATTGCATAATAATTGTCCTCATTTCCTGATAACCGAAAAGGTCATCCAAAAGTGTAGTCCATAAAAAATTGCCCGCACAAATATGAAGAACGCTATCCTGGAGGAGGTAAATTCCTATCAAATAGACTCAACAAATTTAAATTATTTTACAAATCCATTCAATTATAGTTCCAAGAACATGGCTTTGCCATATTTGAGGACTTCCTGACCCCGGAAGAGGTGACAGAGCTTCGTAACGCTGGCACAGCCCTGGCGACAGAAGCACCTGAAGAAAGTCGCACTGTTTTCAGCACAATTAATTCAACGGACGATAAAGCCCAGAGTAAGGCAAGTTATTTTATAGACTCTGGGGATAAGGTGCGCTTCTTTTTTGAAGAGGGTGCCTTAAATGAAAAAGGTGAATTGCAAGTGGATCCAGCGATTGCTTTGAATAAAGTTGGACACGCGCTGCATGCGGAGCATCCCGTGTTTAAGAAGATCACCCAAAGTGATCGCGTGAGGGAGATGTGCTGGCAATTAGGTTTTCAGAAACCGGCGGTGGCACAAAGCATGTACATTTATAAGAATCCAGGAGTTGGTGGCGAAGGTATTTAGTTTATATTTATTTTTAAAATTGAAAATTTGAATGACTTAAAGTAGTAGGTACTTCAATATGTGCAATCCTTAATCCTTATGTAAATTAAAAAAAAAACGGAATTAAACTCCTTAATGTAGTCAAAAGGATATTTTATTAATCCTGTTAGAATATATATTATATAATTTTAAAAATATGTTTTCAATATTCCAGTGAAATCCCATCAAGATGCAACCTATCTGCACACTGAACCAAATAGCGCTGTTGGATTTTGGATTGCCTTGGACGATGCAACGATCCAAAATGGTTGCCTCAAGTTTATCCGTGGTTCCCACAAAGGTGGCGTCCACCGAAGGTTTGTTTAAAAAAACAAAACCATCAATATTTTGCTTTGAACTTATGTTTTTTAAATTTCTTTTTCAGATACATTCGAAATCCCGATTTGAAATCATCCGAACTTCTGGTTTACAATCGCCCAGAACCAGTCTATCCAATGTCGAGCTTTAATGCAATCCCAGTAGCAAAAGGTATGTCGTTTCTTAAATTTTAACCAACTTTATTGATTTTAAAATTAAACATAATTTTAGGAAGCTGTGTCATAATACACGGTCAGGTAGTTCATCGAAGTGAACCTAATCGCTCGGCTGAGAGTCGTCATGCGTACACTTTTCACGTTATTGAAACGGATCAAGTGGAATACTCTGCTGAGAATTGGCTGCAGCCACCGGAGAACAAACCGTTCCCCGTCTTATATACCAAATTTTAAACAAAATTTGCCAAAAACAGGAGAAACAATTTAAAATCGCGGTTTTGAAGAATCTCAAGATTGAAGCTGTCTCACATTAAGTGCCTGAATCAATTTTTTGACTGATGACTCTCCCACACGCATAATTATAATAAGGTTGTGCCATTTGTGAATAATCTCCAATAATTAACCAAAAAAAAAATACAAAAACATATTTTTGCTATAAACGCTGCGGTATTTTACAACTAACTTCTTACTATTTTTGTAATTTGTTTAATTTTTTTTTCAAGATGTTTTAATGTTTTGCCAATAATTAATTTTACTTAAATACAATTTTTTCTCATTTTTGTTGAAACAATGCGTGTGCGTTTTTCATTTCCACTTGCTCAGTGACTCAATGGAATTTTCGTGATCATTTTCTTTCTAAGTTTGTTTCTTTCTTTCCAATTTTTCGTTTCTTTCATTTAAATGTAAACTGTAACACCTGGATGTGCCCCCACGCGTTCTAAAACTCAAGACAGTCAAAGAGACTTTGTATGCGCGACTGCGGAAATATATAATAAGACGACGCCAAGAGTCAAGACGCTCAAGACGCTTGTACATATTTCTTGCACGACATCGCACAGCGTGTGAGCATTAAATCATAAAAACATATCTTGGTGATTGCACAATGTGAATCTAGTCTGCATTGTAGCGTTTTCGAGTGGGCGTGATCTTCATTTTCCGAGCACGCAAATGATAGAATTCGTTAAAGTACACAAAGTGAATGATTTTCAAGATCAAATAATGTTAGTCAGTTGCCTGCTTTTAGTTTACGTCCTGCACTTTGTGCAGTCATGACCTTCCCACACACATACTTGGGTTGATGCCTTTTATTGAGCAGATGGAATGCATCATCAATAATTATTAATATCTATTTTTAACGTCGTATTTTTAGAACGTCGTTCATTCAAAATTCTCAATATGAGTAATTGTGAAAACAATATTCTTCAATCGTCTTAAGAAAGTGACGAAGTGCGCTTAAATACTCATATCTGGAAATAATTCAAGTTCCTTTTGTGAAGTGGAATCATCGCAATTAATTAAAAATGAAGCAGCTGTAGGATTTGCGCATCTTCTTGTAAGATGATTTTTACTTTATAGCAATATTGATAGCTTCCCACACTTTCTAGAAATGTCAATACTACTCGTGCCTTTAAAGACCTGGAAATTAACTTAAAAATATAATAATTAAAACAATTTATGAATTTTTTTAAAACAACAAACTATTTATTTATCATTAAATAAATTACATTGTTCAAAAAAACTCCCCCTGCACTGTCAAACGTTGCAAAAACGGTTGAGCCTTGCAACTGAGCAGCTCAAAATTTTGAGTCTTGTTATTATACACTCCATTGGCTCTTATCTTTTCTAAAAACGCCTGCGGATCAAATTTGGCTTTGGCTGGCTGAGTTGACTTCAAGATGGACTGCATAAAATCGGACAGCATGGAATTATTGCTACCTCTCGAATGCAGTCGGTCATTGTTGCTAGAGTTGATAAAATCGGAAGCCACATAAGTATCATTGATCGGTGGCGAGACAACTTTTGACCCTGGACTTTCATCCAAATCCTCACTTTCTTTAGTCGTTGCATCAAATTGGTTTGCCTCATTTGGCTGCAATTGCACTACCTCGACAGTGCCCTCACCAACAATTTCTGACTTCCGATCCACTGGCAGGACAATGCTGTCATCAATGGTCGGTTCTTTTTTAACAATTTCATCCACAATTTCCGAGCGATCCTTTTTCTTTTTTTCTTTGAGTGCATTCAAAATTTCTGAGACAATATTTTGACGCGTCGATTCGGAGTCGACGCGTGTTTGAATTTCAACGGTTGTCGTCATATTTTGTTGGAATGCCATTGGGATGTCTTCGTTTTCTGGAGCAATAGAAATGTCAAGAATTTCACCGAGAAACTTATCCGTGTCATAGCCAGCAAGAAGACTTTCACGTGGCATGTCATAGCAACAACGCAGTGCGGATGGGTCAATGGGATGAGCTTCAGTGTTGAAAATGTAACCACCAGCTTCGATGATGCACTCACCATTTGGGGTGTCAATAATTTCTCCATGACCCCCATCGTTGTTGAGGAAGTTGTCTGGATCGAAAAGGAGGTAAAGATATTTTGTGGTTTCAGCTAGGAAAAATGACTCCATGCGATCGTCCTTACGATGATCACGAACGTTTTTTATCTGAAATAATGTTAAAATGCATATTAAAAAAATAAAACAATTAATAAACTTGATGTAAATTACGGTAGCATAGCCACATTGAGTCCTTGCGCTGTATTGAATACTTCTGAGGATGTCTTCACCAACTTCGAGCAAATAGGGATCGCCAGTAGCTCGATGTAAGTACATAACTGATTCAATCAGTTCTTTAAATAAAATAGAATTATAATTAAAAATTAAGTTTAAAAAATTTTATGAAATTTGGAACCTACCTGGCCTCAAAGGATAATTTTCCCGGTTACTGCCAGCCTCTGCATTTGGAATGTAATAAAATTCCGGTAAAAACCCATATTGTTTCCACACGGAATGATAATTGTGTAGCGTTTTCATCGCTGGAATTGTCTCACCAATTAAACTCAAAACACCAGGCCAATAAGCTTCCAGTGATTGAAAAACGGGCAGGGTTACTTGTCCCTTATTCATACTAACCCAAACATACCAATCATCCCGTTTTAAATATGTGTCAATTGCTTTCTTTCCCTCCAGGAACACTTCCATCAGCTCGGGCCGATTAAGCATAATTGAACCCTTTACCAAATACTCATAGTATGAATCAACTCCAGCCCCAATTCCAGCATCCTGTGCTGTCCATCTGCCACTTTGCACATCAATGTGATTCCCATACAATCCAATGGGTGACTTAAATTTACTCAACGAATGCAACGCATTTAGGGCTACCTCCTCGTAAATGGGATCCCCAGTAAGTCGTGTCAATGCACCAAATTCCACAATAAATGTGCCCACACCCGCTGTGCACGTAACACTTGTCTCACCGGCTGGAACACCATGCTTCAAATTAACAGTGCCATATGGCATTCCAGTTTTTGTATCAAATGCCGGCAACAGTCTCTTTGCCACATCTTCAGCCATACGCAATAGAGGTCCATTGCATGGCCATCCTGGTTCCGTAATGGCACCAGCACGATGTGACAACAAATGGGCACTCAGCAGTCCCCCAACAATTCGAATGTTTGTCTCAAAAACAGACACATTGATGTCGGAGTCAAAGTTTGAATTCTCAATGAGTAAGTTGACTACTCGCCGGAATTCGGTGTAGTTGCCCATTACGGCCAGTGTGTCAAGGGCATCAATCAGGGTGAGGGAGTAGCTGCCCCAGGTGTCGACGCCGTCACATGTGAGTGGACGCAGCTCATCGTACTTGCTGGCGTGTTGCAAGTATCCATTGTAGGCGTGTTGGAACATTTCACGCACTTCTTCCCTGTGAATTCAGTAAAATTTGGTTTTATTAATGAAACATTTATTAAAATTTGCATTTTTTTAAATTACCGTAATCGATCAACATCTTCTTTTTTATATTTTCTTAAGGACAGAACAAATGTTACATTAAATATTGCTGTAATTGTTATTAATTTCAAGAAAACAGTTTCACATTTCAACAGTCGTGTCATTTTATATTTATTTTCATTAATTCATCAGCCTCCCAAAGCCATATATATAAATTTTAAACTGTCAAACATGTTTTATATAAATTACGTAAATATTAAGACAGCGTGTCCAACGATAAATTTAAATTTAAAATAATATAATCCGTTAAGATTAAATGCGGTAATATGCACATGGTCTAAAAACAGTCATTAAAAACAAAACGCAAAAATAGACAAAACAATTTCTTTGTTCTTGCGGTAGCCGGAAGTTCATTGTCCTTTGTACCAAAAACATGAAAAACATCTTATTTGTCCTTGCAATAGACAGAAGTTCAATATCCTTTGTGCGAGAAACAACGAAAACAACTTGAGTGTATTGACCGCTGCTACTTGCTGGCTGTCGCTGCGCCGCATGCCGATCAGTTGTGCAGCTGACGTTGTGAAGTGGAGACGTGTAATGTGATTCGCATTTTTTTAAAATTTAATTGTTATTCTTGGTATGTTGGGATTGTATATAGGATTGGAAATGGAGTCCAGTTTCATTTCTAATGGTTCATGGGGATGTGCACAATGTGTTGCTGTAGGACGCAAAGTATGTGTACTTAAAAATCCGGACCCTGGCAAGTAATGATGGGATGATCAGTTCAGCCAACCACACACTAAATATATTGCACTTACATATATATATCTACCGCATAAACGTCAAAATCAAAACTACACCAGAAGTCATCGGGTAATTTCTCCAAATTCCCACATTTTGCCAACAAAATTAAAGAAATATTAAAATTTAAATAAATTAATAATATTTACCAGCGACTTTTTTCCCTAAATATTATAATGGATCAGCTCCAAAAGAAAGAAATCGTTCAAGCAGTGTTGATTGCAGATAATTTTAATGAAGCATTTAGTAAATTCACAAAAACAACTAATCCTGTGAGTCCTTTGAGTTTTGAATTTCACAATATTGAATTTTATGAATAATTTTTTAATATTAATTAATAATAACGATTTCAGTCCCTTCTTCCTCTTGTAAATGTACCTGTCTTGGATTATGCTCTGGAAGCACTAAATCGAAGTGGTGTGGAAGAGGTGTTTGTGTACTGCTCGACATTCATTGACCATGTGAAACGACATATCAAGGAGCGAATTGCCAGCAAGTGCTCGTGGTCCATTGAGATGTCGGTGCAGGTCATTGGGTGTGAGGGATGTCGTTGCATGGGTGATCTGTTACGAGATTTGGATGCTAAGGGGCTGATACGTGGTCATTTTATTTTGATGAATGCTGATACTGTGACGAATGCCAATCTTATGCCCATACTGGAGGAGCACAAGTAAGACTTTAATATGAATTTTTTTCTATATATGGTAATGTAATAATTTGTTTCGTCCTTTCAGGCGCATTTGCAAATTAGATAAAGGAAACGCAATGACTGTGGTATATAAAAAAACGTCTCCAGACCTTCGCACTGGTGATGAGGTTGCAATTGCTCTACAGCAAGAAAATAACCGTTTATTATTTCATCAAAGAGTTGGTACCGAGCAAAAAGAGCGCAATTTTTCTTTTCCATTGGTGAGTTAATTTTAAATACAATAAAGAGACTTTAAATTAATTTAAATTCAATTTTGTAGGAACTATTTATTTTGCACTCGGAAGTGGTACTTGAACACGATTTAATTGATCCCCAAATTGCAATTTGTGCCCCATCAATGCTTCCGTTATTCGCAGACAACTTTGACTTTGAGACGCGCGATGATTTCATCCGTGGCCTCCTGATAAACGAGGAAATCCTGGCGAGTACAATTTACGTTAAACAATTGGCTAGTGAAGAATATGCAACGCGCATCAGCAACTGGGACACTTTCCAGCGTGTCAGTACAGATGTCGTTAATCGATGGGCGTATCCTTTAGTGCCAGAAATGGGGATATGCTCATTGCAACCAAATTATTTGTATTTAAGGAATAATATTTACCGTAATAAGGAGGTACAATTGAAGAATGGAAGCATATTGCAGGAGAATGTGGTCATTCAAAGTGGCTGCTCTGTCGATGATGGCAGTGTCGTTTCATATTCAGTGATTGGCAAGGGTTGTACAATTGGGAAGAACTGCGTTTTGAGGCAGGTGGTTTTAATGGAGAATGTCACAGTTGAAGATGGGTGTGAGCTGCACAATTGTGTGATTGGAAGTTATGTTAAACTATCAAGAGGTGTGAAGGTGAAGGAAAGTGATATTCTTGGTGAGAAGGTTGTGTTGCCAGAGGGTTGCGAAGTCTTTCGGAATGAGAAAGCACATGTTCCAGATGATGATTCCGATGAGCTTGAATTCAATGATGCTGACAGTGAGTACTGCTTCAGTAGTGATGATGATGAGCTGAGAGAGTCATCACCAATTGAAGAGGATTCAACAAGTAATTATTTTATACGAGTTGGTTTAACAACGATTTATTAATGTCAATTTTTTTTTAGTATTTTACAATGAAGTCGTTGACTCATTAACTCGTGGCTTTACCGAAAAAACGAATCCAGACTTTTTGATCTTGGAAATCAACTCATCCCGATACGCTTACAACATGACGCTGTCGGAAGTTAAATTTTATGTTGTCAAATCGGTGCTCAGTCTTCCAGTAATTTTTGACGATGAAGCAAACATTGGAAAGGCTCTAGCCCAAGCGTTGCGTCATTTGTTTCCTGTCCTTAAGAATTACATCAAAGGAGATGAGGCTAGTGAGGAGTGCCTCAATGCCATAGAGGTGTGTAATTTTGTTGTATTAAAATGTTCGTTAAATAACTGTAATAAATTTATTTTTAAGGAATGCTGTTTGTCCAATAATCATCTGATGAAGCATTGCAAAAATGTTATTCATTTCTTCTACGACAAAGACATCCTACCAGAAGATGCAATTGTAAATTGGCACACAGAGTTGGCACATAATTCGCAACTGAAAAATGCACTCAATGCATATGTGGCTTGGATGCAGGAGGCCAGTGAGGAGGAGGAGTCTGATTGAATTAATGTCTCGTGTAGGAAATGAATTGTGAACTCTAATGTTTATTGATTGTTAATAAATTGGACTATTGTTGGTGAAATATATTGTTGAAACATTGTTGAAACTTGATAAGGAGTTAACCGAGGACGATTTTTGGAAAATTTTATATTGAACTCTGCTGATAGATATTGAACTACCACAAAAGGCATTGGTAGTCCTAAGATCCATGCAAACAAAATTGGGTATCGACCAAGATATTCTGTCGAACTTAATGAGAAGAACAAATCTGCTTTAGAACACTAATTAAAAATCGGATGATGTGGATTGTGGACTAAAGAGCCGACGTGTTTATACCACCGTCAACAAACTCGACACCATTTAATTCAAGGGTAAATTGTGTGTCCTTACTACTTTTGTCCCCCACTAACTTCACTAAAAATCATCAATTATAAAACAAAACAAAATACATTTGCGAGTATTTTGAATTGTAAAAATGGAAACTGATTCAAAAAACCCTAATTCCGTTCCCACAATTAAATTGTCGTCCCCTATTTCAAACGGAAGGAAATTGTGGGTACTTTTTGATATGCGTGATAAGTTTTGCTGTCCCTTTTCACACGCCTTAAATAATTGTACTTTTTGCAAAAAATTGAGGTCTCCAAAAATCTGCCAATTTAAAAAAAATTGTTTTGTAGTGTAAAGTGCATTCAATTTAATTATTCTAATAATAAAACCACAAAACCATAAGTTACCAACAATAGCTACCATTACCAATTAAATGCCAACTTGATACTCAAAATTGCACTCAACCGGCAACAATTCTATGAACCTGCAACTCATTGCGACTTTATCTGTTACCCAGACCCCTCAATGAAACATTTTTTACATTATTTGCTGATTGCACATAAAATGTGGAACCATATAGTACGACGTCCGCGCTTCTGTTTCATACACTCCCACATATTATGGTCTCAACTATCTATATATTTAATAAAAACATAATGAATGACTAAAGGAAAAAAAAAACGATGCATAATGTTAAATGCCGTGCTGGTTCCTCTTTGCTGTACTCGTATGTGGATTTCACGGTTTGATAAGTATTGTTGTTGATGAACTCCAGGTACGCCGTGTTGCGTCGGACGATGACTCAAGCGAGCGAAAGGCGTCACCTGTTCAACATGCCACACATTTCCCCCCTATGGAATATGGATCAGACGTATTTAAATAATGTGCTTTAATACCCAGGGAAATTAAACGACACCCTAAAGATTTGTTTAATTTGAACACATCAACTAGTTGGTCCTTTTTCGTTTCATACTTTGTTTATTTAATTTTATTATGATAAGGGATGTAGTATGAAACTGAAAGCAAATAAGATAAGAATTTAAAGAACAGTCTTCATTATCTTATTAAATTAAATATTTGTTAAATTTCTCAAGAGGTTCCTAATTTGTAATATTAATTGTTTCCTCCTTTTTACTTGCATGCGGTATTTTAAAAGAGCAACAGAGGATTTCAACTATTTCTGTGACCCAATTCATTATACAATTTAATTACAGTCTGGGACTTCAGTCAGTCAATAAAATACCCCGATCCCTTTATGTACAAACACACACAACCAACCGCACAATAATAATGAAATTTTCTTTCAGAATGCATTGACACCGGAAGTTCCAATTCATTGAAAATAACTTCATAACTCAAAGCACTTTCCGTCGATGCTTGCTCACCACACACCGGTAATTGGTCCGACACAATTTTCCTGAGCAATTCATCGCATCATCATCATCGAATTGCGCGGTCTAAATAGTCGGCCTCTGCACGAGATCGCCCGGTGTAAACACAGTGGAGATTAAAGGTATGTGGAATTCATTTTCCTTAGTACGTAAACATTTTTGTTTTGTGTCTAAATTAACAAAATGCCACAATTATTATTATAACAAACCAGAAATGTTCAGATTCCTCAGCACTCATCAGCTTCCTCAGTATATGACGCATTTCCTGCGCGTTGCGCGCGCACTCCTTTTCCAATAAATTAATTAGCCATTTACTTAATCACCTGGCTGGCAATCTGCGCTTGTAATTTTCTGTGTTTCTTGGAAAAATGTCTAAGGTACACTATATAAGTGCGTCGTATTTTATAATGTCTTTGGAAGCATGTTTAAAAGATCATATAATGTGAGCTAGAAGAAGCGAAATTGTTTTATATAAGTAAATAGTTGGAAAAGAGGTGAAGAGTTAGGGGAGAGAATAAAATATAATTAATCTCGTTTATTAGAGAATTCCGATTAGTAAACGAGCCGAATCAATTAACTTTTGTAAACGCGGTTTTAAGTGCGTTTTGTGCACTTGAATGCATGCGGATGATAGCGGCAAGGGTTACCTTATTTAAATAACACACAATTTATTGTTATTGCATTTTAATGGATTTGGGCTACCAACGTTAAAGGAATTTAGAATCGTTTTTAGCATGCAAATAGATCCTGTTTCTAGTTTAAGCTTTTTTATATTTTAAACACTTTTAATTCAATACTTTTATGATTATTGTCAATATTATTGATAAGTAATGAATGTTTTTCACTTCTTTTTATTTAGATTAATCATCAAACTGAACTCAACTGTGAAACAGGATTAATGTTGTCACAATATGAGATTCTGTAGCAAGAAATTCAATAAAAGGAAATAAGCACTTTTAAAGCACTTGGGTAAGTATTTTTTATTTATTTTAAATTAAATATAGTTGCACTTTTACAACATATATTAAAAAAAATAGATTCCAAACATTTTTAAATTATTAACTTAATAAGTGGCAAAAATTTTGATCTCTTAAATATCCTCAATTTGAAACGGTTTAATCGATATAATTTAAAAATTTTGCAATTTAAAATGTTTCATAATTTATCAATATTTAATTGTTTTGCGCGAATTAAACTGATTTAATCTTAAAATCATTATGATTTAGTTCCTATACAAAATATGGAAAATCAAAAATTATTAAGTCGACTTCAAAAAATTATGTCAATTAATGTTAGGTTTGGATTTTTATTTTCAAAATGTTAATATAGTAAATTTGAAACAAAATTCACAAATTTAATTGTTGCAAGTATATTTAATTACTATTCATAATTTAAATGTTATTATTATTTTGATGTTTATGATTATTTTGAAAAGATAATTGAAATGTACATTTTAAAATCAGAATTTATTTTTGAACTGTAAATATGGCTTAAGTTCGATACTACACCACTTAATTTACACTTACGCTTACAAACATTAAAATTTATTTCCAATATTTTATTTTTATTAAGTCATAGTTTTTAATTAATAAGATTACTTAAATATCTCTTGTTTTTATTATTTAATTGCGTTATAATTGTGATCATTTTAATATCTGTTTCACTCTAATGTTCATATCCTTTTGATCTTGTGGAACCAATTTAAAAAAAAGGCATTTAAATGCTGGAAATCATCTGAGATGAAAGTAAAATTCAAATTGAAACCAAAATTTGTGTGTCAAGTGAAATTGATCGTATTGAAAGAAATTCTCTTTCGTGCAAAAAACAAATTAAAATTAGGCATATCAATTATAAATAGGTTTCCCTTTTCTCCCCGTATTCACATAAACGCTTATCCCGAGCACAGTCTAACTTTAAAAAAACAACAAAACATTTCCGCGGCATTCAATTAAACACACCGCATTCAGTTTTCAGTTAGTCGAAAAAGTATTTGAATGGAAAATGAAAGTGTAAGCATTTTTCAGCACAAACGATCGCGATTTCTGACAACAGATTTGACGAGCGCAGCAATTTGTGCAACCAGCAAAGCACAACAACGCATGTTTGTATGCAACAATTTGTCCCACAACTTACAAGTTAAATGTGCAAAAAAATATACAAATAAAAATGAAACAAGAAGGGAGAAAAAGCGTGCGCATGAAAAAACAATAAAGTCGGCGAAATTGTTGCGTTTAATTAAGAAATTGAGCACATATATAGAAATCAAATGAATTTGTGGCGAAAAGTGATTTGGCGTTCCGACAAACACCAAATGACTATCACATGAGTGATGAGGATTAAGAGGCATACAAGTTGTTGTTGCGGTAATATTCACCTGCGTGAGTTGCGCGACCTTACACCATTAATTATTTTTAGTTTGATTTTGACCCACCAATCTTGAGAGTATTGAGTCTTGTGATGATATTTTTGAATTCCACAAAAATTCTGATTTTATATAGATTGACTTTAATTTTAAATCTCTGTAAAATAAAGGACGTTTCATTGTGAAAAAAATTTGTACACCCATCCGTGAGTTCGTCCAATATTTGTTTCTCGAAAACGGTTTTACGGATTTTCTCTACATTTGATTATTTTGGGTAAAATTCAATTGGGACTTTAATTTTATATTTATTTTGTTAAAAATTTACTATTCTTTTTAAAGTTTAAAAATCATAATTTTCATTTAACTTAAATGGAGCTCCTTAAATACATTTTATGATTTAAATCTCAGCATTATACTAGACGCCAAGACTGGATTTCCATTCCGTTTTATTAAATTATTACTCCAGTCTGCATTAATACTCCAATATATTGTTTATATTGAATCAGTGATGAAAATTAAAGCTAAACAAGTAATAAATTCGATAAAAAAATGCGCATTTTAATATACAATTGCTGTGGAGAGGAACGTCCGCGTCATGTGTGAGTAATAATATGAGCATACATATTTTATAAATAATGAACATTTTTGTCTGAGCGCGATATGTACAGAAGTCGCGACGCCTTACCTCGCGGAGTTCGGCATAAGAGAACATACCGCGAACATGTTTATAATTTCATATGGTGCCGCGGCCCGCGGTGCGCTGCCTCATGCCTATAGTAAGTTAGTTACTCGGCAACCCCAGTCCTCCCCACTTGTGCATTGGTTGTGGTATGCGTGTGTCGAGTTGCCCTGCCACACAGCAAACTTGTTTCAGTTCACATTCGGACTTCGACTCGGCAGTTAGAAGTTACAAAAGCGCTCCGGATGGTGACGAAGTGATTTTTTTTTGTTGAAAAGTATTCATTTAGCTTTTACAGTTTATACACAGTTTTGTTTGCAACCGTTTCTTTAGCATTGTGACCTTTCGTTGAAAATCAACCATAATAATTATGATTATGGTCTTGAATTTAAATAATTATGTACTTTGTGCATGAAAATATTTAACTAAAACATTTAACATAGTGAAGGGTGGTGCGGATACACTTCAAATAGTGATTAAAATTAATTATTTAAAAAAAGTAATTAAAAACCAATTACTTAAGTGAAGTTCATGTGACAACAACAACACTACGTAATGAGTTTTATCATTTTCATTGGATTATTACAATAAATTGCACAAAACGCATTTATAATTTGGATTTTTCAACACAAACACTTCACCCCCATTTAACGGAATATTCAGAAACTTAATAAAAGGTAGGCCTTTTAAAACTTAACATTTTACTTATTGTTTGAACACCCATTTGAGACACTGCACAAAGGGGGTTGCCAAGGAGCATTGCATCAGGCTTCTTTCTTGTACGTGCGCCATACACAACGCAAAGCAACGCCAAGACTCGTTGCACACATGTTTTATTGGCAAGAATTTGAAAATTATATCGATCAATTTGCCCAGTGTGTGTACTCAACTTGCATGCATAAAATATGCGGAACAAGTTTTAAGACCACAACCAATTTTTTTGTTGTTATATTTTTGATTTTTTTTTTGTTTTTCGGATTTTGTTTTTCCTTTCAATAAATTGAAATATGCCTTGCGGGGCATAAATTTTGCGACGCGAGAGTGGAAAGGAAAGTGGGTTGGTGTATGGCGACGTAGGTACTCAGTTTGTGCACATATGTGTACAGTACCAAACTGCAATGTAGTATTTTTGTTGGCTGCAGACGACTGCCCGCTATGCTGCAGTTGCGTGAAATTATTTTCCTCTGGCTGGATAGTTGTTGGCAGCGTCTTGGCAGGCCTATATCATGGCTTTTCGCGTCTGGGATTTTGTTGGGCGGCTATTTGTAGCCCATCGACTGACCGGCTGTGTGTAAAACAGCTTGTGTTCATGTTTTTCAAGGAACAAATAAACAAATGGTGTTGGGGTCTTAAGTTTTATGTGTTAATAATCACATTAGTTAGTAATTTCTCAAAAATGGCGACGGGACAAAGTTTGTTGTAAGAAATACTGTATTTCTGATAACAATTTATGGCTTTAGTATTTGGAATGCAAGAGTCGCAATCCTAATTTTCTATATATAAGTGAATTGAGTTTATTATTATTTCTTTAAAATCATAACTGGCTTAAGGGACTTGTTGAAATTTATTTTAATTTTTTAAATATTTGTGAAATAAGCCTGAATTAAGGAACCAAAGCTTAAATAGTTATCTTTTAAGTCATAATTTTAAATTGCTTTGTTTCATTTCAATTATATATAATTCATTTTGTTTTATTTAACATTTCAGACCTTAAGGTCGAAAATGCCTAAAAGTGTTGATCCACTTTTTCTTTATTATAGAAAAATTCCCTGCTCACATAAAAGTACTTTAGCCACAATTAATTAATAGCATTAAATCATTTTAAATGGCAAACAATTTTCTCGTGCTAAGTTTTTGTAAATGCATTTTTTTTATGATTTTAATAATGTCGTCCCTACTTTTTTAGCATCGTATTTGCCTACATTTAAACATGCAGCTGTGCAACTGTTGCGACTTACCAACTCTATAGTAAATAGTAAAATGCAATGTCTCTGGCGGGGAGCAAACAACCTGATGCATTGCTATGCAGCATAAACCAAATAATGCATAAATATATCGTAATTCTCGCGCAAAATCCATTGTCTTTAGCTGAATTATAAACGTGACTTGAAATTAAGTGGCTCTGCACTTTGGCCCTGCCTTTTTCCACATTGCAATTCAACTTCAGCAAATGTTATTCCCCACCATCAGATGGAACAGAATCAAAGGATTTGATGATGCTCTCTCGCCATTCATGAAGTGAGTGTGCAATGTAAATAGTCTGCATGTTTTTGTAAAATACACTTTTATTTTAAATGACTGGACAGAAGTTAATTTGTTTTTTGGGAATATGATTTTACCGTCAAAAGTTTACTTTTTGAAAACATCTAATTCTTAAGTTTAATTCGTCGTTTTTCTGATGTTTTGGTTAATATTTGAATGGTTGTAATGACGTTAAAAGTATTACTCAAACCCGTACAAACATTTCGTATTTCTTTGCGCAAATTTGTGTGTGTAATTCAAACCTTGCGAGGTCAATGTCAATCTAACAACATGCTTTTTCAGCATTTAATGGTTCACATCTTTTTTTTTAAATGATCAATTCATTCACCCGAAAAAGGTGGCTCAAACTCCTATATAATATCGTGCATTTAAGCATTTAAATTAATTAAACTTAATTATACACCAACCTGTTCTAACGATCACGCCTTATTTGTGTACACACATCAAGCACTCGCGGTTCTGCGTAAAACTCCCAAAGGGGAATTATACAACACTTGTATTTTCTACGAAGCAAACACATTTTGTGTAGCTGATGTAATTCTGTTCTTTACACGCAGTAAATATTTAAACTCCCATGTCGAGAAAATATTGTCGCTTTGTGTGCAAAAAAAGTTAAAAAACACAAAGTAAAAAGTCATAAAATTCAAATATTCATCACATTTGAAAATATTGGCAAAGTGACGCTAAAACACGCACCTGGACAACCGCCATCAATACATAATTGCGTCATCTATTGAGCTAAGACTCATATACGCCAACAAAAAAATTGAAAAGTGCGACAAATGTATGCGGGTTGAAGTAAAATAGTACGTCGGAAGTATTAAACTGGGCTTAAATTTTGTATAAAGGCTTTGTACGCATTCAACATATTTTAAAAGGGGGCGATTAAGTGAGGATTAAGATAGCGGGCTGGCCAGTCAGCATATTGATGGAGCTGGTGACTCCCAATGGGTGTTTGTGACTTTATCAGCTGCTACTTTGCAATGCATGCGGATTGTGTGGGTTAATGTCGCAATCAATGGTCAGTGTGCTTTGTAATGATCATGCGATAAAATATTGGTAAAGCTATTTTGATTATATTTTTTTTGGACTTTGATTCATATGCAAATGTATTTGTAGGAGTCGACATTTCCAAACGGGATTATTTGATCAGAAAATTTAAAAAAAATTGGAATCGATCAGCTTTACAAATTTGTCTCAATATTGATTGAAATCAATCATAACAATTTCTTCAAAAATTCGCATACTAAAACAGTGAAAAAAATTTGATCCCAATACATAAATTCTCGATGATAATCAAAACATTCACAACTCCTCGCATTCATAATGTGAGCTCACTGCTAAATATTTAAATACACAACTTTCTTCAAGGCGAAACCTATTTTCTTCTATTAACTATAAGACATTATAGTTGCACAGTACAGTATACCAATTAATTACAACTATGACTCAAATTGAATCAGTCAATTTAAAAATCAATTGGCGATCACTGATCTCCACCTCTGTGTGTGTCTGTGGATGCGTGCGCAGATACATTTCTAAGATTAAAATGCCTTTCTTTCAGTGCTCTATAATTACTCCATTAAAATGATTAATTGACAATGAAATTGGAAGATGCATGATGAAATTAAACGAGTAGTTTCCGCAATGTATTTAAATATTTAATCGTAAGGAAACCTTGTAAAACTGAAGAGTTTTTTTTTTAAATGGCAACATCTTTTATTTAGTTAAATTGGTTTAAGATTTGACATTGATTTTCCCCACACATTGCGCCTCAAAGTTTCCCAAGACCTTATTAAGAGTGTACAACATTTTCAATTGATATTATGGCGTTGAAATTGCAATTTGTGAGCGCGTCTTTCATCTCACTGCATATTATATTCAAGACAATTAATAAATCGAGTATAATAAAACATGATGATATTTTCTCATTTCTCATGCCATTGAAAAGTGCAGCTTCTTGCTTTGAATCCGAAGCGGAAGTGCTTTATTTGAATGATTAGATATTGCATTTCATTGCATTGAGATGCAACAGTGCATAATAATATCGTTTCATAAAGTGCGACATGTCGTAAGATTTAATGGTCACACAATCTTAGCATACTCAGAGCATAATAACTGTTCCTGTTTATGAAAGAGATGCGGTTGTTCCATGCTGCAGTTATGTTGCGCTGCGTCCGTTGCTGCAAGCTTTTACATCACTTTGTCTCGGTGCATTCTTAATTAACTATGCGAAGAATAAGTCTAGGAAGGAATTTATTCAAATTTCAAGGTGACATTATTTTCTCGCGTACAACAAAACTGGTTGGGAGTTAAAAACACTTCATTTTGCTTCAAATATTTTTACTCACACGTATTTTAGTTTAAACTCGTTGTATTTTAAATTGTTTCATGCAACAACAAAATGATCGATTCATTCATTCAATTCAAGGTCCATTGATGGGATGGATTTATTTTTTCACCTCATAAACAAGTATAATAAATGAAAAGAATGACTTTTAAGATGCTGAGATTACACACACACTTAATACGTGAGTATATGGCACCATGGTTAATTGCTTGTGCACTCTGTTTTGGCGTAATGTAATTAGGGTCATTTATTGTGTGCGCTGTATTGAGATCTTGTATTCTTGTATTTTTTTTCTCTCGCATTCAAATTTATTTATAAGGATTAATAGGCGATTGTTAACAAGATTAGCAGAAATTGGCGTTACTTGTGTGAGGCAATGCTGAGTGACTTTAATTGTTGTCATTTGTACGTATTCGATTTAGTAATTCAGTTGTTGTTTTCATTTGGATGTTGAGAATGTAATGCGAGTTAAAAAAATAAATGCGGCACGTTTTTGTCAAGGTCAATTTAAGTATAATTATTATGCAAGATCAAGATCAGTTGTGGTTAAATCCACTTGACGTTATTTTTATTTCAATTTATGGAAATGATCGTTGTGTAATTGGGGTGACATTTGAAATTGTATTTTGGTGTGAAAATGTTTTTATTTAGGATTTTTTTTGGAGGATTATAAAAATGTTTGAAAGTGGATTAACCTTGATGTGTCTTTGTACCAAAAAAGGTGGCTTAAAAATGTATTATTTGATATTATACTTAATTCCTACATTTAATAATATTGTCAATAAATTGACATTAAATCAATTACTTATTTTGCCTAGGATTTTTAATTGAATTTTCTTGTAATAAGTCGAAAAAGGATAATTAAGAATTAGTCAGATTAAATCCGAACAATATTTCACCTCCAGGTGTCTCCAATTTAATAGAAATAATCGATTTATGTGCCTAAATCATTCAACTTGACCAACATGAATTGTTGATTTTAATCTCCCATACAAAGTCATCAACATTCCATAACCTACTAAAGTTCACTTCCTCAATTACTAGACACTAAACCATATGAAGTTAAATCAAGATGCATATCGTGAAAAAATTGATATGTTGCAATTAAATACGTCTGACTTTATCATGGCAGGTAACACGACCACATTATGTTTTACTCCATTTTCATTAAAATCTCATTAAATTACAAAATCATTCAAGAACGCCCATACAAACTATGGTACGGCTGTTTGATCATAAGAATCCCAACTAACAAACTTAAAAGCGTCTAATATAAAGCGCATAAAGTATATGTGGGCCGGTAGTAAGTCGGAACATTTTGTACAAACTCATAACACTCAAATAAAACAACACTTGAAGCAAATAATCGACAATTAAAAGCACTTCCAAATCAACTTATGTTCATGTATGCGCCTTTTCTAAGCCTGCGGCCCGCGGAGATTCGAATTTGGCCAAGGCCAATTTTAAGATCATAAATCGCCGATTAAGAGCGTGGTTCTCTATATTGCTGCAGTGTGTTGGCCGCCACAACAACATAAAATATAAAAAATCGAGCAAACAAACATTAAAGTTCAGATACGTCATGCCCTTCAAAAAAAAAATTGATCGGCTTAATTGAATGTGTGTTGAATGAATGTCTTAAGACAATGGACGCAATTGTTTTTGGCTTTTGTGCGCCTTTTATATTCGACACAGTTATTTAAGAGGAAGTTACCATTTTTGGATAATTTACAATGTTCAATATTTATTTATTTTGTGAACAAATAAAATGAAAATCTTAGGCGATCAAATCCGGCGCCAATGAGATAAATATGCGATTGTTTTTGTACCTCCTTTGCTTTCTGACATGCATTTGAATTGGGTTGGTGTGTACATTTCCGGTCGCCACATCTCACCGCGTTATTTTTTTGTCTTAATCAAATTTGCATTTTTAATTAATGAAATTACCAATTTTTCCATCAGTACAATTCGTGATGTTCTTTAACAATTCTTATGTGTACAATCAGAATTTATTTTGCACGCTTCCAAATAAAATAGCACTTTGATTGCATCTCAAGATGAATGTAATTAAAGATTACGTCGATCTGGTTTAAAGTTTAAAAAGACGCGCCACACTGATGCGCACCACAATCCGGCACAACCATTAATCCATTTTGGCAGAGCGTCGAACGGGCGGGCGGCCGGATGATCATGAAATCGTGAAGGTCTTACTGCACACGGCGGACGTTTATGTGAAAAACAAACAGCGCACTGCTTTTTTCGTGGTTGCTGTTTTATCGCGGATTTATTTGCAAAACCATACGGTTCATCTAGATGTTTGCTCATTAATTTGCCATAAATTCACAGGCGCATCCTTTAGTGCGGAGAACATTTCCGTAAATTCAATGAGATCGTGTTCTTGAGAAATTTGCATTTTCCGTGGTTTTTGCCGCGTTATTTTTCTTTTTTTTTTTCTTTTGCTAATTTGTGCTATTTTAAAATGCAATTTAAGTTATTTGAATGCTTGTTATGGGATTTCATAATCAAAGTAATGTTAAAGTTCATAAAAATATTAAATTTAAATAAGCAACAATATTTTGTACACAATAATATTTAATAATAAAATAGGAATTACACAAAATTATAATTATATTATCTTACGACAAAACTATAAAATTTTGTGGTTAAAAATTATTTTTATAATCACTTGGAAAGAAATTGAGACTCAATGACATAGCAAATCATTTTACAATTCCATTTTAAAGACACGTACTTAATGTTTAAATATGCTTAAATAAGTTTAATTGACTTTTAAATGATAGTTTATAAAACATTTAAAATAACGAAAAAGTGCTCATAAAAGTTGTAATTAAAATTTAAACCATAAACAAATACATTCAAGCGTCCGCTTGTTGCAGTTTACCTCGTTAATGGGTTGAAACTTGGTGGAATATAAAGTCCGTTCAAACTTGAAACCGCCTGTACAATTAATGTCAAAATATTTGTCCTTACCTTTTGCTAATTGCGGTGCAAAAGAGCACTGCACAACATCAGTATAGCATTAATGCGTCCCAACTAACTAACTATCGTGGTTGCATAAATTTCCAGCGGTGGCATTGAACTTGAAGAGGTGATATTCATAAATTTATTTCGTTGAACAGCAGCATTCAGTTGTAAGTGGATTGAACCTCCGTTGCAAGGCGACTTCAGGCGCATGTATGGCAACAAAGTATTGCCATTAACAGTTTAAATCAATAAAATGAGTGATGCATAAATTGTGTGCTGCATATCACAACAAAGTAAAGACGTATTTAGTAGGCTTATTGATGCAAATATGCGACGATGAAGAACGTTGAAGCATTTAAAAAATATGAAATGATAGGTTTTTGAAAAATAAAACAATAATTATGAAGCCTCCATTTTTTTGTTGATAAAGACATGAATGTTTGCAGCGCATAGTTTCATCTATCAGAGCGTTTCAAAAATAATTCTGCATTTGTGCAAGATTTCATTGCTATTTGTTAATTAATTAACCAAAAAAACAAACGAAGCGTTGCATTAAAAGAACACAATCATAAATAAATAAATAAATAAGCGAGAATTTTGCGACAAACTTAAATTGTTCCACATAGCGCACGTAACATAAAATAAATCATAGCACATACATTTTGATTGGTGCGTTGTTGCTTTTTAATTCAATTCGGAACGACAAAGTTAAGTACAAACGCACTTCCGGTTGAAATTCATACAGGATGACGTTGTGTATTAAAGTAGAAGGTAAATTAAACACCATATACACAATTATGGTGAAGGGGACATTTAACCATAATGTATCCATAATGAAAACAATGCAGAAAAAAGAAGCAAAAAACGCCACACAAAATATATTCAAACAACGATCGCATTGTGTCGCCACATACAAGAGTGAAAGACTCAAGCGACGAACACCATCCAGCGCTCGCAGTTCAGCGCGCGCACCACACACAACACAACAATCACTGGTCCATGACTTCCAGTGTGAGTTATTTGTGTGACCCAATGTACTTGCAGCAGTGTATATAAAGTTAGTCAAGTTGGATGGCCACTTAAGTAACAAACACAACAGGCAGCAGGTTTGTCGAACTGAAAATGTTTTAAACTGCAGCACGTCTGCTTCAAATTTTTTTTTGTATGCTATAAAATTGCATTCCATTGCTGCTGCATTCTCCTCACCTTATATGCACAATTTGATACGATTGTGTGTGTGTGTGTATGCTTTTTGAATAATTTCACAGCAGACTAATTAAAGAGAACGACGCGTTGCACTGCGCACGTATATATACGGAAAAGAAGTTATTTTGATGATGGTGATTTTATCACACACAGGGCCGCCTCAAATATGGCGTTAGATTGCATTATAATTTATAACTATACGAAAATTAGATGCAATATGGTAATTATATTATGTTGCCGTAATATATTGTAACATATGTGTGGAATGATTGAACAAACAGTCGCACCATATGTTGAATTGTTTGTCTTGTGATCGCTCACATTTATTGTAATTTTTAATGTAATTTCAGTTTTTAGGCTCAACATGTCACGCAGACTTTCGAAACCATAACTTAATTCGGTTGTATGCATTTTTTTTTTTTATTGGCATGCTAATTCATGGTTCTATTTTTAAATATTTGTGTGGGAATTAAAGTTAAAAATGTGCGTTGTCACACACAAAATTTTGCCGCGCATGCGTCAAACTTAACGAAAAGAGAGTTGTTGCGATTTGCGCAAAATGCTTATTATAATTACAAGTATTTTAAATGACCTACTGTACCAAAGCAACGTATCACAATTCACAACACACCACGCCTTTTGTGTAAATCTTTAAGTGTCATTGATGTTGCTGAAGAGTTGGCACGGTGATTGGTGTTGGTGGACTTTTTAGGTTAATGAACATAACTTAGTACCGATGAATTAAAAACAATAAACTATAATGTGTATGTTGGCTGGAACAGCACGGACGCTTGAGCATAATTGTTGTTGTAATGAGTTGTGTTATTTTATGCGGCTTTGCCTTGTATGAAGATTTTGAAGGTTTTCAAAAACTATTGATGTGACTACAATTTATATGGTATTTCAAAATTTTGTACTTTATGATGTTTCAAGATTAAATTTAATTATATAATAAATAAATTTGCAATATTCTGGGGTTTTTAAATAAATTTTTAAAATATTGACAGTATTTTTGTACAATATTGACAATATGTTAACATATAAACAATATTCCTGAATTTAAATAAAGATAATGACAGTGTTTCGAAAGTATAGTATAGTTCAAACTTCAAGGGTACAATTTCTCAATATTATTGACAATATTGTTATCATAAACAGTCTAAATTTAAATTCTTCTTTCGAAACAGCATTGTAACAATTATTAGCTACATTTATGGACAACCAGAGTTGAAACACCTCTAAACTATTCTACATCTGGTGACCTTTAAATAAAAGAAAAAACCTGAAAGGTCAAATCAATTTTTTAATACTTCTTCCTGTGTAGATTTTATGCATAATAAAATTGTTATTCACCCATAAATTTACCGGTTATAATTAATGATGACTACTTAATAGCCTAACTATTTAAAGGATTATGTATTTTCCTCCATGCACAATTGCACACCTTGTAATTGCCAATACATTAAATGTTTTACAACATTCTTTAAGTCATTGTTCTTCTGCTAACTTCACAATATCATCCACAAAGAAGATTAAATAGATGGCGATGCACATTGAAAATATCAGCAAAACACAAGCTCTGCGGTTAGGATGTTTTTGCAACCACAATGAATATTGCAACTGCATAATAAAAATGGTTGCATTAAGTGCGGTTCACGCCATTTTGCCACTGATATACGCATTGCAGTTATATTGTTAAATGATTTATGAACTTAATTAAAATTTCTTAATCGTAAATATTTATGACATCCACTTTCACTGTTCTTTTGTTGTGGCGATCACATGTACAGCGTTTTGAAGGATGACTCCGTTGTGGAATTTGAAAGGTCTGCATTCATTTCAATTATACATGTTATTGTATAGTTTATTTAAGTCATTAATCGCAGTCACATAATGTAGACGCTTTATAAAAAAAGGTAACTTAAGTGATTTTTTTCCACTCATTGAATTTAGTCCACAATCACTCATTGAAGTTTTTTTTTCTAACATTCCATAAATGTATCCTAAAACTATCTTTATGATTTGATTTTTCAATTATTCATTTTATTTTGTGTGCATGTTTTTAAGTTGCTGAGTAATCCAACTTATAAATGCCTGCCTTTACATTGCATTTCCACTTTAATTAATTTCAATTACGATGAACAAGAAGCATCGAGTCTTCCGACAATTTATTTCATGCAATCACACTTTAATGCCAAACAGACCATAAGATTAAACCATTCAGATTCCCAGCTAATTAAAATGCAATTACTAAAGCACATTCTAAGTATGCATGTACCTGCGCAGTGCACACCGCTGATCAATCTATTTTGTCATCTGCTGCAGTTGCGGTTGAAAACAGTCTGGCCACGTGAGATGAAATCAAATCAAATCCGTTTCAGCTTGTTTGTTTTTAGTACACTGTTTGGGTTGGGGGAAATTCGTCTGGCGTTTTTCCTCATGCCTATTGAGTACGGCATCGTAATATATTGGAAATAGATTTTTTTCAAACGACACACACAGCAGCCAGTGTTGAGTCAAGATGAAGAAGAAGTGTGCGCGCGGGGAGTACCTTAAGCGATCATTATAAATGCACGATGTCGTGTGAACGATGTTGGACGCGGTTTAAATTATTATTTGTAAGACGCGCGCGCTTATAACATTTTAAAGTGCGCATTATGACTTACGATTTCTTTCACTCTTTTGTATTATAAATAGAAAAATATTTATACCTACTTGTTCGGCTATAAAGAGTAATTTTTGGTTAATAATTTGAGCCAATATAAATAATAAAATGTAATGTTGGTTATTGTTGTTGTGTATTATACTTTAGTTTAGATTGTTGGTGAATTTCTCTTTTTTTCAGACACATATTTCATCCGCACATTATTTTGTTTCATAAATTTATATGAAAAAAAAAAGCATAATATAAAAGTCGCGGCATGGAATGATTATCTTAACTCTCACTATATGAGCCACGTTGTTGTGGGTCTGCAAAATTTGCACCAGTTTTATAACAGATTGGAGTGGCGCGCACATTTGGAAGTCGCGTGCCTGGCCGTTGGTCTAATTCTGTCCAAAAAGGTGTTTCCGAACGCATTCAAAATGAATGAAATGAAATAGCAAAATAGCCCCAACACGCAGTGAATGAATCGTTGGTAGTTAGTTAAAGTTTGTCAGTAGATGCGCGAAGAGAATGCGGTATGGTGTGGTTGTGGGGCTTGAAAAATATCAGACCATAAAATTGGTCTGCACATCAATAGGTATTGTAGCTTTTTTTTATTGCATTTCATTGCATTCGTGTGTTGTGCAACAACCTGTTTCTGATTTGTGGTGTGGTTTGTTATAAACCGCAAGAACCACAATTAATTGTTGCCTTTGCTCAAGATTGTTCTGATCTTAAATACTCTATGCGGGTCTTAACTATAGAATGCTTGTTGCTGGCGCAGTGTGAACAATGATTGAATATATAAAAGTGCATTAAAGGCGCCTCACATGCATTCGAGGCATTTTATCTGCAGAGAAATGAAATTTGTAAAGGTTTTCCAGACTAGGAGTTAAATATTTTATGGTTATCTAGATGAAGAAGTTTCTCTGTGGCACTAGTGTCATCGCGATAACATGAAAGTGTTTTTAACGCTTATACGTAGCTATATGTATATTTATTTTCCCAGAAATGGTTTCATTTTTGCGGACAAAACAGATTGTTTAACTTCTTATAAAGCATTTCTTGATTTCATCGCAACTTTTTATATATAAAAAATCTCAAATTCCAATACGAAAAACTGCATTACTTTAATTTCTCCATATAATCAGTCTGACATCAAGTCCAATCTTGGGCAATACAAGGAACCCCTCTTTTATTTTACAAATAAAATTCTCCTTGTTCGTCCAGGAAAATAATGGAATTTTTCACTTCTGCGTATAAAAAGTGTTTACCTTCATTTTGCCCATGAATGGAGACAGACCCAAAGAAACTGCACCACACAGAAATATTGCCCTCGGCAAGAACCAGGCTTCAATTTTTATGGTGTGTGCGCTTTCTTTTACGTTTTCATATATAATTTCCATCTGTGGTGTAAGCAACGCGCCGCCCGGTCGTAAATGTAATAAAAAGATGAAAATCTGAGACACAGACCTCTTCTGCTGGAGAAATGTGTAAGATTTTCTTGAGGTACGCGTATTTGTAGTGCGCGTCAAGGCAGAATATAGGAAATATGCGCTGACACAAAGATGAATTAAAAAATCAACGTACCATGCGTGTTTGTAAGCGCGGTGAAAAAGAAAAATCGAAGCTGGTTGAGACTTGAGAGTCTGTTCCAGTTTGGGTCAAGTTCACTCTCACATTACACACATATTTGCGGACGCATGATTGCCTTTGCGATGCGGATAGGTGCGTGCGTTTGACGAAATGCCAATGTTTCTTGGTAACACATAAATTGATCCTATATATGCGGGGAGAAATTCATCAATAAAGATGAAGACTTATTAATATTTGAGCACTTTGTTTGGGTGCGATGAAGCTATTGACACTTCAAATTATGTTAGTAATTTGGTGACAAGGCGGATTGAGGTGTCGTAAAGTTGTGTCGATGTTATCATGACCTGTATTTAGCTCTATTCATGATTGAAATATCATAAAATATTCATCTTTAAATATTTTTGTTAAGGATTGTTACTTCCGTTTGTGCTTAAATTGCTGAAATGTGGACAGAAATAAATTGTTGTGATTTTAACAATATTATTGTCAATGTTGTCTTCAATAAATTTAAGTACTGACAATACTCCCTGTTTAATGGTCAATAAAATAAAATTAATTAAATTGGAAAAATTTGCAATTATTTCAATAAAAAATAAAAAACACTGACTGCTAACTCATTTGCTTGTCTAATTCAATTAAACAAAGGTTAAGCACTTTAATTTGCGAAATCTTCTGCAAATTAGCGTAAAGTCTTCATTGAACATTTTGCGGTTAATTGTAGAAGCAAAATTGGCAACATACAACTCAATCTCTTATTTGTAACAATAAAAACATGGTTTGTGGTTTGCCTCTATGTCATTCCACAATAATTGCTGACCTTTTTACCTAATTTATAATACATGAAACCCAACTTACTTCATTTCTTTGACTGTACAAACAAAGAATTGATTATGCAAGCATTCTGCAACAAAGCAACAGCAATTAGAAATAGAAAGGCATGTTACATTTCTTGATTGATTCCTCAAGATGTTTGCAATAACTTAAATCAATGTAACCGACATATTATATTATACGAGCATACAACATTTGTTAAGACGTTTTAACACTGTATCGTACGTTCATTCTGTCTACGAATTGAATTTAGCAACACCGAGAGTGCTTTTGCAAAATATGCGCTATGCGGACACATGGCTTATTTTGGCGATTCAAGTGACTAAATTAATTAATTGCACTCCTTATATTTACTTAATTTACAGTGAATTCCTTTCACTTTTAACGGATAATCTGTTAATTGAGATTTTTGCCAGTACATATATTTAATTAAATGTGCAAAAATTGTAAATTGCATGTACAAATAAATGTGCACTGAGTGTGAATAATTTTACAGCTTTTTGTTTTGGGGAAAAACAACTTTGAACAACTTTCAATTTTCTTTAGGACAAATTTTAAATCAAATTATTTGTTTGTAATTGATTGTAACATGTTTTTTTGAATGGTTTTTAATTTTTTATGTTTATTTTTTAAAAAGATTTCCCTCGAGGGTCTAGTAATTAATTACTAATTAGTAATGGAAATCTTTAAAATAAATGGCCTTGAAACAATTTATAACTTACTAATTTGATCACTAATTGGTAGTTCAAAACGAATAAGGGAAGTCAAAATTAATATATTTAAAAAAAATAATTCTCTTTGAATATTTTATCATTATTTTAATTGACACCAATAATCCATTTTAATTTAAAATAATTATGATTATTATTTTTTCAAGTCCATAATATTATGTGAATAAGACGCCGTCCCACTAAATTAAATCCCAAGCCTGAATGACAAGCGTTATGTTCCAATTAGAGGTCTCTTGTCATTGTGCACGTTATAACTTATAATTATTAAGAAGTTGTTAAATTTATATAACAAAGCAGTATGATGAACTGGCCTGCATACGCGCCACTGTTTTATGTTTAACGTGGCCTACATGTGGTCTTTGCATTTCCATCATTTTTGGGGCGGGAGCTGTACGCGTTCGTTGTTGCAGAAAAACAACTATAACCTCATATATTGTAACTTAACTTACAAGAAAGAAAGTTTGCGAATAATATGTGTAAGTTGTTTTTGTGCGACTCTAGAATTTTTATTCATTACACAAGCACTTTTTAATGCAACTTGTGTATAATTGTAAGTCATCGTCGGCGCAAATAATAACAGTTGTAATAAATTCTTGCTCTTCTACTGAATTCCAAACATTAGTGCGATGCGTGAGAACTCAATGCAAATCGACATCATTTCCCACTTGTGTAGAGTAAAATTGTTTGTTGTAGTGCAGCGTCTTCAGTTGCATCTGGCAGCGTGATTATAAACATTATTGCGCCAATAATTCAAGGGGAAGAGGCAAATTAGCTCAGTCCTACAGACAACAATAATAAAAAAACGAAACCTTAAGTTTTACTGTGCTTTTCTGTTAAGATTATTTAAGTAAGTAAACCTTATGTTGATTGGAAAATAAAAAATAAAATTGTGCGTCAATTTTTAAAAGTCAAATTAACTAGAATTCATTTGAATGAAGTGTATCGAATTTTGTTTTGCACAACTAAAACCATTTCAATTGCATTTATACGCGCGAAAAGGTCTTAACCAATTCACGAAAAGCGTTATAAGTTTTATGACTGTGTAACTATTATTGGATTCAATCGTGTTTCTTCTTTTTATTGCCATATTATGTTTAATTTGTTTTTAAGTCGTTAATAAATTTGTTCCATACTTCATATGTGGAATGTTTTTATGTTGAATTTCATTTCAATTTTTGTAAAATACATGAATCATTTGATTATTATAATAGTATAGTTAATTTGATTTCATTTGATTTAAGGGGATTTTTTTAAATTTTACGTATCAAATTATTAATTAGAAGTTGTTTGATTATTTGGTTCTTTTCTGTGAATCCTTGTGAGTATGTTAAATTACGTTTTTGATGCTGTGTCAATATTTTTGTAATTAATTAAAAAAAAAACATTTTCAACAAACTGCAGTTTTTTTTTCAAGTTGTTTTCAAAACTGCTAATTTTTTGCATAAGCTAAATTTTGTAAATTAAATTATTTGCCTTAAACTGATTATTATTAAACTTAACACTACCCTGCACCCCATCTGTGTCATCTTCTGTTAGTTACTCTTCCTTTCCTAAAACTGCCATACTTAACAAAATGCATATCACTTAAATATCACGCATCTCAAATTTCTATGACCACCATCAAAATCATAAAGTCCACATGTGATGCAAAACCCGACAATTATGCAGTTTTGAATTACACAACTAATTTAATGTGTGCACATAAATTAACACAATCTCAGGTTGAGTGTCATCTGGTGCGTTGCAGCTGCACATTTATAATGAAATGACACACCAAATGCGTTGTCATCAACATTTTCTTCCCCATAGTGTCTGCACATTTTGTGATGAGAGACTTTAAATTGCAATTAATCTGCAATATCCATTGTGGGAAAACATTAAGCGCTTTCAACTTAACAAAAGTCTGACAATAAGTGGGAGGCAGATCAGTTGACTTTGGGTTCAACTAAGCAGCTTACCGAATATGTAAATTTATTGTTGTGCTTTGCAACAATATAATAACGTAGTTAGTGGTGTTTATGAAAGCATCAGCTCCCACTATATGGTTAACAAATTAAGAAGTGACAACGTGATTTATGATGTTTCTTTGAGATTGTACACAAAATACTTTTTGTGTATTTTTTTCGCCTGATGATTGACTTCATTTATCAGTTTGGGTTCAATGTAACAATAAAACGTGTAGTTGGGAACAATTAAATCGATATTCTTGCGTTGTCACGATATGTAACACCTTCTGAAGTCGTGTACACACATGAGGTATTATAATGTGCATTAAATTGCAATCTATGTATTTTATCTAAAGGAGATAAGGCTTGTCTGTATCATAAACTCCTCCAAGGCGTATTTGCAATTTATATGCGGCTATGAATAACAACAACATCTGTGTACGAACATAATTAGTTTTTCAATATATAAAAAGAAGGAATAGAAATTGGAATAAAAACGGTGAGACCTTTGATGGTGCATTCAAATTGCCACACTCTCATATGTAGATTGAAGATGGTATGGATGGGCAATGGCCTAGCCAGCGGGTGCTACCATTGCATTTATTACAATTGTTTTTCTGAGCTAGCGTTCCCTACAGACCGCATATCACCTTTAACTATTTAATAATATGTACTTGAATGAACGTACATCCAGACTTTTATGATACAACTCTCCAACGAGGAGCATCTACTGACCATATAAAGGATACGCGGGATGTGTGCAGTGCAATTTTCTGTATTATATTATGATCCTATATTGCCTTGAACTGGTTTTATTTATCTACACACATTATGTGCAGCAAATTGCATGCAAGAAAGAGGCCCTTCAAAGTGGAAATGCCAGAAAACGCGAAACACACTGCTTGAATCATAATGCAAAAAAGCGTAGAAATATCAATTGCTGTATGCAGTTGTGCAGTGTACAGTGCGTTTGTTTCGCGATGCAGCAAGATGCGCCACAAGTAAGATGAGTTTTTTTTTTTTAAGGGAAACAACCGGAGTCAAGGACATCACGGGGTCAAAAACACTCACATCACATACAGTTTACTCTTCTTTTTATTTTCGTTTGAGCATTTTCCATATGATTTGTGTGGTGCTTTCAGTTGAGTTCATCTTTTGCATGCACAATTGCACGTATAGATGAAAATGAACGAATGGTAGAAGAGCAGTAATAAGATCGATGAACGTATCGGTCAGTGTTGGATGTTAAATTTGTTAAGACAAACAGAATGTGGATTTAAAATGAAGATGTTAGATAACTTAAATGAAGATGCGATGAAAGATGGTTTTAAATTCAATGCGTGCTTCAAAAGTATCTCTCTGACAAACTGTCTAAACGAGATCATGCGCCCTGATATTGATTTATTATTAATTAGATCAACGTTTAATGTTTTTGAGATGCTGGTTAAACTGGTTTCATTTTTTATGTAAATCCACTTAACTTTCGATTCATCGTCTTTGATGCTTTTTATTTAGCATTCCGATGTCGCTTTAATCATATTAAGAGTTGTTTGATCGACATGCATTCAAGTTTTTAAGTGTGTGATGTTTTTTTAAAAATAAATTTTGTTGAACAATATTATTGACTAAATTATTGACAATATATTGAAGGATTTATATTGTAAGTTTTGAGTGTTCTTCTAATAAATATTTTAAAGCTATTGACAGAGTTTAAAAAAAAAAATCAAAGTCAGCCACAAACATTTAGAGTTTTAATTTGGAATACATTTTTTCCCCTTTTCGAGAAAATATAAAATACTTTGCTTCAGTTCTTAACGGGATGAAACTATTCAAAGAATTTCCAGGTTATTTAAGTCATGTTCTCAATAAAACTCAACTCAACTTAATTTAAATAATTTGCAAGCACGCAACCTATCAATTCCATCGACTTAAACCCTAACGACTTGCACATATAAATGCAACGATTTAACTCAATCCTCTTCTATTGCACATTTTTATAGTTCCAATGATCTACGAAAGAATTCCACGCGTGAATATAAATTCTATAAACAGCGACAACATTGTTGCTGCAGCCACAAGCCAAAGTGCCTTACGATTCGCCAAACAAATATGCGACCCGTTAAAGTGTAGTGCGAGAATCTCTTCAACCCCGCATATAGCATCATCACTTCAAACCATATAATTTTCACCTATCAGTAATGGCCTTTCAGTGCAACAGCCAACAACGCGCATAAGCAAACAGTTTGCATAAAATAGTGCGGCACTAAAACGCTAATAGTGCACGTCGTCTTTTATGGCGCAAGCTGCGAAGAAAGCCGATCATGCCAATAACTTCACACCGATTTATTGACTCAACATTTTGATTTTGTTGCGATATAGAAAGTACGCGCGGCACAGTGCAATAATGCACCAACGAGAGCTCATTTCCTTAACCATCAAAGTGTGGCGTGGTTGCTGCCTGCGAATTGTTGACTGTAATGCTGCAGTTCGTTGCAGTCTCGTTTGGTTAATACAAATAGTAGTAGGTGTACTTATGCACCGGAGCTTGATGGAGCTTGAAAAATTGCATCCATTTATGTAATATGCAACAAAAGTGGCTGCAGCAACAACAGCAGCAGCAGCAGCAGCCACAGACGTCGATGACGCGCAGAGTGCACACGAAACAATACGCCTACGGTTGTACTTAGCTGCTTGGATAGACACAATTCAATCACCACCCAATTGTGGCGTGTGCACCGTAAATGAGCCAACAAATCGACTCGATTATGACGGATTTTGTTGCAGCAGCGAGCTAAATCAAGTGCGCATTCAGTGCTGGGTTCCGGGAAAACCTTTACAGTTTACACTGCTATTTATGCTGTTTAAATGTGAAATTGAGATTTTCCATATTTTATTGTAACATTAAATCCAGCTTTGTGCATTACTTTTTAATATGGTTATAAATGGGAAAAGATTGTTGTCACACCTTTGACTTATTTATACATGCATGAAAAGCACTTTAAGTTAAGGAAACAAATTTTTTGTGGAAATTTGTCTCATTTTTATTCTCAAGAAATCGCGCGCGCTCATAACTTTCTTCTTTCTAATTATTCATATGCAAATTGGGCAGCTTTTTTACAGCATATTAACGTAAATGCCTTGAGAGATTTTCTGCGCGCTTTAATTTTTTGTTTATCACATTTTTGTTTTTTTATTTTTTGGATCACAACCTGCTCAAGATTTGTATTTTAACATATTATGAATTGGAGCTTTAAAAATGCTTGTCTGAACTTTTGATTTCGGTTGATTTCCGGTGCGATAATTGTGGCTATGTTGTTTAGTTATCTAATGGCTGGAGGTTTGAGACATTTGAAGCGTTACTTAATCGGTCAATGGCTGAATTTGGTCTTCAGCCATAGCAGACATTATAAACTTTAAAGATACGTCCATTTATAAAATTGTTTGTTAAAAGAAAATGATGACACATGCTGTGAAGTGCTTGACGTTTCGTGTCTTTTTAAAGAAGTACTCTTGTGAAGATTTTTTTTCTTCTGAGTGATTTCAAAGAGCTCTTAAGAATATTGTTTCTTGAATGAAATTGTTCATGGTTAATTTTTGCTTATTATTCTTTTGCAAATTAGCATAATAGAGAGTGTTTGTTTTAAAAAACGAATTTGCTTCAATCCAGATTGACTGACTCAGCGAATGACTGCATAGTTAAACGAAAATGTTTTATTTTTGAAGTTTCATGATCCTTTTATAACGTAGTTGTTTTATTTTTGTTTTTAAATATTGTCAATAATCATTTATTCGCGTCAATATTTACTTACAAATATTGTCAAAACAATATTCATAATGTCAAGATTTTTCTAGAAATTTGTTTTTTAAGATCAAATGTTTCTAAAGGTGCCAACTTTAAGAAGAATGATATTTTTGAATCTACATATAATAATTTAAGCTTGTTTTCTTACAAGAAAATTATTAAATTTAAAGTACTTTCATCATCTAAAGAAGAAAAATTATCAACTTAAAAAATTTTTAAATAACTTGCAAAGTTCATTACTACCGCCAAATCTTAAACCCACAACGAACAACACCCAAACAATGCGCTCGTGCAGAATACACACGCTTAAGTAAAAAATGACACTTTAATAGTCATTCGTGCGTATGAAGCATAAATCCATTAGGCGCTTGCGATAGCGGTGGAATGGTTCTTCAAAAGCACATAATGTAACAATCCAACTTCATTTCAGTCACAATAAGACTTACGTTGTACATAAAGCTGTGCGGCAGCATCAACCGAATTAAGCAATTTGCACGATGATACCATGATCATGTCCATATTTACTGTTAGCTGCGGGGATGACCAGGCACGAAAGGAAGCGCAAAACAATTTGTGTGACATGTAAATGTTTATTATATTTGCGCGCCGGTTATTGTTGATGGTCAACAAGTTGTGTGTCTTTGTGGAAGATGCCGTTAGTTTGCTTGGATGCTTCTAATCTAGTGGACAATGCTGGTAGAGCCAGTGAAGCAGGCATTTTCTGCAGTTATACATTCGCGGTGTGTGGCCTTGCCCATTTCAATCCAACATAATAGGAAAAAGGTTAAGAAATCGATTATTCCTTTTATGTACAGTTGCATTTTTTGTTGTTAATTTTTTAAACAAATGATTGGTTGCAAGAGATTTAATTTCATTTAGAGCTGTGCATAAATTTGCGAATAATGAGCGTGGAGGGTTTTTATTGGTTTGCAATATTTAATTTAATTTTAAATTTACAGTGAATGCGGAAATTGCACTTTGAAACAACATTTTGGTAATGTTGCTGAAATTTTTGAATAGAGCTGTTGTTGACAGCTGCTGCGTATATAAATTTAAAAAAAATCTTAAACAGAAAGGTGTAAGCAAGCTGCCTAAAAGGTGTTTTGCTGTAGCTCAATTTAACGCACCACTAATTTTTTATTATTGCGGAATTTGTTTGTCTTTTAGTTATATGACGCTTAAACGCTTTTTATTGTCAGCGAAATGAAATTGTGACAAATTTTCAAAGCGTTGCTAAAAAAACACTAATGATTTCTTTTGTGGAAAAAAAAACAGTAGTTGTTAAGAAGCTATAAATTCTGCATGCGGAATAAAGTCATTTAAAGTGATTCAACGTGTAATAAAAGTAACTGAAGGAAAGTTGCACGGTAATACATTAAGAAAACACGTTAATTTTTATCTTATAACTGTAGAGCAATAAAATCAATTACAAAAATTACAAAAATGAAGCTTAAAGCTTGTTTTTTTTTGCTGTGATTTTGTTTTTGCTTGTCTCTAAATTTGTTATATAGCGTTGCAAATTTTAAATTTCATAGTACAGAGGTCTTAGGTGAGGCAGGCTATTTTTAAATACCTGAACAGACCACAGCAACAAACGATTATACACGCGCGCAGATTAGTCAGCTGAAACAGAACCTTCCCAGAAAAATTGTTCCGAAAACTTTCGCTTCTTTCACTTGCTATTTTGTTTATACTTATTTAAGTTTGAATTTTCTCGTATTTCTTATTACGTGTAAATTTTGTTTCTTGTTTGCTAATTTATTTATTTGCTCTGAGATTTGATTGCGAGCGTGTTTTTCGATATGTTGTATTAAAAGCGCCACACAATAATTTCCTTGTTCCTGCTACACAATTCGCATTTAGGTTTTATTGGTATTATTGGCGATGACAGGCAATGATTTTGCTTCATTTTGCATTGATGAAAATTGAAAACAAAAATTTACCTTCATTGCTGGTTGAAAAAGTTTGTGAAATAAATTTAAAAGTGTGAAATTGCTGACATTTAAAGCACAATGCGTGCTATCGTGCTGATGGGTAAACTCTTTATAACAACTATAAAAAATATTAAAATAGAGAAAATGTGTAGAATGATTTTACAAAACCAAATTTATAACTTTAAGCACAAATATTTGCCGCACAGTGGTTAGCTGAAGACAAACATTTCACGAGTTGTAAATTCTTGAAATTTTGCAATAAGCTTTTATTTGTTATGTTGCTTTCAGCACAAGCCGTTTTTCCTTTGCACTATATGTTGTAGCAAGCCGAAAATAAATAAATAAATAAATAGTTACATTTCAAACGCATAAATAAATAAAGTTGCCTACCAATGTTTATGGATACAACTAAAGAAGTGAGTAAAAACAACAATAAACAAAGGAATTTTGCATGCTCCGCATTCAGTTCCTATTACTTTAAATAACTCATATAGTAAATAATTAACTTTTAGTATGGAATAAAACGGCTACAATCATATTGGACCTCCATATTTGGGACCATAATTTATTTTCTAATTTATTGTATGCGGCTGCAGCGTATTTAAATATCATAATAAGTATTTTTCCCCATTTTGCTGATTTATCAGTTTTATTGCAACACATTAATAGTTATGTGAAGTGGCTGCAACATATTGGAATTCTATGGTATCTTTGAAGCACACACGTGGTTTCCGATTTCATGCAGCACATACAGGAATTCTTGCAATGTCTGCAAGTATTTTTTTTTTTTATCAAACCTGCTATGTTTGCTATAAAAGCGATATTATGCCATTGGTATGGAAAATGTTTGCAGTTTTTGAATCGGCGTGCAGCTTTGTTTGTTGTGCTAGCTGTGGTAATAAATAATAATCAATCAATCAATAAAATGAACATGCCACAATGCATAATCAACGAATCATTGAAAAACGGTATTTTAAATTAATCTAATGATCAACGCCTTCAATTTTTTTATTGGATGTTGCTCGTTATTTCGTTTCTTTGAAGGTACTCATACATTAGTTGATGGGTCTCATTAAATTATGTAAGAGATGTATCATGACTATAGGTTTTCTAACATATTCAGGTTTTTTTTTCGGTTGAATAGTACACATATTTACTGTTATAAAATTTGTTCCGGTTAAAGAGTTTTAGCACTAATGATGTTGTGAGTTTATTGATTACGTAAATAATTTAGATTTCAACATACCTCTCAATTATATTGAAATTTTTTTTGTGGGGTCTCAACCCTAAAGTGTATTTTAAAAGGTCTTTACATTTATAATTGAAGTATTTAAAACAACAAAATAACCACATTTAAACGTGTTTTTTAAACTTTCTTTTGTTAAAATTTCTTAGAAAACAAATTTACAAGAAGTTTAAGGGTCTTAAATACTGTCTCTAAAATCCAAAAGTCCACAAAATAAGCATTGCAATGTGAAAATGGCATTTCTATTAAAGAAACCACTTTTTTTCTGTTTAAAAATTATGTTTACGGTTGCCTAAAAGATCTTCTAAGCCAAAAAAATATTTTTTTTTAATAAAAAGTAAAGTTTTGTTTTGTAAATGTTAAATTAAACTCAAAATATATTCTTTTAAATTTATACTTATTGTTTTTCACTAAAGGAGATAAATTTGAATTGACTTTGATGTATTGTTAATTTTAAATTGCATCAAAGGTATGTAAAAAAATATATTAAATACAATTTATTTTACTTAAGCACTTACTTGCACGCGTTGAACGACTCAATTGCAACACCCAAGTACAATATGTCATGGAGAAATGAATTAGTGCTAATCTCGGATAAAGGAATATTTAACCGCAATTCGATCGCTCAGAGATATTGCAAAACAATTTCATTTCAACATTTTATTGGGGATAATTCGTTTAGTTAGCATTATTATTTTATATCTTGAATTATGGAAACAATGTGTTGAATATTTATGTTGATAAAATACAATTGACTAATGACATGGCAATTCAAAATTTATATTAATAAATATCTTCAAGCTGATAATACTGGATTGCAATTTATAATGGTAAATATTTTATTTATGTTTGATTTAATGAATTTATCACATTATAGATAAATACGAGTAATTCTGATTAGCAGAAAAACAAATTACACGGATTAGTACTTTAAAGCGATGCTAAATAGCACTTCTAGTAGTGTGTTGTATTGCGAGTAATTGCGTCAATTAAACTTCATTATCATTCCAACGTACATCAACGGTCATCACTCATCAGTGATCAATATTAGCCTAGTTCCCATAAAGTCACAATAACACATGACTTAAAAGAACAGTTCTACAATATAACGCAGATTATCCACAATCCACTTTAATTAATTTCAATGATACATTTTTATGCTGAAAAAATAGTTGTTAAATCAAATTGAGTAGACCTAAATAAATCAAATTGATCCCAAAATGGTGGGCTTTAAACTTGATTTAATCTACAATAACAATTTGGTTCTTTGTGTTGTTTTAATTTAATTCTGTTTCATAGTTAGACTTGCGCCATTTGAAATAAAATGAATGTAAAGTGTGGCTTGAGGTCGATTGAAGCTTCATAAAGTAGTATACGCAGATGGTCCATTTTGATGCCGCTTGCGATGGTCGCCTCATCATCTTCACACAGCAGACGCTGTAGTCTGTACGTGACTATATTTGCGGGTTCATTTCAATTTCATAATTTTTCATATTGCAGAAGAGATAATGTTTTTGACATTTAAAATATTCACATACGCTTGTGCAGTCACTTTAAACCACAGCAAAACCTGCATAATGTAAAAGCGAGTAACTGCTACGTGTGCCATGTATGCAAGTTGAATAATAAATGAATTTATAAACGCATATAACTGGGCACATAAAATAAATAGATAAAGTTTGTTGTTTTATAATTGAAGACAGGATAATATTTATAGCCTTTTATGTGTCGCGTTGGGGAGAAAAGAAATGAAAATTTCACACTTATCACATAATATGCGTTTACGGTTTATGATCGGCTGCATAACTGCGCTCAGGATGCAGTTTTTCCTGATCATAAATTCGTGTAAAGAAATTAATTGTGTTTAATAAACTTTCAGTGTTTTTTAAACAACAAATTCTCGATTTTACTCAACTATTAAAGACTTTATGAATTATTGTTTATTTGATTCTTTATTCATTTCGAAAAGTCAGTCCATTTGTTATAAAGGCGTGTGCAACTAAACCCACTGCACAATTCAAATTATCCAATTATCGCCTTCATCAGCAGTGAGCAGCAGACCCGCATCACTAATATGCACTCGCTTATTACGAAATTATTATTACTTTTATTTTCACATACACAATTTTTGATGTAATTATGTTGTTATTAATGTGTGTTGTTTTGAAGTGCAATTATTATTATAAAATCGGCGGCATATTATGTATTAAGTTACTTTAAAATCTATGAAGCCATTAATCATTTTGTGTCGAACTTGAGAAAGGCAAACATCGCAGTGCTGCATTTAACCAACAAAGAATCGAATATGTGCTGGCTCGTGTAACCGTTGAGGTGATATAAGAGGCATAATATTGCCTGGCTGCAGATGATAACGTAATGCCCGAGAAATTGTTAAAGTTGTGTTACGGACAATTAAAGGATTATCTGCGAAATTGAGTTAAATTGCGCGCATGTGTCTTAGGATTGAGACATTAAGCTGCGACGAATTTTTTCGACCTTTTGCTGAGGGATCAATAAACTGCGTTGTGTGATCGGACTTCTGAGGAAGCTTGTTTATTGATGAGTTTTTGAAGTCTCAACCTTCGGAAAATAAAATTTCAAAGGACCAAAATTCCAAAATAATATAAATTAACTTATGAATTAATTAAGTATTTTCCAACCACATAATTTTAAATTAATTGGCTTAAATAATTTTTTTTTGTGTACTTAATATAAAATAATTTAAATATAATAAATTTCCAATACGAGTTTAAATTTTTGAAATTATTTGGAGTTTAAAATGAGAAGTTTAAGTGAGATCATAGGAAAATTAAATGTTATGGATATATAAATTAATCCAATTAGTCATAGTTAATTCCGTGGTTGTTATTTAATTAAATTTCGCTGCAATTCAGTTGTACTCGGACATAAACCGTAGCACATAATCCATCAGTATGCTGTCGTCGTGAATTAGAGCCACGTCTTTGGATTAAAAATACGGAAGAATGGCGAGTTCAACGTTTGCTTTAAAGCTCTTTAACTAATGCTTAATATATATTCGTATGTTTATTGCCACTCAGTGAGAAAGGGGAGTAACACATAATGCGATAATGTTGCACTCAATCAATTTGTAAAATATGTGCATACAAGTGGACTTATTTAAAATGTAAAGCTTGGTATGTGACGAATTAGGGAGAGATAATTAGGAATTAAAACAATTTAAAGTAAAAATTGAATTCATGTTAATTTAAACTTTGTTTTTTCATGCAACGTTTACAAATAAAACGTAAAAACAAATCATCCAACAAAATACGTGATTTTTGCCATTGACATTGATATTTATTAGATTGCAATTTATCTTTCAAAACGATCACAATTTATCAATTGTTATCGATTAGATAAAGTTAGAATGGATTTAAGTTATTAAGTCGTTGCCACATGTTTGGCCTCGCTTTAACAGGTGACTGCTTTATTTAAAGTCAAGCAATATCAAGTTTTATTTACTTAGAATTGGCGACACAATTTAATACCCACTTAAATATTTTGTTAGAAACAAAACGAATTTCTTAGAACCATGACTTATGCATTGTTGAAGTATTTTATTTTGTTTACGCCATATTTTAAGGGATTGTCTTTGTTTAATATTTGCTTAAATATGAATCAGCATTCGAATGTTTATGTATTGCAAACATTAAGTGGCTATTTAACATGGGAATCGTTTTACGAATTGAAACAGTATTTTTAAATGGCACGTTGTGGTCGTTAATTGGTTTTATTTATATTTAAATAAAAATTTTAGTTTGAAAATTTTAGCATTAATCATTTAAATTGTATTGAGTGGAATTTGCATCGTAACTTTAGCTTTCAATTTTTATTAAACGCCAACGGTTCAAGCGAATTAAATCATTATTTTTTTATTAATTTGTAAAATACGTTTATCCATTTCAATAAATTATGAAAAGTAATTTAAAATAAACACCCATTCGTTTATCTACATTTTGTTATCAAATCAAAAATGTCAAAGCAATGAAAATAAAGTAAACTGCAATTTTAATGTCTTAATATTTTTCGATTTTCCGATTAAACGTTTCTACTGGTCACTACAGCAATTTAACTCGAAATACTGGAATGCAATTGCAACTCAATTGAGTAGTAAATTTTGTCAAAAATATCACAGCCAATAATTTCCTGGCCGCATATTTATGCAAACTACATATCTGAATGTGTGCTGTTAATTAAAGTCATAAAATTACACCACTTTTTGCAACTGCTCGTAAATACGATTAACTACATTAATTGCGCAAGCGCTCTTCATGCAAGTAAAAATTCAAATTAATTAAAATAAAATAAAATGTATAACTGAAACAATATTTCTATGGGTTTAATTAAATTTCCGAGCCACCGTCCGTTGACAATTGCACGAAAAGATTGCGCAGCATTTTCACAGTAGCCGCCGCGCCGCACATTTGTTGATTTTCACATCAGATATAAAAAGTGGCGTGTAAAATTACGACAAAGAATAATGAGAATTTACAAGACGCTGCGGCGGTGCGACGAAAGCTCAAAACTTTTCGTCAATTTGCAGTTAGCTATTTAAACATAACTACACGTGTGTGAGGGTTTAACATAGCGGCAAGGATGTTTATAAGCTCGTACACACGCAAATTTGCTTATTGAAATTGCCAAAAATTTTATACAGGAATTTCTTAACAACTCGGTACCACGCATGATGGCAGTTAGTCACTTCCTGCAGCTTTTCATTCCGCAATAATCATCTTGCGGTGATGTTGTTGTGTTTATTGACCTCCGCAATAAGAAAAGCCTCAACACAAGTACTGTAAAACTTGTGTTATAAAATTTATATGAACGAGATTTGTCAGCATGGAGCTGATCACGATTATTTCTTGCGCCTTTCGACAGCTGAGTTGTTGTATAATGTTCTTATTTTCGATGGAATTTAATGGTCAATGCCTTTTGGTGCTCGTTTCATTCACGTTGTGTGTTGTAGCTTGTATAGTTAAGTACATGAGCGCTTTTGAAAACGTTCTTGATCTTGTTCTTGGTTGTACAGCTTTTTTTTCGTTACTTAAGCCTTGGCTGGTTGCCAACACTTGCGGCTTTGTCGTGAATTTTTCCTGTAATCCCCGCACTGTTTGTGATTTAAAACGATTTAAGTGTCTTTGAAAATAATCAATTTGCAGTTTTGAGTGATATTCAAAGTACTCAATAACGATTTAAGCTTTAAAATATTAAGCTTAACATAAAATTTAAAACGCTTCACTATTTTGCCAATTGTTTGATAGATGTTGTGCTTAAAGTGACAAACTCTTGTGTTCGTTATTTTTCGCCTTTTAATAATTAATTAATCTCCTTTCATTTACTTACTTACACCAACCATCAAATGCTTCACATTAAGTTAAATTTAACATAGGAGTAAGTACGTAATATACTTAAGCCGACTGAAACTAGTTTTTCCAATGAACACGTGTGGTATTTTCCGTCTTATTACTGAAAGGAAATTCCACTTTAATTATTTATTTAATTGTTTTTCTTTGTAGCCTTTTGTGAGAAACCAAATCACAATATTATGATGGTGACTATAAGTCAATAAAATCATAAAAAAGACACATAAATATTGATGTATTTTTTGCCGGAATTGACAAAGTCAATCTTTAACATTGAGGTGATACTTTAGAAATCGTTTATATTGCTCAAAAGTCATAATAACGCAAGTAGAGCTTTTGTATTTAATGTTCTCCCATAGCAAAGGTAATTCCGTTTTGGTTATGCTTTACATAATTTGGTGTGTGGATTTTATGGTCATTTTATTAAGTTGAATTATGACTGCAGACAATAAGGTCAAGAAGTTGGCTGTAAAATAATAACCAATTTGTTTTGTTGAGTTTTATTGCAAAATATGGATTGGAATTTTTGGGGGAATAAAACAAAGTGATTTAACTAAAGCAGTAATGCTTTTTGGAAATTAAAATGAAAATTGTGGGTTAAGTCAATATTTATAATAAAGAAAAATGCATTAAATTTCTAATTGGTAGCTCAAATATTTTATGCAAATTTTGTCAACAGAAATTATGTCTTACTTAACTTGTGTTGACCCTAAAATACAGAAACAGCAGAACAATAATTTTCAAATGTTTTTCCGCTTTAAAAACATTTATGAATCAACCCAACATACATTTCAACTACAAATGGCATTCCTTTTTATTTGTGATGCAAATGAATTCAAGTTCCATAAGCAGTAACGTACCTACATTTAAAAGAAACTCACGTTAGTAAGTTTACTTACATGCGGCATAAGAAATACTGGTTGAATCTTCTTCTCTTCTTGGAATTTATTTATAAAATGACTTGTTTTGGAAAATGTAAAAATATTTTATTTTCCACATATACTTAATGTTTTGCCTCTTTACATTTTGTTTATATTAACGAAATAAAAATAAACAAAACAATTGTCCCGTTCTGCGAAATAAAATGCGACCCGCAACATGTTGTAACTGTCAAGAATGGGCTGCCGTGTAAAAACGTAAACGCACGCCGCATTGGTCATGGATGGAGCCCAACTTGTTTTGGGGTCGCCACCAAAATAACAATAAAATTGTATACAAATTGTCACGTGGAGGGAGTACAGCTGCCCGTCTGCATTGTTGTGCCATCTACGCGTTGAATGCAGTAATCTGCATTTTAACGGCGTGTGTGTGGGAAAGTATTGAAAACAATTTAACATTTGTGCAGACAGAAAAGCGTTTAACTTTATTACATTCAGTGAAAAATGAAAATGAAGTGGTTTAAAAAAATAAAAACCATAAGTTGCGGTAGTCATAACATTGTTGTAATGCCACTGAATGCTGGCGTCCCAAAAATTCCCACATCAATCTGCAGATGGACGCAGATTGCAGACATTTTCCATAAATCATTTTACTCACCCAAAACAACTTTCTTCGCTCTTTTGCACCTCATTCCTCAGTGGGTAATAGACTTAATGAGATTTTTGTTTTGAGTTCAAAAATTTGCGTAATACTCGCGTGGAGACCCACGGTAATGTAATTAAATTTAACTTTTATGAATAAAGTAGCATTACTCACAACCTTTGCAGTTAATTCACGTTCCATTTACGTTCAGTCTGTAAGTGTTTGTGATCCGTCGCGTTGCGTCGTCGATTCGGTTGTTAAAAATAGATGACCACGTCTGACTGCGCTTTTGTTGCCATCACGAAATGACGCTCCAAATGTTGGTCATGAATTTTTCCAATGTTATACATATTTTTAAAACGGCACTTTAACAGTTTTTTCCGCATTACTTCTTCAATTTACAAAATAGTTAATCAAACTGTTTGCAATTGAGCTTTTATTTTTGTACAACAAAATTACAATGCCCGCATGCAGTGCAATGTCCGAATTTGCACTCCAATAACAAAAATTGTTCGTCACATTCATTGAAGATCGAGGAGGAGGAGGAGGAGAAGAAGGCGGAGAAGAAGAAGAAGCCGAGTTCTTGAGCAGTGATCGCACGTAACCAGGGCGAATGCGGACGCCCTGAAAAGAAATCATGACTGGCCGCAGTTACAACAACACTCATTGATATTTTATTGTTTTCGATTGAATTCAAATACAATTTTTGTGAAATTTATAAAATGCAAAATACTTAAGAAACGAAAACAAGCAGTTTAACAAAACGCTTCGAATTAATTGTTTGTGTGGCGAAATTATTGTCTCGGAGGTTGAATACCTTACATGATACTCGTACAATTGTGGAGTGCTTGTTATAGAAAATCCGTAGTGAAACGTTTTGTTGTAACGTCTTGTGTGGAATTGATAGTTGTTGCGCCATTTGTGGGTCTGTAGGTTGAATTGTGTGAGAGGAGGGCCCTTTTTTACACATATAGGAGACTGTAACAATATTTTCAAGACAGGTAGATGGTCGGACACATTAAACCGCCACGTAAGATGCATGGCATAACGTAATTGTTTTTTTTTGTGGCATGTCTTATCGAAATTATCTAAGATGAATGTGAAACAAAGTATGTAATAAAATCGAATAGTTTTTTGTGTTGTTTAGCTCAATGTTTGGCTGTAGGGCAGAACTGATTAGGTATTTTGTTCAAAAACATATTGCATGTTTACATAAAAAAACATTTTATTAAAGTAATTCGTAATACTTTTTTTGTTGATGTTAAATGTTGTACGGCTGGTAATCCCCATTATTATTAATTTGAATGAACGAAATTTGATTGGTTTAAGTCACTCTTGATCATTAAACCTCTTATGTCATTTAAAAAACTGTTTAAATATGACAAATGATGATAAATTGAAATCATTGCAAAAATTTCCTAAACAAAACAGCGATTTTAATCATTATTTTTTGGATAAATAATGCGTAAAAGACCACTGGATCCAATTCTATTGTATTCTGGTGTACAATACACTCAACACTGTAAGACTTCATCATGACATTATGCAATGGTCACACCAAAAGTTGATGTGAAGCTCTTCACAGTGTAGGAAGTAACAAATTTCGCGTGTCCATAAAATAAATTACCGTACACATATAAGCGAATTAACAAACGCACAGTTTTAAATTTTCCACGTAGAAATACGCTTCGTGTTGCGTCGCAACTCCTTTCAATTTCCGCACATTAAATTATTCACTCAAATCAAACAAATACGAGTTCCAAGCACATTCCAAATAATTTACGCAGAACACATTTCTAGCAAAATGTCTAACTCCAAAAGCTTTGTACAAGTCTCAAGACTTTTTCAGTGAACAAAAAAAAAGGCCTCATTTTGCACACATGTTCAGCCTAAAGGCTATCGAAACACAAAAAACTTTATAAGAAGCTGGGATATAAAGTAATGAATTGATCAATCAGTACAACACGGCTACAATAGCGGTGCATACCTACGCTATTTATCTGTAATGCAACAATATTTAAAGCAAACAAAGTAAAATGCAGAATGCTGCGCAGAAAATAATAAGACACTCAACAAGTTGTGGAGGAACAATCGCCTTCACCTCTTGATTATTGGAGAATGAACGTTTATATTGGGAAAATGCAGTGTTTGTGCATTTGTAAGCTCACTGTAGAGTGCAGATCGTTGACATACCAATTTTTCAATTGTCTCCATGTACACTTTGTACAGTTCAGTGTATCAGCAAAAAATCGCAAAATGAATGTGCTGGGTGAGACGAATCGGAGTCGTAGTATGTTGTGAATTACATTTTTTTAAATTTATTGCAACCAATAATACTGGAGTAATTGATTCGTGCATTCGCGATTTTTTCGGAATCGAAATCGTATTTTTATATTTTCTGCATTAAAAATTTAGGGAAAATATTTTTTAAACTATCTTTTAAAGTTAGGCTCAGTGTTTATGGAGTGGAATAAAATAAAGTCAAAATGCAAATATTTCTATATGCCCTTGGGGTCGTATATAAATTAAAAATATTGTGGTTGAATGGGTCCTTAAAAGCCTTTAAAGATTTAGATGTTTATTGGCACATTTTTTCATCGCCATAATCATTTTATTTAAACGTAATTGCTTTTACCGTATCTTCCTAAAAATATGTTAATAAATATTTTAAAACTTTAAAGTTTAAAATATAAAGTATTCAAGGTCAAATAAAATAATTTAATACGTTTTATTTGTCGTCGTAATAAATTCACACATTTCCCTCCCTGCCCTGTCTGTTATATTCTTTCAAATCATACGACAATGATCACCTTACAATATTATTATTTCGTTAACTCCAATTTATGTTGTTTTTTTTATTTGCAACTTCTTGCTGCACTTGTAGACAACATGCCGTTTTTCTCGCTCTCTGATTGACTCCTTCAGTCCATGATGGCATAGACTTAATATAAGTTAGTTAATAACGACTCGACTTTATGCCTATTTATTGTAATATTATGTTATTCAACATATTACATGGTATTATTTGACTTTAGGCGAGTACATGCAGTGGTACTTCTGAGCTCTGCACGTCACGTCTTCAAATGTCAGTGAATTTTCCTTCGCGGTATGGGCCCAATCCCCAGCACGTACATTTCCAGCAAGTGCATATGATGTAAAGTGGCACACCAAATAAGTAAAAATTATGCAAGATGATCCAAGTGCGGTTATACATTCCAATGCTGCCTGGTTTGTGACTTTTTTTTGTGTTTCTGTATTAAGGGGGCAATACTGAACATTATGCACTAAATTTGGGAACGACTTTGTGTCACGAAACATCAACGTCATTTTGGTCTTTAATTTTTGTGCAATTTTTATTTGTTTGTCTCTCCGCTTGCAACTTAAGATGGCATAATTCTGTTGCCAAAAAATGTACACATGTACAAAAAAGCATTTTTTTTTCTTCTCTTCAATATATGCAAGAAGAAGTTGGCTTGGCTACCTACTTGTGAAACTGAAAGACATTTTATGCTGGACGCATTTAAGCCGAAGAACACGCAATCTATATGAGGCGGTGAGAGACGCGTCGACTCTCGAAAGACGCGCAAATAAATTGTGCAATTACTTGAGACTTTTTTTTCGTAAGCAAAAAGCCTTACAACCGACAACACCGTTCAGCAATTCTTTCCATCATCATCACTTTATAAGTTTATATGCGGTTGGATGAGATGAAGCTGCCACATACCATGTCGAGTCCGTACGGTCAGATCTGTTGCTATAACTGGCAAAAACTATATTGTGTAGTATTAAAATGAAGCGAAACCAAAAGGAAAAAAAATCGCTGCACGGTTGCGCGTGAAACACCACGACACGGTAAATGCTATAAGTGTTGCATAAGAGCTGAAAGAAGGCAATAATTGAATACCACGCCGCTATATATGTAAAACAATTACAATTTCATCTTCAAATATTTCTGGTGTGTTTGTCTGTTTGTATTATAGTTACCCGGTGGTGGAGGAGTTAAGTTGTGAGGCGCAGATATTATGATAAGATCGTGACGCTATGTCAGTAACTAACTAAACTCCGGTGTATTGGCCGTGGTGTACTTTGGAGTGCTGCATGCTCTCGCACCAATTCCCTCATTACACTTTCGCTGGAATTTTTTTAGGCATCCCGTTCCCATACGTCTGTACCTAAATAGGCATGTCGGATGCATTGTTGACAGTAATTTAATGGGCTTCACAATTCCAATATCAGTTTAACATCGTATAACTAAAAATCTCAAGGTTTTCAAGAAAATTAAAGTCCTTCGATGTTACAAGATTTTTCATCAAAAGGATTATTTGCTTTAAATTTATGTTTACTTCATTTTGAAAGGTCTTTTAATCTCAACCAAAAAATTTCTTCCTCTCATGCAATTCTAATTTAAATTAATTTTAAAACAATTAATCAATTTCCTAATCCAATTTTTTGTATGATTACAGATGACTGACTGCAGCAGCAGCATTCACGGATCCACCAGCTCCAGTGAGATCACCTCATCCCGTGGTGGTGCTGCACCGCGCATCCGAATAATTCGCCTCATTCGTCCCAATGTGGGTGCACGCCACATGCTGGTGGGGCCACAAAGTGCCTCGTTTGGCTTTGCCATCCGTGGCGGCCGGGAATTCGGCACCGGATTCTTTGTGTCACGCATCGAGAAGGGCAGCGAGGCTGATGTGAAGGGACTGCGTGTCGGCGATCAGATAATTCGGGTGAATGGCTATCACATTGACGATGCGGTGCATCGAGAGCTTTCACAGTACGTCTTGTGCCAGGATCGTTTGACGCTGAAAGTTCGTGGTGAGTGCATTGATAGAGACGAATTATTGGCTGTGAAAAGATTATAATTGGATGGAATATAAAAAGTTTTAACTATGCGGGTACACATAACGATGCATTCATGTTTGATGGGGCATATGCGATATTATGATCTATACCCTAGCGTGGATATAATCCGTATAATTTGGTTCGAGGAGTAATTTTTGTTGGTGCGCCATGATCGCTGTCTCAATGATGAGGTGAACGTTTTTGGGTTGATTTTTGTTATGGCGGATCATTGTAGTCGTTGCATTATACATCGAGAAAAGTGATGTTGTTTTGTTAAGTCAATAAAACGTAATAGTAAGTGATGTCTGTTGTGCAGTGCTGCAACAAGATGATGTACATGCTGTTTAATTACTTCCTTGAGTGGTCGATCATGCATGTATGATGCACTCCAACGGATCATGTAGAATGTCGATCGTTATAGTAATAGTTTAAAGAGTAATATGTGCAATGTGCATGTTCTGTGGCCTGCGCCTTACATGAATGTGTGCAGCGGAGTGGCTTTGGGCACATGGGTGTGACATCGATGGCGGCTTAAGTAATTGCGGGATGCATTGAGCCATTTCATTTTAGTACAGGACGTGTTAAAGGTTTATTGCTGTGGATGTGTGGAATTTTCACAATGATTTTATTACTGCTCTACTTTCTTTTTGGTTAAAGGATTGTTGAAAAAGTATAGCAATTTGGGTTTATTTTATGATGCAGAAATTCAGTTTACATATTTTGTGATTCAATTGGGCACACACTTGGAAATGCATTAAATTTTATTGGGTAGAAAATGGCACTTTGGGCTGTTTGTTAAATTTGAAATTGAATGGACTTAAAATTATGGCATGCAATTTTGATTTTATATTTGTGCAAAATTGCAGCACTTATCCTTGATTTTATTTAAATGGTTTTTTGCACCTCAAATTTTAAGAATAATCCAATTATAGATCTACATAACAGACTAAAATTCCTTAATTTCACACTCGTATTAAGCTATGTCTGTAAATAAAAACATATTTAACGGTTCCACAAAATTTTAGAGATTTTAATTTAATTTAAAATAACAAAATTTCATAAACAATCAGTTCCAGCATGAATTTATAATTTTCAATTATGTTTTGTGCATGCATTTTAATTAAATGCACTTTATCTCTAAACTGCATTACACAAAATTCCATTCCGGTTTCATATTACATTCGTTCTCGCCATGAAAACCTTCAGTCAATTAAATTAATAACAATTTATCTGATGCAAAATAATGCAATTGAATTGGAAAGGGCAAATAATTGCAATTCCACATGCCCGGGGTTACAGTCGCCATTTAATATCGCGCGAGATATTAGTCCAGATAGGGTCTGGATCATGACCGAGAGGCAAAGTGAATACTGGAAATAGAACGCATGACATTTAATGGCCGCGAAGTATTTAATTGAAAATATTGTTTAATCTAAAAGAATAGTGAAAAGAAATGATGAAGAAAATTAAATTTGATGCCAAAGCAAATAAACTGAAATTGCATACATTTAGGCGTTTAATTTTACGATGTTTTTTTATAAGGCGATGTTCATGCGATGTTTTTATGTTGTCTTTTGAATTTTGTTGTATCAAGTTTGTCTTCGCGCTTTAATTACCCCTTTAAAATTTATTCTTTCCACCTTGTTATATGTTCCTTAAGAAAACATTGCCATAAGCCATTATTACTTTTAATTAATTAAATTTCGTTTTATTTATTTTTAGGCGTTGGAATGCTCCCCATTAAAGAGTAAGTACAATTTCTTGAACATTTAAGCCTTATCTTTCTAATTGTTTTCTACATTATGCTAATTGCTTCTTTTCTTAATTACAGTCGACCAACAGATCCACTCAGTTGGCACATTGTTCCTCTCAGATTGATTTCATCAATGGCTGGATATGAGGAAATTATTTGTCAAGATGCCAGAGTCACTCTTCACGTGAAGCCAAGAACAAAATTGGGATTAGGGTAAATTATTTTATACAATTATTAATTAGCCTATTAAATTGAATTTAAAATTTTCTTCTCAGCATTTGCAAAGGCCCCGACTGGAAGCCAGGCATTTTTGTGCAATTCGTCAAAGATCTTGGTGTGGCAAAAGATTCCGGTCTTCGGCCTGGTGACCAAATTCTCAGCTGCAATGGCATTGATTTTGGTGATGTTCTCTTCAGTGAGGCTGTGGCTGTTATGAAATCCTCGCACACACTTGAAATGCATGTCCGTACAGCCGCCGGTCTTGACCTATTCCCCGGGGAGTCGAGTGGCTACAATTCATCAGCCAGCAGTGTAACTGGTGATCAAAGTCCACGCTGGACTGATCAATCGTCAAAACGTCTCACAATGGTGAGGGAAGAAACAGCCAATCTCGGAACGATTCGTGGCAAAAATAAGGAACACCGCGATCTTGATAAACGGAAAGATCGTCTTTATGCTGTTCAACCGCCACGTGTACCCAGCCATTACAACAAAACATCCTCGTCGTCGTCCACAGTGCCAGTGGATGCCCCAACGATGCAGGATGGCAACTCTAATACAACCATCATTAAACTATCAGAAAGTGGTACTGTCATTAATAACACATCGATATTGCCACGATCATCATCGCTACCAGAAAAAAATAATGGGGCTGGCAAACAGTCAACAACAACGGTACGTGTGGATGGAGATAATCTGCAAATACACAACACCCACAGTACAAACTATTCAGAAAATAACATTGAAGTTAATATGCCAAAAATGACAACAACAAACAACAACACCAACAGCAACAACAATCACCAACATAATGGTGTTGATCCTGCGGGCAATAAGGGTGGCACCAAATTGGCAGACATTTGTTTTGTGTCACGCCAAAGTGAGACAAAAACCATCACCGTTGAGGTGCATCGCAGTGCGGCGGCCGAAGAAAATAACAACATGATTAGCAGCAGTGTGCCACCCCCACCACCACCCATGTTCCTTGATTCGGACCAGAGTACATCGTCCATGGGTTCGGAGAGTTTGCCCGGCTCAATGTATGGTGCCAGTTTGAGCAGTGCTATTTCGGATGAGTTAAAGAAGCGTGCTGAACGCACCAGTCACAATGGGGGACCTCCTACAGTGCCACTGCGGCCCGTTAAGAAAGTGGGCAGTCCTGCAGTCATTGACGATGATCGCCACAGTGCGCTGATGGATGAGTTTAAGCGTGCGCACAAGAAAATGTTTAAAATGCACAACAGCAGTGCACCCGAGGTGGGGACGGAGGTTGAGCAGGGTCAAAATCAGGACAAGGTGAGTGAGGTTCTAATGCGCGTATTTGTATTTATTGCAGCAATAAAATGCCGGCTGTGCGCGTTGTTTGTTTCAATCGGAGATTTATGCGTAATGATTAAGGAATAATACTCAATAACATATTTTGTGCATTTTTATGCTATTCTATCGCCGCATTGTCAGTTACAAATCACTCTCTTGAGATGATGTTGTGTTGAACATGGCGTCGTTGTGTGTGGCTTGTGTGCAATGGGAAAAAGATATTGATGTGTGTTTGAAAAGACATTGAAAGTTGCACTGTTTATCAATTAATTTAATATTGGCATGAAGGCAATTACTTGTATGGGAATCAATTAAATTAATCTTTGGTATTAAATAAATTGTGAGCGGTGCCGACGCGCGCTGGTTTGTTGATTAAAGCGTCCGATGTGGTCGAAGAAAATGGCAATTACTGGATGCAACTGAGCCTCCTGTAAAGTAACGTTTTCTCCTAATTAATGAACTAAATTAATTTCACGAATGTTGGATATGAATTGCGATTGGATTGGAACATTTTAAATGTTTAAGGTAGTAACGGAATTCTTAAAATGCAGACTTGCTTTTTGTTCAAATCAAAAGGATAGTGGATAAGCAATTTTAAAAATATTTAAAATCTAGTATCTATTTAGTATGGGGTCTTAATCTCATATTTATTACATTAGTTACATTTTCATTGATAGAAAAATAAAATTCCCAAAGTAATGTGATACAAAACTCGGAGGTGGGACGACCATGAATATTGTGTGTCAATCGAATAAATTAATTTTAAATTTTGATTTAAAAAGTGAAACCGGAAATAAAGAATTTGGCAAACCAAAAAAAAAGCGCTCTGTGATAACTCGTTCAGTGAACTCTCTTCTCCACAAATATAAAGCTTTCATTTTTATTTGTTGTTTTTTTTTCCATTTCCAATTAAAAAGGGAAATTGAACCAAACAAATAAATAAAACGATAACAATTTTTACTCATATTTTTTGCAGCATAAAAATACGAAAAAAAGAAGCAATTAATTGTTTGCGTGGGCCAAATAAAAGCGGTTACAATAATTAATATAAATGCCGCCATTAAAAACGCTTAACCGTGCATATCATTAGACGTTTTTTCATACCTCAATAATTTTCATTTGACCAAAATGAAAAGCTTTCCATATCAATCTTCTTCGGACCTCATAATCTTTAATTTTTCACATAAAAAATCCAATTTTTTTTTTGTTGTTAAACAACTTGCTCACAATTTTTCTAAAAGCAATTGAAAAATATATTTTTTTTTACAATTCCATGACGTGCGCTGTTGTGCGCGATCATGCACAATTTTTACAATCCATGGACCGTTAAATGGTGCTCTCCTCAACGTCACAAATTGCCGTGTCGAAGCGCCATATTTTTGCTACAGTTGTTTGTCCCCCACATCGATGATGGATGTGGATGATGATGATGATTGCTAAATGTGCTTTGGATACAGCGTTTTAAAAATAGACAATAATGCTATGGGAAATGCCGCACACAGTAACGCTGGACGTGCTTTGGTGCGGTATCACGGAATGCAAATGATTTGGTTGGTGCATGCCAAATTGTGGCCAAAGCGTGCATACACCAATTTATCATATCAACGAAGCGTCTCTTGCTGATGTACAGCTTTTTTAAGTTTTATTCAACAATCCCTACGGTATAATATGCTCACAGTCTGAATGGAGGACGTAAAAGCTCGACGACCGCGCACGCTCACGGCGTCGTTCATTTCTCACGTCGTACGTTATGCGGCCCACTCTGTTGCGGCGCTTTTTATTATTATTGTTGTCTTCCACCTGTTTAGTCATCAACAGGTTGTGAGTGTTTATTGTTGATTCGCATTGCAACCGAGACACAACGCAAACGTTTTTCTTTAAGTCTGAAGTACTGAGGGTGTTTTATTTATTCCGGTGGAATTTTTTTAATCGTTAGTTTTTTTGCGTGGGTTTTAAATTTTATTAAACGATACAAAAGAAATGTGGCAATGAGTTTAAAAACAAATCATTGTTTTAATATTGAAAATTACAATACTTTAAATCAATTTAAAATATTTACTTTTAAAACCCTCCATTGTTTAAATCAATTTAAGTCGATTGTTTGTTTTGAGAACAAAAGTGTATAATTTAAATTATTATGTTTGCATTTTAGTGAAACAATAACCGACATATTGTGATGTAAAAAAGAGTTAAAACTCAGCAAAAGACCTTCACTGGGCATTTCTAAAAAAAGGCAAAAATTAAATTGTGATATTTGTCGCAATTTGATTCATGCAGATTGACTATTTATTGCTTTTTGTTTTTACCGAATTATCTTGATTAAATAGAGCTGTTACTGCGGTCGGCTGCTTTTTTAACGGAAGTGGACAAACTTTAAGACGAAGCAATTACTTAACTTTGACCATGACTGTGTCTAATATCGTTTACCAGCAAGACTTCGGTTGCTTTTTCTTGTTTTAATGCAGTGCTTTTCAATTCTCCGTACACTACATTAACTGAAACCACAACATTAATTATATTAATTATTCTCGACAATATTCAGAGAATTTCAGACAGTGCAGTGGTTTAAGTGTGTATTAAGTTCTTTTTTAGTTGATTTGTTGCTTGTCTGGATTAAGCTCTTGCGTCAGAATGCATTTTGAGATTAAAGAGTAAGAGTATTGTACGTACGAGTAGCTGAGGACTGAGACAAAATTAAATCAACATGCATTTATAAAGCAAACATTCATCCAACTGTTTCTTAATTGGGTATAGTAAATATTTGAGCAATATGGCTTTATTTAAGTCGACTTTTTATTTTTGTAAAGTCACGAGGCTTATCATTGAGTTGAATTTTGTAGGATTAGGGTTGCCAAATGCAAATATTGTTGATGCTGCAATTAAAAGTTTTTAAGCTACTTCAAATTGTTTTAATAATTGTATTTAAAATAATTTTATTTTACAACATTTTTATGAAAATAGTTTCAAGGTCAAAATTTAACTGCTTTTAAGTCATTGAATTTTATTACGCCACTTAATTTGGCAACACTAATCCGATATTAAGTATGTACTTAATTTTAAATAACATTCTTAAGTAATGCCTATTAATATAAATATAATCGATTACCATTGAATACGATTAGGATCTCTTAAACGAAAATCATGCAAGAGGCGAAGGTCATGACACGATCATTTAAAAGCACTTCTCAGTTCTCACTTTATAATGGCTATTGAAAACACATTAAATGTTAAATTACGTAGATAACCCCGAACTTCCTTGACGACTGCACGTAAATATTAAAATGATTTGGCATGAAATTATGCATCGTTTCAATTGTGTCATTAAAATTGCAATAAACGATTCTTCAAGTTGCAGTTATTTGCATATTTGTTACAAAATTTAAAAAACCTAAATTATTCAGTCATGCAATTTTGTTGCAATTCATTTTTCCAATGGCTTTACATAAAGGAACATTTTTTCCTAAAATTAATAATTGCTATTTCTGGGTAATTCACGTGTTGGGGATTTCAAAAAAATTATAGGTAACAAACAATATGATGTCACTGTTAAATTAAATCAGCATTCCAAACAAACAAGTATAAGTTAATGAATGGGCAGAAGCAGCGCAGTCATACATCTTTAAAAAAATTCTTTCGGACATTTCCGTCTTGTAACGCTTAAGTTAATTATTGTCTAAACCGTCTTCGGGTACAATGTTTATTGTTAAAGTTTTGTTGTTTGTTTGAAACAACATGATACAGTCTTCGCTTAAAACCTTTTTATATTGAATGTCTAGTGTCCACTTCTGTAGCAAAAAATGTATTTGCGACCAAAAGTTGATTACATCGTGTAGTTTGCGTGTTTGTTGTCCCCTTAAAATTTTTATCGTCTTGAAATAATTAATCATGCAACTTGATTCCGGTTTTTTTTTAGGTAGACGCTATCAGTCATTAGACAACGTGCAAGCTAACATATTACCACGGAGTGAATGCTTAATTAAAATATATTACTCACATATCTAGGACTGATAAGAAAGTGTCATTTTTTTCAACTTCTTGAATTTTTTTTTCTTGATTATCGTGTGACAAATTAAAGATTTTGAGTTTTTTTTTCAAAAATAGACAATTAAGAGTGATAAAATAAAAATACGTGTAACAATTTCTAAAATAAATACAATCAACTAACAATAAAGTGCATCAAAATATGGGGAAACCGATTGTAACGATTTCAACATATGAGGTAAATTAATAAAAGTGATTGCAATCAATAAAACAATTCAATGCCGCGTATTTATGTACTTTAAATGCGGGCATTTTTTTCTTGTGTTATGTTTGTTCAGCTTTTTAATATTGTGTTCGTTCTAAAATAAACTTTTATAAATGTTTTGTTGCGTCCACATTAATTATCCTGTAGATTTTTTTATCGTATTATTTCTACAATATTATTGCATTAAATGCAGACAATTTTTGAGCAATATTACGAGTGGTTTTCCGGTGCACATTTTATTTTCGTTAATGGTTGAATAATTTTCGCGACCATGTGTTTTTTTAAAATGTGTTTCTAATTGCTTGAAGCTCGCATTCTGTGTCTTAAGTTATATCACAATTTATTCTGCATTATATTTGAGAGCATATTTACGTATATTTTGTAGCTGTTAAATAAATACATAGTTTTGTAATGAATGTGTGTTTAATTGTTGAGCAAAATGGTTATTTAGAAGACTCAAGCATCTAAAGATCTAATTATTTATTTTAATTTATACCCGCGGCCTAGGAAGATGCAGTTGATCCGCATTCTCCTACTTATTCTGGTATTTATTTGTTGGTTTATTTTTATTCCTGTGGGGTGATTATTGCGGACAGTAACGGCTATAGTAGGCTGCAATATGCAGGTTAAGAGGATGCAGTGCTACACTTTATAATAAGCGTCTTATTTGTTATAATTTGCTTTGAATTGAACAGACTTTGTAATTTTATTTGAGTTTTATTGAAAAATGAAACATGTTTCTTGTTTTATTGACAAGTTTCTTTAAACTGTAAAGAATTCGGACTACTTAAAAGTTTTTGATTTGTAGAAATCAAGACACATTTTATAAATTATTTAAAGGTAATAAATTTAATAAATTAATCTCTTAAGCAGTTTCATAAAAATGTTTTAAAGTCGTAAGTCCTTTTTCATTTAAAAGCTATTTAAAAAAATGGTTTTAAAATATTTTCAAGACCGGTATTTTTAAACATTTCAAAGTGTACATTTTTTAATTAAAATTTTTTAATAAAAATATTTATTTTAATTATTCAAAAGAAAGAAAACACGTTTTATAAATATTAAAATTATTATTATTAATGGAAATTTCCGTCGTATAAATTTCTTAAAATAACTAATGACTGATGATGAAACTCAAGTCACATTCAATCATTTAAGATACAATTACTGCTGAACGTGCGCTATAAATTTAATGAAATTTGTGTAAAGCCAGGTACTTTCGTTTGATTTGTGTTTGCGTAATCAATCAAAACAATAAAGCAACACTACAAGCAATTATTATTACAGCATTCTGCGATTAACTAACCAATAATTTGAAGTCATATAAACAAAGAATTACATTTATAAGGTAGATAAAAACAATTTACAGTTTTATAAGTTCTTATGTAGCGAGGAAGACGCCGTTTGAAGTAAACTATTCGCGCAATTGAAGAAATATTGAGGCACTTACTCGAAGCATATTCAAATCGATTGGGCTTACAACTTACAAGAGCGGAACGCAATATGGCAGCACGAGCTTTAACATCGCGTCTGCAACTAAAATTCATTAAAAAAAAAGTGCTTCAAACACACACAAATAACAGTTGAAGTGTGACTTCGTACTTTATATCATTATGCGGCATGCAAATCTTAATTAAGTGCAGCATTGCGGTTCCAGAGTGTGCATACGTTGAACATACTCAAGCAATTATGTAAAAAGCTCTTTAATTGAAAGTTTTGTTACAAGATCGACAACAAACATACATAAATGTAAAAGCCCATACTGTTATTGTATTGGAGGACAAAAATCCGATTGCGTTCTTATGCGGCGTTAAATATGCTCGTATAAACATTATTTGAAAGTGATTGCATATTATTTTGTGATGCATTTGCATAACCGCTGTATTTTAAATATCTACAATCAAGTATACGTCAGTCATGTTTGATGCGGTGATGAAAGGGGTGAAAATTAACAACAAAAAGTGCATACAGCAACATAGAAGTCATTGAGCATTGAATTTGTATGCAAATTGCATGAGACAGTTCACACGTTGGCGTTTATTTTGCCATTGCAATTGAGTGCGATTTTGCTTTTTCATATTCTTTTTATTCTCACAATAGTGTGGTGACATTTTGTGTGCGGCTTTTATGTTGCAAGTTATAGTTTTTTTGTGTTGTAGCTGCGTAATTTTTATTTGTTTTTATGTTAATTTAAGTATATATTATAATGAGATTTTAAAATGACACAAAAATGTGTTCAGAGAAAAAAAAAACCGCACATTTAAAATATTTAACTGCTTTTTGAAATGTTAAAATCTTAATCAAATTGCTTTCATTAAAATAATTTTATGTTATCATGTAACAGGAACGTCAATCAGCGCTTCGAAAAATTGCGGCCGCCTCCAATGGACGTGACGAGACTGATCAAACGACACAATCCAACAAATTCATTCCGAATGGACTGCGAACTACATCACAGGTGAGATATATTTTCAGTTTCCAATTGTATTCACCTTGTATGGGGATTTAAAAGATATAGAAAACAATTTCGTTTTAAATTCAGCATTATTATGCGATTGCCATCTGTTTGATTGTTTGTTGATGGGCCCCAACGTGTCGTTACACTTTCTATGCGCGTGCCTTTTTCCCATATTGAGGGTGTGAGAAGAAATTTGCAATGTCAATCACATTCAAGGTCAATGCCTTCACTTAAGTTTGTGTATTGGCAAATTGCTATTCAAATTTCGAGTTTCTTATATAAATTGTTTATTATTTATATGTTTTTCGTGTGAAATAAAGTGTCACGACTGTAAAGACAATGAAATAACATACAACGGGACTTTGCAATGAAAACGTGCAATATTTAAATTCATTAAAATGGGCAAATTGGAGAGGAAAGTGGATTTGCCAGATAATGCTTTTTTCGAGCAGTTGGAAATATTTATTGATAAATTTGTGGTAAATTCTAAAGTATGTTACTGAGCAAATTATCATTTAACACATTAAAAATTTCAGAAACTCCATTTTTGAAGAAAGATATTGACAATATTTTCTAGTATATTGACAATAATATCAATAATTTAATCAATATTGACAACGTTTTTGATAAAATTTACAACTATATTGCCAATTTTTAGAAGTATTCATAAGAATGTATTACTAGTTAAATTGCTGGTGGGTCAAAGTCAAACTAAACAAACAAAGTCTGTTCAGTAATTGTTATCTACATAAATCATCTTCTTGTGAGACATTTATTTTTATCTATTTAAAATGTTCCTACCACATATTTGTGTTCCTACTAATAATTTAATTTAATTGACTAATTTTGAAAACGGAAGAGATAAAATCCTCAAAATTATGACACACATTTCCGCACTGAACTAAATTGATTTCCACGTTTAAATGACTTGTTGTATATAAAAGTCTCAAAGAGTGCAAGTAAAACAGACCACATGAGTGCCCACTGCCCAATGCCCACGTTCCCCGATGTCATTCACTTTATAGGCGTCCGTGAATAGCATCAACAAACAGTCATAATGCAATGTAAAGGTGTCACTAGAAATACTTGAACAATTAATCTCATACATGACTGAATTTCTTTTTATTGCAAAAAAGTTATAGAAAACTGCTGCGTATCTAAAAATAAATTTAACGTTTGTGTAACCGCAAAATGTTTGGGTTTCGCGTTTTATTTTAATGAATTTATTATGTCAATTAAATGATAAGAAAAGGTGTGATTCATTGACAAGAAATGAAATCAAAAGGAAAATTTCTGTAATCAAAAAGTTCCACCGGTTTTATAAATTTATCACTTTCCACTTAAGTAAAGGTTTTGCTTTGTTTTATTCGAAATCAATTCTTATAAAAATGAAATGACACGAATTTTTGTAATACTTCCCCTCAATCACTAGTCACTACTGCACCAAAGTTAAACAAAATTATGTTTGTGTTATTTGGGACGTGGGGAATGTTTATGGTCTTCATCCTTCATGGTAATCCGTGGTTATGGACGATAGAATTTTATATAGGAAAAGCTTAATCCTTCATTACAAAAATTAATTGAGTAGTTCGGGTCTTAGCGCATGTTGTCCGTAGCGTATTGCGTATAGAAACACTGCAGGCGACTTTCAGACACGCAAACGAAATTGATTCCTAAAAGTGTACAATTTGTGTTTGTTTTCACGATTTTGACACTTTTCCAGTTGAATTTTCCAGGTTTTATTGACCAACTATTAATGGTATGGTCGAGAAGAACACAACAAAAAAATATCCATGCAAATCGGACACTCCGTTACCAAGTTGTGGAATTTCAAAAAATTTCGCAAATTTGCCGCTGGTTTCTCATAAAGAAATTAAAGTCATTACAACTCATAGCAAAGTTAGTGCAATAAAAATATATTTTTTACAATCAGAGACAGACAAGTATTTTAATATTCACTTTTTCAAGTACCAACATACTCGACATTTGTTTTTTCTTCTAATTTGTTATCTTTGAATGCATTGCACTGGAATGTCTAAAATAAACATTTAAAAGATATTTTAAAGAATACAATGGTTGATTGTTTTCAACTCAAAATGAATTCAACAATAATTCCATGCACCTGTGTCCTGTATGCAATAATCCCGGTTAATCATCATTTTGGTATGCATAGCAGCATAGGAAGTGGAGTACATGTGGCTGCTGATAAGATAAAGTGTTTACATTTAGAATACCTTGCCACATCGCGCGGAACATTCAAATGTCGATAATACACATATTGTCTGTTTTTATGCGTGATTATGCTATCTTCTTGCACATTGTACGTGGGATGATTGTTGATAAGAAACAATCGATATTTGAATAGAAATGGCTACTGCGTGCAGAAATGCTTGTAGAGTAAAACGATTAGATTGCAAAAATTGATATGGATTTTATTACAATCCTTTAATTTGGATTACAATTATACGTCTTTACAGTAAATAGGATCTTATTCGAAAGAAAGATCTAGGAAAAGGATCTACAGCCAGTCATAATAGCCTTATTTACTCAATAAGTCATTCAAGACAATCTTCCTAAAACTAAAAAACCTTTCTGTTTTATAATAAAATGTTTTCTAACAAAAATTCTTATAATTTCTTTTTACAGAAAATCTATTCATCTGACTCTGACGGACCCCCAGAAACACCATTACCCGATTACGACTCAACCCCATCAAACACTCTACCCAAATCAAATGGCCACTCCAACGGATCCGCCCATCACTATCAAAATGTCCTCAATGGACACCAAAAGGCGGTCAACGCCCAGGCGGCTATTGTCAAAAACCTCAACGGCACTGTTAAAGGAACAATGGGACGAGTTGCAGCCTCTGAAATGGCACGCGCAAATGGTGATGTCGCCGAAATGGAGTCAATTGAATCATTCAAAATGAATGATCCATCATCACCCATTCCACGTCCACCATCAATGTATTTTGCACCACAAAGCAGTGGTCCACCCACAATGAAGAAGAACCAGAATCAACGAGTGTCAGTGACGATTGGGGAGTACGGTGGAGGGCCGAATCGCAAGGAGCCAAGTAAATTTGATTTTATTGAGCGTGCCAATGAGAATCAGTCTGGGGATGTGTCGGAGAGATTGAGGAGTGAGCTAGAGAAGACTTTGTCCAGATCAAATCTTAAGAATCGAAATGGTGTAGAGGTAAATTACAATTTTAATTTTTATGTGAATTTATTACACATTAAGTTTGTCGTCTAATTTTTTAGCAAACACTTAAAGATGTCAATCTTAATGATAACGGAACCAGCAAAGTCAATGTCAATCAAATTCCAAATGGCTCAATTGCCAATGGCAAAGCACCACTGCAAAAGACCCAATCTAATGTGGAGAAAATTGCTATGATGCTATCGGCACAGAATCTGCATGGCTTGCACAATGGCTACCAGCAAAATGGAAATGGTGTTTCCAATGGCATAAATGGATATTCACAGAATGGTCATCAGCAGAATGGCAACGGCCATCACAATGGTGTTAATGGGGATAATAAGGTCACCATTAATATTGCGCCAAATAAAATGGAGCTGAGGAAAACGGAGAGCTCACCTCCAAGCGGTATCCTTAAGAATGGAATGCTTAATAATGGACATGGGGAGCATAAGAATATTACATTTGGGAATGTGTGAGTAGGCAATTTATTGTATTTGGTAACTTTTTTCATTAATAATCTCTAAATTGTTTCCACAGAACTACGCTATTGGGGACACGATGAAGAACTATTGAGAAGTGGCTGGTTTATCATGCTTCTAGCTTTGTGTCGTTGTTGTAAAATATAATTTTAAAAATTAATTAGTTTTGTATATTTATATGTAATCGTAATTTAACTTATATTTTAAGTTTATTTTATTAATAAAAAAAATTATATTACTTATTGTGTGTAAAATTAAATTTTTTTTAATGATAACCAAAGTCTTCGGTTTTAAGGACAAATAAAGATCCTTCAAGGAGTGTATTAGAATTAATTGGATTGTATAGATAGCTTTTTTTAAAACGTAGAAGAGATCAAAGATTTAATTTTTTTTTCAGTCAAAAATTGAGACCATTACAGTAATCGTCAAGGTCTCTCGAATTATTGATCCCAACTAAATATTTGGTTAAACTAAAATAGTACAACTTTGGCTTTTTAATTTAATTAAGACATGAACCAAATTATAAATTATGATTAAAGGTCATTGAAATCAATAATAGAATAAATAAAAATATATGAAATCCACTTTTAACAAAAACAAGCAAGCACAGCAAATAAAGTCACAAACGCTGTCCAATTGTTTTCACAATGCTTTATTTTTAATTACATTTATTAACACGATAAAAATGAATCGAATACAGAAGCTAATCATGACAGAATACAGTGAATTTGAAGACGTGATGCTGATTGAGAGCCCATTTGCTGAAGTGACATTGGATGGTGAAGGGATAAGATCTGTGCATTTAGGTTTTTGTCAATATTTATTATAAAATAATAACAAATGCGAAAATTATGCTCTATAGGCATCACTCCAACAAATTTTATAATTGCGGCTGACAATCTTCCCAAACAACCAGATGCATTTCTTTTTGCTTTGCAAAATTCCATAAAGGTTGATCCAGAAATTGAGACATTGGAGTTGCTTGCTGTGGTCTCAACGGATTTATTAAGAATGAGCACATTTTGTATAAGTCAAAGGCATTTGTTGAAAGTTAAGTTTTGCTCCAAGAAGATTTGCTACTTTGAGTTTGGTGGATTTTTGCTAAGGAATGTGAGTATGCAAATATTTTTTTGTTAGTCTTACCAAGCTTTGCATTTAAAAAAAAATTGATTTCAGCTTTACTTTAACATTTGGTCAGAAAGAATAGCTCAATTAAAGCAAAGTGAAAACAAATTTCTTTGTGGTGAATATTTTTCCAGCCAAACATCGTCAGACACTATCGAAAATTGTCGCACATTTGACACAAAAGCAATTGTCCACACTGAGCCTATAGGCGACATCAGGAGCACGAACTGGAGGGATCATTTTAATAAGATTCGTCTTAATCCTATTTCCACGGTTAGTTTGAGCCAATTAAGTGCATGCAAGAGGGAGGGTTATTGTGAGGAACATGATGAGCGCCGAAGTGTTATAAGAAAAGTGAAAGGACTTTTGTGGAAGGGTTTTGAGACAAGGAAGACAGCTTCTTGTGATGATAAGTGTCGGGAATATCTGTTAAAGACACCATCAAATTATGGAGCTGCAATTGAAAATTTATCGTTTGATAATGGAATGCATAAAGGGTTTTAAAAAATGCAAAAGGTTATTTTAAAATTTAAAGGCCATTGTTTTTTGTTTTTAAAAAAAATTATATTTATTACTAATTATATAAAATGAAACAATTTGGGATAAAATAAATATACGAATCTATAATTTCTAACAATATCGGAGTTTCCCCTCATTGCATACTTTTTGGCGCTTTTTCAATAAAAAAGTAACTTAATCGGCTTAATCGATCAAAAATTTAATAGCCAATAACTATTTAACATTTACCTCCCCCCCCATTTTACAATGGTGTTAAATTTATTTATTAAATCAAATTGATTTTTTTAAACCTCTTTAGTTTAAATATGCGCCTCCAAGATGTCAAACAAACAAAGAGCGCATTCAACGAGCTCAATTTTCGCCTCTATGTTTTAGAGTTTACCTAAATCGCAATAATTCACCGCGAAAAGTGAAAGTGAATTGTATGTTAAAGCTGTTAAATAATACTTGAGCGGCAGTGAATTCGCTGACGACGATCATGACTGCCCTCGTCCAACTTCCACAGTCTGCAGATCGGCTGCAGTAATTCAGTTTTGAGTGCCCAAGCAAGTGGATGTGTTTTAGTGCTGCTGCAGCATTTGCAAGTCATTTCAGTATTCGTTTAAGACACACAGCCGTTTAATTTAAGTGTTTTGTGGTTGTTAGTCCATTTACCGATCAAGGCTATCTTTGTTATTTAATTTTTATGATTGTTATTGTGCTCATTAGAGAAAATTCAATTTCCTAAATTGCATGCAACACGCCATTTTCACCCTAGGAAAATTCTTTAAAGATCGAATGTGTGTCGGTGATTGCACGTAGTCCAATTTTGGTTATCATAGTGGATGCTTAAGATTCGTTTTATTGTAATCTCGGTGGAAGCCTTATTCCGTTCCTTTTTTGCATACCAGCAGCATTTTTTAAAGAGAAGTAACACAGTGATCATGTCCAAGACGTGTTGTTATGTGATAATGCGCACAATCGCTGCACTTTTACTTATAAATGTAATTGCCACAACAAATGCAGCACCACCAGTTGATGCAGTGCCAGTGACAGACTCTGAAAATGAGGTCGCCGAATCGAATAACGAGGCTGTGGCGTATTATGTAAAAAATCCGCAAATTGCGCCTCGGGCCACCGACCAAATCCAGCAACAGCAGCTAGTGGAAGGCGCGTACGAGTATGAGGTAAGAGTTGTATTATATTCACTATTCAGTTGGCCTGTGCGCCACTTCCGATCTTCGATTGCGCAATAAATGTTATGATCGAACACCGAAAATCGGATAAAGGAAAGTATGTGGTGGAAGAGATGCGTTAATCTTGTGTTCAATAAAAATGGGGAATTATGTAATTTATTGCAATATCGTTTAGACCGTGGGGAATTCATAGGTGAATTAAGTTGAGGTGAACGAAATAGAAAGAAATGTGACTGCGTGCTCTTCCACATTTCAGCGGCAAGAAAGTATAATGTTTGCTCTACGCGGAAATGCCAATGTTGAATTAAAATTCAAGTTAATTTGTGTGTTTTGTGACAAAAGTGTTGTCACTTTTAGTAATTATGTGGCTTTTGGCATAGAGATCGCATACTTTGGTGTCAGGTGGTGGTGTAGAGAAATTTTTTGTTGCCGCATTTTAAATTTAAAACGGCCTTTTGTTAATAATAGCATTTAAGTTTGAAAGGGGAAAACTTTGAATTCCCCATTTATAAAGACAATTTAATACGTAATAAATGTTTACTATTTTACTGGTATTTTATGCGGTAATTCATATTTAGTAACTTTCAATTATTTCTCACAATGAATAATATTAATATTAATAGCCTTGGCACAGTCTGTTGTTAGCTTAAAATGTTTGATAGTTTAATAAATGCCGGCTTAGAAACATGAGAGATTTTCATTTTGAACAAACGTCTTCATTGATGAGGGCTTCAAGGTTGTTGAATCAGACTTTGGATTGCAACGCATCTTGACCTTAGATTTAGTGCTTTACTGCACTTACTAAGTGATAGTTGTTAAGTAGCTAGCTTAAAATATTGTTTTAAATAAATATTAGCAATGTATCATTGACAATAATTCAATAATGATCAATAATTTTTGCAGTTTTTATTATTTTTACATAAACTAGATGATGGCGTTAATTATTGTAATTGTGTCAAATTAATTACCATGCTCATGTTAATGATACAAGCGTTGCATAAATTGACACCTCAACCTATTATAAGTGTTCACTGACTTCTTTGACTAAAAATGCAATAAATACAAATTTTACCGAAATATTTAAAAGCAAAACAAATAATTTGACTCCCAAAATTACTAGTTTTTTGGCTAGACTAAAATTATAAAAGGTATAAGTTTGTGATTCCCAACAATGTAACTTACATTAGCAATCAGCAAACTTTGTAGCCGCACTTATAATTTGGCACGTATTGCGCTTTGTTCTCCATACACATAATTAAATGGTGCATGCAATTTGAGCTGCATTAACTGTGCAGCAATGAATGCATGTATTTTGTAATCAAAGACGTAAAACACGTCACACTAATGACCAAATTGCAACAGAAAAGATTGCGTGTAAAATTTCTCATAGATTTAAATTGCCTTAAATTGTATCATAATTTTTATTAAGTGGATTTAATGTTCTTTTTTCTTTCTTTATAGACCGCACATTTGATTCCGACAGCGGCCACAAAATTGGCCCTGCAAGAATTGGAGAAACTTCCATCGCGAATTATTACAGCGTATGATGACAAGCAAAATCAAGGTGCCAAGGCATTAAATGTGAGTTAATTCTAATTGTAATTTGTGATTTTAAAATGATGTTGAATTGTTTCCTTAAGCTCGAGCCGATTGTGGATAATCTGCGGGAGGAAGACAAATATGGAAATACTGGAGATCGTTTTTATCCAATTGGGCGTGCCATTGTTACGGGATATGAATCGTTTGCCAATGCTCTTATCAAGCTTATCAATGTAATTTTAATTAATTATTGATTTCGTTGCTTTTTTTCTTTTGACAATAATTTTTTAAATTTTTTAATTGCAGTTCCCTGGAGAAGCCTTCAAAAATCTTAACAGAAATGCCAACGTTAAGTTGAACCAAATTGGTGGACGACTAGTGGGATTAGCTTAAAGCATTTATAGTCAAATTAGAAGCTGTTACTGATTAATTTAAATTAATGTAAACCAAATTTAGAAAATAGTTTTTTTGTATTATTTAGAAATAAAAATTCGTTACCGAAAAAATTTAAAATTATAAAAAAAAACGTTTGAAGGTTTCTTAAGGAGGTGCTATTTAAAGAAATCAAGATATTTCTTTATTTCAAGGATTTATTTGCTTGAATTTTATTAAATACTAGCGGACCCGGCTAACTTCATTCCACCACAAACCTCGCTCTGTTTTCTGAATACAATCTATTAATAAACAGCATGAAATCCATTCGAAGTCAAAACCTACGGAAAATTACATTTTGAAGGACCAAAGACCCGGCTAAAATTCTATTAATCAAACATACCGACAGTCATAATCCCAACACTCAAAATTGAAATCCCGGCAAACCTGAAATCCGACACCGATTCAAGTTTTAAGCCACACATCCAAAATCAAGTTATCTTAGTAGGATATAATTTCTCCTTACTTTGGTGCAGTAGTTCTTAAGGGGAAGTGTTACAACAATTCGTGAGATTTCATTTTTTTAAGAATATAGATAACCCACATGTTTTTAAAGCCTTTTAATAAATTTAGTAAGAGGGAAAGTAGAAGAGTGAAGACTCTGAAAAATTATTTAATGTATTTCATGCAAAAAAAGTCAATAAATAAAGAAGTCCTTTTTAATAATAATAATTTCATTTAATAATCAAAATCAAATACACATTTAAAATATATAATTCAATTAAATAGTAACTCGATTGGATACCATTGTTTATAATTGACATAAATACATAATATAATAATTATGATACGTAATTATTTTTTTATCTCACAAATAATTTTCATTTTTGGCAAAAAAACATTCATTTGAATTTGTTTGATATGAGTATAGGATCGTTTAAACAGTAAACAAGTCTAGCTAGCTAAAACTAAGGCTACAATTATATTCAAATTAAAAATACATAAAAATAACTGTCGCGTCTCCAATCCTGGAATGTCTTAGCATTTAGTTAAATCGACAACAAACTAAATAAAATAACTTTTTGAAATAAAAAACAATTTCTAACAAATGAAGAGAATCTTTGAAATTAAAACTTAAACGTCGATGTTCATTCAAAGGTTTCGGTCAAAACACTGAAAGAAAATAGTCGAAATTGCTATTGCTCCACAGTGACTGACCCGACCCACATGATTTGTTAAATAATTTAAATTTGGCACACATTTAAAATGCTTAAATAAAAGGAATTGGTCGAAATCCCTGCGACAATGAGACAAGGATTGCTTCTCTAAAACACTGTCACTAACTCTCATTCATCCATGTAGTTGGTATTGGTTCGGTGGGTTGGGTCGATAGCGGGCGAGTAGGATTTGTAGGTGTGCGACGTGCGTTCATGTTTCATTGTACAAAATAGCAGCATTGAGCATATCAGTCCAAATAGCTAGGAAAAAAAGGATTAAATTAAAAATGTATAAACTCAGAGGAAATCTTTTTCTAAAACAAACCTGTAAAAACGCTATAACTAAACCAACAGTACCGACTACATGAAGTCTTTGAATAAGCCACATTTGGAATGAGTGTGCACATCCCTTGTCGTACCAAAGCCCTGGATTGTGAGATCTGTAAGGATTTTTAAAATACATAATTTGAGTTGTGTTATGAGGCATTTCAAAATGTACCTAGCACAATCAATTCCCAGCATATTATTGCCAGATCCCTCCACAAAATCCATTGTCTCATTGTAGGCGGGTCGACAACACGATTCCGGCACCCATCTCTCACCAGGCCACGAGCTAATATCATACCAATCCTCATACGAGGTGACACCACAACATTGCATACTCGTTTGCAATTTGTCCCACAATGAGGCCACAGACGGTACTACTCTAGGTCCCATGTCTGTTGCATTGTAGTGCTTTTCAATGCCGTAGCGCAACTCATTAGCAAGAGTGCGACTAATGCCGCCACGGAACACAAATGCAATAGAACCAATGAGGAATTCGCTCAGAAACAGCATAACAATCAACACAAAGTACTGAAATTTACAATTTAAAGAGTCACATTTATATTATTGTAGAAATTAGGATTTGTGTTTATAATAAAAGATTTAATACTCACTGTAATTAACAGACATTTGGATTGGAACCATGAGCCGCAACATCCAAAAAATGTAACAACAAAACTGAGCACACCTATCGTCATGAAGAGAGTGTCAGCGCTGAGACCCGCATGATCTGGCAGTAGTGTGGCATAACCCTGGTAGGAGAGGTGTAGCCAAATTCCAGCGCCCAAAAAGGCACATCCACAAAGCTGTAAAATAAAATGTGGAACAAAATCATTAAACTTAGGCTCGCAGTTGAGGTGAAAAATGAAATGGAATTAAATTTCAATTACATGTATTACCCAAATTGACCACCTGATGTGGAGAAAAAAAGATGTGGATTTTGAAATTGGAAATTGGAGAAACCTCAAGCGTGATTAGACCATTTTTAGGATTGGATTTAAACACATTAGTTAAGTTCAAAATGAAATTTCATTCAAATAATAAAAGCTCATAACCTACTCGTCTATCTTGGACGGTGTACGTGCGCTTGATCTTTGGTGGACCAACACACACGTAGCCACCCTGCATGTACGCCAGTAATTTCTTTGTTTTTCTCATTCAATAAATTCTCTCATTACATGGTGCTGATGAAATTTAATCTTGAGCTTCTTGAATGCATCACGTAATGATGTGCTGTGTTGTACGACTTAAAGAAAAATACAACGCGCTTCATTCCATGTATGGCAGGGCACGTGCTTTGTTGCGCTTTCGCTGTAAAAATACACAACGAGGTATCCGCTAGTTGACGCTTCTTCCATTATAGTTGTTGTTTGACGCGAATTAACATCAATGGTAATCGATTGCTATTGCTCCTTTATCAATTGGATTTTTGAAATGTTTTATTTAATTGCAATTAGCTGAATGCACACTGTGTTGAAATGTCTGCGGATTTATGTGATTTAATTTGCCAATGGTCTGGAAGTGATTGACACTTTTTATTGGGTGCATTGTGGGCGGAATTTCAAATGAGGGAATTGTTTAATTTTTGGCAACAATGCGACATGAATTCAATGTGATTGATAGCATCAGATATTTCATGGAATTTTTGGAGGATTTATTAGTTTCGAAATTTTTATTGGCATTAAAGTAATTTTTATTTAAAAAAAAACAATTGCTTTTTATAATTAAACTGACTTAATACCTTAATAGAAAAAGAAATATTCGCCAATGATTCACTTAAAAAGGCTAAGTAATGAAGTTGAGGTCAACTTAATCTGTTATTAGGAAACAATCTCAGCTCTAAGAAAGAATTTTCTTAAGTGAGAATAATCCAAGAATTAGGAAACGGAAACAAAAATAGGGTGTCTGCTACACTTCCATTTGTGCATAATAAAATTGAAGCGTCGCACAAAAGAAGAACGACCTGAAGAAGAACTGACTTAAAAGACAATAATGAACCAACACTAATTTTATTAAAACTCGCGTAAGGAATAAAACTAAATTTGCTACAATTCTTAATGCGGAAGGAAGTTCCCAAAGCGCCACAACACAATCATGCACGCATCCATTCTATGGTAATATCAAAGTCAATTCAATGGCCATTGTAAAACTATCACCAAATTAAGACTCATTTAAATTTCCAACTGAAATATTCACACGTGAGCTGCCCCATCGTTGTATACTTTTGCACGCACCAATTCACGCAAGACGAGTACCTTCAATTCATTGCAATACTCACGACTGAATGCAGTAACTTTATAAAGTGTAACTGTAAAACGCGAGCCTACTTCTTACTTAAAACGTGTGTTTGCATAATTTCAATGTAGGTAAGTGATATAATTCTTGTCAGACTCCCCTCACTTATTATGCCCCATCGGTATTTGATTGTAAAGCCAATTGTGATACTAAAGTAAATAGTTAACCACGTAATGAGTCATTCATACCAGGTAAAAATGGTTATCTGCATATTATAGGCTCGACGCAAAACACTCAGAAATGCGCAACATGTGTGTTTGAGTTATAGTTTTGGACGGAATGTGTTTTGAATTTTAAAATCAGTGTAATGCCGGTTTGCTGTAAAGTAACAACGCACTGTCTGACCGCGGATTTTAAATCAATGTGTTGTACAATTACACATACCGATTGAAGATGAGCGCGAATTGAATGAAAACAGACGTGCTGAAGTTTGGAATTTATGATTACAATAACAACGCCGTACTTACTGACTTATTTAGAGCTTATAAACATGCAGAATTTTGTTTTTTTATGTTCATTTTAATTAAGTGGATATTATGATGATGATATGCATATTTATGGTAAATTATAACGGTCAATAATATTGATATATAAATAGAAAAAAATTGGTCTATTCTATTCACAATCTTATTTAGCTTAATTTGAAATATACAAAATCACTCATAATTTATTCAAGTAACGAACACAACAAAACACTGCAAAACAATTTGATCACAATCGATGTGCACTATTCAGACTCCAGTTCAATAAACTGTTAAGCCGTTTCGGTAACAATTTGCAGTGCAACTTACGAGTAGCAAGCAAGTACTTTTTGCCGTAATATTACTTTACAGAATTCTGTACTTATGCAACAACTTTTATTAAGTTCCCTTTTATCAAAGAGATTTCATTGTAAAAAAAAAATTTGCTACTTTTATTATTTAACTGCATTTAATGCATTACAATTTTACCGTTATTATAAAGAAAATACTCAAATTGTTCTCAAAATCATTAAAAACACAATTGAGTAATTCTGCGAGTACCACCAGGCTACCATAAGTCCGCAGAAAGCTGGATTTTTGAGTTAAATTGCTATTGAGTGTATTTGTTGTGCTGCTCAATTGAGTTTTCTGCTAGCCTGGTAGTTTCACTCAAAAAATTTCTACTTTTTTCAATTTTCGTTTACGACGAAAAGTCCTTGATGACTTTTTTTCGAAAATTTCCCCTCTTTTTCGAAAATGAAATGCAAAAAATTGATTTTCAAAAATTTCGCTACTATTAAAAAGTACAAAAATTCGAAGTTCATTTTCGAAAAATCGAAGTTCATTGTTAAAAATTCGAAATTCATTTTGGAAAATTCGAAATTCATTTTCGAAAATTCGAAGTTTATTTTCGAAAATTCGAAACTCATTTTCGAAATTCTTTTTCAAAGTTTATTATAAGAGATTCGTAGTTTATTAAATGATTAAAAACATCAATATCAAAATTACCTCTCTTTTTTTCGAAAAATGTTTTGTTTTATTTTTTGAAAAAAATTGAGGGGAAAAGAGGGGAAATTTTGTCTCATTTTTTACTTTTTATTTTCGAAAAATGAGGGGGAATGAGGAAAAGATTGTTAAGGGAAAGATTTCTCCTTACTTACAAAATAGGAGGAGAAATTTCTCCCTTAGCTGTTGAGTAAAACTACCAGGCTAGCAGAAAACTCAATGAATATACACTCAAACAATTCAACTCAAAATTTCACTCATTGAAAATGAGTGGTTGTCTAGCTAGATTCTGCGGATTCCTGGAAGCCTGGTAGAAATTTTGCCAAATTACTCAAGAAACAAGCTGGCTATAAGGGTTGTTAAGTATGCGTCACGTCGCGCCGCGGTGCGCTGCGTCGAGTGTTTAAATACTCGTAGTATAAAATGAAAATAAGTGCGTAGAATTATTCAGTCTGTCCACAGGCAGACTGGACCACGACCGTGGTCCAGTCTGCCTGTGGACAGACTGAATAACTCTACGCACTTATTTTCTTTTTATACTACGAGAATTTAAGTACTCGACGCAGCGCGCCGCGGCGCGACGTGACGCATACTTAACAACCCTTATAGCCAGCTTATTTCTACTCATATTGTTGTAAATACTTGAGTATTTTTGTAAATATTCTACCAGAAATCCATAAAATCTAGAAGGCGAACCACTCATTTCTAATGAGTGAAATTTTGAGTTGAATTGTTTGAGTTGTTATTTATTAAGTTTTCTTCTAGCATGGTAGAATATTTGCAGAATTACTTTATTATTTACAACTATTTTAAATAAACTTTATGATGATTTTGAGAGCCACAACAACGCCGTACTTACTGGCTTATTAAGAGCTTATGAACATGCAGAATTTTGTTTTTTATATTCATTTCAATTAAGTGGCTATTATGAAGATGATATGCATATTTATGGTAAATTATAACGGTAAATAATATTAATATATAAATAGAATACAATAATTGAGAGTTCTATAATTGAATACAAATTGAGTAGTTTAAAGAACAACACTTAATAATAATTACCCAAACTAGAAGATTCAGCCAACAGAATGTCCTCCTGATGCATGTGTAACCCGTTCCCATCTTGCTGTAAATAAACAATTAAAACTGTTACTCAACTATTTCTGAGGGTTAAAAAGATTTTTCAAGCATTTTCACTCATCATTAAATAAAATGAAATGTAAATTGCGTTCAACAGCAATTTAAATGAACATCACTTTTGAATATTATAGATTTGGCAACACTTAAATTTACGGTTTTTACTTTATGCGAAATTTTTAAATTAACATGCACAACTTCACGATGAATTGATTGCATATTTTAAAAGTAAATTTGTTTTTAAAGTTGTGTTGAAAATCGGTAAAATGTGGTTTTAAATAATTTCATCCAAATAACTTTTTATACGTAAAAACGTTGTGAGTAAATTAACAAAAACAAATAAATTGACTATTATTATTACACAATGTGGTTGGCATATTATTTTGGTCGTTTTAACTTGTTTTCCCTCATTTTAAATTATGTGATTTATTTGTTTTAATAATCACAAATTTGTTTAACGGAAAGCTATTATTGGAAATTTAATTTTGCGGGAGTTTAATGAACTTCAATTAATTTTGTGTCTACATAATAATATTTGAATTTGCTGCCTGTTTAAAAATTCAAACCAAATATATTATTTTATTATTATTTTTCTGTACATGGTCAAAGCTTAGAACGTTGGTTGCAAAATCATATTCACGAATTTTAAGAAATGCTTTTTCTTTTATTAAGATTAAATAATTTTTCTTTTGAGATTTATTATTTCTTTTTTATTATTCAAATTCGATAATTTATAATTCATGCAATAAAAAGCGAAAGTCAAAGATTAAATGAGAATTTTAATAAGCACTCAAATTGGAAAAAGTCTTTACCATATATTCAACGTTACTGATTTAATTAAGTACGTTTTTTCAATCGAAATTTGAATAATATTATTCATCACATTTTTGTGGCTTACAAAGATTTCGTCATGTTTTTAAAATTATAGTCTCTTTGTTAATAATTACAAATACATCCATAACAATTGAAACTATTACTTAAAACATGTTTTCAATTAAAAAGCATGTTACTTGCGGAAACAAAATTTACATAGGTGAGTGAATTTCAATTCTGCGAAACTCCACACTAACTAATTGTTGCCGTGTCAATATTAGCATAAAGCAAATTGCTCACATCGCCCAACCCACAGGTTTTAATTCAACAGCGCGCTGTAATACATAAAAAAAAGGTGGCCACCACAAAAATAATGAAAATTTAGCGAAATCAATTCAAAAAGTCAAATCGAACAAATTATTTGAACTTATTTTTACCTAATGTATGCACGAATTTGCATCGCACCGTACGGAATGCAAACATGTGCATTAAAGCGCGCCAATGAACCCATTAATTGCGCCAAATGTGAGCATAGAGTTGGTTGCATCAACAAAAAGCGTCTGTGCCACTCGACGAGCACATACTATTCACCATAATATACAAAAATTGAAACGGACAAACAATGGTGAATGCAACCGAAGCACATATCCAAACAAATCGATGTTTTACCAATTCCGACAAGTCAAGTCAAAACACAAATAAAAATAAGTAAAGTAGACATGTGGAATACGTTTAATGTACGCCGTTTATATGTGGCATGTGTAGTTTTATATTGAAAAATGGAAATTCAAACAAATAAACAAGCTATTTGGATCCCACACTCCCACGTCTGTGTATCGCATCGTTTAGTTGAACTGTACCAGACGTGCGTCGTCGTCGATGTTGTAGCGTCTGTTTAAATTATGTCGTTATGTTGAAGCGAATCGGTTTAGTATGCTATTCAGCTATACTTAAATGAATGCCGGTTACATGTCATCATCAAACACACAATACGATCGCTCTTCATCACCGTCATACGCTGAGCACTTTGTAGAGATTTCAAAATAAATAAATAGGATAATTGAAATAACTAATCGCTTCAATTGAAGTGACCTTTTCCTAGGTAACGCGTGTAATCAGAACAAAATATGTAGTCACGGTCATGTTACAAAAATTACAGGGTGAAACAAAGCATATTTGTTTTCAGACAATCGTTATGAACCCAAATATTTTAGTTTTAACTCAAAACCACTAACAAATTTCTTAAAAATCGTCAAATTTGTGCAAAGAAATCTATAAAGTGCCATCTAAATGTTTAATAGGGGTGATATGTCCTGCTATCTTATTTCTTAGCTTACAATATCTCATTACAGATGAAGAAGACACGTTTTGTTACTGACAAGCGAATACAAATAAAAAAACATGAATAAAAATAATGGAATGGGACGACAAAAATGGCCATTAGTGGATCAAATGTTCAAGGGCAACAATGCTGCGTTGTTTGCGAAAACACATTTATAAATTTCAATCGATTAATATCCAATTTATTTGTCCGTTTATTTTAAAAATATAATACAGGTACGATAAATTAGTATCATTTATTTAAAATGTCTAAAGAGTTTAAACAGGTATTTTATTTTGTAATTTTTCCAAAGGCTTTTTAATTTAAAAATCAAACGCTTCAATATTCTGTATGATTACATTAAAACTTAAAACCAATGACTTTATGTAATAAATAAATTATGTATATTAACAATAAGAATCTACGTTAAATAATTTAATTAAAACATTGAATTGTTTAACGAAAAATCAGCGAATAAAAATTGAACTCAAAATTGTACTCAAAAAATTTCACTCAAAACCTGAAACATGAATCTGTCAGGCTTAAAATCATAATAAGACATCATAAGTTAAAATATTTTTTACATTACAAGGATTAAGAAAATTTAGCGTGATTTCTATTTTCGTTTTCTATTACAAAATTATTTTCCTTTTCACATATAAAAATGATTACTCTTTGGAAGTAACAATCTTAAAATACTCAAAATTTATTTGCAACATCACCGGAATAAATGCACTACAATTTTGGCCATATTTACAAAAAATTGTTTAAAATTCTGCATACTATTAAACAGTAAGGGCAATACCCGTTAAACGAATAACAATTCGTAATATAATCTTTAAATTCCCCAGCGATTAACACAGATTTATTACCACTTAATGTTCTTGGAAAGCCATACAACAACATCAAGGTTCTCTCTTCCCGCATAACATGCTTACACACATCAACAACAAAATACGAACATATTTACAAAGTCAGTGAAAACAAAATCACTAAGTGCTAATTCGATCTATACAGTTTACTGTTAACATGCGGAGGGAATGAAGAAGCAAAACTAGTTTTTCTTAATATTTCAAACATTAAGCTTATAACATCTTTGTGTATAAACAAAGCGGTGTAAGCCAAGTTACGAGCATATTCTGATGTCATATGTCAATTAATCGTGACTGCAGTTTGAGAAATCTAAAGTGACGGGACCGTTTAATTAAAAGAACACCCATACTTGAAAAAAAACACGTCTTAAGATGTTCAATGTCATTCATTTACTACTTCTTAGGTACAAAAATGAAAGAAGTTGACTTGATTTTCTGAAGACTCAATGGCCAAGTTTAATTAAAGCTCTTTCCAATCTTTAGCACGCCGCTGTTATTCAAGAGGCAACTGCTCGTTTTAAGATGAAGATTATTATCATCATTAGCATTTAGATTCAAAAAAAAAATTGTTTTGCCGCTTTAAAATTCGAAATGGGGAGCAACGCCGATAAAATAAAGAGCGCGTCAAAAGAATGTGCGAAATGAGTTCGACGAACTTCTTGGAAATTAATGAATGTACGCATAATTTTTTAGGGGGAGAAGAAGCCAAGAAGTGGACACCAAAAGCAGATGGTAGCTTGTATTTTAATAGGTGTTAAAGCTCGTCACTTTGTTAAACAACATAAACATTAAAAGGCAAGAAATAGAAATCGCGGTGTGTAGTTGACATTGTTTGTTTTCATTAAAAACGTGAATATTTTTGGCTCATGATTCATGCAATGACACTCTTCAGTTGAAATTTCTAATTGAGGCGAACTGCAGAACTGGGTCATCACACGTTTATTTTTAAACATTTTAATTACGTTGAAGGTCACTTGTCAATTGAAAACCTAAATTTCTTCCTCAAGTTCGGCAACAATGACGCCAGTTCTACCACATTTTTAAAGCATTCAGATTTAAAATCACTAAATGATTAATCATTTCAATTGAGTTATAATTTTGTGCGATTTTTTCGTCTACCCAAAAATTTCACATTAATCATTAGAATTCGCAGAGATTTATTTTGCACGTTTCCTCAGCTTCAGGAAATAGCGCCGAGGTTCTACGTCATCCACACGGTGGGGATGATTAAAAATAGCAAGCAGCCAGATGTGCTCGCACACTCGATCATGTGATCAATTATTTTTCGCGAGAATTTTTCTCTTGAGTGTTGTAAAAATTTTCAATAAACGTATGGCGCCGAATCCATTCGTTCGATATAAAATAATGTTTGATGCATTCGTTTTATTGTTAAAACAAACAACCTTGAGGTGGTTGCAATTAGTTATGTGTGCTTTCGGTTTTCTTTGCCACGCGTTTCGTCAAGTTTAATTATTTTTGTTCATTATTTTAAATGAAATTGTAATATCTTTGAAGGTTTCACTGAAATGCATGAGATGAGAGTGGAAATCTTAATTGAAATGCCAAGAGTATATGCGATTCGAGGACTTTCTGTTTTATAACAACATTTACGATGCGGGTTTTGTGCTGAATATTTTGTTGATGGTGGGTAAAACTGAGTAAAACTGTAAGAAGAATGGAACGACTGTAAAGAACATGTAGTCCAAAATCAAGTAGCAATGTGCATTTCAGCAAAATGAGTGTTCGTTAATCATGAAGAACAAATTTTAGAAGAACCTTTCACATTTTTCCTATTTCTTTTGTGGATTCTTTTGGAACGACAATTAATTTATGGTTTTTTAAATTGCTAAATAAAACAAAAAATACCTTACTTATTTTAAAACATGATTTGTTAAAACTAAATTGGAAATAATGCAACCTTTCTATTACACAGAAGCCATCTCTTGTTGACAATTTAAATAAATATAATAAACAAAGAATCGAATTTTTCGCATTTTTAAAATTTAATGGAATTACCCTGCAGCTATGAATTTTAATAGTTATGCAAGAATTAAGTGAAATATACCACAATTGTAATTAAATTGTGGTATACCAACTCGAATCACGAGTTTGACTCACAAACACCATTTAAAACAAAATCTCAAGGCCGTATGTGTTTACTTTAAATCGAGAAACCGTTCTTCGCAAGTCAATACAAAGATGTTGAAATAAAAATGGAAACGATGAAAGCTGCATTGATTACATAACAGTATATTAATTGATGATACGCATTTTTAAAGTCAAATAATGCATTCAAAAATACGTAATAATAAATTTTGTTTAGTGTCTTATTATCATAACCTTGAAGTACAAGAATACTTTCTACGGTTACTTAAGGTGCAAAAGTAATTTAATTTAAAGTGAACAATTTAATGTAAATATTTGAAATCCTTTTAGTTAAAAACAATTTATTCATTATAAAATAAAACGATCAAATTTACTGCATTGCTTTTTAAGAAACCTTTTTTAAAGTTGGTTTCTACTTTCTACACACAACTTTTGGCGTTAAATCATCACAATTAATTATAGAATTCAAGGAAAATCAAAGAATGTGCCCTTCAAATTGTAATAATTAGTTAATACAAGTTTACAACACCTCACGCAATTCAAAAAAGTACTCAATACAATTTATTAAATTTTTAAACACAACTCTTTTAATAATAAAATTGTAGATTTTAATTTCATCAAATTCAACTCGTTTTAAAAATAATAAACATCACGATACTCTGTTACGACTTACATAATTCAGAATACAATGAGGAGGCAAAATAAGTAGCAATTTAAATATGACAACTCATAAATTATGTTACTGTGTCGGAATCGTGCAAAAAAGATGAGTGATGCTAATTCATGTAACGTAACGAATCCGAAGAATTTGCCTACATCTCCTTTTATAGTTTTAATGATTAAATAACGCACATTTTTTAACGACTCCATTTACCTTGTAAGGAAAGAATAGTTTATGATTTGCGGCAACAATAATGTGGAATAGCTTAATATAAGATCGTGAGAAGAAACAGACAATTTTGCATCAAAGAAAACACACATTGCGTGGGATGTGTGTTAAAATTGAATCTAAATATAAACGCATACTTTGCTTACATAAAAGCAAATGACAGCTGACAACCGATGACGGGATATATTGACGATATTTACGTTTAAAGAAATAGGTATTTCCAAGCAAGGACGTCTCATGAAACTGTATCAAATTCAACCTTGTGTGTATCAGTTTAAAGAACAAATTTGTTGTAGTGAAATTCCACGTTTTATTTTACTTTAAATTCACATAATACGTAAAATTTAAATTTAAACTATTGAGAAATAATTAATAGATTATCTTTTAATGAAAAATTGGAAATACATATTCATAATTAAATAAATATGTATAACAGTAATTGATTCCAAACCCCAAGGATTAAATTGAAGGTATATTTAGATCAGTAAATATACAATAATTGCGGTGAAATTAATATCAATTACCATACCTGCATTGTTAAATACAATTATTGGTTATAAATCAGAAACAAATACCATACACCCTTTGTGGTGCAGCATATCCCACAGCATGACAACTTAATTAATGCGAACAGTCGTAATGTTGTGGTATAATGTTTAGAGCTTTTGTGCCACATTCCATCAACGTACGATTTAAAAATAGTTCTCACTTTCCTATCAAAACAACCTCACACACATTGAGTTACAATTATCTGGCATGAACCATCACCTGTATAGACAGCCCAACCCTTAGAGCCGCTGCTGATTATAACATTTTCCGTTTAACCTATTTATTTTCAACTCATTTCCCTTCATATACTTGCAGTAACAACAAATGAATCCCACCTCCCTCCCCCAATGAGAAACGGGGATTCGATGTGCTGTGGCAAATAAACGAACCCCCCTTTATGGAAGCGACTGAGATATGTGCTTTGCTCACATTCCTAATCAACCGCACAACAATAGAAAACATATCGCAGCTGAGATCTAATCCGCAAAGTGTACTCCAGCACTCCCACACCAGACTATTTGCATATTAACAAGCATAGCACATTTATTATTTTATATATGGGAAGTACATATTTTGTGAGCACATTATTTATGAGGTTGCTGCCAACGGAATTGAACAAATGTTATCATAATGAAGGAGTAAAAAAAGTGGTATTTACGATACAAAAATTGTGTGTGGTGGAATGTCAACTATTTCAATTATTGAATGCATTGATTTTGATATCAAGGTCAAAATTCAAGGTATTTAAATTTAAAGAATTTTAAAAACAATAGCAACGCGTAAGTCTGTCTTTTTAATAACTTTCATGATAAATTTTAGATGAAAACTAGAATGATCAGTTAATTTCAAGGTCTTAATCAAGGTCAAGATTTCAAAAAATTAATTTAATGACAAACTATAAATGAAAGTAAATTAATTTTAATTAAATTGATTTATTTAAAAAATTTAGGGTGTCAAAGCAAAATCTAATTATTTTTTTGAAGTTATTATTTATTTCAAGGTCAACCTTTGTTTCAATTATATCCTAAACATTAAATTTCAGATGTTACTTAAGGATTGAGGATCCATTAAACCTTCGAGATTTTAAAATCATTTTACACGATTAAAACTCTAAAAAATTTCAAGGTCATACTTAACCTTTTTTAAAGAAAACTTTCCAATTTTTGCAATAAAAAATAATGCTATTTTTATTTGGAAATAAATGTCCTTAAAATCAACTCTTGAGCAACTTCATTCCTCATATTTAAAACAATACAGCTTATTATTACAGAATGAGGGTTATGATCACCAGCAATGAATATTAATTTACCCACACCACATTTAATTTAGCTGGGATCTAAAGTCTAAACCCAATGTAACATTTGAAACCACATAATATTTACAAGCGGGTGCTCCCACAGAAGCACCCACAATTGAATCTCGCAAAAACTATGCGGATGCTGCCTAATGAATTCAATCAGTCTGCATAAATATTATGAAATGTTTGTCATATTGTGTTTGTGGCACCATAATATCATTTTATGTGTGTCCCACTGTCCAGTGTGTGTGTCACCACGATTGCATATGATTTTAATTTAATACTAGCTACACCGCAAAGGGTGGACGAGTGTCGGTGACATTCGTCAAGGTTGCTGTTTGATGTGATAATACACAAATTTGTATGATATTGTGTTGGGGACTGGGGTCGTTACATATGCATATAAATATAATGTTTGTCGGTTATCATTTCAGCGTGTTATCTCATTCGCGGTGTCATAATCAGCGATCCCTTAATTGTTTGCCCCTCTTTGTGCAGTCGGTCGAGTATCACGTATGTGTTTATTTTATGATGTGAATTTTTTTTTTTTTTTATGTTTCTTATATTGCTTTTGATTTCGGTTCAGCCTTTGTGGTTTTTTGGTGTACGCTTTTTAAATTCTGATTAAAATTTGTTATTCTGTAAACATTTGCTGGTGTGTGTGTTTAACATCCAATTTAGGGTGATAATGAAAAAGGTCAACAAATTTTATTCATTTTCTTTCTACGAAAAAGTAAAAAGTCTTAACAAAAAGAACCGAAATGTTATAAGTTTTAATAATAATAATAATAATAATGTGAATTTATGAGGGGCATGGAAACAGGGGAGAGAAAATTATTCTTTAAGAAATATTCAAACGAAAGTTTTTGGTATTTTGCATATTTTCTTTTGCATAACATTTTCATTCAGCTTTTAAAGAGGAGTTGAAAGGACTTTTTCTAAAACCACATTGGGGAATGAAATCTAATAATAATCTAATGCTTTTACAAAATGTTGTGTGGGAATTGTTGCATAATACAAATTTATCTCAATATTATTTGAATGATCTCATTGGATTGAATGAGCAGACGAAATTATTATTGGAAATGATTCAAATCATGAACATGATATTCAAGCTTTATAATGTGAAAGTAAACAACAACATGTTTGCTAATATTTACATCAGAATATTGGTTACAAACTGCAATCTATATTACATCATCTTGAAGTTATGTTTGAAATGTTTTTAGAAGTATCAAAGAGTTGTTGTTTATATTGTGGCTTTGCTGTGATTACTTTGACCAAAACAAAACCTATTTCATGAAGATGGTATTCTCTAGAGTCCTTTGCTGTAAGATTTATTTCCTTTTCGGGAATTTATCACGCTGCAGTGGTCGTATTAATTTAATTGTTTGTCCTATTTTTAATTAGTTTACAATTTGTATTTTTATATTTATTTTTGCAGAGTTAAAACATTTATTTTGATTGCACGGATTTTAAGAAAGGATTCTAATACCTGGAAATTACTTATTTATTCGTAATGATCCCAACTGAAGTAATACATTCATCCAGTTGTGATTTTCATTAAAAGGATTGATGAAATTAATTAAGGAACCCAACATTTTATTGCACTTCAACTAATTTAAAAGTTCAATTTAGTAATATATTTAATTTAAAGAAAAACCTCTTAATTTAAAGAAAAGCATTTTAAAATAAAACCTTAGCTTCTTCCAAAAAACATTAAACCTTGTTCTCTCGAATGATTTCAATCTCCAGTTGCCATTATTTTGATTAAAATTTCAATGAATTGATGCACTCGAACCGAATCTTCACTCTCTTGTGTAGAAGCGGTTCATAGAAATCAAACAATCAAATGGGTTTATTGCACCATCAGATCCAAATACTTAATTCCGATTCCAATTTATTTTCATTCCAAAAAAACTACTGCACCATACCCCTTCATTCATGCATCCTCATTCTCAAGAAATGTCGCACACGCTCTTGCATAGCCTTTATAGTTGGTACGTTCTGGAAATTCAAAGTGAACACGTTCACCCGTTCAACCCTATTATATATAAATGCAGTTCGAAGACCGGATTATGCACACCCATTTTTCTGACTCATCTATTCTTCGGTATTAAATAGCATCTTAGAGCGTCGCGTACCGTACCATGCCACCAGCTGTGCTCGCTGACTTTGTGTCTTTGCACCGTTTAAATTTATTGACGCATACAAATAAGGTTTCTTGCTTCGGGAGGGTATACAATTTCTGCTTAATACTTGGTGCAAATAAAAGAACGCACACTCACCAGAAAAGGTGCTAATTTTGTTTTTTTCGGCAATATCGAAATTATGGTGAGATAAGAAAAAGATGTGGAGCAAGACAATGGAATATAGAAGATTTTGCCACAGCGACACAATGTCTGTGTAATTAAACTGGTCACGACAATTGGGATGGTAGTGTGGATTGGTGTTCATGTAGTTGAGACAAAAGGTGATTAGAATCACAAATAAGTTTGCTTATACTTTTTGGGAGCTTCATTTCTTTGAAATTGTTTTCTTTTAAACAATGTTTTTGAATACATTTAAGAGATTTTTGCTAACTAAAAACTATTTTCTATCACAACTCACAGTGCGATTTATTCGTTGTGTTTAATTTCATTGTCGGTAGATATCTAGGAAAGGTACGTGTCTTTTCTTGATTGAGTAAAGCAGATTGCAAAGAGCCATTAATCAGAAATGTAAACGAATCTTCTAACCGCGACATTGAGGACTGAGGTCGTAAACAAAACAAAAAGTGTGTGTAAAATAATTTAAAGTAAATGCAGCCACATTGTAAGCATCGCAGCTAAGTAAATCCGGAATATTTTATCCAGCCCGATGAGAGTTTTCTTTGTGTTTCGCTATTGTAGGAAGCACACGGAAAACAAATTGATTGCTCACGGTAGACGCTCGGTTACTTCAAGACGTGTACAATAAATATAATTTAATTTACAGCCGCATAACTTTTGTTTTGTTCCGAACTGCTCTCTTGATACTCTGCGTTAATATCCACGTAAATGCAGAAGCACATGTCTCGTTATTAAAAATGATCAAATTTATGGTTGTGGGTATCATTTATTTAAGATGCAATAGAAAACAACAACTTTTAAAGTCTCTTCCATGATATTCTTTGCCATAACTTCATTAAAATAATTGATATCGATTGAAGTAGAAAAGTGCATATTAAAACCACAAGAAGTTTTTCCACGAAGGTAAATAATCGAATATGAGTCTCGACTTTCAACACAATGCAAAGTTCAAAAGTTTCGTTACAAACTTTTTTTACTGCATTTTAATTGATGAAGTTGAGCCGCGAAGTGCAGCGTTTTTGTTATGAAATGAATTCGTAAATTGCAATAAACATTTAAGTCTGTGGTGTCGGGTGTTCATGACTTTAAAAAAAGTTAACTTATATTGGCTGCGTACTAAAAGTTAAGTTAGTTAAGTTATGTGCTTCGTGTATCTACCCTTAAATACAATATCAAACAAATGAATATGCAATCCTTAATCCCGTTTATAAATATTTAAACATTTTGTACTAAGTCAACTTCTTTCTAAATAACTTAATAATTTTTATTAATTATGCTTAAGCATTTTCTTAAACCCCCTAATAAAATTTCATACAGAATTCGCCCCATAAACTTTACAATTAATTCGCTCCACCACCCTTCCACACATTAAAGCAATTCCACCTCACGAAATTAAGCTCAACAGTATTTCACACATTACTTTAATTTATGCACACGTTAGATATATGTTTTAATATAATGTAGTGCACGACTGTCAGCTTCAATAAATACTAGCACACACATTTCCGGTTGTCTCACCATTTAATTTCCTGTACTGCAAATGTATATATGTACAACAAGTGCACCTCTCCACAATACGCTCCTCAAAATTCCACTTGTACATAATATTATGTTTAAAATTTGCCGACACAATTAACATAAGGGGGATGGAGTCCAAATTATGACCTCTCACGTTCGGGTTGTAGGAACAAAAAAATGTGCATGCATGTCCTCAGTTGTTATTAACCCTCTCGGTATAAAGGGTTGCAATCGTGTAAGGGTTTTTATTTTGGGTGGGCGTTGTTTCGTAATGCGTAATGGAACATTTTGTATGTTAGAGTAACATGCATAATATGGCTGAAAGCGTCGAATTCCATAAGTCGAGTTGTCGCATTCATTTGATAAACTGCCCCTCATTTAGTGTAATGTGTTTTATTAATTTATGGCCATTTGTGTGATGGGTGCGAGGTGCCAACATACGCGCATTGTAAATGCTAGAGAACGGTAGTGATGCGAATTTAAAAATTGGATAATAAATTAAATGGTTTTATGTATATTCACAGTGTGTGTGATGAAAATTATTAATTTAAGTACATAATGTGTTAAGTCGCAGGCGTATTAATGCACTTAATTGTACCTGCATTGTATTTTTGTGTTAAAAATCATTTAAAAAAAGATAGGAATGGGGTGGAGTTGGGCGTGAGAGTTGCATCTATTAACTACCATAACTTATGTCACAATATAACTGCATTTAATGTACAGTTAGTAAATGCAATATAAGTTAGCCATTTGCGAAAAAGGGTTGTCTGCTGCATAGATAAACGACAATGCGAGTACACATGTAATATACGAATACGCGCATATAAAAGAAGATTGTGCAGCATTTAAATTTATGTGCACACGAAAACAATACACCAGTAGTTTAATGTTCAACTATTTATATATGTGCAGTGAGTGCTTGCACACACAATGGAACCGACACACAGTGAGCAAGCAGACTTTTTAATTTTTTTCTCACGGAAGATGGTACCTACACCTATATTTTATCTATGTTTCAGTTCACATTTCGACCATGTGTATGGCTGCACTGCATGCTGCATAGTTTTGTGCGGCTGCCTCAACACACACGGTTTTAGATATTTCCGCTTTATGGTGACATTGCAATGTCCAATTGATGTTTGAGCGGAAGAGGTGGAGGTGGAAGTGGAAGCCTAAAGGGGATTTTATGCATATAGGATTGGGTGTTGCATATTTAATTCGAACATATATAAAATGTGTTCTGTGCTGCGGTGAGATGACCCAACTGTGTATTGCAATCATGCAGCTTGGACAATTGCAAAAATGTTTGTAAAAGATGGTAACTAAAAGCTTGCTGTGACTGGATGCACAGGATGGGTGGCGACGGGAGATTACGGTGAGTATAATGTGCAGTCGGTTGACTTAGTTTACATTAGAAATTGAAATAATAATTTTTGTAATAGACACACAGCCACCCATTGCAGACATTTTCTGCGGATGCTGTGTGGTTTTAAGTGCACAGAGACACGTCGAGTTAAGCAGGTGCTTTGAAATTAAGTCTCCGGTTAATTATTTTTCCAGTAAGTGACAAACTATGCAATGAGTAGAGGTTAGTTTTAATTTTCTTACAAAAAGATCGTTAAGAAAAATACATTAAATCAAAATTTTGCACAAAAATTCGAAAAGGTCGTAAAATAGCTTCCTGTTAATTTTTTTTCTGAACTTTTCAAGGTCAAACAATATTTGTAAAGGCCTTGAAAATTTAAAAACTATATTTTTCTTGCATTTTGCAATCCTTTAGGTAATTAAAAATCTCACCAAGATCAAAATTAAACAATATTTGAAGGTTAAAAGACTTTTTTTTGACCGCATTCACTTAAATAAATTGTTGTAGCTCCAAGAATAGAGTGGTTTTCCCTGCCTTGTAATTTTGTTTATGAAACGGTGATAGAGTTTCCGGATAAGCGTGCATAATTTCTTCTTCAATTATCTATAAATCGCCTTATTATATTAAGTTACTGTTGCTTGTTACCTATACAACTTCTTAAGTCTTTAAACAAGCGGAGTTCATTCACCTGATTGCCCTTGCATGCCTTCAACCCATCATTAAATGTTTTTTCTTCTCCAAACGATTTCATATTAATTATAATTTATATTCAACAAATTGACATGTTATCTTATAAATCACGTTTTTCAGCGCACCTCTTACTTAAGTCTTAACCACTTTATACTCTGTGGTCAGTGTCAGCATCTTGGTATTGTTTTAAATTCATTTAAGTATAAGTTAATTGAAGAATATAGCATACACTGAAGTAGGTCACAGATGTTCTGTGTTATTACGTTACATTCTTCCCATCTTATGTACCTACTTGCATGTATCGTCTTCTCCTGTGAAACAACTTGTTTTAATAAAATTCCCTTCTTTGTGTTATTTTCTTGTGATTAAAATGATTCCATACAATATTTATGACAGTTAGGTATTATAGTTTAATGTAGCACTCAATGAAGATGCGATGTGTTTTGTTTTTATTCTGAAACGTAAACTTTAAACAAAAGGAAGAAGACACACGTCCATCTGCATTATAGAATGGATGACATAACCTCATTTTTTCATGTGACTTAATCGTGCAATCATTTGTATTTATTGTGCAGTTTAGAGCTAGGCATTTTGTGTATTCTGCGCATGATTATTCAACTAAGATTGCTGAATTTTGAGTGTGGGTTGAAAGAGGCGGTTTGATTTAAATTTAAGGCGATTTAACTACAAATGTTATGGTAATTTGAATTTTATTGAAAGTGATGTTACAAGTGCACTATTGTCTAATTCTAGAACATTGCTTTGTGGCATATTTTATTGTTCAAATAGTTTTTATGACCAATTTATTAATTTAAGTTAAAAACACTCAGAATTTTTTTGTTGAATTTTCATGTTGATTTGAGTAATTTTAAGAATATTTTAGAAGTTTTAATAAAAACAGTCTATAGCTAATTTTTGCTGATAAACTTAAGCCACCAAAAATGTAAGCTTTCATAATGGGCTCAAACTCCATTACTGATTTTATTTATTTAAATTGTTTTTTTGTAATAAAACAAGAGTAAAGAATACATGATGAAAAGATTAACATAAAACCGGAACCATTAACTTTTAAAAGGTTAATGTTGTCACACAAACAATTCTAGTTTATGTATTTTTGTTTTATTGAGTATGTCTACTAGCTTATTATTAACCTAAGAGATTAAAACTAGTTTAATGATTATGCTATTTCTGGATCAATTGTTATTAAGAATAAAATAAAGATTTAAGGCCTTCAATGTTATTCGAATTTCCGATTCAAAGACAATTAATATTTAATTGCTACTTAAAATTGTAAATTTAATTTACCACATAATAAATCATTTTAAGACCTACATTTTAATGTTAAATAAACTCTTTCAATATGTTAGTTATAAAACCTTTTTTATGCTGATTTTAAAAGTGAAAAAAAGTTATTCCTGTCCTCTATTAAATATTTATACTGTACAAACGATGCTCCTAATCTTTTGTTGTTGACATTGATATTAATTACCAAATGTATTGTTAAGTAACGCACGTACGTGAATTCTCGTATAGCTATACGGCTGGTGTGAAGAATTCATTAATTAAATTACTTTGTTGTCTTATTTTCTTTGTGCATGAAATGAAAAACATATTACCAACATATATTTTTTTATTATGAGTACTTTAAACTTATTTTTGTAAATAATGCTCCATATTTAAAGCTTCAAAGTCTGCTTGACTTTAAAATGGAACATCAGTGACAATTTGAATGACATTTCTGAAAATTCAAACATTATGTATCGCGCGATATTAAATCAGCTGTCTTAAGGAAGAATGGAAAATGTTGTGAGTAGATATTCGTACATGCGAGACAAAATAGTCTAGACGTGAAGCAACTTTGATTGCACAAAGGAGCTCCATTTCCGTGTCTGGGGTGCGTTAAAGTACTTAAAAGTGTATTGAAATTTTGAATACTTGTTCAAAATTTGTAAGCATTGTTTAAATTGCTTATAAAAAAAGAGTAACCTTTCTTAATGAGGGAAAATTAAAGTGCATTGAAAATTTAAATGTTTTGAAATTAATAATAATTAAATTGTTTGAGTAGAAGAATGTAGCCAATAAGTCTAGAAATTAGTTTGAGCCTTAAAAGTGTGGGGCAAATTCCATGTAAGTTAATCAGTTATGATTTGCTGTTTGAACTGATAAGGAGGAGACTCTTAACTTTAGTAAAGTATAATAAATCGATTCGGTTGGTAGCTTATGTAATTTAATCTGCCTTATTATCAGTAGTAAGTATCAGTAATTATAATTATTACATACGAGTATACGAATAAGCAATTCATTGAGCATGAAATTAAGTTTCTAACAATTTAAGAACACATTATTAGTACAAAGTGTAGACAAAAAAAATGTCCGGTGACCCACAAAACAACAAACATTACAGCCATTTCCTGGATTTTCATTTAAGTCTGTTTGTTTTTATGATCGCAATAGTAATTATTCTCAATTCACAGTTATCTATTTTAATTATTGTCACACCAAGTGAATTGTTAACAATTGAGAGCAAACAATTCATTAACAATCGCGTTCATCTTGCTAGAAATAACACATCACATATGAGTTCGCGGTTTCACTCAAACGTGAATGTCTTTAAGTCGAGAATTTTATTGTTTGAGTTGGCCGATTACAACGCAAACAATGTTATCACACATTTTCACAAATCACACTTGCATCACAATGGCAATGACTTAAAAAAAAATTGATGTCTAAAAATGTGTGTTACCTTGAATTGAAAAAGACGAAAATTCAATTTCACTCCCAAAATGTATCAAGTGTCTCTGCAACTGAATTTATTGCAAAAAATACTCCACAATTAAATAATAAGGAAAACCAACTGAACAATTATCTCCAAGTCAATGGCATCCTTAAATGGTCATGCATTTATAATAATTATAATAATAATCCAAACAGTTCACAGGCACTTTAAAAATGGCTTTTGCACTTTCCTGCTGAAATATTCAACTGCAAAACAAACATCAATTAATTTTAAATTCTCATCATAAAAGCACTCAATGCACTTTTTAATATGCACACACAAGTGTATGCACTTCCTTGTATAATGCGGACACTGCAACAAAATCACCGCACTATTTATGTTTTAAAAAAAGGATCTTTTCATGCAACAACAAAATATTTAAAAAAAAGCAATTTAAACGGTGTTCTTCTGCATTTAATGCTTGTGCCTTATAACAATCAAATTCTTAACATTTATCACACTCACAATTTATTATTTTTACTATTATTTTATGCACTTGTTGGAGCTTTACATTAAACTGTAAACAATTGTATTGTGTCCCCTTTTTTAAAAGTAACACAAACGATGAACGCACAAAACACACTTGGAATATGTAAAATAAAAAAAAGCATCTACCAACGACTCCAATGTGTGAACGTCGTTGTCGTGTGTAAAAATTCCGCCCGACCAACTCGTTGCAACGTCGCGTTTCGACTGAACAACGCAAATTCAGTATTATTCTCGCTGCTACAGCAGTTCTCGCGCAGTTCACAATTCAAACACACATTTTAGCTCAGTCTAGCAGATTCTCCCGCATTGTAACTATATAATACAAAATATTACGGTACATTCGCGTGGTGTGTGCTCTTCAATTTAATAACACACAGCTGAATCACGTCTACAACCACATAAGCATTTGTGGGCTTCCTTAACAACGCATGGTCTACAGAATCGTGGTATAAAATGTGTACAGAACATACGTGTGTACAATAAGCTCTCACGTCAACTTAAAGCTTCAATTTATGAGCGAAAGCTTTTACATTGCAGACGTGCACAATGATTTCCAATCAACACAATATATATTTAAGAACATTTAACTGTCTTGTGTGTAGCTGCTTGGAATGATCTTTAAGTTTAAAAGATGAAGTGCGACTTGAGCTGGGAAATTGAGAGAATGTGTAGCTCATTTCTGTGAAGGTCAAAATCCCATTGCTTGAGGCTTAAGGGATGAAAGTAATGTGTATTGTGATTGTTGTGGTCTTTAAAGTTATATTTATACAGAGATGAGCAAAATTGCAGAGAGCTTAAATATAAATGTTCAGGTTTTAATAAATTTTAAATGAACAATTTTCAGCAACGCTATGGGGAGCAGACGTTTGTATGAAAAGGACGAAGGAGATGATGATCTAAAATGGATGCAAAAGTTACCAAAAAAAATTTAATTGGAATTATAAAAGAAATTCAAATAAAAGATTACAGTCTGCTTACCCAATTGAGTAGTTTTTTGAGTAGTTTTTAAATTTCAGTTGAGTGCGTCTAAAAACGTTGGTGCTTCCTAATTTCCTGGAATGTAACTTGGAATCATCTCTAAGGATTTTTAAAAGTGGAAACTCAATTATGAACTCGAAGTGAATTGAAAAATCTCGATAGTTCAATAAATTAAAAATGAAACAGTTTTAATAGTCCTTTGTGTACAGAAAAAGTAACAATTCAATTTTAATTCAAACAACACTGCATAAAAAAGCTCACCTAAATATACTTAAGTGAATAAACCTTTTATTTACATTAAAAGCAGACCCACAATGCACACAACTATTAAGTGGTTATGTGGTAAATAAGCTTCGGCAATTTCCGCTGCCATAAATCTCAATGGGTTCTACATTGCAAAAAATTCCTACACACAATGACTTCCTGTCAACATAATCGTGCAGGCTGGGAACGCATACAGCAGATACTCACAACATTGCCACCCTCGACACACGTAACTTTTATTAATTCAATAAAAGCTGTAGCCCAAATAAATAGTGGGTACGTATCCGAGACCCGAGTATTTGCGATCTGTTACCAACTTTTTATGCGGCGTTGAATGCCATCAGCTTTTTTTTGTGTTCATCCAATTTTCTAAATAAATCTGTTCCACACCAACTGAATCAGAAGTAGGCTAGACTGGAGAGGGACAAATGCCTGAAATTGTAATAATATACAAAAATGCAATTCCTGCAGCAAATATATTATATGCATTGAAATGTAATTTTTTGTTATTGAAATTTTTGTGAAATTATGTAGACTTCGAGAACGTTCTTTAAGTGTTCGCATTTTGCTGATCAATGGGCTTTTTTAAAATACGCCCTCCACCCACTTTAAATTATTGATTTTGGATGTTATTTATTGAAGACGGTAGCAGTAACTTTCAGTTTGATTCTTGAAATGCTGTTCATGTAATAAAAAATGGTATTTGTGGAGCAGAAAGTCGCATGGTGAATGCAAATTCGTAATATAAATTTAATATTATATTAATAATAATAATAATATGACTTTTGAAGTATTTGTTGGTACTTAAAAGTTTGAGTCAGCACCGACTGAGATTTCTCTACAATAGTAATAATTTTATGTTCAGGGAAATGGCAAAACGAACGTGAATGCATAACGTGAAGAAAGTACACAGCTTTTAATGGTGCATGCGGTTGCAGAAAATGCATTAACAACTAATACAACAAAAGGTTTGTGATGAAATAAGATGTTTGGTTGAAAACCTATTTAATTGATTCATTTTTGTACTGCAAAGTTTACTTGTGAAAATGGATAAGTCGTTAATGAGGATTTAAAAAATTAATACCGAAGACTAAGGACCACTTTTTAATATTAAAATAGATTGTCCTGAAATAAGGAGATCTGAAAAAAGGTTATATGTTCAAAAGTTTAAAATTAGAAAACAATTAATTTAGTTTTTAAAACAACAACAAATGTCAGATACTTTTTAAAATTCACTTTCATAATTTTCAATTTAATATTTTCTTTTAATGAAGTAAGGAAGTCGGTCTGGCTCACTTATGGCTTAAGACGTTGGGTAGTAGGACACTATTTGATATTGATAAAGAAAGTGATGATCTACCACAGCCTTCATCTCCCCAGTTCTAGTTCCTTGTTGATCTTTAGGAAGTTGGTACGGTGCCCCCCCAGATCGGCTCATTTCGTGTTGATCTATTTTCTTTGAGAAGAAGGGCTCGTGTCTATTCTGAGTTCTGTTGCAGAACCTGAATTGATACCGCTAAGCCTAGTTTCTTGAGATGACCTTTAAGTGTCCAATGAACATTTAGATGTCAAATGGTCAGATTTTTTTAAAGCATTTTAATAAAGTCAGGAGAATACTTTCTGAAAAAAAAAATTGGGTTTTAAATATGAAATTAATTAAATTAAATCATTTCAGATAAATTAACAACAGATGTTCTTTCCTATTGCAGTGAATCCTTTCCATAAAAAGGGTTTAATCAAATATTTTAATTGAAGTGTTAATCAGAACCAAACATCTGTGATTAAACATCTTGCGTTAATGAATCCCTAAACTATTTGCCTGTCTACATCGTCATCATTCCTACCCTTTGGTGTTTGATAAACACCCTTTGCATTTAAATGTCCACCCACGCAATAACCGAAAGAAATGCACACAAGACTTTATGCAGCATGCACACGTATGCGAACATTAACGTTAATTTGTACAAATAAATAAAAGGGTATAAAAATGCGCTGAGCATAGTTTGATAAACCGATTAGCATATAGATCGTGTGTGCAGTATTTGCGTTGACACCGGATGAAACGTTTTGTGTGTGCGCTTCCGTACCCCTTGTGTGTCGCCGCACCGCTCATTGCAGTTTTATTATATAGAACAAGGGAGGATTAACGTGTCGTTGCATTAATTTAGCCAAATCTTTATAGTGCACACTCAGTACTTGTATATTCTCTTTTATTAACTACGAAATGATATAAAAAAAGTGAGTTTAACAACCGCTTGTAAAAAAAATTGGTGTGGATAGAACAAAATTAAAGTACAGAAATGAAAAGTCACTCCGTCTGCACGTCGACGTGTTATTTATCCTTTCGCAATTTCTGACTGGACACCTCAATAGCATCCAACCACAATTTCAGTTCGCTGGGAATTGGCGGTTGCTTCTCACCACCAGGGAACTTCTTCATCACCTCGAACACGTTGGCTTTTGTAATGTTCTGCTTGGAGAGTGCAATCGCCCGCACAAATCCATCCGACAAGGTAATGAATTTTTGCTCCAAATAAATGGCACGCTCATCCCACCAGATTAGCTGTCACATGCAACAATGGGGGGGAGGAAGTATGTAGTTGGAAATCAATATTTTCGTTACATTTTATAAAGCGAGGGTATGTTTGTCATGCACCAACCTTTGTCTCAATTTTGTAGGCATTAAAAATGGGAATGGAGCGACGATAGCGCACACTGGAAGCACCCTGCACCGCACCACCACGTTGACGCTTCACTTCCTCGTACAAGCCGGTCAAGCCGTAGTAATGAAATCTGGCGAAGTCCAGTTCTCGCACGTATCGGGCATTATTCATGTGACGAATGAAAATGTCCACATCTTGAGTGGTGCACAGGCCTTAATAAAACCAAATTGCATTGTTATTTTTTATTGCAGAAATGCACGTAATTTGCAATAATTTTAAAACTTACTGTAAATGGTGGTTGTGTCCAAAATTTTACGCTTTTTCTGAAACAATTTGCCAAAGCCCAATGTGAAGACGCATCGCAGAAAGTAGTTGGCGTCCCAAATGATGTAAATGAAAAGCAGCACTAAAATTGTGGTCTCGCAAACCATTTTTGTTGCTTTTTTTTTTCAGACAATTGAGTTCACTGAAATTAAGCATTTTGAAACAAAAAGTGTTACCCAGCAATTTAATTTATGTTGGAATTGATATGCAGCTAGCACAAAACGTCAATAGGGTTAACTTCAATTAACATTTGTGCTTATGTGTTTTAAATTTTAATGCTGAGTCAAATGTTTTGCGGGCTGTGTATTGCAACTTTCAATCATTGGGTAGCTTTTTTATGTTATTAAAATAAATGATGGATTTCCTTGCAAGCAAAAAAATTTAAAAAGAAATTTAGATAGTAATTAAGTTCAGTAGAATGTTCAAATTAATTCGAATTGAAGAGAAAGTTTTGGGTCAGAGTCAATCATATTTTTGACAGCATTTAAAGTAATTTTCTTAATCTCAAAGTGTTTAGCATTACCAATTTCATATTTTATTAAATTTCATTAAAGTGTAAGGGCTTTACTGTATTTAAATTATTTTAAACTGTGATGTTTAAGATATTAAGAGAAAATTTTAATATTTTGTATTTTTATCTAAAAGTTTTGGAGAATAATTTAAAAGATATATGGTGACTTAAAATAAAACTTAAGTCACAATAAGAAACAAATTTTAGGTGACTCAAAATAATCGTAAGTCAAATTCTCTGACGAGTGACGAGCAACTCTATAAGAAAACGACAAAAAAGAACAAAAAGAAATCACAACGTAATTATTTTGTGAAAGCTTTCTCTCTTTTTTTGTAGTTTTAACTTGGCATCAAAACACTGCGGTGTGTTACATGTACACGAATAAATTGAGTTGAGAAGAAATCTATCCAATTCAAAACGTTATATTGCTTGAGTTCATAGCTCTTATATTAAAGAACAATTTCTTGAATAGTCCCGTTATTCTAATCCAAGTTATTGCTCCAAAAAAATGAATATACCGGTTATAGAAAAATTCACGTCATTGATGTTTATTTTAAAACTATAATCTTAATATAGAATTAATTTTGAAATTAATTTAAAAAACTTTTTTTTTCTTGTTAAAAATTAACCTTTAAGTCACTTTCATTAGTCTTTAAGGCACTTATTCAACTTACAACTGAATTTACACCAACGTACGCATTAATAAATCGATGAATACAATTCAATGCGTTTATTTTTAATTTATAAAACAGGTTCTGCTCGACACACGTCAGCTGAGCGAATAAAATGCGCCCGTCTTAACACACCGCGAGTTCAAGTTCAACTGAGAAGCGCGAGTCTAGTATAAATGAATGCCGATATTTTACACCAGTACACACGGCAAAGACCTTGAGATTGGTTTCACATTTAATATTTCATTAGTTGTGTTATTGCTTACTTAAGGCGTTTGGTTAAGATAACTCAAGTACTGGTACTTTGTATTGTTAATCGCGTTTGATTGTTTGTACTGAGTTGGTGGTACGCTATAAAAATGCATTGCACGTTCTGGTTTAGATAAAACAGCAATTTGGTGGCAAAATTAACTAGCTGCTGTTTATTTTATCGGCCAGTAATTAAATTTTGTAATTCATTTCATTGCAATTATATAATTGAAATGGTGTGCTCGTGTATTTCTATTTTCTAATGTAAATACTTATTTCGCAGGTGTTTAGGTAGTGCAACAAAAGTAGACTTTGGCTATTCACAAGAAGATGGCGCTACAAATTTTTGCTGATTGTAATTTTCAATAAAATTCAAATATTCGTGCACTACCATAATAATTTGAGAAGAATCCACAATTGTATTTAATTAAAATACATTATAATTCTTATTTAAAAAATATATATTTAATAAATTCCATTTATAAAATTATGGCATCCTAATCCCGGTTATAAAAATGTCGAGTGAATTTTTGAGTGGAGGTTTTTGTCTTTGATATGAGTAGTTTTCTAATTATTGCATACACGAAGGCGTTTTATATTTAAAATTGAAATTTCAAATAAATCACAACTCCATTTAGTTTATTGTGAATTATTTCAGCGATGCTTATAATTTTTCTGACACCAAACACAAGTGTTTTGTTTTAATCCATCTTAAACCCTAGATTTGTAATATAAATGTGGCCCATTCATACTGAATGAGTATATTGTGGCAGGTGTTAAACTGACAATCCACCTCCACCCTAAATTTATTGCATTCTCGACTTTACAATCTTGGTTAATTTCGGAAAGTCAAGTTACTCATCCGACCAGCAATCCATTCAATTCTCGACAACAATCATAACTTACTACGGATAGCCCAATTCTCGCACTTAACACCAATTTATTACCAACTGCTGCAGCATTTACCACAGAGCCAAAGATATTAAAAATACACATGCAGTTATTTTGGAATTTTGAGCATTCAATTAATAATTTGAATGCCCATACACTTTATCTGTGAATGATAATCGTAGTTCGTTTTAAATTTTTTTTTCATTCTTATGAATTGTTACTTCAATTTACAACTTTGCTTAACATTTCCAGGTCAAATTGTTAAGAATTTTTAAGCCTAATATGTTTTAAACACTACGGAGTTGCTAAACAAGTTTCAAATCACACTCAGCCGAGCAAGTGGCCGTAAGCAGTTCTTGAACAGACTGAAGAACACCACGAGTTTGTTTACCATTTATAATAATTAAAATGCAGCTTGGCGCCGAAGGAGTTGTAGCTGGCTTTTTTCTGCTCGAAAATTATTGCTTATGAAAGTAAAATGAGTTACTAGTACTCGACGATGATCCCAATTCAGTTCCAAGTTCCAAGATGATGCTGCTTGCAGCCTGGACCGTGAATATACATATATTTTGCTACAACAAATCGGTGAGCCTGTTAATGATTAACAGTTATCTGTTGGCTCCAGACGATTTATTTGAGGCCAGAATGGTAATGCGGACTATGATTGTGGATTTGGAAGCTTTATCGAAAATTGGATGATCTTAGCCGCAGTTTCAGCTACATAAACAATTATAAAAACGGCAGAAAAATGTTCTTTTGTATGACAACAATTGATGTTTATAAATAAAATAAAATAAAACTGAAAACTGAATTGTTTTAATTTTTTTTCAACGTTATAATTACTTCACCTTTTTTTAAACTATTAAGGAGAATAGCTCAATGATGCTTACAGCATACAATCCGCACCTAAAAAGTAAGTATTTCGGGATGTAATGGTGTAACCTGTTTAAGAGAAGGCAGTTTGATTATGAAAGACGTAGGTATTTTAAAATAGAGTCATATGAAGAAAAATTTTCTGCAAACTCACTGTAATCGATTATGATTTAAAATGGTTCTAAAACTTTAAAATACCGAACCACAAAACACCTTTATGATGTTTCAAGTGCCTTAATTCCATTAGTTATGCTCCTTTGACTTTAATTCCGGCCAGCAATACAATGCTCAACCAGCACGCTGCACCCATTCCATTTTTAAAGCGTTTTCTGTGCACTCTAATTTATGAGCCTGTTTGCATTTAGCTGAGGTTTACTGACTGATATATTTATACGTTTGTAGTTAACTAGAACCAGCATTTCTATTTTTATTTGGATTTGATATTGGGAACATGATGTCTTTACGAGTTTACGACAATTAAGGATGATTTTTACTATTTTTTAATGGTCATGAAAATAAACACTGTACAAAATAAAAGCAGCTAAGAGAAATATTTGTATTTTTGTTGCTGCTGTATAGTTAATTTAAAGCTCATCTTACGTGTTAAATAAACCTAAGTAGAAGAAGCGGAGAGAAATATATTTGTCGGTATTTTATAGTTTTTCTAAGTGGCGCTATATTTTTTATCCATGCAGTTTAAGTTGTTTTTAAATGGTTTCATGCTGATGATAAAATTTATTGTTATTTAAATTCTACTCTCGATGCTATTAAAATTTTAGAACCAACCAGCACTTGTAATAAGAGAATTTTAGAAATTAAATGTTATCATCCTATTGGATATGATTTATTTATGGAAGGATTTCAATTGTGTTCTTTCGGAAAGAAATTTGTATCACCATAAAACCAATAAAAGAATTTCAACATTTTAATAAACATTTTAAAGAAAACATAAATTATTTAACATTAAGAAAATTTCTAACAAAAAATTAAATTCTGACAATAATTATTTATTACCTTTTCAATCAAAATTAAAAAAGGATGTGGATTCCATTTAATTTCCTGTGGTGGTTAATAAAATGCAAAAAAGACTACTCCAATCATTCATCAATCGATTATCACCAAGAATGCGAAAACCGTATATTCTTTACCAAATCCCCCCTTCCAAATTCCTGTGCGACTTCCTCATTCAGCAGATATCGATAAAGCTTTTGTTCCCGCATCTATCTATAAATATTTTGAGCAGCCCAAACGTATAAGCGTATTCCCTGTAATAAAACTACAACAGAGCGTGCTGCAAAATATTAAATGTAAATGATGTCATCGTTAAATGCATTAATTCCAAGGTTATTAGGGGAGCATCCAACCGGGGCAGGGAAGTAGTAAGGGGATGGGATTGTATAGTCACGAAAAGCTTTAATCGCACGATAACTTTGATAAACATATTGAAAGTATGTAGACTCCCGAATTGCATTTTAAATAAGAAAATAAGCCTAACCCAGGCTAAAAGATTTAAACGACTTTTGATTATGTATATCAGCATTAATCTGTATCCGTGTGTATGAAATGCAAATAAACGCCACACGCACTTGAATTAAGCACTGTACGTGTACACGGTGTACTTTTGGGTAATACAATTTACATATAATAGACCTAACTGAGTGGGTATTTAGCCCCACTATAGTTACACAAAATTGAAATACAGGCAGAGAATTACATTATAATTTGTTTTTAAAGTATAAAATGGCAATTGCTGAAGTGGTGTGTGTGTGTGTGTGTGTGTGTGAGCATCGGGGTGACATAAAACATCAACAAAAACATGTCAGACAAAAAAAAGTATGCGGTGCAAAATGTTTATGTGCAGCACATTACATTGAAATTAGTGAGGCGAAGCAGTACACAATCAACCTACCATGCAACCCAGAACCCTTATAACGACGCGTCGATTCACTTTAATATATTGTATATTAAATTTATAAAAGCAGAAAGCAATTCGGGAGAGCGGCACGAAAGAGAAAGAGCACTTAAATTGCAAAAAAAAAATTGCTCACCATTGCACCGCACCACACAATGACAATGCTTTCGTGAAAAGAAAATGAAATAAAAAGACGCGAGATTGCTGTGTTAGGGAATGGTAAAGAGAAACGGCGCAATTTGCAACCCTTCGAGTGGCGCACCATAATACGGCAGAAGGCAGCAAGCAGCATTTTTATGGGCGAGCTGTGTTGTCGACTGCATAGCAGCAACAAAGCGTGAGCGTCGCGACGCCAAGGCACAGTGCTAGGAATTTTGAGGGAGGCACACCACAGCTGAGCGCGTTGTTCTCTGTGTAATATGGGGAGCACGATTGGATGATCCTTACGCCTTCATTGACTTCAGACTTCAGTCGACGAGCACGCATCGCGTCGTTCGGTTAATACGTGTGTGAATTTGTGAACTGCAGTGTTTCGTCTCATTTTGTAGTTTTCTGCTCGTCTTTTTAACTTGTCTAAACATCTATCAAATAAAGTCCTTAATATTCTATTTAAATGCAACTTACTACATTCTCTCACAGTGTCTCTTGTCGTATTTTTTGTTTAAATAAAAATTTAAATAAGGACATTCAAAAGGAGTGGCAAAAGAAACAACAATCGGTACATATTCGAAGTGACTGAATTTAATGAATTAAACTTGAAAAGCTCAATTATTTTGGGCATTTAAAGTAAAATTAAAAAAAATAAAAACCATTGCACAAAACACCTCATGGCTCTGATGGGTTGATGAAGTTAATTTTATAAAAATTCTGGTCGCTTTAATCATTAGTGAACAATTTTGCGGAAAATTTATGAACTCGTGGTGTTCCAACGTACTCAAGCCAAATACCTAGCCGAGCATTCAGCAGCGTGTACAAAAACGCGCACAACAACGACGTCAAACCATAATATCGTCTAAACAACCAACACCAATAGCGCGCGAATTCAATATTAAAGTGAAATCCTATAAATACACCCCCGAACAGGAAAAAAGAAACGTAAAATAAAACAAAAAAAAAGAATCCTCTGGCAAATTGACAATGAAACGAGGTTTCGTATTAAATGTACGTTATAGTCAATGCTCCGGATAATAGTTTGTTTGCTGTGCGTTGTTTTTTTTTCACATATTTAACTTCTTCGTTCGCCTTTTTTCTCGCGCTAATCTCCCGCCATACTGTTCGGTTGGCAGGTGCCTAACGCCATGTACATTCGGTATGTCTAGAATGTTGGCAACGGACGAACTGTATAGCTGGGCGAAGTAACCACAAATCATTTTGCATATTAGTTATGCATGTGGACAATGAAGCCAGCTGGTCGAGACGATAATATGTAAAATTGGAATGTAGAGAGTAGAGACGGAATATATAAATATAGTTGTGTAGTCATTCGTAAGATAGGCGAGATATGACGACGATTGATGGTCATTAAAACAATGAGACATCGTTGAATTTGCGTTGATGCTAATTTTTTTAAGCACGTATTGGGGTGGGAATGCCAAGAAATATGTCGAACTCACTTTTATTGTTATAGAACGTGGCTTGATTCAGTGAAATTTTGAATGCGGACAGCTTTCTAATTTTTTATCAAAAAAATGAAAATAATTCAATACATTTAAGTTAACTATTGTTATTTAGAAAATAAATTGGATTGAGCTTTAAGCTTACTAACAATATAAATCTAATAAAGTAAATAAAATAATACCTTAATGAAGTTCCTAAAATAGTTGTAGGGTCTTTATAAATTAATAAATTTATGATTCGAAGGGGTTGGACAAAAAAAATAAATCAAAGCTTAATCATCTCAAATATAATTTAAGTCCCACTAAACAAAATAATCCCTTTAGCAAATTAATCCTTAAAGCTTTGTCGAATTTTTTAATTTAATTGCTTCAAAATAAATAAAAGTGAAACAACTCAAAGTTTGTCCCTTTTAAAAGCCTCCCAACTTTTAATTTGGCCCAACTAAAAGCTAATCCAAACTTTACAACGAGCTTTAAATGAATTAATTTCGAATTAAAAAAGGGGAGCATTTAATCTCAACCAGATGACCTACACAGTGCACGTGTCACTAAATAGTTGTTTCCTTGTTACTTGAACCTCACAAAGAATCCCACGCAAGAAGCCAGTATCGTGTGATTTTATTCCCAACATTGTGTCGGTTCAGAGATGACATTTTCACGTCTTGTACCAATGTAGACATTTTCGCATGTGGAAATTCTTGATGGGAGCGAGTGCCATTATGGCCTCTGGGAATTTTTGCGTCTACGGGAGTCGGGACCCTCGCTTAGAACTAGCATATTCTGCACTATATAGTCGTCGTTTGATGTACTCGTACTTAAACCGTCGTAATAAATTGTACTATTTTATCTATGTTGAATTGACGCGTCGCGACATTTAGCTGATGGCGTCGGCTGTCGCCAGTTGCTGTCGGAATATTCGTTTAGCAAATGTGTTGTACTTGTAGTTCTATTTTGTGGAGTAAGTTAATTATGTTTCAGCGCATATTATGAGAGTGGAAATATATAGTGAGGAAGGAGAGAGAGAGAAAACATAGAATGTTGTATACAAATTTATAATTGCAATGTTGAGAGAACTTGCGAAACATAGTCTGGATGTCTGTTAGTGCATCAGAGGTAGTTTTGGGTCAGTGGTTTGGTAAATTTCTGCTCAAATTTAAAGAAAAACTAGTTTTTTTAATAATCCCTAAAAAGTGGCTTTAACTAGTTACCAGCAGTTGGAATTATTTAATATAAAGGCCTGGTGAACAGTGAAGGAAACATTGCAACCGTGCAGAATCCATAGAAATGTGCATCTATTTATGAACGTTATACATAAAACATAAGAGAACATTGTTGTCTATTTTAAGTAGCTAATTTACTTATGAACTACATAAAACTGCACGTAATTATGTTTCAGCAGTAATATTTAGTTTAATAAGTAGTAAAGCGGTTTACTTAAAGCAATTACATTATTTAAAGGATAAATACAAAATTAGGGTAGTTAATTTATCAACCACAAAACTGGATTTTTTACAAATACAAATTTCAACCAAATCACTGCCCACATCCACTCAAATTTTGTTGCGTATCTGCATCCAAGGCTGCACTACAGTAGAGAGAGGCTTCAACAATAAAACATTGGTGATAAACCTGCCGCACCGGCCACAAATTACAATAGCTCTGGCGAGACGTTTTTAGAGAGCGTCGTACTTCATTTCACGATTGCGAATCTCGTTCACAATTCTACACGCCAAAGCTTACAACGAACCTAAAATTAAATCCCTCGTTTTCGCTCAATTCTAAAATTCGCAAATGTCTGCGTGTGACAAAATAGTTGTGATCCTCGCACATTTAGGATTCTCAATATCCCAAAATTCGTGTGTTGCCACCGATGATGGGTTATTAAAACTTTTCTTGTGCGGCTGCTCGACAGTGAGCTTGAACAAGTGAGTGCGGCTTTTCTTATAGTCGATTGAGTCGCGCCATACCAACTTTCATGTATAAATAATTTATACAAAAAAAAAAGAAGAAAAAATTGTTTTCCTATTTTTCGTGGGGTTTCTTAAAAATAGCGCAGCATTTTATTAATAGTCCTGTGAAGTACATCTTTTTTTTCCACCTTTATTGTGGTAAAATTAGGCAATTAACTTATCGTGCACAATATTTATATTGGGTGATAATTGGTGGTGACATATAATGGTGATTTACGGTTATTAAGGAACCAAAAATATATTATTGGTTAATCTGTGCGTTGAGATGTATTGTACTTGTAACGCTGCGTAGCGGTCGCGTGTGTATAGGAATTAGTGTTACCGCACTTTGGCTTAAGTTTAGGGTTATAAAGTAGCAAGTGGAGCAAGTGCTTTGGGCTATTTTTGGAAGTAGAGCTAAAAACGCCTTTTTTATGAAGAAAATTTGAATTTTTTTAATGTGCAAAATTAAATTACAGTGTTAAATTAAATAAAACAACAAAACAAAATTTTGAAATCTTTTTAACTCAAAATTTAAATTTAATAATAAAAAAATGTGTTTTGAAAATTTAGAAAAAATTAAGTTAAAATATTAAGGCACATTTAAAGAAATAGGGTGATAAATTAAAGCGAAAATTTCACTAATAATTGCAGTTAGTTAAAATTAAAAAAGTTGAAATTAGAAGCTTTAAAGCTTCCTTTGAAGTTATGAGCTCCCAAAAACTAGTTAAAAGGAAACAACCGCATATGCAACTCGATTAAACCACAATTTACTGGATATGACCACTTAATTATAATCAAGGTGTACATTTAGTTGAAAATTCGTGATTTAATCAACATTTTATGATTGATATCAAAATATTAAATAATCAGTGACGTGCTTAATGTACTTAAAAAATATCTATATTTAGTAACACTTTTTTTAAACAAAAGTGACAAGAAAAACATACAATAATCACGTTTACAAATCCATTGTCTTGAATTAAAAAAAAACACGATACAAAGGACTATCAAATATTGAATAGTTATTGTGTTTAAAAAATGATTAAAGTCGTTTAAAAAATACAACTTAATCACACTTAATTGGGGAAAAACGATTAAAGTTTTTAATTTATAATCGTAATAAAATTGAAATCGAATCAAAAAATTAATTATCATAAAGCACATACTCACAAACACACTTGGCTAGAATAAAATAGCCTGTCAAGACCGTCACACTGCATATTGACATCAGAGATTTGACGCAGTGGCGCAATCACAGTGACATTGCCGCAGAGCCATTTAATCCATTTTCAGTATTTTGATAAGATAACAAATTGATGACACTTTTATGAAGAGGGCCTGATACCTGTCTCCAATTTTCGGCATGCTCGTCAGTGCACATTTAGCCAGTGAACTAGAAACACTTGCAAACGTAAAAAGTTCAAAAATAATAATAAACTCTCCTAAAACAAACACATTTTTGCAATTAATATGATAAAATAAAATCACGTACCGAATCAAATTTTAATTTTGCATAAAATGCTCAATTTTACCGCAATAATAATTAAAGACAATTCAGAATACACACGAAAAATCTTTCCATATTTTTAATTTAGAAAAAAAAACTCACCACTCTCTCGCTCATTTTCATAAAACTCGTCGCACACATTTTTTTATTCCCTGCTAATTCGTACGAGTCATGAAAATACGGTCTCCGTAAAATAAGTTTTGTTGAAGCGCGAGATTAGTTGAGTTCCAAGCGACCCAGTGCGGCAGTCGGGCTATTGTAGTTATCGCGAAACGGTGTGCGTTTGGAAGTGAATTGTTGGATGCGCGTTGTTGCCTCACAGCTTTTGCATAAGAAAAAGTGCGAGAAAAATAAATACGAAAAGCTCGTTTTAATTGCTTTATCCGCTCACCGTTTTGGACTGTATATAACTGCATCAGCTGCTGGAATGCACTGTACGACTCAATATTTTCCGCATAACTTTATAGTGCTCTCATTGTTTGTCAATGTAATTAAATGCTGTAGTGACGACTACGGTACTGTGACTATTGTCAATCATTTGTTGTGTTTATTGGACGCGTCTTTTCAAATGCTTTATTGATTATTAATTGATTTCAATTCAATTGTGAAGATTAAATTAAATCACATTAATTGTATATCAGTTGTTGTTGTGCTGTCATCTCTGACCCTCAATCAGAATTAATTCTTGGTTTGCATTTCTTAGCACTCACAGTTTATTTCACACACATTGAGAGGAGAGAAGACATTTTAATTGGATATTAAACTGCATAAACTGCGTACTGATCGTAATTGTCAGTAATTAACGTTTTGTTTAGTTTTATTAAAGTGATTATTATGGTTGTTGCAATCATAACATCGTTAAAATATCAACAGATGCGTGTATCAAAAAGTGATTGAGAAAAAGAAAATTATAAAAACCAAGAAAGAAAATAGAGGAATTATTATTATTGGAAAAAAAAGTTCAATCTAAAATAATAATTACTGAAAAAATACTCGTAATAAAAAAGATCTTGTCCAAAGTAAAAAGAATAAGAACAAGTGTTGGTACGTGTTTTGTTGTGTGGGTTCAACAAATCGAGTGTAGTAATAACTAAATATTACGAAACCGTTGCAATACAAAAACCCATCTTTTTTTAAAAACTTTCGCGTGTAACCGCCTGCTGCTCTTCAGCCAAATAAAATATACTAGTGCTGTGGATTTTATAAAATAATATTCGAGCCACGTTATGTGTACGTTAAACGGCAGTGTATTGAATAAAATCGCGCCAATCTATTTTCGTGTGCAGTGCAACTAAATATGGAACACTTGGCCCTGCTTCCTGGGACACAGTTGTATCGTAGTCTTCGTCATCACCAACGAACTCATCGTCATCATCCCGCGTGAACATACACACTCATTACACTTCTCATTCTTCGCATCTGTGAGACGTTGCTGCGTCGTGGTGGGCACAGACGCTACATATTAAGCTACATAAATATTTAGAAATGCCAACGCAAATAACAAGAAGAACAAGTCTACAATCCGGTAACGCGACTCATCAATAATAATAAAACCAATCAATGTGCATAACATTTTTGTTTTATAAAAGTGCATAATTTATCGAACGATCTATTTGCAGTGTGAATATGCGGCAACGTGACTGTCCCGCCAATAATTGAATTAAAGCATAATATTGCTGCACATAAGACATAAGTAAAATAAGTACGACGAAAGTGCGGTGAATGCATATTTTTGGACTGCCTGGTAACTTTGGTTACGTCACTCGTCGTCTCGCACATCATCGACAATTTTGAAACGTGGTACTTGTACCTTATATTCGTGACATCACACACCCGGTTTTAACAAACACACATGACACAGTGTGGACTAATAAGGAATACCATAATAAATAATAACGTGCGGGCGTGTCTTCAAGCTGCGTGTGTTGTGGCTAAGCTTTTTAATAAACGGCAGCGTCACGAATAACTAGTTCTGTTTATATCTCAGTTTTTATATGCTGATGTTAAGCTTGAATCTAGGTACACACCTAACTAGTTATAAACAAATAACAAAAAAGTTGAACGCAGCAGTGTAACTCGACAATTAACAGAAATACCAAAGTGAAGACGCGTGCGAGCCACAACGAAAGAAATGAAGCAGTAGCATAAACAATTTTTCGAAAAATTTAAGCAAAATACTTATTCTCTACATGTGCTTCTTTCTTGAATGCAAAACTAAAAGTTCTAAATAAAATTCATTTTCTTTGAAAACTATTTAAAATTCTTTTTAAAAAAATTGTCTTACAAAAAAAATCACACAATGGGTCTTCTAACAAATCTACGTCAATTGCAAACCAATTTTTGCCGGTCTAAAGGCCTCCTCCTACTGGCACTGCTCGTCTGTGTCGTCCTTCCATCGGTTACGGCCAACGACCCCAACGCCACCTACAATGAAATTGAAAATAATGACGCCGTGTGCCAAGAAGGCCTAATGCTCTCCGTGTGGATGCCCCAAATAAATCTAACATTTGGCGATCGTTTCTCGCGCGGTCTCGTCTACTTTTTAGCCCTCTCCTACCTGTTCATCGGCGTGTCCATTGTGTCAGATCGTTTTATGGCCGCCATTGAGGTGATCACATCCAAGGAGAAAGAGGTGAAAATCACCAAACCCACCGGTGAGACCCAAATTGTGGTAGTACGCGTGTGGAATGAGACGGTCGCCAATTTAACACTTATGGCGCTCGGCTCCAGTGCGCCCGAAATTTTGCTGTCCGTCATTGAGATTATTGCCAAAAATTTCAAGGCTGGCGAACTGGGTCCGGGCACCATTGTCGGCTCGGCCGCCTACAATTTGTTCGTCATCATTGCCATCTGTGTGCTTGTCATACCCAAGGGTGAGGTCAGGAAGATCAAACATTTGCGAGTGTTCTTTGTCACGGCAAGTTGGTCGATATTCGCCTACATTTGGTTGTATTTGATCCTGGCGAAAATAACGCCAGGACGTGTTGATGTCTGGGAAGGATTCTTGACATTTTTGTTCTTCCCCGCCACTGTGTTGACAGCATACATCGCCGATCGTCGCTTGTTGATTTACAAGTACATTGGCAAAAATTATCGCATGAACAAGCGCGGTGTTATCGTGCAGGTGGAGGGTGAGACTGCCCTCGAAATGAACAACCGCGAGGATGGTGGCTTGAAGGCGATCGATGAAAATGGCATTACCGATGATGTGCGCGACTTTGAGGAAGCGCGTCGCGAATACATTTCAGCGTTGAAGGATTTGCGCAAAAAGTATCCACAACACGATTTGGAGCATTTGGAAATTATGGCACAGGAGCAACTCATGAATAAGGGGCCCAAATCGAGGGCATTCTACCGCATTCAGGCGACCCGCAAAATGATGGGCAGCGGTAATATCATGAAGAAGATTACGGAGCGCGCTCAAAGTGATTTGAGCGATGTCAAGGCCGAGTTGAATCGTGTTGATGTGGAGGTGCTTGAGGATGAGTCCATTAGCCGCATCTACTTTGAACCGGGCCACTACACGGTGATGGAGAGCTGTGGTGAGTTTGAGGTGCGTGTAATTCGACGTGGTGGTATGTCGACCACAGCCACTGTTGATTATGAGACAGAGGACGGTTCGGCGGAGGCGGGTAGTGATTATGTTGGCAAAAAGGGCACACTGGTCTTCCAGCCGGGTGTAGATGAGCATCGCTTTAAAATTGAAGTGATCGATGATGATGTGTTTGAGCAGGACGAGCATTTCTACGTGCGATTGAGTAATGTTTCGGATCCGGCTGTTTTGGTGACACCAAAGGTGGCCACCGTCATGATATTGGATGACGATCATTGTGGTATTTTTGCGTTCGGTTGCAAGGATCACGATTTGGTCGAGTCGGTGGGTACTTATGAGGTGAAAGTGCAGCGTTATTCGGGTGCACGTGGTAAAGTACGTATTCCGTACTGGACGGAGGACGGCACCGCTAAGGCCGGCAAGGATTATGAACCACAACAAGGTGAACTGGAGTTCGATAACAACGAAATTGAGTGAGTACATTTGCATTTAAATTACATTGCTTTCTTGAAATTTTGATTTAATAATTCGGCATTGTCGTATGTAGAACACTGGTTGTTTGCATAATTCTCAAATAAACAGGAAAACGTGTAATCTAGACAAAATAATTTGTAGGATTTATTCTCTATTGTGATACTTGTTAATTGTAAAGATTAAAATATTATTGTGATTAGCAGGGCGTCGTTTTATTCATTTGAATGAGTACAACATGCGCATGCATAATAATTATTATCAACTTGATTCGTGAACAAAGAAAAATAAACACTTAGCATAATTAATGCCTGCGATGACAACGTATGTTTATAATTAATGCTCATTTGTGTAGGTACACCGAACATGTAATCCAATTGTTTTATTATGAACGTTATTGTGCAACTTTAACACAATTTTGATGGCTCAAATTTTGATAAAGAAGTGACAGCTGAAAAAAACTTACAAACACAATAAATTTCACATAATTTGATGGCACCCAAAAGCTTCAATTATTATGTTTAAACGAATTTGTTATCAGCAACAAAAAATCCTCACTCACTGAAATGCATATCGCACAATCCTGAAACGTCTCTCAACACCCATTTACATTCATTTAATTCCCATTCTCAATTCCATTACCTGCACGCCATTATGAATGCCTAAAGACAAATTTTATGCAAAATGTGTAATTCCTTTTATCTTTTACTTCTTCCCAAAACATAAATTCAATTCATATTCCGAATAAAAAATAGGAAAAAGTGAAAACGAAATGCATTCAAGCGTTGAGCGTTCAGAATACAAATGAAAGCGTCTGATTCATTAAAATGAATCACTTATATAAAGAGACGGCGTGCACACTGCACATCTGATAAAAATATTAAACATTCATGCACATCTCATCACAATGAAATAATAAAAGAAAAAACATAAAACAAGAGTACTCATGTATTAAGCATCCAAGTCTTTGAAGTGCAATATTGCATTGTGTTTGTATAATGAAATTATGTAAAGTGAGATCAATTAAAAACTATCAAATAATGTAATGGCGGTTGCAGCAGCATGGCGGCAATTTTTTGTTCTGTTTTGCTTTGTTGTTTCCGGTGCATTTAATAATTGCTGTTTAATCGTGTAACTGTGTCAGTGTACTGCACGAAGTTTAATGCATCTTCCTTTACGAATGGGCAGACTGCAATTTGATTAAAGTTAATCATGCATTATTTAGCGTGTTATGCATGAAATATGAAAATAATTGAGGGTATAGATTTGTTTGTAGAAAGCTTAAGCTGCTAAGTAGGTACTACACCTATTTATTTAATTTGTATTTTAATTCCTAAGTCACTTAATTGCACTTTAAATTTGAATTCATTCAATTTTAAACAGTTAATGACCTTGATTTTATAGACAAAGCTTTAAAGCTTCATATAATGAGCATACACCTTCAAATTGCATTAAACTACAAACAAACTAATAAAACCTCACGAATAAATAATTAAAATCATTTTCATTTACTTTCAAATCCATGCACAGGAGAAATCTAGAGCGTTTGTACATATCGATCGAGTAAAGCGCTTTAAATGCACGTCCAGTCACTCTGAATATTTACGATCAACTGATGAAGTTGAGTGCAATGTGCAACAGTTCGGTGCCGAAATAGTCAGAAAATGTTGCTGGGGTGAATGATCGCTTTCAGGGTGGCCTGGTGATTTCTGTTTTTTAACATCTATTCTCTCAAAATAATCACAGTTGATGTTTTCTTTAATTTAAAACATAAAAGAGTGTTACCAAAGGACTAAGGATTGTGGAAAACGCATAAAAAAAATTAAAAGGCTATTTTATTTTATTTAAAAAACTAGTGACCGAAAATCCCCACAATCAAATCACAATTTAAATTTATTGATTGAAAATAAGAAAAAAGTTTTTTGTTTGAAAATTTTGTTTTCTTTGCTTGTAAATTACATTTTAATATGTTAACCTTTACAAATGCCAAACTATTTATATATTCAGTATAGCTTTATGAAAAGCTCAAACATGCATTGCATTTTTCACTAAATTTTTTTAAATGAAAAGGATTTCAAATAAAACCTTATTAATTATATTAAAATAATGCGTTTTCATTTTACTCTGCTCCTTTTATCCACTTGAATTAAATTATCCTTTCATTTATATGAATTTTCCACTGCAAACGGAAAAGCTATACATAAATGTGAATGCTAATTGAATTGCCCGATTTTGTGTCGCAATTTGTTTAGCCTTACTATGCCAAGTGTTGGTATAATACAAAAATGTACATACAACTATGCCAGTGAGGCTTTGCGGTCGATCGCATTTTTCAGCTGACTTCAGCGCTGAGGGGGATGGTTTTGGCGTTTTTACAAAATACGCTTCTTGCCCTTTTTTTTCCCCGATTTGGTAGCTTTATTATATTTTACATAAAGTTAGCTTTTCCTGTCATGTTTCGACGTTATTTACATTTCCTACACACAGTCGCTGTTAGAATAGTACATAAGGGTTGCAGCTAACTACTGCTACAAGGGTGTGTGTTCTGTGTAGACACTTGTAGTCGCATTGTAGGAGTGTTGTTTTGTGCGAGTATATCGCGTTTTATCCAATTAAAGTCAAGGTCTTAGCCTTTAGTAACCGTTAGGTTTTGTGCATGCAACTTTTATGGAGCGTTTTTATGTTTGTGTGCTCGTAGATGAGTTGTTTGTGCGTAGAAATATTTGTTTTATGGTGAAAAGGCTTAATAAACATTTAATTTTGTAAAAAAAAATGGTCAAGGAAAAAATGGGGAAACAAAAATATTATTTTGTTTAAATTAATTCTTAAAGCTTTTAATTTGCAAAATATTTATGATAAGAAAATGTTTTCCTTCCGATTTTGCAATAATTGCAAAGCTGTTCTTAATTGTTTTGCAACTTACATCACGAAAACCAGTGTTGTTTTCCATAAATTGCAAGTATGAAATCAAAGACAAAAAGCTCAATCAAACGTCATCAGGTTTTGCTGCACACACGTTATGTCTCGTAAGTCTTAACTAAAGCCCTTATACATTAAAACCTTTACAAACTGCCCTTTCATAATTGTATTCGAATTGCAATACCAATTTAGCCACACAAAACGATTGTTATGCTAATCAAATAAGGCTGCATTTCGTCTATAAACCTTCTTATGTTGAATATTTATTGTGCAAAGTGCACTGTCTCCACAACATAAGCGGTCGGTGTACCATCAACCCGCTGTATATTTTAATACATAACAACTCAAGCAGAAGGACATTCAAGCAAGAGAAAATCAAATAATGGTTGTACACTCAAAGCTGCATACTTTAAATGCTATAGTGCACAACTACCACTATGTAGTATAATGCAAAGGCTCTTGTATAACATTTGTCCATTGAAACAATGCGCATCAGCATTGAATGTGCGCCTTATAAAATGAATTGAATTGATGCTGGTGCTTTCAATGGATTGGTATTTAGTGAAAGCATCCTTTTATTTGATTTGCGTGTTCTGCAAACAAACAAAACATCCCCCATTGACTAATGGTTGGCGTTTGTATATGCGCTTAGAGAGTAAGCTTAAAATATCAACGCGATGTATTTAAAATAAAAGGCATACACGTGCATTTCCACTTTTGATTGAAAAGCCAATCCATTCAAGGTGAGGTTCAATTATGAGTGGGTACTGGGTGCAAATACAACTAAGCCTCTTTGTATTTTATGTACTTTTGTCGGACATGCACAATGAAAAATGCTCGTAACGAGTTCAAGGTTAATCGATTTATTATTATAATTTGGTTTTATGTTTATTTATTAACAATATCCTTGTTTTTGATGTGAAGTTAAGTTATAAATAATAAAGTTTTTCTATTATTAACAACGAACCTTTTAATCCCGAATTTAACGAAAATGATCGTATTTGTAGTAATTCGTGCACACTTTGTCAACCCATTTCTATTAATAAATGTCCTTTTTTTAGAATTTATAAAAATTAATTTTCTAAATTTAATTTCTTTTTCATACAGACATAACTTTGGTAATTGAACCCCTATTTTAAGGGATGGATATTGAGATTGTTGGGATTTACTAGGGACACCATAATTGCTGTTATTTATTTTAAAATGCATTCTACTTTCTATTAATAAAACTTCTACACTATTTTCTGCAAATTTTTTGACAAATAAAGTCAATGAAATTTATTTAGTACGCCTTCCATTTCCACATATTGTTAAATGTCACTTCAAATACGACAATTGATAGACAAAGAGTGGTTTGTTGTCCTGCTATTTGATTATACATTCATTTTTTATAGTAATTCACTCACTCTTGAATGGATTTAACTGCTATCAGGATTAATTAAATAGAAATCGATGTTTTATTCAATTGTATTGTATACTCATTGGGGAATACAGACAAATACATTATAGTTTTCAAATGACTTGTATGTGGTCAGCTATATATCATTGATTATATTCGAAAGTAGACATTGTACAAGTGTTCAATAAAATCAGGACATTTCGTGACAATTGGATACAGTTTATTGAAGGATAATTAAATGTAATTGTGATAATTAGAGCGACTAAGTGTTGAATTTTGATTTAATACAATACATTATATGAAATAAAGACTAATTGGGGGTGGTTTTTGAATCCTTTCAGCGATTTACACTCGCATCAAATTATTTTGATTATTTGTTTTATAATTTTAATGAAGAGCTTTATTACATTTTTTAAATTTTTACTAAAGAACTTAAAACAAAATAACATCAAAAATATCCAAAAATGATGACATAAAAACATTTTTTAATCAACAAAAAAAAGTCTGCAATAAAGTTTCAAATTCATAAAGCATAAGCTCATTGTCAAAATCATCCCCCTTGAATTAATATGATATAATATGTTTTGCTGTTTTGAATGTCATATACTTTTAACGAGCACATAAAAAAGCTCATAAAAAGCTCAATGTACATTATAATGGGAATTTCATTCATTCGCATAACACAGGAATGATACCTACGAGTACGCAACGGAATGTGTGTGACATCGTAAACTCGCCTACTAGTAGTTAAAATGTTGAGTCATGCACACGTGAGTGTAGGTATTTAATATTTTATGTACACATAATTAAACAAACTGAGAGTCAATTTACATCGCATTCTATGGAGGTGTGTATCAGTACTCGTAAGTACCTGCTAGTTCAACCAAAACATGCAAACTAATAACAGATAAATGAGAAACTCGATACTTCTAATATTTTTCGTAAATAAGTAACATTAAAGAACTTTTTTATTAGCCAACTAGCTGAATCCTACCCGCTTCTCTGGACAAAAAAAGGTTTTTTATAAATATTTTTAATCGTTTTTAATTTTTTTGACTTCATTCCTTCATAATTATCTTAACGTTAAAGAAAAAAATAACTTAATTCGTTTAAAATTAAGGGCTGCAGGAGGAAACACACGCTTTTTGTCACTTTATTAATTATTATACATAAACACAATGTATTTTTACTATAAATCTCCTAGATTACTGGAGACAAAACCAAAATTTATTGCAAATTACCCCAAAGCTTACCAAATGTATCTCTTACACGTAGAACCAAAAACCAATTACTTGAAGACAATAACTCGACTTTACAATTAAACTTGGATTCAAATTAGTGAGTCTCGAACGATTTTACTGTTTCTGCATTCTGCATTTCAACTACTCGTATATACGAAGTGTAATATCCCACAAGTTTTTGATTATTTCATGTGCAAATAGGAGTTTATGGATGAAATGCGATTTGCATATTTATACCTGAAAATATTTGCGTCTGGCTTTACAATAATTCAGGTATGCCGCATAGTTGTAATTTAACTGCATGCATGCATTCATTTCCATAGCATTCTGCAGAAGGAAAAGCGTCTGCAAGGATGCCATCTGTAAGGAATTAAATTATTTTCTTCAAATTTGCATTGTGACTCTGGGGTAGATGTTTTCTTTAAACATTTAATATTTATAAGAAACATTTTTCAAAGAATTTTGCAATTAATTCTTAAAATGTGAATTCATAAAAAAAACAATCAATATAAAAGTTCAAAACTGAAATACTCTTTAAATTAAATTGTGTTAAAAAACCACTTAATATTTCAACATATGGAAACATTAACAAACCTAAATCTGCCCCACTCACCTATAAATAGTGTGATCAATATATCTTCCCACAAATGAGGCTACACCGCTGTCTAGTCGTCCACGTTTTTCTCATTCTTCTAGAATAAATGTCCATGCGTTCCGACAAAGAATTCAAACGCCGCACCAATGTCACATTTTATGAGATGACGTGTGTTGTGTCCCTAAAATATTTGCGGACATACGATTTTTCGTTATGTAGATAAAGTCCCTTGGTGAGTCGTGCCATGTGCCCACTTTAAAGTACATTAAATAAAAATATAAAAAATTGAATTAGACTGATCACAAAAAATAGCTTTGATACATTCGCAATCTTCTACTTTATTTTATTTTTTAAACATCCACTGGGTGTGTCTTTGAGAAATTGAGTGTTTTGAGTTGGCAAACCTCGTGATCGTCTGATCCTACTTTTGTGAATTCGCTATAGTTAAATGTGTAAAAGCACCCAATATCCACAAATGATCTGTTACATCCCAATGAGCAAGCGATGCGGCACCCAATCCAAACCACATAACTTATGTTTCAATTTTGCCTTCACTTTTTGTATAAACAAAAGAAGATGATTATCTCCTGGGGGCCTCAACCCAACCACTGTAAGATGAAAATGAATTTGAAACGAATTGTCTCTGCGTGAAGCGGACTAGCCACAAACGTCACAAGCCTCATAGTCGCGTCAACCACTCTTACTCAATATATTATGAATTCCACCGAAAATGCGTGAAGTGAAAGAAAAAGGTGGACGAGAATTATTTAATGTTTTATATAAAGATCAGCTACATTTAAAACAATGGGCGCGGAGCCAAGTAATTTTGTGTTTGAGGTGTGAGTGAAAATAGAAAATTTCAAGACGATTTTTTATTTTTATTTTGTACAAGTAGGAATTTAACATACGGGCGCTGATTACTGAACGCAACGATTATTAAGATGAAGAGTGTTATCGGTGGGGAATGTTGCACGAAATGAGATTCAGAGACCTAATTAAACGCAACACATACTTATAAGAGCTTTACGTATACACTTAATTAGAAAATGGGAAGAAATAAAACAAATTATAAGCACACGTTAATTTTAAAATAGAACAAGAACGATCAATATGTTAAAATGAGTGTAAATTCACTGGATCGTGTAGTTTTTAATTAAAAATACTAAGTACATACTTAAGTTAAAGCGCTTTATGGCATAAAAATAATTAATAAAAGCTCTAAAACAAATAAAAATACAAAATAAAACAACAATAATTCTAAATAATTTTTTGATAAATCGTCCAATTGACACGACACAGTTCCCAATGCAGGAAATTCACCTTGAATTCATTTCTTTAAGTTAAAGCTACACTAAACGAACTTACTGTAGGGCAACGACTGAGGGGTAGGTGGTAAATGTACAGAATGTGCGTGCCACTACAGTTTAATGAATTGTTGAATTATCAATGAGTGTATAGGGGCATTTTGTTCGTATATTTGATCAATACGCAACTACACTTGGCCTTGACACACTTTTCCCACAGTGTGTTCGTTGTACTTTTGCCATACAACTGTGTAAGTAGTTTGTCAATGTTTTGGGAAACACCCACTAACCTTTACTGTGGCAAACTCATCAGAAATTCAAAATTTGTTATGATTTATATAATTTGCACATTCGTGATTAATTGAATTTGTGGGTGGTGTCAGGTGTGTATTAAATATTCAGTTGAGAGGGTGGATTCAGAAGTTTATTTTTAGTAGTCTAAAATATAAATAAATATAAATTCAGAAATTGAAAAAAACTATATGTAATTTGTTTAATAAACAAATCTGCATTATGTACTTCAAAATCAAAATTGATTGTTAATTTTAATAAAAAATTGGCATTTAATAATAACAATATGATTTGAATTTAAGCCCTGAGTCGAGATCTAGTTTATTACGGTAACAGCCATTAAAAGTCGCCATAAATCATATCACATTATTGGAGAAAGCTTTTTTGCCTTACCAATTTTAAAACCGGTTAATTTTACTTTTGAAAAACATGTCAAAATCACTTCCATCTCAATCCATGTAATTATCCCAACCATAAAATTTTTAATTATGCTTCCATCATGTGTCAAAAATTGGGTTGATGCACCGACAAATATGAAAATGAATTCTCGAATGCTCAGAATCAAGATTTCACCTACAGTTAACAAAACGACACTGATGTGTAATCAGTTAAAATACACAGGTAATACAGACAATGGCTTGTCAATCAATTGAAAGAAAACACACATTGTATTATGCAGCTACACCTATACGTTAAACAGTCACCAATTCATTTTCTATTAAACACATCAATCAGCTATCTATCGACGACGGCGGCTTATCGCACATAAAATTGATTAGATCTAAGTGCTTGAAGTTGTGCTCCTGCATATGTTGAAGAATATGTGTTTACTTTTCAGGAGAATTTACACAATATTCACTCACACCCACTCAACATGCTAATTTCACCGAGAAAAACATAGAATTACGATTGGAAATAGAAATACTAACTGGGACGGAAACGCCCTAGACAGTATAACTAGTAGCACTGCAGTCTGATGATGACTTGAAGTCTCCCAAATGCAATTGAAAATGGAAATAATCGCGTATAAATGATGGCAAATAATTTGTTGCTACATAATATTGCGATAGGAAATGGCATCGTAGTGGCAATCTCAAGTTGTTGAAACGCTATACGTACTCGAATTACGAAGTTGCTGAATATATAAGTTATTTTAATGGATGGGGGATGATTTAATGCATTTTGATTGTTATCCTTGTTATATTGATAAATTGAAGTTGAACAATTTTGTTTTAAAGTTTAATCCGAAAGTTTTCTCGTAACAGTTGAATTTCAATGATATAAATTAAGTTAATTTTAATGATCAATTTTCTTTTAATGTAGAAACATTTATTCCGTTTATGCATATAGTTTAATTTTCATTATTGTCAATATTTTAATTAAAGTTGCATCAGTACTATGACATATTGTCAATACAATAAATTTAAAGTTACATTTATTTATTTTTTTACGGGGAATCAATTAAAATTTAATGAAAAATTATTTCCATCGAAATGGTCCTTAATAAGAGGAAAACAACTACAAGGAGGAATTAAATTAAATTGAAGTAGGATTACGTTTCAAAGGAATAGCCATTACGAAATTGCTGAAAAGGAATAAAATAATTAGAAAAATTAATGAGGTTTTACTCTATAATAGATTATGATGATATTAATACTAATTCAGGATCATTAAATTCTTTTGAAAATAAAAGGACAATTTTATAAAAATGCCATTATTTACCATGTTAAATTGAATTACAAAAATATTATGCAACAGTTTATTTAACGAAATATGACATTAAGTCCGCAATCATTTCAATATTACTCAAAAAACGATCTTATCAATTATTTATAGCGATAATAAGACTCAATGACGTACATCTAGAATGGATAATACCTACGTCAAGCAGCACACGAAGTCAGTTGGAAGTTGGAACCAACAAAAAAAGACGAATTGTCCGCGTCTTATCTTTGATCAGTAAACTTATTAACTAAGAAATCACCGTCAAAAGATAGCGACCGGCGCATTGACGATATGACAAGACTTATTCAATTGACGTAATTAACTCGATTCAACCGCTATAATTTGCTCCAATTTTTTTGCGTTTTCGTGGAAACGCAGGCAGCCAGCTCTCAACAGCTTACAAGTACGAGTACTCGTTATATGCCGCATGCCATGAAAAGCCGGTGCGAGATAACATAGAAATTGTCGTTGTGCACATTAAGTTAGGTAGTTGGTTCGACACTGCATGTTATTTAGATAATCATGCGGCATTTTCATGCAGATATTATGTTCCACACATTGTTCGTTGCACACACACCATTTGACACTCGCGTATGTGATCAAACATTAGGCGAAAAAAAAATCAACACGAAACAATGAAAATGGATAAGTAAATGCGTGAATTCTCCAAAGGATTAAATTCTTTTCATTTCAGCTATTCGCTCACTCAAAGATGTAGAAATATGTCGAAAATGTGTGCTCAAGAATCGCGGTCAAATGTCTGAGAAGCGCGCTTATCATCATGTCTAGCAATTAGAGAATGGTGCAATTATCATAACACGAGTATGTGTAAGTACACATCATAGCTGAAAATGAAATAACGAAAGACTAAGCTCATGGCATTTATGAGGTTACTCTGTTAACAACTCACACTCAAAGTCAGCCGTAAAATGGTCAAATCACACACACAAATAGACATATATTGCAATGTGCTGGTCCACATGCCTTTGGGCTTTCCATATCAAATATACTTTTCGTATCCAGAGGGGTTTGGCGTGCACACATTCGATGCAAACGATACGTGATCGCCTTACAAATTGCAAACGCTTAAGCACCCACGTTTTTGTACAAACTGAGCTGGAGATGTGTTGCAGATATTGCCATTATTACAGACATTCCCACATCCACATGTACAGACATTGTAGTTGGGAGTTAGGCTAAACTGTGCCAACTTGATGATGTTTTACTTTAAGGTATTTAATGCTATGTGTGATATTATTGACGTTGGCCATATCATGTGTTTACTTATGTGGAAAACCAATCTCGGAAATGGCTAACTTGATGGTGTAGAGATGTGCCTGTCGATTGTAACTTTATCTGTGTGCTTATTTGAGGATAGTTATCAAAAGACACATCGTGTTTGTGTGCTGCTCGCAAGGGATGTTGCTGGGCAAACCTTTAAATCATCACGTCTTCAATGTGGAAAATGAGAAAAATAAACTTATAAATGTGTGTTTATTTTTGTTTCTGTTTCGTTGTCTTAAACAAATAAAATTAAGAAATATTAGCAAGGAAGTTTTCTGATAAAAATTCCTTCTTTTAAAAATGCAACAATATTTTGAATGTATTGAACGTGATTCTTCAATTTTTATCAAGTTATTCAAATTATTGTCAATAAGTTTTTGCAAATAAAAATATTATCAATCAAAATCCTTTTAATAAACTTAAATTATGCACATTATTTGAATGATTGAAAGACGATTATAAAATAGTTTTAATGACTTTTAGAAATTCATATCAGTATTACTGACATTTAAAATGGTTAAAGTATTTTAAACTGAAATAAAAATATTTGCTAAAATGCATTTAATTTAGCTACAGTTGTGAGCTAAGCTTAAACGAATTACCATCTGACCCAATTTTAAGCTTGAACCAATTTCTTTGCAACATTTTTTGAAGCACCATTACAAATTAAGTTGTACATATTATGAATATCCTTAAAAGCTAGCAAAATACCAGAAATTACATCATGTCGAGATAAAAAAAATGTTACATTGATGTCAATTGCGTCACAGCGCCACGTTTTAAACATTAATTATTATATTACATTGCTTATCATTCAAATGTCCTATAAAAGTTATGTCACAACAATGAAATATAGTGCATCAATTGAGAGTACCTACGTCTTCGTGTTTTATCACTCAATTATGACAACATTTTTCTTGTATGAGAGAGTATGTTTATCGCATCAAATTAACAAAATACTGCCGACTAAATTTGAATGGAATGTTAAGCGAAATGCAAATAGCATTTAACTCAAGTAATAAAATGGAATTAAATTTTAAGATTGGAATATGTGTTTGGGAATTTAAAATTATTGCAATCATGTGAGTCTTATACATGCTTACTTATGTTGTTTAATTTGAGTTTTTAGTGGTATTTAGAGATTCTAATTAACAACTTAATTATTTTTATAAATTTTTATGGTTTTCATATGACTTTAATTATTAAAGTTAATTTTTTAATTTAATTAATCGCACAGACAAAAGATCTTTTGAAATTTATCAAAAAAAAAGTGCGTTGTACAAATAAATATATAGCTAAGAATCCTTTTTCTGAAGATTTTAAGAAGAAACCTCAAAACAATAAGCAAACTTTAATTTAAGACAGCATTCACAAAAATATCTTTACAAAAAAAGGAGTGAGAAAACTTTTTAAAAAGCTCGCTTATCCTTTGTCCTTTATGCCAACACCAAAAAGTTTATCCATCAGATAAAGCAATTATCAAAATGTGTAATAAAAACGAACGAGATATTATCCCGTTTATACGCATTATTGCGATAAGAGCAACACAATCTGTGCGTATTCTCTTTATTGTCTGTTCAATAGCCAACCTTTTTCCATCTCAAAAGCTTTCGCAGAATGCCTAACCCGACTGCCACTGCAGACATCCTTTAAGTCACTACAATATGTATAGTTAAATATGTACAAGCATAATACAACGAACATCAAATCTCTGCCATGTCATCTTTGTGTGCGACAAAAATATAAGGGTCGCACTACGCAATGATAATTCCAACGAATAGACTCTGTAACAAGTCTAAAAGGATATGCTTACATAATATACATTTTCATTCACATAATATTACAGAAACAACATTAGATTATAAGTAGACGCCGACGACCCACAGGCCTGTGCAAAGAAAACAAAATGAATTTGTATTTACTAACTGTGCGCGTCCTTTTTGCTTAACTTACAGTGTAACACCCAAAACCACCCCAAAAAAACATCCCCCACTGTGCATTTGGGCTCAAATTATTAGCAAATAATCATCGAGCTGCAAAAAATTCCATTAATATTTCCCGTTTTGGTGTGTTTTTGGTCGCAACAAACAAAAATGAAAATAACAAACGCTGTATCCGCAGTGTAAACGTCTTCATGTTTGTGGGCTAAGCTATTTAATGTTGCCATCATAATGTACATCGACTTCCCCCATTCTTGTTTGCCTCTCCATTATCACTTAAATGCGCCCCACAATCCAGCAATTTTCTTTGAATTTAATGACTGCGGCATATAAGCGAAAAACAATAGCATCCTTGTGCGGTGTTGTGGTGCTGCGTGCGCGCCGCACAACAGTACATCATGTTATGAATGGTGAGGAATTGGGATCACTTGTGTCGACCAGAGGTATTGTAGAACACATAAATTGGAAAAGGCAATGTTTGCAACAAATTGCGTGGGCTCCACCACGAAACAATAGGCGCTCCACCGAGCCAGACCAAAACATCATCCATTCAAAAATAAGCGCAGCAGCAGCACCACTATATCAATGTGCTCGCTCGTATTATTATTTTGATGTACACGAGATGGGGCCAATTTGGCACAAGCGAAATGATTAAGGATTTCAGACAGTTTCAGACAAGCATTGGGTGGTGCGGGGCACATCCTTTGTTGTAAATGCACGTTTTAAATGACTTGTTTGTTTAGGTTCAACTGAGATTTTCGAAAGATTGCCCCTTTTCGTTTCACTCACTTTAACAAATGCCATCATTTGTGTTTAACTTTTGGAAGTTATTACGCAATTAGTGGCGTAATGGCAAGCAATTTTTTGCATGTTCAACAATCATTTTTTTTGTGCTGCATGTTTATGGCATTTGGAAGAGATTTTTTAAATTAAAACATTAGTAACATAAACAAAATTGCATCGAGAGAAGGCGTTTATGGGGTAAATTTATTATACTGATGAATTGCACAAATGTTATGAGCTTACAACGTTTTCAAGCTCCCTAAAGAAACTCTGAATAAAATAGTAAAAGCATAATCGTCTCATTGCATTATGAATGAATTAGCTTTTGTACTTTAACAGAAATAATTGAGGTTTGAATTAATGTTGATTCAGTATGCTTAAAGGAATTCTTTTGATAATGACGCTGCAGTTAATCGTCGTCTATTCAATTAAAGTAAACACATTTATCTGGCAATTGAATATTCTACGTAGCCATTACCCTGTGGGGAAAATTGAGTTGAGTGGGACCTAATCATAAGAACAAATTAAAAATACATTCATCTTTTAATTTAAATACACAGTTTTCTTTTAACAGACATCACTTCTAATTTAAATCAAGTTGTCTTAAAATTTTTGGAATATTATTTATAAGAATAAAAAAGAAATTTAAATTCAAAATCGCATAACAACTCCGTACGGCGGTAAATTATGAAATTTTTGTGTTCTTTTTCGCTGAAACTCAATCTTCATGAATTTCATTCACCAGACGAAAGTCGAGACAAATTTTGTTTAATAAAAAAATGAATAAATCAAATTTGATTGAAGGAACTTGATTTTGTATAACTCAGCGACACATAATTTATGCGTAAAGTTTTCATACAAAATGACCAAAAAAACGTAAACAAAACTTCCAAAATTGCATCCCAAACATCGGACTCTCGGAGTTACAAAGTTTAAATGCTTTTTATAAGAAGAATTTTCTCCAGTACCTACTGTTTTTTGCAACAGTTTTCAAAAAGAAAAACGTTTCCTTTTCGCAGTCACTAAGGAACATCGTTTCATGTTGAATAAACTTTGAATACAAAATCATCAGATTTCCATTTATTTCATCACAAGACTTTTTGAAGTTTCCACCAAAAAACGAACCAAAACAAAACAAAAAGCCACCAGCCAAAAGGTATTATACATAAGTTGAACTCGTCTACAGGTCGCATCGGTTCGGTGTGTCACTGAAGCAAATTGCAATAGAAAAGTTTGTTTCGCAAACTTGACAATTATTCAGAAGCATGTGCGACAGCTTTCATGGCAAATAATTCACAACAATACATGCGGATAGAAAGTGTATTTATTTCCAAGTTTCATCCTTCACACGGGGTGGATGAGAATCTATAATCATGATTATTCCGAGTCGTCCCTTTCATTACACGCTGTTATTCGCAAAAATAAAGTTTTCTTTGCCCGTTTTATTTGTGTGTTTCCTCTTTCTTTTTTTTGGCCAAATTTTTAATCAACAATAGCAGCTGTCAGTTGCCGGTCACATATTTACTTAATCCTGATTTGGGTTGAGTTGTGTTATGTTTGCTTACTCCCATTTTGACAATAAACATTGACGCCCTTGCATAACAATGCTTAAGTACTTCCGAATTCCGATCAAAGCGGACACAAATAATTTCCTGTCCACCATTACGTTGCCTCCTTTTTCTTTTGTACTTATTTACTATAAAAAAGAGGCAAAAATTAGCTGAGAAAGAAAAATCAATGAAAATTTAAAAGTAACTGTACTTGGGTATTTTCCGAAAAGGAAAAGCATGAAGTGAATTCAAACGCCACACCGATGAGTAATGAAATTCATTAGTTGCACGCAATGGCAGTCATTTGCAAAGAACGTTAATCTTTTTTCACTTCCTCGAATTTTTTTCTGTTTCTGGTTTGTTGGAGTAACGGCGAGTACGTTTTTGTTTACATGGAATGCAGACAAATGCACTATTTTGTTTGAACTTCACTATGAAAAATCTTTAATGACAGCATAAATATTTATGATGCAAACGTTGTTCCAACTGCAATGCAAAATATATTCAATGGCACAACTTTTTATTAATTTTCGTCCTGCAATTCATTCTAAGTTCAATACTAAAACATTTGATCATCATCCTTAATATGAATATGCATTAAAATAATTAATTATTGAATAATAATTTAATAAACATTAAATGTAAACGCCATAATATCTCGTAAACACAAAAAGCTCTTACAAATACTTCCACCCCGTATAGATGGCGCCACATTTAATTTTATGTCAGCAATAATGTTTAAACTTGAAAGACTTGAAGGCAATTATATGATCAATACCATTATTTGATATGAAATGCCTTATTTGAATTGGTTGCATTTTAAAAATAGATTTGCACAGCAATGGAAAAGATTGTAAATAACTTACCACACTCAACCAGACATGCATTCACGTTGTGGCTTCATTTTCTGTTGTTCGCGTGTACAAACCGTGTCTCTTTATGTTTGATTAACTTTACAATTGATTGCGTAATTTATTTGCCTTTTGTGAATCGTTGGTATTTCATAATAATTCATAAAGTGATCCTGTCTGTGCAATCATCAATTATTGTTAGGATACAGGCAGAAACAATGAGCCTTCATGTATTGAAGGATTTTTTCTTCCGTCTTCAGTTCAATCAATTTTGATTCAAATAAAATTTCCTCATTTCTTGGAGCTGTAGCCGCCACAACTGCACCGTACATTTCTGGCTCACCACAAAACATCAAACAACAGAGAACGGTGAACTCAAAATAGGTTGAAAAAAAAAATGTTTATGTAAATCTAAAATCAACCAACGTTCGGATACTTTTTTGACACCCTTGACGATGGATGCTCTTTTGACGTTGTTAGTTTTTTGTTTTGTTTTTATTTTTGTTCGTCTTCGTATTTTCCGGTATTTATTTTCCATCTACTTTTTGTGTTATCAGAATTCAGTAACCTTTAATGTTGAGCTCAAAAAGTTTCAGACTCACATACTCAACCATTCATAATAATGTGGCCACGCCACTGCAGAGATAAACCACCTGCCTGGAGAAAGCTTTATAATATTACTTATGTACGCAGGTACCTACTTAAAAGGCAAAAGTAGCAGGATAATATGAAAATGTGTGCACTGTGCTGGGTATATTCGTATGTGTGTGTCTGTTGGAGCCATTGTGAGCGGAAGGCAAATCTAGGGAGCGACCGCACATTTTGTTTCCCGACGAAAGTCTAGAAACTCCAACTAACTTGTTACGAATAATGCTTGGGGGCAAGGACATAAATTCAATGGAAACATTGGGGAAACTTGCTTTTTGGTGGATGTATTTTTTCCGTTCATAACATGCGAGTGTAATAATAATAATATACGCAAAGCATGTGTTTTGAAAAGTTTACTTGATAAAGTTTATTCGTTTAAGCTTATAAAAACATTTGCAAAATTAAAGGCAATTTTCAGAATTAAAAAAGAATGATTTGTGATTGCACTTAATGTAAACAAAGACCTTTATTCGTTCAAAAAAAAAGGTGTTAAAAAAAAACTTAAACTTAAATCTTTTTAAAATTATTAAACAGTTTAACTTGTTTTTATTTTGTATCTTCTCCAACTTCCAATTTAAATCTAAAGACTTGATGCTAAATTTAATTTAAAAACTTTCCTTGATATTATAAAGACAAGTTAAGCCAGAAGAATTATATTGTATCGAAAGAACATAAAAGCACAGAAATAAACTAAAAGTATCATCAAATCAAATACCACTCAGATATCACTCGGAATCTTCTCAAGAACGAAACAGTTTTCAGGTACGGTTGCACACAAACAATCAAGTGCGGTTTCATCGCTTCAAGTTCCATATTGGAAATACATGCTGAGGACTATCCATTCCGTGCCTTTAGCACATACTCGTGGAAGAATCCACTTTAACAAAATTTAACATATTAAATTGATTGAAACGTCGATTTTTAAAGTCACAAAAAGATATTGAAAATATTGTTTAAAAATTGTACAGATTGTGTAAACAATACGAAGAAAAAAATACCAAAGAAAAAAAATTATTGAACTCTCAATTTCTACCCTCCTTTTATGCCTGTTATTTATTTAGTAACAGAAGACGTTCAATTTAAAATCGTTATGCATGTAAACGTCTCAAAAAATACACCAGAGTTGGATGTTATTTACTTATTTATTTTAAATTGAAGGATGGGCGTCAAATACACATCCATAAATACTTAAATCCAGTATGGATATATGAAGGCGTTTGTTGCCGATCAAATTTTGACAAATTTTCATCAATAAGTTAAAATGATTCACATCTTTATTGTATGTATTTTTGGAAGTAGGTGAAATCACACAAGTCAATTTGAGACGACTCAAACATGCGAATAATTTAAAAGGTTACGAATATAATATAAGTAAGTGCCGTTATTAAATTATTTTCGCTGAACAAATTAAGTTTTCACAAAAAGGGCTCACATCAAATCATTTTTCATTCCACGTTCTTCAAATCCATACTCATTATTAAACAAATCTTCACCGTCTATTTCCGTTTGGATCTTCCTTTTTTTAAGAATATGCATGATAAAGTACGTAAAGGTGAGCTTAATAAAAGCAAACTACCTCACTTGAGTTTGGCGTTGCAATTGCAAGAGAAAAATAACGTGAAAAATCGAACGGTGATCATTTCGAAGTTCTTAGCTGAAATAGTTGGAATTAAATTTTGAGCGACATGCAGAATATGCAAGTGCTTTTCATGCAGAGTGCCAATAAAACGGGACGTACAAATTCATAATGTTATGGTGTGACGATGGTGTGCTTTTTGTGAAGATAAAGTTTTTGCTGAAATGACAGTGGAATAATTTGAAATTTATCCCCAGGACTTAATATTCATGTCAAGTAATTGGCAATAAATTATAATTTTGCTTCCACAATACCATTTTGACATGATATTTCCCGCAAAATATGAAATATTGGAGGGGTTGTCTCATTTTAAATAAAAATTTGTGTACAAGTGGCGTGTCTTATAAAAGATTTATGTTTATATCCATTGTATCGCCATTTATTTAAACAAAAAGATTAATTTATACTGCAGACAAATCTGAGTTAGATTAAACATTTAATTAAAGAATCAAAAACTTAATTTATGCATTAAATTTGCATGCCCATTGCCCACCCCTTCCATGTTTCATTTCAAGCCATTAATTTGGGGCGTGCAAAATTATGCAAAATAACGTCTTGTACAACAAATTAAACATTATTCGGGTCTAAAAATAACTTTAATCTACATCAAAATATCTTCTTCATGCACTAAAAGATCCGGCCAACACAAATTTTGACCAACATGCCCCCAAAAAGTCAAACCTTAATTACTCTGGCATCATATAATACAATTAAAATGTACACACTAATGTCTGACTGTCCTTCAGAGCCGTAACCACTTTCTCTACTTAGGCCCTAATAAAAGCTATGATTCCCCAAAAAAGAGCCATTCATTTTGAGAAAGCCCCACCCACAATCTTCATCCCCTTTTAATGCCATAGCAGCATCGTTAAAAAGCACACGCTTAGCTATTTGATGCACGAACATCTGCAAATTCATTAAAAAGGTTAGGAGAATTTAATCTTTAAGGTTAAAATCATCCACAAATATACCTTAAAGCTTTTATTTTTTAAAGGGTAAACACGTGCTGCTAGCATGACGCGACTTTTCATTTTGCATGCATATTATAATGTATATTGACAACTTAACGATCGGGTAAGATGTTATTAGCTCGCATACACACATATGGTTACATAAATGTGTCACGTGATTTTATTTCGTTTGCGTTTGAGGCGCATGAGAATCTCATTGGAGCCCCATATGTTAGACATTTTTATTTGCATTTTTTTTTTGGTATTGAAAGTTGCCACACACAAAAGAAAATCAACGTCTGAATGGTGTAACACACTCGATGTCTCAGCATGTACGCAAGGCATTCCAAAAGGAATCCCTGCTTCAGTGATTTACATAATACGATATTATTCTTTCAGTAATATTTTCGCTATTCATGATATTATTATTTCAATTCCTGTTATTGTGATGCGCGGCATTGATTGGAATGAGGGGCAAATGTCTTTATTTGCATGTGAACTTCTTAAAGGAATTTCGGGTTGAACTTAACGTACTTGGTGGCATCCCCCACACAACACAATGACAATGACAAATTGAAACGGTTTTTATTTGGGTTATAAATAAAATATAAATAAATAAATTTAGTTATGAGAATTTTGAGGACAAAAAAGGTACCTTTTGGTTGTAAGTCAGTCAACTTGACAGTACACCACAAAGGGTTCAAGCTGCAATTTGAGCTTTGTCAAATAAACTCTCGATTTCCCAAGACAATAAATAAAAAACCAAATACACTCCACCCCCAATTTCTGTGTAAAAAAAAGTCTTGAAAATTGAACAAAAAATATAAAATTGTATTTTGGCCTACCAACCAAATCGAAAATGGTCCCACTTGAATTAATCCAACAAATCTCTCTTCTCTGTGGCAACGATAAAATTGTGTGAGACACAATAACAACACCACCACCAACAAGCTGCACATTGTGTAAAATCACATGAAAGTACTGATTTGATCAAATGTTTGTCACCATTTTGTGTCCAAACAATTAATTCCGAAATGTGTCGTTTGTTCTTTCCATATGTGAAGCATATTATTAAACATGATGATCATTGTTGAATGTCCACATTTCCAATTCATTTGTATCACGTTATATTTATGAACAGTTAGTAGAAATGTTGCTTAAAAGGACGACATGCTCGTTGTTTTCATGCCAGCCCAACAAATATTTACATGTATGTTTATTTCTGACATATTGCTTCATTTTCCATCGTCGACCTAATCTTTCGTGTTCACTAATCACATCTCTATCTGAAGGTTTGGATTTGTTGTTTGGTGTTATGTTGGTGTATGTTTAATGTGCACTTTAGCATGTTCCAACTACATCAACACATAAATACAGTCAGTGTGGGTGTTTATGTAGGGCAGTCGCTTGTATTCTCGAATGTATTTTGTTTACACAGCTTGGCGTGTGTAACTACAAAATGCATGGGATTTTTCTTTAGAGTGCAGCACAATTGTAAATGGTTACTGAAGGGGAATGCATTTCTGTTAGGGCTAAGATGGACACTTTGCGTTTCTAAAGAATTTGAAATTTACATTTTGAAATTGCTGCAATGTGTTGGGAAAGTGGTTTTTATAGTAAACTAAGCAGCCCATTTTGCAAATAAAAAAGCATTTTCCAGCAATTGGAATACAGTTAGAACATATTTTATTGCAATGCTTTTATATTTATTTTTTTTATAATTTAAATTATTTTTTTTATGCCAATTTCCTTCCCACCCTATTTAGAAACAGAAACAAACAGTAAAATGGATTTAAAATAAAGGGCAGCAGAGGGAAACAGACACTTTTTTCAACTTTATAGTTTCAAATATTCTGTAGGATTTAGAAAAGGATTGATGTGTACGTCACGGTTTAAGCTTTTTTATGTGTGGCAAAAAATGTTAGAAAAATAGTTTTTATTATTAAATTTAAAGAATTGTTAAATGCAATTAAAAATTTGTTGTAATAAAATAAAATTGTTGAAAAATGCTTTTTTTAAAACCCGGTAAACAAAAAGCTTTCTTTCATAAAATCCCCAAAGGAGATTAGTTATAGTCTGGGGATTATTGAGCCTAGGACAGAATAACTTATTTGTGATCCTTCTTGCTTTAAAATAAAATTTTAAACACAATTCCAGCGTAGTTATAAAAAAGTTGTTTCGCCTAGAATTGTTAAAATTACGTTAATCCATTCATAAAATCTTACTAATTCCTCTAACACACATCACTATTTAAAATAATTTAGCCACACATATTATATTAATGATGATTCAATGGTCAGGTATGAAAACAATTTCCTGCTGTAAATAATTACGTTTCGCGGTTATAATATCAATCAACAAAATGAAGCTTAATTTAATAGCTCAATAAAACAATTTACATATTGCACAAGCAATAACACAAATAGCATAACAGATAACAATTTGCAATAAACACCAGTAGTTAGTAAACTGTTACTAGTTACACCAAACACATGATGTGCAATTATCATTAAACACAATATTTACAAAGTAACCGAATGAATGAAATGATAGAATTGATGTGAAAATTAATTCAAACGTTTCTGTAACATAATATAACAAGATCAAAAATTGCGCTTCACGATTAACCAAATTTGTTATAAATCCACACATGTGACCGCGGTTTAACATCATGATGATTACATTATTTATAAATGTGTGAATAATTTGCAATTGTTTTATTATATTGTCGGGCGGCCGTCAGCTGAACTTGACATTTCTCAATTCCCGCCTCGTCATTTTATTAATGTATGTAATGCATTATTGTTTCGCGGCATATATTAGTACATATGTGGCCGCCACAAATTGTAGGTGGTCGATCTACATTAATTTATGTACGCTCACATAATAATGTGTACTTAATCTACATATCTACGTGCTCATACATTATGAATACTGAATGAGGCGAATTTGTGGGACATTTAACAAGTGTCGCTGATTAATTATTTCCAATATAACAAGGCGGTGATGAATTATGCTATCATCCGGTATCATATCTTATTTTTGAATGGGGTGTGGCAATGAAGATGGATTTTTGTAACGACATCAAGATTTGTGATCTTGTTATTACATTAAATTGAAAATAAATGTTAAGGGTTTAATTTTTGAGTGCAACATATTTAGTATATTTAAAAAAAATATCTTATTATTTATTTACTAAAATAAGGACAACTACATTACTAATTAAATTAGCAATATGAGCTTCTTCTACAAGTAATACTTAGCTATTTAATAAAATTAGCTTTATTCTTACAAAATGCTAAGAATCTCCAAGGAAAATGGCTTAATTTGCAAGTGATGTTAATGGTTGGCTACTGGTTGATTTTCTCTGCCAAAATATGTTTACCTCAAGCACACACGCTGACTGTATAGTATACGAGAACATATTATTCGATATACAACATGGTATACACGTACCGCGTTTGGTCAAACATACACGCCGATTGTTCAAACATACAAAAGCTCGCGCCTCTGCATTGTTTATTTGCACTGGCCAAATTGAACGTCTCAATTATTTACTTAATACCAATGCAAAGGCCCATAAGTTTGTCTAATCACCGTTTTGCATTTGCCCGTTCCCCACACTTCTTCAATGCCACACCGCATTTAGCATAATATCGTGGAACTGAATAACATACTAGCGCGATTATGTGCTTTTAAGATTGACCATGTTTAATATAGAATCGTTACATAAAAACTTAATTACTATGTGAATTGTGAAGCGTAGCATTTGGTATTAAGCTTCTTTTCTGTTCATTGAAATTTAAATTTCAACTAGAAAGTTAATGGCAATTTGAAATGGGCGTTAATGAACATTTCAGCAAATAAAATGTTAGGAAACGTGTGTCGGCAGGCAATTGAATTGAGCATTTTTAACCAGAAGTGCTGATTGTTTAATGTGTTCGTGGGGCAGGAAGAATATAACGGTAAATTTTGCCGAAAAGTTTGCTTCAATAATATTTATTTACTTGTTTCCTTACTTCTAACATGAATTGTGGCCAAATTTAAGCAATAAATTGGGTTATGATAAATGTTATTGCAATTCGTATAATCACCTTGTTGAAAGTTTATTTTTAATGATAAATTAAAGCAGTTTTGTGAGCAAAAGAAGACTCCTAAAATTATATTAAATCTATTTGAGCTTTTAAAATTTTATAGCACTTTCTAGACAGCATTCAGGAGTTTTTCCCCTCTTTTAAATTAAATGCAATTGTGCACTTTTAACAACCTTGATTAGCATTGAAAATAAGCACTATAAAAACAGCACATTATGCACTCGGTACTTTATAATACCAAAAGCTTATCATAAAAATTATTGGCACGAGTTGTGTATTTTGCCTATCTGCAGAACAGTGGCGACAGCAGCGAATCCGCATATTGTACTTTGTGTTATAAAAAGCACACGCCAAAGCGACATCCACCAACAAAAAGGGCGTCGACAATCCCGTAGTCAAATGCGCGCAAGACGGTCACGTATTTGCGCCCTTACACATACAGTTCACATAGGAAGTCCTATAAATATCAAACACGAGCTAATGCTTGACACGGAAGCTTTGTCAATATACCAAAATTAATACAATGTCACGTGTTTAATGATTGAATTAACCCAGTCATTGAATATAGTGCACTCGTATGTATGTCTATACAAATATGTTACACACCCACCATCCCATTGTTTGAGTAATAAAATAGTGTGTGTGTGTAAAATAATGTGGGGTAGCAAGCACTCCAGCCAGACAACAATGAATATTTTGGACATGAGGCGTTCTTCCGCAGTGTACAAGAGGGGGCTCCCATTTATCGACCATTTGTTTATGTAATGCATATTATAATAATGTGTGGGAACGTTTGCATTTGTAATCTGGGTAATCTTAATCGGCACCCATTCACACACTGTACTGTATACACAATAACTTACTTAGTCGTTGTCAAACACAATACTATATTTTGCTAAATATTATGGACGCTAATAGTTATCATAATCAATTCCAATAAGGATCACACATATGTTAAGGATCGCATATTATGTAAAGCAATATAATTTTAAAAAGATCAGGCAAGGAAGTAAAAACATTCATTTGAATGTAATTAAGCGCAACGACTGGAAAACACGTTTATCGGAATTCCCATTTCAATTTAGTCACCAACCATGGCGACATTGAAATCGGTTGGTGTACCTCCACATTTTGGGTGGCATGTCAACATGTAATTTAGCCACATTTTCGTTGGTATATCAGCGGCGCGTTTTTGTTTATTTGTCAACCTAACCGTTTCCATGCTTGTTGTGTTTATGTTCCCCATTGTTGTATGTGACAAGGCCTCTTTTTTACACAAAATATATTGCTATTTTTTATTCCTTCGTTTCTAATGTTTATATGTTGACCGGTTTCAATTTTTTTTGGGGTTTGATAGTGCTGAAATGAAAAGCACAAAATTGTTTATGTCAATGCAAGTATTTCGATTTATTGCAATGAAACGTTTAGAGTGGAATTATTTAAAAAAATATTTGAATTTGCTTATTTCTCATCACATTGTTTTCCTCCCCATAATTTAATTATTTATATATTTGTCAGTCAAAAACTTATCTAGACTAAAACAGATACATTAATTTCATAAATTCATCCCCATATTGATTTGACAACATTAATTTGATTTGATTAATCTGCGATGACACGCGGTCTCTTAAATCAAGAAATTCAGCCACAAAATAATAATTGTGTTAAGAAAGTGCTATGGCAACGACCTTTAAGTAATTTTATTGCTCTTCAGTCTCCACTATGTTGCGTATCAATTTGCTTAAGCTTTATTGTGTGGTCCTCTTTGATTCGACAAATGTATTTCAATATGAAATGATTTTATGAGAGACTTTTAGGCGCTTCACGTGTACAGGGTGAGTCTTTTACAATATCAAATAAATTAATTGGTGACTAATTAGGTTTTAGTTTTAAAAGAAATACAAAATATAGAAGAAAAATATTATTTGACTTTGTGAAGTATTTGAGTTATTCAACATATTGTCAATATTATTGTTCTGTATAATTGATTGCAAATATTTTCAAAGCTATTCAGCCAGTATTTCAGCAAATATTATGAATTTTTATCACTTTTTTCGAAATAAAATATATTTTTTAATTTCCGAATTATTTATGTAAGAAAAATCTGTTGAACAAATTATCAACCTTTCAAGTCATTCATAAAATAATAATTATTTTGAGTCCTTTTCGTAAAACATTTCGTTAAAATATATAATGTACCACCCTGTCAAGTATTTGTTAAGGAAATTGATATTTTCACATAGCCTGCAGTCACATACATAGAGAAACTAAAGCAAATGCTCACTCACCTATTTACATCGCATGGTGACAAACAATAACAAGATAAAGGGACTCCAAAATATTTGTCGAAGCCCAAACACATACCCAATGGATTATGTGGAATAGTTCACAGTTTGTTTAAGCGAGGCCAAGTAATTTGATTTACTTGTTATTTCCTTTTCACTCCAAAATAATCCTCATTGTGTATAGGCTGCAAAATATTGAGGAAATCATCCTTCATCGCTCGTAAACTGTTGAACTTGAGGGTTCGGAATTTATTGAGAAACGTTTTAACAGGAATGAAGGTGTTTTGTAATATATTTTGATTTATTGCAAAAATTTAGGGGAGTAAGGGTGGGAACTTGTTATTTCCTTTATCAATAAATTCTCGAACAAATTGTATTTTTAAAAATAATATATGTTTCAATTTTTTTTTTGAGATAACGGTTATTGTAAAATTAATCAGTAATACTCTGTGTCACAAAAACTACATTTATTTACTTAATATAAAACAAATAATACTTTTTGGTGAGCCTAAACAAAATGCATTAAAGAGTTAAACTGTTAATCAAATTACTGGTACTCTAAAAGCAATAAAAGAACAATAAACAAGTGCATAAAATAGTGCAACACGCATTACACTAACTTTACGAGGGAGCAATAAAAAAAGTTAAAACCGCATCTAACAAAATTAAGCATAAACCTTTCCACTACCACTAAAAATAATTAAGAAAGCACTCACGTTGTTCTGACACAAAATAAACTTAGCAAGGTTTACGCCTGACCGACCCTTACCGTGTGCTTGCCATTTTTGGATGAAGTAAAGCAAACATATACATAATTGTGCGGACTTTCAATACCCAAATCTAACGAATTCAACACTGTACGTTTGTTAAAAAGCTTGTTTGATTATTTAGTGCTTTAATTTTCATGTAGGCTTTCACCAATACATGTCCCTAGGCGCAAATAGAAAATCCTTTCATGGTATTTGCACAACAATGGTGAAATACGAGTAAGAACATCCCTTAATTCAATTAAATGACCAAGTAAAAACATAATATTTGCGGCAACAGACCCTAAATACGAGTTATGCTGAAAGGAATTGTACAAGCAAAAAATTAAATATTTTAGTTAGTCTAAAAGCATCTTCCTTTTTTGTGATTTAAAGCATTACTTAAATTCCTAACTTTTAATCAAACGCAATGTACTATTGTACATAAATACGAGAATATTTGCATGAATAGTAAGTGCATAACATTATGTTAAACTATGTACAATAAATGACTTAAAAACAAAAATATATATTCACCAGGAAATGCGGATATGAACTTTGTGGTTAAACTAAAATTTATTCTCGGTCTCTGGCCTACCATTTCGAGAAAATATTCACATTCAAATTGTACGTATATATACAATAATTCGAATGTATATAAGTAGTTGCGTATATTTTGGGATGCTTGGTGCCTTGTGGTATTATGCAAGAAATAGCCCCTAGTGTGTTATTGAGCGTTGGACTATCAAGAATACATATTATGCGCCATAGCACCTTACACTTGTTTGCTTCCCTAATGGATGTTTATTCCCCAACATGTTTAAGAATATTATGTGGCTGTGAAAGTTTGTTGTGTGAATCATTTGATGGGGGTGAAACACTTCTGCTGCTGTCTGCAAAATATATCAGAACAATGTCTTGAAAGAAACTTTAATGCAGGATATTGTTGTTTGTTGCTTTTATGATTTTTGTTTAGGATTGAAATTCAAATTTAAGGAATTATATTATTTATATTTGTGATCTTAATAATAACTTATTACTATTTATTTATTAATATTTATGAAAGAAATCTTATCTTCTTTTGAGTTAATTATTATCGATACAAAGCTTTACTTAAATTGAAAACCACCCTCCATAATTGAAACTGAATCATTACAAAAAATCTCTTTATTTAAAAATAATGACGTTTTTTTTTTGCAATGCAAATGTTTCATAACCATTTAAACCTTTCACCTTAAAATGCATTTAATTTCCATCAAAAATATCCACCCACTCACAAGCAATGTCATTACACCATAAAAGCGTTGACCTCTTCATGTAGGGGTAGGGGGATGAATGAATTTTGATAATGTGGTCATGCGGCATGTGTTATTGCGGTACATGTCGGTCGTTTTAGTAGCCAGCCTGTGGCATTGTTGCCAATTTAATTTTCATTGCAGTTCCACCTTTATTTAATCCCTCGAACCAATGGGGGGGAAAAAAGTAGACCAACCATATTTTAATGGTGCACCCTTTTTATGTGTGTTATATTATACCTTTGTACATTTCCATTTTTTTTATATTCTTTCATCAAGAATGCCAGCTTTGGTGATCCAAATCACCAAATCCAATTCCATGCTGAACCTTTAATGTATATTATCTTTTCCGCACTGTTGCGGCCGTTAAGCTGACCATATAATGCGGTGTCAAGATATAAACCAACAGAGGCTATGTGTTTTGTGTGTTTCTCTGTGCCGTGTTTATATTCCAAGAAAAGATTAATGACTGACAAACGCTTCATTTACATAAGTCTATATAACGCGCAACAGTTCGCTACAACGCTGTTGTGTATTTCGTCGTCATTTGTGTATTAATGCAAGCTCACAAACGCTGTCAGGGTTGGTTTCAACGTTTGATTGATAGATAAATTCCTGCTGCTCAAAATTGTTAATGCCATACATCTCATTCCCTGTTATGTGGTCGTAAAATGAGCTTATTAACCGCATTATCATCACCCCTTACATAAGGGATGCGATGTTTTAATGTTTGTGTATTTTATAGGTGTCTGATAAGCAGCAAGTCGTGTTATTGTTCAATTTTTTGGGCGTTTAATATGAGTTTTATGCGATAATCATGATTGAAATGTTTAAATTTGAGAACTTCTGTGCTACACACCGAATGTGACGTGTGCCCTATCTAAATTTTGATCTTGTTACTTAATTAAGTTCATGCTTACAATGGTGTGGCATTGGACGCACACAATGTAGGTGTACCTGGGTGTAATTGGTTAGCAAAATGGTGTGAAACATAATTGCAATTACATGCGCTTTTGTGAAGCGCTGACGAAATTATGTTTACGTTTTCATTCGAGTGCGAGAATTTAGTTCACGTTCACAAAGACACAATTGAAGATCTTTTAGATGGTTTCGTGGAATTACATTTAAAATTTGTCAACTACTGCAGAAATTTTGAAATAACAGTTCTACACCAACTTCCACAATGTTTTTGTTTAAAAATTATTATTTTGAAATTTTTAAGACCAATTCCTTGAAATTATTTCTTCATTTCAAAATGTTTCATTATAAAACGAAATGTGCCCTAAGCCTGAGTTTCTGTATTTATTCAACCCTGCATTTTGTAGCTGCACGAGTATATCATCTCAAAAGCCCCTTGCAGATAAAAGAAATACACATTTTATTCCCGGCTTAGATTTTGTGTACATAAAAGCGTTCCAATGTAGACAACCCATCTTCAATAAGAGCTCTGCTCTAATTTCGCCTATCTTGTGTAGTAGAAAATGAAGGGCCATTTAAGAGAAAATGAAGATGTATTTATATATTTATCACGTAATGTATGAGAGGCAGGTACTTTACACGCCGTTATTCAGGAAACCTACTACCTAGTTGAAGGATATATTGCAAATGCATGAATGGGAAGCTTTCATTTGGACGGAATGTGGATATGTGTGCATTGGTTGAAAGAAACAGAAACTAATAGCAGGGATGTGCCCCAAGGAAATTAGCTGTGCAAGGAAATTCTGAGAAAAACTATGTTTTTGTGCCGTGAAAAGAAAGCAAAAAGTTGGACAAATTTAATTTGTTATTTTTCCACAATTGTGAAAGTTTGTTAATTTGATTTAAATTATTATTTTTAAATGAATTTACTTTTAATTAAAAAGTTCTTGCAACTGGCACAATTTAATTTCGTCACGCAATTAACTAAATAAGTATTTTAGTGCATTTTATTTATTCATTTTGAATGTAAACATATTTAAAATTTAGTGCGGTTTTATTTTTAATTGATGTAAACCTAATTATTATACTGCATTTCCAAATTGAATCAAAATATTTATGGATATAATCCATTTTAATTGCCAATTTTTAATGGCGCAATAAAATCTCTGACTGATAATTAAACATTCAAATTTACGGTGTGAATTTTTAACACAAATGTTGTATAATAATTGCAAACCATTAAGTTTTGCAATCAAATATTAGTGTGATACAATCTCCTTGGTTATTTAAAAAGCGGTAACTTTATCTGCAATATTAATTAGTGACCGGAAGCACGTTAAAGGTTTACAAAGCAATGATTTGTGGCTATATCTGCATCTATACAAGAATAGACCAAATTTAATACTAAATGTGTATTGAATCATGATTAAATGCGGGAATGTCAGCTTCCTGTCATTGAAGTGTTCTCAGAAATCAATGAAAAGCTCTATAAATATACGGGTTTGCGGTTTTATTCAGGACAATGATTAATGTTCAATAGAGGATTTAGGGGATGAATTATCTGTATGAATTTACAATTAAGTAAATGAAAATGTTCATATTTTGTCCAAAAAAAAATCCAATAAAAATCATGACATGAAATATTTTTGAGCTTTCCGTGAAATTTTCTAAAATTGTATAATATTAATATCATTAAATTAAATAGATCAAACTTATAAAAATGAAGAAATGTACACCAAACAACAACCATTCAATTAACACCCTTTCAACCCTTTAAGATCTTAAACACATCTTAATTATGTTTCTGAAGCGTAAATATTTTGCTCACAATCAGCATCCGGACCCTAAAAGTGTCTAAAAGAATTCTCCGTGAGCAGCACGCTTCCATTTCCTGCGGCACTGAAAGTGTTGGGTGTTGATCTTACATTAAAGATACCATTTAACAACCCCTATACAGATATATTAGCTTCAAATTACATTCACACACCCACACACTTATAAAAATGGCAACAATTTGAGATTGGGTTCCATTGCGAAATTGATTTCACGTAAATTATTTACAACGTCGAGCCACGTCGATCTTCGTCCATTACGCAGGCAAATATTGATTTCAAGGCACTCCCAAAATTCTTCATGTGGAAAAGTAATTGAATCTAGGAAGGCGCGAGCGAATATTCTGTATCACAAAAAAATATCGCATGTGCTTGGGTAGGTTGTTAGATTGGAGTAGATTGTGAAAAATCAGTAGTAATCTGTTTCCAGGGAAGTGTATTTTATGTTTTCATTATAAATAGGATTGGTTAAGTAGCAGAAGGTGTAGTGATTACTTTCACCCTCAATTTACTAGAATTTCACTGCGTCTAATAGTTAAGGGATGTTTAAAGCTTTGAAATATTCTATCGTATTGATGCAAATTAAAGTAATATTTTTTGGGGTGTCTTTCCTGACATTTTATGAAATACAATAAAAATTCCAATAAACAAAATCAAACTGTCTGTTTCTAATATTTATCAAATTCACAGCTTGGTATTAAAATCAATTCCACATCTGACACTAACTTCGTGATCTGACACAATTTATTAGACATATAACACCCCACCCCAAATCTGATTCGAAACATGCACCAGCACAAATCTAATTCATGGCAGCCTGTTTGTTTTCCGATCAGAGACTTTCATAGTCCTGTTAAGTCATTTGATAGATCACATGCTATCAATCAGCCAGTGAAATTTGCTGAAGCGAGTGTGCTTGCTATATTCCTTATAGGGGGTTGTTTGCATTATATATCGCTGGATGTACATTTAATGTCACTGTTTTTCTTCTCATCATAATATAAACACGCTGCCGCTATATGGTTTTTCCCTCAAAATTTCTCCATCAGTCATTAGTAGACGAGAGAGAGAGAGTTGTTTTTATACTTTTAAGTATACTCAAGCAAAGGATAAACGCGTATTCCACCCCTCATAACAAACACAGTGAAATGGATAATAATTTATTCCATCGTTAATAAAATGAATCATCCACTTTTAGGCTGTGTATATTTTCACATAAATTTCAACACCCACAACACAACAATATACCAACAGTCATCATTCAAGTGTCATTTCCAGTTAAACCGACAATGCAATGAATTTTGGTTTGGTACAGTGGTGGACGGCGACCCGAGCGTTTTTCATTTTTATTTTACACTTTTTACAACAAAAAGTGATGCTCAATAAAATTCATTCAATGCAATATTGCTTTTGAAAGCTTTTTTATGTTATTCACAACAATTGAATGACTGTACAGTCGACGCCAGCCCGAATTACATGAGAAAGAGATTAATGGAAATCAAAACCGCAGAAATGTGAAAGGCAACCACCCCATGCTGGTCATGCTGCAGCAATGCTGCCAATGTAGGGACTGGGGTGTGTGTAACTACTTTGTACACTGTTAATTGTGAACATGCAGATATAAGAATTTAATTCCCGTTTAGCTGCAGCCCATGGGCTTTTGGTAGAAAGTTTAAACGTCAACAATTAAATTGGTGTTGCTGTTAGAAGCTATGGGCTATATAAACATGAATATCACAGGACTTTTGTATGCAGAGGCACTGCTTTATGAACTTGTGACACGAACAAAAGCTTTTATAAAGTTATATACACAATGTTAAACAATATATTGTGCAGTTGCCTTTAGAGTTTTACGGTTTGTTTACTTAGAAACTATAATGCCATAATGCAAGTATTCATAGTCGATAAATGTGATATTGTGTGCAATTTTTATTTGTTGTTATGATAGTTATTAAATTGTTAACAAAAGGGTGGTTTTTGATCCGATAAAAATTGTATTTGTGAAATTTATAGTTTGCAGTAACCACATGAGCTTATTTTTGATTTCATCCCTCATGTGGTTACTGCAAACTATAAATTTCACAAATACAATTTTTATCGGATCAATTTTGTCAAACTGATTATTTTTGCAGACACATACAATTAATCCTTCATTATTTGATTTTAAAATTCACTTAAAAAATTGAACTGAGCTTTAGATTTCCTTTATACCCATGGACTCTATACAATTCGCCATAAGTATTGTACAGCTAAACATGCGTGTTGCTTAAATTGGAAACCCTTTCAAAACGAACGTTTCCATTCAAATATTTCGTTTCAAAAATAAATGAAAAATCTGAATCAAGATGGTAATAAATTTCCATGAGAAATGTGCAATCAGCTGCACCCTTCACCCCCATACACCCGTTCAAATCTCCACAGGGATCTTTGCCATATAAAATTTGACATATTTTATTTCGGATCGCCATTTCATTAATTCATTGATGTTTGCGACTGCACGGGTACACTCGTCCCATATAACGTAAATCAAATTACGCGACAGCATGTGCTCTGTTGAATTCAAAATATATGTGCCATTTTAAAAAGCACAATTTCATTTTGTGTCACGTGCCAAATAAAGCACAGCGTCTTTTTAGTTCCACACAAAATTTGTTGTCAAACATAAAATCTTAAGTTATACACAGTGGCTGTATAAATGGGTAATAAGATGTCTTCTTGGGAAACGAATTTGCGCCGTAACAAAATTGCAAAAAAAGCTTTATGTCACATCCACGTGTTTGATCTTTATGAGAAGCTTTTATGGAGAATTTTTTTTTACTTTACAAGCGTTTGCTATAAGATAATAAGTAGCTAGAAAAATTTGAGATGTACGAAAAATAAATTGGTTTATAAAGGATCCTTAAAGAAGCGTTTGAATTTTATCCTTCATATATTTAGTTGCAAAAAAATATATTGAAAAGCTATTTATATATTAATGAGTAAAAACAAAAATGCAGCTAAAATCACAATGTAACAAGTAGATTAATATGACTCTGGGGTGCAGTGATTAATCCACGTTTATAGACTGCTGGTCCCCTTTCAATGCCGATAAGCTTTGCATGAAAGCCCCCGCATTCCGGCGACATACACCATCGACGCGAACTTTCATTGATTTTGAAAACGCCAACAAAACCCTCCGCACTAACAGCTTTATACATTGCTGGGTGTGTAGCCGGAAACATTTCTTTCAATTGCAATTTGTTAACCTTGACGGATGTAGGAAAAATATTTCCTTTCGATGTGGCCTGTGTGTGTGTGTGTGTGTGTAATGTGGCCATTACACGTATACACATGTCGGTTATTCATTTATATTCTAAGCAAAATGCAGAGTCAGCAAAAGACACACGGAATACCTGTTTCATGCAAAATTGAACAAATTGGAGCGGTTAAATGGATGTTTGTGGAGGGAAATGATTTATGGGAAATACCTCACATGGTGAATGCTTTTATACATAACTGCAAATGTGTTGGTTTGGTATTTTAATGGGGGCGGAAAAGAAATGAACCGCACCGACATTTTAAGCTTCCTTTGAAATTAATTTTCATTGCTCATTTGAATTTATTCAATTACAATTAGTTGTAAGTTTACGCAGCTTAACTTTTAATTGAAAGGAGCTTTTTCACACCAATTAAATTATGTTCCTTGGTGATGTTTTAAAAATATGAGTCCGTTGTTGTTATTAATTGATCAACATTTAAATCGTCCTTGACTTAAAGCTTTTGTTGATTTATTTTAACAACGTTTGTGGATTAATTTAATTTAAAGCAACTCAAAATTAAAAATATTTTTCAATCTAAATAAAAATATTGCACAAATTCCTGTACTTAAAATTACTTCCTTAAAGTTCAAACCAGATCAATCGGGCTTGCAAAACTTGGGCCCAAGCCAAGCCACTTCTGAACATCCGCAGACAATTCGCACCTTACCTCAAAATATACAGACAGACAATCTTTATAAGCACACCAAAGTACTTTGCGGGGAACAAATGCAAATGGACCATTTTGTTTTTCTTAAGAAAATAAATTACAGATGCGCGCGAAATTGTTATTGCTTTTTCTCAATTATCGACATCTCGCTAAAGACAACAAGAAAATCTTACACCATGTATTTATACATACGTTCAAACGGTTTCATTGAAATGCTTGAAGTTGCTCCATCGCATATCGTGTATAAGTCTGATAGGGTACTTTACTCCTCATAATCATTTTGAACATCTCACACTTTCACAAGCTACAACCTACCAACAATATATATTATGTTGATGAGTTCGCGGAAAATCACGTTGATGGAAAATTGTGAAAATTCAAATGCATCAACATGAATTTCTGATTAACATTATATACAAGTACATCGCGTTGAATATGTTGTTTATGGTACCCAATTCTAAATTAGTGTGCACACGCGGGGTAATGTTTATGTTTTATGTGTATTTTAAAATTTATACACAAACGCCGACTGTTCACTTTTGTGCTTTAAATGTTTTGTTATTCGAATTTGTACAAGGCATCGCTGCTCGTCATATTCTCTATCGCTGAACATCTCATTAGTTTGTGTTATAATGTCGATTTTAAGCAATTTACGCGCTCCTAAGAAACACTATCTGTGTCAGATGATTTAAATAGATGCTGATGCCATCATTTTGAAACACTGTATGCAATGACTGGAGACAAAATAAAGCAAATTGTTACGGTTAATGGAGTAATCTACGTAACTTAAGTCGTCATAATGATTTTAATAATGAAATTAAATTAAGTGCGAATGAATTAAATGCTAGATAAAATATTAGAACGTTTTTAAAACGCATTTCTTAAAGGAAAAATACACAGCATTTTCCACATCATAATTAAACAACTAATTAAGAACGTAACCCAATAAAAAGAAGTCTAATAATGTCATTGAATTAAAGCACCATAACATGATGAAAGTGGTGAGCATATCAAAGAAAGTGCAAGCCACACAACAAAGTAGACAGATAAAATTAAAAGCGCACTAATACAAAATTATGTTTTATAGTTGTTGCAAAATTTCCAAGGTAGAGAATGCATAATTTATCAACGTTGAGTGTGCACAAGCGCATAAATGTACTTAAATAAGTTTTATTGCAGCATAAAAGCCAACAGCTTCATACAACAACTGCACTCATTATTGCTAAGTGTAACTCAAACAATTTCACAAAACTTGATGCTGTGAAGTATCGTCCTTGGTAGCCCTCAGGGGAACACACTTTTAAGCAACTGTGTCCTGTGTTGCACCTCTGTTGTATTGTAGCATGATGCATTAAAGTGGACAACGCATAGTGCAGCAACAGAATTTATTAATGTCGTAAAGCTATTTAGTGGGAATTGGGATGTTTGGAACAAATTAAATTTAATAAGCTTGAAATTTATTGAATTGTAAAGCAATTTACTGTTAATGCATTTTATTGCAGCAATTTACGATATTGTAAATGGTAAAAATGCATTTAAAGAATGCAATTTGAGTTTTAAGTACATTTGTAAAATCAATAAAATATGTTTCTCATGAAAATTTAAAATAAAACAACTTTTATTGATCTTTTAAACAGAGCTTAAAGCTCAATATAAAATGGCATATCCTTCCCTAAAGGATGAATTTAAATCAACTGAAACTTATGTGTGAATATTGATTGTGGATAAATCGATGGGTACACAACTGAGAAGATAAAAGTTGTGTGTTTGCGTTATTATTTATATTCTCAACTGTAAATATTTGTGAAATATCTAAAGTTGTATGTTACAGTTTGTTGTCTTTCAATATTATGTGCATCACAATCAAACACTCACCCAACATTGTTGATATTTTAAAAGAATTGCAATTACCTTGTGTGTTTATAACGTTTCATACAACGAGCTTAACAAAAAAAAGCTCTCAAACCATATTCCATCCCCATTTAAGTCGTGATAAATTCAATTTTAAATCCACCTAGCTGTCAATGAAATACTTCCGGCAACTTTAAACAACCATTGTGTGTGTGTGTGTGTGTGAATGTACGTGCGGTTATGCACTGCAAATCCCTACATCAGTGCTGTGGGGAAACATAACATTAAAGTGCCAGTACAGCATCATATGTGAATGTATCCCCACATGAAGTAATATAAGTTAAATCGCTGGGAAATGGTGGCAAAAAGCATCGCCATCAGTGTTACTAACTAGGTAGTTAGTAACACTGATGGCGATGCTTTTTGCCACCATTTCCCAGCGATTTAACTTACGATGGGAAGGGAGTTTGTGTGTCGTTAACATTGGTGCGGTATTGAGGACGCGCGACGCTTGGGGATGGTGCATGATGTTGCAATATTCTGTCGTCTCACATGTATCTATGGTGCAAAATTTATGCTCATTACATGCGATGGAATTGTAGCATTTCGTTGTAATACACACACAATTTTTGGTTGCTGCACTTGGGACTATTCGTGTTTACGATTGTAATATGATAGCGGGATGGGCTAGCACGCAGTGACCATAAACTAAAGCACATGTATTCTGGGGGAATATTTTTACATTACTTTTTTTTTGTTATTGCGTAAAGATATAAAATAAATTTGGGGGTAAGATTTATACGCTTGATCTTGTACCTACATTTCGATTTCAAATGTTCATTGCCTTTCCATTTCGGTAAGTCATATTTTGGGCTTTTTATATTAAAGATCGTATTGTTTTTGGAATCGTGTTGGCAGGCTACTTTCGAGCTTAAAAACCACCCCATTTTTCGTAATAGAAATTGAAATAAAAGTAAATATTAAGCTGATTTTTAAACAACATCATAAATATTTAAAAATTTAAAATCATAAAGCTAATAAGTATTTTCAAATTGCAAATCATTTAAGTATCATATTTAATAATGCTACTGCAAATTATATCAAGTATTTAACTTTTTTTCTGTAAACATTTAATATTAAGTCACGCAATTCTACATTAAATAAACTAAACACTCATAAAACAATTAATTTTCAGCAAGTTTTAATTAACATCCCCTTCCATTACCCAGCAGCACCAAGCATCCAAATAAATTAAATGATCTCTGTGAATAATAAACGTCTCATGTCTGGCAAATTTATGTTGTAATCTCTTCCAACAGTGCAGCATAAACTGTCACAAAGCATTCTAAACAATCTTCTTAAATTGAATGAACTCTCAACAACGTGCCATAATTGCATTGTAAATAAACTAAGTAAAACTATAATACAACACGTATTTGCGTTATAAATATAATTAGTCTTGTATTATAGCATCTCATGAGGGCTGATTTTGCAACTTTGGTGCGCGTATTATTGTCTTAAATTCAACAGAGCTACATAAAGTGTGAGTTTGTGCTTTTATCACTGCAAATTCAAAATGAGCTTTTATGCCATTTATGGTTCGTTATATCGTCAATTTAATTTGTTGTATTTTATTGTGTGTTTTATTATTTAAATAATAGACTGCTGTGGAACGTGTAATTTTACTGACAACCCTTTTAAGTGTGTGCTAAGTAAATCGATTTTTTTTCCATTTAAAATTCCAATCAAAAAAATGTTGATACTTTAATGTACTCGTAAATGACAAACCTAAACATCATGTTTAGTTATTTAACATCAAAACTATAAGGTCATCCAAAAATATACACTCCACAATGACGTACCATACAAAATTCTTAACACGAAAATTTTGTCGTGACCCTAATTGTATTTGAACTCATCATTACATTATTATACAATAAAACTGAATGAAAACTCCAGCAATCATCACATTAAGCGCGTAACAGCTGCGTCCACATAACCAAAATAGAATGAAATTTTATCAACTCAATCAATTAAAAAATTAAGCATCGTTGAGATGTCCAAAACAGTTTACACCAACTCAACACAATTATAAAATGCCAGCAAGTACGTGTTAGAATGCGTCCATAATTAATTGGCAAATTAGCAGCAGCTTAAATGTTTGTAAAAATCGCATCAAAATATTTCTACAAAGGCACCACATTGTAAAACGTACAACAAAATGACCGTGACAGCACAAATCCATCATACCGCTAATCATAAAATCAATGCTAAAACAAATGGCTGCCATTCGTTGCGAGTAACTGTAAAAGAAAAAGCTCCACCACGCAAACCTACCGCACAGTAAAACACATCGTCCTCGACTGTTTTAATTTGTAAATGGTCCATTTAATGTTACACACATTTTGACGATTTATTCTTACACGCAATTGTAGCGCCAACCCATTTTCTTTCCTCTGTTTTTTTGTTAATTTTTCACGCCACAATTTTTGCTTTAATTAAAATCCAGCGCACACAATCGTTGTATTTCATTTAAACATGTTTTTACATTAAATCCAAGCATTTGTTATTATGCTAATGTTTAATGGATTCAGCAGCTTGTGCAGCTTTGCGTCCCCTCTCCAATCTCCACATTACAGTACCCGATCCAAAATACATTAAGAGCGTGTTGCCAGGACTAAGCAACACTCGTGTAATGTGCACAATGCACAATTGTATGACTTTAAAATGTTATAGTACGAGTCGACACAGTATCCGCACTATTGCCTAACGTTGTGTACGTGCTAGCATTTTCAACATACACAACATAAAAGCATAAATTCTATGGCACATTTCCTTGACTTTGTTCACGGCCACCGAATGTGGAAAGCCGCTTTTAACTAATAAATTGGTTCAGTTGTACACACTGTTGTTTTGTTGTGCAGTGTCGGCTTCACTTTATGGTTTTGTTTTTGGCGAAAAATATTTTGTACTACACAGCATAATAGTTTTTCCAGGATGTTCTACGTTTGGTATGTGAATTGTGATGGTGTGTTGTGGCTTTTGAAGTTGCGACATTCTCTTAAGTCTTGGTGTATGGCTGGTGCAAGAATTGTGTCTCAATGGAATTATTGATTTGAAGGGTGGGCTGTTATCCTTGTTTGAAATCATCTCTTGTTATTAGTTTTCCTAAAACGAGAAAAACAAACAAATTAAAATATTTATTCTATACAATAAATCGGTTATGTATTAAATCTGACAAAAAAAAACTAAAAGAAGAACAACTAAACTATAACTATCAAAATCCTTATGGATTAAATTTTTTTTTTTTTAAATCCTAAATCGCATTTGTTGTTTGACAACACACAGTCTAAACATTACAATTACCATTTTAATTAAATACAAATTTAACGGAGACGTGAATCGTTCCAGCTCTAGTTATGATGTAGTTAAATGAAATGCTGTGCATAAATTAAATTTGATTAAATATGTACAGTCGTGCTTTGAGTCTGCAAATGTACAGCATCGCAATAGAGGGAGGATTTAATTATTTAAATTATTAACTGCCTGTGTGTATGCTCCCCATATGGCTTAACAATTAAACCAATTCACACAGGTTGCATGATATTCTAGAGAAGTTTCTAAATTAACATTATACAGGTACAACCTAAATTATGTTGTTGTGTTTGCTTTAAGGGCACCTTAAATGTTTTGTGGTAGCAATGAATCTGATGTGAAACAATTAATAAGTAAATTGTGTGGTTTTATGAAGCTTCTAAGCATTGTTGTATCTCTTTTGGTAAGAATTTGTACAGAAATGCTTCAATTAAATGTTAAATAAGGGTAGTTTGGCGTCGTTATTATGTTTAAATTAAAATTATGAATGCCAATTAAAAGCGTTCTGCTTAAATTTTAGATAACGTGACGATACAAAATGCTGACGTCAAATTAAAATCCGAAATAGTCTCAACCACACTTCAATATATCCAGGACGTGCGTCAATTTGTCGTCACAGGTTCAATTGTTTTCTGTTTACAATGCTCAAAATACACACCATTAAATTGCCATTTGCATATTTGTATTGAAAATGCAGTCTCCCCTTTTATTTTGCATTTATCATTTGACGAGACTGCATAAATTGTGCAAAATCCATCAGACTTGCTTCTATTCCATCAATTGGAGATTGAAAATTGCAATTTGAGTATATTTTTCTCGAACACATTTTATTCTTGAGCATAAATGTCTCATTGGGAATTCATAAAACAGAGCCAGAGCTTAAACAATGTCTAACATAAATCTTCATTAAAAATTACATTCGGTCACATATTTTTAGATTGCCACATCGAGTGGTTAATCATGTGCATATGACAGCGATTGCAGGAACGTGCACACTGCAGGCATGGTTGTTTATGGACCAAGCAACACTAAATCTAAACAAATGGCTTTTAGTGTTGCCTCGCTAAAAATATTCGATGCACTTATATTCGAGGCGGGCTTCTGTACTACTATTTATCTGAGTTATTGTCACACCTTGTTTTTTTTTGTGCACAGCATAAAACAGATGCTGAACAGTCAGTTTGGTAGAAAGTTCAAGAAGATGGGTACAATGTTGCAAATCATATTGTTTCTTAGTAGTTTCGGAAACGCATTACTTTTTATTATTTATGATTAAATCAAAACAATAAAGATGATTTAAAATTCGTTTTCCAATTTATTTATTTTTGTACCTAGGGTTAACAAATAGCTCTATAATTTTCGATTTCAAACGTTTTGTATGTTTTCGCTTAGAGCTATGACGTCGTTTCTTCACTTGTGTTGGCCCTGGATAGGGAAAATTGATATAATTTCCCGATCTTTTCATATTTTGAGGATTAGACAAAGTTGACAATGTGGAACCCCATCTGCTAATATAATTGGGGGCCAATTTGGATTCTTCCTCATTATCATCATCATTTATTAACGATCCACATTGCATCGACTTTACTTTAGCACACCATTTGAATTTATTTTGACTGAGTCTTTTTATTTTGTTATCACAACAAAGTGTGTTTAATGCCAATTTCAATTGGACATCAATATTAGCGACTGGTACTAGATTTTTATTGACCACCTTTATATAATGTAAAAGATTGTCGAAAGAAATACCTGGGAATACAAAATTGTGCTAGAATACAGAAAATTAAGCAGCACTATAATAACAATCATCACCTTTTTTGTGCTTAGGGGACATGGTTTTGAAAGCTTTAACTAACTGGCGGTTAATTTTGTGTGGTACTCCCATCATATCCATTATTAATCCACATAAAATTTAAAAATACACGAAAATACTTTAATTTAATAAAAAAAACACCAGACAACAATAAAAAGTGTCAATTAATCTCAGCCATCTTTATAAAAAAAATTTTTTTCATATTTTTAAGAAAGTCACAATTTATTATTCAAATTATGTTTTATTGGCTTAAGTTTAATTAGGCATTTATAAAATAATTTTAAACTTAAAGCTTTAAGTGATCAAAACTCAGGCGTTCCCCAAACTATTTCAAATGGTTGGCTAATATTATATCTGATACGCTATAAATTAACTACAAGTTCACAAAAACTGAAAGTTCTTTTAAATGAATCACTGGGGCTTAATTTCCGCTGTAAATAATAAATTACCATAAACATGTTGTCTGCTTGAAAAAAGACGAACTTTAATGGCTTCCTGTATAGTATAAATAATTAGATCCAATTTTTAATCAAATATTGTCCCTTGTTTTACAGCTTCATTCGTGTATATGCCGACAATTGATACACTTTAAGTAAAAATGCAAACACAGACGTTGCATGTTGAACGGTTTTATTACCCTCTTGTTTGAAGATAATTATAAAAGGGATTACTTCATCCTGTAATTTACCAGTTGCATAAAATGCGGCAGAATGTAATAAATTGAATTACATTGAATGATATTGCGTTTATAATTAACAAGGACGGTTCTTTCGCTGTGAGTTGAAAATGATAAATTTATTAATTTATTTGTCAATAATATTTAAAAGTATTTTTAAATCACAATATTTTAATCCAAATAAATTTTTTTAATTTTCTGTCTTTCTCAGAATTAATAATATTCAATAACATGAATCCAAATGACCAAATAAAAATTACGACGTATTAAAAGTCCTATCATTTAATTCAATAATTCCATGGGCTTAATTAAAATGCTCCCATAATTCTATATTCCGTCCACAATTTCTAATCCGACGTAAATTGTACAGGCACGCAAAAAATGCAAAAGCTCTAATGGGGCAATAATAATTTTCATTCTATACAAAACTGACCTTGTTACGCTGTTAAATAATTGAGTGGGTGTTATTTGAGTGTATTGCGTGGCAGTCTGCAAAAAAACACCAATCGTCCATCGATTTCCATATAAATCTTTTAATATGCCATTAGTTGATCTAATAATAATATCAATTGACAATTCATAAAATCAATCCCCATTCGCATTGTGGTAAGCCCGCAGCGTGCTCTCAACAATGCAATATCGCCAAATTGGAAAACAAATTGAAGAATATTTTTTTAAATAAAACACAATGGATAAATAACGATGCTCTCGTCAGTGTCTGAACATTTTATCCTAACAAATTCTTATTAATCAAATATTTATAAAGTCACATTATTTATAATTTGAGTGAAAACAGTATTCGTGCGTGTATGTTGACAACAAATTTAAACAAACGTACCTACATCGGCGTTCTGAATTTATGGTGCGAAATATGTAAAGCTTTGACGCTTTTATTTTCATATTTTTGTACATCCTCAATGTACTTACATATTTGCTCGTATTTATTTGTCTGCGAAACGATTCTGCTAAATTGGATGCATCAACACTGAAACTTTTCCCAGCATTGGCCTTTTCGTTTTCTTCCGTTTTCTTAACGCCCACACCGCACCCGCCTGGTTGTGTTTGTTTCGCATGGAAGCATCCTTACAAAGACTGAACGTTATAAATATATTTATGTTGAGCACAACATTGTCTCAATTCATTTATTTGTACGCGCCCAACTTTACGACTGTTTCGGGAGCATTTTTTTTAACGTTCACGGATATGACGGTTTATTAGCATTTTTTTTTTTTCGGCATACAAGTATGTATACATAATGTACAAAAATGTAGGTTGCGAAATGCATGCATGAGAATTCAAGGCGTCAACATATTCATTCATGTCACGTCCTGGCATTTATGATTCAGCTAGAGAAAGAATATAAATGGGAAAATATCATATTGTCAAGGGATTACGATTTTTATACATGAAAAATAATGCTGGAAAGATTCCCTTATCTTATTTTAGCACAATTTTGTTTTCATTAATTGATCGATTGTGTGAAATTCTCGTGAAATGTTTTGAAAAAAAAAAACGAAATTCTTTCATTTACAAAGAAAAATGTTTGTGTTAGAGTTGCTTTTATTTAATTATTCACTATTTTTTATGGAACTATTTACAATTAATTTATTGTTTACCTTTCTAAAAGTTACTTAAAGTTATGCAATATTATGCAAAAATGAACACAAATATTAACTAATCAAAGCATTGCCAGCTCAAGCGTGCATTCCAATCTGAGAATAATTTATTGAAATCCACTTGAAACACAGATCAGTTATCAATTAATTGACCACAACGCATGCATAATTAACAATTAATGCATTTATATCATTAAATGTGGTAAGGACGCAAATTACTCGTGCAACATGCCAACATTTATTATCCATGCAGTTTATGCATAATATCAAGAATAATAATTATAATAACATTCATTGAATAGATTTTCATTATGGAATGTCACACTCTGTTTTATTATGCATATTTATTAGCTAGAATGTAGTTGTTTTCATGTTGAAAAAGATTACGAACAACAATTAAAAACATGCTTGCACTATAAAATTATCACAATGGAGTAATAGCAACATGTTTAATGTGCATATTCATTTAAATTTCAAGGATTTTAGCATTTCCAAAACAAATGTCCTGGGAATTAGAAAGCACCACTCTTGAAAAAGACTAATGTAGACAATTAAAAAGGATGTGCATGATTCTGAGTAACACGAATTGTGTTTAATGGAACAAAATTCTCGGTGACATTGATCGATCACTTAAACTATGGCGAACACTGTTTCTGTGATATCAGGGGAGTTATAATTTGAGATGAAATGTTACGGCATTTCGATGAGATAATCTCCACGGATTTTAATGCATAATTACTGTTTCTATAATGATTAATTGGATTGAATTAATATTACAGATTGCAATTTAAGCAGGAGTTTGTGAATTAAATGATTTAACATCTAAATTTAATGCTGTAAAATCTGGATTCCTAGAACGTTCACAAAATACGATAAATTTCTAATTGAACATGAGTTAATTAATGATTAAATTGAGTGCATAATGCATGCATGAAATTTAGATCAATATAATTGAGTGGAAGTTCATAATATCCATTTTAATCATAGGCATTATAAATAATCATATTTTGAATTCATTAAGGATGCGGTGAAATTATGATTATGGTAAAATAATGCAAAAGCAATTTAATATTTGGTAATTGAATATTTGTTTAAATTAAATTGATGCTTAGAACAAAATATTAGTTTATAATAATTTTTTTTTTCATAATGTCATCAACTGTTACTTTAATTATCATTTAATTACATTAAATTAGGCTTTTATAAAATACAACCACTACAATAAAATTTATTCTGTTTACAGAAAACATGTGCCAATCGTGATTCTGGAGGAGGGCAGCTACGAAAAGGATGTCCTTCTTTATATAAATTTGGGGGAGCCAATTATAGCTGGAGGTAAGCGTTTTCTAAATTAAATTTCCAATAATTTAAATCAATATGAAAGCAATAGGTACTTAATTATTATTGTAAAATTAAATAATAATTTTAAACAACATAAAATTTGATTGTATATTGTAAATTTTGATTTCTAAATTAATTCTTATAATTCTTATTTACATTTTTAATACAAATACTTTATTAATTTTAAATAATTAGTTTAATTTTAGAGAGATACACACTGTAAAAATGAAAGTAGATAAGTGAATGTTACTTTTACCAGTATACTGGTACATATTTGCGTCAAAAGGGTTAGGGCATGAAACAACTTTGCATGGGGATTAGTCCCCCACCCTTTAAAAAGCATAGAATAATTTAGATAAAGATGGATTGCAAAGAGTGTGAAAATTAATTTTGATTACTTTTTTAATGAAAAAGAAAATAATTCCTGCATAAAGTGTGTTCAAATAACAAAAAAAACAAGTGGTTTTAAAATGCATAATAATTTCTATCCAATTCAATTTAGTCATAATTTACTGAAAAACTATTAAAAGTTATGAGGATTTTATTGAATTGAATGGATTAATGTTTGAATTATATATTTTAATACAAAAAAGTCACTAATTTAACACAAAAATTGTTGCCTTAGCTTAAATTGACACAGATGACAATTAAATAAAAGTAATTAAATAAAAATATTCCAATTTCAATTTTGTTTATTTATAATGAGAGTCCATGGTAGGTATGAGTGTTTAAAACTAACTTAAAATTTTTTAATTAAATCATTTCGTAGTACATGAGAATCACTTCTATTCCAACAAAATAAGTGTTTTATTTATTTTATCTGTCCATGATTTTATCCTAATAAGCATTTGTAGTTTAAAATCAAAAATCATGCTGATGTTTATAAATATCAATTGCTTGTTCATTTAAGCTAAGGCAATTATGTGTTTAGACTTTAGTGTTTTAAATATTTTTGTTACATTTTGCATACTTGTGAAATACATAAATAACTTCAATTAGTAATGTTTATTAATTTAATCGAGTAAACGATATTTTTTGCATATTATACCATCAGGCATCAGCTCTAGTTACCACTCCAAATTCTTGCAATTTTTAAAATAATTTTTTTGAGAAAAATTAAGAACAATTACATTTTGAATAGATGCACCATTATTTAGAAACATTTCAACTGCATTAAATTGATAGAGAAATAGGTTAAAAAATATTTAAAGCAAAGTTTTTGATAAAAACATTTATTATTAATACAAAAAAAAAATTTTTTTTAAATGAAATAATTTAATTACTTGAGAATTTCATAAAATAAAAGTACCTAGAAGATAAAAATGATTTTTTGTGCATTGTTTTTAATTACAGTGTATATTTTTTTTCTATTCCTAACTGTATGTATATTTGCTTTCAACTATTTTGTGCCATCTATATACGACTGCCAACCTATTTCTCTACTACTTCTTCTACTACTACTGCCTACTACTGCTACTGCTACTACTACATGATGCCATCATGCTTCAACAAAAATCGGCAACAATATTCGTAAAAAAAAAATGAATTAAAAAAATTTAAAAATTATTTTTACACGAATTTTTATGGATTCATCCATATAACCAATAAATTCAACAACAAATAAAAACACAATACAAAATTGATACAAAAATATCTGCACGAACAAAAAAACCAACAACCCATAACAACAACAACAACAACAACAACTGATATGAATTATTCTTCAACCGAAATTCGAAATTTTGAAAATATGAAACATTCAAAAAATCCAATTTGTATCATGTCATTGTGTCACATAAACACACACACTTCACTAAATATACATGTAAAATGTTTTATTGGTGAATTTGTAAGTAAAATCTATAATTTTCTAGAAATTATTTGGCAATTTGTTTGTTTATTTGTGTATGTTTTTGATTTTAATCTGTTGTTTTGTAGTTGTGCTGTTTCGCAACATTGATTAAATTGTAATGTGCTTTTCGTAGATGTGTTGCTTATTTACATGCAGTTAGCGAAATAATTGTAGTGCAACATCCATCCACACCCCCGCATTTGTGCACAATAATTATAACCGACTATAAATACGCCTATACCACCCACAGAGTTTTTTGACACTTTTAAGCCACACTTTTAGATTGGCTTTTTTTTAAAGCCTTGAAAAATTTTGTATTTAAATTTCCTGTAACAAATTTGTAATTTGTATTAACACTGGGAAAGCAATTGCAATTAATATCCTGTTAATTTTAATTTAAGATATTGTTAGTTTAAAGATTAAGCACTATTTTGAAATGATTTAGATTAAGTATTCCAATCGCTCAAAGCTTATTCTCAATTAAAAAATTAGCAGTTATTTAAATTAACAGAACGACTTACACTGAATTGTCTAACTTAAGAAACATTGCTACAACTTGAACACCGTCTTAGTTGTAAAATATAAACACAATGTGACAATTTCAGTCTGCGGAGTTAATGCACTATTAAATTCAATTCAACTTCACAACTCTCAAGCATTCATATTAAATGATGTGGAAAATGTGGCGGATTTTCTCAACCGTTGAACCAGTTACATTCAGTAAATTGAAAGGATCAACTGCTGTATTGTCAGTGTCTTCATTAAAGTTTGCTGCAACAAAAAAATGAAACAAGCTGCTGTACCACATCAGCAATATGTTTCTTGTGCACACACTCGTACATGTGCACATTGCACATATGGTAAACCGTAAACGCCACGCCAGATATGCGGTGCACACATTTGCAGGCATAAATTATTGATTGGGCTTAATGTTGCCACTCGGGGACTTTGATCGCAATTTCATCGCAAACTGTCCCTTTTTTTGTGTCTACTTATTCCTTGCATGCATGTTGGCTCTGACTGGCTGGCTCGCGTTGACGTTATAGAGTGGCTGATATGCTTGGGCCGTTTTTGTGCTTCATGCACATAAAGTTTAACGACCTCTTAAGTTGAAATCTCTTGCAGATACACACTCACAAATAATGTGTATGTGCATGATGATTGCGAAGAAGTGTGACGATGGGTGGGAGCAGGAGAGGATTGAGTAAATGTGCCAAAAATAATAATAAAAGTGAAAATGAAATGAATATAATCTGGGGGAACGTTGAGTGTGATAGGGGTTGAGATGGAATTTGGATTAATTCTTATGATGCGCCAAGAGAAAAGTTTTGGGTTTTTCGTCGTTAGTGTATGAACTGTACAGTGTGTATGTGTTTTGTGTGTTTTCGGGAAAATGTGCTTAGTCTGCAGAGGAAATAAATGTAATGAATTGTGGAAAATTCATCAGCTTGATTTTATTGCATTTCAGTCTTTTGTGTTTGTTCGCATTTTAGTTTTTACTACGTCTCTATGGTACACTGATACCGACATGAACTTTGTACACATTGATGCTGGAATATGCTGGCGAGATAACAGTTTTTTGATGCCAAAAAAGTTTACATATTTTTAGTTTTTTAAACTTATGTAAAAAATTTTGAGACTTTGGGAGTGAATTTTTGCTAGTTTTAATGCAACGAAAATCAATTTAAAAGTTTTAAATTTATCAGTATAATCTAAATTCAAATTTCAATAAAAATAAGGAACATGTTACATATTATATTTACTTTTTTAATGCTCCTGATGGAACATTGTCTCCTATAAAATTCTATTGCAACAATATGTTCTCCCAAAGGGATTAACCACCCTTATAAAGCTCAACGCGAAATGACCCGGATAAGCTTAGCTGTTAACTGAAAAGCATAAAGAAAATAATCCCAATAAATCCTTCACCTTTCCTCTCTTCCATTGCCCGAAATTGTTCGTCTCAACAGACACATCCTCCAAGTCGACAGCGAATCGCATAAAATGTTTAATATCACACCGTTTACGGAATATACGCGTGGTTTATTAAACCACAGAAAAAAATGTTTCCATTTAATTCTTTTATTCAGTATACGAGTTCATATATTGTGTAATACCGCATAACGATTCAGACGGTTTCAATGAAATAAATCGTAATCGCCCCAATAAATCGCTGAAACATGAAAGACATCTTTGAAGAAAATGTTTATTTGGTGAAAGAAAAAATGCGATTAAATTAATCGAAGACATAATAATATGGGTGGGATTTTTTCGCTCAATTTCATGTTCTGACTTTTCTGCATGTGTCACATTTAATGATGTCGGTTTTATTTTTTTGCACGTCTTAAAGAACACATTTTTTTAATTAGAAGTAATAAAACTTTAAATTGGAATAAACAATTTCGCCCATTTAAACATTTTTATGTTTCTGTTTATTTTCACATTAAACTGTACAACAATCCAACTTTGCGTGTACGAAATTGTGTTCATATTCACCATCCGGAACGACTTATACATCTTCCCATTCATTCGGAATAATCTGCTTGTTTATTATGAAAGTTCCATGTGAATAAATTGCAGGAACCGCAAACTGATAAATTTATATGCAGCATAAAAATGACAAAACTTTATTTTTTTGCATAGACGAGTGCTTACTTAATGCTTAAATCCGAAAAACTTTGCCACAGCACAAAAAATTACAGAAAATGCAATTCATGTTTGAGTTTTCCATATTGTGCATGAAATTTTAAGGATTCTGATAAAGTTGCATTACTTGGGATTTTCATGCAGGAATATTTTTAAATAACATCAAAAAGTTGCATAAAATATTAAATATTTAGACAAACACATTTATATATTTTCGTGGAAAAGTTTTGTTTATAAAAAGAGCATTCAATGCTCCCCCTCCAATTTGTTTATGGATGTCTTAAATCTATAATAAAGTTTGGTTCTTTTGTCGAATTAATATAAAATTTTCAGACAATAATGTGATTCAGTTCCGAAAATAAGATTTTAAACAGAAAAGCTCTAAGCCTTTTTAATTCATGAACTGAATTATAAATTCATTGAACTAAAGCAACAGTTCCACCTGAAGCACCACTCAAAAATGAATACATAGATAACTGCTTATTATCCCACATAAGAACTGCCTATCATACTTGATCGAATTCAACACAATCGAATTCACCCGTTGAACAGGCTGATTTTTTCTTTACAAACAGTTCAATGACTAACTAAAGAAGTGCGCTTACGTTACTAAAGAGACTTTCAATTGTTTGCACATATTAAAAGAGGAGGCACAAAAGAGCAAACATGAGGGCAAAAACCAAAATCAAAGCCATCTCGATACAAATACATAATATACACGTACCAACATAATATGTAACTGCATGTTTAAGTTGATCTGTTGTTGGCACACGCCCAAGTCTCATCTCAGCGTATCTGCAACAGTAGCACGATAATATGTACACTTTACACAAGGGTTGTTCATCAAAAAGATAAAAAGTTGTTTTGTATGCGACCCTACATCCTTGCGAGCTTGTGCCATTTTGAGCTTATTTTTGGTTCGGGTTTCTCTGCGCCATCATTTCTTATTTGTCTTCGTCTGTCTGCATGTGTCTGTGAGACATTGCAAAGACTTTTGGCAACACATGTATTGAAGTTGGTTGACTGTGGTGTGTTTGACAAGCCAGCTTTGATCAAAGTCATTAAATATTGAGGAGCAGAATATAAGAAAAATGTCTTGGGAAAGCACACTGCATACTAAATATGATATGCTTATTATTATATCCAGACGTTTGTGTGCGATGTCCAAGAAAGCTTAAAAGTTTAAAATTGAACTTTATATTATCTTTTACTCACTATGTAGACTGTCTGGAATATTAATGAACTTTCATTTTGATAAGGAATTTAAAGTTGGTAATAGAAAGGAGTTCTCAAAAGATTTCGTTTAAAATGCAGTTAACGATTTCTTTCCAGTTGAAGGGTTTTTAGGAATTTTGTAAGATGTGAAAATAATCATTTTGTAAAGTGGAATTGATGCTTTGTTAATGTAAATTGAATTTTAGCTACTAAATAAAAAATAGGGACGAGGAATTTTATTTTTAATCAATAAGTTATAGGTGTACCTAAGTAGCTTAAGCTAAATTTTAAAAGTATGCGTTTTAAAACATTAAATTGCAGTAGGTATTTAGACCCCTCAGTACAATTTTTTTAATATAAAACAATTGTAAAAATTAATTACGTGAAACCTCTTCATTAACTAGAATTGTATTTTTATTTTTTCATTTCTTATGTGTGTGTGTTCTGTAAATTTTGATTTTTTTTTTTTGGTAAATAATATTTGTAAGGGATGATTTTTTTATGTTTAATTATTAATATTAATTGTCTACTAAATATATTAACAAACTACACACTGACTTAATGGCCATTTTGATACAAACACCAGACTTTAAGTCAATATGTGCCACAGCACTGACACTAATTTTTGCAATATTCGAGGTGTTCAGCAACATTCCAGTACACCAGCACTGTTGTACAATTTAATTAAATATTTAATAGTTATAATGAAGGGCAATTAACACCATACTTAAAACTATACTTAATACTGCCAGAAATTTAATTTTCTTTTTGTTACGCTTCGACATACCGAAATTAATATTAAAGTATTTTGTTCCATGTTGTTTATGTCCAGATGAAATAGCAAATGCTGTGACGGCGGCTGAAGAGAAGGCGCCAGAAGACTTAACGGAGGAGGACAAAATGGCGTTGATGGGTCGGCCCAAAATAGGTGAAACAGTGCGAGCACAGCTTCGAATTAAAGAGAGTAAAGAATTTAAGGTGAGCATTATTTTTAGGACTTTAAATGACATTTTTAAATTATATCAAAATAAATTGCCAACCCCTTAATTTTTACAAGTAAAATACAGAAACTTTTTGTCTCCTAATATCACATCCTTTTTATGCATTAAAAAAATGTGTGCAACCGTGTGCGTTTAAATAAATAATCTCTCACACTGGTGGTGGAGTGTCTTACTGACTGCCGCATGAGTTGTGGCAAAAGCCATTTCACTTAATTATCATAATCTGGTTGGATTAGGGTGGAAATGAGATAATTACATTTTAATACGGCCACCACTTAATAGTGTCGCGTAACCTTTCTCTCTTTTGGCATTTAATGAACACGAACACACACACACACAACTTGACTCATTAATTCAAATTATAGATAAGCGTCACCAGTTGTGAATTCTTAAAGACTTTTATCTTCACCACTTTTGTATAGTTTATTAAGAAATTAAGTCAAACAAATTAGGCACTTAATAAAATATACGTAATTAAACTTGTACCGCTTTGAAAACATGATTTAAATGATTGAGCTTTTTGAGCTATAAAATTAAGGCGCACTTTACTGTTATAAAAAACGTTTCCACAACTTTAACTCTAAAGTTAATTATTTAAAAATAAATTGTTTAACTTCTTCGACTTGTTTAAACTGTAAAAGTGCCCTCCATTAACATGAAGCCCCTCGCTGATGAAATATGCGCTTATGTTTTATAATACAAAATGCACAAATTGCAAAGAAGTTACACGCCCAGCTACACAATCCAGATAGTATATGAAAACGCCGCCACTTGCCAGCATACACAACGAACAACACCCCTTAGGAATGCGCTACATGGATTGTGTGTCTCCTTTTATTATTTTTTAATTCCGCAACTTTTGCATTGTTTAGCACAATTCTCTTTGCACCGCGCAAGTTTGCGACTCTAAACGTTAATATATTGCATTTTGTGAGTGTATACTCTAAACGAGAGGTGTATAATAAAGTAAAAAGTCCATTAAGAATTGTTGCACCACTTTAAAGGGAAGCGTTCTCTGGCTCTAATTACAACACTATTACCTTCTACATGCGCGTGGGTATATTCGTGTCACAACTCGCGCAAATTAAATTTATTTTGTTATCTGTTTTAAATCTTGCACGTTTATGATTCAAATGCAACTATAATAAAGAGACACTTTAATTTTAAATTTTATGAAGAATTTTAATGCAATTTTTTATTATTAAATAGTTTAGTTATAATGAAGCGTTGTTTGAGCGGACGTTTTTATTTCCCTTAACGTTTTCCACATATTTTTTTATGAAAACAGCTCTTAGTTTAACAAGACGGTTAAATAGAAAGAGTTTATTGAAAGATATGAACTTTGGTTCTATTGTGAAATCTTACACACGGAAATAATAGTTTTCATTGTCATTTATTAAATGGGTTTCCATCAAATTGGTAATTTTGATCTAAATAAAAGAAGCTTTTAGTTGCTTTTTTTTAAAGAAATAAGATTTCCATAAAATCTTTTCTAGAATAGTCATATCAAATTCTATAAAAGGAAGTACTTAAAATTTTTAAATTTCATTGAAGTCGAACATTAATTCCTTTTTATTATTTGTAAAATTTTCTTGAAACATTAAAAAGTAATTTAATTTCTTAACTGTTCCATTAAATTGAGTTCCAATAAAATCTCTTAATGTCGCATTTAAAAGTTATTGTAATTACCTTGTTAACAATGGTGAATTTCTGAATATTTTTGGAAACGCATCAAATGCCACCTACGTTCGGTACGGAAGCATAAATCCCAGTAACAAATCATGGACTTTCATTCACAACCCCTTTGAAGATGACCGATGCATTGGCTCATTTAATGTGTCCTGTTTTCAAGGCAATGGCGTCTCAAAAGCAAAATTTGTGCACGCAGCTGCGTCTCAATCGTTTGAAATCTTATTCGGATACAGCAATGTAAGGGTGTTAATTCCGGAACACCGTGAAAGTTGCTACCCTCCACTCAAAGTATTTCCGGAAAGCCACATTGAAGCCTATCGATTCCAAAAGTATGTTGTGTTTTCGACATGTCGATTCGAACCGGATATGAGTTCCCTTGGAGATCAGATGGAACAGGGTGCAGTTATTTTTGTTAATAAAAATATCGTAGATACTTTAAATACAAATGAGTTTCAAAATGTGCTGTCGAAACGGGAAGGAATTAATTATAGTGATTGGATTTTTTGGTATACACTTTCATCGGTGCGGCATTGTGATGTGCAACAATCTAAATACTACACGGAATCATGTAATAATACAGTTTTGGTTGTTTATAACCAAAACTCTCCGATGGAAGAGGACGGAAATTCGAATGATTTGAAAGACTTGTTTTATTGTTTTGGTGGGTTAATTTTTGTTGTTGTTGTTTGCAGTTGCCTGTGGTTTTATACTAAAAGCAAGTAACTGAAGAAGCATTTAATTTTACCGTTCATTGATAATTTGTATTTATATAAAAACTATTACAATTCAAAATTATCATGAAATTTCTATATATTTTATAATAATAGTCGGGAGGGACGCCATCTGTTGAGAAATTTATACTATGTTAAGCTTTCGAAATAAAGTACACAGCTGCAACATTTCTCACATTGTAATTGATATAAATTATTTTTAATAAAATTAACCTTATCCAATATTAAGACTTAATTTTTAAGAAACAAATTGAAAACAATTTGGCAAGTTAAGCTGTTACATACTGCTTGTTAACTTTTCATAAATTACCATATACAGTTCCAAGTTCTAATCACATGCATATTATTTCCATGTGGTTGATGCTATGTTAAAAGCTTTTTATTTCTTTCTGTGGAACATTTTACATTCGGAAAATGTATAATTTAATTATGTATTATAATTTATGTACATCCAGAGAGAGAGTTGTGCATCAGCAAAATATGTCTGCTACCAATAAAACAAAAAAGGGTTGTAGACTTTGTCGTTTGCCGTGTTTGCGATTAACATAAATTATCGCCAGTTTCTTGAGCTTTCCATGTTTTTGTTCTCGAACATTTTGCTTAGATTTACATGTTGTGGCAATGAAACTCTCTCTACTTTTTGGTAAATGCGTGGATTGTGGAGGTTTCTTTTGAGCAATGGAAGCGGATTAAGATGGCTGGAGCTTTGCCAATAGACTGTCATTTCGCAGTAAATTAAATTAGTACACTGAAAGAAGTTTTTTATGCAACAAAACAAAACGGTTATGCAAAGTTTTTTTACATCCCCCCAAACGCTAAACGTATTGCTTGCTCTCTTGTGAGTAATAATCAATCTTGAAAATTTGTTTGTGTTCATTGATGCCGCTATTTATTACGAAGCGCAGTGTCAATTTTGATTAATTAGATTTGTTGTGAGACTTTCCAGTGAATTTTTGGGTAAATTAAAATAAATTGATACCCCATTTTGGGATTAAAATAACAACATGAAATTATACATAAATATTTAAGTTTTCCAACTTTTAATTTAATTAAGTTAGACCTATTGGAAAAATTCTACAATCTTCCTATTTAATTTAAAATAAATAATTAAATGAACAAAATCAACAAACATAGCATTTATTTTAAAAGTCATTTCATCTAAACTCTGTTCCTCGTTCACATCTTAAAGTCATCCTTAAATGAATTAATAAGTTGATAAGGCATATCATTGACTCATACACGGCCTGTAGCAGCACTATAAATCGTAATACATATACAATTAATCTACATTGCACGGTATTAACTGTCATATAAATCTACCACCCATTTTGAAAGCCCAGCGCTCACTTTCACATTTTCATCATCCCTCTCCCGCACATAACTCGTTGGTGTTGTTTTCGCTTGATTTATGGCCATAATGTGACAAAAGCAGCCAACAGCCTATGTATATAACTTGCACACACAACCCACTGCAAATGCCCATTTCCGAGCTTCACCGTCTGCTTTTCACCGTAACATAAAACATTATTATTCCATATATATTATATTATTATTACACACCCTTATGATAAGGGAAAGATTTAATTTTGTGCCAGGATATAGTTATGGTGCTCAGGTACACACATTGTGATTAATAAAGCTGTGACGATGTGATAAAGGGGACTATTGTTCGCATAGTTATATCGGGTGAATTGGATTGGAGTAGGATCGTTTAATTGTTGTGTTTGGAATTTGAGTAGTTTCGTAATTCAATGGAATGCGATTAGTTATTGTTATTTCTTATTGTTGAAATTGATGTAATTTTGTAAGAACCTAATAAAATACCATAATTGTATTGTAATTTGGAGATAGCAACCTCTATTTTTTAAGCTATTTTTTAATATGGTCAGATAAATGCATAGAATAATTATTATTAATTAATGCTTTTTAAGAAAAGGGCATATTACTTATTTCTTTTGTAAATCCAAACACTTATAACAGTTGTAAAAAAAAGTATTAAACCAAAAATGCCCAAAATAAGCCCAATATTGGTTACTGCAACCTGACGGGTCTCTGCCTTTTGGATTGAGAAACTTGAATAATTTCCTTCTTTGTGGTCCACAATTTTGTTTGATTTGCAGCCTTCTTTAAAGTACTCCCCTTTTGAATTACTACAATCAGTCCCATTTGAAAATTGATTCCAGAAAACCCAATCCGATCCATTAATAGCTTCCAGTTGAGAAAGTGCTTTGTGGAATTCACTCTCCAATAAAGACGTTACTACCACATTCACATTGACAAACACAATTGCACCCTGTTCTCGGTACGGCCTGTTCACATCTGTTATATTCTTGGCATAGCGACATGCCCAAAAAACCACATACTCTTGAAACTTGTACGCCAATACATCGTTGTCCTCCCATTTTTGATTTTGCGTACAATTTTCACGAACCTTTGGTACTTTCACCTTCATCTCCATTTGGTCAAAAATTGCTTCAAACGATTGAGCATTATCGGCATTAATAAACTTCGCTATTGATTTGCCACCAACTGAACTGCATGTCACATTAAAGGGTGTAATGCAACGATCGTCGCCAAATGGGTTGTGCATAAAGTTCCACGCGTCACTTGATGGATTTATGCTTCCATATCGCATGTAGGTCCCATCGACACCGCCGCCAAAAATGGTTTCGCAATGTATGATGTTTGCCCTTGGTAACCATCGACAGTTTCCTTCTGCAAATATCGCCAAGGAGCTGCGTAGTCTTGATGCAATTAGCCACGTAATTATTATCCGGCTTAATAGACACATTTTTTAAATATTAATAAATTTTTTGTTTTGCCCCTTGATCCCTTTTAGGCAAGGTTTTTCAACTGAAACCGTTCCGCCACAAACAAAATAAACCAAGCGCTTCGTAAAATACTGTCGCTCAAATGGATGAGGAAAGGCTTTTAAGGATTAAAAGAAATCATCATGACGAAGAGTGGGGCTAAATGTTGTATAATCAATGAATGAAAAATCACTTAAATTGAATGTAATTTTTGTCATTGTCATAATTTCAATAAAAAAATGTGTAGTAAAGGATAATTATTGAAATATTACGGAGAAATGTTTTTGATAACATTTTTTAATTGAAACTCAATAATGGGTTTTTGACCACTGCAAATAAATAAAAGGAACCACATATAAAGTAATTTTTTTGTGACAATTATTGACCTTTTATGTGTATTTGTAAATTATTCTAAAGTTTTCAACAAAAAATTGCTCCACATGTCCTTCAATTTTGCCTTACTTGTCAAATCCATATTCAATACAATACATCATAACTCACAAGGACCAATTACGTTATACTCGATGCTGACATTTTATACGTTTAGGATTGACAGAGAATGATTTCAATTATTTCCAAATAAATCGAAGTTATAGGAAATATATCGGAAAGTGTGATAAATGACAGGAAATTTCCGAAGTTGCATGACAGCATTTGATGATTCAAATGGTCTGATACCATTTGAAATTAATTAAACGCTAATTTTATTTCATTTTAAAAATAAAGTTTTATTTCTGGAGTATTTAAAAAAAATGTTCCATTTCTTTTCATTTCCCGCAACTGGATTAAAAGTTTTTAATTTTATTCGTGGGAAATTATTATTGCAAATAAAAATAATTCCTGTATTTGAATTTTCTGAATTAAAATTTTACCTTGAACATAAAGAACCCATTTAATTGACCAATTTCGCATACCTACACCCATTTAAGTTAATTGTAATCTCGGTATTATACTTCTTCTAAACGACACATATACGGCGTCATAGCGGCGCCCTAAACTGACGTGACCAATGCCTATATAAATGATGAACCGCACCCCCTAATCACGTACTACATATTTGCTTATATTGCAAATTATTTAAGTGCTCGCTAGGAAGCTTTTAATTGCACTGAGACTCGCATAATTGACCATTGAAGAAAATCACATACAAATATAAAACCACCATAATATATAAACTACCCGCACCCTTAAAATGATGACGGACAAAGAACGTTTTGTGTAGGTTTGTTTGGGCATCTTTAGATGATGAAAGAAATGTAAAATGGGAATTGCGATCAGGAAATTAAGGACCTTTTATGTTCACTTAAGGTGTTTATTCACGAGTAACGCATTTATAATAAATAAAATGTCAGTAAAAAATAACATATGGGAACAATAAAATGGAGGGAAAAAAAAACTTAAATTTCATTGATGAGCATTAAAGTGAAAACATCCGCACACATAACATGTTTGTGTTTACTTATATTATGTATGTTTATGCTATGGGCACGACGTTAATCAAATGGCGTGTCCCACCTTGGGAGCATGAATTTATTGCCTTTTTCTGATTGAATTGCTTCGTTTCGTTTCATTTCTGTGATTGTATGACTTTGTTTGTTTGTTTGTGTGTGTGTGTGTGTGTCAGTGTGTATTTTGGGTTGAAACTCTGGTGACAATCTCATAAATTCGCAAAAACGACACATTATTTGGCAGAAGAAGTATCAAACGGACGCACATTCATTTGACAAACTCCCACAAAATAAGCATGCACCCACCTCCGACCTCCATCCCACACTAAACGGAATACAAGGCTAACGCTGTATCATACTGCTGAACGCTAACCTTGTCGTGATCGATCAGCATTATTGAGGCGAAACTCAAAGGACGCCCAATAATTGAATTGGCTTTTGAATTTTAGAAGCTCTTTTGCACATCAACACACGCGTACACTTTTAAGCACACATTTTGACATCACGCTTTTTTGTGTTGAGGAAATGTTTGGGAAATTAAGAGACGATAACGGTTTTCATAAATAATTATAGGAATTATGTTTGAAGTTATGTTTGCAAGACGAACGCACTCAAGAAATGTGATTTTTTTTTAGTCCCCAAATTTGCGTTCTTTTGAGAGATATTAAAATACATTTTGTTGCCTTTATTACAAGTGCAAAATTAGGACATTTTGGTAATCTCTATATTCGTTCTTAAAATAATCTTGAAAATACATTTCATTTTTGAGGAAAGTACAACTTTCTACATAAGATTATTTTATTCATTCAATCAACTCAAAAAATTAATTTTAATCAAAGAAAAATTTAATAATTCCAGAATACTGTAGATAAATTAGTACAAAGAGCCAATGCTTCCCTGTTAATCGGAACGTCCTCCTGGAAAGAGCAATTTAAAGAGGCACTCACCATCAGCGCTGGTAAGTTCAATTTTTCATTTCGTTTACACAATTTTTGGTTAAATTGCACACCTTTTTTGAGACACAACACAGAAAATTGAAACATTTGATTAAAATAAATTGCACCATCATCAACGTTGATATCGCACGCAAATTTTATTGATGATGCCAAACTCGGGGAATGAACCTATAGTACCTACTACAATAAAAATACTCTGTTGAATGCGGGCTACCATCGCACGATGTGGGTTCGTTAATGAGATTGAATCAGCAAATTTTGTGTATGATGTACGTGCGCGCAGTGTGTCAGTTATTTTATGGCAATAATGATGGGGTGTAGTTATATATGAAATCGAGATGTTCGCATGTTTCATCAATCAAATGTGATGATATGATAGCGGAATGTGTGTGCACATTTCAACGTTGGTGATATGTTTTGGGGAAAGGCACGAATCTAATCGCTTCTGTGGCGATTTGGGCGAACCTTCATTTAATTCAAAGCTCATTTTGTTGTTGTAATTAGGTTGCGCCTTTTTTCAATTTTGTTTCCTGTCGTTCAACGAATTTATTATTATTTATTACTTTAGTACATCCGTTAGAACTCAAAATAAATTAATTAAGCACGCATTCTTTTAATACAGCTACAAAATATTACGAATTTAAAAAAATTTAAAGCTTTACGCAAAAAAGCTGTGTGGGATTAACAAAATTTAAAGCTTTTCAAACATTTGTAAGGATTTCAAGATTTTTTGATAAAATTAATTTAATTATCGCATCAACTCAACAGGTAATGACGATGATGGTGAGGACCCTGATAATGAATCAACGCCCAGCTGCGCTGACTACATCATGCACTTCCTGACCGTTTTTTGGAAACTCGTTTTTGCGTTTATCCCACCTACAGGTAAGCCGTATTTTTGTTTTATTTAATCCTTTTGCAACAAGCACTTTATTTATTTGACAATATTTTAAATTTCCTCTTTTCAGATATTTGTGGAGGATATTTGTGTTTTGTCGTGTCAATTTTCAGCATTGGTGTAGTTACTGCCATCATTGGAGATGTTGCATCACACTTCGGTTGCACTTTAGGTATTAAGGATTCAGTCACTGCCATTATCTTCGTTGCACTTGGAACGAGTATACCAGGTAAGAATTTTAATAATTTGATTTAGCTGTAATTGTATCCTCAATTTATAATACATATTTAATCCTTTTTTTAAACAGATACGTTTGCCAGTAAAGTAGCAGCCATTCAGGACAAATATGCAGATGCAAGTATTGGCAATGTGACTGGCAGTAATGCTGTAAATGTGTTCCTCGGCATTGGTGTGGCGTGGACTATTGCGGCTGTTTATCATGCTGCCAAGGGCGAGGTGTTTGAAGTTGATCCGGGAAAGTAAGTGTTCTGTGAAAATTTTGCCATTATCTTAAAGACTAATATTGCAATTTTACTCCCAGTTTGGCATTTTCGGTGACAATATTCTGTACAGAAGCATTCGTCACCATATTCATACTGATGTTACGTCGCAACAAAAGTGTGGGTGGAGAACTTGGTGGTCCCGTTGGCTACAAGTATTTGACAGCAAGTGTATTAGGCGGTCTGTGGATCTTGTACTTGCTTCTCAGCACACTAGAAGCCTATGATGTTATTAAAGGATTTTAGAGTTTTTACAAACACACACACACACACACCACAACCATACACACATCAGCCATTTGTTTTTACTTTCAAATAAATGGAATTTGTTTCGTTTTTTATGTAAATATATCATTTTTCTGGGTTCATCGAAATTATGAGAGAAATCAATTTAAACTGCTGTGGGAAGACAGTGTTCTCGCGTTTAAGTTTCGTCCTCAATATTAATTAATTGTTATTAAATGCGACGCAAATGTTTTCGATTCACGAAGAACAAAACTTGGTTCAGATGGATGTAAATATGTACCTACATTTAAGTATAATATTTTCTTTTTGTAAATATTATTAATTATAATGAAAGAAGGACGATGTTCACATGTTTTATTTGCAATATATATTGTTAAGAAATTGTAGATTAATTAATTAATTATTGTATAAATAACATGATACGAATAAGAACAAATTACTTATATTTACAAAAATATATATTTGTTTTGCGCCAATAAATGTTTACGAAGGATAAACTCCCAAAAATTACTTAAGGTTTTTCATTTTTGTTGCTACATAATATTTTAAATTGAATCGTTATAAATTATTCAAATGATATTATTGCGAAAAAAGCAAATGTTGGATGTATATTATTGGAATAGTTGATATGGGGGACGAATATGTAAAGCATGCCAAAATAATACAGCCACTGGGTTTATGTGATAGGCGTAATGAATCCCTATAACAAAAACAAGTCCCTTAGGATTTTCTCTATATACTCTTACCATGTTGATTGAATTACTAAAAAAAATGAATCATTCGATTTGCAAATAAATCTTGGCCAAAATATTCAATTGCAATACATATTTGTTAAACATTTTTTAATTGTTTTAAAAATTAGATATTACACTTATTTAAAAATGCACGACAAACAGATGTTTAAATCATTCTTAATGTAATACTTTGGACAAAATTATACAGAAACTAAATTAAAAATATTAACCGCATATTCAGAGAGTAATAAAGCGCTCAAATTAATTTAAAACACACAATAACAATACGTGTAAAGTTTAAACCAAAGCCATACCAAATGAAAGTAGTTATCATTAAAATTCCAATATATAATTTATATTTTAAAAGGTTTTGTTTGTTAAATTTGTGCTTCCAGTTTTATGTAAAATCTTAAATTGTTTAAAAAAAAATTATAAAATTTTGGTTAAATCGAAATTCATTTCATTTTAGTCAACAATTAAATTTAAAAGCATATCAAAAATTTTAAGCGTGTTTAACACTTCCATAAACATGCCAAATATGTTACGGATTTTTATCAAAACTAAACGCTAAAAATTTAGTTTAAGAATTGACGTATCATTAGGGTTTTCGATTTTATTTATTCTAGTTATTTTGAAGTGGCTTTTCTCATTTAGTTTAAAATTTAAAATTGCAAATTGCCAATGTTTCACATTTATTTAGGCTTATAATTGAATATTGTTAATGACTATTTTTCGGTGGAAGATATAATAAAAATAAATTATAGAAAGAAACTTTATTAATTTTAATGTTGTTTTTCTAGTCAAATTGTTATTGTTTTCAATTACATCAATTTTTTTAATTTAAAAGAATTTATTATAAGTGCTATTAATACAAAAAAAAAACATTATTTACGATCAATATGATTTTGGAAAAATTGACATTGCAATCAAATTAAAACAAATAAAAAACTATAGTCAAAAAACAACAAATGCAACAAACAAACAAGCATTAAATAATATTTCGAACCAATTTATGAATTAGTAATTTTCACTTTTCGGACATTTATCCTATACAATTTTGAGAACGATGTTTAACATAAAATAATTATCTTACATTGTTAATTTTCATTCTAAATTCCTCTGGAATCAACTGAATAGTAATCGATAAACTCTTTAAAAACTAAATCAGCAATAACAGGTAAACTCTTAAAATTTCTACTATACAAACTCTTCTATGCTAACTACCTAAATCTATATCGTATATTCTCCATTATGACATAAAACTTTATAGAAATGTTTCCACAACTAAAATTAAAAACAAAAATATATTCCAACAACTTAAAAACCATTTTAATAAGACACCAGCAAAAAAAAAAAAAACTTTTGGATGTATACAAAATTATATAAAGGAATAAAAAACTAAATTTACAAAATAATGAATATTTAGCCAAAACAAATTAAAAGCTAATTGGTGTGATTTGACGAATATTGATAGGAAGCGACATTTTTGTACTAAATATTTGTACCAATCGTAAAAGACATGTAGAAAAGCAGATAAAAATTGTTAAATTAATATCAAATATATTATGTAATGTGTATTTAGGGAAACAACAATTGTTTGACAGCATTTTGACGCAAACAATAGCTCTTATTAAGTGCAATAACAAGACATTATTTGAAATCATTTTAAATTTTAAATTTATTCAGATAGACAAATGAAATTTATTATTAACCACGTGCATTTGAAAATGAGAACGTTGATTTATGCTAAAATTGTAAAAATTGTAGGTTTGTAAAAGTTTTAAATCATTTAATGAATTTAAAATACTTTTAAAATTTTCTATTTTAAGTTTTTAATTTACAATACAAACATATTAACGTTATAAGTTGCCTTGGCATTTTTTTTATATTGTTTCCAGACATTTGTTTCCACATCAAAAGCATTGCATTGGACACATTCAATATTACACATAAATTGTATAATCTTTTCGTAACAAAAACATGCTAAATCTTAACTTTAAAAAAACATGTACTACTAAGTAAATATTAATTACTGCCAGTTGCATCACTTGACGCATCCAAAAACTGACTATTTTAACAAAAGCATATACATTAATTTAGTTTTTATTTGCATCATTTAATTATCTTTTTTTTTATTGAATTTAAGTGCTCTAATTTGAAACAAACAACACTACTGTGTAAAACATTTATTGATTTCTTGGAAAAATCATTTTAGGTGCAACAAACATAAATAAAATATAAATTTTATGTATTTTTAAGTTTTAATACAAATGTATTTTGAAGTTTATTCAAACTTCAATCACTCAAATTGGCCAATCGTATATAAAACGGAATAATGTAAATTTGAAATATTCTGAATAGAAATTGTAATAAGGGAATTTAATTCTAAGAATATATACATGAAATAGAAAGCAAAATATATGATGAACTTGTTAATTGTTATTAAAATAAATGGAATTATTTTATAATTAATAGTAACCGAAGATTTAAAAAATTGAAGACAAAGAAATCAAAAATGTTTACGAGACAAGTTAAAGTAAGATCAAAACAAGGGAGTGAACTTTATAACAGAATGAGATGAACTGAGATCCACGTACATAATGACGCCGCCAATTTTAGTGCGTCGATGACTTTAAATTGGTGTTATAGTAATTTACATATTTAAGCAAACGATAAAGAATGCGTTTCCAAAATTTAAGCTTAGACCTTTCCGTACTTTACTATACCATTCTATTCTTCTACCCATTGATCCATCAACATTGTTAACGCCTGTAGTCCTTTGTAATATCAAAAGCAAACAAAAATTCTTATTGTAATTTCATTTAAATGTCTAAAATCAATGAGTTTGTTTATAACATCTAAATAAAGCAATGAGAAAACATCTAATGAAACTCATATCGATTGTTGACATGAAATATGACAAATAAAAAACACAAAAATCGAACGTAACTATCTTTTCATTTTAAATATGATTTTGTGCAATGAATGATTTTGTTTTTAGAAAACGGGTTCTGCAACCACCGGCATCTTTTGCGGAAGGACGAATACGGGAGTGAAGAGTTTATAATTGTTTTCAGTGCTTGGCATCTAGGCGAGTGTTATACTTAAAGTATTTGAAAACTTATTGCTGAAACATACCAGTGTCTTTTTGAAAAACTCACCAATTCGAAAATCTCAGGATGTTCATGCTGCTTTCACCAAACTCCTAATCCTTCTTGAGCCTAATGTAATCCAGAATTTGCATTGGGATTTTATACACTGCAATCTCAAACCCATTGCAGTCCATGCAATTGCAATCACAATCCGAATTTGAATCATATTTCCAATCCCAATCCACTGCATAAGCACACAACTGCACTCATATGCACAAAAGTTTCGGATACATTTCAAAAACGTCTCTACCTTACAAATATCGTGGCCCAACTGATCAACAAGCAGCAGCTAGAGCGGTCAACACTCTCTTTCGACCCACTTTATCGATTTTTACAACCTCGAACAAGTTGTTTTGGTTGTTTCTCGCATAAAGGGCATTCAACTTCCGGCAAGGACAAAAACGTTATTTTAGCTGTTTTCGCATGAAATTTTTATTTTATTTTTGATGTTCTTTTTAATGATGCATTTTGTATAATTTCTAAATGCATTTTTATTTTTAGAAATAATTATCAAAAAATTATTTTTGTTAAATTTATTAAACGGTTTCTTTGAAACTACAGATTTTTTTTGTGTTTGCTTTAATTATAGTATTAAAAGAGGTTTTGAAACGATGCATGTCTTGGCTAAAAGTACTAAATTGTTTGTGTCGAAAGTTTATTCCACATAATTCGGTTAATACAAACGCGTTTTTACCTATATTCTTGGAAAATATATTTAGGACTATAATTAGAGCCTTGGATTATATCCATGAATTGCTAATTTTTAATTATAATAGGAACTAAAAATAATAATAGACTGGAAAGCATAGATGTCGGTCTCTCCGAGTTTATTTGTGTGCTTCCAATGACTATACATCCTGCAGTAAAACATAAAGTCCAACTCAACCACCCTAAGATTATATCAAAAGAAAAGTCATTAAGGCTCACGCCATTGAGCCCCGGCATTCAGGATAGTCATCATTATATTTTTCTTTCATATTTTGAACTTACAAGTAAATAAAACATCCACTTCTAGTATTAAATTCATCATTCTGTGATTGTGGAACCACCTTTCTCTGAAGGACAGTATAATAACTTTAAACCTCAAGAATAATTGCATTTTGACACAATTTTCATTTGTCTATATTCTATATAGTAATTTATTATTTAATAGTTACAAATAAATAATTAATTTCGCTTAATTTAAATATAATTACTTTTTTGAAATGGTGCATAATAAAATAAAAACAAAATCAACACAATTAATCTTTTGTAAACTAAACAACAATGAATAGTTTCTATCAGTTAAAAATTTATCTAAAAAGCCTTTAATTTGTAATTTATACTTATTCGAAAGTATAGTAATTATGCTAAATTTTTAATGAGTTATGATCAAGGAATTTCAAAAAAATGGGTGACAAATACATAGTTTTTAAACAAATTTAAATGCGGTGTAAATTCAATGATACAATTAAATGTAAATGAATGTCTGAGTGGTTTATTTTTAGAGATAGTATGAATCATGTTATAATGAAAGGGTATATTTAATAATTTTATATTTATTATTTAATTCGAAAGGTTTGCTTCATTTTCAGTGCCTAAGGTGAACTCGATTATTTGCGTTTTACATAATTTATATTTCAAACTGCACCTTAAACATGTACATAAAATTGATTTTAAATTATTTCTCCATTTAGGATCGCGTAAAAAAGAATAAAAAGGGTTCACGTTATTCTTGCTAAATATTTCATTGTATAAGTTTGTTCAATTAAATTATTGTGTTTTCATTCCTATTTTAAAATGCAATGGTTCTGTTATTTTTGGTGTATTTCATGGTGCGGTTGTAAATATATTTTAATCAATATACGAATTTTAAACATCAATGACTTCATTTTTCTTCATATCCATTAATGCAGTTGCTTTCAGCTTTTCCTGCATTTGTGTGAGCATATCCTGCATCCGTCGAATCTCTTCGTCCTTTTGCAGCAGCAATCTATCAGTTTCTGTGATGCTGGGATCATTATTGTTGCCCATGGAGTCACGCTTTAGTTTGCCACGTTCTCGGAGAGCGTGCTGCGATATCTGCGATATGCATTGTGCACGAAAGTTCTCGTAATGAACATCTTGTGTGGTGTCTTTAAGATCCTGCATGTGCGTCGATATAAGCATTGTGCGTAATTTAATGAAGTCACTGTGTGCAGGATTTTCAACTGCAAATAAAAATCACAAATTTAAAATAAATTCCGCAAAAAAATTTCAATTTCACTTACCATCAACAACACCCCACGGATACTGTCTACCGCGAACCTTTTGCCCCGCCACTTCCAATATAATATTACTGCCCACAACTGCGAATGGAATGCTCGCCTTAAGCTCTCGATCCTGTTGCTTAAAATCCTCATCCTCATCCGAGTCACAGTCCGGAAACTGATACAATTGAATATGATGCTCATCCAAATCCTGCAAAATGCGTTGCTTCAAGTTTTTAATCTCCGTCTGTGTGAGTGCGTCCGCCTTGCCAATCACCAACACAATGTTCACCTTTTTGTGCAATCGTCGCATCATCTCGATGTCCATTTGCCGCAAGCTGTGACCATATGACGGCACAAAGTACAAACAACAGTGCACCCGATTGTCCTGAATGTTGCGACGATTCAGACCACTCTCATCCGTGAAGTATTGTCTGAATTGCTCCTCAATGTAGGCGTTGCAGATGCGCCAGCTGTCCTCACAATTGATGGCATCACCGAAACCGGGAGTGTCGACGACGGTCAATCGCAGGCGCACACCTTTCTCCTCAATGTCCATGGTCTTTTTTTCCACGCGTGTCGTCTTTTCGATGCGCTCCTCCACATTTGTAATGATGCGTGTTTTGTAGAGGTCACCCAGGAAGAGACTGTTGATCAGTGTGGACTTTCCCAGTCCAGATTCACCCACCACCATAAGGGTGAACTCGAAACCGCGCTTAACGGATTTTCTGTGCACTTGTTCGGGCAGGGTGGCAAATCCAATGTAGTCCCGCTCGCGGTCTACGCTGTTGCGAGTTCCTGAAAATATTATATTATTGAAACAATTATTAGAATAATTCTTAATAAAATCTTTAGAAATATAATTTATTTAGTGGATTTTTAATGTTGCCTGTTTCTTTTCATAATGTTAATTTAACTTATACAAGAAATCAATACTTGTTTCTTATGCTTTGTTCAAAAAATTCCCCAGCTGTACAAAGTCACACAGTTCAATACTTATGACATAATTTGCAATTTAAAAGAAACTCGTTGGCCTTCAAAGGTTATCGCTCGCTAATTATAAAAATCGCAAACAAACGTCGTCATTCCATGCATAAATAAAGTGAGTGAGAATCGAAGTTTGAATGGAAACATGTTTTCTTCAACATTTCTTAATCAAAACGCTTATATGGTTATTCTTAGTCAAATAAATTTAAAAGCCCTCCTCCAACTTGACGCTGCCAGTTTCCAATTTAAAATTTCAACACTTTTAAAAGTGATTTGTTAGAATTTACACTTTACGCATCAACATGCCTCTTTGTGTGCATTTTCACATGTGACAATTTGCCACAATAAAAAGCTAATTTATTATTCCAAAAATATATATTGTGTTGTGTTGCGGCAATTAATTAAAATGGAAGCGTTGAGATTTGTGCCCTCCACCAATTTAGTGCGGGTTCGCGTTACGCATATTTTAAACCTTGCATATATAAGCGATATATTTTGTTTCTGTTATTTTTGAATGTTTGTTTGTTTGATAAGATAACGAATTAAGATAAAGTTGCATTGTCGCGGTCGTGGTGAATCAGTTTAGAGTCGCTTAAGATAAAAAGCGAAACATTATAAATGATTTGGTGGAAAGTGTGCGTGGAAAAAAGGTTATATGAATAACGAATGTTAAACAGTTTAGTTTAATTGGAGCTTCCTCCCCCTAGTTGAGAGTGCGTAGACTTTGAAACTATGTTAAATAAATACCAGACAGTATTCTGGCTTTTGTCCAACTAGCCGACTGCGCAGTTTTATTTAATGCGCGAATGACTTAAAGCTGTACGTGGGTATTTTGGAAGAAAAAGAGATTAAATATAAATTTTAAAACCTAAACAGAAATCAAAATCATTTTTTTTAAATGTTGCAACGTCTTTTTAAAATAAAATAAAATTATTAAAAATTACTCTAACACATAATTCATTTTGTATGTTTTTGTCCGATACTGTTAATAATATTATGCATTTCAGCACGCAACGTTAATAAAAAGAAAAACTCCATTTATGAATTATATGCATAAAGTTTTTTTTACCTCATAAATGCCATAATAATTGTTATAAGAAAATTACGACATTTAAATAACAGCTACATAACTTAGTAAGAGTAGTAAATTGTTAAACATCACGAACATGATGCAATGCTATTCAGCAGTATACATTAATATTATAATTCAAATGTTCTTATGACATCAACTACACTAAGACGTTGGTATTGTAGCTGCTCTTTCCATTCTTTTCTTACATTCATCATTTAATTGAAATTGATGGTAATTGAGACTTACAACTACGAGTACTATGACATGAGGATTTTTGTTCTCACTACATTAAACATAAGATGTTAGTATGAAAGTGCTTTACCCTTTAAGTTGTTTAGAAAATGATATACGAATTTAGTTTATGTATACAAGAATAGGAAATATAGAAAATTCGCATGGGAAATAATGAATAAGGATTTAACGAGTATTACCATGAGACTTTATCACCGAAATGGCGCCTATTTATGGTGATTGTGCAGACAATGAATATACTAAATATATTTAGATGTGAATTCTAAAACTCTGTAACACCCTGCTTTGTATGAATGAGTATGAGTGTTATTTAATATTTCTGTTTTTGTTGCATTCAAATTAAAACCACAATAAAAATACATTTTATTCCACAGGGGGTTTTGCAATATTTTTTGCTGGGGTTTTCTTCTTTTATCAACTGATAACTCGATTGATTTTAATAAATGAATGGAGTGTTTGTTGTATATAATTAAATAAAGACTTGCTATGCGGTTTTAGGCCAAAAAAATCTTACGAAACGACTTTATTTTCAAAAACCCACTCTTACAAAATAAAACTAAACAACGGATGGGTTCGGCTAATTGTTATCAAACAATTTGTAATTACGATTTGTGACCTTATCATCATTCATAAACGTAATTGAAAATATCTTCAATTTGAAGGTATTTTAAAATTCAAATATTTTCAAATTTATCAAGCAGATAACAAAGATATAGTGACATGATTATAACATTCATTTTAATATTTATCAAGATTTCATTAAATTTATTAATCAAAACAAAACAAATAAGTTCCGCTGAACCAAAGAGATAATAACAATAAGCACAAGTCTTAAGGCTAAAGATAAAATTCGGATCCACTTTCAATTATAAAATAAATACCGCGTGACTAATCGTCTTGCAATAATTTCAAAAATCCATATCCTTTACAAATTGAAAAAAATTTGAATTGCATTTAACACATTTCTGGTTGCTTCTCTTCAATAAAAAAACTGATTACTCAAGCGAATTCTATTTAATAAAAGGAATAAAGAAGGAAGTCCATAAAACACTGTAGTGTAAACAAACTCATAACGAATTTATGTGGCACGAATTATAAACAACAAAACTTATAAGTTACTGAGACCACAATTTAATGTGGATTGTTGATATTTAATAATCAAAACTGAACACACAAACGAACCTAAATGTTTTCTTATGTATTGACACACTCGTAATATATATTCTTGAAGCGCTCAATTTATTATGTAAACATCTCAAGATTCAGCACAATCAATATATTGAATTACGAGAAACCCATTACAAATCAGTCGTGCGTTTTCAATGAGTGCAAAATAAGCAACCCCCTTTTGGTGAAAATTATAATGGACTTAGGATCTTGTGCAGTGGAGAAAATCCCCAAAGAATTTATATAAAATATGGTCCTCACTTCCGGAAGAGAGAAAGAGAGTAAACGTAAAATGTTCTTCTCGTATAGTTATATAAAATTAAAAAAGGACATGTTTTTGCATATAGAAGTCCCTCCGCATGTACATGTAGTTAACAAAATTTCGTCCTTTTCGTAGAATATTTTCCTTACCGGCCATATTTGTTTTCTATTTTCAAATAATCCTTAAATTCCCAGTAGGCAATCCAATTTTACACTGTTATCCAATGTTTTGGCACAATCAAACACTTTTAATTGAGTAAATAATTCAATTGTACATATTCACATAACCATAAGTTGTTGTGGTAATGAAATGCATTAACTACACGAGTTTAATTAATTGCTTCCAATTAATAATGCATGTAATTTCTAATGCCAAAGAACTCAACCACTTGACATACTGTACTCAGCATCGTGTCTCTGTTGTAGCAACTTTGCTTGGCTTTGTATTTTCTATATTAGTTTTTGCTTTTAATTACAAAAATCCACTTAGCACAATGAAACACAAACCGCACATATGAACTCGAAGCGAACGTGATACACTTCAGTCAAAATGAATGCAGAAAAAACAAGGCGTGAAAAAGGAACACAAGAATTGGGCCACACACACAAGACGACGACACACGTTTGTTTTTTGTATTTTTCTTCCTTGCTTTTTTTCAGAAAAGCAAATTGGAAAATGACGTTGTATTGTGGTGCAAACGCCCCGTCTGACAAGCCCTTTTTGTATTTCCTCCTTTTCTTATGAATGAAAATGTGATGAAAATCATTGAACGCGCACAATTTGCACAACCCTTAATCACTTGCACTTCGTTCCATTTAAATTAAATGATTACTTTAAAGGTGCATTTTTACCACAATTTTCAAAGTGTTTTTTTGTTTATCAATATTATATTTATGAATGTGGACTACCCGCCTGCAAACAACAACCCTAGATACCCCGACAATACTACAAATGTCCATCACAGAAATTGAGCAATAACTCACTGACTATGAAACAAGTACAGTGCGCCGACTCACCAAATATCGGCTGGCATGGGCTATGGCGCCCTAAAGTCATGCGGGAGAAAGCATGACGTACAATACAATAATAATCTAGATTCTAGATGTATGCAATGCAACGTAAAATATTCGCTGTAGGACTAATCCAGGATGGAGAAAGTGAGACACCATGCCCATATATGATTCTCCTAAATCATAATCGATCGATAATGTACTGCTTTTTAGAATTCAACTATAGGGGGAGATATTCTGTACGTGCACATTTGTGCGAGGGTTGATATCATTGCTGCATATTTTCGAAGGGTGAGGCAGGGATGCAGGAAGCAATAAACAAAATATATATATATTTTGTATGAATACACTTAATACATGCATGCGCGTTAATTCAATTTCTACTTTGTGTGTGTGCTTTAATGTTAATGACTTATTTTTAAAAAAGGGGTTATTTTGTGCACTCGCCTTTTTTTAGGATTACAATTTACTGAAATGGATCGCATATTTAATGTGAATTATCACCTGTTTCAACTCTTCTGGGGATCGTATTACGTAAATAACTGTTGCAGTTATATTTAAACTTTGGTCTTTGTGCGGTTGCTCTAGTTAATATATTTATGATCACATTACATAATTTATTATATGTTACATTTTCAGTGTAGTCTTTTGAACTATGCGTCTTGTTTGTTTTTCTTCTTTTATTTTTTAAGAATTTATTGCTGTAAATGGCTGTGGCACGTGCTAAGGTAATAAAAGGTGCATGTTTATTTTATTATTCATTAAATATGACACAAACGTTTATTATCAGAGGTACACGATCCTGATCGACTCATTTTAAATAAAAATTTGTACAAAACTTGATTTGACTAAAGGTTTTCTGCCTTTTTTTGCTGTAAAGACCGTTATAAAGATATTTGGGATACATTAACTGAATGAACCTTGGCAATTCCTGCACATTTTTTGACCTTGAAAATTTGGAGGAATTGTTCTTTTATTATAATCCTATATTTTTCTACTATTTTTTTATTATTAATCAAAATTGCATTTAATTAAGAATTTCTATAAAAAGTCCAATCTGTTCGTGAATTAAAAATCAATTGACTCAAAGCTTTGAATACATTTCATAAACTTACTTAAATCACTTGAAAATTTAAAACATTTGCATGAAAATCGTTGGAATTCACAAGTCGCTGGCCTGTACACAAACATTTCCATTTTAAATATACGAGTATAGTTGCGTAAATTTAAACGTTATATATGCACATTTAATGCATTTGAAATGATGCAACAGTTGCAGATTGCATTAATGCTGCAGAGGAAGCCAAATGAAACTGGCAGCGCTCATAAACGTAGTCAACCATGCACGCATTAATGTTTACATCTCACAAAGTCTAATTTAAATACAATTTGTATGCAAGGTATAAGAAATGTAGTGCATCTGTATCTATAAAAGATGTTGAGGAAATATATGTGTCATGCTTAGGATTTAGGAATACTGCATTTCAGCATAATATTGTATTAAAGCATTATGTATATATTAAGAACAGACAATGTAACATAGATTAAACGACAGATTGAAGCAGGTCTTTCCCACACCACGCACATTAATAATTAACGGCACACGACACATCTGTCTGCTGCATTTCAACAGATTTTTAATTTCCTTTCTCTCATCGACGTTATAATTAGAATTTAATATGGTGTTGATGTTCTTTACAGTCGCATTAAATACACAGAGATACTTTCAATCAATTTTATATGCATATCAATAGGAGTTCCAACATAAATTATATGGTATCACTATACAAAAATGTTCACACAATAAAACAATCAATATAACCGGAAATAGTATTTCCATTTAAACAATTACCAGATCGCATTTTTCGTCGTAACTATAAATAAAGTGTATATAGGTGACCCAACAGGCACCTACTCCAAATGGCACTTCGTTGACACAATACACCGCTAACTGTGGCTTATCACAGACAATCACTCACATGCCACACCATCTAATCAAACATCCAATTGGTATGTTGGCACATTTATTCTATTAACTTTAAGGTTACACACTTGTATACGCGTTTATAATATGCACTACGACGACAAACCATAACAGATTTCCTTAAATCAAATTACGTACTTGCCATAAAGTGCAATATGCAACTGATTGGCTTCACAATAATTGAGCCGCATTCAGATTTACACAATTAATTACGATTAGACCGAATTACACAATTGCACAAGAGGGGGACTGTTCTGTTATTGTAAACCGTACCACGCACAATGCAAACCGACAGTGATGTGAATTTTTCTAACCGCAATGTGTACTGTATGTTTGTGAAAAACGTTATTTACTTATTAAATGTGTGTATGTTTTTAACTGGCTTGCGACAATATTTTATGTGAGACCGGCACGAGGGAGGAATTGCTGAGCACTGAATCGACATTTAACGGATTACGGAGTACGTACTGTGCGGGCTCTGTGCCGCTGTGCGTCGAATGTCGATACGCTGAAACCTACAAAATACAATTTTCCAACTCCTGTACGATCTACACTCTCAACTCTCAAGCCTCAACTAAAGTCTCAATTAATCGTTTTGATGTTGTGACTAGTGAGTTGTGTGTGAGGTTATAATAATTCGATTGAATATGAAGCTAACACACTAATACCACACAATATGCATGGTGTATTGTATTGTTTTGATTTGATTTTAATTGATTAGTTGTATTCGGTTTATTTAATAGTGTTGGGAAACAGCTGCCTTGCACGGCTTAAAAAGTGTGGATTTCTTCCGAAATACTGTCGGTAATGTAGGGATTGTTTGTGTCCGAACTAAGAAATGCAATGGTTTATGTACTTGCTATTTTTACCGTTAAAGTTTTGAAAAATATATTTCAAAGAAATAATGATTTTTATTTAGTTTCCACACATTAATTTTATAATATTAAAATAACATAAACACTTTGGAAACAAAAGAAACTAATTTCTTAGTCATTTCATCGTGCATTAAAGTGTCTATTAAAAAATTACCTGAACTCAATTTTGCTCACTACAATTCTATTTATTACCTAAATTTTGCAACATTTTCACTTCATAGGCTGGTGGCATTAGAATGTGTACAGTTTTCGCTACATGGCTAAGTGCACAATCATTCAAATTGTTCATTCATTTAAAACCGCAACCCTATCATTATCACTTTCATCCAGGTTCTGTTACAAACTATAAATAAGCGGCTATGTAAGCAATTTACGCTCGCGTATCGATTCCCTCGACGAACTTCATACAGGCAATTAACTGATTTTTTTTTCATACAACAATAATCGACTTAATAAAAGTGAAATCAATCAACTGTATAATTCCTAACGTGATCTTGAATGATTTTCACTTTTCACAAGATCATTTTTTTACGTGATCTTATATAAAATACGTGTACCTAATATATATGTATTGGCTACATAATTTTCTTGTGATCTCCTTTAAATACGTGCTTATCATTTATAAATGTGATTTCATGGTCTTGAGATGAATTTGAATTTCTATAAATGGTTGAGACTTGATGTAAGCTTAATTTAAATGTAAAGCTACAAATATAATTAGTTTTTTTTTTATTCTAGCTAGTTTTTTTCTTTCAGTTAGTTTGATTGAATACAACTTCCACAAATTTACTTAAAATTTTATGGATGGAAAAGGGGATTTAAATGATTGGGTTTTTGCGAAATTATAATATTTAACTAATGACAATTTTTTAATTTTTTTTTTTTTGGTTTACTTTATGTTCAACTTTAATGTCTTAAAATAACGACAGCTTCACTTATTGCATTCAAAATTCATCTATATCACAACGTTTTAAATTAATTAATTTATTTATTTTATTTTTGCTTAATCTGCTGCCATCTTTCGGTGAACTTTAAGCTACAATTAAGCTTATTTGACGACATACAAGTTACAACCTAATTAACTTAATTTAATAATTAAAATTTGTATTTTACTACAAGGTTGAATATAACAACTCCTCTACAAGATTGTGTTTCTTAAATAATTATTAAAACAGCTGCACAATACTTGTTTAAAGCTTCTTACCAGATAATGGCGTCAAAATTAAAAACGTGAAATAACACAAATGGGCACGAATTATAAGTTTTTATTTCAGTGCTCTGATTTAACATAACACACGTACCTATTTGGGTGTAATTGTACAACACATAATTTTACTGTTACAAAATTAATGTAACTCGCAGACAATTGACAATGCATCACACTGTCTGCGGTAACAACACTAGGTTAGTGTAACTACAAGTATGTAATGTTTACTGTAGAATATGAAGCGTTAAAATGACGAACACCATCATTCGTTTCCAAATGTATGTGGGCATGTAAATTGATGAGCATTTCTTTTAACTTAATCATTGTTTACTGTTTTTAAAAATATGCGCGAACACTCAATGAAAGCAATATTGTGTAACAGTAATTGTTACACGCTTTTGTTAATTTTTTTAGTTTGGTTTAGTATTTTGAAATTAAAAATTAAATCAATTCAATTAAAGTTTTTTTTATAATCATTTGGAATTATTTTATAATCGAAGAATTGGTTTCCAATAAGTCGCAAGCATTAATTAAATAAATTTCTAAATTGATTTTAGCAGTAAATTGAATTTAATTAGATTTGTTTTTTTACTTAACTAAATTAAAATTAAAATTATTAATTTAATGCAGTACTTGTAATAACAATTATTATTGTTTCCCGCACTAACCGCTCATAAAGTCATAAACAGTGGGTGACCTCTTTGCATTTACACGCGTACAACACTTTCTAAATTTATATACTGGCGTGTTGTGCATGCTGTTCTTCAGAAACAGAACAGACTACCGTTAGAATACTGAATGTCTTAATGTCGAATTTGCTTTAAGCCACATTTAGTTAAGACAACAATGTTATACATGGCTACTGTTTTTAAAAGTTAAACAATTCTTACATTTATTTATACACAGAAGTCTAAAGTGTGAAACACTTAGGAGTATTGAATTAAATTTACATAACTTATACAAGTACTTTAGAGATGACTAAACCATTTTATCAAAAACACACACATACGTGAAATTTTACCATTATATATAATATTATACCTTTCCAAGTGAATGTCATCAAAATTCTGGTAAAAGTGACGCTCGAATGTGTGTTGGTCGTTTTTATAAATTGTGTTTAATATTTGCGATGACAAAGATTATGCTACAAAAGTGTTTCCGGTTTTATTATATTTTTTGTTGCAATATTTACAGTTAATTTAATACAATTGAGTTATGTAATAGCTTGTTACTAATATGATTTGCACGAATTCATATAAATATCGCTTAACTTATGATTTATTGAACCCGAGTGGTTTTAGAAAAAATATTGTCTATTGATTGTGTAGAATAAAATAAAATGTACAAAATAATTAACAGCTTATTTAATGACTTATAATTAAAATAAATATTCAAGGCTTTGAAATTTACGAGCAGCACACATATAGTTATTATTGCAATTTTTTTATTGCACATCTAATTGATTGCATGGTCAGTCATTAGTCATTACAAAATCCAACTGATAACAGCTGGAATTTTACCGTCACCATAAAGTGTAGGCATATAATTAATTTGTAAATTAAAACAAATTCTGAATTGTGTTGAAAGAATTTTCCCAGTAAAACAAGTTTTTAAAAAAATCCACTTAATTTGTGAGCTCAGTTTTACAAAAGAATTTATTTCAGTCACTGCATTCCAAACTGCATTAATGGAGACAGCTGTCGTCTGAATATGCTCGTAAATGTGAAAAATAAATGTAAGCATTTGTTTTCTGCATTTTTTTCTTTATGAAACTTAACTATACTGGTTAATTAAAAAAGTCCAGTTTAATAAAAATTTATTAACGCGCAGTATTTGAATAATTGAAACATTTAAATTGATGCAACTAATTTAATAATGACTTTTCTAATGACAAAACCACAATTACATATATTACAGATTTCACGTCAGTCAAAATGAAATCGCAAATTTAATTGATGTACGAACGCAATTAACATCAATGCACCAAAACGTACTTTATGAAGTAAAATGCCCAACACTATGGCAAAAGCACTGAACCTCTGAGTGGGTAAATGCTGTACGTGCAATATAAGCTTACGGTAGCTTGACAACGTACACACGAGCTTTATTCACACACGATCTGCCTGTTATATATATTTTGATGCACAGCAACTTGGCGGTTGGTGGTTGATTTCTTCAGCACTTCATTCAGTCGATTCAGTTTGAATATAACGGCCGACTGGTTAAGACGTGAAATCCAAAAGTTGTGGCAGTATCAGTACATTGTGTTTGAGTGAGGAGGGAATTCCAATCACCTCCTTTGTGTTGTTAAAATATTTGAATGTGGATTCATATTTGTTTGGGAAAAACATTAATGTGGTAACGATTTTTTAGTGTTATTTATACAATAAATCCATAAAAAACATTGTTAAATGGTGAATTAAATAAAACAAGAAGAAATTGGGAAAATCTTTTAAAAGTGTGATTTAATTAATAACTTCATCATCCACTGGAGGATATCACTTCAGTTTAAATTGAGGTAAGTTTTAATCACAATAAACCTTGACCTTTTTTGTCTCACAAAAAGTTGGGGAAAACTATTTTGTACCTTAAAGTTGATTAAGAGTTTGGCCATAGATAAACCGCTTCCTAAAACAAAGCACACAAGATGATGTGTACATAAAGTGTAAATTGTGGAGGTCAAGGTAACCACAGCTGTAGGGAAGCAACATTACATACCATCGGAACGTCACTGCTGCATTCATGTGCATCGTGTTCTCACTTCTTGTATGCACATAATGCAATGCATGTACACGAGCGACTCTCAGTGTCAATGTTACAATGTCGGATACATTTAACTACGAGCATACCATATGTTGAGCATATTCGGTATTTGGGTTACTGGGTTAAAGGAATTTTCATTCAAACACTCATTCGTTCAAGTTCATGCCCATTTATTACGCACACACAACCGCATATGTTGTTTATTTGTTTATAAACGAATAGCTCTAACAATTTACGATCTGCAAGAAGTGCGTGTAAAGGTGCGTATTTTCTATCCGCAATGTAATAATGTACTAGCTGAGTGCTATCGTGAATTATTAAATAGAAAAGAAAGCACTTTTATTGTGATTTAATGATGTATTTATGTGATTGCGATATATTAATGAGTAATGACTTTATAAACATTTTCCAATGCAATATAATAAGACAACTTTAAGACACATATTATTATTGTAATGTGTGTCGAAGAAAACTTTAAACAAAGATACCTCGACCATTTCTTCGTGAGGCTGTTGTTAAAATAATAAAAATGTACGATGGGAAACCAGTTTCAACCGTTTCTTGATACACTTCTTCAACATTGTCTTATTCTTTTGCATACATACATTTTATTATAATGAGAAAGAAATTCATTTTTAAAAACACGTTTAAAAATGATGCGACCGCGACGCGACGTTTGTCATTCAAATTAATTTATCACATTGATTTCTTAAGAGGAAGGCATGATCAAGCCATTTTTATAACAATATTGTGACCTAGACTTTTCCGAGGGAATTTATTAGTTTATTAACTTTGTTTTATTAAAAATACTTTATTACTTCGCCATTGAAAAGTCGGTTGTAGTTAATTTCCAATTTTTTTTCACGAACCGCGTTTTTTTTTAAATCTGATTTTTTTGCAATTTATTTTAAGCCACTCAAAAATTATTACGTCTTAATGTCACACAATACAAAGTAATTCCCATGCTTGATGCAATTACAACTGCAATAATATATTTAATAAAATGTTAACATGCCCTACAAAAACTGCACAACATCCTTCAAAAAAAAAAACCTGCACGCAATTTTTAAATAATTGTCACATGAATATTCTTGTCTAATCACATGGGAACAATTGTTTCCTACATACACAGAATTCTACTTTATCTACTGTTTTCTAACCGCGTGCAATTTCAGTATTGTGTTCAATGTAACTACGTGCATTTAATAATTTACAACACGCATTCACTGCATCTTTTGAAACCACTTGTATGCAGATTGCATAAAGACGAATGAACAAATTTAATTGTTTTGGAAAACCCCAAGACTGTAATTAATAATAAAATGTGTTATGTAGTTGAGCTAAAAATCTAAAGCTTAGAGAAAGCTTGGTAACATAATATTGACACATTTAGGCGTCTTAATAAAATATTATTTAAAACTTAACGTTTGATTGCCAGCAGTTAAAAACTACAATAATAAAATAACCCAAAACTCAGTTCTGTTTATTTGTTTTATTGATTTAAATAAATGAGCACAAACAATTCCCTGCACCTCCATCCCCTTTGCACAAATTGAATAAATCCAGCGATATGGTTTCAAATAACTATTAAAAATAATACCAGTTAACTCGATCAATTTGCGCATCGAAATATGAATATATATGGTAGAATATAAACCGTATGGCGTATGTACAGTTATAAAGGGCAAGGTCACGTAAATCACTGCTAAATGTACAATACAGACATATTGTGTTGGATGCAGTAGAGAGTGCTGAGGTTAAGGTCAACTTTTTGGATTAAAATTATGAGAAATGCATTAAAATGCGAATGACGACATTTCGTTTGAAAATAACTGCAATCCAATTTAATTCGGAACAAAATGAACAATATAAAAATTCGTAGTTTGTCGTGGTATTCAGTATAATTTTATTATGAGAATTAGCTTTAAATGTTTGCAATTGATTTTAAATAAAGGTGTCCACATTACAATTTATCTGAGTCCGCAAACAGTGGTCATTGAAACATGAAGGTCACTATTGATATATTTTATTATGGTGAGCGCGCAAAACCCCGCAATTGATTAAGGAAACAAACATTCATGGTTATTACAAACATGTTTTTAAGCCATATTATGTTAAGTTAAAATTCTTTCAAACTTGTTTGTTTACCTAAATAAATGCTGTACTATTTAAAGTTGTTGTCCACCCGTAATCAATTTAAGATTAATTATTTATGTGCACACAAAGTCCATGACATCCATTCAGCATAATAAGTACACGAAATATAATGTTGCATTAAGTTAAATTGTTCATTTCAATACCTTAAAAGCCAAAACAATCGACATTATGTTAAAAGCATAAAAGATGAATAAAAAAATAGGATTACATGTGTACCGTTAGCATTGCTGCACCACTTAAAAATTACCATTTCATGCTGGCTGGGTGACGTGTTTAAAGCTTCACACAAAACCGTTATCTTATGCCACATAAACAAACAATACCTCATTTTTCAATCTACACGAATCTGTATAATAACAATTATTTTTACAATTATTCTCCCTATCTCATTGGAGTATTGTCAACTGGAACTGATGCGTGGAGAATGAATAAATTCGCAGGACAGATAAATTACTGTTTCCAGTTTTGATTCATTTTAAAATGACAAACCACAATGAATTCAGTGAAAGTTCTTTTCACTTTTCATTTGTAGAAAAGCAGATATGGAAAAAAAAAAACTGATGCGTCAAGTGTTGGCTTTTGTCACCTCACCTTCACGACCATCCGAGTGTAACATTGCATGCAACCGTTATCAATGGATTTGATTGTGAAATAGAAACCTACTCTATTTAATCGACACAATGTTAGAGAACTGGGTGCTCGTACCATCACAATAAGTATTTGATTTCAATCAAAGCTTGATTGGAATATCTCGAAAACTCTTAAATTTTTCAACAAGTTGAGTATTTCACTAAGCACTTAAAAGACAGTGTTAAGCCAAGGTAACAAAAGTTACTCCTCAAAGTCCTGTTGTCAACATTTTAACTGTACTTTATTTAAATGTTGATTTTAAATTATTTTTTTAAATTGTGAATCCTCTCCTTCCATTAGAATGGCTGAATCAATAAAAATCCTCATCTGCATAGCGTCACTTTTTGCGTGCACATCATCAGCCCAAAATGTAGCCCAACCAAATGTAGGTTCTGCTGTAGCCAACCCAAGGGCCTACACCCCAGATGCTGCCCTCCTCGATTTCGTTTATCACGATCACGAAGAGATGACACGCTTTCTAAGGTAAACTAAATTTTAATTAAATTTATGTCAATTCTGAATAGTGAATACATTTAATTTTAATGACCATAGAGCAACAAGCGCCCGCTACCCAAATCTAACAGCATTGTACTCCATTGGCAAGTCAATGCAAGGCCGTGATTTGTGGGTGTTGGTGGTATCAGCCTCGCCGTACGAACACATGATTGGCAAACCAGATGTTAAGTACGTGGCCAATATTCATGGCAACGAGCCAGTTGGCCGAGAGTTGATGCTGCACCTGATACAATACTTTGTTATATCGTACAATGTTGATCCATACATTAAATGGCTATTGGATAACACCAGAATTCACATTTTGCCATCACTGAATCCGGATGGGTATGCCGCTTCCAAGGAGGGGAAATGTGATGGAGCTCAAGGACGGTACTAATTACATTTTTATTGGTTTTTAAATTGTTTTTTATGGCCATTCATTTTTATTTTATTATTCCAGCACCAATGCCCGAGGATTTGATCTCAATCGCAACTTCCCTGATTATTTTAAGCCGAACAACAAACGCAGTCAACCGGAAACGGATGCTGTGAAAGAATGGATTTCCAAAATTCAATTTGTCCTCAGTGGCTCTTTTCATGGTGGTGCTTTAGTGGCAAGTTACCCCTACGACAACACACCAAATTCTAGTAAGTATCATATATGTGTATGGTTTCTTCCACTTTTATTTTTAGCAACCAACTCAAGAGGACTTTGTCAATTATTACCGAATGTAATGCAATACGACACTTTAAGTGTCATCTTTCATTCACATCAATAAATGATAAGGCTGAAAGTAGATCAAATCTTGAGAGAGAAAGTTTTCCCAAAAGTGAAATTCAATGAAATGAGTGTCAAGTTCAACTCGTGAATTGTATTGAAAGGACACGCGTCTTCAATTTTATTGCCAATTGATTCGGTTTAATGGGCCCTACCAGTTTATTTTTGGCAACAAAATTGGGCCATATTTCGCGTTTACATATTTAGGCTAAATTCCCTTAGGACTAGTAAAATTTAGAAGTAGTCCCCATACCTAGGATTAAAACGTGGTAAGAAGAACAAATTTAGATTTATCTAAATGAATCAGTGTTTTCGTCTTTTTTCAAAAATACATTTCGCAAAGGGATTTGTCGATCATCTGCTTTGTGCCAGAGTGAGTATTCGTTCTCCATCAATCTTCGCATGAACATGATATTTTTTGCTTATCCGTTTTGTTGGGCTTATCATTTTAATAGCGGAAGTGTGACAGTTTGCAGTTTGAATATTTATGATGAACACTTTATAATGAGGACTTTTATATCCTTGTGCCAATTTCAGAGGGGAGATTCTTTATTCATGCATGTGCAAAGTTCAAGGCTACTTGAAACTCTAAAGGTTATTTAAACCAAGAATTTACGCTTAAATCCTTAGCTTTTTTTCATGAATTAATCTAAAATATTATTTACTTTAAATACTTTTATTTGTTTCCGACATAATTGAAAACTTTCTATTTTCCCCCAACATATTCCGTCCTCGGCTCAGTGTTCCAAAGCTACTCCACCCAACCATCAACCACACCAGATGACGATACATTTAAACATCTCTCACTGACCTACGCCAACAATCACGCCAAAATGTCGCGTGGTGTCGCTTGCCAATCCGCCACACCAGCTTTTGAAAATGGTATCACTAATGGCGCTGCCTGGTATCCCCTCACTGGAGGCATGCAAGATTACAACTACGTCTGGCATGGTTGCATGGAGGTGACGTTAGAGATTTCGTGTTGCAAATTTCCACCGTCCCATGAGTTGCGTAAATATTGGGAGGACAATCGATTGTCGTTGGTAAAGTTTTTGGCTGAAGCTCATCGTGGTGTTCATGGATTCGTCTTGGATCCAAATGGTGGCCCAATCGATAGGGCATCACTTAAGATTAAGGGACGTGATGTTGGCTTCCAAACAACTAAGTACGGTGAATTCTGGAGGATCTTATTGCCGGGTGTTTACAAATTGGAGGTGAGCCTATCTTTTATTTAATGATTTTGAATTGATAATTAATATTCGTGCATAAAATTTGTTTAGGTATTCGCTGATGGCTACATTCCGCGTGAGGTTGACTTCATGGTGGTGGAGCAACATCCAACTCTACTCAATGTCACGATGCAAGCATCAAAGGTAACTTCTGATTCCATGGATGACTGTTGGAATTCATGCAGATTTTGTGTTATTTTAGGGTGGTAAGAGATGGGACTGGGTGGTACCAATGTGGCACTTTAACTTTCTAACTTTTTCTATTTTTGTAGCACTATACATTTAAGTATAACAGTTAGTGCACTTTACAATATTCCCTAACTAAATGTGAAGATGCACTGGACGTGTCTTAATGTTTCAAATGGTTTGCGGTATTTTTTTATAAACTCTTAAGTTTTTGTTTTTTAATTTTAAATCTATTTTTCTGTAAATTTTGCTACTTGTGGGTAGAATTTTAAGTCTTAAACATCCTTTTGCCTAGTCCTGAAAGTCTGAAGTTGTGCATGTTTTTAAAATACTATTTAATTATAATACTTTATGGGCGATTTGTTTAAAGTTATATTGAGTTATTTAAATGCAAAGTTACTGAAATTAAATTGAAATTTCATGATAATTGGTTTAACAACTCGCCCATAAATCTATAATTTTATTAATAGAAATAATATGAATAGTTTTTGTTTGCAAAATGGTCTTGGATTGTAGCAACAGTTTGTATATATTTTTACAGCCACCACCAATCCAAAAAGGCGAGGAAGAAACCCGATTCCTCTTTGTCTAATCACAACAAATAAACAAAATAAAAGCACAATCAATTCTCCTCCCCAACCACCTCCAATAAGCTGATTGACTCCCACAAATTAAACAACCACCTCCAATAAGCTGATTGAAATTAAAAATTATTTGTATGTATTTTGTACATATTGTAAAAAATAACAAATCACTTTAAAAATCAAATTGTGAGTAATTGTTCACCTTAGAAAAAGAAGCAAGTTCCATCTGATTGAATGTTTCCTTAATTTTGTTTTTGTATAAAGCAGCGCAACGATGGTCCTTTCTATAACCGTCCGTCGATAGCATCCCCACAATACCGACCACAAACACAGCAACAACAGCAACACCCGGATAAGGATCAAGGCATTCTGGGCTCAATCAGCAGCGGCTTCAACAACTTTGTCAGCAACGTCTTTGGATAGTTAACTTAATTTTAATTATTACTAATATAAAATTATTACACACAATAAGATTGTACTGCCGAGCCTATGTTTACTTACGGTGCACTTAATTAGGGAGATAAATTATAAAACAAATACAAAATTTAGTAAAATGTGCGTTAAAACGAGATACACTTAAAATTATTATAGAGAGACATATTTTTCAGACTATTAACTGAATATTAAATTAAATTTTATTCACAAAATGCATTTATTACACCCGATTGTATTTAGGATAAGTCTACATAAATGAAGACATTTGCAGCATAATTATTAAAATCTATGTAATATTAAATCTATTTATTTATTAAGAATTATCGCTACATTCATAAATCGTAATCAATTAATTAATGCACACTTTTATCCACATGAGTTGTATGTAATTTTAAATTACGTATCAAATCTTAAGCACACAAATTATATAAAACAATGAAACGAATTATGTTTAATGGACTGATCAAAATGTATTTCATTAAAAGTACAATAAATTCAAAAATATATATTTTAACTTAGTTGTCCTTTTAATTATTTAAAGAAATAAATTTAATTTTCAGATTTTATTTTATTATGAGTATACTTTTGAATTGGCTCCAGTGCTTTCATTTTCCTCATATTGATTCAGTTGGGGCAATTAATTTTGTGATCATTTGCAGTATAATTCTCCTTTATTATTGAATTGTTAGGTAACATCGTCTCTTTATTTATATCTCTCCGTATTTCTTAAACTTAGCTTCATGAACTTCGCTCTGCGGCATTGTAATGTTTAATAAGGAAATAGGTCAATATATTTTAAAATGTATAATAAAAATACAGGAGACTTATTAGAAATTTTTTTTTAAATATTTCATTTTGGATGCATATAGTTTGCTATAAAAAAAAGCAAGTCCAAGAACCAATTGTGGCTCCATCTAGATGTCAAATTATGGAAACTCGACGTAAAGAGGGGTAACAAAAATGTTTTGAATTTTATATTTAAATACTGCGCTGCTGCAATTCTTTCAAATAAGAAAATTATAGTTTAGGTTATTTTGAAGGCAACAAAAAAGAATATAGATCCTTGTATTATTGTAGGGCAAGCCATCTACAAAATGTATAGTTTAAAATATAAGCAACTCTATATCAATCATTAATTGCACGGTCACACAACTCCAAGGTTCTCCTTTGTTTCGTCACAGATGGATGCCTACCAACGGCCACAACAAATAATAGACTGAAGAATATGCAGTTCCCCCTCAATTGCAAGCTGACGTTTTTGTCCTTATTAATAATTTTGTCATTAGTTGTTTGAAAATTTTAAAAACGCAAGTTGCAAGTTTTAAAATAAAATTTTTATGCATTTAAATTTTTATTTTTAAACAGAAAGTGGGTGGGAAATATTATTTCAATTGTTTTGACGATTAGTTCGTTATATAGGTAGATTTATTTTTTAACAAATCATATTTTTTAAATATGGCTTACAAGAAAACGGGACGTCGTTTGGACTCTTCCTATTACTCAAAGGTATTACCTACATTTGTATATTTAAAAAAAAAAATTATACCAACTTTAATTTTACAGTATTTCACAAATGACGAAATTCAGGATATCGTAACCGTAGCACGTAAAACTAATAAAGTTGACATGGAATTGATAGAACATGAAAGCAAATTAGTGCGAAGCATGAAACGAAGAGCCTCCACTGTTCACCCGAAGCCAGCAGCTAGCAAAGGAACTGTTTTCTGGCAAAACATCAATGAGTTTCCAAAAGTTGATGATTTGGATAAAACACATCATGATGATGACGATGAACCTGAGGCACACAATAACGTCCGGCACAATAATGAGCATTATTCTGATGGCGAGGAAATTGGTGAAATCAATTTGATCCTTGACAGTGCTCACTTTGAGCCAGACCTCTCCGATGTCGAACAATTGGAACTTCAACGCATACTGACAAGCCCGTCCACCACAACGCCTACTCGTCGCAGCAAGGATCAACATGAGTTGGAATGTTTTTTTGCTGATCAAGAGAGTGCTAAAGACGAAAAGAGTTTTCACACAATTAATATTATATCGGCTTCAAAGAAAATGATGAAGGCACAAAATGAGGAAATGCCGTATGATGAATTAGAGGAAATGATAAAAGCGGAGTTGCTCGAAATGGAACGGGAAAAGAAAGAACTGGAGCAAATAAAGAGACAAATGTTTAAAGAGAAACTGAATAACATTTTATCGACGCGAAATCAAAAAGTGATGATTAGACCAAAGTCGCCAACAAAGAAGCCGGAATCTTCAGCTAAGAGAATGGATTTACCATCGATAAGAGAGTCCAGAGAGGAAACATTGTCAAGAATTACAGCGTATCAACAGAAAATAATTAAATCTCTGGAAGACATTGAGTAAGTTTAAAACATTTTTGTTTATTTTTAAAACATCAAACCAATTTAACGATAAAAAAATAGATTTAATTTAATACAAAAATACGAAACTGATGGAACTGAAGAAATAAAGAGGAGAATGAGACGAGAAACTGAATTTGGAACCAGATTTTCCCGCAACTATCTGTACCAAATTGGACGGATTGTAAGTGACATTTGTTCAACTCAAACAATGAGAAATGTAATTGTGAATTAATAAAACAAACTCAATTTCAGTTAGACGAAATCAAATTCACCCCAAAAGCTAACAGTCGCAAGTTGGTAGCTGACGTCCACACAATCTACATTCACATATACCAAGCACTCCAATCGTATGGCCGAAATATGGTTAATTTTATGACTCGCCGTGCCCCCGAAAAACTGGACCATTTCCTCAACCTCATCATTGCAATAACAAACACCTGCACAAAGCGCGGCGTCTTTGACAGCAAAGACGAACTTATCTCTTCGGTTGTGAATCAATGCTACAAGGTGATAAAGACAATGGATGACATGGAGAATCGCATTGCACAAGCCCGACGTTGCATGGTGGTGCAAAAAGAACCGACAAAAAAGGAAAAAGACAAACTGTTCATGTACAAGTCATCCTACGGTAAGAACAAGTCGATAGTTCGGAAGCCACCACGCATCAAAGGTGATGTCAAATCAAAGTACATGGCTGCTAGTGAGAAGTATGTTAAGCAACGCGAGGAAATTAGGGAGCGTTTAGTGGAGTCCGTACCATGTCGTGATCAACCACCAGAACCACAGCGCAAAAGAGTGGTAAAAAGTGCTAAATTAAGAAGAAATAAGTTGGAGGAAGTGGAAACGGTTGTGCAGAACTTTGAAGATGACGAGGCATTGGTAAGTTTATTTTATTTTAATTTGTTAATTTGTTTTTAAAATCTTACTGTTTTTTTTTAAAGCAAATGAAAACGTCACGTACTGTTGTGGATGGCGACTTAAATATATTGGAACAAATTACTAGGGAGCAGTTGGGAAAAATATTGGGACCAATTATTGGGCAACTGTTGGTAAGTTGTTATTATTATTTATGAAACTATAACAGCTACCATAATAGATTATTATAATTTATTGCAATAATTACAGTTACAATTAAGATTAATTTTTATAATATTATGTAATTATATGTAAAAAAAAAACGAAACAAACAAAATAGTTTTAAGGCGGCCTAATTACATCAAATATTAACAAAAATAACAAATTGGGTACACAAAAACAATGAATATTTTACCAAAAAATATGTTTTAGAATAATTTCCTCTTTTAAATATTTTCTTAAATAAGCGTAACGTGTTTTTTTTTTTAAATTTATGATTTATATTAATTTAATTAAAGGCTTTAAAGTTGAAATATTTGTGAGACTGCATTAAATTTTGTGGTAGAAAACGATAATAGGAAGAAGAGTACATTTGTAAATACATAAAATATGTTGTCTTTGTTGTGCTTATAATGTTTAACCAAGACACTCGGTGCAAAGTGGCTGATCATCTTCCACGCCAAACGTATTCGATGTGATTGGTTTCTGGCATGTCTGCGAGAAAATTTAAATTAATTAAAATAGTTCATCAGTTTAGTTATTTTAAATTAATTTACCTTGCACTTAAAACAATCCTTATGCCATTTGGCATCAAGTGCCACCACCGCCTTATCCATAATGGGTTTGTTGCATCCTTTGCATTTTGACGCAAACAAAATCTCATAGTCAGCTGGGCAGTAAGGTGTTCCCTCGCGTTCGTAGAAGCTCGCACCCGACAGCGGCTTCTTGCATGCGCCGCCACACACAAAATGTTCCTGATGCCATGTCTGTTCCAAAGCTTTAATGACGCGCTGCAAAGAAATAAGAAACATTCCGTACAAAATTGCAGAGTCAATGTAAACAATTTGGTGTGGCCATTAGCATTTCCTCAACTGGTGTTTGCTTTTAATTGAGAGACTTGCCACAATTTAATAGCATCGGGTTGCATCATTCAATGATTTTTTATTCCAATTTTATATCTATTCTCAAAAGCGATTAAATGCAATGATGAATTTGTTAAATTTATATTGAATGTAAATGTAAATAAAATGGTAAATGCTTAATAAAATATTTACAGTTGTTGTGGCAAGTGTTGTAACTTGCAAATGAATGCACATCTTTGCACTTAGATTGAGAATTTATTAATAAAGAAGAATGCAGCTGACTCAAACAGAAGCAATTATTAATAACAAATAAATAAATTTTATTTTCAATGGGTAACAAGTTCTTTTCAAGGTGACTTAAGAATCTGAGAGTGACAAATTCATAACATGTACATTTTTTTCTGATTTTTCATTAAAACAAATTCTGCCATACAAAATTACTTTTACACACATGCGTGAAAATCGGATTCGTATGAACATCCGACTCATTCAGCTGTCTTATGCGGGCGCGCTCTGTGTACCTCGACAATGTTACACAATGTTTATTTAAACAGCAGCATGAGGCTATTTTCTGAGAATTGCTACAATTTCTTTTTTGTAATATTTTTTTTTCTCACGAGGCTATAAATGTATTTAAGTGTAATTCCAAGGATTCCTTAAAGATACTTGTGTGTGCTTTTTTTATTTTTTTTATTAAATGAACGGTAAATGTGTTTTAAACAGTGATTTTTAATAAGTCGTTTAGAGACTTAAGACACACTTTTCGGTTTTTAATAGGAGGAAAATGTGAGGGCGCCTAGTTTTCCATGTGTACATTAAGTGGGAGTTCATTGATAGATATTGAAATCGGGGACGATTGATTGATGGGCGGCTCTGTATTGCATTCAAGGCGATTTTTTAAATAACATTAATTGAGGAAGGATTTATTTGAAAAAGGAGGTTTTGAAGGTCTCTATTTTTATTTGAGACTAGGATTAACAAAATAAGTAAGAAAACAAGGACTTAGTAGTAACAAACGCAATTGTCAAATGTTTCCAAGACAATTCCTTCAATAAAATTTCCTAACCAATCACAATATTTACTAAGGAATTGGTAAAATGCCAAGATACGCCACCGGGTGCATGCCGCTTCATTAAATTGGAGCCTAACCATATAAATATTACTTGGCGATCACGTAACATATAATACGCTTGAATGCTTCTTTTATTTTATTTTTATATTTGTTAATCTGCACTTAAACAGCATCGTGTAAAATACACATTGAATGACAAAAATAAATAAAAAAACGCACGTCCAACGCATGAAAACATTTCTCAACTTCCATTTTTGGCGTTAAACATAGGTATCTTGTCCAAAAATTAATTTAACAACTCTCCCAGTTGTGTGTCACTGCGTGTGTATCGTTTCACTGAAATGCGACCGGTTAAAGCTCAACAAGTAGAGAATATCACAACACCCAACGACGTGTTGTCGCCTAAATATGTAATCAATGTCTGACCAGCCGTGATCATTAAAATGGTTTGGTGCCAGAATGAAGGAGCTTGGTAATTTTGATTAAATTGCAACTTGTCGTGATGATTTCTGTTATTTTCGTTGTCATAATGGGGGACCTGAAGAAGACATATCAAAAATTGAAAATTCATTTACAATTAAACGAGATTGAGATTTACAATAAGAAAACAATTAAAGACAATAAATGCCACAACTAAACTCCACTAAACAGCTGCTACAAAACTCCCCAAAATAATTCCACTTGTGTATAAAAATAGATATTAATTCGACGATTAAAGTATAAAGCCCACAAGACAATTCATTTGCTTCATGTCCATTCACCAAGTGAAAATAGACAATTATATTATATGAAGAATGAAGAAGGCGGTCGATACTGCTCTTCTGTATAAGATGTGGGACAGAAACGCCAGCAATAAATTGTGGTGCTGAGTTGCGCACGCTCAAGTGGATTTATTTTTGAATTTAACAATCTTTTGCAAAAAAAAAAGAAAAAAATCCCCCAAAACGAAAATTCACTTGAGTCGTATTTACACTAATTCGTCGGTGTTGTCGACATAAAACACATTCGCCGGTATGTTTTTCTTTTTTAATGTAGCTTTCAGCATGCATTAAACAAAAGGAGATGATTTTGAACTGTAATCATCGTTATATTTGTAAGTAAAGTATCTCATTAGAAAAATGAAGGGGAAAAATACATCGTAATTGTGTCAGGTTTTTAAAACAAATTTAGTTTAAAGTTTTAAGAATGAATTGTGTGGCTTCTTTGAATAATCTTGAGTGTTACTTAAAGGCTTGAACATGTTGGGGACGAATGTTCATTTAAATATTTTATGGGGTATAAAAATTGCCACGTCTTGATAATTAAATGAAGACAGTTGTTGTTCAATATTTTGTGACATTTTTAGCTCAACAAATATTTGTCAGGTAATTAAAGGATATTAACGAATGAAAAAAATTGTGACATGCTCACATTAATTTAACACTCGGCTCATTTCTGAATTCAACATTCTTTTTGCCATTTCTTTTATTATAACTTTTTGTGTGGTGGTGGAAAGTTCATTGAAATCAAATTCCCACACAATCATGTTCTCAATCTGTGGAACTATGCAACATAACACGAATCAACAATTCAAACACGTCTGAAATCATACCATAATTGGCCATCTCTTAATTTACATAATTAATAACAAAAAAAAGAAAAAGAAATACACAATACGAAACTTACGTCTGTTATTGGTTGCTTGCATCCGAAGCAGATGTCAGTGAATTTCTCCAAGAAGCATGCCCCACATACAGGACTGCCATCGCGATTGTTGAAGGTGCCTCCTGATATGGGCTGTTCACATACCACACATTGGAAATGCTCGGGATGCCACGACTTACCCATCGCGTTAATTATCTGCAATAATAATGTAATTAAATTTAATAATATTTTTATAATGAGAAAAGTAGTTAAAGAAACGTGAGCAATAATTGTTGGACATTTTTACTGCCATTTAATATTGCTTTGTGTCCTGATCCTTCTGTTACATTTCATTCCGGCATTTTTCTGTACTTTCGCTGTATTGACAATATTCAAATTTATTGTCAATATTTATTTTAAAAAATATGAATAAAAATCACGACTTCGGTTTGAATAAGATTTAAACTGATTATGGTTTTCTAATTTGGTAAACTCCTTTTTAAAAAAGCTTTTAACTTCGCAATTTCTATTTTGATTAAAATAAGAATTATTCATTCTGAATTTTAAAAAAAAATTAGGATTTTAGATTACGCCCTTTTATAAGAAGAAATGTCCTCTCTCCCAAAAGCATAAATCAAACTAATTCTGTCATCAAAAAATATGATTGACCTCAATATGTATAATTGTCTTACACATTGCTGACGGACGTCCCATGATCTAAGATCTAAGTAATTCCAACAAAACGTTTGTGAATAGAATTAGCACATTTGTGTTTTTAGTTTTATTTGTTGGTCTCGCCAGTGAGTGCCCACCGAGTGTGAGATGAGATTATGTGCATGAGTAACAAGTAGTATACTTGATATTTTAAAAAAGAGAATAAATTTGAGAAGCGCGGTTGTTTTCTTGTTAGAGTAACGTGTGCAAAGAACTTGACTACTGGCCACACAACAGCAAATGCCGCGACACACCACCATTATAACAAATTGCCTTTGCACACGTAAATATTCAAGAAATATAGCATACCACATTCAAAATCACATGTTTCCCTTGCCTGTGAAAATAGTTAGCCATTACTTCGTTAACAAAAAAGCATGACTTCATCACTGCAAACGCATCACAGCAATTATATTTTAAATTACATAATTTCCAGCTAGCTTCTGCTACTGAAAGGAAAAGCATTTAATCACATTTTTAATCGGCAGCACATAACCGTTAAATTAGATGACTTAAAGCTTCAATAAACTGTCAATTGTTGAGAAATGAGAAATACATTTTTTAAATAAATCGATCATTTCAAATGTATAAAGATTGTGAACAAATGAACTACTCAATTGCTGTAATGCAATGCAATGAAATCACAAAAATGACGTCGACTTGACTCAATAATCGTTAAGTCTAATTACTTTATCTGCGTCGCCTTGAAACCATCTCGGTTTCTTGCGTTCATTTGAGTGGAAAATTAGGCGACTTCAGTTTCATTTTAATTCGATTTATTTTTTGCTAAACAATTTAGAGCGGCGTTAAATTTTCAAATTGAATTGATACAAATTAAATGCAATTTACTGCAAATTGTGTGTTAAATTGGCAATGTGTTGCACCAAATTGGGAAAATGGGGACGTGTTTTTGAATCGGGGTTTGGAAATTTATGTAGTTTTTAATTGTGGCTGCAGTAAAATTTTTTTTATTGTTGTCTTTTATTACGTCTGATTTCTTTGTTTTATAATTAATAATTGTGACAAAATACTATGCATGTCGGACAATACGTAAAAAACCCGCAGTCAAAACAAATGGTTTAAATATAGGTTTCAAAATTGTGTTACGTTAAGTTTATTTTTAGATTTATTGTCAAATGTGAAGAGTGGGTTTATTTTAAAATTAAAATACACGTAGGTTAAATTTATTAAAATACAAAAATACAATACGTCGAATTAAAATGGGTTGTTCTTTGCAACGTCGTTTAGTTGTTACATTTTTGCAATAATTACGAAAATTCTAAAATTAGTTGCAATATGTTACACTCGATCTCCACAATAAATACAAACGTAAATAGTTAATTTATTATTGCTGCAACTGTTTGAAAATTATAATTTTACGATTCGTGTCTTAGACGCCAAATATTTCAGAAGAAAATGTGAATCTCAATTATGTATTTTGAGGGATAATAATAATTATTTGAATGTTTCTGTAGTTGCTCTTCTCATCTTTGATTCTATTTTAAATTGTGATATGTTTCTGAAATGGTTCCTTCAGTTGATGTTTTGAATTATTTGTTTAAAAGTCGCTTACATAACTTTCTTAAATACAATTGCATTGTTGTTTTTTAAACGAAAAAATATTTATCAGTAAACGAATTTAAAAATCGTAAATTAAAATTAAAGTTAATGTTAATCGTATAATCCCAGAGAAATGTTCTTTTTAATTAAATCTTGGAAACAATTTTTTAACAATCAAAAATCTACATAAAATGTTAAAACAAAATTATTGTCGTGCCAAAATACAAAGAAAGGTAATTAAAAGAAAAAAGAAATAAAGGTATTGTCTTTGTGTCTTCCCAAACAAAAATCATTTAATTCCCAATATAAATAATTTTTTAAAACATCACCTTTCATTTTAAAACCTCCTGACAACGTTTTTATTGATAATAATAATTTCCTCTTGTGACTTTTTATCCACTATTGACTTTATATAAATTAGGTCAGCACGTCCATTGAAACTCAATTTATTATTGTTCACCAGGAAATAAATTAGAAGACGTTTGTGGTTCATTTAAATAATATTTAGAACAAGGAAAAGCTGTTGTAAAAAAGAAGAGTGCTTACAATTTAAAAGTGCCATTGAAGAAAACTGTGTCAAATTATTTTTGACGACTTAAAAATTATTATTTTCAATATTTTTGAGTGGCAGCAAAAGCTTCAGACGAATGGAAATTAGAAGACACCATTGTTGAACTGATATTACTCCAAATAAAAAAAATTAAATTAAATTAAATTATTTTAGTGAATTCAAATCAAGTTTAAAATTTAATAAACTAAATAATTTTGTAAGGAATTATGAATGCATTTTTAAATACAATATAAACATAACCACCCTAAATTGCTAATGTGTGCGTCATAATTCAATGCCAAATTCGCAAATTGAAGCAAAATAAAATTAGCGATTCGCGTGCGTTTTCAAAGCTTACACCACTAATAACATGTAACTATTTTTAAACATCCATCCATTAGATAAACAAAAAAAGTGATAAAAGCACAGAATATAACATTGCGTGTTAAATTGCATTTGCAAGCTCCAAGTTGAACACGAGCATTGCACAGCAATTTGTTACAAACTGTTTGAATTCGTTAAATTGATTAGACATTGGTGTACCTGCTTGTACTTCCTTATAATTTTAATGGACCATCTGAACATAGCCTGATCACCGTAATAATTTTAAAATGAACATGTGGCGTATTTTTTATTAAATGAATATCCATTCAATTACATAATAATGTTAACTACTTTGTTAAGAGTATTATTGTTAAAAGGCAAACTAACAATAAACATTTATTGAGAAGAATACAATTTTTAGACTTTCTGTCACGCTCACTCGAAGTTTAATAATAATAAAGTATAATTTTGGTGTATGAAAATTAATGCGTCAACTCCATATGTTACTTTGCTGATTTGTATTTTCTATATTCGTTTTTAACCGATGATGTAATGCAAATATAAAAAGCGATTGTATTCAACGACGCTGCGATTTTTGTTCACTTTATCAACACTTTATTGTTCTTTTTTTAATAAATTAGATAACTTATCAATATTAATAAAAAAAAATTGCATTCACTCCTCACCTGTGTGGTGATCTCCAGATTACATTTGCCGCATACTTTTGCATCGCCCTGCAACAAAAATGAAATAAAATTACAATTAAAATGTAATGGCAATGTAATGTAAAATGAATGACCGTGTGTTTGCGACACATAAAACATATTAATACTTTAATGGTATGGTATCTTGTGTGGACGGTGCAAGAATTCACAATTCGACACTCTCTTTTCGCGGATAAAATATGTGCGAGTCTTTAGCGGTTGCACTCTAATGCATTATATTATGGTGACTATACACCCAATTAAATGGCAAGTGTGCACACAAATCATGTTGCGAAATTCATCAGTGTCTATTAAGGCTACCGCTTCGGTAAATTTGGGCGTGGATTATTGTGTCTGAAAAGTGCTGCTAAAGACCTCGATTGATTGGAATTATTTTGCCGTATGTTTGTTTGATAACACATTAGGCTGTTTGAGCTGAGCGGAGGTGTTGTTTTTAGGCACGTTTTTTTCTTCATGTTTGTCTTCTTAAGGTAATCTTTTTTTTTTTGTATTTAAGCTGTCGTGATGACAAATTCTTGACAATGTGCGTCATGAGATTTGATTTTTTGACAATTGATTTGTTTGGCTGTTTGATTTGGATGTTGTTTGTTGTTTTAAAATTAGAAAATTGAATTAAGTGGCGATACAATACGGACCATGATTTCATTTATTGATTTAGAATTTTTAACATCTTTCAAAATTAAAACCTAAATCTCATTTTTCAAAATATTTACTTTAGGACTTTACCAAATAATTTTTTTGACCTTGAATTATTTTTAATCTAATTTTGAAGCAGAATTAAAGATTTGGGCAATACAATAAATAACCATTAAAAATACAACTAAATGCATTTAAATTAAAGTCAACTTCAGTTTATGTTAGAAATAAAAAAAAAACAATCCAAAATCTATAATTATAATTTCCCACATAAATCTGAGCGCAAGCTGATAAAAGCCTTAATTTCACAATAAAGCTCCCCAAAAGCTTTTTCCAGCACAATCAATTATACACATAACTTTGATAAATAATCTCGTCAACCGAAAAAGATAAGATACAAGTAACTCAACACGTTTTAAACAAAAAGGCGAACCGAATTGTAAATTAATCAATTGAATATGTTCGATTTCACTTTCACAATTCTACCATACGTTTTATGTTAATTCCCTTTTTAATTTTAACTCATTGGCGCAAATTTGACGGCTATAAAAAATGGCAAAACAACAAAACTGCAATGACATTGACTTTCAGTGGATTAGGTCATCGCAGTAATTTAATTTTGGCTCTATGCACGAAAAAAAAACAACAAACCCGAGAGAGACACATGAGCGATTGTTTCATTAACATAAATTTTAATGAATTTGTTTTGGAACCACATCTGGTAAATTTTCGGAGGAGGAGAGTAGTTGTACATTGCGCTAAAAGGGCAGTCTCTGCCTCACGCATTTTTATACAATTCGGCTGGGTTACCATACATGGCATGCGAGAATTCTTCAACAAAAATCATAAATTCTCGGGATTGAGTCATGCATATATTGTAATGCTATGTTTTGGGCAGATAAATTCGTCTCGATTAAACCTGTCGAAAAAGCTTAACCATGACCAACCTGAACTTAGTCATGCTTGAGATCAATCAATTGTGGATTGAATTTTGATATTTTGCGTTTTAACTATTAAACTAACTAGTATAAAAACATTTCCGACATTAATTGTTTATTTTTAAACATAATTCAAATTAGTTTTAGCTTTATTATTAATTTCTAATAATTTAGGACTTAATTTAGATACAAAACTTTTAAACTGAAAAACATTTTATTTTGAATTTTTTAAATTTTATTGAAAACAATCAAAATTACCATTTTAAATAATTTGTTTTAATTAACCACTTGATTTTATTAAAATAAAATAAATTGTATTTGCTCACGAACAGCCACAGACCGACAACGAAGCACTTTTAAGCTTAATACAATCAACGGTTCACAACAAAATCACAGCTCAACACGCAGCTGACCAAGAAAGAAACAGTAACGCTCCGTTCAACGATAGTTCCAAGACTGAAAGCTCTGCTACTACTACCACTAGGCAGGAGCAGCAGCAGGCAGTCACTTATGACGTGATATCGCGCTCTCATTCACTGCCACCAAATGGAACACAACAAAACGAAGAGGCGGAAGCAATGGCATTGGCATTTGGCGACAGGGGAGAGGATAGCGGTGGTGGTAGCAACACCATGAAAAACAACAACATCAGTAGAGATGTGTCGAGACATTTAGGAGACGATGCTGGATTCGCATTGCGTAGGGTTGTAAGTGACGCCGTGGATATCGGCAATAATGACTGCAATGATGATGAATATTCTGATGATCATGATTGGGACTCAGAGCCATCCTCACCAACTAATCCACATCCATCACCGGTAGGCAAAGGTGATAATGGTGATGATGAACACAATCCATTGAATGCTCTGCTTTCAGAAGCGACCAGAAAAATGATGTCGACATTTGGAACAAACAACGCCAAATCGATCAATAATATTTTTAATAATAAACAAAGAGAGGAAGACAGCGCAGCGTTCATGGGAAGTAACAATGATTGGCCAAAGAAGTATATGTAAGTATTTTTGTGTGTGCAATCAAATGGTTTTTTGATTAAATGTTGCATGTAGTTTGTCTCTCATCCCGCATCTCGATGCGTTTTGTTACTATTTTGTTTTTTTTTTGTTCTTTAAAGTATATTAACAAATCTTGTTGTTTCACATTTTCTTCCTATACTGCATACATATATTTTCCAAATCTTCGTCTATGTGCCTTGCAATGAAGTCATATCTATTTCGGACACTGAAAATTGGTTTATTTATAGGTCACACACAAAACAGCGCGAAAACGCACAAAAAAAAATTATACAAAATGAGGAAAATACTTATTGAGAGAAAAATAACCGCATGTGTTCTTTACTATTAATGTTTTTTTCATTGAGACATTGTGTGTTCCTTTTTTTTCTGCTATTTGTCGTGTCGTGTCTACAAGAATATTTAACCACCCTCTGACTGCAAGGGGAACATAATATTGTTCGTCCGCCTTTAAAAAAGCTAAATTTACATGACAGGGAAAGCGATGCATTGCATTTTCGATTATTTTCATCGCTACAATTGTAAAACCATAAGAAAATATGAATTTTCTAAAAATTGGTTTGACCTTGAAATGTTTTTGACTTGTAATGATTTAAAAGCGAAAAACTTTCCTAAATTTTAGATGGAAAAATTCAAAACTTCATACACATAAAATGACGATTCATGTCAAATTAAAAATAACGTAGAAAACGCACCAGGCACCGAAATGTCGCGCCTTGCTCTTCAAAATGCCTATAATAAAATGAACGATCTTAAATGGGGGTGGAATCATTGTACTATCCATCCCCCCAATAAGAAATTCATACGTCCGCAGTATTATTGATCCTTGCACAATTTTCCATGTCTTTAGTCATTTTGGGCATAATACCATTAACATTGAAAAGGTTGATGATGTCACCCTCTAACAAACATTTTGTTTATAATAGGAGATTACACCCCAAACGCGGGTGGATGATTTACACGCATAAGTATTGGTAAATTAATTTTTACTAAATTATATTTCATAATGCCGATGAACACACATTTCAAGGTGCGGTGTTCTTGCAATCAAATTTAATTGCCATCTCTTTCAGTTAATTAAATAAAATGTGCATGCATGTAAATCATTCGCTTGCATGTGAATTGCACATAGTTAATTAAAAGTGCAAGTTTGAAGGATGAACTTTCGAATGCATATATGCTTCGTTTTTTTATGTCAAGGCTTTGACCCCTCCCGGTAAATGTAACCCAACTATGTGGATGGTTTTCACGCATGCACACAAAAAGTTAAATACAATAATTTTTTGTTTGTTTCAATGCAATTGTCTTTTCTTTTATATGCAACATTCGATGGCGTCAGTAAATTATGCATTTATTTAAATTGTGTATTTTTAGAGATTTCATTGAGGGATTAACTACAAAAATCTGTTGTACCATTGTACATTCCTACGCTTTTTCAAGTTGGTCGACTTTCTGTGAAATTCGATAGGCAACGACATAAATCAATCACGTTTCCTTTAATGCATATTGCATTCGTTGCACTTTAAATTGGGTGTGCAAATTTATTTAAAGCTTATTGTTTTTCATCTCTTTTGTTCATTTTTTTGGCGATCATTTAACTATTTAATTTATTGCTCTTTTGAATTGTGAAAAAAACGCCGATATGTTCTCATTGTAATTTAAAATATATTTATCTGTTTTTAAAATGCGTTTCTTGTTTATTGCAATACGGTTATTATGTTGAAATGGTAAATTGTAGTTTATTGCAATTTTTAGTTGTGTTTCCAACTCATTCGCAAAAAAAGTCAATTTGTTTTAATATTAAAATAAACAATTAACAAAAAATGGTCATTTTATAAAAACAAGATAAATTAATTTTTGAGACTTCGAGGCACACTCTTGATGCACTGCTGTTAAATAAGTTCAAATTAGAATAAGTTTAACGGTTAAAATTAAATTCTAGATTGATTGTAATTGAGAAAAATAAATAACTAAGCCGCATAGAATAATATCCTTGCCCAAATTTTATTTTTGACATTTGATTCACAACAATTTCACCAAAATGTCCTAGGTTGAAACCCCCTATTTAATCTTATATAAAACCCATCCGGTTTCGGAAGTAGGAGTACTATTCATTCCTAGAAACATCCCAAAAAGTACAAATTTTATCAACAATTATTAATTATTAAGACCACATTTTAGCAAAAATAGCAAACAATTTTAATCTGCCGCCCCCCACAACAATATTGTTTAAAAACGAATTTCCAACAAACTCGCTATCTCCCAAGATATTTATTTATTTGGCTTCAATCCACTTCTACCGACGTTATTGATTGATAAGATGCATGCCATAAATTTAAAATGAGGAAGTGGACTATTTCTTTTTTTTCAATTAAAGGTTTAATCTTATCTCAAATATTTGTTTATAAAGATTAGCTTAGTGTAATGTGTAGGTACTGTTTATTCTTTTTCATTGGAAACTATCTTTATTTGATAGTTTAGTGCCTAAATCAAACTAATTAAATCAACAAAAAAAGTTAATGAATGACAGTAAGCATTAAAGTTTTTAAAAACAAAAAGAGAAAAATTAATTAAAAATAATCAACTGAATAATAAATTAATTTATTGAACTAATTGAGCCAATGAATTTTAAACAAACCAAAACAATGATTGTGACCTTGACTTTGAAAAAATTGTTTTATTTATGTACTTAACTTTTTTAATGTGCTCAAGTTTTGTGGTCACTAAAGTTTTTTTATTGGTTAAATGTATTTCCATTGTTCCCGCACGTCTAACTATGGTATGTGGTAATATATAGTTGTGACTTATCGATAATAAATACTAAGTCTAATTGTCGTGACTAAATAAATTCCTGGCATAATAGAGAAAGAAAAAAGAGGGCCAAGTTAAATGTATTGTTTGTCATGTATTCTAAAAGTCTGTATTGTTTTGACGACATCATTTAAAAGAAACAACAGTTTTGCAAGTTGTCTGACCGCAGAGACAAAGCCTGCGCAATCATTGATTTAATTGCGGTCAATTTAAAATTAAGTGAACACATCTTATGAGTGTCAAATGTACCTTAGTTTTAAATTTGATGCAATAATATTTTAACAACCCCTAAATGTCAATATGTATAGTAAAATTTGAATTTGGAATTCTGCAGTAACGAGTTAGAAATGTTCTGGGAAAATTAAAAACACCAGAAATAAGCAAACAAAAGTTGTAAATAGCTTTCCCTACCATGTAGTTGGTGTACTGAAAAAATTTCATGCACAATAAAAACAATTACATGTTTTAATTTAGAATTATCGGCGTTAAGTGGGGCCCTAATTGGGGTACATGTAAAGATAACTTAATCCGAATGGTATATATGGTTGAACCAAATATTCATATTGTTTGATCGATGATGGCTGAATGTATTTTTGGATTATTTAGTTGCCGAACTTTGCTCTTTATTGCTGTTTATTGCAACAGCTTCTATCATTTATTGATGGCTTTGTGAAAGATATTCGAAGATAGAACATATGCTTCATATGGGGTGGTAAATTCCACAACACACCAATAAATATTGAATATAAATTATATTAATTAAATTCATTACACAAAGAGGGTTATATTAAAAAACAACCCCACCCTTTTTAAATAAACCGAAACTTGATAATATTTGACCGCGCAGCATTTATTATTATTCCAGTGATGATATCATCTTTTGTTTCTTTACAGCGTCAGCCGCGAATGTATTAAACTTGTTTCATTGGTGTGCTAATTAATTAAAATTAAAATACAATAAAAAAAATCCCCACTAACCGTTCTATAGAATGCATTCCTATTCTAATTTTTATAATCAACAGAAGAGAGCAAAACTATCGTCAAGCATCGAATGTGCTGCATGTTTATGTTAATGCGTCAGAGGAACCACCCTATAAAAATGTTCCCACCTATGCACCACCCAAGCCAGTATCATCATCCGCCAGCAGTGTTGCTTGCGGTGGTGTTGGCGTTAAAAAGGTATCCATTAAGTCGGCCGCCAAGCGAAAGGAAAGCATGTTAAGTGACTCGTTGCGTGTGCAATTCAAACGGGAGGCAAATGCTGATCGGATGGCATTCCTGCGAAAGGCTGCCAACAATCCGTTGTATGTTAATTCAAGCTTCGGCAATCCGGCTAAAGTTATCTCTCGGTAAAGTTTTGCACATTAATTCCGTATCCCATTGGACTAATTAATATTGTTTTAAATTGGATTTTTTTTGCAGCATTTCGGACTCCATTGTGGAAAAAGTAACTGGATCTGTAGCACATGAATTTGGTCATACCTTAAAGGAATTTTTAAAGGAATTTATTCAGGCGGAATTAGAAATTGTTGAATGTAATTAAATAAAAATGCCAATTATTATCAAGTTATTAGTTTGTTTTTTTTTACTTACATCTGTATAATTGAGTTTTTCTTCCCAATTTGTACATTGTGACATCAATCATCACCCAATGTCGGCTAATATTTCAAGTAAAATATAAACAATTCCAAGATTAATAAATATTTAAAATTGCAACACTTTTTGTTAGGTTAGTCATACGTCACATTAAAATCTAAGATATTATTTTTTTAGTACACAAAAGCGGTGCCATTAAAATAAAGTTTTGAACTACTTTTGGGACAATTTCAACAACCCACACAGCTGTTTAAAATATTTTATCAGAATATTGAGCGCATACGGTAGTTTAGTAAACTCATAATAACATTGAAACTAATTAAAATTTATTTTCCAAAATTTACTTAATGGCAACTGCACAGACTGTCTGCACAGTTTACCTTCACTTAAAGAAAAACGCGGTTCAACTAAAATTAATAATGCGCAAACTACAAGGTTGCACGTGGGATGACTCTTCTGTTGTACTATCGTGCGCTCAAATATCAACTGAGTCGGTAAATTGAAAATTATTCTTTTGCTATTGAAGTCTACAGATTACATTTTATTTTAAAAACAGTGTTTGTTTATTTTGATAATAGCATAAGTGGCATAGATTCGAATGATTTTTTTTCAGCTGTGCAATATTTATTTTAAAATTATGAAAAGTCTTATAATTTCAATTTGAGTATCAAAATATTTTTGTTTCTATAATACCATTTGATTAACTACGGAATACCAAAAACAAATTGCAACAATTTTGAAAAATAATAAAATGAGGGAGCACTGAATAGTTGCAACAAACGTCAAATTTTTAACGTTTCTTAAAAACGCCAAACGCGCGCCAGTGAGCAATCCTATCAGTTGCATTACAGCATCCAAAAGCTTTTATATTTATTTATGAAACAGTTTAATGTTTTAATCCTTTAATTATTCAGATTGTACTAGCATTTTAATTATAATTTTTATAGTATTTTTATGTGTGCATTATGGCCAGCAATGTCGAGGAAACAAACTTTAAATCAATCAGGTATTTGTTGTGCAATATTTCATTGGAAAAGTGCCTTTAAAATTATTTGTTCTGACAGCTGCACAGGAATTCCGGATTCCCTATTTAACCGGGAGGCATTAATTGCCCATTTCAGCAGATTCGGTCGTATCTGCAAAATAACATTACACCGCAAACGTTCTGCATGTACAGTTGAGTACAATACAATCGAAGCGGCCGAAAATGCCCTAATGGAAGCGGGTTCATTGGAAGGACAACGCTTCAATGTGGAGTATACACCCACAGTTAAACGACGTACCCCCGTAAACAGACAAGCACCTGTCTCAAATGACTACAGTATGGATGCAGATGTACAAGCAGAATTGGATGCAATGGGTAGAAGTGGTGGTCAGTTCGCCATGCAAGAAACAACAAGGCGACCTCCACCGCCTGCATCGTCTCAAATGCAATTCACCAACAATGAGCCACCAATAAGGCGTGAACCACAACGTACTAAGCCGTCTACCATAACGTCGGCAACAATTGAGGCGCCTCAAAAAATTGATCCCAACCTGCTGGAGTTGATACGACGTCCAGCTGTGACAAGTGATGAAAAGTATCGCGTTTTGGATGCGCGGGACAAATTAATACGATTGAGAACTGTGAAAATGGTTGATATTAACAAGGTGGTTAGCACTAAGGGAACATGCCCCGACATGTGTCCGGAGAAAGAGCGCTTACAACGAATAGCTCAGCATCAAGTGGGTACATATGAGTGGGAAGATGAGTCACGTTCAGCGATGAATCATAAATTGGCAGTGAAACAATACTCGAGAAGTTCTGCGGATCAGGAATCACCGTTGCCACATGAGTTGCGTCCCGAGCCAGTCCTACGCATGACAATGGACTATTTGTTAGTGCGAATTGCCAACTTGTCAGAGAATGAAAATATTTCTTTAGCTGATTGGTTCCATTTTTTGTGGGATCGTACACGCGGAATCCGCAAAGACATCACACAGCAAGAGCTTTGTAGTCTGGAGTCAGTAAAACTGGTGGAGCAATGTGCTCGCTTTCACATACATTGTGCTGGACGATTATTGGCCGAAGATGTTACTGTGTGTGATCCCAAAATTAACACAGAGAATCTGACGAAATGCCTGCAATCCCTCAAGTACATGTACCATGATTTAGGATTGCGAGGAGTTGTTTGTCCCAATGAGGCAGAATTTCGTGCCTATGTAATTCTGTTGAATTTGCAGGACTCCAATTTTTTGTGCGACTTTAAAGAGTACCCACAAGCAATTCGGCACTCACCAGAAGTGAAATTCGCCATTGAAGTTTATCTGGCAATGGCCAATTCAAATTATGTGCGATTTTTTAATTTGGTTCGGAAGACAACGTACATGAATGCTTGTGTTTTGTTGCGGTATTTCACACAAATGCGTAATTTGGCGTTGCACATTATTCTTAAAACGTATGGAACACCAAAGTCCCCAATACGATTTCCTATTTCAAATTTAACTCACATCCTAGCATTCGAGGATGGGGAAACATGTACTCAATACTTGGAGTATAATGGACTGGAGTGTGACTACGTAAATTCTACAGTGTTGATGGATCGTTCCGTATTTGATAATCCAGACATGCCTTACCTCATGGATAGAGCTCTTAATGTTGTGGAATCAAAAAGGACATGCACTGTGGGTGAGGCAATTTATGGTGGTGCCTTTGAGGGGGATTTTAAATTCACAACGCATGTGCCTCATAACAGTTTTGGACCAGACAATGTTTTGTTAAGAAGTGCTTATGATTCAAAGGATCAATCTTATGGATCTGAGGTGTCGTCTTATTCTGATGAAGTACCCCAATTTGATGAAAATAGCAGAGGGACCGGTGAATTCGAGCAGACGTTTGGAACTCCCGTTGAAACGACTACGAATAATATCTTTGGTGTGAGGCACGAAGTGGATCCATCAAAAAGGGCTCCACCAATCCGAAGAAAACAAGCGGAGAGACCGGAACCAAATAAATTATTTGGATTGAAAAAGGAGAATGAACCTCAACCGAAACTTTTTGGATTTGTTCGAAATGATCCTGATTCGGCATCATCCCAGTTTCGAGAAAGGCATAGTACGAGTGTTTTTGGTAAGGAATCACAGGGGAGCACAATTTTTGGACAACGAAATGAATCTAATCAGACATTGGGAGCAAAATCAGAGACATCAGGGAATAACCTTTTTGGATCAAACCAGTACACAATAAATTTTAATAAATCATCAAATTCTGATCAAGCCAAAACTAAAGATGAAATAGACAAATCTCTATTTAAAATGCCATCAATACCAGCACCCAAGGCGGGAATATTTTCATCCTCATCTTTTAGTAGAAGCAGTCCAATAAACGAATCCTATTCTGGACAACAAACACAATATAATAACACTCCATTTGGGACGACTTCGTCTAATCACTTTACAAATAACCAAACATCCAGTTTCAATACGACCTCTTCCTCATCACCAAAAAGTATTTTCGCTAATGCGGTGAAAAATCTGTCAGAAAAACCTACTACAAAGGAAGTTCCTTCTGATTTTTTTACAAAACACTTTACTGGAATCCCTAAAACTCAATCTACATCCAGCTCCACCACAGATCCATCATCATTTTTCCGCCAAGAAATTCTCAACCTTCCAATCGCATCCAATAACCAAATTCCAGTAGTTACTCAAGTTCCCCCGCCGTCTCCCGAGGATCCAGAAATTGGTATTATGCGTCAAAAATTGTTACGAGAAATGGATAACAAACGAACACGGCAGGATACAATTAATCGAATTGAAAAGACGTCGCAACACATAACCGACGACCTCCTCAATGAATTGGTGCAGGAATCTCTTGATACTTATGCAGCTTTGGAGTTGCAGAAATTTACCGCCGATTCCCAGTGCATTGTAGATGAAATTATTGAGGAATACTTGCTGGTGGTGATTGATGAGTATGTGGTGGATGAGGTGTCACTGATGGAGGCAATCGAGGAGCGCAATCTATTGATAATGCAGCGGTATTTTTTTCGCTGGAAAAATGCTGTCTGTCAAACGCGACATCGGCGGGAATTAATGGACAGCACTCCTGTTTGGCTTGTTAATGAAAAATTGCCAAAGATTGCGAAAGGTTTGGAACATCCAGGGCAGAATAGTGCTTTGATGAATATGCGACGATATCGTCGAGGTCATGCAACGGTTGCAGCAAAACAATGTCCACGAGATGTTAATCGGATGAATGTGTTTGATTTGATTGGACCAATCCTTATTGACCGAGTGCGGAAGGAATGTAGTTATCTTAAGAGTAACATTTACTGGAAGGCAGCAATTAGTGTGCCTGAAGATGGTGAGGCAATGCATGGAATTAAAGTGTTTTTTGATAAATATTTAAAGGAAGCCTTTCTGTTTGATGTCAAATCCAATGCAGCAGGATGCTTCCTTTTGGATCAACGTATTCCAAAGGGATGTTCTGAAAATGTGGCGCTTTGTGTACGTAAATTTTCTGGAATTGATTGCTTAAATGAGGTTGGCAAAAAGGCGGACACCGAAATGCATGCACTCAACGCATTGATTGTAATTGCAACTGGTGCTGATCTCAAATCTGCCAGGCATCGATTGAGATTGATGCTGTTCAACTCAAAGGCTACTGACCCGATTCCAATTGTCATCATTGTTTACAACTCAATGAGTAAAAATGCCATGGAAATGCACGAATTCTTCAAATTGGACGAACTTATTGAATTGAAATACATCAGTAAAGTGACAATCCATTTGTTCAACGATGGCAAGGAGTCATTTGCTTCCCTGCTACACAGCAGTTTATCATTTTGTGCAGAAAACTTTAAGTACGACTCCTTGCTCGAAATGCAACCAACTCCAGTGATGTTACGCACCCTTTTAGGTGATGAACACTGGAAGCGTGTCATTGCAACAGTTCAAATAAATAACGCCTTAAAAGATGCCACTTCAGATATGGCGTTTTGTGTGCAAATCCACAACGAAAATGTTGAACGGGTCATTGCTTTGATCAGCCACGACACTGAAGTGTATCCACAATTTCCCGAAGAACTCAAATGTTTTGTGCCAGACATTGAGCCTGGCAATAATAATCCAGTGGAGTTTGAATACTTTCCAAAGAATCCCAAAAGCAATAACACTCAATTGGAGACATTTTTGCAGAGGATAAAATTAAAACCACCAGTAGGTTCCACCACACTCCTAAATGAAATGAGTTTTAAGGACTTCATTTACAATTACACCAGTACTTTAAGATTTGATAAGGATTTACACGACAAAATTGCACGGCACTGCATTGCTGTATCCTTGCAAGAAATTAATTGCATAAATGCCAGTAATTCTTTTATTGATAAATTGCGTCAATTTTCATGGGTGCATTGCATTCAGGTGATTGCGATTGAATTGTTGACCCAGGAGTATCACAGATCAGCCATCGATTTGCCACATAACACAATCTACAATCGATTCCAATTTGGTGAGCTTAGCAGGACACCTTGGTGGTTGTCATCAAAATTACCGCAACTGCAAAAGAAATCAACACAACGTCGAAAAAGCGATCGGAGGGTATCATTGCCAGAAGTTGAGGAGAAACGTCCACGTTACGAGAAGACCTCCAATTCTGGTTTTGATCTTGACAAACTTATTGCAAAAGGATGGGCTAGTGTTAAAAAGGTGGATCGTAATTTGCAGAACATTCGTGAGATGGCCAAAACCACGCACGTTATTACCACGGATTTTGATAGGGATATCATAGAGCATGACAGGCGTATGAGGGAGTTGAAACGGTCTCTACAATCAGTTGCAAAGAACTGAATGCCATTATGTTTGCTTTTTAAACTTAAGTTTAACAATAAAAACATTTTATTACAAAATTAAATAATTTGTCTTTTTACTATGGATAAATTATGATTTCAGGTTATTAAGTTTAGAATTGGTTAAAAAGTGAAAAGATGGTATTGAAATTACTAAGGCGGATGGTTGGATTTGGAAGGAATAATTGATTGAACTTACAGAGAACTTCCACTTCACGGTGTAATTTGTAAACCACAAACTAATTAAAATTATCACAAAACCTTATCATAACTTTTGTGTATGTATGCGTTACAAAGCACTGTGTGTTCATGTAGAACTCGGTGACCGCCGACCGGTGTGTTCGATGACAATGTTTTCAATGCGTGTTGACGAAATTATGAAGCGTATTTCATGCGCTGGTATAATTGTAACGGTAGCTATTTTAATTACATTTAGCGATGCACTACTCCGTACTCAGCTGTTCATATTATGGCCTTGAAATTAATAGCAAGCGATGGTCACCGACTCGAAATGATAACGGGAATAATTGCTTGCCGGAATTAAATATCGGGATATATTTTAATAACAATGACTTCGTTAATTATTTAAATTGGATATAAAATTAATATGAATGTACCTTTATTTTTTATTTTAAGTAATTAGACAGAATAAGTAAACTTAAGAAATTGTATATGTACAAATGCAAGGAATAAAAAAAAATTATAGAGTTAAAACTTAAATTTATTAACTTATTTAATAAAGTCAGGTATACTTGCATTTGAATTTAAAAAATGGGTAGAAATACTTGTTGTGCTTTAAATTTAAATTAATATTTAATATTCTCTAGAGGTTTTATTACAACCCTAATCTAATGTATTGCAATTCTTATCCTCTTAACTAAAGAAAACTGAACACTTTATACCAATAAAGTTCAAAAATCAACTAAAATTGTATGAATGCAAAAATGTTAATTTTTAACGATTTTCAACGTTTTTAGTCCCAAAGACTAAATTTATTTCATTTTATTTATTAAACAATATTTACCAAAAATAATTTACTATTAATCCTAATAAGTACAGCCTTAGAATGTTTCAATTTACCTTAGAAGAATGTTTTTTTGAAAATAAATTATCACAAATTTTTGTTCCTGAAATCAAGCAAAAAAAAGTAGTAAAATTCTAAGTGAGAAAAATGTAAATATTTGTGAATTTTTGCAAAATTTTAAAATTGTAAAACAAGAGCACACAATAGTTAAAAGCTTTAATAATATCATAGATATAGATCTTAAGATGTCTAAAATGATAAGGAAAACTTTCCAAATATCCCCAAAAGAACCTTAAACTTAAATTATTACGAAAATTGTGTCATAACCTCAATTTTTTTGGTAAAAAAAAATGTAAGCCCGGTATGAGGTTTTACGAGATAATCAACTTCTATAGCTATTTGTGGCCAAAATCTTCTTACCTAAAACTTTTAAATCGTTTCCCGTTTCTTCTGTTATGTTTCGTTAAAAAATATGTTCAAACGCCTTTGGAAAATGACTTATGAAGCACCTTAAATGAAAATTTAGCTGTAAATTAATAAAATTGTTTTCTTGATTCAAAGTTTCCATCCTGTTAGTTGTTACTGTTTCTGATACATCCGTCCTTTAAGGATCAAGAACTTAATCTTGAAAGGAGTTTAATACCTATTACTTAATAAATGCTTTAAAACAAAAATAAATAGTAGGTACAAATTTATTATTAGGAAAAAACTGGTACCCACTAAATAAAATACAGAAAATCATTTTAAAACATATTTAACAGCTTCTATTTGACACACTGCATTCAGTTTTGGGAAATTTTGGAAAACACATTCCCTCCCTGACAACGCACAAAAATTTACAATAATCAATTTGTTTTAATGCATCTTCTATTTACATATACAGTGATAGGAATTAATATCAATCTAACAAAGGTACATCGTCTTTTGTGTAGCTTGAAATGGTTTATTGGAAAGAACTCTGTTGCTTGCATTGGCGCATAGCCTCATTGAATCCCTCGCACAGCGACAAATCCGACTGTTGTGTTGAGCACTGCAAGAACTGCTTAATCTCCCAGGCGCATGGTCCTTGAATGTCAGTGGCTGCACCGTGTTGTGGAGCAGCAGCCGCCACGGGCGCAGCAGCTGGTGCAGCTTCAGCCGCACGATCTGATCCACCACCCATCATACCAGTCATTGCGTGTCCAATGGTGTGGCCAACAGCCGAACCAATGGCGACACCACCAGCAGTTGCAGCCATTTGCTTGAACATTGATGGCTGTTGGGGCTGGGCTTGAGCCATCATTGGAGATGAAGCCGGCTGAGCCGCAGGCACGTGAGATGGTGCCGGGGCAGCAGCTGGTGGTGGTGCAGCTGCACGTTGGGCTGGTGCTGGGGCGGCAGCACGTGGGGGTGCACTGTTTTAAGAAAAAATAAATACGCATTAATAAATATAATATGAGTTGGGTTTGGTAATAACTCGATATTGTTGTGAAATAAGCGTCAAATCTTAATCCGTAATCGTGATCTGGCGATTTATTTTTAATTGTAATTGTACATAAACAAGTGACGTCAGCGAGACACGACAACTTAAGACGGGTCAGGTAAATTGACGATTTGGGATTAATTTTAGAACAATGTGCAAATGACCATTTTGGTCATTGTTGTTATTTCCGTAAGGATTCATCATAATTGACTTGAATGTAGCGACATTAATATCGCCCATGGAGAAAGGTCGAGATTTATTTCGACTTCTTATTTAAGGTTATGTTTACGTAATCACTTTTGAAATGATTTCAATTTTGTGAACTTTGAAGTCACATTTTTCATATTTTCACCGAAATCAATAACCTTCAGACTCACGTTAGGAATTTGAATACATATTTCACGCACTTGTGGGGTATTTTTGGTAAAAAAACTTACCGACGTGCTGCTGGGGGTGGGCTTGCTGAACGTCCACGTCGAACCATATTGTTGCTTTTTATTAGTTTTTAGTTAAATTTAAATCACAATTAATTTCCTTCTCGAATTTTGTAGAAATTCTCTATACTGCGATGCTTTCGCTTCAAGTTTTGTTTTAATTCTGAGACAAATTTTCCAATTAGATGGAAAATCGGAAAAGTGATTGCGCTGTCAGTTGTGACTTATATATTTTCTATGCAATTTCCATTTGGTATATATTTTATATATATGTCTAGGTGGAGAATTCTGCGTGAGTTAAAAAGATTCTAGTCCAGTATGTTACCTTTAATTTAAATTGAAATAAAACATGGCTTAAAATTAAACAATTGGCGATTTAAAATATTTTAGTAAATAAATTGGAATTATTGTTTTTAAATTTAGGGAGTTTAATTAAATTTAAAAATCCACTTAAATATATATGCTAGAGGCTTTTCAAATAAATAAAATTACAAGAAAACGTAGAAATTTAGGCGTTTTTTTTTGCGGGATTATTTTAAAAACATTATGTTTTAATATAATATCTTATAGCTGGATTAAAGAAAAGGAAAGCCTAATGTAAAAATTTATTTCGATTGGATAGAAGAAAAGCACGGAACCTACTAAAGACTAAGAATTGTTAGTCCCAGCAGAAAATATTAGGAAAAGCCATTTGGCAGTGCAGTGACGTTTACTGCGAGTATTACTTAAAAATGATGGGGGACTAGATGTAAACAATAGATTCCGTGTCTGCCAAAATGACTAAAAAAAAAACACTCAGCATCTGCGAAATAGGAGCACTAAGAACAATTAAATATGACCGAGAATTATCACTTGCAATGAAAATAGAAAATGAGCTTGAAGTTCTACAAGTCTGTTAAAATTAACCAAAATAATATATATTTTTTATTGCCCATGAAATGTTTGTTTTTAAATTTAAATGTCCTTCAAAAGTTTGAAAAATTTTCCTAGCAAGTTGCAATACTTTCCATTGACCTCAATCCTAAAATTTTTAAATAAAAATAAATCGAATTTATTTGTTGAAAAAAGGTTATGTTTTTATTAAAAATTAAATAAAAATAAAGTAAAAATTGGATAAACGCCAAGTAAATGTTTCAACATTTAAAAACATAAATTAAAAAATATTCAAGTGTATTTTCTTGAAGAATATTGCTCCCAAAGAAGTCTGAAAAGCACAATTTGCGGCGTAGTAAACGTTTCAAAGGACTTGATAAAATGAGCGTGATAAAAATCATCATGTAGATGCTATTTAATTTAATTTATTATACTCATGAATGAGTTCAGTATTTTTATTATTAAAAAATGTTTTGTTTATTGAAACAAGGCATAATATATTTATCCCAAAATAGATTTTAACAAGAAAAGAATTTATTTAACACGAAATGTGATGAAACGTACAGAAATAAAACAATGCGGAAAAACTCAGCAATTAACCCACCAATCATAATTACTACGCGGTCACCTATATTTTAACTTACTATAACACGATTTTGTTATCTGCACGATGCACTTGCTGTGACACGCGCTGCAGTTATTTACAGTTTGTTTTGCTTTTTTTTTTAATGTACGTGATAAAAAAAGCACACCTCCATATTTTGTATGTCGCGAGTGAAAGAAAAAGCTCATTCGATTACAGCGCAACAGGTGAAGAAGCCTTTATGCACTTATAAAATACAATGCACGCGCTGCATTTGTGCTCGTCACATATCACAGACGTGCAGTTGTTATAATGTTACTTTTAAGTTGGCATTCGCGATGAATTTATGACCCGCACACACTCACACATAACACACAACATAACAATGCGACAATTTGTTAAAATGCAGATTAAAACAACAAAAATTACTTCACCACATGAATGGGAAATTGCCCAACCGAAAAAAATATCCAAATTGAATGCATTCTACATTGGAATATTAAATTGGCGCATTTTATTGCAGAGGAGGCTATTGGGCGGTCACAAATCGCAATCTTTGCGTGACAAATTATCGCTTTTGTGCAGCAATTGGTATTAATTGATGAAGTTTGGGGGACACATTTGTGCAGTTTCAACTGCAGAGTGACAGTCTAATTTTAAAACAATCTCAATTGACATTTTAATTTAAAGTGTGTGAGCTCGTCATTGATGTGAAATGCCGATCCAATTGCAATTGCGTTTACTAGGCTGCAAATTACAGTCAATGACTTGGGAGATCAATCGAAATGCAATCAATTCATGGTGATCGATTGGTTGCACTTTGCATATTGTGTGAGAATATAGTTCAATTTTACAGAGAGAGATCATGCTTTTGCAATTAACAATGATTTTTTTTGTTGGGGGAACTTAAAAAAAGCATTCAAGAGAATTTTTAAATCATTTAAGATAAAAAAATTAAGAATTCTCATTGCTTAAAATTAAGTAGAATTTGAGTTATTTGACTTTATTGTTTTAAATCTGGTTAAAGCTTTTAGATCCTATTTTAAAAATTGATTAACCTGTCTTATATTAAGGTTATAATTAAATTTCTACCAATTTAATTACAACACAAATAAAATGATATACAAAGCCGCATCCTGCATTTAATTATATTACACCAAAACGACGCGCACCAATTTAACTTTTAGATTTTAATAAGACCACCAGATAACAAAATTTTAACATAAATATTTTGATCAAGAATGCCGAGTTCAAAGACGCGTACAAACCAGTTGAATGGCGTCGCATTGGAATTTCTGCGCCACACAAAACAAGACAACTTAAGAATTTAATTCCAGCAGGGAGAATCAACCCCGTTAGCATATTATCATTGCAACGTTTTATTTTGTATTTTATTTTTCTTAAGATGAGGCAGACGTCTTTTGGTGTGTCTTCAAAGTATTATAGTTGTGAGATTGGTGCCTCCTCGCACGTAGTGAGAGATCAGACAAAACGTAAACAACGAGATGTGGACGTTTTTGCATGTGGGGAAAAAATTTAAATGCGTAGAACTTTTATTTCATTAGGGCAATGACACAGAATCGACGTTCGTTTAGTTTTTTTTTAACATTTTCTTTTTAAATTAAGAAACGATGTTTAATATAGTTGACAGACTTCAGACTTTAATAAGCATGTTGCGCAGTTTCTTCGAGAATTTTTAACTGACACCGTGGACTTTACATTGAGATTGTTTTCTTGTTTGTTTACTTGTATAGTTTATTTATAAAAATTATCACATTAAAGAGAACGTGTAAACGCAAACAATTAAAACAGTGTAAATTTTATATAAAAACATTTTAATAAGTGATTATTATTATTATTACTTATTAATTAAATAAGCGTTAATAAAAGGAAACATGTGAATATATTTAAATAATTAAACTGTTGCGTTGTTTTTTATAATTATAAAACAATTATTACGAACGCTTAAAGCTCTCACACACGTACGTAAAAGCGACCAAAATCAATTTTAATCTCACAAGCATCATCACAAAATGACTTTCAATTTCACTATAATTACATACCGAGTATATTTCGGTGATAATTTTTCAAAAAATATAAAAAAAACACACACAAAAATATTTATATTTTTCCGCCCAAACAATTTTTGGCACGTGTCCATTAGGTTAGTTGGCAATTTCCTCCTCGTTATACACGCACAGCGAAAAACAACGCATGTGATCTTGCGCCCGCAAAGATATTTTAAACCGTACGCATCCGCATCTTGGCCAATTAAAGCTGGGCGGTTTCGTGCAGTCGACGTGTCGTCCATCTTCTCATGAAAGTCGATGTAGTTGGGAACACATTTTTAATTCATATCAGTAAAACCGTACCATCAGGCGATATTTAATGTGGTGGCTGGCTATTTTTAACTCTACTCATTTGTTTACAATTTTCATCGCGCCATCATCATCATTATTATTGGGATTCATTGGGATTAGGGAAATCTTAAAAATAATATAATATTTTCTCTATATGTGTTACCGTTTTGATTATTAGATACAGTCTACAGATGGGAGCTGAATATAGTGACAGTGTTTAGGAACTTCAACAATGTTCACGTGTGATGAATTTTGACGGACACTTTTCTAATTGGTTGCGGAACCATAATATTGTATAGACATGGATGATTTTCATTTCGGACTGTACGTTGTTGTGTACACGTACAAAATATTAAGTAACTACACAAATGCTGTAAGAACAGGCGGTTTGTTTATTCAATCGAGATATTTTAAGAATTAAATGCACAGCTGTTTAAATGCTATTTTGGGGATTTTCGGTAATTAGAGAGTATTTTCTTTATATATATTTTAGTTTCAACTAAGCAAATTTCATGTTTTGAAGTAGCGGAATGTTATTAAATATTAATTTTTGGGAATTTCTGGACAGACCCAAAAATTTGTTCCAATTATTATTGGGGACAAAGACAAGTTGTAATGTTTATTAAGTCCTCAAATAATTTTTGAAGCGATGAATAAATCCGCGTTTTTACCGACAAAAAGTAAATAAAATGATAAAAAGTCTATTTGAAATAAAATAAAAATAACAGCAAATTTGATACAGCTCCACACAAATCCACACAATAAATATAAACAAAAACAGACAACAACACAGACTAAGCGGGACCCAATTCTGATATTAAATGACTAATTTCGTCCACAACACTGATGACTGAAAATCCGTTGTGTGTCCGCTCTCCATTATTTTAAGAATAAATTTGAATAGAAATGGCTGAATGAAACAAAAGCCCCCAACAACAATATTCCATCCCAAAAACAGTTGTTGTACAAAAATGACGGCACACACGAAAGCGCCGTTCACCTAACTTTTAACGTTCACATATACTTAAGGCGTGCGTGTGCTTTTTTGTAATGTCACGGATGACACATTTACCGTTTGCGGGGTAGCGACATATCTCCGCGCGACATATCTCCGCCGAACTGAGAACGACATATCTCCGCGCGGAGATATGACGTTTTTGGGCGACATATCTCCGCGCGGAGTTAAGTCGCTTTGAAACGACATATCTTCGCGCGGAGATATGTCGTTCTCAGTTCGGCGGAGATATGTCGTTTTAAAAGCGACATAACTCCGCGCGGATATTATTACTATTAAAAAAATTACATATTGGCTATTTTCAAAATGCCGAAAATCCTATTATAAAATAATTATGTATTATGTTTGCAAATTTCGATTTGTTAATTACTTTTAAATTGAAGCAGCGTTTTTGTGCCTGTTAAGTAATTAATAATTTATAGCCACGGATCATATTTTATGACATGAATTTTATTAAATTATAATATTCGTGATTCTTCGTTGTTCATGTAATAGCAGTTATTTAATTTTGCATTTAAATAAATAAATACATAATAAAATAGAATATATCTAGGCGCGGATATATGAGGATTTTGAAAGACATATCTCCACGCGGAGGCATGTCGCTTAGAAACGACATATCTCCGCGCGGAGATATGTCGTTTCTAAGCGACATGCCTCCGCGCGGAGATATGTCGTTCTTAGTTCGGCGGAGATATGTCGTTTTGAAAGCGACATAACTCCGCGCGGAGATATGACGTTTAGAAAACGACATAGCTCCGCCGAACTAAGAACGACATATCTCCGCGCGGATATAGTACCGGGCGGAGATATGTCGCGCGGAGATATGTCGCTATGCCACCGTTTGCCCACATATTTAATTCACTCTATGGCATTTATTTATGCCCGTGTACTTTTGATGGTGCTTTGAATGAGATGCGCGATCACACTTAAAAGTCACAACCGATATAACAACCAAAATTCAACAATAATAAAACATGACAACAACCATGCCTCAAGTATTTAACCGCTCATTTGTGTCTCGCACACACTTGGGCTAGGTCAGGAAAATTCCAGATGTTAAATAAATCAAAACATTGAATAAAAAGTCAGCGGGTCGAGTGTCTCACTTACCGGGTGGTTGTTTACCGCATGCGCTCAATCCCACCCAATAATGAATTTATTCATTCAAAGTGTTGAAGCTTTTTATTTTACGTTGTTGTTGTGGTAAAGTCGTCCGCATACACTTAAGTTATAAAATATAATAGTAAAACGCGTGCGGTAGAAACCGTGCGATCCATTAAAACAATTATAACAGCTAGTATAACTATAAGTTAGACAGTTGGCTTTACATCACATGTTGTGGAAGAAAGCGAACGACGTCTTTAAGAAGTGTTAGTTTCATAAAGACGCCCTCATTTAAACGCATATTGTGTGCACAATTTTAATGTTTATTTTCAGTATTTCACGTCCACATTCTGCATAGTCGTTTTGTAAAAATGGCTGCTATAGGGAGATGGGAGTAGAGAGTGTCCACGAAAAAGTATCACGTAATATACTTCTTTGATTGTTTGCGTTGTTTAAGACGTGTTCTATTTTTGCAGTACGGTTTCTTCAACAAAATCTATTTGAAGCGACTTTTTAAAATAGAATGACATTTTAAATTTAATTTCATGTGGGTTTTAAGAAAAAGATTTCTTGCTTACAATTAAACAATATAAATTAATTGAGAACATTAAGTTAAACCTTATAACCTTTGTTGTGAAGCTTTCATAAAGCTTTTTATTGCTAATTTTTAATTATTCAAATAAAAAAAATGTACAGAATTAAAATAAAATAACTTAAGAGTAAAAACTAGTACTTAAAAGTATTTTAAACTGAACAATGTCGTATTATAAAAATGGTTGACTTTACGACATTTAATTATTTAACAAATTAATAAATTAATTGCAATTCACTTTAATACCAATGAAGCTTTAATTTGCAATAATCATTACAACACTCTTAATCGTTATTATACTTTTGTAACTCTTCTTTATGCAGACACATGAAAAATAAATTATAATCATTTTTTGTTTTGTTTTATATTTTATTTCGAAAGTCTTCATAATCGCGGTACTCATTGAATGTAAATTGAATATAATTTATTTTATGGAGTATAACGCACAACATGTGTGGAATAATAAGATGATTTTCCTGGCGCCATTTTTCATTTAATATTGCCTATTCGTACATATTCTTTTAATGTATTTTAATATTTGTTTGTTTGTTTTGCTTTTGCAATAAGAAACACAAGCAATTTTCCTTTTCGCAATGTCAAGCAAAATACTCGTATCTCAACAAATGCAGGTTGAAGTGCGCTTTTTTAAATGCTCATGATTATTTTTAGTCAGTTGTAACTAAACAGAAAGTATTGTTTGTTTGTTGTTAATCTTATTGATACAATATGATATTATTACAAAATTTATTGACAAACAAATACAATTGAAACATTTTTTTTAATATCCTTTAAAACATTTTTATCAATCCCATTTAAAATAATTTTCCCTCAAATTTCAAGGTCACTTCAAATTGTAATGATTCATTCGACGTAAAATTAAGTAAACGATTCAAAATGTAAAATAACACAAACTACAATACATTTCACTGTTTAAAAAATTGCAAAATTTCAGATTAAAACTGCCATCCAAAAAGGTGTCTTAATTTTTATTTGCGAACCACCAAAATGCTTCTAGAAGATGTCACATTCATTGTTTATTTCATTGTCCATATTTTGTGTGGATTAATTTGCATTTTGTTTATCTTTTTGTAGTTTGCTGCTGCTGCATATAGTTAATAGGCGCCATCGCCGAAAGCTCCACTTCTTTATGTTTTTTTGGTGCTGTTGCGATTTTATTTGTTTTCTTTAAGACATTTGTCATGCCGAATGAATTTTAAATGGTTTCAGGTTCAATTAATTGTTTCGAAAAAACATGTTTTTGCATTCAAAAATTTTAATGTGCGAGGATTTGCATAATCTCATGGGATGTGTGAAGATTGGGATATCGGGATGTTGTGGTTTTGTTTGCCTTTTTACGATATAGTTTTGCCCATGGGAACTTTATTGGGAATGTTCTAGAGATATGTATTAAATGCAATAAAAATATTAAATAAGTGCATCAAAAAAATTAAATTCAAAATGAAAACATAAACAATCTATCAAGGGAATTCTGAAAACTATAAAAAGTATCGACAACAGATGCATTTTGATTCAAAGAAATCGTTATCATGATCATTCTTAGAATTTCTTTCGAAGTTATATAATGCGACATTAAAAAGCGGCGTTTTCCAATCGGGAATATTCCTGGAATTGCTTAAGCTTTTTATCAGCCATTCCTGATTAACAATTTATTCATTTATGCACCTGGTCAAGGTGGTTCTGCTTTTACGTCACATTTTTTAAATGAATCGAATAAATAAGAAACCAATAAACCGTGAAAAGTGATTCATATTCTTATTGTGAATCATCTGTTTCCAAAAATTAATTAAGTATTTAAGATTTTATTTGAATCAAAACACAAAGTCAATGCGCTTGTTAAATATAAAAATGCACAAAAAAATAAACAGGTTAAATGCGGATGCGATATCAATCCAAAACAAACCAAATTCAAACTTAAACTTAGGAGTTCTGACTGATCCGGGTCAGTTCCCTGAATTATTCTAAATTTTTTTGGGAAAAATACACGAATAAGAACACTAAAAGTGTGGACACAAATTTACTCAGAATTCACGCAATAAAATGTGACAAAAAATTGGTGGACCCACTATACGTTTTTATTTATTTACAAACAAAACAAACAATAACAAACAAAAATGCTAAGAACGAATCTCACATCTTTAAGTGTATGCGCAATAAGAAACTATAAACAACTGTAGAATTCCAGCAAACTGAACGGTTTTAATTAAAATGAATATTTAACATGAAAATATGGAAACACTGAAGGTTTTTCGTACTAAATATGTATAAAAGTTGATATTGACGAATCTGCATAAAACTGGAGTCGCAGTCGCGTATAAATGGAACGCACCTAACCCTCTTGCTGTGTCGCCCAACATGCTAATGGACCCGTTACACAAATATGACATTAGACAAAGCGTCGATCTATGACTTAACTGCAGGTTGTGGCACATATTTATGCACCTGTCAATTAATGCTGACAGGAACAATGACAATTTGATTAAAATGCATTGCACTGCACGCGAGCACAAAAAAATGAGCATGAATGACAGAATTATTGCACATTGAAGCTGCAATATTTATTGTGATTAAAGTGGTTGGGGAATAAAGCATTACACCATTAATGCACTGACACGAACATCGGCTATAAATTCAAATGTCACTTAAATTGCATTGTGGGAAATCCATTAAGTAAATAATAAATTATTTTGCAAAATGAAATTTCAAAAATTAATCTAATTATTTTCATAAATCTTCATTTTAGTATTTGTTGAGTCTATGTTTTCAGCACAGACATAAATTTAAATGAAACGAGCTGTAAATGCTACAAAACTTGAATAAAAAGTCCCTGAACTGTGCAAAATATTTTTTGCAGACAATTTATGCACAGTTGTTTACTAAATGCAGCTTCCTGACTGCAATTTTCTTAAATCTGCAACACGATGAGCACTTCCATGTAATTCAAGAGCTATGTTAATTCAACATTCACTCCTTAACTTCGCTCACATTTAAAGCCATATTTTCAATGCCACATTTTTGCAATTTTATCAGATTAATGCTTCTCAAATTATTCTGAATGCAATTTAATGTTCAAAAGCTTCCTGAATTGATCAATTTAAAAATTGCATTAACACTTCTGTCCAAATTAAGCACATATTTAAATAATAGAAAAATGAAAGGGGCTCTCATCTGGGTCCACTTAAATGACACAATCACTTTAATCAATTAGTAATCTATCCAAAGTGCTATGACAAACAAACAAAATCAACATACAAAGGTATTAAGATGACTTTCACCCGTAAGAAAGAGAATTTTGTTGGGATAAAAATGAAATCGTTTCTTAAAGTATTAAGCATTTTTGTTTCGGTCCAATGAAGATTGGATGCAATCGTGGTTGAAAAAGTGGGTCGAACCGTATAGTCATAGTTAGATGGATATATAACACCGCATATTATAAGTCACCACTCACCACACACATATTATAAGACGATCGCATTCTTCTTTCGCCTCACTTTATGATGTGTTAATTTTGCCACACACAACACACGTCATATGCGGCAATTGCTGTTAATCGCGTATGTTATAGCGAATTGGGATTGCGTCTTCACGCTGCCTCTTGCGCATCAATAATAATAATAATCTTTTTGTTTTTGTCTGTCAAGAGAATATAAATATTTCCCCCATACAATTGTATTTATGTTTTGATTTTCAGAGTGTGTTTACAAAAATGTTAATACATCTCCGATGACGAGAGCACAACACTGAGTTGGCGCTTTTTAAAGTATGTAGCCTTCAATGATAAGCGATCTCACATACAAGCAGCTTTAGTTACATTTTATGCTGTGTGTTGGGTGGCACCCGACTTGCAAGAGCTTTCGCATCAACATGCTAATTGATTTGTTTGCTCGCAAAAATCATTTTCGACACGATGCATGTGACGTATATCTGTCTGATTTATCCGCAATCGACATCCGAGAAACATTTCAAGATCCACATTTACATTCAAAACCGACTAGCTTGGCTTAATCCCAATATGTGAGGCAGTTGTATTCAGTTAATCATATTGAGGATTAACTTCATTTATAGAAAATCGTGCATTTGAATTTCGCGCAATTTTCATAACAATAAATACTTGTTAATTGCTTTAAAGACTTAAGGAAATTTGTTAGTCATTCATCGGTATTGTAAGCCAAATTTTAAGTGGCTTTCGCATGAACTTTAACCTTTTGCACGGTGAATCATGAGGATGATGCGATTTAATTCATTCTTAATTTAATTATTGTGAATAAAGTGACTCACTAAGAATTTTAGGAATCATGTAGGTGGCAGTCGGAGAATGCGTGGTTGAAGATGAATTAACTTTGAGACTGTAATCCAGGAAGTAAGAATTGACACCTCGGTCAATTCAATTTCAATCATTTAGTGATGGCTGATGAGATTAATCCCTTTCTGGTTTATAGTGGTTCCTCAATCTGATATTTGTTAGCGAAATGTAGTTCAATGTCGCACAATGTTGTCCTGGACCATTAAGTCAATTGAAGGAATGAACAAAATGTAGTTTAAGACATCCAGATGTACAAACTGCTTCAATTGTTTTAAGTCATAAAGTAATTAGAATCTGCAAATAAACGAGTTAAATATTTAAAAAACTAAAATCAAACAATAAAAAGAAAGTCAGCAATTAACTAACTAAACAGTAGTTTTACCTCACATTACAATGTATAGCATTAAAATCCTTATCTCGAAGCACTACCCTTGTCTCAATCCTCCCTGTTATCAACGACATGGCGCCTCTGCAATTAAAAACAACAGGGAAATGAATTGTAGCAAAATACAAATAAACAAAACAACACACATGCCGATAATAATTATACATTGCAATGTGTTTCCATATCATTAAATTTCGCGGTCAATTAAAATAAAAATGAAGAAGCACGGAAATTGAGCAGATAAAGTGCGCTAAACGCATAATATGCAATTAAGTAGGATTATAGTAAAAGCATTCAACAACACTGCAGCACAATTACAGAGCTTTTAGAGTTGTTTGCCCTCTCATTCAAACGTGTGCGCCAATGCATTCGCATGCACATATTACAATAATAAGTGTGGCTGCTTGAATAAAAAGCGCAATTTGCAATTGAGTGCATTGTACTTAAGGAGCTTGTACAATTTTCTTCATTTTAAATTCAATCAACATTTGATTACACTGGTTGCTACTGCATTTTGTTGCTTTCAAGCATAATCGATGAGCAATTGCCAAATTGATGGCACATTTGTCATCGATCATGTGCACACGTATGTATGTTGAGCAGATGTTCTTCGCGGACGCTGCACACAAAAATAGCGTGCGAGCACGTCAAACCGCGCGTTGGGCTGCGTTGCACATATTAACCAATCTTTTGACACACACGATTGTATGTAGTTACATTGACAACGCGCATTTGTCGATAATTGTTAATACAATAATGTATGAAGTGCTGTAAATAGCCTGCAATGAGCCAAGAAGCAAGATCCTGCATTGCCCTGCCACTAAACTTGAGTGGCAAGATAATGTGGCGGACATTATGGGTGGGAAGTTTTTGGATTATGTAATCTTATAATGCTTATTAGATGACCAATATTGTCGTCGTGTATTTGCAGTATGGCTATTTAACTTGAAATGCAATTGAGATAGAGAAGTGACTGTGTGTGTCGTTGCAATCCTATGCATTAATTAATGTTGCTTATATTATTTTGAGAAAAACTTCTCTGCAGCCGCATTTGCAATGAGTTTTCGTTTAAGTATTCATCATTGGCGCAGCAACATCAATAGAGGTCAAATTGCAATCTATTGACAGTCTCGACACAGCGCGACACAGATTGATGATCTTAGACGCTGATATGCGAAATTGCATTTTAATTGAACGTGTATACTTGTACATTTAAAATCGCAAATCGAAAAAGGAATTGCCAAGCGCAGTGTTGGATTGATTTTTAAGTACATGCCAAAGAAGCAAGCCATTTGTCGTGATTGTCATTAAATTTATTAATATAAATGACTTGTTTGATCGTGGGAACTGCTTATCTTATCTTATCACGGATTGTTTTTACAAATTCAGCAATAAACGTGTTGTTTACCAATACCATGAGTGCGTTATCTAAGCTTACAATGTTGTGCTATTAATAATGATCTTGAAGGGTTTATCTAGGTTAAAGAAAAGGACGCAAGCATTATTTATGTACCTCCTGATTAGTGATTGCATTTAGAGCTTATCGGAATTAAGTGACCTTGAAATTAAGTCTGCATTTATTTAATTTCAAATAGAAAAGTGAAAAACGTTTTAGAAAAAACCTGGGGAAGAAACAATAAACGACTTAAGTCATTACAATTTTGCAACACAATTGAATTGAATTATATTTAAGAATCCCCAAATTTCTTGTAGATGATCGGACATACAATAAATAAATCTCAAGAGCATAATTGTGTAATGAAAACAAATACGGTTTTTAAAAGATTAATAAAAATTGAATAGAATTAATCGAGGTTATTTGCTATTTTCAGCTGTATTACGTGCTTTCGAGTTGAACGTGACGAAATTTTCAATCAACGCCACTATAATGTACCAGTCTGTGACTTCACATTTAATAGGCATATTTCAATGTTTACCGGAAGAGTCTGCATTCAAAAAAGACTTTTGTCTTATTTTTAATTAGCGGGAAGGAGGTTCACGTCTTTTAATTTGGTTAAGACTCTCAATATAACAATAACAAGAAACAAATTTAAAAGAGTCTTTAAATATCATAATTGGGATGTTTTTTAGTCAATAGTTTTAATCACGACTTCTTTTTCTCTATTTGAAATTTTGTTGTTTGATGATTAATAAATAATGTTGCCTTGTCACTCATTCATCCATTTATTTTTGTCGGTGAATTGTTTATACTTTATAAATATAGTAAAGGGAACAAATTTGAGCCATGTTGTTATGATGGAAATTTTTTAAAACAAATTTAGAGCGGAATTTTCCAACGTTTTTGTTTTAAATTAAATTTAAGTCACATACAGACTGAAAGGTGTTTGACATAGATTTAAAATTATGTACATTATTTATGAGTTTAATTAAGTACTGTTAGTAAAATTAGGTTTTTTATTTTGAGTTTAGTTTAATAAATTGAGTGGGTTTAAACATTTAAAACCAAAAACATTGAATTTTGATATTTGCATTGAAAATGACTCAAAACTTTAACTTGTGCTTTTAAATTTTCAATGAATTATACTTAAAAACCCAATTTTGCAATTACGAGGATAAATTGATGAGTGCAACTCGATACTTTACCTCAAGCACACCAATTTCCTTAAAAATTGCATTAATTCAATAACAAAAGTCTCAATGTACTCCACTTCATTTAATAATTGATGAATGTGGACAATAATCTTGAAATTGACACCAAAATAACGACAAACAACCAACGCAAACTGTGCCGAAAACAAATTCAATTATCATCTCTGACTTTTTTATAAACCATATAACAAACAAAAAGGCGACCTCAATCACTCCCACACACGCGTCCCAATTATTGTAACGATGCAAATAAACTCATTCAGAAGATTACTTCAAGAATGCCGCATAAGTAAATGTGGTGATACAAAAGATGCCACCAATCTGCAATTAACATTCAGGCCTCATGACCAGGAAATAACTTGACAAACATTAAATGTAGTGGAGGCTTTCCCGCGGCATAATAATTGTATGTGCTTCTCGTGCATAATCTTATCACTACTTTCAGCGTATAGGCTTTAATATATTATTACAATGTACATTGTCGGCTAAGTTAACAATTATTGTGTGTGCTTTTTTAAACTTGAAAAAGTTTAACCACCTTACATTACTACGCGTTGCGCCATTAATGTGACAAATAGCCCGAGAGCGATGGTGTGCTCATCGCAAACTAACGAGGCAACAATACAATTAAAATATGTATTCAGATAGCAAATGTCCTTGAGAAGCTTTAATGGCAAGAATATTTGCACATAAATAAAAGATATACATAATTTGTGGTGCTTAATGTTTAGTCAAACCACATCATCAGCTGCTTCCACCTGCTGTTTCTTCACACATTATTATGGTTTGGGGACTTTATCGAAAATTAAAAAGATCGTTTTTTTATTGTAACGAGGAAGTTAACGAACAATTGAAATTAATGCAGAAATGCAAATTGGCTATAACTCTTTTACTTTTGTTAAATGTTCAATTCTCTCATTGATCATTTGCAAGTGCTAACAATAAAATACAGCGTACATTGGTATATTGACTTTGGTTAAATGAATGCATATTATTTATGGCAACAATTGCGTGTTTGACGCGGAAACGATAAGCTAATTGAATTCTTAATGCCGACAAGGACAACTACTTGCCGTGGTGTGTACAATATTTTGTTGTAACTGAGATACTCAGCATCTTCCAATGCGACTCAAATGCGTGTCGATTGTCTAAGAAACTTGTACACACATTTGTCAATTACCAACATTTTTGCTCAATTTTATATTATGCACATACATTGACCATTCGATCTAATTCATTCAACACGATAGCCACGCAGTAACACCTTTGATTAGTGAGCACTCAGCATTGCCTTGAAATGTACTCGTATACTATTGCTGCAGTGACTTGTTTGCTTAAATGTCTCAGCATCAATTGAGGATTGAGATGGCGCGATCACTTGATCAAACTGTACTGAGCACAACCATGAGAAAATTCAATTCTACAAAGTATGTTTCGCAGCTGAATTATTGCACCAAAATACCACTAACTCGTCTTGTGTTTTTTATAGTATTTTGTAGTTGTGCCTTTTCTTGCCGGTTGGTTATTGATGTGATTCAAAGCGTTTTCTTTAAGTGTTTCTTTTTTGCATTTAATTTGTTTATATGTACATATGCCAATGTTTATTGAAACATTGTTGCATAATATCTAATTTAATGAATAAAACCGGGTGATTTAAATTTAAAAAAAATAACATCGAAGGGAAAGCAAGACTTAATAATTTTTATAAGAACATTTATTTATTGCTGTGGCTTTCTTTAATTTTTAATTGAAATATTTAACCTTGGAATATTGAGGTTAATGTTTTAAATCTTTAAACAACAAACCAAAATTGATAAACACCACCCTGTGGCTTGTGAGTAAAAAATCAAACATTATAAGTGATCTTGTTAAATCACATCAATCTGCTCTCCATCTTGGGAAACTTAACATTTATTTTATTTGACTTTTTCTTTTAATCCCTCCATGGATCTTAATTATAGTAATTTAGGTGATCACTTCTTAAACGCCGGTTGCTCCTAAAAGCTCTTTAAGCATTTAACTTGACAGCCTTTGAAACTATACAATTATGAATAAAATAAATAAAAACAAATTCACAATATCGACCAATCCATGATTCAGATTGGATGGCGCCGAGTCTCCATTCACTCGATGTTGTGGCATATAACTGTATCGACTCACGGCTATCATCCACAAAGATCAACCCAATTTTTCCATCTTCACCACAATAATAATTGTGCAACACAAAATGCATGTTTTTGAGTTCAGCAAAAGTCAACTTTTATTACACTTCAATTCAATCCGCACACAATTTTAAATATAAGTGATCTTGAAAGCAAGTAGCATTTACAGTTTACACTCATTCAACAGTTACGTTACTTATTCGTCGTGTGCAAAAGCTTTTCATGAACGTGCTTTTTCACGTTATAAACTTGTCACGCTGTTACGTTTTCGTGTTTGGTGCAAAATTTTGCTAAATGATGTCGGGTCCGACGATGCAATGTATTTCCAGTTTGCCTCAATAAGATTGCGCAATTTTTTTTAAGTTCTTTTTAATTTTATTTTAATAAAAAGTAAACAAGCTCACACGATAATGCAATGGTCATCTTAATGACAGACGTACCAGAAACCACATCGAGTTTGTTCAGTTTTTTTTTGTATTTTTTATTAGTAAGATCTTTTTACAGAATAAGAAGCAATTTACCTTAATAAGATTGCAATAAAAATTAAAGAACTTGGTTCCGCTTCTGGTTTCTTACTCAAGTTGACATTGAGTAATATTTTTTGGTTTCCCTTTTTATTTTGAATATTTTTACCTTTTGTTACGTAAAAAGTGCAATACTTCTGATGCTTCTAAAGTGAACGGCATTTAACTTAATTTTCCCTTTTATTTACAAACAACAATGCAACAAAAATGAAGCGTGACAAATTATTCGATTACAAATTAATCATGACATGAATCATTATTTAAAAAGAATATTTGTAAAGCTGTTTTCTTACTAAGTACTTCCATCATTGTACACATTTAAAAGTGGCTCGTATTGCGTTAGAAAAAAGTATATGTTCTTAAATTATGAATTGAAAAAAAAAACAAAAAAAAATCATGACCACAACATAAAAACGTACAGTGAAATATTTTTAAATACAATACTTAAATTACTTGCAACTTTTTATTAACAAATGGTTACAAAATGACTTCTCATTTATGAGTTATGACATAATTACCTACTAGTGGTGTATGTACACAGCAAAGCTACTGAATGTCCTTCAATCATTGTGTTAATATTTCCTCAGACAACAATTCGCTTATCTTAAATCATAATTAATCAATGCATAAATTGAATAGACCGATTGAAATTGTCATGCAAATTGAGTGGACATTTTTTTTTTGTTGTAAATCGCAACTACAAATATTAACTATAATATTACGGCACAATGTATTGGCAGAATATGTTTAAAAGAAAATTTATGATCGAAGTGTAAATGAAATATACTGTCATTAATTTCATAGTCGTCCTCTAGATTGTCAACGAATCTAAAATAATTTTTTTTTGCAAGATAAGAGTTAACAACTTCTTTAATTAATTTTTAAATGGATAATACAATGTTATACTACTAATATAAAATAATTATTATTTTAATGTTGGAATTGAATGATGCGCATTTACAGTTAAAATTTAAAATATAATTTACAACTTCTATTAAAATTAATGGTTAAAAGTCATCATTTTTATGCTTGAAAATTTAACTTTTTATAATTACAAATTAAAAAAAAAACACAATTAGTATTAAATGTTATGACTTTAGTAAATTTAACAATATAAAAAGCTGATTCACGAATAATTCATGGCCAGAATCTGTTAATTCGGCTTGTCTATATTTTTGTTATTAATTCACGTTTTTGTTTATTTTAATTAAAAATACGGGAAGTAACTAAAAATTAAAAATACAATAAGCAAACATTTTTTATTTCGAGTTTGTTTAATACGAAATTTTTATAAACAATATTTGTGTTATTATGCAATTGCAAAAGCTTCCTGTTTTTTATCTTTTGCCTAAAGTATTTATTTTAATAAAAATATTATATTGTGTGGGATCTTGATCATTAAAAATTCATTCAACATTTTTTCTCCTATTTTTTGAATGCAATAAGCAACATAAAATAAATTACAACGTCGTATGAATCATCCATAATTTAATCGGTGCTTTAATGTCAGATTCAGCATGTTGCTCGTGGGAGTTTATGTGTAATAATGGCGTCATATTGATTGATAATAAACAAGTAACTTAACATAAATCATTTTATGTACAAAAAATTCGAAACATTTTCCGCAATTCAAATTTCAGAATGGTTAAATTTTTTAATCAACGGCTTTACAATAAATTTACAATTGAGGAAATATCTGCATTTTTCCATTACAATTGTTTCACTTAAGTCTAATTCACTCTTACTTTGTTGTATGGTAATATTAAGCCAATGGGCTTAGCATTATTAATAATTCAACAGCTCCATTCATGTAGTTACACATATTGTGTCGTAAATTAATGCGAGCATAATTTAGAGTCGCATGTTTACATACCTAATAAGTGCCTACAATTAATTTTAAGTGGAATAAATCAGAATGCATTATTCCTGATAATTTGCTGCGCTATAGATCACTTGCAATTGAATTAAAGAATTGAATTAGGATAACAAATTTGAGTATATTTGTTTAATTTTGATTTAATTGAGCAATTTTTTTTGGTCATCAATTAACCGTTTAAATATTATCTCAAAATTCTAAATTAATCCGATATTTAGTTAATAAACGTTCATAATTTTAATTATTATTTCAAATATTTAATTAATTCACAATTATTTTTGTTCTTTCAGTAATCACTAATGACGTAATGACGCAGCAACATAATTTGCAGTCAGTTACTTTTAAATATAGAACATCATTTACGTAACTAGTTAGTTATAATAATCATCATCAAGACATACCCGCAAATTGAACGTGAGAATTTGTGTGGAACTTTCAAGGCATTAGTGAATAGTGACACGCGCTTTATGCGGAGCATGTAGAAATCGTCTTGGCTATTCCATCTTACTTCACAAGGTCATTCGGTTACAAAAGTAATAATTCTAGAGCGCATGTACCTGTGGCTAACTAGTGAGTGGTGCTAACGTAATAATATAGAATTGACTGGATAGTAAAACGTGCCAATTATTTATTAACAGTGTGGGCATTCTTAATGAGGTGTGCTAATAATCATGCTGAATATTGTAATTAACATTTAATAAATTCTTTAATTTATAACAATTGTAATTTGGCTTGGAGCATTTAATGCTTTTAATTGTTTAAAAAATAAAGACAAGCCACAATCATTTGAAAATTAACCTTCATTAGTATAATTACAATTAAAATAAATCTAGAAAAAACAATTTCAGATTGCGGCAATACGTTTGACACAAAACATAATATCTAAACGGTTATTACCTAATTTTAATTATTGACAAGTCATTTTCGTATGCATTTGAAATGAAATATTAAAATATTAATTACATTTGCCGTCAATGTCCAAATGCAAGTGCTGCAGGTGACTGCATTTGAAAATGATTCATTGCAATTTTAATTACTATATTGGGCGATAGCGATACTAGTTAAAATGCGATAAAATACGAGTGAGAATATGCGCAATTTTCACATTATAAATCAATATTTTAAGTGAATTTATATATTACATTTAATGTTTTATGAAACATAATTGCATATCACATTTTATCGCATATTAATTTTGGGTCGTTCTTAAATTACAGCTAATTAAAAACAGTTTGATTTACTTTTTATCAAAATCTTGATTTTTAATCGATTAACTTAATTATGCAATTTTTTGTTTTTAAATAAATTAATAAATTTGCAATTTAGTGAAAATAATAACGGAACGAGTTTAGCGCATCTGTTGGAATTGCTTCCTGTTTGAATAAATTAAAGATGTGTGAAAATATTGGAAAAAAAGAAAAAGTTTCAGTCACGGTTTTTTAGTTTGCAGGAACTTTTTTTTTCATTATTTATTCTAATTAATTTAATAACAAATGTGACATCGTGACTAAAACTTGTTTGCAAATAAACAATATGCTAAGTCACTGCAACAAATTTCTAATTTCAAGTCTTTATTGAAAAAAAAAAAAACAATCTCAAGTTCACTTCAACACCAAAAAAAAACACAAAAACAACTTCACAATCAAAGTGCATTAACTATGTTCAACAAATTGAATATATTGCATATCAATGACTAAATGAAAATGCCAATTTCCCGACAGGCACCCATCAATTGAATTTCCACTGCGTGTGCAAGTTCTATAACCAAAACAAATGGTTTAAATACATTTCAAAGTATTTTTGCCGCCTTGACAGAATTCACATATAGAGACGTTCATTACTTAAAAGCTCCCCATATAATTTACAACTTGCAATATGGACCTAGCTAGTCACTTTATACTCGCAACACACTTAAATATAGCAGCCGAATCTAGCGACGAATGTGCACTTGCAAAATATTTCGACTTAAATCCCACAGACAAGAGTAATTCAACAAGATCATAAAATTGATTTACGTTTATTGATTGAATTTTGTTTGTTTGCGCGTTACATATTCGCCATATTGTAGCGCTCACTGAAAAATAATGTTGTTGAAATATCAACAAAAGTAAATAGATGCAACATGAACTGCATTAAACATGAACAGCAGCCATATAAACCAAACCAGCTGCCGTCCATATTTACTCAAATAAGTTAGCACTAGTTTAAGGTGCATTTAGCAAACGACTGTCACAATATAAAGCGCAGTATGAGCGCATTCTTCACAAAAAGATTTTGGTGGCATGAGCTTGGTGGTTGGCTGAATGGCGTCCCACCAAAAATGGGAACACTCTTGTTGATCACACACTGTGCTGGATTGAGAATATATTCACGTTATTGCGTGCCGATTTATATGTTCAAAAATGTTTGATGTTTGCTTTGAACGAAGCGATAAATTAATGTTTTAAAGTTTTGTTTGTTTTTTTTTTTCAAAAGCGATGTAATTTTGTGTGTTTTACAGTTTGCCTTCTTACCACCCCTTGCAACGGCCAACGACACGATCAACGTCTTTCTAAATTAGTCTGAGAAAATAAAATATGCAACTTAAAAGTGCATTCGACATTCATATACTAAATACCATAGACTCAAAGACTTGATGTCAATTCAATGTCTTGTTGTTGTTTCAATTTAATTAAATGCCTTGTTTGTTTTATTTAGCTTTTTTTTGTTAAATGTGTCTAAGTCTATCATTCCGTATCGTTTATTTCAAGCATAACAAAATATAAACAAAACAAACACGCAACACGCATGAATACAAATTGATTTCTTTACGGAATTTTGCACAAAATGCCAATAAATAACAAATTTGTTTGAATAATTTGACTGGCTGCACTTATTTGTTGTGTGTACACGAGCATTTAAAATATTTCCCCAACGGCTTTTATTTGAACTTAAAATACCGCGACTGTTTGATTATGGACGATAACTACAAAAAAACAGTCACAAATGATTTTTTACAAAAATAAACAAAACTAATTTCGCATTGTATTTCAATAATAAATAACAAATTGAAGAATTTGCAACTCAACTGCGTCAATATTTATTTTAACAACTAATATTGCAATTAGTCATTTCAATTATAATTCCTAAAATATTTTATGTTTTAAATGTGTTTAGTGCTCGTATTTGAGTATTAAGTGTCTCAGAATAACAGTTGCTAATTTAAATTCACATGGCAATGAATAGAATACCATATTGTAAGAGTACTAACCGAATTAAAACTCATTGAAGGAAGAAGGTGGTCATAGTTTCCCCTGAATAAATACAATGTTTTCGAATATAATCCTTGAATGTATTTGCGTTGATAAACATATTCTTTTACCTTCAATAAAAATAAACAAAATTAATAATTTAAATAGATAATAATTAAAATTTAAAACAAGTAACAAACCGTTTCGTTTTTTCCTTTTTCCGTTCAGTTTTGCATTATAAAGACTCCCAATAATGTCTTCGAGAAATTGTAGAAGTAAACCAACACTATAAAAAGATTAAAATATAATTAATTACATTTTAATTAAACACTATCTAAGAAAAAGCAGATTTTTTATTGTCTTAAAGTATGTCAAACAATATCAGATAAAAGCAAAATTGACATGTGTAATTGTTTTAAAAAACCAATTATAACGCAAAACTGATTTGATAACAATAAGAACGCATTTTCAAACAAAGTCATGTCACTCTCATGGATCATTTCAACAAGTGCATCGATCTAACGTAATATGCGTGAAATGTGTTTGAGATTAAAGTACATTGTGTGACGGCGCTATCTTTAGCAATTGATTGAGGTCGCTTGCACAGAGATAGCAATTTAGCCCGCGAAATGAGTGCGGGCTGTTCTACTTCTATTTATCTTAATGTGTCAACATATCATTCATTGTCACAACAATGCGACATCATCACGTTGTTGAGAAATGTCTACATAAATTAAAAATGTGCCATTCTGTGCACCTTTCATTGATTAATTGAATAATATGATAAAAACATTATTGAGGTAAGTTTTATATGACTTTCTTAAAGAAATCTTAATTACAACTGTATGTACTGAATTCAACATAAATCGTTAACACAAAATTACTAAAGTCTTTATTTAATTAAATTGCATTTCTTTTATTGCGACATTAATGAATGAAGCTGACAACAAAAACCTACACCTATAACGTTTCAATAAAAAGGACAAATGAAATTCCACAACATCAGAAATTCCAACAACTTTCTCCAATACCACAACCACCTTAAAGCTGGAATATTTATTTCAGTAATTGAAAACAACATAAATTAACAATCATTCTTTACAACAATTTATGCAATTCCCACGTCTTGCCATCAATTCTAATTGCACACAACATACAGCACTTAAATAAACTAATGCTTTGGTCAATGACTGGAACGAATGCGGTCCGAGCAGACAACAAAAATAGTTTGCCTCATAATAGTTAGACAACAAACAAACCACATACATTCTGGTCGCAAAAAGAAGTAATTGCAATGTTTATTGAGACACCATGTTAGACAACATATTTGATATAGGCCCTACATGTGCAAATAAATGCACATGAATGTCAATTTGCTTTATGGTTTGTCGCTTAATTAAATGCAGCAGTTGAACAAAGTTGTAGCTCAATGAGAAAATGAATTTGTGACTTAAATTAAAGGTCAAAACTCTTTTAAAGGGTTTAATAATTGTAACCCACACTAAAATAATAAAATCTGCTTATTTTGAAATACGAATAGACTTAAACGCCTTATAATAAACACAAATTATCATTACAATTGACCTTAAGTTAGAAAAATCGACACATCCAAGGTCATTTCAACTGATTCGCAATAATTAAGCATTCAGTCAATTCGCATTATTGCCCATTGCATTTTATTTAAGTGCAAAAATCACTGATTAACAAACATATGGTTGCGAATTGCAGCAAATGATGATTGTTTGCCCACCGCATACAATGATTTATGTCTCTTACGTTGGGCACATCAAACCAAACTACAAACACGAAATGTGAGAGATTGTGCAATTGTTGTATTGCCAAATAAAGTGCATTGCAATATGTTTATACAAAACACACAACAACTGCACGGCGCACGCCCAAACGGTTTAATGAAAACGATGCGCCCAAACCTAACTGTTTAACACCAGCGAGCATGCGCGTGAATGCCGCAATGTTAGCGAGATAATCTGTAAACCATAAACTTGTTAAATATGGACAGTCTGCGTATATATTGCATCTTAAAGATGCAAAATAGTTAAAATATAATATAGGAAAATTAAGAACATCGCACTGCACAAAATGACATATTGTGTAAATTCAATTTTATGCAAATTATAATTACAATTGATGACTGCAATTTAACGCAGGAGAAAAAAAAGTTCAAAGTGCTATTTCAAATTGTAAATTTGCATACATAAAAAGCCCTCCTCACACTGCAGTGTCTCCCACCCCACCTGCAGCCGCCTTGCACATTTTATGCACAACATCTTGATGAGACATAATATTATTTGCAAATGCGTTGTGATGTGGCGGCTAGACAGCTAAGCGGTTGGCGTCTACAGACGCTTAATTTTGCATGCAATTCATTTGCACAATTGAGAGAAAGAGAGAGAGAGAGAGACCACAAAGTGCATATTAAAATGTCGTTGTGTGATTTGTTGCATTTTTTGACTTTTGTCCGCCCCACCACTCCCGCTTGCTATCCATTTTTTAGGTGAGGAATTGCAGCATATATTGTGCATTGGTGTCATATGAGTTATTGTCACTGAGCATTTTAACGGTTATGCAAATTTATGTGGATAAACAACAGAGTTGAAAATGTGTATGTGTTTGTGTGTTGTGCATTTTAAGTTTCTTGGCCTTGCTGCAACATTTTTAAATGTGTTTGTGAAATTGTTTTTTTTTTTAATATAGACAAATCGTTATTTGTTAAAACTTTTAATTGCAACTGTGTATTGCATTGAATTTTACACCACAAAATGCATCGACATGTGTTAAGACGTTAATATAGTGAGAAATTGTGCGCTAAACATGTTTTACATTAACTAAAATTAAACAAAAACGAATAATTAAGTGATCAACAAACACTCATCATGTAATTAACTGCAATTATGCAATGAGAAGATAAATGATCTTTAATCTTTGACGCCTAATGAAATTGTTGTATGAATTAGTGGTAGTGATGGAAGCCGTTAAACTGTATTTACGATTAATTAAGCTTTTAAATTTATATAATAGCGCAATACGTGCCTTCATTTAAAAAAAATGTTACTCTGCTTCAAAGCTTAACGATAGATGGCGCTTTATTATAAGGAAATTACATTTAAAAGCTTTTTAAAAATTATGTGCACACATCATCATTCATCATATTGATCAGTTTGGGCTGCGCTCTGTTGTTTGAACAAAGTAAAATGAAAACAGTAATTGCAGACGACCAGACAACACAGAAACAATTGCGTTGTATTAATTCGTTGCATTACATTATCGTACCCAGATAACAAACATAATCAAGTGCAGTTGAACAAACCACAATTATAAGTCGCAACTGTCTGGTAGTGTTTAAGGTCAGTATCAAGCTCAAGGATTAATCTATAAATCAAACAATGGCTTAAAGTGAACAAAGTGAATGAATTTTTTTTTAAATGTGTCGAAAAAGTATTAATTGCTGCAATGTAATAAAGCTGACGATGTCAATGGCGGTGCTTAATGGTAAGTTCCAAATTGTTGGTGACCTCAATTTTGAAGATTCTATTTTATTTATATAAATGTGAATTGTGGCTGTATGAAAATGAATAAATATTGACACTTCCCTAAACACATCCATGCATGGTAATTTTATAGAAAAGATAACAAAGTCTGTGACCTGGCAGACGGTCGACACTATCAATGAAATATTACAAAGTAATTGACCAACAAGTGTAACAATTTTTAATTTTGTGAGGTGTCAACATACATTTTCTTGTTGTACAACCAATTTTAATTGTTCTAAAAATTGATGAACATGACAAGAGTGTAGACAGATATTAGACACACACGTAACACGTGTGCTGTTTAAAAACATCTATACAAATACTTATAGGAAATCGAATTCAAAACCCAAACGAGTTAATTTGCGCGCATTCTCAATTAAAAAAAAATTGCGATAAAATAAACCGCAATAAATATTAAACATTACATACTGCAGTGTTGATTTAGTAATCTTTCAGTGACATAAAGTAATTGTTACTAAACATTGTCTACAACTGATACGGTCATTGTATTACAAAACATATATTCCTTGTTATTTGTTATTGTTTTAAGTAGGCAAAATGTGTTGTGACTTTAGTTATTTATATCAAAAACATAAAATTGAATTGATATAAATCTAATTGATAAGAAGCGACCGGAGACCCGCCATTTTAAGATATATTGAAATACATTAGCAATTTTCCTTTTAACAAAGTGTATTAAGTAATAATAATAATTGCATTAACAAATATGTATTGAGGAAATATGATAGCTTACGCCTTTTGCGCAATTTTCGAAACACCATCGTTATTGCGCTTGACTAAAATAACTGCGCAATGAATCGAACAGACTTAAATATAAAGGATTGTAAATCGATTAAGTATATCAAAGGAGACCTTATTTATTGTATATAAGTGGGTGAACATTAAACCATTTGAAGAAACATACAAATATTGACGTTTGAAGTGATTGAAAAGAATCAGTTAGCATTAAATTGTGCCCATTTGTCACTAAACAGAAAACTATTTAAAATATCGTTACAATCCTGAAATCTATATTAAAACACATTTAATCAAAAATGAAAATAAGCATTGAAGACTCTGATAATGCACAAAAATGCATCACAATTGTAAAAATAATAAAAAAAGTGAAAAAGCCTGAAAAACAACATGACGCAATGTTGCTCAAAAATGTGAATATAGTTAAAATTGTGAAAATAATAAATGTCACTGAAGCAAATACGAGCACTACACCTAACTAGTACACATTTAAACATTTCGTTACAAAGTATTTGCGCTTGATATCAAAAACACAACTTAATAATTTTACAACGTTTAAATAGTTAGTTCGTCGAATGCAGTTAAAGTGCACAATATTTGCTGTATTTCAACACATTACAAATCACACCATAAATTTAACATTTTGTAAGTAAAGCGAATGCATTTAATTGAAAAGCGTTAACGTTAAAAATTATTGCTAATTTCAATTAAACACTAAACACACATTTCAATGTATTTGTATTTTTTTTAGCTATTTTTTGTAACTGCATTAATAATTACCATGTGATTATAATTTTATAGATCTTATAAATTTCACACACGCGAGGCTGTCACCAATATGCACACGAATCTAATAAATGATGTTGCCGGGCAAATGATAGGTTAAATTGTAATAAATGAGTAAAAATAAGATGATGCTGAATTTAAATCCTAATTGCTTTTATCATAATTTTTTTGTAATGTACGAGTAATGTAATAAAATGTAATTGCAATTTATATTTTTAATAATTTAAGTAATTAATCATTTTATTACAAAAGTTGGTGTAAACTTTTATGATTTTTTATTTATGTTCTCATTTATGTAGGTAATTAATGTTCCTAAGTTCCTTTAAACTATTATACAATAAAATTTACAGAAAGTTTTAAAGATAAAATTAATTTTATAACAAATTCCCAATAATAAGCAATTTCAGATAGTGAATATATCCTATGAAACTTAAGTATTCCGTTAAAAAACAGGTGAGACAAATAATATCAATTTAATTGCTAAAAATGGGAGTTATACGAATTTTGGAATTCCCTTGACCAAATTATTTTTTTCTCCCGTCGAATTAATCAAAGACTTTCAACCACTTCAATCGTCAACACTGCAGAGGTTTATAGTGACATTTAAAAACCAAAAAAGATTGACAAGAAAATTGACTCTAATTCCATAAATTTTGTATATGTAAACGACAACGACGACGAAGACTCCTTTTTGAGATACCGCAACGCTGAAATCTTATAAACCATGCAAAGATGCAATGCGCCTAAATGAGACGATTGCATAAATCAATCAACTAAAATATTTTACCAAATCTGCGCGAATGCATTGAATTTCAGAATTACTGCCGCGCGTGCAATTGACGGTGCATCGCTTTAGGAGTGACAAAACGGTGTGACTTAGAAATGTGCATATTTGCAGTGGAAGTAATGCAGTGAAATAAATACGGGTATAATGATTTTTGACCATAATTTTAATTGCATATAAATAAGTTTAATCCAACAATTATTTCACTGATATCGGTGTTTAAATTAAAAATGCAACTTTAATGTTAAAAAGTGGACGCCTGCCATTTTAGGGTTCAATCGTCTTATGCATGCAGAGCATGCCACTATAACCTACATTGGCTGTAGCGCTTAAAATTACAAACCAAATGGTTAATTAGAAGATTTTGCAATTTGTCAACACAGTCAGTCAAGCATAAATAGTTATGCAGAAACGATTTGTCTAGCACGTGCACTAGAATTTTCACAAAACATGATAAAGCAACATAAGATGTAAACTGCATAATAGGTGACTGGTGCATTTGCAATGCAATTTACTCATTCCCTCTCCTCTTCGGCACAAATGGAAGAATGGAGTGAATGGCAAATGTTATTTGGAAAATTTTCCGAAACACAAAGTTTCTCAATTTGTTAAAAGTCTTGTGTGTTGTTACACTTAAGTATTATGCTACATTATGGTTCAAAATATATTGTGGTAAACAAAAAGCCAAATAGATATAAAATGAGGCATAAAAAAATATTTGAAAAATGCGTGCAAACTGGAAATTATTATATTGAAGTGAATTAGTGGTACGTACCGATTGAATGGTGGAATGTTTGATCAGTCTCAGCCCAAAGGTATGCGTCTCGTAGTACTGCAGGCAACTGTAAAAGAGGGCACAGCACAATATAGAATTCCCAATTAATTTGATTTAATTATGGTGCACTTGAATAACTTAAACACGCAGTAATTTGTACAATTTCTATCTTTTAATTTGCTGTATACTAAATTGCGGCTAGGTGGTTGGCGCATTTTTTCGCAGTTGCGGCAAATTATTCAATCAGTTTATGTAATACGCGCGCATGGGCAATAAGTGTCGTTTACAGATTTAATTGATGCCATTTAAGTGAAAAAAGTTTATTTGTAATTATAATTGTAATTTTAATGCAATGCGAGTACACTCTATGAATATGAAGTTTGTTGTAACAAATTGTTACAAGTTGTTTTTATGTTAATAAACAATTTTTGTTTCAATTGATTTAATTTTAATTATGAAAAATATACTTAAGTGTTTTTGCTTCCATAATTTGTTAAATATTTTTATGTAAAACAAAACATAAATAAAGGGATTAAGTTAAAAAAATCCGGCTTTAAATATATCACAATTTCAACATTTCATTGATTACACAAACTTATTCCAATTTACACCTAATCCAATGCCATATAAGAACGAAATTAATCCTTTCCAGTATCACGCACAAAATCCAATTGCCATATTACAGCTGACACCACATTGCCATATTGCTTAAGAGATTTGCAAACGATTAACATACTCGGCATATCAATAGGAATTGGCGAAATAGGATCGCAACCAATATGTCAAGCAACATTTGTACCTTGAAGTGAATATAAAAAACCAACCCACCCAAATGCAGCCACACAGTGCAAAAATTCCTCACCGCGACTAATTTGTGCCAATCTCATTTAATAAAGTTGCACAAATGCTGCACACTAAAAGACCTTAAGTGCAGCACACAAAATGGTTTAATATAATGTTCATTTTTTATTTACAATTTTTTTTTAACTCTTTATAAACTCTTATAAAGCGCTTAAAGTTCGCATTATATGGCATGGGACCCATTGAATTCTCACGCGTGCACAAAAAATGCAACAACGCATTAATCCTGTATATAGCCATTTGGAGTTATAATTAAATATATATCGCGTTTATTGCCATTAAGCTTCCCAATTGAATTACCGCGATGTCTGGACGTCACATCGCTTTAACTCACACACCAAAAAAAAAAAAAAAACGGACATTCGACGCTATGTAACCGAGGCCGAAATGGTTATTTCTCAATCTTGTGTCTAACGCGTTGCAGCGTTGTAAAAATAAGCGAGGTGCACCTCATACAAAGTGTATTGCCATCTTTTTGTCGAATAAAATAGGAAAACAACTACACTAATTGTCTTTAATTGGTCAATTGGTTTTTATAACATTTTGGTCTTCATCCTGTCATGATTAACAAGTGATACAGTCTCTCAAGAGGCCAACTTCATTTTAATTGTCTCTATTACGATTAAAGTAATGTTTTTTAGGAGGACGCAAGCTGTGCAACATTTTTATAACTAATTTATGTTACTTTAAAGTCATCAAGTTGGGGTTTTTGCTCTTAAAAAAATTATTTAAGGTGCAATATCTGCAATTGCTAAATCATGTTCTTAAATTGGTTAATTTGTTACTTAATAAGTAATTGTAAGTATCTTAATATGTCACACGGTATGATTTAATCCATTTTATAAAATACTGACATTAATATTGACAATATATTTTACGATAATTGACAGTGTTTAAAGGAACACAAAACAGTTTGAAAACTTTTACAAACAATTACGTTAGCAAAGTTTTTTAAGAATTAAATAATGACTTTGACAATGTAAGGCAAATATTTAAAAGATGTTGACAATATTTTGAACAAAAAGTTATATTATTGAATATTTGCTAAAACAATCTTACTTTACAAGAATCCAGAAATTCGTTGGTCCTTATTACATGAACGGTTGATCCTAAGTAAAATCGTTGTTCAATAATAGAGGTCCTACGTGTGATATACTCCTTATGTTTCTGAAAGAAAAAACCATTTAAATTTTAATAACAGCATAAAAATGATTTAAATTTTAGGTTTCAGTAACTTTATTCATTGTTTGTGACAATAAAGAAACAATCTGCAAAAATAAACAAACCATGTTGAACATATTGCTGCACACCTCCAATACCATTTGCGTTAAGGCACCTTAATTATATAACCACGATTTCATTTTTTGCATTACTCTGCGTAAATAACAACAACAGCATGGTGTGTTTGTTTTTAACATGCATCGGAAGAAAATTTGCTTACAAATTGTCAATTTATGTATCGACAAATGTTGAACAAACACAAAGGCATGTTCACGATTTTCTTTTATTCATTTGCTCGGTGTGTGCATCGTAATTTTAGCAAAAAGTTTTCTCAAACGTGGAAGAAGAGGGCGCCGAGTTTAAAAACGATTAGGTAATCAGCATAATATCTCATCTGATGCTTCAGTAAAGAAAATAATAATACGCGTTTGTTGCCAAACAATTTTCACAAAAAGACTGTAAAAAAAAATTCGAATAAATTTTCAATGCGAACTCAAAAAAAAAAAAGAGACTTAAGACAAAACAAGAAAACAAACTGCGAGAAAATTGTTGAAAAAAAGAAACTGAAAGTATTAAAAAATGTGTGCGGCTTTTTTCACATATTATTATCGATTTTTTAAGTTATGTAAGTCATATTAAAGCAATGGACCGCATAGATGTAAATTCAAAAATTGTGGATCGGAAATAAATTAAAGCTAATCTCTGCTAATTTAGGGAAGCATATTTCTTAATAATCGCTAAATGGGCAAATGTGAGTAGGATAATTTAAATTGTACGTATAATGCACAGCTTTAAGTAATTAGCAAATACTATAAACAAAAGCACACGCTTCGCAAAAGACGTACATTGGAAGTGTGTCTGCGCATGCTTTATGTGCTTAATAAAATATGCAAAGGCTTAATATGTCTGGAGCACATTCGTTAAGCAATTAATTGGTGATAGCTTTTTGCCGTTTCAATGTTTTTAAATCAATTAATGGAAGGAAATCATTGACGCGGTTGAGTCGAGGCAACTTAATCATTGCGATGATTTGAAAATGTTGAGGAAGCTTCATAATATTTCATTATCGCTTTTATTACAAATTAAAAATTTAAAAAAGGAATAAAATTTTCCTTAAATTATGAGATTCTGCATTGTATTTAAGTGGTGCATTGAATACAAAACTTAATACATATTTTGAAAACTAAACCAAATCTTAAGAAATTTTGGTTCAAGATTATCTTATAAATTGCCCCATCAACACTACAAGTCTTTTTTCCCAATTGTTTTTCACTTCACCTTTATTATTTACATAACATCCTCTACTTTTGCATCTGAAGCATAACACACGAAGCGATAAACTTGAAATTGAGCAGGTGTATAAACGTTGCACATACTGCCTAATTATTTTGAATGTACTTCCTCTTTCACATTTTCATTTTACATCCATATGTCCACATTTTAATTACATATTCTTACAACTCACATTTTATGTGTAAAATAATTTAAAAAACTTGACAATGCATGTTGCTGTTGTACATTTATTTGTAAAGTTTGTTAAAACAAATGTTGTATAAGTATATTCGGCTATTATAAAGCAATTCTTTGTGATTACCTCGAGACTGACGAAATGATAAGATGTTAAACCAAAGTAAAAATGTTAAGTGGTGTAAACGGTTACAGCATAATGCTGACGTACGCACAATGTAGTTAAATGTAAAGAAATTGGTTAGATAACTTTTCGGTTACCACAAAGTATTATTAAGTTTTTAAGTGAGCATTTGCGGAAGTCCTATAAAATGATGACTTTCAAAATGTAGTTTGACGTAATTTTAAATTCAAGTAAGACTTCAATTTTTTTAACTCAAAATTGTGATTCAGTCAGTAAGTCACTTGGTCAATCAGTGAGCCACTACACAGATACTTAAGTCAGTCAATCATTTAATAAGTCAAAAATTACAATAAAAAATAATTTTCAGTCATGGTAATGACTTAATTCAATTTAATGATAAGGTCGCACCATCCCGAGACCATACTAAAATTAGATTTCCTGTTACAAGCTGTTGCCTACTGACCCGAAATATGCACTTTATGAAAAGCAACGTGTAACGGACACATTTGTAAATTATAAAGACAAAAAGTCCCGCTAACTTTACTATAGTATGTACACCAAACCATCGCATCAGCTGTGTCCGCGAGTATGTTTAGTACATAAATTAAAATGCACACGCATGGTCAAATGTCCGCAGACCGTTACCGAATATGCTTTTGATTTACCTCGGATTTCCCGGTGGTCGATTCTGGCGTTAAATTCATTTCCATATTACATATAGTACGATCGTATTAACAATGTGCAATCAGCTAACGATGGTGAGTCATACTCACTCTGTTGCAGCAGCTTTCAAACAATAAATAAAAACACCAAATAGGGTATTCAATTTCCATATAACTATAACAACACACAATGTGTAGGATTACAATAAAGCGTATGACGAATAGGTAAACGTTATACTGTTGTATTGTAGATTTTGTGCGCAGCTTTATTTAAATGCGTCTTTTATGCACTTGAAGTGTAAGTAATCGATTTAAGTTTTATTTAATAACAATAACTACTATTATGATTACAAAGCGTTTAACCTCCTTGAAGTTTTATGCATTAAAGAATACGTAAAATGAATGATATTTTTTCTGTGCAAAGCATAATTTTATGCAAATCTAGGTTTTTAGCTCGCTAACCCATAAAGCGACAACACATAACGTTTAAAAGTATCTGTTTATTTTAGTACTCCCGCAAAAAAATAGGTCATTGTTTTTAAGATCTTAGTATGTACTTGCAATGTCATTTAAAAACAAACATAACATTTATATGATCCGTGCAAATTATGCTTAATTTACTACTCGTCAACAATCTTGACCCCTTCTTCTCTACTTAACTTAAGTGCCTAATTGAAATGGTCTTTAATTAAACTTGTATTTTGATTTATGTAAGTTTAATAGGTTTAAATAATTGGTTTGATGGCTGTGACACCCGACTTAATTTTAAAGTTACTTACAACTTTAAAGAGTATCGTCGGCTGATTATAAATTAGTTTCATATGCATTTTAAATCAAAATTAGGTAATGATGCTGTTTTGTGAATCAGTTGAAGGCCTATCTCTTGCTGCTTTTACATTTATGTTATGGTTAAACAATTCATATCCACAATCCAACCAGTATCAAGTTTAGCTCATCTTACTCAGTGTTAGTAAAGACATCAACCAGATGATCAACCCTTTGGCATCAATTTGCAACAATTAATTCCATTACTTATTAATTTTATAAAACACTTTTAACAAAAACTCATTCGACAACATTTAAAATCAATTAAAGCAATTCCAAATATGGATTTAACACAAAATTAAGGATACATTATTAAGAAACACTGATGCGAATAAACAATACCATTTTAAGAACACAAAGTAATGCGTTTCAGTCCAGGGATCTCTTTGTATTGAATGTGAAAGATTTCGTAAAAGTTCATTGATTGTGTAAGGAAAAACAAAAAAAAAGCATTTCATCACAATGCGGCATTTTATGACAAATATTTACTCAATAAAAATGAGGCGTAGCGCCTCCACAATCTGCTTTATGTATACGAGTAAGCATAAACTTGAACAAGCGTATTCACACCTGCCTTGAAATGGATTATTGACTTCATTTCGCGATCAGTTTTCATCAATCAGTTGTGTGTTTATTAAAAAATGTAAATGTGTCGACAACAGTTGATCATATTAAATTAAAATTTCATTCAATGTCGATGCAATTCTGTTATCATGGTGCATAAGGGTGTGAGCTTTTATGGAAATTAATTGCATAAGGAAGACGAATAATAATGATTTAAAATTTGAATAAAAGTTGAATGGAGTTGCTTCTTTTTAACAAAATAAAAATAAAATAAAAATGCATTTCTTGTATTTTGCTTTAGACACATAAAAATTTAAATTTTAAAAAGCTGCACAGGTGTATCATCCAAATTACACACATGTGCTTCCAAAAGTAAATGATCTTTCAAGGTAATTGCTATAGTAATTTTCAATCCGCCAGATGCTGCTGGCTGTCGCGACCGATCGCAGTTTGCGTCCACTGACCGCTGAATGCTGCCGCTTCCACAATTCTTGATTGACTTCTTATTATGCTTTTTAAACCGTTTACATTTGCGTATGCTTGTATTATGTTCCACATACATAAACAGGAAACATACTTCTGCAAAACACTCAACACAATATGCAGACAAAGCATGTTTCTTAAGATAATACAATATGTGTATGTAGAACTACATATTTATAGCGAGCACATGGGCAACGTCTAGCCATTAACGACCACGCGGTTTTACAGACGGAATCAGCGTGTGAATGAATTTGAGCTTGGGGTTTAACGCGCAAGTGAAATAAGCATCGTTTTAATTTGAATTCCATTCTCAAACTGACTGTGGATGCTATATTTTATGTATAATATGCTTCCACGAATTACAAAATGGTATTACTCACACGTTGGTGGAATCTTGAAACCATCGTTAAGAAATTGTTGCATTAGACAAGCTTCAAGCAAGTAACAAAAAACGCGGGAAAATGTTTCGGTTAGAAACATGAAAACGTTTAAAAATTTAATTTGAAAACCTTTAAAGTAACAATAATTGAAAGAATGTTAAAATAATTAACAATTTACATAGTTTTAACTTAAAATTATTGTTGCTTTTATGAGGCAATTTGAATATAACCACCAAAGTGACAATGAACTCTCATCATGCGTCTTAAATTGTCTGTAATTTAAGTATGCCGCACATAAGCAACAGCTGCAGATCACAATTGTGCTGGCTGAGATCGATCACGTCAGCCGTATTGATTGTGTTTTTATTTAATAAGAAATATGATCTTGGGGGGCCCTTACATGTACAAGCAAGTACATACATTGCAATGTACTTTAATGTAATGTCAAATACTACGCCAAAAGACAAGCACATTGGACGTCCTTAACCTTCATATGAACGCATCGTTTTTGCGGAATTTAACGTCAAACTGTTTTATTTTTGCTGAGAATTTCAACAGCAAACAGGTATTGGTACATTATGTATAAAAGTCCAATGATATGTGTATAAAAGCTTAAGACAAATTGATCTTGTACATAATATGTTGAATATACGAATGAAAATGTAAAACAAACTCACAAGAAATATGCTAAGAATTTCCTATAAAGTGGAATCATTTAAATGATCTTACTTACACAACAATATTCGCGGGAATACTGCGATGAGGAACGGTGTATTTGAGGTGGACTAGAAATTGTCTGTTGACCTTTTTTCGCGCCAAGCAATTTATATGCCAAATGTATAGAAAATATTCTTATTTATTTATCGAAACTACAATAAGACCAGTTCTAAGACTATAAATATAAAAACACAACAAGATGATGGCATATTTTCAAGAACATTATAGAATTGATGTCTTTTAGGTGAGGTGAGAATCAAATGCGCCTTTTATTCTGAGAATGCTCGCATCTGAAACGGGTTTTCGTTCTTATGCGGTGAAAGTAACTGTAAAATGTCTTATTTTATTTTCAAGAAGATTCGTATATACTTAGAGAAATTTCTTTTGCCTCACTGTTTCATGTCTTACAGTATATAAAAGGCAAGAATAAATTTGAATAAAGAGTATAGAGTCTAGACCATACAACCCGACCTACTACTACTGCGAATAAGAATTCTATTCAAATTGTGTCACAAAATGGCACTTAAAATCTTTAAATGTAGAACTTTTTTTTGCATTTTTTTGTAATTTAACAGCTGACTTAACAACAATTACATAATCCAATTTTAACAATATTAATCCAATATTAATAAAGTTGTTGAATTAAATTCAAAATATGACGCAACAACACTTACATTTACATTCAGTCTTTATACGATTCAATTAATTTATCAGGTCACATTTGAGATAAGGCCATTTAAACTGGTAAAATGTGGATGCAAGACTCAAAATAAAAACGACTTATCAATTGAAGTCAGCTGCTCTTATCACGTTTGTTTATGGACCAATGAGCGAAATCAGCACGCGGCATGAACATTTGAATTTGAAACGCAGCGTGTACACAAACATTGTTGTCGATTACATGTCTTAAATATGATTTTTGCTACTATGGTGCAAAAGTTGGGAACAGTATCTTAAGTTTCATATACATAATTAAATCAGATAACCTTGAAAGTTTACTTGAACCACGCACACGTGTACTTAAAAAATGGAAGTTATAATTTTTTTTTGTTTTACCACATTCAGTTTTAAATAAATTGTTAAATTATTATGATACGTTTTAGGTTCGTCATACAAATTATTGTTACAATGAGTTGACGTCCTTAAGAAAAGTGCGGAGGCTTTTCAAATGTGATTGTTTTAAACAAACAGTTTTGGTCAAGAGGCACAAAACGTGTAGGAATTAAAACATTTTTGACGTTAAAGCTTAATTTAATGGCTTAACTGCAAAATTTTATTTTATAGAGTAACTTCTCGTGTTTGCAATTGTTTCAATATTTAAGTCAAGTGGCTCAAGGTTTAACAATGATAGAATAGAATAGTTAGAACTCTTCCGATATAATAAATAAATATAACATATGTTTAATCAACATTATACTTTGCATTCTTTAATCTTAAGAATATCCAAAATAATAAACTATAAAGTCATAAATAAAGCGATTCAATTGTGTTGTCATTGATTATCATTTTTCACTTGACGGATTCAAATGACTTGTTCCGAAATAAAACAATAAAACAATTATAATCAAAATTGAAGAACCATTAAAAATACATTAGTTCGTAAAACAAATATTTATAATAACAAAAAAAAACGAAAAGGATTCAATATGCAATAAAACATAATAGATTTAATTACGGGATGTAGGTACCTATACATTCTTAAATTGATTACATTATGTCATCAAATTTTCATCCCAAAGTTGATTTAAATATGAATGTTCTTAGGGTACGTTTTATTACCTAATAAATTTCAATTCATTGTTCATTAACAAAAAATATTTGACGGTCCGCGTGATACCAAAAACTGTTATAAATTAATTAAAAACTGCCACAAAATCACTTATTCAAAGGCCAATGATCTGATTTCTTAAGAATAAAAAAACTTAAAATTTAAATATACTTCATCTTCTCGGATGTGTTTAAATAGTTAACGGTATTTAGAAAGAATAAGAAGCGCGCTAAGCTCGGAGCTTTCACTTAATCAGCTGCCATTTCCAAGACTCTGTCTGATTCTTCAACTGTACATTTTCCTCCAGCTTTATTTGTTCTACCTGTTCTTGAGTTCTGACTCATTAGTGTAATTAAGACATGCTGTGTGTTGTGTTAGATATCAGGTTAAATTTTTCATGCTATTTGGAGTTGTATATGGTCTTATGGCTTAATGCTTCTTGAGTTTCGTTCTTTTATTATGGTTCATGTGAATATGATTCATAAAATATTGTAAATACTATTTAAGTTGCTATCCAAGCTTACTAATGGAAACTTACTATGTACTCACTGCAAGCAAATTCACTCAATGCTGTATTTTTTGTAAATAAAAAATGAATAAATCTTAAGATTTAGAGAAAGTTCGAAGAGTTTGCTGATTTCTGAACGATTAAAAATCAATGTAATGAAATATCCAAAATTATCGAAATGACTGTCTTTAATTTGTTTTAAGTCACATTCCTTAATTTTAAGCTTTATTTCTCGTTTTAAACAATAAGAAAAATAAAGCTTAAAGTTTATCAACAAAATGGCCAAAAACTGTTAAACTCTAACCTTAAAAATCTGCATACTATCGAAGTTTATGAATGAGGTGACTAATGATTATATTGTAACGTGCGCGAGATAAGGATGGCACATAAAATTCGGTCTTATACATTTGTTGTTATTGATCCCACATGACATATCGGCGTTATCTCAAGTATTGGGGAAATTATTGTCATTCTAGCCAAATTAATGGAAAATCCATTTTCTAAAAATACAACTTTGAATAAAACTGTTTCTTTTATTTTTGTAACAAATAATAATTATTATTATTTTAATTAAAAACTGTATAGACATTAAAACAGACTAATTTTAGCCATTTGGCAACATGATGAATAAAACTAGAATGATTTTCCATATTAAAATAAATCTGTGCGAAGAATAGAAATATGTAAATTGATTTATAAACTAAATTTTAATGTCCGGAGACTATAAAAAATCACATTTCCCGTAAATTAATAGAATAAACATTAAAACTGAAAAAATGAGTTAAATATTATAATAAAAAAGAAAAGAAATAAATGTTTTTGAATAAATTATTAACCGATATGTTTTAATTAGCACGAATAATAAAATTAATTAAATTTGAAGTTCGAATAAAAGTTAATTGTCCGGCAATATTTATGATACCATCCCTAAAGATAATTAACTATTAATCATTTGTCTTCCTCCTCAATCCTTAACTACTTTACCGCCAATAAAACAATAATTATTGCCGCTAGTACCTCAACCCTTTTAAGTTATATATTCGCACTCACGATCCACCAATATAAAATGTAGCAGCATCCTGAAAGTCCTGTTCAGTCGTTTAGGAAATCTAGCAAGTGATACATCAAAATTTTGTTAATTGTTCTTGAAATTATTTCAGTGTCCATCAATATGACTGTGTATTTTGAACAAAGTTATTCAAGCAATTACGTTGATGTGAATGTGAATTCATACCAACAAGGATACTACTCTTATGCCTGCACTACAGTAGTACAAACAGTGCAACCAGTGATCCAAGTCGTTCAATATGAATATCCAGTTCAATATCCAGTCGAATATCTAACTGAAGTGACGCCACAATATGGTAAGTTTTAATTTGTAGTGATTATTTGATAAATTTAGATTACAAGTGCATTGTTTTGGTCTTCGTTTCAAAAATATTAATCTCTGATGACTTCAGAAATGCACCTAAACTTATGACTTAAGTTTAATTGAAACAATGTAATTTAATTTTCCACGTACCCATTTCTTCAATTTCCTGCATTTGTTATTGTTTTTCAATAATTCATGAATGAAATGACGAAAACTCTAATTCAAATTAAACTTCAAAAATGACTCAGAATTGCGGGGAATCGCACCATGTCATATGAATTGTGATTACACCTTAGCTACGCATCAAATATTGACCAAAAAATTGATTGTGATTATTAGAAGTCATAAATATAAAATCGAAAATATACACAATCAACTGCCTTAGTGACATCGTTTCGTGGATCTACTATATTATTTATATTCATCCTGCAATCTTGCCTAGACTCGCGCGCATTTTATCAGTCAGGTTTATTACCAACAATGATGGTGTACTTATTTGGAAATTTTCCAATCACAACGCATATTAAAAATATTGGCTATATCTGGCTGAGATAATCATTTAGCACATTTCCGTTCCCATCGTGCTTGCGTCACTCACTAAGTTCCAGCTTGTACATCGTAAAGTGACTATATAATATGTTGAATATTAAGTAATTTTAACTAATGGAAGTGGAAACTTGGGAATTTATACTACATATTTAATAATATGGGTGTATTACAAATAAATAAACTGGGGCCGAGCCCCCTCATGTATGTAAATATTGTTGGAAAATTAAATATGTGAGTAACATTTTTCATATGGGAACTTCTTTATTCGTATTTGTTTCTTTCTTTATGGTAGAATACAATAACAAATAAGTTAAGAGAATTGTTATCAATTGAGCTCATTTTGATTTAAATTTTTATTACTTTACGGCAAAATTAAGGGAAATTTCGAGTAATTTTATTACATACAATGAAACTGGGGAAATACATCTAATTAATTAATTAGCACAGGCCAATTCAAAGTCCTTCTATTTTGATTAACAACTCGTATGATTCATACAAACAGGATGGCTTATTTATTGAGGTAGTCCAGGCTTCAAAGTGCACACTGAGTTTGCTCTTTTCAACCAAAATGTTACCATTGAACATCAAAGATTTGAATTACGATCAATCACACGCGATGTTATCTATTCTATGAAAATGACCCCAAATCAAAAATGTTCCCAAGTTGTTGCCAAGAGCGTGCCATTTAAATTATTTATGTTAAAAACCAATCGACCAATCGACACGGCTGCGAGCAATCATCACACGCGTGAATTCACGATGTGAGGACAAAGTTATCAGCAGCTTTTAAATGCGCGTAAATATAGCCTTGAACGAGCACGTATAGGGAACGATGCTTCACTTAGTGATTAGATAAGTGTTTGAATGAAGTAGTGGAGTCGCTAAACTTTAAACATTATAGCCCTGTACATTTCATAACACATGACACATGTTTTGGTCATAATTTTGGATACTTTCAAACAATTAAGTCAGCTTTTAAAAATTAAATGTTGCAAAGATAAAAAATTTAAATTCATTTTCGTCTCAGAATTGCAAAATAACTTCCGTAATGCACTTCCATATTAACACCCACAATAACAGTATTGAGTTATGACGCGATAAAAGCGAGCATTCCCATGAACCCTCGCCACAATGTTACTCATTGATTTTTACTGGGAACAAAATGAATTCAAAAAGTGGGTACAGAAAACGAGAAAAAATTCACACAAAGTGAATTTAAAAAAAACAGCCTGCGATCGTCTGATGATGATGATGACTCGCGATTCTCGATCTTCACAATACACCATTGCTACAACTCCTTTTATGCGTCAAGGCATGAGCGTGTGTCAGTACATGGGTTCCCGCGTAAAAAAATCTCATGCGCGGGTTTTTCGACTTTGGCATACAATGTTTGACGTCATTGTTTTGAACTTTTATCGTAAATTTACTGATAAACGCATGTTATGATCGCAAGTTTTATTTGGTGACAAAGTTTGATCATTTATTGTTTTCAGAAAATGAAAGTCAAAACATTTTCAATTTTACATGATAACGTTTTATTAAAGTTTATTTGATTAACTTAAAAATTAATTTTCGTTCATTAAAATGCATTGTTTAAAAATTACAAAAATTCTGAATCTTGAAAAAGTTCAAAGCATATTAAATTATTATGAGTTATGCCGCTATGTCGAACTCCCATGCATACATTCTACTTATTTTAAAGCCTCGGAATAGATCTATCTCGTGTGCGTACAGTAGTCAGTGTGCCTTATTGTATCAAAACTGGCCGCATCTGCTTTTTAATGTATGTATTTCAATCTGAATTGAATTTAAATTAAAACTACATCAAAATAGTCGCGTGTATTTAATATTATTCAGCTCCATTCTCTTATATAAATGAAAAAAAAAGACACCAACACAGTGGCAAAAGTAATCTCCTCAAAACTGAAATCCCCCTTACATGCGTGGTATTGCAGTGGCCAGTGCGTGCATTCACATAAAAGCTCTGCCGCAAATTCGTGTTTTTAATGAAACTTCCGACTTCGCGCATACAGCAACTGTTCCATTTACACTGCTCTTACATATACGTGCGCGTTTTATGCTCCCAAGTCCCCACTTTGACGACAACCCACATCTACAATCACATAATTTCCCTACACACGCTCCACAATCGTATTCTTGTTCATCATTCAAAAGACGTGTAGCTGGTTGTCTTCGTCTGACGTTACACTAAATTTCTAAATCCCCCATTTTTATGCCAACATTCCCCAACAAATTTGTGTGCGTGTGTGTGTGTGTGTTTGTGGATCTCCCTCTCTGACTGCTCAGCATATACAATTGCAATTTTATTCTACGATAATAAAGTCTCAACTTTTGCTTATACGACCGCTGCACAGCGTTGAGCTTTTCAGTTAAATCTGAGAGCACGTCTAATCGATATGTTTGAATTTCACAGCGCTGACATTTAATTGGCGCTTAATTTTGCGTGAATAATCAAGTTGACAGTACATTAAAATTTAACTGCAATATCAAAAATTTAATTAGCAATAACGGTTCTATTGTCAAAATGCAAATAGCAAACATTCGCGTGAGTGAATAAATGAGTTTTTGATAGTGTTTTTAACATCTACACAAAAGTGCCTGCAATTTTATTTTGCAACGAACATAAAACTTGATAAAAAACTGAAAAAAATTAAATAAACACGTTTGCACAGCTGTTGTCAGGATACAGCGGAGTAAAATATAATGGAGAAAAGGATTTATCAAGATCCAAATACATGGAATATCAGTGAAATTGTTTTCAAGAAAACACCAGTTTGTGGTAAAAAATCAACAATCGATCAAAAACTTTACAAAATTTACTTCTTAACGAATAACTAGGTGTCTTTGTGGAATTGATTAAAGACGAAAAAACACATTATAACGGCACATGAATTTAGTTAAACCTGAGACAACGAAACTAATACAAAAAAATTTTACAAGACTTAAATAAAGTAAAAAGAAAAAATTTATATATCTGCCGTCTTTTACAGCTCTGGCTGGATTTACGCAAGGGTTCAATACAAATTGTTGTTGCTTTTGATGTGTTGAAAAGGGCGCATAATAGAAAATTTGAAAAGTGCAGCAGCTGCCCCAAAATATACATTTTTACAACCGTATATGGCGAGTGTCTTTAAAGACGTGTGCGATTGTGTGCCTGCTTATTTTGAATAAGTGTTTGTAACTCCATCTGCGGCAATTTTACAGCCCCGAATAAATGCGTGCGTTTTTCTTGAGATCTTTTCTGTAGTTGTACAGTATCCTTGAACATTTTCCAAAGTAGTCGCACGTGTGTTTTTGGCCAAGAATGAGCGTTCATTCTTTCTAAGTACTGTGGCAGTGAATCAAATTAAAAGTACATAATTACATTTGTGCGTTTACATAATTTTTCTGCATAAAAAATTGAAACTACTAAATTTTTAGTGTGCGATTATAAAAAAAAACAAAATTTCTACTTAAAAAAAAAAATTAGACAAGAAAAAATTTTGTAAAACGGAAACAACATCGAGAAACTGAATTTAAAAATAGAATTTCGGTATTTTTAAATTTGTCGAATGAAGTGGTCGCGTTTTGTGTACTCTTTTAATTCATAAAGTTGAGTGAATGAATGAAATTTGGTTTTAAGTGTTTTGCAAAAAAAAAAATTTGTAAAAATTATATTAAAAAGCAAAAAAAAAACATAAAAATGGAAATCTCCGAGTTGGTAATTTACTTAGTGATCGTCGCAATTGGATTATATGTACCGGTATCCATCTTCAAATGGCAGAAAAACAAATGTAAGAGCCCAACCCCAACATACCAACCCTTAAAACAACAAAAAAAATAAATCACTTAAAGTGCAGTGAAAATTATTTTAATTAAAATTGCAATACATATAATTTACTAATTTTTGAAACCACGCGTGTGAGCTCCTCCAATACTTTTGAACCACGTGTGTGAAACATATCGCATACAAAGGCATGCACATGTATTTTTAGATAAGATTAAGTTCATAGCGGATAGCGTTTTCACATTTTGATTGTGTGTTTGTGTAGAAACGTAGTTAATATGTGTGTGGGTGGCTGCAAAAATATCACATGGCATTTTGTGTGTCAGTATATATGTAGTTTTGGGTCTTAGGATTTTCCCTAAATCCCATCCCGTCTTTCTAGTAATAAAGATTAACGACAGATGCAATCGTAAATTGGTAAATGTCGCATGCGTCGTCCTTTTGTTATTGTTTTATTCTTTTATGAGGGTGTTACAGTGAAGACATGCGCTTTGCAGTGCATTTAAATGCATTTATTTGTCAAACTGGCACTCTGCAGTATTAATTGTCGTGTCCCTACTAAATACCCTGTCATTGTTTCCTTTTATAATACTCTAAAGGTGTCTACACAATGGACAGCGACACAGCTGACTTTTTAATTTATTGATTTAAAAGAAAAAATCTTTTTAATGGAAAGTCTGGTTAATTTTATGCATTTTGTGTCGTTTTTTGGTTGTTGATTTTTTGTTTTTATTTGCATTTTGGTTTTGGTTTATATTTATGTTTTTTTTCCAAAAAAAAATTATTAAACGTAAAATATGCTAATTTTCTTTTTATTGATCTTTTTGATAAACTTTTTTATTATTGTTGTATTCTTGCTTAAAATCTGCCGAACTTTCACTTTTACTGACTAAAATTTTACATTCTAATTAAAATTGAATAAAATTTTAAAACTTAAAAACGTTTAATTTAGTGGGGAGGGAATGATAATAATGATTTTAAAAGCCTGAACATTCATTTAATTAAATATATTGCCTTTAAAACATCACATAAGATAAAAGAATTCAAATTTCTTTGGAAATTAAAATCAAGCCTTTTCTTGAAATAATCCAAGCATTAAACTTTCTTGCAAATTTGCATAAAATCCAGATCCACTTTTATTTATAAAAAAAAACACCACTGACTGATGTGACTGAAATGAGGCCAGAGTTTCAACAATTGCTCAAGTCTTTAGCCAGAACCCGTTTTCATTTCAAGAACAAACAATAATTATTTAACACAAAGTCTGTGATAAACAAACCTTGCGAATCTTCCAACTTAACTTATTCAGCAACATTTGCTTTTCGTCACTGTTGTAAACATCGCCACACACAGTATGAACCGTTATCTTTACAGTAATAATCCAAGAAATGGAAAACACATGCCTAAGAAATATTTATACATTTTTATTCGACGGCGAAACTCAGCAGAGCATCACGCTTGCAAGATAAAACATATCTTACGCTATCTCTAGCTTCTAAGTTCTTTACACAACACGGTACAATACCACTGACAAATTCTAGTCACAAACAAATACACGGATCGTTGAATAATTTTTGCAAAAATGTTCATTTAAAAATAGCCAATTACAATGTGTTTGGGCCTTAATGACTTATTTTATAATATGTACAAATAGTTGTATAGATGACTGACTTAAGTGTTGGGGCTGTACGCGTGCGTCATTTTTAAGTTTGTTGCTGTTTCGTGTTGTTGTTGTTATAAAATAAAGTAAAGCAATTGAAAAGTGTCGTGTGTGGTGACATTACATTGGCGTCGATTTGGCAAATGTGGGTACAAAAATGACGCTGTGGGACGCCCCCAAGCTGCAGTCTTTCAAGAAGCTCCACGTGTGGCCATATTCTGAATTAAATGTTAAAATATGCTCGAATTTTAATTGTAAACATGTGAAATCTTTAAAATTATGAAACCTTGTCATTAAAAACACAATTAATAATACCCCAAGGACAAATTGAAAAAAAAGAAATGGACTTTTAAGAAGTCATCAATGATCACGGGTCAAAATGAAAGTCGCGCGTTTTTTTTTTGTTTGGGACCCAGTCCAGTAACATATGTATAAGAAAACCGTACAAATAAAACTGAGTGAAAATGCAAAATGAATGCACATAATCGCAAAGATGACGCCACATCTTGTCAGTGTTGCGTTGCGCCATCACATTATATTACTCTTATGTGGTGGATTGTGAATTCGTTTGGGAATTGTGAGATGTGGCCGTTATAATTTGTTATCCGCGCACATTTTACATGCATGTGCATGGTGCATGTGTGTGCAGCATTTGATTTATTCCGCATTAATATTCCCATTTGATTCTCAACGCGACAGTTCCCAATAATATTCAAAACGCGCGCCGCCTGCCATACCCCACATCTCCAATCACACCACAAGCATATGTTGCTACATATATAAATTGAATGCACACGTCATACATATGTAGAATAATTAACGAAAAAACCGACGCGCAACAGTCGCGAAAATTGTGATGCATGTGTACAAATTAATGTATTGAACACATATGTGCAAAAATACGAAGAAATTGACGGCCGGAGATTACAAATAAATGTTGTACGTTAACGTACACAATATTGTGGCACATTTTGCAGGCAGTGCCAGTACGTGGTAATGAAATGAGTCAACTCCCAACAAACGGATTCAGCACAAGTCTGAAGTAAATACTAGCGAGATAGCACCGTGATTGCTGTGTGTGGTTGTTTTATTTTTGTGTATAATATGGTCGGGAATTCATTTTGCCATATTTATCTTTTGTCAGTGTTGCTCGAGTAGTTGGCTATGCCACAAGAAGAAAATGCAAACATTTTTGCAAATTTTGATTTACGTGCAGTACATATGAACCAAACAAAGGAATCACACACAGAATTATATTTTGCTGCTGCTCTACTTTAATCATATTTTTGTTATTATCAAGTTCACAGTCAGAGTTAATAAATTACAGTGAACAGTTGGATAAATTATTAATTTACAGATAGTGGAGTGTATAACAACGCACAATAATCCATTATAAATTCAGTGCAAAAAAGAAATACAATAATAATTTAATTACAATTAAACAATGCAAGTGAATGCACTTTGAGTGCGAAAAAAAAAGAATTATTAAGGAAGAGAACCTAGTTAAAATATTTATTATCAACAACAACACCAGCATCAATTTTACGGAATTGAATTGAGATGATGTTGTATCCACAACATAATATGCAATATTTTACATACGGTGAATGTTAATCCATTTAAATTATTTTATGTGTTTCCCTTTTGTTGTCTTGTGTTTTTATTCATTCAACAAAAAGACGTGTGCGTCTTCACGCACGCAATCGCGAGTTTCTTTTGTGAAATACATAATTGTTGTTGGCGGAATCTTGGCAGTCAGTGCATATTGTAGTGCGTACAATTTAAGAAAACGCATTTGTAATTGTTTACCAACAATGGTTTTTAATTTATCAATTAATGAGAATACGTTTGTAATCGTTTGTGTTAAAAATTTCAAGTTTTCTAGTTCTTAAATAAGAGTTTTAGAAAGTTGTGTGATTTTAAGCCTGATTTCTTGTTCTCGCATAAGATTTAAAAATATATTGTGACTTAATTTAGGCAAGTGAAAAGTTTAAACTGCAGGCCCTATAGTGTGATGCGTCTCAAATAAATCTCAATAAACCAATTCAGTTTTTCTTTGAAATTCATCTATGAGTGTGCCTTTAATATGTTATGACAGCATGAGCAATATTTAAAGTGATTTTTCAAAACTCCTTATCGGCATGATTCATCAATGGGTGAAAATTTTCAATCGTGCCCTCGTTTTAAAATAAAAGTGAAAACACATGATCCTCGTCATCAAATTTGTTTAATTACAAACATTTGACTCATATTCTAAAACATATGTACAATACGAGTATGAATGTATGCATGTGGCGCGGTTTAACAACATTGCTTGTTTTCATTTGAATATTCTTGAACTTTGTTATCAATCCTTGAATTAATTTATTGACTTTAAAATGAGTCTTTGACTTTAAAAGCAATACGTTAAGCGGCCGTTTCACCATTTTCTATTGACTGGGCTGCATTTTTTGATTTTACGAACAATTGTGTTGGCGTCTTTACAATGAAAATGCAGCGCCTACTTAGTTTTAAGATTTATTTGTCGATATATACATATATCTACGTCAACTTTCTTCTTATGTAGATATCAATATCCTTCTTTTCTTGTATGGTGTGTTTTCATATTCCTGCAACAATAAATAAAAAAAAATATTTAATTAACCAAATTAAATTACAACTTAATTTCAATTAAACTTACATCATTGTTTATCATTTTAATTACAGCTGCAGCATACCAGGGGGTGTCTACTCCACAACAACAGGAAACCCAATACTACCCACAACCACCACAGCCGCATCAACAACAACATCGTGGTGGTCCCATTTCAAAACCGCAGCAATTTCGTGCGGCAAAGCCTCAAGCTGATAACAATCTGAAAAATTTTAGCCACCCATGGATGGTAGCACCATTCCGAGGACACACCGGACCCGTACAGTCCATTGACTTTTCATCAAACAACAAATACATTGCTACATGCGCTGAAGGTATTTATCAATTGCAATTGTTTTGCTCTTTTAATTCTTATTAAGACACCCATATCACTTTTATTAAAATGCTTCTCAATTAATTAAGATCACACACTTTTTGGTGATGGAAATCATGCTTCATTCACTTTATTACTAACAATTTCATGGCGCCTTGTACAAAATAAATTAATGCATCGATTATTAATCAATCTAACTGCTGTATTTATTTAAATTATAATTATGCACTAACTCCAATACCTCATACAACAAAATAGAGCTGCCATTGAACTTTGAAATACATTTAAATGCAACAACGACGTGTGTTTGGTGGCATAGAAACACCTGCCAAAAGAAGAAAGTAGGCAAAATAAATACGACGTCGTACATTTCTTGTGTAGGTCATAATATTATGTTTTAATTCATGACAAAGATTAAGATCCACTGTGCGACTACATAAGTAACATATTATATTTGTTTTAAATAATTCTATTTAATTCTTTGTTGTGCGTTTCATTGGAGAGAGATAGCCTTTCTTCGTATTTTGAACCCCCACGGTTATTGAAACAATTTTGCCGCTTTGTTTTGTCACACAAGTGTCATTTAGATGTGAACCTATCATTAATCAAACACGCAAAATTTCTTTAAATTCTTTTTATCTATTAGCAAATGTGTGTGTGGTGCTTTCTTTTTTTTTTTGCTTAATTCTCTTTACAATAATGTCTAGTTAAATCGTTGTCGCGGCTTTGACCTCAATTTTGGCGCTTTTTATTCAATTGTAATTCATAATACATAACCAACCATACCGTCTGGGATAATATGCAGTTAATGTTCATTCATTTAAGTGGTGTGTGTACAAGAGCAGCGCACTTTTCAGTTGACGGTCATAATTATTTATACTGTGCGAGTGTTGATTCAATCGCGTTCTTGTGATTACCTTTTTTTTTTTTTGAAGCACAATTCATTGCAAATTCTACTTTTATTATTTTAATACTATGGTATCTTAATGTTTGTGTATACTTTTACAAGACATGACTAATTGGAAGATTACAATAAAAAAATGTAGGCTCTATGGTAATGTTCAAAGTATGCGTCACTGTTCCGTTAAGACGATTGAATCATACTGCTGGTGTTGTGTTGTAGCGTGAGCCAGCAACTTAACCCAACACACCTGACGTCAGGGTTTCATTTAAAGAAACATATGTGTGGAATTACCTCATTTGTTGAGGCGTGCATATGTTGTAAACTTTGTACTGGCTGATAATTGATATCGCATATGTAAGGAGGTGTATTATTTTGCTTACTTTTGTGTTTATTGTTAATTGAACATGCGTTTTTTATTTGTTGTTATGACCAATTAATGAGAAGGTAGATTAGACCGGAAAACCAGGATCACTTTATTTATTTTTGCGCGTGATTTCATTGATTACTTGTTGGAAGAAGAAGTCTTCTTGATGATTAGTATTAAGTCGTTTAATTACTTTTGAAACACACTCATCATTTAAATATATTTATAAAAATCCAATTAAATGTTTCTAACAGGCCGGATGAAAAGTCCCCGGTCTACCATGGTAAAAAACATTTTTTTGCAAAATTCAATTTTATTATTCAACATAGTTGCCTTCGAAGGCGATACAGCGATTATAGCGATTTTCCAACTTTTCGATGCCACTTCTGTAGTACTCTTTCGGTTTATCCTCAAAATAGGCCTCAGTTTCAGCAATCACTTCATCATCGGTCTTAAATTTCTTGCCAGCGAGCATTCTTTTAAGGTCCGCAAACAGGAAATAGTCGCTGGGGGCCAGATCTGGAGAATACGGTGGATGAGGAAGCAATTCGTAGCCCAATTCATAAATTTTAGCCATCGTTTTTCCAGACTTGTGACACGGTGCATTGTCTTGGTGGAACAGCACTTTTTTCTTCTTCAAATGCGGCCGTTTCTTTGCGATTTCGGCTTTCAACCGCTCCAATAGAGCAATGTAATAGTCGCTGTTGATTGTCTGTCCCTTTTGGAGATAGTCGATGAATATTATTCCATGCGCATCCCAAAAAACAGACGCCATAACCTTTCCAGCCGACTGTTGCGTTTTTCCACGCTTCGGTTTGGGTTCATCGCTTGCTGTCCATTCAGATGATTGCCGATTGGACTCTGGAGTATAGTGATGGAGCCATGTTTCATCCATTGTCACATATCGACGGAAAAATTCGGCTTTATTGCGCTTAAACAGCTTCAAACACTGCTCCGAATCATCAACTCGTTGTTGTTTTTGATCGCTTGTGAGCTCGCGCGGCACCCACTTTGCACAGAGCTTTCGCATGCCCAAATATTCGCGAATGATATGATGTATACGTTCCTTTGATATCTTTACAATGTCTGCTATCTCGCTCAACTTCATTTTACGATCATTCAAAATTATTTTATGGATTTTTTTGATGTTTTCGTCGGTAACAGCCTCTTTTGGGCGTCCACTGCGTTCACCGTCTTCAGTGCTCATTTCACCACGTTTAAACTTAGCATACCAATCAATGATGGTGGATTTTCCCGGTGCAGACCCCGGAAACTCTTCATCAAGCCATGCTTTCGCTTCAACTGTATTTTTTCCCTTCAAGAAGCAATACTTTATTAACACACGAAATTCTTTTTTTTCCATCTTTTCAACAATAACAAAAGTAGCTTCACTCAAATCGCTATAACTCACGAACTAATTGTCCGATTGCTGTCAAATTTTTACACGTATCGTTTGAAGGTTGGTACTAAATGAAAATCATATGGAAAAAATTCTGGTAACGCCATCTATGGGTCAGACCGGGGACTTTTCATCCAGCCTAATACAATTAGTAATTTAATCTAATTTTATCGTCATAATCCAATAAATGAAATCTATAACATCACCCCCGGCTAATCCAACTAAGTTGTTCATTTATCCGTCTGGCGGTTATTCTTGCAACATGTCTTTAATTTGTTTGTGTCACGTTTTTCTCTCTTTGTGGCCTTTCATTTTCCTGCCATACAGCGCTTTTTCTCTGTTTCACTTTTACAATTTACACTGCATGACACTACAAGAGAGCTTCCCGTCAAACACCGCATCCGGTCGTAAGATATTATTTTCAACTTTTAATACATTTATTAATATGCGAGTACTCATCACATTATGCTTCCAAGTTAAACACGTTCATCATTTATTGTGGCGTGACTGGTGTGTGTGGTGCATTATTGTGACGTGTCCTATCTTTTGTACGATTTGTTTTTATTTAGGCAATATATAAAACACAACAGTAAGACATTTCCGCATAATATCGATGTGTAATTCAATACTGAAGTCATTTTGAAACTTCCTTCCCCAATATTGAAAGTATTTCTTAATCTTGGAAATCCCCATAGAACATAATATTTTCTTGTTGAGTGTTGCGGAATGATATCGTCTTTAAGTTTACAATACAGGAATATTTGAGATTGTTTTTTTTTGTGTCTAAAAATAGTCTTAAAAAGGCGCTTAGTAAATTGACTTCCTTTTGTTCACTTTCTTCCCACTCGCGCCAACAAACGTTTGTTGTAGTACGCGCTCGTTCGTGTTTTGTCGCTGTGGTGTTTTGTGTAATTTATGCGTAGCTCAGCTGTTTTATTTATTTTTTTTCATTTATTTATATTCTTGCGAAAACAAAAAATTTGTGTGTGTTACTATTAAGTGGAAACCGCGATTTGTCGTCGCGATATTGTATTTAATTTGACCTTGTCCATTTAATGTTTATTTGAAAACAGAACCATGACCTTAACAATCAAGCTATGGAAACTAGTTTATTTGGTTTAATAAATGCGGGTATCGGATTTGGTGCGGTTGCGAAAAATGCTAAATAGACACACCCATTAAGAATTTGATAATAGAAATTCACTAGAGACGTTCACGATTTTTTTTTAGGATTGGATTTGGCGCGAAGAAATTCAAAGCAAAATGCAAATTAAAAACACATTTAATCCGAGTTGTTTCGATAAACTTCAAAATTTAATTAACTATGAGTCATTTTCAATTAAATCTCCCAAAACTAATTTCTCAAACAAACACAATTAAATAAATTTCAAGTATGACCCGTTTTTTAAATCTTAATAAAGTATTAACTCAACGTCTTAAAATAATACCCCACAAATTGGCGTAAAAATGTGATTTGTCGCGACCCACTTCAAGGTTGATCAATTGCTTCTTTTCAGATGCATGCAACTCAACTCGACGCTGACTTACAGAAAAGAAACACGAACCATTGTAATTATTATGCCAAGAAAACCGTGAACTCATGGGACGGGGGAAAAAACACTCCTCAAACGAAAAAAAACTCCATTTAGATAAGCTACAAAAAATCCATTGATTTGCCTTCAATTTGAATGCGTTAAATTGCATTAGACATATCGTTTTGTTAGACGATCAAGCGTTACAGTTTTAATGGACATGGATATTTAATGATAGGAAAAATATGCGTACGATGTACATAATTATTTTAAATGGCTGTTATATTGAGGAAGTTAATCATATTTAATTTAATATTTAATAAGGCTTTTAAATTTTATAACCCATCCTATAACAATTTAAATTAAAAATTCAAGCACCAAGTGTGAATGATTTGAATGGATGAAAATTCATAAAAAAAAGGTTTGTGTTTTGTGATGGTTTGCTGTGTGCGCTTAAAATGCACTCGAAGTGGCTTTTTTTGTACTCGCATTATGTCGATATGTGATTGAGTTAATTATTTTTGGGTATACGTGGACAAGCAACTACTACTTTTTTTTGCAGTAGAAAACATATTGTAAATAATCACAATAATTAATGATTTGATTAATAATAATTAATTCAATGGCATGCCTATCACAACATTATCATACAAAAAAAAATCAAACTTTTTCATAACGGCGCACTGTGGTAAAGACATTAACATAATTTTTGAAGCGCTCAGGAGAGGGAGAGAAATTGTAGTATAAAAAAAAAACGAATCCATCAAATTTCTTCAATATGTTCTTTCCTTCTTGAAGATGCCGTAATACACCACCAGCACCAGCAATTAGGCGCAACTCATCAGTACCCTGACGAGCAGTCTATTCGCCAACACGAGGACGACAACATCGTTGAGCCCTCCAACAGCAGCACCTGCAGTGATGACTCACACAACTCCAAGGGGTCCAACAACAAAAACCTCAACTCATCAAGTGCCAGCGGTCGCCTAACTCGTCGCCAACGCAAGAAGAAGTCCAGCACTGGCCACAACACAAACAGCAGTGGTGACCATCAGAAGAAGCAAAACAACGATCGCAAATATTCATCATCCAGCTCTTCATCATCGTCGTCCAGTCCATTGCAACACAAGCGTCAAATGCCGATGAGTGAAATTATAACACCCCCATTGCGAATGCACACAAAGCTCAACATGAAAGAACACGAGCTAGTGGAGGCATTGAAGCGTTACGTGTACGACGAGAAGCTGCTGAAGGAGGTGGGCTACCCGGTGCAATGGAAGGACACCAATCTTGCAGTGTTTGAACGCAAACCATTCAATTTTGCACCAGCCCGCTGCTATGTGAATGCAACAGAGTTGCCGAGTGCAAAGAGTTACAATGGAAAAGCTATGCAAAAAGATGGACGCAACAAGGAGCGTGACGGCATTGTGTTGTCTGGTGACAGTGGGCAAGGAAGTGCCACCTCGTCAAGTCCACCATCAATGGACAGTGACACATATGACGAGGATCGATTGAGTGACGTGCAATCCAGCAACGAATCTATACCACAAATGATTGACTACACTGTGCGGGAGTGTGTGCGTTGCCGCAAAACATTCAAGCAAACAATGAATGGTGACTACTTGAAAAAGCAGGACGACTGTTATTGGCATCCAGGCAAACGTGATATGCCGTGTTGCGACTCATTGCACACCACGGCGGGATGCATGCACGTGAAACAACACGTCTGGTCGGGTTACACAAATGGCTTTAATGGACCGTTTGAGGGATATGTCATCACACAGCCATGCGAGTATTTACAGGAGGATGGTACCTATGGCTTGTACGCATTGGATTGTGAAATGTGCTACACAGCGCGTGGCTTGGAGTTGGCCAAAGTGACATTGGTCACAAGTGATGGTCGTCGGGCGTATGAAAGCTTTGTGCGTCCACAGAGTCCAATTGTTGATTACAATACACAATTTTCAGGCATCACAAACAAAGACATGAGTTCCAAGTCGGTGAAATCATTCAGCGAAGTACAAAAGGACTTGCTCGAAATAATTAATGATAGGACAATCATTATTGGGCATGCTCTGGAAAATGATATGCGGGCGTTGAAGTTGATCCACAAAACCGTGGTGGACACATCGCTGGTGTTTCCACATTTCAATGGGTTGCCAGCACGCAACTCGTTGAAATCGTTGGCGAAATTGTATTTGCAGCGCAACATTCAGAATAATGAGGCGGGACACGACAGTTTGGAAGATGCGCGGGCGTGTCTTGAGTTGATGCTGAAGCGTGTAAGGGCTGATACCCACACGAAAAAGGATGCACAAAATGTTTATGCGTGAGATCGAAGTTTGTGCAAGAAAGAAGACGATGATAGTGAGGAGATTGAAAAAGGATTCAGGGGGATGGGGGGAAATATAAACGCGGTTAAAGATAAAGACTCATTGCGAAAATGATTTCTGTGATTTTTTTTTTACACAAACACACAATTAAACGGACCAAATTATGCGAACGTCCACTCATTAAATGCATAATTGGTTCAATCTCTTTTTATTATTTGTTTTCATACAATTCGTCACTTATCATTTAAAGCAATTTTTGTAATCTTTTCATTTTTATTTCTTGTAAATATTTAAACAAACCACTCTTTAGACATTCATACCTGCTGCATAAAAAATATTTATTAAACTCATTTGATTCATTATTATTTGTATCGTACAATGGACGTGTTCTTTTTTCGTTTCAATAGGAAATTAATTATTGTTCCTATAAATACTATTATATATTCATTAGATTGTAAGCATTTTACGTCATACTATACTGAGTTCGTTTTTTTAATTATATTTAATTTTCATTGATTTCATTGAAGAACTCTCGAATGGTTTTGTTAACAAAAAAAAAAAAAAAAAAATACAACACATATGAAGTGTTTTAAAACGTAACAAAAAATAAAACGAATGTGCCTGACGTGTTAAGAGGACAATTAAACGTCTCTTAGTAAGTCAATTTGTGATTACTTTTAAATGGAATGAAAAAACTAAATTCAATTTGAATAATCAAAAAAATTAAAAGAAAAAGAGAGAGAGAGAGTAAAAAATGTTTGTATAAAGACTGCAATTATATTAGTTGTTAAAAATCATTTCATTAAAATGACGAAACAAAAACACACACACTTAACAGTTAATCAAAATGTGAAAGATTAATAAACTGAAAATTATCATTTTTTTTAAATCAATACAAATTCCAATCAAAAATTGATATTTTGATTTTTTCGCAAAAACAATACAATAAATTATGATCCACATAAAGAAAAAGTTAACGAAAATATCCACAAAAAATAAAACATTATTAAAAATGCATATTACAACTTAACAATTTCATTAAAATTGAACTTGTTAAAGCTACATATTTATCATGTTATGTTGTCGACACCCAATTGATCATCACACTGATCAATTGGCATTATTGTAATTTTAGAATTAGTGCCTCATCGTTATAAATAAGATATATTATACTATATTATAATGAAATCAATTAAATAGACGAAACAGAAATGTTTATCAACGACACAAATGATGTTTAGCGGTGACGCAAATATCGGTCAAGAATAAAATAGAAAAACTTTTATAAAAAAAAACTAACATGGCCTTATCAATCAAATTATTGCTTATTTAATTCAATTTCAGAAAATATCAGAAGATATTTATTTAATGCCACGTACCAGCAAACCAACACAAAACAAACAAACAATTATTTTAAACAAACTGCATGACATGGGTGCACTCGCTATAAGTAACATTGATGGACTGAATTTATTGATTTCACCTTTGCAGACATTTTAACTTGATCTGAATGGCATTTAACTTGCAGCTTCTTTTACCCCCGCTTTTTTTTATTCGTTACACAGTTTTATACAATAGTTTCTACTTTATACAACGACCATATATAGACCCCTACTGTAATAAAGACTTCCTCATTGTGATGCGCTTTACCTGCACATACGTCTATGTAAGAATAATAAGAATACACCACGTGAGTATTTCAATTTAAAAGATTAAATAGCACGAATCACGTGATGTAATCGAAACGCTTGACAGAGTATAAACTGTATATAATCCGCGCATCACGACGAAACACACAGTCGTTGACAATCGCTTATGGAAACTCGTGATGCCGTGTGTATTGGATAATTACAAATTTGACTGCATTTTACGGATTTTCTACATCTTAATTTTGTTTGTCTTAATTCAATGAAATTAATTGGAGTTCTTTGAATTTAATTTAACGAAGAAATACTGCATCGCAGGAAAACTGACTTAAGTCATTGTACCAAAGTTTAACCAAGTTTGAAACTAATAATAAAATTAATCAAATTTACGTTAAAGAAAATCCAATCTGACTTTAAAATTTAACTTTGTGACCTTGAATTCAGTGTGTCATTAAGCCTTTTATCGATTAAGCCGTTTTAATTTACAAATAGTTCCTGAGCCATTTTAAGAAAATGCATTCAAGAGTTAATCACGAATATAGTTGAACCAAATTTAGCAATTCATTGGAGAGGGAGCAAAAACCTTCACCAATATGTATTTTCTAAATAATATTGCAAAACATGACAACATCCCGAACAACCGGAAGAAAGGTATTTCAGTGTCGTGTCCGTGTAAAAATATTCACACCGATATAAACAAGAAACAACTCGCTTGCTAATTAATCCATAAACAATCATTTAATCGCCGTATAAATTATGTTGTTCCTTAGGACAGGCGCTCTCCGTAAGAGAAAGTGATTTTATCCAAATGCCAAAGTAATATGATTAAAAATTGTTGATGTAGTGCTGTGAATATTTGCGATCCTACAACATAATCTTATACCTCTTACAGTAAATATTTAGCCGCATTTGGTGTCGTTTTTCTTTTTCATTTCTGTAGCAGTTTTTTTTTGTTGCTGAATTATACTGGACTTGTATTATGTGCAAAAATGAAAAGGAACGTGCGTCTTGATGGGGGCACAAAAATACTCTGGGATATAAAAGAAGAAAAAAAAACATGTGTATACGAGTTCGAAGTTTTATAACTAACATTCCCATTCACCGGCGAATTTCTTTCACCATCGTTTTCGCTTTTTGCATGCTCAGGATGACTATTGGAAGCTGCAGCGTTTTTTTAAATATTTAATAATAATGCGAATACATCTTATGGGCACACATCACTCTGGAGATCACTCTTTGTTTCTACAAGCAACCCAAATATTTTGTCAGTGTTGTTGACGCATAAATGTGAGAGGCCCTGTATTGTGTAAGCAATTTATTTAAATTGGATGAGCTTTTAAAAGCAATATTTGATAATTAGGACTTGAGAATTGAAAGTGACTTAACAACGATTTTTAATAGGATGGGGATTCCCTTGTATAGTTATTAAATTTGAACTATGATTTAGCTTTAATTTTAAGCAGATGCAATAAAAAAATTAAAAAAATTAGTTAAGAAATATCATCTTTAAATATATAAAATGCATTTCCTAAGCAACTAAACATTTGTTTCCCCTCACCATAAATTATTTTGATTTAATCACTGATCGTATCAAAATTGCAATCGATCGCGAAAAAATGTACATTGCTTTGTTTCACATGTGTACCTTGCGTGTACTTCGACTTAAGTACGTATACACAAACAGTTTCAACCCAGCAGACATGGTCAGGCATTATAAGACAAGGTTTAATGTGTGGAGTGTGGACTTCAGCTCATTTGATAAAATAAAATACAATTTGTGCGATCGGACGCTTTCTACTTTCACTTTGGACTTGTTTCTGAGCATGTTGCTTTTTAAAAAGTTTCCTCATGTTTTAAATCTGGCGATGTGCGGCAACACATTTTTATTGTATGTGGATAATTTAAAATGTATAATACAACTTGCACTTTTTTGTTGTTACAAAATATTTTTGAAGTCGTTTTGCACATTGAGATGACAACAATAATATTATGCGAAATATTAACGAAATTAAATGGAATTTATTGACAATATTTGAATGCATTGTAAATAAATTTAGAATTGTAGAAAGGCTATTGAACAATATTGAAAATGTATTAGAATGTTGAAGACAATATTGACAATATTTCATTAAATTAAGAATTATGATGTTCATCTTAAGCCTTTGTTCTTCTAAAATTGCACTCTATTTCTGAACATTAATTCCATAACACCTCATTTACGTGCTCAACCATCCAAACTGCCACACAATTCACATAATAGGAACATATTGCATATGCTGTTTATTTCATAACCCTAAACGTGTGTGACCAAATCTGTTGAAAAGTGTTAAATATTTGAACTGTCGCAATGGCCGACACTGTGTCAATCAGCACACGACTCAAAGCAGCGACTCTACGTAGTGTGCATTAACTCTACGACCAATATTATTATTTGTTAGTCGGGCACCCACAAGCCCCAAACATTTATACGAGTATTAAGCCACAAAACGCGAAGCAGCAGCGACGTGCGAGTTTAAGAAATATCAAATGCGCGTGCATCTAATGTGTGTGGTGTGGCGAGTATAAATACGGCGCATGTTTAATGTTTATGGCATATGGCGCGATGAAAGAGCTTCTTTTCACGTTTATGAAGCGGACTGCGCAGGGCGATCAGCCAAAAGCGACATAAGTTCGTTGCGAAATAGAAACGAAACGACACACGGTCCATTTACATTTCGTCATGCATGACCAATTAATAATATTATCGAGTATTGTAGACGCATCCCGCGGTAGCTATAATACACAATCACTAATTTTAACTCTTGAGGCAGTTTTTTGATAAATAAAAGCCATACGTTGAAACATACGTCCGTACGATTTATTGGACGCACACGGCACATATGTTTTATGCACTTCCTGAATCAATTTCATTCAAGAAATATGAATACATTAATTTTGTTGATATTTTGAGGTGATAAAATAAATGAAAGACGTTGCAATACCATATGGTTGAGCCAACTACAAATCGTTACGTGTTGGAATAGCGCGATTGAAACTATTTTTGCTGTAGCCTCACATATTATTATGATAACGATTAAGCAGTTAAAAGCTTTATTCAATACTTTATGTTGATTGAATTTTTAATTCTTCATCATAAAAAAATTGATTGCAAATAAACATTGTTAATTTAACTAAAAATCAATGACAAATTTTATTGTTCATTTTTCAAATGTCATTAAGTCTACAGGGTACACGTTAAAAAAAAACGTTGACCTTTAACAGCCAACCACGTAATCACCACCCTAACAAATCGACGCTCCTCTATGACGTCCCTATCGCGTGCAATCAACCATATCCATGCAAACCTTTCAAGCGAATCATTGCGTTGCTATAATCCAAAATAAAAAGAAGATCTTCCAACTGGAAAAAGATATACAAACATAAAGTCATTAGCCATTTTTAGCATAATATTCGAATCTATCTCGTGGCGCCAACTTGTGTTTATTCTGTTTAGACTTTTCGAAAATGATGCAAATCAATTTTTTTCCGTGTGTATTTCTGATTAGCATACAGGTCATAGTCAATATTGAGTTGGGAGTTATCAGTTTAATTAATACTGATAGTTGTCAAACAAAGCGCTTAATTCTGCTCTATTTATACAAAAATATACATTAAACTGATTACAAAACTAAGTGATGCAGTAAACTGTTTCACTATAGTTCGAAAGAAATCGTCAAAGTCATGTCATTTTGTTCATTTTGAATTAAAATTGCAACGAAACAATACAAAACCAATAATGTATGTTATTGCAGCCGTAATTTGGAAACATATTTTCACATGGTTGCTATTCCGTTCAATCAATAAGTCGATAAAAAAGCAGAAAAACCTACCATTAAAAAATGTGTGTCATTAAAATTAACAAAAACGCGTTTTAGCTACCTTAATTCCGATACAATTAAACGACATTAATTTAAAAATAAAAAACAAACATCTTAAATGCCCAACAAAAAAACTAGCCGGCCGGTAAACAAATCGGCAGCACCAACACCTGATTGACCACACACCAAACAGATGATTAAAATGCGATAGGAAATTTTACAATCGTTATAACAACAAAAAACCAGCTATTGATTTGATTAATTATATTCTGAAAAACATCTCTCACAAGTCACTAACAAATTTGTCCTCTGGCTTGAGAATTGGTGCGTGTGCACGAGTATCAATCTGACCTTGGATCATTCGCGCTTTGATATACGTACGTATAGGTACCACTAATTTATCGACTTCGCATATTATAAGCAAAATATTGCCATTGGCAGGGCAAACGGCGCAAAGTTGCCTAATTTCGACGTGCTGGATGGAACAATGACGTGTGGATGATTGAAAATTTAAAAAACGCACAACAACAACAACTGAAAACAATCCATCAATGGACACATTCGACGTATGTATAATATCTTGAGGGAAAACGCGAGTAGTTTTCCAATTGATTGATATCTATGTCAAGGTTAGCGGCGTCGGCGAACCTTAGAATCCGAACTCTATAGTTGCAGAGATATTCAAATATTAATGTGCAAATGTACGCAGTAATTACCGGCAATGACGCGACTGCGGGCATATCTTGTGAAGATCATTGGGAAATCGCGCACACAGTGACCACCGTACACCACAATGATGAAAATTAATTAGCAGAAAATTGCATGTCTTGCGGGTTCTTTAAAGATTGTAACTGCTTAGAGATCTGATGAGACAGAGAGAAGTTTGTTATGTGACATTGACTTAGTTTGAAGTGTGGCTATACTAATTGGTAATTAATTAATCTATTGTGTCGTTGGCTTAATCATTGTAAGACTTAGAACTTTTGAAAGATCAATTGAGTGATAGGAATATATTGCAATATTTTACCCAGGAAGTTCATGAGGCAAAGCTTTTTAGAGTTTCAAAGCCTGACTGCCCTAGAAAAAATATTTAAAAAACGATTGACTAAGCCCGTTTTCTAAGAAAAAAAATTAAAATTAAATAAATGCCTTAAATATTGATAAAAATTATTATCACCGGATAAGTAATATTATTTATCCGCAATAAAAAAAACTTCATGAACCTTGGCAGTGCAGCTGTGTGGCTCGTGGTCTTGTCTAAATATTGGTACCTCCATTCGTGCGTCTTCAATTGAGCAACGAAGGAACATAATTATTATATAATAGTTATTCATTACTTTTTGTTTATGCATGAAGAAATCTTTGCAAATTATATTTGTTCTATTATAATATGCGAATTGGTTATTTGTGGTCGTTGTTCCCACTACTCATCGAGCATACGAGTACTCGTATATTTGCCGACAAGTCGTTTGCCGGTTATATTCAAGGTTGAAAGACTTGAGAGGTGAGAGACCGACATGAAATTATGTACTAACAACGAGTCGCGTTGCGTCGTTGTATTGAATCGGAACAATGTGAAGACTACAAAGATTACATTGTCAATATTTGTGTAAGATTATTATATTATATTATAAGATAGAGAAATGATAATAATTATTAACGGCATGTGGCTGTCTTGCCATCATTCCGCAAAAGAAAGTAGAAAGCAAATCTTAAGTATAATAAAACAATTGAACTACTAATCAGAGATGTTAAGCGCAAGACATTTAAAGCTTATAAGCATTTTACACGTTACAGAATTTTATGCATTTATGCTATTGTTTCAAGTTCGAAGACAACACAACACGGAAAGAAATGGCTTGGTTGAGGAATTTCAAACTGTACATTGTTCGATTTACAGCGTTTTTACGGCATAATAATGTGAGTTCTTTTGTCTGTTCCGACGCGATGCGTTGCTGTGGAATGAGTTCAATTCCGGAATTGAAGTAATGCGTTTTATTGCACGTTTACGTTTCCTAAGATTTATTTTAAGTCAAATATTCTATTTTAGATTCTTTTTACAGCTAAATATGTGAAATTATGTAGAACGGACGAATTTATTACACACAGTATGGCCGCAATGAATTAAAAACGATTAAAATTTAATCTAAAATACAATGGCGAATCTATTTTTAGTTGTACCAAATTTATAATGTATAGCAAAAGCTCGATAACCAATCAATAAGCTTTTTTTGTCGAACATTTTTCCCACGAACTGAAAATATAAAATTAATGTGTGCATTTGTTGACGTCATAACTCATGGGGATTAAATTGTGTAAATCCACATTTTTGAAGAAACAAAATTGGAGTGTTTTATTTATTCACTAAGTGAAGCGCACACTCTTGAAATGCCGCGGCTTATTAATGCAGACCAGTTGAAAGAAGATAGCCAGCATTGCATAATTTTTTATGCGCCCAAAAGTAGTTTACACACTCTTAAGTTTTGGATGGCTGCGGCATTGTTGTGTTCTTCATATTAGTCGATTTTTACAAAAGAGTTACGGAATTTTGGTCTTTAGACTTTATTTTAAAGCAAAGACAAACCATAAATAAATACAATTCAATTAAAGACAAGACTTTAATTAAAAATATTGTTCACTTCCATTGCATTTTTAGGATTTTACTCATTTTATTGGTTTCGAACTTTAGCATGAAAATGTAATTAAAATTGTCATTATTTCAAGAAACTATTAACTGTAATGGATTTGTCAGAGCTGCACTTTGCATGACTCGAAACGTCTATTCATTTCATTTCGAATGTAATGTTCTGCATAAAGATATGACGACCGTTATAAATTGTGGCTTGAATAGTCACGGCGAAATTTTTAATATCTTTTTCTTTAGCTGTGTTGAATCACATTTATCAGCAAGAAATGGCATTTTCTTTAAATCATTTAACACAATATATTTATTACATCGTCCTGTTTTAGAAATTACATTGACTTCAATCTTTTTGTTAAGACTTAATAGACAACTTGCTTCAAAGTCTCCTAGGATTATATTTTTAAAAGCCCTTCCCTCTTTTTAAAATGCGATTAACTATGTCATAAAAGAATGAGAATACTCTTTGACAATCGACGTAAGTTAGCGACGATAAATAAGCCAGAAAAAAAAAACTTTCTTGGGAGTTTAAATAAATTTTTTTCATTTTAATTGCCAATTAATACTTAATCCAGACTTAATAAAAGTTTAATGCTTAAAAAAATTAAAAATCCTGCTAATAATTTTAATTATTGTTCAAGTAATTGACCAATCTTAATCGGCTCAAAATAAAAGCACAGTTAAAATATTTAAATAGCACCTCCCCGATGCAGAACAAACGAGCTAATTCACTCAATCGTAAGACGACACATGGTCGACAAAATATAAATAAATCGCACATTTAAGGAGAAAGTTATGCCACCACCATATCTCGTTAAAGCACAAATTGGTCAGTACTCACCGATCATCGCTCGGAAATCCACCAAGATGGCAATCAAGCGGGCTGTAACTTGTGACAGCGATGGTTTTTGAAGACATATGCAATTTAGATGTGCAGTGTCCACTGTCCGCTCGACTGAATTAATAGTTAATCCATGTATTTATAGATGTTAGATGTAGGACGTCTTGTCTGGATGTGTGTATACCTCTGTGGTCACTCCATTACGACGACGAGACTGTTTTTGTTGGTTGCTTTAATTTATGTTTCACCGCATGTGTGCATTCCTTATAGAAAGTGGTGGCTGCGATCATTCTGGTTAAATGGCAATAATCTCTGTTCGGTGGTGCACCTTAAACTGGAAATGCGATCGCATTTTCTGATTTCTGCGCCAAGGGAAAGTATTTCTTCGTTTATTACGCGACCGGCGCGACATCACCGCTTTTTGTTTTCTGCTTTGGTTAGCTTTAGCACCTTTTATATTAAACAGCATCCTCTTTCCAATTCAACTGAAGTGTTGCAATTAAAATTATAAAAATAATGAATGAGAAAATTAAAAAAATTTCAATTAAATTACAGATAGAACCATTCTGGTATACACAGCCACTAACTTGGAGGATACAAAGACCCGCAAATCCCTTCGCATTAATGTGCAATATGACCACGGTATAAGATGTGCATGGAGTCCTGACTGCAAAGCCATTCTCATCCACAAAGCAATTGAAAACTGCATTGAAGTGTACAAGCTGGAGAAACGAGATGGTTTCTTTGTGAACCCCACGAAAGGTGTGACATTTCCCAAAATGCATGAGGATGACATTGTTGGATTTGGAATCGCGTGTACTGGTCGTTTCTTGATGTCATGCACTAACAAGACGGAGATCATTGTGTGGAATATTCGTGGCAATGTTTTGGATAAATTGGATACCTGTCTGATGACCAATTATTCTGCCAAAATTTCACCATGTGGACGATTTATTGCGGCTTGTGGTAATATCATTAAAAATATAAAATGCATTAAAATTAAAAATGTGTATGAATTTAATTTAAAGGATTCTCACCGGATGTCAAAGTGTGGGCAGTAAAATTCAAAGGAATTGGAGAGTATCAAAAAACTGTGCGTGCATTTGAGCTGTCTGGTCACACGTCTGGGGTGTATGACATTGCATTTGATCAGGATACCTCACATATAGCAACCGTGTCAAAAGATGGAACCTGGAAAATTTTTGACACCAATAGTAAGTCATTTACTTAAATAATATGTAACGTTATGTAACTTTTACTTTAAAATTTACTTAAATTTTTAATCCTTTCAGTTGAATATGAAAAGGGGCAAACAGCGAGCTGTGTCATGACCGCCAAATACTCTCCATCCAGTACGCCAGCCCTTATTGCATTGAGCATGGACGCACAAGTGGTGGTGATTGCAAGCGCTAATGACTTGGAGATATTTTCTGCGTTGACTGGCATACGGGATCGCCTTATTGAGAATATTTTCATTGGAGGCATTGTTGGCCTAATGTTCGACCCACTGGGAAAGTATATTTTGGCGGCTGGTGATCGATTTGTACGAGTCTTTCACAATGTTACCGGCTACCGCATTTCCAATGAATGTAATCGTGAGAAATTGAAACAAACCCAAACCTTTGCAACCAAGGAGCGTCTGGAGAAGATGATTGAAGATAATGAGGCGTTTTTGCAGAAATTTAAGGATCATGACTAATTTGATGCGAAATGTAGCGGCCATTTGCAATTTATTTTTTATGGGATGGGATATCGTCTCCATTTTTTCCAATAACAAAATTAGAAGCATTTACTTGAAAAAATCATTTTAGGAATTCACCGAATATTTAAATTACGACACAAAATGTTTGTCGCCATTTGTCTCAACTTTATTTTCAAATTAAACAATTAAAATTAACTGCAATTTAAATAAATACAATTTTGTAACACTTTACTCCCAGCAGCGTTTTTCTTTAAAACTCAATTAAAATCTGTGAAAATTACTAACGGTACATTTAACATTACTCATACACCTGTTGACTTAAATTTTACCATACAATTGTTTTAAAATTTAACAACATTTATGAGGTTTTAAGTCAATGCAGCCAACGGTAAAATTTGAATTATTTCTCTAACTTGCCCTCTAGTACAACATGCACTTATTTTGACAGCTCAAATTTCAAAGCCAGTGAAAGAAAAAACAATTGAACTAAACTCTTTCTTGTAAGTGTAACAAAAGTGCGGAAAATGCAATTTGAAAATTAAAATAAAATTTTTTTGTGCAACAAATGTAAATAAACAACAAACAAAAGTGGTTAACCAGATTGTTGAGAATGTTAAGTGCATGTTGGGCGCAATCCTTTTGCGAATAATATGTGGTATGCGGCTGTATTGCGATTCATACGTCGCCGACTCGTGCTGGGTCTCATTTTTTTCTTATCGCTGACATATTGCCTGGTTAATTTGATGACCAATGTAAGTGGGACAATGATATGACCAAAAATTGCTGATATTAACGTTGCTTAGTTGATTTTTAAGACGCAAAAAAGTTTTTTGTCTTTCTTTTCTATTTTAAAATAAAAATCTGTTGTACCGTAAAGCTCGTTGGCACCGTACACCTTACCGTTATCCGTGCACACTGCAACATAAATCTAATTTGAATCCATTTTAAATTCCAATTGACATTTAAATCCTCGGAAATTTGTGCGTTTTTATATTACTTTTATACAATTAAAATACATTCATTATAAAAAAGTATTTATATGCATATATTCTTTAAACCCTTTTTAAATAATTAAATTGCATTTTATTAATTTCAAAACAATAACAAACATAACCTAACTTTTTTTTTCATTCACTCAGGGTGGTCCACTCTCCATTGACTCTGATGAATTTGAAGTGAAACGTGAACATCCCCTCATCTGGCGCACTCTTCAGCACGATGAACACAATGGCACCAATGACCTCACCATAAACTGTCGAAATTCCGTGCAGGGCAAAGTGCTCATTGTGGATGATCGTGGCTTTGTGTGTGGACGAGCTGATCTCCTTTGGACTGGATGTTGCAATTGGGAGGCAAACCACTCAAGGCAGTACAATTGCGAGACATGCAACGTAAATGATTGTTGTGCTATTTATGAACATTGTGTTAGTTGCTGCTTGCATCCTGATAAGGTAATTACATTTAGTTGTTTTTGATAATTTACAAACAGTGAGTGAGTGAGTGGTGAAAGGGAATTTTGAAAATCCTTTCACCAAAATTTAAATGAATTTTTTTTTAGAAAGTTTGTTTAAATTTTTTCATATTTATTTGACAAAAATCTAACCTAATTTTTTAAATATAAAATAAGAATTTTAATTAATCTCTAAAAATTTAAACTAGCTAATTTATTTTATATTTCCAGAAATCCCTTCTTGAGAAAGTTCTCGCTAAAGCATCTGGCCGACAATCAGCCGTCTTCGCTTCAGTGCGTGACCACTTTGAATTGTGCTTAGCAAAATGTCGCACCGACTCACACTCAGTAAAGCACGAAAACAAATATCGTGATCCCAAATCAAAGCATTGCTACGGCGAAACAGAAGCACACGAGTCCCAACGTGAGGGCCATCCAAATAGTGTGTTGTGAAAGTTAAGCGATCGTCTCAAGAACATTCCAAAAAAAATATAACGATTAAAGCAAGAAACTCTACGGAACACAATTTATATTTTTACTAATTCAACAAATTAGTTAGAGAACCCTTTTTAATGCCAAAAATTAGTTTTAAACTCCCCGTCTTCTTGTCGATGTTTTTATAGAAATATTATTACTTATTTAGTTTGAAAGCAAAGTTTGTTAGTTTCCAATTTAAATTTAAAAAACGTGCAAAATCAGTGAGAAGACAATGCAGTCCTCACCCAATTTTAAACGACAACTGGGACAGATTCGGTATCGTGTCACCAGTGGATACAAATATCATCAGTTGGGGAGGAGGTGAGTCTTTAAGTACCATACATTTTTTAATTGGGGGTGAAAGTAATTATGTGGTGTCAGGTAGATTATGGTTATGGAAATTGAAATGCCTTTTATTGTAAACAAAAAATTATTGAGAAACTATGTAAAATGTATGCGTTTTAAAGAAAATTTTATTGATATTTTACGGAGTCAGTAATAAACATTTTTAAAGATAAACTTTGTTTGCATTTACAATACGTTATAATTATTTTATCCATTAAAGACATAATTTCTTTTTAAATGTATATATTTGTCCTTTACAAATTAAAGTCGTTTATAATTTTAATTCAAATACTTTTTTATATTTGTTATCTACTTACAAATATTAATTTTTTTTTTGTAAAACAGCAAAATGCAAAGAAATGTGAATCACATAATTTCAAATAAACATCCCACCCTAGCAACTAACTAATTAATTACGTTCCTAAATTTATATGCGCATCAAGAATGTCATTAAAAATGTTTGAGCAATGCGAAATGTGACCAACCCCCCATTATATTGTAATAAAACTTTAACCTTTTCAGATAGATTTTTTTGTGTTTTTTAATTTTATGAACGCACAGCGTGGCGATCTCGCACGTACGTCACATTGATTGAGTAACTTCGAAATTGATGCTCTCAATTATTTTTCTTTTAAAAATAATGAATATTGCGCGATTTCATTAAATCTGCTTCAATCTGAATTTCTTGAATTCGAGTTCTTACAAATATTTGTGACGTTATGGTTTTCTTAGACCATCATTGGCGATGTGTGGTCTATGTGAGTGGTGTTTTTCTTGATAATAATGTTGTTGTCGTTTTCATTTATTTAGACCGAGGCTTGAGCTTTGCTACTGTTGATGTTGAAATATAGTTAAGAATTGTACTTAGCTTCCGGTTTTTATTATTTGCTTAACACGTTTTTAATTTCTTGATTAATTTTGGGCGTTTGCTAATATTCGTCATTATGACGATTTCTTTAAAATTATGCTTTTCATAATTTTTGTCAGTATTAAACACTTCTTTCCAATTTCAATACATACAATTATTGTCAATACTTTTTTTTACTTTCAAAATAAAATTATTTAATACCATTCCCCAAAAATGAAAACCATATCCAAATTCTCTTAATAGATCGGATAAATAATGATATTATTTATTTTCATTTAGGACAGACCCATCTGATTGATCGCTATACGTTAATCCTTAATTATGACTTTATTAAGTTCGTAACATCAATTCATTATTTCAAAAAGAAAAAAAATCCTTTAATTATAAAAACAAATTTATTTAATAATATTTAACTTTACATTATATCCTCGAAAGAATGTGATTGCAAAAAAATTAACATAAAAACAAACAAGTAAAACATAACGCAACGATTTCTCGAGAAACGTCCAGGGTCAAATGTTTTCCTGAAAATTATCAGTCAACAGAGTTCCGTAAGTCAATACGTTTTCCTTAAATATCGCCCATGGCATAATGTTAGATGTAAAGTAAATGCCGGGTTCACCATCTTTGTCAATAGTCACAGAGCCCCCAGTGTCACCAAAGATTTCAGTCATTTCCGTTACAGCTTCTTGGGTAGCGGTTTGCGCATTACGACCCAACCACTCAATTCGCTTCATTATGTTGGCGGCTAAATTGTGCCTTTGAATAACTTCACCAGTTCCTAAAAAGTAATTTCATTAATTTTACTTCAATCCAATAATTTTGCGTCGATATCTTACCTGTCGATGAAGTGCCCCCAATCTTGTTATTGGCATACGTTCCCGATCCAATAATGGGCGTATCACCAACGCGTCCTGGAATCTTCCCCGTCATACCACCAGTTGTGGTGCCAGCGCAAACATTGCCATACAAGTCATAGCACACCGCTCCCACAGTGCCAACTTCACCAAATTTCTTGATAATTTTCTGCTCCCTTGGCACATTTTTTTGCTTAGCCTGATGGTCCAAATGTTTGGCTAGTGCCTCCTTAGCAAATGGTGTCACCAACTGTCCGGGTGGATCTAAAATTTCAACGCCATTCTCACGGGCAAATTTCATTGCACCGTGTGCAGCAAAGAACACTGGAGCTTCTGGGTTTTCTTGTTCCATTACTTTGCGTGCCAGCGAACAGGGATGGAGGATGTCTTGCACCAAGCAAACACATCCAGCACGCAATGATTGACCGTCCATAATGCTGGCGTCCATTTCAATTATTCCGTCTGTATTTAAAACGGATCCATAGCCTTTGTGGGAGAAATTAACCATCAAACTGTTATCCTTAATTTTGTAAAATAACGTCTTTACCAGCGTTCAAAAATTCATCAGCTTCCATCGTGCGAAGAGCGATCTCTACAGCGTCCACGGCACTTCCTCCCGATTTGAGGTGCTCATATGCTGACCTAGCTGATGCTTTAACGCCTCGCATTTTAAGTGGCACTCTTTCTGGTGGAGCATCTCCAGCTCCGCCATGAATCACTACACATGGTTCCTGGTAATTTAAATTTTTTTATTAATTTTGTTTTACTTTACATTTCGTTTTGGAAGAAGTTTAAAAATTTATTTTTTTTTTTTTATCTGGTTTAAATAAGCAAAAGGTTTTTTGATTTTAATAAAAACACCTTCCATCCTTTTTTCACAATATTCACTTTTGTGATGGAATTTTATTCAATATGTTATTAATTTTTTTTTAACATTTTTGGTGTTTATTACTTAAATATTTCCAATTCATTCACAAAAAACACAATTAATGTGAAATATTACAAACTCACTCTGATTTTAATAGACATTTAGAGAGGCACAACTTTTTATGCTGACTGCTAAAATTCGACTGACCCTATGCAATATTGCTGCGATAACATTTATAAAAAAATATACAAATTCAGGGGTCCCAAATGTGATGCTCTTCCTACTGATAACATCCAGCATCTCATGTTGTTATCAGCACTATCACTTTGTCACTCGTGGCGCATATTTAAAATTATAATCCTAGAAGTCCACAAAATCATCTCAATAACGCGTGTGGGCTGAGAAATCAAAGCTTTTGCAACGCTTTTATAAATTATTGGGCAATTGAGGTCAATTTCGTGTACTGAAATTTAAGCGTAGAACTCTTTCGAGAAAATTTAAAACAAAAAATGGAGCAACTCTAATCTATTTTCTTTATTTATTTAAAAAAAAAACAAAAGCATTGAAGACCCCACATCTAGGCATTTTCTACATAATCATCACCCTTGTATATACCGGAATGTACTTTATCGCCTTGTTGATACGCCCATGACATCATTCCCGATGTGAACCACACGCCAAAATTGCCATTATGATCAATTGTCACCGCACCAGCAGTGCCCACCAAACGAGCGGTCATCTCTTCCAAGGCCGCCGAGGTTGCAGTCTGCGCATCCTCACCCAAATACTTGATGCGACTCAAAATGGATGACGCCAAATTAAAGCGCATTATTGTCTCACCATGCCCTGTCGTTGACACACCACCCACCAAGTTATCGGCATAAGTTCCGCTGCCCAGAAGGGGAGTGTCACCCACACGTCCCAACACTTTGCCTGTAATGCCACCAGTTGAAGTGGCCACCGCAATATTGCCCTCAGCATCAATAGCAACCGCTCCCACAGTTCCCACTTCACCGTATGTTTTGCGTGCATTCAACAGCGCCGACTTCAAATCCTCACCAGCTTCTGGTTTTTTGTCCGTCAATCTCATGCCCACCGCCAGTTTGTATTCTTCCAATGATTTCTTTGCGTATTCAGTCACAAGCTGACCGGGTGGACTCATAACTTCAATGCCTTGTTCTTTAGCGAATTTGGTCGCCCCCTCACCTCCAATAAATGTATGGTTACTCTTGTCCAGCACACGTCTCGCCAATGTGATGGGATGCAACACATCATGCACCAATGTCACACAACCCGCATTCATGGTGTCACCTTCCATGATGCTGGCATCCAATTCTACATTGCCTTCCAAATTTAATACTGCCCCGTAGCCGGCGTTAAAGTACTCATCGAGTTCCATGCTGCGCACTGCCTCCTCCACTACGTCCAATGATGATCCACCATTGGCAAAACGTTTGTAGCCTGTGCGTACGGCCAATTTGACACCACGCAGTTTTCCGGGTACACGATCCTCGGGTACTTCGCCAGAACCACCATGCACAATTACCATGGGCTCAAAGATTCGTGCTGCCTGTGTGTTGGAAAATAAATTTTAATTATTTTTCGATTTTTAACAATAGTCAGAGGTTTTTATATTATAAATTGGTTTATTATTCATGAGTTCCTTTTCTGCAAATTGGTAAATTTTCTTACTTTACTGTTAATAACCGTTGGATTCGCTGATTCAACTTCAAATACTTGCGAAATCAACGCAATACCAACGAAAGTTGCTATCATTTTCAAGGTCTGCATTTTTGTGTGTGGAACTGTGTGTGAGGAGGAACCTATAATTAAATGTAGGGTCTCTTGAATTGCATTTAGTTTTTTAAAATGATAGTTTCATTGATTTTTGAGTGAAGCCTCACTGTCTCTGTTCAATTCATTTAAGAATAATTACTGTGTGCATTCCCTGATTATGTCGTCGGTTATTATCGCATTTGTTATTAAAACACAGCTTTTTCATTTAACGTTTATGGCGGAAATTACGGTAATAATTATTGCAATTGAAATAAGCCGCGATTACGCTAAGATCATGCTCTTTTACTGTACATTTTCAAGATTAGAGTGAAATATATATTAATTTAAATAAAAATATGTCTTTTAAACTGGTATTGTTGGGTTCAAATTATAATTAAAATCGGGTCACAAAGCTCAATTTCGTGTTTTGTTCCTATTTCATTACATTGGCATACTTTTTGCTTTAAAATTAAATATAAAATTGAATATTTGTAACGGATTTTAGCTGTTTTGCGATAAGACAATCAATTTCGAAAATGATGGGAAGTGTGGATTATGTCTGTAGTGTGTGGGTTCATGTCCTTAATAATTATCTGGTGGTTGTAGTCTACGAAATTTTAAATTTATTTTTGCTTAAGTCACATCTGTCGCTGTTCTCTTAATCATCAATTCTTCAATAAATCAATGTAGATTGACTTAAAGAATAGTCCACAAAAGTCTTGCCAATTTACCAAGAATAAATTAAACTAGCCTAAATCTAATAATTATTATGAAGAGCTTGAAAACTTAATATCTTTAAGACGAGTGATTAAATTCTTTTTGTCACAGTAAAATTAAATTAAAGATGTGTTAGATAAAGAACATTTTCCAATTTAATTTACACCTGTTTAAAAATTAAATATAAAAATCTTTCACTTTATTTCCAAGCATGTATGTATTATAAAAATTAAGTGTCTAATCAAAAATCATCATTCATGCTCAAACAATTAATAAACGTTAACACGGATCTTATCTTAAAAACAATAAGACTCTGAGAGACTGACAATTGTCACAAATCATTCATTTTTGAGTGAGTCAGTTAAATAATAAATAGAAAGTTGAAGAAACAAGATAAGATTTTTAAAGACCTCAACAAAATGAAGAAGTTTTAGTTCTAAATATAAATTTAATTTGTAAATCAAGTGGGTCGTGTTTTAAATAAACATAGACTGATTACTTAACTATTAATAAAATATATACAATAATCGAGGTTCTGCACATCGGTCTTTGTTCCTTATCAATTTAAGTAAATAATTACAAAGATTGTTGCAGTTTTCATGGATTGTTTTTTTAAACGGCGAACTCTTTGTACTTAAAATTGCAATAATGAGTTAGTCGCTTAAAATGTAAAAATCCTAAAGACTAAAAAATTAATTAAAATTCTACATAAAATTTAAATGCCGCAATAACCTTCACAATTTATGACAAAGTGTCAATGCGGCGACTTTATAAGCCCAAAGTTAATAACCTTTTTAATCGCTTTTAAATTGCAAACAAAAATTTGATAGAAAAACAAACAATGTCAAATTAACTCAACCAAATTTCACACAACTATTAAGCCATCAATATTCATCATGATTTTTTTAGAGGCAGACGCATTCCCGCCCCTTCAAGCAAAGCTTTATATTACTTTGTGTTGGGTTTTTGTTGCATTTATACTGTCTGGGAATTTATAATCTTTTGATAAATAAAAAATTGTTTGTAGAGTTTCCGTTGAAGTTGAGGGGAAAAAAGTGATATCCAATTTTGAATTTAATGTAATTCTGATATTATAAATAATTTTTGTGTGTGTGTAGGTTGCTGTGACGTTAATTTGGGCTTTGTTTGATTTTTATTGCTTTGATTGTTGGTTACAATAAATGGAACAAACATTATATTGACTTGAATTCTAATGTGTCCACATTTGTTCCAATATATTATACACAAATATGTGTAGCATGCTAATGACAGGTGAGACATCGCACTAGTTTCGTATTGTCTCATTTCTAAAATCAATACATCACGATTGTTCCACAATTAAAAATCATAACAAATTAGTAACACATTTTTGTTGCATTTGGATTGATTTTTTAATTAACAAAATTTGACAAATTTTAACTCTTTTACTAATTGATTTATAACAAATTCAACATCTTAGCATGGGGTGATCGAATTAATTTAAAAAATTTATTTTTAATTAAATTATCACAATTTAAATGTTGAAAATTAATTAGTTGATGTGCGAGTAACTGTCTGGAAATTCCAAATGTTTTTTCAAAAGACTAAAAAAATTCGATTTTGAAAGTCTATTGTAAAACAATAATTCAAATTCGACAGTATAATTAATTTGCTATTCAATTGAGACCAATGGCAATGTCAAGTCTAAATTGCTTGCCTTATAATAGCTGTTAGCAACATTTCAATCATGTTTATTGAATAACAACATGAATAAGTCACACAAATATGTATCATAAATTGATTTAAATTAATAATATGCAAATAAGTCGTCAAAAACTGTTTTGATCTTTTAAATTGAGAACATTATATTAATACTCGTAGTAAAATTCATACTACGAAGTATTAATTGTTTTTTCTCATTACGAAATTCGAGAATCTTAGTAAATATTTTTTAATTACAATATTTTCCGTTTTTAAAAATATTGTAAACATTAATTTGTTCGTTCGAATCTTCACCTTCATTGAAAATTGTTGATTTAAACTGTAGTTTTAATATAATATAATGTTTTAATATAATATGACATAATTTGATTGTTTAATAATATTATTGACAATAATAAAAAAAGTATTTTTAAAAAAGAGAAGTATCAAATTTTATAATTCAATGATCGATGTTAAATTATCAATTTTTTTTGATCATTTTTGGCTAATTAATTAAACTATTAAACTAATTTGTGGCATAAAAATTAAAGCAAAATATTTACTAAATTTCAAGAAAGTAAAACACAAAACTACAAAAAAACGTTTGAAGTGTTTATAAGATCACTAAGTTCATTAAAACTGGAATATTTTTTGCTCAACCTTACACAAAACATTCATCATATCGTTTGCAATAATTTTTTATGCCACGTCTGGACATCACGCCACGTACAATGAATCACACATCCAAATAAACTATACCAAAAGACGCACATAAAAGGAACCTCACGGAATAATTTATTTTGCAGAAATCGTCCCACTTACAACGAAAAACGTGAATTATATTTCTTCAGTGTGTATTAAGTTCACTTACATTGCCTCCATTAACTAAATTTAATTTGTGATGTCCATTTAATGTTGCAGTTGTTGACATTTTTAAAACGTTTTAAAATTTTTTTCTCAATTAAAAGCGTGTTTTACAAAATTGTATGGATCAAATTTGATTGATGAAAGGGGACGCTTTTCACTGTGTTATATTTTATGATTTATCCAGACAACTTGTGCGAATGCACAACAGCACACAACTGATGCGGGAATTATTGTGAAACAACGAATTTCTCGAGCAGCTGTATTGTACGCCGATCCATCCGCACTCGCACACACTTTATGTTCTCTGCACCATTGGATGCCAGTGGCTCTCGAGTTGACTTTAATTATATTTCACTTTGCTTTTCATTGTCTTCATAAGGCACTGCGAGAAACTGATGGCCGGCGGATAATATACAATCAAATTATGTGTAATACTTTTGCGTATTTAACATATATAAAACAAAATTTCAAGCGTCTGCGAGGCGTCCCCTTTTTGATTTCTGTTTCTCATCGACTAGGATTTTCGTTTATCTTGTAACACAAAAAAAGATCTCGCTGATTTCAATCACGAGCTTGCATCTGCATTTTTTATGTGTTAAAGTTTTCTCAAAGAAAATGAGAGAATGAGAGTAGTGCGTTAAAAATGCGACGCTTTTACATACATCAGATTGCAGTGTAAACATGTTATTTAGGGTGATTGGGCAATTTATTTTATATGCAACAATTTTGTGCTGATTTATTTTTGGCCAATTGCACCGAGCTGCAGTTGTATTTTTAAATGCAATTCACAATCGCTTGAATGTGGGCCACACAGTTCCTATACCAATTTTGTATATTCAATTACTGTGATATTCGTTTATCGGAAGCGAAAATTTTCACTTGCAAAAATGTTCACAGCTGCAGTACACATTAAAGAAAATTCACTAATAGTAATGCATGATAATATTGCAACTTATACGAATTCACTGCACACATTTGGCCAGCTAGTTCGTTATGATATTAATTTCAAAGTCACTCTATTTACTCGTGAAATGTAAGTTCAATGATTTCAACGTCAACACAAAATGTGTACACATTTCATACTGTTTCGAAAATTTTACTGGCAAGTGGCAGGACGTCTCACGTCGCAGTCGTCAGGGGCATGCGCATGGCGTCTGGCATTTAATTACAGTATTATGTACATACTCGTTATTTAATGATTGTTTATTGTGTCTTGTTTTTTATTTTGGGGCGACAAATAATTTTTAGCGAATTTTAAGTTCGTGGAGACTTTTGTGTGAGTTTATGGTTATTCAATATTTACTACAACAAAAGTAGTTTATAAGTTTCCAGTCCAGTCAATTTTTAAATGCTATTTTGAAACTGTTTCTATATATTATGTAGTTCATTGGCTGCAAAATTCACAATGTCAGTAAGTGTTATGAAGTTGAAAGTGTAGTTTACTGTTATTGAACGAATATTTTGAATTGCGTGTTTTTTATTGCAACATTGCTTTCACTCCACAAACTTTAATTAATTTCCTGTCATAATTCCCAATAAGACTTCGCACGCAATATTCATTGTGCTCTGGCGTGTATTGTTAATTTTAAAAATATCCCACTTTTAGGACTCAATACAAAAAGCTTTTTACAGTGTCAAAGTTACTAGAATCTTCATACTTAATTGCTTTTTTTTAAATGTGAAGTAGACTGATAACTGTAAAATATATTTTCCACCTTGATATCGTTGTCTACATTTGTAGAGCAATAAACATAACGATCCCACAAAATATGTTGTTATCGTGCGGAATTTCTCACAATAAACATTTTAAAACAATCCACGAGTATTTGACTCAAAATAATGTTTAAAGTTACAAAAACGTCCGAAAGATTAAAAGCAACGCAAGAAAATTCAAATTTTCTTTTAAATTCATTTTAAACTGCATCAAATTTATGTGTCAACATTTATTGCTTCGCATAATTATTTCTTCACACTTTAAAGCTTTTTAAGGGTTCGCTTTGTTGTGTAAAGCTTGATTAGATTAAGCACGCATAATTTGTGCCAACACTGTTGTCATTAATTTATTACGTTGATTGAAAAACAAAAAAAAAAAATTAATTGAGCTCAACACTCTTTATGCCAAAGTAAAAGAACACTTGAAAGCTTTATGCAAGACCGCCCATTTGATTATTTGGTAAAATACGGTGAAGGTATGTGCAAATTATTGCTTTATGACTTTTGAGATAAAACTAAATTTTTATTTGTTCTTTTGAACACGATTTGAGGTCGCTTATATTTTTTTTTTTGTAAAATTTACACATGTAAATTGCTGGTATTTGCAGTGCGCATTTTTTGCTCTTAAAATTGTTCTAGTATTCCAGCTGTTTATTTGAATGTGATAATAAAGATGTGGGTTGTTGTATTTGTTCAAATGCGTTTGTTTTTAACACAAATTTTCAAATGAATTTAAATGATTAAAAAAGTATGTTTTGCAATAGAGAATGCGAAAAGAATCAATAGGATTAATATTTAGATTAGGTAAATACATATTTAAAAATCTAAATCACTCAAACCGATTAACACTTTTATGTCCGTTAATTTGTCAAACAATTATAAGAAAAGGAATTGGTCTCAACTAAGTCATTAAGTACTTAATGCACATTTAAGTCAGTCGTCTTTTTATGCAGTCTGTTTCACTCAATTTAAAAAATTTAACACAAAACTTTTTACAAAAGATTGACCTAAAACGTGTTTAAAATTTTGGTAATCGTCGTCCTCTACCTGATGATGTTCACAGACAAGGCACTTGCCGAATACTGGTGCCTGTTCTCTTAAATACTGATACCCCATAGCAAGGTACTGGGGTGAAAAGAAGATAATTTTTTACTTTTTGTTTGATTATTTTTAATCGGGTTCTAATAACACAATTGTAATATTTGTTGATTCGTTTCACAAAAAAACCGTAATAGGGAGTTAAGCCGTGTTTACATTTTAAAATTGTGTGTATGTGGATTGAAGAGGTTAATTTAAATTTTAAGAGATTTACAAATAAACTTGACATCTTTGGAATTTTTTGAAAACTAATTTTTGTTAACCTTTTTTTTGGCAAATTCTATTTTAAAATAAATATTTTTAATGCAATTTTCAAGTTTTTAGAAAAATTTCAAAATAAATGGGCAAATTTTTTTTTTTAGTATTTTATTACAATTCAAAGAAAGACTCAAATTTTATTTAACACTTTAAAAAATTATTTTCTTCAAATTAATTAAAATTCATTAAACCAATCATTAAACCTTTTTTTAAGTTTAAAATCAATCCAAAAAGAGTTTGACTTACTTACATTTTTAAAAGTGCAAAAAAGTCTGTGAATCCACCTTAATGTTAGACCCATTGCATTGAACTCCAGTTGTATGCGTCCCTCCTCCCACGCGTAAAATTGATCACACACCTTTTTTGCCCCACACTTTTCCTGTTCTGTGCCTTTTTGACACAAAAGAAGTATTAATTATATTATTAACTGCGATTACCCAAATATAATGGTCGGTGTAATGATACACTTTTTTTTATCAATAAATTGTGAAAATTATTTAAATTCGCCAGCATTTTCAGAGTTTAAATTTTATAAAAAGAACAATAAATAATTTATTTCGAACGTTGGTATTTTTCATAATAACAAAAAACGTTATTTTTAAAGCTTGTTTGTGCATGCAGCCAGTATTGGTTACAGTTTCTTGTGGATAATGATCATAAACTGTAAAGGCTTTTGAATAATGCAAATATTTTGTTTTGGGGGAAAAAATGTTTCCTAAATTGATTAAGAGTTGTTGAAGCGTATAAATACAAATATGAATCATAACTTTTTAAACTTTGTTGAACTTTGTTATTTTCTGTGAGTGTTGTGATCTTACAAAAATACACAAGTGAATTTTAATAATAAGATACAATATGAATTTTAATCAATAAACAAGAACCAATATTTTTCATTGCATTTATTTTATTCATTTCAAACGTTACTTTACACTGAAGCTTTTCGTGTTTTACAAATAAATGCTAAATGAGGATACAAGTTCGTCATTAATTTCGTTAATAAATTTAAGTCTTTTAATGTTCCTTCTTAACGGTTGTTTCTCTTATAATATATTATACACCGAAGTGCCTTCAAAACCAAGTACTATGAACAATTTGCATTAAGTTTCGCAAAATGTTTGAAGAATTTAAATTCCGCCTAGTTATCCACCACTGGGATAGCATACAATCAGGCGTTTTATTAATGGGAATACAAATTTTGTAATTTACGAGACTTTTAGGTTTTATTCATTTTAAATTTAAATTAACCCGAAATACTGTACTTTTAATTTGGAAGTTATCATATAAAAATGCATGCATTTCCATTGACTTTAGTAATAATTGTTTTAGAGACTTAAGACATTTATAATATGTAAATTATATTGTGTTATACATTTTACAGATTATCATTGAAATGCTTCACATAATGATAACAGGATTTGAAGATAAGACCCATTCCTGTCAATCTTAGCAATTATTCGTTAATTATTATTGCTCTATAAACACGTCTATTGCAATTAAATCATATCAGCGAATGTCTGCAAGTGATTGTGCAATTTAAATGTGTTAATTTCGACGTAAATGTGTGAAAGATAAAGTGAGACTTCTTTGAAACATTTCAAATTCAATACGACTGAGAAAATAAGATAATTAATACTTTGTACAAGAGGACGAAATCATTACGTTTCTTAAGAATTTTCGGTTTTGACCTTGAAATAATTTTTAATAGTTTATGGAGTCCTTCAGTACCTAATTGATTTTTAGTAAACTAATAATATTTTGGCCTTGAAAAAATCTCAATTTATTTTAAAATTCTGTTGACTATTTTTAATTTATAAAAGTTGATGATAATAATTTATTTTATAGTATAAATCACGTACGATGCAACATTCTATGAAGTTACATAACACTTGTTACCTCTAGGATTTAATAATGCACAAATTCTCGCAATTTCTATTGATTAAAATTCATTTTTATTACGAAACAATATTTCTTTTGAGGAAGCCGTTTGTAGATTTGAATCTATTAAAAACTCGCTGTATGGAAATTAATTATAATAAAGTGAATAAACTGTCAGGGCAAATACTATACCGGCATAAACAATTCCACACTTACTATCAATTATAATAAATCACTCGCGCATTATACTTAAATGCTATTGTTGTTAGTTGTGCAATGTGTGTATGTATTTCTATTTCACATCTAAATGAAAATATTACTAACAAATTAAGATAACGTGCAAAGTAGTATGTAAACTTGCGCCATGTGCTTTTGATAACATTGAACCGGATTTAGGAAAATGTGCACTCAAGATCAGTATTTTTATGAATTTGTTCAACAGGTGTAATTGATAGGATTACTGATCTAGCAATTTGTTACTTTGTTAGTAGTCGCAGTAGCTTATTCATAGACTAAAATGAATTACTCTCATTTTTAATAATTAATTATTAATCGTGAGTGCTTATTATTAATAATTGGAAAAATGTGACGCATACGGGATTTAATTCACAAAAAGTTTACAGAATTGTGATTGAACTTAATTGAGATCATGCTTTTAATTCAAAATAATTAATAACATGGAATTAGTTTGTTCATGAAAAACAAAATTTTATAAAATTCCCACTTAATAAGCATCAAATTTGTTTTTGCAAACAGTTTATTTTGTAAAATTTTCACTCACATGTTATGAAAATGAATTAATAATTATAAAAGTCAATAATTTAAGGAATCGTATTAAATTTCAATGCGTACCTCCAAAATTGATGATCGTGCTTCAAATGAAACGATGAAATCAGTTGTCCTTGACCAGTTTAACTTAAAGCTTCAATGATTGCTATGTAGAAAGAACTTTGAATAACAACTTTTTACTGCGCTTTAATTATTATTTATTGAAGAAACAAATAGATTTTTTTTTTTCAATACTTAAACAAATGAAATAAAAACTACACACAAAAAATATAACTCGAATCTACCGTGCATCTTTAAGCTGTCTATGCTAACAAAAACATTGATATGAATTGTCTTCGTAATTTATTTTAAGGTATACTCTATTTGGAATATCATTTCAAAGCGAAATGGAAAGTAAAGTCGTGCAATAACCGACGTAATAAAAACGTCTTGGTTTTTGGCTTAACAAATTGCTGTTTTGACCTTGAAGTTTTTAAGTTCTTGCATTTTGACTTAAGCCTCACAATTTGACTTAAGCCGTTATTTAAATTTCATTAACTAAATCACTGGGAGAATGCAATTGTCTTTAATTTCATTTAAAATGCATCGATCCAAATGTAAGTTGATTTTTCATGACTTTGAAATCTTTTAAAATAAATCATTATTGTGATAAGACATACAGAAATAGTTGAGCGTTCAAAAATGCTGTATCGTCAATAATTAACAAACGTCGCTTGACCTTGAATTAAATATGAATTTAACAGTTTTTGGATACCCCCAAGTATAATTATAATTTCTCATAATTACAAAACGTTTTACGAATAACAATTATTGTGCCAAAATTACTTTCAATTTAAAATGGATGTAACATTAATGACAATAATTTAAAACGGTTTATTCTTGACAATAAGAAACGTTTTGTATTTAGCAGTTAAAACAAAAATATTTGCATTGAAATGTTTGGACGTGATTGAATACAATTTAGCTACGCTCTATATACAAAACGTACGTTTTATTTTATTGTTATTCACATAAACAAGTATGAGTATGAGTGAGAGAAAGTGAAACTAGCTCTAAATCATTTATGTCAATTTATTTTGCAAAATTATATTTCATGCTTAGAAAAAAGTGATTTAGAATTCAGCAGTAACTACAACTAAACTATGAAATGTTATTAAATGATTTAACATTTTAAAGAAAAATACCGATAATATTGTAAAAAAATAAACATTTTCAATTACTAGTACTTTACACCCACTATAAATACAATTGTGTGTACTTAGTTGTTGAATGTTGAGTGCGTTTGGTTGTACATACTTGATTAGGTTTAATCAAGTGGTAGCAATTTGATAACAAAAGACACGTAATTTATTAACTTTTAATATATTTTATTGGCTATATCTTCATGTAATGCGATTTCATCGAATCATATTGAAGGTACCAATACAATTAAATCTTCGCTAAGTCGGAATTCGCAATACACAAACAAACGAGACAGTTGTCTTACACTTACCTTCAGCCGAATAAATAATCAGCACGACAAAGTAACTTGAATTGGTATTTGTTTGGGGGTCCCCACTCCCCACATCGACCTCAAGTCACACTTCACAGTCCCACGCTTTAAAGCTTAACTCGATGAAGTTTTAAGCTCGGTTACTCGATGTTCAATATGATGATCGTGGATCAGTCTGACTGCAGCTTCGCGTGAGAGTAAATGCTTTTGCATTGTATGGTGATTAGTTAAACCGTTTCTTTTGGTCCATTAATAATACTTATCTCCGTTTTGTTAAACGTGCAGTGTAATTAGTTAAATAATTTAAATTATTGTGATGAGTTGACAAACTAATTGTGACATTATATTGCTGTGATAAAAAATAAATAAAAAATTAAGGTTGTTAGCAATTAATTTGGATTAAAATTCAAACATCCAACTCAATTATCGTTACGTTTTAACAATAACAATTATTATTCCAAAATTGTCACTAATGTGGCAAATTCATCAATTTTAATTGGATAACAAGTATTAAACTGTACCCCATCATTATGCGGTGAGTTTAAATTACAATATAATACTCATATTGTGAAGTTACATTGCTTAACATTTCAAACGTTTGATGAAAGTGACCTCGTGGTTGTGTGGTGTAACCGGTTGTGGCATCTTGATGGAATGTTTTTTTCCGCTTACTAAATTCGCAATTATTATTTTGAAGAAAATTAAAGATTAATTGAAATAATGATCATATGTTTTTAATGCCACGTAGTTGCCAAAAAATATTGTTGTCATTTAAAAGTCTTTCAAAAACTGGTTTGGAAAATATTGCGACGGTGGTTTAACATTATAGCTGTATAATGTTTAAGTATAAAATTATATTGTCTGCAAAACTTCAAGCATTGCTGTAATTAAACTGCAATTATACAATCATTTTAAAGAATTTGCATACATTTAGAAATTATAAATACTATTTTTGAAGTGAAGGTTGTATTTTTAATATTGTTTGCAAATCATTTAAACGATGCGTAAATGCTTCAACTACGTCCTTCAGAAAATGACTATTTTGACAAATATGGAGATGAGGTTAAATTAAGTATTTAAACCTACCTTGGGTCGTTGCAACTTAAAGTTTATTATTGTTGTGGTTTTAATCTTATTTTTTTATTATTATTAAATCGATTACATTTGAGGATTAGCAGCTTAATTTTCTTTCACGCTAATTAAAATATATATTCGAAATAATTGGTGTTAAATAAACGGTGATTTCTTAATGTTTAATGTGGGTCAGTGTGTTGTATTATTCTCTTGCTGGATAAGATTACTTTTTACAATTTTTTATTAATATCTTAAGTTTGTCACTGAAATATTACTTTAAGCTTTAATTCTGTTTAATTCTTTATATTTATATTGGAAATCGCTTAACAAATTAATAGATCATTGAGTGCATCATATTTTTAATTTTTTAATTCAAGGTTAAATTTTTTCCAACGATTTAATATGATAAATGAATTGAATATCATGTCACCCAGCAGTTGTGATTCTTAATACTCATTATGATCAAAAATATGTTTTTTTAAAGGTCAACAATTTATTTTTCTTTTACCCATATCCTATATGTAATTATATTTTAATCTATGATTGTTTTTATTACGCGAATAATTTAAATTTAATGTCCTTTTATACGTGCAATTGTTAAAATTGTAAAATTATTACGTGACTTTTTCATGGCACCACATTTTTAAAAGAGTTAACTTTCTATTTTTGAAAAACGCAAAAAGTTTAAATTGCAGATTCTCAATGCATTCATACATGCAAATTTAAATAACGGACCAAAATTATTTGCACATTTTCTCGTATTTATAAAAAGTATCACGATTTGTGTGCGCTGCATTACCAATTCTCAATGTGATCTTATATAATAATCGCAAACAGTCAAGTACATTACGTCGCCTACAATGTGCCTTTGTATTCTGGAAATTACTAATTATTACAGACGTCGTGACAATTCGTCTGTCGGAATTTATTAAATAGATCCAATTTTATATTGAACAATGTTCATGATATTTTTTAAAGTGCGAATTATTTTAATTGCTTTCATTCCACTAAATCAATAAAACGTTGATTACCTTATCAATTACATAGTGATCCAAATGAATGTGTAAGAAGTATGATAGGTAATCAATGTCACATGTATTTTTGTGATAAGTCACACTTGGAATTTGTTGTTCTAGGTATTGAAGTACATTTATCAGTAAAAATTTTATTACATATTGTCAATATAAGATTAGTCTTTTTTACGTTGCCCAAGTATTTTTTTTTAATCCCGAAAATGTTTAATCTTTAAGACGAAATCGCGTTGGTAATAAATAATCAATACAAATTAAAAATTATGTTATAAGTAATACAATGTCAGACAATAATGGATTGACTGAAATAGGAACTAGATTTTGATTTATCAGTAGTTACTGAGAATTGTTATTGAGTTTGTATTTTCACACCCATTGTTTATTTTTCAATATGTATTTTCAAGAGAATCGTTCCTGCACAATTTAGATAATTTCTCCTCCCTCACTCTTTTTAAATTAAATACGTCATGATGATGGTTCAACATTTTCATTCAATAATTTCAGATTACCATACAGCAAAAAAAATATCATCGGCCTGATAGCTGCATGCCTCATAGTCATAGCATTCATCGTTGTCGGTGTCATATATTGGCTACCCGAAAGAGAAGAAGGCGCTGTCGTCACAAACGGCATAGAATGTTCCAAAATAGGAATGGACATCCTACGGAAAGGCGGATCCGCCGCCGACTCTGCAATCGCAGCCCTATTTTGTGAGGGCATCACATGCCCCCAGAGCATGGGATTAGGTGGTGGCTTTTTGCTAACCATTTACATTAAAAGCACTGGCATTGCGGAGACTTTGAATGCGCGTGAAACTGCGCCTGCTGCCGCCACCCCAGACATGTTTCTTACTGAATCGTCAGTAACTGGAGGCAAGGCGGTGGCCGTACCCGGTGAATTAAAAGGATATTGGGCATTGCATCAGCGATACGGCAAATTGGCATGGGCTGAATTGGTTGAGCCCACCATTGAGTTGTGTCAAAATGGTCATATTGTTAGTGGGTATTTGGCAAGAATTTTGCGCAATACTGAGGCGAAAATATTGGCGGAACCAACATTGAGGGATGTGTTCATTGATCCAACAACTAATCGGACGTGGCTGGAGGGGGACCGTATTAAAAGAACGAAATTGGCAGAGACTTTAAAGGTTGTGAGGGACGAAGGTGTTAATGCTTTGTATGGAAATGGAAGCCTTTTGCCTAATTTTATTAAAGACATTCAGGATTATGGTGGAATTATTACAGAACAAGATATGCTGGATTATAAGTAAAATAAACAATTTTAATTATTAATTGAATAAATAATAATTATTGCTTCATTTATTATAGAGTTCGTTGGGAATCTCCGGCAACCACCCATTTAAAATCAGTAGGGTTGACTGTTTATAGTTCACCACCTCCAGGCTCTGGAGACATCCTTAATTTTATTCTCAACTTATTAGATGGATTCTATCCAGATGCATCAGATAAAAATTCGCCCACAATGTGGCAAAGGGTGGTTGAGTCATTTAAATATGCATACGCCGAACGCACACAATTGGGAGATTACCATTTCGAATTGGATGCAGCCGCCACAATGGAGCGCCTTCGTTCCACAGAGTTTACAACCAAAGTCCGCAATGAAATCAATGATAAACAAACATATCAGGATTACCTCCATTATGGCGCAAATTTTAGTGGCGCCGAAGATCATGGTACCGCGCACATTTCAGTACTGGCACCCAATGGTGATTCTGTTGCTGTTACCAGTACAATTAACTACATCTTGGGGGCAATGTTTAGTTCACCAAGCACAGGAATCATATTAAATAATGAAATGGATGACTTTGCAGTGCCTGGGGTTAACAATTCGTATGGAATTCCACCGTCTCCAGTGAATTATATTATACCGGGAAAGCGTCCGATGTCTTCCATGTGCCCAACCATTATTGTCAATGAGATGGGTTTTACAAGGATAATTATTGGTGCAGCTGGTGGTGCCAAAATTACCACATCAGTTGCTAGTGTGAGTTTTATTGTAGCCTTTAAATATTGAGTGCGTTGGTTTTTTAATGGTTTTTTTTTATTTGTTTAAAGGTTTTATTTCGACACTTTTGGTTGAAGGAGTCCTTATTCGATGCTGTTAATGCTAAACGGCTTCATCACCAACTTGCGCCAATGACATTGCAAAATGAAGCGGAATTTGATCAAAACATTTTGACGGAACTGAAAAGTTATGGTCACGTTTTACAAGAAATTACACCTGACAGTGGGTTTGCTGCATTAACGGCTATTTCAAAATACAATGAAAGACTCACTGCCATGTATGACCCGAGAAGGAGTGGCGGCTTTGAGCTTTTATAAATTAGACGATTTCGTGTATTTTAAGATTAAAATTATTTCTTAGATTGTTTTTATTATTTTATACAGTTTAGCCTGTGTATAATTTAATAACCAACATGCATGTGTGTTTTTTGATACTTCAAATCATCAAATAGAAAAAAACATTTAATTAAATATGTGTGTTTTTATATATAATGTGATAAATATAATAATATAGAGTAGAACCTGTGTTAGAATACTTTTTAAATAAAGAAATTTATATATTTTATGTAAAAATGCGTAACTTATTCAACATTTACAACTGATGCACTTCCTCCACGTCGAGGATCGTAACAAGCCGTAATTTTGTTATTATTCCAGGATATTGCTGTTGCAGAGGCAATTCTAGGTACTGGTTCTATTTTGTGTCCCATTGCTTCTAATTTCGCAAGCACATCTGCATTAAAGCCAGCTTCGTAGTTAAGTTCCATTGGTGCAAGCTGATGGTGAATACGTCTTGCACTCATTGCTTCTTCAAGCGATTCTTTAAGCCACAAATGACGAAGAAGGATCTGCATTATACAAAATAGTATTTAATAGTCATTTTAGTTAAAGTTTTCTTTCAGAAATCATGGAAAACTTACATAAGACACCGCTGTTGTTATTTTAGTACCACCAGCACCACCAACCACCAACCTCACATCACCATTAACATCCACAACAATTGTGGGAGCCATTGAAGACATTGCACACTTACCCGGAGCAATAAAATTGGCAGGCGAGGGAGAAACTCCAAATGCATTCACAATGCCAGGCATACTGAAATCATCCATTGAGTCATTTAAAAGTATTCCGGTGCTCATTGAACGTCTACAAGCACCAAACCAAAAATTAGTAGAACCGGTAATTGCAATTGCATCCCCATTGGGGGCCAACACACAAACATTGGCCGTTCCATGATCGTTGCCATTGGTGTAATTAGCACCATAGTAGTCCATATCTTCAGAAGTGAAATCATCTATAATGTGTTTCCTTAAACTTATCGCATAATTTTTACTAAATAAATTGTCGATAACTTCCTTTATGTCTGGTACAAATTTGGGGTCACCCAACAGTGATCGATGAGCGTATGCGTGCTTGTATGCTTCAACGACGCGTTGCCACAAAATGGGAGAGTCTGCGTCAATTGTTTCAGGTAAAAACCCGTCAAGAATGTTCACTAATAAAGTTAATATGATTCCGGAACCCGGTAATGGGACACTGTAAACGTTGGAGCCATCAAATGTTGTACTTACTGCATCATCCCATGATACTCTGTTGTTGTGAATTATTTCGGTTTATTTATGTTATTGCAAAAAAAGGGAATAAACTCTCGTACTCATAGTTTATTAAATCATCTTCCGTCACAATGCCACCGAATCCTTGGATGTCATCTGCTAATTTTTTTCTCAACGACCCATTTCGACCATAAATTGCATCGGAGCCTTCGTTTGCAATAATTCGCAAAGTTTCTGCTAATTTTGGACGCACAATTAAATCACCCACCTCCCACACCTCATCAGTTTCAGGATTAATAAAAACCTCACTCATCGAAGGGATTTCTTTTATTCTACTCGAATAATTTTTCAATGCATCAGCCAACCAAGGTGTGACTAAATGACCATTTCGGCACACATTAATACTTGGTTCAACTAAATCCTTCCACGGCAATACTCCATACTTTGCGTGAAGTTCATAATATCCTTTCAATTCGCCAGGAACAGCCACGGACAAACCGCCAATTACTGATGATTCACCAGACTTTGTAAACATGTCAGCAGTTGCAGCTGCTGGTGCTGTCTCTCGTGCTATTAAGGTCTCAACTTTCCCAGTCGATTTAGTGTAAATTGTCATGAAGAAGCCACCACCAATGCCCGTGGATTCTGGACACACCACACCCTCGCAAAACATTGTTGCAATAGCAGCATCTGCGGCTGAGCCGCCTTGTTCAAAAATTTGTTTTCCAATTTCAGCAGATTGCGTACCATTTGACGCCACAGCATATCCGCGGAATTGTTCGACGATTGGTGCGGTTTCTGCAGCGGGAATAAAATACGCTAAACCGATGATTAAAATGATTAAAATGGCTACGATAGTAGAGCAGACAATTACTACGGCCATGAATTTAGTTATTAATTTTATTGGATTTTTTAATGAATGCTGTAATTTTGTATAAACCCGAAACTATTCAAATAACAACCACATTTTAGTGACTTATATCATGTTTTGTCCTGATTCCTAAGATATTTCTCTATACACTCTGTCTCGACGCTGTGTTCTCGATAACAGAACCTACAAAATTAATTTTAAGAAAACTATTTGCATATTTTGTAGTTTTGAAGCATTTAAATATGTCAAAGCTTTAATAAAAAAAATTAAAAATCACCAACCAATATTCGAATATATAGTACGAGTCTCTTTATTCAAAATTAATAATAATATTATAAAATAGATATTAAAGTATTAGTCAAATAAACTAAATACATACATAGTTTGAATGAATTAAATTCTCAGTAAATGTTTTAAATTTTTAGAGTAACTAATAAAATGAAAGTCACTTTTAATTCTGTTGTTTTATGTAATTTTAAAAATTATGACACTAAATTGATTTCATAAAAAATTTAGGAATTTTCTTTGTTAGAACAATATGGTTACAGAAAAACTGCTGTATAATAACATTGGAAATAATAACAGCAAAAATGGTAGAAAAGTGAATTTGTTATACAAAATATCGTTGGGAAGTCATGCATCATGTGTGAGCATTGTCCCTAATTAAAATGTAAATACACACAATACAATCTAGCTAAATATGTATAATTACAAGGATTCACCAATATTTTAAATTATGTTATTATGTCCTTTAAATTCTTTGCCTTTTACACTACAAACATAAAATATATTGTTACAATGTAAGTAGATGCACATTTTTAAATAGTATAATATGTACGATTGATTAATACCTATGATATTTTAATTAATATAGTTACCTGATACTCGTATATATAATATGTATTGTACTTGTATGTAAGTTTGCATGTGATGTTTTTGAATAGTACATATTATTATTTATTAAATATAATGATAGGTTCAATATTTTTAGTTTTCATTCGGTACAAATATAGTTCATTATAGCATTCTGTTACTGATTTTTCATTTATATTGATTTTTTTTGTCGTAAAAAAGATATTACGGTGCCCGCATTTTTTCAAAAAATTGTTTGTTTATTTAGTTTTTTCATTCATAAAGTTTTTCATTGTAAAAAGTGCATTTTCATTTTTATACTTGTGTAGTTTCAAACAGACCAGTATTTATATTTATTATTATTAATATTATTTATATTTATAATTATAATATGTATTTACAGACACAACAATATTTACCACTAACATAATAGTTTTATTATTTAATTAATCTTATTTCATATAAAGGTTATTTCTGTTTATTAATGCGACAACACCAATCTGAGCGCTTTCCTTGACGCGCTTTCCCATTCAAATCACATTTCAGTTTCCCAGTATAATGGCAATTTTTAACTTTATTTTAAATTTTATTTCATTTAAAGTTTTTTGTTTTATTTTTGTTTGCATTTATTTTTATTTTTTTGAATTTCATTCAGTTTTATTAAGATCACTTTATAGAGTGCACCAGTTGATTTATCTTTCCAATTATTTAAAATTTTCATCAATTACTTAGTATCTTTTAGTTTTTGTGTTTAATGAATTTTTTTATTTATTTCTGATGTTGGTTTTGGAATTTTAAAAGCTTTCATTTTGTTTAATTAATTTAATTAATTTTGTTTTAAATTTTATTTAGTAAAACAATTGATTTAAAAGACAGTATTAAGTAAATGTAAAATAGCTTAAATCAATAAAAAATGTAAGTAATAAATTTTAATCACGGTGCTGATTTCACGGGGTCAATGTTCTCCAAGTACACAAACATAATTATTATTTCTAACACAGAGTTATCACATCGATTTTTATCTATCAAATATTGAGTTTTAATTTTCCTTTTTAAAATTGAGACTGTTGTACAGAATTGTAAGCATTTTAAAATTAATTAACGAATAATGTTTAATTTAATGTAAGTATGGGGGGAATCACTTTTCCAAGAAAAGCGTTAAAGGTTTTTTTTCTTTTTAACAATTACACATTTTAAACTGCAATCGACCACACATTCCAACCGCAATGATTGTAACAAAATGCAATTATTGAGATTTATTTTCGTATTGTATAAAAATTGCAACGAAGGAAACCACACCAAATGCATTTCAATGTTCCCTCATGACGGTATTTTGTCTACAGTCGATTTACACACACATTAACGTATATTCAAAGGTTATAACTTACAGAATAAATTTATATGGTAATCTATTTTCAAATAAATTGGCTAATAATAATTAATTATATTATTTTAATGAATTATGCACTATTAAATAGACGTATTTTTATAGAATATGGGTTGCATGCAAAATATTAAATAATTTTACTACTTTGAAGGAAATGATTGTTTTATAAATTATTTAAATTTTATTTTGCTTAACAATGGATTTGCATTTTGTTATTTGAATTAAATATCCTTTTTTATTGTCTACCAACAAGTGTGGCAGTGGAGCTAATCATAGGAGAGGTTTACAGGAAACTCCAGCTGTGATTTAGACCATTTGTCATGAACTACTTTTGTATAAATGAATTTTAAGCTGGTTGGTAGAATTGTAATTTTTTAAATTAAGAAGTAGGTATATTATAAATTTAACTTTAAAAATGTTAAACATTGACTAAAGAAAATTGTTCAATTCAATTTTTTTTTAAATTAAATAAAATGAACAAACTTTTGAAATTAAAACAAACTTAAAATATAACTGAATTAATGAATTTTATGTTAAATGGTTCTATTTCTTTCAATTTAAAATGTTTAGATTTGTCTGCGATAATATTAATTCAATAAAATTATTTATTTGTGCATCGACAAACTATATTTCTTAAGTATTGCATTTTAACAATTTTTCTTTTTAATAATAATTTAAAATATTTCCAGAGAGCCCTAATATTAATATATAAAGAAAATAAATGACTTAATAACAACAAAATAAACATACTAGAAGACTCGTCAGTAAAAATCAGTTTAAATGTTTTTTTTTGATACAAAAATGATTGGCCCGCTGTAATTTCTTTTAAATGAAGAATTAAAAAAAAAAACTCCAATTAAACCTAAACCCATATTAAGATAATTACAAATTGATAGTTTTATCTTGTCTTTAACAATACAGTTAAGACACCCACAACGTTCCTTAAACCCCTATTTCCTAATATGTACTCACAAGTCACAATTAACCCTTGCAATTAACACAATCATTGAAACTCATTCTGCTCTATTTAAAAGTGCACAACACTACCTCCTTCCAGCTTCGAAATGTGATGTGTTAGTTGCTGAGATATTGTCGCCTAGTGAGTTTATACAGTCGCCTTCAAAGGGAGTTACTCGAGTCACCATAAAACGACATTACATTCTCACCGCTGTAGCTGGCCGTGGGTGATGATGAGGGGGGATCCAATGAGGCGCGACTAGCTGAGCTGAAGCTGCTGGAGCTAAGCTCTTCCTGGTCTATACAGACCACTGACTGAGTGCCACCGCCAATGCCACCAATAATGGTTGAGCTCCCCGAGGATGTTGGACCATCTTTAAAACAAAACAATTTAATGTAATTTATTTATAATTAATACATACAATTTATGAAACAAAAAATGTAAAAGAACTTTTTTCCTGAAAAGTTTTTATCTACATCGCGATATGACCTTGAAAATATTACGCAATTTAAACAGAACAAATTGACTTTATTAAATTTATGCACTTGATCCTTAAAAATTCATCTTCCTAATTGCTAAATAATTAAAAAAAACGATTTAATTTCAGTTTTTTATATTTTTTATTGTTTTTTCGTTATTTTATTGTTTTTAGGTTTTTATTTGCTTTATTGTTTTAAATTTTTTATTGTTTTTTCATTTTTTACATCAGAACGACAAATTTTTTATTTGTCATCAATTATTATTATTTTGTGTTTTTCTCTTTTAAAATTGTTTTTTGTTAACTTACTAAACTAGATTATTTTTGTTTTTTTTTTCGCATTTTTAAAAATTAATTGAATTCCAAAATATATAATTTTTGACTTACTTCAGTAGGTTTTAATTTATTTATTTTTTACAATTAGGTATGTAGTTTGAAATCAAACCTATTGTCTGACTTTAAATATAGTTATTGCAACAAAATTTGAATTTTTATCTTTTAATAATTAAGCTGTATGCAACACAATGTGACAAATTGCAGCAAAAATGATTATATAATAATTAGCATGAACAATTGAGTCACACTCCGTCATAAAGCCTTTTTAATAAACTGACTTGGATGCATGATTGGTAATTGTTTTAAAAGGGATTTGTGTATGTGTGTGTGTGTGTGTTTGTGTAATTAACCAGCAACAATTTAAACGATTTAAATAAAACTAAAAGAAGAACATAATAATAATATCTAAATTCAACGAGAAAATCTTATATGACAATTAACAATATTAAATTTAAGAAAAAGAAAAACAATTGTGATTTGCGAAATAAATTACTATTTAAATATAAAAATAAAAAGATGTTAAATTTCACAAAGAAACAAAAAAACGACTTCGCGCTCTACTTCTTGAATTTGTTTCCGTTACCTATATTTGTATCGTCTTGAGATCGTTCTATTAGTTATAAAAACAAATAATAATTAATCGCGAATCATCAATTCAAATTTGGCTTAATTTTACCGTTCACAATGCAATTTACTTTGAGCGACGTTTGTTGATGTAGTTTTGTTTTTTTAATGATGTTTGTCATTTTAAGGATGATAACGATTTATAATAATCATAATTCTTTTTTTTCTACGGATTTTTTAATATTTTTATATATTTTTTTTACATTAAATACTGTTAAGCAATCAACATTTTTTACTGCTTTTTTCTGTTTAAATATAATACAATAATTATTAATATATTAATAAATTTCAATTAACAATAATATTGGGACTTTTTTTGTCAATAAAAAGGCGTTAATGGTAAGTTTAAAAATACAAAAATTGCAAACGGAACTGAATCTGCGTACAGTTTTTGAGTTTGAGTGTTAAGACTTTTTTGTGTTTGCATAAATATTTTTAACAATTCACAAATTCAAAACTGCTTCATAATTAAAAGTTTTTTATGTTGCATTAACGTACAATTACGTGGCAGTTTTTCAAAAGAAGTGAAAGGTTTCGGAGTTTATTTGAAATTGATATTATATGTCCTTATAAATTTAATTATTCAATCGATTGATGTTTTTAAACATGAAATAAAAACTTTATTTATAAGCAAAAATATTCATAAATTTGTTAAACCATTACAAAAATATTAATGCAAAGCAAAAAATTGAATGTACACCCGCTATTTAAAAATAGTTAATGATGGGAGTGGTCTGCAGAATTTTTTTGCCAGAAAATCTTTACATGGCAAATGGGAGGTGGACTTAATATTTATAATCTTGGTTATACCGATTTTCCTTAAACATTTTAATTACAAATACTTTAAATTTGAAACGGTTTTGTCATTTTTGAAGTTAAATCAAAGACGCGAAAAATATTTAAAACGGCAGTTAGTTAAATATAAATTAAACCAAAAGTAGAAACCCAATTTTTAACATTTACTTACATTTTATAATTTAATTTCTGCATACCAGTATGCACTTAAAAATGTTTTTTTATCAAGGATTTTCCAAAAATGGTTTAAACATAAAAATACGTATATAGCTTGAAATAAAAAATTCAGAAATAATTCAGGTAAAATTATCTAACAATAAACGTTAAATACAATAAAAATAATTAATTAATTTAAAAAAAAAACTATTACGAATGACGTTACTTCACAACCAATAAAGAAAGCAATAATACAAAAGAATAATGCAAACAATTGACGCAAATATCATTAAATCTTATCTGCGCTTCATGCGTGATTTCTTTTTCGATTTTTGTTGCTGATCCTTTTTCTGTTCCACATGGTTGTTGGTTTGTTGTTCGTAGATTGGCAGTGATGGTGAGTCCATCAAAATGGTGGCTTTGGCTAAATCAACAGCTGTCTCATTGGCACTACTGCTGTCGATGCCGCCTCCTTCGCCGGACAATACACTAGAGCTGCCACCACCATCGCGCTGTATGAGTGGCTGCAGCTCCTCATCCTCGTGCTTAATCATCTTGGATGATGATTTGTCCTGTGACGAATCCTCGGTGTCGTCCGACGAAGTGACCTCAGTCTCGTTGTTGCATTGCTTTGGATCCAAACTCAAGTAGTTCTCATCGATTTCCAGCTCCAAACCTTTATATTCCGTACTTTGAATTTTGCTGCCATTTCCCACATTGTCTTCTTCCCGTAGACTGCTGCACATGGCAAATATTATATTGTCCTCAGTGTATTTGCTAGCCACAGAATCTACGGGAGGATTCAATTTCTTCTCCTGAAGGGGACTTTCAAAATTTATTAAACTCATGTCGGGGAATTGATCAAAACTCAATTCAAATGGCTCCAGTGGTGCCAATGGCACAACACACGACATGTCCTGGTGTTCTTTTTCCTTAATTTCTTGCAGTTCCTCCTGTAAGTTCATATACTCATTCATGTTAAATTCGCCACGCACCTCGGTGTCGCTTGCCTCCATGATGTTCCGTTCAAATTCCTCGGCAAATTTCATGATAATCTCTTGATTGTAATCCTGCACCCACATTGCATCGGATTCCAACTTTTGAGCAAATGTGGCCTCAGTAATATTCATGGGATCATTTGGATTGATTGCGGCAAGTTTGATTGGACTTACAGGTGGCGGCGTGTTTTGCTTATTCTTTCGTTTCTTTTTCTTTGATTCATTTGCGACACTTGTCGATTCCTTAATTTCACTGACGAACGTAGTCGTGGAAATCGGGATGATTTTTTCTGACATGCCAACCATATTGCTCTCTGGCGGCGTTAATTCACGTGCCTCCTCCAACTGTGATGCTTCGAGAGATGCAAAATAATCATCGGGCAGTGGGAGTGGTTCAAAACTTTTAAATGTGTTCTCAGTTTCTTGTGATGATGATGAAGTAGTGCTGGGAGGTGTGTATCGTTCAGTGGTTTCAGACAATTTCTTTTCCTTTCTGGATATTGTTTCTGGTGCAAATTTAATTGGTTCCTCCTTTTTCATTAATTTATCTTTGTCTCGTTTCTTTGCTTTGGGTTTCTCGTCCATTAATGCTGGATATTCCTCAGTTTCTCGTGGAGGAGATGGTTCCGGGATCGGTACTGGCTTATTAATGTCATCTTTAAACTCTTTTCGTAAAGGTTTCACAAATTCATTAGAGATATTTGATTGCTCAATCTCAAAAGGTGGAGGTGTCATTTCTTTCGAAACTGTTTCAAAAAAAGTGTCTGAATCCGAGTCATTTTTTGCCACATTTTCAATGACATCAGACTTAACAACTTCTTTTATTTTCGGTAATTCCTTTAACTTAGAAGCAGCTAATTCTTTAAGACTGCCAGAAGATAAAACGTTCTTACTTGATTCCTTTTTCGATAACTTCTTGTTTTCTTTAGTGTCCTCTCTTTTATTAACACTTTTTGAGACTTCTTTCTTATCGGTTTCTTTAATTTTTTCAATTGTAACCTTTCCACTTTCTTTAAGAGAATTCTTTCGACTTGCAGGTTTTAAACTGTCATTGTCCTTTATAGCTTTTTTTTCGTCAATTTTCACAGAATCATTATCAAGGTTGCTCTTCACAATTTTCGGCACTTCTTTTGAGGTGGTATTCTTTTTCTTTTCCTTCGTTGTTTCCACTAATTCGTCCGTTTTCTTGGTCACATTTTTCTCAACTGCAACCACTTTATCACTCTCGTCCTTTTTAATATCAACAATTTTATCGTTAGACTTAAGAATAACTTTTGAATATCTATCAAATGTGCTCGCTTCTTTTTTAACAGCAGTCGTCCTTTTACTATTAAACTCATTGCCACACATAACCGGAACAATTAATTCCAATCCAATGGGTTCTGGAGGTCGCTCCTCTTCCATAATCTCCCTGGGCGATCGTGCTCTTGTGTCATCCATTTCCGCAGGCGTACTGTAAACCGCCACCACCGGACGGAACAACGACTCGTCACAATTCTCATGGATCAATTGCTCTCCAATATCAGAACAATTATCCACCGGATTGTCATCAAAACGTGGCCGTTGCGGCGGCGATGTGTGCGTCACTGTGGTAACAGTGCCCAATGGATTGACCACCTTGGCAATGGATACAATAACGGCACGTGGCGTTTGGGTGGCTGTCGCTGTGGCCGCATCTTTGCAAAAACTAGACGCCAACGAGGAGGCGGACGCGGCGCGGTTTGAGGCAGACGAGGCGGACGTCGATGACGACGCCAGTGCAGAGCAAGGCGTTATGGGGGATGCGATTTGGACGGCGCCACCAGTTACGCCTTGAAAAGAGAAAAACAGAGAGAGAGATAAAGCCAAAGGTATGTGTTGTGTTGCATTTTAATTTTTTTATTAATTAAATTTATTCATATTCTCTACGATTTTTTAAATCCGTTTTGTCAATTTGCAAACAAATTAAAAAGAAAAAAAACAACAAAACGTTGCATTAAGTAAAAAAAAAAAGAATCTAAGCTATTAAAAATATAAAAGATGATTAAAAAAACAAAAACAAATCAGCCACAGCAGTGTGCGTAAAAAGAATTTGTGTAGACGAACAAAAGGCGCTGCGGATTCGCATTAAATATTGTAATTTATGTAACAGCGACAAATAAGGGTGAGGGGGTTGGTAGCGTGTGTCAAACAAAGACGGTTAATGGCAAAAAGAATTAAGTTTAAATTATTTATTTTTTATTATTATTGACCATTGTTTGACTGAGGAGGAAAAGCGCATTTTCATGCAAATTTTGTAACCAACTGTGGACTCCGAAAAAATTAAGCATTGTGTTAATTAGAAATAAATTAAACTATTGTTGGTACAATGTATTTTTTGTATCTGTTTTCTTTACTAAAATAAATTAACCAACCAACCACCTCGTGTTTATTGATGCATTATATTTGATTTAGACATAAACCGATTACTTTTAGCCACGAGAGATTTGATTTTTACAAATTTTATTAAACACATGAGAGAATTTTTAATTAATAATTGATTAATTTTAATGGAACACAAAAAACACCTGCCTTTGGCTTATGTTCTCACCATATTTTCTTTTGTCTCAGCTTTGCACAGCATATCGTTTTTTTTTTTCAAGGGCTTCCGATTTTTTTAGGTTTTTGTTAATGTTAATGTGTGTCTGCATGTATGCATGCAAATATTTGTGTGGGAATGTGTGTGTGTGCTTGTTTGTTAAAAAATAATTAACCACTATAATACTGTTAAGATACTTTGTAAGTTGTACCGCAATTTTGTAGTGCAATTAGTATACTTAGGAGTATTTAAAATCAAAGATGATTTTAAATTTATAACCTTTTATTATAATTCTAAATTAATTAGCAATTGAATTTGTAATTTGTGACTTTGTAAAATATTTCAAGGTCATGTAATTTTATTTTAAGCCAAAAAATATTTTTTCTAAAAACGTCATACTTTTTGCAAAATTTTTTTTTACAGGAACGTCTCCAACTTGAATAACCACAAGTACAAATTATTATGTCGTATGAATGATAAGTTATGACAATTTTAATTCAGCACTAGCTTTGGGATTAATATTTACAATTAAAACATAAATAAGATAAAGCGTGCCATAACTACAACATAAATAAATGTATAGATCAATTAGATTAAATATTTTATATTATTAAAAAAAGAAGAAGTAGTTAAGTCAATTAAAAAAAGAACTAAATAATAAAACAAATTTAAATAGATCAGAAAACAAATTTTAATTTAAAACTTTGCACTCATTAAAAGTGCTAATAAACTAAATTACATTTATACAATAAAAGAAAATAGCAAAAAAAAGAAAACACACAAATAATATCTTACAAAAAATATAAATAAGAACTTATGAAACTTACCGGTATGATCTCTAGACTGACAGCCCCCAGGAGTCTCTCGCATTGCGTCGGCTAAATCCTCACGCAACTGTGATTCACCTGGTCCGAGTGAGAAATCCGAATCCATGTGCTCATGACGATACTGATCCATTAGACGTGGACTTTGCTCGTGACTACCTAAAAATATTAAAAGAACAAAGCAATTAAAACCAATTTCCAATTTTTAAAAAAGTAGGAGTCACTTACTGCATGATCCACTCTCAATTAGCACGGGCACAGCTGAGTGCGGCATATTCATTGGATTTGAACGGGCCGGACGACTAGAAGCACCAATTCCAGTGCCGCCAATACCAATTTCAACTGCCTCACTATCAATGTGTGCAAGTGGAGCACTAACAAAATTATCATTTAGGTTTCTGTTAACAAAACAAAATAAAATCTTAACTAACCCGCTTGGTGTGTTGTACGTTTTAAATGTAAATTGAGGTCCCATCCATAAACGACGATGTGGTCCAGCATGTGTGATAATTTCAACCTGCGACAACCAACGATCGTCTCGTTCATCCTTGGTGCGCTCAAACTCATTTGCACCACTCTCATCAATGAAGCACCTATCTTTCAGCAGCCAATTTTCCTTGGGAAGCGGAGGTTGAATATCCATGAAGCCGCAATCACCTTCCATTGCACTGCTGCTCTTCCGCAGTAAATTCCATTGCGCCTTTGGTACAACATCCAATTCAATGGGTGTATCATCGCTTACCTTTTCTTTTGGGATGTCTGCAAGTTTGATCACAGAACATGTTAGTTATTTGAAATCAAAAAATATCTGAAACTTACTGATTGTATGTCTCGGCTCCAAATCGTACTGAATCAACGCCCCATGGCTGGCCACAATAAACAACGCATCAACTGGTTTCTTTTGCCAGCGTATCGAGTGCTGCTCCCGTGGCTCCAACAGCCAGGAACGTGCCCGTCCAAATGCTGCACAAACCCTCATCGGTTTGGCAGCATCATCAGACGCTGAACTCAATCGTTGCCTACTACTGGGTGCTGCACCTGCACGCTGGCCAGCACTTGTTTGCGTGGAGCTCAATGACGAGGGTTGTCTCACTTGCGCCAAAGGCAACACCACGGTTGGATGTGGGAATGGCGCCACCCTTGGATTGCTGTACGCAGTTGTCTGCTGATTGCATGTATAGTCAAAGGAGTGCGATAATGGGCTACTGCTACGTCCGTCAATCGACAAACCAGCTGAGCGGTGGAAACGTGACAAACGATTGACAACATGTGGTGATCCGTGAGTCCGTACACCAGCTGGCCCACCATACGGTGTCACCGGAAACACGTGAGTAGTTCCGCGCAACGTCGAAATTGACACCCAACGGGAGTCCAATGAGAAAGCAATGTCTTGCACTTTAGACGTAGTGTCACCACGATGCAACACATACAAATGATGGGCAGCCGCTTGCGCGGCACCACCAGGATGTGGGAAAATACGGAACACATGAAAATCATGACCACGTTTGTCAGCAGTCAACAACAACATTCCGGATGGATCAAATGCGAGAGCGACCACGGCGTCTGAGTGGGCCACAAAATGAGCCACCATTGGGTCCACCCCAGACGATGTGACAGGAGCACCTGTTGTTGGACTCACCTCCTTAATGGCGTGTTTTATATCAAGGATTGTTATGACACCAGGCTCCTTAGTAGCAGTGCGACCCTGATTTGAATTTCCACTTGAACCGCTGTGACCAGATAAGCTGTGTGAAGAACCACTACCGGGAGATGTTCCACTTAGTCCTGCCGCTACTTGTTCCCCAAGTTCACGAAGACCTTTACCGAGACTTTTTGCTGCATTTAAAACAGTCGCTGTGTAACTGGTGACACCGTCACAATCGCAACCACCGTTGCTGCGTTTTGAGGTCATCAGTTTTTGCTCAGCGTATGCAAGCCAGCGCGAGCCAAGTGCAACCGGGTTTGGATTGATTCTAAAGCGGAAGAGATTTTCAATGAAATAAGTGAATCTATGATATCGAATTTACAAAAAAAAACCTACCCAGGACTTGGATGGCATGTGGTCACAGTGAGTCTGTCCTCGAAATTCCTTGCATCGAACACAGCAATCCGTTCTTGAAACGTCACCACAATCGAGTACCTATTCGCCAAGATATCCAGAATTGGACTCTTGAACTTAATACTCCTGCACATTGATCCATCACGCAGTGAGACAAAATTTACAGCATAATACTGCGAGCTGTTGTCACACACCGCCATCAACGGACGCTGCACACTAAACTGATCCATTGGCTCGTCCGCCAACTGACCATGTGTCTGCCACATGGGCGTCGGCAAAATACGCAGCACTCGCACATTGCCGTGTCGCCAACTGAGCACCTCAGACGCCTCACCATTTGCCGGAATAACCCACACTTGCACCCCATTTCCGTAGCCAAGGATGAGCAGCAAGGGTGGAGCCACACCACCCTCAAGATCCCAATCCGGACCAAAATTGAGGTCACTTATGTCGGCACACGGTTCAAAGCGGGCCCACAACACTGTGTCTTTGGCGTCCGTCAATGGGGCGGCCGTTTGCAGAGTGACATCACTGATGAACCCAGTCACACTGTCAATAATGGTGCGATCGTTAACGGGTTGTGGCGGCACAACGGCGGGCACACATCTCACCACATTGTTGGTGGAGGCGTTAGATCCATCGCCGCCCGACAACTGAACATTGTGGCAAATGTGGGTGGCTGGTGCGGGAGGGCCACGACGTGGTGATTCGGCAGACATTTTGCAGGGATGATTCTGATGGTGGTTGATGTGGATGGAAGTTGTGGCGGAACTGGAAGGAAGTGATGACAGCGGTGGCGACAGTTAACGGCGACGGCGGCGGGAGACACGCTGGCGACGGTCGCGACAAATGGAATGGGGAATGATGTGTGCTGTTGTTGTTGTTTTTGGCTGATGTGTTGCGTCAGATTCTGCTGCAAAAAAAAGGAAAGAAAATGAAACAAGTGCATAAATATAACGGCATTTCTTTGTGTTTGTTCAGAAATTATTAATCAGCTGACCGCGGAATGAGTTGAGGTAATCGCTTGAAATGAAAAGTTAATTCGGTAACTTAAATGCGCAGTGGAGGGAGACTAAAATTGCAATTAAGTGGGGATGGGGATGAATGAAGGGAAATCGGAGGAGTTTGCAACTGACATCGCCAGGTCATTTTTGACAGTTCGTCTCGGACGCATATTAAAACGAAAATATTTACTTGATTTTCTTTGTTATTAACATTGTTGTGCAATATTGCTACACATACCAATATGCAATTTTAAGTTGACTACAACACAACTGCGACTGCCACAATATGTATAATTTGTTTAAACACAAACATATAATTAACATAACAAAACACACAACAATTACGGTTGATGAACAAACCGTCAGTCATTAAGGCATAATAACAACTGCACTAATGATTAATGACTTCAAATATCTTTTAATTAATCAATGCGAGAAGATAATCAATGGTTTTAAAATATGAATGCACAAACACTCCTGCAGAAGAATTGTCCGCAGTTGCAAACATTTCAAACACAAACACTATTTGTTTATAGATCCATCGTTAAGTAACAAAAGTTTATGCAAATTTAATGTGCACATTAACTGCCCAGTACGCTTTAACTATCACCTGTTTTTTGTGCAAAGTGTATTTCCCTACAAGAACTTTATCAAACCAAAAAATGTGTTGGTTCCATGCGAAGGGAACAAAGAGAAATCAACAAATGTCGACCCTTTTTATAGCTGCGATTTTCCAGCAGCCAATGTGTATGTTTGTTTGTGTTGGTTTCTTGTTTTGTTGTCTAATTGGCAATTGCAGCTATATCAAATAAATATAAAGAACTCGAATTTTACAGTCTGTCACGCACACATTGAACGGAATACAACATTCATATCGCAAAGTAGATGAGGAAGGAAAATATGTGGGAGATGTGGTAGTGCGCAGGTACACAAAATAGTTGTGAGCGTGTGTGAGTTTAATTTTATTTTGAATAACAAAATTAGGGTTGCCATCCAAAATGAGTGGCTTAAATAAATTACATAATATTATGACGAAAAATCTTGGTTTGGAGGAGTAGCAAAAATGTAAGGTAAACAAACACGAAAAACGTAATTATAAAATGCTTAACTATTGAGACATTGAACTCGTTTTTTAATTAAGATTTTTACTAGTTCAAAAAAGGAAAACATAAATCAAATATAAACCCTAGGACTAAGCCGAAAATATTTTTTGTAAGAAATGTTTAATAACTTAAATAAAAATAATGAGTTTCTACTTTCTTTACTGACCTAAAAGTAAGAAAGAATAAAAACAATTAAAATCAAGATCTATGTAATTAAAACAATTAAAACGCGATCATTAGTATTTTAAATTGCAAATTCACATAATATGATTTAAATTCCTTTAAGTAAACAATTAAAACAAAAAATTAAATAAAAAAGGTTTTAAAATCAAAGAAACAACAGTGTTTTGTTCCCAGAGCAATTTTTCATACCAAAATTTAATCCAGCTTAAATAAAAGTTAAGCGCTTACAATATATGATAGTGTACTAAACTCGTATTAATATTGTGGCTTACACAACACATACCCATATTTTAAAATGCAATCAAACAGCTGAGTGCGCGCATACAACAGCATGACCCCATATCAGCGCATAAATAAAAATAAATTGTATAATACGAAACAACATTGCAGCTGTAAAGAGAAGAAAGAAAACACAGTGTCGTACGCAACTCGACTGAAAACAAAGTCTATACACTGTGTGTGTGTACGAAAAAAAAACACAGTTTGTTTGAAAGAAGGTTAAAAAGAGTGAATGTGTGCACAAATCATACGTATGTATGTGTGAATGAATTAAAATTTAGGGAACCACAATAAAAAAGTACAATAGGGAGGGGAAGATGTTGTACAAAACTTTAGGTTGTGCAATTTGTTATGAAAAACGCCCACGAATGTGACAAAAGGCCCTAGACGTTATGAGAAAAGACCTTTGTTTGATATGGAGATTCCGGGAACAGCGGGGAAATGTACAAGACAACAGTTTGCTTATTATTTTGTTTTGTTATACTTGTCAGCTGAGTGTGCGCATTAAAGCAAAACTGATATAAAATTATTTATAAAAAAAAACTGTGTTTGTATGACTCATACATGCAGCATTAAATTAAAATGTAAAGTATTAAAAGCAACGCCTATCCATATAATATAGGAGAATGCAAATCAAAATATAACACGTAAATGTATTGACAAATTGTCAGTGTGTTTCTTTTTTTTCATTGTTTTTGAACACTGATTTCTGAAGGACAAAGGAGATTGCCAAAATGATTTCACTATTCTCCATTTAAATACAAATTAGTGTTGGGGGCTTAACTTATAAATTTTTATGTATGGATCAACGTTTTCTTATCAAAAACATCATTTACGTCGTTTCAATATAATGACTCTTTGTCTTTTCACAAAATGTTGCAACACAGCACGAAAATATTATTTTTCATCAATCATTATGCATGTGTGCTGAGTGCTGACCCTCCCAGTCAGCCATGTATTCCAAAAACAGCTGGGGAAATTAAATTGCGACTGATAAATACAGTTAAAACGCATCAGATGCGAAAAGAAGGAACTAAACAGCAAAACAAAAAGGTAAAAGCTCAGAACAAAGAAGATTGACGCACAACTGCCCCCACCAAATTTTTTTTCCGTTACATTTTGCACACCCCAGCCATAAATGTTAAAAAAATTGATTACATTTGTTGGAAGAGCCACGATCATTGTACAATTGTTCAGTGTTGAAATAATCCAGTCGTCCTAAGGGTCACAGGACGATTTTGGTTGAGACTTTCTGTTTTAAACACCACAAAACACTAACTGCGTCATTGTCGTTTTTTTTTTCATATGATCTATACGACGTATAAACGCAGAACACAAACACGAATATACACACACAACACACACACGAGCTACAGCACTGTGGGGTTTTTGTGAAGAAAAACTATTACAAGAATTTTAAAAGAGTCACTTCAAATAAAAGACAATGCAGCTTAAACTCACAACACTGAACCTTGTTGTTCGGTAATTTTCCAAAATTAGTTCTCTGGAATTAACAAATACTTTTGTAATTATTTTGCACAAAAATTCACTGCTGCGACGTTCAACTCATCGCCCCTGGACGTCTCGACGAGCTCTCAAATTTTATACTACAAAAAAAAAACGTTTTCCTATTTCGTACACTGGTATACATAAAATTCACACACTCATACTAATAAACTGGTAAATTGTATAAGCATTTGATTAACATCTACACAAAACCTCATTCACAGCGTCGCTGCACACAAGGACACTTTACAGCAGTGTGCACGCTTCAAACTGTGTGCGTTTTTCTAGTGTTTTCGTTTTCAATTACACAGTTTTTCATTTATTGTTGCAATTTGCGTCTTGCACTAAAACCAGGAACAATTTTTTTCCCTCAATGACAACAATGCAAAGTTATTTCAAAACGCAATTAATTAAAATTAAATAACATAAACGGAATAGAGAACAATTAAAAAAAAAATATTGTAGCACAATTTATACACAGTTTTAAACACAAAAGACAAGGAGAGCTCATGAACACACGCAGCGACGTTAATTCTGTTGTTGTTCGATGTACTCTGAAGTCTGAACAAAAAGTCTCAAGTCTCTGCTTAATTTTTTTTTAAAGTATGGGTATGCTTGTATGCGCGATGATCTGCTCAGTATTGTTTTGGCAATTGGGATTGGTGTGCTCATCCATGTATGCTTGTGTGGTCGCGTACGAATTTATTAAAATTGTGTTTATTTTGAATACAGGGTGTGGTTGGGTATCGATGTGTTCTTTCAATTTAAATTATGTAGTTGCATTTAAACTATATTAAAACGTATTTTTATGTGATTCATGTAGTATTAAAAATATCCTTGAATTAGCTTTTTTTCTTTATAGTTTTTAACGTATGTATCACAATTTATTTCAAAATGCTTTGTTAAATAGACAAATAGACAATTCATTAACTCATTCATGACAAATAAAAATGGTTGTGTTATTAACATGGCTCTTTTTTTTTATTGCTACAAATTTTTATTTTACTGATTTTTAAGGACAAAAAATTGCCGAATGATATCAAAAACGGGCTTGTAAAATGGGCTAATAAATAAAAATTTCATGTAAACAAAAATCATAACAAATAATGTATTGAGAGGTCAATAGGCATTTTTTTTATACCAAAATTTTTTAAAATGTTTTTTTTTTGTGTCATAAAATGGTAAAATATATTTGTAAACTAATTACGTAAACACCCTGTTATTCCACAGTTTGAACTTTGAATGATAAACCACCCACATGCACACAACCGTACAAATTAAACCAAAAAACATAGTAATGAAAACAATTTGACAAATACATAATATTTTATAATTACCACTTTTAGCCTATTGTCTTTCCTATCGATATTTTACCTTTATTGTGGCTGTTTTTCTTATCAAAAATGAAAATATTCTCAAGATTTTCAATAATTATCTCCCATAGGTACTTACACCAAAATTCCCTAACAACAACATAATTTCGTAATTGCGCAATATTTTGATTAAAACGGAAATTAATATTTGCAAAGTTAAATTGTACAATAACAAAGTGCGTCACTCACAAACACCACCACAATCATTATTGCGAGCAAACTACATGCGGTTTTGAAATAATTCATATGAAGGATACCCCCAACGTATTTAATAAATAATTAAAATTTATATTTTTTCATGAATTATACTAACAATGTAAAAATTATGCTCACTAAATTAATTATCACTTTCGAACTAAAAAAATGTTTTTTCTGTATATCACTTTACGAACGTCATTATATTGCAGCTGATTTGTAAAAACTGAAGGCGCGTTAATCATTAATGAAAATTGTGCGTTGGCTTTGGCAGGGTAAACAGAAAAACAATTGTTGAAAAAAAATTATGCTGTTGTCAAAGTGACATCTGGGCATTTATATATATTAAATCTTCTTCGAAATTAAATTGATAAGGAAAATAATTATATTCACCATAAGAAATATCAATAATTATAATTATAAATAATAGTAAATGTTATTGCAAAGTATTTGAAATAAAGCAATTTAATTATTAATCCATCCTATTTTAATTTAATCAAAATTCTAACAAATTTGCAGCTATTCCCCAGAAGATGGCCATACAACAAATTGATTTCGAAACAAAATCCCACAATTCAAATCGAAAAACATCAATGCATTTAGTGCAATTTGATTCCAATTGGTTGTTGCACCTGTTCACAATGTACACTGGAATAAGACGGACGGACACACAAAACACGTACTGACAGTGTAGAAGAAGCGAGGTGCCATACTGGAAAAACAGTGAAAAGAGAAAATACACACATTTCGCTAATATGTCGGAAAAAAATTGAATCCGTGCATTAAGAGCGTTGTGTGAGACTATAAATTGCAATCAATAATCGGCAAAAATACTAATTGCCGTTTGAGTGCATCCATTGTTTAAAGTGTGTGGAAATAATATGTAATTGCAAGTGCAAGTGCAAGTTTTTTTGTGGTTCGGTCACCGACGACGACGACAACACATCGCCCAATTGGATTATTCATTATTGGTGTGTGTGTGTGTTTGTGGGTGCGTATGCTTGTGTGTTTGTGCAGCAGCAGCTAGCACAACCTCTAGCAGAGTGGTTGGTAGCTCGCGTGTGCACGCGATTCTTTGGTACACGTACGTAAAGGCCAAAGGGGCGCTCACATAATATTGCAGTTTGTGGCTAAATATAGGTGCGGACCTCCGGAGACCGCAAAAGTGTTTGACCATTATAAGCGGGGTACATGGTAACGAGCGCGGTGATGAGAATTTTAAGACCTCCCAGCACATTTTAGTTACTTCCGAAAATTACCGTAATAAAAGCAAAAGTAATTCGAAGTTAATTAAATATTGCACCTGTGTGTAGGTGACTGTCGGCTTTTTGCTATATAACGCTATTTGTGTGTCATAAAAAGTAGTTATTTCAATACTTTAAACTAAAATGAAATGTAATTACTACAGTAAAACCGGTTCCCCTGACTAAAAGGGATTAACCTTAAAAAACATAAGTATCCAATAAACGTATTTGTCTATCTACCTAAAATTATACCTAAAATCGCTTCTTGTTGTATGTGTGAGTGAGTGATGTGTTCAGTTCGAGGGTGCTCCCCGAAAATAAATATTCTAGTGTATAAGAATAGAGAGAAGCAACAAAAAAATAGCCCAAATAGGAGGGGGTTGAAACGTTATTCGCTACAAAAGCTTAGTTGAAGTAGAAGATTGTGGTCGCCACAATTCGTTCACATAGAAAATATTGTATAAATTTAGTATGTAGTTGTGTGTAAAATTGAGTAAACTGATATCTATCAAATCAATTATTAAAAGAAACACGTAATTCATTAGAAGTAATTGCAGATTGCATGCAATAAAATTCAAATCAAAGTGTTGTTGTGCAAATTGTTTAATTAGTTTAGTAATACAGAAAACCAGTCTGTATTGAATGTACGTGTGTGTGTGTTGTAAAAATAAAATAATATACATAAAATAAAAATTTAAATATTGTGCGCCGCGGTGTGTCGTTTGTGTTGTGCCGTGTTTTTTTAATTCAATTAAAAATTGACACACACACACTCCCATCATACTCACACAAACAAAAAGTGATATCACAAAAGACGTGTATCAAATAATCTTTTCAAGCGAAAAAAAAAGTTACAGAAAAGTGTGTGGTGTGTGAAGAAATCAATTGTCGTCCCAAAGTAGTTTTGTATATTTATGACAAAATTCAGCACAATGGCGGACCTGACGCGTCCGCCCCTCAGCGACATCAAACGTCCCGAGGAGGTGGTCCGGATGTCAATGACTGACAACCTAAAGTTCGCCGTCCTAATTGGATTGATCGAGGTTGGACAGGTGACTAACCGCGAGGTAGTCAACACTGTGCTCCATTTGGTGAGTGTTACCATTTATTTACGTTTTGTACAACATTTTAATTGTATTGTTATATTTTGTAGTATATTTCAAAATACCTATGGTCCAGTCCAGATTGAGTTAGTTTTCATTCTATCGCGTTCATCGAAACTATTTTTTTTTTGATTTGGAATTTGATTTACCAATTTAAAAGTATTGTTATTAAACAGATGCTGTTGGATGAATTAAGGTTTCACTCCGGAATTACCGATTAAATCAGTTGAATAATGGTAAAATCTCTTAGGATTCCGCATAAACGTCACGATAACCTCACATATCATATGATTTGAATTCAAGGTCAAAATTTCCATCCTAAATAAAATTCTAATAAATATGTAGAACTGACGTTAACTTGAATTTTATTGATTAATACAAATTGAATAGGTCCCCCAAAAATACTCTGACAATGAATATTTTCCACGTGCCTCTTATATTTTAGTATTATCATTTGAAGACAAAATTGTAATCAATCTTGACGTTACCTCGTATGTGAAATTCTTTATCAACTATTATCTGCACAAATCAAAATCAACCGCACAGAAAGCACTCTAATCAAAGTTTTTCACAAAATCTAACCATCCGAAATACAATACGCAGCCATCCTATCATTTATTCAAAAATTAGCAATGAATATTTAGCAATAATTTGCACACAACTGCAACTTGCTAATTCAAATGTGCCAGGTCGGCATTTTTATTGATCCACGTACCTATGTACACTTATGTTCATGCATGTAGTTTAGGACGGATTGAGTCATTCCTCAAATACATTGTGAAGTCAAACTGAACACTGCACGACTGATATGTTACACCTGATAACGGACGTTTCGTGGCGATAAGATAACAAATTGTTGCTAGTAATTTTGTAAGTACTGAGGTGGCGTGCATATTAACGAAGTGCGTTTGACAACTTGCGCGGTTTATTGTGTAATGCGGTGCGAAAACTTTCACATGGAAAATGCCACATTTTTCATTATTTTAAGCAAATTACTTAAATGAAATAGCAATTTTTTATCAGCATTTTTATCTAACTGGTTCCACGTAGGAGGGTTTTTTATGCATTTGTTTCGTATAAAAAGCATGTTCAGATTTGTCATGGGTTTAACTGCAGTAATTTTTATTGTAATTATTAATCTCATTAAACAATTTCCTAATCAACTAAATTAATCCTTGTCAAGCCTAAGCCTTACCGAAAATTGTTGAGAACAAAACATTTACTTTCAACATTCTGAATTGAACATTTCCGGATTAAAATACATATGCACTAAAATTCAAGGTCAAATTACTGAATATTTTTGTTCATAAGGAAGCCGTTGCAAAGCTTTCCCTGTAGGCTGTAACATGCTTTTATCCGCTTACAATTTACATCCTTTTGGTCTTTTTGTTATCCATAGTACTCTAAACTTTCAGCTTTTCTATTCATTTGCTCTGAACTTTCAATGCTTCCGGAAAATTATGATGTACACAAAATTGTATACCCTGCATAGGAAAGCCAGTAATTAATTGTAGGGCCGCTGATAATGATTATTTATTTATTCATACACTTTATGTATTTAGCTTTTCTTTTGAAAAGTCCTTCAAAAGTTTCTTCCATTCCCGGACTGCAAACACAGCTCCAACGTGCATCATACGGGACGAATGTACATAATTTTTATATATTTTTCATTTGAAAACCATTTCATTTCCATATAACTGTAGTAATTTCATTTACAACTTTTTCCAGTGTTTTGTATTTTCCGAGCAAAATATTCAGTTTTTTTTTTTGCAAAAAGTTTTAGTTAGTTTTACTGTTTTAATTTCTTTTTTTTTTTACCTTTTTGTTTTGGAATTTCCTTCATTTAAAAAGTTCTTAAATTTGATTTTATTATACAGCGCGCTTTAATCCATTCATAAACTATACTTTTAACTAGTATAAGCTTCTTCTTGCATTTTGCCTCTTATCTTTTCATCCATTTAACCATTTTTTTTACCTTTGATGGGTGCTGGGTACCGTTTCTATATCCTTCACTTTAATTCCGCTCAATTCGGTTGAATAGTTATGTGTTGAATAGGATCAATTCCTGTATCTAAACATCCGAACCATTGCCCATCCAGAGCGAGCTCTTACCTCCTTGAAACGCGTCGCTAAGCGATTCATTTTACTTACGCAGCGATTGGAAAATTGCACTTGAAATCGCTTTCGTGGATTATTCAACGAATATTCGGATAACGAGAGTCAAATTGTTATTTTTATCCAAATTCATTTTCATTTCGAGGATGTTGAACTTCTCTTTACCCTGAAAAAGTATTGGAGTATGTACGTGCAGAGGAGGAGCTGCTATGGGTTGGCTGATGCTGCCTAGATCGATAGCAAATTGCGAATTGCTCAAGTGTTTCATTTGTGTTTGTTCCTGCTGCTGCTGCTGCTCCTATTCTAGCGCAATTATTATTTATGAGAAACTGTGAATATGGAAAAAGTGTAGACGTTCTGTGTTGGTGTATAAGAGGGGGTGTGAAAGCGCATTAAGCGGGGTTGTTGTTGCTGCGTTGTGGCACTTGCCATTTAAATCGATAAAGGCAACCGCACGTTTAGAGGAATCAAGATACATTCAAGCACATTGAAGTTCTAATTTCAATGTGTGTATAAGAAAATGTTGCTCGTCTAATTAGAATTGGGGTGTGGGGGATGAGTTGTTGGTAAAAGTTTAGCATTATATTAATTAACTATGATTTTTCTCAGAAACGACTGCTCAATGCATATGGTGCTTATTTATTAGAATTTCTTACATCCTATTCTTGGGTTTTTTGCAGAAATCAAAATATGTCCAAGTATTGATAAATCAATGATATCTGAATTCATCATAATTGTAATTAAATTAATTATTTGCTTTGTATTTCGTTTATTAATGAAGAGCTTGGAACATGCACTTCAATTGAGTTCCGGAATTATGGTGTAAATATTGCATAACCAAGCAGGAAGCAACATAAAATTGTGACAATGAACTTTATATGCATTTCATATATCGAACACCTATAGAAATACAATTTATTTTGTGAGGAAAATCGTAATATTAAAAATTACAAATTGTTATTGCGTCTCTTTTTAATTTTGTAAATATGTATGTTCTACAAAGAATTTTTTCTTATCCATCACTTTTTTTGTATGCACTTTTCCCAACACATAACACCTCAAATCAAATTTTTATCAAAAAGTAAAGATGTAAAAAGTGTTTACACGCTCCATATCACGATTCTCAAGTATAACTGAGTGTGTTATCTAATCAAGTTTTACCACTTTAAGCTCTTCTCTCCACTTGTCACCCAACGTGGCCTCATCGCTATAAGTATATATCAAAAACTTGTTCAATTAATAGAATAAACCAAAGTTTTGAGTAGCTCGATGTGTTTGAGAAATTTATTAAGCCAAACCATCGACCATCACGCCATTGAAAGCATTTCGACATAAAGGATTTAATCAAATCGATGCGCTACGATGGCGTTTAATTGAATAACATTTCGATTTGTATATGCACACATTTTAAATGAAAAAAAGCATTTTTATTTCATGTTCAACTCCTATATTAAAATATATATATACATAATGCTCTTTAGTTAGTTTTTATGAACCAATTAAATTAACGAAGCATCGTCCAGCCAACAAAAAACTTATATGCGCATTAAAAATGCAGCATTTGTACACTGCACCATCCATACGTTTAATTGCAGGGCATTAGTTAATGAAAAATGTGCTTAAATGAGATTAACCGCGTCATTAAATATTTTTGGTTTTAATGTGCAATTATGAACATCAGGGTTGACTTTTTGTGTGATTCCCACAATACGAGTAATTAACACAATTAAGTATTTTGCATTATAATACCACTTTTGTGTAAAAAGAGCTTTTATGGTATTTTTAGTAAACATTGTCGCACAATTAATTATTAAGAGGCCTCTCTCCGTTTTCGTTGATTTTCATTTTAAAATTATTAATTGCAACATCGATAATAGGCTAATATTATTTAGAAGAATATTTTGTTGTTAATTTTTATGTTATTTTGCTGATTTAAAAAAAATATATTTCAAGGTCATGGAAGATCATGCGAATTAAATTATTTTTGTGTTTCAATTCTGAGGACAATATATTATATATATATTTTTTGCAAGGTTTTTTAAAATATTTCAAGACGTAAATAAAAAATGTATTGTTTTTTGACCGTTCAAGGTCAATTTTTGCTATTCAATTTAAAAATCACTAATTTCTTAATTTGAGAAAATATTGTGTACAATTCAATTGTACAATTGACTTCAGTTCATAAAGTCTAAAAAAAAATTTTGCCAAACATTTAAAAACCATTTAAATTTATAATTTCAAGGTCAAAAATTTCAATTAAACCTATGAAAGCCTTCAAATTTTAACACAATTTTCACAGTTGCTTGTACCGACATTTGTTTAATTCGACGAACAGTAAAAAAACCCGTTACAATGTTTATTTTTAATCATGAGTCGATTGAAAATGATTATGTATTTTAAAATAACCCCCTTACATATTAAGCTTATTACATATTGCAATCCTGTCTGCACAAATTCGGCAATAAATTAAATACACCATATATTTATACTTTGACACATGCATATGTAAAATTTGTATTATGCTAAATCTACTTACACAGTTACTGTAAGCTTTTCATAAAGCTTTATATACTTATAGCCACTCTAATATAGTCTTAACTCTGTGTAGTTTCATATCGGGTATTAGTTTTCTGCGTACAAATTTAACAAACTTCTTGTCTGCTGCATAAAGCACTTTCTATACAGCTTAACCCACACACATACACCCTTGATTTGGTGCACAAATTCCTCCCCCCCCCCCCCCAGTTTCCGACATCCTGATTCTAAATGCATTTTGCGTACTTATATTGTGGAAACTTTTCTTCATAACTTACAAGTTGCAATGATAGGGAGATTTCTATGCACAAAGTACGTTTCATGTGGGATATAACAAAATGTAGATATTTATACCTATGTTAATATACAATCAGAAGGATTCATCCTTGTGCCAAAGTTATACATACTGGCTCTTTATTATGTATGCTTAGTGTTCACACTATACCAAGTAGTGTACACAAAACTAACTGTATGTAGGTGTACGGATAATGAGAGGGATGGTAAAGAAGTTTTACGGTGTGCAGCGGCTCATTAATAAGCACTTAATATTCGTCGAGTCTGAGAACTCACAAAACTCACAAACAAACGTACATGAATATTCCAGAAGTTCATATCATCAGCTTAGGGCAAAATGTGGCCCTTGATAATTGTTTGGGTGTGTGTAAAATCGACAATCTCATCTAGACCGGTTCATTTACAACGAATAACTATTTTCCTGCATATCCTTAACACAAAGCCAGGCAATGTAGTGCTTTTTATGTAGCTATTTACCTGGCTAAAACATTAATAAGCTTTTCTCTATATACTACAGCCACTACCATTGCCTGCACATGTGTATAGGCGTGTAATTTCAAATATGTACATGTGAGGCACACAAAAGTCCACATCCATCCCCCATCCATATAAATAGCCGCCATCAAACATACCTGTGGGTTTTCTGGGTGATATGGTGCGCTCTCAAATTAAGTACTTATAATATGTTGAAATGGATTTTTATCGCATTGGGACACCTGTGAAATGTGTGTACATGTGTGTAATTGAGCGTGTGTATCATGCACACAAATGTTATGGCATTTGGGGGGACTATAGCAATTGTTTTGACTCTTTTATAGGTTAAATTTGAACGCATTTAACCCTTTACATGCCAATTTTGCTGTGTAACTTATCTGTTGTTATGCTTACGCATTCATATTTGTATCTCGTAGTCGTAAGCAGTGTTTAATTTCAAATTTTAATGGCGATAATTAGCATTTTGGCTTATCTTAAATTGATACAAGACGATTTGTTTTAATAATTTATTTTAACGTTTATTGCTAGAGTAGGAAAAGGACTTTAAAAAATTTAATTCTTTTCGAGAAATTTAAGAAACCTAAAAACGTCATCTCCTGATTCCCAAAAAAAAAATTTTGTTCAAAACGGCTTTACAGATTTGTATCCAATTTTGATGTTCTAAGTTTAAATTAAAGTCCAATGTATTTTTATTTTGTTTTCAAATGTTCTCAAAATGATTTATTTATTTTTATAAAATTTAAACTCGTCTTGGTTGGCTCTCCCGTTCATAAAAAGGACCTAATCTACAAGGTACAATAATATATTAATATGTAAATGATATTCATTTATATGAAGCTAATTCAAAGAGGACGTCCACTCGTCTATTTGCATAGGGCGATTCATTTGATGACAGAACAAACATTGTTAAATTGATAAAATCTTGAATGCGATCATCTTCGTGTGAATTTTGCTTCAAGGGCGGAACGAAAGGGGGGGGGGGTCGCTTTCATGCACACATATTTATATAAGTTTAAATTTAGTGTACATGCATATTTTGTGTTTGGCATGAAAATTATGCTTTAAATGGAGTTTCTAGTTGGAAGGTATCCAAGATGTTTGTGTGGGGATAAGCTATTTCGAAGAAAGTCACGTATAAACAAGGGGATAGCGCAGGGGGAAAATACAAGTGTGTATATATGCGGGATGAAGCAAATTTCGATTGAAGTCACGATTGACATTTAAACTTTAAATATGGACTTTGGATTTGCATAATATTATGGTTTATCATTAAGCATGAAACACAGCTTAATATGGTGAGTTTAAATATAAGTTTTTAAATGGGTTGTGGGTGGTGAGCATTATTTTATAACACTGAAATAAGCACATAAAGATCAAATCGTCTATGCATCGCTTGAGTGTAGCTAGGAATTAATTTAAGTATTTAATTTTGAGTTTTCATCTTTTATTTTACGACTGATAAGATTTTCAATTAACGTTCGTAACTTAACAAAGGCAATTAACAATTTTATTTCAATGTAAAATGTTTATATTTTAATTAAAATTGTAATAAAAAATCCTTCTGAATTTTTAAAATTTTTAATGAAAGTAAAGCACTTTTCAAATATATTTTTCAAACCCCAAACCGCTTTTAATTACATCTTAATCTTTAATCTAAATACCTTTTTAACAAAAAAAACATCAAATTGAAAGAATTTCCATGCGATAAAAGATATTAGCAACAAAATAGATGTAAATGAAAAGCCCACCAGGGAGTCTACTTCGGTCTGATAATAGAAATCATTTATCAATTCTCCAACAACGGCGAAACAGCCGCATTATCTCTCTTTTAGAGGACACAAAATTGATGATATGCAAATACACCATTTTATGGGACTATTTACATACACAACGAACCCCAAGTTCCAACTATAGTGTGAGCATGAATATGTGCTTAGTACAAGGAGGATTGCACAGAGGGAACCGGCGTCTAAACGGTCTTCAGGACATCCTAATTTGGTACAATTTATTTGCCATTGACCACATTTTTATTTGTATTTCATTTTGTCAGTGTGTGTGCGTGTGTGTGTGCACAAGTATGCGGCTTATTATAAACGTCACATAATCCTATTTGATTTGTGTTCAATCAACTGCGGTTGTGAACTGTTGTAGGTAGTCAGGTCAACCACATAAGTTACTATGATACATACACATTACTCATGAATAGTATGCTTTTAATACCTGATCGCATTTATTGATTGGTTGATAATTATTGTAATAAGTTCGTGCGCTACATTCAACTATAGCATACATGCGCGTTTAGTGTTCGTTTGCTTCTAACATTGATTTAATACAAAATTCCTTATTACAATAATTACAGTTACATTGCATTTGTTACATAAATTTTTTCCAATTGTTCACGTGAAAACCAATTTTGTTACAAAATGTATGACATTGTTCGTGCATTGCATTACATGGTTACATGAAAACCTCAGCCGCCTGAATGCTGTTCAAAGCATACTTACGGGCGTTCACTCTTGACACAACTTGACACATTTAATTTGTGACATTTTTAAATAATTTCTCACTTAAAGCGAGTAGATTTTCAACGTGTCTAAAAGTGGTTATATAATTTCTGTCATGTTAAATTTTGCATCCATTGTACAGTTGTTTAAACTGCAAACTTTACGTTATTTATTTTCAACTTGTTTGTTTTTTTTTTAATAAAATCGATTTAAATCGTAAACTTATTTTGCACAAATAATTAAGTACTAACATCAAATTTTTAGTACAGCTATGGCAGGTGTCAGCAACTTTAAAATGTTAATTTAATCGAATCGTTACATTTTAACAAAATGTAATAATTTTGAGTTAACTTGCATGGTGTACACTTTTAATTAAATATCGTGTCAATTAGCTATTTATTAGACATGGCGCAACATATCACATTATGCATTAAATACACATTCTGCATTATTGTGCCGGATGCATATTTTGATCTCATTAGATGCAAAATCAACACACATCCGCACAACAATTGCAGTTTGTGCATGGTGTAACGCATTGCTTGTGCATTCATCGTCAGTTTAATTGTTTGTTTAGGTTATACGCCATTGAAGCGCATACATTCCGTTATAATAAATCATTGATTTAGCATTTTATTATGTGCGCACATAGCAAAATAATGACTTTTGCAATTACATGCGATGACAAATTGCATGCTGGGCTCATTATGACATCGCAATGGCATGGCGCGACACCATGGCTGTATATATTAGACTAATGGGGAATCAATGGCATGACGACGACACTTTTTTTTACGACTTTATTCCAAGTGCATTTTACGAAATGCAATCAATGTGGTTTTCAGACACTGATTGCATAATCACATTCGTTGGGACATTGAGATTGCATACTTAGAATAAATGTTGCTTTTAGATCGTTACTGTACAATAGTATTATTGTTTCTTATTAAAGTGTATTGGTATGAGAGCAATTTATTCAATTAACGGATACTATTCGTAGCACTAAAAAGGTCGTAATAATATGTTAAATTTTAAATTTTGTAATTAAATTTTTGGGGAATGAAGTTTCTAGTTTAATATTTTTTTAGTGTTTTTGTGTGGAAAGTTTGGGAATATGCAATTAACTGTCATACACATATTGTCCCCAATAAAATGAAACAATTGTTTTTTAGTACATACAACAGCGCACATTTTATTGCTAATTGGCAACACTAAATCATAATAAATCTTTTTTTATTCAAATTTATTGCACTCCCATTTATTTACACATACGCATTCAAATTAACAACAAATACGAGAATATTGTGCAAATCTGTCAATTAAAAGCAGCGGCACACACACAAACAATAAATAATTTGATTGCACCAGTGCGGGTTGCATAAATTCTGGCGTTTTTTTCAGCCCCCATTCTTTAATTTAATCCATACTCAGAGTGCATTGTGTGAGTGTGTGTGTGTGTGTGTGTGTGTGTGTGCTATCATATTTGAAACTGTATTTTGCAAATGGTTTTAATTTTGTTTTCTCGTTTGTCCAAGCTCCATCAGATACACAATTCAATTTCCCGATTGCCTTGAATGCATAAACGCTTATATGCACATTGCACACACAACAAACGTAACAACATTGTACCCACGCAGCAGCTATTGTGACGGTGCGCCACGAGGCGCATGCGTCAATCAAACATTTAATAATAATTTGCATAACATGCTTTGTGCTTCGTTCGGTTGTGTATCGTGTAGCATTAATTATTTGCAACAATATTGTAAAACCCAAATTTGCTGTTTTACGTATATATTACTTACTGGTTTTTATACATTTCTCGCATGTTGTTCGCATCCCCATGTCATGTCTTATTTCTCTTATACTTACATACTGCGTCTTATTTTTTTCCCCCCTATTTTTGTTGTTTCATTTTTCATTTTGTCCGCCTGTGGGGTTATTACAGAGGACAAGTTGGGTATAAACACATACACATACACATTAAAAAACAATGAGTGGATGCTGCAGGAACGGAAGAAATATATATGGTTGTGTCAAAGTTGCGACGCAAAGTGAATCGCCGGGATGGCTGCCAGAAGCATATGAAAATCAAGTCGATGCAAGTGCTACATACATTCAGGGTGCTGCATACATTGCATATATGCCGCTCTCGTATATGTAGGCACGTGATGGAAATGCTCTTGAGGAAAATAACGAGCGATAAACATGAAACAGGAAAATCATGATGAGTGGCAGGGGGTGATAAAAAGAGGATTCAATTAGAGCGTGTCGAGAGGTTTTTGAGTTAAATTTCCGCCATCCCCAAGGAAAAGGGGAATTCATTTGTGTAGGGGGAGTGGGATGTCTGTAGTATAGCAGTTGAGCACAATTTTGATGGTGTTCAAGTGCATATGGTGCAAAGTTGTGCGGAAATAACGAAAATTTTGCGAATTTTATTCAATCAAAACATAGATTAAGTTATAGTGGGGGGATGGTATTTTTTTGGTGGAATTTTTTATTTAAATTCAATTTTCATGAATTGTTTGTAGTTTGCAGCTATAACTTCATTGATGTGGAAGACGGCGGTGTTTAGTAGCGAGACACAATTTAGCCTGAAATTAATTTTGCTCACATCGTTTCATTTCAAAGGATCTCAATTGTTTAATTACTGTGCTTTTTCTTTATGTGTACTAGAGTTTTGCCGTGCTGCGGTTTGTTGTGTACATAAACATCCATGTTTAGTACGTTTGTCAGTTCACCACGGGTTTCCCACTCTACAATGACGAAGAATTCGTTTGATACTGTGGCCCCAGTGTTCTTGCTATACCACCAGTTTAAGTTTCACAGTTCAAATTTCTGATGTACTCACTGTTATGCATGTAGTCTAAACTCTTAAAAGAAAGTGCAGCTACACGAGACTTGTGGGATGTGTCTATATAGAGTATAAACGTACGATACGATGTTGTGTTTGAAAATATACTTTTCTGTTTACACTTAGGGATTGCTCACCTTTTACCGTGTTTCAAGGATCCAAACGCACACATATACTGCATCATTATACAGAGAAGTGGCAAATGCTCGGCTTTTGTTGTAGACATAACGTATACAGGTGTATATTGTATATGCATGTGCGAGCATAGTTAGAATAGCAACTGCAGAACTAATTAAGTTCTATTGTGCTTGAAGAGTGCAAGTCTTTGAAAATAAAAAGCGCACATATGATGACGACGACACACACATCCGGAAACTAACTGCGAAATCAACAATGGAATACACTTGCGCTATACTCGTAGCTTTAAATGGATTGTGTAATGTGTATATGTGAGAAGAATGTGGGAGAATTGTGCAAGAAAACCATTTATTTTATGTTCTTTGACTGCAATATCGTTGAACCTTTTTGTGTTTGAAAAATTATGTAAAAAGTAGGAAATAATTAAATAAAATTTTTTTTTTTTATTATTTAATTCTGAATGGGAGCCTCCTTCCTGTCTGCTCTTTTACTTTATAAAAATCTTTAATCATTTTTTTACAATTTAAATTCCTCTCATTTCTGTATAATTTCTAGAATTTTGTGATTTTTTTTCTATTATACTACAATACATTACGGCGTAAAAAAACCTCGTTCAATACGAAGTTTCTAGACTATTTTTTGGCGTTTAAAATTATGAGAAGCACTTTTTACGTACTATAAAATTTTTATAAGCTTAATGTTTTTTTTTAACAAACTGGTTTTAAAAGGAATTACAACAATGCTTGATCCCTTTTTTGCAAAATTAGTTTTCTTTAAAAAAAAAACCCAACCCAACCATCCCCATTGCTTTTCTAAAGATTAAAGATGACAATGAATTTCTTAAGAAATAATTTGTGAATACCCTCGCGGCCCCCAACAATTCAATAAATCTAAATAACATTGCACACATGTGCCATTTAGCACCTTTTTTATGTGTATTTCAAGACACCATCTGGTAACACTATACTTTTCATCCGCAGACTCACGTTTCAGAGTCGGTACGCATATCACATTGACATATTGTTATGGCAGCTTAGCTGAGGGCTAATTTTTGCACAAACTCATACACCACCCGGCACAGTACACGCACACCAAAAATGTTATACGTATGTAACAATTTGTGGTGAATAATGAGAGCTTTTGTAATGCTGTTCGACCACCATCTCATTGCTCACAAGTCACAGTCATGTGTTTTTATTGCAATATGTAGAAATGCCTAACTGTTTATACACGCATTTTATGTTTGTTTAGCGTCACATATGTACAATGTACACGCATTATAATTTATGGCATCGGTTATATTCGTTTGTATAAGTAAAATGGAATACATACTTAAATTATGGGGGTTGCTTTTGAATAAATGGAAGAAGTATAAATAAAACAACAAGAGATCACCAGAGATCAGAAGAAACCGAGACATGAAGAAACCAAGGAAATTCATTTTTATTGTCACAATAGGCTGGATAAGCTTTTTTTTTTCTAAACCACCCCCCAAAAAAAAGAAGATGAATTCAGTCTTTAAGGTATTCTGGAGATACATACTGGTACCTAATCTTTACACACATCTGTGTGTTACGATCGTATGATGTAAAATAAAGGAAACGTGCCATTTTACCAAAAGGAAGTACACAGAAGGAAATAAATTTGAAATGGCAGTAAAACAAATTAAGAGCTTTTTATGTTTTATGCTTTCGTTCACAATTTACCTTAATATGGTGAGCTAACTAATTTTTTATACTGCACACGTTTCGTATGATTTGTTTGAAAACGCGCTGGTCACTACAATCAATTGCATTGGATGCGTGTGTGTGTGTGTGTGTGTGTGTGTGTGTATCAGCCACAGCATTCATCACAATCGAAGCGAATCAGTTAAAGCGCAAAAGGTGTTTGGAGTCATAGTTCATTCCCACCTCCCCAATATTACACTTTGTACTTGCAACTTAATTGCATGAAATTGTTTTTGTTTCCACCTATCCTGTTTAATTGATGGTGCGCTATACAGCTTTACATTTGTACGCAGCTGAAAACTCACAAAACATTTTTTTGTTTGTCAAATTTGTATTCTAACTATAGAAATGTGAAACACTAAACATGCGGCATCCATTGAATTTGATGTTGTAGCTTGCTGGGGGCATTGTATTAACGTGGGGGTAGTTATACGGTGTTATACCTGTGCATTGTGCGTAGCTGGCAAACACGTGACACGACGTGACAGTCATACACAATTGTAATAACTATACGTATACACGCATCAGGGAGGTTTTGCTGCATATTTTGTGTGTTTGTGTGTGTTTGCGGCTGTGTGAGATCGAGTGTAAGCTTCTTTGGGAGGCTTTGTCTGCTCGATCCCGCACGTTTGACTTCCAACTCATCATCGTTTTCAATTTGAGATTTACTCAAGCATGAAAACCATCTGAGGAGAATGAAATGTACGAAAAACTTGAAATCAACACTCACATACGCAGTTGTGGAATATAGTATGGTTATGGGGTGGGGGTTGTTTTTAGCTTTCTTGCAATGTTTTTGAAGGAAACAGGTTTCTAAGGTGACAACCATTATGAATAAATATTCTATAGTTAGAAGTTTGAAAAGTGGGTAGAAAACTAAATCGTTAAAGGAATTCATTCGTTTAGACGTTAAAATGGGGGAAAACTTGATGCTTGAAATGCCTCACGTTATAGTTATTTAGTTGAAGCTGTTGCCAGTCTTTAACTACCCTTATTTTTATACTCGTACATATTTTTATAATTATAAATTGCTCTTAATTCTTTCAATACGTTTTTAAGTCATCATTAGACACCATTTTAAATCCAGTTCCCACCCCTATTACACCATTATTCACCACACACTTCTAGACTTCTAGATGCAATATCACTTACTCACCAGGAACACATATTTCGAATTTCATTTTCACAATTTTTTCCCCCGGTTTTTTATTGTCTTAACTCCATTTTGTATTTTCCATAATATTAAGTACCCATATTATATGCTCGAAGACTTTCGATAATTGTATACATTTATAAGGCTTAAAAGCATCATATATCTAAATACACACATTGTCGTATATTATATTCATACCGCCCCCTATATCCTGTGTGTGTAATCATTGACGTAATGATGCGATTTCATTTTAAGAGTCATAAGCCAATGCTTTCTTCCCATACTTACATGCTTTTTTTTTCATCCTTATGAAAATATTTTATTTTTTCCTTGTGCTTGCACATTTTAAGTCTCAATTGGAAGGACGCAAAATGTTCACTTAAATTCCCCTACACTCGATGGTGCAGGGGTAACAAATACACGCATATTATAACGAATATTTATTTATGGTCGGGAGTATTAAGATGAAATGAAACGTTATCTTCATTTCACTTTTATACATATACTTAGACACGTACATTAAGTACACATAGATGGCTCGCGCTATGTTAAGCTTAAATGGGAGGCATTGCGACGGGGATGGGGTGTTGGGTCCTATATTATATAAATAAAGCCCTCACGCAAGGCACGAAATAAAATCATTACTTTTCATGTATGCTTAAGTGCGACGAGTGTGCCATGCCATATATCCTTTTTGCCACGCATCCGCCCTATAAAGTATGAAGTCGTCTTCCATCTTACTCTGCGTTTTGCTGTGTCGGCATCGGTTGGAGATAAATTGATTAGAAGATTGCACAGCCAACGAAATAAATATGCTTTGCCCCATACACACATAGGCACGTTGACGCAATTTGGTGTTAAAATTGGGATGACTACCATGGAAATTGTCGTGTGTGTAGGTGAATTTGCATGCACAGCGTTCCTAAATTTATAAATATGGCATGTTTCTTTATTCATCCCTTAAGTATTTGAGCGTATAACGTCTAATTCATGACTTTTTTTTTGTTGTAAGAATTTATGGCATTATTTAATATAAAATAAAGAAAGGAATTTAATTTTAATTGCAGTTCAATGATTGCTTGTAATTTTAATTCTTATAAGCTCATTATGAAGTTAATTTTAAAAGCCACATTTGTGTAAATAATATCGCTGTCATCACATTAATGTAATTCGGTGACATTTCCCACAATTATACAAAACAACGATTTGTGTTGTCATCATTTAATTTTTTGCTCATGCCATTTTTTTCAAGCTAATCATTGTGTGTTGATATTATGTAAATTTATGTAAAATTAATTCGAAAAGTGACATGTTGATTAAATGCACTCTGTTTTTCTTTTATTTAAAAATAATGTGTGAAAACATTTATTTTTCACTGCGCTGATAGAGCAATTACATTAATTGGTTCAATGTGTAGTGTGAGCAAAATTTGAAGATTGCGCTTTTACTAAATTCAATATATTCTACTTTCCTTATCGGGGGTGTGCAAATTGTATGACTTCCTGCTTGCTTAAGGAAATGAAAATTTCTCAAACGTTGACACAGTTTGCGGGTGCATATGAAATTCTTGTGTTTTTTGGGAGTCAATTATTTTATAGAATCGGGTCATGGTTTTCTTGACGCATTTAAATTAAAATTTTTGGTACTACATTTATTTAGATAAGGGATGGTTTGTGCTTACTTAACATAGTTTGCAATAATTATTACATTTATACAAATTTTATAAAAAGCAACCCCTATTTAATAAAATCATGTAATCTGCTATCAACTACATTGCATAAATATTCAAATAAAGTCAAACTCAAACAAACACACATCTCAACATTTTAGACGTCATGTTTCATTACAGATTTGGCATGCAAATAAAAACATCAAACATAATGCGCGTGTTGTTTTAGCTTCGATAAGCAAACTATGCGATGTACACGCTGCACAAATATGTCTGTCAATAATATGCACTAGTGCCTGTAGAGAATTTTGCATTGGTATTATGTTTTTGCAACAGTTAGTGCGCGATTGCAAAAGTAAATAAGTAGCGAACGTTGAACTGAATTAAAATGAATTGCAATTGCAATCTCAAATTGTTGTTAGTTGTTAGTCGTTTCGTTAGTATAACTTTTTCTTGAAATGGCAAAATTTCATTCTAGATTACTCCCCGAAGATTTAGTAAATGTTTGTGCACTGGGTACATTGAATGTAGAAAGGAAGCTGCATGCGGTGGAAATTAAACGACATTGTTGTGGATTATGTGCTGTTCTATCATTAATTTCCAATTTGTCTTTGTGCTGTGTATTTTGGTAAAATATTTAACTTAAACTAGTTACGATCCTTGCAAAGACATTTTTGGCTTCCTTAAAGTCGTATGGGTTTTTGCACATGCAAAAGGAAACTTATGAAAGCGCTGGGTGGCACGTTCTCTCACCGATTTTATGTTCTACTTATTTATAGCGTATTGAAATTATTTAGACAGAATTAAGATTGGTTGGTGGAGGGTGGATTAATAGGCAATTGGTGTATGCAGAGTGAAGATGGAGAATGAGACGACAAATTATTTGGAATGTTCGTGGTTTCAACGCAGGCACGTATTTACTAGTATTAGTTGGGTAAATGGAATTTAAATTGAATTTACTGAAAATTGCAAATGTAATTAGATTTTTGTTGGTGTTTTGGTGAGGGGGCAGAGCTCTCTTAAAACAAATCAATTTACTTTTTATCAATTTATCTGATTTGTCGTTGTTACCCTTGAGGATATTTTTCCACATTCATTGTTGACTAATCAAGCTTTGAATTTATTTTAAATTGGTAACATTTTACATCTCGGATTGAAAATTTAGTAAAGGTCCTATATTGGTTTACTTTTGTATTAAGAAGAAAGATCCCTGTCTCTTCACTAAAGAGATGAAAAATTGGATTTTGTTCATTAGATTGATTTCAGTATTTTATCATAAAGTTATTTTGTTTGGTTTACCCTAATCGCCATAATTTACATAATTGTAACAAAGGGATAAAAACTTAATCTAACAAATACATTAAATTTACCACAATGTTCAACCGTACAGAAACATTATCGCACAATTAAACCCAATAATGACTTACACAACCATTAAAATCCAAATAATAGATTTATTATATTTAATCATCTGTTGCGTTCCATCATTTCACTCCAATTTTGTGACATTAACCGCGTAACATCCCCCACCCCACTTTGGAAATTGAATATTCATTATATCGGCCAAATTAAGTTGCGCCTAAAATAACACGATATGCAATGAAGTCGCGCCATATTTTGGTAGTGTGGTGGTTAGTGCTATGTTATATAGATGTGTGCATTGTGCGTGTATATTTGTAACGTGACCCCCCACTCCCCTTACCCTTTACACTTGCAACAAATGTGTTGGTGCCGCATATTCAAATCAAAATGAATGTATCATAAAGTGGAATTTTAGAGTGAACGGATCAAGCGAATGGTCGTAAAGGGAGTTCCCATTGGGTGATGAACTGTTCAATATATAAAAATATCCTTCCCGATATATTACGACTGCCTAATATTAGAATTGAGACCATAAAATGCCATCTCTTGAATGGGCTGGGAGCGTGCAGTCACGTCAATGCACGCAAGTAAAAAAAGGTGTATCGATTTTTATCATTTTTGTTATGAGGGGGGACGAATTTCCCGTTCAAAGTAATTTGTCTTATCTATATAATAGTTTAAAATCATGACATTAAAATAGGGGATGGAACAATTTTATTGTGTGTGTGGGTGGCAGCCGGTAGCCACTTTAAGATTTGCAACAGACGAGCGAGTAAATGGGAATAAAGGACTTGATATTTGTTGGCCAATTTTTCGTCATGCTCAGCATGCATTAAGGGTTGATTTTTTTTTTGTATAGAATTCTTCACATTTAACTTGGTGGGGAAATTTTGTATGAAAGGGAATGTTGTGTGTGTAGTTGCTGGAGCATGGGAAGATGGAAGAAAGACTATCTGAAAACGGCAAACGATTGATGGTGTCAATGACAACCAGAAAATCTAAAAATGTGTGCTCAAGAAGGGCGCATAAAAGGCAACAGGGATGTGAAGGGGTGGGGGAAGAAATTGAAATGAAAAGGGATTCGCTCAAAATGAAGATGAAATATTCACAGGTTGCTGAGAAGTGAGCTTCCATTTTATTGTATAAATTTATTTTTGTAAGATTTTTTGCCGTTGTTGTTGCATGTTACACTTTTTGTGACAATACTGCTGGTGCTCGCTTTTTATATTGAGAAATGTTAAAAAAGGAGAAACGGTAACAGAACACTTTGGAAAAGCGTCGAATTCGAATAACTGCAAAGTATTATATAATGTGAAAAACTGAAGGCGTACTTTATGTTTGGGTGTGTGTGTGTGCAGCAGTAAAGAAGCACAAGTCGCAAAGAAAAATTTAAGAAAATAGCAATTTGAAATTCAATATGGTATACTTTTGCCGTTTCTCCTTGCCTATTCATCCCCATGCCTCATACAAAGTGACTATTTTACAAACAGTCGTTTTCTACTTCAGAGTTTAGAGTTTAGACTTTTCCATTGCTTCATATTATATGTGTCACAACGTTTACATTCTTTCCATTGCATTCGCAGTGTATTTGTTAGTAGCACACTTGAGTGGATGTGTGCGCAGGGATGGGAATTGTTTGAGGCCACCCACATATAGTTCAGGTTAATATTAACCCTTCACTACATTGTGTCAATGTGAAGCTTTTACTCACACGAATGAGCTTTCCTTTGCGTTTGAATTCACTCAGGTTGGAGAGTTGGGTTGAGGTCATTCAGATCAAGTGACGTCAAATAGTCACGAATTCATTGTGGGTTTTATTTTTATTCAATAAATTGACTGTTTGTTTTATTGTATGAAGTTTTTACGTTTCCGTAACAAAGTAATTACAATCAACCCTTCAATTGTATGTTTATTGTTATTATTATTGTGACGAACTGAACTTAATGCTATAAAGAAATTAATGAAAAAACCTCGCATGGTTTGACCTTAATTACTCGATTTTTATTTTATGTTGAACGTTTATGTTTTTTTTTTCTTCGTAAAAAATCAATTGGCAGTGAGAGACGCCTTTCAATCAACCCCTCATGTATAATACTCTCTAAAGGGCACTGTTTTATTTATATTTTTAAGTTGCCATAATTCATTTTCGTCAGCCATTTTCATGGCGTTGAGCTTGACACCGCTGAATGACATAAACTTAAATAGATATTAAACTTTAATAGCTTTTCTTTTCAAGCTAAAAACTTTACTCAATTTATGGTGGGTATTATGAAGGTTCTGATTTTATGTCTTCAACTTGATAATATTAAAGAGATGATTTTTTTCTGCTCCTTCACGTCCTGGTAAAATAATGGTACTTATTAATGCAACAAATATTATGTATTTCCGTCACGTTTCTCCCCCCACCGACTTGTAAATAGTTAATTTTTGTCTTATTTCATTTTAAGTTTACTGCAATAATTTTTTTACCCATTAAGAGATTTATTTCTTCTTTTACTTATTTTCTGCTACAACAACGATAGCGTGAAAATAAATAGAATGAAACTAGCACAAAGTAAAAATATTGTGAGAAAAGTTTTTTCTTTGAATAGAAATACAGTTTCTTTGCGTTCATTCGTCGCTGGAAAAGTGTTTGCTGCAACTGCCAGCAACATAACAAATGAGATGTTTTATGCTATTCTTCATCATCACACAAATGCGTACAAAAGTTGTACATAAATTAATTTGGTGTGATGAATTATGCTGTGTATTAGGAGGTGGGGGTGAAGAATTGAAACACTTAATATAACAAGTTGACAATTAAATAAATTGAATAATCTAAATTTTGAGAAAATATGTTTTTAACAATCAACAATCAGACAATGTGCAATTGTGTGTCAGTGTGTGGCATTTATATGTATTATGTCATTGTGTTCTCTGGAGCCTTTGAATTGCATTGTTTTAGATTCCCTTTTGTAGTTAGTTGTCATTTTCTACATTTTCCATTTCACTGCAAATTTACATAACATTTCAATTATGTTTTGTATGTTGGGAGTTATTACTTTGGTTTGATTTGCATATATTGGGCATAGTTATGACTTGTGGGTCATCGTAAAAATGTATTTGATATTATAACATAAATTCCAAGTCGTATTTTCAGGGATCTTTAAATTAGATTTTGTATTGTAATATTATATTTATTTTTAATTGTTTTAAGTACGGGATTTAAAGTTTTAAGGGCTTAACCTTTTTTGTGTAGTTGCCGATTTGTCAAATACCCTTTTCAAATATCAAGGATTTCATCTCCCACCATTGAAATAGATTAAAAATTAATTTTCGAACCTTAAATAAAGCACAAACTAATGAGGCAATAAATATTAATAATTAATTAGATAACATCCCTTAATAAATAACGGCAATCTGTTAAGAAATATAGGTGCGCGTGAAACATAATTTAAAGCTTATTAAATTGTCATTTTAACCCCAACTTAATACAATTTGGTGTAACGAGTTAAACAAAGTACACACACAAATATTTCACTATTTCACACTCCCACAAGAGAATTTCACCTCCCACACCCATCCTAACTAATACATACCTTTTGTGTAAAGCTTCCAACTAGTTAGCATTGTGTACGAATAGGTATAATTTGTTATCTGCAATTAGCACCACAGCGGCACAAAATTTTTACATCGAAAATCACTCTTCCATGCATGAGAATTGGGGACTTTAAATGTATGCATTGTGGGTGGGTGCGGGCAATTGGGCGAAGAAGAATGGTGAATCCCCACAGGGTTGTGCACCACAAAACATACCGTGCGCTCCATAATGTGTGCTCGTATGTGTGGCGGCTATTGTATGACGGGGGAGGTTTATTATAAATTATTCACCATATTATCATCAGTGTGTGTTTCCATTTTGGTGGCGCGCACTTTATTTTCATGGAAAATGCAATCGATCACCAGAGATTTCCATATGATTTTCATTAATGCGCCTGTATTTTATACACACACTTTTTTTTCGTGTTGCTTTATTGTTTTCTTTTTTAAATTCAATGCATGTAAATCGTTCGAGGGGGATGAGGGTGGTGTGGGATTATGGGGCAATTAGATATGTACATATTGAAAATGGCTTCTGGATTTCGGCTACCATAATATTTTCGTTTGAAACTAAATCCTGTTTAATGTTTCAGTGCGCTGTAATACATCTTTGGGATTTGTGTACTTAATTTAAATCAAAAAGTGAGGCTTTAAATCTTGTGCACAAGGACATTTCAGGCTGGTTATTCATTTGACTGAATATCCTTTTAAATTGTACATTGATTAATGTTAAATGTGCATTTAAATGATTATCTGATGCAGTAGTTACTATAAATGTGTAATATATTTTAATGTGATCTATATTTTAGTTTAGTTATAAATTCCCACCATCCCATACCTGCGTATTGAATTTATTGGCGATTTGTTGCAATCGATTAATTTCATTGAATATAAAATATTCAGCATTTCAGGGAAATGCAATAAATTTCGTTACAACCCACATTTGTATGTGGTTATTTCTTAGTCTCTGCGGTTCCATTATTTGTCTTGTGGCCTCTCCCCATGTAACGTGTCTTGCCCCAATACTTTTATATTTTTCGTTGTGTGTTTTTTTTCTGTGCTCGTAAAACTTTTTTTCCCATATAATAATTTTTCGCTTCCACCCATATTCTCGTACACATTTTTTATGATTTCCCAGACAATATTTGTGTACGATTATTGTGAAAATGTTATTTATTATTTAACATTCATTATTGTGAGACAGTTTCAGGTCCAATAAATCAGAAATGCGGTTAATTTAATGCAGTTTATTACTTGTTTGCCTTATTACAACACATTCCCGTCGTTCGTTTGCACTGCACATGTATTTCAGTACATAATGTGCGGTATTAATTAACAATCAACGCTTAATTTGCAAGTCACGAATGTTGATACTTGTGTGTTTTTCATTAAATGATATGTGACTTATTGCTCAGTTATTCAAATAACATATTTTTGTTTGTCTTTAATTATTTATACCTCTTCTGTGATATTATTTAGAAGTTTATTTATTTATTTGTATTTCTCGATACTGAAGTGTGTTTCAAACTTGGATAAAGATCTGGTTAGAAAAATTGTGTCGCTTTGCTGGTGATGAAATTCTCAATGTACGAGTACCTTTTTCGATTCACGAAACCGATATTGCGGTTTAAATTTTATTCAAGGTCAATTTTAAGTTTTATTTGACAATTTTAAGGTCAATTAATTATAATTCAAGGTTAAAATAATTTGATTTTCCAATATTTTTGAGTTTTTCTTCATCATGCAGTTTGCATATTAATCCCCAATTTATCATATTTTAATTGCATATTGAATTACTCTTTTAACAAATATATGCAATTAAAATATTATTAATTGCATACAAAATAATAAATTCAAATTCATTAAGACCACAATTATTTGATCTTAATCCTAACACATGAGTGCTGCTTAATGACTACGCATATTTCAGTATTTTTTTCCCAATATTTTTTTATTATAAAAATCCTCTTGTTTATTGCACCATTTTCATTCACATTATTGAATGGGAGAAATGGCAAAATATGAACTCATGTGTCTGTTTGTTCTACTTATAACTGAGTAAAAGCACTTAAAATGTGTCGCATACATAACTTGGCATTCACCCCAACAACATGATACACTCGTACAACATCTACATGAACAGCATGAGCCATCATCATCCACCGAGCTCAGCAATTATGTACGGCTGCCATCGCCTATCTTTACATCATCAGCTTACACTCTTTTATCAGCATTTATTTAAGTTTTGCTGTTACATTTTTTCATGTGCGCTTCATTCTCAATTCACCACATTTTATTATTTCACTTGAGAATATCAAAGCTTTTTCTCCCCAAGCATTTATGTGTGGGTGGATGCTGGGCTGACGACGACGGTATGAATAAAAACGTGATGGTAGTAGGATGGGGGTTTTCGTATATTGTGAGGTTTCTTTAATAATGTGCCAATATGAGTCAGCAGAAAGTCGCCATTCCGTTTTGTTTCATCCCTTTTTTTTTTTTTTGATTGTATTTTTAGACTGTGAAAAAGCTTTCGAAATATAGTTGAATTTGTATATTATGTTTTTGTCTATCTTTATTGCATATTTCTTCTAGTTAGACACACACAATATAACTTCAAGTCAATTGTTTTCGATTCAATACATCTTTAAATATTGCTTTCTCTTAAATTTAGCTTTTTTAAAGGACGAAACAACATCTTGTACGCTTAATATTATGTCTTGCATGTTAATAGATTAGAAATTGTGTGCAAAGATAATGCTGAGAATGCGCTCATTTAGAAGAATATCTGAATGTATGTTCAACTGCTGTTCAATGTTTTGTTGAAACGTGGGCATGAGTGGGTTGAAATTCTAAACAGCGTACAACAAAAAAAAAAAAAAGAGCACACACAAAAGTTAAGGAGCAAACGTGACAGTTGTAAATACACCGAAGCATATACAATGATACTAATGGCAGCCAGAATATATTTTCTGCAGTGTATATCTCCGCTCGTATTACATATACAGAAATAACACACCAAAAATGAACAAAAGAAATTGTTGCAGCTCCCTTTCACAAAAGCCGGCACGGCGCCTTATTCTGCGACGAAATGCTGCGCTGTTATGCGAAACCATGCGTTGTTGCGATGAGGAGGGGGGGGGGGGTGAGGGAGGTGAGAGAGTGAATGGGAGATGAAATAGAGGGGTGGTAAGAGCTGATACCAAAGGGAGTTGGCTGCTAAACTGGCTCAGTTACATTGCATGATGGGGAGGACCATGAGGGCTGATGATTGGGGTGGGACAAATATTTATGGATAAGTCACGGATAGAGATCACACAGATTAATATTCGTTACGTATGTGTGATTGTGGGTGTGTGTGCCGGCGATATATGGCATTTGAATTCAAAATTGGTTTGAATTTTATGTAGGAATGCAATCGTGCTAGGATCGTTCATTTATATGAAAATATTAAATAATCGTAAATATGTTGAGAAATTTTGTTCAAATGACACAAGCGTTTGCATATAAATATGAATTTTTAATGAATTTAGGTCAATTGATAAAGCAGAAAATATTCATTGCAAGATGTATTTGTAATTATTTTAAAATAACGTTTCAATGCATGTTGGAAAACCATAAATTGTGCGACTTTATTAAAGTTAAGGTGAATGTTCAGTAAATTTAGGCGTTTTTACTCCAAAATAAATGAAAACGCCGTAATGTATTCCTGTTGTCATAAATTAAGCCTAAATTCCATATTAAACAAAAGTGTGATGCATAAAAACACAACAATTACAGAAAATGATTTTCATGTCATTTTTTGAAGCGTTGCTGTTAATAAAAATAACGAAACACACTTAGTTGTACATTAATAAATAAGTGGGAAATTCACTGAGTGCCTTTACAAAAAAGTCTCACGCAGTTATGTATTTAATCTCTCAGTTTGTCGTTTCTGCATGCCATATTGCCTACATACACATTAGTCTTCATCCCTCAAACAAAACGCTGTCAAAAGTTATTACACGCTAGACAGACAGTTACTCAAATATAATCATCCCCATCCACATATAGGCTGTGTGCTTTTATGCAGTCAGTGTATGTGTGTGTGTGTGTGTTCAATTGCATGCCGAATGCTTTCCCATTATCATCTTGACAGCATTTATTTTTTTTTTTGTGACAGCTTGCTTACTCCCCTTGACACATAAACCAAAGTTCTTGTTGAAAGATTGTCCAGTAAATTTAGGGAGCGATAAATGAAGAAAAAAAACATTAAAATGGAATGGGTATGAAAATACGTAAAATACCTGCGTGTATGGATGTACTTAGTTAGGTGTATTTGAATTGGCTCAATTAATAGGGCGCAATTTTAAATGGCGTTATAACTGATGTTCAGCTTAATATTGGGTACAAAGAAGGCATGGCAGACGGCAACAGGATGATGGCTACAACATGCGGGGGTGACACAGACATCGGTGTGCGGCGAGGGTGGTGGATATGCAGATTGTGTGTGTGTGTGTGTTGCGCGGGTATTTCTTTTGCCGGAGAGATAATTGCGTGTAAAATTACGAAAATCAAGCCAATTAAGAGAAAATGAAAATGTATAGGAAACAGAGGAATTTTTTACACCCGCTGCCGGCGAGCAGCATTAAGCAACCAGCTGCTGCAGGGTGCGCGATGGTGGTGGTGGATGCATAGATGAAAAGAAATGAGGTTCAAAAAGGAAAACGGGATTAATCAAGATTGCCATTTGTTTTCACGATTTTCCCTTGATTTTTAATTTACTATGCGTAAAAGAATACGCTGTGGGTCTAAGGGGAGTTGGACAAAAAAAAAATAAATGCGAAAAAAATAAATAATGATAACAGAATGGAATCATAACTGGGGGCGCTTGGGTTTGAAAAACATAATAATATTATTGCAATTATTATAATATTTTGAGAAAACTTTTTGGGTTGCTGACGCAAAGTAAAACAATGAATTAGTTAAATGAAACTGAGGAGATGGCAAATGAACTTTGGGGGTGAAAAATGTCTAAATCAAGGAAAATGTTAAATATGGCTTCATTTTCACAACAATTCATTATGAAACCTTTCACAAGTTCATAACTTTGAATAAGAGCGTTATTTTTAGTTGCTACATAATTAAGGGACATGAAAGGATTATCATTACGTAATAATTTACAGAAATTGAAATATATAAGTTTGAATTTATTCATTTCGTAATTATTATCAGTTGTTGGCTTTGCATAAATAAACAACACTCAATTTATATATTAAGCTTTCAAACATTCTGAAACATTAAGCTCGTTTATAAGTACATATATATCCTTTAAATAAGGTTGTGTTATTAAATACTTAATACTAAGTATAAAACTCAAACTAAAACGCCTCGTACGTACCCGGCACCGCCCTTAAACTTTGCACAGACGCGCGCCATCCCATAAAATTCATCAGCATTAAAGTTTTATCGCTTCATCCGGTTTTTGTTTATGGTCGACTTTCCTGTCGTTTAACACATCCCGCATCCGCAAACAATTTTAATAATCATTTGGGCTGCAGCCATCATGTGTACTCCGCAATAATCCCAAAGCCTCGAAACTTTTAAGGGTTTGCCCCAATTATTTTTCATGTCAACACACATTGCATATTTGTGTGTGTTTGTTTGTGTGCGCGCAGCCCCAATCAATTAGCATTCATCAAATATTATTCGTCGCGGCGCCACAACGCACGTTATCCGCCCCAATTCAAAAGGCAAGTGCCTCTCTTAAATCTTGAGACGTCTTCAATCTGCAGTGTATATAACTACAAATAATATTATTTTCGTATTAAGTAGTTACTACACATTATATATATAATTTATTAGGTACAACGATTTTGTCCTTCTTTGTGTATGTGTGTCTTACAAAATATTTACTTACACTTTTATGTCATCCGGATTTTTTCCCTTCTTTCCCTTGAAGTGCAGCATGCCAAAATCCTGAATTGCGTACAGCGACAGATAAATGATGCTTATACAGTGAGCACAAATGTAAACAAATCGCTGTGGGAAAACATCTTGAATCAATAATTTTTGTCAAGAAGACTTATAGAATCTCGATTCTCGCATATCATTAATGTCTTTTTATCTACTGCTCGTATAATATGTGTATAGAAGTGTAACGAATCAATGGGTGGCAAATGTGAAAAAGTGGGGGGAGAGTTGAACAAAGTTGCGGTGAAAGAACGTCGATAATCACTATGGGGAGTATTAATTTGTCTTTCGAGGAATCATTGTGATGAAGCGTTTTCAATTTGAATGAGTTTTCATTTAGAATTGTTTGAATGTTCAATGAGATGGAGGAAGACAGTTTCGCAACAAATTTCAATGACTTTTAAAACAATTGGTTGATTTCTTTAATTTGTATTCAACGAATATTAATAACAATTGATTTTATGGGGGAGGAAAAAATCTTCATAATAATGTTTTTATTTTAAAATGAGAAGGAAAAATATTTTTTGAATACATTTTTCGGGACCTGCTTTATTTGGTGTAATGTAGAATTGAATTTAAAGAAGAAACCACATCGACAATTCCGTCCATTGCGTTTAACTCAACTTGTTTAAAATGATTTTGATATAAAATGCTTTAGATAAAAAGGCTGGAAACAATTTTAATAAAAAACGAATGCCACAATAAATTAAGGATTAGTTAATTTGTTTTACAACTTTTAAAATTTAAATTAAGAATGTATCGAATATGTTCATAATTTAGCGTAAAACCCCAGGACAATAAGAAATCAATATTTTGATGTAATTATTTATAACAATTGAAATGTCAAAGTGCGAACAACTTTAAATTATGTATTTACACAACCAATACAGCATCAGGGTTGGAAATTGTTTCATTTATTGATATTTCATTGCATCCCGCGTATTGTGTGTTGTGAAAATGCATTTAAGGTCAAAGGTATTTCTGCATCGATGCGTTGGAAACTCTAAAGTACATAAAAAAAAAAGTATTCCTCGTCCTTTGTTAATATTTATTGCATTATTTGTAACAGATTTATTCGCTGTTATTGATTGGTAAATGCATTCAAATTTTTTCGCTGTCAGATTTATTGAATGATTAATTAAAAACATATATGTGTTAATTTTAAATGGTTTTCTGACAATTGTTATTGCCGGGGGGTGGAAATATCAATCGCGATGTTATTTCACTAATACTTTATTTTAATAAAACATTTCATCACGTCGTTGGTTTTTACGTAGCCAGTTTTATACATTAATGAAAATTCGATCGGCTGATAGGGGTTTGTAATTTATTTGTTATATTATTGTTGATGCATTTTAGGAGATTTCCCATTTTGATAATCAAGTTACTTTAATTAAAATGCATTATGTTAATTGCATGCTAAATATTCATTCAGCATTCATGTAGATCTCATTTTTTAATGTAATATAATGGCCTAAAGGTCATACCGTAATTAAAATAATAATTATGGGCTGATTTAATTGTTTGTATCATTGAAATAAAATATTAATGTATTTTGGAATTATCTGCTTGATGAAAATTTATTTACAAATTTACTAATAATTATTTTTCTATTTCTTTCTAGGTAAGTGACGAAGTTTTACAACCCCTTTTAAAAAATGTCTCTCAAGTTGCTTCATGGTGAGTAAGTTCAATTCACTTCCCCACCCTTCAAATTAGCAGCTCAGAGTAAGATAATAATTTTTGTAGTTCTTAAAGAGATTAAATTAAAATGGGATTTAAAGCCACCTAATTAAAATTACAAAGCCCATTATTTAATGCTTCCATTATCGTGGTTTTAATTCCCTTTTTTTAACACGAAGACTTTTTAAATTAAAGAAATATTTTCTTAATCCTTTTCCCGGTCTAACCAAAATGCATCAACGCATTTTTTCATTTAATTTGAGTTAAATTCAGACATTGCACATTTACTTCCGGTTGCAATAAATATTCTTATAGTTGAAATGAAAACGATTCACACACACACAATAAAAAAAACAGTGGTTGCATAAAGGAAATGCGACAACAATTATTAACGGTGTTGTGACTTTCCCCCGAAATGTGTGTACGTATAAATGTACGTCTCACAAAATGCTGTTGTAAATTCGCTGCTAAGGGCAGCCAGCATGTGAATGAGAGCAAAGTCACTGAAGCGCTGGTAATCGAAAATCGATTTTTGTGCCTTGTTTCTGTGCAGTTTTTTGTTGGCCTCGCGTATTTCCGTTTTCTTTTGCCCCCTTTTAACATTTACCACCCCCACCATTGTACATTCGTATAACACATACACATATTGACTGACTTGTAAAACTTCACATAGTTTCCCGATCAGTGTTCTTACGAAATTCAAATACTCACACAGCAAAAAGGCTCCCGTCCATCGATTGTGGTTCTCGTGTATGTTTTATGTTTTTCACAACATTCAATTCTATCATTTTCTCATCGTGAGACGTGAGACCAGAGAGGTACTACACCCATATGCAGGCAAGCAGTTGTTGCTATTTTCTTTTTCTGCTTCATACACCGCATCTTATTCATTTCAATAATATGTATAAGATCCTGAAATTATGTCTGTGATTTTCAAAAGATTGCTGGTCCGTCAAGTGATGCGTCTTGTTTCTTATTTTCAAAAGAAATTCCATTGTGCAGAATGAGTATGCTCGTATGTGAGGAGAGGGAGAAAAAAAACATTTGAGTTGTTGAAATGTACATGTAGGCGGCTTTAATGTAGTTGCAGAGTTTGGGTTTTGCGCCTAACAGAGGGTATACAAAAGGGATGTGGTGGCGGTTTGAAAAACAGGCCATTTCGTGGGTCGCCCACTCATGTCGTCAATCTCTTGCCGGCCTATGCGGGGTGGTGGCGAGGGGTTTGGGGCGGCCCTCGCACACATGCATGCATGTGTACGGCAAACAGGAAATAGCGAATAATGGGGAAATTTATATAAGCCCTTTCATGGTGTTCTGGTTCTATTAGTTTAACCCCGTATATTGCTTGAAATATGTGTGTGTCGTTCAAGCTGAATGGCTGATATGTTGTTTTATTTTTTTCATTTTGGGTGGATTCGCCGGGACGACGACGGGTGTAGTCGGTACTTGTGCCGTTCACATAAACAACTCAGTAATTTTGTAAACATGGTTTAATACATAATACAGTTGGGTAATAAAAACGATTGGAGAATTAACTTGGTATTGGAACACTAAGTCTTGTGGTAAAGGAGATTTAGGATAATTCAATTTTATTATCCAAAGGGGGATGGTTTCAAATAAGTTTGGGTTCAATCGGGGGGCTTTAGTTTTATCCATAATTATTATTGTTTTGTATCCTTTCATAAACGTTTAAGTTTGTCTTCTGTTTTGTCTACATTTCAATGCAAAAAATGTGAGGGTGGGTTAAGGATTGTGAAAATGCAAGGACCATAATATGATATATTTATTTCAAATGAAAACCATTTTTATACAACGTTTTATCTTTCCATTTTTATTCACGTGCTACAAAATATTCGAAGAATTTAATATTTTTCGTAAATCTACTCGCATTGTCCCGTTAAGTTCTTTTTTGATGCAATAAAAGCAATCGATAAATACAGCTGTGAAATGAGCCATTACCATTTATGGGGTTAATGCAATCAAATTTTATTTCACATATAAATGAATGTCCCTTTATTTTTACTCGCTGCTTTACTGTCACGCACCATAATCCAATGACCTTCTATATATACTGCACGTTTTTTTTTTCATACATTTACATTTTGCACAAAATTTGCGCAGTAAAAAAAGGTGTCGCTCCATTAATTTGATGTAACTGAAATCATTCACAACACGCTTTGAATTTAATAAACACTACGAAATTTAAAGGATTCAGTTTCTTTAGGTGCAATGCAAGGATAAAAAGGATAAATTCTTGTATGTTAAAATGATTTTTTCAAAATTCAATGTTTTAAGTCATTCTATGTATTTTCTTGCCGCTTAATATTTACAAAGTATTTAGTTCACTTTTAACAACGGCTAGATTTTCATTTTCAATCCACGAGTCAAGGATTTAAATTACTTAGCATATCCTTTTACACAAAGCATCGTTATTTTCATTTTTATTTTGCCACACATCTCAGCTTAAGTGGAATTTCAGGATCAAATTTACATCCCTTACCAATATTTTGCCAAAATGAGCAAAAAATTAAAATATGTGTATATAAAAAAGTTTTCTTTTGGCAACAGCCGTTGTAAATTCATTTTCCTTGTATGAATAATGTCTTACGGATATAATGCTTTAAAATGTTATTGCTTTTTGTCTGCGTTCTAAAATTTCGCTTGTATTATATACTTGTAAGTAATAAAATTTCAAAAAAGAAGACAATTTTGAGACATAAAGAAAACCATAAAAGGGATGACATGTAATGCGCACGAAATTCTATAGAATTATCTAATTAAATTAAGCACGTGAAATGCTGCAAATGAATTGTAACCCATCACAAATGAACGCATATTGTGTAGAATTTAGTACCGCAGCGAATAGGGGGTGGGGGGATGACAAAGTTTGTTGTGGCGGTGAAAAGCTTACCATTACACAAAACATTATATGCTTTTAAAAACAAGGGCGGGCAAATACACCAATGGGAATGTTTATTCATCAGGAGACGACTGATTTCAATTTGAATTGTTATATATGGAAAATGTTTTTAATGAGGTACTTGAGGGCCTCTTTCAATTGCGCAATTGTTGTCATTTAATTCCATATCACTTATAATGAGTTGCCGGTTATTATGACAGTAATTGTATTATTTTTTTTGTCTTTTCTTAAGTATTTTACTGATAACATGATGAAATTGTTTGCAACTACCCTTAGTGAAATTGAATACATTTTCATTAAAAAATACAAAAAGGTGTGGAAGTTCCACTCTTGACGGTGTAATGCAAACTTTCCAGCACAATGTCGAGAAAAATGTATAAGCATAGATACAAAATAAGGAAGACAGCATCTAATTGAATTTTTCCGACCACAAATTTTAGTGGTTAACTAAAAAGCTCGTCTCTGCGGTAAACATACAACATTCTGCCAGGGTTGGAGGGCAAAATGTGTATGCTCTGCTGACAGGCAGAGCGCAGCGGTTTGATGAGCCGACATTGACACTTCTGAGGTGGTTATGCTTGGTTTTTTGTTGTTTGTTATTCCTCTTGGCAGTTTTGGTAGTGGTAATATGGCAAATGCGTTACGGTTTGCGGCTATGTTTCACCACCACATTTCCTAACTGTGATTGGTGCATTGCATTGATGGACTGGAGCTGTCTCAAATTAACTGAGTTAATATCCTTAACGACATGTAAGTGGGATGCAAGTTACTTGGATAGAAAATGCGATTGCACTTGATAGGTTCCATGGAAATTGGTTTTAGGGTTTTCTGTTTCATATAGATGTTGTTCACAAAATATTTGATAAATCTAAGGAATGATCACGTTTAGTTACAAAAACACCGATTGCTGATTATTATTCATTTAAGGGATGATTTAACATTATATTTTGAAATAAATTCTCATTTCAATTGTTATTGCTTACAAAAAAGCTCATTATTTTTATTAAAGTTTTTATTTCAAAATGTTGAATTAAAATTTTAAAAAACCTCCTTCCTTTTTCAAAATTGGTTGCTTTTTAAATATTTTAAAAACTTTAGCTTTTCGCCACTTATGAATCGTATGCACATATTTAAAATCAGCCACATTAAAATGCATGATGCAAAACTTTTAATTGAAATGTCGTCAGTGGGGTTCATGAACATAAATAAACCAAAAAAAAAAAGACAAAACAAAAAACGCTTCATCTCTATAAACGCTTTCATTAACTGTCGCAACCAACCGTATATTATTAAAAATGCATTAAAGCAGTTGAATGATTTCAGCGAAAAGAAAGAAAATCCTCTCTCTTGATATGTGCTTTTAATTAGTCCACCGGGATCAATATGTAAAACAAACAAAATAAACACTGCGGCACACGTGACACACACGCGGAAAACTTTTAATTGAAATGATAAATCATAAAGGAATGTGTATGGTTACCTTGTTGATTCCTTTTTGTAGTTTTCTTTTTTCATATTCACCTCTTGCATTTATAGTCTCTTTTTGTATGTATCCTTTGCAACGGTGTGTCCCGTCTGTGTAATTAATGTGAACAAACAGTGCTCTTTCCATTTGTGTGCCGGTTATAATGTGTGGGGGGTAAAAGGATGTACATGCATTCTTTACATAGTGGCGGGTTTTGTCGTCATCTCTTGGGGGGGCCACCATACATCCTTTTGTCGACTTATATTCAGTATAATACTTGTGCACAGAATATACGTTAACCATCGTAACTAGAATATGGTGCATACTTATTGTACAAGCGGTGCGCTCTCCACTGTAGGACTAGGGTGTTTCCGATTTAAAAAGAAAATCGCGCGCATGGACCGAAAAGGATTAACAGAGGCTTAACCGCTTAGCTTATGGACGCACAGTAGGAAACCTTGTAGCAACAAACGAGTGTGCACAATAAGCAACCGGTTAGTGTTTGCATTTGCACAAAATCAGTGCTCGCAATACATCTTAATTGAAAGGCTTTAAAGTTAAATACATAACAAACAGTAGAACAAATTATTTGAGAGAAGGAGCTTTATTGTTGTTGAAATTGTGCAATTCAAAAGAAGACGACTTTGTAGTAGGGGTGATTTGTTGGGTAATTTAACATCTTCTTCTTTTTATGTTCACGATTTGGACTACATCGCATAATTTACAACATCTAAAGAAAATATCCAGAAGTTCTTTTATGACTTATACTCTGGCCTTAAAATTATTTTACAAACTTTATCAGAAAGTAAAGATGTTTAAGACAGATTTTTCAAAGGGTTGCTTATTAAATTTAAAGGATGAAACATATTTAAATGGTGTTTTTTTATCGAAATTTCAATCAACTTCCTGCCTAATTAATAAGTTATTGAAACAATCAAAAATCACTAAAATTGTTTAAATTTTTTTAATGAAAAAACTGAATTCAAAATTAAAATTAACAACGCAAACCAAAACTCACAAGTTAAAAGAATAAAAAACCGTAGCACGCTGAGCTTCTGGCTTGCACAAAGTTTTTCTTATGTGCTTTGAATGGTGTCGTAATGTACATTTCCTTATAAGCTACGTAAATTTGATACTTTTATAATTTATGAATTGAAATTTTCAGCCAATTTGCGTATTTCCAGAGCGCTGCTGCAATTTTTCTCTATTTTTGTTAAATGAAAATATATGGATGGAAAAATCATCCCCATAATGCAAGTTTTGCATTCCACATTGAAAAAGAAAGGCTATAAGGAAACGTATAAAATAAAGCAGCAACGTCTAGGACGTAATACAGTTAAAAGGCAAAATGTCGAAAGCCAACGAAACACCTTCATGCATGCGGGGCATTTGCCTTTAAAATTTAAAATGGTCAAAGGGTTGAATAGTTTCGGCAAACATTTAGTGGCTTGTAAAACTTTTTACAAAATTCACAAACAAAATTTTTTTGCACGTTGGCGTTTCATTTCATTCACATAAATATTTTGTTAACAACATCAATAAAGTCCATTTAATTTCATTACTTATGTATGGATGAATTTCAATCCCACTACATAAATTTATGTATGCCGCCGTTTTTATACGGTTGCAAAACAACCATTTACAAACTCTTTGTATATTAATACAACTCATAAAAATACACTGATGTATAAACCCCTCTACCAACCCACTCACTTTCGCGCAATATAATATAAAACGCGTGACGCCCGCAAACACACGAAAGCTGCAAAATTCCTGCGGCAATCATAACCGGCATTTGATTGTTGTGAAAATAATATTCCAAGCAGCAAATACTATTATATTCGTTGAAACATCATCATCACCATCCCCCACCGGTTTTTGTTGTGCATTGTACAACATCGCCACATCACAACCTCTCGCACTCAACCCAACCTTTTGCCATAATATTCATCCGTTTCCTGTTCGTTTTCATCTCAGCTCTTGAGTCTTGACTTGACTGCAGTATATGTCTGTTGTTGCTTCGTAATGTTAAATGTATTTTTCATCATCTTCAGTTCGTATAATCAAACTGTTTATCCCTTACCTTTGTATACCACCTTGCATCGAATCATTTATATCTGTTGGCTGCTGCTGCTGCTGCTGCTGCTAGTTGCTATACCACCTTCATGCCATGCCGTCTGCTTTGCACAATACGTCGGTACTTATAATTTTAGATTATGTATTTGTGTATACCATATTTATTATAGTACGAACACAAAAGCTTTTATTACTATGTATGCGATCACAATACGTATATATAGTTATTATTATGTGAATGTCATATTGTTCTTGTACCCCCATCCATTGTGGGGCATAACATGTATTAGGTGTTTTTGTTGTAAATCAACTTCAATTTCCATTAATTCAAAGTGCAAGAAAATTGTATGCTTCCGTGTTTTTGGGGGTTGAATAGCTAGTACCTACACTAGAACTATAACAATCCTTAATACGACATAATACATAATATTCTACATAATGTGACGGTGCGATGTTCTTTGTATGTATACATTTTATTTAGGCTTAAGTGCGGTGGTGTACGTTCACATATTTAATACATTCGACTAAAGTGCTATCGGCATTTTATTGAATAATTGGGGTGTCGTCTGGCGCTGTATTTTTTAGGGCGGGGGTGGGTATGTATTAAGGAAATTACTGTACGTGATTAGTAAGCCCACGCAAAAGAGACACGCGCCTTATTTTGAATGTGTTCATACGATTATGTTTAAGGGGTGGTTGTGAGCGGAAGGGTTTTTAGAGGACATGTGGCTTTTGGGGGGCAACTGTTACATGGCCTTGTGTGTGTTATTTAGATATAGTGGATTGAAGAGAGAGTAGGAGATTAATGTACATTTAATTGGAAATGTTAATTATTGGATTACTGTGAACTATGATTATGAGTGGATTTGCTTGTACGAATATGTACAATAAGTACAGGGTGGGTTTGTGGTTTTAGTTTAAATGTATTAATTAATTTATGTAAAATTTTAAGGAAATTAAACTTAAGTGACCTTGGGTGACATTTTTAGTGACTTAATTTAATTAAAGTTTCGATCAAGTTTTATTTAGAGATTTCGTTAGTTTTTGTTAATATTTTTCACGAGGCCTAAATTTATTTTAAATGCATTTAACTTTTTATATTCAATATTTCATGGTCTGGCTTTATTATTGAAATCAATATTTAAAATTCTCAATATTTCTTTAATGCAGTATATGTTTTTACACCCCAATCAAAATGTTTTGTATTAGTTCTCCCACTTTGTTTTAAATTGACGACAATACGGTTGAATTTGCGTCTTAGTTAAGTTCGACTTTAATTCACTGCCGACACACCCTATATATTCATATTATAAATCAATTTAATGATTTTATCACAGTATTGAAACGCTTATTAGCTTATTAAGTTTATGCAACAACACGCATGAATATTATGTACTTGATGATTGAAGTATTATTGGATATATTAGCAATATTGTAATTATAAATTAATTGCAATCATATTGAAGTTTGAACCCATAAGTATTTGCATTTGTCACAATTAAATACATATTACATTCACCCCAAAACAAAAGACAATATTTAACCATAATAAATTATGTTTCCAAAGCCATATCCCTAACTCCTGTTGCTAAGCATCTTAGCTATTAATTCAGGGAGCACAAACTTTCACAACTTAATTTGCTAACATTTATTGAATTATGCAGCACTACTTTATTCGTCTACAACAAACTTATATACGAGCCTTCTTCCGATTTGTGTGTTGTTTCATGCGATGCATATTCTTGCCGAGCCATATGTGTGCATGATACACAATGTGCACATAGTGGCAACAGTGCTGCTTGATTTATTTTGATACACACACACAAATTACATTGTTCCAACATATTATGCGATGATTGTGCAGTGTGGAGGAATTTTGTGGAGAACAACCGCAACACATGCGGCCCCAAAACAAAAGCAGCTGACATTTTGAAACGAGTGGAAATCTCGTTTACAAATTTAAATATTAATGTATGCCATTGAAATGGAACCGAATTTTCGCATATAAATATGCCAGGACGTCAAGCAATCTCATTTCAGCGTATGTAACATTTTTGTTTGTGTGGCATATGCCCCTAATATTCATCCGCACATCATGACACCACAATATGTTGAAGATGACTGTATTCTGTATTCCGATGTGAGTGAAATCCTTTTAATGTTCACGAATGTCGCATATAGAGACATTTGTGTTTAGCTCCACGAGTATAAGGCACAAATATGCATAGTTATGTACATAATAAACCAACCCATTTTACTTTAAAGCATAAGCACACAAGCTTATACCAATTGGGGGATTGTAACACAAAAACACAATTCGTTTCCGGATAAAAAGACACAGTTGCTTAGATTCTCTTCCTTACACCCGCCCCCAAAAAAAGAAGAAGTGGAAATAATATGGCAAGAGTGTGAATACACCTGGGCGCGTGCAAAAGCACCGCATAAGAACAAAACAATGATAAAAATATTTTGCGGAAACAAAGCGGATTCATCCACCTGTGCTGTCGTACATGTACCATCAGCTTCATCTCCGTGTAACATTTTCTGACGTACATTTATGTGTATATGTAAATTTTTGCGCTCATCCCTCTTACACAACTATGCTGTATACATTCGCATTTGTCATATTATAGCATCTAGACTTTCTAATAACATTTCAACATCACAATCTCACACCAATCCCCCCCCCCCACCCACACAAAACTTCCCCGAAAAAAAAAATGATAACACGCATTTGTGCGAGTTGTGACAAATCAACATCAAGATTTGTCGTTTTGTTCTCGTTTCTACGTGTTTCTATCTATATAAGATGGATTCGCTTTATTTATGGAACTTCTTCACACCGTATAACACATAAATATAACACACACGGAGCTTTTAACGTCTTTACTCGTCAGCAAAATCACTTTCGTCATACTAACACACTTCTCACACAGCCAAGCAATGCAGTGTGTCACTTTGTAGACTTGTTTGCGTGTAATTTTTGGCAACAAATTTTGATTGGAATTGCTTCTTTAAATTGTTTATGAAAATGTTTGTTGAAGTGATTTAAAATTTTCTGATTGAAGTGTTAAGAGTAACGATGTTTAAGTAATTCAAATTATTTTTTTAACAATTTTTAAGCTTTGACAACAAATAAATTTGCTGTACAGTTTAAACACAGCGCCTAAAACTTACTTAAAACGCTTTTTCTTGAATGAAAATGCTTTTCTTTAAGTAGTAGTCATCTTAAACAACTCTTACGTAATTTTAAAAGGACAATTTACAAATTCAATTCAATATTTTAAAAACATTATCGATTTCTGTAGGGTTTTTTTTGACCATAAATCGAAATTTTGCAACAAAAACACATCCCAGAAGACGCCACACCGCACTTGATATTTGTATATTTATGTCATTGAGACAGCAGTTCCAATGCCTTCCCTTTTATCCATGCATGTATAATGTATGTTGTAATACTTTTACGAGTATGTATATACCGCCGCGAGACCATTGAGTTGAACTTGCCGCCCTTGCCGTTTGTCGTCTCACTGCTATAAATCACTCGAAATGTATGGGTGGAATGGAATTCTCCCATTTGTGTTTGTTTACTGTGTCATGTGCTGAAGGGGGTTGCAAATTTAACCGATTGTGTTATAGTGCACATTAAATGGACAATGGCAAAATGAAAGCAAACTCCTTGCATCCTCAAAAAAAAAAAAAATGAAATAAAAAGAGAGTTTATTCAAAGTGGGGGTAAATCTATATTTTGTGTCCAAGAAAATGTGCACATCTTAAGAATTTGATGTTCACGTTATCAAGTGTCACGTCATTTTTTATAGGAGCGTCGTGACGCACGATTTGCAGGCATCCCCATGGGTGAATGTTTTGGGCGTTAATATTTACGAGGTGTTTGATAAATGGTTCAAACGTTTTTCATCACCCAATTCTATTGGTTTTTATTAGATCAAATTTTGTATTTATGCTCCACCTTCGATTTATAGACGCGGGGGGGGGGGATGAAAATAAAATCTAATAACATTCATACCGTTGTGTCAAGCAATTAATATTTCTTATTTCCAATTAAACGCGTTTGTATATTTCTTTTATCATGATTAAAACAGGGTTGGGGTTGTTAGATTTATTAATTTTACCTTTAAAGGTGCTACACACTTTAACCTGTTTCCCTTGTGTCTAATTGTTACACAATACTACAAATTAGGGGAAAACACAACAGCATTTTCCTTGCCATTCATCTAATTGTTTGATTAAACGAAAATATGTTAACATCTAGTTAAGATAATGAAATTTTTGTGCGATGTGTGTGGTAAAAAAAAGGTGTCAGCAAAATTCAGCTTAAATAGATATCGGAAAGCCCCTTGCTGTGTGCAATCAAAGCTGACACCTACACATCCCCAGTCATTACCCATCCCGATGTACAACGCGTATAATCTGTGTGTAGCTAATCTACAAAGAGGAAGAAATCGACCATGTGTGTTGAATGTTACTCAATTACCCGAAGAAATGTGATTGAGAGATGTTATTGATTTTTTTTTGGCGGCATTCGCATTGAGGAAAAACACACACACACAATGTCCCCCTGTTACGTAAGAAGTTGGCGTCGTCGTGGTCTTTATTGAATGTTTTGTGTCATTTCTGTTATAATTTCTTAATGTATTAAAATGATTACTTAGACGTATTATAGCTGTTACTTAATGTTTTGTCATTAAACGGTTAAGGGATGAAAGTGTGTATTTTATGAAAAAGAACCCGACACATGACGCAACATAATAAGTTGAGAGCTATACATCTATTGTGGATTAAGTTGGGTTAATCGTACGGACGCACACAAACATTTTTGGGTGATATTAATTGTCAAGGTCATTGACAGATTAATCGGCTACTGATGCTTGCAGCTTTGTTCGCATTTCTTGCAGCTCGTTAACCATAACGGCGTCATTTTATGAATGACTTCGACAAATTGAAACATATCTTTTTGTATCGGCGAATTATGTCGTTATAAATTATTATTAGACGCGCTGAATGCATGTAACACAATTTTAGGGATTTCTTGCGTGAAATGATGAAATTAGGAAGCGATTAGTGATTGATTGACTTTTATTAATGTGCTATTTTATGCATATTTAAAAATCAATGAAGGATTCATTGATCCTTGAATTGAGACTTTCCAAGGGGTGGCTGAATGTGAGTTAGAATAAGGAGAGTTTTGACTTAGGTATTTTTAAATCCCCTTAATGTAGTCTAATAAAAGGTTTTTTAAATTTACATAATATTCACATAAATTTAGGAGTTTTTTTGAAAACATTATTAAACATTTCTTATTTTATTAAACTTGGAAGCAAAGAACATAAATCTCAAGAAATATAATTTTCCAAGACAACTTTTTTTCACACTTATAAAAGTAGCACTAAGTACTTAAATCGAGCGATTGCTACTTGAGTACTTTGACAAACAGTATTATGAAATTAAAATGCTAGTCTTAAAATAAATCCACATTTTTCTTAAAGTTTTACTAAATTGGTTTGTCATTTTGCATCAATGCCTTGAACTGTTTTCTTCACCAATTCCTTATAATGATAAATAAACCGCCATTTGTTATAGATTCTCCCTTACAGCAGTGGGGGTAAAAGTTAGTTAAAAAGAAAACCCACAAACTAGGGAGGGTTGATTAGGAAAACTCAACCTCATCCATTGACAGGTTCCGCTTGACGTACCCATTTCCTGGCAGACATTTTTATATTCGGCGTAAACATTTGGTGGGAGTTTGTGAGTTGGTTGCTATCCCCACCACCCCAACGAATGCCATTTACCAACCGGAAAACATTACAACCTTAAGGGGTTGTAATTTATATATCACCGAATAATGTTGACCAATTTATTCCCATCACTCGGAGAAGTTCTTTTGCCACACCACCAGGAAAACTTCTGTGTGCTTTTCCAACATTTTGCTTTATTACTGGATTATTGTATTCATCATGTCCCCATACCACCCCACGTTTCATGATTATCAGCATCACAGCGAGAGCTATAATGCACGAACCACCCAAACAGCTTCTTTTTCTTTACATTTTTTTTGTTGTTTTATCATCCCTGTGACGTGTTGGTGGGGCTTAGTCTCGCGATCAATGCTCCCTCCTGGTTGCAGGAATAACACACAAAAAAACCTACATCCATAGAGCAATTTAAACAGACAGAGTGGAAAATGTAACGAAGTAATTCAAACTTTTTCCATGGGTGACTTGTGAAAAAACATAGCTTTTTTTGGTCGTTTCTTTGTTGTTTTTTTTTTTAGTTTTTTTGTTACATTATATGTTGGTGTTACGAAAAACAAAACGAAAAGAATAAAAATCATTGTACAGATTCTCGTACAATGGCAGCTTCGAGCCCCAAATAAATTGAGTGTGTATTCCTGCGGCGAGGGGTAGGTTTAGGAGCATAAGCGTGCACGGTCAAATGGTTTGTGTGCTGGACAGTACGGTGAATTAGTTAAATTACTAAATGCATTAGCCTTTCTGAAAGCTTTGTTGTTCAGTTCAGTCAAACAAACTATATTTATGGAATGTTTTCTCCTTTTTTGTGCAAACATTGCACACGCAATAATAGAACCAAAAAAAAATCTGCAAAAAAGCACATAAAATGAAGAAAATAAAAATCAATTCGAGTGTATAACTGCAAAGTGGGGTGAGATGAATCACTTTGACCTTCTCATGTTCATGCATTGGGCAAGCTTTTAACAGAGTCGTTGCTTTTTATTACCCCTTTAGCATGCACATTTAGCGTGCAATGTTTTAAGAATTTTTTTTAACATGCGGATAAATAAAATTATTTTTCATGAATCATTTTCAATATTTTTATAAATTCAAATAAATAAATGAAGCAACACAAAAAAACTCACACACAAGGGTGGAAATCTGTTTACTCATGGGAAAAATCTGAAAAAGCTAACTTTAAATATATGCTCAACAATAAGTGTGGGTGCGAGAGTGCCTCACCGGAAAACGTGCATGATAGAAAAAAAAAATCGCAATGAAATCAAACAAAATACCACCACAGTGTCTGAAGAGGTGGGAGTAAATCAGAAACGCCTGTTCATAAAAACAAAGAGAGCAAATAACACAAAAAAAGAAACAGCAGAAATTTTTCAAGTGGGTTTCATCATGGTTCCAGGGTTTTGTGCCGCTTCACATCTTCCATACATTTATCAACGATCGGTCTCCTGTCGCTGTAGCACACTGACTCCCGGCACGTTCGCCTTTTATTCTTTCGACGTCAGTAAACACAGTCGCGTCCTTTGACGCACAGCACCATACGTACAAATATCTTTCCATCCACCCACTTTGAAGGTATGTGCGGCATAAAGGAAAAGCATCAAAATTACGTATGCAAATGCTAAGAAATCACCACAAGCAGATGAAGCGAAACACAAATGCCGTCTTTACGCCACCGCTAACGCCAACGAGTGGTGGAACTATATGTACAAGTACATTTGTGCATGTTCGAGAGCGCTGTAAGGACAACATTGAAATCCTTTTTTGCATTCTTTTATCATTTTCTGTGCACATGTATACGATTGTAGGTATAGAGTATGCTTATACAATACTTTATGAGCCAGTAATCATCTTCATTTTATGTGTACTTTATGTTACTTGGTACTCTTTACTCTTGTTGCATTCACAAGGACGAGACGACCGTCATGGGTGGCAAAATTGTAAAACACAGTGGAAAGGATTGCGCGTCGGTTTTATTGGTGCAAGGGGTTGGTCGATTGTTGTTTTTATGTTGAACTTTACTTTTTATTAGAAAAGTTTTGTGGGCTCTTCTTTTTAGAGGTATGAAATTGGCTGGTATTGACACAGTGTGCCACCTTTAATTATATTTATATTTGTGCAGGAGATCTTTTATTGTATTTTTATATTTACATCTCAATTTTATTTTTTATTTTTGTGATGTATAAAAAGCAACTTGACTTCTTTTAACTGTTATTTTAAAGGGGGTTTATTTCAACTTTAAAAAGGGTTTTTCGTTTATTTATTTGAGTTATAAAACTTCCAATAACAAATTTAATTTTCTATTTTAAAAATATACGCCAATAATGTCTGAATTTTCCTTTTTAATTCTTCATACTTTATATATTCAGCTATCACCTCCTCGAACCATATCGAAACATTGCATCCGACGAGCCATCTATCGGAATAATATTTCCACTCATAATATTGAGTGCTTTTCATTTGTTTGAGTGTCCCTCAGTTTCCTTGTGGTGAAATTTCACCGAATCTAAAATATATTTTTTATCTGGTGCGGGTTCTTTTTTTTATTCAACACTTTGAGGGGTTGAATATTTATAGCACCGTAAGTTTTAACCCTTAATATCAACGTTTTTCGAAATTAAGGATTTCAGTTTTGTATTGTTCAATAAAGAATACAATGAAATAATGTCAATATTTTTATATTGCAAATTTCGCTTTAACTTAATAATTTTTTAGTTTAAATTAAATTAAATTTTATTATGTTCATAGTATTAGGAAATATAATTTTAGTAAATTATTTTCAGTGATCTGTCATCTGATTTATTTTTAGTTTGGTTTATTTTAAATCAATTTTTTGTAATCATTTAAACAGTTGCTAATTTATTTGCATCAAACAATTCAATAGATTTGTCAACATTTCTATACATTTTCAAACGATTTCGCTGTGGTCTTTGTTGTACTAGGTAGAGATAAAAATAGCCAATCACGTAGCAGAAGTGCTGCTCAAACATTGATGCAGTTATCTCTAATATGTGGTCAGTCTTTACGAATTAGAAACGAAGTTAGTATTTATTGGACAAGCATTTTGTTGATCACTTTAATTGATTGCTTGTTTGGTTTATGTAGACAAAGGGGAAACAGTCTTTCAATCTTTTGTATTTTATTTTAGTCTGTAAAACTGTAGACTCAATTATTGTTAAGATTCTGATTAAATATTTTTGTAGAAATAAAGTATTTAATTTCATCCCTTATTTATTTTCACAAATTGTGAAATTAAACTTCTTTTTATAGCTTAAAGCTGTACATCTCCGTGCCTACAACATAAATTCCTATATTTATATTTACTTGTTTAGTTATAAAGAAATTCGTTATTGAGAAACATATAATGCGGTCTAAAATGTTCAATAATAAAATTACTAGAAACATGAAATTTCTATTAAATTGAGTAACAAAAAACCTTGAGGCAATAAAACAAATGAAAAACGTTTTGCTCGTCTTCTTTACAAATTGCTTCTAAATCTTTCCAAAAATATCCTTTTTTAGTCCAATTGATGAAATTGCCCTCATACACTGATATACTTTAACCATAGGGACATACCTACTTCGATATATTTCTTCAGAACGTATTAAATGAGCTGCTTGATCCGAATTTGTGCGGGCCATGGAGCATTTTATTATCAGCTAAAAGACGTTACCTCTTGATTTGGACATGGGACATTCATATTATATACGAGTATAAAGACATGAGTTTTGTGATTTGTCCCCATGTTTTCATCTCTGTGTGTCACACAGATTTTTTTATGTTGACTTTTTTTCCACGTTAAAAATCCATAAACGGTATGGTGGGAACTGACATAAAAACAAAAGACGCGCACACGAATATCACTTTTGTCGAGCATATAATATGTTGTGTATCAAATTGGAATTCACATACATGTTCGAATATATGTTGAATGCGGATGAAAGTATCCTTTTTTGTGCATATGTATGATATGCAAGGCTTATGTGTGGCGAGAGCAATTTAAGACGAAAGGATATCCCCCTAGACAATTGTCTTTCTTGCCGTTTTTTTTTTATCGACTTTTTGCCATTGAGTTGTTTTTATTTATCATTTGTCTAAACTGTCCGACCTTCATTTGATTCCTTTAACATTGTACCATGATGCGTGTATCCTTTGAGTTCCGTTTTATTTGGTTACATACAGAAAACATATTTCTGCGAAGCTTTGTTGTCGTTTATTTTTTTGTACTCTTTATTTTGTTGTTGTGTGTGTACGGTGATGTAAAAGAGTTGCAAATTTGAGGGAAAAAGGAAGATGTCGGGTACGGGGGGAGAGAATGGAGACGTTAATGCACCGTATGAAAAGGACATATACAGATGGTAGGGAAGGAGCAGCAGAAGTGCTCAGCGGTTTCATGTTCGATTTGTTTTTCAAGAACCGTGACTAGGAGATCAGTTTGTTCTCCTATTTGTTTCGTTTTAGGGTGGCTTTGTAAAAGGGTGTTGGTTTTGTTCTATGGATATTTTATGGGAGGAAATGAGTATGCAAGTTTAGGACCTTTGGGACTTACGTTGCAATTAAATGGACATGAGCATTTGCATATGCTTGACTTTTGTTGTGAAATGCGGAGCATTTTTTTTTTTTAGTATAACGATAACCGCATTTCCAATTTACAGTTAAACGCTTTGAGGGACTTAAATGTGCAGTAAATTTTATTGTTTTAAACAGAACTTTATGGAATAGACGTAATGTTGTTTAAATTGTTAAGATGTTGAAAATAATAGTTGGTCATACTGAATTTGTGCCCCAATTCGACCTTTATACGTAAAGCTTTAATGGCATTTTATTTAAATCAGATGCTGTGTAAGTCCACAAGTGTTTTAAATCGATTACCTACCATATGTCAAGTATTCTACAAAAATCCAAACAATCGGCATAAAATCTCAATAAAATAATAAAACAAAAAAAATCGAATATCACTGCAGCCCTTCTTCACCATTTTATTTCTAACTTTAAACTCATATCGTTAGTTGACGGATGCCAGTTATGACGTGTGGGCGGGTGCGAATGAAATAAATGGCAGCAAATAATGTGAAAAAATGATGATTACAATTTAAGGGAATAAAAACTTGAATAATTCTTCTATTTGGTTTAGTTTTTGTTTTGATGGCGCAATGGTTGAATAAATTTCACTTTATATTATACAATTTTATGTTTGTGTTGCCAGAACATTTAGCATAAATCATAATTTTCTCTAGTTATATCAACTGTTAGTTGTTTTGCGTTGCTTTTTGCAAGTCTGCAGCTTCATTTCATGCATCTACTTCATTCTGGAACCGTGTAAGTGCAAACAGAGCACAAAAGAAAGGTATGTCTATATTACGAATTGGCAATAGACTAGAGAAAAATAAAAAGAGAGTAAAAAGTATCCGGCATGAGTCGTAGAAAGAAGCGTAAACAATCGTAAAAAACAAAAAGTTCTATTTAACAAAAAAAAAAGTGCTCCTAGAAAAAAACAAATCCAATAAAGAAATGATGAAAATTTGACGAGCAGAGAAGCGCAAATGCTTCGCCAAACAGATATAAAAGAATCCGAATACCCACACACATGCAGCCACACAACAGCGGTGTGTAAGTAACGAAAATAAAGTGTCTAAGGGTTGATGATGATGGCTGCAGAGGAACGAACAATATAAATAGGCGATACGACACAGTGTGAGACAATGGCGCCATTTGTTATCAAGCTAATGCTCGAGACAGCCATCTTCAATCCATACTATATTATGTGATGTGTACATGTTTGCATAGTATGCGGCATGCGACGACCTTTGCCGCATTCTTTCGCAACTATAATAAAAAAGTATCAGCCAAATCACTCAACTTGTATATTATATTAGAGTTGTACCTTTTGCCGCTGTTGTGCTGAAAAAGTTATAACACATTCCTCTTGTCAGTTATATACACTGAAGCCGTTTACGACTAATTTTTCTTCGACACCCCTTTTCGGCTCCCCTCACATACTTTATAAAAAGCTCAACCCTCGTGCTCTCACCCCACCACAGAACCCACAACATTCTTTTTAACTCAATAATTTTTCTTAAATGTCTCCACACTTTTTTGTCTCCTCTCCTTGTTTTGTATGATATGAACTCCCCCACCCACTTTATCCTCCCCTTCCCCAACCCTTGTGCATCACCACCATATTCATTATGAGCCAATGGTGTGCTCATAATGACAAGAATAAATATTGCAAAGTTAATGACAAAAAAAATATGAGAGGGAGGAATGTGGCGTGTCGCGCCTTTGCATTTTTTTGCTACTACATTGTGTGTGCATCGCTTTTCGTCCTGTTAGTGAACCCGGATGTTTGTGTTGTGTGTTTGTACTACAGAGGGTGCTTCAAGAAGTTGCGATATGCAACACTGACGACGTTGTCGCGTTACATAAACATATAGGGAGAAATATATATGTCAGCAGGTTAACGTAACAAAAACCTGACAAGCCTGCTATTCGAGCTTTTGCGTGTTTATTTAGGGTGTCGTTTGTGTATGGGGAGGAGAAGGGGAGTAAAAAACTGTATTTCTATTTAACAAGGCACACATACCTGCATTTTGCAGTGGAATGCGTTGCGGGATAATTCACCATTATGTGCGGGTGGGGGGGATCATTTAAAAAATAATTAACCCCCCATCTCATTAAATGGCACTTTTAACTTCATATTGTTGAATTATTATCGTTATTCTTTGTGTATGGTGAAATCATGTTGTGGTAAACCCACATGACATCACAGCTGCCGTATATAAATTTACTTATTGTGTGATGTGTGATTTTGGTGAACTCACACGGTTGAGTGATCTTGTAAGAAATGGTTAATTAACCTAGTTACTTGAAGTTTCCATAGCAGAGCTTTGTTACTAACTGCATGATGGAATAAATGTCATTGGAAAAAGTTTCTCAATTTTTACTTTAACAAAAGTTATGCACAGTTTTCAAGGTATTATTTAAGGTACTCATACTGTATAGTCACTTTACGCGATAAGTGAGAACGAATGCTGAAGCTTTGGAAGTATAGTTTAACGATTTAAGTGTTTTATAAAAGATTGAATAAAAACTAGTTCTCGCAAGAAAATGTCTGGGAAAAAGAAAGTCTTTTAATATTAGATCAAAGCTGCAATAATTTAGTTTTAAGATTGGATAAACTTTAAGCCAATTTCATTGTGCTTTATTTAATAAGTGGGGAAAAAAATTGTTGTAGAATTTTCTGGATTAAAATGCGAGTAAAAGTTTGATCCTATAAAAAACAAGCGTCTATCCAAGAAATTTTAGCGAATCAAAAAAGCGTTTTAACAACGAAGATACACAAAAAAAAGACAAACGGAATATGTGAAGAAAATTCATCTCGGATAAGAAGCATTTCTTAATTAAATTTTTTTACGATCGATGAACGTTAAATTGGACGAGATTTCGCTGGCATAGTAGAAAACGTACACTGCACACGCTGAGGGCAAGCAAAAAGTTTGAAATCATTCATGGGCTGGTCCTGATATACGCAACGAACGTATACACAGTCTGGGTGTAGTTATATTGCGATATTTGATTAACGGGAACATTTTGTGGTGGTTGTGGTGGCGAGGGCTGGGGTGAATTTGGTTGGTTGGTTTTAAATTAAATTAAATTCTAAGGGCGAAGCTCTTCTCTCTATAGATATTTTGTGTAAGTTATCGGCTTAATGCGGAGTTTAAGATGTAAGATAATATGGTGCAGAAATTCTTCGAAGCAGTTAACACACACAATATGGATGTGTGTTAAACGAAGGGAGGAGGAATATTCATAAAACTAGTTATAATATAGTAATGCGTCAATTTATGTAATTGAAAATTTGATGTAATTATTAGTAAATTGATCTGATAAAATTGTTGGACTATATTCAATAATAAATTTTTAAGGGTTTGTGGAAAATGCGATAAGTTGTTCAATTAATTTAAATTTAGTTACTCCCATGAAGCGTTCATTAAATTAAATTATATTTAAAATAAAATACAAATCTAAACTAATAAAATTATTTTCCGTTTATTTTTAGGTAAGTGACGCAACAATTTTTACAACCCTTTTTAAATGATTGCACAAATGTACAATACAATGTTGACTCACATGTTACATCATGGGTGAGTAACGTTAAAATATTTCCAGTAATACATATATCCAATCATTATGTAATGAATACCCCTAACACATTGCCCTACATGAAAGCCACAAGCCACCCACACCTACTCCACCCCTCCCCGCATCACTCCCCCTTCCCTCCGGGTGTATATTAACGGATGTCGGTTGGTTGAATCTCAAAATTGGATCGGATTGAATGAATTTGTGGCGGGCATTCTGTTGCATTGGATGTCACATTCACATTGAGTCATTTCATTGAGTTGCAGCAGGCAGAAGCAGTAGCAGCGGCATCCCTTTACCGATGACAATCCATTAAATATTCCATTCACATCAGTGTGTTTTGTGCTGTCTCTTATATGCGGGTTATACGGTTTCTTTGCTCGCCAATTTCAAGCGGGGGGTGGAAAGGCGGGGAGAATTTCCTTTTGCCAATTCTGTTTGTGTGTCCCATTCGATTGTTGTTGATTGGCTCTGATCATTGGAAACATATTTCTGGTGTGCTTTCTATACTCGCCCATATAAAGAGGATTTTTGTGACACAAAATGAAGCGAACACTAAAATCGCCGCAATCTGCGTGTGTGTGTGTGTGTGTGTGTGTGTGTAGTGAACACAGGTGAGGCAAAAGCTGTGAATTGTGGCTAATTAAATTTTTGTTTGTCACGCGCTTGTATCATTGTACTGCGATTGGTTTTATTTTTCCATCCCCCCAACCCCTATTTTATGGGAAAGCAAATACTCCCGATTGTGCTCTATTGTGTGCCTTTTCCCACTATGATTACTGTGAGTACGCAGCGAGCTAGTGACTGCGAAAATTAAAATGCTTTCATTGGTTCTCAGTTAATTAATATTTGTTGGTTGTAACTTATTTTAGGGCTATTTGTGTTTTTGTAGGGCAATGCCATTAAATTGGACAAAGCTTTTAGGAGGATGTTGTGCAATATGGTCATGTACTTATTCAGCTGGTGATGGCAAATTGAGACATTGTGTTGTATTACTGCGTTATAATAGAAAATTTTGTGCCAACACAACACAGCATTATATTGCGCACGTCTTGTTTATTTGTCACTGACAAATTCTAAGAAATTGGGTACTTGTTATTTTTATGGGCAGTAATTTGTTAATACGACCTTTAGAAATATTTATTTGTTGCATTTATTATTTATTATAATCTTTACTGTACACTTAACAATTTAGAGATGAATTTAGGGCGGCTAATGTCCTTTTTTATGTTACACAAATTTAAATATGGTAACTTTATATTTTATGATATTCTTTTCGTTTACATATTGATTTGATTTTCCAAGAATATTGTAATCTGTAAATCTGACGTTATTTTGAATTTTTGGGACCAACTTTTTTGGCTCTAGTAATCTTAAATAGACTATTTTATTCAGACGTATTGTTAATTTAAATAAAATCTTCCCAATCTTATTCAATAATAATTTTATACGTTAAATATTTATAATGCGTTTATGTACTTATACTAACGTTTAAACTTTGTCTACTCCCTTTGCGATTGCTTAAAACATTTATTTTACATTTCAATGATAAGACTGAACAATTTTAATGGTCTCCTGAATTGTTAAGCAGACCTTAAAACACACTAACACTTATTACCCGTATATTGCCATCTTAATAATGGAACTCGTCGCAAAATAGAAGTCGTTAAATTTAGAAGAAAGTGTTCCAAATTTATCCGTTCATTTAACGATCCACACTGTTGTGGAGCGACAGGGATGTTGCAAAGTGTCTGGGTGTCTGCCAACATTCTGTGAAGGCATATGCAATTTTAATTCAACCATGCACATCGGCACAATAAAACCGACATGAAATTCAGCTTGTGTTCATTGAGCTTCATTAAATAAATTAAATTCCAAATATACTTAGTAAAACGTACAGCGATGAACGCGCGGGAGTTGAAATTGACTTAATGCCACCCCGACCCACCCCAATCCATCAATTTACCAATTCACGTCGCGCGTTTTATTCTATCCATGGATTTTTATGTCTTAATACCAACTCATTTTAACTATTGCTTTGTTTTCTTTAGTTTTTTTTTCCTTTCTCCTAAAATATATTCGTGGATCCTATATGTAAGTACCTCGTCTCGACCTGTTGTTTGTGGTGAAAACTTTATGGCCGATGCGAGGGATGTTAAAGAACCCATTTTGGTGTGAAAGGTGGTTCGGTATACGCAATTACAGTTATGTACATGACCATCCCTTCCCCCAATTTCATTACACCTTTGCACAATTTGCAGTAAGCGCGCACCATTTTATAATTTAATTTCGCCGGCAATCGTGTTTCAAGTGTGCCATTTCTATAATAATAATAATACAAAACCCAACCCAACAACACTTCAGCCATCAGCGCGAGACAGCGTACATTGCGAAAGCTATGATGCTGTTATATTGCTGGTGTTGCAACAACCCCTTTTTTTTTACATTGTCTCGCATTGCACCAGCAACACTTAACACTTGGTGTTTTGGTCGCAATGAAATTTAAATGGAGGTAAAGTGCTGTTATAAAGTACTCTCCATAGTGTTACATGAGGAGAACATGCCATGTTATGGCGTGATAGGGTTATATTGTGTATATGTGTGAGGGTGATTTAGGTGAACTGTGTCGAGAGGGTGGGCGAGAGTTATGCGAGCACCCGCACATAAAGAAAAGATGCTGGACACATTTTAAGTGTTTCAATTTTTTTCATATTATACTCTCGAAGGGTGTAGCGACAAAGAAAAAAAAAAGAATACAACAACTCGTTTATTGGACTATAGATCGTAAATTGCACCTACACCAATGTGTTACCCGCACGCAGTTCACAAGCGTGTATAGAAAATATGTATTGGATAAATGGGAGAAAGCTTGCGAAAAGGAAACTTAATCAAGAGCTTGTGTTAATAAAGCGAGCGCATAACTTTTTTTATTCCATTAAAAGAGGGTGGGTAGTTTTTTTTTATTGAGTCCTTTTAAGTGTATACGTATCACGGCTAAAAGAGCTTTCTCGCATGTGGTTAAGTAATTTTCTTTTCACCCCCTTTACTGCAATCTAAAGGTACATGCATGCAAACTCATGCAGCACTTACTTTTATGATTCGCTGTGCTCGGATGCATTTCGAATGCGCGCAATTTTTGTGCTCAAGTAAGTAAAATAAATACAAGTAAGAGATCTATCCTATTTATGCGATGGGGGGGGGGAGGGGGGTTGTGATTGGGAGATGAAATGAGAAAACATGAAATTCTTCTTCATTTTCTTCTTATGTACGTATTTTTTAATGTTTTTTGTTTTTATCTGTTTTGAAGTACCAGAACTTGTGCAAGTTGTGAAAAGGATTGACGGCGCAAGCTGTATTCCGTTACAGACAGTTTAACATACTCTCGAGTGCGAAGGAAATTGAGGTAGTATATAAATGCGGGGACGATTCATCGTTGTCGTCGTCACCGCGCTGCTGCTTTCCAACTGTTAAGCACACTTTATTTACAGTAATTATCCGCTGCTGAGCGTTTATAGGGCGTTTCGGTTGAAAAAGGATTCACGGCACTTTTGTATAAAACTCTACAGTGCACTGTCTCTTTCATTTTATTTCATTAATGACTTTGTAACTTTGATGTTACTAATATGAAAGTGATATAAATTGTTGCATTCGTCCTTTTTTGTAACAAAAATTTTATGATGTGAAAATGTCGTTATTTCGGTATCTTCAGAACCGGTTGAACAAATTTAATTCATTGTCCTTGATCGAATTATCGTTTTCAAAACTTCACTGTAAATTTTAAATTGGGGTTACTTTAAGCTTTAATTATTGAATGACAAAAGTATGACGTGGTTTTCCCTGCCACATCGTTTTGTGATTACTTTTTAATTTAGCTATGCGTAATTTCATTGAAAGCCTTGACTTAATTGTGTGCTGCAGTAAAATTTAAAATATAGTAGGGAAAATTACTTTACTTAATACATTTTAACTGTTTTTCCGTTCGTTGACCTTTCACATTAAATGTCTGCCATCTTTATTTAAAGTTACAAATTACATAATGTCCTTAAATTAAACATTAACTATCATTATAAAGCTACAAACCTTCTAATTTAATTGAAAAATTTAAATTTAAGTATTTATAATTGAATATAAGGATTGACGCGACAACATACCGCACAATCCTTTCACAAATACACTCCCCAAATGTCTGGGAAAACAATGTACCGTACACATATGCAGTTACATGCTCCGAAAATGTACAAGACGATCGCACAAATAAACAAAACATGCCATCAATAAAAAGCAAAGGTATTAAATTGAATAAATATATAGGACGCAGCATCTGGAATGTGCAAAAATATTTTTTACTGAGAGATTCGCTCGCTCTCTCCCCTTACAATCACTGGAAGGATTCAATTTGCGCGTGTGCGCAATCAATCTGTTTTGGTACAATTATATTGTACGGCGTGCTGGTGGATGAAGGATGCAGGATGCTGGATACACTGTATTTGGGCTGTGGTGTATTATTCATCACAAACTCACCACACTGTGTGTAAGAATAAAATTATGAACTGCACGATTGAGAGAACATCGAAATGCTCTTCACCTCTTAAATTAACGATTATTTTATGAAGTGATTTATTCGGCACTGTGTCTGAACTTTGCTTCTCTCCTTGACAATGCATATAATTCAGACGCATATTTATGTATATCTGGTTTTTCTCTGATGGAATGGACACACTAAAATATTATCTCAATTATCGTCCAGTGCCCATCCTTGTATTGTTCTTATGATTTCTAAGATACATACAAACATATTGTCATCAAGTTTTGGCTACAATACGATGAGTGTAATTTTGGTATCATGTATTTTGTTGTTTTATTATATGTACACCTCCAGAAATTCCTTGCTGCGATGTACACACTAAATTCTCTCTTTGGTGTTGGCTCTCTCCTCCCAAAGAGCTACGTGCGTCTCCAAGCGGGCGGCTGCTATAATGTCGTGGAAAGTTTAATATTCTGCACGTTGGGTGTATTTTTGGGGGCAGCAGCATTTTCCCCAGCACTTTCAATGCTACACGATATTCCATTATCATCTTGTTGATTTTTCTCAGTTTGATTTGAGTACGGTGATAAGTCGTACATGTGCGGATCGCGAGCTGATTTTGTGTACACATTTAAAAAAGTGTTTGAATGCAAATTCTTTAATTCGGTGGCCGTTTGTAATTATTATCAAAGAATATATTTTCTAATCGATTGGATAATATGGAAATTCGTACACTCGTTTTCGCCGATTGCGGTTTAGTGCAGTGAAGTCAGTCATTGAAAATCAATGGGAATTGAAAAAATATAAAAAATTATTAAAACACAATAGTAAAATAAAAAATAATAAATTAAAAAAAGTGCACAAAGGATTTACAGTACGAAATTATTTATAAAAAGAAGTTATTAAAAATACACATAACCTCAAATTGGGGCGAAAATGTCACTTAATTTTGGATACCGAATTGGACAAACAAACGCTTTTATTTTCATGGAAGATAAATTAACCGCATTGAATAAATCTTTCGATTGCCATACCAATCTTCCGCAATCACTTGTGTGCCCAGTTTTTTCTGTATTCTTTTGTGTGCTTTATATTTATTTTGGGGATGCACTCACCCCACTTGTGGGTTTGCCAATTTTAAACATTTTGTTCCTACGCTCTGTAACCGTATTGCCGTGAACCTTTTATTTGCCAATTGACTTCGATAAATCTATCCATTTCGATTACACTTTTGGAAATTTATTACGTTCAAATTCTTAAGCACATAACTTTAGAAATTATGCAGTTTTCTGCCGCAATTACTCAGTACTTAAGATTAAACTTTAAATAAACGATTTCTATTATAATTTTAAAGCGAAAAGATTTTGGGTTATTTTCCCTTTTCCAAAGATAATTAAAAGTTGAAACGCTTTTGTCCTTGATAATTGAATCTTTTTAGAAATGGGGAGTCTTTGGTCTAGTCAATTTCTTTTCATTAATTTCCTCTTCCTCTTTTGAGGTTTGTACTTTATTTCGATCCCTTTAAAATTTCGACTTTATTCTTTCTGCTAATTTTGATTAATTTCGGTTTTAATTACATATTTGTTTTTATTAAATCCCAGAAATTTTGTACTTCATTAAATATTAATTGGGATTACAATTGCAATTCATTTACTAAAAGCGTGTAAATTGTTACCCTTCACCACTTTAAAGCTGCGTTTAAACAATCATCTTTAAATTGGTTTAAATTTAGAACGTTTCGCCTTTTTTTCTCTTATGGTGTTTATTTAGTCCTTAAATAGAGCAAACAAAAATTCAAAATAAAAAGTTAATAAATATTGTTTCATGCATATGCAAGAGAAAATGCAAAGCGTCCCAAAAAAAAACAACAACAATACCAAAATAAGCAGATAGTGCTGAAATTCGTTTAAAATTAATGACCAACACATAATTTGTTGCGGATGCTGGGTCCTTTCGCTCATGCTGCCATGCACCATACATACGTAGGCACGTACACTTGTTATTTGCAATCGATATTCTGCGCAATATATGTGCATGGATTATATGAATTGCATTTTACGTCATTTGACTGCGTTTCGGTCACATAAGGGTCGCCCATACACGCCCATCCTGCAGCCACCACCTCCCTCCAAAAAAAGGACTACAAACCATATATATTCTTATGCGATTACCGCAACTCGAAATGTGTTATGTAAATGTGTGTGCACTTTTGCATTGTATGTTTGTCCACGGATAAGCACTTTTCATCCGGCTGTTCTATCATTTAAAATCAATTAATTGTACATTTTTACTGGGTTTAAACTTCCGCGTGTGTGCAGTTGGTTTTGTTGTTGTTGTTGTTGTTTGTAAATTCAATTTGCATATGTTGCTGATTACATAATTTTATTAAATACCCATTTATTTTTATGGCGCAAAACGCGTGCAAATGTGGAGGGTAGATTTGTGAAAGCTTGTGCGTGTTATGCGACAGATAGGATGTGTGATGAGGTGCCTTGTTAGAGGGTTAAAAGCTTCTGAAAATCATTATGTACAAAACACACGCAAATAGCATGAAATAGTCGTGAAACTGTTAAATAAAGAAACACACGCACAACGTTTATACTTGAGATTGTTTGTGTTGCTATATATATTGTACTTGTATATATTGTGTAGCATAAACATGAAAGAGTGTGTTTAAGGATAACGGCAAAACGCAATAAGGGACAAAATAAAAAAGTGTGCTTACTTCATATTTTGCACGTGCTTTGCGAATTTGTTAATTTGTTATATGTAAAGTGGATCCTTTTGCGTCAATTCGTCGCATTTCATCCCCTTCCTCGCACCATTTTGGCTCATCACCATGTGTGCTGTATTTACTTCCACAGATGGCGGTTTTTTGTGTCGCAATATGCGTGGGGGGGGGGGATGAAAGCTTTTGTAGCACTCTTTCAATCACCTGCTCCACACACATGTTAAGCCGACTGACTCCATTGTACGTATCCCTCAATGTGTTTGTCATACATGGCTGCCAAACGCAAAAGGACATTATTTATTGTGCTTGATTTAAGGATTTTTCTTTGTTGTTTCCTGTATTTCATTTCATTATATGTAATTAATTGGTTTCTAACATACTTTAATATCATTAAGAATAAAGACTTTGTTCAATAATAATTATTATAATTATAAATTAATTAACGAAATCGGTTGATACATTTAAGCCACCTTCAAAAGTGAAAGCTTTAATGAAATGTTGAAGTCGCTTTGTATTGTATTGCGAGTCCCGAAATTTCCTTTTGATCATATGCAAAGGGTCGGGTTGATTGAATTACATTATTCCACATCGATTCCTTTTCATAGACACATGACGTGTGCGTCTGCGATGTGTACAAACATAGTGATCCTGCAGGGTTTTACTATATCGTAGTGGAAGACATTTACGTGCTTTCTTATTCACTTAAGAAGCTTAACAAAGCATTAAGCGATATTCAAAACAAACAAAAGCGTCAAAGGGATGAGAATCTTTGGGATTGTAACAGGCGAGATGAGGCGAAATGTTAAGGGTGATAAAGTCATATAAGTGTAAGCTGAAATTATGCGATTATGTTACTTGGATTTTGGAACCCTTTAGGGTAGGTGTAGTTGTTCAGCTGTGATTCTATGCGGGTGAGAATGATGACAAGAAAAATGGATATAGAACACGCACGGTTGGTTGGACATTGGGGTCATGTGAAATCCTTTGTATTAAACTGCCTGAGAACAGTTTATTCCATAACTTAATATTGTTTGCTTCAAATGTTTGAAAATTAGAACATTGAATGCAAACAATTTAACAAAAATCAATTTTAACCCCCCCAAATGAATGCAATTCCATATATTAGGGCGATCATTTTTATCGCAGTTTTCGTAACAAAAGGAGTACGACATCCTTTGATTTATTCATTATTTCTGTTAATGAATAAAGATAGTATTTCGTAATTTTCCACCTCAAAATTTATTATCTTTTTCTCAATTATTTTTAAAACCACACACGTGTGTGTGTAAAAACTATTTACAACTCTCGAAACACCATACATTGGTTCATTACCTGCGTGAAATGAATGTAAAATGATGCCACCACCCCTTAACATTGCCAACCAGCGCCTCACACCGTTTAACCCATTTCCCCTTTTTGACTTTTGCCACAGAACACGTTGTTCTTGTGTTCTTCCACATCCATTCATGTTCCTCTGGTAGATACTCGACACAGTACGCATATATTCGTTGCTAGGTTTTTTTTCATCTTATGCCTGGATGGCTGCACCAGCCGCACCACCAACAGCAGCAGCAGCACAACACAACACACAGTGTTGTATCGTCGCATATAGTTATATGGCACTTACGTTCGTAATTTATGTATTGGCACAAACCCATATGGGGATGCTGCATGTTGTTGGGGTCACATTGATCTATTGTATTGTGCGCGCACTTTTTTTTTACTCTGCTATGTACCATAAATGGGCTGAATTTAACACTGTATGTGCACACAACTGGGGAGGATATAGGCGATTGCGGAAGGTGTCGCGTTACAGTCACTGTATGTAGATTTTGCAAAAGTAATTGGAATTGCTGAATGTAAATGTCCTGGAAAGTGTAAATGGGTTTTTAACTATTTGTGTGCTGTTATTTGTGGCATTTCAATGCCGTTTCTTTTAATAAATTTAAATTTGTTTTGCAAAATAACAGTGGCAGATTGAGAAATTGTATTTGAAGCGCCAAAAAGTATGCTATAGTAGCCATGTCAGCGTTTATGAATTTGAAACAATATTATATATGGAAATTTATAAAATGAAAGTATACAGTAATGAGGGGTTTGTTCAATTCGTATCTAATTTAATGACATTCATTTTTAACTTAAATTAAAACTTGTTATCCAAAGTGTTTCGCCGTCGGATTAGTTGTATGTATGGCACACGGACGAACATGCGATTTTCGGTTTGATAATTATGGAGACATTCATCGTACTTGGTTTGTGTTTTATTGTCTATGAAGCACTCGATTTCTTTCACGGTTGCTACCAGCAACAAAATCAAGCCGATTTGCATCAACAGTCCCTAAACTCAAGCCGACAGTCGAAACGTTCCACAATTAAAACCATAACCAAGTCCATCATAAAGCAACATCAATTTTTGAGTAATTTACCACGAATTGACGAAATATCCAACCCTGTTGTACGCAACAGTAATGTGGACGATGATGGCGAAGAATTAGTGCCACTGGAAGACTATATTGAGCTTGAGGTTGACGACGACGACGACCGCGACGAAGTGGTGGAGATTCGTGACGATTTGGTGGAGGACGACGACTTTGACGTACAACGATACAAGAATAATAACCATCACCACTACCGCCATCACAAGAACAACAACGATAGCAACGACGACGACGACGACGACAACGACGACGACGAGGAGGAGGTGTTAAAGTTCAAATTGCATAGCAACGCACAACAAGCAGACAGCATCCCATTTAACCGAATCATGAAGAACAACGATAATTGTGGATTAACACGTTCGTGGAGCGAGACCGAAAATCTCCATGTTTTAGGGGATGTTAATGAAGATGAGGAATATGATGAGTTATTGTGTCGTGACAAATTAGTGTTCTCAATTAGTTAAATACAAAGTGTTTGATTAAGTCACTTAATAATTATTAGAGTGAATGATTTGGCAGTGCCAAAATATTTTAGTGATCGTTTGTACACAAATTCAACACATTTTACAAGCATAATATAAAATATGGTGGCAAATGCATTTTGCACAAGACGTGTTAATTAATTGTGAATGAACTGCACACATAAACAAGCAAAATGACACGAAAGGTACAGAATTTCTACATAATTTATGTATATATGAATTCATGTGAAAGCAATCAACGCGTTTACCCCATCCCAAACTTCACCCCCCCCCCCCCACCCCTGAATTTAAGTTTCTTTAAACATGCTGCAAAGAGCTGAGCGAGAGAGTTCCCAATAGCTATCAAACTTTAAATTTGTTAGTGAGTGTGTGTGCGTGAGTACGTCTTGTTTGTTTCCTGTCAAAAATGTCCTAGTTCGTTCAATCGCATTAGTTCATTGAAGCAGAATGTTTTTAGGAAATAATTAGAGAGTGATGCAATTGTTGATGATGACTTTTCAGTTTCTTTGTGCCTTTGCTTTTGTGCCCCTTTGTGAAATGCGCTTGAATGCGTATTTTATGCGTAGCTATAAACGAGTACCTACTATTGTTTACTGTGAAAATAAAAACATGCCTTCGGACAGGTTTTTATAAAGCTTGAAACAAAACGAAAAGAGAAACTTTTTCTTGTACTTAATTCTTTGTTGTATGCCGTTTTGATTGTTCTGTATACGTACATACATTTTTTGCAAGTAACTTCCGTTTTGCTTTCATTTGTTACTCTTTTTATCTTGAATTTTTAATGTAAAAATTAAAACATTATCTACATAGCTGAGCTTAATTTATGGCAATTTGTGCATGACGCTGCAAATGTACCTTCAGAGATGAAATGTTCTTTTTTAATGTCAACCATTTTATTTAAAAATTATGTAAGCTTTTAATGAAATAAAGTAACTTTGAGGGTAATTTTGTTAGAGCCAGATGTGAATAGGGGATGGTTACTAGTAAAAACTTTCAGGTCCTTTTAAATGATTGATTATGAAGTGCGTTTATCTGTGGGTTTACAAATAATGAATGTTTAAGCTTGTTGCGAAAATATTTAATAATTTTAAATTGGTTTAAAAATTTTTAAGGACACAAAATTAATTCAATTTGAACTAAATTCTATTTCAATTTATTTAATGCTCAATTACTTTTACGTATCTCGGTTATTTCTTTAATAATCTATTTCCGTTTTCGTAACACTCCTTTTTATCGTCGTAAGCACGGCAATTATCCTGCATGGCAAGTGGCAACACCATTACTGTGATATACGTAAACAGCAAACATGCTCCACCAAAATTGCGGCAATGAAATGTTTTGCAATACGCTGTAATTACGAAACAGATTTACCACGGATGAAATAACAAAAATGTACACAACTATACTTATAGAATCGTTTAGAAATAAGACGTAAAAAGGGTGTTAGACATAATAACTACAGGGGGAAGATTCTATATGTACAATTTTCATCATAATAATAGTTTGTGTAATGGATGTTTAGCGCTTTTGCTAAATTAAGACCGTAAGAGGCTTCAAAAGCACACATTGAGATTAATCTGCAAAAATATCACCGCAGCATATATGGTACACGTGGTGAACGTGAACAAAAACTTAGTGGTGGCGGCTGGGTGGGTTAAATGAAAATGCGCAAAATAAATAAACAAATACTACATGAAGAAAATACACACAATAATAATAATAATGTGTGTGTTTGGGGGAAGATGGGGTGGAGGTTGTTAAGATAAAGGGTGTGAAAAATATAAGCACATACTTGCCGTTATACTGATCATTCTGTAGCAAATTTCACAGGTGTAAAAACCATGGAAAACTGTTTGCGAAAGCATTTGTGTGTTGGGATTTGTTCGTTTTTTTTTGTGTTGAAGATGTGTCCTTAATCTGTGTACAAAATAAAATGAATCATAGACGGATAATGGACATAGGGCTTAGTGATAAATCCGATAGACAGTTTGTTTTCATCCCAATAATAATAATAATGTCGAATATTTAAAAAAAATAATCCCCATTTTTTGTTTAGTAACGTTTGAATAATTTAATTTCTCTTAAACATTTTTTAAATCCTCTTTTTTGCACTTTCTGTTTGTAATTTCAAAATATTTAAAATTTAATTGAAATTAATTATTAAAAAGGGTAAAAATTACGGTGAATTAAGTTTACAGCATTTACAATTTAAATACTGTAGCAATCACAAGTGATGCTCTTTATTTATTTAAACTAGAATAAATTTCATAAATAAATTTCCATAACTTCAATTAAATACTAGAAGACGTTCATGATATTTCTCTTCAATTGTGTATTCACCAATAACAGCAATGTAACCACCCTTAAATAGCATTGTGTCGCATAAATCAAAATGAATTTGCGTGTGTCGCTCAAGAGCAATGGACTAATATCATTTCAGAATGTAAATTAATTGCTTACGGTGACGACGAGACAAATGAAGATGACACATAAGGGGGTTGTGGAAAAGGAAGACTTTTAGTGTGACGCTTGGATGGGTAGGACGGGGTGGGGGAACAAATGATGTCTCAGAATGATCACCCAAAAAAGCTTAAAGTATTATTCAAATGTATGTAAATGAAGTTAAATCAAAATGAGTAAGTTGAAAATTTTCCGATGTGACATACAGCAAATCATAGGGATTGCTAAAATCCAGCCCGGTTGACTCCAAATCGTATTTCATTTTATGTACGTATACATTTTGGTGTTGTAACTATATTATTGTTGCGTATTGCTTTGCTTGGCAAATCCTCACCTTTTCATTTTTAATGTGCGCGTTGCTTTTAATCACTTTATCTTCGCCAGCAATTAGATTTTTGGCATATACAAGGCTGTGCATGAAGTGGCGAGGCAAGACGCTGTCGTATATATACGATGGTACAAAAGAGAAATTGTAATCCTTTTAAGTCGGTGCCTGCCACACCAATTTGTACCATACCGTTTCACAAGACGTCGTCATGCGTCGTTGAAATGGTGGAATGGTGGGATGGGGTGAGGGTTTGTGGTGTGTATTTCGGTATGTGTGGACGAGTATAAATAGAAATTGCTGCGGAGATGCTCCCCAATTGAAGAGGAGTGCGTTGGGGTTTTGGGGTGGAATGGCTAAATTTTGAGTAGGCGGACATTAGCATTGGCAAATGAAGATCTGTTAGGTGGAGTGGATCTTCATTTTTTTATTATGATTGACCTTTCTTTGATGAAATCATTTTTTATTTAAACATGACTTGATTTAAAGATGGTGTACTTTAAAGGTTCGTTTTTGTAGGCATTTTTGAAGATTCCCTTCAATTATAAATTCAATCGGGTTCATTCAAATGACACAAAAAAATCATTAAATCCTAAAAGTCCAGTTTTTGTTGTCAGAATATTTTTTTTAAAGATTGGTAATTAAAAACTTTTTTATTGTTTACGGTTTAAGTTTAAAAAAAAAAATTATTTTTCAATAAATTCAATAATGGTAATAATTTACAAAACAACCAACGATGCATGTGACTAAACTCTGAGAGCTTGGAAATGGCGACTTTAAAGAATTTACTCATTTGTTCCTTCCTCCTTTTATGTTATTAAACTCCACAAACATATTTTCCGCTTCAAAGCAGCGTCTCCCCCCCATTTAAATAAAACGTAATTGTGTCCTTACGAAAAGCACTTTTCCGCACCCTTTTGTTGCAAGGTTTGCCTTCAATGAGGGAACATTAAAAAATATAACAAGAAGAAGAAAAAACAAAAGTAGCATAAGAAAATCGTCAAATTGTTGGCGCACTATAATGGGGAGGACCATTAAAAAATGTTCTCTCGTTGTGATTGCGTCTCCTAGAATATAACATCTTTTATCAGTGTGATTTGGCCAATTGAAAAGAAATTCTTTCGTCAATTTTGTTGTTGTCTCATTTTATATTTCTTATACAATTGTTGTTGTTGTTACGTCGAATTATCTCTCCACCAGGCAAGGACGAAACAATTTCTTGGCAGAAAAGAAATGATGGTAAACACACTGTGAAAAGGACAATTCTTCCGTCTAACTATACGTATACTCGTTTATAAGAGGAACAATTTTTCATGTGGAAATTTTTTTTTGTATTTTTTCGTTTTTTTTTTCTTCTTGCATGAAATAGATTCAGCGTACATATCAGCCCCATTTGAGTGGAAGTGGGTCGAAGGGTGAAAATGTTTTAATACATACAAACTTGCACACACATACACACACAGAGCACTGAAGGAAATATCCATTTTCTTTTATGCAATGCCCCCAAAGTCCATTGAAATTATTTTCCTTTTCCTGACAGTCAACTACACTCAGCTTTTCAGCAATATTGTTTGAATTGGGAGTATTTTAAATGAATGGACGATCAAATTTTAAAACTTTTTTTATTTCCACTTTGTTACTTCATCGTTAAATCTGTTTTGCAATTATTTTTCACATTTTACTAAAATTGTTTTAACTGGGTATGTCATCATCAATTTATTGAGAATGCAATCATTCGTGGTGCTGCAATATATAAAGCAAACTGCATTTCACTCTGTGAATTCATGCGTTTTTTTTTATTATCCACTTGCACAATTTTTCTATTTAGTGTCAACATTTTGCACTTTGTTATAAACAAATATTGCACTGTGCACATACAAGTACGAGTGTGCAGTGAAATGGTGAAAATAGCTCAAGTTGTTTGGCTAAAAGCTTCAATTACTCTACTCATTTTGGCCCATTTTTCTATTCAATGCAGAAAATTTGCCATTACAGCACAAAAGTAGCGTACAAATAAATCGAATATGTCTTCTCGATAGAATTGTGAAGCACATATTTGGTGCGCTTTTTCCGATTTTTATTTATTTTGTTGGTGCAAAATTGAGGTCAGTTTAGTTGATATTTGCACCCTTGTTTATGAAGTGAACCAAAAATTTTAAACTGAAAAATATTTTTATCATCAAGACAATCTCAAAAATGACACATATTATTGATGGAAAATGATTTCAAGCATCCTCAAGGGACGAGACTATATAGTGAACATAATAAAATTCGTCGACTCCTTGCCGATTGTAAGGTACAATAATAAAACAGCATAAAAGCTGAATCAATAATGCAGTTTGACACAAGTTTAATCGTGCAAAAAACTGAACAAAATAAACTTTATCAAGATGAAAAAGTTTCCTTGCAATGTTATAAAAGAGACACGTAATTTATGCGGAATTTAATAGGACTTGCAGCTTCCGTATTGCATAAAATGCAGAAATTTTGGTTATAAAAGTCAAAATTAAAAAAAAAATCCGTTGCATAAACTTTGAAACAGTGAAAATTTAATATTAAAAAAAAGTAAAAAAAATTCAAATACTTTTTTTTGCGGGTTAAATTAAATTTAATTTGTGGTAAAAAAAACACAAAACCCCATGCGCGGCATGGACTCACTCGAGCGGCTTATGCGTGCCGCCCCGCTACCGCCCGGTTTGCCGGGAATCACGGGTTCGCGTCGTGCACTCGTGCATGCATCCCTAGCGTCGGCTGTGGGACGCAAGGGCAAACATCTCACCGGCACGTTTTGCCTAACTGGTGATACAATGGAGGGCATCATACAGTGTTTAGTATTCTTGAAGGCGTTCTCGGTAAGACATAACACACTTCTTTTTCCTCAATTCAATTTCAATTGTATATTAAAACTACTTGTTGTGATATTTTATGTTCAATTATAGAAATAGGCTCTTTTATGGTAGTTGTTTTTATTAGGTGTTAATTATTATCGCGAATTTTAATGGTCAAATTAGTAACTTTATAGAACTTAAGTATGTAGTTTAAATAAATCAAACGTTAGATGATTCTTAAACTGAAGTCCTGTATTAATTTAAGCTGCCTTTTGAGCTCAAGTCCTTATTTAATTACATTACCATTTATTTAAGTATTTAATCAAGTCATTTTGTAAAAGAATTATGTTAAATCAATTTATTTAGTTAAACCTCTTAGGTATCCTTGTATAATTAAAACATTTTCTCAAACGCGATTTTGAGTACTCCCGGGACTCACCGAAATATAAGTAAAGAAATGCTGCCCAGTTTTTTCATTATTTGTTCTGTTTTATATGCCCTGTATCTTAAGGCTACTTTTAAATCATCTTAACAATGAAAACATTGTGTTGAGAGAAAAAGTTAATTACAGTTTCGAAAAGGAAACGTTATACACTAACAATGGTCCATGTTTTCAGTGCTTGCAAAGAAAAATGCTGGATTTTTGTTCATTATTAAAGTCACAAAACAATTTATTCACTTAATTACTTTTCAAGAAAAAGAACGTTATATATGTGTTTGTAGTGAAGGTGTGTATGTGTGTGTCTCTGGATAAATGTTAAATTCAATTAGCACGTCTTAAAAGAGCTTTTCAGGAAAAACTAATTATTTATCAACTGCACTGTTCTGTTTGGGATGGCTTCTGTACAGCTTAGTTGATGTAACAGATTTATAAATAAAAATTACATTTTTTTTTGAAAGTTTTTAATGTAAAAAGCTAACACACCTTTACAATTGTGATAATTATATTTTTACAGTGTTTTGTTTTAAAATCATAATGAAATTTTCCTTAATTCCATGTTGCATGTTATTTGAAAAAGCTTTCAAAGTACACCGTTTCATTTCTCTGCTCCGACATGCACCATGTCAAAAGTTTTGAGAAGATATTTAAATTATCCTTCATAGCTTCACTCAGTACTTGTTGTCCAGTTAAGATAATTATGACATATTAATTAGTAATGTATGAAACTCCTCGTTGAATAATATTGCAAACACACCATAAAAAGCGTTAATTTTTAATGAAAATACAGCATTTGAATTGCGTGCATTTTTTCACCCCCCAATCCCTTTCTCCCGCGACTTGTCCAAGTTTTCAACTTTATGGGGTGAAGTTGTGTGCTATATTTGTTGACTGCATCGGCCAAGAAACTCATTAAATATTCATGAGGGAAGCTTAGCAGAATATCTCATCGAATGGGAATTTTTTCCTCGCCATATATTTTAAACTGCACTCAAATATTCCGCATTTTAATATTTCACTGGAATTGTTTTCCCGGCACAGTTTCTCCTGTTTTTTTTTGTCTTCTCGTCGTCCACCCAGTTTGTCGCGTTGTTGATATTTTTGTATGTATTTTGTTTTGTATATATGTGTGTGTATGTGTGTGGAATGCTGCACCACATATAGAAAGGGGTGGCGGTTGTACTATAAAAAGAGAAGCCTTTGCGCAACGTAAAAAAAAATCATGTTTGCGACTCGTCCTTATGTAAGTGCTGCAGGGCCAAAAGAAGAAACTTTGTTTTCATCTCTTTATCTACTTTCCACCACATCAATATTTGCATTATGACAAACTTTTACTGTGTACTGTAGTTATACGAAATTGAATCGAGAAAATAGTTGCAACTCAGCATGTCGCATGAAGATGGCGAGAACAATGTTGGTGCGGCTAATGCCAACGATGATGACGTAAAATCATTTTGGCTGCGCATATAAATATATAATAGTTATGGGAGACAATTTGTGTACGTGGAGTGGATGAATCTTCATGTCCTATGCTAAAATGCAGAGCTGTACGAGCACCTAGTTCGTACACACAGTCTTTGTGTGATATTGTGTTGAACCACAAATTGTCCCCTTGGCCCTTTCAATGGCACAAAGTGCGCATCTATTGGGAGAAGATGTGTGCCAAATTGGGTTAAATGAAAGATGACGCGAACTCTCTTTATGTCGGGGTAGTTATACACGTCGGTATGTGTGTGTGTGTAAATGTTGCAACATCATTCGAGCAATTAGCATCTATTCGGTTTCGTTTTCACTAAAAGCATTTGTTCTGCACGAGAAGTTTTTCATTAGATTTTGCTTCATTACTCTAGCGAATTTACTCCACCATCTTGGTGTGTCTTCGCACAATGTGAAACATGTGTGCAGAAATGTTATAATGAATGTAATGATTAATTGCAGATGTTTATTCCCACATACTTATATACTTTAACATAAAATGTAGACTGTATTGTTCTGGTTGGTGCAGCAATCCTTGTGTAGAAGAAAGTTTGCAGCCATTAAGAGGGATGATGTGCTGTTAGGCAGATAAAATTGGTTTCATCAGTCCAAATGAAGTTGATTTTAATAGTCATTGAAACAAATTGGGTATGGTTGGAATTGAATTTAGTGCTATTAATCTAAAAGTTTTGCAATTTAATTAATCTTCCTCGTTTAATTTAGAAATGCGATTTTGTCTAGACTTCACACAGATAGACTAATTTAAGTAAGCTTTTAACTTTGTTCATTTCGTGTATTTAATTCACATATTACTCGAATCTCTGCTAACCCTTTGAGGAAGAAAAATGTAAGTGAGCTTTTCATGAGCTTGATTCTATTCAACTTCAAATGCCATTCACCTTTTTACATCTTGTAAACCCTACAGTCAGTCAATCAAACATGAAAATCTACCAAACCAAAGCATCATTGCAATATGCAGCCATGATTTTGTGAAGCATAAAAAAATCTGTTGCATAACACGTAATCAAATTTCTGGCATCCATGCATCACTTGTCGCTGTCACTTGTATAGGGCATTGGAGTGGCTTTTACTAAAAGTAGTTTCTTATCTCGCATGTCTCTCCCATAATCATCGATTTTGTGCGAGGAGCAGTATTTGTTGTTGCATCATTTTGATACATACCCATCACAATTTCTTTTCATTTTCTACTCAACCGCCACTCCCACCCCTATTTATTGCATTGAGCTTTTTATTGCGGCAAATGTTTGGAAATACAGCATGTACTCTCAAAGTCTGGAGAGGCTGTTCCTATTCATCTGCTGATTTCCCAAAATGAAAATAAAACTTGTGTTTGGGAGGGAAAAAAAATAACGGTTCACTATATAGAAATACACCCATTTATAGTTGTATAGTTGAGTTTTTTTTTGGCCAATTGCCAGAGTATCATTGATGATAGAATAACTTTATGGGAGATGGGGGGTGGGTGAAGCTTCTTTTCATGTTGGATAATACCCTTGAATGCGCCTATATACTTGCACACACATACATTGTGCGCTGCTTTATTGCAATCACTGCTATTATCCGGCTGTGTTCGTCTATTTGATGTAGTTCTCGTTGTAATATTCACTATGGGCTTCCAGATTAAATGGGGAACTTTCTATATGATGAAACTTTCAATAGTCCAGAAAATTGGTTATTTGTTTTATTATAGTTTTAATTTGTTTGCAGTCTGATTGAAGATTAAATTAGTTAGTTGCATTTCGACAGTATTGAGGTCAACGACTGGTTTTTCGACTTTTATCTGCAAATTTATTTGTTTACATTTTGTTTTAACAAGTCTTTGCGATTATATTTATTGATTTTGATTGTCTTTTTATTTTATTAAATGATCTTTACGTCAATTTTTCCGAAAAGGATTTGTAATTTTTATGTCGATGTCTTTTTCGACTTATTAGTTATTAATTCTCGTTCATTTAAAAATTGTCTTTTTATTTTATTCTCTGCTTTCCTTGATTTTTTCTCTAATCATTTATTAGAAAAGTCTTTTTAACGTAACGTCCTTCTAGTTATTTACTGAATGAATTTTGTAGAAAGGATTGAATGATTAAGAAACATAATTTACAATTTTTTAACCCTTTTTGTTAACAAGATAGATCAGTTGTTTCCTCGAAATTATTTTTAGATCCAAATTATAATTCATTTCGTCCTTCCCAAAATTGCAACGGAAGTAAATGAAATTTCCGGTGATTTTCCTTTCAATGCATTCGTTTTCTGCATTACACCTACACTTAAATTGATTCATTCCATTTATTTATCATCGCACAGCAGCAAAATTTATTCCCATCTTTTCATGTGGGGGATTTTCCATCTTAAATTATTTGGTGAGCTTTTGTTGCGCGAAAACAACTCGAACAGCAATTCCACATATTATAAGAAACGGTAAAATATAAAGGGAATGGCCTCCAGTGGTGTGCTTTTTTATCCCTTTTTTATTTTTGCTGTTTTGCCGTATATTTTCGTGCTGCGTTCTGTTTGTATTGATGGCGCAAAAAGAAAGGGATTGTGTACTTGTTATTATGTGTTTTGTTTTGCTATGTATTTTTGCTTTTGTGAGCGCATTATTTTCCATCACAGAGGTATTTCATTACAATATAACGTGTGATACACATTTCAGGGTACAGGTTAAATCAATTCAAAGGCTTTGGAAAGGGTGCTTTCGTGTTTCATGCGCTCACATGATGATAAATGTCGGTGATAACGTGTTTTGCTTCAAATGGTAAACTTATGCTTCTTGTGTGAATTTTAGTGGTTCAACTTTCTTACAGAAACGATGTTTTGAATTGATTTCAAGATCAGGCTGCCGTTCAATTTTTTTTTTTGACAAAATTAAAGGAAGGTCAAACAATCAGAAAAATTCTCCAATTATAGTACAATGGTTATGGGATTTTTGTTGTCTTCAGAAAGCTGTTATTAGCTAAAGCTTTCATATCATCCCTTGTTGCCAATTTTTTTTTGAATAGGCAATTTTCCTTTATTGCAAAAAAAAAATGGAGCAAAAAATTGCAAAACCACTTTATAGATTTTGTTTCTGCATTATGTACATGTCCTTCGTCCTCGCAATGTACAAAATAGAGTAGGTATTCATTTTCTCTTCCCCATATTTTCGCGAAACGTAAAATATAGATTTGTTTTTTCCCTCTGATATCAATATCAATTCGGTTTCCTGTTTAATTTTTTTTTTTTGGGCACTGGCATTTCATTTTCCGGCTGAATTCAAAAGCAAATGTAATTTTTCTCTAAATTCAGGTCATGCCATTGTATAGCCGTGAAGTACAAAGTATTGCTTTTTGATGTGTGTTGTCGGTCGAATGAAAATCGCTGCACGTAATAGAACCACGTACACTCCAGCCTCACCACCAATATGATTACCTACTCGATCATGAAAAGTTTTCAGAAAGCAAAACACAGGACAGTGTTGTCAGGGTAATAGAAGTCGGTACACCATGTTCATATTTTCAAGTAGCATGGTATACAATAAAAGTATGTTTTCTCTCCTAATAATTTCTTTAAAATGTGTTTTCCTTTTGAGAGTTCCTACGCCGCATTATTTTTCTTTCTATAATAATTGTTTTTCCGATTAAAAAGTTTTTTATTGCTAAAGTTTTGAGTTGGATCATGCTGCTTTGTGATTCCTTAGAGGCATTGCTTTATACTTTTCCTTATACCTACTTAATATGAATATGATTTTAATACAGAAAAAATTTATGATGTTTTAATTGAAGACATCCTTATTATCTTACTTATTGTGCAAATATATGGCTTTGCTTATAGAACTTGAGATCATCAAAAGTATTCCAATTAATTTGTAATAATTTAAATTAGAAATTATCTTTTAAAAACCCGTGCGGAGAAGAATGATTACAATTTCGCTCATTTATTTACTTTCATACGCACCAAACACCCGCACAACGCAGAATACACAATTCAACAACAGAACGTTCATTTAAAAGGCATATCCAATGCGAAATCACGACCCTAAAGATTTTCCAATTTATTTTCTTATCAAAATTGTGTTATCAGAACGAAGCGAAAAAAAGAACGACTATTGGTATCCCTAACGAGACCTTTTTTCTGTGTAAAATTGTGTTATATTTGTGTGTGCGTGCTAAATTTTCCATTTTCCTTTGGGAAAAATTAAGGAACATTTATGAAAGTGTTTTCCGGCTTCACCATTACAACCAATTTTTATGCCAACACACAAACACCAAAAAAATGCACGTACCTATTTTATATTGTTCCAGTTTAAAGTGTCTCAAAACTCAGCCATTGCGGGGGTTCAAAACAAAATTTGTGAAAGGGATGAAAATGTCCTGCGCCTTTAAACGTCGAAAAAGAATTCACCAAAAATGTAGCTCTTTGTGTTCATGCCTTGTGAAAAGAACAACTATTTTTTTGATAAATTTATTACGTTTACATAAATACTGTGTGTTTGTGTGCGTGTGTGGGTGACAGGTTTGAACCCTTGAAAGGATATAGGCTGATGGCCACATGTGCTGAATTTGGCAACGAAAAATTCCACTCGCATATTACAATACACGCGTTCAAAAACATATGTCATATATGTTTAAGAGGGTGCACTGGGGCGTATGTAGGTGGTTGTAGCGGTTTCATGGTGGTTAAGTAAATTGAAAAATGTCGACCCCCAAATGTATGTGCCCTTGTTTTTCTTTGCAGTTTTCACTTTTCCGGTTTTGGGTGCATTTTGTTGTTGTAGGCTGTTGAAACAAAAGTGGAAAAAGGATTGGCATTTAGGTGGGAGAGTTCTTTTTTTAGTACACAAGGATGCTCGCCTTTTTTCGCAGAAATATTTAAAAGGGTTTTACAATTTAATTTATGAACATTGTTTGTTGAATACCTAAATGAATTATTTTTCATTTAGGGCTTATGCCTGTCCATCATGGTGTTGTCATGTTGTTTGTAATTGTAATGAAGACGTAAAATAATTATTTCATCACTCTAAGATGTACGAACTTTAATACAAATAGTCTTAAAATTGTAGATGTACTCAAAGAAGTATAGGTTCAAAAAATCTTTGTAAATAAAAACTAATCCTCACAAAATGGTTTTTCTCTTTACTTCATAATCGTTTACGTACCTATATGTATAATATTTTACGTATTAAAATGCGTGAACGACAATAATGCACTTTATTTACACGAGTGTAATTTAGTTGCAGAGATTTTAATAAAAATACGGTATATCAATCTCTCTCTTTTTTATTAAACATATAATGTTGTGATATATCTAATTAATTGGAACAGCAGATCATGAACAAACAATTATTGGGAATGCTCTTTCTGGATTGTAGTGTATTTCATATTTTTAAAATTTTAACGTGTAGTTATGATAACTTTTGTCACCATGCTATGTCGCAACTCGCAATTAGTTGACAAAGTAACGGTATTCCCGAGTCCCGCTCAGAGCGTTCCGGTTCACAGTCGATATTCGTACCAGTTGACACGTTGACACTGGACGTTATTATAATTGTACCTTTGTGAGTAATGTGATTTGTTGCGTTTACTGTAGAGTGTAGCATTCAAAAAATACGGTGTTCTCATTAGTTAGCTTTGGTGCGCGCATTAAGTCGGATGTGTAAAAAAATCGATATATAAATTTTATTATTTGTTACTTTATATTTAATATTGCGAGTATAGTTAGTTCTTGTTAAATTTATTTGTAAAATTAACGTCTAAATCATTCTACAGTCTTTTCGATTAAATTAAAGTTATTGTTATATTATGTTGTGGCGACTTAATACCTCTTTTATGTAAGTTCAACCATTTTTCTTTAATATTTCATATACTTTATGATGACTTTTATTGAGTTTTTTGTCTCCTTAAATAAAATATATATTCGATATAACGTATTATTTATTATTTTCTATATATTTCAATAACTTTTTCTATGATATTTGCTGATATTTATAATTATAATGTATGTAAAATATTTTTCATATTGTAGTTGTTCAATATCATGTTCAGTTGTGTTATTGTACCATATACAGTTGTATTGCGGTTATTAAAATAATTATTTCTTCTCGTTATGCGTTTGTATTGAAACGTATAATGATCTCACTTGCTCTTTGATTAATAATGTGTTTTCCGCTAAAATTGATTTTACCGCTGTGGTTCCAATTGTATATCTAAGTAACGGTATTTTGTATGTATATTACGTTATGCATTTGATTTGAAATTGGAATTGTAGTTTTACTTATAAATAATATGTATTTCTTCCTGCAGTTTTTTTGTTTTTTATATTTTGTTTTTGAAGTTTTGTGTTATTATACAGACTGTTTTCCTAATTTCCGTTTAAATACACGAACACTTTGTTTTCATATACATAATTAAATTAACATATTTAGTAGTTGGCACAAGATTTTATCCTGATTTTTATTATAATTTCACACATACATACAAATACATAAAATAGATAAGAAAATAGCACTTGAATCAGCAGTTTTTTCCTATAAGATATAAATCTTGTCATCTACTTAAGTACTATATATAGTTTTCTATGGAGAAATATTTGCTTCCTTTTTATTTTACTGGACAGTCCTCAAATTTCAAAGCAAACGAATGAAACTGGCAGAAAAAAATGAACCAAAAATGTGTCCCTTTGTCCTGACGAGGGTGCGCGCTTACAAAATGTATTTACGCAAACTTATTTATATGTGAGCTTGTCCATTACAGTCAGGTGATGCTGTGTCACGTTTGTGCATATATATACGTGTGGGTATGTGGAAATGGGTGTGGATATAACGGCCGAGATGTGGGTTTCAGTACATTGCGGATCTGTTTGCATTCATATTATTTATACACATACACATGTGTCAAGTTTGTAATGGAAACTATGAGCATAGATGCGAGTGTGTCAGTCAGCTTAACTGTAATGTGATTTTTATCAGATGATCATTCTGTAATAATATAAAAGAGGGTGGGATAAAAATTTTCATTACACAATATGTTCCAATGTGTATACTTTTCTAGCACATTTTATGCATTTAATCTTCGTTTGACGCCTCTGTCACACTTTTTCGTTGCGTACACATAGTATGTGGAAACCCTCCACTAAAGGATGGGATTGGAATTTGTGTGATAAAATTTTATGTAGTCGGAAACGGTAGTTTCAAACTATTTTTTTCTGTCTGTTACCTGATGGTATGAATGTGTAACTTTGAAATAACTATATGGGATTGATAGAGTGTTCAATGTACATATAGCTTGTAGCTTCTCTTTTGCAGCAAATCTCATTAGCGAGTATTTTAGAAAATTAAAAGTTGCGTCCATACTGCTTTTGTTTTTCTTACTTTATTCTACTAACAAGTTCTTCCGGAGTTAAGTTCTGTGCTTTAATTTTCTAATGGTGATTAAAGGAAAAAGGATGTTGTGAAAATGTATTATTATTCTTAATTATACCGCATTAATTGTTTTTAAAATATCAAATTATCAGCATAGAACTTCCTACAAATTTAAGCTCTTTATCCGTTTTCAATGTCAAAGAAGGATTTCTTTAAAATCTAATTATTTTTTTGTTAATACACTTTCAAGCAAGTTCAGAGATTACATGGAATGATTTTCTTAACATTTCAAAGTTTTTATATTAGAAAATAAACTGTCTACTCACAACCATACAGAAAAAAGCACTTTAAAACAAAGAATCCATCATGAAATTGAGAGCACACAGATTTCCGTTGGCATTGATCCTCCGATCTGCACCCTTATTTTAAGTGTGGCGCCTGAAATCACAGATAACTCTCTCCATCCATAAGAAGCACGCACCCTCTAAATTCTAAAATAATGCTGTTTGTTAATTTAAATTAATGACTGGAAAAAGGGATGCTATGCTACAGTAGGCCTTGTCAGTCAACGCCGCATTCCTTTACGCACTCATACCGTTAATCCTGTAAAATCAAGTTACGGCCCGAGAAAAAAAAATCTCTTTATACAGGCTGCAGGTACACATACAGTGTAAATTTCAGAAAGCAACATTAACATTAATTTCCCGCTTCAATCAGGGATTGTTTGTTTTCGTTACAAAAACCAACCCCCTTCTCCACGCCGCTTTGTCTGCCTTCTCCTCCCTGTAGTCTTGCCGTATTTGGGATAGCAATTTCTGTGGCCCACACATAAGAGGAGATATTATATATGTTGTATATAGGAACAATGAGAACGTGCATACGCATGTGATCAGGTACGACACGTACAATCCATCCCCTAAATTAATTAAAAGTGACTTTTATTTCATTCTTGATTTTTGTATGTGCGCGAGCGATTTTCATTCATTCTTGAATGTAATCGCTTGCACCACCTTTTCGTAATAAATAAATTAATAAAAGAATAGCCAAAGTCATGGTGCAAGTTGCTGCCATATACAATAAATGTATATTCGGATTGCTATTCAGCACGTCCTTTCGGATACTTTCGAACTCCTTGGTGGGTGTGGGTGGTTGGCTCATTACACAAACATTACGGCCACAGGAACTGTGCTCGATATATATGCGTATGCTGTTGGGTGTTGTGTAACTTTGGTGCGGAAGCCGCATGATATCATACGCTTGGTGGCATGTATTGCCGAATATATCCTCGCACATACGCGAGAATATTGTGAAAAGTTTACCGTTTACCCTACGATATGAATATGAAGCTGGCGGGTATCGCTCGCATCGCTCATTTCATTTGAAGCCTTTGAACAAAATTCATTTCGTCGTGTATCGCTGGCATTTATTGTTGCCGTGTGCGGTTACCTGGCAGGAAAACTTATTAAACGGATTGTGGTGAAATTTTCCCATGTGTATAATATACTCGCCATATGTATGAAGTGGATGCGGGCGTATCATATTTGTTGCTCACTGATTTGGCTTATAATTCACAAACATACTTAAACGCGTTTGGAAAATGATGTGCTTCTGGAAAATCAGCATGACGTACCTACTCCCCGACACTTGATGCGCTTGTGGTTGATTTTTATGGAAGTCGTATTATTTCATGTTAACATGGTTTAACTTAAGAAGGAAAACCAGTCCTGGTTAATGTTTAGGTAAATTATGTTTTTTTGGTTTGTTTATTTAGTGGTTTTCTGTCGAATTTAAAATTAGTTCATCAAGGATGTACCGTTTAGTTGGATTGAAATTTAATGCTTTAATATTTTTATTATGAATTTTTTTATCCCTTTTAAAGGTAAATTCAATTTCGCGTTCTTAAAAATTTCCTTATGTTTTGTCAGTACTCAATATTAACCGGAAAGTGTAATTAATCATGGATCATAACCGGCTCAACCGATTTTGACCATTTTTAAATCCATGATTTATCCTTTTTTTTTTGAATCCACAAAACTTTCTAAACGATGAAAATCGTAATATTGAATTTTAAAAGAAATTTTTGATCATAAAAAAGGATGCAAATTTGTTTTCTTTACATGTACGTATTTATTTATATTTATTTGCAATCGCTACGGGGCGTGAATGGGATTTGAACGATTTTGCGAACATTGAAAAATGGATGAAACATTAAATGATATGGATTTGATCCAATTTATTTTACTACACCCAAAGAAATTCATACGCAGAATGTATATCCTTGCTTCCTTCAATGCCTGTATCATTTTATTTGAAGATTTTTTCTTGTTGCCATACTAAATGCCTAACCACACGCTCCCACCTAACTTACTTATGTTATAAGAAAAGGTGTGTAACTAGTTCGTGTGTTGGGATGAAATTTTTCACTGGATTGCTGCCTAATATACGAAATATTGTGAAAAAGTATGGGAAAAACACACTGAAACTTGCATACGTGATAAGGATTCTAATAAAGCCAAAGAATTCATTTGAGATAGAAGAGCACTGAGAACAGTGTGCTTTAGCCTAAAATGTGGTTGTTTTCGATCCTCACCTGGGCGTGCAATTTGGAAGTGCTATAGTTTTTAGAGCGTCGTTGTTTTGGTGCAGATAAGAGAAATTAGGATGTAGCCAAGCACGTATTTTTGCAATATATACACAAACAAGTTTGACTACGGTTATGTGTGTGCTTTTTTGACATGCCTAAATCGCATATGTATGATCATAAATCAATCAAATTGAAGAATTTTTTTTGGGTTAGCACATTTTCGCAGGATACATAGATCAATGCGTGCGCCTCCTGGGAGTGCTAGGGATGGTTTAAATGCACAACACGAAAATCACATTACATTATTGATTGTAAAATGTGTTTTTGAATATTTTGCAGTTAAATTTTGTTTATGGCATCGGTTTGAATTTTGTGGTGGCAAAGAATCGGATATGTATAATAATAATACTTTCATAAATTCATTAAAAATTACTTGTATTATGATATTTAAATGCTTTAATGTTCGTTAACAGCTGGGATGAAATATTTATTTGCATCCCTTTGTGAATTTGATTCTTCAAATTTTAAATTCTGTTGTTGCATTAATGCTAATTTTATAAATTTTTAATTAATACAAAACTGCTAACAATAATTTTTATGTTAATTTCTATTAGCTTTTATTCAAATTTAAATACAGTTTTCTGTGCGCCTTCAGTGAAATATAGTCGTCTTCTGGATTGTCGAGTAGTTAATTAGATTTGTTAAAAAGTTTCTTGGTAACTTTAATTTTTCCTTTTATTCCTTTTTATTTCTTTTGAGCTTTAGGCAAAACTGAACATGAAATAGGCAATTATAATTTATAATTCTCCGAGAAGCATCAACCATTTTACAATGTAAGATTATGCAAATCTTAATTAAAGATAATTTAATATTGTTATCTTAAACTTGCTTGTTCAATTTTTGTTAGTTACTTGTGTTCTTCTCCATCTTTTAAGATGTTGTGAAGCTCAAACTGCGGGTGGTTTATGTTATCACAAGAAACCGTGACGCACGCACCCTCTTCAAGCAGTGTCACTATCTGCGTGAGGCTTCTCATTTTTTGTTGTTTTTGGTTTTTGTTTCAAAGAAGAAAAAAAAGTCTTTGCTAACATCCTCAGCTCGGGAATCTTTATCTAGTCTTATTTTCTATATGTACTCGTATATTATGCTTCCCATTCCATACATATTTTGTTGTCTCTGCAGACTGATGTTGTCCTTTGCCTGTTCCGTTTCGTAAAAGCATCCGACGCGTACTTAAGATGTTCGTCTTTTTCATCGTTATTCCTGGTTATGCCGATTACGTGCTTTGAATACAACCAACTGGATATAGACGCAAGCCCCGCTCTGCTGCTATATAAAGCGTGAAGACTGCGATAATGAAATGATTTCCACCATTGCAAAGTTTCAAATTAAAGAGAACAAATTTCTTGACAGCAAAATGGTACATGCGAGAAAAACATGCCAGTGCTGTGTGTTGCTTCCACGTTCATGCAACTACCCTTCCCACAAACACTCATCCTCGCGCCCCATCTTAAAGTATAATAATATATAAACTACATCTTACTTCGTCTCGGTTCATGATCATTAACTGTGAAAGGCCGAGCAATTTTTCTTTTAAATCCTGTCTCCATTGTATTTGTAATATGTCTGCAAAGGGACTTTGTGTGTGTTGGTGTGTATATCAGTTGCCAGGAGCGTCTCAAGTACAAGCTTATTTTCAAGCAAATGCTCGCCATTTATTTCCATTTTGTAAAGAATTAATCTTTCCATTTCGCATTTTATGTTATTTTCCATTTGATTGGAAACAATGAAAAAATGCTTTCTCATTAAGTTGATTGCAGACGGCATTCAAAGCTTCATCATAAGGGCTGTGTGTGGTGAATTGATTGAAGGGTGTGCTCTGCTCATTTTGCATTTTTTTTTTTGTTTTGCTTTTATTTTATAATATATGCGGTAAATGAAGATGGAGCACAAAAATGTTAATCCTGATGCGAATTACATTCCATTATGCTAATTATATTTCTAGCAAATAAAATTGTTGTTTTAAAACGTGGTATTTTGTAAAAGATTGCAATGTACCTAAGGCTTTGTTCTTTGATTAATTAATTATCTTCTTTTTTTGTTATTTATTTTGTGTTGTGGTTTTACCATCAAGGTCAATTCATTTTGTTTTTCATTGAACCATTTAGCGTAAAGGTCGAGATGTAAATTTTAGAACAGTTTGAAAAATAAAATAATATGTAGTTTACAATTTAAATAAATTTTAATCTCAAGAAAATTTGCTGAATATTCCAAATACGAAAACAACAACTCGGTTCATTTTATTTCAGAGAAATATGCTCATCTATTGAAAATTGTTCACTTAACTGTTAATAAAGATGTTAAAAGTCTTGTCTGCGTCGCGCAGATGCTTAGTATTTTGCAATTTCGACTTTTAGTTGTTCATCGTGTTTCTTTTTAGTTTATTAGGAAATTTCTTAAAGTACAATACAATCTCGCATCTTTTAGTTCAAAGTCTTCAGTAAATTCGCGCTTCTTGTACAAAGAGTGTACAAAAACAAAATTACTCTGAACATGTAAAAGTACTTAGAAAACATATGGCAGTTCTGCTTCAAAGAGATATACTAACAGAATTTCCTGATAAATTTGCGATAACAATTTCTTGTGCCACTGAATTTCAAAGTTTTCATACACAGATTGAACAACCATTCACAAAATGCTCTCCCGCACACGCCAATATAAAAAATAAATGCGTTGCAAAAGGGACGACGAAGGATATCAATAAAAAACTTGAACCTATATATTACATTTGGAAATGGTGGAGGAGAAGAGGGCGTGCTCATTGCCTAAAGGATTTTTTTTATCCCGGTGCTCAGATTTAAAGGAATTTTCCAAGAAGTGAATGATCCCTTTTGTGCAAAATGCTATTCCATATAAGATTAATTTAATGGGAGGACAACACATCCTTCTTTACAGTAAATTTTCACACATTCACATTTAAAATTTTAAACATATAATATGTGCCGTTTCGTCCTTGTGTTTGTACACATTGATTCCATAAGGATTTCGCGCCAAAAACAAAAACTCACACACACCCATACGAGCTTTCAATACATTCAACTAACTGAAAATTTGGTCGCGACATAAATATGATGTCAAAGGACTCCTCTAAACATATCGATTGATTTTGCCTGCAATACAGCTGTCATTGTGTGTATTCCTGGGGAGGGGAGGTCTAACTCCAAACACATTTGAATAAAGCCGATAACATAAAGGATGTATACGAGATGAGACTGAATCTCTCTCGCATAATTTTCGGATTCAAATTTGTTTTATCCATGGAGACTCTATGGTGGGGACATAAATATTAAGTTGACTGGGAATTGGGAGATACACATTTATATATTATGCATAAGCAATAAAAAGGGAATGCTTTTGGGGTGGGATCAAGTTTAGAGGGTGTTCGTTGGAGTTTAGGCAAAACTGTGCGGATAGTTGAATGAGAAAAATTAGTTGTTAGGTAAAATTTCATTTCTTGTGAGAGTTCTAAAACAGTTTGGGACTTTTTGGATCCATGCAAATTGCATGTTTTATTTTCACATTTGATTTTTGCGTTGAGGGTGGTTTTTTTGTTTCGAAGAAAAAGGTTTCGTGTTGAAAGGTTTCATCTGTAATACTTAACTTTCTTATTCAGTGAGGTAGAATTTAGGATGAAATATGTAATATGTATTAAATACTGAATATGGAAAATCATATAATTGGGGGTAGTGTTTTTTAAATAATCTTAAGCAGGGGATGTTTTTTTATCTAACTTATTTCTATCTTATTTCAAAGTAATATTTGAGGAAGTTGACCTAATCTTTCGGATAAAATATAGTGCCCATGTCGTCTAATAAATTACTTAAAAAAATCATTTAAATGATGTCATAAAAACTGGGGAAAAATAGCAACAAGCAAATCAAACACAAAAACTGCCATGTTCTGGAATATAAATTGCCATCTTCCCTACCTTGGTCCTTACAACAAATTTAGCCACTTATGCTCCGCAAACAAACTAAACAAGACAACAAATGGGGCCGACACAAACTGGGTGCGTGTTCCACCATGTCTTTTGGCGTGTGCTGCTTTATAATTATTTGAAACATGGCGCCATTTATTTTAAACAGGATGCTAATTGTACGCGAATGCACTGAAACATGAAATAAATTTGTCCGACGTCCCACGTAATTACGCTGTAGCCTGTCTTGTTGGCATTTTGCTCGAGCAGCTGCTGCGTGTAGCTTTGAACATTTCACCCAGAGCAGAATGTACACACAATTTAATCTTAAAGACGCATAATTCGTGCAAATGTACGTTTCACCTACACTCTCTTTGAATTAGATTAATTGATATATTATTATATTGATCCTTTTGGGCTGAGTTGTTTGTACAGTGCACCCCTACAATATGATCCATTAATTGTCATGTGCTGCCTTTCTAATTACCGTCACCTTTTGGGTGGGTGGACTAAGCAAATGTGGTGTATTTATATATATTCAGGTGAAATATCCTGCTCACCTGAATGTGTCACTCTTCACCGGCTGGGGCTCGCAAAGTCGAGAATAATTGACCAAAATGTTTAAGATAATTGATTTTGTCGCATGCCGTGTTAAATAAAATTTCTCGTACAAAGAAGTTAAAGTAGATTCGGTGTTGGTGTTTTTTTTCATCGTCCTTTTTTTTTTCTTTTTCTTCTTTCTTCCTTCCTCAATTCCTGATGCGATGGGTGGTAATGGCAATGAGATACGGGTTTGCTGATAATACGGGAATAATATCCTCAAAAGGGAACGTAAATGGCATAAAGAAAATATATAAGTAAATGGAATTGGAATGGTGGGTGAAAAATCAATCAAAAATTACGAGTAAGAAGCAATGAAGTATATGGGATCAGAAGAGTGTTGAGACAGGAACTGTGATGGTTATTGCCAGATGGGAATTATAGCTGTACCTAATGTAAATTGCAAGGAAGAAACGTGGCATTTTGAGACAATGAGGTGGGGGGAAATATTTGGAAATTGACACCATCGATGAATTGGGATTAAATTGTGAATTGACGATATTTACATTTATTTTTATGGGTTTTATTGTGTTTAAGGGGAGTGGCAATTGTGTAGGATTTAAGGATTATTTTTTACAAGTTTGTGTTTGATGTTTTTCAGTTAATGTTTAATTAATTGTTGCAAATTGTGTGTTGAATTTGAAGCACAACAAGAAAGGATTTGACTTGAAGCACAAAAATCAATTCTGATAATTTTGTAAATCAGTTGAAATTGTATTTACGGTCTCATTAAATTGACACATAATATTCTTTCACATGAAACTCAATGAATATTAATTATCATCCCCCTTTTTTCTTTTGTTTCGTATATATATAATCCAATTACAACCCCTATTTGTTACGCAGAAATTCAATTAACTTACTCACTTTTCAAATGAATTACTTCGCGCTGTAACGTAATTTTGGCACCAAAAAAATGAAAATAATTATTTGAAGAGCTGTTGACATTATTATGTATGACGTTATGTATATTATGTTAATATAGATAGGTATTCCTATCATATTATTTACGTGCGTATATTATCTTATTATTAAGATGTGAAATGTCACAAGTTCGTAATATGATTACCTTCAGAAAACATATTGGAACGTATCATAGTCTTATGCCTAATGGATTTTCATTCATCAATGCATATGAGGCACGTGTAACGGTGTAAGTGCTTCACTTTGACACGTGCTCAGTATTATGTTTCAAATGGGTTGTGGCTATTTCAATCGAACATGCAATGTAAATTTTGTTACACGTTTCATTTATTTGATGACGCCCAAAATTCAGTGTGGTTTTGACACACAAAAACTTAAACAGGATCAAAGTGACATACATTTCAAAACGCAGCGATAACATACAAAATCGCGTCACACTTTTATTTTATCACACGAAAATAAAGGCACAATGAATCGTCAAATGTGTAACACAATGAAAGTGTGAGCGGCTAAAAATCTCTTGAAAATGTCTTATTGTAACGGTATGACGTTGCTTAAAATGCTGTATTTTTTGTGTGCTTGAATAGAAGTTGAAACACCGCATAAGACACAATGAAATCCGTGCCTAAGTCTTTTTTGATTTTGTTTTGTTGCTTTTTTTTCATTTTCTTATTTTGTCATATTCACAACTCACATGTACTCATAGTGCAGACTTATTCTTGTGTGAATTGGTGCGGTGTTTCCTGGCTTCTGATCATTTAACACGAATCCTTGATAAAGCTGCAAAAGAATGACTGCTGAAATGCGCGCTTACAATCTGTGCGATGCTTTTTTCCCCCCTTCATATTATAAACAAACAACAACAAAAAAGGGAAGAATGATAAGAAGAGTTCATCTCAGCGAGGTGAACACACGCAAAATATACAAACAAAGCCATGTAAAAACAGACAATCCTGGCAAAGCAAGTCGCATAAGAAAGAAATCTTAGCATATACGAGTCGCATATATTTTGTGGATGTTTTTTTTTCTTGTACACATATTTGTGAGATTGAAAATCGTAATATCGTGCATGGTGGATGTACGGGAAGAAAAGTTTGAGTCGAAGAAAACGACGTAAGGCAAGAATGACGACGCCCGTCTGTCGCGTGATAAAAAAATTGCGCCATTCTGACTCCGTGTTTGTGTGTGTACGTTGTACAATAATACGTCGTTCTTCCACCATGTATTAAGAGTCATTTTTGTGCAGACATATATAAGAGGGGTGATTTTTTCCACATTTTCCTGAATATTCAGTCACATATATGAGCGTGTACATATTATTTTTTATGGCATACGATGCGAACAAACGTCTTGCTTGGCGCTTTTTCATTATATCGTTCTTCTGAAGATATTTTGCTTTTAAAATGATAAATGATTATATTCAATGCAGTTCCACAATGAAAACTATGTGATTGCATTTGCTTTGTGATGTACAATTTTAACGAGTGCATTTGAATTTAACGTCGCAATTTTGTTAAATTCACTTCAATCATTTTTATTGGTCTCAAATATTGAAAAAAAGATGGAATACTCACTTGGAAAAGAATGTAATTAATCATCACGGTATATTGTAATTATGCATTCAAGTTTCTTCGCAAATATCAATCACAGATTACCTCTCCAGGGTATAATGAACTATATGGCAGCCCCTTTAATCGTTAACACCTCGCCGGCTTCGCAAAGCTCATCTCAAGGGGAATTTTAATATACGTATTTAATGCATTCGCACTCACATCACAAATCAAACGACACCACCACCATCCACAATTCAGAATCCTCAGTCGCTTTAGTTAGCATCTCCTGCTGCTGTTACTATGTGCAGATTTGTAGACAGACAAATTAATTATCGATTAATTAATGAAGAGGGTATTGGCAGCTGCTTTGATACAGCGTTATCTCCCTTTACTGAATGTCTATCATCATCATACATCATTGTATCCATGTGGGAGCATTAAATTGCATTCAGTTCTTGGACGTATTTGGTTAATCTTTTTCAATGTGATACTGTACAATAAAATATGAAAAATATTTCGTATTTTTGTGTATTTTTGTTGTTGCAAGGTGATCTTTTCCAAATATAATTTATTTCTACACTTTGCTACTCCCAAATATGCAAAACGTCAAGTTCAAAGGGCTTTAAAAATTTACAAATTAAAGATTAAAGTACTTAGCAGATGTCTGTAATTATTTGAACCCTCTCCTGAAATAAAAAACCTTCCATTACTTAATATTAATTTATTCCTTTTGAACGGCATTAATTTCGCTTTCTGATTACTTTTAAGTATTTCAACAAAAGGATGTTCAAAAGTATTTTATGCAAATTAAATGACCATTTATTCAATGTAAATTGTGAAAGTATTTATTTGTTAACTCCATTCCATCCGTGTACTCCTTCCACTTGTCTATACAGAGTAATTATTCGATATCCTATTTCACAAAAGCTAAAAGTTATTCCGTCGTCTTGAAGCTGTGTGTGCGTTGTCGTCGTCGTCGTCTCTTTTTTCGTCCCTGTATTCACTCCCAGCAGATTCATTAGCAATTCTTTTGTATAAATAATGTGGAAGAGTGAATGTGCCGAGAACTACGTTATTTTCTACTTTATAGATGAAAGCGAGCGACTACTGGGGAAATTTGCATTGGAACAAAACTATGCAAACTATTTTTCAGCTTTGTGTGTTGTATGCTTAAACGAACGAAGAGTTAATTCATAAAATTTATTTAATTTCACGCTGTCATCATACGGCATAAGTGGTTGCAATGAAAAAGCTTCGCGTCTGCACAATAGAAAGAATAAGTGTAAGGACATTAAATATGGGGAATGACCCAATTTTCGGGAAGCGCTTCATCATTATTATACGTGTGATCATTGGAACGTGTTTCATTACATTGTATGCTTTATGAAATGCGTTTTTTTTATGTCTGTTGAGATTAAAATTTCATTCTTGCCGACGCTGTGTTAAACCTTGGCGTATTTATGATGCACACAAATTCTTTTACAGTCGCTCAATGCTTGTTTATTGCTGCAACAATTGAATATTTTCATGGCGCGCTTTCATAGATCAGCATCATGTAGCTGCATTCTTGCATTGAATCAATCTACATTGCTTAGTATGACGAGAAAGTCATAAAAGTGGCAATAAATAACGTGTTCTTTGTATCGCTTGCCAATTTTGAAACAAAAATGCATAAAATGCGAATTCAATTTTCATTTTTGAATATATTTGCGCGAGAAGTTGCATCACTCCATTTTTATAGCGCTTATTGATACTAAAATGGAAGTGAACGAGAAACTATGTAATTGATCTGTTTTACTTCCCTTTTAAGCATGAAGGCATTTAAAGCAAATTTGCTTTAAAAATATTGACTCAAGAATTTAAAAAAATTATCTGAAATATTTAAGTTGATTGGTTTATGTTTTTTTTATATTTTAATTATTTTTAACGTACATAACATCCATAAAAATTTGTTTACTTAATATCCGCTTTGAATCGCAATTTCCCACCCATTCATTTAGACACGTCATGTGATTATGTGTATCCCAAAAGCGTCCCTTTTCATCCTTTGACATGCCTATAACATTTGTCAATATTATTTACGTTCTCTGCGATGAATGATTTGCCTATAATGTGTCTGTATCCAACTATCTCATATACATTTATTTATGTGCAAGAATTTGGATGCCACATCCCTCACACCCCAATTTTTTACATCTATCATCGGTTTGTCGAAATCCATCCATTTTCTGTGAGGTTTTGCTGAATAGTTAGTCGTCTGCACAAACAGAAACATGAACTTATACACACACACACACACCCATACACAATAGACAGAAGGCATATGCGAAATGAATGAATGACAGGACAGCAAACTTTGAATTTTTGCAAGCTTTTATTTTGTTGTGTCAGCCAACTTCCCCTCTTACTCTATCTCTTTATGTCTCATGTGTCTCGTGTTTCCATTGCGTGTATCACACCACACACCATGATGCTCGGCAAAGACTTGTGGTGATCCTATAAAACATTGTTGCCATAACGTGTAAGCAGCAATGTTTAAAGCATCCTGTGTGCTTGAATTGTACGACATCAAGCGTGGGATGAGTGATGTGCATATTGTCAGCAGATGGATGACGAAATCAACAACAGAAGTTGATGTCGTCGGCGTCATCGTGGTTCCTTTCACATCAGTCTGCGTGTTTTTGTGTGTGTGTTTAAAGAGAAAAAGTTAAAATGATGATGACACAGAACGTAGCATCTGTCAAGAAAATGTCAGCATAAAAAAGAAATGAAGAGAGCGAGTGAGAGAAAATCAAAAAACTCCCTGAATGAAAAAAAGCACACTGAACTTAAGTTCTTTGCGAATTTTTCGTCCCTTATATTTGACATGTTTCCCAATGTGGTGTGTATGTGTTTAAATATTCTTGTGAGGTTTGTGTGCTTTTTTGAAGGGTTGCAGTGAAGCTTTTTCGTTCTCTTCTTGGGACATTATTCAACGTGCATACAGCATAATCATGCTTTCAACATTTTTGTATGCAAAGTGCATACATGCTTTTGACTCGTGGTCGCATTTGGGTACAGCTTAAATCCGTAAAGAAAAAAAGAGAGAAAGACACACTTTTAGGGGGTGGCAAATTTGTTGACACAAATCAGTACTGAACGAGTTGAGTGAAATCTGTTTGACAATGGCAAATTGAAAGCGCAACGAACATTTTTTTTAAATTTTTTATAATTTCTTTTTTGGGGTTTGCAAGAATATTTGCGTATTCATTTTAACATAATATGTGGTTTTCTTATTAGACATGCATTTAAAATGATGCTTGAGCATTAATTGGGTTGTGCAGTAGGGGATGAAATTTGTGTGCCAAAAAGGTTTATTTATGGAAATAACTTTGTGATGAGCAAAAGCGTATGTGTTCTGCCTTAATTGCGTCACATATGCTATTGCTGTACAAATTTCGGTATTCTGTGACGAAGAAGGTGCTAACAAGTCTTTTACATATATTTGTGTTGTTATTATTAATAAAGGTAGGCGGCAAATGCAATAGCATTGGGAAAATGTTTGCACACCTTACCAAAATGTAATTTGAATATGCAAATATTTTAATTAAATAATTTACTATTCGTATATGGCAGCAATTTAAGTGCCTCTTTTCAGGTGTTGATGCCTAAAGAGTGAATACACACATACGGTACTTTATAATACAGCACATACTAATTCAGAACATGTTCCGCATGTTATATTTATTTAAACTTTCTTATAACTTAAATATTTTTCGTGATTGTCTTGTACAAAAAATTAGCCCGCAACTAATTTTCCTTATCATCCTTTATTTCCGAAAGTATCAAACTCTCAACTGAACTAATGCTTTTCTGGGATTTATACAAATGCGGCCCACACCAACCAGCTGCTGTTTTTTAACGTCGCATCTAACTAATTATTCATCTATTCGAAATTATCATAAATGGAGGAGCGATTTATTTTCCGCAGCCATTCATTTCCATATTATGTCTATTTGGCAACATCATACAAAAGTGTGTTTGCATAATTTATACCATAAACTATGCGATTACGAATATTAGATTGGCAATGTTTGAGTATAACGCCAGCAAAATGTTTGGATTGAAAACTTTAAATGTGTACGCAGGTACATCAATATTTAAGTGTAAAATATGCAAACTTGCTATCTTATATGATAGTCTTATATGTGTGTTTCTTGAATAATTCCCGCGCATGTGTGCGAATTGCGTGTGTATTTTAATTAAATTTAAATTATTTAAGTCGGTTTCTCTGAATGCCACAAATTTTCTTAATTCGTTTAATCCTTATCTTTAAACGAAGTTCAACAATAAAATGGTTTATAAATTCAATTAAAATTTTAAAAAACGCCTTAATTTGAGACACATTTTGTTTGTCGTATTTTAAATAATCTCAACTCTAAACTCAAATGTTCTATAACTTTCCTGGATTCACGAAAGTGTTATTTTCAAGCAAAAAATTAATTTAAAGTTTTTGAAACTTGAAAGACGCTGAAAACATGTTATTTGGCCAAGTTATTCAGACAGCATTAGAATTCTATGCATTTCACCACTTTTTGTTTACTCGCATTTTCTAACTAAATCCTGGGTACATTCTCGAATATTTAATGTTTTTTCTTTTTGCCAAAACCAAAGCAAATCTAATATAATGTTTCCATTCCAAGAACGTAACGTACAATTTTCTACGTGAGCCAAACCCTCCCCCACTGACACTCACATCACCAGTCCCTTGACACATTTGTGCGCATTTTCTTCTTGTCCAATTCCATATTTTAAGTATAAGAATTCTAAAATGACTGTGCATAGCGGAAGGAAGCTTTGAGTTTACTCCTACCGTATTTCATCTCAAAAAAAAATAATGGTACGAAGAAAAATAACAATTTGAAAATACGTTTCGTTTCTGTGACACATTTGCAACGTGCAGTACGTGTGTTTGTTTGTGCGACGAGTTATATTCGTACCTATACCTACTCGTAGTTACATTTCGTGGATTGCATAATTTTCCATGCTGCATGCATGCATCCTGTGCATTACAATCGCATGCTTAGCTTTTGCATAGTTACCCCAGTGCACTTACGCACACATACTTATGGTTACAAGTTATAACTCACAACTCACATCACATCCAATGCAGCACAAAGTCATTTTATCAAGAATTAAGCACTTTTCTCATTTTGAGTCGAACGTCGTTATTATACATCAGACTTTAAATGATATAACCTTGTATTGCAGTGCTGAGTGCATCTGTGTTATTACAAAAAAAAAAAAAAAAACACTGCCAGCATGCAAATGTTAAGGGTGACAATTTTCATATGCAACCCCTACATGCTTTGTAATTGCCATCTAATTGACTTTTGTGCCCCACATTGATGTGGGGTACGTTGTAGTAGTAAATTAGTTTAAAATTATGGCTTCAGGTGCTCTTTCAAGTCCTTCATGCATGTTAGTTCCCTGAGTGGTTAATTGTTAACTCTATACATTGTGAACAGTATTTATCATGTGCCTTTAGAGCTAATTTTGTTTCAATTGTACTTTTGAAATAGGCAGTTAAAGTTTTTCATTTAAGCTGCGATTATTCGTGAAGATATTCTATTAAATGTATTACTTAAATAAGTTATATGGTAAGCCCAACTCGGCAATATAAGCATGGAGGTCACACATTCAATTTAAACTACCCTTTTATGACATTTAATGAATGGTGGTTATTTGGCTTTGATCATTGTCCTTAAGACATTATTATAAAGCAATAACTGTATGGTTGTCTACTGAATGTCAATTACAGGGGTGGTTTTGTGCAACAAAGACAAGGTGTCCAATTTTAGTGCCATCCAATTTTGGACATACATGATAATTATGCTGCCTTTAATGTGTCATAACTTAATCACAATGAATGCTTAAAGCCGGGAGCTTTTGATGAACAATATTGCACCTCAAATATTCTCATTGGGGCTGTTTTTGATGTAATGTGTTACGTAAAATCAAATATTACAATAACAAATAGAACAATATTACAACACAAACATCAAATTCCATTTACGGTTTCATGCACATAATTTTGAGTGTAGTTAGTAGGTTAATAATCAACGCGTATTGAAATAATTCTGAAATATCAAGGTACACTCGTACATGCAGTTGGTATCTGTCAATTTGAAAACCACCGCTGCATTCATCCAAAGTATTTACAACTTACACAGGCATTGTTAAGCGTTTCAATGAAATTCGGTGCACACAAATCTCGAAAATTCAACACGTTACAAGCTCCAGGTATCGGCAATTTTTCCGGTATTACCAAATTGTGTGTTGTTCCGGCTTTGTGGGTGGTTGGGTTGTGAGTGGCTTTATTCAAATCACAATAACGGGATGGCTAAAAGAGTTGGAAAAGCTTCAGTTTGATTGGAAATTCGTTGGCTCGTGTTACATGAAACTTTTCCTAAACATCAGAGTGAGGTTATGTAAATCGGCGAATGTAATTAATTTTCTATGTTACATGATATTTGTGGAATAGTTTATTTTTGGGAAAATTCATTTTTACGTCGAGTAATTTAGATAAGGATAGGTTTGCATTGTGTATTTATTGCACAAATTATGGCAATGTTATTTTGAAAAATAATTACTTTATGTAAATAGAATTAAGCTAAATTGGATAACTTTCCAAATTCATTTTCTCCAGGTAAATATAATGCAACTGGGAAATTGAATTGGAAATGAAACATATATTGATTTGTTTTTGAAGGCTAGAGGCATTGAGATGTTCCTACACAACTCATCTTTAACGCATAAATACAAACACACACACACACATGCACCCTCCTTTTGTATATGATTAGTGTAGACTGTGGAAAATTTACATTAGGAAATGGAAAACGTTGTATGGTGAATGTGTGTGGAAGTGTGTTTTGGGTGGTTTGTGGGTGGTGGGGGGTTTAAAGCTTTACGTGGGGTATAAATATTGTGCCATCGTATACGCTTTTATGTTGAATGTAAAGACATTGAATTATTTATGAGGAAAGGGATACTTATGCAGAGCGAAATACACCCGGTAGAGAGTTTTTCCCTCGGAAAATACTTATAAATAAAATACAATAATAAAAAATGGTAAGAAATATGTGTGCAAAATGTTTTGGCAATATTTCTTATTAAGTTTTGTCTGTCGCGTCGCTACCGAGCTGCTACACGGCGCTATATTTATTTGACATCATTGTATTAATATTTTATTAAGGGTTATCCTTTCTCTGTGTGTAGTGCATCCCTTTTGTTGTAAGATTAATCATGTGATGGTTACTGTTAATGTTAGGGTTGTGACACCACGGTTGTTTCCCATCTATTTTATGGCAATAAGAGGCAAATTGCGTGAAAATTTTAACAGTTTTAAACAGTATTTGTATAACGGATCCTTTTTACGTGAAATTTATGAGACGTCTTTAATATAGATAGATATTTCTTTAAAATATTAAATTAAAATTACCCTAAAACATTATTATTCCTAACTTTGAGTCGTTACATATTCTCTTTAAATTAAATATGATTTTATTAAATAAGCATTTTGGTCCACATTTCCCACGTCATTTTAATGAATGAGCATTTAACCTCAACTATTTATATATTCTAAACACATCCTTTAACGGTTAATTTTTGCACCACCACAACGACAAGACACATGGATTCAAATTTGCACCAAAATACTATGCCAACAGCGTCTAAGCACAGCAAAGCATTTAAGTAAACGCTTGAAAATGCCATTCATTTTGATTTTAGCCACAACATCCAAGTACCAGCCACCCACCACCCCTCCATTCTCAGTCACCTACATTTAATCTGGCCCATATCTCATTTCCTGCTGGTTGTGCACGTGGCATGGTAAGTGGTAACGAGTGGTGGGAGTAACTCGTGCATATGAGCGTGTAATGGCAACGGAAATGGATCGAGAAAATATATGAGATTGCAGGAAACTGAAAATGATGGTGGTAATGGTGGTGGTGGTGGTGGCATGGCGGCTTGTTTCGCGAGTCGCGACCCTTGTGACGCTTTTTCATGTAAACGAGCGATTGTTTGGCTGTATATTGTGTATTAAGTGCTTTCGTGAGTTTTGTTTATGGCATCAAAGTGACAATAAAGTTGTGTGTAAAATTGTAGAATATTTTGTAGGTGTAAAATTTCAAAGGGAAACAATTTTGTGCTAAAAAATGGGTGATAATTTGTGTCACCTATTGTCTGTGGTTGTCTTCTTCGAAACGCTTTATCAATTTGATGTTTTAATTATTTATTCTTATTGATTTGTTAACCTAATTCTGAATTTTCAATTGAATACATTTTTATAATGAAAATTTAAAATATTAACAATACTGAAAACATTTTTAAACTGTTCGCAACAAATTGGGATTTCAACAATCAAACTATGTTTAATTTTCCTCCACGAATATTAATTACAATTAAATAATCTCCTAAGAATTGCATAATTGTGCATGTTCCCAAAACATTTACTATACCGTGGTTCATTATTCATTAACAATGTCAACTTTGCCACAAAACACCCATCATGTCTTCAAACAAGTTTAAGATCTCTGTGCCACACTCAATGCGTTATTGCCTTGAATTGTTTGAGCGCTTTAAGAACTAGCGAATGCGAATGCAAATTGCATGTGTCACCTTTGCGCCGAATTATTTGCATGTACAAACAAATGGGACTTACACAGTATAAAGAGAAATAGTTGGATGACAGTCAAAATGTTTAAGAATTATTCTGCAAGCACATACAACCACTCAACCTTAATTTTTATCCATCCAAGATGAAAATGCTGAGTAAAAATAGCTATGAGCTGGTACAACACGATAGGTACTTACAGTTTATTTGTTTGATGAGTGTTTTCGTTATATATTATGCGGATGTATGTGAAATTTTCGCATCTCACTTTATATTTTGTGTCAACGGAGTTCTGTTTTATTCACATCCTTTCTGTGGATGAACAATTATTATTTTAGCTAGCAAAATGTTTTCGCATCTCTTGTTTGGCATATCCGTTATGTCATAAAATTAACAAGTTATTGTCATGAATTTGAAGCATCCTTTGTACTTGTTTAGAATTTAAAAGTCATTATCTTGGATGATTTTTCAATAAATTTGGAGGAAAATATAATATTTCAATTCTGTCGTTTATCCATTTATTGATCAAAGATGGACATCTGTCATAATTGTGCAAAAAAAAGCCTAATGTTTGCAATTTGTATCGTTTTATATAATATAGTTTTTCATGTACATTTTCCTCTTATCCTTTAATAACGACATATTATAGCCTTATACAAAATAATATAAATTCTTCAGCATAAACAAACGCTGTACACTTTTGGTCTGTATCATTAAGTGAAACTGATATCAAGCCCAAATGGGCGACCGAAAATTGTTTTGTGCCATGGTCGGTTTGTGTCCTCCTCCCGCACCCTGTATTATAGTTATAGTTGGTTATATATGTGAATTGTGATCCTTGTTCTTATCCACTTTCTTAATTTCTATCGTAAATACTCGAAAACGGGAAGTGCTTTTCCCCAGTGGTGCTTCTAAATGGCATGGCCTCTGTCCTCCCGCACCAATTGTGGCCCATAATCTCTATACACATTCATACATATTTCGTGTAACAACTATGGTCTACTTCATTTTGAAGAAAAATTATGATAGGGCGTATGATAGGGCGGTCCCATACTAGTTAGCACTCATTTCTGCCCCAATCCTCCCCCCACCAACCACCACATATTACTGTATAGTGTGTTCGGCATTCGCACCCCGGGATAAGAAGATGAAGATGCAGGCTAGTGTTATATACAACTAGTTACAGTGTGCGGGGCGTAGAATATTCCAGTGGGTGGTATATACTGTTGTTAAAGCTTCACTAGATGAGGTCGATTCAATGGTCGTTACATTTTATGGCTGAAACTTTCCTACTTCATTGATAAAGAGCGTTTAAATGGTGCGTTTGTCGGTCGCATGCGGCAATCGTATAATCCCCAACGGCTTTATCATCATGGCTGTGCTCCTATTTTCGTCGGATGTCCTTCTGGCATGTCAGTACGCCCAATAATGCGCAGATATGTACACACACACAAACACACACGCACACACACATGCATAAAAACGTGTTGTATCCTAATGAATTATGCGCTCATCCTTGTGTCAAATATATTACCGCACGGATATTGAGCGTTCATATTTTGCAGGCAATTAAGCCAATGAAAAATTACACGCAATTTGTAATATTTTTTTTCCACATTTCCTTTTTATCCATGATAGGTCTCAATTGTGATACAGCCTTTATAATATAATATCCTTTTATTGCCTTAATACTTGTATTTTTTGCACTCCATTTAATTAAATTTATTTCTCTTACTTTTTTTACAGTTGGTGGGCGGTGAATTTGACATGGAGCTCAATTTTGTCATCCAGGATGCGCAGAATATTAAACACATGTTGGAGCTCCTGGACCATTGTCCACCTAATTTACAGGTGAGTGTTTTTTTTATTTTTGTTGATGAAAACGTTGGTATATACATAGTTTCTATTTATTCATATTATGTGGGTGGATGTGGGAGGACATTTACTCGTTTGTTGTGTGTAAATTATATAAATTGCCGCACGACATGACAGTTACGATAATGCTATGAAGTCAATTGGCAATTGGGAATTGCAACAGTTGTGCGTTGAAATTGTTTATTCTGTATAATGGGAGCATTGTCCACATTTGTATGAATTTCATTAATTGAAATTTTTTTTATTGTTTTTATAGTATGCAGTTACTGTGGAATATTTAGTTGTTAGTTAAATTATTGTACCCTATTTATTTTCATTATGTTTAACGGAATCGGTTTTACAACACCAAAATATAGTCTGCATAAATTAGAAATTTAAATGCATACTTTTAATGTTGGAGGTAATGAAATAAAATGCATAACTTTGTCATTGCAACTATTCAGGGGTGAAACTTTCAGTATTTCAAAACATCTAGTTCATCAGATTTAATTAACTTTAATAAAGTGCAGTTACGAATATTTTATTATTTTATATTTTGTAAAATTTTCTAGATTTTTTCAAATTTAATGAAAATATTTGATTTCTCCTTAGGCGACTTTTCACGCTATTCTATCTAATCCCGTTAAAATAATGATGAAACGAATATTTGCAGTTTTGGCTCCGATTTTGCATTTAAAAAACTTTACCGTCATGATACACAGTGAGGACATTCATCACATTGAACATAAAAAAAACTAGAAACTAATTTTATTTTATAAACTTTCAGTGTTGAAAATGAATGCAATTCAAATGCTCCGAGTACAATAGTACAGAAAGTTAGTGAAATCCCTTCAGGGTCAATAGGAAGGTACAAACTTTTTACATGGCCTTTTAGCTTATCCAGTGTTAGCCATCGAAACGAGTTCATCCTTTCTATTTTTCCTCACCATTACTATTAATTCCATTATTCAATATTTCCAATATTTCCATTACTACAAGAGACAAGCATATTTATTATACTAAAACAGTTACGATAATGCTAACATTAAAGGATATTTCAAGTATCAACGTTGATTTTTTACGCAAAACGTATTTGAAATAAAAATATTTCCTGTCAATTTGACCTAATTTTAAGCATAAAGCTTTCAATTAAAGCACAAAAGCCAAAAATTAGAGTGTATTTATTGCTTTAATTACAGCACGCTGAACATCCATTGAGGTTTGCCTCTTCTGCATAATTCCACCTCGTCGCTTCCCACTCTTCCTTCCGGTCCATGCGCTGTTGCGGTACACTTGACGCTTTTTCTGTGTGCTATGGCGTTGTTGCGTTATCGCACATACAAAGGAACACAATTTAAATTCAATGCGACCGCGACGCTTCTTCGTGCGCCCGCACATAATACAGCTTTTTATCAGCGAAAGCGCGCGCTATATTTTGCACGTCGCGCACATTGAAGTGTCAGTTAAGAAATGAAATACTCACGTGTTGTCGTTGGTTCCTCAGAGCTTCACACCCACTTATAAGTATACGTTAACATTTACGTCTAAAAAACAGACCAGACAAGACAACTGACAACTTGTACATGCTATACGAATTTTACTGTGTACATCATGTGGAGTTTGGGTAAGGGCTTACCTAATATTGTTCAAGTACGCAAGAATACTATTGTGTGGTGGGTGTGGTGGTACGTCAAAGAATGAACGTCTGACATATAAATATTGTGTTCGCTGGATTGATGCGAGTGGATGGAATTTGTGGTTTTATGCGTCCTTTTTCGAATAACGCCTTAGTTTATGCACAATTTTAGAAGCATTTTAAACGACAAAGCTTTTGATAGTCTATATTTAAGCGGTAATTATTGTTGAGTATTAAATTATCGTAGTAATTTGTAACTATGCTATGATTTCACGCAATCATCAACAACTTCTCGAACATCCTTCACTCAAAGGAATATGATGCCACTCACAGACCACAGCACCTATTTCAAAATGCTTCACTAATTTGATGAGAACCGTTACAATGCGTTGTAGGTATATTGATTCCATTTGTCAATATCCGGAATATTTATATTACACGTCAAATATGGCAACGAAATTGTATCTCCGTTTATGCTGAAGTCTGAATTCCAATCGACTGCTCTTAACGTAAATCGATTTCATTCTCTTTCAAGATGATTGCGTAAAGACTTATATCCAAAGTATTGCTACACAGACTCATATATAGACAATAAATCAGCAAAAGATGTGCAAATACGAATAATGTCAATATCTGCTGTCCTCCTTAAAAGACAATGTACAAATGTCCATCTTGAAAAGTCATTTCTGTTTTCTCCTTATATTTTTTTGCAACGCGTGTTACCACTCGAGTGTGAGTTGAGAGGATATAATATTTCATGTGATCAAAACTGGAAATGAAATTATGTGACAATGTGAAAAGCTTTTAGACTAATCAAAAGTTTATTTTCCGAGAGTGAAACTTTTTGTCTAACTGTCAACTTTGTTGGTTGACTTATACTTCTGATTCGTCATGTGTACACGTATAAAGTGGACTCGGTGTTTGGCATTGCGCTTGTACACAATTCTCTGTTCTAATCTCTAGAGACATGAAGCATTGACGGGGAAGTCATTGAGGACTTTACTCATTCATATTTTTTTTGTTATTTAAACCCTTAAATTTAATCAAGAAAAATTAATTAGTTGAATGAGTTTTAAAAATTTCAGTTTTTTTTTAAATTTTGTAGTTGTAAAACCCCTACAGTGCTGCAATTGCATAATGGATGGCGAATATTTTTGTATGCAGTTTTTGTTAAAGGACTGTATAATTTCATAATTTAATTGTATTAATATGAGTTACAGATTCCGTTTAAACGAAATTAATCTTTGTTGGAACATTATCAACGTTCAACAAGACTGTAAGAATTTCATTCTATGCAACTATTTAACGCATTCAATTGTTTTCCCTTTTTTTAAATTGCATACTTTTCTTTTGTTACTTTACACATTTAATACAATATAACATAATACACTAATTCGAAATGAAATGAAAATATGCAGGTACAATATTTAAAAAGTTCTTCTTTATGGAAGAGAAAAATTTAATGCCTCTTGAAATATTTACCGTGCAAATTCTGATCCCTCGGCTTATAATTAAATGCTTTTATTTGTACTTTAAGTTATTAAACACACACGAATATTCTTCCTGCCAAGTACATCCATTGAGAGCATAAAAGTAAAAAAAAACAATACTATGGAAAAATGGTTTATAAATTATGATAATATTAAGCTAACTAGGAAGGTATAAAGATGCGTTTTTTTTTGTTCAACTCATTAATTTATTTGCTTTGTTAAAATGGAGGGTGAATTAATTAAAAACACTCACTTGAGTTCTTGTATTTAATTTTTTGTTCATGCAAATTTTACTGTTTTGCCGAAAATATGGAAATTGTTTTGTTTTATGATATGAGGCTGCGTTGTTAAAATTAAAATTTCTGCATTAAATTTTGCCAGTTACTTAGTTATCATGTCTTTTTTAATGACTTTAATTATAAATTAAATTTTGAAAATTAAAAATTTCGTACACTAAACAGTCACTTTAATCTTTTGAACAATCTCCACCTTGTTGTAAGTGTGCTTTTAGTTATTGAATTAATTATTTTATTGCGGAAACAAGTAAAATGCAACAATACATCGCTTAATCTTAAAGTTTTAAAGCTCAGTTAAATGCGCACAACAATCATACTCAGAAAATAAAAATAAATGCGCCCGCAAAAAGTTCTCATAATAATCCTATTTTCTCCATTATTTTTATCTTAAAACAAGAACCAAAAGTACGATTCACTTTTATTTAAATTATTTCACACAGACTTCATTCTCTGTATAGTCATTTAATTTTATCACCATACCCCACCACCCTTATTTCGCATATTCAATGATTTAAATTGTATTCTCAGAAATCAACCGCCTATTGTTATTGTCGTCAAGATTGTTATTTGCATTTTGTCATATTGCAATGAAGAAGCGTCGCCTGTTCTTGGCACCACACGCAATAAGTACGATGTTCTGGTGCGCGAGATTTCTTCATTTCGATTAAAAGTTTAGGCGGTAATTTGTACCCGCGTCTTGTACGCTTCTTTCTTTTTTTGGCACTTTCCCTTTTTTCATTTCTTCTTTTTTTCTTATTTAATTTTATTTTATTTTTTGGTGTCTACGACTTCGGTTTCGTCATTTTCATTGTGTGAATATTCACAAATTTTTTTTACGTTGATAAATTCCCGGAATTAATTAAAATGTGGTGTAAAGTTGTCATCGCGTTTATTGTTCTGGTTTTTCTTTGGGTGTGGATTAATTTGCTTATCTGGCAGCAGACACAAAAAAATTATCGAAAAGTTTTCAGTTTTTTGCCGAACTCGCACATACGAGTACATTGTATTTCGGAATATTTTATTTATTTGGCAAACAATTTTGTGGGCCATGTTTAAAGTATATTATAGTAATTAAATTCGCCTTGGGGGTTTCCTCTCTCTCGCGTATATACGAGTACTTGCATAATTAATTAATTTGGGTAAAACTGGGAATTGAGAAAGTTGTTGCGGCATTATGGTAGTACTTAGGAAGTTTTTCATTTTACTGGTTTTACATTATTTTCTTGTCTTTTAATTAATTTATTTATTTATTTGTTGGATTGTTGAATACGGATTTGATATTTTAAGCAGACTCTTCAAAATCAGGTTAAATAAAATGTGTGTGTTGATTCGGAATTTTGTATTTCAGTTTGGATATAAACGTATTGTCCTTTAGTTTCACATAACTGTCTTAAGGTCATTTATTTAGATCTGATTGATGACAGTCTCGTATATCATCTCACAGAAATTGATTTGTCAAAGCTTTGACATGAATGCTTCTCAAGTTCTCATTGATGTTTGCCATGTCCTCTTATGTTATTCAGTTCATTTACTGAGTAACGTATTATGGTTTTCTTTTTCATTAACATTTTTATGCAATTTCTTTTTTTTTTAACAATTTTTGCATTTTTTTTTGTGAGCGAAAACATTTTAATTGTGAATCTTTGTAAACAGAATTTGTATATTTTTTTGCATAGTGTAGAAATTTCGCAGAAGCTCAATTTTAATTAAATATAATTTCTACGGAAAGTACTCATGCTTTTAACTGACGTAATTGGTATTTGGCAAATACTCATGACTTGTGAGTTATGATAAATCGAAAAACTTTTCTCAATGAAATCCGAACAGCAAAGAACATTTCTGCTAACAATATTATTCGATCACTTTTTGCACCATCCATCTTTCAGTTATATTTAGCAAAATGTTGGAAAAGAATTGTGAACAAAAATATAACTAAGTGGGGAACTATGTATTGCTGTTTTTTTTTGTTGAGAAAAGTTTTCATATTTCTTAATATCTTGATTTTCCGTTGTTTTATTTATAAACATAAGATAAAGATAATTTGATGTTTAACTTAAATAAGATTTTCCTTTCTTATACGACTTTTCTCAACGTCGCGTTTTAAGTTTAATGACGGAATCTGTTGTGTGTAGTTTATCTTTTTATTATCTATAAAGTTTTTCCCAATTAATTTTATGTAGCCTAATTTTTGTTCATTCTATTTTTTAAAAACACGTTTTAAGATATAAATTAAACGTCACGGCTTAATAACATTACCGGCTGCTTCTTAAATCAAAAGATTAGCAAAACACAAATGAATCGGAACATTAAATGTCGATTAGAAAGTTGAGAAAAATGCGAACTAAATTGAAAAGCAATTAAATTGTCATTCATTGTTTTTGCTAGAAAAGTTTACCACCCTTAGACTGTAATTTAATGACGCTTCGACTCGTCAAAGTTACTTAAATGTCTTTAAAACAGAAAACTTTGATGTTAAGTAAATGTTAAGAAATGTAAGTCATTGTGTAAGACAATTGTCTGGTAAATATTTAATTAAAGCTTAGCGTCATTCGAATCAACGTTTTCATCTATTAGACAAGCCATTTAAATTATTTCGCATCAATCAATACATTTTTTTTAGATTTCATATTGAAAACGCCTATAAGTATGCCATTGCTGACATTTAGGCATTTACGAATTCAGTTGATTTCTCCCCTTATTTTCCAACAAAATTGTTGATTATTTTACGTCTTTAAATGGTGTTAAACAATTATTTCCACCCAAATTTTTTTAATTTTCGGGTTGAATCAATATTATTGCAGTGTCATTCAAAGTAAAACACTGCATAAAGTACACAATAATTAAGAGGCAAAATATTTGTCAATCAAATTAAATCCCGTCACCGAAATGCTTCATTCTCAATTAAATTGCATTATTCTATCATTGTACCTGTACATGGAATCGCATGACTACCTAAAGCATATCATCAGCAGAATAACACATCGCCTGATATACCAATTACAGTGCTATTATCCTTTATTGAAAATGTCCTTTCCAGACATTTACCGAATATCTGTGGAAATTATGAGCTGCATTTTTGTTGTTCTGCGCCACCCAAACCCCACATAATCGTTTTTCGAGTGTACATCATCCATATGCATGCATTGAAATTGAATATCCCTCGCACACTGTAATAATATAAGTGCACCGTTCGAAAGTGAACTCCAGTGCCATGGGTGGAATTTGCATTCGATCGCAGAGACAGGGATGAAACCATTCCATTTTAAACATGCTGCTATTTGCAGAGAAAATGTCACCTGCATGCAAAAGAGAATATGTTTATAGTTTTTCTTATTCATACTCCCACCCTTGCGCCGCCCCTACACATATCATTAAAATTTCATATTGCAAAATTTTATCATCCCTTTTGCATTTGTTGTTTTATGCTGCTGAAACATGCACATTGCGCATCGATGCAATTATACACAAGCAACCCAGAGGCAAATCTTTTTCACATCTATTTTTATTGTACTTTATTATGCATAGTTTTGATTTCACTTGCAACAATTTCAGTCAAATTAAATTGAATCCATAAATTTCTCCCTTTTTTCTGTTGGTTTTTTTTTGCATGCAATCATCGGTTGATTCTGAAGGCATTTCAAATAATAAGTCTCAAACAATTTGTACATTTTCAAAGTGTTCATTTTTAATTGCTTATTGAACGCAAAAAATCATGTTCTAATTAATAAATTGAATGAAAAAGTCATGAATCCGCCTAACTTAATGCTGTGTGTTGAGAAAAACTTTTTTAAGCACCATTTTATTTGTACAAATTTCAACTTGTTATGCCATTTATTTCTCATTTTTACGTACCACAGCACAGTTGAAAAGCTTTTTTTCTGATTCCCTTGTAAACCGAGTGAATTAAAAAACAGCGCATTGCCATTTTCCATTGTTGTGTGTGGGCCCGCAAGGGGGATGAAATGAATGGAAAAAAATAAACATAAAAAATAACTTCGATTCGATGGAAAACAAACAAAACCCTGAAGGAATCAAACTGGTGGAAAATTGTGCGAATATGTGAAGGATGTTCAGAATGATGATGGTTGTGTGCTGGTGTGATGCGCGAGGTGCGGATAGACGGGCGAGGGTGGGGTTTGGCAAGGTATAGAGTTGGTCCGGATGGTGGGTGTTCTACACATGAACGTAATGCGTTTGAGCTAAAGCTCCGACTATCTACGAAACGCATATCTGTCAATTTATTTTGTGCCTGCGACTCGAGAGTGCGATGAATAATCACGATTTGTATTCCCAGTAACATCCTGTGTGAGTCCTGAATTCTGACGGAACCTGATGAGGCTCAAGATATATCAATATTTGTTTCGATGCTTGGTGTACAAACACACACACACATTGTACAAAATGTTTGTGTTAGGCGTGTGCTTGTGTGTATTATGGGGATAAATTGTAGGGGGTGGTTTTCTTGTACGTAACAACCTCATGTATGCCAGAAAACATATTTATTGCTGTAGTACTCGTATGTACGAATTGTTTCTTTTGTGTTTCTATTCATATGAGCTTGTGGATTGGGTTGGTGGGGGCCCAGAGAAATGTCGACAAAACCGGAAGGAAAATAACGAGGGTGTCGTAAATACAAACAAATGAAAGCTCTTTTAAATGCCATTTACGCGCTTCCTTCTGCTTTATTATAATGTTTGTTGTTGTTTTGTTGTTTGCAAAATTATTCGTTTTGTTGATTTTTGGTATCTTTGTGTGGTGTTACACATTTTCATAACAAAAGGAATCAGTTGTATGCACTTGTTTATTATGAAATCATGAGCAGCGGATTGAGCTTTACTTCATTTTGTCACTTTGGATTATACTGAGTTTTCATTAATTATATTTTTTCAGTCATTTTGTAATTTAATTTTTTCATTTCGATCCTTCAAAACTTGTGCCATTTAAATTTGTGTTTTTAAAGCATTTAGATGGTGTTGATTTTTCCCACATTTAGGCTAGCAACAAATTACATTCTGATAAATCGATAATTTACGGGAGCAGCAATTGTTACAGGAAGAATTTATGGGCTTGCATTCTCGTATTGAGATTTATGTTTCATGTTTGTATTGTGTAAATTCCGACACGATTTTCGGATCCATACATAATTTCTGATTGAATTTGTCATCTTTTGTTCATTGTCTATCTATTCATCTATTGAAAAATTATTATTCACACTCTGTCGAATGTTATTGAATTTATAATGATAATATCGGCTGCCCCGGTTATGGAAAATTTATGCCAGAATCTTACGTGTTAGATTAAAGTCAAGTGTTGTTTTAAAGGAAACTTAAATTGAAAACGTTTTCGACGTAGTTTGTTTTAAATATTTATGAAGAACTCACGAGCTAACTTATAATCTCCCTACTTAACCTTTTCTGAACTCACTGTACCACAATTTTTGATTTCTAAGGATGTAAAAAACAAGCTTAATTATTTTTTTTAATATGATTCTCAAGGGCAGTGTACTTAATAGTTGGAAACCAAATTTTACACCCAATAAAAAATGTCAATAAGCTTTTTTAATATCCTTAAAACTAGCTGATTAAAATATAATCAGCTTCCGCTGTAAAACTACCCACTTCTCCATATATTTACCACACAAACGTGTGTCTTGTTAAATCTGGCATTACCACAAAAATTCTTTCACGAAACACTCGCTTCTTAAATTAAAATGCCTTCTTCATGCAGTTGCTGTGTTGTCACTCAATAGAATCCACCGCGTATGTATATTGTACACGTACGTCGTGCATGAACATTGTACGTAAACAAACATTATCCTATGCACGTCTTTTATTACACATATAATTTTGATATCAAAATATTTGATGAAGTGCCCCTATTTATCCCGCACTCATCTTCACCCCGGCTACCGTTTATTATGTGTATGTGTGTCATAATAATTGGAAGACTGGCATGCACAGAAACCATAAAGTTTAATGTTTAAACTCCTTTCAGGGGGTTGTGTGTTTTTGCGTTTATACTGTTTTGTTGTTGATCATTATCCTGGCGTGTTCGCACTCATAAACATACTAATTATACAATATAAGTCGCTGCGAAAGTGATGCAAGAAAGCCACCAAAACGCGTCGCAATAACAAAACAGGGATACAAGCGTGTTAAATGTCAGATTAAGTTAAATCTAAGAAATATGATGTGCGGGCTTTTTCTGCGATGAAGGTTGTGTAATATCGAGTTGATTGTATTAAAAAAAATACACACAAACAAACCAACGACATACAGCAGACATGGCAAATGGTTTTTCTGTTTGTGTCTGCACAAATGGACGTGATTGTTAATTTATAAACGTATTTGCGACTTATAAAAAGTGACATCTTGCCATGATTGTGCTCTGTTTGAGTAAACTACACAGAATGATTGATGATTATTACTGTTGTTCTATCGCTTTAATATGTGTTTAAGGGTAGTTTTTGCAAGAACCTATTTCTTCTTTTATTTATTTCGATTGTTTTCTGAAAATCACATGTAATTTCATGTGTAATTTGTGTGCCTTTGCATCCTTGTAAATAGGTTATTTTCCTTTTTAAAAATTGAATAAATATTCTGTCTAGAAACACAATTTCAAATCCTTTTCTCAATAATCTTGTTGTACAGCATAATATATAATAAGTGTTACTGCAGCTGTACTATTACTATAAGCCTTAAAAGCTCTGCAAAGTCGGTTGTTCCTTTCTACATTTGTAATCTCTTGAAAGTACTAAAGTATGGGTACTGAGAAAAATGTTTAAAATATATTTTTGTGTTCCAACTTAATCCATGAAATACATTTTACATGCGACTTACATTTACATCCCCTATTGAACTTTACAACGTGTAAACTGCACACTCTTTCATTGAAAAATGCGCACAAAAAAATATGTATTGGGTTTAAAATTGAAGTGGTTTGTGTTGTGTTTATTAATCCGTAAAAGCGAACTGTCGAATTAAAAGAAACATTTGTTAAGCCTTTTAAAAGTCCGCATTTGCAAATTATGTCCATTTTCTGGGAAAGCTTAACCTTTTGCGTTGAATTAAAAAAAAGCTTAACTATGAATGCAGATGGGTGGGTTAGATAACATTCATCTTAAATTAAAATCTTGGAAAAGCAAGCAAGCAGCGCTTCAATGCAAATTTCAGTGGGAGAAAACAAATAAAATTGCATAATTTCTTTTGAAATGAAAGAAAGAAGGTATTTTTTGAATTCTTATTATTGTATTAAAATTCAGTGCCTCTCATGGAATGAGATTTTTGAATTTTTGCATAATTTAAAAAATTACATTTTTAAAGTCGTCTTTAAAGGAAATAAATACAACAAATCTAAAACCTTAATCTTTTAAGCAACATTATCCATTAGTGTTGTAAACTGTGTACCAAGTTGTAAAACTTTGGTCATGTATGCTGTTATGCTTATGTGAAGTTTCAATATTAATGACAACAACAAAGGCGTGTCAGCTATTGTTTTTATTTATTTAACGATTAGTTGTGTCACACACATTGTGACTCGCCTTGGGCCTTGTTAACAAGCGTAATAATCCATTAGCGAAATTGTTGAATAGCAATTTTCTGTGTACTCGAATCATGGCTAATTATAAGTATTTAGGCACAAAATTTTGTATTTTCACACATCAGGTTTTGTAGTTAATTACTTGTTGTATTAGGTATTTTATGTTATTAATTGTTTCCCATGATTTTCCACCATTTTGAATTTCTTTCAGTGAGAGTAAATTTGAAGCTATATTTTTAATTGGTACAAAAGAGTCCAATGACAGGTCCTTTAATTTTTTCATCAAAATATTTTATTCGGAACTTTACAAATATAATGTGTTTAATTTTCAGAAATAAGTAATTATGCACCTAGCTGTTATTTGGTACTTAATTTATGATGTTCTAATCTGCTCAGGAATTAATACACTCTGTAATCGTAAATTGCGTTGTTTCGGCTTATTTTACGTAATAGGCTTGCATCAGTTTTATTTACTATTCTGTAGTCAATATGGAATCACATTTGTTTATACTGCACGTAGTTGCAATTCAATATTTGATGTTCCTGCATTGTAGCAAATAATCCTAATGGCACATAAGAGTTTGAGTACACTATAAATAGTTACGAGAGTACTTGCGTTATTATTGCAATATTTCCACGCATTAACTGCATTTCCTCATAGTGCAAATAATGCAATGAATCAATTTAATCGCACAGAATATTTGGATCTGTGTTAATTCGAGTTGTTAAATAAAACAATAGATGAGTTTTTACTTGTTTTGCAGATTAACAAGAATAGTCAATTTTATTTAAATTGAATCTCAAAAGCAAAAATTTAAAACCGTTTTTCGTTCATAAATGTTTTGTAATTTTAAAACATTTTTTTTATATTTAGTTTGTAATTTCCCAAAGGAATCAAACAGCATCGAGAACTGCATTCTTTGTTTGTTATAAAATTTTGATTAATCCACATAAAGTTTTCTATTTTAACTTTATAGTTATGAAAATAACGGATGGATATCTCCCTTGGTCTGTTGTTTTGAGTACAACATGTTTTTTGTTATCCCATTGATTTTTCTTCTGCACTTTTTATTAGTTTTATATAGTTTAAACAAACTGAAATTTCTGAAATCGACTATGTATATTGAAAACGAGTTTTTCAACTTTACACAGCTTAAACTACCCCTATAAAAGTCTCTATTATGTGAAACATATTCCTAACTATATACAGTTGTCTAAAAGTTCAGTTAAACGGTGCAATAAGTGGAATCACTTTCAACCACAGACTCCCTGTGGTATTTATAAATAAATTATTTATTATTTTCCGCACCCAGAATAAAAGGTAATTTCCTCTGTAGGAAATCATCCCTTTAAACTTTAACTCCCACAACCGTTCACCTTCTCTTCTTATAGTTGGTTGTTTTTTTTTGTATTTTACACACGCCAGGAGTCTGCTGCTCTCATCTTAAACACCTAAAATTTATATCCAATATCCCTAAGCTGCAAGGAGCGAAGCTCAATGCTAAACACATTAGATAGCGATTTTATTTCAAATTTATTGCTTAACTTTTGCACAGTGCGCGCCACCACCACCCTTTCAATTGGTTGAGTGTAGGAGCGCCTGAATACGATCGAAACCGATGCATATAGAATGTATACGTAAAATATGGCATGGATGAAGTCTACTCTACTACTTATGGCATTGGGGGGAAAGGTTTTCCGGACAAAATATAAATTCATGTAGGGAGGAGAGGGTGTATGGGGGAATTTGGCACATTCAGCTTGCACTTAATGCTGACATTTGTTCAGACGGCGTTGAAATATATTTACACACACGCATACACTGGATGAGGAATGCCTTTACTGTGCAACCGACCACCGTTGGAAATACACAGTAAAATTACTATCATATAAATCATTCAGCAACACCTACTTGAAAACACATATCGACGGCATTGACATCAGCCAGTACAATGGGCTGCGGGATTCCGTGAAATATGCGCGATCAAGGATGAAGACTGGGTCCAAATTAAAAAGTGGTCTATAAATTTGGATGATAAATACGCGGTACATGCGGTTCAGTAGGCACTTTGCTTACATTTATTTCAACTCTCATAAACTTTATACGTACTCCTCGTACTTGCGGAAGGTCTGATCGTATAATTATTTATATACCTCATGCAGGAATAATCAAAATGTTTTATTCCAAACGCAAAATCACACACAATCCTCTGCGATATTCCACACAAACATGTTTTGATTGCTAAAATAGATTTGTGTTTTTAACAGCAGTTTCTGCCATCAATTTGATGGTGAATAAAAAGGGGTGAAGGGGGGGGGGGAGGTGCAATGGAGCACAATATATAAGAAGAAGCATTGCGCGAGACTTCTATAGATTGTGTGTCGTAACTCGTATTGTTGTTGTGTGATGTGTTGGCAAATAAAATAGAAGCAAGACAACTCCGGACATACTCGTATAAAAGATGTCAACTCGATTGCTCTATTATTGTTGTGGAAGCTATGGGTGGAATGACGAAAATCGGATGTAATATAAAAACCACCCCTCCACACACACAATCCATTCAAATTCGAGTAGAATGTGTTGCGATGTCGGCGCTCGGTTTATATGCGGGAAGCATTTTTCGCAGGCTGACGCCATTGTGTTGGATGCAACTGAAAATGAATTAACGTTCCTGTAGAATATTTTATTGTCACATTTTATATAAATAATGGCTTCATATTTGCTCGGTTAAAAATTGTATAAAGAAAATATTTAATTCATGTGTGCACAATTCGTGGAAATAATAATGAAATAGCAGCACCAAATATTCATTCATTAAATTTAATGCAATGCCGTTGTTGAGTGAAACGTTTAAAATTGAAATATTTTGTGTAAAAAGAAAATTTGTGGCATTTTTTTTTAAATTCCCAAAACTATTACTTTATACTTCAGGACTCATTTATGATGATTAATGTCTCTTTTTGCCGTATTGTATTTTAAAATCTATCTCTTTTAAAATGTGAATCAGCATTTTTTATAATGTAGCAAAAAAATTTCTGCATTTTAGCAATGCAAAAGGCAAAGTTAAAATTACTCATGGGAAAAATTATTCACATTTACAGACTGTTAAATTTCATAAAATAAATAAAAGATGCATGACAATTGTTGGAATGATGTGGTTGTGGTAAAAGAACACTCCCCCCCCCCCATATTATTTAGTGAGTGCGGATTTTTCTAATTTTCCTAAAAAAAGAATATTGCAGCAATGTTTAAATATTTTTATTTTTTTTTTAACAATATTCATTTTTGTTTTCCTATAGACTATTATTAATCGTTGATTTTTTTCTTGTATCCTTTTTGCAGGCTGAAATCTGGAGTGTGTTCATTGCAATCCTCAGGAAAAGTGTTCGCAATTTACAGGCGTGCACCGATGTGGGTCTCATCGAGCACGTCCTCATTCGATTGCAACGTGCCGAGACGGTGGTCGCCGATTTGCTCATCGAAATGCTGGGCGTACTGGCCAGCTACAGCATTACTGTTAAGGAGTTAAAACTGCTGTTCGGTGCAATGAAAGCTGTCAACGCCAAATGGGTAAGTTTTTTTTTTTTGTTTGTCAGTAATTTAAATTGAACATTTCTTTTAAAAATTTAAATTATTTCTATTTTAGCCACGACATTCTGCGAAATTGTTGAACGTGCTTCGTCAGATGCCACACAGAAATGGACCGGATGTGTTCTTTAGTTTCCCTGGACGCAAGGGATCGGTAAGGATTTTTTTTTTACATTTTTATTCAAAATTAAAATTGTTTTTCTGGTAATTTTTATATTTTTCTGCAATTTTTTTTTTAAATCTCAAATTCACGTCAGTTATTTGGTTTCTTTTGAATTTAATTAATTTTGCAAAATTTAGTAATCGTAAAACTCATTCATTGCATTATATAGCTTATAAATTTCTCTACCGGATTTCCCATTAATTCATTCATTCGGTATTATCACGTAGTTGTTGTACTGCATTTTTGTGGTACTTTTGTGAATACTTTATTGTTATGTTTTATATTTTTTTGCCATTTTCATTTCTGTGAAATTATGAAAAATTGCGTTCTCATATTCTTTATCAATAGTTGAGAACAATGTGCATATTTACAATTCAATTATTTTATATTCAATCGTATTTTAATTCCACTTATTTTTAAAATATGTATTTACTTTCAAAAGAAGTCAATTAAATTATTTGTGACATATTTAAAAAAAAGTCTTCATTTATTTCAGGCGGTCGTGTTACCACCCCTAGCAAAATGGCCGTACGAGAACGGGTTTACGTTTACAACGTGGTTCCGATTGGATCCCATCAATTCGGTCAACATTGAACGTGAAAAGCCGTATTTATATTGGTGAGTTTATTTTATTTGAAGATTTACTATAAAACCAACATTAAGGATTATCCCACTGTTTTAACATAATATTCTTTAACCCTTATGTTTTGAGTGCTTTATTTGGTACTTATTTTATGATTTGATGTGTTCAATAAAGTGGATGGGCAAAATGTTATAAAATAATAATGCTATCGGTTTTGCAATGAAATAAAATTAATGTTGTGGAAGTGAGAAAATTATGCATACAACACTTAATGGGGTAATTTTAAATGTATGAGGTTTCTCGTATATTGTGGTTTAATGTTTACGAGTAAAAGCGCAAGAGTTTAGAATGTAAAAATATTCCCGAGAGACGGTTTGTTTATGTTATTCTGATGAGGTTTTAACATTATGTGCATACACCAGAAGTTAAAATGTAATAAAAACCGCACATGCAATTTGGTGAGTTACGTCAATATTATTTTTATTGCTCTCTGTATATTAGAAGTGGGAAAACGGCAGTGCTTTTAATTTAAGCTCTCATTTGGGGATTTTGTCTCAATTTAATTTGTGAAAGAATTTTTTTTAGTATTTCCTTGAAACTAAAGTAAATTTTAAATTATTTTTGGCGAATCTATTTATTGAAATAGAGGGTTGAGTACCACCTACCCCAAAACTTGAATAATATATTTATTGTGTAAGCATGCCCCTCACAATTCTTAGCGATCTATTTCTATTGGGGGTAGTCTGTTTCTTATTACATCTTCTAACTGAAATATATTGTTCTCCCCATGGCTTGAGATAAAACCAAACCGTTCTATAATGGTGTCTGCGTAACATCAATTTGGCATGGATTTCTTGTGTTAGCTTTACGCCTCGAAATTTAATCAAACTGAAATGATCCATAAACCCTGTAATTCCCACTGATTTCTTGTCTTATGTCTTGTATAATGTTACACAGCTTCCCACAGCCATGAACGTGTTTAATAAATCGACAATATTTGAAGGATTTTAAAGTGTTATTTGTCTGGCAATTCACTAAAATTTAAGTTACCAGTCCTTTTGTTTTCTAAATTTACAATTATTGTGGTCAAAACCGTGGTCTTTAAAAAAAATACAACTTCTTAAGACCAATTAATTACCAAAAATAATCTCACTTTAATCAGCAGTTTGGATTCCAAATTAAACAGTTACCATGTGCTCCTTTATGGCAACCACCAAAATATGATAAGCAATAAAATTTAAATTCTTCGCTCTATTATATATACTGAACCCCCTTCACCCCCCCCCCCCACACACAAACAGCCGCTAAACATATTATTCTGGTGGGATGGCCACCTAATGGGATGAGGCGTGCTTTTCATCGGGGGAAGCTTTATAAGCTTCAACATATATTATATGCTGCGAAATAAGATTTTATACAAAAGCATACGATGAAGATGATAAAGAAGAAGAAGAAGAAGAAGAAGCAAACGTGCCATTAAATCACGCACTTAATCTCTCCGTCTTTCCCTTCATTTTGGCGCCTCTTTTATTCTCGTTCATTCACTTATGGATTGGATTTTAATGATCATCTCATACTATACACATCTTGTGCTCTAGAAAATCACATCCTTCTTGTAAGACATCCAATCATACTTCTTTAAGTGAGAGTGGGAATGCAGGGTGAATGTGCTGTTGTGGGTGGTTGTTGGGTAATGAGGATTTTCCGTTTTTTTTTCTGCAACAAATATTGGAAAATAATTTAAAGCCATAGCGTGTTGTGTTCCCTAACAATATGATCGATTAGATTGTCTGTCGTTTGTTCATATTGTTTTTGTTGATTTTGTCGTCCTTTCATCTGATTATATAAATGGAATTTGAGACTTTTAACTAATATTTATTTAGCCCAGGGTGGATAACAAATAAGGGACGGTTGTTATTAAAATACCAATATTTTATAAAATAAAATGTACGATATTCGTGGAAGGGAAATCTAAAATTCCATCCATGCTACTTTTGATGTCTCATCCAAAATGGTTCGTAACCCTACGGAAATCGAAACCTCTAAAAACAAAATTGTTCCACACAAAAGGTCGACTCCATGTCGATTCTCATATTTCAATCGTGCCAAATTCTTTTGTTCCCAGTTATGTGTTCTTCCATCATAATAAACAACATGTTGGGGGAGGTAATGTAACCTTTTTTATGTGGATTGGTGCAAAAATAAATTATGTTGTTGTCGTGGGTTTTTTTTTTTTTTGTTATTGTTGTTGTTTTTGGTGTTCATTTTCCTATTTTATTTGACAATTTATGGCATGTACTGTCTTTGATATTTGTGTTCAATGTGGGTCGTTGCATTGATGGTATATTCTGGATTGAGTTAATGTACGATTGGGGTGTGGGTGAAGGCTACACGAATGATGTATCTGACTCAACAGATGGAAATCAATCCGTTGGCCTCATCGAGTTAGGTTGTATGTAGGGCGGAAGGAATTTGGTAATAATTAATTACGAAGGAATTGTTGAGAAATTAATATGGTGTGATGAAGATGAAAGAGCCGGAAATATTCGTGGGATGTAGCTCCTTTGTTTATTATTAATTAATTTGTCTTCAGGCACTTAAGTGTGCAACATTTTTTGTGACTAATTTTTAACTATATATAGAAACTTTCACATCAATTAATTAAAGCTTTAAATTACATTCAAATTTAATAAACATTTACCTAATCATCCTTATTTTGTTTCTCCCCAGTTTTAAAACGTCAAAGGGTGTTGGATACACAGCCCATTTTGTCGGTAATTGTCTGGTGCTAACCTCAATGAAGGTCAAGGGTAAAGGATTCCAACACTGTGTCAAATATGAATTCCAACCGAGAAAGGTAAGCACAAAACTTCATACAGTCTCTATATCAATTAAAGCAAATGTATGGAAAAGCAAATAACACTCACCTGAATTTTGCAAATCCCCACTTCATACAGTATGTGTGTAAAGTGCCAAGAATTTCAACTGCATATACTAAAAGCAAATTGTTTCTCTTTTTGTGCAGTGGTACATGATTGCAATTGTGTACATTTATAATCGGTGGACGAAAAGTGAAATCAAGTGCCTCGTGAATGGACAGCTGGCCTCTAGCACGGAGATGGCATGGTTTGTCTCAACAAATGATGTAAGTGAAATATTTCATTTTGTACCAATGTTGCTTATTGTTTTGTAGTTTGAATTAATTTTGCCATGATGAATATGAATAAGGGATGAATTTTAAATATTTAAAAAATGTTCTGTTTGTCAGCTTTATGTAAATTTTATGGATTTTGTTAAATCACCTTGTGGAAGATAACGAACTGAAAAAGTATTTAAATCCAGCGTGTCTAAAATGTAGCTTCTGCAGGAGGAAAAAAAATCCTCCTAACTTAACTCAATTTGCAGTGGTTGTTTTTATTTTTAAACAAAAAAAAAAAAACGAATATAAACTAACTCACGTGCATTTTGTAATTGATTTTGCAGCCCTTTGACAAGTGTTACATCGGTGCAACGCCGGAACTGGACGAGGAGCGTGTTTTTTGTGGACAAATGGCTGCAATCTATTTGTTTAGTGAGGCACTCACCACTCAACAAATTTGTGCAATGCATCGCCTTGGGCCCGGCTACAAGGTAAGCGTTTTGCCACAACTAAACTCCCTTTTTATCACCACTTTTTATTTTTCATGTTTTTACCTTTTTTTTTTGTTTTATCCAACACAACGTCATGAATTCAGTTAGTGAATCAATTTGTGTGAAGTTAGTCAACTCAATATTGTGTTATCCAAATTTGATTTTCCTTGTAGCCTTTTGCCAAAGTCATTGATTAGTTGTGTACATAAAATATTTATATCAATATTCATTTTTGTGTTCATTGTGTTGTGACATTCATAGAATACAATAATCAGCAAAACAATCATAAAAGTCATCAATATTTGTTTTCTCTCCTCTCACACATGCTGCACAAAATTGAAACAAACATAAAACGTGAAAATACATTTTTTAAATCACAATTAATCTCATGCTAAAAAAAAAAATAGTCACAGTTTCGATTCGACAACGAATGCTACCTTAACTTGCCGGACAATCATAAACGGGTGAGTCTAGTTTCTATTGCATCAAATTTACCGGAGTCTGCAGGCGCTGGTGCCGACGATGCTGACGCAACAACGTTCGACGCCGGCGATGCATCGGCCATTGATGCAGGCACCGTCACCGCCATTGATTTAAACAATCCGAGTAGTTTGCTTCAAGTGCTAGCAAAGAGTAACGAAAGTGGTGCACAGCCACAAATGTTTGCGGGGCTACCATTTGCTTCCACAAGTTCATCTGCTATTCAGCTGCAGCAAGCAACTGCACCGTCCAACGCAATTATACCAATTAGCCTTGCTGCTGGGCAAAATGTTGCTAGCGATGATTTTAATCTTGCATCCGTAAGCTTTTTTTTTATTGTTTTTTTTTTATTATTATTTCGTTGTTATAATTGTTATTTTTAAGTTATGTTGAATATTGTTTGTGTGGTATTCTTTCTTTCTTTAAAACGCTTTAGTATCATCCTTTTTTTTGGTTAGGATTTGCAGTTTCTTCTTTTAAAATTAACCACCTTTATCCTCAAAACTATTTAACAAGAAATCTGTCGTGTTGAACAAATGGTACCAAAACATATTGCCACAATTTTCCCTTCTTTACTTTCCTTTTTAATTTTATTTGAAATTGGAAAAAGAGGAAGGGAAAATCTGTCTTCAGAAATGATAAATTACCGTTGAAATTTGTTTTCTCTTAAACTACATTGTATTAAATTTTACCGCACAAACCGTTTTTTTTCCCTTACGCAGCATTCTTGTGCTCATGTTAAAAGTTTCAATTGAAAAGAAGTTCTGTGTGTACTCATCCCCCATGAGGCCCAACTGATGAGTTTATATTCTTTTCTTCGTCAAGACGTTGTTACGTTTATGAAAAAGTTTCTACTTTCAATCGTTTTTAATTTTACATACAAAATTAGTTCATTTTATAAGGTTGTTGTACCTTTTTGGTTTCTATGGGGGTGGGTAATTTTTTTACTTTTGTTAATATGTATATTTATTATTATTGCGTTTAAAAATTTTCTTTATCTTTGGCTTGAAATTGCTTCTTTTATTTATGTTGCCTTAATTATTGTTGCATATTTTTTATTAATTATTATATTAATCTGATCTACAATAGTATATGTACTTTATTTTTTATATTTTTTTTTTGCTTCTTATTAAATTTTTTTTATAATTTTTATTTATTTTTTTTTAAACTTCTGTCTTTTCCACACACAATTTTGATACGCTTATTCTTGTATTACATTTAGTATTTGTAGTTTTAGAATCTGTTTATGTTTTAAAATCATCGCAACAGTTTCGTTAAGTCGTGCCTAGAGCTTGGCTACGCCAAAATAAAACTCTTAAAATGGGATTTGTGCTTCTTTAGGCTCAATGTGTGTCTGTTTCTGGATATGGTGCACAAATATTTTTAAGAATTAACCTAAACTAAGACTTGTAAATACTTTTTAAAACATTAACAATACTTCATGTGGCTTGAATTTATTATTTATATTTTACTTACATTGCATATTAGGTTTTGTACGATGGAAAACTGTCGAACGCAATCGTTTTCATGTACAATCCAGTGGCAACCGATGGACAACTGTGCTTGCAGTCGGCGCCCAAAGGCAATGTCTCCTATTTTGTGCACACACCCCATGCATTAATGCTTCAGGTGAGAATATTTTCTGTTTAGTTACTAAGTACAAATAAAATTAAAAGTACCCACCTAACTTTATCGTCTCAATGTATTGTTAAATTTATTGCAATGAATTGATCTCGTTTTTTTTCCTTTTTATTTTATATCCGTTTTCTTCATGGAATGTGCCGCATCTTTACGCTACACGCTGGGAACACTACAACAATGTGGATGTGCCCGTAAAACGAACATTTACTATCTGTCGTAAAATGAAATAAACCAAAAAAAAAACGACCACCCGCAATTGAATCGCCATCGAAATGCGCGTTTATTTTCCGTATTTCTCTCGCTCTCAACATTATTTCTTTCAAACTACATATTTGAAATTGTTTGCTCTATCCCATACTTTCATTGGATGGGGTGGGAAATAAAAATTCTTCGAATGCTGTTACAATTGCTGCAACAATCTTTATGTACAATTTACGTCTTAAAACAATTGTCCTTAACATGTTCAACTACTTGAACGTGTCGCACTGTATGCTGCTGTTGGATCGTCGCCATTTCGTAAAACGACCCCCACCGCCCCCATTCTCCAATCCGCAATATGGGAATGATCATCGTTTGCCATTTGAAATCATTGCGCTGGAATTGTGCAATATTATGATGGCGTGGTGGTCGTGGAATTCACATATGAACCAACATATGGCTCTGTGTCGTGCAATTTGGTGTGTGTGTGTGTGTGGTTGGTATTTGACTTTTGAATTTTACTTGGAGCAATATTCAGGATGTTAAAGCGATTGTTACACATTCAATACATTGTACACTGAATTCAATTGGTGGCATTCAAGTGCTGTTTCCCCTGTTCTCACAACTGGATATGCCCTACGATGGATACAGTGACCTCAAGCGTGATCCAGCGTTATGGTAACTACTGTTTTTATTACTTTTCCAAGTTTTATTTTCATTTAATTATGTACATAATTTAGATGTATTTAGATAATGTTACTTTTGTGTTCAGGAAAATTCATGTTCTTCGTTTAATTTCAGTTCAAAACTTCTTGGGTTCATTTGTGAGTTGGTGGAAAGTTCACAAACAGTTCAACAACATATGATACAGGTGAGTCATTTTGTTAATTAACAATTAGACTATTTCTAATTCGCGTTCAATTAAGACACGAATAATAATTTTGAAACTACTTAAAGTCTTTGTTTCGGTAAAAATGTTTTAAATTAATTGTGTTTTAAACTTGTGATAACTTTTAATATGCCGAATTAAACCACTTGAATTATGACACGTCACCATAAGTTTCTTCAATATTTATTTAATTTCAATAAATATTAATTTTTTTCTTCTTTTTTTTATTTCAGAATCGAGGTTTCCTTGTGATTTCTTTTATGCTGCAGCGCTCATCACGTGACCACTTAACTCTAGAAGTGCTTGGGTCGTTTCTTAATTTAACCAAATACTTAGTGACATGTTTGTCAGCAAACAGCGACCTCCTCCTGAAGCAGGTATGTTACAAGACATTATGCTCAAACCAAAGCCATATCTCTCTCGTTAAACTTTTAGATCTTAGAAGATAAATACGTTATACATACATATTACCTAAGTATAGCCAAAACGAGGCATATTTGGCTATTGTTCTTTGTTCAGTTTCCTTTCTCTGTTTAACTTGAGTTAAAGAACAAAAATAAGTTGCAATTTACGACAAAATGTTCCAAAAAAAAAAAAGAAAAAAACTTTTAAAAGTTTATAAAAGGCAAGTTTTTTTTCGTCGATGGAAATGAAGATGATGATGATGTTTGATGTTTTTTTTGTGTGTCTCAGCAACTGTACACATTTTTGTAAATTATGTAGATGTTGTAACAATGAGGCATACTCAACACAGAGTACCTACTTTTTTTTTGGAATAAAAATGTATTCATTTTAATTGGTTTTAATAACTGATTCGCATGAGATTGTGTTTTCAAAACAAACTTTTTGGTATTTGCATGTTTTTTATTATATTTTGTTACTGCGCTTTCCATTTTTTTTACTCGTCAAATACAAAATACACTCATGAAATATGTAACTCTTGACATTTATTTGCCGAATGATCGAATAATTTGTGTTTTATGTTTAAAAAGTTGTGTCGTGACAACTGGGGCGCTTAAAATTCGCATTTTATTTGCTTGGAATTTTGGAAAACTTTTTTCCCCCTTCTTGAGCCTCGCGTATGAAACAAATAATCGCTCCCAGGGAATTGAATATGCCACTCGGATTTTAACCTTTGACAACCAGTCGATTTTTTTGTTCGTTTTAAACTGGAATTACACAATATTCGAATGATTGCTGTTTTTATTTACAACGGAAAACACAAACACAAAAAAATGAAATTTATCCATCAATGTTGCTAAAATATTTATTTGTCCCTTGCTGCGTTGTTTGCTCCTTGTTGCTTTTTATACATCAAAATATATAACAGAGGCAGCTTTTGAATGCGTTTAAAAAAAGTTCACTTTACCTCAACTCCAAATAAACCAAAAAACCGAAACACTTTTGGAATGTATCAAAAATCAAATTTGCTCGTGGTTTAACATTATTGTGCAATTATTTTGTGGAATGTTTTTTGTTTTTTATATTTCAATTTCGCTCAATGTTTTTTATGGGTCGTTATATTTTATATAACACGTATGTACCATATTAGTGTATGTCTGTGGATTCAATTTTTGGTAATTTACTCGTTAATTTTTTGACATCCATACGTTTCCATTAATTAAGTATTTAAATATTTTGAATTTGTTTTTTATGGAAATAAAATTCCATGCTGCATGCCCAAGCAATATGATTTTGTAATCCGGCTGTAGCAGGGCAGGTTATACAACGACTAACCGTCAGCTTTTTTGTTTTTCATTTCTGACGTGGCAGCTGCTGGACCATGTGCTGTTCAACCCCTCCTTGTGGATATACACCCCAGCCAATGTGCAGGCGCGCCTTTACTCCTATTTGGCCACAGAGTTCTTGAGTGACACTCAGATTTATAGCAATGTCCGACGTGTCAGCACTGTTTTGCAAACTGTGCACACGCTCAAGTTCTACTACTGGGTGGTTAATCCGCGCGCCAAAAGTGGGATCACACCGAAGGGGTTGGGTATGTTTAACAATTGTTTTTTTTTTATATTTAAAATATTAAAATTGATATAAATTAATTATTTTCCTTACTCATTGCTTGATTATTATCATCCCCCCACCCCAATTTACTGCTGCTCAAAAAGACGGCCCACGTCCTGCACAAAAAGACATTCTCGCCATACGCGCCTATATCCTGCTGTTCCTGAAGCAACTGATAATGATCGGCAACGGCGTCAAAGAGGACGAACTCCAAAGCATTCTCAACTACCTAACAACAATGCACGAGGATGAAAACTTGCACGATGTCCTGCAAATGCTCATCTCCTTGATGTCTGAACACCCAAGCTCAATGGTGCCCGCGTTCGATGTCAAGCATGGCGTTCGCACCATCTTCAAATTGTTGGCTGCCGAAAGTCAGCTGATAAGATTGCAGGCACTAAAGCTGTTGGGCTTCTTTTTGTCCCGCAGCACACACAAGTAAATTGAGACAAACGAACATTGTCAGAAAGCATGATTTTTTTTAAAGTAGTTCTGTTTTAAGGCGGAAGTACGACGTTATGTCACCTCATAATTTGTACACCCTGCTGGCGGAGCGTTTGCTCATGTACGAGGAGTCATTGTCACTGCCCACATACAATGTGCTGTACGAGATTATGACGGAGCACATATCCCAACAGATTTTGTACACCCGCCATCCAGAGCCGGAGAGTCATTTCCGACTGGAGAATCCAATGATTCTGAAGGTGGTGGCCACACTCATACGTCAATCGAAACAAACAGATCAACTGCTTGAGGTGAAAAAACTGTTTCTCTCTGACATGACGCTGTTGTGTAACAACAATCGAGAAAATCGACGCACCGTATTGCAGATGTCTGTTTGGCAGGAGTGGCTAATCGCGATGGCCTACATTCATCCGAAAAATGGGGAGGAACAGAAAATATCTGATATGGTGTACTCATTGTTTCGGTAAATTTGTTTAATCGTTAAAAATATATTATGCTAATTATGTTTGGTGTTTGTGTGGTGTGTGTGTGTTTTGTTAATGTTTTAGAATGCTGCTGCACCATGCAATCAAGCACGAGTATGGAGGATGGCGAGTTTGGGTGGACACATTAGCCATTGTACACTCAAAGGTAATTATTATTACGCATATACATACTGTTTGTTTCATTAAAATATTTGCATAAAATAAAAAAAAAAAAGGAAGTGTATGTGTGTTAGGGCTAATTAATTTTTGGCTGCAACACAATGTCGACATTTAAGCGCTCACACAATGCACCAACATTATCGTTAATGCTTTGCCATGTTTGGAATGCAGATTAGCGGTGGTCAACCTGAATTAAATTCATTCTCTTTATTTTATTTCTGCATCAAATTTAGAGCAGCGGTGGGTTGGTTAAAATGTAAATGGATTACAGCTTTTTGCCCATCATTAAAAAGTCTTTTGCAATTAGATTAGTTGAAACTTTTAAGGATTTTTGTTATACAATAATTTTAAATTGATTTTGAATTATAAAACCTGTGTTTTCCTGTGATTATTAAAGTTGCTCTATTGGCTTTTCTCTCTGCTATCAATTTTTCGCCTGTTTGCAAAATTAATTGAATAAATTGCCACAATTTGCATTGAATTTTGTGTGGATCTTTTAATTTAATAGCAAATAATATTTGAGTTTGCGAACGCATCTGTTTCATAATTAATATGAGAATTGTTTACATTTGTATTTATATGGAGTGGTCCTCTTAATTATGTTTAATATTATTCAAATCAAACATAAGTGGCCAGTAATTAATTGCTTGTATAATACTAATTTATGTTATGTCTGTTTGCTTAAAATGAATTGATACGCTGAATAGTGATTTAGGTGTTTGTTAATTAAATCCAGATATGCAGCAACATTTTCGACATTGTTGATTTAGTATTCTCAGTTGACCACAAACAATTGTGTACTAACTCGTTATTATTAATAGAAATTGGGCAGCGATTGTGACTAAGATTTGATAAGGCTCTTTTCCGAGGAAGATGGTTGCAATTATAATCTTTATTCTCCTGCATTTAAAAGAAGATTAAGTGGATAAGACTGAAATATAATTTTCTAAATCCAACTAAAGTAAACCAGTACACAGAAATTGCACTATTATGGGCTAATAATACAAAATAATATAATTGTATCTAACAATTTCTCCACAGGTCTCCTACGAAGAGTTTAAGTTGCAATTTGCCCAAATGTACGAACACTATGAGCGTCATCGGGCCGACAACATCACTGACCCAGCGTTGCGGCAAGCTCGCCCCATTTCCACAATTAGCGGATGGGATCGAGATCGAGATGATGACCATCATCATGCACATGCGGTTGATGCGCCACCACCACAGCAACAGTTGCAGCAGCCGCCCCAACAACAGCCACATTCTATTGAAAATGAAATTCAAAAATCGCACAAGAATGAACAAACGGAAATTAATTTAGAGAATGTGAAGTGTGCATGCGATGAGGACGGGGATGAGCCAGCAGAGGCAGAAGACGATTGCAATGAGGACGCCTCCAACGAAATGACAATGACGGCAACGGATGATAGCAAACTGGAACGACCGACGAAAGACGACGACAATAATCCAATTAAGAGTGAACCGACAGTCAGTTCTATTTCAAACATTTCCGATGTTTACAATAAACAATTAAATAGTGAGCTTATCTGCAATGGTGAGACACGTCATGTGAGTGAGAATGAGGGCGAGGAGACGACCCTGTCGTCGGATGTGACTGCAGCAGCAACAGCACCACCAGCTGTTGCGACTAATGTGAGTGTGGAGTCAAATTCATATGCAAATTCAGTTGTTGTGGGCGGCGCGGCGGATGCTGTTACCGAACACATTGTCGAGCATCGCATAAGCAGTGGGCAGGAGGCGCTTAAACAGGTGCTGGAAATTGAGAATTATGAGTGTGAAGAAAATACTAAAGACATTCACAGCGACATTGTTGAAGAGATAATGGAGGCGAGTGAGAAAATGCTGGATGATTGCAAGTCAGTTAGTGATAAGGCGCTGCGTGACAATGAGCTAACCTCACCGGTGATTAAGGACGAGGAAATTGAACAAGCGGTCAGTGAGGTGGTGAAAGGTGTGCGTGAGATCGAGGGAAAAGCAAAGAAGGTCGAATCGTGTAATAATGACGACGCTGTTGTGGAGGGTGACAACGTCACTGCAGAGCGGTTGGCATTAGTAGAAGATAATCAAAAGACTGATTTACTATTATCAAGTGCAATAACAATTACAAATAATAATAATAACCCTATTGATAGTAATAGTAAAAGTGATAATAATAAATTAAATAATAATGATGATAACGAGGATTATCAGGATGCTGAAGGTGCGATTGACGATCGCGAATCAGTGAGGTCAATGATTTCGTCAATTGTGGATGAGGCCGTTGACCGATGTGTGGCCAGCCTCAGCAGTCCCGACGATGACAGCACAGAGCAATTGGAATTGACTCCAGCTGCATCACCCGCTAAAGATAATGCCGAACCAGTTACCAGTGAAGCAGTAACGCCTGACGATGAACGGTCCCAATCAGAGGCGGCAATTATTATCGCCGATGATGTGGATGTTAAGGAACATGCTCAATTAGTTGTCAATGACATTATAGAAAACGCCCTCGTTAAGGCTGAATTGCAGCATTCCCAAGAAATTGAGCAAATATGCTCGGAAATTATTGACAAATGTATTGACGATGCATCAGAGAATACAGCAGCTGCTGCCTCAAACATTGGTGACGACGACAGATCGGCAAATGCATCACCGAAACCAATTACCGAAGACATTACCATACCACCACCAACATCACCAAATCCACATGCTGGTGATAGCGACAATGCGGAAATTGCTGCCACCGCCAATCGTTCAGCATCTATCGATGAAGCAATAAGCGATGACTTAATACAAGATGTTTCCGACAGTGAGAGTGCAACGCAAGAAAATGCAAATGACGATGCCAAAGATGTCAATGTGTTATCGTCACTGTCGCCAGCAACTACGCCGTTACCCACAAATGAGGCCGTCGATAATTTATTAGCGGATGAAAATGATGTCGATGTTGAAGTGGCACCGCCCGTTTCGGCGTCAACTCAACATCCACAGACACACCAGACACAAAGGTCGAGACCGCAGAGTGCTTCAACGTCAACGCAAGTGGAAAACAATCATTTTGGTGAGTTATTTTTGAATTCCCTTTTTATTATAATATTTATTTTATAAATTTTTACCTTTAAAGGGTTGTTATTTTATAAATCCTTCATTTTTATTTGACTGTTTGATGATCCTTTTTAAATAGTACTTCATTTTGCTTTATCATTGTACGAAATTAAGTAAGTGTTGAATTTAAATCCTAGATGGTTTAACTTCAAAATATTTTTCTTTCTTTTAATTGACGATTTAAACGACGAGAATCCTTTTTCATTTTTTGTTTTGTTTTTGAACTTTTATTTCTGGAATTGCACTAAAATGAATGGAGTCTGGCAAGGTTTAACCTTTATTTTTATCGTGGCTTAAATCCTTCTTTTCTCCCCCAAATGTATCTTTAAATTGAGAAAGAATCCTGAACCCTTCATATCTAAAGCTCATCCTAATGATTCTAATCTAAGTGCATTGAGACATTTGATGGCTTACGTGACATAAGTTAAACTAATGGATGAGCGATCCTTTTACTCCTTGATTTTCCATATTATTATAAAAATATGGCATGACTCGAATTGAGTGTTTCACCTCCATGCACGTCCGTTTTGCTTGTCACTTGATACAGTCACATAATACTAACACGTTCATATAATACTGCTTATGCACATTACTGTTCTCTTTCACATATCCTGGAAATGTTATATACATTGGAAAATAAATAAAGTGTTACTCGATCACTGAATTACTCTCCATAAAAGCGACTTTTCCATTTGCTTAAATTTATTGCGCGAATCATTTTAATGGCAAACGCAATTCATCCCACCCCACACACAGATCTGCTCAGTTCCGACCCGCATCTTGAATTGATATTCTTGCAATAAAACGAATATCCATTAATTTCGTGTGTGTGTGTGTGTGTGTGTGTGTGATGCACTAACTTTTCCTCCACGTTGCTACAGAGTATCTTGTAATCTCGTTTGCAGCTTGCATGTCAATAAAATCATATCAATTTCGATGGGAAAAAATGAAAAGGAATAACTGTAGGAACGTGAGTGCACACGTACATAGGTGGATCTCGTTACATAACACTCGCAATTGATATGCAGATATAAACATGCTTTTCCAGGCGCCACCCCCAAAAAGACGGGCGCTATGTAATTTTTCTATTAAAATTCAATTGAGTTAATTCTAAAGGAAAATGTATATTTGAACAGGAAAATCGTTTTGTATATTTCATCGTGACAGTTTTTATTTATATTTTGCTTCAATTCCAGCGTTGATCTGCGTTACTGATGCGCTTGCAATATTTTCTTCTCGGAAAATTGTCCTTTTTTAAAAAATATGAGGCAAAAACATTTTCAATAATTCTTGTACCTACATAATGGAATTTTCATGTCAACCTAAATAACCGTTTTAAATTTTATTTCCACAGCATCTGCTGAGCCGAAACAGCGATCGAAATCTGGGTCGGCAACACGACCGATGTTCAGCCCTGGACCAACACGTCCACCATTTCGAATTCCCGAGTTCAAGTGGTCATACATCCATCAACGGCTATTATCCGATGTTCTGTTCTCCCTTGAAACTGACATTCAAGTGAGTATATAAACGCGGCCGTATTTGACATATTTTGCCGGCACCCGAGGACCCCCCTCCCCACTATTGCATTAAACGCAATGATTTAGTGTGGTGACTGGTGGTGGTGGTGGTGGTGGTGGCAAATGGCAATGCTCGCTATCCACTTTTGGCGCCGCATTGTGGTGGATGTGGTTTACTCGCCACATTTTTGCATAATATATAAATATTTGATCGGATATGCGAATTTGTGTATGACTTTTTGTGTAATTTTGTGTGTTATTACTTGCAGGTGTGGCGCAGTCACTCAACAAAAAGTGTCCTGGATTTTGTTAATGCCAGCGAAAATGCCATTTTTGTGGTGAATACGGTTCATTTAATATCGCAGCTTGCCGATAATTTGATTATTGCATGTGGAGGACTTTTGCCGCTGTTGGCTAGTGCTACTTCACCTAATGTAAGTGCTTTTTGATTTTTATTAATGTTAAGAAGGGTTTCAGCTTTAACTACATTGAGGCTGTTACAATAAGTTTTCTATTATTAAACTATATTTAATTAAATTATTACTTTATTTTTATAGTCCGAATTGGATGTATTGGAACCCACACAAGGCATGCCTTTGGAAGTGGCTGTTTCTTTTCTGCAGCGTTTGGTCAACATGGCTGACGTCCTAATATTTGCCAGCTCTTTAAATTTCGCCGAATTGGAAGCTGAGAAAAATATGTCCAGTGGTGGCATTTTACGTCAATGCCTTCGCCTGGTGTGTACATGTGCCGTGCGTAATTGCCTCGAATGCAAAGAGCGCACCCGCTACAACAACGGCTCATTGCGTGATGTGCCTGGCGCACAACATCTCCAAGCACTGATTAGGGGTGCCCAAGGATCTCCAAAGGTTTGTTTGCCCAATCACAATTAACGCTTTACTTCATTTTGAACTTTGCCTCTTTTATTAAAGAATATTGTTGAATCTATTACCGGTCAGTTGAGTCCTGTCAAAGATCCCGAGAAGCTTCTCCAGGATATGGACGTGAATCGACTGCGTGCCGTCATCTATCGTGATGTGGTAAGTTGTTTGCAATAGTCTTTTAGGGTCGCTTCTTTTCGCATTAATGTTGTTATAAGAAACGAATGTTTCAGGAGGAAACGAAGCAGGCACAATTCCTATCGTTGGCGATTGTGTACTTCATATCGGTGTTAATGGTTTCAAAGTATCGTGACATTTTGGAGCCACCAACGGAGCCGGTGGTCAGAGCGTCCCCAGTGCCACAACGGACTGTACAGTCACAAGGTAGGAACATTTTACTTGTATTTTAATTTTTGGTGTCCCCGTTTGGTATTTTTTTAAGTCTTCTCCTTTTTTGTTTTAATTGTTCATCCCCAAAACAACACACATAAATGTTGAGTCTGTTATTATTAATTGATAGTTGGCTTGGGAACAATTCAATCTTAAAAATGTTCAACCATTTTGTTTCACATTAGACTTTTTTTAAACAAAATATGCCTTGTACGCTACTAGACATTTTTCGGGTAGAAGTGGTTGGCTTGAAGAAGTTGCCAAGTCATCAAAAATATCATTATTATTTGTTTTACCATTAAAACCAAGAACCGAAATCAACAACAACAACAACCAAAACCCTTCTTCTCTTTTTCTTTACACGCTGCTTGTTTACTTGTTGGATTATTATCAATTTTGATGGACAAAATTAAAAACTAAAAAAAATGTATAATTAATCGCACAAAATTCCTCCAAATCAATAAATCCCGTCACTATTACACCAACCCCCCCTTAAAAAAAAAAACAACAAAAACACTCAAATAATCCAAATCACCGCGCGCCTCCCCCGCCCTCTCAATCAATGAAAGTAGAGTCATCAGCTAGACCACTATTCCCGCAATGGTCACACCACGTGTATCCGCAATTTTTGCCTGGCTCACATCCCAATCACCAGTCATCATCATCTCAATCTCAATCTCAAATGTCGTCAAATGCCAACAATCAAATTCCACCAGCATCAAATCTTGTTAATGGGGGGCATCACAATGCAATGACCGGCAATGCCACCAACACATTGTCATCGTCGTCATCATCATCATCGCCGCCGTCATCGTCGTCATCGTCATCGGCCGGTTCTCTGAATCCAAATGTTATAAACAATAACAATCTTAATAATTCGTCCACGCTAATGCATCAGCAACAACAGCATCAACAAAGTCACGTCATAACGGGACCGACATCAGCTCACTACCATCATCACCATCACCATCATCATCACATAATGCAACAGGAGCAATTGCAACAACAACAATTACTGCAGCAGCAACAGCAGCAGCAGCAAGCCCATCACCTGCCCTTTGGCAATCAATCAACCGAGCTGACCAATTATTATCAGCATTATCGCGAATCAAACAACTACGTTATGAATAATACGGGCGGCAGTCATGTGACGCAGCTGCAAACAAACAACACCGGCATAAGTCATCCAGCGGTGGGTGTGGGTGGTAATGGTGGTGGTGGTGGTGTTGGTGGCATGGTGACGAACACTGTTGTAGGCGGCCACAGTGGCCCACAAGCATATAACAACAACGCCCATGTGCTGCAGCAACAGCGCAACAATCGCATTGTTAATGGTGGCGAAAATGGCGGAAATTTATTGAAAAATAACGGTCTCAATAATAACTATCGATTTAGGAATAGTACGGCAGGTACAGGATATTCAGATTTTCTATCACAATATAAAAAACAACAACATTTAAATTGATTGTGCTTGGTTGGTTTTTTATATGTTTGCGGCCGTGTGCTCTCTTCTCAACTTCATCTTTCTTTTTTCAATCTTTCTTACTTTTTTTTCGTTTGTTTATTGTTTTTCTTTGCTCAATGTAAACGCACTTCTTTTATTGAGTGTTTTAGATGATAGAGGCGCGTTTTGATTTATTAGAAACATGATTTGTTTGCGTTATGCGTTGATTGTCACAGATAAACAATGATGAGTCAATCAAACTGTGATTTTTGCGGATTTTATGTTGAAGTTTGTTAAATTTTATGTAAAAGTGTTTTATTATTTTAGTTGAGTTTAAAAAGTCAATCCAAAATACTTTTTTAGCCGCCTAAAATTTTTGATTACAAATGAAAATAGGGGCTGCAATTTTAAAAAATATTTTAAATATTTATCCCTTAAACAATATAATGTGTCAATTGAATAATGTACGCTGCATAATTCATGAAATATTCAAACAAAGTCCTTCAATATTACGTTATTCACAAAATCCATTGCATTGTCTAGACATTAGTTGAATTGTTGTTAATTGGCAACCCAGTGGCGTTCAGTCACAATGAAGTTCATTTAATGAACCAACTATAGAACGAACTCATTGACAATCTGACAAAATTTAAAATAAACAGAGTCAGACAAACTTTCTCATTTAATTTCACTTCTTGCTTTATTTTGGAAACAAATTCCTCAACATTAAATTATTTTGTGGAAATTTTAAAAATCTGGCAATTTGGAGTGAGATATTTTGCAAAAATAAATAAATGAGTCGTTTGTGTGTAGGTCCTTTGTAACTAGTACAATAATTAAACTCTTGTAGTGATTTAAAACATTCGGTTTGAGAGAAATTTAAATTTAATAGACGAATGTAATTTTTATTTATCATACTGAATGCATTTTCTAGTTTTATTTTTGTTTAGCTTTTGCAGACGCAAGTACTGTGCGCCACCAAATGCCTGTTGTGGCGACATGAAAGTTGGTCCTAAGTTTTTTTTTATAAAAAAACTGTATTTTTATTTAATTTATTATCTAGTCATGTTTAATTATAGCTCATCTATTAGCTATATACATAAATCTGGAGATGATGATGATGATATCCTACTTGCACTGTATATAATTAATGTATTAGCGTTGTTGCATTTAATTAATTAGTTTTGTAATGAATTTTGTTTTGAGGTTATTAGTTTATTTTATTTATCAATTTTTCTTAATTTGCTTTCCATTTAAATATATAAACAATTTATTGCAGCATAAAATATCTAATTAAATTTAATGAAATTCTATTTATTAAATTTTAAAGCCTTTATGCCAATTCATCTCCCCATGCACAATATCATAATTTCATTGTATTTGTATATTTGTTTTCCTGTTCTTGTAAATTCAGCTCACAGCAGCCACTTCCCATTCTTCTCTTTCCATTTCGTCTACATATAAACATAATTGTATGTGTATAGAATATCGTTCATCCCGCATTGTTATATTATTTTGCCAAAGGACTATTCTCGTGGGAGTTCTTGGTCATTTTGTAATACAACCACAAGACCCATTTTGTGAAACTTTTGCCAACGTTTTTCATTACAATATGATTTTAGAGATATTCCGAATCTATTTTTCGAAAGTTGGTTGTTATACGTTATGTAGGTTTATGTTTTAAATTATATTATTATCCAAACTTGGCTTTTAGTTTGTTGTTATAATGGTGGCTCTGCAGATTGCTCTTAAATATGATAGGCAACTTATTATATAATTGGAAAGCAATATTATGTTGAAATTTTATTAGCACTATTTAGGTGCTGAATTAATGGTTTTGTTTCAAAGGGGTAAATTGCAATTTGTTTAAAATTTAATTATTATAATCTTCGTAATTAAAAATAAATAAATAATACGTTCAATCCAATTACAAATTAATATTAAACAGAAAATTTAAATTCGGCTTTTCAATTTAAACCATCAAAAAATTATTAATTCATGTTGTTAAATTTTTATTAAATTTTAATGATCGCATTTCACTTTGTTTAATTTCGATGTCCTAAAATTTAAAATGCAATAAAATATTTTGTGCACAACCACAAAAAACGCACATTAAACATTTTGTTCAATTTGCACACAACAGTCAATTGCGCGTAAACTTTAATTCCGCAAGTCTCATTACACTTTACCACACAATTTTGGCATCGACGCAATTTTCAACCAATATCTAATTTATATGCGCATTTATATTATGCATTTCCCCGAACATATTGTGTAAAACATGCACACTTTTCACACATCGTTTAACATAACTTTTGGTATTTAATTCAATTGTGTACAATTAAATAATATAAATTGAAATTTTGATTTTAAATCATCCAATTATTTGTAATATTTTTAAGAAAAGTTTAATTAAAGGTAAATTAAATTGTGAACGATTTATTAACATAGAAAAGTAAGTGGGGAAACATGATAGAAAGTTATTTATATTCCTCTAACAAATTCAATGAATCTTTAATTAAATTAGCTACATCCGGATTAATTTTAATTATTTGGCTAACCATAAATAAATAAATGAAACAGTAATATTAAAACTATTTAAATGAAATTTCATATTACGCAAAGTGCTGTGTTGCATTTTCATGTTGTTATCAATTTTTAATCAATTTTATGTTCATTGCTGCAAAATGTACAAAATTGCACTATTTTTCGTTGGGGGAAAAAAAAAATCCACATTTCCCTAAATCGATTTATTTTTGTCCTTATTTGAGTGCATATGTAAATAATAAATATTATTTATTGAAATTGCTTATTTTTTATCCATATTGCATTCATTTTGTGTGTTAGGAGTAAAAGCAAATTGATTGCATTAAATTTAAGCTTTTCATATGCTTTCGAATTCCATCTGAAAAAACATGAAGCTGCGTAATGTTTTAATGAAAAATGATTTTAATTTAAGGCATTGATATATTATTAGAATAAATATGCAAATACAATTAAAAAATGGAACGATCAAAGGGACCCTTTTTATAAAATACGAAAAAGGGAATAATAAATGGCTTCTTCCAACATAAAATTTGTGTGCGTGTAATTCAAGAAAATGGAGGCGATATTCAAATTTTGAGTATGGCAGATCAAAATGAGTTGGAAACATCAAATACATATTATAGTACCATCTTTGTATACAACCCCATTACATATACGAGACATAAAGCTTCTTCCAATGCGTATTACTCTTTCAATTTTATGTTTTACTTTGAAATCCAATTTATGTTGCTGCTGACATTAAATCGTTGTTATATTATATGTATACTTGTTTTTAAGTACGCAAACATCTAATCCAAGTTAAAATACATTTTGAAAATTGATTTATTATTTATTTTTGTATATTGTGTTGTATAGTTGTAAAAAAGAAAAAAAATCTTAAACCTAATTTAGCAATTAATTTGATTGTAACATTATTTTAATGTCGCCCATATTTTTGTTATTGTCAACAGGAAACCGTTCAATTCAAGATGGCGACTACGAGGTCATTGTTGTGGACGAAAATAATTCATCTGTTCTCGCCGAACAGGATTCACACTCCAGTGGACCGCCTTCCATTAAGGTTAGTGTGCATTTAAATTGTATTTCCTTTTTTTTGTACAAATAAGTATTTTCTAGAAATAATTTAATTGGTTTAAATGGCGCGCATGTTTTTAATTTGCGTTTAAAAAAAAAATTAATTATTTAAATTAAATTTGGTTACTAATTACCATAATTGTTATATTTTAAAGTATTAATGAATATTGTTTATAAGCTTAAAATAACAAGCAATTACAATCATTGTCATATAGTTTTGAATGCGGTTTCAATATTTTCCTGTACATATTTATTTTTTGGTTTTAGTGTTGGGTTAATTTAAATTGTTGCTAATTAATTTTTTTTTGGTCAAACCAAATAATTAAGCCTAATTATTTCTACTTATTTGAATGCCAAATTCAATAGTTGTATAACACTGTAACTGATTATTAACTTTTATTTATTTTTTAACAATTTTAACAATTATTTGCATGCAAATTAATTAAAAATCAACAATGAAAAATATGTGCACAAACCAAAATACTCTACTGATACTCAAAAAAAAAATGCTATCTGAATTGTAAAAAAAATCTACACACAATCTACCAAAATCAACAAACAAACCTATTTTTATTGTTGAAAAATTCCCACAAAACCAAAATACCAACTTCATTCTTTACGAACATATGCGTTTGTGTGTGCATAAACAATGAAGCCAACAACAACGGCATCAAGTGCTCCAATTTTGCGGCCAGTAGTGGCTACGTTGAGTGGAAATATTCAGCCATTGTCGCCGCCAAAGCCGATGCTTCCTGACAAATTAAAGAAGGTAACATTGAACCCGCTTTTACCAACAAAACAAATACACAATTTGTCACACAACAACAAACATACCTATAAATAAATATGTGCAAAAATTGCAATCACCACAAGACCCCCACCCACCACCACCACCATCATCTCCACACATGCAGCAACCACCACCGCGATATAATAAAAGCGATATGCGACATTCATATATTTACACATTGCGAATGCGATACTCTGAGGAGTAACATATAACATGTCCACATAGAGAAAATGAAGTCCGCATAATATGCACACATTCTTCCATACGTATTGTTTATTGTTTCACAACTTATATGTCAACTCTCATAGTTTCACCAAACAAATTTTGCATCCCACAACGCAAGCTCGCTCACACACATCCCTTGTTTTTGGAATGTTGTCCCACCCCATCACCGCCCTCACATTTCACAAAGCAATATGCATACGTGACATTTATTGTTGGTCTACATTATATTGTGCAGCTTACACATACTTTGTACATAAGTATACATAAATGTGTAATGTGTTTGAGAATTTAATTAACACTTCTTAGTAACTAGAATGCTGACCTCTAGGGTTGAAATTGTGCCAACAATCATGCTTCTTGGGTGGGGTTTGGTGCGTGCGTGTTTACATAGCTCAAAATATGCTTTAAAAGACATGCTGCTGAGCTTATGGGGGGCCTTAAGATCTGTTCTGAACATCGCAATTTCCTTTGTGTTACGTTTATTAAATGGTTTTTAAATATTAATAATATTATTCGTTTAAATTTATCAATCTATATTTGACAAGCGTTTAATTATTTCGTGTTATGTGTCGTCCATTTTTATTAATACAATTTTAATACTTTCAAATATTGTCATTATTTTAGTTGATTTTATTATATTTTAAATTATCGTAACAAAATTTAATATTAAATTTCAAAACATTTTATTCAATCTAAATAAATCATTAGTTACCATCTTTAATTTAAATTCAATCTAAATAAATCCTTTGTAATTAATTGCATTTATTTAAATGGAAAATGTTTGCCACATCCCACAACCACCAGAATGATACAGAATGAAACAAATTATAGCAATCAGTTTTCATTTCGCAATGTTTTCCATTTGTTTTTTAATTCGTTTCAACACCATGTTTTATTTATAAAATGCTCTTCTTGATCCTACTGGTTGCATTTCATTTCATCTACATAACATACATACCGCAACAAATGATTATAATGCACAGAAGAGTCGGTGTTTAACGATTCCTTGATTAAAACGCCCACACAAAGTTAGGCTCATGCAATTGACTCGTATTCCAACTTGTTTTGAATATCATTTCAAATTAAATTCCAAATATGTAGAAATTCAATCTCAAATATTAAATGCGTGTTTCCATTACTCATTTTAAAATGTGCTCACAAACAAGTCATGTATCTCAATATTTCCCACTTTGAGTGGGGAACCTAAAAATAAATAAAATGTGGGTGTTTAATTAAAATTCTAATATCTACCAAGCGAGTGTGATTTAACAAGTGAAACCACATCACAGGGTAATGAACAAGCAATTTGCTAGCCACAATGATTCATTAAATGCACATAGGGTTGATTTTATTGTACTTCAAACATGCTTTGAAGTACAGATTGACAACATTTGAGTTTAACTTTTTATTTGTAAAGTATATTGTACATTCGGAATGTGGTCAAACGAGCTTTTAATAATCAAATATGCATTGCATTTCGTCCTTATTCGCATAGTTTAGAAAACTTATTACACTTGCTAGCAAATAAGGCAACTTAAATCCTTCCTTTTACATTGCACGATAATTGTACATTGTAACACTGTATCATCAACGGAGCGTGCACAACTTAAGTATTAACAATATATGTGTGGCTTTATGGTTAGCAGAACAATTTACACGAAACAGAAATGCATGTAATGTAATGCAGCATCAAAAAAAGAGTCCTTTTTGCCCTTTCTGACAAAGTAAATAAACAATATGCAGTTGTATGGCTCATACAGTATGTCACTTTTATGCATATATACAACGAGCTTTAAGTTATTGCTTCGTTGGGCGTGATGTTGTCGCCGGGGGTATGTGGGTGGGCGTCCTTTTTGGGAATATGGAAATATTGTGCAACGCTTATAATTCAAACTGTTATTGTTCGAAATCTGTGTGTGTGTGTGTCTGTGTTTGTAAAATTTCGTTATGTGGGTTGTTGAATTCTGAGCTTTTTCAACAAATTGTTGTAGTATTTTCCAAATGCATTCCACATGCATTTTCTGTTGCACTGTAGGGAATTTCACATGCGGAAAATTATGTTCGGTAGTTTTTTGTTTTTTTTTGAAAAATGAACAATCTGATGGTTTGCTTTATGTGCAGTTGCGAATTATGAATGTAAGTGGCAATGTGAAATGATCTGATTTACCACGAGTGCTGTTGTTTTCACATGATGTGTTCTGTATTGCACCATGATGATCTCATTTATTGGCAACAATTTCCGCTGGAAATTGCACACTGGATAAAGTTTATAATTAAATCAAAAAGTATTTTATAGTTTTTAGAACGTGCAAGAATTTGGTGAATTTTTGCAAACTGCGTTCTATTCAATTTTGAAGTATACACACACATTTTTAAAACCCTTGTACTTTTCGTCCTTTTTTAATGTACTTTAAATTTCACTTCTCCACATCTGATTGGACTGCATTTTTTTTTAACTTCACAAACATATTATGCTTGAATTGATTTGCTTGTCCTCACTCATGCGATTTAAATTATGCTCCAGGACACTGCACATTTGCCGTTTCAAGCTATGTATTTTATACAATTTATACAAAAACATGTATAGTTGTGTAAAACATTTCAGTTGATGTGTACACTTCCCTGTCAAACGGTTGTTAATAAACTGCGCTCCAAGGTATAAGTCTTGTCTTGTGGTTGTTCTCTGTTGCAAACGGAAATATGTCAGGAAATTGAGAAATGCTCATAGATCCTAGCGTATTTGTAGTTGCGATAAAATACATAAGACGTATACGGAGAAATGTACTTGGTGCTTGCTCCTTTGAAGACTTTATGTACGAGTACCATCGCATATAATCATCATTGTATATTTATATATAAAGTAGCATAGTAACAGATTTATGGTTGCTGCAACATGGACGGTTTCTAGAAACAAAAATGAAGAAATATGGGAGGGAAAAAGGGTGGTGGGACAAACGAATGGAAAATAATAAAAATAGAAAATGTGGATAAAAACAAAAAAGAAGATGAATTTCCTTTCCGGAGGATATTTTAATCAAGCTGAGTTCCTTTGTTGCTGAGCTTTTTTTGTTGTAATTCCACACTGTGTCTCTATATGTATACCGAACATGCGTCCGTGTGCATGGGGTGAGAGTATTAAGGGTGGTTGTGCGTTCAAAATGCTTTCAGGACATTATGTTTGCTCTATACAAGGGGAATTGTACCATCATTGCGAAATTAATTTCATTTCTATCAATGTCATAAGGACGACTGTTATGTCGTGTATTACGATATTATACATTGTGTGTGTGTAGACGGATTGTTATTGGTAATTGGTGTTTTGTCATTTAATCTTAACAAGCAATAATTCATATTTTTAAACATCACAATATGGTATTTTAAGGATTTCAACTGATTCACTTGGCTTTATATCAAATAACATAACAGGGATCTGTTTTCTCTAATGAGAAAAAAAACATGTTTTTCTCATTAACAATTTTTTTCACATTTTGCTTATTTTAAAATTTTAATTTAAAAAATGTCATTTATTTACATTTAAAATTGATGTACGAAATTTATTTGTAATTAAAAGTGAGCGTATCACATATTGGATTAAAATTGTGAAATTACTTGTTTTTTGCATTTTATCCCACCATAAAAAAAGTGTAATTAAAAATTAACCACTTTTTCCAATCGTTACTTTTATGGCTTCACATAATATATTTCATTTAAAAACCTATCGTCTACATGCGTGTACATCGACATTCAGTATTTATTTAATTAGTGGTTAAGCCGAGACCCATGCAATTTTGTTGCATTTTTTTTTTTTTTAATTGTTGTAGGTTCAGATTGCTTTATTTTCATATTTTGTATTATACTCGTAATATGGTTTTACCACCGAATTTTTCATAAAAATCGGAATATTATGTTTACTTGGTTTCTTTTATTTTTTTGTATAATATTGTATTAATCCTTGTTAAATTATTTTGATAGAGAATATTGTTGGGATATTTTAATTATTTTCATCGCAATTAATGGCAAACCATGTTTTTATTACAAAATTTAACTTTTATTGTGCGGATTTTAAAGGCCAACAATTCATTTTATAATTGAAATTAATATTTAAAGCATTGTTTAATTAAATACAACAATGATTAAAACTTACTTAATTAAATACAAACTGTAATTTTAATTTATGACTCAAAATGGCTTCACTTTGCTTTGTCAATTCCATTTAAATGGACGTTAAAACTCCAATTCAACTTCTTTTTAATCACCACCTACTCCTCTATAATTGTCCTACCTCATTATAACAACTCATAATCCACACCAATTCATTTCCAAAAATCCATTTCATGATTGTCACAAACTTTTTGCTTAGTTTTCACTTTAACTGCACCTTGCGTGTTATTTTATTAAAACAGCTCATAGACTTCGCTATGATAACCGCCCCATTGGGCCCTTTCTACACATTTGGGATAAAAGACCTTAAGCAGGCAAACGAAATTAGACGGCGTGGGAAAGATAATGTAAAGATTTCGGTTTATTTTATAAACATTTTTTAATTTTAATTTTTCAATTTTGTTTTGTTTATCATTTGCATTTTTTTTTATGTGGAAAATCTGGCTTTTGTTGATTATAAATTTGAATAATTGCGCACCGACATTTTGACATGCTTTTTTTTTTATGTTGTTTTTCCTTTAATTTGATACAGCGGTGTTAAATGTTTTGTTGAAATTGTCTGTCTCAGAATGTTTAATGTTATGCATTTGAGTTTTATTTTTAATTTTTATCAAATTGATTTTAAAAACGTTATTGAATTTTTTCAATAAATTTTGCTACAGCCATTATTTTGGGTTTCAAATTGCGCTTTAAGTTAAATAAACAAAAAGCATAATTTCTGAGTAGTTAATACAAATGTAGATTAATTAAGACTAATTGCTATAATGCGGAAGCACCCAAATCACTAAACATAATATGTGCGATACACAAATCATTTTCATATACGAGTATATGTGTTCAGTTTTTCTCATTGTATCCCAAATCCAATCATTCCGCCAGCTTTCCGCCATCATTTTCATTCACGCAGCAATTACAGCATCATCCCCCATATCCAGGGATGATGACTCGAAAGGAATGATGAGAAATCTATTTTAAATTACATCAAATTTTCATAACAAAAAGCATACATTAATCACAACCCAACATACACACAAAACGTATGTTGAAACTGCGAACAAATACACGAATAATACGGCACGACCATATAAGATTGATTATTTTTTGTTGTATATAATTTAATTTTGAATTGTTTCTGTATGCCACATGTGAATATTTTGCTCCTCCTCCTCTTTGTAGCAATCAATTTTCATTTTTGAACAAATTTCACTTGCATGCGCATTCCAACCACATTTGACTGTAGTATATTGTTAAAATTAATGTTTTATTTTCCTCCAAAAATTTCCCCCTTTATGCTTGCTTGCATTTCCATCCAATGCTTCGCACTTTGTAGAATAATAATAATTAGTGTGCCTCATAAACAGCCCTCATGTGGCTCATGTAAATAAATAGGCCGCATGCTTTTCAATTGAACTTACTAATAATAACCAATTAACACAATAAAATCAATACCGTCACATTTGGTTGGGGGAATAATTTTAAACTAAATGTAAATGATCTTCTCGCAGAGCGTTGACTCAGACGTAGCCTCGCTGAACATGAATTCCACTGAGAATGAGGTGCCCGAAGTGGAGACCTCCAGTGAAATTATGGTGGACGACAATAAGCCAAACAACTCCAATGATGAGAGTTGGACTGATGTCAATCTGAACGAGGATGGCATCGATAAAATTCGCGACATTGAGGGCAATCTGCATCACATGAATGAGCGTGGTGATAAGCCCGATTCGGCAATTTCTGTTGTGCGTATTCCCGATAATTACAGTCAAGTTGGTGGTGCAGTTGGAGGTGGTGCACGTTCACGCCCCGACGACATCCCCATGAAGGCGCCACTTGTTGGACAAATTCCACTCACTACACCGTCACGTGAGGCGAGCCTAACCCAAAAATTGGAAATTGCATTGGGTCCTGTGTGTCCGTTGTTGCGTGAGATTATGGTCGACTTTGCGCCATTCCTGTCAAAGACGTTGGTGGGATCGCACGGTCAGGAGCTGCTTATGGAGGGAAAAGGTTTAACAACATTCAAGAACAGCCACTCGGTAGTGGAGTTGGTTATGCTGTTGTGCTCACAGGAGTGGCAAAACAGTTTGCAGAAACACGCCGGATTGGCATTCATTGAGCTCATCAATGAGGGACGCCTTCTGTCGCATGCTATGAAAGATCATATTGTGCGTGTGGCTAATGAAGCTGAATTTATTCTTAATCGAATGCGTGCTGATGATGTGATTAAGCATGCTGACTTTGAGGGTCAATGTTCGCAAACATTGTTGGAGCGTCGCGAAGAGGAGCGCATGTGTGATCACTTGATAACAGCGGCCAGACGTCGTGACAATGTTATTGCAAGTCGCTTGCTGGAGAAGGTACGAAACATAATGTGCAATCGTCATGGGGCTTGGGGTGAGACAAGTGGCACTCTTCAGAAATCAGTGTTTTGGAAGTTGGACGCTTGGGAGGATGATGCACGGCGACGAAAACGAATGGTGCAAAATCCACGTGGGTCCAGTCATCCACAAGCAACATTGAAGGCGGCACTAGAGAATGGTGCTCCTGATGATGCTATTTCACAGGCACGCGAAGAGTTTCATTCTCAATTGGCTGTGTCTCGCTCCCAACAACCAAACCAACACACAAGTGATTTGTTGGATGATTCTGAGTTGTTGATTGAAGATCGTGAGCTGGATTTGGATCTAACGGGTCCAGTGAATATTTCCACAAAAGCAAAACTTATTGCTCCCGGTTTGGTAGCACCTGGTACCGTGTCAATTACTACCACTGAAATGTATTTTGAGGTGGATGAAGACAGTTTGGAGTTCCAGAAAATTGATTCAGAAGTTCTGAAGTATTGTGATCATCTGCACGGCAAATGGTATTTCTCAGAAGTGAGAGCCATTTTCTCGCGCAGATATTTGCTACAAAATGTCGCCATTGAGATTTTCCTCGCCAGTCGGACGTCCATTTTGTTTGCATTCCCTGATCAGCATACTGTGAAGAAAGTAATTAAAGCATTGCCTAGAGTTGGTGTTGGCATCAAATACGGAATTCCTCAGACACGACGTGCTTCAATGATGTCACCAAGACAGTTAATGCGCAACTCAAATATGACTCAAAAATGGCAGCGTCGGGAAATCTCCAACTTTGAGTATCTCATGTTTTTGAATACAATTGCGGGGCGAACTTACAATGACTTGAATCAGTATCCCGTGTTTCCGTGGGTGATCACTAATTACGACTCCAGGGAGTTGGACCTGAGTCAACCGTCAAATTATCGTGACCTCTCGAAACCGATTGGTGCATTGAATCCAAGTCGCCGTGAATACTTTGAGGAGCGTTATGAGAGCTGGGATAACGATACAATCCCACCATTCCATTATGGTACCCACTATTCCACAGCAGCATTTGTCCTCAATTGGATGATACGTGTCGAACCATTCACGACAATGTTTTTGGCCTTCCAAGGTGGAAAATTCGATCACCCTGATCGTCTGTTTTCGTCAGTGTCTTATTCGTGGAAGAACTGCCAACGTGACACTTCCGATGTTAAGGAGTTGATTCCAGAGTGGTATTTCCTACCGGAAATGTTCTACAATTCATCGGCATATCGCCTCGGTACCCGTGAAGATGGTGCCATGGTATCTGACGTTGAGTTGCCACCTTGGGCGAAAACTCCGGAAGAATTTGTTCGCATTAATCGCATGGCGCTGGAGTCTGAGTTTGTCTCGTGTCAATTGCATCAATGGATTGACTTGATATTCGGCTACAAACAACGTGGACCCGAGGCAGTGCGCGCCACCAACGTTTTCTACTATCTCACATACGAGGACTCAGTCACACTGGACACCATCACCGATCCGGTGATGCGTGAAGCAGTGGAAAATCAAATAAAAAATTTCGGTCAAACACCCAGTCAATTATTGATGGAGCCACATCCGCCACGCAGTTCAGCGATGCATTTATCCCCGATGATGTTCAGTGCAATGCCGGATGATGTGTGCATGTCGATGAAGTTCCACCTGAATTCACCAATTATTCACATTTCGGCGAACACATATCCCCAGCTTCCACTTCCCAGTGTGGTGACGGTAACAGCGGGCCACCAATTTGCCGTCAATCGATGGAATTGCAACTACGCAGCGAGTGTACAAAGTCCCAGCTATGCAGACTCACCGCAGAGTCCCGGTGCTAATCTGCCGCTGACAATGGATCCTATTTTATGTGAGTATATGAATTTTGGCGTGTATGTGTGTGTGTGTTGTGCAGCTTTGAAAGGACAATAATTGAATGGACACTAAATGCATAAACTTTGTTTTCAGCTCAAACGAATAGCCAAAACAATCCAACATTGGTGCGTCGTCATCTGGGCGATAATTTCAGCCAAAAACTGAAGATTCGTTCCAATTGCTTTGTAACAACAGTGGATAGTCGATTCCTAATCGCCTGCGGTTTCTGGGACAACAGTTTCCGCGTCTTCACCACAGAAACCGCTAAAATAGTGCAGATTGTTTTCGGACACTTTGGTGTGGTGACGTGTTTGTCACGTTCCGAGTGTAACATTACGTCTGATTGCTACATTGCCTCTGGTTCGGCTGATTGCACTGTTTTGTTGTGGCATTGGAATGCCCGAACGCAAAGTATTGTGGGTGAAGGAGAGGTAGGGGTTATTTTTGTGTGCATTGATTGTATTTTAAAAGCATTAAATCACATTTTGTTTTGTTTATTTTTTCAAGGTGCCAACACCACGTGCCACACTTACTGGACACGAACAAGCTGTGACCTCAGTGGTGATTAGCGCTGAACTGGGATTAGTTGTATCAGGATCAATAAGTAAGTCAACCATATCTTATGAGTGAATTTATATTAAATGCAAATGTTGTTTTTTTTTGTAGATGGTCCTGTTTTAATACACACAACATTTGGCGACTTGTTGCGCTCCCTGGAACCCCCACCAGAGTTTATCTCACCGGAAACTATCGCAATGTCACGGGAAGGATTTATTGTTGTCAATTATGACCGCGGCAATGTTGCTGCGTACACTATTAATGGCAAGCGGTTACGCCACGAGAGTCACATGGATAACTTGCAGGTAATGTTTGCAATTATTGAAATAATTGAGTTTATAATTAAGTTGAGTGCATTTTCGTGTGCATAATGATTTTAAGTACCAACGGAGTAAATGTGTACGAGATTAAATGCTAATAGCTTCTTTTTTTTTAACTTTTCTCTTCAACAGTGTATGCTTTTGTCACGTGATGGCGAATATTTAATGACAGCTGGTGATCGTGGAATCGTTGAAGTTTGGAGGACTTTCAATTTGGCTCCACTTTATGCCTTCCCAGCTTGCAATAGTGGCATTCGATCGTTGGCATTGACTCATGATCAAAAGTAAGTACAATTTGTGTGATTGTGCAGAAACTTAATTAATATTGTCTTAATTTTGAATTGCTTTTTGAAACAATCTTTAATTAACTATGTAAACTCTAAGCGGAGTTTTGAATTTGTCTTTCACAAACAATCATTTCATTCATTTCAATCAATCAATTTAAAAGCAAACATCCCCTTCGTTTTAAAGTCCTATTTATAAACAACATTAATTACATTGATTACATCATTTGTGCGTTTGCACTCGCAAATTTCGTTCTTCCCATTGCAGATACCTATTGGCGGGACTCTCCACCGGATCGATAATCGTGTTTCACATTGACTTCAACCGATGGCATCACGAATACCAACAAAGGTACTGAAATCTACTTTAATTAATGCGACTGATCAAAATTGACGAGTTCTATCAAATTGTCAGTTAAACTTCATATATTTTTTTAGTATGTGTAGTACAGTTGCATTGATTTTATATTAATGATTGTTGTCTCTTCCTCCATTGTGTTCGGGGAAAAAAAATATCACCATTTTATTACTTAACACACAAAACCAACTAAATGTGTGTGTAAATCTAAATTTAAAATAATAAAAAAATCAAAATAATTCAATTAAAACAGGACTATTGTGCATTTTAATTAAATAAAGAAAGAAACTGAAATGCACAAAAATAAAATACCGGATTTGACAAAAACTTTATCGATTATGACGAGAATTACTTTTTAAAATAATAAATAATGATAACAGCACATTATTAATTTAGTAACTTAACACTAACAGCGGCATTAATTACGTAAAATTAATTATTTAGACTAAATGAAGGATTATATTAAAATAGGAAAAAAAAACACACACGTACACTGTCGAGAGAAGCCAAAACCCTTAAAGTAGTTAATTAAAACAAATACTTATTTTGAATTAAACATTTTCAAGTAATAAAATAAATAAGTAAAACATAAACGCGGCCAAAATGTTGTAGGTTTTAAATATATTAATAATTAATTAATTATTACATAAATAATAAACAATTCACTGACACATTTAAATGGATAAACAAATATTATTGTAGAAATATATTCCTCCCCTATTCTCCCCTGCGACATTATTAATGAAAAGAAAATCTTAAAGCATAAAAGACATACACACTTATTAAAAATAGATACAATTTTAGGACATTTAAGTATATTGGGGGGAGGAGAAAAACCAAATGGTGAAATAGCATGTTTGTAGTTAGTCATTTTATTTCGTTTATTTGAAAATTAAATTAAATTTAAAATAAAAACGCCTTTTGTTGGACTGGTTCTTTGAATTACATGAGGAGGAACTTAACAAATTTTTTGAGGGGAGGGTCAAAAACGTGTAGACAAAAACGTATTATTGTAGGATAAAATTAGATGAGCTTGGAAAACGCTTGCTTGCGGGTTACATGCGCATTGCCGTTGTGTGGTTTTTGGGGTTGTTTTTTTTTATGTTCTATTAGTACATAATATACAGCTTTGTTGGTATATATAAAATAGTATGTAAATGGGGGATGGTTTATGTTATTATGGACTTTAAAATGTTATGTTTTCTTATAGTTGCATTTGTGAACTTTTGAGGGTGGGGGACGAAATGAATTGTTATGTTTCATTAACAGTGTTTTGTTACAAAATATTTTGAGATATTGGGGTGGGGCTGTCTATTTTGACTTATTGTTTTATTAATACGTTATTAATGGTAAAACAAAGTTATGCATATTCAAGCCGAGCATTGAGTTTGAAACCACCCTAACAAGTTTTAAAATGCATGATGTTAGTCAGTTGTTCATTTGTTTTTTAATTAGGTTATTCAAGTGTATAGTGTGTAGACAATTAAATTGTTTTAATTGTTATGACTTACCATAACATTCACGATTATTTTTATTGCTGAATGTCATTTAGTTTGACGTGTGACTTAATAGCGTTTTCAAAAGACAGACTCAATATGAGCGTGAAACCAAACCGCATTGATGTTATTGTTTAATATAGAGTAATAATTGTACTTATTTTATTAAATTTGACGGCGCTTCGTACTTAAATTACAAACGAAAAATCATTCCATTGTTAAATTTTCTTTGATTTTTTTGAATCGATTTTTATCTAGTCGACTTTTTTATTCCAATTGTCAATTATATTTGTAACCAATTTGTTTATTATTTGAACTTATGTTTAATGGACGATAAAAATGACTGACTGTAAGAAGCAAAATGTATAATTATGTTTGTGCTCAGTCAGATTTCATAGGTGAGTGAGGTTACATCCTTTCTTCCTTCAGGGTGGATGGAGGTGTACAAAAGCTTCTCGACATTCATTTTATTTTATTATTGTTAGAAATTATGTGGGAGGAGGCGTTAAGCTACTTAATTGGGGGACACCCAACGCAATTGAAAATAATAATAAAAAATAAAGTAAAAACATAGCATAAAAACGATAAAAAGAAGTAATCGCAATGTAATGAGTACTTATGATGTAAATATTTAAATTTAATGAAATTGGCTTGAAAAACCACCCTTTTTTGTCTTTTATACACTTTTGTTTCGTTGTGTCTCCTTTTTGTTATCGCGTTGTAATTCAGTTTTCATTTATCATTCTACCAACGTTGTCGACATTTATTGTTAGAGCTGTGGGGTTTATGAATGTCGACGGGTGGTTTTGGAATGTTTTGTCTTTTATTAAGTTTAAACGAATAATTATGGCAATTAGTTGTTCTTATGAACGATGAAATGCTTAATTTAAAAAATTATTTAATTTAATTCTCATATCCCAATTAAAGTCATTTTTAAATTGTTTTTAATTCATTAATTTTCAACGTAATAAAAGTCAATGCAACATTGCACGATTGTACATAATAATTGCTCTTGATAATACCCACCCTTTATTATTATTTTATCTTAATGAGCAACGAGCGTTTACTCGGTATAATATATAACAAAATAAAAATGGACAATCAATAAGCCGGTTGATTTATTTGTCCTTTATTTAATGCATCATAATTAAATACAATTTTGTTTATTACATTAATTATTTAGGTATTGTTTCTTTTACTTTTTTTTTGATTAATTATGTCCTTTTTTTATGTTTCATTATCTTTCGTAACAAAAGGGAGAACATTGTGAATTGTTAACATTCCGCCATCCAGTAATAATTAATGAAATAAACATACAAAATTAAATAAATTAAATTAAATTTAAAAAATATGCAAATATGATAAATTGAGTGAAAAATATCGCATCAAGAATATTTTAACATGATAATATTATATTAATTAAATATAAATAAATACGTGTATTTTAAAAATACATTTTTTGCTATTCTGTCCAAAAAAAAAACATATAAAAAAACAAAAATAAAAGAAATCGTTTTTTGTAAATAATTTGCATAAAAAAAAAATCCAAATAAAATATATTGCAAAAAAATAAAAATATTATAAAAAAATACTTTTATAAAAATAAATATAAAATCTAAACACAACAAAAGGCGGTGCATGATTGAATTGCAAAATCATGCACCCTGGACGATTCAATTGAACTTATTATTATTAATGAACTAAAGAAATAATTATTATTATATAGGTGAGAATAGAACAGTATAAGGTAAAATGAAATGCAAATAATTAATATTCTTAAATTCGTCTGTTTCAATCCATTTTGTTTGTTTCGAAATCTATTTAAATGAACAATTTTTAAGCAAATATTAATTAAACCTACCTACATTATTATGATAAACAAACTTAATAAGTATAAAAGGTCTGTGTTCGGTGTTGGTACTTACATTTATCAAGTGAATTAGAAAACAAACATTATTTTTTGTGTTTTCTATTTTTAAATATACCAATTAAATATTTTTAATAAAAAACAAACTGTGTTTATACGAGTTTAAAAGATTTGTAAAAAAAAAGAGGAGGAAGAACGAAGTTGTCAAAAAGAACTTTAAACTGCAAAAATTAATGAATAACAAATAATAATTGTATTGATTTTGAAACACAAAAAGCTCCTAACTTCGTTTACTGTAGTTATATGAAATGTTTTCGTTATGTCAAAGGATTAATTAACGCAAGAACATTAATATTACACTTTAAGCATAACGATTAGAATTAACTTTAAAAAAAATAACGCATATAGATAATAATTAATAAAAGAATAAAAATCGAAATGAATTAAAAATCATGGATCCACACATACCACACAAACACACACTAAAAGAAAAATTTAATTAAATTAAAAATATGGGAGAAATGTCAATACAACATGCAAAAAAAAAACAAAAACAATTATGTATTATGTAACTGAAAAATCTATTTAATTTCATATTGCGATGTATAATTAATGGAATGAAATTTAAGATATATATTATAATTAATTAATGAAATATGTACATGCACAGCTAATTCAAAGTTTATATTTTCGGTTCATATGTGTATTGCACCTTATTGTTAAAATGCAGTATACGCGCGTGGGTGGGTGGTTAGTCGGTGTTTTGTGTTTTTTAGTTTCGGTTTAAAAATAATTACATATTACACATACATATATTTTTGTTTGGTTTGTTTTTTGTTCAAAACATTTATAATGAGACCCTTTTTTAACAATTAAACAAAATAAATGAAAAAAAAAATTAAATATATTATGTTCGATAAAAGATTTGATCTAAATTTATTTGTGTTTTTTTTATGCCGAATATTTTCAGCATTATTTTCTTAAAGGAATTTTTTGCCCTATTTTAGATATTGTGTGGCTTTGTAAAATGCGTTTAGGGACTGATGTGTGATGAGAGTTGCAGCCATTTAAAGGAACCTTCGTCTTACCTAATCAGATGATGTGACACGGTATCTTAGGCTTTCTAAATGTTATGATGAGACAGAGACAATTCACAAAGGACTTTCGATCTCCTGCATTAAATGGAACGTTATCTCAGATTATTTTAGCTTTTATATTATATAATTCTTGTTTTCTAGCAGAAAGCTCTACAATTTCAGCAATTTAATTTAGGACCTATAAAATTACCAAAAATGTAAGTTTTAACTATTCTAACATTTTCAGATAATTCAATTGAATTCAATTGAGAATGGGAAATGATTTTTTTTCCCAGAAAATAAACAACCAATAAAAAGTGTTGGTAATTAATTAAAATCAAAAATGATTCACTTTCCTGCAAATAAATAAGCATATTAAATATTATTTAATTTATTACCTAAATATTAATTAAAAGACGTATAAACTATTTCCTAAAGCTAATCATTTAATTTTGATGAGCCACGTATATTACGCTGCAATGCATATCAAAACAATACAGTCGCCATTTCCTATGCAACAAATTCCAAAAACCAATTATTTCAAATGCAGAACAAGTATAGAAATAGTCTCCCTAGCAGTTGTGTTATAATAGATCAACGTGTAGCGTTCCCGCTTATTCCCGTTGCGAAAGTGATGTTTTTTTCTCTCGCTGCCATGAGTTCGAATCCCGGCAGCGGCAAATTTTTTTTTTTTTTTGATGCCTGAATCGTGTACTAAAACAAAGGAACTTTTTTTGCAACATTCTTTTTTTGCAAATTTTTTTTTCTTGAAATGTTGCAAATTTTATGCTGATTTCAGTGCACTGTGAAAAAAAATTCTGAAAAATAAATTTCTATTTCAAAAATGCAAAAAACATAATTATTTTTCAACGTCTTCAAGACTTTATTTCTTATAGAAAACGTAATTGCAAAAATTTGAATTTATACACATTTATAGACAATTTATATGTACATAAAATGGTGTTTTTACAATTGCAGAATTTGTAACTGTATACTCGCTACAGGACTTTCTTTAACATATGATTTCAAAATCTTATTTTCAAGCATACAAAAAATATTAATTTTATAAGATTTCCCGATAGAAATCCTTAAATTTTTTTGTGCATTAATTTTAAGTAAAGTCCAAAGCATTTAATTTCATATTTCTTTTAAGTTTCAAAGGTATGGTCTTAAAAATATTTAAATTTAAAACTTAACAAATTTTATGTAAACTTTGCAAAAGTTAAGGGTTAAATTTCCTTAAATTTAGTTGAAATTATTTTTAACTTTTATTTTTGTGTTATTGTAAAACTCTTAACGTTTTCATAATTATAGTTGTATTTGCATTATTGTTTGAAATGTGCCTTTAAGATTTTTTTTAAGACATCACTAACTTTTTAATATAATTGGTCATAGCTCGTACAATTTTTTAGGGATTTCTTTAAAATGTTCTTAAATTATTTCAGAATTAGAAGGCTTACAATCAATAAAAATCTCGATAAGAAATTAGCAAAAAAAAATTTTTTGTATGAAGATGCAGAAATTGTAAAAATTTGAAGAAAGTGGCCAGTGCAAATTGTTGTTGGAATTCAGTGCAAACATGCAGGCGCAATACATTTTAATGGTGCCTATATTTAGGCGAAATTAATCAATGCAATTTTTTATGCAATTTAATTTTGTAATTTGAATTTACACTGCGGATTTAAATCTTGGAAAAAAAACAAAATTTATATTTTATAAACAGTTAATCAGACCCATTATTACGTATGCGTTTCCGATCTGGCTTAACATTAGTCACTCCCAAATTTCAAAATTGGTTAGGTTTGAAAGGCAATGTTGGAGAAGCTTCTTGCACTTAACATATTTTGACATATTAAATTCTGATGGGGACATCAGTAAAATGGCGTGCCAACACGTTTATGAGGTAGCTAATACCCCGTCAATACTTCACCAAATTTTTAAACTAGCTAACAATTTTCTTATTAAACTTCGAGACACTGATAATTTGATTTTGAGGGATTTGAATGTTCCTTCTTTCTCAGACATATTAAATAATGCTCACTCGTCACCGCTTGCACTTAACATCGGTAGCTTCCGTGAAAAAGAGATCGAAAGGTTCATGGGAGCTTTATAAATACTATTGTTTTTCTTTCTTTTTTAAAAATTTATTATTATATTATTTATTATATCATAATTTTACATTTTACAGAATCGTTAACTTTTGCATATAAGTTTTAGAACAATTTACATATTGTTCTAAAACTTATATGCAAAAGTTAACGATTCTGTAAAATGTAAAATTATGATATAATCCTAATTTTTTTTAATAATTGTATTAACACTATATAAATAAGGGCTAAACCCGTTGGAAGAACCCAATTTAACATTAATTATTTAAACCAATGTAAAATTTTTTTAAAAATGTTGTTAATAAATTTTTCAAACTGAACTTAAAACTGCGGATTTAAAATGAGTGGAGCAACGAATTAAGATCAAGAGGGAACATTTCACTTAAGACGTTTGCATTTTCTTAACGCGTTGCACAAACCAAATAATTCACACAAATTGGGTTAACATTAACTGCGCAAATAAAATTTAATGTTTACTTTAAATAAAACGTTTACGATTAAATGCATTATTTGCTTTAAGATAAAAATAAATTTCTTTTGTGATTTAAAGTCATTATGTTATAAAGTTACAGTTGTGTTTTCACATCTATTAATAAAACTGCACTGTCTTACAACTTAATCCTGTCCAATGGGTATCAACCTCGCGATTGTATTAAATTTAACACAATGCCTTTCCGCATAGTCCACGAACCAATGACTCTTTGCGATGGCACACATCAGCAACAGAACAATGTCGGACTCTGCGTGATGTGCCTCCACTTTACTCACATTGTAGAACCGTTTGTAGATGGATGACAACTGAAATGGGCGCGGCTCCGGCTTCATGTTGCTGGGTGCAATTGTTTCGATGTGCCGGAATGCAGCCAACGAGTCCATGCACAGTAGGTCAGCGGGCAGTGTTTCTCCCACTTCATGCAGACTTTTTTGCAAAATTGGAAAGTCGAATTGTAATCCATTGTGGGCCACTAGACAAACGGGTTGCTTTAAATGGTGCAGAAATGAGTTCATAAGCTTCGCCGTTTCTGCGCTGAAGGGGCTTTCAGTTTGAAGGAGATCATTGTTGAGTTCTGATAATGAGATAAGGCATAACATTACAAATTATTTTTTTGGGAATGAAATTTAAACAACAATTATTCTGATTTGTGTAAAAACAAGTAGTATAAAAAGACGCACGAGAAATTGTGGCTCCTCCAGCAGAGATATCCATTTCGGGGTTCAACGGAACCACAAGCTTGGACTGAACTCTTGGCTTCTGACCCAGTTCAGTGGTGATCAAACTGAGTCGGGAACATGCTAAAAATCCCAGCTCCGTGGGTTTCGTGCGATTGTCTTCATGTTGAGGCAATCCCGTAGTTTCCATGTCAAAGAACACAAACGTATTTATTTCTGGTGGCAACGACGTCATTGTGGAAGTGGGTATTTTAAGCACACAAAAATTAAGATATTCAAGACCCAAGTTCACTGAAAACTGTACACAACTTCTTCAAGCGGTTGTAAAAGTAAGACTAAAAAGTGAAAACTTAATACTGAACTGTGAGCAGCAAAGGCTGAATAAAATATAATGCGTTTGTTGAATGGTGATGGTACTAATAATCGCAAGTCGCAGCTTTGTTTAATCTTGTTGGTGTACGCTGTAAACTGTAAAGTAACATATTGATGTTCGTGCAATGTATTCAGACATTTCAGTGTTGTGTTTGTGTATAGAGATAAGAAATTTAATTATCAATTATTGTCATGTGTGCGCATGAGCGCGTGTGGTGTAGAATGTATGATGCGTATTGATTTGAATAACCTCGTGCGCACTCTCAACTCGCTGCCGCGCCTTTACGTTTTAACACTTAATGATCGGCATTCGTTAATCGTTGTGTATTTATGATCATTTAATTTCTTTTTCATGTTTTTCCCACGTAATTATTAAATAATAATTCATCTCAAAATAATTGTGTTCTTAAAATATTCATGATGAACAGGACTGTGCCACTGTGCACTATAAAATACTTTCGTAATATATTTAAATAAGCAGATGAAGTTTTTCTACCTACTTCTTTGCTGTTTCTAGTACTTTAAGGGCAAAGACTTCTATCTTCAAACACCGGATGAGATGCATTACGATTTATAAAGCGTTTCCAACATGATCTTAGTTTTTGCAACGCATTATTGCAGTATAAATAAAAGTCTTATTGCAAATTGAATAGAACGTTTCAATTAAATTACGCAATTGTTAAGATGTATTATGTTGACGATTATTATTCAGTTATCAAAATTCTTTCGCTGTATGATAGTCGAATACACATATTATAGAAGCTCTAAAATAATAATTTTACATTTTTACTAATTAGGCATAACAAGTTACGCATCCCGCATATTGAAACGAAATTATTTTTAGAGTTTTTATTCTACACTACTCGAGTTATCTATAAATACTAACTCAGAAATGAATAGCTAGTAGTTAGTACGTACATAAAAAATAACATTGAACAATGACATGTGAGCAGCATTTATTTGTATTTGGACGAGAATAGATAAATTTAAGTCTTTACTGATAAAAGACGAGTAATAATTGAATAATTTGAATTTTCAATTGATAAATCAGCTATATTTTATTTAAATTATCTAAATTATTTTAAATTCCTTTAATTGTTTAATTGAATGATGAAACTTCTTTAGTAAGGTGTATCTCATCATATATAAAATTCCGAACACAGATTTTTAAATATTATTTTCTCAAAAATTTGAATGGAGCTCAAACTTTTTTTCTCTAGCAATTTTTATGTCTGCAGAATAAAAACGAGCTTCTAAAAATTCTAATAAATTAAAATGAATGAGTAATTGAGTCCTTTTTAAGGCATCGCATTTACAGCAAGCGAAAATATAAGTTTATCTTGTAAAGGTTTAAAGAAAAATAAATTATTTAATTTCCTCAACGACCTGTAGATACAAAAAAGTATCAAGGACATTTTACATCACTTAAAATACACAATACAAATTAAACAAATCACATCCAAACTTAAAGCATTACAAATTACAACAGGTTCCCCCAACCACAAAACTGCCCATGATTCAGCTGTGCACAAAATTCATTAACCTGCTAATTATGACACCCGCTCCAAAAATAGCAAATGAATGAATGAACGACCGTATATTATAGATTAATTTTGAGCTGAACATTGAAGAGGTCATTAAGATTAGGTGGTAAATGAAGAAAGTTTAGGCATTATAATGGCGAAATGAGTAATTAAGAGTAAAGCTGTTCTGACACTTTTCTCGCACCGCATGTACGCGCAAGCACAACGTGCCATGACGATTACCTTTTTCTGCCAGGTGTGTGTGTGTGTGTGTGTGTATACGGTTTACTCGTGCAGAGTTGTACAGTTATAGTGGTGAATGTTTGTGGGCGAGAGGCTTTGCCACATACCGCAACCTGCATCTCACTTGGTTGAAGCATATAGTTAGTAGGAGTGTAGCATTGTTATTATGCTTGCCTGGGCGTAAGATTTGCATATAAAATAAATACGACAAAATACAAAATACGACGCGGCCTTCTATGAATAAGGACGTGTCGCGTCGCTTGGAATACATAATGAGTAATGACTTAAGCACAACAGTAGAAGGCAGAGTAGTAGAATATAATATGTTGCTCCCCTTTAATGTGGGCAAATACATAAATTATTTTAAATATAAACGTATATTGAAATTGTGGTTGATCCCCCTACAGTGTTAAAGGGATGTATTTTTTTTTTTTGCACAAACTAATGGGAGGATACACGCTGTCGTCTGTCGACATATACACTTTGGTTGTTTGGACATGACATGATGACCACCGCATTCATGTTAGGCCTCTTTTTGGGACCATTTTAGGGATACATTTAACATAAATACACGAAGAAATAATATGTTCTCTGCATTGTTATTTTTCTGCCTCAAATACAAGCACACACTCCTACACTAGATTACAGAGACTTATTGTTAGAATTTTAATGAAATATCCCTTCTAGCTGTGGGTCATTGCTATTTTTAATAATACATGTGTAGATGCATGCAAGTCCCAGCGGGAGCCGAGCGTGGCATGACAACTTCCACAAAGTACAACAGAGCACATAATAATATGGCATTCAAAAATACATCATTATATATCATGAGTTTTGTTGCAGTCAAATAAAACTCTTGAACAATACAAAATATGTGTGTGTGTGAGTGAGTGTTTGTCGTGTGGGCAGCCATAAGGGTTGATTACACACTGAGTTGGAGATGTTTACCCCCATTGCACAGCATCGCAATTCGCAACTGAGCTAGCTCAATCAGTGGCAGCATAACCAACTTGCTGTGGCTGAACAAGAGGAAAAATTGCATGGAAAATCATAAACGGAAGAGTTCCTTCAATCAGGGAAAACAAAATCGCGGGCGGTATATTATTCGTTTATACAATATATACAGTAGACGTGTAGGTAGTTATACTCTGTTTGATTTAGATTTTGATTGCCCCCTAATGATGCTTTATTGAACACAATTTTGAAATATTATGGTTGTGATGGATTTTCCGATCACTGTGCCACTTCATAGTCCCATTTTTATAGGGTGCACCCCCATTCATCATCTTCAATCAACAGTTAATTTATGTTCCAGTTTGTTTCATAATTGGGGAATATAATTTGTAACAGATTTTCGTACAAAAACTAATTTCAACAATTTTTTTTTGATGCACTAAATTTAACCGCGGTTCATAAAAAAAAGATGCAATACATGCTAATATTAGAAAGAGAATTGAATCATAAATGCAATCAAACTTCAATTAATACAATTTGTTTGTTTAAACCGTTAAAAAAGCCGCAGAACATAAAAAAATTGTAATAATAGCACATAATAGCAATTAAAATTACCAAAATATTATTCCTTTTACTGTTTAAGTCAATAAAGGGACTTAAGAAAAGTCATTTTTAATACATATTGAATTAAAAATTACTTTTCTTAAGTCCCTTTATTGACTACATTAAAATGTTTGAATACAAAATGTGAAAGTACACGTTTTTAAGTTTACCAGGAAATAAAAGTTAAACTCCCCATCACTTTATGCACTTAGATTATTATTTGGGAACAAATTTGCGGTGCACAATTCATGACTATTCCCAAAACTGGGATTTGGGCTTTGAAGCATTAGGGATTTGCCACATCGCACACACAATGTGTTTTGAAAGGTTGCAATTATTGGCTGATGTGAGTGCCAAAACAGACGCAATATGTTTATTTATATTCCGCCTGACATGTTAGAGAATACAAATGAACGCCATTTGTATTTTTGTCACAAACAGCATGCCGCATCAGCCTCCCACAATCTGCGAATGTCTGTCTTGCAGCTTATAAGGGCCTGCTGTTGGGATAAAAAATATAAAGATGAAACCTTAATTTGTTGTCAGAAAAATGTTTTGCTAATACGCATGATTCTCGTTGGATTCAATTGAATTATAATTTCATTTCATAATGGCACCCATAGGTTGTTTTTATTTTTTAGAAATCCAATTTTAATGTAGCTTTATGAAAAAATGGTTTGCAAAAATTAATTTGGGGCAATAGCCTGTATTTGAAGGATCTAAAAATGACTAGACAACATTGTTATTTAACACTGAAGCAGGAATGTCTGATGTTAGACTGATAAATTAAATTATTGAACAAAAATCTTCAAAAGATGACATGGTTTGGAAATAACCGTGTTGGGTAGAAAAGTTATTAGGTTACAAACCCAATGTTCAATCAAAATACATTCATGTGAGGACGATTTTTATTCATCCTTTTTAAAAACATAAAAAGTGAAAATGAAAAAACCAAAGGAAAACAACCACAACAGGTTGAGCAAATTGCTACGCGACCCTTCCGAGTATTGATCAAACAAGGAAAACATCATTTTGTGTTCATAATTTATTTTCGAACAGAAGTACTAAGTAATTTCTTTCTTAGAATTTAATGGAAAAAGGACACAATGTCAGATAACAAAAGTACATTAGTGATTACTCCGACAGTGGTACAATCTAACATTGACACAATACGTTTGAAATGGGAGTACACCAGTGAGAGTGATGTCTTCAAAGTGGAGCGCCACATTACCAAGGAAAATGATTGGCAAATTGTCTACTGGTCAGTTCAATTTTCCATAAAAAATTACTTCCTTTTCCTGCGTGTGTGCTTTTATGTTGGGGTGACAACCAAAATAATGCTAACGAATATATAAAATATAGGGGTGGAAGAAACGAGTGCATTGTGACAAATTTGGATGAAAATTTCGCCTTCCGTTTTCGAGTAATCGCGATGATGTGCATGAATGGGCAACGCTATCAGGAAGTAGCGAGGTCAAATGATTTTATTGTAAGTGTGTAAATTAAAAAAAAAATTGTCGCAATTAAATATGCATGAAGAGTAGGCAGCAACACTTCCGGACATACCATCCACCGTGTCGATTCAGCGTGCCATTAAAAAGGGCCAACATCACGTCATCAAAAAATACCTTAAACTGAAACCGCAACTATTTCAAATTGTTGGTCCGGCCGGTCTCACCCCATTGGCTGTTGCTGCAAAATTGGGTGCCAGAGACATCGCTGATGAGTTGATCAAATCAGGAGGGATTGATATCAATGTGGGATGCCCCATTACACTGCGTTCACCATTGCACGTACGTACACATGAAGCCCAATGTATGCTTTAAGGGCATTACTAAATATGTATATTTATGAACGTGTGCAGTAGCTTAATTCGATTGCTGTCCAATTTTAATGTGACCACACCATTTCCTCCATCACCGCACAACTCCGCTGCACTCGCACAACTGTTTTTGCACACCCTTGTGACCTCCCACCCCATTCCCTCCGTCACCCAATTTTAATGCAATTAAATGTGCATCGTACAGTTAGCCGTGTTCCATGGAAATGTGGATGTTGCAAAACTGTTGCTGGAGCGCAACGCAAATCGACATGCAACCGATAGATGTGGCATGCATTTTGGACACTACGCAATAGACAGTGGTGAGTTAAAGTCAGTCAAATTTGTTGTCGACAATGGGGTCGATGTTGAGGAAAAGGACCACCTTGGATGGACAATGTTGCTGCGGGCGGTCGCCTTTGGATGCAGTCAGCAAATTTTGCAGTTTCTACTTGATAGTGGGTGCAGTGTAATTGCAGTTGATAAGAGAAAGAATGACATTTTGAAGTTGTCTACCATTTTTGGTAATAATGAAATAAAGGTCGTTTTGGGGTTATAATTTACATGAAATTGTTTAATTAATTTAATAAAAAATTAAACAGATTTTTTAAGGATGAAAAATATTAAATAAAATTAACATTACAAAGAACTATACCCAGATAATTTATTTTGCCAAGCGCCTGCAACTTGATACAGCAAACACTTTCCATTGTCATAAAAATAACAACGTACGAAAGTGGCATTTCAAACTCATAAAGGATTCCACCAGCAGCAGTGCGCTTTACCACCCAACGGCGCCACTTCATATTCACACAGCCGCACTATACCAATAAAACGTAATCCATCTGTGTTAGATGGGGCAACTCATCTACTTAAAATTATACGGCCGGTATGTCATCGTTCATGACCTGAATCCTTTTACCCAAGTGCACATACAATTATGCAGCTATAATTGGGACAAATGTGCACGTGTAAAACAACACATCAACATGAGAAAATGCGGCTTTTAGCACGCTCCACCTAAAACCAAACAACCTATGGCGGCGTCTGGTTTTATCTGGTTGCGTCAATTTAATGCGTAGCACAAAATTGTTGAAACAAAATATGTTTTATTTTACTGGAAGACGCACTAACGTAACACACACAATACATAATACAGGATTATTGGAAAATTGCATTTACATTGCGAAGAGCAACAACAAGGAGCGTGCGGTGTAACTCCTTTTGAATTGCGTCAATCCCAATTGAATTCCCAATTGAATTGAGTTTTTATTTGTTCTGGGTATAAGCCCGATCTTATATACGATGAAAAATGTTTCAATTCGAGCGAAGCTCAATGTCACACATCACAGCTGTAGCGCCTGATTTGTGAGAATAAAAGTCTACATCGATTTGGAGAAACAAATCATATGACTTTATCTTTCTGCCTTTGATGATTTCATTTTTTATGAGATTGAAGCGTTTTGTTGGAATTCTTGTAACGCGATAAGGATGATTAATTTAGTAGGGTGACTACATTTTGTGGGATAATTACTTTCCTGTAAAATTTGTAATAAAGATTATTTGTAGTAAATATAGTGACAATTATTTAAAGGGAATTTAAGTATATATAAATGGACAAATTTATTAAATATGAAGTCCTGAAAGGACCAACATTGACAGTGATGAAGACATCAAATATTTCTTTTAACACCATAATTTTTATGTCCTAAAATTCAACTTGACCGATTTAATATTAAACTCTAGTAAATCTGGAGGAAAAGGACATTATGGTAATGTATATTTCATAGATAACGGACGCATTCTGTCCACAATAATTTCCTTTATGTATAATATATTCAAAATCAGGTGTGGACACACAAACAAATCCTGAGGCAACGGCCAACTATTATCCTTTATCTCGTTGTTTATGCACACGCTGTTATCCCAAGAGAAAATGTTGATGTTGTGCAGTAAACGTCGGGTTGCTACAGCTTCTGGGTAGAAGATTTAACTTGAAAATGCATAAAAAGTTCATTGTGAGATTATGGTTGCATCCTATTTTCATTTTATAATTACTCAAAGAAGGGTTTTGTCTACTTGTTTATTATTTTTACGAATTTTATCTTTTGTTGCAGATAAACAACATATTGCGGTGTTACATATTTTTGTTGTGGTACGTCCGAGATTAAAACGAGCATACCATAAATTTTGCACAACAAAGTTGAAAACAGAAAATAAGCGTCGAAAAATGACCGCATAAAATGCAATGTAACAAAAATTGGATTTAATCTTGATTTTTGAAAGCATAAATTATTACCCGTAATATGACAACAAGAAATAAGCTTCTGCTTGTTTGACCTCAGAATAAATCACAGCAACCTATATCCTTTTTGCACAGGAAAATGACATCCTGAAAGACGTCCCTTTTATATCATTTTATTGTTGCAGTATACCTGGCTTATGCAAAATGAAAAATCTCATCCAGCTTTCATTTTTCCGCAGCAATATTGTCTAGATAAGCACTTTTCGTTATAACCGTTTTCTTTTCTTCTAACAGTATAGAGCCTGGAATACCCGCGGCACGTTACCACCCCTTTCAACCACCACCACGGATGATAGAAATTATATTGTGAAAGTTTGAGTAATATTCAGAGTTTCACACAATTTTTCCTCCCATACTCACAAATCCCCCCTCACTCGTCCAATTTTTTTTTTTTTAACACGACAATATTTTCTCTCCTCGATTTTCTTTCATGTCAATTTAATCAAATTTCCATCTTCTCGCAAAACAGCGACATCAAGCAGAAGAATAAACGCTTCTTTTGCTATACGGCAAATACATACGAGTGCTAGTGTAAGCAGAGTGTCAGAGTGCGGGTGGTTAAGGGGAGCTGGGAAATCTGATGGGTAAAATATGACAGCGAAAAAATTCAATTGTCATCTTTCGACAATTTTCCTTCAGCCTCTTGACTTTTCTCATATTTCGCTCCGTTTTTATCATTACAGTATTTTTTGTTTCTCTCTTCTTGTTACAAAGCTTTAAGCTTTTTCTGCTGACTCAATTTTTACGTATGACGAGTTTTCTGTAACGCGTTTCAATGGTCAGAAGTTCAATTTGCTTGACACTTTCAGTTCAGAAGCAGCTCAAACTTTTAGATTGATTTTGAATTAGTTAAATATCGATTTCAATGCGAGATTTTTACATTTTAAATGTGTCACAACTTACAACTCACAGACCACAGTTGAGATTTTCCTGCTTGAATATTATACAGTTTATGCAATTTCCTTACACCGTATGAAATAAAACTGTTGATTGTTTGTACGAAACGAATTCCTTGGCTTTAGAATTATGTGTTAACGCGTTTAGCTTTATTTTTTATGAATCAAGAAACTTGTGAATTTTATATTTTATACACTTTCTGAGTGTAAATAAAACACTTTCAACGCTTCGCATTTTTTCACTATTTCATTTCAAATAAAAGTGTATTCATGTTGCATAAAAGAAAGCCCTTCTGTTTCTGTGATGTGTTGAAAACTTTAAACTCTTTAAAATAAATGTAATATAATTTACTCTGTTGGAGTGCTTAATATACTTCACAACACGCAAGTTTTCAGCCACAGGTAGCTGAATGCATGATGTGAGTGCTTGTAAGTGTTGACGAATAAAATGAGGGATTTTATTTAGTCATATTGAAATTATTAAAAATTACATTGAACTGAAAAATTACATTTTATGAAAGTAAATAAAAATACATAATTTTATTCTTTTGAATGAAATAAGCTTTTTTAAATAAACAATATTATTCACTGTCTTATATAACATAATAATAAAACAGATTACAAAAGATTTCATTAAAAATAAATGAAAACGGAAATTCATATTATTAAAAAATTACATGTTAAGTTTGATGAATTAATTGAATTACACAAGTAGTTAAATGCACAAATAAGTATGTACCTACTACGCTGAATTCACGGGAAAAAAGATCAGAATTTAAATTCATGAACCGTATTTAATTGAAAGTGTACATGCTGAATAATAAACTTTCTGGAAATTTGAGTAGTTAATACAGACAACTCCCCATTTCCTAGCCAGTTGCATTAAACATTCTACTTAACTCCCACATTCCATAACAACTTATGTAAATCCCACGAAAACAACTTTAAAATAATTGAATGAATTCAAAATTAATTTAAATTGCAAAACAAACTGAACTAACACGGCAGAATTAAATTGTTAATATGGTCTGGACAATTACAAAAACTTTAACAAAAGCTAAATCGGACTATTTTGCAATATGCAGTCTTCAACGGTAACTGCAGTTGACACGAGCTAGTAAAAGTTGCAAATTATATTGTTTATTATTTATATATGAACCTAACGAAATTTATCTTTGCCCCTTATGTCTGAGTAAATTCCCATAACAGAAAATTGCATGCGGCTAGTAGTAGTCCCATACCAACCACATGTGCTCCTGAATTCTTTACTGCACAGCGTACCTACGTCCTACATGCCGTGCACACACTCGTTATTCCTTCGTATGGATATGTGCAATTTGTTTTTATTGCATTAGTTTATTTACGATTATATGGGAATAAGTTTGTAGACACCAAGATGCGATGTAATTCCCAAAAGTGGTTTTTACAACAACAAATTGTAACTGCATGTTCATTTTGTTCTCATCTTTTAATTATTATGCCTGATAAAAGTTACACACTGGATTTTGCATTTAAAACGCGGGACAATATTTCCACCAAAATCGGACGGAAAAAGCTAAACACTAAAAATGTTTCCACTTAAATCAATATGACTAAAACTTCGGGATTAAATAACTAATTAAATTGACAACAGCTTCTGGTTCTTGTTATAAAACTTTTCATATATAAAGTAATGTAAAAGATGACTTCAACTTGAATCATGCAGCTTTCATAACTAAAAGCTTGATATTTAATGGAATTAACATGGCGGGATAAAGCACAGACTTGTTGCTTCCAAGACATATAATAAAGTACAACGTTAATGCATAGTTGACGGAGCAGATTGCTGATATTATTGGCTAAAAATTAAAACTAGCGCCACCAAAAATATGCAATTATATTTTTTGAATATGGATACATACATATTAGTTTCTTCTTTTTAGAATTTTTTCTTCTTTTACCTTTGGGTAAACAATTGCTATCTTCTATTCGTTGCACATGGAACGTTTTGTGCTATGCATCAAGATTTTATAAGAAGGGTTTATTGTTCTTATTTTTAGGTTTAAAAAGTTTTTAATTTTCAACTTTATTCAATTGTAGTTAAGCCCTGTGATGTAGTTTTAAATAAATAAATAAAATTAATTTTAAAATTTAAATGATTTATATTTTATTCATGTAGCTCAAATCAAAATGTTTAAGGGAATATATTATTTTATGTTAAGTTAAGCAGCCAAAAATATACTTTGTTCTTAATACATGCTCATTTCCCATAAATTACAAGTTTGTTGTCCGAAAATACTCACTTGCTATGAAATTTAATTTTAACCGTTATTTTTTTCTTAATCTTCAATTAATAACCTTTAATTTGTGGTAATTTTTTTTTTGCAATATCTTTTTAAATACACTTTTTACGAGGTTTTTAAAGAAAGTACTCAAATTTCTCTCAAAATCATCATAATTAGTTTATTTTCCCTCCTCAAATTGTTGTAAACTTATTAAATAACTACTCAAAAAATTCAACTCAAAAATTCACTCGTTGAAAATGAGTGGTTCTACTTCTAGATTTTATGGATTCCTGGTAGCTTGGTAGAATATTTGCAAAATTACTCGAGAAACAAGCTGGCTATAAGGGTTTTTAAGTATGCGTCAAGTCGCACCGCGGCGCGCTGCGTCGAGTACTTAAATAGTATAAAATGAAAATAAGTGCGTAGAGTTATTCAGTCTGTCCACAGGCAGACTGGACCACGGTCGTGGTCGTGGCTCCTTGAGGGGGCTAATGTGGGGGAGGGATCATCCCTCTACCCACTTATGTTAGCCCAATCTTGTGGCCACGAGCTCGATCGGGTGTGGTTCGTGAGTGGGGACGCGGCCATGCTCCCACGGGAGTATGTCCCTGCCCCCAAATCACGGGAGCACAGGGGGTGGACCACGGTCGTGGTCGTGGCTCCTTAAGGGGGCTAACGTGGGAGGGTGGTCATCCTCCTCCCATTTTGTTAGCCCTCTCATGTTGCCACGATCTCCATCGTGTGTGGCTCGTACATGGGGCGGAGCCCCCTCCTATTTTGGGGGAGGCTCCGCTTCAAATTACGAGACCACGAAAAATTTAAAAAGGGAGGGGGCTACGCAAATTTTTTTTTCAAGGTCATTAAAAAAAAAAATCCAAGGTCAAAGGTCAAAGGTCAAGGTCAATTAAAAAAAAAAAATGTGTGGCCCCCTCCCTTTTTAAATTTTTGGTGGTCTCGTAATTTGAAGCGGAGCCACCCCCAAAATGGGAAGGGGCTCCGCCCCATGTACGAGCCACACACGATGGAGATCGTGGCAACATGAGAGGGCAAACAAAATGGGAGGAGGATAACCACCCTCCCACGTTAGCCCCCTTAAGGAGCCACGACCACGACCGTGGTCCACCCCCTGTGCTCCCGTGATTTGGGGGCAGGGACATACTCCCGTGGGAGCATGGCCGCGTCCCCACTCACGAACCACACCCGATCGAGCTCGTGGCCACAAGATTGGGCTAACATAAGTGGGTAGAGGGATGATCCCACCCCCACATTAGCCCCCTCACGGAGCCACGACCACGACCGTGGTCCAGTCTGTCTGTGGACAGACTGAATAACTCTACGCACTTATTTTCATTTTATACTATTTAAGTACTCGACGCAGCGCGCCGCGGTGCGACGTAACGCATACTTAAAAACCCTTATAGCCAGCTTGTTTCTTGAGTAATTTTGCAAATATTCTACCAGGCTTCCAGAATCCGCAGAATCTAGCTGGACAACCACTCATTATTAATGAGTGAGATTTTGAGTTGAATTGTTTGAGTATATATTCATTGTGTTTTGCTAGCCTAGTAGTTTCACTCAACAGCTAAGGGGGAAATTTCTCCTCCTATTTGTTAAGTAAGGAGAAATCTTTCCCTTAACAAATATTTCCAAATTCACCCTCATTTTTCGAAAATAAAAAGTAAAAAATGTGAGGAAAATTCCCCTCTTTTCCCCTCAAATTTTTTTCAAAAAATAAGGGAACATTTTTTGTAAAAAAGGGGGGTTATTTTGATATTGATGTTTTTAATAATTTAATAAACTACGAATCTACTATAATAAACTGTGAAAAAGAATTTCGAAAATTAGTTTCGAATTTTCGAAAATAAACTTCGAATTTTCGAAAATGAATTTCAAATTTTCAAAAGTAAACTTCGAATTTTCGAAAATGAATTTCGAATTTTTGTACTTTTTAATTTCAAATAGCGAAATTTTCGAAAATCAATTTTTTGCATTTTATTTTCGAAAAAGAGAGGAACTTTTCGAAAAAAAGTGGGGTAATTTTCGCCATCAAGGACTTTTTGTCGTAAACGAAAATTGAAAAAAGATTTTTTGAGTGAAACCTCCAGGCTAGCAGAAAATTCAATTGAGCAGCACAAAAAACACACTCAATAGCAATTTAACTCAAAAATCCAGCTTCCTATCGACTCATGGCAGCCTGGTGGTACTTGCAGAACTACACAATTGTGTTTTTAATGATTTAAGTATTTTCTTTAAAATAATGTTAAAATCTTAATGCATTAAATGCAGTTAAATTATAAAAGTAGAATTTTTTTTTTTACAATGAAATCTCTTTGAAAAAAGGGAACTTAATAAAAGTTGTTGCATAAGTACAGAATTCTGTAAAGTAATATTACAGCAAAAACTACTTGCTGTCTACTCGTAAGTTGCACTGCAAATTGTTACCGAAACAGCTTAAAAGTTGATTGACCTGAAGTCTGAATAGTGCACATCGATTGTGATCAAATTGTTTTGCAGTGTTTGGATATTTTCTCATAAACTTTTAATTACTAGTAAGCCAAAGTACAATTACTTATTATTGTTGATAATTTTCTTGAAAGTTTTACTTTGTTTATATTTTGCACTGATTAAATTAAATTGCAAAATTGTAGTCAGTTGGTCAGCTTTAATAAGAAATTAAAATGCGAATTAATTTATTTGAATTGTGTTTTACAGTACTGATTAGTTAAGAAAATTAATCCGCGCAAATAAATCATATTTTTAAAATTGAGTCATTCAATTGGTATAAAGAAGTTTAAATTAAATTCAAGTCAATTTGATCGGCAAGATGCGCCATCAATTTCCTAAATCATTTAAGAGCATTTAAAATGAGGCACATCCTTGATCTAAATTTGAAATCACAAAGCATTTATCAACTTAATTCCGTTCAATTTATTTAGCAATTAAAAGACAATATAATCTCTGCAGCAGTGTTCCAGCCTCTTGTCTCAAAGTTAAATCCTTGCGCCTCCTTCCGTATACAATATCACCATCGAAGCCTTGCGTCTTTAGCCCCTCTTGCTGCATCCCTCCCCAACACTCTCATCTCGCACACACACACACACAGCACGGCACTTTGCAGCCATAGCCACCAACAACACCATTAATCACAAAGCATCCGCCATAATCCATGCGACTTTGTTACTCTTATGCCGTACATCCTTATATTTTTTCAAGAAACTGAAGCCAGAAAGCTACTATGATACATATTATAAATACAACGATGCTCTTTTGATTTCTCTGTTACCGACTCTCTGAATACTTGCAGTTGGGTTGACTGGCTTTGAAAATGTTGTTGTTAAATTTTATGCTACGTTTTCGAGTAGTTTAAAGCACATCCATTTGTTGTCCCCCTTCATCCTGCCCGGTGCCATACCCTTTTAATCAGCTGACGTTGATTAATTTTCCCCTGATTATTATTGTATTATTTTATGTATTTGCATCAGCTCATTAGTCTTGTGAGCCGCTGGATGTCGGAAATTAATTGCAACTGCATAAGGATCACGGGGTTGTAATGTAGCGTAATATAACGTGGAAATCATACAATGGTGCGTGCTCTTTTACTCGTTAGGCAATTTGAGTCAGTCCATGTTATTCAAATTACATTTATTATGCTGGAAAAGGATATGACGGTTTTTTATCCTGCAGGATGTACACAAAATAAATGAACTAATTGGGGAAATTATTTTATAAAGGCAGAATTTAAATGTTTAATTGTAATGTGTTCCGTTTAAGTTTATTTCTTGAATTGTGGGACATCGTCGACTTGATTTATTTTTAATGTAATTTAATGTACATTAAGGATTTTTAATTTAAAAAGTAATTCACTGCACAAAATTTTATTTTTATAACCGCTGACAGTTTGAAGTTGTGGCACAATGAACTTTTCATCTATTATTTTACACAATTTAAACACAGTTGGATAAATATCCTGAAGGGATAATTGATGAATAAACATTAAATTATTTATGTTGACAATAGAAAATGGGGTTTTGATTGGAGACAATACGCACGCATTTTTAGATGATGTCCATAACAATTATTGCTTTATACAGCGCATGTTTGTGCGGTAAATCTTAAAGGGGTTGAAACAGTCCACATCTGTGCACTCAAGGGTTGTTGTTTTATGTAGGAAAATCAAGAGGGTCTATCTTAAATGGAAAGAAAATGATTGCTCATAGCGTAAGTAAATAAATCACAAAATATTTTCTCATCCTTGTTTTATTGTATTAATTCTAATACATGAAGGCGTCCTATTTTTGTCATCACTCCTTAAAGCTATACGCAGTTGAGCGGTGTTTATGCCTTCATATATTGTGTTGTAGAAAATATGAGGCACAAGACAGAAATAACTTGAAAAACTAATATATTAGGCTGCGATATTAGGAACATATTGTGTCTCCTTGTTGTGACGCTCTGTGTGAGTTCTTTTAATAAAAGTTATTTGACAGGAAGTTGTTATCGTTGGTGTACTTTTATCGCCAACAAAATCTATGGAGGAAACACATTGCAATGGCATTTCATTTATATTCCTTATGGTATAAGTAAAGCAAATAAAATTGAACGCAGGATGAACTATTGTGAGAAAAAGCTGTGAGATTTTAAAATTCAAACACAAACAGATTTTTTTAAAGAGGATTGTGAAAAAAACATTCAATAACTTTAAAATTATTAATCTTGAAGAAATTTTTTTTCTTTGTATTGCTTAAGTCAACATCAAAATACTCTTCGTGATTGTAAAATTTTAATTTATAGAATATAAAATTAATTTTAAATGTTTAGTAATTTTTAATCGGCTTGATTTAAACCCCAACCTAACAAACAGTAGAAACTTCAAAAATGAGCACACTGCCCTACTGCCACTGAGCAAGGGTGGTGGAAGCGGGAGCTAAATGTTATTGTGCAAACTTGGCCTGTCCATCATAAGCAGAACTTTGGTCATAACTCCAACATATCTAAACTGTTGTTTGAGTTATGCGATATTCCTGCCCCTTTGCCGTCTAATATATGATATAATCGCATTGAGTGGACACTTGAAGTGAGCTTCAGCTTCATTCTGCTATGCTCTCATCAACTCATCATCAACATTCAATATTCTTCATGCGGGGGAGGTTGCACACACAATTTGTTGCTGGTATGGAAGCAACCACTCGAAAGTCAGCTCGTAAAGCTATTAAATGAAAGCTATGTAGGTACTACTTCTACTTATGTAATATGGAGCAACGCAAGGGCCGACAGCAGCCACCCTGAGACAATATCATACTACGGCATCGTCACAACAATATTTTGCAGTAAATGTGTGCGTTGTTGTGTGTAGGAGCGCACGAAAAATGACGGAAAGATAAACATTGAAACCCACTTGAATGGTAAGAATTTGAGTTTTGTTTCCTTTACCTCATTGAGAGGCGTTCTTTTTGTATTTATATTCTTGTGTGTTCCTTCTTCTTCTTCTTCTGTTTCCTCCTTTTTTGTTGCCTTATACTTCGGTGTGTCTGTTTGTTACACTTTGCGTTGTGTGCCTGTCGTTCAAGTTGCTTTGGAGAAAATTACGAATGGAAGTAAACTTTTGTGCCGAGCTTGAGTTTATGTCAGCAGACTTGATGTTTATCGTATACTTTTGCTCGTTAGTCGGGGTGTTAGAGTAAATGTTTCCTCCAGAAAAGGTCACATTCATTCTTTTGCCAGAAAAAGCATGGTAACAGAGTTTGAGGTTTGACGATGTTATTCAGGTTACTTTTTGTGCCGTATAATCAGTTTGCCATGGATGATATGAATTGCAGAAGATTCACCAATCCGCATGTATACAAATCCGTATAGTGCGAGTGAGGACGAGCACACACACGCCAAAATTTTATACCAAAGTGTATAAAAGTTTATTGGTTTGGTGTTTCGTATTTTATTGGGTATTCCTAACGGAAACATATCTTTTGACACGTTAAGATGTGTCTGGATATCATAACGTAACGCTCATTGCAATTTTTAAAGCTGTAAAATGATGCAGTTGTCTTTAAATCACACGGAATTACCACCAGCAGCGTCTTTGGTACTTTAATATGTTGCAAAAGGAAAAAGGAGCTTTAAAGCTTTGGAATAATTAATTAACACATGTTATACCGCAAAGTAGCTAATTCAAATAACTGAGTAATAATTTCTAACTGGATTTACAAGAAGTAACGCTCACTGCAGTAATTTCTGCAATGCATTTTCTTGCTCTTGATCTTCTTAACACGTTTTCTTAAGCCAGTTTGGTGAAATTCATATTCACATTGTATAAACATCGTAAGTTTAAATTTAAATTAGATTTAACCAAAGTGCAGCTTCGTTATTCATTTAACAATTCTAACATTTTCGAACAATCTATAATCATCCCCCTTAAACCTTAATGTCTTTTTCCTTAATTTAATATGAAAATATTGAATTTAATTTAAACAAATCACGATAAATTGAAGCACATGCACGAAATTGCATTAACATGACCAATGTGATTGGTTCGACTATCGGAAAATTGTTCCACTAGATATTCATTGCAACTTTATTTCAATGATTTTCATTATACATCGAAATAACATGCAATTGCATAATGCACACTACAACAAACATTATGGTCATCGACGCAATAAATCATTCTCATCTAAATGCAAATAATTTGGGATTTCATTGAATTGCTCGTCGTGTCTCGTGGTGATTATATCTTCTCGCCTGTGCGAACGTAAACCCGTACAAGCATCGGAATAACAACAATGCAAAATAGGAAACTGAGAAATGGGATGTAGAATGTCTGAGCCAATTGTATACCATTAAGTAAATTAGTAATTTGAATGCAGCATCTGAATGACGGAGGATTGACAGTTGCAGAGTTAATTTGAATGTACGAGAATGTTCATTGGTTTGATGCTAATATAACCATGAATAAATTAAAAGGTTATTTAAATCAGGAGCATTTGGTGCGACTTCAGGTTTAAGGGGGGTTTAAGGAGGTGTATTTCAATTTAGAAATGAATTTAAAATATTAGGCTGAATAAAGTTGCGCTTAAAATGCATTTAAAATAAATTTGAAAGCCATATCGTTTTGTTAACCTTATAAAATTAAAGCGAAACTTAAATTTAACTTTACTAAGGAAACCTTTGTTCTGAACCGTGTCTGTTTTAAATAAATATTTATTTGGGTAACTCAAAAAAAACATTTTCAATGTCAACTTTTTAAATATTCACAATTTTGGTTTTAAAATGAAATTGTTTAACAATCTTGAACAAACATTACAAAAACATTGGTCCCTAAATGTTCATAACTCAAACAAGTCTCATACGCATACCTAAATAGTTTTACCCTTCTTCCCAACAAAAGCACTTCCCTGTACATTTTGAATGCGTCTACTGAGGTACATTTGCATATGTTTACTTCAATACACCACAAAATATGCTGTTCCGGTGAATAAACTTTGTGGTAACGGGTAATTAATGTTAACCCATCTGCCAGATGCATCAGCAATAAGCTCTTTCACTTTGCACACAGACACACTCAGTTAGAGAGATGAGTTGTGAAAATTAGCAACAAAATTGAGAAGATTATCTTTTGAATTTAACGCAGGGAGACGGGCTGAAATTCATCTCTGCAAACGAAACGCTTAGAACATAATATAATGATAATAATTTACATGAGCGCATTTTGGTTGCGTTGCTTTATACAGATTAAAGCTGTTGAGCAAATGCTTTTAGACATAGTAAAACCAAAATTTACATCTAACACGAAAGGCGGATACAAAAATAATTGAAAGTAAACTTAACTTAAACCACAACGTGCTTCTTTGTGGCATGCAAAAAAATACAAACACATCCTGTTCACTATTAGCAACAACCACCAATCCCCGAGCTTTTGGTATTTTTAAAATTTTCGACAAAAAGAATGATCCTTCCCCAAAAAGACCCACTCACACATTTAATCTCATCGTAAATCCGAGGGTCAGGAAGGGAAAATAAACCAGTGCAAAAAATTGAAAATTAAAAGTGCATTTTGGACGAATGGCATTCAGCATTGAAGATTAGCAGAGCATGGTCGCTTTTTTCCATTATTTTCCCGTTTCACCATCTGCAGCGCTCATTGCATTTTGTGTTTTGTGTGTATAAATTTTGCATGTAATTTATGTTTGCACATAAACTCGCACACATACACAATTAATAGTTAGGTACATAAATGATGTCAGGAGCTTTCGGATTAAAATCAACTTTGACACTGTTCGTACTTTTAGCTTTAGCTCATTGTTACGTACGGTTACACCGGGCAATGCCATCGCAAATGCTCGTTAGTGTACTGCAGTCAAGGTACGTATATGCGGGCTGAAGTTGTAATGTGTCCGGTGGGAGCAAAATCGTAGTAGCCGCAACATCAGCAAAAGTATTGTACATTGCCCAACCCCAGCGCCACCCCATCACCTGCATTTTTCAAACGAAATGTGTTCGGTGGCGTAAAAGTTGACACCACCATGTTGGTATGCTCCTTGTATTCAGGATCCAACATCGTGTATGTACACACGGGATGTGATTATGGCGTGTTATATTGTGTACACGAGTCTCCTTTCATCTGGGAGCAATATCATATACTGTAACTAGGCGTCTACGTCTATATGAGTAGTGGAGGCTTTCATTCAAACATTTACATGTAGTGGAAGCCTTTAAGGACGTAGAACACATGTAAAAATTGGGTTTACATTTCTGCAGAGTCTATGGAAAACACATTTGGCCGACGTTGTATTTATACTTAATTACAATGTGGATTAGGAGAGATTATTCTTTTGGCACTATGCGGAATGTAGTGGATTGCAAAAATACTAATGTGAAGTTTTTGGTTATTAAAGGGTTGTGTGAAGAGGCTACACAATTTTATTATTCGGCAAAAAGTTTTTGCTGAAACTTACTCAAACAAATAATAAATAATCAACATTTTTGCTTATTACCGAAATGTGTGCTTTTTAAATGGGTTTCGTGCTTGCATTTAATTGTCCAAAAAGAAAAGACAATAGACAATGCAGGGATACCTAAGTCGAAAATTATTAGGACTTCTTTAAAGTATTTAAATAAAAAATGGAATGAAGGAAACTTAAATCTGATGTACAAACAGATTGCGCCTTATTATAAATTATCAATTATTATTTTTGAGAATACAAATTCCTTTTTTTAAATCAACTATCAAAGGTGTCAAATGAATTTATGTATTATTTAATTTCACTTCGATAAAATTGGAAGAATCTGTTACTCCAGAAATGTGGGTGGCAATAAATTCAAAACTCAAAATGTGTCGTAAAATATTATTTAAATTGAGTAAATTGACATGCATTGAAGGTGATAATTCGGTGTTGAAAATGAATACATTATGTTTTATATTAAATATGTGCGTTATATTGATGTGATATTGAATTTCGCGTGCGCATCCAATATATACCATTTGCACTTCAACAACAACCTTTTGCAAATCAATAGCAACATCGTTCAACATTTAACAACAAATTGCAAATGATTAACAACATTTATTATTTGGTATAATTTTTTTGCAAAATCATATCAACATAAATTATCCCTATATGGACGCGAAACACAACCCAATAACGATATTTTCAGTACAAAATGGGACAAAATGCATTTTGAACTTCAACATTTTGCAAACCAATAACAACATTTCGCAATTCATTAACAACACAGTTACAATCATTAGCAACATTTGTCAAAACAATATCAACATCACACAGCTTATAACAACATTCTATAAATCAATAACAACAATAATTAATTTAATAACGACACTTTTTGCATTTTAATGTGGACATTTCTAATTTTTACCAGATACAATATTTATTCAGTTCTTTTGTTAAATTTATTATACTATATGATAGTAATATGTACTGAAATATCATGAATAATAAATATTTATGTTTAAATAATATTTAAATTAAGTTAAAATTGCGGCTACGGTTCGGGGCCGTAATGTGTCCCTCATTGCCGCCGTCAAAATACATGGCCTGGTACACCATACAGTGGTCGGTGCCTACTGATACAGTGTCAATTCGTACAGATTTTGTATTTTCCTAAAGAAACTATTGCAAAGTCTGTCAGAAAAAAGTTTGACGGAGACATGGCTGGTGATGGACAATGCGAAGATCCACAAAACGGCACAGGTGCGCGACATCGTGGAAGGATCAGGGCATTGGATTTTTTTTGCCACCATACTCGCCGCAACTTAATCCTATTGAGAGTGTGTTCTCAAAGGTCAAAATACATCGGTTGCAATGGTAACTACCAGTGACTGCAAGAATTATTAGTTATTACCATAATATGGCCAGGCAAATGAACATTGCTGCATCAGGTAATCCGCTGTGAGCCCTCCTCCGTTTTTGCTTTTTTTATTGATTCATTAATACATTTATTTAATATTCGTAATTATAAACTCTTTCAAAAAATTTGTGTATAAGTTTAATATAATTTAAATGTTTTAATTGTCAATATCTTAAAATTATTTTCATTATTATTTAAACATGAATATTTGTTATTCATGATATTTCAGTACATATTACTATCATATAGTATAATAAATTTAACAAAAGAACTGAATAAATATTGTATCTGTTAAAAATTAGAAATGTTCACATTAAAATGCAAAAAGTGTCGTTATTAAATTAATTATTGTTGTTATTGATTTATAGAATGTTGTTATAAGCTGTGTGATGTTGATATTGTTTTGACAAATGTTGCTAATGATTGTAACTGTGTTGTTAATGAATTGCGAAATGTTGTTATTGGTTTGCAAAATGTTGAAGTTCAAAATGCATTTTGTCCCATTTTGTACTGAAAAAATCGTTATTGGGTTGTGTTTCGCGTCCATATAGGGATAATTTATGTTGATATGATTTTGCAAAAAAATTATACCAAATAATAAATGTTGTTAATCATTTGCAATTTGTTGTTAAATGTTGAACGATGTTGCTATTGATTTGCAAAAGGTTGTTGTTGAAGTGCAAATGGTATATCATGTACGAGGATTTCGAAATTGAATTATTTCCGCTATTTTTAAGCATTTTCGTAAATGTGAATACATGTTTTTAAGTTCAATTGTAAATTAAATTGTCAATTTTGTACTCAAATAAAAATTACTTCAATTTTAAAACAGGTGTGGCCAAATTTTTTGGGACAGTAATTTAATATAATAAATTTAATAATTTAAGAAACTCAATTAAAATTTAGGGGAAATGTAATTACATATTTACATTGCCATTACATTTGATTAAATCTGACAATAAAACTATCTCACTAAAAATTGAGTTAAATAATATTGCAAATCAATTACTTGTTTAACTGCATTTGATTCAAATTGAATTCATTTGACTGAACAGATATGTCAAAATTATTATTCACAATTTCATATAAATTAAAGTGAAATTAGGTTAAAAATGTAATAAATTGGTGTAATATAAAAATTTTAATGGCAATTGTGTAACAAAGAGAATTATTGTTGAATAAAATCATTTAAATTGAATGATTAACTGGATAAAAAGACCATTTTGATTTAATTGAAATTCATGCAATACAAACATGAAATTAATTAATAAAATCTTTTTTTGAGTGCATTTTAACAAAATTGGGGAGATTTCAAAACTGTTTGATTTTTCGAAAGTTAAAAAAAATGCTAAGCAATATGCATTCAGATGCAATAACTTAGATTTCAAAATGCACTCTTGATTAATACCACCTGCAGTCGCAGCTTCTAAATTAAAGCATTTCATGTGCATTCATTAATTACATTCGCATGAGAAATGCAAGTCCAAATTTTCATCATATACAACAATGAGCATTTACACCTTACAAACGAACAACTCAGGAATGCATTGCGGTCTGTGGTGAACTACATGAAGGAACACAACTCGAACTGCACCAACTGATAAGGATGAAAGCATTTTGAGGAGAAAATTTTTAGTTAGGATTTAATTACTATACTGTATTTAATAATGCAGGTATTTAAAGAAAATGCATGAAACTTCATTAATATTTTAATTATTATTTAAGTCATAAAGGATCCTGACATAATATTATTTAAGTCCCAAAAAGGATCCCAAAACAAAGCTTCATATCTGTAAAAGTATTACTAAAATTTCTTGATAAACGTTATTTAATTTGAAAGGATACGATTCAAAAGAAATTGAAGAGAAACTATTCATTTTAATGATTTTGAACTAAATCCTTAAATGCACAAAGGGGAATCTTAAATCTTGTTAAATAAAAGCGAAATAGCAAATGCTTATGTTTAAGATTTTATAATAAATCCCACCATGCTGTAACACGCTCCCCTTCACCCTTGTACGCTTCACTTTAGCCCTTATATTTATTTTGTCAATAAATGTTATACTATTTGTGTTCGTCATCTTTTTTGCTGTTTTTATTTTCGTTTCCAGTCGCCTTTTGAATATTCATAAGCAGGCACTTTTAAATCAAGTGTCGTTAAGGGCTGCCACTCGTTATTCATGTATGCGTGTTTATAAACAATGGGGGAGGGTTTTGTGGAAATGATTTACATCTGAGAAAACATGCGGTAAGCTCGCATGTGACAATGCAAAAGATTAATAAATTGAAGAGCGAATTTTATACACTTAAAGTGGAGCTTAATTGATTGAAGGGTGGGGGTCGCTGAGTGGTTTTACTGTGTCTGAACTTTTAACGGCTTTTCATATAATCGTTTTATGGTTTATTTATTTTATGTGTTGAATGTGAACCGTATGTTAGCAGAATTTTTTGTTACAAAAAAAAACACAATAAAATATAAAGTGATGTAAGGGTAAAATAATTTGACCAACCATTGAGCATGAAGAAAGGCAACGGATGGAAATTTCGCATTCTTTTGTAATCTGAAATTTAGGAAAGAACAAATATTAAATTGTATTATATCTTTTTAAAATATTTACTGTATTTATTTAATTATAAGTATTATTGTTATTTAAATATAAATTTGTGTTAAGCCACAAAATAACACAATAAGATGAATGCCTTATTATTTTTTAACACAACGTCCTTTCAATTGAATCAACAAAACATCCCACCCCAATTAGACCAAACACACACACACGCATATACTTTCCCCATAGTAAGGGAAAAATATGAAAGCAAATTGGACGACGCAGAAACAAAGATCACAGGGGGTAAGTACAAAAGCAACCGCCAAAAACGCACACGTAAAGGAAGCCAAAATAATAATTTTCATAATAGAGTCATAACAATCAAATATGATTCGATGAGCCAAATCCAATTTCCTGTCGCAATTTTCCTCCTTTGTCGAATTCCATTTTCATACATTTTTCGTATCCTTTCCGTGATTTTGCTATTCTTTAGATTTCATTCTATATTTTATTCCCGTTCATTTTTTTCCTTTATTCAATTGGATTTTTTTCTGCCCTTCGTTCACATGTGTATTGTGTATGCGGGAATTTTTCGGGTGTGTATAATAATGGACGCAAAAATGTAATCGTGTGTGTACACGAAGAGGAAATGGAAATTTATTTATAAATAATTTATAAATAAATAAATGTATAGATTTTTGTATGATTTAATTCGAGTACATGTATCAGTGAAAGATATTAAATCAGGGAAATCGAGATGAGCGTTGTGAGTATAAGCCGAATATTAAACGTGTTTGTGAGTGTGTTTGTATGCTGTGTGGGTGGGTGGGTGTCAGTTTTCCGCTGGCATACGAAATGCCATGTGGAAGCGACTTGATTGCAAACGAATTGGCCACCGGAGCAGAAAATCGAGAAACGAATTTTGCGACCCGGTTTTACAGTACCATGTGTACTGGTAAAAGCTGATGCTGGTCGAGCCCTTTCCAACTATAATATTCTATAAAGTCTTATATACGTATTGTGTACAAAACCCGTCGCCTTTCAGCACTCTATGACATGAAACATCGTATACACTTGCATTTGAAAATTGTGTTCGACTGTTGCACGCCCTATAATATGTGTACTAGACTCCCCGGCTGGTGCGTCACAGTTGTCGTCGTCAATTTCTCGCACTCGCGCATTAATGATGTTGTTTCCAAAACGGAAAATTCATTTTATTGCGCCATACCACCATATTTCCACAAATTTTCTCATTCACCGGTAAAATTGTGTGGTTGTGTGTGTGTGTGTGTGTGTGTGTGTGTGTGTGTGTGTGTGTGTGTGTGTGCGGATATTTCGATAATCAAATGAAAAGTGTGGGTGTGGATGTGTGTGTTTAACCCTTCAAATTGCATATTGGATGTATGGATGAGTTGCACGGGCTATTTGTGGTAACACAATATATAGTCGCTTCGAACAATTTAATTCGAAACAAATTGCTTCAAGCGTTTTTCCGCATGCTTTCAATTCGTTGCCCTCAATATTTTTTTGGTGTATGTAAATCAGAGCAGATGAAAATTGAACATAAAGATTTGTTGTGCACAAAATGATTTCAAAAATTTTAGGAAAATGCTATTTAAAAATTTGATTTAATATCATATTCTTTAATCAATGAATATTTTATAGCTTTGTTGTATTTAATGTTTTTAAGGGATGTTTAATGATAATATAATTTGTATCATCAAAACTAAAAACAATTAAGCTGTATTAAATATTTTAATACATTTTTCCTTTATGAAAAATTAATAAAGTTTCACGACAACATCCCTATCAAGTCTATTTTTTTACCAGCTTATTCTGCAAATTATTATTTTTATTAAAAGCAAAAAAATTAGGGAGCGATAGATCCCGCACCAAAAAAAATACTTAAGACAAGAAATACATCTCGTGTAACAAAGTAGGGATTCATTTGATTGCTTTTTTGTTCATCCCTTGAAATCCTGTGTATGTACTCTTTTATATTTTATTTATTACGCTACATCACGAATTAATTTTCAGGATTAAATGATGTGTTTTCTGTGATCGCCTTGAGAGGGGGATTTTCGCCCATAACGACCATACAAAATGTGCCACATTTTGTACAAGCAACACACATTTTACAGTAAAATGAAAATAGGAACATGACATGTCTCGCGGTCCACATAAATGTAATATTAAAGTCCAACATCAACATGGACCACAATGCATATTAATGACATGTCTGTTCATGCATTCGATTTATGTATTTGGCCTAAAATGGACGACAAATTGCCAATTTATATTCTGTTAACAAAAATATTTTTACACCACATAATTTCATAGCATTTAAGTGCACAAAACTCAATTTATTATGTATTCATGTTGCAGTTTATGCACACATGATGTACCCTAATAAAGTTTATAAAATATTTGTTACAATTCAAACAACGCAACATGCATATTTATTATACAAGAGAACATTAATTGAAATTAATTTTCGAAATCAGGAGATCAATTTAAAATTAATCCCTTGAGTGTGTTAATGTTTATGTAATAATATAAAATAATATACAACCGGGGGTTGTGTGTGCGCCAATATGGGTTGGGGGCAATTATTTGATATAGGAGACCCCCAAAAAGCGAGGGGCTGAAAGTTTATAATTATATCCGCAGCGTGCTAATTAATTATGTAGTTTGTAATCAACGTGTACGAGTTTAGATAAACTGCTAATGCATGAATTTATGTGTTTGCCAAAAGTCTTGTTGAACAAATTAATTGAACATCAATTATGAATTTTGCGAATGTTATTTGGTAAACCAGTCGAGATGTTTGTGGTCTTTTTCGTCGTTGAATTGCGGACATGCTTAAGAATTATCACCACAGGAATTTTCATTAAGTATCCAATGAGATTATGGAAGGTTGCCGAATAATTAATAATTTAAACATTGAAAAAAGAACAGGGGTAGTAATTCCAACATTAGATAAAGCTGAGGTTATATTCAATTTTGATAAATTTGAATCTTAGTTTTAAAACCTCAAAGATAAATTAAAGTAAAAGTTACAATCTTGAATTAGTTTATTGCACATTTCTTTTACCAAAAAATTAAACTTCTTAATAAAACGCAAATTGATTCAAACTAAATATTAAATTAAAACATTTCAATCGAAATAATTGGCCTCATTTAACAGTGATTTCAACAATACACACTTCCATTTTACCAACCATTCGCATGTAATGTAACCAAAAAAGATTAACACAATTGAAAAGTCCTTCAATGGTATTAAACTGTCGCCCATGTTCTCATGAAACATTTAATCGGAACCATTTACAACCAACAAAACCAATAAAAATGGCATAACAAGATGTAATTCCATTCTGAAATATTTATCAAAAGCTTAAGCACCACCCGCGTCCCCACCCCACCCTTATATTTAAACAAGAGCAAGTGCTTGCAAAAAAAAAAATCCCATCCGTTGTGTCACTTTTCTTGTATATAATCGCATTAAACTGTCTTACTTATAGTTAGTTACTGCGTGTCCCCTCGGTCATGTGACTTGAGTCTTGTGCAATTTGTGCTGATGGAAGCTTTGTGTTTATATAAATTGATGCTAACTATGTAGTTAGCCCGCATAAAGCTTTTAACTATTAATATATTCGATCATTGTCTGCGAATTTAATTAATCCCAATAAATCAGTGCACTCTCTCTGGGTCAAATCAATCCTTTTCCACATTATGTATTATGTATAAGGAGAAAGGAAAATAGTAGCTAACTATCATAAAATTGTGTATTGGCGATCATTGATGCTGGAGGGTTGGTGAGGGGTAATATCAATAACAACCACATATAGTGAAGGCCAAATTAAAAGGGATTATTACCCTAGCCATTGAAACGACCAAATTAATTCTGTGCCACTTCCATTGTTCCGAATGCATATAACGTTGAATTCTTTGTGTTCATATTGAATGTTGATACACAATCATATGAGTTTGTGTGCTGTGCTTGTTGTTATATTATTTCCTTTGTGGTGATTAGAAAACGCAAGCGAAAACAAAAAGAAAAGAATTGTACACAAAAAGATTTATTGACCCAATTGAGATCCTTTCACAATGGCAACAAATCCTGTGCGGTATGGCGTAGCATTCCTCTGGCATGTGTGCGGTGAAATGGTATCGCCAAAAAATCTTACGCAGGATTAGTGATTGGTATTATTTCGGCGCCCACATATTACACGACGCAATTAGAGTCGATGGCTTGTAATCATTACAAGTGGATCGACGTATTTATTTTTAAGGGGATGGTGTTGGTGCTGTTAAAGCATGCGGATTTAAGCGTCGCACTTGCGCCCAATCTACAATATAAAATGGGGGGAGGATGTGGAAGGCAGGAGAGTGCTGTGTGTTTGATTGGCGGGTGGCGCATATCAAAAGAATTTAAGCTTACACAAAAATTTGACTTCTAATCCATTTAACCTGATTGCTAGATGTCGTCTGGAATTTGTGCTCCAACATTAAGCGAATTCTGTTGTAACTAGTTAAACGCTGTGTATTTGACCTCTGTGTCGGACGATTAGCGTCAACAAGCTTTTCAAATGGGTTAAATCAAATCAGGCGTAACTTTATTTTCGATTGAGGGTGCTTAAATGATTTATGTGTAATATCATAGTCTTACAATTCAGTTTTAAGTTGAACGTAGCGACGTACATCGTTGTGGGTTTATTCATGAAATGAATAATTTTATGACAGCGTCTTGAGGAATTTGGGTGGCATTTCTTTTGCCGTAATATTGCAAGGTTATTTCAATTTGCGAATAAAAACTTCAAATTATTTATCATTCCATTGAAAATTTCCAAAGCACATTGCTGAATGTCGCAACTTACAATTTAAATATGTCTTGGAATGGAAATGGAGGAAAAAGGTTAAATTTTGCTACCCTTTATAGACACAAAGCGACATACCGAACTGAAGCAAACATTGCAAAGTTTCCCGACATGCAAGCACTCTCAGGTCAGTAAAACTGTAATAGCTCGGAAGCAACCGTATAAAGCACAACGAGCTATATAATGCAAGTGCTGTGTAACGAATAATATGGCGATATATTAATAAGGAAGTGGATACATGTACTACAGAAAAGACTTGACGAAGTATAAGGAGCCGAAAGTACAATTTGTTTACTTTGCAATGGAGAGGAACGAGCGTTTATTTTAGGTGGGAATTTAGGTCAACATAAGGAGTGCTCCACTGAATACATGTGTACGATCCTTATAGTTAGTCCTTATACGTTTATATAAAGATGTGTATTTCATCGCGAGCGCACAACACTGCGAAGACATGCAGGGGATGAATTGTTATTGTTGCGCTTTATTCAGCGGCACTTGCCAAAGAAAAGAGAAACATACACACAAAACGTTCGCACTTGGAGTCAAAACAGAAAAACAAATTACGGAATGGCTTAGGGAGTTTTGTATTATGCTTTACTCGTTGTCCAAACATACCTTTAACTGCATTCATATATAGGAGTTACATAACTGTGTAGGGTTGGGGATTGAAGTGCTTGCGGGGGTTGCAAGATTACGGTGGATAACCGGACGATGAACTTTTTAAGTCAAGATATGGAGACGACTACACTAGTTAGATGTACATGATGACAAATCTCTCTAACTAGTTATCTTGCAGTGTCTTATTTCTATTGAAATTTTGCTGCGAGCTTTTAAAGGAAATTTTTTTTATCAACACACGAAAATCTATGTTCTTTTTAAGACATGCATTTTTTAAGGGTTGATTACCACTGCTATAGTAGTTTGAAGTTTAAGATGAAGTCATTAAATATAATGATATGTTAAGAATATGCTCATTGCCTGCACTTCAGACTTAAGTTCAAGAATTTACGAAAGTTTAAAACAGTCCAATAATTGTCCAGGACAAAAATTGAGTTTTAAAAAGCACGAAATAAAAATAAAAAATCATTTTCTGATCTTCATTTTATGTTAGTAATCAGCATAAGCTTTAATTCGATTTAAAAATATTTTACCTTAAAATAATTATTAATCTCGAAAGCTTTTTATTTATTTAATTCTAAAAACACATGTTTTTAAAAATTTCGAAATTGATTTTGACCTTGAAACCTAAATAAAGGTCCTTTACTATAATTTTCTTTTACAATAAAACATTTTGGTCGTAAAATGATAGCTTAACGACCTTGAAAATTAAAAACCCAGATCTTCAAAATGATTTGTAAAATATTCTGCGAAAAGAAAATGTACTCAAGTAGTTACACGAGTTTCTTCGACGACTTCTTCCTCAATTGGAACAATCATATCACTCCTTAATCAAAAGTATCTGCTGCTATTTCATCCGTTTTATGAAAACTTTCATCTTCTCTACTGATTATCCTCGTATGTTGGCTACACATTTATATAAAACTGCAGAAAACAACAAAAGTTCGCCTAATATATGGCACAATATATTGCACAGTGAAACACACACACACAATCAACAAACTCCTTGCCCGACAAACTTTCTTATAAAGTTGATAGTGTCGCTGATTGGTGAAGAGTGAACTCTCCAAAAAATGTGTACGTTTATACGAATATAACTCTCTACAAGAACATAGTTTAGTTTATATTGTCTACCATCTTCCACGCATCATTATATAAGTTTTGGTTGCTGCTGTTGTTCTGTGAATGCTTTGGCGGTTACCGCTTAAATGGTGAAATGAAAACTTTCTGTGCCGTCTCGCATGTATTCCATATAAGCCATGAATATGAGCTTTTGTTGCAGAAAATATCGCTGCGCTGCAGAGACTATATCTCTGTACTGAATTGTGGCCCCGCCAGTTGGTGCAATGCAAAAATACATTGTCCCTCCTCGCCATATCTTCTAGCTTGATAGTAAAGCTACACACAGACTGTACACTGTACAGTATATTATGGTCGATAAAAGTGACAAGCTTTATTATAACATCTCCTTTTACTATATGAGAATCATAATTTAAAATGAAACTTTGTGTGCAGCAGTGTCCTGCAGTAAATGCAATGAAATTGTAAGGGAAGTCTTTTTTTTCAAATTAAAACGTGACATTTGTTCGTTACTGGCGATTTATTATACAAAATGTAGTTATTTTACCACACCATCCGCATTACCAGAATACTCTATAGAATTGCAGACTGATCACTCGCCTTTAATCAAGCTTTCCTCACCCTAATGCCACCCCAAATGCAAAATCATTTTCAATGCGACCATTAATTTTGCATATATTTGCATTCTGCAATTATTATTACTACGTGCTTCATTAGGAATGGTCGCCGTCTATGAGTGCGATTTTTTGCTTCTTTATGCTATTTCTATAATACACAATCGTAATTTAAAAGATGAGAAGTTAATACCAAAGAATGATATCGATTTGAAGCGAGGAAAAGACGGAAATGAGATTCTCATTAAGTGATCACACAACACAACAATCTCTTCCTCGATAATTGAAATGGGCCGCAATTAATTTTTTTTTTCTTCGAGGAATTCAAAGAGAATGACGTGCTGGCAGAAATATTTCAATGTATATTGATCAGGACATGCAATGAAACGCAATAAGATGAAGGGATAACAATGAAATGGAAATTGTGCAGAATTTAAAAAATTGCTAATTGCAAGATATTGCACAATTATTATAATTTGCATTGTCTTTTTTAACGACGATTACAATTCCCACGTTCATTGTTAAGAAGCATTCTGTTGTAAAAGGACGATTTCAAATTTAATGATTAAACGTGTTGCATATAATAGAATGTTAATTATTAATTATTGTAATTATTAGGGACATTATTCTACAGATTTCTTGAGGTATTTTATGATCAGCTCTAACTCGATTATTCTTTAACTTGATTTATGTTTTTGTGTGTTTATTTGCTTGTTTTTAAGTCTATTTGTCTTTGTGTCTAGAATTCAATCAAGGATTTTCCGCCTTTTCATATTTATTAATTAAAACAATCAACATTTATTTGATTGAAATGAAAACTTTGCGTGGGTTTAAAAATATTCAACATATGAAAATAAATAATTCAAAAATTACATTATCAGTTTTTAGGCTTTCAATGCACGTACATGCAAATTGCAATCGCAATGGATAAGCCATAAATCAAATCACCTTATTTCACCATTATGTACCGATAAACGAAGCCATCAACATTCAACTAAAATGAGCAATAAAACTTGTCTGAAGAAGGACGTTTCAATTCCGCATTGAATGTTTACTCAAAGGAGTCGAAGGGTTCAATGATAAATATTTGCCAGTCGCTTTCCATTCAGTGTACATATTTCAAAATAATAATACGATAACATATTCGTTGAACATCAATAAAAATCAAGGGCTGCCAGAGGAGAAAAGAGTTCGCGAAAAAAGTGCGTGTATTCCCTTCATGTTTTTTTTTTTGTTCACGTACAACTTATATACCAGTGTATCCACCTCTGTAGTGTAAGAAAAAGCAGCACAGGACCACTCGACAGGCATAAAATGAAGAGAGGGACCCACCCCAATGTGTTCGCACATTGATAGAAATAAACTGAAGATGTGAAAATCGATAAAAGTGTGTCAGTTTGTTATACAACAACTCCACGCTTTCACATCTTGTTGCCAACAAAACGAAAAAAAAGTACATATTCTCGAAATAAAATATTATGATAAATTCAACACGCATATCCACAAATTCTGATATCATCTAGACTTTTTATTTTATTTTACTTCACAATGGTATAAAAGTTTGAGTCCGCAAAACTGTGAAGAACTTCCGAACATCCTTAAAAGAATGAGTTAGGCAAACACACAACCCCAGCATAAAACAGTTCAACGTGATGGAAACTGTCTGTTTATGTAAATTTCGTCCTCATATTTTCTTTTGCTTTATATGTGTTGGGCAAATACCTTTTACCCATATATTCAAGGGAGACAAAAGAAAACCACATTTTTGCACCCCACCCCCCCCCCCCCCTTGTACCGCATGTGAAATTTGTGCCATTTCACATATTATGCTGTGTGTATTTTTTTCCCTATTTTTTTTTTTTTCAGGAAACGCCTTGCTTGTAAATATTTTGGCATACTGTATAACATTTTGCATATCACACAAATCACAAATCGAACTTGTGTACGTAGAGAGATTCTAATTCTTCCCCCACCCACACTCCCCAACCCTTTTACATATTTTACTTGATGTTTGTTTCTGTTTTCCATTCCACGCATATTTGCCAATGAACATGGGGGCGGAAGGTAAAATTTTACACCCGGAAACAAAGAGAATAAGGAGTACACGCGCATATAGATGTGTATTTTGTCTGTCCACAGAGCACATGGATGGGTAATCCTTAAAAATTGTGTTACACAATGTGAGTGCAAGAATGGGTATACATATTGTGTATTATGCAATTTCGTATAAATTGTGTACATATGCCACGAATGTGGAAGCGGTTACACCATATTCGAGATGTATTGAATCGTTTTACACGACAGCATATTGTAACGCATAAATGTGAAAAGCGCGCAACAAATCTAAGCTATAACAAAAGTGTATGATGATAAATGACACACGAAAAATAAAAGCATTCAGCTTTAGGGATGAGGTGTTTGCAACACAAAATGAATTCCAGAAATGAATTCGGATGTATGAAAAATGAGTGTAGCGCAAAAAAAGGTAACTTTATTGCCTAATTTGGTGTGAAAATGTTTGCCTTTTCAAAGATTTATGCCCATTCTTTGGCTGTGCAGAAACGGTTCGCCTCAATACCTGACTGTTCGTTTGTTGCTCTATTTTTGACAATTTGTCTTGTGGGATTTAACAACACAACGCACTCTATTAAATGTACGGAGCTTTTTCCATTCAATTTGTTAAAGCGATTTTAGTGCATATTTTGATCGTTGCGCGAAAGAGCGGCAAATGCGGTTAAACATCGTTTGATAAATGGACCAATTTCAAATCAGTTTTAATGTAAATAAATGACTTATATTGTGACTTGTTTCTAATAATGTTATAATCTAATATATAAAAATCAATTCAAAAAGTGATGTCTGTTTTTAACTCGAGAACGGCTGAACCAAATGGGGTACTTCTTTCTGCGAGTTTGTTCATAATTGCAAGGAGAAGGTTTGTGGCCAAAAAAAAATTGAGAAAATCCAACGGAAAAGTCGAAAATGGCGGAAAATGAGAAACCATGCAAAAATGATAACATGTTACTAAAATTACTATGTTGGCAGTATATTTTGAAGTTTTTGAAAAACACAGTAGTTATAACACAGTTCGGCAGAGTTCTAAATATAGAGAGCAATAATGAAAGATGTGTAAAATGTTATCCAAAATTTATATTAATTTGCATTCTATGGGATGTACTCAAAAACTCATCAATAAATATAGCGGGTTTTGGGGCGGGACGACGTTCGCCGGTTCCGCTAGTATTTTATAAAAAGTGAAATTATCCTTTTAATAATTACAATTTTTTCATAAACCGTGGTACTTTTTTTCGCTGATTTTGCAGTTTATTTTTACTATTTCAAATTTATATTCATCAAAATTTGAATACAAATATAAGCTCAAATAATACCTACAATTTCTCTAAATATACTTCATAATTACACCGATACTCAATATTTGTATTTCAACAAACTGCAAATTGTCCATAACGACGTCCATGACCACGTATCAGAGTACCAAGTGTGTGCACAATGTTGGAATTCTGGTCAAATCACTTTTAGAACTCACTTCAGCACAAAATATATTGACATGAGTTTGCAATCGAAAAAGTTTGGATGGGAAATGAAATGAAAAATGAAATGATCTCATAAAGTTTGGAGAATATGCAGTTTTTGTTTTGCATAAAAAAAGTAAATTTGGAAAATGTTTGGTCATCCCCCATTGGGATGCAAACAACAATTAGGAGATTTAAAAATGTCTTTAAATACACTTAAAATGAATAAAGACGTGTATTAAGAAAATATGCTCAATTTTTATTTATAATTATCTTACTTTTGTCCCCTTAAATTATAAAGCACCTGCGTCAATTAGCCACAACGATGTGATGATACTCCAAAAGTTGAATAAATATTGTGCCACTCCTTGATGCCATTAAGTCGATTTTAACACACCAAAGTGTACATACGTACGAGTGCAGCTAAATGGAGAAAATAATATAATGGTATTTGAAAGTTTTACATTATTTCCGTGTGGTGTTGGGGAATGTAAGACGCTCAATGGTGCAAATGCTATGTGTTTACGGCAGATGGTTGTGCGCCAGGAAATTTGCCAACTTCCCTAGGCGCCAACTTTGCCGCACTATTTGTGAAATTTACCGTTCTCTCAACGAACATTCGCACGACATATTGAAACAAATTTATAGTTTACGATAATTTATAACATTCAGCTCCGCTTATAACCACTTTAACTCTATTTCAAATTTCAATTTACCGCACATTGCGGGTCAAATTTTTGGGGCGGAATTATATTGCAGATAATAGTCGTGTGTGTGTGGGAAATGATGCAGCGATAAGTCAACCAAATTAAATTTAAACTTTGAACTTTAATGTTTTTCAATAAATTGACAACGAAAATTTATGTTACAAAAAGGAATTTATGGGATTTTAATTTTTAAAACGCCCGAATGTAGTCAATTAAAAGCTAATTTTCAATAAAAATCCGTAAAAGCACCTTTTATGTTATGAGTGCTACTAAATACAGAAAAGTATTTAGGGGTCTTCAAATTTCCTAACGTTAAAATCAAATAACTTAATAGAATTAAATGCATTGCAGACGAGTTTATCTGAAAACATATCAACATTACGACATATTATGTAATTACACACACTTATCCATTTGCAATTTGTGATGAAGCAATCACTCCACTTGAGAAACCGTCATTGTGCAATGGAGTAAAAATTGTTAATACACTTGGCATTTGTGGGTAATTACGTCTGCAGAGATGCCACATCAACCCGATCTCCACGCAATAAATTGTTTCTTTGGCACTTTCCTTTTATTATCAACACTTTTCGCATGACGCCATTGAGTAATTCGCAGTTTGAGTAAAGTGCAAATTGATTATCAGAATGGCAGACGATTGAGAATAAATTTATATCATATTGCCCGCAGATGTGTTGTGTATGTATATGGAAAGCAAGTGGAATGAACGCATATTGTACGATCTAGTGATTGCTTGAATAATACATGGATGCCCCTAAGGGATACGACTCAGTGAGGCAAATGCCCAGCCCCGGAAAGCTGGGAATACATTTAAATTAAAGTCAGTTGAATTTGATATACGCATTGTGTGTTTGTGTGTCAGGGAGTGTGGATGTACCTGAGGTATAAATGTGTACATATATAGTGGAGCCCAAAGCACTTAGGCTAAGCCCAAAAGATTTACAGCCCGGGTGAGCTTTATTAGCATCCTGGAATTCAATTCAGCTGTATTATATGTTTAATGTTGGTACACCTTAACAACGTAAGGTGTTTCCTATCGCTTTAATCATTTCTTGGTACATGCTCTATCTTGCAGCGATTTCATTTCAAATATCTGCAATGTTCAATGTTAATGCTTTTTGGAATTATTCCAAGTAGAAAATGATCCTTTGCGAATTGTATTAAATTTCGAGAAACATGGTATATTTAACAGAGATAAGATGAATTGTTTTTCATTGATGCAAGGAAACTTCACAGAATCTATTCAAGATCACAAACAATCTTAGTAATAGAAGCACATTGCAAAATATACTTTCCAGGAAGATTAATTAAATGTATTTGAAACAGATACGTAGAAAAGCAAGCTTCAGCTTTTCAAACAATTTCTAATTCATCCTTAGAACAATAGAAAATAAAGATCTTCCATTTCTTATACGATCAATATTTAATTAACATTTATTACAAAACAATATTTTAATCATTTAGAAACAAATATTTCAACAACACTTTCCGTGTAATTTTGATATCAATTATAAAATGTTTATTGTCTCAAGACTGATATCCTGATATCATGACACACGAATTTGACAGAGTTAAAAGTTAAAACCCTCCAATTTATTACACAATTAACAAATTTCCAAAAAATCTCTCAAAGTCATCAAATTTAAGACACTTTCCTTAAGTTTTATTCTCAAATTAATTACTCAATAAAATTCACATTACATCACCTTTGACTGCTGATACCCAGCCTACACGTTAATTCCCACCAACCCCCACATACGTATTCTATCACTGCCCCACCCTCCAACCTTTCACCCCTATGAGAATGTGCAAATGTTACCTCCCCCACTCAAAAACAAATCAACTTCTATGCGTAGAAATTCAGCCTCTTCCTACTCTTCAATAAAAGCAACATCGTTTTAAGCTTTATTTAAAACACACTTGAAAATGTCACCCGAAATTAAGCTAACACGATTATACGTGTGCGAAGATGTGTGTGCGTGTGCGTGTAAGTGTACACCCTTTCTATGTGGAATGGGGACTGCCGACTGGCTGAGTCCAATCTGAATTCTGCCGACTGGATAGTTAAATTGCTTCTTTTTCAGATTGCACCCAAACTGTCCCAGCGGAAACCACCTCATTCAACTCAAATTACCACAAAGTGATTGGGTACGACAGGCTGGAGGCAATTCATGGCCTCACTAACTATTTATGCATTATACGTGTATAGTTGTATTTGATTATTTTCATTTGGAATCCCATTGAATTGTTAGGCCGACAAATGTGGCAGGGCTGGAGGAGGGATGAGATATTTCTGCACCTAGAATCTATGAAATTTCGTATTCAATTTTAACAATGCACATTGACAGGTATTGTGGTTAGATTTGATTAATGTTAAATATTTAACTACATTTGATTTTGAAATGACTATATCATTGTTATTAAGGGGGTGTCTGAAACATATTACATTGCTATGAATTTGTTTGTGGTGCGGCTTCTTTTTGTCTGTAGCAATCTGTTTAATTGATGAGGAATGGTTTATCAGTAAAATGGTGTTATATTTGACATTATTTGAGTGGGTTTTTGCATAGAGTTGCTTGTTAAATGCAATCTAAAGTGGGTGAGGTGGGTGGATTGAAATGAAATTGTGATTACTCTCATTTAAAACTGTTGTGTTGTACAATTACACATTCACTGTTTTGTAATAGTAATTATAATTTATAATACATTGAACTTTCTATGATTTGATGGAAATTCATATTGAGTATTTGGTTTGAAATCTTATGCTTAAAATTGTAATTTTGTTTGTTAAAAAAAATGTAAAAGCGTTCATACATAATAAAAAAACTGAAAACTTTGTTTGACATTGAATACTTTCAATCGAATTTAATTTCGCCACACGTTCAAAGAAAACGGCCAAATTTAAGAGAAATACAGATTTTACATAATTTATAATTAAAGTTTAATACAAAAAAGAGTCTCATATAATAATTACAAAATTTTTTTGTTTTATAATAAATTCACTGCAAATTTCTCTAATAAATAATAAAAACAAGAAACTGGTATATAGAAAAAAAAAATGAATGCAATGGAAAATCGTGTGTATGGTATTAACAACAAAAGAAATAAGTCTTAATTCTATCAAAATAACACGTCTTATCGAGTTTATATGCCCATTATAATTATTAATTCAATATATTTAAAAAAATGTCTTAATGAAAAATTATATCAAAGAAACATTGTCTATTGTAAACTTGAAGTCATAATTGTCTACTATCTAGATTTTTTTATTTATTTTTTATTGACCACTATTAATAATTAATAATATTTGTGGTTTTTAATGTTTTCGATTTAATCACAGATTTGTTGTTTTTTTTTTTGAATAAATATTTTTTTATGAATAAGTAGTTTTAATAATTATATTTTTGCTTTAGTATAGAGTAATATTATTTAAATGTAATGTTTAATAAATAACTCAAATTTGTATAATATTTACCCTCTGGTAAACTTTGTTAAAAGTACAAAAATTTTCAGTAAATTGCATTTTTTTATTTATTTTGAATTATTTATATTATGTTCGTGTAGTAAGATAAATTAATATAACATAAATTCTCAGAAACATTAAAAGATTGTTTATAGTTATAATAATTATTGTTGAATAATTTTAAAACTTAATTTTTTTACTTATAAGTTATATTGATGTTTGCATACTTAACACTTAAGTACATCAAATGCGCAAACCATTCGGGAAAATGCCTTCAATATAAATGTATTATTTTACATCAATATTGGCTGATATTTTTGTTCTATTATTTGAAATTTTGCGAGATTTATATGAAAAAATGCCTCGACTGTATCTTTCTAATTTTATTAAATTTTGAACAAACAATATTGGTATTGTCAATATTTTTGCTGCTGAAATAACTTTTTTCGCTTTTATTAAATTATAAGAATCATATTAAAGTTTTTGTTAGGGTATTAAATATAAGACTGCGAGGTCTATACGAAATTAAGTTATTGATTGTAAATTTTATATGGATTATATTATTGACCCAGATTGATGCTTATTTTTCATTGCTGAATATAAATAATAATAAAATATTAAAAATAACACAACTCCTTTCAGGTTGCCATAGCAGCAAATTTTCGCGTCCTCGAAAGTAACAAGGAGTTTGCCGTTTGCACAACTCACTTAAAAGCTCGTCATGGTGCACTATTGTATCCTGTAATAACATCGAAACCTTGAAGCATTAACTAAACAAAGCATAACTATTGAAATCTTTACAACTATTTGTGTTATTAATAAGTTCCTTTTTGGTATGATATTTATTTAATTTACATCGACTCAATTTAATTGTTTAACGTGTTTTTCCCACAATCATAAAATTCATTTGAATATTCTCGTCACAAAAAGCCGGTAGTAACTTGTCTGAAACTTATGGGACACACATTTACAAGTAATTCAATGATCTTGGAATAATTTGATGCTCGTTGAAAATTGCAATTTGAACCGCACTGTTTGAGCCGGTCGGAGCGCTTTGTAGCTGTTGTTGTTATTTATCCAAAATATTACCATTCAATTAAATATTTCAATAATTGCCAACAGATTTGCATGAAACATTTCGATGTTAATTTTTGTTTCTGTAAAGTAGTTTTAATTGATCGCACTCGGATTTCGGGTGCGCTATTAAATATTATGCAAATGGATGTATTGCATTGCATTACATTCATTTATATTGTGTTGATTTGACTGAAGATGAGCTTATTTAATACTCTTTTTTTGAGAGTAGTTGCAACATTGTAAATGCTGTTTTGTAGGTCGTTGCTGATAAGGGAACAGCCTGTGTCTGAAGCGCATGGAATAATTTCTGTTTCATTGTTTACGTATTTCTTTGTGAATGCTTTTGTTGCCAGGGACACCGTTCCCGTCTGGTCCATGCTTTTATGAATACATTGTTGGGTTGCATATTTGTTGTCTGATATACGTTTGTATTAATAATTGTGGTCATGAGTCAAATTATGTTATAAAAATTCTAAAAAAATAAATGTATTCTTCTATTTTTTACAGTTATTTAGAACATTTTCACTTTACTGAAGACCCAAACCAATTCGAAGACAATTTATAGGAACTTATTTTTAAATATTATGGTCGATTAAATAATTTGTGTTTTAAAATATTATTCAATAACATAATTAATGATGTAGAAAATAATTTTGAAACCATTAATATAAATTTGAATTTTTAAAAACACTCAATTGGTGAAGTATTTTCAATGAGTAGTGGTGAAATGATACTTTGAGCTATTTCCAATTGAGTGAAATTTATAAAACTCCACAAAATGAATACTTTTGAGAATGAAAATATGTTTTACAGAAGAGGGCGGTTATATAGAAAAAGAGAAGAGGCTCAAAATTATCAAGAGGGTAAAAATGATACGAAAAATCCATGGTAAGTACCCATATAAATGTTAATAAGTACGAAATATTTCTTAGTTATTTTTGCTTTTAAAGGAATGTTTAAAAGAGATTATAGCAACTTTGAACGACTTACCAAATAATAGGTTTTATATTTGTTTCACAGTGTGCTCGAAATTATAATTTTGTACGATGTCTCATTAAAGAACCACCTGCAACAAAAAATATAATTATTAATAATAATATTTTGAATTGAAATGATGAAGTGCTTTAACTAATTAAGGAAAATTAAATGTAATCTCATTAAGTGGTTATATTGATTGTTGAATTGTTCTCAGTAATTAGACAATTGATTTTTGTACTAGTTATTAAAAACTTTGAATTACTAAGCACATTAATTAAAATCAATGAAATATCGCTTGAGTTGCTAAGTAAATACGAATGTAAATATGAATTTTGAAATTTCCCCTCAATTAACTAATTCTGAATGATAACATTAGGCAAGAAAAGTCACTTGAAAGTTGAAGCTTTTTGCTTTTTTGAACAATTTTAATACATGAGCCTAAAGTGAGTCAGTAAATATTCGCAGACAATTTCTACTTCGGTTTGATTTAATTTTGATTGTACTGTTTAGAGATTGATAAAAGTTTTTAAATAAAGTTGTTTGAATTCCAGCGCTAATTACACTAATAGTCAACCAAATGTTTACAAAAAATATCATAAATCAAATAAACAAGATCAAATCAAAAGAGGAATAATTGCTTGATAAATAAAATTGTATCGAATTTAATTGGGAAAAACTTTTCACGAATCATATTGGAAGTAAAACAAATAAAACATTTATGATCAACAATTAATTTCGATACTATGTAGTCAAACAGTTGCAAACATCTGTAATAAATACATGTGTTATCGAACCAATGTGGTATGTTGACGTTTGCCAAAATTATTTGTGTTAAAATCATATAATGCATTAAACAATTGGGTGCCAACTAACTCAAACACAATATAAAGAATCACAATTCAGTTGACACTTCAACAATAAAGTGCAAACATTAATTTACGGTTTTAACAAAAGTAGCAAAAAATTAACATTAATTTATTGTGTGTCAATCATAATGATAATGAATGATTAATTAGTTTTATTGACACAATATAATGTCACCAAAATTTATGCGCAATGGTTCCAAAGCTAACAAATATTCAAATTTCAAAGTATCTAATCAAGGCATTCATATCATTATTCATTAATCATTATCAAGTGATTATTATTCATACCCATAAATCAATACAACATGATCTGACCACCTTCCAAGTGTGATAGTTAAACGTCATAACGCCTGCAATTATGCAATAGTATAAATTTAGGCTATTAAGTATGTGTGGAGTTTAAGGGGAAATTGAAGTATTCATTGGTGGCATGAAACGGAATAAAATATAAATTAATGTTTGATAGATATAAAAACCACCATGAGTGTTAATACATAACGCTATTGAAGCAATACTATCTTTTTATCCTTCAAAATATATATAAATTAGTTTGATGCACCAAACTACAATAGATCTCCATATTTTAACACGAAATATTAATTAAAATAGACAAACTAACATTTCCGCATTGATGCATCATGAATCATAAATACTTTAATCTGTCCAAAATCGCCCCCCCCCCCCACTTGCACATCCCTCAGGTGCTTTAAAATAAATTATAACTTCGCTCTCTGGTGTGGTAATATCAGTGTGGCGGCAATGACAGGATGACGGGCGATGGTGTATCAACAAAATCAACAGTATAAATGTGCGTCCATGGAAAAAGGGGTGACCAAGTGGTTGATGATAATTTATGTGGATATGGATTAACAGATACCCTCACTTCCGTTAGCACTCGACTATCGCCATTCCCGCATCCACCTATATAGCCTCACACACATTATACAAACACATCCTTGAAAGTTTAGTATTTATTTATGCCATCCCGTTTTCATATACTAATTATCCGTTTTTCCCTTTCGTGCCTTTTCACTTCGATTGTGCATATATAATACAACACCGAGCGACATCCATCGGTAGACAGCGTGGCATGAAGAAGCCTCCGCTCCCCACCCCTCCCCTCCAACTGTAACGTATAGATGGGGTGAAAGAGTGTTTTTGGAGTATACAACTGGGAGTGATTTAGAACGGTATACATGGTGTGTATAGAGAAACAGTGTCGACCCATAAAATTGCATTAAATAATTAATCAGCATAAAATAAGGTTGGTGAGCTTACAAGCAGATCCGGCCATTTTAATGAAACGCGCCACCAAGAAAGTGGCGCATGGTGGGGATGAAATTTATGCTGACTGAGTTGTGATGGTTTTCGTTTACACTATACTCTACTATGCGATTGTACAGGATGGGCATTATGGAGTGAGCAATGAGCATCACCCATCGGATGTTGTTAATTGATTGTCGCATAAAAAAATCCTTTGAGAAAATTTGTTTCCTTATATTTAAAATTGAAAATTGGTACTGTTGCTTGAAATGAAATTGCATCCGTCTTACTTGTAAAGTGTGTATTTTATAACGTCGTAGTTGTATGCATTTTACCACCCACGCGTGACATTATAAAAGTGATCAGGAAATAGGTATTTAGGAAGAAGACATGTCTGCTCTATTTAGTACTTCCGAATCATCTTTCGTTCATTATTCAGTTGATGTTATGCTTTTTCATCCCCTGCAGCATAACAAATTTCCTTTTCGTTTGGAGTTGTGTTTGCGCTCAAATCTCCCCCTTCACATGTTTCACACAAATTCGTCCATAGACAAGAACTCCTTAACATGCGCCTTCCTCATGCCTTTTATCTGCCATTTAGCATCAGCTTAAACTCCCTTGAACATTTATTCCGAGCGGGCCTTGCTTGAAAAGGATTCAAGCTGCTGCCACCAGTCGCTTGTACAAACTCCCCTTACCCCAAAAGCATCATCTTGACGTAAAATAATCTCGCACTGTATCTACTTCCACTCATATGTATTCATGAAAGTGTATTTATTCGGCTTCTTCATACAACCAGCACAGACCAACGAATGTACGTACATCCGTTCTCCCCTATTTATTTTTATTTTTCCATCCCAATTGTATGTTACTTCATGGAAAATGAATTTTTGCATTTTTAAGTTTGTCTTTTCCGACTGAGCATTGAATATGCCGCCCAGTTGTACCGCATGCAGAGGCAAACTTGATGGAATATAAAGCACAAAAGAATGTACCCTGATGGAAAACACATATCGTATGGAGCGGGTATCTGCAGAGGGTATATGTGATTTGTTTGTTGTGAATGGAAGCACAATTTATGTGGAAGAAAAAACGCGTATACACTTTTCATCAACACTGCAGTGTATTATGGAGCTTCCATTTTTCTCTTAAATATGTATCATGGTTTCTTTTCAATGCAATAGACTTTAAATATATATAATTCTGTTGCAGAAAAACTTGATTCAAAAATGTTGCGGTGTTTTGTTGAAATTTAAATGCAACCTTTGAACTAGAAGAATGGGTGGAGTTTTTCGAAAAATCCACCTTTGACCCTTGACCCAAGTTTAACTTTTTTTTTAACAAAAATGAATAAAAGAAGGAAGTAAGTAATTTAATATTTGGTAAAACTGAACATTGACTTTTGAAAAAAATTAATTAAACATTGACCTTGAATTTTGGTGCAATTTTTTTTGCAACAATTGGTAATGTTTACGATCCAAGAATTACTAAAACCGGACAAGAAAAGCTGCGACTATTTTTAAAATATCTTAGGGATGTCATAAGAATACTTTTTGCATAAATAGACTTTAAAAAAAAAATTATCTAGATTCTAGGCTTTAGAAGTTTGCAAAAGTTACAGCCTTTGCTGTTTTTAAGTTTCAGATTTCACAATTTCAAAAATTGGATGTGAAATTGTCTAATTTTTTTAGGGTGTCATAACAATATCCAAAGGAAACATTCTGTGTCATTAGACTTTTCGAAAAGCAATTTATCTAGTTTTTGAAAATTCAAAAAAAGTTAAAAAATTCTCAAAATTTTATGCAAGATTTTTGCGAACTAAAAATGAAAAATTCAACATTTTTTCTAACTTTATAAGTATTTTTTCCACACAATCCACACAATAAAAGGCATAACCACAAAATAACATTAATTTAACAGCACGCTATTAACATAAACTTTTAATTGTGAAGCTCTGAATAATTACAAATTGTGACATAAATAAACAATGCAAATCTACAACGACCACAAAATCAATGTCATAATGCATTCATCAAAAATTCCACAATCGCATATTCAGTTATCCCGAAACCAAATTACACAGAACACTTAAAATCATGTCGACAGTTTTATTACTCAACACACCAACTTGACTTATAACCTCAGCATATTGCACACATTCATGGAACAGACAATCTCTCATTGCACATGGGAAGCAAATTTATCATATCCACAATATTTTACACTAAATATTCATTGCGATTCCGTCCACATTTATAGGCACTACCCACCCCGTGGCATGTATCTTGCTGGTTTTACTACCAATGTGAACTGAATTATAATTCCGCAGAAACACCGCACACATATGCATATCGCATCCCTCCAGACCATCATTCCATCCTTGCAGCAGCATCACCACACTGCATCGGACGGTGGTGTGCAGGTAAACTATGCAGAGATGCCTTAAATTTTGCATGAGATTCAATTGTCCAAGGAAATTAGCAAACACGTCTCGAATTTGCGATTTAACAGATTGTGTGTGTGTGTGTGTGCCACCCATCCCTTATTCATACAATATGTAGGTACCCGCACTGCCCACAATCCAGATACACAATTTGATAAGTGTACAAGTGACTGTCGAATGTGGGTCCGGACACTACTGACTAGTTACGTACACATTGTCACAAATAATCAATAAGGGACTTGCTCCATCCACCCATCCTCCCACTAAATGCGAATGCCGGCTGGACAGATGAAGCTCTATACTTGATCCCACATCCTGTGTGAGTCGTATTACGTATATAATAAATAATACACAGACTGTGCACAGTTGAAAGGATATAATGTATGTACTCGTACCAAACTGTATTATTGCTGACAAACGTATATGACACATAAAAACAAAAAAAAAATATTGGGAATCGGGGTGGCATGACGTCCCCATGATGGTCCCATATGGCTGGCCGCATTTACGGTCATTGCTTAAGAATTGGGCGACATTGCGTCCGTATAAAACCGATATAAGCCTGGGCCATTGACACAGACAAAACAAACATTCGCAACATGGCGAAATAAAATATTTTTTTTTTAGGAATGAGACTACAACATTGGCTCCGCTTATCAATATTTCATTCGGCGAAACAAACAAGGCGCACACGACGAAAAAAAAAAGTTGTGTTTGATTTTATTTCAGCCAGCACAATATTCTCTTTGACTTTAGGACATGAAAAAAATATTTTTTTTTTGCTTCAATTTTTTTCTTTTTAGGTACATGCCATTGCCGCATATCCAGAGGCAACCATTAGACATGAGGCTGCATGTTATGTGGATATTTTGTGCTCTTGTAAATTTAATTTCATTTTATATGAACTGGGCTGTGTGGCTAATTTCGTGCAGATTGTAAACCTTTCATACGAGTTACACCTATACACTGCAGCCACCGTGTGGTATAAAACTTTCATGAGCCATAATATGAGTTTATAACATATGAGACAGCTGACTGGTGGGGGAGAATATATGGAGATGAATGAATGTTTTACGTCTGCATCTGACATGTTTGTGCAATTTTGCGAATTGCATTTGCTGCAGACTTCCCTTGTGACTGGACTGTGCAAAGTTTTATCGGGTTTCACCTGCAGAGCAATTGCCTTTAACTTTTTATTTCAAAATATAGTGGGTATAGTTTTCAACTGTGAATGTTTATGTCAGAAGAGTAATATGAGTGCAAAATATTTGACCTTGAAGAAGTGGCTATTAATCCATTTTGGTCAGTCTAAAATGAAAACTGTCTAACAATTTGATGTGTAACACATCTTTAGAATATTTTTAAGTAAATTAAGTCCTGAATTGCTCCAGCAACCACCATAACTTAAGTGTTCAATGATCTCCCAAATAAAAAGGACAAATACCAAAAAAAATTCACGCTCTAAAAAAGGACCTAAACGATTCATTTTTGAATTGTATACCCGCGAGCCACTTACTGCATCAGAAACAGCTTTAACACATTATTGGCCCATCCAAAAGGCAAACACAAACAGCTCACACACAAATTGATAATCACATCCACCCTTAAACCAACGTACTGCACGGCGCGTACAATAAACTCGTTATGGGTCTACTATATACACGTCGAGAAAGCGAGTCATCCCTTAAAACGCGCGCGTAAGCAAAGAACGCCAAAAGTGACATGTGAAACAAATGACACAATTTGAACTGACATGTAGCTTATCACGCGGTGTCTGCGTCTGACTCCATCACGTCCTTTTTGCACATACCATCCATTCCGCATGTTCATGTATATATTCAACGGCCTATACATAGCAAAGCGGCTCCACAATGTATTTTGTGTCGCAAAAACGCAACAAGACCATGACTCCTTTGCACCCTCACATCCCCACCCCTGGGTTGCTTATTTCAACGCCAAACCGTGTTCTTGCCCACACTGTAAAACCGTATCGAAGTCACGGAAAATTGTTATATGCGAAATGGAAAGTGGCTTACTGCATACACGTATAACCAAACTATGGAAGCAAATGAAGGGAGCATCGCGGAGGGGTTGCTCGGAGAACGTGAAAACCAATTTGCATAATTACCATTGCCCTATTTATGTGTGTACGCAACACAAAGCGAAAAGTTAACACGGCTGCTTTGTGGCGGCATGGGAGTAAAGATGGTTGGAACGAAATGTGTGTGTGAGTTGGTGTGTTTGGGGATTGGTGTGTGTTGAAAGGAGAACGGCGCTGCATGGGAAGACGCTGTGCTCTGCTTTCATGCCTCGTTGTTGGGTGGGGGGGGGGGATGAAAAGAATGCCAACTTATTACTTTCGGTTCATGAAGCACACATAAATGGTGTGCTCCATTCTTTGCATAATATTTTTATTCTTCGTTTATTGCCGCTATCACACCTTCCTTTTCAATTGTGTCGCCGCTTCCTTGATTCCATGCCACTTTTATAGTTAGTATTGTTTTCTTTTGTGTTTAAATGACAGTAAATTCTCATTTGCACGGTCATCAAGAATGTTTTCTTTTTTTTACTATTATTATTTTAAGTGACTGCTTTTTAGGGGGAAAGACGACGTCGTGTCTATTTTATACGCGGACATCATGCGATAAGTGCCAGAGCAAAGCAAAGCAATTGCTATTGCGGCAGACAAAACAAATCAATGTTGTTATGATTTTTGATGTTTTCTGGGTGGAGACGGTAGTCGCAACGCGCTAACTACTTTTACATTAGCCAGCATCTTAGCAATGTAGCAATAATAATCCTTATGAACGACTGTAAACATTACCGCGCCCTTTCCATTCTCAAGGGCGCATGAGAAGTCGTAAATGAGACACATTAATAAAAATCGCAGGGCATGTCTTTGCAACACCACCGTATAGACGCCTGCTACTGACAGTTCGCAATTTATATTGCTTATTTGATTTATTGAATCCCTGTGTCTCCTCTCCATGAAGTATGAAGATAATTGACAATGCGCTCCCGAATGTCGTCTCGGTGTATTGACTTTTCAATAAATTGCCCTTCATATGTCATTACGATATTATGTGCGCTTTTGCTTTGTGCTTTTCTTGTTGTTTGTCATCGTTTAATTGAATTCAGGATTATTGTGATTTCAGGATATTTAATATAATACATTTCCAAATTGAATAATGAGCTTTTAAGGTAATAATTCTACTTTCTTCTTTTTTCGCAGAAATATTGTACAATAATTGGAAAATAAATTTGAACAAAGGTAAACGAATGATGAATTTTGCCTACCTTCCGGCGGAAACCTCAATAAATATTAAATAAAAAAAACTTTAGTGAAATGAAATCATTTTTCCTTTCAGAAAAACTTTTAGCAAAATTCATTGCAATTGGAATCAAACTCAAATTGAATTTTCTAACTTAAAAAAATGTTTTCTTACACACACAAAACTCACAAGGCCACCTACACCTCCCTCACACGAGTTTGACCGATTCCATCAAATATCTATTTATATCATTTGATCAAAGTTCTAACGCTATGAAATTACACAGTATTGCGTATATATAGGTACAACGAAAATGCCATGACAAAGCTTATTTAGAGTTTGGGGGAGGTGGTTGGTTTTGTTTGTCAGCCTGTCGGTTCATTGAATGAACTTTACAACCACAATACAGAGCATCAGATGGCATGTGAGATGAAAACGAACACACATTGTACACATCACATAAAGAGCCCAAAACTTTGTTTACTCATATCGGGCAAATCAATAAAAGCAAAAACATGCACGATATATGAAGCTGCACCCCCCCAAATGCCTCAAATTGTTGTGGATTGAGATGTGAGTGGGTGTGTGTGTGTGTTTGTGTGAATAAAGGCGATTCATGTAAACTGGCGCATTTTGGGCATCCCAGCAATGTCACGCACACACAAAATAAGGGTTTGGGTGAAGTGTTTATACAAAACATATTCAACTATAACGTCGAATAATTGTGATAGGCATTAAAATGTGTGTATGGAGGACCAAACTTGGTGAATTGCACAGAATAGCAATTACAATCGCCGCATACAACATCTTACAGTGTACGTGTGTACTAACTATGGAGACCCTAGAAGCTCATTCTCCGAATGCACCTTTCACCTGCGGGGGTACCTGATTGGAATTTGTAAGCAGATAAAAAGTCTTCCTTTATACAACAAACATTTTACCGTTTGTCTGGGGCTAAGGCCATTGTGTACCTAATCTTATACGTACTCTCATAAGGTGTATCTGGTATGTAGGTGCACGTTATTTGGAACATAATGGAATCTTCTCAAAAGGATGAACTTGTTGTTCAAATTCAGCAATTACAGCTTTGTTTTTCCTGTAGTTTTTTTTCTGTTTCTTTAACATTACATTTTCCCTTTGTATATTCAAGTCACAGTTTTCCGTGACATTGCATTGCAGGGAGCAAAAAACGCAAGAAATTTGGAACAAAAGGATGGATTTGTTAGGAAGAATAAACAAAAAAAAGTTTGGTTTCCTTGAGTTGCCTTTGAAAAATATAAAACGAAAATACAACACAATAAAAACAACGTCTTGAGAAAAAAGGACTGCACGGTAGGGAAATCAATTTATTAATTTATAAGGACGTAGCTAATTCAAAATTCTAAAATGAATGAGTTTTGAAAAAAGCTTTTATATAGAACTCCAGCTCCTGTGCAACTTTTTATTAATTTTTTGCAATAAAATTTGAGTTTAAACTTTTTTATGAACGATGTAAGTTAAAATAAAACTCATTTTCTTTTGTAGAAGATATAATTATATGTAAAAATTTAATGTAAATCCGTCTAATAGTCCTTAGTTCCTCCAGACAAAATTTTTTATATTAATATTTTGATTATTTTATAATGGACCCAGATATTGTCAAAACAGTTCTTTGATAAGTAACTTTACTCCGAAAAATCGCCATTGGATGAAACTTTAACTCCAGTATTTAAGGTCATAATATATTAAAAAGCTGTTAATTTTAAGAGGCACAGCAAAAAATTTCATTCTTCTGAATTAAATTCATCATGTTGAATTATCTCACCATAATTTGGTTCTATAATTCTTTACCCTTATTTTGAACTCCTTTTGTCTGTGTTTTATTCTGTTGAATTTACTTAACGTTTCCTGGAACTTGAATTACGTTAAAGTTTAAACTTCTCTAGAATGAATTTTAGGGTAACACTTAACATCATTTTATGCAGACCGATTTAGAAACATCATAACATGATCCTAATTTTAAACAATATTAAAATTAACTAAAATTTGATGCGGTATACAAAGTTTCCCACTCTTTCCATTATGGTGGATAATGCCTTAAAATTACACCAATTTAAAATAGAAATGTCAACTCGATTCAAAAACAACTTACAGTATACCTTTTATGAGTGCCTCAAATATTCAACCAAATAATTAATTAATCTTGTGACTGAACAATTGTGTTCTTAGACGTTATAGAAATCCGGTTGTAAAGGGGTTTTTGAATGTGCGGTTGAATTGTGATAAGGGTGCAAACTTTGATTAATATAATATGGAAATGTGTATGCGGTTAACGTCATTTTCTTCATCACGTAGTAGTTTAAAACTTTTAATATTTCAACCCTTAAGTACGAGTAGGTACATTCAAAAAATAACTTTTATAAACTAGCATTTAGAAAATGCAGTGAACTTCACAGTAATACATTAAATCACTTTCAATTGTGAATTACAAATGCAAATTACACCACACTTGACATTGTACATTAAACAAGGTCATGGATGTTAAGGTTCGCCAATTAAATAACACTTCACCCAACTCTTGTTGAGCATCTTCTGTTTAAAATACACTTGCGTATTCGAATGAATGTGCAGTTATATGCCAAACATCATGTTACATTGTACAACAGTTAAAGCATTTCCAAAAGTGAGCCACCACATGAAATGGAGCCAAAAACAGTCAACAGATTCGCGTGGGTTGTATTGCAGTTTGCACATGTATGACATTTGTATGAGTACGGAGTTGGTTGGCGCCGTATGTCACCCTTGACCTCAATTGTGTCAACAACACCCTCATGATATGCCCCCCTGTTGCAAACACATTCAAAAGGGTGCGGAAATTGTGTGCTCACAAACAATTGCATTCAGCAAGGAAACAGCACGCATATGTGAAATCAAAATTACACAAATGCATCACGTCATAAGGACTCAGATATGCAAGTCACAAAATGATTTGTTTGTATGTTGAAAAAAAAAAAAATGTCCCTTTCAATTATTTAAAAAGCTTTTCTTTCCAAGGTTATAGTTGCTAGAATAATAAAGGGTTACCCCAGCGTGATGCAACATCAAAAACCGTAAAAAGTTACATGGCTTTAAATTAACCCATGAAAAATTCTGGTTGCTTCAAAAGGACATGTTTAAATGTAGCCTTTGCGCTCAACACTGCACATACAAAAGGTGTGCGCACAGATGAATGAAATGCGTGTTCAAACAATCCAGGGGACAGCAAATAAAATAAAATGTATACACTGGGAATGCACACCGGAAACCCGCACAATGTCGATTGTGGCAATTGTATTTGTGGTGTGGTCAATTGTATGGGCAGGACGAGCTTCTATATACATACTTACATCCTTCACCACCTCATGCACACAAAGTACACACACACGCCACAAATTGTTTCGTTTTTCACCCGACACAATACATTTAAAGCTTTGTGCTGAACATTTGAAGGTCATTTCAGTTTGGTGATGATTTACACAAACGAACATTTCTTATGAGCATATAACACAACAAATTTGTACCTTCCACACACATACCAATACACAAAAGTGACCAATCAATGGGTCTGACATGAGGTTGACCGTAATCGTCTTGCTCCGCACTAATTTGTGGTCGACCCCAATTGTACGTTTCCTATATATTCTACAGTTAGCGTGTGCTTATTGTTTTACAAATTTAAGCTTTCCCATATTACGTGTGCTTAATAACCATATGAGTTGATTTAAAGTTCAGAGCATGTGATGTACTTTTACAATAACAATGGAATATAAAATGCTGAATTATTTAACGCACATGAAAAGAATGAAATTGCATGCGGAAGGGTTGAATCATGAAGGAGTGAGGAAGTAGCTTAAATAAATCACCCGAATGCAATCAAAATGACTCAACTTCTCCATGTATTGTTTAAAAGTCATTTTGATTTCCGCTCAATTTCGAAAGTCTTTCCGTTTCCGTTCAATTGAATTGCGACTAAAGTCTATCTCCAGCTTTTGTTTGAGTAAATACGCAGACATGTAGAACAAGGACATGCTTGTATTATAGTTTTATAAAAGTGATGGTGAACCGCATGAGAATAGAATCATTCTAGTGGAATTTAAATAGACAATTAAAATGTGTGAAGAATAACATTTGTGGAACATTTTTCCGTCCATTTCATTTCCTGAATTCGCCTGGTATATTATTTAATAGCTCATATGACTTATTACTTAATTTTGATGGAAAAACATAAAAACTTTATGACACAAAACTTGTGTACAGAGCAAAAAGGATGTTGGAAAATATCGCATTGTTTGTTTTAACGATTTCAAAGAGGTTTTCGAGAATAATGCAGGATGAATGTGGATTTAAATTGAATTGTCATCAATCACGAACATAATACTTTTGTTGATTTATTGTTTGCAAACAATGAAAGCTCTATTCTTTCAGATTATGCTTTGAATTGAATCAAATTTAAATCAATAATCATTTCATAATAAATATTTGTCATATTTTGAAACAGATTTTAGTCTAAGTTCTGTTACGTGACAAAATTCCACAAAAGTAAAATTTGTATCATTGATTATTGCGAAATTAATTAATTTCTTACAGAAATATGAAGAAAAAATCCTTGTTGGTGAGCGTCCACCTAAGTGGTGGGTCGCCCATCGCGATAAATAATCTTTAAATAAAATTGCTCGCAGATTTTTATTAATAAAAATACTTTAAAAATGCTATCTGCACTCTTATTTTTTTAAAGATCCGCTTCAAAAAAATTGGATCCGCACATCCCTAATCCATAGATCACTTCCAAAAATGCAATATGTTAATGAATTTAATATTTCTATGCGCATTTAAGAAGTTCACACTGCGTCTGACTTTAATATTAAAGCTCAACATTCAATTCAAAAAGCATTGTGGAAGTCTCCTCAAAATGAAATAAGTAATTCAACCACCAAATCGACATAGCCACTACTTGTAAAACGGCAAAATAATATATTCCAACACTCCGTCGAATATAGATTAAATTATTACGACTTCAGTTTCGTTTCCCAATTCAAAAGTTTTTGAACTACACACCATATTATTTGCATCTCATATTTCATAAAACGAGCATGAATTACATTACAGTTTGTGCATGCACGAGTACGTCTTCCCTTCTGTTAAATGTATCGTATCCTAATGGTAAATGTCTTTCTTCATAATCTGGAGGCGTGCTGAATACGTGTGCATATAAGCTTCCATTTTATTTATGTAATTACGATACATATTTCGACATAAACATAATGCTATGAAAGGACACATGCGGGTTGTAATGATACTTTGCTTAATTCGCGCTTATAAAGAACGCGGAACAACTGATCCTTATGGAGGGTGAAAGTCTACTGAGCTGTCTCCTTTTTTTGCTGCTACCGCAACATCTAACGATCGGTACATTTTATCACACAATCAACGTTTTCGGTTTGTCAGTGTTCCAATAGTAAAATTCACCTTGCAAAAAATTCCACGGTAATAAAAAAAAATTTAATTTTCTAATTCTATTCTCCACATAAAATTTGGTTTATGTGCTTTTATTTATATATAGACTTTTAGAAAACAACATGTTACTCCAATTAATAATCATAACGCCATTGTTCTTATGGGGGAGTGGCAATGCGCTTTATTTAATGCCTGCGAGCTTGTTATGTGTTTCACGAAATTGGCTTTTAACTGAAGCCAAGTGGATGTTATTTTGTCGGTAATGAATGAGAAGAACCATTTCAAGGGGTTGTTGGTGAAAGGAAAACGAAATATTTCTGGAGGGCTTTGTTTTTCTCGTGATAGAATCTAAGTAAATGTTGTAACATTTATTGCATGTTCAAATTTTGTCTTTTAAAGTCTGATTAAATTGAATGCGGTTGATATTTCATGAAAAGGATTTCACAAGGATTTTTTTCAATATCCGTACGTTTCAGTTAAATTCTTAAAGAATTCTTTAACCAATATATTAAAGCAAGAAACATGCATCAAACGCCACGCACATAAGAAACAATGCTATGCAACATTTTGGCAAGAAAATGCTCACCGAAAAAAAATCGTGTCACAAAAGCACAACGAAATTGATGATGTTAGTGATGTTATCCGGAACAGCCTTCATATCTTGGTACCAGGTTCTTTCGTCTTCATTTTTTTTTGTGTTTTATTATTGTCTTTGAAGATGACACAACACATTCTGCAGATTCATCGTACTCAAATTCCTTGACATACAAGTTGGGCCTGGTTTTTCACCCTGAAATTTTCCTTTCCGGCATATACATTGTCTTGCCGCTATGCGTTATATTTTTTCGCTCCTGATTTTGATCTTCACGCTTCTCCAAGATGGAATACCATTTTTCTTGGTAAATTTCCTTTGCATACACATTCATCTCCACAAAACGCCCATTATCATTCCATCCCTTAACTGTACACTAGCGTTGTGTATGTGCAGCATCACACACCCCAAAATGCTTATGGCTTCTCTTCGTTGTCGGCTTGCTGATGTTAAATACAAAAATTTCCCAAGCATTTTCTCTTATCTGGGTAACTCCCTTATCATGATTCATGTAACTATCAATTTAATTTTTCCGTATACCTATTACTCCTTTGTTTTTGCACGCATTTAATGTAATTTTTGCAGCTTTAACATTTCGGCTCGCATATAAAGTTGCAAGTGTGGGTTTTTCCTTTTTTTTTGTTCTCCTATTCCATTAACTCCAGCTTTCAGTGTCAATGTCACATTCGTCCTTTTCTCTGTCGTGTACATGTTATTTCCGCACTTTCGCCACTTCCTGTCAGTCAACACGATGCTAGGGCTATATCATGGATAATACGACAATGTGAATGTACACAAAGTTTGTATACTACATATATGTAAAACGAAAACAAAGGGATTCCCCAGTATGCCGTAGTAGCACTTGAAGCAGAAATTTGGATACAATGTATTGTTTTGTGTAGTTGTTACACATTGAAGGGGATGCAAGCTTTTGTTTGAACAATTCAGTTTGATTAATGATGGCCGATCTGACCCATCACCTTCGACTGAATAAACATCGGAAAAAAATTTGAACGACATTTTTATCGCGATGAATTGTTTAGTTCAGTAATTGGGAATGGATAAATGTGCAGTTTGTGTTCCATAACATGTAGATGTGTTTCATTGATGTGACATTTATCAAATGACATTGAAATATGCAATAAAAGATTGTGTTTCAATCATAGTAAATCATTAAAACATTGGAAATTCCATATTAGATAAACAATTCGTAGATGGTTTAATCTTTTGTAGACATTTATATGGCTGATGTTTTAAATTAATGATTTACAAATAAACAAAAACATTAAAAGCCCCTTTAAACATTATTTTAGAAATTAAATTGCATTCTAGTTTTGTAGAAAATAGGTTATGAATAGTCCTAACTTCTAATTCCATCCCGATTTTATTTGGTGTACCTACAATTTAAATGGAAAATGAATAAACACGACTTCTTCCAACCCTTTTAAAATAAAACACAAAAATCCACAAAGAACATAATACTCGTACATAACTGAAAGCTTTAAACGCTGTAGTGCAATATAGCGCAAAGTCTATTCTAAGCTAAACAAATTGCCAATTTTTAAGCGGTTTTATCAACACACTGTTAGAATGGATTCACTTATAGTTACTATTTCACCGTATTCCAATTCAACCCACATAAGTACACAGCAAAAATGGTAAATAGGATAGGAAACGAAGTTAAATGCAGCTGCAGCAAAAGCATTGGCTGCAGTAAGTTAAAAGGGCGGGGGAGCGCAACAAACACAAACCATGCGAAAGCTGCTTACGCTTATATTGGGATAAGCGACAACGAATTGGATAGTGGAAGAAAGAGTTTATGTTGTACTATAACGTTGGGGTATTTACTGTTATATGCATTATGCATTTTTCATGTGCAAATTCCAAAACCTTACATGTACGAGTACTAGGGGCACCTAATTTTTTTTACAAACAACTTTAAATACTCCCCCACTTAATCCTGCAATAAAATTTAAACAATTTAATTTATTTGCCAATAATTAATGAGTATTTTTAATTTAACTAAATAAACTTTATGGATAAAATATCAATTTAAACTTGTAATGAATATCTTCAAGTTTTGAAAATTTTTAACAATTTACATTTTAACCAATTTAATGTTTCCCTATCATTCTTCTAATGAAATAAAATTGCTCTTAATTTCTTCACAAACAAACTTTATGCGTTGTTTCACTCTGCAGGTATACGTTACCACATTATCTACATTTCCGCCACTTTTTAAGTTAAATATATCTAACACATGCTGCCTGATGTCGCTCACAATTTCCGCCCACCCCCTTCCCCATTTTATAAATGTTCCTATCTTCATACACAAACAAACGCAAAAACCACCCTACGCTCAATTAAAATATTCCGTCAGTCTCTGCAAAACAACACCATCCACCCCGCCCACACGGAATGCGAATGCAAAAGCTTTGACAGACCAGTCGGTTATATTTTCCGCTGGGCTGCCGCACACAAATTATGTTTGCACACAAATCCACCATTTTATGGTCATTTCTTTGTTTCTTTATTTCACCCACTGCTGCTTTGAATAAACAAGAATGTTGTTTAGTGCGGTCACTAGTTATATTATGGCATATTATATAGCTTTGCCTTTACATCCCCTGCAACCGAGGGTACGATTTATACATATTCGTGTGGATGCAAAGGGCCGAGGGGTTTTGCATGAAAATGCCAATGAATGTTCGTACACTCGCAAGTCACACGTGCATACATATACTCGTACATCAACAGCTTCCACTACCGGATATCACCGCACAAGGAAGTAAAATGTGTGCGCTCAATCTTTTATAATGTTTTTTTTTCCCTTTCATCTTAGTACATTGTATTTTTCGTACGTATATAGGGGATGTGTGGTTTGGGTGAAACATTGACGCATTCTATGGGGTTATGGGGATTGTGGAAAGAAACTCTACTGTGTTCAAATATCGTATGTGGAAAGCTCATATGCAGTATGCAAAAAAAAAATTGTGTGTACATTGTGCTGGTCTGCACACTCGATAGACGTACGTTTGTATGTTGAGTGCATAAACATAAAAAAAATCTCTCCAAATCTCGTGCCACTCGGTCTGCTTCATCGCATGGAAATTTGGCCGTATTTTTATATTTTGTTTGCAACAAAAATATAAATTTCCGGACAAACATACATTTTCTGGAGTTAAGGAGTTACGACAAATTTAAAGGAGCAGCACACACCAAACATTGATTTGAATATAATACAACAATTCATGCTGCCGGATAAATGTGAAATATCATGCACATCAGGCGGTATTTGGGTGGGGGGGTGCACACATCACACACACACACACACAAAACAATTCAAAAAGGACTAAACTTTAAATGTGAAAAAGATTTTTTGGGATCTCATCGGAAGTGAATGAAAAACGCACAAACGCACGCACACACATTGTTGACGCAAATAATAAAAAAAAAATGTAAAAAAAATGTATAAAAATAAAGGGGATGATGATTTACCTAAAGCCCGGAAAACATGACCAGATTTTATTGTGGGCCCACGCAATGGAGTGTACTTCCCGACAAAGGAACACTGATATGGGGAGCATACACTTATATTGTTACTATATGGAAAAGCAGAATGCGTGTAAAAAAATAGACGCCCGGCCAGTTTGCGGGAATGTAAATGATTTCAATTCAAATCATATGGTTGCTTATGTTCGTTATAAATGTGTGTGGGAGTGTGAAGGAGGATTGGTCGAAAGGGGCCTTTTTTTCATGGATGCGTGTGCATGAGAAAAGTTTAAAGGGTTGTCTGGCCAGGGGGTACATTATGAAAATGTAATTTGTTTCAACCTAAATTTGGTATCTGAAAGATATAAGAGGGAAATTGAGATTATATTTTTTAGAATGCATGTTAATTGAAATGGGTGTGGTTGCTTATTTTAGTTAAAATTCATTTTCGGGATATTTTTAATTAAATGAATTTATAATCTGGGGATTTGTATTTCGTAACATTTTTTGAACCGGAAGGGAATTGAATTTTATTTAATATAAGATTATTACAAACAATAATGTTTGCTCAATGGTAATAATTTAGTTAAAGGTTAAAGTTGAAGCCATCCCTCACGTCATAATGATTTTTAAATGATCAAAATTGTCTTCAAAGAATTGTCATACAAAAATGTATAAAACAAACTCACTGCAAGATGCAATTAAATAAAACGCCTGCATGACTACTAGAACATGTATTAGGGCGTTTATAATATAATAATAAAAAAATAACAAATGCAACTCCCGTAATTTTTGTCAGATATCCAAGCAGGAAACGACTCCACTAAATTTTCTCTGAATTGCGTCCTAAACTCCCAAAATACCACATTAAAAATCAATTAAATGTAAACACGAGAAAATGCTTACATGCCCAGATGTACAAAGTTACATATTATACGACCCTGACACATTTCGCACAAGTGTCGCCCCCACAATTTCAAGTTTACGCTATACATCCCATTGCTGCAAAAACAACAACTGCAAAAAAAATAACATCCCTTGGCGGCTGGCGCTGTTCCTATTCATTCTTTTTATTGTCTACATTTGCGCCAAAGATACACGTAATAAAATTTCAATTATAACCAAACAAAACACCCTCCCTGCTAACTATAGCTGTGCAGTATAATACACCAGCTGTATAGTCATCGAACAGACATCCATCAAAGTAAGGGGTGAAATCCATTCAACCGTGTATACGTCCAGTGCCGTGTTTTTAATAGAATTCCAATAGAAATGTACTGGTACTTTAACGAGAAGAAAAATAGCAAAATTTTATAACCAACTCGAAGCCATCCTCCCCCCCCCCCTCTTCGTCCCACAAAAATACACCTTCCAATGAATGTGCAAACTTACTAAATTAAAGGTATAAAGATCAGTATTGATTTAATAATATCACATAATATTATGAAATAAATATAAAGGACAAAAGACACGTGCGTAGAGTTCAATTAAAACACCAATAATCCTGTCGTTCAGTTACATATTGTATCATAACATAAGATGCTCTCGCAATTCACCTACACGTGAATGATGTGTGGGTGCGATGCTATACTTTGTATAGCTCCTATGTACTTGTTTCTATGTACTCGTACAAATTATTATGAAAAATTTAGTATGCTCATTGCTCAACCCCCTACGACTTCATTTCACCCCTTAATAGCAGGTATTGCCAACCGTTGCATTGGAAATGTCCCTAAAGTTTCAATGGGATATTTTATTCGAAATTGAGGAAATCGTTGCAATTTTTGAAGGGAGGAGAATTATTTTGAGGGTGGGAACTGAGTGAAAGAAATAAAGATTTGTTTGTTTTAAATGAAGAACAAATGTAGAAAAACTTGTGGCTTAAATACTCAACTTAATCACACAAAAGATAACTAGTTAAAAACATTAAGTTTACTGCGATAGCTAGTTGAATAAAGAACAATTTGTACTGTTGTTCAAAAATGGTTGATGTCTATGTTTGGTTTATATTAACCGAATAATATTTATTTAAAAAAAAAAAAAAAAAAAAAATTTGTGTGAAAAAAAATCAGTTAAATTATTAAAACATATTAATTTCTATTTGACTTAAAGATTTTAAACTATGAAAAGAATTGATTAAGTTCATTTAAAAATATGTCATTTAATAGCGAAACATATTTAATTAAATTTTGCTTAAATACCTTAATAATTCGTTTAAATTTGGAATAGATCATCAGAAGCCTACTTACATTAAAAAGCATTCGAAATCTGACCATCCCATAAATTAAAAACGACAGCTCATGAATCATCTTAAAGTTGTGTGCATTTTGAAAGCTCTGGTTTTGCCTAAAAAACAAACAATAATTAATTTAAAATATTTCAGATAACAAAGATTAATATAATTCAAATTAAACGTAAATCCAAATTTATTAAATGTATTTTGAACGAACTTTAAAAATGTGAATATTCTCATTCGTTCACAAAAATGTAATGCGAGTAAAATAAGCTATACTTTAATTATTGTCCTCCACCGCGTTGGGATGCACCGTTTTCTCAGTGCGTTCATTTTACTTTAACTTCATATAACTCATACCATATCGATTTATTGCTTCTCACAGCAAATGTGTTGTAATACATGCGTGTAATATGCTGAAACCGCATGGAGCATCATTAATTAAGAGAAATCGAGAGTGTGTATAATTCATTTATCAAAAACGCAATGTTCGTGTAGGTACGATCGACTCCTTCAGGCAACAGTCAACACTGATTGGATTGGATTAAAATTATTCCGTCTTGGTGTTGATAAAATGTTAAAATTGCTCAAAACTTAAAAAATTATTTAACCCTTTATGAAGATTAAATTCAAATTGTGTGTCAGTGGTATACTTTTGCCATATTTAAATTAAATAATGCAGATCATAAATGTTTATAATCTTGAAAATAAGTTTAAATTAATATGTCAACTATAATTCATCTGTATAAACGTCTTAATACATATGAGATTCAATTAATTAGGTTGCTGAGAGCCGTATTTATTTTAATGCCATCAGTTACTTGATCTAATTTCAAATTAAGTTCAAGCACCAGGAAGCAATTTAAAAAGCCAAAAATAGTCACGTACTCGTAAGTGCGTAGGTAACAAAAGGCACTGAAAATACATTTAAATAAATATTAAACAATATAACTGTACACAATAATTAACGTCCTTGACATTTCCCTACTAACCACAAAGCAAAAGTAATTCAAACCACAGCAATACATGTCAATTATCCACCCAAAACGCAAATCACACGGGATTTAACGGACACAATTGCTCTGGTTTTGTTTTTGTCTACTCAAGTGACATTTAAGCATTACCTGGGCATTTATAAACCAACAGGAGAAACGTGTTTCCAGAATACCGGCCCTAAGTCTGCGTGCCAGAGCTTTTTGGCTAAAAAGCAACAGTATCCGAGCACACATCGGCCATCGCAATGGTCAGGACTGAGGATCGCTTTTAATACACAACAACTCACGTCTATATTTAGATGTGTACATACACTGCACGATAATATTCCAACGTACAAAGACTGGGGGAGTTTATATTCTGCTGGCTGGTTTTGTAGCCTGCTCTATGGTGGTTTCTGTAATACGCATTGAATCGAAGCGCGTCTGTACAGTATAACCGAAAAAACAGAAAGCACAAAGCGATCGAGAAGGCGCATCAAAAGCGCGCGCCGGTTCATTGGATCGCTTTAGTTACAATCAGACGCTCACTGAAGACGCATCCAGCTTAAATATTGGTGTTACTCTGAACAAAAAATCCCGGTTGTGAAATTTACAGTGAAGTAAGTTTTTATTAAAGTAGAGTAGTTAGTGAATTTTTAAGTCTAGAAATTTTGTAGTGGTCTCTATATATTTATTTGGAGGATTTATTGGCATTTTTTGTGAAAGGTGAAAATTTTGTTCAAATCTTTCTTGTGATTTTTAAATATTTTTTTAAAAATAATAACGCATTTAAGGATTAACAATTAAGGATAATATTGTTTTCATTCCAAAAAGGTGAGTAAAATTTTTAAAAGTTCGTCGCTGATGTCTTTCTTTCACCAAAAAAATTTGTGTTTTCCAAATTTCGTTTATAATTTTTAATCGATGAATATTTAAAAAAAAAAAAATTTAGTTTGGTTTGTTTGCACGTAATTTTCAAATGTTCCAAATACCGCTCTAACACTTGCACTAATTAACGTTTAAATAAAAAACGAATAGCGCATCATCAAAATCGGCCAAAAAGTGAATCAGAGACCTCAATCTAACGACAATACAATAATTGAAAGCAGTACGCGACAGTGAAATGATTGTAATTTGTCGGTGCGTGGTAATGAAACAGAATGTGTGACATCGACCCTTTTCTATTTTGGAATTCAATGAAATCAAACACAAGGCGACGCGCTGTCATGCCAAGAATTGCTGTTTTTTTTTTCTTAAAGAAATAAAGTGTACTCCACGCATTGATGAGAAGGCAAACACTTACGAATGCATAAGAAACAGACAGAGAAACAAATACATAATTAAACAAAAGTAACAAATATTAAAGACACAATGCATCAGTTGAATATTAATTGTTATTGTTTACATAAATCATTGTGTCGCACTCGTTTTGTTGGTAAATTGAAGCGTTAACAAGCAGTGTGGTAGTTCGTTCTTCTATTTTTTTAAGAAAATGTTACAGAATTTATTTTTTGACATTCAAAAAAAATGTAATTACTTTAAAGGATCATGGCATTTAATTTTTGAGCCCCTAAACATAATTTACATACACGGCATTTTAAAAAGACCATTAAAAAACATAAAAATAAAAAAACACTTTACAACCCAGCTGCAAGACACAGACGTCTACCCCATTCCAATTAATCTTCATTGATCTTCTGAGATATTTTATCGCAAAAAAAATGTTGTGTTAAACTTCTCCATATATCTCAGTCCTCATTTTTCTTTTAAATTCTTACCAAAGATGTTGGGTGTCTCTTTGAATATTGCGGCCAACTATATCTGCCGAACAATTAATCAGATAAGCGTCCTGTTGTGTTACAATTGACGCAAATTATGCCTATTAATGATAACCAAAACATGATGGTGTAATTACATTTTATGGAAATGTCTTGCAGATCGCGTGTACAGCGAAAGAAATTGAGAAAATATATCTTGGACACACCGTGTTTATTTTATCTTAAATCAAATCACTTTTAACTTTAATGGATTAAATGGAAATCATTTAGAATGTTTATTAAGGATTTTTTCTGCATACACATTTTTTACAACGTTCTTTAATTTATGACAAATGGTACGTAAATAAGAAAAATAAATAAATAAAATTAAATAATGCATTTTTTGCGAACAAAATACTCATACAGAAAGTTTGAAACACAAAAAAATATTTTTGATTCGATTTCAAGGTCATTAAATTTTTATTTCAAGTTCAAATAATTTTTCCAAAAAAAAATTACCAGTATTTTTACCTTTGTCACAAGTGATTAATGGCTTTGCAAACATCCCAAGAGATGTGGCGTATGTTCGTTTCATTTATTACTAAGAAAGGTCATTTTAAGTTCTTTCATTAATTTTCTTCGAAAACACCTAAATTTGTTACAAACATTTTAATGTAATTTACAAAATGAGTTTATTTTCTTAGCCGTAAATTTATTTTTTATCAAAATTTGAAATTCATTAATTTAAACGCAATGCATTTGAAATTACTGTAATTAAATCTTGTGAGTTTATTAAAATTTTATTCTATTTGAGCAAAAACACTCACACGCATTCATTTTGAGTAATTAATTAAAGAGTCGTGCCGCCAAAAAACCCGCAACTCAACATGTACTCCTTGTTCTCAAACAAATTCAATAGAATTCACAAAACAGTGTTGTACAAAACCAATAATTATCACGAGCAAACACACCTGACACACCAAATCGTGGCGCTTTTGTGTATAGTCGACAAGCACGCCGAATATGCGTTTATTGACATCCCGTGGATAACTGGTCCTTTACCTCTTTTCCTCACACCACACATTTACAGAATAAACAATAAAATTTATGTTCAATTAAAGTGTGCTCATGTGGTTGGTCGAGTGAAATTCTTTTCACAAAATTGCGAGCTTTTTTACAAGAAAAAATTCAATTTTATTACGCCGCTCTTCGATTAAGACAAAAAACAACGAGCAAGACAACAATCCCGATATCAGTATTGATTTGAAGCAGTCATGACAAGAATGTTTAAGTTCTTTTCACACATCTTCAAAATAAGGCCACAAACCGTCAGAATCAAAGCACAACAACAACAACAAATAAATTGAGAGGAACGCCTAATTTGCATTTAAAAGTTGAAAGAACTTTTTGGCAGTGTTTGTTGTTGCTTTTTAAAAGCGCTTTTTTTATCGTTGATTTGTTTATCTTTTTGTAGCGTGTTTCACGTTTTTCGGAAGAATCGAATTGACAATTTGGCGCAAAACGAAGCAAAAAAAATTTCCTCAAAATTGTATTAAAATACGCAAAACCTGTTAGACGAATTAACAGTTACAAAATTTGCGTACAAATTATGTATTTGTTTCTAATACAAATGAATATATATTACTGGAACCACATACGAAAGCAAATGGAATTTCAGCGATTCATGCTTGTCGTTTATCATCTTCTACTTATTATTATAACTTAATGTCAGCTTTAAGAAGATGTTGCCCTCAAGTGGCTGAGTTGGTGAATGACATCACTGGCTGTGAGTCGACGAAAGCATTTATCAAAATTAATCAAAAGCTTAAAGCTTATTTACATAAGGAAAAGTTCATTACTCTCTGGAGTCATTAAATTTTGATTTGGTTTATGTGAGCTATTTTTAGGTGCGAATTAATTAATAACTAATGAAAACTGGTTTATTTATTATAATTAAATGAAATAATGTGGTTCAATAAATGTTATTGACCACGACTCAGAAGAAACTAACCAAGTTCAATTATAAAATTGTTTTAATTAAGTTTTATTAAATTAATCCACATTTTCTTAACTTCCTTGAAAGGAATAAATGTTTTTATCACTGAAATCATGTGAAAAAAAAGGAATTTAAAAGTTTTTAATTGAGAATAATGAAAGTGTTTACCAAAACAAACATCAAGTGCTTAAAATCGTGGATACTTAAATTTCTCAATAGCTGTAAATTAAGTGTACTAATAAGCGGCCTTTAACGTTATTTTAAGTAAAGAATTTCTTTAAGAGATAAAAACAAAAAAGCAAACTAGAATGAATGAAGACAAATACAATCCGAACATAATTTACTGCTTCAGCTAGTTCTACAAATCTCTACAGTCACCAGCATTCGCACAATAGCCCACATTAGTGAATGCCTCAACGTATGGAGCAGTTGTGTACCAATTTACAATGCGCCCATGATATTGAAAGCTTTTCAAGATGCAAGTTCAAGGAATAAATCTCCAGTGAACAGTTTTGTTTTTACTTAATCAGTCCGCCTCTTTCAGTTTCATTCTTCGTTTACATTCATTTTGTGTATAGACGACGCGTTTTTCTTTGACTTTGTCGCCGTTGTTTTATCACATTCGGCATAATATTTCTTTTGCAATGTTTTGTTTCTTTATTTATTTAATTTCATTCTGACATTCCTCTTTTGTAGTGGAAATTTGTCCGTTAATTTCCATGCTGCATTTTTTAATCTTGGTTCGCATTTTTTTAAAATAATATTTACAACTTAATTTGTTTTTATCAAAAAAGTTCAACTTTATTTAAAACAGACATATTTTGAATGAATGTTATTGAATAAAAAATAAACAAAAATGATTAATTATACAGGCGAAATGATAAAATAAATGAAAATCCATTTTCTGGGAACAACATTTAATTAACTGAAACCCTAACAACAACTTCATAAACCATAATTTAACACGCATATTAAAATTCAATTAAAAATCGAACAACAACTAAAATGTTGTCCATGTCGTTGCTTCCACATTGTGCATCGTGGTTGCAGCCCATACAACCAGTTTAATTCCCTTTCTGCTCTGCACTATATAATATGTGAAGTGGCTGCTCCAGAATACCGCATTAATGCGAATTGTTGGGCTGCAGTTAACATCACATGAGAAGCATAACGAGCATGTGTAGCCTAAAAGTGGGAACTTCTCAAGTGTGTACGTGATTTATTCAAGGCAATATGAATACGGGATTGTGCCAATAAATTCCCAATTGATTTGCACACAAGGTGAAGATAATTCAAATAGATACAAATTTATGTTCTACTTAGTGTGACGTCACATAAATCAGTTGGCGTATAAAACAGCAGTGTGGAAGTTTTAACGTTACAACTATGTGCTGTTATGTTCTTTATTGGAAGGACTGTGTTAAGATGAAGTACAGCCCAGCGGCTGATGTAGCAATAGTTTTATGTGGACAAACAACATGCGGTGCGCACAAATTGTAGGTACACTCGATGCTGACATGCAGTAACACTATACCGATTGCAGCATTCTACACAATGTTTTGTGCTGCACATTTATTCATTTCTGATGAAGAAAAAGGGACTTGGCATCGCCTTTAGAAACGTGTGCATAATTCCATTCTCATGTTTAGTTAGTTATAGAAATGGAAATTGGAATTAAACATTATAGTTTAGACGCTGATTTGCAACTGGTCATTATTAAAGTGCAATCATAATGCAATAAAATTAAATGGCGTTCATAAATTGTATTAATAAATAATGTGAATTGGGATTTATTTTTTTAATTCCTTAGGAAGTTTGAAGCACACTTATTTTCTCAATTTAAAATTTGAAAGCATTTCGTTCATAAATAAACCGCAGGATCGCATAGGAAAACCGAACGTTCAATTTGAATTACAGTAAGAAAATTCTTTAACAACAAAATTTTCCAACGCAAAATAGTCATTCAACCATATTAAAAATAATTGCCCACTAAAATAGAGCGCAGTTTATAACTCAAAATAAACAAACCAACGCGGATCACCCTTTTATACCATGCGGCCGCCATGCCATTTCGTTCTAATTTCCGTAAAATAATTGCATTGCCATTATACACCAACTAACTGTATGATGTACATTATGTATTTAAATACATTCGCCACAAACAATAGTCGGCTTGATTACATTTTTAATTGAATCAGAGCAGTCAACCACATTTTGTGGGGGGCGCACCCAAAAATTGCAGCGGTTCGCTTTACATTTTATTGTTATTGCCACCTGAATATGTCGTTTTCAACTCAATCATTTAAAAGCCATTTGTTGTGGCACATTTTTCATCTTTTTTTTTGCAGTCAACAAAACGTGTTCTTGTGCTTATACTTTTTCTAGATTTTTTTTGTTTTCGTTTAACAAAATATGTATTTTAAATCAAATCAACAGAAGTCATTGAACAAATAAAAATTGTGTGGATTGAGTTGACAAACAACCAGTTTGTTTGCATTTTATTTTTGTTCCTCTTTTCTCTTTTATTAGTCACAGTGTATCAATTTTCATTTGATTTTATAAAGAGTTCATCTCAAAATTTATGAAGAAATTTTAAATAAAATTTAAATATTTTATTTATTTTATTGTTCTACAAATTTATTAACTTGTATTATTTATATTAAAATATAAGTAAAACGAAACATGTGTCTTATAATCTTTTACAAGTACATGCAACGTAAACAATTAAATAAATGACTTCATGTCAAAACGGCTTGTAAAACATAATCGCCGTTAAAAGCATGCATGAGTAATAGGCAATGTTTATGATAAGTTGAACAAAACGAAATTGAGTCAGTATATCATCTGAGAAGCATGTGAATATAATCTATCAATATATAAATATAAATGTAAATCCGTTAAACCGCAATGAAGTGACGAAGCACTGTGGGTTAACGTACAGAAGGGGCGATACAGTGAGAACTATAATACGGAATAGCTTTTTGGCGAAATCATTTATTATAATTTAAAATGTGCTTAAATTGATGGGGAGTGTTGCTCTTAAAGTTCCTTTTTCTTTTTGTGGTTCGAATGGATTTTTAAGTGGTCAATAATCGTCGTAATTAATTCACATTCATTTAGATTCTAATTTCTTTTAAATTTAAACTCGAATCTTAAATCACAATAAATTTAATTTTTAGTCAACAAATAACAATTAACATTGAAATATATTTTGACCTTGAATGGTAGAGTAAAATATCTATACTTCAGAAAGAGCTTATCAATAAATAAATGACGATTAAAAAAATTATTGTTGACCTTGAAATTTAATTTGTTTTTTGAATAATTGGCATTGAACATTTTTATTTGAAATAAAACTATGTTTAAAATGTATAATATTAACAAAGGAAGACTAAAAAGATCACCGTTATGTATAAATTGCCTTTAAAAACAGTTAGAACTTTTATTTTAAAGACGGCGGATAAAGAAACACTCTCTAGGAATAGGAATCATAAATGATTGAAAACACAACACTCATTTTCAAAATACAATGTGAGGGAACGGATTTAAAATCAAAAAAAAAATTAATTAATTTCAAGAAACATTGTCTCCCTTCAATTTGCATCTGATTTACCAACTTATTACAATAATTATATTGACAAACAATATAATGATAATAACGAAAACCGTATAGTTATAATGAGATGAAGTTGCATCCCCAATTATTGCCCATATGTAAACATAATTATATGGCAAGCCAAGTAAATGTATCATGTTTAAATTAAATTCCTATCAAAATAAACTGTCCAACGAACACACGCAAATTAAGTGTTATACTACACAAGGGTCTCAAGAGGTGCGCATTAACATCGTACATAATCGATTTAAAGCGCAGCATCAAAATATACTTGCAGTACTTAATCTATATTATAAAAAAATGAGTTCATGTGCTTTACATGCATTCAGCATGATTACCCCTGATGGATATCATCGAAACAGATGCTCTGCCCTGTTCCCTGTGCCAACCACAAAATATAGACATTATTATTTCGCATCACTGATTGCCGGCTGATTGACAGGCAAGTAAATATTAATATTAAGCTGATCAATTTCCAGCCTCACTCTCTTCACACAATATTGCAGACGAGTCATTGCCATTGAGCTTTTTTATTTAATGGGAATTCTGATTTGTTGAGCATCATTTTCATATTGTGTGCGTGCATATATCGCCTTTTGTATTCTGTTCATGCGTGATTTGGCTTCTTATTTACATTGTGTCGGTAATAAATTCAACGAGATCTCCTCGCCTTCAACGGAAATATGTATGTTGCATTATGGTAATTATTAATTTTTCTGTTTGTTTTTTTTTTGTTGCAATATTCAGTTATAACTTATAAGTCTTGGCATGGTAAGGGTGTATCTGCCTGCACTATGGCTTAATATTCATACAATAAAATAAATTGCAATGGATAAGCAAGTGGTGTTGCGTTGCAATTAATTAGCGCACTCGGTTACTTTATGCACTGTGTGATTGTGTGTTGTTCAGTAAATTATTGCGGATACCATGCAGTGTGCATCTGCTAATTAAATGTGCAATTATTTTTACAAAATACTGCCATAACAATGAAAGTTATGGCGAGGACGGGAGCATCTTTAAGAGAAGTGATGGGGCTTAATGTTTATTTAATTAATGTTCATCGACTTAAATATGTGTTGGTGTAAGTTGAAGTAGAATGGAGATCAATATGATGATTGGAAAAATTAATGAATGAAAGGGGACACTTGTACGCGGTGTTAGATGGACTTGCGTTTAATAAATTATAAGACAACCACTATAATTTTATATTGTAGACATATTGGTTCTTTGTTTAAATAAAAATTATATTGAACTGAATATTGTGATTATTTTCGATTTTGTAAATTTCAATTTGTTAGCAACACGATTTACTAATAAATTTTTGATTACATTTTATTCAAAAATATTTAAAAAAAACTAACTTAAAATGTTTCTTGTCTGATCTAAAAAGGATTTTTGTCCAATACAAAGTATCATTATATTTTACGCATTTCATGTTTTTCTGTTCATTCCATTCTTTATCAAAAATAGCCTTTTATTTTTAAGAAAAGTAAAGAAAAAACTCCACAAACGTGCGAATAATTTAAATTGCAATTGTCTTATTTATCAGTTGAATGAAAATTCCAACCATCAGTTGACATCTTGACACGCCGACTCAACAATTGAAAAGTAAAAGTGAAGTTCATTTTATATACTAAACACACTGCACAAAAAGTCATTTAAGTTATTGGAATCAATTTCGAAGGAATGCACGCAAAGCAATTACCATATTAAAACATTGCAACTGATGTTAATGCCTTCATTGTTTCGCGAAGATGGCTGGTTCTGATTTGGATTTGCCGCAAGCGAATTTAAAATGAAGATAAAAGTGGTGAGAAGTTGTCCATGAAATTGAGGTGTCCTAGTATGGCTTTAATTGCATTTGCTGCAGTTTAAATTATTGTGTATTAATCGATCTGAAATTCGTTTAACTATGTGATGGGTAAATGTAATATTTAAATTGAAGTAATTTCAATCATCTTAACAATACTTTTAGAATTAAGCAAAAATTTAAATGAAATTTTTTGGAATCAAAATACCGAAATATTCTCATAAAAGCCGGGGAATTTCTAATTCTTACGAATAAACGCCATTAAATAGACAAATGAGTCAGTTACGTTAAAAAATTTTATCGCTTACTATTTTGTCTGCAATATTTATTTTAAGCAAATAATCCGTTTGCCTCTTTTTTCATCAATCACTGAATAAAACATTTTATTTATTTTTATGAGCAAAACGTGCTCAGGAAATAACTTAAAAGTCGCAACATTCAATCAACTTATACAGAATAAAGGAGCTTATTGATTCATGACCACTAAACTAACCAATAAAAAAGAGTTCATGAGAAAAGTCGTTGACTCATTACGCCAATCAAAAACACGATCTGACACTTTTGGCCGAAATTCCATTCCTTTTGAAATGCATGCTGAAATTATTAAGTCACCACACAAAAATGTCTTAATTGGATTGAAAGAAAATTGTGGAATATGTTTTGAAACAATTGCATAAATCAAACTTAAATTATGGTGGTCCCTTTTGGAAATTTACTTGATTTTCCACAATCGTTACGCAACTTTTATTCGTTTAATTTTTAAATAATGTAAAATCGTTTATGGGTATTGGGAGACAAAAAAATAAACTCTTGAAGCATAAAATTGAGATCAAGAAAAACTGAAAAAATTGAGACTGAACAAACAATAACAATTATTTGTTAATGAAAACGAAATGAATTAAAATTGATCTACCATAAATAAGGGAACGTGATATAAATTTTCTGAAGTTTAAAAAATAAATAAAACAATCTGGCTTAACAATTATTTAAGTCGTGTTGAAAAGTTATGTGAAAAAGAGGTCTCTTGCTGATTCTGCGGCAATATCCAATTACATTATGTAGTTACATGCGAACGCAGTGTTTCCAGTGAAATTGCCATCAGTGCGCAATGAATGCGATTTTGAATAGCGTGCAAAATGGTCATATACGCAAGAGATGTCACCAGACACAATATGTTTGGCGTAGGGAACATCCAATATATGTAATCGTTTTGCATCACATGCAGTTGAGGGCTATAATTTTATCAGCGCAAGCTTTCTCGATGAATTATTAATTGCTACACCAATAATAAAGACAATCGTTGAAGCCAGCAATTCAAAGTGAATTATTAAATTGATTTAAAGGCGTTAATAATTTTCCACTTCGTGCGGTAATGTTTTCATTGACTAATTAGTTTGGACATGCTTTTAAGTAAGCTTTTAATTCGCCTTGTATGGCATTTTTATGTGCCGTGTAGGCAATTTTTATTTTTATTATATATAATTTTAATTTAAAAAATGCATAAAATCGAAATTCCAGTTTTGTGCTCCAGTTTTATGTTCGCACATTAGCATCAATTAAAAATAGTTATGGGATGGATGAGAGCCAAAGGGAATTTATTAAAATCAAAATTGAACGCACGTACATGCGTGGCTCAGTGTGTGTCCTTCAAGTGGCGTGCTACCCGCAACCCATGTCACGTACGCTTATTCTCATGTGCACTTCTTTGCAACAGTGTTCCAGTTTTTAAATGAAAAACAAAAGAATGGTGCACAGAATCTTGTAGATGCGCGGTTTTAACAACATAACGACAAAGTTGTACCCTTTTAGTGGTTAAGATAAAATTGTAAATTGTAATAGTAAAAAGAAATCTTGTGGTTGACCAATCATTGGTTAAAACAAATCGTTAACGCACAAAATGGTGGATTTTACTATTTTGCTTTAAGTTAACTAAGTTTTGCAATTGAAAAAATGTTGATTGAAAAAAAAACAAAAAAATAGTCTTGACAAACAATTTCTCCAAAAATCAAATAATTTTACCTAATTCTTAAAATGTTATAAAAATGTAGATCTACAGAATCTAGATCAACGGAAGTCTTTAAAGCTAATTTAGAAATGTTAAACAATTTACATCGTCTAGAAAGTATTGCAAATCTTTCCCTACCACGATTCTTTTCCTCCTCAACATGGGATGCTGCACATTTGCAGAATATTACACAGACCTATTTCTGTATTTCGTTATTATCCAAAGAGCGAAACAAGATTTCAAGAGAATGTTAAGTAGGCAATGTGCCAAGGAGATCTCTTATTGGATAGGATTAGCCATTGATTTGAAATGAAGGCATTCTCATTCATACACGCACAAAACAATAACTTGTTTCGTTACTTTAATAGATGAATTAGCATCGGAAGCCATCTATGGAAAAGCGATATGTTTAAAACATCAACCCATTTACACAATATTGCGTTTCTTTTAATTGTATAGTAACGTTTAATGAAGATGTGGCTGTTAATGGCATGCTTTTAGTTTCTGAACGCACATTTCCTTAAAGTTTAAACCCCTAATTGGACATCGATAAGGAAGCACACACATGAATCAATATAAAGGGATGGCCACAAATGTTAATGAAAAACAATTAACGTTAACCATCATTTTTTGTTCCCATTATTCCCCAGTACAGCCCACAAAGGTATTAAGTACTTACTGCAGCCACCCTACTCATAAGTATCAATAACATAAAACTGTTGGTATTTATGTGCTAAAGGCCATTAATTTTAATTTTCTTAATCTCGATTTATCAGGCCATTATGAAATCTTGAACATTACAAACAACAATTTTTTATGATTTTCGAAATCCACAAAGAATAATTTCCAGTGCACTTGCGTTTATGTGCATCTGTGGGCATCGCGTTTATTAAATGCGTACTCGCAGGTCTTTATATTTTGTAGATAAGAGAATTTGATACAAGCCAGTTGTGGCTGCAGTTGTGTGTGGGGCACTTCTGCGATTTCACACAGTTGTGTACAAATAAACAGTCAAACTATTCCCGTCTACAACGTCCTTGAAAGCAACCAATTAACAGTGCAGAAAACAAAACGAGCCCCCTTGCTTCCAGTTCTTTGCATTATATCGTGGTGTTGCACATGAAATTGTATTGAACTTGGAAATTATATTGAAGTATTGAACTTGGTGCATTTTAAAATGAAATAACAACAATTTTATTTATTCAACAGCCTGTGGTAGCATTCGGATGTTGGCATCTGTTTAAGATGTTTGTAGTAGGCGTCCATAATATATCGTAATTTAAATAGTCGAAATGGTGATTTTATTTAATAAAAAAAAAGTATTTTTGATGCAGAAAAACGCGCATTCCGACGTTTTTTTTTAGAAAACTAAGTCCCTTTTAAAAAGTGTGCGTTTAATTGGGTTCTTTACAAACTTTAGATTTAAATTGATTTAAAAATGTCCATCTGCCAACTCGATTAAGTTGATTATAAAAACTGTGTCTTAAGAAACAAAATGAAATCAAAATTAAATTATGAAAAAAATACAATTTACCTTTAAAATAATTTTGCAATAATTCCATTTGATTCGTTGGGGCTCATTAATGCATCTGGAGTGTAGGAAATCCATGCCAATCTGAAATGAATAAAAACAATGAGTTAGTTAATAATTCCATTTTTTTTTCTAAGACTAAAAAAGTTAAATCGTCAACAACTTCCCCAACAATTAAAGGTTTTACAACTTTTATTTCAAGGTCAATTTCAAAGAGCTTATAAAGTTCCGTCCTTTTTTAAATCGATTTAGTTTACTGCGAAATTATTTCAAAAACAATTTGGCTCTCCCTGTCACAATATGCTTTCGAAACTTTAATCGCATTCAAATTCCGAGAACGGCTACCCCTACAACACTCCAATTGGTATGCATTTCGTAAAAGGAGATATGAAGCATTTTATTTTTCTGCTCAAAACAGGATTCTTATTCACATATCATATATTTTTAGGACATTCACTTCCATATCGAAGTAGATTTGTGTCTGCTTTTTTTCTTACATGCAGAAGAAGAAAAAATGTGTCTTTTATTATAGTCACGAATGTATAATATAAAAAATAAAATCATTAACTTTATAACGTACATTTTATACTTATGTGAGTAGATACATTTTAGTGGAAATATTTAACTGAAATAAATTTAGATTTGAATGATATACATAAGCTGCGATATTTACTGATTATTCAGGTTCTTGTTTTACTGGTTTCAAAGGCGTATAAATGCATTGATTGCTCTATTTTGTAGTTTTTGTAACTAGAATATATTTCTTTCAACCATATCCATAAAACTAAAAATGGTAGTTTAAAAGAAACATGGATTTTAAAGCTAATTTAAACCAAAAAAAATTTTTTTGATAGCTTCAGTTTTCATAAACACTTTCTTCCCTCTGACACTCTTTTAAGTAACATAACGTCCAGGGAACAGCAAATACATATTTTGAATTTACAAAACAATAAGCCAGCATAATAATTAATTGCACCATTCATTAAAGGGCTCATTAAAAATATAATTTCTGCAAAAATATGAGATTAAAGAATGTAATCCAATTATACATTAATCGTCTGTTTGGGAGGGCCATATAATCGTTGGCTTGATGTTTATATTTACAAATTGCACCAAAACCAGATTAACACACTGCACACTGCCTCCGGCGAGCACAACCTTGACCGTGCTTGTTTTGCTCGACAATATACAAAAACAAAACCAAATACAAAAAAAAAAAACGCATAAGATCTAGTTAAATAAAAATAAAACCAAAAAATAAATAAAAAATCCACTCAAGACTGTAAATAAAAACCGCCTGGCTTTGTTTACCCGAAGATACGCGCGTATTTATCAACCGCGTCTCAGAGTTCAATAACTTCTTACTTCTTAGGCTGGGGGACAAGTTTTTCGCGCTCTTTATCAACAAAGTAACCGCGCGCCATGGAGAATGTTGAATTATCATTTCTTAAATTCACCTGCATTTTTAGTGTGTTTAAATTGTCATTTGTACAGCAAGACACTGGTTTCCTCTGCAGGTGACTAAAAAGTCGATTAAGAAGGATAAAATCTCTTAAAATGCTGAAGAATTCTGCCCAAAAAATTCCACAGGAACGCCCACGGAGTTCCCAAAACTAAGTTGTGTTTTGTCTGTGCATCAATTAACTTTTCGTTAAAGGACTTTAATTTAAAAATTCAACGCCGTTGTAATGTGGTCACAAAATAGGGTCTGAACACGTAAAATTATGTTTTTGAAAAATTCATTTAAAAAAATTAAACGTAATATTTAATTATAACTGTCGATTACATGCCAATAAATCAGCCGCCGGCAAAATCAGCGAGGAGTTAAAGTTAGTGACAAGACATGATGAAACTTGCCACTTTTGTGAACAAAAAATGCTACACAAACGTTGCAATTAAATTTCCCTCGACGATCTTCATGATTGATTTATGATCAAAATTAAAGTAAATTGTAATGAGTTTTTTTAAGGGTATTGTAACCATTTTATGGACATTGAAACTTGGAATCAGAGAGGCTTGTTTCAAGTATGTATCGATGTCAACATAATTTTATACATAACATAAATAAAAGAGTGCAAAAAACGACAATTTATGATTTGAGAAATCAATATCATACTTGTCTGGAACTATTTTTTGAATAGTTTTTTAGTTTATTTATTTAATAATCAAATTTAAGATGATGTTTTCGCCACAAAATAATTTTATATATTTATTAAAAATTGTTCAGCATAAAACCCAAAAAAAAATTACGAAAAACAACAACAATGCAACGACATGAGTGCAACAATTTCACTGCAATATGTCACAAAAATACAGAAGCAATTAATTAAAAACAAATTCACTGTGCCTCACATACACGCTTCAATAATTTGTTTTCGCCCGAAAAAAGCGTGGGCCAATTCTGCCAAAAGCGTGCTTTCATTAACATAAAGAAAAGCCAAATTGTTGTCTCTTTAAGCGACATTTTGTGGGCACGTAATGCGTAATCAACCATACAACAATCATCGCATTGCTATTGTGCGGGCACGAGCTCACCCGTACTTTTATCAGCGCATTGTTGTTGCACATGCGGCCGCCATTGTGGGCTGTGGGGGGTGCCACCATTTATCACTGCAGTGAATTCTATTAAATGGTTCCTCTCTTATTCCTCTTTGAAGCTTTTTTTTATTTTTCGCTGAATGGGAATTATTTTTCCACTACTGCGCAGTATTTTTGTCATGCAAAAATTCATATTATTTCCTCTTTTCTACTATAATTTATTTTAAAATTAAAAGACATAAACATTCTGAAATGCATATCAGAATATATTAAAATATTTAAACCAAATAAATTAGTTACTGCGCGAAATGAAGATGGAATTTAATATATTCAGAAGATTTGGTTGGTCACTCACTCGATGATTCACTCAAAGATGCAAAAGGCAAATATTATTCGGGAATCGAGGAATATTGTAAATTATTAAATAGTACCCACTTTCTTTGAGAGGGTCATTGTCCAAAAATTGAATCTTGATATGAATAAAATATTGGATGAATATTTAAATAAGGATGAAGATTGAAATTACTGAATGTTGTACTCAAATTTCATTCTTTTTTAATCAGATTGAATTAAACTGATAAAATTAAATATGCTTTAAGAGCTGTAAAATTCGTTCGACATCAAAAGCTTAACTATTCAAGGTCAAACTTGATATTGTTGTCAAATATTTGACGTGTAAAAATATTATAAAACAATTTAAAAGTAAATTGTGCAAAAGTTATGCAAAGAGCCTTTTAAATTCAAAACAATGCTTTCATTGCATTTTCATGCACAATTCACGATACGTTTTATATTAACGTGCTTTCATGATTCCTCGACATAACACAAGTGCCATTAAAGAGACCAATTTCAATTTCGCACATAATACATAACGCGATGATCCCGCCACAGAATGTTAATATTCCACGCACGTCCACCCCCAAAACAATGCGCCACAGCTGATTGGGAAATAATTGCGTAACAAATTGAACACATATTTTTCTGACCAAATCGTGATTTAAGGATAATCCCCAGACTTTGAGTGCTTCAACAACAAAAAAAGAAGAAGAAGGAATAAAATCAACGTTGTGGTAAATGCTAAAATGTTCAAGGTAACATACTCGTATGGTTCTTCCGGTTTCTACAAAATATTCTACATTCTCTATAGATGTACGCAAGAACATAAAGGGTAAGGTCGTCCAGATTCCCCTGATTTGTTTTCGATTAAAAATTTGATTGCCAATACAATTTAATCAGTTTTCTCGTTTTATGCATATCAACTTAATACTTGTACACATTTATGGTGTCAATTTATTACAAAACAAAATGCTGTCATTAATAAACGTATGAGCATTTTAATATAATAAGGATAGACAGCCTGCGCAGCATGATCACTGCAAGCAATTGCAGTCATCGTCGACCAGTATATTTGTTATGATTTTAATCTTTTACTTGAAAATGAAGCATAAAGTTCTTGAATTGCATGAACTTATCAAATTGTTGCATGAAGAAACTGCACATTCAAACAACATTTACTTTAATTTCTCTCTTTTCTCTTTGGGAAAATTCCATAAGGAATTAAAATATTTTAAACCACAAAGGAAAATGTCCCACACATCTAAATCACAGTCATCAAGACAACATTTCACAATGGAAAAGGTTACCTGACAATTTGATGGAACCAATTTAAGGCGCTGTAACCACAAAATTGCGTTTTTCCCTTCCGATCGATTCAATGTAATAATTATTAATCTGCTTAAAAAATTCAATTGAAGCATTAAATGCGGGCTATTTCCATATGGCCTTGTCAAAGTCGCTTATGTGTCCAGAGTTCCTAAAAGCTTGCACGCTTTTGTCTTATGTGCGGTGAGTAATTTGCTTAAGACGCAATGACAACCAGTATGGTTACGCATACAACATAATATGTGGATGTACGTATAGTTACAAGTTGATGCGTTGGATCGATCAGACTGAAGAGACCGCCACGAATTATAATTGCCACTTTTAATGGATGATACACACACGACGCGAATCATCAGCAGTTTGCGTGTCACAAGCGTTTCATAATTTTCGCATTTAATGCGATAAGTGAATTAAAAGGCGCATAATTTGCTTGTAAGCTTGGTGGCAACAGTGTTTATGTTTGTGGATTTTTCGAGCAATTTCAGGATGAATGAAACAATTATTTTTTTCATTTCTGAGGTAATTCTAAATATTGACAATATTATAACTCTTTAATTTAAAAATTGACAATACTTTAAAGTACAGTTATAAATTGGATCCCCATTAAATTTAATATCGCAAAAGCTTCCACAATCCTCTCGATTATTAAGCTTCAACAACTTAAGTCAATGGCCTACGGCACCTTACCGATAATAATTAATTAAGCTAACAATCTTAATTGATCTGCTGCGTAATTTAATGCTTGCATGAATTCGTGGAATGAATTTTATTTCACCGCAACTTAAATATCACGTAGAAAATAAAAAAACAGTATTAAACTTAAGACGTTTATCACGACATCACTCAATTTAAAGTATAAGAAAATTGAGTGAAATATAATCTTTATTTATTACGGTTTGTCAGGAGAAAAATGGTTATTAACTTTTAAAGGAGTTTATTTTTTTTAAATAAAAAATGGTGAATAATGAAAAAAAATTACTCTCTCTATTTTATGCTTTTTATTTAGTACTAAGAACACTAATTTGAAAAGTAAGCAAAGAAATATTTTAAAAAAAAGAATTTGCATATCACAAAAGCTTTGTCATTTTAATGATACGGATTTTTCTAAAGTTTCAGCAAAAAAATGCTGAAAGAAGAAGCATATTACATAAACAAACATAAAAATAAAAGATATGTGATCAAAACTGAAATGTTACGACATTTTTGAAATGTATTTAAAACCAACTTGGTTAGAAATGGTGACTGAAATGGACACATTATCAAATGGTAAACGTGAGACGGGGACAAACACCAGTGGTGCGACAGTGACTTTGACTTGACGGCTTATAACTGTTCTTGATCGTGACCTAGACGTTTTTTTGCAAATCTTTATTAATTTAAATGCAAGGATGGTATCTCACTAAATGAAATTTTAATAGACTTCGTGACAAGAAAATACGGAGGAAGGGAGAGAGCAAAGAACTTGTAAATTTATTCGCATTTGATTTAAATCTTACAAATTTGATTGTCACACAGGCGTGGGTGTGTCTTCCTTAATTCCACACTTTTTTATTCTCTTTGCGACGTTACACCAGTTTTATAGACGTATTGACACTTTTGGAGTCTTAACTGCGACACTCTATAACAAAATATAATTCAATTGTCAATTAAATGTTACTGTTGTTTAAAAAAAAATATGTGCACAGTGGTTTAACTATAGCAACTTCTCTGATACCTTAAGACCTCTCAGCTGCCACAGCTTTTCATCAATAGGTCATCAGACGGCCTTGCGTCTTATAAATCATTTCAATTCATTTCCCTTTATATAATTCTTCTCGCATAAAAGTCTTTAACCACTTGCGCACGTCTTCTTTGACGCTAATTCGCACGCAATCCAATACCAAGATGTGGTAGGGTATGATCACACAAAATGTCCAGTCGTCCGCTCCATTCATCGCCAACTCAAAAAATTATTAATCTCACATCATATGTGATGCACAAATTCAACGCAATTTAATTCCATATCACAATTTATTATGCGCATCCACGCAGTACTCATTGCTCATATGTTTTATTATATATTAAGGTTTTTACATACTCGTAACTTTTTTATTTTGATCATAACTTTATCGCACTCACAAGAGACACAATTTTTTCACCACATTGTTATTTGCAGCTTTAAGATACGGCAGGAAAAATGACGACAATTACGCAAATGATTGCCGCCCCAAGGAGTAGCGGTAGCCTCACACTAGCAATCGGAATATTCCTGCATGTATGTTTTCAATTTCTTTTCATTAATGCAATATCGCTGCAAATGTGATTTATGTAATGCATTTTTATTTTGTTATCGGCTTTCCCTCTTTTTTTTTGTAATTTGCAACGCCGTTTGTGTCCTAAATTTTGTTTTGTTGCGGCTGCACTAAGGCACTAATGATGGTGAATGGTCATGGCCGTTTGATGGATCCCCCCGCCAGAAACGCAATGTGGCGATTTGGTTATCCAAATCCTGTTAATTACAATGATAATGAATTGTTTTGCGGTGGTTACGCTGGTGAGTTGTTCATTAGACAAATAAGTTGGAGCTGTTTTGAATTAAATTAATGTGATGTTTTGCAGTGCAATGGGAGCAGAATTCAGGGAAGTGTGGCGTTTGTGGTGATGCCTATCATCAGTCGCCTCGACCACATGAAGCGGGTGGTGAATATGCGAAAGGGATAATTTCGCGATTTTACACCACTGGGCAGGTAGGATTAAATAACATTTTATTCAGTATTTTTAAATCGTAAACGCCTACATAGCTGCAATTGCATTATTGTAGGAGTTTTAAATTCGAATTTTTAATCAACCAGAATTTTTAGTTGTTGTTTTAAAACAAATTAAAGACACTTAAAAGATAAAGAACCGTTATATCGTAATAACGCCTTACACATTGTAAAGATTTATTATTTGCATAGTCACCCAATAAAATTCAATAAATTTGCAACACTCTTTGCAATGTGACATCTTTCAATAACTAGTACGAGAAACATCTATAAGAAATTACGCTCCACGCCATAAAGGACGTGCATCACGCTGTGCCATCGTGAAAGCTGAGACCTATAACGCAGTCGCTGTCACGGATCGTAAAATAATTACCAACAAAGCTAATTAAATAATTTTAAACATGCAAAGTAGGCAAATAATGCATCTTTTTATGTAGAATAAAACTCAAGACAATCTTTCTCATTGTCGGCTTGTCTCTTGTGGTTTCATGACGAAACAGCTACGCAGACAATTTGTGTGTGGCATGTCCAGCTTCTGCATGCTGTCGCTGCACTCTGCAGCCACATTGTGTTCATCTTCATTACACGCGGGTTGCTTTTAGACACTTGTAAAAAATGCTTTATTAAGCTGTTTAATCGCACAGCTATATCTCTTTAGCATGTCATAAATATCGCTCATCTTTATATAGCCAAGATGATTAAGTAAGTTGTAAGAATGGGACAGAAGCAAGCGGCTAGTATATTCGTTTAACTCATAGTGTCAAAATGAATTTTATTGTGCGGGTCTGTTCAACCGTCGTGCGTGCAGCACTTGCAAATGAGGTAGACTGCAGCTTTGTTATTATTTACGAGAGGTGTATTTTTGAAGAAGAATAGGGGTACGTCTTGAGCTGGATTTTATTAGCAATAAAAATCAATGACAACTTTAATGGGTGGTAATCAGTGTAAAGTATAAAATGGTTCAAGAATAAAAAATATGAGCAAATTGGAAACTTAAAAAAGCTTTTGGACTTAACTTGGAGCCTTATTTTTCTATTTAAAATTCGATATTTACAGAACGGTACATTTTTAGTCAACTCTTTTAAAATTAAAACGTTTTAACCATTAAGATAAAATTTAAACACGCATCATTAAATTAATGAACTCACGAAATGCGCCAAAATCTATGCCAAAAAAATCAAAATACATTATTTTAAAGGAAATTGCGGTTGAGGTCGAATTAACAGCCAATCATTTTGGTCGCTTTGAAATGTTCCTGTGCCCAAACAATGACCCCAGCTACGAGGCAACCCAAGATTGCTTCGATCGCTACCCCCTATTTCTGTCCGGATCACGTGAGCATCGTTACTTGATACCATCGGCTGCCAAAAAGAAGGGAGTTTTCAGGTAATCAATTGAAATTAAATATTAGGACACTTTTTAAATAAAAAACGCAATTTATAGGTACAATGTCCGGCTACCAGCATACGTAACATGCACCCAATGCGTGCTGCAATGGACTTACTACACTGGCAACATGTGGGGGAAATGTGACAATGGAACTGAAGCAGTTGGATGTGGAAAGCCTGGTTTGATCATTGAAATTATATTTTCCTTTCAGTGCAGTGAAGTTACTTTAAATTTAATTTAGAAACATTCCGCAATTGTGCTGACATTGCAATTCTGTCAAATACTGGAGGTGGCTTACCACCACTATACGTTGGACATAATCCCAGCCCATTCTTGTTATACTACAAGGACCTTAGATCTCAGAATCCTAATGCTGTTTATCCACTTGTTGTGCGGTGAGACTTTGTTTTCAAGAAAGATGATTTATTTTCTTACATTAAATTTTGATGCACATTTATGCACCTTATTAATGCTTTTGGTTTTGGTAAACTATATTGTTAATAACTTTATTATTTTGTACAGGAATAGACACAGGTCGCTTGAGGCAGATGAATCAAGTGAAATGCAATAGCTGAATTGATTTTGGTTTCTATTGCTTTGGTTTTTAGTTTTAAAATTGGCTTAAGCACACTTAATTGCATATGTAAATAGCTTTTTAATGCTGAACACATAATATATTAATTTTTACAGATTTAAGGAATACTTTATACCCAGTTTCAAATATATATTTTAAATTTTTTTCCGCCATTTTATATTTTTGTATAGTAGGATTTTCTTGAAAGTATCCTAGTATTTAGATTTATGCAACTTTAAATTATTTTTAAACGTAAATAAGAAGCTTAAATGGGTTAAGGACAATGGCTCTCACATAAATTTTTGCAACGTATTTTTAAATAGCTTTTAGATTCAAAGAAGACTCCTACATATTTAATCGCAAACGCTTCATCGCTTTGTATATTCGCTTAAAATTGTATTTAAATGCTAAAAGGTAACAATGTTGAAATATCAATACATTTAATAAATTAACGTAAATAATTTTGCTTATGAAAACATTTGCACTAAAATATTGCAATATAAACATTAATGTTTGTGGAAATTACGGAATTAATTTGTTTTCATAATTTAGCGATCAAGTGTGTTTGCCAACACCACAATATCAACTTGTCCGAGGAATGGATGATTGGTGCCAAGCGAATTGTCTACGATACCCCCCAAATTGTCCAGAAGACTTCTGTCATTGTCCGTAAGTTGCAAAAATTTTGAATATGTTACTCGTAAATAGAACGAACAATTAAATATAAAACGTATTTCATTTTTTCAGTCAAACTTGTGACGCAATTGGTGAACTGGAGGGCAAGGAAGGCGCTGATGTTTACTGTCTTGACCAATGCATTAATTATAAGGCCGACTGTCCAGCGGACCGATGCCGTTGCTACTAAAACAAACAATACAAAAATGTACAAAAATAAGCATTGGCAAACTTCCCCTATTTACTTATTCCCCCCTCAGCAATTTCCGAAAATTACTAAATTAAAAGTTTCCTTTAAAAGGGAATTTTATTTTGCATATTAAGCAAATTATGAATTTAAAATAATTATTGTAAAAAAAATCTGCAGTCAGTCTTTAGAAGAATTTAGCCTTTGTGATAAAAAAAACAAACTAAAAAATCGCTCGAAAAATTGCCCAGACGTGTGTGTGAACTTGTGAAGATTTTAGACAATAAAATGATATGTGAAAAGTAATAGTAAGTAACTCAATTATTTATTGGACTTCAATACTAGCTAAACTGTTCGTCTCAATGACTTCATCGCAGTGCTCCTCGTGGAAGGTGCTCAAAACGGTCTTGTAAGCATCATGAGCACTTTCATAAGACGTATTGGTTCTGGGCGCTGTAATTGCATAGTCAGCCACAATTTTCCACACTAATTCACTAAAATTCTTCTTATGTTGGGTAGAGGAAGAACCCCGCTGTCCAGATACCATCGAGTTGAAACGCTCCTCCAGGAAGCCAAAAACTTCGCGATGTTCCCGCTCAAAGCAGAGGCATTCCCACAAGGTCTCCTTGAACTCTTCCCTAAAACGGGCACCATACTTAATAGCCAAAGGATTGTAATTCTTATCCATGTACTTCAGATTGTTCCTCATTGTGTAGTAATTTCCATACTCCACCACTTTTGGCTTTGATCTTGGCGAATAAAATGAATTATTTTGAGAACCCATTTGCATCTTTTTGTTCATAGCGTTTTGGGATGCAGTGATTTTTTGACGATTCACAATATCCATTTGATTGCCGTACATGCGTCCTTTAGTCACGGAGGGCGTCTCACGCGCCAACACTTGCTTTGGGGACATCCAACTTCCTTTTTCCATTAGACGACTTTTATTTAAGTCCGAGTACTTGTTGCCTAAGTCGCGTCCCATCCGATGCATCATTTTAATTTTATTCTCCTCTTCTGTGGGTACCGATGATTCAGGATGGTCTGTGGATGGCTTCATTGGATTTAATAGCTGCTGTTGGTGTTGTTGCTTCATTTTCCAGCGCAAATCATCGCAATAGTTCTTCTGTCGAATGCGCAGAAATTTTGAGAAAAACGAAGCAGGTTTTGGTTTGCTCAATTCCTCATTCTCCTTTTCAAGCTTAAACAATTCGGATTGAATGCTACGAATTGAGGCGTTTGTTTTCTTTTTCTTCATCGTGTAATTTGATGTATCCAAATAACTATCATCCATTTTAAAGCGGTTAACGTTTACAATTTAATTTAAATTATTTCTAATTTTAGAAAGCAATCAATTTTAGCGTTTAATTTTTATAAAAAAAAATACATACCAAATTTCAAAAATGATCGATCGGGCTATTGATTTGTAAAAATTGTTTCTGCTATAGAGAACTTATTTAAATTGTAAACAAGTACATAGGCATACTTGAATGAAACAAGTGGAAAATTTTTTTGATTATAAATCCATGAAAAATTGATTCTAAAAATAAATTTTAAGATAATACAATAATTTCACGCCAAGAATAATATTTTTAAATTCAACATTTTTTAACGCTAACCTTGAAATAATTATTATATGGCCTTCAACTGTTTGTGTATTGTAGGTATTATATGATAAACGTTTTGAGAATTAATTATTCTCAAAATGAAAAAAGGATTCGTTATCGCGGATAACAAATTTTTGAGTTGGCTTACTTAAGTGAAGCCAGACTAAATTCAAAATTTCAATTGGGTGGATTTTGGGTTCTCTAAATCAAAGTCTTACTAATTTAACCTAAACGTAATCCAAGGCACAAATAATTTCAAGCGCCACCTAGTGGGCCAGGCTTAAACTAACAACCGCAACTAGTGGATGCAACAACTCATAAACCGCACATTACTTCAATTCTCAACTAACGGTGAAGTGGCGCGACGAGCGTGCATTTTTTTTCTTTCATATAAGCCAATTGGAAAATTTTCACTTTAAGATTTAAACACTTACCGGTGGTTAAGAGTCTTCAGATTTTCCGTTAATTCCATCAAAATGTTCCCAAGAACACATATATGAAATAATTTACACAGTGAGTAGTATGGTTTTCCTTAAAATGTATTCACAATTTTTGGCACTTGGCACCAACAAATTCAACGATTTTCTTCGTTTTTGCACATTTTAAAAGACTAAATTTATTAGAACTTGTTTAAATACTTCGAAGTACACGTTTTCTTCATATTTTGAATATAAAAAAAGGATATAGAAGGTTTTTAACAATTTTCACGCGGGACTGAATTACAACTTTAACACTGCGACGGCAACTCTCAACTGAGTGATGAGTGTCGAGTGATGGCTGATGAGCCGTTTGCGGTGAGTGGGGAAAGTAATAAATAAAATATAGCCGAATTATTAATTTAATCTCATTCTTATTCCCCACCTTGTTTATATGCATCGCGGTCAATTTACATCAACATTTTAATTCCTATTGGCTGAGTAGTGAGTACTAATAGGCTAATATCTGCTATACTGCCATAAATCCTTACATCAAAACCTAAACATTTCAGATTAGAGTAGACGAAGATTTGTGAAATGCCCGAAGAGCACTAACTATTTCATGAAAGGCATTGTATTGTTGTTAAAAAAAAATTTTGATAACAAATAAAGATTTACAACAAATTTAATTTAAATTTTCTTCTTTTTAACAATGTTTTAAACCAATATTAATTTCCCTTTTTACATTCCTGTAATCCTCTCATCCTTCTAAAGTTTCATTTTTATTCACGGTCAACGGTCATGAACAAATCTTGAAAAAAGGAAAACTTGCCAAGTATTTTTGGCTCCATGTTGTCGAAGACATATGAAAAGGACATTTCACACTTTCGTATAAATATCTGGATAATTGAATTAAAAAATGTTCCTAAAAGAAAATAAACAAAAATGCAACGGCAATTAATTATCTTTCTTGTAATTTAATAATAATTCCAAAGAAAAATACACAATACGTTTAAGAAAATCGCTTATCGCATAATAAATCGTAATTAAATCTTAAAAACTGCATAACTTACATAACTAAAAGTGTGTACAATTTTAAAATAAAATGCCACTTAATTCGAAATCGTTTAAGAAAATGAAATTATCATACATTGTGTATGTTGTTGGTAATAATAATAATAATAATAATAATATAATTGATGAGAGAATACAAATGAATGAATCCGAAAATGGCTTGCAAAAAAATCAAAACAATAACTATTGCAACAATAAAATTACAAAACATATTTTAATTGTCTTTTTTCTTAAGTTTGAATAATTATAATGTTGGTTTGCTTTAAACAGTAAAGTTTAAAGTGCTATCCACTAATTAATAATCAGTTTAAAGAGCAACTCAGCTCCAACGTAGTAGGTTCGCGTCTATCACAAAAGTCAATTTTAATTAAGGACATCTAGAATTTAGGGTGCAACCACGCATATTTGTGGACAATGTCTCTTCGCCTATTTTATCACACTAAGCAACACATTATTTAAATTTTAATTTCTTTTTGTCTACATAATAATAATTGTAATTTTCAATTTATTCAGGCTGTGTGTGGGGAAGTGTCTCAGAATAATCGTTTTAAAAACTTTTCTTTAACTCGTTAACAGTGAAAGGAATTTCTTTTTCTTCTTTTTCTCCTTTTTATCGACATTTTCATGAAGTTCACTTTCATCGGCGTCCTTGTCGGCGTCCATTTTCTTGTGTTTTGCCAATTTTTTGGACTCCTTCTGTTTCTTCTTCTCTTTTTTCGAAAGTTTCGTTGGTGTTTGCAGCAGCTCCTCGTCACGCTTAGCTGTATGCATTTCGAGGCTCTGTTTAATGCTCTACAAATTTGAAAACATTGTGTTAAATTTTGCCCATCCAATTATTGAATGCAAAGCAAATTACTTGATCCTCTTCAGCTTCACGAATGCGATCCATTTCCAAGCAGTCAATCACGTCATTTCGTAATTGGACAACCTGCAAATAATTTGGTGTAAATTTCAAAACGAAAAACAAATAAACGGAAGGGTGAAAAAGAATAAAAAAAATTAATTAATTTAAAATAAATTTAAAACACACAATACACATATACAACATTAAACGTGTGAGTGTGCATTTAAAAGACAAATCAAATATAAAAAACCAAAGAAAAAACTTAACAATAAAAAATTAAGTAAAACAAACAAAAAGGAACTCATAACGAAGAGGGTCCTTTCAGTGAAAAAGGCTAACCTCAACTAAGCGTGCGATCAAAGCCTCTTCTCTTGCCTTGTCCGAGTCTGTTTTGTTACGCTCGGGTTGCGCCATCAGCACACGAATCTCATACTCAAGATCAGCCTGCTCCTGCTCCAGCCGGTGTTGACGTCGTCTAAACATCAGCAAACAACAACAAAAAGGAAGCATTCCAATACATTCTTTCCCACAAAACAAAATAAAATCACACAAGCAATTTAAAATCATAAAACAAATGCATAACAAAACTCACAAGTACATCAGCTCAGCCTGCCTCCGAAACAGATCATTTTTCTCGTTGACCAATTCAAAAAGCTGCATTATCAAATCCTCCACTTCTTTGCTGTTGCCGCTGCCACCAGATGCGTTTGATTGCGTCTCGGCCGCCTCCCCTTCACACCTCTCCCGTATCATTTTCTCCAGCATAACGCCCTGTTTCTCCAGTCCCTGTTGTTGCACCTCAATCACCTCCAATTCGTGTCGTATCTCTTGCAATGGCAACATTTGCAAAATTTTACGCGGTGGCACCGGCAACGATGGAGCCGGACCTTTGCGTCTCTTCCACTTGCCATGCTCTGACTTGTTGCTAAACACATATTCGTCCGCAGATATAATTTGACTTTGTCGGTTGCGATTTTGTGACTCTTTATTGTCCTTCATCTTCTCCCACTGCCGGTCATGTGTCACAGTCATGCTGTCATCATCGGTGAGTGTTGAGTGGTCCGGTGTAAGTGGATAGATGGTCCTCCGGTAAGTGACTTGATGATCCTCTCGCTCCTCAGGTAGGCGATCAGAGAAATTTTTGTAGTCACTCATCAGGGACAACTCCAATGGTATCAGTTTACGTTTGGTGGCCGCTTGATCAGCGGCCAGATTTTGTGACGCAGTAGGTGACGCCGACGGCTCATCTGTGACGGATTCAGTAATTGAAATGTGTTCAACTGTTGGAGACTCACTTGCATTCGCCTTGTTGGTGGTGGTGCTGCTGCTAATGAGGTCATCCGTCACAATGCTGTTGGAGGCCTCAGCAGGAATACTGTCTTGGGGCATGGTCTCGGTATGACCAGAGTTCGCATCAGTTGTCATCGGTTTGGGTGTGGACGACTGTGGTGGCAATGGCGCCGGACGCTTCTTGCGCAAGGTACGTGGAGTTGCGTGTGGACTCAAAGACAACGTCTCTTGAGAGACATTCAGGGAGGATGGTGTTCCTGTTGAAGAAATTGGAGGTGGTGGAGCGGGGGCTTTCTTCTTACGACGACCCATGGTGCCAAATGATGCATTTGCTGAGGCCAGTGATCGATCAGATCCACGGAGTTCAGTATTTCGATTCAACGACGACAGTGTTGAGGGTGACGTCAGAGACATTGTACTTCCGTGGAATTCTCCATCTTGGGCCACCTTTGATTGTCGTGATAATCGTGGAGTGGGTTCTGGGGTCAAATGCACTGGTCGTCTGTGAATCGGAGGAACGTAACGATATTTTAACATTTTTAACAAATATTTTATTTAAATAAATTTTAATTTCGAAAGGTAAATGAAATAAATTTAGAATCGAGATTGAATGAAAGAACAGACAGCGGACAGTTCGACGGGCAAGCGATCACTGACTACTGCTCATTGTTTAACATTAATGAGACTTCCTCTGTATATTAATTAACCGTTAGGTGACAAGTGTACGAACATTTTATGCAAAACATGTTCCACCACATTATACAAGCGTGTGTACTTATGCTCCTCTTCCGTTCCGTTGTCTTTTCTGACACAACCACCATCAGGGGCCAAAGCGATACCAAAACAATGCATGTGAAAGAACACCATTACAATGCCCTCTTGGGGTTATCTAATTTACTGTACGTTCAACTTCTTAATGACTGTGTCTCCATAAACAAAACGCGTAAGTGTGCTTTTCAATTTAGAAAATTATTTTTCGGGACCAAATTTGGAGGAACTAAAATAATGACTACTGCATGCGTGTCACCGCGGAATGACACACAAACGTTCGTGTGAAGGTCACACGTGCAGAAAGCTTGATAAATGTCTTTTTAATTAAGTAAAAAAGTAAATGGAATCGAGCTTGATTTCTTTGATTTTATCTTAACGATGTAATTAAGAAGCAAAAAAACAACTTAGAACTCACAATGACTTCCTTGGAGTTGGCACAGGAGTGCGCTTCGGTGAACTTGTGACAATACTGGAATTATCATCCTCACTGTCACTACCAAATGGATTTGTGGAGATCCTGATAAAACGAATAAACTGTTAGTATTTGTAAACAACAAAAGGACAAACAAACTTACATTTTTGGTGGTGGTGGTCTTGGTGGCAAAGTCTTTTGCTTGAAAGCTTCAATTTCATCATCTGAACTATCAAAAGGATTCAAACTCATTCGCTTCTCCTTGTTTGCTATTTTACGTAGATTTTCTTTTTGTGCTTCTTCGTCATCTTCATCTTCACTTTGAAATGGATTGAGATCATCTGGATATTCAATGGCAGATGTGTCCTTTTTGCTAGCACTAATTTCATGCGATTTAATTCCATCAACTTCTGTCAGTGGACTTTCTACTGCTTTTTCCACTACTTGCAGAATAATTTTAGAATTATCTTCGTTTTCTGATGTTTTATTCAATACTACAGAGACTAAACGGTTGTCTGAAATCTGTTGTTCTTCTCCAACGACATCCATTTCTTCAGACATATCAGGACACACTGTTGTCGGCATTGGCTCTAATTCTTGTATTTGAATTGATTTATTTTCATTTTCTACTTCCTGTATGATTTCCTTTTGTGACGACGACTCAATTGTGTTACTGCATTCAATATTCATTGAACTGGTTTGTACTGCATTCTCATTTGCAATTTCCTCCACAACAATGTTAGGGGTTGTTTCTATGGATTCTTTAGTTTTTACGGTTTCCTCAATTCCTTCATTTGTCCTAATTGCGTTCTTAGTAGCAATAATTGGTGTTGCATCCGACTCAATTACGTTGGATGACATCTCCGCTATGGCGGGGCTTTCTAAACTGATATTAATTTCAGACACCTCTCTCTTTACTTCGGTTGCCCTGCTTATTCTGCGTGGACTTGCAGTTGGCTGTTCAGTTGAAGAGGCCTCGGACATTTGCTCAAACTGCATTAGCCTTGAACGTACAATTGTGCTCCTTGGTGCAGGATTCGCAATTTTCACATCCTGGGCAACCTCTCTCAAAACTACATCGTCATCATCATCATCATCATTTTTTGTATCCTCCTTGTCTTTGGTAACATCATTTTGTTCGTCATTGTCTGATTCGTATGAATTTTGCAATGAAATTGCAACTGTTGTTGTCACAGTTGCGGTTGTAACAGGTGACGATGATGGCAATGATGACTCAATGTTAATACTACTTTTTAAACTGTGTGTGGCCAAAGCGGTTTGCTCACTTTGGTGATTATTATCTAATTCTACTGCATCATAATCCTTAATTACTACGTCCTTAGTCTTAACAGTATGATCGCTTATTCTATCACAAATTAATTGAATTGATGATATCGCTGCTTCGTTTGCTGTATCATTTGTACCCGCTGACATGGAATTTGACTGAGATTCTTTGTCCTTGTGCAACGACGAGAAGCCAGACGCAGTCTCTTCCTCCTCATCGTCGGACGATGTCACCACAGATTCTGCATCTGATTTATCATCCTCTTTGCTGGGTACCACCGACTTCTCCTCTTCAGTGTTGGGCGGCCTTGTGCTAGGCAATGGGGGTGGTGGTAAATCCGCATCACTGTCATTTTCCGTCTCTGTGAAGTGAGCGGTCAAAAAGTGACTACGTTTGTTGCGTTCCTCCTGATACATATGACCCAGCCGTTTGAGACTTTGTGACTTCTCCTCGTCACTTAGTGACTTTTGCAAGAGTCGATTATTCTCAAACATGGCCAGCTTCTCTGTGAACGCATTGCTGGTGGTGGAATCAGTTGCGTCTGTCATGGCGGTGGCACCTTTTAACTCCTCGTCGGGACACGTTTCACAGCAAAATTCACCATCATTTTCAGTTTCATAGAAACTGCCAAGCGATAGTTGTGCACCACAACGGGCACACTTAAGACACGTACGGTGAAATAGACGTGTATCAATGGTGACACGTTCAGCCAGGAAGACCGGATTGCCACACTTTTGGCATGGCTCACGTTTTGGTACGCCAACGGCTCGATTCGCTATCTGTTTTGTTTTTTTGTTGAGGGTGGAAATGGGAGTTAATTACGTTTTTAGTTAGAGGTGGTGTAATTTAAATTACTTTTAGTTTTGGCAAGTGATTTAAAAAATTAATTTTATCGTTGATTTGTGAATTTAAATCAAAATAAATAAATTATTTTTAGTTTTACTTAAGACAAATAAAAACAAATTCAAATAGATAAATAAAATGAAAATTGATGTATAAAGGCGATAAGCATAAAAAGCATAATATTATTGTGACAAAAAGCTTTTAAAAGATAAATTAGAACTTTGATAGTGCTATTAATTGCGAAATATTTTACAAGTGTGAATAAATGTCAAATAACTGTGAAATTGCTGCAGAGCATTAATTAAATTTATCGTTAACTTAAATAAATTCTTAAGCTGATTTTACTGGATAAAAATAAATTATTCTTAAGTAACGCAATTGATCAAAAGGAGTAATAAGTTTCAAATCAATTTTCGCAATTTATACGATAAATTCCTTGAGATGATTTGTCATTATTGAAATAAACTAACAATTAATAAAATTTAATTAAATTAAATATTTATTTTTTCAATATTTCGCAATTAATAAAATAAACAATTAAAAAACCATCACCCAAAAAAACACACACAGTTTAAAATAAATTACCTGATTTTGCATGATCTTGTTTTCTTTATATTGTCTCTTAAAACTCTATCAAAAATATGTAGTTTTTTCTCGTAATTTACTTTTGTAGAAATAAATTGTTTTTGCGTTCTCTTTTAATTCACTTAGGGATAATTTGTTTGTTCTATATAGTAGTTTAGACGTAATAGTAGGCATATGTATGATTTGTGTATGCAGATTTGTATTTTTAGCAGAATATTTCGGGCTTATATTGGCCCATAATGTCCAAGCTTTTATCATCCTGCAATTAAAAGAAAAGAAAGATATTCTCAGAGACTATTCATTCATCATGTTTTTGGGGGTTTAATTTCTTAATTAAAATGGGGAATTATTTTATTTGGGACGAAATTAAGTAACGATTACTACAAGATTTACTAAAGTACTACAAGTCATTAAATTTGTTAGTAAAAAACGGAATTTGTAATTGGTATTGGGGGGAAAAGTGGGAAACAAAACACAAATATTTTTGTTAGTACAATAAAAAAGTTGCATACAAAAAAAACTGTATCACGAAACTAAAAGTAGTCTGCCAGATTACCGGAAGCGGTGTAATTACAACGACATAATTTTATCATTTCACATATCGCGCTTTTCCTCTCAATTTCAGTGAGTTCGCCACGCAAAGAAGTCATCATTTTTCAACAAACATCCACGCAAACAACTACAACCTTGCGCTTGCGAATGAATTTTTGTTTTTTTTTTTTGTTTATCATTTGTTGTTCCACTGATGGAACTCATTCAGTGTAGTGCAATTATCTTAATTCTCATCAAAACATGATGTACTGTGGCTGAAAAAATTCTCTTTTGTGCTTAAGGTAAGAGGAGTTGTGTGGGCACACAGTGGCAGCCGCAACCAGCAGCAGGTGTTTTCCATTAAAAATGAATACCAAAAGCATACAACAACATTGCATTATATGATGAAAACAATCTCTGTGTGTCAATCAAAATAATGCAACTAATCTTGCATTATTTATGTTTAGAATGAAAAACGAACGAGGGGGAACTGTATTACTGTGGTAATTTTATGCTAATCACATTAATGTGTGATTTCACAGTTATAACATTAAACTAATTTCAAATGAACATTTGTTTTAAAATCCTTTTTTTTTTCATTTTGATCTACATACATATTACGATTATGCAATAATAAAATAATAACTCCATAACAATTGAGTTAATTTCCAACGGTTATCTTCGCAGACATAAACCCCACTATACAAAGGGTCAGGGTCGCACACAGTCAATGCTGTCTACATGGATGGTATAATTAAGCAATTTAAATTGCATGAACATTGTTAAGTAGTTATTAAAATAAGACACGACGAGGCAACATAATGCACCCTATCATCACACCACGCCACTCATATCATGCGCCATGATAATTTGCCGCCGCGCCTAACAATGTGCAGACATTAACTCTTGACTTTTCGCATGCTATTTTAATTACATCACAAAGAGGAGTTATCAGTGCAAGGCCGCACTGAAAGTGTATTTTATACATTGAGATAATTGTATGAACTAAAGTTAGATCTAAGTTAACAAAGTTCTGTAAAGATTGTTAATAAGGAAAGCTGATCCTAAACATTAATAGACATACTTTATGTACAGCGTCTTGTAAAACAATTTAACTGATCATTTTTATAGCCACTTAATAAACCGAAATGTGTAGAACAAAAGTTACATCAACTGATTTTTACACAAATAAACAACATCTTTCGTCACATTTTTCATGATAGTATTATGTTCAAGCTCAAAGGGGGTCAACAATCAGGCATTCAATAAAAAGAACTTCAAAATCTCATAGCATTCTCATAAATCATCACGTTACAAGAGCCATAATCTTTTGTTTCTTAACATCTCGAATATTGCAACAAGACTTTATGCGCCACAAAACCGTACGCAAGCTAAATAAAGGCAGCCGCTGGTTTATTTACAAAGCTACACTTAAAAAGGCAGCTTAGGCCCAGTCGCTTGTCTTGTACAGTAAAACAACAAGACACAAAATTGAACAAAACGTGTGCGCCGTACTAAAAATAGTCAAAAATATTTGGTAACAGAAATTAAATGAAATCAGTTGCCGAAATTGTAAGTGAAAGAAGAAAGTCAGTGTACTGCAGATGCATTATTTTTGGATTACGAAATGACTATAGCAATGTACAACGGAAGCAGCACCGAGTTTATCTATTTGCTGAAATATTTATTCAACAGAAAATGCATTCTATAAATAAACAGATTAGTTGTACTATAGGAAAAAAATGCCCTTTTTTACAGCGAATATTTAAAATCAATTTAAATCTAAATTCGGATCAAACTATGATCAAACAAACCACACTATTAAATTGAGACCTCTCCCAATTAGAATAAAATTAACAAAAGGGGCAATAAAATGACTTCCGTTCTGCGCACACAAACCCAAAGATCGGCATATTCACGAGCTTCAAAGAGCCTCGCATATAACCAATTGTTTTGTAGCTAAACCTTTTTTAAGTTATTGCTCACCATTGACTGCACAATAATTTTCTTAATTAATTAACCACATTGTTCTGAAAACTGAAAACTATATATACCAGCGTATGTATTATATGTTCCAATGAAAACAGCAAGGCGTGACTGTGCAACTCCGCGGAGAGCGACTTCGTGGCATACCGGCTTTATTTAATGTTTTAATGTATACGAATTAATGCCTATTTGTATTGTACCTACTAAAATAATGTAAAAAAAAACATCCAAATGGCAAGGAAAGGTATTTGAAACTTTGTGCCCTTTTTAAGAGTTTTGGAAAATATTCTAGATCGAAATTAATAATATATTTCATTAGTTTAACTTAAAAATATGATCTTCAAGGATATTAATTTTTAAATCTCAAATAGAAATTCATGAATATTAAACATAATCAGGGATTTATAGTAATTTTTAGTCAAAGGTTTTGATCGAAAAAAAAATTAAATAAGAAGAAATTTTTTATTTGAATAATTATTTTTTTAAATAAATTTCTTTAACAAGAATTTAATATTTAATTCATTACCAATGAATTTTCATTAAAATGGTAGCGAAATAAAAAGTCACATGAGAATATATTTGGCGCTATGAGGTTTTTGTCAAATTCTTGAGCCATAAATAAATTGGAATGACATTAACTTTAAACGTGACTGTGCGAAACTCGTTGACAACAATTTACAGTTAAAAATAAATGGCGTCTACATTCTCTACTCAATGACATTCTTTGTTTCCTAAAAAATCGTGGTGTTCTTGAGACTCCAAAAATATTCCTTTTAAAAATATAAATTGAAGTTACATCTAGGGGAATTGTAAAACAAAACAATGTTTCTTTCCTAATTGAAAGTCCAGAAAATATTTTTTAAATGTGTCTTAATAAACGACATTAAAAAATGTATTCAATTAACAAAAATAGTAAGAAAAAACAAACATTCTTAAACATTCAAAAAGAGTGCCAAATCTAGATCACCGTGAAACAACATTTTAAAATGCCGACAAAACTGTCCATTTATCGCTGGAATTTACAACTTGAACATTACATTTAACACAACGAATAGCATAAAAATTTTCTCTCTATTTTAGCATTAAAAAAAGAAAATTGATGCCAAGTGCGGGCCAAGCTTGAACGGAAATGTGCAAATTTAGCCTAAAAAAAATTAACAACAGAGAACGTTGTTACAATTGCAATTAAATATTTAATTTGAAACATTACAGATTTCTAAAAAAAAATAAAGTGCAGCATTTAAAGATATTCAGAAATACAAATCATAATTTATTTAAACGATTTTTGTTATTGCAATTTTTATTACCGATGAATAAAAACTGTAACAAATTTAATATTAAAAATTGGAAATTTCCAATAAGCATAAAATATAAATTATAGGTGGAAAAAGTTTACAATTTACCATTTAATGCATTTAAAGTAAGGCATTCGCAAAAGTCACAACATAATTCAACATTTAATATATTTGAAATTACATTAACATGAAGAAACTGTGATTGCTTATAACTTTGATTAAATTGTATTGAATTGTAGTCAAATGTTAACCAATTTCGTGACGCTGGAATAATAATCTAATAGTAGTACTATCACAATAAGAAAAATGGTCCATTTTCAAATTTATTGCAATCAAGATTTTATCTATAAACTTAAAAATGTTTCAACAAGGTAAGTTTTTTAATGTTTGAAAAATTATCCGGTAATTGAGGTAATCTTTGTTTAGCGCCAAATTTAATAACAGTTTATACCAACGAAAGCCATGGCAAAAAATTGCCGACGCCAGATTTGCATAAAAAAAACGAACAGTGCAAAACCTTTCTTGATGTCAATCATTGCATTTACACGCCACTTCAAATAACAGTTCATCACAATGTAACACTTATAAAGTGTGATGGAACGTTAAATTATAGAATATCGTGACATAACGATTATCGCACAAGCTCATTAGAGATAAGTGTACAGAATTAACGCACATAAAAGTGCCACAAAGTCGCGCCCGGTACACTGAGATGCCGGAATAACAAAAGCGCCATAAAAGCACAAAGGTAGGTTCGTATGTAGATACTCATTATTTGGAACCTCCCATTCATGTATCTTAAACATGGGAGTTTTGGCCGCGGTGTACATAAACCGTCTATTGTTGATCTTTGATGTTCTCATGAGATTTCACAATATCAAAAGATAAGTAACATAAAGTTCAGTTGTGTAAATTTGAGTTTAAACACAGCTGAGAAGTCTTAAGTCTTGCTTGAATGACTTAAGGTAGACGGGAGGAAATATACAAAAATAAACAGTTGTGTCAAGACTTATTAGATAAGAAAGATAATTAGAAGTTTATCTTAATTTATTAAATTGTTTTCCCAATTATACTTTCAATAAATTCAACTTTTAAGTAATATTGAGTTTAGGCTCATCTAGTGTACCAAAATAATAATAAAAAAAGGTATAATGTTTACAATTAATAAACTATACCTATTCAATTGCATAGACAATTATTTAATAAGTACAGATTATAGACTATGCACCCAATCAATGACTCATTTACTGTCATAAGTCACAGCTCATTTAGGAGTGGAGTTTGAACACAGCTAATTGCAAAAAATGAATGTAATTGCCAACATACTGCACAAACAGAATTAAATTACGTCTCTCACATGAAGGCCAAATCGCCATTCAATATAAAATAGTGCGATTTTATTATTGTTCAGTCAATTCCATTAGAATACAACAACAATCAACTTTATAGGGGAAAAACATGTTCCATCACCATGATTGTGTACCACCACACCCGATCATTTTTACAACCATAACAAAACCACGGCACCATATTAAAAGTTCGCTGATGGAACTCTCAAGTCAGCATAATATGTTGCGGGCTCGCGCATATTCGTGCACACTGATGAAAGTTGAATCACCTTGTGGAGGAATAATTGTGAACGTGTGGCGTGGCTTTCTTAATCTTAGTTAGTTCTCCACGTTTTTTTTTTCCATTTTATTTAATTTAGGTCAACAAACCTAAACTAAACACACAAGAACATAAAACGAATATGAACACAAGACGACAAAATTTATTATGTTGAAAAATCAATATCGCATGATAGTTTCAACGAGATTGTGAATAACAATTGGGACCAGAAGTAAGTATTAAGGTCTACAATGGCTGAAGTGTAAAAAATATCAGCTGCAAGTTTTTGGAAGTAAAAGTTGGAATTGAATTTTAAAATTCGTTGTTGAATTTTATGCAACCGGAGATAATCGTTAATCCATTTTTGTTGTATTATAATGATGTGTTGTTTCAATTAACTCGGAAACAGATGGTTAACCAGATGCCCATTTTATTAATAACAATTTGCACATCATAACATCGTGTTTATCGATTGAACGTAATGGAAAAACAATCAATGTTATGGTTTTATTGATGATTTTAATGTTAGTAATTTTATGCAATAATCATTTTTGAATGAGTTAATGTTGTCACAACTGAAAACTCAATTACATTAGTTCAACAAAAATAATTAAAATGAAATTCCCCTATTAAACTGGCTGTTAACAATAAAATCCCATAATAATAATCAAATGCATTAAATAGCCAAAATATGTTGACGTAGGTACAACATCCCAAACTGCTTTCCAAAAAACTGAATAGCATAAACTTTAATTGTTTCTAAATGTGCAGTACTTATTCAAATACTCAAGCATATAAACCGGATGCACAACAATGCCAATATGAATGTCTAAACAGTATGAGACTCTGCAGAGCTATTCAAAATTTCACCAGCTGAGGACACGTGAATGTTATTTTTGGCAAACGCACAAGGACGCGCACAATAAATATAATTCACACACGTGGTATATTCCAGAATAACGCGAAATGCACACAATCATACAACAGTGTCCGTATTGTCTGTCATGTGTACGTTTGCATGGATGTGTTTTGCAACCTTGAAAATTATGACGCAATTTGGCGCAAGGACATTTCACACATACATACATGAGAACCAACACAGCTGTGATAAATGTTGCATTAGTATTAATTCGTGAATATATTATGTATGAGAACAAAAAAAAATCAATTGTCTTCTGATTTGATTGTTTGAAAATTTAACAATTCAATGCTGCGTTATTAATTGAAAGCAGAACAATGTTAATCGTTTTGATTTATTAATTGCTCGAGTACTAATTGGTAATGCGTTTTTAATTAAATATTCGTGATAATGCAATTAAATGTTTTATGCATTATAATTTAAGCAAGTCATTATAAATGATGTTAGTCGTTTAAGATTGTCTTTATTTAAATTTTAAATAATGTTATCAAATAAATTTTTAATTAAATGTTATCATATAATTGTAAAGGCATTAAAAACAACTAAAAGCAAATTTCCATATCAAAATTTATTAAAATAAACAACATTGTTTTAATCAAAAACAACCGCAAGTAGTAACTGGAATTTATTGACTTTTTATACAACCACAACAAATTGTGACTCACAATCGGCTTGGCCACATAATAGTGTAACTACAATGCAATGGAATGAGTTATGAGGGAGTCGCGTCATCGCACAACGCGCTATTAATCACACATTCCCAATCACAGTTCACACCCTTTGTAATATGAATCACAATATTAAATTTAAATCAAATAACAATGCTACAGTTATTATTTATCATCTTTACATTTAAATGTGCAGTATACAACTTTTTCTGCTTGCAAAATGTACGTCACCACAAAATATCGCAGAAAAATTCCTCAGCATTGCAAAAATTATAGCGCATTCCTTAGCCCAACAATAAATACATTCAAAATGTTAATAATATTACCTCAATATCCATCTTTAAATAATTAAGAAATTGCACCGCATTTACAGCATATTATAACATTAAATAATTAAGACACTTTGCATCATATTTTAAAACATAACACTTAATTTTTCTTTCACATAATTACAATAGAATAATTTAAACAACTACATAACTGTAAAATTACCAACCACAGCGGCCAACTGTCACGAAGCAACTGTTTCTCTCTCTCTATTTTTTGAATGACGTTTAGTGATAATTTAATTCTCGGTGTGGGGGAAGATTCCAATTTGATGCAAAAGATTTATGTAAAATGTATGAACATTGAGCTATTTTCTCAACTGTACATTTTATATATACCTTGAAACTGTTGTTGTCTAGACTATTTGCTCAAATTGAATGACTTTTTGTACACTTTTTTAATAGCAATATCTCAGACTCAAACCTTAATGGTGAGTTTATTTTATGGGCTTTAAGCGGGTGTTTTCAATTTATAATCCAAATAGGCAAAAAGGGATTAAAATAGTTTATTCGAAAGTTAAAATTATTAAGAAAAGGCGTGATATTAAAAGCAGTAATTGATTAATTAACACTTTAATCAGTTTTACAAAATTCAATTTATTCTGTACCAAAAATTTATTTAAATAAAGTTAAAAAAAGAAGCCTTTAGTTATTTCCATAACACAAAGTGTACGCAATTTAATTATTAATTGAAAATCATGATATCCTTATCAATTAACGTACTCAATTTCTGTTTTAACAAATACAATTACAATGCCGGCAAACAAATAATTTATACTGATTGAATTATAATCTCATTGTTATCACATTTTTCTAATACATTTTTAATGCGTCTTATCTGAGTTTTCTTTACATCAATTTTATGCGTATCATGTCAAAAGATTTATGACAAAATGATTGCAAAATAAACTTACGGCCTTAATCGGTTCCTCATCTGATGATCGAAGATGTTATGCAAATGTGCGTAAAAGCTGACAGCTTGTTTTGTCCATAAATAATGCACCATAATGCTAATAGCTGTATGCATTAAGTAAATAGTATAGTCGCAATTTGTACTGTTTTCGATGTACAAAACAAAACGCGTACATTAAAGCTCTCCCTCTGGGAAATCGCCATTAGATGACGATGTGAACCATCTAATGGTAATTTAAATTTTCTTTAAAGTCGCAGTTGCGGTTAGTATTTTTATTTTGTCGTGTTTTGTTCTGCGGTACAAGACTTTAAACTTATAAAGTTTCATGAACGAAACGCAAATAAAATTCATTTTTAAAGACGTCTCTTTCCCATTCTTTTATGATAATGATGATGATGTATGCAGCGAATAGACATTAAGTCATTTAGAGTCACCCATAGATGATGATCACAAACATTGTCGGAATTAATCGTAATGTACAGAATGCGGAAAATATTTTTATTTAGGAGAGAAAAATGAGAGTTGTGTAGTGATTGTCATTTTGTTGTGCAAATTTTTTAAGTAAAGAAAAATAAATTGAAAAATAACAAAATACATTAAACTGAAAAACTTTCCATGGGAAACTGCATTTGGCGAAATGGCGGGAAATGCATTCAATTCATGTTTTATAGTTACGATTCACTTTTTCATCATTTTCATTTAATGTGCACTAACGGAAGCGAATAAAATGAAATGAATTAAAAAGCATTCAGAATGCAACAATAATTTTAAAATACCATTTTAAGCTTGAGATGAAAATGGAAGGGAAAATGCGAAACACGTTTGAACGAACGCAGACACATTGACGTCTCCATATTATTAATATTATTATCGCTTCATTCCATGTGAAGCAAATGCAGTGCAAATCTTTTACAACATATTTGGGTCACCCCACAACACCTCATCACTTTTAACTCGAACCAAAATGCAATTTCTAACAAGCACGCATTCATGATTCTGCCTTTTCAATAAATGCAATCTTCACAATTATAATTATGGCGAAACATAAATCGTAATGCAACTCCATGCAGCATAGCCGTGCATGTTAATCTCACACCTGGTTGTCATTTGATGCATACTGACCGCAGCATCCATCACAGAACATGCTTGTCAACTAATTTAATATTAAATTGTAATTTAATCGGATGTTGGATTGTGAAATATGTTCGGAGCGTCGTTCAATATGTTTTATTTTGCAATTTACTTATAGTTATTGCAATAATGTTGGGAATTAATGGTATTTAGTAGCTGGAGATGAAGTGTTGAATGCGATTTTAAAGCGATAGATATTTAATGTGAAAAAGTGGTTTCACTTGAGATGCACTTTTTATTCGCATTTAATTTAATTTATTGTGATATGTGTCATTGAAGCTTTGATTAAAGCAATAATTTTTAAGTAATAACATAAATTATAACTTAAGTAACGGTAAAGAATGACTTAATTACTTTTACACTTTATTGGAAGCAATTTTTGCAGCTAAACAAGTTTTTCTAAAATTCTTGGGTTTATTCTGACCACACAAAATTTAGTTAGTCCTTAAGTTATTAAATTCCCACAAATAACTTGACCTTGAGAGAAAAGTTAAGTAAGCCTATTAAATAATAAACCGATTAAGAATCACAAAAATTGAGGACATTGTTCAATCAACTGTAAATATTAATACACAACCACTTAAAGTTAATCAAGTGTACAAGTTAATGTGAATTTAAAAATGATGCAATTTATTGGCCTATGCAATTATTATAATCTTTTATTTATTTTAAACACATAATAGCCTTATAATGAGCATAAAATATGTGCTGCATTCAAACGCAAAAGGCAGCAACCGGCAAATTTAACTGCAGTAATAAAAGAAGGTCACGAGTATTGCAAGAAGACACGGTTTAGGCATTTAAGTGGAAAATTAAATTTTGCAATCATAAAGAACGTGATGCGACTTTTTATATTTTATTTGTGTGCTCACATAACGTCAAAATATTGTAATCATTACCTTCAAATAATTATTAATATTGTTAGATATAGGTACTTGATATTTCTCGTATTTAAGAAAAATCATGACCGCAATGAATCCGGCTGCATTTTCAATGGTTGATTGATTGATGGATTTGGAAATACATTTAATATTTTGCGAAATTTCATCTACTGCGATCACATTGGGTGAAAAAGGGGAGGGGGACACAGCGGGTGTATTAAAGAGAAGGATGGCGCAGTGGGAACATTTTAAGGTGCGGTTCGTTGAGGCTGGTCATTGGTAATTGATTTTATTTCGGATTGAGAAGTAAAAGTCTCGACAATTGTGTGTGCTCTCAACAAATCAGTTGGGGTAATAAATTAATTGGCAGCTTCATTGCGTGTGTTTGAGTCGAAACTGTTAAGTTGTGAAACATTGCGCTTAAGAAAATTTTATTTCGGTTTAATGTGTTTGTAAGGTGATAGGGTAATAAATTACAGCAGAAATTATTGGTGATTGAAAATATCACGAGATTATTTTTGAATGGATTGTTGGTGAAAAGGCTTGTCAAGGTGGCACGAAACGGTTTTATTTTTGTGTTTTGTTTTTAAATGATATGAAAACTAAGGAAGGGCATATTTAAAGCAACAATTAAGAAAATATTGACAATATAATAAAAAAAATGACAATATTTTATAAGAATTTCATTTAGAACCGTTTTTAATGGTTTAAATTGTTGCTTTGCAATTGTAATTATGAAATAACAGTCAGAACAAATACAATATTCCTCATGGCACCAATTATCAACTCCACATAAGAAACTGAAGTGTTGCAAATTAATTTATTCTAAATTTATATTCAAAGATACAGAAATAAACAAACATGGGGAGACAAGCACTAAAAAGTGTAACGAATAACGATCCACACTCTACAACAAAAAAGGAAATCACGTTTCTTACACAATATAATGTCTTATATAATTCACAGCTGCACAAAACATTGCATACATTGCCTATGTGAATTGTGATAAAGTCGACATTACCAACAATTTCATTCACTTGGTTTTTATCAATTCGAATTCTCAAATACCCAACAACGTTTACAACTCGATCCTTATACACACAGCTGGAAAACAACATTAACTATATATAAGACATGGCATTGCGCAGCGTCTCTCAGTTTTTTTTTGCAAGGTCGTCTAACTGTTACCCCATTGCACTACTAGATAGCCACAATGAAACAAACTAAAACATATAATACATATTATAAAACTATGCAGTTTAACAGCTTATAGATCTCGAGGAGTGGAGTATAGACGCAAAAAGGAAATGTCTGCACAATCACACAATCGTGTGCAAGTACCTATTGAGTTTCGTTTGTGCAGAACAACTCTGACTATATACTGGTTTTATAAGAATTTACAAATGTAGAAAATGTTGTACATATTATAGAAGATTCTGTAGGCAATTGTAAGATGCATAGAGGAACTGGAAAGACTTTATGTTATTCTTAAAGCTATAGTGATTTGTATAGAGAAGGAAGAATAAATAATGTGGAATTAAAACGGTTTTTATTTTGGTTTCAATTTCAATATTTGTTAGGAACTGAAACAGTAAAATTAAACACGATGCTGTATTTTAATTTAAGCCCCTAAATGTAGTGAATTGCATTTATTTAGGGACATTAAGTTTACCGTAAGAAAATTCCACTTAAATTGTTTAATAATTTAAATGTTCAATAAAAATTAAGTCGTTCCTAAATGTCACAAAAAAAGCGAAATAATTAAATGCAAAATTAACTTAAACAATAAAACGCATTTTTATGTAGCACTTAAAATGAAAACATTTAACCCAAACATGCAGTAAGTCACAGCATAAAAAAATATTTCAAATAAGGCAACAAATTCTTGAAAAAATGGACAAAACAATTACACACACAACACACTTAAGAAGCATCACTGCAGTTATTAATAAGAGCTTTAAGCATGGCAAACATGCAGCGAGTAGAACGAATAATATATTTTAAATTTAAGACTTGAAAATAATTCATTAAATAAATGGTTATTATATTTTGGGGAAACAAAAATTAGTGATTAAAAAGAGGTTTACAAATAGTTCTTACCTTTGGTGGTGAAACAGGTGAATTACTGGAGATAGCACCCTTGTCAGTGACGGAGGCGGGTCTCTTGCTAAGACGATTTGCAGGAGAGTTAACTGTAATTAAAAAGAAGACAAAATCGGTTAGTTTTTAAATTAAAATTAGATTAAAGTCTCAATTAATGGTCAAATACTATTTATTGTGTAAATAATCATATTTTAAAAGTAAATAAGCATAATCCACTTTAAATATTAATGTGCACAAGATTGATTGCACATTTTAAAAACCATAAAAGTTGATTAAATATTCAATCGCGTTCAACGAATAAAGTCACTTCATTTGCACATGCGTCCTTGAGATTAAAAAATGCATATTTATGCAAACAAGCCGCACACATTTCCCTCTCTATGCTTCATACATACTCGCTTAAAGTATACGAGCAGCTACATGCAATATGGTCCCCACGATCTACTTCGACTCCAATTATGCACATGCATGCAATTAAGAGTTTATTACTCTTATCCACAATCTGATACAGTTTTGCTAACAAACTAATTCAGATTTATTGACCATCACAGTAGACAACAACATGTGAAATTTATGCACTTCCACATGCTGTCATAATATGCTGCAGCGAATTATGCATCTGGATAATGTTGCAGCACTATAATAAGTAACTGCACGATAAAGTACCTTGTGTCGTTTAAACGGAACTGCATTTTATTGACAGTTGACACACATTTTGGCACCTTATGGGGTGGCTACTTGTTTTTAACAACTTGCAACAACAACATGCTAGGCCATTTTAATGCTCCCAGTTCTCATTATTGTAAACAAATGTTGAGTGCATTCAAACGAAACAATTATCTAGTCTCAGGTTCATTCAACTTGAGTATTGCATTAAATATTCCAGGAACGGTACTCCAGTAATAATTGCACATGCATTTTATATTGTTTATTCAATAAGTGTGCTCACAATTGCGTTAAATTTTCCCCTCTTTTTAGTAATTTAAAAAAACTATTGCGACCATTGACTACAAATAAAAGCAATGTCACCTGTCACTGCGCACAGACCATCGCAGTGATCCCACTTTATTGTTTAAAATGCAATCATTCACTGCAACTGCAGCTATAAGCACTGTCTGCCTACATGACATATCCGTGTTTGGTGCTCGCATGCCTAATTACTTCAATAATAATTATTTTAATACTGTCGCTGAGTGCACATAATATGCAAATGATGCGCTTTAGTTTATAGATGCACGCTTCAGGCTGTCGCGATAGTGCATTGACTGATGAACTTTATTACACGCATATTCGTATTATGTTTGTATTTATATTATGCTTTCATTTTGCACATGTGTGCAATAATAAAGTGGCCGTCATTGATTGAGTCATGCCTCATTGTTGGAGACAAAAGAAGTGGAGCCGTTGACGCGTCCAGCTTTTGCGCTTGTCAATGCAATTTATTCATGCGTGGAAGAAACGTTATTATTAAATGTATGCAATGTTGGTTATGCAGTGTACACGAATACGGGACGTAACTATATTTAATTTATATTGAAGAAAATTAATATGTAAGGCGGTTTTTAATATATGGAAAATATAAAGTGTACACGTCTACTCGTAGAAATTCATTGTAATTTATTAGTTTTTGCGTAATTAATAAAATTGATATATTTTGTTGAGACGTTGCTTTGTCACGAGTAGAAGCTGCATTCTTATGCATTTTAATGTTGTTGTTACTTATCTATAAGCTGAATGGTTTTCAAGGTGGATCCGCAACACAAGAATTTATTGCTGTTTTTTTGTACGACAATATTTAAAAATTGTAGGCAATTGATATAAATTGCGAGAATTAATTACATTTCAAATAATTTAAGCTTTATAAACAGCTTTTTTTAATTGAAAACAAATTGATGTGTAAATAAAAATCAAAATTTATCGTTTATTAAAAAAGAAAAGCTTTTAAAAATAAGCACAAATGCTATTTCAGTCAACACAAATTCATTGACGAAAGCCTGAAATGAATAAGACATTTTAAATCCGAATCCAATCAAAGACTCAAGACATTTAATCGGTGTGACCAAGGCTGAACAGAAGCCTAAATACATTTACTGTAACATATCGACCATAACCAAAGAATAAAATTAAAAACCCCCTTACATGTTAATAATAATTTTAATTTCCCACAATAATTTCAACATAATTCAATCAAATACGATTTATTTTAAGTACCGCACATTAAGCTCAAAGCTTCTCTAATTACAATTAGATTTTAACCTACACAATATGTACGCAAAATTACCTACAACAATAGACCTTCTTATTATAAGCTGTCGAATACGATTCATTGACAAACATCTCATTAATGCGTCAAATTCAATTTGACGTGAGCAGAAAAAGAGTTGAGTTGGATGCCTGCAGCAGTCGCACTTAACTTATATAACACATACGAATTAATTATTAATAACAGCTCATATTAAATAACTGCACAGCTGCGTGGTATTGTTCCATAATTGCATATGGTGCTTTTATATTTATTCGCCGCTTGTACAAATAGAAATTAGAAAATTTGTATATTTGCTGGCAATTAAGACATTTTACGCAATTTATTGCAGTAATAATTATTATGGGGGGAATTTTTAATTTCTATTCATTTTCATTTATTCAATTTTAGTTATTATACGATTATTATGAGATTGTTATAATTAAATACGAACCACACGTGTTACGGTTTTATTTGTATTTTTGATGTGAATGAGTAAATGTTAAACAATGGGAAGCAGTATATGTTAGGTGAATTAAGTGACCTAATTTTTGTACGTTTTGAAAATTATTTCGGAGTTTTTTTCGGTAACAATTATAAACGGCGTTTTTTTTTTTAGAATAAAAATGGTATTGCAATTTTAGTCCTTAATTAAGGGTGTATAATTTAAAAATTAAAAAAGTATTGCATTTTTAATTTTAAGCATCAGTTATAAACTTACTAACTATTTAAACTTTAAATTTAATTTCAGCCCTTTTATTTCACAAAAACGTTATTGCATTCATTCAAACATTGTATAAAACCATCCATCCATAAAGAAATAAATGCGTCTATCTAAATAGTTACAAATTTGGCCCAATTTCCGCACTTTTTATCCATTCCGGAACAGACAAGCACATATGGATAGAAACAGCCAGCGTAACAAATGAGAGTAATAAAAAAATCGCATTTCCGGTAGCCAAACATTGAATGGAATAGAATTTCTTTATACCCACATATGATATATGGGGGGAAATAATCATTTCATCAGTTTTTGTAACGGGTGGGAGCGTCCGCACTCCGCACTAATGGTACGAAGACCCAGTAGCAGTTTGCACACTATTTTTTATAGAAAAGCAATTTATTTCTATTTAAATGTCACGCACATTTTTGACGAATTGAATTTTAATTATTTAGCATGAAATTCGTGTGATTTATTTTTAATACATTAGTAGCATTGCATATTATGCATTTTAATGTACATGATGAAACATTGTTTTGAGAAGGGAGTTTAAGAGAATATTTATTGTACTTGTCACATCAAGAGACACATATTCCATCTGAATTTTAATTGCAATCATAAATAGCATTTACTGGTTGTTTGTTTCATTTAAATAGTTTCTCATAAAAAATCGTACGACTTACGAGCACATAAATTGTTTAAATATGACCGGAATTTTGTGTCATTTTCATGCTGCATGTTATCATTTATGTTTACACCATATTGTGATGTAAATTTTATTATATTTCTGTTGGTGGTGCGATGTAAGATGACATTTTGATCTCATTTTGTGAACGTGTTCCATTTACTTAAGATGATGATCTTTGTTCCATATTTTTAATTTATTGTCGGTGTTTATAATAATATAAAAACTTGTTACTGATGCAGAACAATAAAAAAGTGGATGTAGTTAATTTAAAAACAAGAAGCAAATTAAAATATTAATTGCAACTTTAATTAAAATGATTTTTATAAATACTTTTGACAATTTTTATGAAGGAGGACTTTATTTTGATTTAAAAGATGTAGTTTCCGTCATCAAATAAGCTTACTTTTTAAAAGTTAAGCAAGTTTATAAATCAAGGACTTTAAATTGAAATTATTCACAAAAATTATTGCATAAAATGAACAATTATTAAAGTAAATTGAATTTTCGTCAATTATTCAAAAATCATGTGTTCCGAATTATGCACAAGAAAACCTTGACACATCAAGACTCAATGAAGCAAAACTTATTACCTTCAATTACATTAATTTAAGTATGGATTATTGGTTATTTATATGTTAATGCGACTATTTAACGGTTAAATGAAATTATTGATTTTTGTTACGTAACAATCAATTGTTTTGTCTTTTTTTCATTTATCAATAAAATTATTATAAAAATTGTCAAGGTTTTGTATTCAATAAATAAAAATAACAAAAGGCACAAAAAACGAGGTCAATGCTAATTTAGAAAAAATATTTATCTTAAATTTAAATAATCAGAAGAGAAATTGAAATGTGCGAACTTCAATAAATGTGTGAAAAATGTGCAGTTTACACAAGATTACTTGTAAGTAGATTTGCAATTGTTATTTTAGTCAATAATTATGAAGAAAAAATTAAATTAGGTGTTAAAAATCATTGTGATGAAAAAAAAGTGATATTTCATAGAAAAATGTTAATATTTTGGGGATGAGTAAATAATTTCATGATTTAGGTAAATAAGTAAAATGAAAATTTGACGAATTTTCATTCCTTATTACTTTCGTTGTGTATTTTTAAAATTCAAATAGTTTTAACATCTTGCAATATGCAAAACTGTGATGTCTCAAATGTTATTTGTACACATTAAAGTTGTGTATAATTATTTTCATCCGCGCAATCACATCCATTGCAATTACAATTTATTCAAACAAATTTCGTGCGAAAAAATTGTGAAAGACAATGCGCATGTAATAAATTAAAGGTCCCAAAAGATCATCACCATACAACAACACAAAAATCTATCGCCATTACATAAAGACAACACATAGTTTAATCTTAAGACAATGTTGTAAATTAAGCATTAACATTAAGCGCAACTACATATAAATTTAAAAAGTTCACTGACATTACGACATACATTAAATAATTTTGCTACGGAGATAAACAACAAGGAAGCGACGCGACAATTCACTTTTACTTTTTAATGCATTTAGCAGCCGATGAGAAAATCGACAATTTAAGAAGCTTTTGTGCAGCATGTGTGCCTAGCAACTTCCCTATTGTCTTTGTACGAGTAAGTAATAGCGAGTATGTGCACGATTGAAGCTATATAGTATGTAGTTAAGTGTGGCAAAATAAATTGAGAGGCGTCTAGCGTCTAGAGTTTTCAATTCAATTAAAAGTTTATATGCGCGATTAATGGCGTGCTCATTTGTGGTTTATGTTTTGTATATAATATATGTTCAATTTTGGATTTAATGCTGTCAGAGTGTTGGCAGGCCCAGTCAATAATATGCCAATTAAAAATTTGTTAGGCAATTGCCGGTTGGGAGCAACGAAAGCTGGAAAATTAAATGAAATTGAAAACGGTGGGATGTAGGTACAAAATACAAATGGTAGGCAGGCACATATAAATTATTGTGAGCGCCGTTTAAATCAACGGAATTCTAATTTAATTACAGAGATTGTAATTTATTGGGTTGTTGAAGAATTTTCGTTTCTCTTTTCACTGGGTATTGGCATTTGATTTGATTTCTCAAGAATTCAATAAATGATAGTTTCAGCCATAGGATAACGTTTAAGCTTTATTGAGTGGAACAGCTTTTAGCTAGTTAATTGACTGCAGCAGATGCTAGTTTTGGTTCAAGTTGGTGTACTTACATTATGGGCGTATGAAATTGCATTCTATTTTGTTGCTTTTTACTTTAAGTGAACAAAGATTCTTTAAAATAAGTTTTATTTATTATTCTATTACATTAATTTAAGTGATCAATAATTTTGCTTTTATTATAATTTAACTTAGTTTCAGTTTCTTTTGAATGCATACTCTACATCTTGTACTCATGTTTCTTCATTTTAAGTCACTTTAAATTTGTGAAAATTTTCCAAAATCAGGGAATATGGGTTTGATCCAATACAACTTTCACTAGCCATTCTTAATTCTTTTGCGTTTTTCTATAGTTAAAAATAGTTGAAAAGGAAAAGTATATTGAGTAAAATTAAAGTTTACATACTGGATTTCTTCATTTTTCAGCGACTTTGATTATTATCATGATGTTTCGATAAATAGTTTATTTTTTCATTGAACTCAAAGATTATCATTATGGCACAAACCACTGCCACGATCATAATAAAGAATCCTAAAAGCATAATTTTGAAGCATATTTCTGATTGTGCGGTAATTTTACATAATACTTTTTAAATGACGTTGGTTTTGTTTTTAAAAATAATGGAACTAAATGGCCCCCTGCGATGACATTTATAATTCCGGGTGGGTGCATACTTTGAGGGTTTACATCTTGAATATAAATTGTTCAAACAACTAATTGAACCACAATTATTAAATCGATTAATTTAAATAAAAAAATAAGTGGGTAATTGCTAAATATTAAATTCTTACTATGAAAAACAGCTTTAAAATAAAATTCAACAACTCGTGTGAATTTTAGAAATGTTTATAAAACATTTAAATTATTTGAAAAGAAAAGATTGCAAATTCCAACGTCTTGTGCAAGTAATTAATTAACCCCAACGGACATGACTTTTACAGTTTTATGTCTTAATATTCTAACAAACATTCTACACAATCAACCAAACAGCGACACACTGACTGCATATTTAGTTTCTATTGATTATGTGAATTAATAATAAAACTGCAGCATATTGTGTCTCAATTTTGCAGCCGATAGTTACAAGAAACCCATAAAACAGAAAGCACAGCACGAACCAAAATTGATTGCAAAATGCACATGGAACAAAAGACATAATAAATATGATAAAGAAAAATAATTGCATTTTACTAACAACTGCGCGCATGTTTGATATTGGGGAGGGAAAAAAGAATAACCACATAAAACAACATTTTATGCAATGTGTAATAAAAAGGCGCAAGTATTTGTTGAATTTTTATGTGGACAAACATTTTTGATGCTAAATGCATGCGATGTCGATGCAATTTGTGACAAATAAAAAATTGTGGTCAATTAATAAATGCAACATGCAATTGCACAAATTGAGCAAAATTTCGTAACCATTCCTTTTGTATCTACACAATTAAATTGAGTCTTAAATTTCATAACTGCATCTCAAATAAAGGTAAAAACTGTCAGTGAAATTGTCCATTTTAATTAATTATCAACATAAAATATTTCATTCGACAAATATGGACAAAATACAGTGCAATTATGAGTTGTTAAAAAAAATCATAAAATGCAATCAATAAAATTTCAATAAATTTGTTTTCCTCACACGTGCAGCACATAAAACGCATTTTATTTGCGAGCACAAAAAAATCAGCTTCAAACCGCAGCTTATATTTTAAATAATTGCGCAATGAATTAAATTTCGTTTACGCAATCGTTTTCATAATTTTCGCAAACACATAACTAAACTGCAGCCTGGTGTGGATCATGATCTTTCACTTTTCTCCCATGCCATGCCGCATCGTCGTCTGCACGCTTTGTTTTATGTTTTCCAAACTCATTATTTATTGATTCAACTTTAAAAGCAAACGGGCATAAAAAAACACATAACGCTCATTCTCTCGTTTGTACATTTTAAATGCATTCGGAAATGAAGCGACTTCCTATACAAAATATAAAAAGAAAATCCACGCTGATAAGTGATCAGCCAGACGATGCCAAATGGCCGCATGTAAACGGGTACACCTTATGTGTATGTATATATTTTGCAAACCGACAAGTCAGACTGCTAGTCGCGATCGCAGCTTCAGAAAATAAAAGATGTTGTGCTGGTTATACCTTTTCCCATTTAAAAGTTATCCATACAGTAAAATGTGAGCGTCTGTTTTGCGCCGCTTATGTCCATTCCTTAAAGATCGCCGCGAAAATCTCATCTCGTGACTTTCACTTTTTTTTTGGCGTCTCATTTAGTTTTTCTTTCCATTGATTTGCGCGCTCCAATCCACATGGGATGGAATATATAGGTACACACAAAAATGGGAGAAAGATGAACTCAAAGGTAAATACTGTGCATACTATAAAGAAACAAGTGAATGGGAAATACTTGCTAGCCTAGTTTTGATGTAGCTATCTTTGGTCGGACGCAGGTGTTGTTCGCATGTAAATTGTTAAATAGTTTGTTTGGGCTTCAAGTGGTTGTACCTAGTTATATTTATGGCTTATATGATGTGTGTTGCCGCAGTTTGCATATGTGCTGCAATTAATGTTGTGGGTCTTGTAACGTATTCGTCAAATTGTTACAAGAGGAGTTGGTTTTAGCACAGTTAAAATTAATCTCAACGAGAATGGAGGTCAACTCGACAATCAACGAGTAAGTATGTGGCGATTTTACCTATTGTCGCTGCTATTTGCAATGAAATGAGGTTTCAAGGTGGGAATAATGATTGTTAATAACAATTTTGTTAAGTTTTGTAATTATCTTTTATTTTATGGTCCTCTTAAGTGGGTTCCATATTTTTAATGAACAATATGTGAGTACTTGGAAGGAAGTAGGTGGGTGAGGTTAAACCCATTTTAATTGCACAACAGTTAGGTAATAGTAATAATTTGAAGATGCTGTAATAATTAGAGATTCCTCTTTATTAAATAAATCGATAAATTTATTGTATTGAATTTTAAACGTGCTGCATAAATTGTTTACTCAAGCTTGCTCTACAAAATTAATTTGTCCTGGAAATGTTAGTCATCTTCATATTTCAATCAAACTTACTAAAATTTGGGATTGAATTAAAAAGTGTACAATTTCTAAACATCGCAAAAAAATGACAGCTTTAAATTAATTTGTTTTAAAATTAAACAAATAAAACACATTTGATGGACTGGCCATTTCTTTTAATTCCGCATTATTAATTGGCTACTTCACTTAAATTGCTCGCACATAAAAAAATCCGCTCATACTTATTTATAAAAAAAAGTGACTGCCCATAACACTTTCAATTTGCACATACAACTTTCTAACGGGATATGATTATATGGTTGGTACAAAAATATAATCAGAATTCATTTTTAAGCGAATAATATTTTTCTTGAAGCTGCCGGAAATAACGCATGCAGAGTAAAAGGGCTGTTGATGGTAAAATTTGCTCCAACTTCAACTAAGGAAACATAAGTTATAACAACAACAAAAAAAATGATCGCCACAAAATTGTATCTCGTTAAGAAAATGTGATTAAAGGCCCCGCTTTTAAATTGTTTATATGTGCCGCGTATGACGTGCTTCTTCAAAATGGGTCATAATATGTATGGCGCGAATTTTTTCTCAATTAATTGCCTCCGCTTATCATTTTGCAACAAATCATATAACATTAAACATAATGTTGTATCCGCAGACGATGTGTATTTGTGTGTGCGACTATTAAAATTGCAATATAAAGTAGCAACATTAAGAATTGTGTGCGAGTAATGTCTGGAAATTGTGTTTTTGTAATTCTCCTCACTCCCTCAGTGAAACAAGCATATTGAAATCTTAATTTTTACAGTTTCTCTATAATGTTGTCTGATCAATCCAAACATAAAATGCATGAAATGCCAATATAAGAAACAAGGTATACGTGCAATCTGCAAACAATATTTTTGTTGCAATGGCATAATGTTGCAGGATGCACCAATGCTCAATTTACTCAATTTGGGGCTTGGCAATTGTGAATTCACATTATATTTAATTGTATGCGGAGAAGGCACATTTTGCCATTCTTTTTAATCGAAAGTATGTTTTGCTGCACATAAAATGCAAATTGTGTGAGCAGTTACATTCGATTCGAATGGAGATGTTTGCACAAAATAATTGCACAAGATGTGGCATATTGTTGTGAAGAGTATGAAATAATATTAACATGGTAAAATGATCCGTGTGGTGAGATTAATTTCGATTGTACAAGTCATGTAAGTTAAACGTAAAACCGTAAAAATGTAGACAATAGAAACTCAGTGCATTTTTAAAATAAACTTTGAAAAATTGAAGAAGGTTAACTCAAAGAAATGAAAATATTGTCAATATTTTAATATTTTTAAATAAATTATTAAATATTGTCAATATATTCATTTAATATTGACAATCCAGTTATAATTTAACTCACATTTTCAATATATTTTCAATGCATTTTGAGTCAATAAAAAATAAAAACACTCAAAACGGACGTTGCTCTCAATTGAACCACTTCTGAAGACATAAAACAGAATTGAAATTCGCGCATAAGAATAATAACCAGGTAACACAACTTTAAGCACGCATAACATGAGTCACACACCGTCTGAAGTAGGCACACAAACACGATCAGCGCAGATTAATTTTAATACCCATAATAATTGCACAAGGGAACACCCATTTTATTCTCACCTATTTTCCGGACTTATTTCAATCCACTTTCAATCAATAAATGTATGTAGCAGTGTGTGTGTCGCATGTGTTTACCTTAGCATATATTTTTGCAGCGTGTGAGTGGGCAAAAAGATGTTTGATTTACGCAGCCCCAACCGCATTAACTATTAACATGTTAATCGAAATGAGAGACTGGAAATATATCGCGCAAGAAAACAAAACAACTTACTTCGATTTACACCGCGATGCATATATGCGCGACTCGTGCGCAGACAGACACTGTTTTTTTGCAGCACACCGCACAGCAGAGAAAGTGCTGACCTGGCCGTGACAATGTGGGCGGATTAGACAGTCACGATTGTAATGGCAGAGACACTTATGATTTTTATACTACCATATATGCGTTGTGTGTTTTCTTGTAATGCGCTCGACAACCACTCCTCACGAATAAAGTCGTACGTGTTGCAATTTGACACATTTAAGTCGCATACTTAATGTGAAGAAGTTTTGTGGTTTTCTTTCTTAATTGCTTGGTAATTGCAACGAAAACAACGGGACATGCGCACTTGACACGTAAATTATTTTTAAAAGGAAATGAGTACTTCTGGAAATTTTTGAGTGTTCCCACTTTGAGTATTTTTTACCTTTTTAGAAGCATAAATTAAATTTGTCCAAGCTTGTCATAAGTTCACGTTATAATTAAATCAGAAGTGGTTTAACTTTTTTTTTAATAAATGTACCATAAAGCATATTCCAGCAAAATAAATATCATTAAAAAAGTCCCATTGCAATTTTAGACAAATAAAGATTTTATTTTGCGTTAAAAAAGCACTAGAGGCAGTTAAAATATTTATACTCCACCGTAACTAAAACTATAATTAAATTTTGGTAATAAAACTCAGCAAAACAATAAAAAAGGATAAAACTTCTGTTTCATAAATCTTTGTTTGTGCTAAATCCAATTTATAGCGCTTAATATAAACAAAACTCATTAGGGGCAAAGCATTAACGCTTGCGCATAAAACATGAACATTTATCGCGCAGCAATTATGTCTGCAAGCATTTTTACACACTGCGGGAAAAATAATTGTGACCACTTTGACTGACCACACATGATGGATGTAACGATAAAATGCCCTTAGGCTATGTCATATCGTTAGCGGAAGGCAAATGCATTGCAGGTGCCACAACAAGAAAGTTTTTATAAAAAAATTAAGCGCTTTTGTATAAAATAAAAACGACGATGAAAATAAATTGTTGACTCTTACCTTGTGAAGCAAAAACTTGATAAAATTGTGACAGATACGTGAGAATTGACAGACGATCCGGCACCTCATACAACTCCATGTCGGCTGCATCAAGCAATGCTGGAATGCCCAGATGAATTTCAGCTGTACGAAAAGCCAATTCGTTGTTGTAGTAAACATCGGCTTTGTTCAATTTTTCAAATTCACTATAAATTAATATAACAAAAAAATGTATTAATAAAAATTGTTGCTGGTTATCTATTATTTGATTAATTATTGTTATTATTGCGCGCGCAGTTTAAGCGCGTTTAAATTAGATTTTTATCAGCGTACATAACATGCGATTGCAAATTTAAACTGTAAACTGTGGGAGAAGGTGTGATGTGAGTGAGCAGGCATCTGTTGTTATAATAAAACAAATTAAAAGAACACACCCACGTTTCATGAAGTGATTCATAAGACACAGCAGGAGGTGTATTTTATTAAATAAAAAAAATACTGCAGACTTCTATAATGGCATTCAATTGATGAAAGACGTTCTTCATTTCAGTGCTTTAATTGCTTGACAGAAAGAAGGGTTGAGACAAATGAACTTAAATTAGGTCACATAAGGTCGAAGGAAAAGCACACAACATACTTTTTTTATTAAATGCTGCTTCTTATACGAGTATTAATGAGATTCTTAAAGATAACAAGACGAAAATATGGATGTGACGAATAACATGAATTAAAGTACATAATTTAACAACGTCGCGACTTACGAACATGATAAGTTCGAGTGTTGGCAAATACACTTTTTTCTGCAATTTATGTAATTTCAAAGTTCAATATTTGTTTTGTATTTAAGATGGAATGAAGATTTGTTTGAAATAACAAGTGGGTAATTCCGGGATTATTTTATTTAGCTGCTACTGGCGACTCCCTCAACTTAGTTAACAACAAAACATTAAAATGGCAGCACAATCCACATAAAACTTCATTTAATTTAATTGCATAATTATAATGGAATGTTCGATAGCTTTGGAGAATTTATTCCTTTTTTTTATGAACGATGTTAAAAAACTAAAATATCTCACAATCGCAACAATTAAAATTTAGACTTCTGTAATTTAATTTAATCAGCATCATTTTTAATTCGATGTATTATCGTCAATCTAACTTTTCTGGAGAATGTTGCAACATAAAATCGAATAAAAAGATTAAGTCGGTTTTTCGACAACTATCTGCGTCCAACTGCAGTAAGATACCAGAAGCATGCGCTGGCAATTAATTAAGGAAAAGTCTTATTTAGTTTCATACATAATAGAATTTCACCATAAAAAACTGATATGAGAATATGATTAAATTCATTAAATTTTTAAAACAACTAACAGCTGATCATTGCCGCATTAATTTACAGAATCGTTTTACACTTTGATTTATTGCAGACTAATGTGGCACATCTATCAGTCTGTCAATAAAATGTGCCTAAATTAACAAATTCTCAAGCAGCATGGGTACAATGGGTTAAACCACCTGTGTGCAGGCAAATGTACCAGCAGCATCTTGTCTTGCTGACATCAGTGTTTTGACCACTTTTAGACTGTACAAAATTTTACAAATATACGGCTTTTTGAAAGTAATACATCAGCCGTCATATAATGAGCTGCAGAAGACAACAAACAAACAAACAAACAAGTTTCTTGATCATATTCTTCTACTGTCGATTTTGTTCTTTTTCATTTTATATACTTGGCGGCGTCGTTCTTATGTGACTGTTCAAATTCATTTCATCGCTCGCGATCTCATCAGGTTCTTCTCATTTTTTTGGTGGTGGTGTAGCACCACCAAAGAAGAACTTCTTTCACTTTATTATTAATTCTTTCCTTTGCGGACAGACTCGTTTCTTGCAAACGCAGATATATATGTCAAACAGTGCATGGTATTTGTATGTTAATTATGCTGCATGCGCAAAAAAAAAACAACAACCAGAGAAGCGAATTGGGACACTGGAACAACGAACCAATGTAGCTAGACGTATATTTAATATTGTTGGTTGAGTGTTAAGTTGATGCGGAGAATACTAGCATTAAATGGAGTAACGGAATTTAAGACAGGATGAGAAGAATTGGATGAACGAATATAGGAACTTAAGATATTAAATCTTTTGAATCCATTTTAGTGTTTTATAATTTTTTTTGTATTTACGATCGCATCATTTTACATTAAATTAAATAATAAAATTAAATTTATGAACGTAATTAAATTCAAACAAATTTAAAACCAAAAAGTTTAAAACCAAATACAAATTATGGGATTGACTTACAATAAACCAAATATGTTTTGAAGGTGAATAATAGAATAGGAAAACATTGAAAACAAAAAAACTTACATCAAATCCGGCCGAAAATGATGGATCATCGCACAAAACGCCAGCCCATCGCGCCAAGACGTTGTCATGTTATCAATTTTAACACCATGATATCCTTCAGTGAGTCTCCGACACCACAACTCCAAAGCTTTTGTGCCACGACGTTCACCCATTTTGTTGTTTTTGTGTGTTGCGTGTGCTTTTTCTACAGAAAAAGAAGAAAGAAGTAAAAACATTAATAAACAGAATAAATATATTTAAATGTTACAACAATGCCCTTTATATTATGTTATTCAAATAAAAGCATTTCCTCACACTTAATTCTGCAGCGCACTCTATTGTTAAATTAACTACTTCTAATGGTGAGTAAAAGAGCAACTGCCTTTCAATGATTTACTTAAATTAAGTTAACAGTATAATGGTACGTGTGACCTGCCCAGCACTCATAATTGCTTTGTCATAATGTGTTCTTGTTGAATAAGTACGCGTGCAATGCATACATGAATGCAAATGAATGTAGCTTAGAATAATAACGGTACTTCAGTGGTTTGACACATAAATTAAAGATAGCGTTTATTTTAATTATTTTTAGTTCAAACACAAAAGTAAGCAACCATACTATTGTGTTTAAATTATTTATAAGATCGTTGACACGGTAAGTGCGCTTATCATTGCACGTGTAGTCTTTTATCGCGCTCTTTACCGCGTAGGTTTAAATGAATTTCTTATGCAAAGTTTTATGTACTTATAAACCAGCTTCTTATGATGTAATAGTCCAAAAAAATATTCAAAAGAGGATCATCTAAAAAATTAAAATATTTACTAGATAGAGATAAGTTGTTTAACACAACAAAACCGATACAAATAAACTAACAAATGAGATAAGTGTTTATTTTTAAATACTCACTTTATTAATCATAGGAAAAAAAATTATATTTAATATTCAAGATGTTTCATTTGCGTTTATTTTCTTACGTTTCTCCTTTTGTTATACAAATTACAATAATGTATATTGTAAAGGAAAACCAGAATACCATGTTGAAAATGTATTTTATTTAAGTTATAATGTGGAAGAGGTGGAGGCAACCAGCCAACGAACATAATACGCGCATTCGTACACAAACATCGACCGCAGTCTAACTATGGAAACATAATACATATTTTGTACATGGCTACATATTTTTGTATGTTGTGTGTATGTTATGCGGAGACAACAGATTCATGTGAAGAATATTGTAGTAGGTTTTTTTTATCCACAAAATATAATATACAAAATACAAGAACTACTTGAACTTGTTTTAAAATAATTTTGTGGTGTTTTCTTTTTGGTGCTTTTTGTTTAACAAAAAAAATTATACAATATTCATGTTTTTTTTTGTAATTTGTTACAATAAAATAAGATCCTGTATTTTATGTTTTATAATTACTCATTTATTGATTGCGTTCATTGAAAGGGTTTGTAGTGGCAAAATTTTAAATTCAAAAGCAATCTATAATAAAACTATTGACAATATTTAAAAGAGAATAAAATAATTGACAATATTTTAATAAACAAAATAAAATTAATAGTAAGTAAGATTAATTAATATATTTGACCTTAAAATATTCTAAAGTTCTTTCATTCCATTTACATTTTTTAACCAGCCACAATAACCACAATGAATTCAATACACAATTTAAAATATCATAATCAACATCGTGAGAAGTTGTACATTTTTACACCAAGCAATACATTAACCAACCAATTGAAAATAATATGATCTGATGCAGATGCTCAATAATCTTCCCCAGCTTCTGAATGCGATTAATTTAATCGTTCAAGATGAAAATTTAAACCGCGTCTTGTGGATTATTGAAAGAAGAAATAATAATTGTGGGCGAAGACGCAGACACAATTATTAAATGAACTTTAAATGGTAAATGCTGAATTATTTCAAGATTACGTTATGATTTTCCAAGGCTTCTTATTTTTGGATGAATGATGAAATTTTATTTTTCAAATGCCATTTCAAAAAGAAGCTTTAAGATGGTCAGAACCAAACAAAACCTTTTAAATTAAATCCTTGTGTTTAACACAACAATACATTTCCATTAAATTTGTAAGAAAATAAATTGCTCTAGAAAATGATTAATTTCAAATGTACGATACCCAATATGGATTGTTTGAGCTCCAACTGTAAATCATTGGTTCCGTTTACAAACCGCCTTTTAATCCCTTCTTAAGGCATTCACAGAAAGCTGGTTGTCACGTCAAATAACTATATAGGTTGATTCTTCCATAAACGACGCAACTTCTGGAAAATGTTCATTCATTGGATTGGACGATGGACGTGTACCCGCAACAGTTACACTAATCATTACATGCGGAGCGAAGAAGACTAGTAGGTAGTGTCTTTTTTGTGAATGAACATTTTTCTATGTTTTTACTTGCATCGCACCATTGATGTGTTCATTCATGAATTTAATCCATATTAAGATCAAGGTGAAATTTTTCTATAAAAAGACAGCACACACGATGGATTCAGTGGAAACGGTTTTTTATTACTTAACTCATTAACAAGCATTCACATGACTTCATTCGGTCAATAGATGGTGGCAATTGGTAATGCATAGACTTAATAAAGAGAAATCCCCGATCAACAATCAACGTACCTACATATTGACTTCCATTTATATGAACAAGCATGACGCAATTAATCGCAGCATTTGGCGTGTTTTCTGGAAACGTACTGTGATTTTCTTGGGTATGAAAAAAAGCGAGGCATCTTACGTTGGGAACTTAGGAAACCGCAAAATTAAAGATTCAATCTTGTTAGTTGTTTTGGACTTAACCGACATTCTTATAAATTGTAAATCGTCATCCAATGTTTTGGCTATAAAATGTAATAATTTGTTGTTTATCGTTTTTTCTTGCAAAATATTTTTCTTTTGTATTATTGAGCCGATTACAAATTGATGTCTGACAAAACATTTCTTTTCAAAATTTCTTTCCGAAATTATGTTTTTAGTATAATTTTTAGCACAAATTTGCCATGAATAGAATTTTAATAGAATTGCCTCAATCAATTTATCATCACTTTTTATACAAATTGACTTAATAAATGTGATTCTCAAAGACGTTTTTGAATTAACACAGCCGCACCCTTATTTGAATTTGAGCTATAAAACTCTTTCCTTGAGGTTATTAAATAAACATTTGCGGTGAAAAATTGTATGATTCAACGACAAGTGGAATTAGAATGTGTGATAGGTGTTTTGAAATAAAAGGCTGTTCTTTTTTTGTTATCTTTTAAACAAGTCATAAAACTGAACTGCTTTGAAAATGTAATAAATTCATATTTTATGCTTTTATTTCCATTTGTATTTTAATGATAATAAGTGGCTTTACCTAAAAAAATTTAACCGGTTTTGATTGATAAAGATTTAAGTAAATATGATGTAATAAATTTTATTTCACCAATTAAATAGATATTATGATAGGGGTTAATTAATAAACTTATAGCAATGAAACGAAAATTTAAGTTAAGATGATGGTAGAAAGTTTCAAGTCCTTTTTCATATTTTTTGATTAAATAAATGGAATATTTTTAAAAAGAACAATGATTTATCTGATGATTAGTTTTTATCAGTGAAAATACTTATTTTAAATTTTAAATGCACTCTGTTAATTAAATCTTTCCAGTGCACTTCTTTAATATCAAAAATAAATTTTTATCAGATTAGATAAAATGTTTGTGGGTAAATGAATCATAAAAATAATCACATTTAGACTCTTGCGTGTCGACCTCAGTCTCGACACTCACAAGGTCGCATAATAATCGCATAAAATAAATTAGCGGCAGTTTACAAAAGTGCACGCTTAACTCGTAAGTCGTTATATGACATAAGGTTAATTATCGACATGCCAAAGTCAAAAAATGTTTTAAAAAATCAACTTGGAATATACGCCCTAAGTCACAAAAAAATAAACACATTAATAATTCGCGGTGTCTACATTTGTTCTCTGTTTAATATTTACCCTTAAATGACCTTAACCTTGTGTATTTATACACGCAGCAATTCCACAGACAATAAGTGTTTTTTATCGTTTCATACGAAGACAACCAAATAATAAAAATAATGATAGTTTTGCATTACCAATCCATTTTGTTTTGCCTATAAGTACAAAGTCTCCCCCGTCCCCCTATTTAACAGCAGATGTCTTGTGTTATTGTACACATTAGTTGTATCATATGTGGGAATATATAAAAATGAAATTAAACTGTCATTAATGACTTCCTCCTTCTGTCTGCGCGTGTTTCATCTGCGAAACATGCAAGTTAAATTGCCGACAAAAATGATTTTGAGTTAAATGAAATGTGCCGTTGTGTGTAAGGAACGAAAAGTCCGCTGTTGAGGACAGCCCAAACGTTGTTACACAACATTGCTTCATTTATATTTAATTTAATTTTTATTCTTTCAACAAAAAAAAAAGAAAACAAAATACACTTTTCTTCAGTTTTGCGCAGACAATTCATAATTTCCCGCAGGCAAAAAACGCGAATTGATGTTACAAGGAGAAGCAACGACATCAAAAGAACATAACATTTTGTAAAAGACATAATATAACATAAAATTTGAACAAAAGCGAGTACAGCTCGGCTACATACATGAGAAATTATTGTTCAAGACGCAAGTACATATACTGCGGCGTTGTTGTTAAAATATATCGTTTTTTAACATCTTCCAGTTTAACTTCAAAATTGCTTTGACCTCACACTTAAAAGTTGGTACGTCTACCACTCGTTCCAAGTCACGGATGATAATACTTGCTTGTACGTATATAGTTATAAGAACTTTCAAACGATGTAATATTCTTTTGGTGTAAACTATTCCACAAATGATGCAATACTCATTTTTTACTGACACACGCGCGGCTCAGTTCTTAAACGTGCGCCTAGAAGTATGTGCATTTTACGGTTGGAGACATGGGGCCCATTGGGGCTGTCCCAGAGGCGGTTTTGTATTGTGTTTGTACCACCAACAGACAGAGATTCATCATTTCTTTGAACGTGTGAAAATTAAATGGATTTTGCCGCATATATCGTGACGCTTACGTGTTCTACAACATTGGACTTTATTATTTAGTTGCGTTATTAAGAAACACAGTTTTGTTGCGCAAATGTGATCTTCGAGACGTTGAGAACATAAATACGCTGTAATGAAAGAAAGATTGTGATTCGAAGATAAGTCAGCTAACTGTTGCTAAAAAATATTAACGAATAGAGGTTTGACATAGTTGTACGTAATATTGTGTGTGTAAAAAGTGCTGACATGTCATAAACCTTTAGATTTTGAATTCCCACAGAAGTTGTTGACTTGCGAGCATTGTGGAGGTGTGGCCACTGTTTCATTTTGTATTTTCAATAAGCTTTTATTACACAATATGGACTACTGAGAATTGATGGTTGAATGAGCCGTTGTTCATTAATTTGAAGTATTTTTTTGGTTTTTAATTTATTTATAGAATGATAAATTTAAAATGAAAAAAATTGGTTTATTTTGACTCGCAAGTAGGTTAATTATAAAAATTTTCTAATATATTTAAAACTAAAATGCTCAAAAGCTTAGAAGCTAGCCAATAGATGGCGGTACTTTCTACGCGTTTCAATATCGCGGTACAATAAGTCAAAGTATTACAAAGGAAGTAATCACAATTAATGTTGCTTTCTTTTTGTTTAAAAACTATGTTCTTAATACTTCTTTCAAACTACACTACTGATCTTTAGTACCTACGCAGCAGTTGAGTTCCCTATGCAAAAAATAATGCGAACATAATCGTTCTGTATTACACATTATGATAGATGAACGTTCTATGTTATTGTCTGGCGCGTACATACTCGTATATAGCAACAGCGGCCGCTAATAATAATTACAGTAATAACAGTCTTCTCTATATAATCGTCATCTTAGAAATTGAGCATGCACTTATACTTATGCAAGATATCCTATGAGGCACTTGTAGCCAAACAAAGGAACATATTATCCGTGTAGCAGCTTACTATAAAGTGTATATTAAAGGTATACACACGTTGCGGAACATATAAGCTTAATAACATACAAAACAACACAAAAATAGATCAACGTGTTTTTATTAAATGCATGATCCTCAGTGCACTGCAGTAAATTGTTAACACGCACAACTTAAATAATTATTTTACTTCCATAACGATTTTACAACTTGATGTAATTTATCTGTGTTACACTGGCATATTCTTTGTGTATACCACCTTTTATATTATGCAGTACGTCTTATATTGTGTGCCTTTGGATTTTATTTTTATATGACCAAGTGCACAGCGAGTGGATTGCTGTTGCACAAAACGCAATTGTCTAGAATTTCCTTAATCCGTTTATTGTTCTTTTTTGAATATGACGACGCGCCGATTGCATGCTACATTTTACATTCGTTTTTATATCGTTGCTCCTGGCGCATGTTCGGCTTGATGAACTTGAACGCAATCGCACCTCTTCCTCTTCATCCATGCATCCGCCACATCCATACCATTTTACCTTTATAACATGATCATGAAAAACACAGAGCAGACACTTGTCTCAAATCATCTTATACAAGTTACACGATAGTAACTATAACACATTTATGATGGTTAAAACTATAAGGAGCGAGCTTCAAAAAGAGCTTATACACACTGCACACAAGCAGCCAAGCGTATCCAATTGATTAATTCTCTCCCTCTGTGCACCTTTATCTAAATTTATATTAAGATCGTTTCTTCCATACGAGGAATTGTATTTGAACGCTTAGCTGCTGCTGTTATTGTTGTTGTTTGCTCAACTAACTATATGGAGGAGAGTTTGTAATATGAAGGTGACCCACATTTGATTTTTCTGAACACACATTTAAGTAACAAGGAGAAGGAAAAACTATACGTGACGACAACTATTATATCGCCGATATTGCAATATGATGAATATGTAGTGTGATTATATTAATTATAAATGTTTCGTGAAAGACAAAAGGCATATTGGCATACTCAGCATGTAATCAAGTGGAATTGTCTTACAATTGGATGTGGCGTACGTATAGATCGCGGATCGGTTTCAATAAAATAGCTATACATATGTTTAATAAGTGCGGGATTGGTGTCGAGAGCGTGACGTCGCGTTTCTAATGATTATTTATAATTTACAATCTTGTTAAAATTTAAATTGTTATAGCTAATACGTAATAGTAATATTTTTGTGCCAGAAAGGTAATGGTTGTGTGATTTTCCATTTTTAGGATAGTATCAAAAGCATTTTAAATAGTTTCAAAAATCATTTTGATCTTGAAATAAGAAATTTTGGTTCAAATCAGACAAACGGTTTTTGAGATAATAAACCAAGCTGACTTACTGACTTACGAACGTTTTTTTTATGAGATCTCTTTATTATTTTTACACATTCTTTGATTAAAAATAATTTCATGAAAAACAGAAAATAATTCATGATAAAATTCAGTTTTGCTTTCTAATAAAACTACAACATTTTCATTCCAAAAACTTTTCACCATTTCATGAACAATTTAAATTGTAGACCACTTATTTATAGAGAGTCCGAAACAATGCAAAATATAATATTAGTTTAAGTGATTTTATTGTCTTCAATTTAATGGCTTTCATTTTCAATTTATATCTTAAACAAACGCATTATAATATTATGCACATTATGTAGACTTCCATCTCAACAGACAACAAGGTCGCATGCAAATTACTTGGGTAACCAGGTGCAAGTTTATGGTTATTTAAAAAAATTGAAGGCGTCTATTGTTAAATACCATAATTAAATAATTTTTTGGGTTTTTTTTAATAATAATAAAGTTTACATATTATAATTAATTTTGGAGATTAAAAAAACAATTATTAAAGATATTTATAAGTTATTTATTACTTTATTTAATGGCACAATTTTTTATGGCTTAAATATTCATTTGAGAACTGCTTGTTAAATCGCCATTAAAATATGTAATTATTATTATGTCAAATAAAATATTAAATAAAAATCAGATAAAATAAATTTCATTGAAATTAAATCTCATTACATAAATATTAATAAAATCAAAACTATAAAAAGGAATTAACGAGGGATTAGTGTTAAAGTAAAGGGACTTATATGGATCGAATGGGCGTTCCAAGAACTCATCATAAATAAGATGGAGCTAAATAACGCGCAAAGAAATGACCAAATATACCCAATGAGTGTGGGAGATCTTTTATTAATCCACAACCGGTTGAAGCTGTAACGATTATCAAGTTAAAACCGTCTGTCGCGCACCACAGTAAGGTCAATCGCTTGGCTGCGTATAAACTATTTAATTGCTGAGGCCTTATAATCATTTGAAAATATCATTAAATTGGAAGCCCTTGATCTTTACATATTTCTTCGATTATAAACCGAAGCATCCAAGTTGTGTAAGTCATCTTTTTTCAGTGTTGTAATATTATAAATTGTATTTGTGTCTTGACTTGATTGCTATATTGCCCTTTTTCTTCTGCGCATGCATGAAACCATTTTTATCCTTTTTTTTTGTATTCTTTTACGACTTACAGCATATTATAGTTAGTTACTTCGCATCAACATAGACAAATCGTCATATTCAACTCCCCATCATTTGTTCTGGGGGTATGAAGTCAAGGATTTGTATGAAATAACTAACGATATAAAGGTCTGGAAATTACTCATGTATGCGCTGAGACTGTCCTGACCACCATTATCATCTCCTCACAAGAAAACCCATTCACCCCACCACAATATAAAACCACCACGCTCATGTTCGGCGTGCATTTATAAATCAAAGCAAAAAATGATACGATGACTGCAGGCCGGAGGACATATTTTGGCTCTCCTCATGCAATATTCGCTTGATCAATCATTTCCTTCGTTTCGAACAATTTTTTATTTATTTTTATTTTGTGCATCAACTTAATAAAAATGCATGCAACGTATTGTTAAGGCTTCTTTCGATTGCACGTATTATTTACATGCAAAAGTTTTACTTTTGTTTTTCCACTATCTTTTTTCACCTCATTTTCTATTTCACATTTATTATTATTATAATGTGCAATTGTGACGTTGGTTGGCTCTGTGTGTCAGCTGCAGAATTTGCCCTTGCAATTGTCATTTTAAATGACACTAAATACGCATTATAATAAAAATTATGCGACAAGAGAAATATTAAATTGTTCACATGTGCATAACAAAAAAAAAAAACAACAAACAAACAACAATGCTGGCAGTGCGTATTTAAATTAAACTTTTGCTGCAATTATATTTTAAACTTATATATCTACTTAAAAAGAAACAATGAAATGAACGTCAAAAATGCATCACACGTCTTAACTCTTTTATAAAACATAAGAAATTATATTTTGTCTTGAATACATAAACGCTTCATATTATGTGTGCATAAGACGGAGGGGGTTAGGATATGTTATGCCCACGAGGTGCACATTTTCAGAACTGTTGTGTAATTGAGAACAACGATCGCGCAGTCTCGACGGACAAAACATTAAACAACACGGCAAAGAAACCAGAAGAAAAAAACAACAAAGCGATCGCTGATGATCAGAAAAACCAGAAGATCAGGCTCAAGATGCAAGAGATACTTGCGGTGGAGCATTAAATTTGGAAACACACACAACTTAACCGGTTTTCATATTGTGTTTCCCATTCATTTCGGGGTTAACCCTTTTGAACGCGTAATCAAAAATGGGCCAAACAAACGCACCGACAAAATGAATGTCCATATATTAAGTACTCGAATATAAGAATGAAAATAAACCCGGAATATTGTGCTGTTAGACCGCAGTGCAAGCTGTTTGAGCATATTCAATATTATTCTGTCTCAAGAATAAAAACGTGTTGGGTTGTGTGTGATGTGTATTGTTTTCTCACAAGGAGGAAGAAAATTGGATGGGATGGCGCAGTAGAGACCGCGGTTGGTTTCCGATTTCAGTGTTTTTGTGTTTCATGAAAATGCACAACGTTTTTCAAGGAGAAAGATTCAATAAGAAAAGCACACATGATCGTTTTGTTTCTTCAGTTTAACCGAGCTTCTTTATTTGATCTAAATTTGTTGAAAACTGATGATTTTCATTTCAATAAAAATTGTAAAACCATTCAAAAGTAAATTGTAAATAGATAAATAATGCAATTGAATCTCATTCATAGTTAAGAAACCGTCACAGGAACCAGTCTTAATCTAAATCTTCTTCGCATATAGATCAGTTTAATCAATCGTCAGTACATTATATTGTAAGAACTACAATAAGAAAATTTAAAAACATCTTACAGACATTTCTATAGCTTACTTACAAAGGTATAGCCCTTGTACAATTTTCACTACACATCAAGTATCTTTTCATTACTTCTTGTAAGCTGTGTACAGGTAGGCAAGTTAGACGTTTCTCATCTAAGCACAAGACGACATACATTTTCATAATCTTTGCGATAAGAATTATAATTATGTACAGCGAGTAAATCGGATAATCCGTTATGCAGTTTACATTTTAATATTTGTGGCATTTAATAACTATTGTTCTTTAAATTGAAGTTTATTTATGAGGGTCTTTGTGTCACTGGGTTAATGGGTTCCACATACGAGCAGATACCTTTATTCAATATTCTTAAGATGTCATGCTTTTGCTTATTCAGATTTAATTCCAAAATCAACGAATTTTGTCATTACATTTTCGTGTTAAAATCCTAATGTTCTTTAACTAACACTATTGCAATTATTTAAATATTTAACCTTGAATTGTGACCTTAAAAGCATAAAAATTGTTTAAGTAGAGCGATTAAGCAGAGCAAATTAATGATCACAAAAAAAATACATTTCAAATTACATAAACATTATTTTTTTTGCATTATTTATTTTCTCATTACAAAATTTGAAAAAGAAAACAATAATTATTATGCAAACAAATAACATAAAATACAAAATGATTAATTTTCTAGAAGAATTATTTTCTCCTCATATAATCAATATTATAACCATACTCTCCCTTTTTAATAATCAAACCACTTTACATTTTATTTTCATTTCAACCGGTTTCAAATGCAATACGAATTGGAAATTTTCTCCGCACTGCACCCAACAGGAACAACATAATCTCGCGACCACCCTGTTCAAATGCGATGCAATTTTTGCATTTCATCTGCAGTGCACAATATAATTTTCGTTACGCCCAACAATAATAAATAAAACGCGGCCTCTCTCTAAATGGTGTATGAAAATAATAACAAGTGCTCAAGGGATAATCGATTTTGTTATGGGCGCGATTTAAGAGCTTATATAGAGTGAAAGTTTATACAAAATACAATTTACAATTTTCCGTGATAATAATTTAACCACAATCGAATTAGAGTGATTTTGTTTTGTTGCACAAAAAAGGTGCACAAAGACGCGTGCATAATTACAATAAATGCATTTAAATGGTTGAGCATTTTGTGAATAGATCGCTTTAAAGTGAAAAGAGCTTAAAGCTTTATGGAGCTGATCATTTTGTGTCTAAATTTTGATTAAATTTATTCAAAGGGTTCCCAAATTTTAAATTGAATTTTACTTAGTTAACATTTAAACAGTACAACAAAACGTTTTCATTGCATTTTCTCTATTTAAATATTAATAATTCAAAACAATGAAGAGTTAATTTACCTTTATGTAGACTAAGCTTAAAAAGCACTTTTGTATTTCATAAAAAGAATTTAATTGGCATTTAAAAAATGTAAATTCACTTTCACGCTATACATACTTTGTTGCTCGCGATTAAAATGAAATCAGCTGAATATGAAAGATGTTACGGCGCACTTTTGTGTATTTTCCCTATGCCTTAAAGAAAACTTCCAAGCTTGAACATTCACAATGAGATTGTGTCGAAGTGGATGGGCCCTTGCAGCCATTTTCATAACACAATCTAATAGTTATTGCCCATATTGGACATTTTCTTGTTTAACTACTTAATTTATTATTTCTCTCTCCCATATCTCGATTTGTTTTTTATAGCGCTTTTCTCTTAATATAAATAAAAAAACATCAAAATATAATTAAATTTTCACAAACATTAGTTATATTATACCGTGCATACATGCATAAGTCATATTTCCCAAGTTTGTTCGTGTACACGGTCGTTCCCTCGCGTTTTCATTTCTTTCAATTCATATGGTGATAAATTAACTGACCATGAGACAGTCTTCGACTTCTTCTTCTTCTTCATCATCTTTTATACTTATGCGCGAGGGTATTTGTGGTCTTATTGTAGCCCCACACTAACATGTTATTTAAAATTTTGTAAGGCCACTGACAGTATGTAGCGCTTCGTGCGATTATGGTGTCGTCTTTTCTTTAAGCAAATAGGGAGACTCCAAAGTCTCAACGCTTGCAATCGAATTTTCTTGTGTTTATGCATGCGTTTTCTAAGTGTATTTTCGCGTGAAAAGAAAGTGACCATGTTTACATATTTCATTATAAATTTAATGTGCAAGCGTATTTTTATGTTTTATTTCGTGTCATAAAACTCTTTGCAGTTACCTTGATTTTGTTAGCTTCTTTTAAATTTATATTTTCGTTTACCATCAATGATTGTTGTTGTTCTATTCAAATTTAGATGGTGGCATTTCGATTTTAAAGTGAATTTTGTTTGCCAAACGACGCACGTGTTTAAATTGTTACTTTACACACGTACCCGCGCACATATCTCGGAATGATAGAATCCGTACGGAGAAAGACACACCAACTACAATAACCGTACAATTAAGGTGTAGTCTGAGACAATGCTTTGAACTTTAGCAGGCAGAATAAAATAATGGTGATTTGAAATTCGAAAGCATAAAATACATGTGCGTTAAGTTCGTTAAGCGTCACATTTAAAAAACATTAAACTTTGAATTGAGTGCGTGTACATATTTTGTGCTCGTACATGCTGCACTTAGGGTTATTAGAAATTTTATAGTCATACTGTCATTTTGTGGCTTTTTAAAGACTTCGTTGGACTTTTGGTGCCATAAACATTTATGAGATGCCTGCATCTTTTTGTGTGTAACGCGGAATGAAATTCCAATAGAAGCAATGAATCGTCGCCGTAGTAAGTACTTTGTAAGTGTACATGGTTCAAGACTTAAGAGCTTTAAGGAAAATTATTCCGTTTTTTTATTAGCAATTAATTTCTTAAAACTCTAATCAAACTTTTCATCATGAAAAAAAGGATAGTGAACCAAAAATGTTACAGTTTGGTAAATGAATAACATAAATGAATTAAATCTGCGAAAAAAAACGCAGTTTACAAATTTATATGATTACTCAATACAGGAGTTTTAAATTTTCGTGGAGCATAAACAAATTCATAAAAATTTAGAAGACCCTTGACCTCAACACTTATTACAAAAAATAATAGCAAATTAAAATTACATTATAAATTAAATGGCAAAAAATTAATTCTATCCAAATTAGTTCTATCATCTACAATGCTCATTAAATTATTACGAATTTAATTTATGGCAAAATGCATTAAATAAAATGAAGTTAAATAATTGACAACATCAATGTCTTATGCCACTAACCTCCAACCTGACCTCTAACAATTTTCTTAAATTTTCCTTTGCACAAACTATTAATAAATGCAATATTATTGCTTTAGCATCATTTCCATTTACAATTAAATGAACTCTGTGCACCTGTCTGCTTTTCCCATTGCCATCCTCGACCTGCACCTCCCCTCATCCAAATGTACAATAACTAATAAGCATAAATGCAAAAGGGGACATACATTCAATGCACAAGAAAAAATTAAAAATGGTCAGTGGTCACAATACGGCGCCAATTCGATGATTGGCATTCACACTAAATTATGTGTAAGTTATATTGGCAATTATGTCTCTTGTGTTGCCGCATATCAATGTCAACATTATTGCACTTTTCACCGCATGTATTAACGACTGTATAAAGTAGGTACGTACAAAATATGGAAAATGGAATAATGGAAAAAAAATCAAAATTAACAAGGCGCTTTCCACTTGATGGACTTCATGGCTATTGCATGTATAATTAAGTTCGTATATTGTTGGAATCTGCAATATGCTTTATATTTAGCAGCATTGTAGGATAGTGTGATAGGCCACTCTATTGTGCATACTAAGTCATGGCAAAAATACATAAAGTCATGCTAGATAATGCTGTGAAAATGCTTGAGTGGTAATATAAAATATAAAAAAGCAAATAAAAGAGGTTGAAAATTCACGAGGCGCGTTTCAAAAGAATATGATATGCAATTTGTGCAGTGCAAATGCTCAATGTGTGTAGTTAGTTAATAAAAGTCCACTTCTAATTTCAAATTCTCATACTGTAGGTAAAATCGATTTTCATGCAATATTATGATGCGAGTGATTCGAGAGATTGCATTGAAGTGTACCTGTTTGCATTTCTAATTTGAAAATTGGTGTCTGAAGTTGTATAGTGTTATGGGTGTTGAGATGCAAACAATATGGGTGGTATATTGATGATTGTTAGATGGACCATTGTGAGGATTTATAATTAAACTGTTTTTGTATTCGTTTCAATGGAAAAAGAATTCTTACCAAATAAAGTGAATTATAGTTTGAATAAACAAACAAACAAAAAGAAAATTTATATTTTAAATTTTTTTTGTAATGTTTTTTTTAAACTAAAATCTATTTTAATTCACCAATGTTATGTAGAAAAAATGCGATTGTTATCAAATCACATGACATTTGATTAAAATATGATTAATCAATTACTTTATCATATATTTATTTATTGAATAAAAGATAAAACATGTTGTGACTCAATTTTATTTTTATCTGTAACAGTTAACAATAATTATTGTTTAAAAAACTACTTGAAGTACAATATAAAAAAGTACATATTGCATCAAGGTGTAAAATACTTAAGTTTAAGTGCATTTCATTGGCTAATTTTTAACAACAACAAAAACAATAGAATGTCTTAATGAAGAGATCAGTTTTTTTTTTCCCTTTTTCTTCAACTTTTGTTCCACTAATTAGGCCCAATACTCATAATATTATAAAAACCACCAAAATGTTACTTAATAAATACAAAGTAAAAATCAACTTACATTTAAATTAATGATCCGTTAATTCTTTCCAAATTAAATTGGACGCCGAGTAAATTTCACTTTTAATGTTGACTATTTCGTTACAATATTTCGTGGTTTTTAAGTGCTATTAAACCTTATTTTATTCACGCCTTTTAATTATCGCAAAAGCAACACGTTGTAAAATTTTCAATAGTTGTAAATATATAAATTGAAATTGCGTTAAAGCAGTAATTAATGTATGCGCCGCTTATCCAATTAAAATTATTATTACACAACACCTTTACGTGCAGCACAATAAAACACAATGGCTTAACAAGTTAATTACTGTATTGTCTTTTATACAGCTACTATTTTTTAAAGTCTGCTACTTCAATTCCCACAGACAATCAAAGTGCAGTAATCTTCAGTTTTAAAAAAAATAATATTTTTAGAATTTAGTCTTGTTAATCTCTTTACTTATTTTTTCCACTAATTTTATTTTTTATCGCACTTATTAATTAAGTAAACAAAATTGCCAACTTTTTTGATCTTATTTTTTGTCGTGCACAAAAATTATGTGTACCACAACCACCGGCTGATGACGGAGTGTAATTGTAATTTGTAGACCAAGCAACGGTACATTGATACGAAGAGCACATGTACTCGTATGTGAGCAGCGCGTAATATTGCGCGTTGTGATTGCTTGCACACTCGCGTCTACCTATACGACGAATAAACAACAATTTTTTTTCCAATTCAATCAAACCGCAAAGCAACAAACAACTTATAAAACCGCGAGAGAATATTATATTATACTGCAACAACAAACTTAACTATAATATTATACACGCAAGTTAGTCTGCTTTACAAATTGTATTATCTTGTGATATTATACTGAGACGACTTGAGACACACTGTGACTGTTCACTGTACTGTGCAAGGTACGCGCGAGTTTTATTATACAGAACCGAAACGATGGACGGTTGGAAACATAATGAAAACGGTTGCCAGTTGGGGCGAGCGCCATGCCGCATGCGACGCAACGAGTCTCAAACTTGGTTGATTGTTGCGAGGAGTTTCGTTTGTTGCTGACGAAAATTACCGCATACACGCACTGCAACGCAAACTATTTTAATATTATGGCTCTCACCAGACGGCTTGGAACTTGAAAAGATATATTGCTGCGGATTCATGAATATATTTGTATTAAAATATGTAGTTATAAACAAAATAAAACTCGCACACATGGTATATAGAGAGAAATATGGGGTAAACTCATATATGAAACAACAGCGAACGCGCACATGTTGGATGGACAACACATTTGTGGCGAGTTGAAATACAACAATAAGCCGTGTACCTACTGGAACGAATTCAACAACAAAACAAGTAACAACACCAACAAACCCAATTTGTGATTAAAATGATAGAAAATGGCCTTACGCGCTCATCTGTCGGAACGTACAAAGCTATAGGAAGTTTAAAACTAAAACACATGTCATCTGGCTCATATAACAACTACATATGGATTTTGGTAGTCCGTTGACTCAGCAAAATGCTCGTGTACTTGGGCTGTGGGCACTGGGCACTGACCACGCACATCCAGTTAACAAAATTTACTATATTTGGGATTAATTCATGAGCGTTTTCATCACTGTGACATCTTTCAAGGATATAGGTGTATAATCAAGTTTAGGTTAAGTGTGGGTTTGTAGCAAATGTATTTTGTTTAATGAAAAATAGTAATAATTCACTTGTGTCTCTCCGTATAGGGACACTAGACAAACGAGGGTGCTTAGCAAGCAAACAATCAGACAAACAGACAAACAAACACATATTCAAATAAGAAAACCGACTTACTTGCAAACGTTTATTCAACCTAACTGCAAAACAATATAAAACTACAATTTAAATTTAAGCAACTGGCATTTTGCAGAATCTTCAATCGATATAGGTTATAGGCTCCATTACAAATATTATTACTTAAATGTCACTAGACTCAAATCAACTCAAATGTATCCAATAATATTATTAATGGTTCAATTGTTTCAATTTATTGACATTATACGAGTTGTACATATTCATATTTTCCTTATCGATTTTAAGTGTTTCAAAATATGTACATTGTACACATATCGCAATAGACAATAGTGAGTAACAAAAACAATTGTTTCAATTGCTTAAAATCTTATGTACAAATTTGTATTTAGTTCCAATTTATATGACATTTAACACAAGAGTTTGTCAATTGTATGTATTCGATGCAACAGCTAAATTGTATGTTTTCTTTTATGAGACGAGTTCATAGACCATTTAATGTGCACCACATAACTGTAATATACATACTAGCATGTTACTTGTTTAAAATATGTAGCATTAAACACATTATGTCTGTCATTGGAGACAATTTTCGTTGACGTAACAATGTGCGAGGATGACCTAATGCCATTATGAATTTTTAAGTGTTATTTCCATGACACTTTAAATTAAAACGGTTACTTTAAACCATTTTGATCTAATTGCGACCAAGTTTAATTTATTATGATGGACAATTTTGTTTGAGAATAATGATCCAAACAATCAGACAATTTGTACCACATACCGTATTAAAATTTAAACAATCATACAAAGCTTCAAACTTTTAAACAAACATATTATGTCAATAAAAAAAAATGACCTTGAAAATAAAAGTCAAATTATTTTTATATTACTGTAAATTTTAAAACATTGAAATACGACAAATAAACAAAATGTTTAAGCAGTTAATATTTAACATGACCTTTATTCTTAAGCTTTCAAAATAATTATCTCAAATTACATTAATGAATTTTAAAACACGCGTTGTTCCCCAGACCACATAAATTTGCAGTAATATGAACAGATTTATTATAATAATATACTAAACATTAACAAAGCACATAAAAATCGCATGAAACCATAAAGATTACATTATTCAAACATAAATAGCTGACCTTGCAAAGTTTGCCTCATTTCAGTTTGTGCCCATATAAAAAATAAACACGCAAATTCGACAGAAACATAATACGCAATGCTATTTATATAAAACCACCCACAGAATTTAATAAACATCGCATTTATTTGAGTAGGTATAGGTATTGTATTGCCAATTGAGTCTGGACAGAAAAGTGATGATTCAATCCGTTTTATTTGCATAACAACAGACAGTAGACTGCAAGTAAACAGTTGAAACATTTCGTATTATGTTACAGAGATTGAACTTTTTGTTCGCCTTATTGTTGTACTGTACTTGTAATCATATTTGATAACACGAATGACAATGGAATGCTGTTTTAATCATATTTTTAAAAGATACACTTTCAGATAGTTTGCAAACATGTTTGTTTACCTGTAACAGGCATTGTGGAAAACAGCCTACTTAGGATTTTTAAATTATTTTGAAATTTTCCAACAAAAGACAAACAAAAATTAAATTATCTATTAAAACGTCTGAATTATGTTTGTTTCAATGGATCTGATAACTGATAAGGTACACAAATTTCAAATTCAAAATTACACACACTCTTGAGTGTGATTGGATTAGTTTATGCACAATGGTGTTATCGTTGCAATCCCAAACTGTATGTGTTGTACCGTAAAGGGAAGGTTTTGAGATAAGGTACTTATCAGTAAACTCTCTTTATCTTCTTTTTGTTTTGAAAGTGTAAAGATAAGAAGAAAACCGTTTAGATTGACAAGCTTGTAAGCAATATTCATGAATCACCAAAACGCAGAAACCATCTAACAATATTTAAGTATAAGAATTTTAAATATTTTTAATGTACACAAAAGGTGCATTCCAAATGAATGACTTTAATTGTGAATCAACAAAAAAGATGTTATGCAGGACAAGTACTCATAATTGATTCTGTTCAAACCGACTGGGCTGTTTTTATCAAAATTCTACCAACTATCATAAAATGTAGAAAGCTTATTTCCCCGATATTGTAAAAGTGGAATCGGAAGATACTTTTGATAATACATAGCCGTAAATAAAGAAATCATATTTTAATTAAATTAATTAAAAAGAAAATTGAATTCACCGGTACAATAGTCTCGAATCACGACAAAAAATCCAAAACTATCCATGTTTGCGTTCTGAATGGCGTACCTCAGCTTATGGAAGTCAATGGAGCGAAATTACCACAAAATCGGCAAACTCTTGCGGAAAATTGAATGATTGTGAGTAACAAAAAAAAATTGTAAAAACTATCTTTGTCGCATGCGCATTTTAAAAATAGAATTGATGCTTTTTAGAGCACATCATTGAAACAACAAAAAGACCATAGGAAAATCTAATTGCAAAGAAAGTCTTTTTTCAATAACCAACAAATCTATTCAATCCATTGAATAAAAAACAAAACAAAGCGGTAAAAAACAGTGACAATAAAAAACGTTATATTTCAATGCCAATTATTGCTGTAGTTGTTTTATAAATTTATACACAACAGCACAACTACTTTAAACAATTTACTACACACACGAAACATGATGAATATAGAACCTTATTTGGTGTGATGCCAACGAGGTTATATCTCTTCTTTTTTTGGTAACAAAACAGCGGAAGCAAACATACATAAACATTCATAATAAATAATTAAAGTAAGAAAGGGAAAAAACAACACAATGACCAGGTCAATAAGGATAAATTGGTGTTGCGTAGGTAGATACTACTTGAAGAACATTTAAGCATAAGAAAATCAACAAGAAGCCTAGATAAATCGGCATAGCCTCTATTCTAGGAAACACTTAATGCACCATCGGCTTTGGGTGCAACACACAAAGGCGTGGAAGATAATGTAACAGCACGATGAGGAGAACAAATAACAAATATGAAAAAATTAAACAAAACCCTCAAAGATATGGGAAAAGATTGAAGTCCATTAATAGAGTCGAAACGCATTATAGATCCTTCGTAGTTTTACTTTAACTCTAGATTGAGGTGTTGTGCAGGTCTTTCACACTTTTGTGGTCCCACACAAAATTGGTGGATCACATTTTGTTGTGAAACGAAAAACAGGTTTTTAAATTTGAGGTCCTTCATTACTTTTATATATGTCCTCTTCCTGAATTCATCTTATATTATGAATGAAAATTAATAATGATTTTTTATTGGGAGCGTTTTTTTAAGAATCAATATTAGTTTGTTCAATTTAAACTTTAAACTAAACATGATCATAAAAAATTGTTTATAAAACATTACTAGTACTTTGTTTATTTAATATTTAATTGTGATGATTTTTCTTGTTTTATTTCTAAATACAAAATGGTTATCATTAAACAAATATTGACCTCTAGGTTGGTGGTACGGAGTATAATTCATTAAATATTTATGTAAACAAATAAATTTCCAAGTCTCCCGCCGTCATCTCCCCTGCAACATTTTGTTTCCAATTTATTTAATTTCTATTTTTTTATTTTTTTTACTCGCATGATAAGATGGAGTGGAGGGTCATAAGACATAAACAAACGACAACACCATGGGAAAGAACCCCTAGATTTCACTTTATTTGAAATGCGATATCTTTAAGTAAATTAAAGACATTGGGTTTGTTGATTTTGGGGTAAAAAGTGCACGCACGCAGTGACAAATTTGACAAATGTGACTCATTTCAAACGTACAAAGTCTGCAATTTTTACCTTAAAATGTTAAGTTTTGGAACATGGTAAAAGATTGGATTAATTGAAAAATGGAATATAATATAAAGCGTATGACATTATTGTAATCAAAGCAGTGAATGTGGAAATGTTACTGTAAAAAGAGAAAATGTCTAAATTTTAAATGTTATATACCTATATAACTATTTACCAAAAACACAGTAAATTTCCAGAAGAATTTCCAATGTGCCTGGAAACATTACGAGTACTATGAACAAATTGCAGTTGTCATTTAAATCTGTCTCGCTAATGGTGTTTTAAGTACAGCAATTAGTGCTAATTTGAGTGCATAATGCTATGGAATTATTTTGAACCAAAAAGGGACAACATTTTGTAACGTTATCTAACGGATTTAACAGTTTTAATTAGCAAAATGATATTTGAGCTTTGTAAGTTTGCTTCTTTTATAATTTTAAATATTAAGTATTCAGGTGTGAATTGTAATGGCTTTAGAAAAAAATTTCATTCTCAAAATTTGTTTAACAAAGCACACCTAAATAGGCTAGTGTTGTATAACAGATAAATTGCCTATATAATAAATGATTGAACGTCAATGAATAATGAAAATAGTGATTGTGCTTTTAGCCTTATTGGTAATCTTGAGACAACCAAATAAGGTAGGCAATTAATCAGAATCAACCCATTGTAGATAATTAACTGGCGGCTGCAATGTTTTGTTCATGTTTTTTTTTTACCATCAGGGTTGTAAATTGTATATTGACTTTCTTTTGTATAAATATTCCGGAAGTGCTTAAATCTTAAAGAAATTGATTGTCAGCTGACAAGGCCAGTACTTTTTTTTATCCAACGATAAAAATAAAGCAATTCCTTATTGGTGTGCTGTTATGCATTTTTATCCGACAACATTTATACTGTTTACATAACTTGGGAGTTAGAATTTAGTCATTAAATTATGTTACCGTGAATCTTTAATTGTGAAATAAAACATATTATTATTTCTGTAAACGTTATTCGAATTCGAAATCACAAAATTAAACAATAAAAGCTACATAAAATAGCTATTATTATAATATAGTAAACTGTAACAAATACAGACAAAGCATAAACCGCAATTATTGTAATAAAGGCTAGAGTAATGAATTTAATTTCCGATCGTTACCATTTTAATTGCGGGTAACGAGCGATGGCATAACGGTAAATAATTACTGCTCTGATGATAATTTTGTTCACAGGTTGACGTTTTAATTTTTATACAATAAATATACTTGAAATACTTTTAAAATATTAAGCGTTTAACTAAGTGTACTTACAATTAAAAAAATCGTGAACTATTTTAAATATATTGCGGGTTGCAGTATTCATAAAATTTAAGATTTTGATTAAATCTTGGTTATTTAAGAAATACTTTCAATAGTATTCAAAAGACAATACTACAACAACTTACTGTAATTAATTCAAAAATCAGCAGAACAGCTTTTCCAGTTGTGAAATAGGGTTTCCTGAATAAAAATAAATTCACAATGGACGGTATATGGTCACAATAAAATGATTAATTTGCACCAAAACACAAAATGGCGTTTTATCTAATGTATTTTTTCTTTTTCACTTTAATTTTCAATAGTTTTTTAATTAGGAACACAACACTATTTCAAACAAATAAGTAATTAAAAGAAATGATAAAAATGTACACACTATTCACCGAAAGAATTGATTTATACCAATAAATTATTTATTCACAAAAATAGGAGTACAATTTTCCACGACCGATTCGTCCCGAATTTATTAAAACACTAAAGTAAAAATTATTAACCAGTAGACATTAGGCAAAAAGCACTCGGCACTCGGCAGTAACGTAGACTGTAAAGCGTATCCATATTATTTTATATAGAACGCTATAGAAATTAGGACCCCCTGCAAATAAATTGGGCAACTGAATGTGATCCCTGCGTATGTATTGTCTGCGCCGGTAGTTGACACTTGACAACAAGGAAATATTTTAATCATAACAATTACATATACAAATAAATCATCAAATTGAATAAAGCGACTCGCCGACTGCATGCAATTTTGTACAACTAAAATTGTTGAGTGTGTGTGACGCAGTTCATAGCAATATTGTATTAAACACCTGCGAAATGTTTTTGTTTGCTTTTGGTACAAGTATTATCATTTTATTTAAATTGCTATTAAACGAGGATGGTATAACGGTAAATTTGGATGGATGATGTTTATTTACACAGACATTATGTGATTTTATTTGTTTACTAAAATATGGTAAATGGAAAATACTTACTTATACGATTGAAAAAGTTTTTTTGTAGATTTTTTTTAATTTGTAAAACATATGTATTTATGAAAGAATTCAGCTCATTTAATATCAATTTTTAACAAAAGCATTGCACAAAAAAAAACTTAAAACGCCTTACGTGCACTTAGTTGCTTTTATTTATATTGCATTTACCTGCGATTATAACAGCTATTATTTAGTACCTGACTAAACGTAATTTAGCAACTGGCGCCTATTTAATATCTGCTAAGAAGCTATTTATATTTTAAACATGGGTGTGTTTATTTCCTAAATAGTAACCTGTATATAAAGTCAAAACCGTATTCCCATTTTCCACAATTCCACAATCTACACTTCATCACGTACTTTAACTACGCTCGCATCTTTCCATCAAAAAGTTACATAACATTTGTATTTTTATTTTCTCTAAATTATCATATACAAACATAAACATACAACACTGTGTGGTAAAAATCAACAAAAACCCAGAAAAACTGTTCTTTTACTTCAAATAAAAAGCCAAACATTATAACATTAAGTGAACAGTACAGCATAAGAAAAGAAAAACTTTAAGCTGGCTGGTGTGTGTCGTCGGAAAAAGGCTTAAAAGGGAAAGTTCATCGACCGAAAAAGTGACGTGATTGCGTCAAATAAAAGAACTTGACATGGGAAGCAAGTTGGAGGATGGATGGGCTGCAAATTATATGTACACAACAATGCACACATATTACATGAATAAACAGAAGAAAAGAGACCACAGTCGCTGCGAATAACCGTTACATCAAATAAACATAAAAAGAAGTTTACAATAATAAAATAAAGAAGCAAACCCGCGGGAATCAAGACGTTTGCATAATTGTAATTTATATGGTCTAATTGTACACTACAATTGAGTGGAGAATTTCCCAATTTATTAAGAAAACTCCACACAAAATCCACAACATTTGAAAGTAAAAGCCGCATGACATTTTTGTTGATTTATTTAGTTGTGAGACCATTTTTATATTTTGATTCTAATGAAAGAAGTGAGCCAAGGTAAGTCTTTTATTTTCTAATTTAATGTACATTTATTTTAATGAAAAAGGTGCGTGTAACAACAAATGAGAGAAAAGTGTTAAATGCAGTGGATTAGCCTATGCCTTGAAAATGCTGCCGTTGCGCAGATGAGAGTTTGTCATGTATGACACGTTTTGACGATGCACGCCTTTGCAGCATAAAACTTTAAAGCAACACGTAGATGTTAATTAGAGATGAGATGTGATGATTGTTTTCAACAAAAACACACAAAATGAATGGGGAAAATGTTAACGAAACATCAGGCATTCAGCAAACAAATGTAATGAATTTTTTAGTTAGCGCGTTAGATAAAGAGTAAAGAATATGTGAATGCTCATCATCTAAACACATTATTCTTACAATATGAAAACTCAAGGAAATGCATTAAATCGTGCATTAATTATAATTAAGAACACGTACAGGTAAAAGCTCTTTAGAATTTTGTAGTTCTAATTGACTGGGTAGGTACGTCATGGTAACATGCCAAATGTTACACGGTTCTGTGAAGAAAATGCCAGCCTTACAGAAATGTAACAAATTGTCGAATTTTATAAAAAATGAAAGAATTAAAATTATCATCAAACCACATTTTATGTATTTTTCAATTTAATTACCCAACAAAAAGTGAAATTGTTTTAAATTAGTTTTTTGAATACTAATAAAATAACAGTAAATCCATAAAAAACGGATTTAACAAAAAATAAAATGAAATAAAAATTATTATGCATGCAGTGATTTATTACCTTTCACCACATTTAATTGACAGTTTTACAACCCCATTAAATTAATTATAATAAAATATAAATGACAATTGTTGTTGTTCTATGTCAAAATCAGTCTGCAATACATTGGTCCTCAGTCCTCACCGAGCGGAATTGTGATGATTTAACGGGGATCGCATAACGGGACATTTCAGAGTGTTGATTTGATCATTATATTAATTAACGACCATAGTAGTAGTTAGACATACTTTTGCCGTACAGGGCCCTTTTACAATTTATTAACAAAAACAGTGATTGAATTAAATTATAATTTTAGGTAATTTTTTTTGAATCCAAAGATTTTCTAACTAAATTTTTGAAGTTACCTTTTTTTTTGTATCTAATGAAAATGAACGTGAATATATAAAACTGATTTTCCTTGTAACAGAAATTTAAAAAAAATCGAAACCAAATGCGTGTGAATGAATTAAGTTGCAGTCCGCCTTCTACTCAATTCTAATTCCGATGTTGCTCCAATTTTCTAAGTGGCATGCCGATCCCAACTGAATATTGATACAATTTGATTTTTGAGAAGGCGCCAAGATTGCAGGTTTAAACTTTCAACGGTTTTTGCATACAACTACTCGTATATTGTTTTGTTTTGACTTGGTTTACCATCACTATAGAGATGCAAATAAATTAAGATTCGTTGCATCGTTTGAAAAGTCACCTTGCAATGGGCTGAACTCCGAAGTTCCTTTAAAACTTATTTCATCAGTAAATCGATTTTGAAGTTTAATTAAGGATATCTTAATAATGGTGACTGAGTTATTCAATTTAAGACCTTGAATACTTCTAATTCCTGGAAAATTTTAAAGGCAATGTGGTTTAAATTGAGATAAGCACAAAAATGTAATAAAATATATTAAAAATTAATACAAATCATAATAGAACTACATTTTTAAAACATTGCTGATCGTTAAAATTTTAATTTTATTAAAAGCAATTATAATTATTTTAAAAGGAAATTAACGCGTTACATCCGATTGAATGACAATACTGACCCTGCGTAAATCAATTATAAAACGAAAGTGAAACATTTAAACAATAAAATCAAGGTTCCAATGAGAGAAAATAACTAACAGTGCATTTACACCGCACGATGCACAATCAATGAAAGATAAGTCTAGTTTATTTTTGTAAAATTGAAATGAAAAGGCATCAATCTATTAGTACCCATTGTAGTATATACTTTAATTGATTGAATTTCATTTCAGTTTCAATTTAAACCATTAAAAATAAACGAAATTAAACATATTCAATTTAGTTTTTTCATTCAAACTATAAAGGGAATAATAAATAATAAATATAACCGTCATACACTGGCTTTGTTACCTATTTCGCATTGATATTCATTGCCGGTTTGTCACTTCTTTAAGACAATAAACAATTTGTACGTCTTAAGAATTAATCATTTATTTAACCGTCACTCTGATGTACAAAAAGAATTCATTTTATTTAAATGAATCTTAATTAAAGTCATAGAATTAAATAAATAAAATCACCTAAAAACATTGTGACTCAACTTCACCTTAAACAAATGGTTTTGTTCATCTTGACGCATTGTTTAAATTACATTCTTAGTACGTCGTCCGTTAAATTGACGAATTACCTGACTCCAACCAATCCCATCAGCAACTCCCTTAAGCGTTGCAAAATTATGTGCAATCAGTGTGATGTATAAAGTTGAATATGTTTAGGCAATAATGTATGATCTTTGTTTTGAATAATTCGCGTTATGAGTGTTGATTGTCAGTTATATGACTGCATCATTTGAACTGCAATCAATCAAACTGCGCACAAGTAATGTACCATACCTCCAGCACACCACATTTTCAAGCCAATTACACTGACTATTCGTTTATACATTTTATACTTTGAAATTCTAGCCGAAACAGTTTGGAGAAAAGAACTATAAGTTTAATTCTATGCAGACCAAAGACGTCTTCTTATAAAAAACGAACATACCAATATGTTTTCATCGTTCAATTGCACTCAAACGAACGTTACTTGTGCGATTTGAGTTGCTTTTTTTTATTTTTCATCTGCACGTTTCCAACTGTACGTATAAGCGCCACTTGAATGGAATACAAATGTGGATGTGCTTCCAAACTCAACGGATTTTTTTTTGGTCTTAAATTCAATGAATATTTAACATTACTCGTTTGGATGTTTGGTGCCTCAAGAACTATAACCATTATTGTGTTGTGAAGAAGAAGCACGTCTGATGTGCCATTCAAGAATGCTTATTAGTGTACATTCACCAATTTGTTGACGCTCATTGTTTATTAAAATATTTTGGAGTTGTTCGGTAGCTGCGGTATGGGTGCTGAAATGTTTATTTAAATTAGATGGGTGTCTACGGAATGCGTTGAGTTCAATTTCTTTACATTATCTGCTCCTGAAACTTCCTTTCTTCAGCTTTCTTTCATATAATTATTGGTGTCAAAGCGAATAGCGTAAACAAAGATTAAATTGAGAAAGAAATTCATGTATAAAACCAGTGATCTTTGATCTTTCTCGTATGGTCCTTCTAAAAGTCACACCAAAATGAATTCGGTTAATCTGCCGCCATCCACGATCGCCACAAATTATAAGATGATTGACTTCCACGAAAACAGAATTGACGCAAAGATGAAACGTGCAAAAAAGAAGAACAACACAACGAAAACAACCACAATCAAAATTGAAGGTATTAACCCTTTGGGCGTGACCGGGTACTTAAATTGCGCTCGCTCGATCGGTCGGCATATTTCATAAGTATAAATTGCGTTGCATTTTAGGCGCCGCCATTTCATTGAAAAAGCAGACAAAATTGGCATTAAAAGTACCCAACGGGCGTTGTTGCATTTTTTGTTTAAAAATTTTAAAATTTTATTAAACGTATTAAATGCAGTCCGATTAAAATGCAATTAATCATAATTCAAATAAAGTGTTAACTGGAGGCATCTGGAACTTGTTTGGTGATTCGGACTATCCGAACTGGTATGCCATCGTCCCACAGTAATCCATTGGATGTTGCGTTATTTATGATGACAGCGTGGAATTTTGATTTTGCTGCAATTTAGAATATTCATTAAAATCAAATAAAAATTATTGATTTAAATATAAACGTACCCAATTGCATCAAGAATGCATCAAAAGTATCCTCATTGCGAATAGTTGCGGCCAATAACATCCAGCATTGACTGTCATCATCAGAAAACTCAAAGCAGTGATGTATTGCATTGATCAGCAAAGGGAACAAATCCGAGTCATAAACAACATCGGCCGCCATGATAATATCAGGAGCATAATTCAATTTGGATGATTCAACATCAGCCCAATTGAATTCTAAGCACTCAATTGCTTCCCCATTTGGGCAATTGATTTCAACATTTTCCCGCATCAGAGACAAAACATTTTTGTCCCCATCAGTCAATGTAACCATATTGGGATTGCAAAATTGGGCTAATGCGATTCCCGTCAATCCAGTGCCAGCTCCAAGTTCAATAACATTTTTGCCTGCAAATTGATTTTTGTGCTCTAATACATATTGAGCCAATGCTGTGGCAGCTTGCCAAGAGCACAAGCCAGTTGTTCCGGATGAGATTATTTTGACAGATTCTTTAATGGTTATCGCTTCTGAACAGCCATTGAATTGGTAATGTTTGTAGCAAAAATCACTGGAATGTTCACGTTTGTAATGCTTACACAAACTCTCATATAATTGGTCATGCACTTCAATTTGTTGGGACTCTATTTGATTGATTAGGGTCTTAATGAAAGCAATCTGGAAGCTGCTTTTTATTGGATACTTTTGTAACAACTCACTGTTTATTGTGTTGTTTATCAGGGTCTCCTGTTCGTCCCATGTGATGTTTTTTACTAGTTCCTGTAAAAATTATTAAATATTAATAATTTATTTTATTTAATTACAAGGATCCTTACATTTATTGGGATTTTATTGATTGGAGTGCAGCACAGGAATTGACTTCTGATTTTTGTGATTAGAAAATCATCGAAATTCAAGCCCATTTTGAAAAAGGAATGTTCACTATTAAATTGAAGGCAGTTTTTATGACAAAAATGAAAGTAAATAAATAAATCTTTATAATTGTTATAAACTTAAATTATTGCTTTAACTCTTAAACAAAAAAACATTTTGCAATTTCAACACGACAACAATTTCTTATTTTGACGTTTAGTAAAAAAAAAGCACATGGCAGATATATAAATTTTATTTGACAGTGACACCAATATTAGTTTTTATAATTTAATTGACAATTTAAATATTGAATTAAGATATTCTAAAAAGTCTCCTTCAAAATAAAAAATAATAAAGAAAAAATCATAAACATGATTTAAGATTAATAAATTTAATACCGTTTAAAACCTAAGAATTATTTAACAGTTTGAAATAAAAATTTGCTGATTTTGACTGCATTTAAAAATTGTGGCATTTGATGTGTTTATTACTTAATAATGTAACTGTAATAGAAACCAGCTTAATACTAATAATAATATTTTTGATATCATTACAAGTAGTATTCGTTTTTTACTTATTTATTTAATAGCTTTATTCTTTTCTCTTAAATGTTAAATGTTTAATTTAAAAACTATTTATTAGTACTAAATTGGCCTATATGTCGCTGTCCTCACAAAGAAGGGGTATCTTCCCATATTGATATATCTGCCTAACTAAATTGGCTGCGTACTTACTAAATACTTCACAATATACATAAATCTCTCGGGCAGCAATTGACAAGGTAAACGTAAAACAGCGCCGTCGTCAGTCTTCACTTCTTCAATGGTGTACAGTTGAATTTTCCCGTACGAGTGCGTCTCCTGTAAAAGTGCATAAATATGGTGTTAAATAAAGTTTAAGTTGCACCAAATTGCTCACCAACAATTTCATAAACACAAATGCATCCAAAGTGCACAATAGGTGTTGTGAAATAGTAAAAATAAACCGACTTAAAGTCCAAACATAAAACCAAATTCTTTCACCTTCCCCTTCCAAACAAAAAAAGAAGCAAAAAAAGTGAAGGAAAAAAAACAACGAAAACAAAAGAAAAGCAATCGATCGAGTCCATGAGAGTGCAACATATATACGCGGACGCGACGCATACACATTAATTTGTTAATCCACATATGTGTAAGGAAGCGAAAAAAAAAGAATTTTTAATATCGCGCGAGCCGTGAAAGAAATTTCAATAAACAGAAATACGAAAAAAACGCAACAGCAGCGGCTCTCAGTGTGTGTGTGTGTGTGTGTGTGTGTCGCGCGTTAATACCCCAAAATTGGTGCGATTGGAAAATTAATACATTAAATTGCAGCAACCGTGTCGAATTGAATGCATTGCGCGCCTGCCTGCCCGCTGCACACGTATTTTAAAACATTTAAACAGTGCACAAAAAAACCGCTGAAAATATGGTAATCTACAAAATGCAAGGAATATCAATCACAATGACGGTGTGCCTGAACGCGTTTAAAAGGCCGTGCGATTTTCATCATAAGGAAGTTAACTGAATCTCAAATTTAACAAAAAATAAATAACAAATTGTGTATTAGTGTGTGAGAAATAAATTTGTAGTAAAGTTCGCTTAAAAAATTAAAAATTAATTAGAAGAGTGAAAAAAAAAATTAAAATTTTTATTCATCAGCATAATATTTGGGGGCAATTATAATTAGGGTAAATGCATCTGCTGCGACGATTGCCACAATTAAATCAACAAGTGAGTACACGATCAATGATCATCCTTCCAATTTAAATGGCATCGCGATCTCCTCATGCACACGATCCACAACAACAACCATCAAATTAAATATAGCGAAAAATGCACGCAAGAAAGCAAATAAAAGAAAAATACAAGATCTCAAGATGAATTGCTGTGTTGCTGTGTTCGTTGTGTGTTTGGAGGAGATCTCTATGTTTGCAATTTAAAGTTATTATTATTTATTCCATATAATGCCTCTATGCCTGTGTGTGTGTTTGTGCTTTTTTGCCCTTTCACTTTGCATGCGCGCGCTGATTCGATTCGCGCTATGTATTTTAAAGTCTAGTTTTCAATTATAATTTTTTATTCTGATCCTCAGGGCACCAAACCGGTGCATTAATTCAGTTTTTGCGGTTTTACATAACAATTGTACCGGCTTAAACCTGTCAAATTGTTGTTATTTACATTTTTTTCATCCTTTCATATTTCTTGTATTGTATTTCTTATCAGCTTATAACAGGCAACGATTCTCTATTGTTGTTCAATTGCAATCGATTGATTTAAGGGATTAACGTACATTATCCTTTACACTAGTAATTCAAGCTTTTGTGCAATTCTTTCAGTTATACATGTGAGAAATATGATAGGGTTAAGTTCTGTTATGCGTTTTTATTTGGCTGGGAATTTAATGAATTCTCTACACGGACTGAAGTATAATTTTTTTTTGTTTAAGTTTATATGCTACATTTTCCTTATAATTACTCTTCAATTTTTACACACCTCTTTCTGGTTGACACGCGCGTCAACAATAACTCTCATTTTATTACAGTCATGTGACCGAATAAATTTTATAATTAAAAAGTCATACCATTTGTATAATTAAACTAAAAATAAATATTATATTAAAAAAATGCGTCCGTCTTTTTTTTTGCGGCATTGTCTTCTTGCATCCATGCGTACACGCACGTAGCACCCGCCTCGGAACTCATTTTCTTTTTCTTTTTCTCGAATACAAATGCCATTGTTTTCAATAACTAAAAATAAAAATAAATAAATATGAAAAATGCAAATATTTGTGCGTCCTCCGTGCTATCAACGTTGACACAACTATTTTTGAAGCTGATTCACAGGCGTGTACAATGTACATACCAATAAGCTGATGTGGGCTGCAAATCAGAGCATTAACATTAATATTTTTATTATTGGTCACATCGCGCACATGTCGTTGCTTTGCGTGGAACAGAAAGTTTAGACGCATTCCTGTTTCGCGGAATTTTTTTCTTTTAACTATGTTTTTTTTGTTGTGTGAAATTGTCGGGGAATAATTTGGGTCAAAATCCTTGACAACCAGTGTCATTTATCATGAATGTCAGTAAAATAGAATAAATTGCGTATCAGGGTTTTAAGAAACCTAAAATTAACGGAAATGCTTCTTACGTCCTATTAGCCGAAAGACAGATTTGATTATAGAAATAGTTTAAGTAGTAAAAGAATGGGAATTAATAACGAAATGATCAGCTTGGTGTATTCATATAAGCAACAAAAAATCAAAGAAAGCAAATAGGTATACAAAAAACCACATTGTTTTCAAAACACAAATAAACATTCACACGAATGTGTTATTTCCATGAACTTTTTTTATTATGACATCACCCCACTAGTCGGTCTCAATTCCACATCGATCACTTGTTAACGTGTACAACATGTTGGTATGATATATTAGACTTTAGAGTCGACAGACAGACAGTCTCTCTGAATCATGTGCTTCGGACTTCGCATTTTATAACACAGTTAATATTTGTAGTAAAAAGTTGTTGTGTTTGTTGTTTTTGTCTCAACATATTTTCTCGCTTGTTGCACTTAATGTTGCTACAAATTTACAATTAATAAATCATGACAACGAGTTGAAATGGCTTGACCTTCTCCAGCTTCAGCTTCTCTATATAGCTGAGCTGTGTTTTAAGTTTTTTTGTTTTGTTTCGTGTATAACTACTCGCGTACTTCGTGTTTATTTAGCTTTAAAACTGATGAAGACTAAAAGTAGCACAATATGTGAGTGGAGTAGCTGACGACTCATTAGCCTCTTAGTTATTATAGTTTGCGTTACGGTTTTGTTGCTATTATCTTGATGGTTTGAAGCCTCATTTTGTAATTACGTTTGGTCTTCTACTCTGGCATAATTGTTATTATTGTTGTGCACAGTTTTTCATGTAATGAGAGTTAGGCCCTGAAGAATGTGATCATATTTGTGGTTTAAATTGCGTTTTTTTTTAACAGAACTCTGAGTAATAAAACTGTGCCATTGTGAGTTATGATTTTATAGTGCTACTGAGTACATGCTTTTATTACAAATGAACTTTTATAATTATTGTTTTCACTTAATGGTCACAACAACCACCAATGAGGGCACAACAATTGTTGCCTTGTTGTTGGCCTATTGCTTCCCCTTTAATTTGCGATAAAAATATGTTAATAACAATTTGAATCATTATAAAAATCTAGTTGGTTGTGGAAACAAAATGATTAGGATCATAAAACTTTAAATTCGAAGCGAATTTTTAACAGTTCGTTATTTAGCCAATTATTGTACGAGTATTACTATGTAGGCATAACGGAAAAATAATGAACGCATTTTTAACGTTTATTACCTTCAACTGCTTCAAGCAATCAAAATGTGTCCTTAACCGTTAACACATTTAATGGACACGGTGCAAGACCTTGAAATCAATATAATATTTTAAATTTGCCCAAGTCAAATTTCTTTCTTCATGTAACTAATGTGGCGTACCTGCACAAACGTTGTAGTTCCAAGATACGGTCAAAGTATAAATAAAATAAATTTTTAAGAAATGAATTGACCATGGTTTAAATGTGGTTATGAAATACATTTTTGATTTAAACGAAATCCCAATATGTTGTTGATCCGCCCCAAATACGCCACAAAATCCGCCGTGATTCTCAACTAACTATTATGCAATCGCTCATAAATAATTCAAATTTTTAATTGACCTCCCCATGCGGTGTAGTGCAAAAATTGTGCTCATATTTTTTGCACACTTTGCCACACACATTGCACGTAACGCACGGGACAGGTACACTTAGTTAAACTACATGCGAATCTATATCACAAGAAAAATATAAGTTGACTGCATGCCAAGTTGCATGTACGTCCGTCCTGCCGCCTGCGTCCATATGCTGCCGTCTGCCACCATCCAAATTGCGTTTTCTCTCGCCCAGTTTCGCAGATGGTTCATTTGGAATAACATTATATGGATGCCGTCATATGAATGTTAAAACCACATTTTAAGTTGATGTGCAGTAGTTAGCTTGTGAAACTACAAAAATTTCAGAAAATTGATGTGGCAAGGAGAGCCATTTCAATCTTTTTATAACTCAAAAAGTCCTAACTGTGGCTGGTGCATTTGCATTAAAAAAACTTTGGCATTTGGCAATAACTTGACCTTGATTCTGAGCTTCAAATAAAATAAAATATGATCTAATTTCCTAGATTTCTTTTTTGCAGATATGTCATAATAATATTCTTAATTGACATGGCATCATGTCATGACATATTTTATCTTCTCTTTGCAATATTTTATCGCAATGTTAATGTCTATTGCAAATTGCAGAAACAATATTCGCCGCAACGAGTTCCCGTGTTAGCAACAATTACAATATTGTTATTGTGTGTGACAAAACGAAAAACGAAAAGTAATTACTCAAAGCCTCACTATCATCGTCATCAGCATAATCATACCAATTATAATTACGCTATAGTGAACGACAACAAAACGCAAACGAAATCAACTTGAAAATTGTTAACATATAACTAGTATACTTGCCTGACGGTTTGGGGAAGTTAGGGGGTCCGGGAGTACTCGCATGTGGAGCTTACTAAATGCGTTGACAAACAGTAATAATTTGGAGAGGTCAGCTTCGTGGACGTTATTTTGTTGATTCCATGATTGGCATGGACAGGCAAACAGGCCAGGCATAGTCACACTCATCGCCATTGGTGGCATGGTTGTGATGGTAGAGTTGATGATGGGATGGGTTGTAGACATTTATACTGGAAATGCATAATAAATTGAAAGTACGCGTATTGTAAATTCGCTGAGTGGACTATTGTCATTTTCATTTCAACGCTTGTATACATATTTGGTTTGAGCATAATTGCTATGCTCCACCACATGCCAACTGTACAGAGAACAGTTCGTATATTATATACTTTTGGCGAGCGCACGTACCTACTTTGGCTATAAATAGTTTCCATACAGCTTTATGTAACTCAACGTCCAATTAATAAAACTATTTGTCAGCTAATAAAAGCAATAATTCTTTATTGTTCGTTATACACACTCGTATATTGCGGTATTATACGAGTAATGTTATGCTCAGGCGTAGATCAATCCTCAACATGGACAAATATCATGCTTCTGTTCACACAATAAACTGTATCGGAATTGTCATGTAAATTCAATTCAAACTGTACACTACATTTACATAGTTATGTCGACTTTTTTAATGAAAAGATTATTATCACAATAGTGCTACATGTAAACGCAATTGGTCTCATAATTATTATTATTTATTGCAGTTACTTGGAAGGATTACGCAATGGCGATTATTGTTTGTTATGTATTTTTGTATTAATATAAGCCGCCTTTTGTGGGTAGTAAAGTGATGGAATGCTTCACATTCCAAGGCAGTCATCAATCAGTGATTCAATGTCTTCACAATTGACCAATCACAGATACGATTTTTTTTTAGTTTTGATTATTTGTTCTATTTACTATTTGATTTTTCAAAAAAGTTTTTATTACCATTACATATAAATTATGCAATTGCTGCCATTTTGGCTTTTATTTTATTATTGGCAATGATAAAATTTTTTTACCATTGCTTTGGACGAATATTCCCGTTAGTTATAAAATCAATAAGTGGATGCGATCTTGCAACAAACACTACTGGTTGTATTGAGATTTATGTGATGCTTGAGTTGAGAGGAGGTGATGGCCTGTACATTGTCCAATTCACAAACAACAAAACCCTAATAAGCTCTTAAAACTACATACGTACACTCTTCAAATTTATATGGCACCTTCTGGTTTTCTTCTGGCAAACACAATTCACAACAAAAAGTTCAAGTGTAGGTTTAGTCCAACGAGATAATTGTACACGCTCGTACAACTTTTGGGTACACATGTTCAATATAACTATAATACTGACATTCAATGAGGTGTACATTTCTTACAATGGTGCTTTTTATGACTTCTTTGGCAGTTCGAACGTAATTGACATGACCATTTTTGTAACTTAGTTACGTATTCAACATATTATACTGGTGCTTTCGGGTTCATTAAAATTTCAAGACTTGTTCACTTGAGCATAATATTTTACATGACCATAATATAATGTGTTGTGTTTCCCTGTAAATTACGTTTTATTAATACACCATACCAGCCGTCAATTTATGGGAAACATTGATACTCAATGCTGGTAAATCGGTAGTACACGATATGTGAGTTCCTGTAAAAAATGTGCAGTGCAGTTTTAATTCATGAATTACTTTGGCTACTTATTTATTTATTTGCATCAAAAATTGGTGCCTCTTAAATTATGTTATTTAGTTGTTTTTGTGTTAAAATTATTTTCCCAGTGTTTTATATATTTTAATTATTGTTTAAAACAACATTTCATCATATCCCCACATTGTTACTTCTTTGACAAAATTATAATAAAAAAGCTCGTTTTGTGGCAGGATAGGAAAAACACCTCAGCATACACATTATAATGCATTTTTAAGCTAACCATAACATCTGATGCGTTACACTTCCATTACAAAAGTGAATATCGTTTCTAAGAAAATACACTATTTAAACTTGATGACCTTGAACGTGACTTTTAAGAAGCAATTTTAAATTAGGGAAAGCTATTTCAAGTTAAAAAAAAGTGTTGCCATAAAAACTAGATAGCTGTAATTATTTGGTTCAAAAATGCACATAAGTATGTCCTGAGATAAAGTTTTGCAAATAACATATAAATAAAGCAATCAACTATGATGCTTCAATTCAATCTGTACATGTACCGGTTCGGTGCACTGCAACTGCAGTGAAATAATTTCCAGTTACAATCAATTCGACTTGGCGACCGGGAATTATATTTGTTGCAATTCTTATCAATTTTCATGAGACGTGCGATTTAAATGCAAAATGCAAAATAATTATGTGTAACGAATTAGTTGCAATGCAGCTTTTATTATCACGATACCACAATGCAATTATATTATTCATAATATTTATAGATTTCGCTCCGCGTTATTATAGGTTGCGGAATTTATGACTGAGGTCAGGCGAGTAGCGCCACAATGAGAGCCTGTGCTAAATTGATGTATGATAAGAAACTGTTTAATTAAATGTTGTTTAATTATGTTGCTTGATGAATAATATGGATATGTATGAAAATTTTCCATTTGATTTGAACGCGTGATGGATAAAAATGGCATTTGTTTTTTTGCTATTACAAATTACAAAATAAACATTAGCGCAGCTTTTTCATTCAACAGTTACGTGAAATTTAGAAATTGATGTGTTTTTGTGTACCGTTAGTGCGCATATGTAACAACGATTCCACATTCTTTGTTTTCAATTTCATTGCAAATTTTGTAGTTGGTAAATGGTACCTCTATTATGCGGTGCCGGTTGGGTGGTCACTTTGCGGAAGCTCTTTTCCTCTACCCGAAGCATAAATAATTGTAATTACTGAAATGAGACGTTATGTAAATAACAGTACAGTCGAAAGTTGATATTTGTGCAGCCAAATGTCTTACCAATTGTAAAAAATTGTGTGCTGGACTTTTTTATGTTATAACAAACAGACAATATAGCGCATTTCTTATCAAGAATTGTACTTTTGTAGGAAAAAAACACATTCTCAGTTATCGCCACTGATAATCTACGGGTAGTCAGTCGAGAACAGTTTTCGTGTCATTAAGTTAATATTGTTGAAGCCAATAAACCACGAACACTCTGATGGGGCCATAAATTTCGGTTCGTGTGCCTGAGAACAAGACCCAATATTGTTGTGTCCAAAGCAAAACCCGTTAATATAATTTACCACTCACCCAAAATTGATAAATTGTACTCGAAAGAGATTTGTTATAAATAAATAAAAATTCATAAAATAAACAACCACTTTAATAAACGGCATCTTTTCTCTGTTCCCTCCAGCTGTGAATTGTGAATATGGACGAACACAACAATGACGAGACTGTTTGGATTGCAACGACATCATCAGCGACGGGCAAAGGCAACGAATACCGGGTAAATTGTTTTTTTTTTATGTTCTCTGGCAACACTCATGCCTCCCAACTTAATAAACGACCATTTATTCATTAACTTTCTCCTCCTGCTGCGCTTTCATAGATAATCCAACCCAAACAAGTGGTGCTGCATCGTCAAAAAGATAGCGGCTTCGGCTTCACATTGCGCCACTTCATCGTCTATCCGCCGGATGAAGAGGCGCGCGCCTCAGCCGGTGACTCAGATGTGTGTCTGCGACAACCCATGGATACAGTGTTCGTCAAAGAGATTCGTCAATACGGTGCTGCTCATATGGCCGGCCTCAAGACGGGCGATCGTTTGCTCTCCGTGAATGGTGTGTCAGTCGCAGACACACAATACAGTAAAATAGTCGAGGTAATCAAGCAGACGCCCAACATTGTGCTGCAAGTGGTACCCAAAGAGTGTGACATATTGCAGCAGTATTTCGCAGACACTGCCCACAATCCAGAAACGAATACACGGCCTCAGAAACTGGGTGGTGGCGAGAAGCCATCACCACAAGCCCAACAACAACAACAACAAGTAATCTCACCATCAGGTGGTGGTGGTGGCGGTGAAACACCAACATTGCGTCGCTCCAATGTTGCACCCCATCGCCTAATGGCGGATGAAAGAACGACTGAGAAAACTACTGGCACAGCCAGGCATCAATCACAATCACGACAATTGGTGGATAATCATCATCAATTGCATCAACAACAACAACAACAATCATCACGGTACAACGAATCTACAAACAATGGTGGTGGTGGTGGCGAATACAATCTCGACGAGAATCTCTACGACAGTGTCGTAATGTCACGATTCAGAAAGAATCTCCAACAAAAAGAGCAATTCCTCAAGTCACCACCAAGCAACAGTAATTTCCCATCACCCAATACATGGGTGAACAAAACAGATCCGGGCACATTGCAACCACGTGAATTTTACTCACGTCCTAATCGGATGAAGTCTGTGTGGCCTCCGCGTCAGCAGCAATCGCATCCAACACATCATGGGGACGTTTCGTCACACGATTCGTCACCCACATCGTCGACAATGATGTCATCCCAACAGCACTCCACAAATCATCCCAATTATGGTCGTTCATCGTCGCCACGATATCTCAACATTCCAGTGATAAATGATCCCAAATATCATGGCAGTCGTGACCAACTGAGCCCAACACCCTTGGTACAAGGACAACTGGTCTTTGAACGCACAAAACAATTTGAGTCGATTGCACCAACAGAGGCGGCTACCGCCGCCAAAACGCAACTGTATCGCAGCGAATTAAGTCGACTGCATGCAAAGAACTCGCGCTCCAATGTCTCGTTGAGGCGGCAAGAGTTTGAGACGCGTGCCGAGTACAACTATTGGCGCACAATGTCGGCAAACAACAGCCACTCGGGCAGCATTGATTCGGCGTCATCTGATCACTCTGTGGAGGGCAGCACCAGCACGCATGGGAATAATAGTGGTGGTGGTGGCACAGGACGACGATCATCAGTGACGCGAGTGCGCTCTTTGTCCGCTGACTCGGCAAATATTTGCGCACAAAATCGTATTGTTCATACGCATCCCGATCCAATTGACATTGATGATTTTGGTGTCGTTGTGGAGGAGGAACAACATCGCAATGAGAATCGAAATGCATTTATTAACGGTAAGAATCCGGTGTTTGGTTGTTAAACATTGTTACTAAAGTGGGATTGATTTTTCCAGAAAATTTGTTGCATTTTAAACGGCACAAACCAACGAAAATTTATACAAAAGATGCCACTGGATCGTCGCCGGCATCTGAACGCTCCAGCATAGGCACAAAAGCGGTTGGGACATCTACACTCAATGAGGAAGATGAAAAGAAAATGAGGCGAATCTCGTATTTGCGTGCCACCGACACTGAGAATGCCCTCGAATTTGGTGCTGAGTTTAATGCAGTAACGGTGGAAAGTAATCAACCGTCGTTGCACAATAAAACAGGCAAAGAAAAGTATGTTGTGTGAAAAGTGTAAACAATCAATTTTCAGTAATTACATTAAAATTATTATGCATGAAGCTTAGCCAACCGTTGAGTTGGGTTGACGTGCAACTTTCGCCACAATCCAACAAATACCTTCCATTTGTTTGTGGCAAAACAACCATCGTCAGTTTACAAACAAACGCTCTTTTGTTCATACGTTTAATTTTATTTTTGCAGTGATGAATCTCATCCTCCCAAAGGTGATGACCATCTCGTTTCAATGGATGGTGAATTATGTATTAAGTTTACTGTAATCAATGGAAAGGTAAGTACCACACTAGCCAATTAAAAAACTTAACAATAAATCTTTTAAATTGCTGCAATTCTTCTAGAAATCAGCTGACCGCTCATGGAAAACCACTTGGGCGGAAATCCGTGGCCACACACTGTACTTGCACACACCCAACGATGACAAGTCATCGTCTCAAGTAATAATTTGCAAACGATCAAGTTTTAGTCGAGACAGCCTCTATAAGGCATTTTCCTTGCAGACAAATGCTGACCTGCCGTTAATTGATTTGGCCACCACACACACGGCCGAGGGTAATTTCACCAAACGCAAGTACACATTCAAGTTGACGTCGCGACGTCCTCAGCCACTCGCCGTTGCTGGGGGTGGTGCAGCTGGCAATGCGGCAACAGCCGCCATAAGCAAAGAGTCTCAGGAGTTGGGTAATCCGGCCATTGAAATGTTGGTGCAGGCAAGTGATGTGCACAAAATGAAGCAGTGGCTGGAGGCGTTCAATCGGTTTAATACACAAAAGGTTTGGATTTTACAGATTACTTGTGATTTAAGTGATGAAGTTTTTAAAGTGGTTTTTCTTCTCATGCCTTAAGTTGTAATCTGGTTTAGGTAATTTATTTGAAAGCCTTCGAATTTGTTTTCAAAAATTTACTTCATATCAAGTGAATTACTGTTTTAAAAATTATCAAAATCATGAATTGAAAAATATTTATTTAAGAAATGATATTTTAGTTTTTTTGGTACATTTAAAGATGAAAAATATGACAATTCAATTTAAAACAATTATCCAAACCACAAACAAATTGCAAAAACAAAATTCATTTACCTTTTATTTTTCCTGTGCGTACGTCTAAACGATTTAAGTCACTTTATTTAACTTACTTGTTTTCCTGAAGTGATTGTAAAGTTTAAATGCAATTGATAAAACGCGTGTAATCTTATCATTTGTCATTTGAGGTCGCCGTTCAGTATTGTCTGTTGTTTGCTGTTTAAGATGCAAGTTGTGTCTTTTCATTTCAAATGTTTTCATAATTATTAATTAACAAAAATTCTATCGAAGAAATCCTTAACTCGATCATTCCTTCGACCAAGAGGTTGATTTTAATATTTAGTTTATTAGAAATTATGTGGCACAACAATAAATGATTCACAATAATCACATTTACCAAAACCGCCATTTAGATTAATAATTTAAATTTTATTTAAAAAAAATTTTGTATTAATGCAGAATGATTCATATTTGAATATGTGAGTCTTAAAAATGTATTCTTTAATCCGTCTTTATGAAAACATAAAAGAATCACATCTTAAGTAGTTACTATAATCTACTTGTAATCGCTTTTGTTTACAAGTACATAAAACTAAAAAGAAACAGCAAAAAACCTTAACGCTGATTAGGTCAAAGATCAAATGTGACACAATTTACAAGCTACAAGCTGGTTTTACTACAAATTACAGGAATTTCTTGATAAAAAATAAATAAATATAAAATCAGAATTATGTCCAGGGACGATCTCCATTTGTGAGCGTCTCGCAACTGTAATCAATAATTGTGTGATAAGACGCAAGGAAAAAAAATCAATTTAAAATTTACAACCTTCGTCTAAAACAGAAACAAAAAACTGTACAGTGAAAAAACACTAAATAATTCATCTGAGCATATCAATTTTGCGTTACAACTATATCGTATACCTCCCATCCAATGGAATCCGACGTGTTATCCGGTAGTGACCAAAGTATTGCGTCCAGTTTCTATCGCGAGTCCGGCTATTCGTTAATCGCACACATTTACCGTGGCTATGTGCACGCATTCGATCGGCGACGACAGTACACGCATATGTTGTGGCGGCGCAAACCAAATTTCTCTAACATAAAATTATTTCGCTCTGCCCAGGAACTCCTACACAAAACCACATTCCAATCGGCTGAACCACAACGCGTGGCCGCCACGCAACGCATACAAACCGACCAATCCGAGGTAGTGTTTAACAACACTGTTGTGGAAGCCTCGACTGGCGCCGCCGGTAGCAGTTCATCGTCGTCATCGTTGGCACGCTCAATACGCAAATACAGCATTGTAGGTGGTGGCACTCGTGCAGCGCCCACCGGACATTCACCTGTGTCGAAGAGTCGCAAACCACCACACCCAGTTGTGGTGAGTACTAGTGCTAGTGGTGGTGGAGGAGCAATGGCAAATGGCAGTGGCGGAGAGTATATTGACAAGGAGCTAAGCTCACCAAAGTCTCGGTTCTGGAAGGATATAATTAAGTTGCCTAAATTCCATGGACAACAGTCGAGCCCGCATCAATCACAGGTGGTCGAGTTGCCGGAGGGAGCATCTATTGGGGTGAATCTTATGAATTGTCCACCGGTGAGTTTAAAAAATTGCTTTTATTTAAAAATGTTATTAAACTTTAATTACAACTGCAGTCAGAGGAAAACAAATACGTACCGCAGCTCATGGCCCTGTGCACTGAAATCGTTGAATCCCGAGGTCTCGGCATTGTTGGGATCTATCGGATACCCGGCAACACAGCAGCAATCTCAGCCCTCACTGAGCAAGTAAACAAAGGATTCGATGAGCAAACATTAAATGATCCCCGTTGGGAGGATGTCAACGTTGTGTCCAGTTTGCTTAAATTGTTTATTCGCAGTCTGCCTGAGGGCTTATTGCCCAAAGACATGTACAACTATTTCATTCAGGCAGACAAGGAAGTGGGTCGCAAACGATTCAATGAAATTCGGACGTTACTGCATCGATTACCACCCCACTCCCATGAAACGCTAAAACATCTGATGCGTCATTTGCATCGCATCAGCTGCAATTGTGAAGTCAATCTGATGGAGCCCAAGAATTTGGCTATTGTTTTTGGTCCGTCTGTTGTTAAGTCATCTATGGAGACGCTTGAGACTGCCGTTAAAGACATGAAGCATCAGTGCAGAATTGTTGAAATTCTTGTTCTACATGTAAGTTGGTGTCTTTAAGACTTTAGGAGCCCCTATTAATTAATGATGTCATCGTTTCAGTACAATTATTTCTTTGAAAATGCACCAATGCCTCTTAACATTGAAAGTGTGGTGGAAGACAATCCAACAGAAGTGCGTACAAACACACTACTCGATAATGTGCAGAAAATTGAGCGTGAGTTCTTAAAATTTGTATTTGTGAAACAGTCTTAAAATTTGATGTTGTAGAATTTCCATTTGCAGTACATCGAGAGCACCGTGAGACTGCTTCTCGTTTTGAAAACTTCATCGCTGTGACAAGCAGGAAGATTAAGAAATCAACAACATATCAAAGGAAAAATCACATCAACTCGTTGACATTGGATACATTGTCTCTTGATTCGAGTACTGTAAGTTATCCCCATAAAATTTCTTTAACAAAAAAATTTAATAAATGATTTCCCGCATAAACAGTCAACCGAGTCGAAGGAACCGCTTCCAGCAGCAGTCACAACATCGACCAAAACAACAACCAGCGCTGCCAAGCAGCAATTCCTTTCAAACACCATTCCAAAAACAACGAAAGAGCAACCACACTTTAAGTTGAACGATGGCAGCATTGATATCCATCAAAATTTGGATGAAGAAGCACATGAAAGTTTGCCCCCAGATTGTGGCTCAATGTCACTTGCAACGGTTACCGTTGCCTTTGAAAATCGTCTACGTTCACTTCGTCTACCACTTGATAGTGGTAGTGATTTAGATGATTCATCTCCAACCCAATCACAATCAGCATCAACAATGGCAAGCATCAAGGAGCAACAGCATCCCCTTACCATATCGGAGAATATTCCATTTGCTGACGAGTCACCAGATCGTGTGCTGATTCAATCGAAAAATCGCAAGAGGCTTAATAACACCAAACCACAACAACAACAACAACAACCACCACCCGAAACAACGACAGACAATCAAGGAAACGTATCATCGGATGAGACTGATGGCTCAACCACCAGCTACACCAAACCGAAACCACCCATTGTGGATAACATCAAACTGGACACCGAGGTGTTGCTTGAGGTGAATCGCATCCTCACTAATCTGGAGAAGAAGGCTATCAAGTTAAATCGCTCCCTCTCGCTCAACTACAAGAGTCATCATCGCTTGGAGTGTTGCTGTGGCAATCACAATGTTAATGCTGCAAATATCTTGAACAGCAGCAATGGGGGCAGTGTAGGTAATGGTGGTGGCAATAGTGGGAATGGTGGTGTCAGTGGCAATGGTCACACAAATGGGGGACGCTTTGCCAATCGCTTCTATTTGACGAAGGATGAAAAAACGGACAAGAATATTAATAAGAAACGGCAGATACAGGATACAAAGAGTCGACGCTATACAAACAGGTCGATAAAACGGCGTCACACGGTGGGTGGGACGCAAGATTACATTGGTAATTTGGATTGTATGCAGGAGCATCATGAACATGCAGCGGCGGCGGCAGCAGCGTCCGCGACAAGCACAAATCTGAAGGAAACACATGATTTCATTGCAAGACGCTGGGAGAATAAGTAGAAAATGAAATGAAAATGTGGAAAACGCGCCACATTCAATCTGCAGCATAAATTATTATAATTGAAAACATAATTTCATTTTATGTGTTATTTGTTTTTAAGTTTCCTTTTTTGTGAAAAATTGAAATGTGTAATTTTGTGATAAATAAAAAAATTGATAATTTATTAAAAATAATCGGTAAATAAAAAAACAAACTTTAAATAAACGTTTAATTTGTTTTATTTAAATTTAATTCTTTAAATGCCTACAATATTAAGGGTGGGTGGTAAAATCCTAAATTACAAAGAACTGGTAATCTTCCTCTTCCTCATTTGTTCCACCCATTTCTCAAGCTGTTGCTCAGGCGTCACATCCTTGCCGTAATAGTCTTTTGGCGGCGTACCCTCTTCCAGTCGCACAAAATAGTGGCAGTATTTGTATTCAACACGACCAGCACGACACCTTGCGTGTCTGCGCATTCCCTTAAAAACACGACCCTTACCCACAAAGGACTCAGCCACCCACAAATTGCTTTTGTACTCAACATTGTGTCGCTTCACTGCCATTTCTTGTGCCTCTTCTATCACTTGCTTGCAAGCGGATGCTCCTTTTTTCAACACAAATCCCAATTGACGGATTGCCTCATCAACGGTCATTCCACGAACTAGGGAGGCTACGTACCACATTTTATCGGGACTGTATTTGATGTTGGTTTTCATATGGCAGACAAACTGGAAATAGTTATTCAGTTGATTATTAATGTCCTTAATTTGTTAAAACCTAATAACTTACAGCCGGTCTTGGTTCCTCACCCTCTTCCTGGATTGGAAACATTTTCTTGTTATTTTCAATGAATCGTTTTGGTCCATTATTTGGTGTGTATGTTGCGGCTGTGGGTGTTGTGTGTATAAATGAGGCAGGCAATAATTGCTTTAAATTTAATTTATTTAAAATGTTCAAAACACGAGATTGAAGTAAAGACATTTTGCACAATTTTAATATTTAATTTTTTAGATTTATTTTGACAGCCACATGCAGAAAATATTTTGATCAAAGTTGACGTCTAAAATGTCAAAAGTAAGTGTTCTAAAAATATTTTCAATCTCCTTAATAAATATCCGAACAGACCTCTAACCTCTTCAATGACTCCTCGAACCCAAACAGACTTATGTATATTCCAAACTATTTGTCATCATCCACAATAATAAAAATTATTTCCTCCATTTTCATTCAGTCGTATAAGTGTCCAAAACAAAAGGAAAAACTTTGTATTAATTAATTGAAAAATTTATTTACACTTGAAAATGGCAGTGAATTTTCCACCAACTCCCGACAGTCTCAAGCAAATTCAGCACTATCTAAAGGTTGCACAAGAGCATGATGCCAGAGACCCTATTGTGGCGTATTGGTCACGCCTTTATGCCCTTCAAATGGGGTTGAAGCTCTCCAGCCAACAAGCGGATGAGACCAAATTGTTGCTATGTAAGTGTAATTGATTTCGACACGGTTTGTACTGTTTGTTAATTTGGTCAATTTGCAGCCCTTATGGATTATCTTGAGACCCAGAAAAAGGAAAGTGGCGATAATGAGTCAATTACGAATGAAGTGGCAGCTCAGGCCTATTTGGACAATTATGCGTTGAAGTTGTTTTTGTATGCAGACAAACAGGATCGAGAGGGCAATTTTAATAAGTAACCTTAATTTTGATTTGAAGACATAAATAATTGAAGATATTAAATTTTTGACAGGAAAACAAACTAATTAATCCAAAAATCCTTTCAGAAATGTCGTTAAAGCCTTCTACACTTCTGGCATGATCTACGATGTTCTTCTAACATTCGGCGAACTCACTGAGGAGTCTCAGCACAATCGCAAATATGCCAAATGGAAGGCCGCCTACATTCACACTTGCCTCAAAAATGGTGAGACCCCCATTTCTGGACCAATGCAAGACGAAAACGAAGCCGGTGTCGACGCTGGCGAAGAAGAAGGTGCAGTCGGTGGTGCACCCGCGCCTGCCTCAACCCCGTCATATGGTTTTGATCTGCCCTCAACACCGAATGAGGCACCGATGCCACAGCCACGTTTTGAACCAGGGCCACCTTTGAATCCGGAGCCATTTCAGCCACCTGCACGTTTACCAAGTCCTCCGAGTGAGCCGGAACGCAATCCGGGTGGCTTTGAGCCATTCGACGCAACTAAGCAGATTGGCTATATGCCTCCGGTGAATCCGGAGAGTGTCCATTTGTCGCCAGAACAATTAAGCAAAGCCCAGAAGTATTGCAAGTGGGCTGGCAGTTCATTGATGTATGAGGATGTCAAGACGGCCGTAGATAATTTGCAGAAGGCATTGCGATTGTTGCAAACGGGTCAGGATGAATGAGTTTGAGACGATTCTAGAATCGTTTTTTTATTTGCTGCATTTTATGTTGAACATAAAAATCTAAGATGCGACGTAAATGCATTCTGCAAAATTATAATTTTACTAATTATATATCGTTAATTATATCGTTTACTAATTACCCTTGTTATTAATTTAAAAAATTAATAAAATTTGCTTATTTTAATTAAATCGATTTTTGAATATAAGCGCGTAATAAATGTGCACATTTTATATATTTTAAAAATTTTATGTGTATACAACATTTTGACATTTTAAATGTCACTTTATTTTGGAAATAGGAAGACTGACATAACCTTAAAAATGTAAAGTACCGTATGATTTTCACAGTAATTTGGAGCTCAAAACTTAAAATACTTCAAAAGCAATATAAATATTTGCTTAAATGATTAAAAGTTAATTAAATATTAGTTTAAAAATGACTACGACACCCTTAAAATCCAACCGTCACAATAAAAAGGCTTTGGCTAATGTTGCAGACCAATCCTCAATTTTTTCACCGGTTCGTTGTAAGTATTCCGAGTCCAAAAGAAATTGCATTTTTACCTAATTCTTATAAACCACACTTATTTAACTTAAAATGTAATTTCATTCCAGTTGTGGATAGTCCCAAACCCACGAACGATCCTTCAGGTGTCCGTCAACGTTGCATCGTTATAGTTCGCAGCATCATCGACAATCACGAGAAATGGGAGACCGCACAAAAGAAAGGCACAGCACAGTGTTACAACATTAACGCAATAAAACGAAAAGTCCTTAACACATCAGAGTCGGACTATCCCGAAACACTGCAATTGCCATGTGATCGTTTGAAGCTCATTACATCTGTTTGTGAGGATGTTCTTATTAACGTTAGGAAATGTTCAAAGCAACTGGTTGCCCTCAAACAATTAATGTTACTTAACAAAGAAGTTGATTCTGTAATCCTAAGGACGTTGAAAATTGATGGCATTATGAAATTTGTGAAAGAATTGCTGGATGCTTATGAAATTGAGTTTGAAGTGAAGCAGCGTGTTATGCAGAATATTGCACATGCACCGAAGAAGGAAATGCTTACTTTTTTTACTGTCATGTGGGAGTACCCTCGGTGGGTCAATCAACATTTGGGACTTGTTGTCAAAATGTTAGAGCTGGAGATGAATTTTAAGTGAAATATTGATGTTAAGGTAGTTTGTGTTTTTTATTAAATTTAATTAAAATTTGTGTTTAGAAATTATGTGATTACTAAGGCTTGACACAACTTAAAATTTATACTAATTAATATTTGTTTTATTTAGTTGAAAAATAAGCATCAGGACTTCCTGATGGCCGAAAATGTTCCTTTAGTACTAATGAGGACTTCCTGCAAATGCGATTTAAAAGAATTATTTAAGTTCTGTAAAAAGAAGAAACGCCTTTAAGGGAAATTGATAAAATGTGAGTAATAAATAATAATTTTCCAACAAAAGTTTCGGGGTTGGGATTTAGTTAGAAATCAATAAAATTCCAATTAAAGAATAAAGGATAGTTGAATAAATTCTTTATGTCCCTGTACAGTTTCGATTATCGTGACTATATGTCGACTTTGGACCGTTGGGGTTTCAGCTTTGAATTTATGAATTTAAAATAAATAAATCAAAAATCGACGCAAACTCTCTTTGGGTGGCATTGATAAATCCACTTGTTATTATAGAAACTTCCTGGAATAAAAATTTCGCAAAAATATTTCTCCGATATTAAATGACAAATTGCTAGTGTTGGTATTTAATACAAATATTCCTTAATTCATTTAATTTAAATGGTTGCTCCTTTTTATTAATAATTTTATATAATTTTTATTAAAAGTTTACGGACATATACGTGCAATGTCTTGTCAATTAATTATAGTATAGGTATCTTTTATATTTATCTTAATTCAACGTATTAAATTACTTATACAAAGTGGGTTGTAATTTCTTTATTTGATTAATGAAGATTGCTGCTTTATCAAATCCTAGAAGGTATTTTTTGCAATGTTCTTAAATATTACATTTACTTTTTATATTTGTTGTAAGTGTGTGTAGTTTTGACTATTTGGATTTGATATAATATGTTTAAGTGGTTGTGTTTAAATTTCTCGTCTAAATGTTTTTTTTATAAACTTGATAATTAAAATTGATAAATGTTTATATTTCAATTAGTGTATGACGTACAAGAATCAGTGTCGTTGTATACTTGGTTTATAAATTCAATTCAATTTAATTTAATTCATTTCTAATAATTTTAAATTCAAATGTTCGTGCGGTAAAGATATTTTTGTCATTTTTTAAATTTTTCTATATAGTTTCATAAGTTCTAATTAAATCTAATATTTGCTAATTGTTTGTTTTGTAAAAATTGGGAAAACATTTAAGTGGTTGATAGGTAAATTTAAAATTATTCAAAAGGGATTGTCCTGATAACCATAAACCGAAGTCGCGCGTGTAAATTAAATCGGCCTTATAATTTATAAAGTTTATAAATAATAATTGCGATTACTTAGTTAATTAATTAACAGGAATTACTTAAAATATTTGTGTTTTTTTTAAGTTAATTATCGAATTGTTGAATAGAGAGAAAAAGAGTTTACAAATCTCTTGTTTTGTTCAAAATCTAAATATTTACAGAGAATTTTAGTTAAAGGACGAAATTTTAAAACAACCAAATCGAGCAAATATTTAGAAGTTCGTCGTCAAATGTAAAAAAAATGTTAAGTTTAAAATTTTTTTCGTACATAGTTTGGGTTCTTGCACCCATTTAAATTATAATCCCGTCCCTTTTTTGAAGACAATTATCGACTGTCTTGAGTGTGGGGGGCTTAAGGGATTTTGGTCTTTTACATTTTGTTACAACTTATAATATGAATTAAAAATGAAAAGCAATATTTGTTTTGGATTGGGCGTTCAAATGAAAAAATTAATTTAAATTTACTTTTAAAGACTTTTTTTTCTAATGATGAGATGTTTTTTATGTTTATTCCTGTTTGAGTCCATTTGCTAGTGCTTCGGCGGCTGCAGCTGCTTCTGCTTCCCGTCGGCTCGTCTGGAATAGCAAGAAAATATTTAATTTTTGTTTCAATCATTAATTGTATTATTGGTTTAATAACTAAAAGTCGTTCTTCCTGCACTCAAAAGTTTGCTTTAAAATTTATTATGATAACTGTTGTATTAGTTGCAAGCTAATTTAAAATGTTTTCAATTAAAAATTTAATTAAAATTTAGTTTCAATCAGTTTATATTTTAAGAATGCATTGTCCGTGGTTAAAATGTTTTAATTAGGGAATTGGAATTCTTCTGATTGCTATTTCAAGTATTTTGATCTTTTTATTAATGAAAAACAAATTGGACGATTCAGTAATAGGATTAAAACATTTAACGAAACTATAAACCCATTCCAATAAAAGCCTATGTTTGCGATTTGTAGTAAAATAACGAGATTAAACTGCAACAAAACTTAATTGGATTATTTTATCAGCTTGGATTTACCATTTGTTTATATAATATAAGCATTTTGAAAAGGATCAAAGAATCCTTTTTTTGAATAACCAGTTTTTGTTAAATTACAATTACATACAATTCGATTAAAATCGAGTTCAATTCTTACCTGATACCAAACAACCAATCTCCCTCCTAGCATAAATGTGAAGACCAACGCTGGTCCTGATCTCTCAAAGGGATCACTCACCATGTAGTGTGAGTAGACAGCCAACAGCATGAGTGCCAGCAGCGTTATGTTGGAGGCGTTTTTGATTTTATCTGTGGAAAAACCGACATATTATTGAACATTTCAATGTCTCGCCTTTCCGTAATCACGCACTCTGAATGTCAAGACGCCACCTTCTCTCATTCGCATGAATTCTTGAGAAAGGTCATCTCAACCATTTTCTATTTTTACCGTCACATAGACCACCAAAAATTTGATTGGAAGCGTGCGGTTTTATGTTTATCACTTACGATTGGGTATGAGTGCCATGGCCAGACCGCACGTGATTTCCAGAATACCAACGACGCGTCGATACCATTTTGATGGAATTTTGAAATCAAACATTGACGACATGGGAAACACTTTTGAGTACTTGACATACTCCTTGCGCTGCAATAAAAAAATAAAAAGTATACTTTAGTTAATTTCAAAAATACTTTTAACATCGATTTAGACTTTGATGCTCAATTTCATTGCCACAAAATGTGTAAAAGTAAACATCTGCTCCTTGCTGTTTTTTGTTAAATGGAAACGGACAGTATTCATCGTAAAAATTGGCTAAAATGTTTATTTGTGCAAGTGGTGGTGACGTCGACATTTGGTCAATCTTTCTTTTCACTTGTTCGTGGTGTTTCGCTCCACGAACCCAGACGCACTTCCGCCAAAGTCAAGGAAATTCGATTTCAACGTTTAATGAAAACAATCAAATACTTGGTTGCAATTCATTTAAGTCGATGATTCATCTAAATGGAAGTCCGATGTAGAAATTATATTTTATACCAACAAAAATGCAATCATTCTAAAGATTTTGCATTGAATCACATTTAAGTTGGGCCACGATGCACTTAAACATTTTTGCTAAACAGATCGTCAAATTCGCACAATTTCAATCTTAAACAAATTCCATCAGCTGAGGCGGCCATATGCCACTTGGCGTCGAGACGCGAATGCGCGACGCGGAAATATTTAAGTTGAGTGCGCGCGTTTATTTCATCTCTGTGGTTGCACGTGGGATGCGATGGGATTATTTAGAGCGCGCATTTGTGTGTGAAATCGATTGGTATGAGACGCCAAACTATTTAAAGCATTGTAAATGCTTAAAAGTTATTGTGACCAAGGCAGCACCAGGATCACACACTGCCAACAAAAACATATCGCTGTATAGTGAGTGACTTCAACAATTTGAATTATGTAAATGAAAATCGATGAATGGATTTTAAACAGCAATAAAATTCATATATTTGGGAGGCGTCAATATTTTAATGTTTGTTTAATTGTTTGTTTTTATTATTGTCATTCAAATTGGTTGGGTAGTTTAATGCAGTTTATTTAAATATAAGGAGGAGCTTTTTGTGGGCGGGGTTTGATCCTTATTTTAATGGATATATGTATTTGATTCCACAACTGAATAATGAATCTTCTTTAATGAATTTTTCTATGTTTAGACTTTCAATTGATGAACTCTTAATTCAAGTAGAAGAAAATTCCCATGGTTATTTTGTGAAGTCTAATTTTAGAAGTAACATAATGTTGTGTTTCTGATTAAATTTATCAAATAATCGTTTCATTAAAGAAATCATTTTACATACTTTTCTCAATTGTATTCGATTTGGGACTCAATCAATGTTTAACTTAATTATTTGTGTAACTGTTCTCCAAACACAATGCTTTAGTGAGAAAGTGCTTTTATTTTAAGCTGTCTAACTAAATCGAATCTGTTAAGCGTTAGTGTAATTGCCTTAATGTAATTTATAAAAATAGAAAATGAGTGCGTATGTGGAAAAAGTCAATATTACTTGGGACTTATTTTCATTATTGAGAATATTATCTATTTTGATGTCTCAATTTTTCAAAGCCCTATTTCTTTGGTGGTTAAATGAATGATTTTGCTCAAAAATGCAGAAACGGAATTTATGACTGAGTTAAAATAAAAATTGCAATAATAAATAGAGCTCGTAAATAAAGTAAAACGTCTTAAGCGCGATAAATTTAAAAAAAAAATTCTTGGAAGATTTTTTTATATTTTTATTGCAAAAAAATGCAGCATTTTAATTTATGAGAGAGAGAAATAAAATTCATAAAAATATGATGTTTACCGAATATGTTTTTGGTTATTTTGAGAATCTGGAAGAAACGCAATTTGAGGGAAACCACTTTCTAACTTAAAAACGTGTAGAAAATGTTTACAAAAAAAAAGACTTTTATTCCGTTCGATATCGGAGAATTAATAAAAGTAATTAAGAACTATTTAAATTATGGAACGGAAAACGAACTGTGCTTTAAAAATACAAAACAGCAATCTAAATATGAGTATTTAGTAAGAGTTTTAATCGATCTCAAATTAAAACCATAAATCATTTTAATTAAAATGCACATAAAGTTGAAATGGCAATTACATTTATGATATCATTATTAATCAATAAAAAGTAAAGCAATAAACTTCTTTAAATTAGTAAACATAAAATAATTAAATGCTGTCTATTTGAACATCAACATTGACTGTGAATATAAGCGCTTACTATTTAAATATTTACGTAAAAATGGGATTGCAACTTCCTCCTTGCAAGCGATGCATTTCCCAAACACTCACACTAGCAAAACACATTTGCATTTCCATGTCATGCCATAAATTATGCAACTTACAAAGTTCAGTAACATGGCACTCATCGGAGTACGTCGTACACAATAAACACACATATTGTGCAGTTACGACACACAATGCAGCTGTACGATGTGTTGCGGGTGCGAGTTGAAATGTGTTCCAACATTTAGCGCGCTTTTATTCACGTCATGTCGACATACACAAAAGCCCCGCATCACATATTTATAAACAACAAATATACTTAAATATATCTCACGTATGAGTGGTTGTAGTGAATAGTTTTATTATTTATGATGTGAGCAATTTGCGTTCGGAAATATCGCGTGTAAAAATGTAACTTGTAATCCCTTTCGTTTTGGTCACTTAATTATAGTTGTTGTTTTCGATAGAAATCACACAAATGATTATTGAAATTTTTGGTGTTTATTATTGCTGTGCACATTACCGACATGCACTTAATGTTATGCCATTGATAATCATAAAAAAACGGAGTACATTAACTATTGGAATCGTCCTGAAATTGATTTTATTGAGAAACTTTTTTTTGTTCCATACAAAATTGTAATACTTATTTATTGAGTTCTCATAAAAAAGACATAATTTAACAGAAATATGGTTTTATAATTAGGAGGACATTTAAAATCATAAAATACCTTACTGACGATTTCAAGGCCTCCAAATTCATTGTTTTTAAATGCATTATTAGAAAAATAATTTTTTATGCACCTTTTCAAGGTCAAGTTCTACGCTAAAAATAAAATATTTCAAGGTCGAATATTTTATATCTGGGAATCTTTTTAAACTAGTCAAAATTTCATGTTTTCAAGGTCAAAAATTAGCTATATGATAATTTTCCGCTTAAAGGAACATTTTTATAGTTAAAGTTCGCAATAAATTCACAGGAGATGCATCCTTTGCATTCCTTAATCAGTATTCTAAGTCGTTTGTGTTAATTTAAAATTAATTGCCATTTGCTATTTTCAATTGTTGTATAATACTTACGAACATAATTACTTTATTTACATAATGTGATTATGTTCTTTATTCTATGCAATAAATTCACGTGCAAAACAAATTATTTAATTTACCATTCTCTTTTAATATTATCTAATAATCGCAATTATGCTTAACAAAATAACAAGGGAATGATATTAGTTGTATCATTAGCAGTTGTGGCAATTACTCATAATGTTTATAAAGAATTTTGTTTTCTACGCCAACATTCAAGGACTGAAGGGGCCAAATTGATTAATAAAATTTGGCATCGCTTCTGCAAATTGGATTTATTTATTTTGCAGCAGATGAATGATCCTTATATGTTTTTTTAAAATATTATTATTTAGCTAAATTGTTATCTAATTTTATTGCATTTATGTTTTATTTAATCAAGTTTATCAAATCATTTAAAAATTAATTAATTCAAATAGAAACATTTTTTTTTTTTTGTGCATCAAATTTAAATAAAACGTAATTGTAAAAATACAAATCGCAAAAACTGCACATATTCCTCCTTTTCAACAACAAAAAAAAAAACCGGTATAATGTATCAAGGGTTGTTCTCCCCTCTTCAAATGCATCCAATCAATTATTCCCAATAATGCTCGCACATCTGCATTACGAAATACATTTCTTGTACTTCGTTACACACGGTTGGGGTAAAAGGGAACCTAATTTATTCGTACGTGCGGCTTGATATGACCGCCTTTTGGCATATTACATTAAATTGTGTAGGTATATAGGTACACGTTGCGACGTCGTTTAAAGCGTCGATCTTACTACGCCAATTTCGAAAATAGACTGAGCTCGTGAAAAAGAAAAATGTGTGAGACGCGCGATGATGAACATTGAACACTAAAGTGGGAAAATATGCGGCCACTTGCGTGTGTAATATTATTAAAATCATGCATAAGACTCACAATAAACAGACGCACGCTTCAAAGGTTTCGAAAAATTGCACCCAAAAATGTTCAAACGTTTTATGTCTATTATCGTCTCTTATCGGCATTGGAAAATTCGCTGCAAATTGTTTACATTTTGATTGGGGTGCAATGACGTGTACCAACTACCAATGCAGTTTTAAAAGAAAACCCGCATTAGAAGAAATTGACAGCAGAACCACACCCTTCGAGTGGAAATGGGGTGGCCATTGTGTATGAATCTGCAGTGCCTCGTACGTGCTTGTAATTTTTTCTATCGGTATAAACATTTTTCTGCTTTCGCTTGAATCTGGTTTTACATTGTCTTGAAGATTGTCGAACTGTACAAAATGTACATACGTCCTGATTAGTTTGGCCGTGACATATTTTTCCGCTGTCGCATTCATTTACCGAAATAAATGTGTGATGGGTACTTTTTGTTCTTAAATTTACCAAATCTTTGTGTAGATCCTTGCTCAAGTGTGGCGTCAGCTTCATTGTGCCAATGAATATGAAGAATAATCCCAGCAGAATCGATAAACTTTTCAGCACAATTGAAGAGCCCACCTTCGTTGTGGTCTGCATTTTTATTTTTTTGTATTTTTTTTTTAAAACTTAAAACAAATATTAAACACAAATCACAGCAACTCGGATTTCGGTAGCGCGATTCGATGAAATCGCGGTTCTTATCACACGCGTCGTTTTGATGCACTAAACCGCACAACACCCAACAAAAAACAACGACGAGGAGAATAAAATACACGACAGCACTCGCCTACAACCCTCTCGCTGGTTGTGGAAACAACACAAAAAAACACTCACAATTACACGCGGCCGCGACACCACAAATATTTATAATATGCTACTTGGCAGTTTGGCAAATTTTCTTCAGCGTATTCTTGAGATGAAAAGAAGAAAAATTACATAAATACAATTATCTCATCAAGATTTCTTTATTTCGTCGAAAAGCGGTTTCTCGGTTAAATGGCGTGTCGTTTGTTGCAAAGAATCCCAATCCGATGATGAATAACGCAACACAATTGAATAACGTCGCGTCGTTTTATTTTTTGCACAACTTTTTACCTTTAAATTAATCGCATATTAAACTTCTTCTTTTTCGTTAAATTAACATTTAAGTTAAAGGATTATTTTTGTATTTAATTTTACATATAAATTTGATTAGAAAACTGAATCATTTATATGTTCGGTAAACGCAAACGTTCGCGATTGGTACTCGCTGCGAATTAACACAAAATTCGTTTGTATACCGAAATAAGAGATTTTCAGTTAAAATGTTGTATAGAGAAGCGTCGCGGCGCGTCGGCTTCATTTGTGATTGTGTAGAGGCACATGACCGCGTTTGTGCACACGAAAATGAGAGAGAATTAGTTTTATTGTCAATACTAAGGCAATCCTGACAAGTACAGCAACACCGGGAAAAATCAATAACTTTGATCAGGGGTTGAAATTTCTTTAGGAATCGGGGGTTGTTTGTTTTGGAACGTTTTCTATGTTGTTTTTAGAACATATTTTCTTTAATTTATATCAAATTGAATGATTTACAGTTAAAATGTTTAAATATTTTAGTTTTTTGGAAATTTTCAATCTGATGCAAGATAAAACAAATTTATTAATCACATGTTTTAAGAAGTAAAATTAAATGACTTCTAAATGTTTTATCTGCGAAGCAATTTTAACCGCTTTTAAATTTATGAAACTGCAATAAAAAATACGTTGTATATTAATTTAACTGACAGCATGTCTGGCAGTTATATATATATATATATCATATTTATGAGTACTAAAAACCTTAAGCACGTGAATCCGCATTTTTTGACAGTTCCGCAATCATTAAAAAAATAATCATTCAACACAGTGCTTTACACAAAAGTAATTTTTTAAATTGTAATTTAAATTAAATAAAGTATTAATGAAGTAATTTTTTTTTAGAAAATAAATCCCGCCAACATGTGCAGCATAGGAGAGGATGATTTCGGAGACGAGGGTGCATTACATACAATGCAAGCAGACATCCTTCCCACACTTATACCAGAAGAGATTTGCAAAAAATGCAACCTACATCAAGTGGTGATTAAGTTAAATTTCAAAGAAGCCCAATGTCGTGACTGTTTCTTAGCGTATGTACGTCACAAATTTCGGGCGACACTTGGTGCAACAAAAGCAGTACCGCGCGGATCAAACGTGTTACTGCATTTTGATGGAAGTCCTGCTGCGGTTGTTCTTCTTGACATGATAAACTACGCAATGACACAGGAGGCATTTAGGCGTCTCCATTTTAATCCATTTGTCATTGTTATTGATGAAAGTGGGATTTTAGAAATGAATCGTGATGATCATCTAAAGACAATAAAGTCACTTCTTGGGCAATTTAAATATGAACACTGCCTCTACAGTTCTATTGGATGCTGTGATGTTGTGAAGCTTGAAGATGACGACACTATTTTGTCGTTTCGAGAAAAGGATATTCAATTTGTGGAGCAATTAAATGGAATGAAAAAGCTGACTTCAAAGCAGGACTTCATTTCTAAAACTAGAAATAATATTTTGTATGAAGCCGCTAGGAAGTTGGGATGCCAATTTATATTTATGTCTGACACTGTTGTGGATTCTGCTAGTACGCTGCTCATCAATGTTGCACTGGGACGTGGTGCTTCTGTTTCCCAAGATGTGGCATTTGCTGATAAACGCTTAAAAGACGTTACGATATTAAGGCCAATTAGGGATTTAAATAAATTAGAAGTTGATACGTACATTGATTTAAATAAACTGAAAGTCTTGGAATGCCATCGTTTTGGGGACAACTCTTCTGACACTGCCAGCATTCAAAATTTGACTAGGAAATTTATTAGCGGCCTTCAATCCAATTACACCTCAACCATTTCGACTATTTTTAGGACTGGCGATAAAATTGCGCCTAAATCAAATGTAAAGTTGTGCAAGTTTTGCCATTCTGCTATGGATTTAGAGGATTCCTCCACATTGTTTGCTATCGAGTATTCCCGTTGTGTTTCTGCCAGCACGTTGCAGAGTAGGGAGACTGATTTTATTGAAATTGAAGAAAAAGCAAAGACGCTTTTATCTGGAGAAGATGATGATCTCTTGAAGCATCTTTGCCATAGCTGTCGAAATATTGTAAGTGATAATGGCCAATTAAGTTGTTTGTAAACAAATATATGTTTTTAATTAACACGAATTATGTTTTCTCACATTTTATTTACTGCAATTTAAATAATTTTTAAATGTTTCGGATTTTTGGAGTTGCCACAATTTCTATTAGTTTGGCCCGATACTGTACAAAATTAATTGCTGCGGGTAAACCGATAGCGGCACTGTAAAAATAAAACCGGTTGTCAAAAATGACATTTGAATGTCAAACACAAAAATTATTTTCATTTTAAACCACGTGCGATTGAGTTCAGTACTTGTTTATAAAATTCAAAATCATTTTAATGAAATAAATTTATAGAAGTTATTGAAATTATAAAAATGAAGGAAATAGTGAATAAAAGTTTAAGCCAAATACACAACGTAAGGTTTTACAACTTATCCCCACGCTCCATTAACTGTTTGGCTTACAACTTGAATAACTGTAAATTGGCACTGTCCAGGTAACATCCACCGTCCCTAAAATTTTTTGCCTACCACTTCAACTTTCAATTTACCATTTTATTTAAATCTTAATTTATTTAATTTCCAGAAATGATTCAACAATAGAAATTTGGAATACTCGGCATGCCCCATTCCTGGAAAAACTAATTTTCTGCGACCAAAAAACCTCCATTGAGGCTGTAGCCTGGTTTGAGAACCGGCTGTTCATAGCGGGCATTAGTGGCGAACTTATCGAATGGAATCTACAAACATTAGAACCAAAAAAGACGCTTCTAGTAAATGGCAGCTCGGCTTGGTGCATGGACACTCATGAACAAAGCAAACTATTGGCAGTTGGTACTGAGGGTGGCTTCATCAATCTGTTTAGTCTGGCTGATAATGACATTTCGTATGAGAAAATTCTTGATAAACAGGAGGGTCGTATTTTGTGTTGTAAATTTGATCACACTGGAGACTATTTGGTGACCGGTTCCTCGGATACAGTGCGCATTTGGGACATAAAAACTGGGCATGCAATTCAAAAGATGAGTACCGGAAGGTCAGAAGCAAAGCGTGCAACAATTGTGTGGTCAGTGGCTGTGTTGAAGGATTTCACTATAATTTCTGGTGACTCTAGGGGGCGTGTCACAATTTGGGATGGCAAAATGGGATCACAAATTGATTCATTTGTTGCACTGAAGGCGGATGTATTGTCGGTAGTGGTTAATGCTGATGAAACAACGTTTTGTTGCTCTGGAATCGATCCAATAATTAAAATTTACATGCGAACTGCTACTAAAAAGGATAATCAAATGTTGACGCAGTGGGTAAAATTTTTGCAAAGATCCTTGCACGATCATGATGTGAAGGCGCTTGCATTTGCTGGACAAAAAGTGTTTTCTGGAGGTGTTGATGGGTATTTGGGAGTGTCGAGTACGTCCAAACAGAAGCAAGCCCTTTGCAAGTATGGACCATTCTTGCAGAATCCTTGTGCTTCAATTTCAAAGGAGGAGCGACTCATTTTGCTGAAATATTACAATTATATTGAGGTGTGGGGTCTGGGAACAGCTGGTGCTGGTTTATCTTTGGACTGTGATGAAATTGTGCCAAATTCCGGTAGCATGTTGCCATTGAGTAAAAGTCCTGTGAAACTGGTAGAGTTGAAGAGTCAACTGGATGAACCAATCCTTTGTTCTGGTATTTCAAACGACGGAAAATGGATTGTTTATTCCACAAGTAGTGCAGTACGTGTGCTGGAATTAACACGCAATACAAGCGGCCCAGTCAAATTGCAACGTGTAAAGGATCTTCCCGAAGAAATGACTCCATGTGTTCGCTTCGTGTTCGGAAGTGATTCTGCAACAATGTTTATGGCCAAATCAAATCGCACCATTGAAGTTTTTAACATCACTGTGAATGGAGACTTTAATCACGATAGCACCATTGATTTATCTAAATGTAAGTTTAAATTAAAAAATGTGTAATGATCCTTGCTAAATGTTTTATCTTAATCTTCCAGCCATTAAGGACTCCATTCAACACCTGCTTGTATCAAAGTGTGGCCAATACCTAATATGCTCTGGTACCTGCGCCAATGTGGCTGTCTACACATACAAGTCCAAGAAAAAGTCATGGTCTCACTACCTAAATCTTCCCAAATACATTTTGCCACCAACAGCGTTGGCGATTCATCCTAATCGACCACGCATAGTGGCAGCATTTGCTGACTCCAAAATCTATGAATACGATTTAGATGACATGAAGTTTGTGGCGTCTACCCAAAAGGGATTTGTACCGAATGCTGATAGTCATCCAGTGATGGGTATTATTTTGGATGAAAGGAACGACAATGTCGTGATATTGCATAATGATGAGCATTTGTTTGTATTGGAGAAAACTGTGGTGAGTTTTTTTATTATTTGGCGATTGAGATTGGGGTCAGGTGATTGGGATTTAAGTCATATAACAGTTTATTCCACTTTTTTAGCAATTCTATTCAATTAATAAATTTGCCAAACTTACATACGTTGTGTAATTTGACTTGGTAGAATTTCTTTTTGTAAACTTACGTAGCGTAGTTCTCAAAGGATGTAGAAATAAGTCCTTTCAAAAATCTCTGTTTTCCACTTGGAGATCAGAACCGTAAATCATTATTAAGTTTAAAAAATAGTTCTGTGCTTCTTAACATTTCATCCCGCTTCTTCAGTTCTCATCGCCTATCACCATGAGTTTTAATCCTGAGAAAGTATTAAATAACAATTTCTTAAAGAAACAAAATATAAATTATATAAATTTATTGTAGCCTTCTCGAGATGCAAAGGAGCTTAAAACTGAAGATACATCCACAGACGTGTTGGATTACGCCCTTAAATATTCAGGCACATATGAGGTTTGTTATTGCGATTATTAGTTTTTAAATGAAAGTGATCTTTTAATTAATTTCTGTTTATTATTATTAAGCATTGCGTTGATGTCTCTTGGTTGTCTGATACAGAAATAGTGGCAGTGGGAGTCAATCCCGTTACACTTGTAGAGCAACTTCCCTTCCTGCTGCGACAAAAGAAGTTTGGAGCGACATAAAGATGTTTTTATTCTTTATATTGTTGGAATTATATTTTTATAATTAATAATATAAAGTAAAATAATTATTGATTTGAATTTATTGTTTTTTATTACACCAAATTAAAATTTAAACCGGTTGACCCTTGTTTTGATAGACAATACCAGTTGTCCAGTATTTAATCAAATGTTTTTCATCCAATAAAAATGCTACTATACGGCTTATCATCCACACGTGGCCCTGGCATTGTCCACTGTGGCGACACATACCTAATCGAGTGCTCTAGCTGTGCGTAGCGATTTCTCGGCCATCCATAAACACCTGCCCCCAACAGAAAATGCATAATAAGCAACCAATTACGAAGCAAACAACTTTCAGTTTCTTGTTGTGTTTGTAAGTCAAACAATAAGAAAAAGAAAAGTGGAAAATTTACATATTTTTACAAATACAAACCTAATGATGTCTGGGGTATTTTCTCAACGAATTTTCTTTTGTCATCTTTTCGCTCTGCTGAACGATTGTTGTTAGTCAAGCCATTGTGGCCATTATCATTGTTATCGTCATCTTTGGCATCTTCGTCGTCGTCGCTTGAGTCATGCAAATATTTGTTTTTTGCCTTTCGCAAGCATCGCACAATGTGGCCGTTAGATTTTTTGCGACCACATCGACATGTTCCCACAACGGCGTCGTGCATTTGTTTGGTTGTGAAGAAGCCGTAGCCTTGTCCGGTGTAGTCAAATGGTGAAACATCTATTTAGGGAAATATTTTAATTTTTTTACACTTGCAAATTAAAATATTTTTAAATTAAGTTGCGTAACACAATTTCATTAGTAAAATATTTCTCCTTTTAGTTACCTTTTTCCATTTTTAGTTTCCTATTCAAATCGGCGTGACTGTAGAAGTCGTTTGCTTCCTTTGTGACCAAATCGCCCCATTTTTTAGCATATCGTTGACGAACCTCACTTTCAATTTGTATTTGTTCACGACTAAAAGGAAGGAAGGGACGTTAAAAAAAAATTATCGCAAATATTACCTTTATTTGTTTTGAAATAAAAAAGGACATAATAATTGTTAAAAAAAATTAATAAAAAATTACACGGAAATGAATAGGAAATTAACCATAAAATGAAAATGAATGAAAATTAAAGGGACACAATTTTCATTGACCAGTCAAAAAGTTTACGAAACAAAACAATTCACACAAACTCACACCTCCCCCAAATTCGCATTATGTGTGATGGTTGATAAAGTTCATTTGAATACCATCACGAGTTCATTTTTTTCTGCCTCCTCCCACTCCCAAAAATTTAAATGCTTTTGCGGTTTAATTCAGTGAGTCCAGTTGTGAGTAAAATAAAAATGAATGCAACAGAAATGCTATTCATGATTTTTTGGGTGAATACGCGAAAAATGGTTTTATGTGTGTGGGTGGTGAGGAGTGGATTGGCCATATAAAGCGGACATACAGACAACAAAAGCTGTATGGGGTTCGTGGCCACGTCTTGATTGCCGGATGCATGCGGGATTTAAACGCAGCGCATTAATCGCTTACGAAACAGTCATTTGGGGATTTTTAACATTTTAAAAAGGACACATAGGGGGGGTTTGGGCGAATATACAATCCGTGAATAATAATAAAAGTCTAGACATTTTTGTACAACCATTTTTCCTGGGATTGTGGGATTTATCAGTGTATGAAGAAATGCACAAAATTTAGATTGTGTTTTAATTTTGTTGTGTGGACATTTACAATGCACATGTGGGCAAAAATGCATCCCCCTTTTATGTATGCGACATTTTAAGAATGAAACAATGGACAAGAAAAAATTTTAGGTGTTTTTTTTACCACATTTTGTTTGCATAATAATAATTGTTATTCGTCACAAAAATTTCTATACTTTTGCATTTAAGTACTTAAGCAGAAAAGTGTTGGTTTTTTGTGAGCTTTTAAATGCTTTTTGCATTCACAATAATACATGAAATGGGGAAAGAGGATGAAATGAAAATGCATTTAAATTGGTGGCCCACTGCTTTTAAGTACTTCCCTTTTATTCGGTGGCGGTCGGCGTTGGGTAAATGCGGGTAAAATGATAAAAAGAGGTTAGGCAGCCAAGAGGAAACTTGTTTTATTTAAAATTTCTATTGGTTTAACTATATTCTGCATATTTTTACGGTTGTGTGTGAGTGCATTGCCAGACGTAAGCCAACCAAACAGAAAAAAAAATAATGCACGCAAAAATCAACACACAATATACAGTCCTTCTTCACCACAATGCCCAGACCTAGGAGTTCCTCTCCATCCTGGAAATATACTGGCAAATGCACATGTGAATTAATGGGAATGAAATCGCACAGTTATATGGTGAGAGTGTGTGATGGTGCGGCAGCTAGTGGCGGCGACATTGGTGGGTGTTGGCGATATTTTAGCATAAAGCACATAAATCAGACTGGACATTTTTATTCGCTTTGCATGGGAATTTTCCTCTTTTTCCCATTATTTTTTATTTTTTGTTTGGTGTCCCAACCGTTTTCTATTTCAGTTCTTCGTTAAAAATTTGATTTTTTTTGTTGCACCCTCCCCATAGCCACCCTTCCTGCGCATTTTTTTCTGTTTACTTTGTGCATATATGTGTGTGTGTATGCATTTGGGTGGATTGTCTGTGAGTGGAAATTAAAGGTACGGGGGTTGGGGTAGTTATAGCGATTGTAACAAAAATGAACGAGTCGATTCTCATTAAAGCGTAGTAGAAACTACTCGCAAACTCGTACTTCGTCTATTATAGTTTTACAGAGAGTTTACACTGTCTGCAGTGCTGTGTAATATTTTACAAACTGCATTCTATTTTTGTTGTGCACATGTAATAAATGTGCGACATGAAGGATCATGGGGTTGGTGGCGTGTTTTTTTTTTGTTCTTGTTGTTGGGGGTGGGTGCTGATTGTTTATGGTTGAGAAAGTTCAATCAAGTAAGCTTTTGAATGGGAATCAAATGACAAAGGATGTTCTGTGACGGTTTTTTTATGTATTTTCCTTTTTATGCTAAATTCTTTGAACATTTTGCTGCCATTTAGATTTTTTTTAACTGTTTAAAATGCATGAATTTTCATTTAACTTTCATTCAACTCACATTTTTCCATCCTTCTTTGTAAAATCCATTTTTTAAATTCACGTGTTTTAATTTTTTTTAGTATTAAATTTTTTTTAAATGAACACAACTTCACGAGCACTTTTATAGTCTAAACTCACTCTGGTCTACCTAAGAATAACAATAAACCTCGTTTCCATACCAATGGTTGACTCACATCTTAAGCAGGTTGCCACAACAAACTCCCACCTCTTTCAAACATTTAATTAAAATTCTCTTTGTATTCCTTTTACTTAAACAATGCAGAAAACCATTCAACCACAAGTGCCACAAATAATCCCGATTGCTTTATACAGTTCATGTCCTTTTCATCACCCTTTACCCACATAATTTCCACCCAATCGCAACTGCATTTTCTTTCCAATTCATTCGTCTCAATGCAGTAAGCCATTTGGACGATGCATTTTTATGGAAAGTTAACATGAAGTACGAGTAGCTTGTAGCGAAAAGAAAATATTGCAATCGAACATGTCACAATTTGAAATGGCATGGTTGTCTCAATGGCAAAGTTGACCCCTATATTGCTGGCCAGAATGGTGATTGTTGTGGTCATGTGAGCTTATTTTGCTGGTTGTGTTTTGACTGTTGATGTGCCGCAGCAATATTTTGACGCGAGACGAAGAAAACTATCATGATGAAATGACATTTGGACTGATTAAATTAACATTGAAATGGTTTTTGGGTCAGTACTAAGTTCATTGACAGTATTTTGAGGGATTTTTTTTATGGGGTGGAAATATTTTTTTAAACATTTTCATTTTTAAGTAAAATTAAGCTGGACTTAAAGTTAAAAATGTAAAAACTCATTAATTAAATTCATAACTCCAAGTCTTTGAAAATGCACCCAATTAATTATAACTTGTTTCGGGAAGCTTTTATTTCTTAAGATAGAGACAATTTATTTGTTATTTTTTAATAATGTTCTGTCCACTCTCAGTTCTAAATGTCTACGTCTCTTGCACTTTTCTTAAAGAATAAATGAAAGAAAATATAAAAGAAGGATGTAACGCAAAAATTGCCAACAAAAAGTATAACATTTATTTTAAATTAATTATGTGTCAATGCAATTTCTCATTTTAAAAAAACCCATCGGAAGTAGGACTAATGATTCCCAGAATGTCACATTCATATAAAAACTTGCAGACGCACAAAAAAAAAACATTTACCGTGCGGATTTAATATTTGTTCAAATAAAACGCAAACGACGCGGAGTATAAAGGAACCACATAAGAAGGCAACAAGCCATTAATCATTGCAGACAAATTAAAACGAGCCAACTAATTTTGCAAGTTGCGCTGCCATTCCTTGTTGGAGTGTATGCAATTTTGGCTGGTAACTATGCGGTTCCTGTTCCCTCTGTCTGTCCGGCCAAAATTGTAGCGAAAATGTACACATAACTGTTGTGTTTTTTCCAACGCATTACAAGCGACATATATAAATTTTTGACGGTTGCATTATTAATATCTTGTGGTGTTTCCTTTCCTTGTGGCTGTCCCAAAATTCTCAAAGCCGAGCAGAAGAGAACGGGTATGTCGTAATGCCACTTTTTTTTTTGGGTGTGTGCATTTTTTTGTTGTTGTTGTATAAGCCGCGTCCGTTTATATGCATGCATTTAATCAAAGTCACGATTGCAATTTATGTTGTGGGGCGAGCTGTCTGTGCGTCTGGCCGTATATTCGAGTGCAGCGAATTTTTGATATAAGTGACAAGTGAAAGCACCTTTAATCCTACATTGAATTGACGTGTCCCCTTCTTGCATTTTTCTATACCTGCATGCTTAAACTACGGGACGTGTGCAGTACAATATATCGTTATCAATGTGGTTCACGTTTCCATTGAAGTCTGTTCAGACCGATTAGCCCAAAACTGTCACTGCCCCATTATGCAGCTGCATTCCAATTTGATAAATCCCCCCTCCCCCCATCAGCATCGCACAATGCAGCATATAAACCCAGTGCTTCTGTGTGTGTGTCGAATGTAAAATTAATTTGGCAAACATTGCGCTCACTGTAAATTAGTTACCTGCAAAAAAAAAGAAATGGGACGCGTGCTTTTGCATTCTAATTAATGTGCTTCATCTGGATAGTGCCTTAAATATATTAAACAGATCTGTTTTGACTTGTGCTGCGAGTATAAATGTGGCCACCGCACATGATGCATTAAAGCGCGAGGAGGCATCAGTGTGAACTTTTATTTCGCAGCCACCATTCCAGCGAGTACAAATGATGCAAGGGAATTGAAACTGCCACAATACTCCACTGGATCTGTTTGATTAAGCAAATGCCCAGGTGTGTTGAATCAACAGCAAATGAATGTGTGTTTTTTTTTTTACACAATGCCTGGGATGGGTTAATAAAAATTGTAGACGGATTGCCTCCCATCCTGGAAGCACCATAGTATCACTTCCTTTGCCCGCTTCCACATAATATAATATATCGTCATGTTTTATGGGCTATGTGTGAGAGTTCGAGCTGCAGGCAATTCCCATTGTGCGTACCACCCGCTTTTCATTGTTCGCATGCATTCAACATTATTATTATTTGCCTGCACATATAAATATTTGTTTCATGTTTGTGTTTCACCATTTACAAAATGAATCAATCCCAATTGAATTACAACCGCCTCTGTGACTCTGCATTCAATTTATTTAATTTTGTTGCAGAGTATGTCCAGGATTCACATTTGTGTTTGTTTGCAAAAAAAAAAAAGACTCACATGTAATTGAAAATGGCGAATTTAAAAATGTTACATTCATTTTATTTATATTTTTAAATTATTTATTTTAATATAAATTTTTATTTACAAATAATCCTTCATAAGTTAAGGATGACTGAAGGGAATCGGACTTAAATATTTTTAAAGCTTACTTGGCTTAGAAAAAATTAGTTTGTGTTTTGGGACTTTAAAATTAAGTTAAATTTAAAAGAAATGTGCCTCCTTTCATTGTCTTTTAAAAGTTATAATAATTTGTTTCTTTTTTTTCATATCCTTGTTTAATAAAAAAACAGTGACCGAAGTCTTCATTCCAGGACTTTGACAGTTTGTGACTTCAATTCAGCACTCTCAAATGATTAGAAATCTGAATATTTGAAAAAGGTAAGAATATTTTATACCTACCCCTTTTATTAATGAAATGTTAACTTTGTGAAAAACTTTGTTTTGTCTTTTTTGCCCCAACTTCTACGAATGTTGAATGACAAACAATTTGTTTTATAATTTGTGTATTAAAAATAGAGTCCACATATAATATTGATACTTAAACTCTAATATATTTCGATGAGATTGTGGAAACTTAAAACCCATCAATTTTCAATTACTGCAAATATTTGTGCAACAATTTAAATTGAATATATTGCTCTATACTTCGGAAATAAAGCTTTTGATCATTTTCAACAATTTAACCTTTTTTTTTTGGATTGCAATTTAAACTACGTTAAACAGATTTTTATTATAATCCTCATTGTTGCGTCTAACAAGTTTATTGTAAATTGATTAAATTTACAGTCATACCAATTCCCCAAATGCAACCCTTATGGTTGGCCCATGTACACGCTGCTGCAAATATATTAAGCAAAACATATTATAAACATGCACATTTTATGTATATAAATTGCAATGTAAAAATCGATGAGTGCGGTTGGTCTGGTCGGCACTGTCTGCACATGTTACATAAAGCGAGTTGCACACACCAACTCCATTGGGACTTATGCTGATCGCATATACGTGTATTTGTATGCCTATGTAGGCTAACAAACGATGCATGGCATGTGCACTAGACAAAGAAGATAGTGTTTCCGTCTAACAGCTTCCGACCCCCATCCCCTTTGTAACAAAAATGCATAAAAAAGCGAAAGAAACCAACAAAAAAGCTGCAGTCGAAATTCAATAAACCGCCTATGCAGCATGCTACTTGTGTTAGACCACTTATCTTGCAACTCTGTGGCTAATGCCAACTGAGCCACAATCCACATGCATGCTGGTGGGGTTTCCAATAGTAGAATTCTTGCAAATAATGTCAAGGGATGTGTGTCTATGGCCTTTATGGAATGCACTCAAATGTAGTTAACATTAAGTAATACATAAAGTGACTCTGTATAGTTGTGTGGTGAGACTTAAAAGATGTTCATCAATGGGGTTGGGTTTGTGTGTAACTTTTGCTGGTTTTGAAAATTAAACTTCATTCTGCAAATGCAATTGAATTTAACTGGATGGCTGCAAGCATTAATTTAAAAAGCTTTTGCATTTTATTTTGAAGTGAAATGTAAATATTTTGAATTTACATTTTTAAGAATAATGAGCTTTTGAAATAATTCTACCTCATAATTTACCTTGATGCTCGCAAAAGAACTAATGTGTTGGCACAGGGTGGTTATGCCCTTTGTAGTGCTTTATTTATTATAAAAATAAATTCAATTTTGTTAAGAATAAGGTATCATTATGATTAATTTGCCAATTAAGCTCTTCTAGCTATTTAATCAAAACAGTTTTTTTATGAGTTTTATTGAAAAATCGTCAAGCCATTTTCGAGTTTAAAAGACGTCGTAGTAACCCCATCGTTACTTTAAATGTTTCAAGTTTAAAAACTCGGGAACCGTTGTGGATTTTTATTTAAATTAATTGTCTTTTCCGCTCTTTTATTAAAATTTTGGGGATGGCCACCCCGTGTGTGTGAGCATTAACAATAAATCACATTCAATTATGTTTTAATACCAGCAATTTAACTTTGTTTTATGTTTTATGTGCACGAGCGCACCATTTATGTTTTGTCTATATCGTCCGTGCGAGTTTATGAAATCGAATTTCGAAGCTATACGACGAGGAGCTGTGAGGACGTTATGTGGGTATAATATTCACAGTGCACATTGTTTGCCCTCATAATTTGTGCTGGGATTAAGTTTCAGGCACTGCCAAACTCTGAACTTTTCGGTTTTCCATTTTGCCGCTTTTCCATAGATTCATTTACAGTTTATTTGCAAATGAGTGCGCACTGCACAATTCGATAAGATATTTTTAATTAAATTTATCATACTCTGTGTGCTCTATACGAGTACGTACAGCAAAACTATGTACATTCGCAGAAACTTACTGAAATAATTAATTCGTTTAGTTACTAACTACCAGCTTAAATTGAATTATTTAATAATAATTAAACAAACGTCATTAATTAATTTTTCATAACTTTAAATGGGATTGCTCAATATTTTTGTACCCTACATACGTAATTAACAAGTTTAAATTTGATTTGATTTTATTTTTATTACCAGCAAGTTAATTAAAATACGCTGTGCATAATATTTAAAAGTTCTTCAATAAAAATTGTTTTTGACAACACTCGTTATAATATTGTCAATAATTTAATTTCGATAAAGGTATTGACAATAATTATTTAATTTAAGCTTTTACAGTATTTTGTTATTCCCAAAATCAATTATAATAGTTTAACAACCCTTTAATTTAAATACATTTATGTATGCACTTTAAATAAACAGACACTTTGAACGACAATTGCATTTTTGCATTGTTGAAAATGCATGCGCGCTTTAAAAATAAATGCACATAAAAGCCAACTAGTCGCTGCTTCCTGTTTCTGAACGATTGCCGGAAATAAATACAATGCTAATTCTGTCGAGTGTGCACACTGTGCATGGCTGAGCATTGGAATATGTACGCGAGTATATTCGTATGTGGCGTATGCATGTTTGGCAGACAGTTGGAATGATGTTAACTCCTAGAGGGGTATTTCAGTGGTTGGACGGACATTAATGTAGTTTTAGAACTGGCGATGATTTCCGGTTTGAAGGAACTGCTTTTTTTTTGAGTTGCTTATAAAATTGCAATGCACATTCGACATTGCTACACATTTCCATAATTCCATTGTTATGTGAACTTTGAGTTGTAATTTGTAAATGAAGTTGGCGTTTTTGTATTTTATACGTTCTTTTATTTCCTTGAATGAAAAGAAGCGCATAATGTATTAATTGAATTACTTTAAAAATCGTTTTCAGAATCGAAACTTCGAGTTTAAAAGTTAAAGCTCCAAAAAGAATATAAAGCTCGCTCCCATTTTGCCCTAATTAAATCAAATGTATGTCAATTGTCAATTGTGAACTCATTCATTGCGTAACGAAATGTAAAATTACACTCCCTTATATAAAACATTTCTGAAGCACGCATTTATCAAATTTATTTTTAAAAAGAAAATTTATTTTCTTTTCAAGCCAACCCTCCCACACAACAGCTTACATTGAAATCTCGCACAAAAGTGTGTTTCCTGCCAAAATAATAATCAATTCGTATTTCTGAAAAGCCCACATTTTGGTAAGAAGGTCACAAAAGGGTAAATCAATCGATGCAAAAAGCATATAGGCCTAAATCCTATTACCAATCCCCACTTGTACATTCAACGTAGTGAGACATGCCTACATATTAATAGGAAAACTTGAATTCAAGAGTATTCTCATCGCATCTCCGCATATTATGTCCTTTGTGCACGCCATATGGTACATAAATTCATGTACAATTGTAAAGCGCGCGTGTCGTCAATTAAGTTTTCAGTTTCCACGCCTCACCTCGAAAATATCATGAACCATCCCTTATTTTCGCACGTACATCAATGCCTGTGTGTACGATCAAAATTTTACTTACACACATCAATCCTCTTGTACGAATATTGCTGCTTTCTCCTGTCAAGTGCTAACAGACACTTTGCGGTGGTTTTTGTGTGGAATATTTTAAATCCATGCGGCGAATACATTTGTGTGCAAAAAAAGTACACGCGCGTCATCCACCGACCGCAGCATATCGAACTGTATATCGCACGCAATACTATATGCAACGTGTCTAACCAGAAGAGCAGACAAGCTTCTGATGTAAAAGCATTTTCACTCAACTCAAATTCGTCCTTAAACTCCTTGCCTTTTATATGTACAATGTACATACAAGAAATGCGATATCTATCTGCAGTACAAGAAATTATCGACATAATTCTGTCCGCCCTTTGTGCCAGATGAAGAACCAAGCGCAAAGTATGTACACGTTCTTTATCCTTTTTAGTTACATATTATATACTGCACGTGGAATATGCTTAGTTGTGCGTGTGAGTGTGTGTGTGTGCAAAATGTTCAAGGGCAAATTTCTCTGCAGGCACAAATCTCACCCGAGATCTCATTTTACGTTTTATATGCGGGGTGACATTGGGGGTGGTTTTTATGTACAATACACGCAGTCACATATAGCACTAAAAGCGGAGTGTGGGCAGGATGTCTTTATACCCAACCAATTTGTTGGCTTCAAATTCGCATTAAATGTTATGCGCCCCCAAAAATAGCGCGTGGGAAAATACTGAAATTGGTTTATTTATTCATGCTAACGCACAGGGTGGTGCGGCTCTGCAGTCAGTCGACTGCACGATATTGCAGACTGCGGGGTGGGCGGTTGGAAATTAAAGTAAACAAGACACAGTACATACTATTTAATTTTGTTTTTAGCATAATAATATGCTTATTGTTTGGAGAACAAATGTTTTTTTTTTTGTGGGAAAACTTATGGCATTGTGTGTGTTGCCACCCACTTCCTCGCATAGCCCTCGAGAACACACATTTTTTGTGGTTCTATTTACTGTCAAGAGCGCACGTTAATGTACGTATACCGTACGTGTTGTATATGTACATATAATATATCCTTGCTGGCTGCTGTGTGTGGTGTAATAAGTCTGCCAACCCACCAGCAAATAAAATAAAACACATTATTTAAAGATTTTCGCCGTGCTGCAGATATACGAGTATAAGCACAACATGTATCTTGCGTATACCCGCACACAAGTGGGTTGCAAAAACGCAGACAAGGTCAAATATACGGTACTTTTGTTGTTGCGTTTGTTGCCTATATCCTTTTAATGCATAGTCAAGTTCGTTCTACACAGTACCGCAATATATGCGAGTATGTATAAAGTTTTTGTGGCTATATGACGCATATAAAGCTCATGTGGATTGTGGGTATAAATTCTCTTGCGATAAATTTTTATTTGAATTTAGTGACAATTTAATATAGATACACCATAGATGAAAAGACTTTTAATGTGGTGGGCGTAAGGACTGCCTTGTCGAACTAATAACATTTAGAAAAATCTTCCTTAAACATTTATTAAGGAAGTTTCTAGGAAAATGTAACCGGCATGAATTATTTGTCTTTATTCCAATAAGTTTTTCATGAAGCATAAAAAAAGGAGCTAGTTCGAGTGTGAAATTAAAAAAGTTTCCATATAAATTACCTATTCTGCATTCAATTTGAAGCTTTAAAGAGTAGGACCTCTTGTGCTCTTTTATAAATATATATATAATTTATAAAAAGTTTCAAGCGCTTAATTTACCGGTAGTAGGCGCTTTTTTTTATTTACAGTGATGTTAGTTAGTTTATGACCCATAGTTTCACAGAAAAAATTCGCTTCATCCTTTACTCCTCTCTTTAAGTTACGTAAAAATTGGTAGAAAATACCTTTAATAATTTTTCAAAAATATCTATTTTAGTTAAGTTTTGCTTGAAATATTGTCAATATTTTCTTTTGAACTTTATAATATTGTCAATATGTATTTAGTATTTTCAACTAATGACAATTTAAAACAATGTATTTTTAAAAAACGATTAATAATACATAGTTGTATTTGCTTAAAGTAATTCTCCATGGTGATGATTCATATTGCTTGAAAATATTTTGACGTCATTATATGGTCAATCTTTAATAATAAATTAGCAGTTAGCTTAATTTTTAATAAAAAGACGAAAATTTTATTTTAAATTGTACGAAGCACTGCAAATACAGCTATAGTTTAAGACAATATTTCAATACAAAATTAAAACCAATGTGACCTTGAAGGATCCCCTTTTTCGAAATTCAACACAAAGCTTCAGCTGTTCATGGTTCTTCTTTTTCTTTTTTTCGGGAATCCCCCTTTTAGCATAATCATTCATGCAAACATAAATTGGAATGTAAAATGAGTAAACGTGCCCTTTTGCCAAAAAGGGGTGTCAAGTTCAGCCAAAAGGACCATAGTCGCATGGAGCGCACTAAATAAAACAACCCAACGAATTTATATTGGGTAGATCGTATATTGTACTTTGTACATTATCGCATATATAAACAACGACGTCGACGACGACAGCACATGTACTCCTCGACTGTACAAAATCGACCATAGAGAAGGACGCGCGACGCAGGCAAACACCATCAAGCAGACGAGGGGGCAAAACGCAATTTCGTAATATATCTCAAGGTCGACGGGCGGACGTCATTGTGTGAATATATAAATTTATTTATATGCATGGATATGTAGTAAATACTCCGTCGGTGTATGTGCACATAAATGAATGGCTTTGAGACCGTGAATTTTCTTGCACATGACAAAGGCAGATAAAAGTGTGCACTCGTAAAATGTCTATGTACCTAAAATGTACATTAAAATGCCGCGCGTTGTCGTCTCGCCGGGCTGCACCCGGGGTGGTGAGTTTTTAGTGTAGAATGCGATTGCCGAGTTGCGAGTTTTTCCTTCTTCTTTAATATTTTGTGTGTGTTGTTTTAATTTTTTATTTGGATTGGGGTGCGAGTGCTGTTCTGAAGTCTGTGATTGAGTTTCGCCGTTCTCGAGGCCGAATTTCATTATATGTATGTACAACATTTCAGGAAAATATAGACAAGGCACGTGGCGACTCTGGCGCACTGTGTGTGTACCTACACATTACATTATATACCTATAAAGCTTTCGGGGAGTATATGCGAGATTGCGAGATTGCCTTTTTGTATACGTACAATGTACATTTCGTCCTTTCGGTTGGAAATGGTGCCTCCGTTGTCTGGCAAATGAATTCAAACGCATTCTGTGTATGTATGAAGCTTGTTTTATTGCGTTTGGGGTGCGTCTGGGATTGTGACGTAAATGGAAATATTTCTGTGTATTTAGGAACAAAGATAGTGTGTACGCAGAGTGGTGGGTACAAATATATGCGAAGACCACCCCATATTGTGGCGGTGTATGTCATTTTCTTGTCTAAATTTGTTCGCCATTCTTTGTGTGGTTTTTAATTAAATATAATCGTAAAGTCGGCTTATTTAAATGCTTGAAAGTTTTCTTATTATTATCATTTTCTATTTTAAGAAAGAAGTGGGGGAGGGTAAATTTTTTGAGTTTAAAAAATATAAATAACAAGCTTTCAAGGTTTTATGTGCACTTTGTTGAATTCTTTCAAAAACAATTCACTTTTTATTCATCTGGATTTCTAACCAAATCAACCATCACCAACATACAATATTTCGGGGATCCTGGTATTGTTGATTTGATCACATTTTTAACTCTGTAAGGACCTTCATCAATACGGTTGGATACATTATGGAACGCCATTTGAAATGGTTCGTTATCAAATTTGTAAGTGACCTGCGAACATGAATTTAAAAATAATTAACATCGCTCCTTTTTTCTACTGCATTGTTAACTCAAATACCCCCTTTTTGGGTGGACAATTCCTTTCATCTCCTTTAAATTTGCTTGACATTGGGAACCAAGCTTCACTGGGAACATACAGCCGTTGACACAACATCATATCGAATCGATAAGGTGTAGAAACCCAACTGCCCCTAACATTCTTTTCAGCTGACCCCTCCAAAACAATTTCACCAGAGAGTTGAGTTAAGACTGTCACATTGCCGTTAAAAATCGCATTTTCACCATCTTCACTTTCCAAATATTCAAAGTTTTTTCCGTCAAAAACTTCGCTCAATTTATGATATTCTTTTTCAGGGCACGACAATAAATTGCTATTCATTTGAATGATGTACGTGTACCCGTTAATGGGTGCTAATAAAACGCTCACTATGACAATCAATTTATTCATGTCAATGCACATATTTATGGTAGTTGACACTTTCGAGTTGTAAACTCAATTAACTTGACGGATTAGAATTATATGCATTTTGTAATGATCCAAATTTGTGCTGCAAATATGATCGCGTGACATTAAGCGGATTATCTGCGATTACTTCAATGCTATTTTAATTAGGTTTCAATTATCGGATTTCCATAAATGCAACTACTCGTTAATTGAGTTTTTTAAACGTAGTTTCATATAATTGCAGTTGTTATAAAGTATTTGTTTTTAAAATGCAACTTGTTACATTGTATTTGGAATGAAATAAAATCTGATACAAAATTGTTTATATTTTTAAAAGATAATAAATATATGTAATTAGAAAATATTAAATAATAGGACATTGGCAAAACTAATCAATAAATACTTTCGATTGCAATTCTAAATAATTTTAAATATTTCACTTCAATTAAACCAAATTATTATTACCATTAAATATTATTTGCATTTTATTAATTTAAAAAATCCCTTTCAAATTCAGGCGCTAATTAAAATAAACAAAAATAAAATTGGATGTATTATTGAACGCGGTATTTTATTCATACATAAAAAATACAAAAAATTTAAACAACTTTGATATAATTAGCATGGTTCGCCAATTCCATACAATTTTATTTGTTTTTATTTAATTATTGATAAACATTTAACTTTATGTGTTCATTCATGCAAATTCGATAATCAAAAAATGTGAGTCAGCGTTATTAATAGTGGTTATACTAATTTAAAATTTGGCTGTATTAAATTGTAAAAAAAATTTTCACAAAAATTTAAATAAACTTCAAAATACCTCAACTACACTTTAAATCTACCAGTTGTATGTAGAAATAAACGTGCCATAATCCTTATTACAAGGAAATATTGCAACATTGTTTATGTACAATGTACACAAAGCGCAAAACGTTACTTCCCGTAGACACCACCCAATGACATCTCTCCCGGATATGCTACAAAGCATTCGTAAAAGTTACTCGCTTGACTAGATACGACTATAAAGCGGAAAAAGTATTTTTAATTTACTGTATACTTTGTGTACAGCATTGCAACACACAAAAGCCACCCTTCACCTCCCCCCCACACACATAAGGGTCGGCGTCGAATGCACAAAATATGTATACAGTAATTTGGGGGAGGAGTGAGAGATGCTCCACCAAAAAAAAAAAAAAAATGGGATGCTCAATCCATGTTGGGTTTGTTTTTGCCAATTTTCTGCATTACACACTCATTTGGGGCCTGACTTTGGTATAAAATGTTTGTACATATATCGGGCGATAGCAAAATGTCTAGACTTGGCGAAAGGACAAAAGCCATCAAAACACCGACGATTCATTCGGGAGGAAGAGGTGTTGTGCCCTGTGTGCGAATTTTTGTACTCTGTGCAAATGCATGGAAGAAGAGTCTACTCTCAGACACAAAAGTGAAAGTGAAAATAAATGAGGATGGCGGCGGTGCGCCATATAAGAAGAACGACGCGCGTGAGACGTTCATCGTTCAAGTTTATATGCTAAATACGAGTGTTCAACTGAAAAATGTTTAAATGATAGTTGTGATTCCAGATGAGTGGATACATGGCTGGCTGTCTGCGCCTTTTTCGGTTTGAAGTTGATGCACGGCGCGGCGTTCATATAAGGGTTGAGAAATTTGTGTACACATTTAATAATGTGCAGCATATTTTATGATTGAGTCTGGGGATCGCGTATGCTTTTATTAAGTCATTGACCTGAACACATAATTATTTAATTTGGTGTACGTAAGACATTCAATCTTCTGCAATTCTTTAACTGACTTAAATTCATTGCAGTCACACTATTTTGAAAAGAGAATTTTCAATTCATTTTTCATAATTTTGGTAAATTTCTGTATTTTTTTTTAATAAGCATAAAAAAATACACTTGAAAGACAATTCAGTCGCTAAACTTGAAAATGAAAAGGAGACATAAATGTCCTCCAGCTTTGGAATGACATTAGGATAAAATATTACAAGAGAATTGAATAATACGTAGACTTGCTGAAAGCTGTGACTTTAGGTAAATTGTTTTTATTGGGTATGCAAATGCCTTCTAAGGGATATTTTTTTATCCATTTTTCTTGCAAAAATATCAAAGGTTAAAACGTGTTATGTTTAAGCCAAATAAATGCAACAGACCGCATACAGATGACCATTTTTTATTACGAAAATCAAATTTAAAACTCACGTTGTCACTCTTATTTGATCTTTGCACATTTAATGCAAAAACATTAATTATTTTATTTAGTTAATAATATTGAATCGTTTTATTAAATATGAATAAACACATAAGAAAATCTTTACAATAAAATTCCCTTAAACAACCACCGTAAATTTACAGACACATCAAAACGTGTCAACAAGGCAATTTGTGGTGTCTTCGTTTTCAGCATGGTCGAAGCAACAGCCAGTAATCTCATTTAACCCGTAGCTTCTATCAGTGCTCGTTAGGAGATGTTCCAAGGGTAGACGATACACCCAACTAGACCACACAAAAGATGCAGCAGCATTAAAATAAAGTACGTGACAAAATTTAAATTCATCATTTGGAAATTGTTTCTATACTCTCTTTTTTGTGTTGAACATCTTCAGTTTATTGCGACTGTATAAAAGGCTGCAGGACATGCAGTTTTGTCTTTGCGGTATTATTTATGGATTGGTTGAATAAAAGCAATTGCAGGTGTCGTGTTGTTCGAGAAAACACGATCCCTGTGGAAAATAAAAAGCCAATCAAAGGTTGAAAAATGGGGCAGTTAAGTGAATTAAAGTAAAATTCACTTTCAATATGGTTATGGACTTGATTAAATTCTAAAGCATCGGAGGTAAATTTATTGTGTTTAAGTACAATTATGAACCCTTAATTTGATAAACCCTTCAAAACTCTATTTTTATATAATATGTGCTTCTTACTGCAAAACATTTAATTATCTTTAAAAATGTGTGGGTGCATCGCTGCTATAAAAGCTATATCAATTCGTCCACTCATTAATTATACCCACGAGAAGCCCTTAAATATATGATTACATGCACGGAGACGTGCATTGACCTGCACCGAATCAACATATTACTCCACCGCAGCACTACACTATAACGTAATAGATAAACAATGAAAGTACAAAGCGTTCCGTTACGAGACGTTGGAAGTCGGGGAATTTTTTAGAAAGCATTAACCCCACCGATTATATACACAGATAAGAGTGCCGCATGTATAGAGGGCAATTCTTTTTATATAATATGTGCATGCTTTCTCCTCCCTTGCACATACATAAAAAAAAAGACACGTTGTACAAGCTCTTTGTTCTTTAACAACATTCCATAAAGCAACAGTGTGATATCGCGTCATGCACTTGCTTTGGCTTCGTCATTCAATTTATGACCGTTCAAAGTTCACATGCTGTACACCCTCGGACAGTCCTTTGTCTTCTCAAATTTGGTGTTTTATTGTCGTACCGCACTCGATGATATTATATGTTATGTGATTTCAATCAAATTCGTTTTTTTCGCGCAGATACTCGTAAATCTCAAATGATTGCATCTTGGGTGTATGTATTCGAATTATAGTACAGGGTGGCCAAATCCATTTCAGGTTTAAAGGATATGCTTTTATTGTCGCATTTTTTTTTATATTTTATTTTAAATTTATTTTCATGTCTGATGATTTATAAAGAGTTTTTAAACGTATTTTCCGTCATACAATCGAACTTAAACTTGTTAAAAAAGACTCAAGCAACGGGAAGTTTTTTTCAAGTTTCTCTGGATTCATACAATACGCTTATATATGCTTTTCCATAAGTAATTCTATTTATTTTAATTTTTTTAAATTAATTTGTTAATTATATTGACAATATTGTATATTATTGACAGTATTTAAAAGTACCTGTAGCTTATTAATGACATTAATCATCAAATTATTGATAGTATCCACAAATATTGATGATTAATAATTAGCAACGTCAATGAGTCATTAATGGATGGTTCCATTAAAGTTTCTTCAGAATGTCCTAGAGTAACTTCAAAAATTTACGAAAGAAAGCTTTTACAAACTCACAACTTAGATCCCTCTAAAATCAACCATTTTAAATAAAACATTAAGCTTTCGACAATACGCCCAATTACTGACATCAAAACTATTGTTCAGCTCACACAAATTCTACACTATATTCCTCTGTCATTCATTGTGTTGCAAAACTTTACCAAAACAAGACAAATAGTCACCGATCAGTGGAAAAAAGGCACGCAGACAAATTTACTTTCACTTTTCAATACACTGTTAGTTAATTGTTCAATTCATCCCCAGTTTACAGTAACACACGCATACACAAATAGCATCCAATGAAAATTGTGACTACTGGCTAGACTTCCAATAAAAGACACAACATTTGTGTAGGGAATGAGAATCGCCTATATAATTTGCATTTGTTGTCCGCTTTCTTTCAAATATATATACCCATGTTAAATCAAAGTTTATTGTATTTGCAACAGCCAACCATGGATACACCCTTAGCAAGAAAATGAAAATAAATTTCCACATCCAAAAACAAAAAAAAAACACACAACCCCACAGACACGTTGCGTTGTATTTTCACAATGCGCTCCTGCACTGTATCCATTTTCCACGACAAATTTTACTTTCTCCAATCCGTACATTATTCTTCAACTGCGGGTGCAAGTATTTTCTTTGTGTCTGGCCTATCTTTGTGTTGTGCTGTGGAATTTGAACACAGTGGCGACTACACCGTTGCTACACACAGCACTTCTTTTACTTCATCCACGTGCATTGGAACGTTGCAATGTTAAGTTGTATAAATAATTTTGCCCCTAACTTTATACTTTTTATATTCAAATAATTCTTTAACTTCTCTTGTACCAGAATACAAAGCTTTCACTTTCTGCACCTATTTTTAAACCTGATTTTCCACTCAAAGTTATTTAATAACGGTCTTTTTAAAAAACATGAAAAAGGATAATTACAAATGCATGAGCAGTCAATTTCGACAGAATTGTTAAATGCCTTTTGACTTCTTTCAGTCTAGTAATTTCTCAAATTACATTATATTGCACTTCATCCGTGATTGCAGTGCACGAGTATGTGCAAATTATGTCTAGACGTGCCTTTACTTTAGAAAACACACATGCATTTATGTTACATATGTGTTTATTACATATTTACTAAATTCCCTACGACCATATTGTGCAACCCCTTCCGTGTATGCAAACTCCTTTTTTTTTTGGAGGTACTTTTTGATAAAACGATTAAGGGTATAATTTAATTTAACGCCGGCACTCACTGATTCCAATCAACAGTTATTTTATAGTCACCCCCCAAACATGCAGACATGCGGAGTACATACATAAAGTAATAAATGTGTGATGAGTGCTTCGGTGCACATATATTGCAACAGCAGAGCGCGACGTGTCCGACTTTGTACAGTGGGGGTGGGTTTTTAGTTGATGTGCATTATGGGATATTATTGTGCGGGCGTTTATATAGTTACTTTGTTCTACGGTTGTAATTGAACTCAGTTATTTAATGCGCATAGTCTGAGTATTGTCAATTTAATTGGCAATGCATTTCATGTGCGCACTTTTACATGTGTGAATGTGATGAATTTAATTTGTTTAAAATTTGAATTGTTTTATATATTCAACCGAAATTCTTTGTGCAAGTTCTTAATATATTTTTTTTTTTCAACAAACATCAACTGCACTTTATAATAATTGTGTAAATTCACCCCTATAATGCTATAACAATCATTGTGTTGCAAATAAAATATACAATTATTAACAGGGTGTTTTGTCAAAAACAAAAAACAAATTTTCATACACAATAAAACTGTTTCAAACCATAAAACTATTAAATTTTTCGGTTGGTTTTACATTTCTACTCCTAAAATAATTGAAGTCATTAAAACAAAACATCCTGTACATTATGCACGTCTGCATTTTTCCACGAACCAATTCAAAAACTTCCTCATGACAATAATTGTGAATGAAACCGCTCACCACTTGAGTCTACCTAAAATTCAGGCCGACACCCTCAACCCTTTTTGCAATTTTTTGTTAAACCCATAGTTACATTAAGAGGTTACTTGCCTGTAAGAAAAATTAAAATCTCATATAAACATTGTTTTTTTTACATATAAATATTTCTTTTAAATGCATTTTACAATTCAAAAGAAATTGTAAATTAGCTTTAGGTATTCTGTTAAAGATTTATTTTTTAAATGTGGAATCATATCAGTAACATCACAAAGCAGAATCAAAGCGATTACGGAAAAAGCAATTGAAACTCTGAAATCCATAATATTTAAAACAAAATAAACTTCTTTCATAAAATAAGAGAAAATTAGATTTTGATTTAATTGTAAAATATTCACCAGTTTTGCAAAAAAAATAAACAGCAAGAAGACTCTTAAGTTATATAGCGATATGCACGTCACATGCATGCAGCAATTGCAATGGACTGCGCGCGATATATGCACGTACATAAGGTTGTAACACAAAAACCCCGCACATACCATTTCAACATGAAAATATTGTACAACGTTTGTTATATTGGATATGGTTGTTTTGTTTTGGGGAAAAATGGGAAGTGGTCACAGACTTGCATGACTATACCTAAAAATATGGCCAATAAATAATAATAAATCGACATGCGTGATACGGCGCATTCAAAGTTATTGCTGTTGTTTTGGAAATAGTTTTTCGACACGGTGATAACTTGCAATGTAGTATCATATATACACCAAAATATAATGTAGACAGACTGCCATTGTCTGTTTAAATCTCTGAACTTGCAGGTACACCCACTGTATAAACGGATGTGTGCAGACGAAATTACAATTGGGAATCCAAATAAAAACGGAAGTGAAAATGACGAGTTGATCTCGTAGCGAACAAAGGAAATGTGGGTTGCAGACAGTTGAAGAGAGAGACAGCTGATGGGCTATATAGGGTTTATCGTCAGTACATAAATATGATTGTACACCAACAAGGAGTGTAGTGTATGAAAGGACGAGAAGTTCTTAATTACACCGCTAACTTTATATAGGAAAGGATAATAGTTAGTTAGTTTTGAGACAACGTCCAGACGTCTTCTTATGTGCTCTTATATATTAAACATCCGAGCTCTTTTTATTACATAAGGCCAGCAACAATCCAATGAGTTTGGGTGGGTGTTGATCCCCCGCCACCCAATTCCTTTTACAATTTCCTCACTTTCAAATTGTGTGAATATTCCCCAGGGACTTTCTCGCATATATAAAGTCTCTTTCTGGGTTGCACCATCACCACATGCCGCACTGCAATGCAACCCAAATTCAACGGATGCAGATTTATCCACATATATTGCAGTTAGTGTGGGTGGTTTGGATTGCCATCAGATTCAAGGAATTAAATGTGCCACCACCACACGAGACGGGGCTGAAACAATCACATGTATCTGCGTCGGGTGTACAATATGTACAATGTACATGGCGCAGTCGGCACCAACAGGCGCATTGATATTCTCCATGGGTGCCGGCATGACATATAAGTTGTGTATATGTGGGAAATGCAAATGCAAATGTGTGCACTCTCCAGAGATATATTTTGTAACATCTATACACAAGTACTGTAGGTGAGACTATGAGGCATGTATGCACAAGAAGTAGGTACTGCCTGCTAGTCTGTGCTGCACTATCTCAATTTGCATTCGACAATTTTGAGGCGGGGGATGGATTTTATTTGATGCGGAGCGCCACAATGGCCCATGAAGCTGCTGCATTGCACGGGCTTCTGCTACCACTGTGCTACCAGCGTTTGAATCCGCTGCTGCTGCACACACCATCATTGTGTCGGCAAAACAAAAATGCACAAATACTGAAAGAAAAACGACACACACAAAAATGACTATGGAAGTGGAGGAAAATGAGAGTAAGAGTTGATTTTAAGTTGTGTGCCGCGTTGAGTGGTAAAATAAGGGGTGGTGCTGCAATTTGGTGCGGGTTGCATGGTGGTGTGCGCCGCGCGGCGGCCGTCTAGCCGTCTGCAATCGATCCGACTGGATCTTCTTCATGAATGCGCCACCCTTATACACCACAAGTACCATTCACCATCCATACATATATACAACAAATTTAACTCCCCCACACACTTAGGCATGGAGGCGCTTCAAAAAAATGAAAATGAAAAACGAAAGATTTGTGCAGCGCTTCTTTTTTTCATTCGCGTTGTTTTGTTTAAAATATTTTGTTGTTTTAATTTTATTTTGTTTTGTCCAACTCACTTTTCTGCATGCATGTATGTGTCTTGTTTGGCATTTCCAATTTTTTTTTTTTTTATAATTCAAACAAAAACATGACAGGGAGGGGATGGGGTTTATCAATAAGCAATAGTATACAAGAATTTAATTCCATTTCATATGCAGCCAACCAACTTAGTTGTACTCCGGATTTATTTCCGCTTTTTATTTGTTGTTTTTTGTCGGCTGAATGCTTACATTTGTATGACTTATGTGGGTATTTTAAAGTACTCGTGCATAGAGGTCTTGTTACGGATAGTGTCTTGCCAGGACAATCGCTATAGACTCTCGAGCCAGACTATTTGAATTAGAGTGAGATTGAGGCGACAAAGCGCTTAATTGTTGTTCCTTATTATTATTTATATACGTTTTGTGACATAATAAAACAACTCGTTGAGAGCTAAAAGTTGTTGACAAAAGCTCTTATGAACATACATGCACGCTTTTGAACATTTGATTTTTATGTCAACTTTTTAAATTTGATAAAATGTATTTTTGTATTTCACTGTTTTGGTATTAGGATGCATCTTGACACTCTGCCAAATCATAAAATTGTATACTCTGGCAAAAAACCGAAACACACTTGAGCCCAGGGGGTGGTAGGGAGAAGACCCCAATGACAAAAAGCATTTCGACACGATTACATGCATGTGTGGAGCCTAAATTTTCTACATGTATGCGAGAAATGAGAGCAAACCATTTCCTCGTATCCAAGTAGGTTAGCTGGCTATTTATTATTATGCTTTGCGTTGTGGGATTTCCCTTTCGATTACATTCAGTGTCTGCAGATATAATGTTGAATAGCGGAATTGGGTGGTTTTGTTGCAGCATTTAATATTTTATTCCGACCCACTATTCTTGATTTGAATCATTCAATCGTTATTTCTGTGAACAATATCGTCAAACTTTCATGAAATTTCAATGCTTTGAATTTTATAGTTATAAGTTAAAATCCTGTTCATACTTCATTAACATTACTTGTAACTAAATTCATGTGAAAGCCATAAAACTAAATATTTGTATGGAAACAAACTGTAAAATACAAAGTCCTCAACCCATGCCACAAAGTTATTTACCAGCCCTGTGCACTCAGCGTTCAGCAACAGCGCATAGAGGAATAATTGCAAATTGCAATCATTCGGCCAGTCGTCTAAGTTAGACGATGAAAATGACATGAAATTATGAAGCAACTCCTCCACATCACCCCCACAATATCAGAAACATGAGTGCACAGTATTTATCTGTGTTGGCGTCTCCCCAATGGGGTCGTTTGTCTGCGTGCAATGCTCATATACTTGTTAGCGCAATGAGTCTTTTAAACTTAAATGCAATCGTTTGTGCGCGCCCTGACTGCTGCAGATTTTATGTCGCCGCATGTAGAGTTGTCATACGAAAACATCAAGTAGTAATCGAGATAAAAACACACACATAACCAGTATAAGTGAAAATAAGTCGCGACTCTCTAATTAAAACAAATTGCAAGCCCATCTCCGACGTTAAAATTCATTCCAGTGATCACACCATTCCCCATTCTTTAAACAGTACGTGTGGAAAGTTTCGTATCAAAATGTTCCTGCGCTTTTGTTTGGATGTGAAGGTGCACGCTCCAGAGTAAACTGATTCGCGACAACACAAGAGCTCATCATCAACTGCTGTAAATCATTTCCGTGTTGAATGCATGGCTGATCACATGAGCTATATGTCCCACTGTCTTTGTGTAGGTATAACAAAGTGCAGCATTGCAAATGACAATGCGAGAGTTGAAAGTAACATTGGCATCGTGAAAAAAAACTTGTCAGAAGAGCTTTGTCCAGTGCATCGATGTGTAAGCACATTGGCGCTTCGGCTCGGTTGGATGTTGCCACCCATGCCACCTCCATTCACTATCACCGCCACCGTTTCATTGTCGTTTTATCCAACTATTTGGTGCAGCAGCTATAGACATGGTGCACTTTCCAAAAGGATATTACATTATTGTTTCAATTTGTCTCGTGCATGTGCATTCGTTGTAGCAGCGTGCATTTGTGTCGCGGACATAAATTTAATCGAATTTCTTCATCCTAATACGGTATACGGTTCTGGCTGATGATGTTAAATGTTGCAAATTGTAATTGAATTCATTTTAATCGAGTTCAAGTTTAATATTGTTTGATTAATGTACATCCAGGAAGTTTCAATTTATATAGGAATTACTTTTTTGTTCGATTTTGTTGTTTCAATTTCGTATTTTATGCGTAAAATTAAGTTTATTTAAAATTTATTATTAAACAATTTCTTTATCTCTTCTTTCAGAAATCCAAAATGATGTTCTTTAAAACGAAATTTTCAAGAGATATCATTCGCTGTCCACGAACGGAGTTGAAAACGTTGCGTTGACTAGTTCCAATGAAAGATCAACCCTCAAATGGCGTAAATTCCTTTTCATCAAGATTCATCCGTTCAGACTGGGGCTCAACGAGGAAAGAACTATTAGTTTAAATGTCATCATAACCCTTTAAACATAAAATTTAATTAAAAAATTCACCTAAATGTATGCACGAAACGATCTTGAAAACGTGCGCCTGCATTTATGCACAAAATTACAACAACAATTTGTATGAACAAAATTCTTAAAAGATCTTCAATTTCTGCACTTCCATACAAAAATATTTTTTTTTAAGAATTTCATAAATTTTTTTTAACGATATTAAAACACAGTAGTTTGAAATCCTTTACGTTAAACAATTATCAAAATTAGTTAAATGTTGACTGAATTATTCCCTGGTCAGTTAAAAATTTATGACCTTCTTTAAAATATTCTTAAAGACAAGTCGTATAATCAATTGTAAATTTGTTTGCACAAATGTAATCTTCAAGTGTTGTAAAATTATGGAAAAATATTAAGAAAAAATTAGCATCTTCAGAATAGGGTTTATTTTACTGTTAAATTTTTAAAAATTTCATTGAAATTTGGTTTCATTAAAACTTAAATTTCTTTAAGAAAATAAAATTTTGGCAAAAAATCAGGGATTCAGTTAGTTACTCCTTTGTTACTTTAGAGTTTTTGTGGTCGTAAAACTTGTAATTTCTTTCAAGAAATGGGACAAAAATAAGATGTTGCCATGGTCTGAAATAACATTTTGCAAAACGCAATTACGTTAAATGCAATATTATTTATACCGTTACGAATTATGTTAAACTGAATATGTAGGAATGTTTATTAAAGATATTAGTTTAAATAAACGGAATTTGAGAATTTTCTGATTACGCCTTCTTGTAAATCTATTGTCTTAAATATGGTCAAAATTCACTCGGTTTTTGTCGGTTTCCCATAGGAACATGTTTTTCAAAAAAAAAAAATCTATAAGACGGCAATGAGCCTAAAATTTTCTACATTTTGTAAAAAAAAAATTTGCGAAAAAAGGATGTTGCAAAAAAAATGCCTGTGTACACGATAATTACATGCAATTTAAAAAAAATATTGTCGCTCCCGGAATTCGAGCACGGGAACAAATATTCGTACTGGAAAATATTTATTAACGGGATCCGATAATCAGGCAATTAACAAGCTGAGCCATCACTGCATTAATAACAATTAGGCTAAACGTGCATTTGTTCAGTTGCGAACTGCGGAACTCTTAATTTATTTTGCCTGTGGTATAATTTATGTATGTACTGTGGAATTTGTCTTAATAGATTTATTAATTATACCTATTAATGAATTTCTTTTTTTATATTTATTAGCTATGTATTCCTCACCTCACCTATGACATTTTGTTTATCATTTTCTCGTTCTTGAATTAAATCCGGGCTTTTCAGTTGCGTCACATAAAATTTCCAAAATCTGTAAAAATAATCTGTAACAAAAAACATTGTGCAATAAAACTAAATTCATGGGGAATGTTAAATTTCTTTTATTATTATCATTATTTATTTATTTCCATAAAATAATTGAGTAATAGTTCTATTTTTTTCTTTTCGAGTGTTTCTCTTCCGTTTCCGAGTGTTTCCATCATTTTTTTTGTTTGTTTGTTTAAATTTCATTTGTTGATCTATTCAAATGTGTTTGCATGTTTTTTTATTTAAAATTACTTACTTAAATAATATATTTTCTTTTTCACTTCTTTTTAGGACGCATTTAATAAAAAACTAAATTATATAACATCTCATCCTCTTCTTCGTTTTTATATGTTTTGAACATCTATTTCGTCACGTCTACTGTCTGCAGTGTGATTCCTTTTTTTAATTATTTTTATTTATATTTTATTGTTACGAAATAAGAACATTTACGGGTTACAGGTTGTGTGTACAAATCGTCTTCTATTGGCTATTGCATATTTAACTATAGCTTAATGCCAATGAAACTGTTTTAATTTACGTTTTTTGTGAATATATATGTCGGTGTATGTGTGTATGTGTGTGTGTGTGTGTGAGTGTGGATTGTTTTCTTGAATAATAATTAACTGTAGTCATGAACATTAATTTGATTTTATATAATTTTTTTTTTTTTTGAAAACTATCGGCAGTATTACTAAATACAAAGTTTAAATAAATACCAACACTTAATTTTTGAAAAAAATTGGCCATTTCGTATGACCATCAAGTTGCCAAAATTTTGTTTACTTCAAATAATTTAGTAACAATCCTGGTAAATTAAAATATACTTTATGATTTTTGGCTTGATTTTAAGGCGAAAATAAATAGTTTTATAAAAAGGAAGAAAATTGTCTATACAAAATTTAGGACAATTTAATAAATAATAATTTACATTGTATGGACGTTTTTTTTTCATCTCATTGTTTGTTAATTTTAAATCCAGCAAATAAATATGTTTTAATTTTAAATAATCATTTTTGCATTTTATTTCTTTGCCTGTTTGAAATTAAAACATAAATACATTTGCAATATTTTAGACTTTTTTATACGACAATAAAGTTTTATTTTTTGTTTAATTTCTTGTTAAATGCATGATAAATCGGAAATTTGAATAAAAACGCAATTCGCTTAAAATTAGTAATTACAGTGTTATTTACAAATTTATTTATCAAAGTTTGTCTTCAGTTCTCTTGGGCCAATTATTATTTGTATGCTGTTTTCTTTGCATAAAATAATTAAAAATAAAACAAAGAAAATAGTATTTTATTTGATTTTAAGCAAATCTTTAATTTCATTTATAATTCACCTGCTTTGATGTAACTGTTTATTTGTTTTTTAATAGTAAAGTTCCTGTTTTTTTATTCCTTCAATTCTTAGTATTGTTTTTCATTTACAATATTTATTGTATGGTAATTGTGCTATTTCGCTTAATTATTTACTTTATTTAATTATTTATTTGATTATTTATATTGATATAAAAAATTCTATTGATATTGTAATTTTTTATGTTCCATTTAAGTTTTTTAGCTGAAGACATCGAGAAGCATTTTTTTTTTTTAATAATTTATCCATTTTACCAATGTGTATTTCATCACATTCAGAGTGTCAAGGATTGAATTACAATAATTTTAATGGTTTCGTAATAATCAACATAAACAAACAATCCAAATTAATGTTTTTGTTTCGTTAAAGTTTGAATGAATATTTAAAACAAATAAAAATTTGTAAAAACTCAAACTAATTGTTGATTATTAAAGCCATCAAAAATTCAAACACACGAGTACACTAATATTGCACAAATACTATTCAAAAAAAATTATCTAATATTTATAGTTGAATCACGGTTTAATTTTTAACAGCTTGCCCTCTTAACCCTCCAAAACATGAAAGTCACATTGGTTTTCTAAGTAAAAACATTCAACAACAAAGCAGTGTCAAGCGCTAGAAAATATTATGTTCTGTATTTTGTATTCTTAATTAATTCATTTTTTTAAATTTTTAAGTTTGTTATAACTTCATTTCTTTTTTGTCGGTTTACTGATTGCGATGATAATTTGGCTCATGTTCATTAGATTATATAAATATCATGTTAAAACTGTAAATTAAGTATTTTTTTTTTCATATTTTGGGTAATTATTGTTGAGTTCACATCAAAAATTTTGCAGTATTTAATTTATTACATTAATTTTGTGTAGTTTTAAATTTAATTACATATTTCTTTTAATTGCCTGAACAAATTACGTTAATTAGCAAATTTTTCAACTGTATATTCAGTGCAGGATGAGTCTTTGTTGTGTCGTTCGGTCTAGTCGAGGTTATTGAAAATGGTTGGTCAATTAATTTTTATAGACAATATAACAAATGGTATAAATAATAATTGGAAACAGAATAAGACCCTCTCCACCATCCATCTCTTCCATAAAACAGTTTTCCATTCACAATAAAATATAATTATAATTATAATATTTATGTTTTGTTTTTTGTTTTTTTGTTGAAATTTCTTAATTTGTTAATTGGTTTTAAATTAATTAACACTAATTAATAATTAATTATCTTCATTTATTTATATTTATGGTAGTTCAGTCTTTTCTCTTTGAAATAGTTATTTTTTAACGTGAAATGTCGGTTTGTCAATTTAATGTTTTTTGCGTTTGTGTTTTGTTTTTTGTTATAATTTTTTTTTGTTTAACATCGAAACTCATTTTTTCCACATACTCATATTTATACTCAATATTTCAATGATTTTTATTTTTGTTTTAAAGAGAAAAACCTGTAACCGACAAATTCACAAATATTTGCATTTTTCAATAAAGTTGTTTTCCCATTTAATTCATTAATTAATTTAATAAATCATTTGTTTCATTTATTTTTAATTTATTATTTTACTAACCAATAATAAAGATATATTTTTTCTCTCAATAACTCATTAATGAAATGAACTTTTTAATTGCGTAATTATGTTTTCGAATATAATTGGGTGCTAAAAATAAAAAGTTTTTTCAAAAATGTGACAAGTCTCTATGCACTGAGCTCTCGAAGGAAAATAAGTTTTGGTAAGAAGAAACTTTATAAAATTGCATAAAAATCATGAATTGATTTTAATATTAAATGGGCTTGAAGAAATGTATTTCCAGTTCAATGAATTTAATCGTTAAAAGCAGCTTTCTTAGGCTTAATGAAAATCGTTTTCAAAAATACGGTGACTCAACAACTTGCACACACAACAAACAAATTGAAAGTGCCGCTGCATGCGCATAAACTTTTGTATGCAAATCCCTTTGATCCGTTTAAGTGCAAAGCTCATAAACGATGCGACAAGAATTTGATGGAAAATGCAAATGAGATTTATACACGTATGATAGTTATTGGTGGGGGTTAATGAAAATGTTCACCCCCGTAATTAAAATGGGTTTATTAAAGTAACGACGATTATTTTTTCTGTTCAATTTTTAACAACAATTTGGTTTATGTAAGTTGTCATTAGAAATGGTACAAAGAAATCAGTCATTTTCCTTGATATATGTAATTAAAAAAGAATAGTGCACAAATTAAGATAAAATTGGTACCAAAATTAAAAGAGGATATTTTAATTTGTTGTGAGAGAGAGAAAATTATTATTTTTAGTTGCATTTTTTTGCTTGTAATGAATTGAACAATTAATTAGGATTACACATTCCCAGCCATGTGAGCGAAGAAATTTGTTCTAAGGTATTTCAATATATTTTAATTTGTTTGTATGTTTTTGTTTACTCATTACAATTGATTTAATTATTTCCATATTTCATTTGTTTTCACCATTTTTTTAAATATTTAGCATTTTTCGTTTTGGTTGCATTCATTGTTTAACTTAACAAATTTTACTAATTCATTTTAATTTAATTGTAATAAAAAAAGAACTAAACACTGTATAGCACAAAACATCAGCTTACATTCACTCAATAATAATTTATTAATTTATATTATAATATTATACCCCCGTCCCTCTTTAACATCATACATACTTTGACACGCAATTTATTTTCGTTTTTATCCCGATTTCATCAGTTTAGTTTACTTGTTGTTGGTTGTGATTTTTTTTTCTAACAATTACACTACACGACTGAGCCACAACATTCACAACCTCTTCCTCAATATTAATGCAATATTATGCGTACTATAGGTTCATTTATTGATGCACTTGAAATAGACCGTGATAGTGAGTTTTTTCATTTAAATCTTTCATTGATTATTAACTATACCACTGCTGCCACCACTGACTGTGTATTCTTTCGCGCAAAATAGTTTTAATTCATTTCATTTAATGTAAGTATCTAAAAATAAATTAATTTGTTGTGTGTGTGTGTGTGTGTGAGTGTGTGTTTATGTTTGCTTCTTATTTAAATCTTTTCATTTTGTTGTATAGAAGTAGTGAATATAGGAAATTCATGATACAGTACATAAAGCTTACTGTAAGGCAAGTAAAACAATACTTCGAAGCTGATTAAAATAATATAGTGATTTCAGTTAAAAAAAAGGACATAAATGAATGCACGAGTGTTCAGTGAGAATATCCAAGCCATATTTTAACTTGACAATAATAATATAATATAACTATGATGACGGCGGCCATTGCAATCGCATACATTTATCAACAATCAATTATTATTATTATTATTATTTATTTCCCATAGTATATAATGTTGGCTATTTATTATATCGACAAACAAGACGCGTGCTGTCGCCTTTCCGGACCGACACACCATCACTATTATAAAATTATTATTATAGTTGTTCTAATCATCAGACTGTCTTTCTTATCAGAGTGCCATATTAATTATTATTATTTATATTATAATGTATTATAAATAACAATGATTGCATTACTAAAATAAATTCACCTAGTTCCCGATTAGCTACGATTTGGTCAAACCTGATGTACTCCTTCTGGTGGAGATTGCCGACCGTTGTTACAGTTATTACGTGCAGCAGCAGTGTCAGCATTGATATTTTCAGTGCCGCTATCTCCACTACCCCGATCGGCCACCAAATTATTGCTATTAGCCGGCATCGATGTGGTGGTGTCACCACTGTACTCATTGTCACTGCAGCTGGATTTTGGCTGGAGCGATGCCAATGATGTGTTGGTCGACGAGGAATTAAGCAGCAAAGACGGTGACTGATTTGGCATAAGATTGATGGTGGCAGCAGTGGCCGTTGGACACGACGCACCACCCAACGAGGATGTTGTGGACAACGAGTTGCCACCCACACTGGAGCCACCACCACCACCAAATGAATACGATAGCGATGGTGTGGATGGATACACCATAACATTGTTGGTGGCAGTGTAGCAACCCGCTGTAACGGGAGCACTGCATCGGGAGGCAACTAGTCCGCCGCCGCAACTAGGAGATGATGAAGCAGCACCAACCGCAGCGGATGGGCCATTGCTTGCGGCTGTGTTGTGGTCTGATTGTTTGGGATTGCTAATCCGGTAGAAAAATTTCGCAATGGGATTTGGCTTCGATTTAGAACTACTGATGGCTGGATTGGCACCACTTAGGTTGTTACCACTTAGTGAAGACGACGTAACAGTTCGTTGACTATGTACGGGATGATGATGTTGGTGATGGTGGTGGTTGTGGTGTTGTTGTTGATGATGATTGTGATGGAAATTATTGTTGTCGCTATTATAGTTATTATAGTTGCACGACGCCGATGTCGACGATGACAATGACAGCGAAGAGGATGTCGATGACAGGAATATATTATTCGATGGAACGTCTAGTACTGTTTTGTTTGGTGGGGGTTTTATGTATGTTCGCGTTAACTCTGTCTGCTGCAAATAAATCAAAAAAAAAAAACACACAAATTACATTTTGTACACATTTTCAATTTTGAAATAATACAAAAAGGATGCACATTGCACGTGGAAAAGGAGAGACCTGATTTACAAAATTCTTTCGAACTTCCTGCCATAGTTTACAAGCATTACACACGAAGGACAAAAAAAAGTCAGATAAAAAAATGACGATGGTATTGAGTGGGTAAAAAAAAAAGGAAAGAAGTATGTAGAAGTTAAAAAGAAGCATTAAGTCAATCGAAATGCTTGCATATTGCTTGCGGCCATTGACAGCTGCTTCTACATTGAATGGTGCATGGAAGACATAAAAGAATTGTCTGCATGACTTTCTTTTCTCAACGTTTGTGGAAAAGAAACACACGACGACGAACGCAAAAAAAGCATACAAAATGAAAACACTTAAAGACGCTATATTTTCAACCCTTTTTTCTCCACAACTCCTTTATTGTCTGGAGTCGAAGTCTGTTACATTGCTACTCGTTTAACTCAATTTTCAACGACTATATATGTTCGCTTACACTGTGCAGCAGCGTTCAGAAGCATTTCATTTTCCCGTCGCATTTCCTTGGTTCTTGTCTTGTTCATGAACAATTTTGTAATTTTGGTGTATGTGTGTGTTTGTGTGTTCCTTCACCAAATGTCTAGACTTGACTCAACAATTTTCTATGGAGCTGGTGGAGAAACTTTACATTACTGACATTCTTCGAGGGGATGAGAAATGAGACTTCTGTAAAGAATTACGTGTCATTTTGTGTCATTGTTGCTTGAATTATGCACTGTAAAGTTAATAGCATTTGGCGAACGGGTGCAATGGGTGGTGTAAACAATGTAGAATATGTCTCCAAATTTAAAATATTCTGATGTAACTAGAATCATTTAAATTTAAAAAAAGCGTTACGGAAAACTTTCTATTGGAATTTCTTCGTGATGTAAAGTCACAATCATGGAAAAAATTTATTTTTGCAATTTCGTTTCAAGATTCTCAAAAAACTTTTATCTTTAAGCTTGGTCTCCCCTCTTCCTGATCCACACGAATTATTTACTTTAACAAAAAAAACAAGAAATACTCACTTGATAGTGTGGACGAATCTGAATATGTCGATCCTGACCCCATTCACTATCTGGAAGTGGAACATGATGTGGATACTCTAAAATATCCGAGTGCCTATTAATTTGATGTTGATAACTTGGAACGTTGATACTGCCGCCATGATGGCTATTAGCGCCCACACCGCCACCCGCCGTATACAGATGACCACCGCTGCCACCATTACCACCGGTTGATGCGTTTGATGAGCGGACTTGAAGACCCGCCTGATGCAATATCCGCCTGCCCATTGGATGATGGTCAGCACTTGTATTTAGTGAGGTGCGGGTCGGAGCGCATAGTCGCTCCATTCCCGCGCAGCTGGGCGACTGTACCGATAGCATCTGCAAGTAAGAAAAATTGTTATAAAAAAATTGCTATTAACTTTAAAAGATGACAAAAAGTCATTAAAAAAATATCAAAGAAATTTATGAACAAAAAAAAACCATCTTAAATGACATCTTTAGAACGCGTGTGATCAATGAACTCACGTCATGAGCGCGAACCCAACCTACGATTCAATGAATCAAATGTTTAAAGGCTCAATTATCAACGATGAAAAATTGCGTAATAAAAATGCAACGGAACGAGGGAGTGTTGCCTAAAATAAAATATAAAAATTGAAATAAATTTTCAAGTGAAAGGGAAAAATAAAATTTAAATATCAACATACAACGCAATGAAACTGTCTTAAAATGTTGCTCTTGTACAAGTTATGGCTCATTTATTTGGCAGTGCTTTTAAAGCGCGTTGCACTCAACTACACAATAAAAAAAAAACGATGCATGCACATAGCATCTTCGCCATACAGCCTTCATCCCGATTAAGTGATGGCACCACACCCCCTCAATTGAAAACAAATTCAGTGTCACCACAAATGTGATATAAAAGTTTCACATAAAATATAAGTTTATGGGGCGAGCGAGCGAGTTGGGGCTGATCTCAAAACGACACAACAACCACACCAACAATATTGTAACTTTGAGCCTGATTATTATCGCATAAAAAGCCAAATGTGTGTGCTGCCGCGCGCAGATAAAGTGCGAAAAAAAAATTGCATATCACAACGAAAAGGAAAAACCGCGAAATAGCCGTCATAGCTGCAAATATATGCATCAGCACGTTTAGTGCGAAAAATTCGTCGCACGTACAGAAAAAAAAAACGCACACACACACTATGTGTGGCAGCAGCCTTGCGATTTTTGCTTCTTATTAAATACTTTTTATTCGTACGTGTGACTGACGCGATACACATATTTTTTTATTGGTCATAAAACGTTTTTTTTTTTTTATTGAGCGCGTAGGGGTTGTTTAATGGTCGCTCACTGTGACTTGTGTTGTGTTGTGCTCTTGTTGTGTGACAAATTTTGGCTCATAAATAACATTCTTAAATGTTTCTTCGTGTTCGTTAAAAAAAAAAAATCGCGCGCGACTTAGTGCAAATAAACAATACGTTATTGTGTTGTACAGTTTTTTTTTTTTTGTTGAATCGGCTGTGGTACTTAATTTTCGTTGAACTTTGAATATTTGTCATTTATGAGTATTATTAATTAGGGCTTCTAAAGTTGTGCTCTTCATGTCAGAGATGCATTTATTTATTTTTTGGTAATTTGAGTGGTTTTTGGGGGTTTACAAATGTCAAAAGAATGCGCAAAAAACGACGTTGAATGAATTTTAATGACATTCCTTTTTGGCTTGCGATACATCGTTGAGTTTTCTGTATTATCAGACCTCATTAAAAGCACATAACAATTAAGTTGGGACCTTATGAAAAGAAAAAAATAACCAAACGGACTTTTAAAACATTGCTTGTAATGTTTTTTTATTAATGACAATATTTTATGACATTTTAATTACCTTTTATGTAAACCATTAACCATGAAATAAAACTATAAATATTTAGGTTTCGGCATTTTTTTTCATGAACTGCGGTTTTTCATACAACTATTATGTTTTTAATTAAATAAATCAAAACTATTTCCCAAAATAAGTGACCCCAATGCAATTAAATTTAACGAATTTGCTTTAAAAATAAAGATTTTTATTTTCCATGAATCTCGTTTCTGATGGAATAAATACTCGTATATAAGCAAATTCTCAACTAAACGTTTCCATACTCATTTCCAGGAATCAACGAGAGAATTGCAACAAAATACTTGAGCAAAGCATGCAATTTGTACAGTGCGATGCAACCACAGTAATTGTGATAGACATGAATTCGTGGAAAATGGTGCAACGTCTTACAGAAATTGGAAACTACACATAAATGTGCATAGCACAAAGGGATCTCCTGTTGTTTCAATGAAATTGTATAATGTTCATGCAATAATTTGCTGCACATTATATGCATGCAGTTTGGTGTCATGTTTAATTGAAAAATTTGCATGATTTTGTGTTGCTAACATATAATAAAAATGAATTCAAAAGATGCACATCACTTTTTTGAATGAGTCATAGTATATAAAATAATGCAGTCTAACGACTTTAATGCAAAAATGTGTCATACGTGGAAAAAAAAATAAATGTGAAAAGATTGCACAAATAAATAAATGAAGACGATGTTGTATAGAATTTCAAATTTACTTTGATATATTATGAATTAAAAGGGAGTGCAATGTGCATAAGTATAGTAAGGATTAAATAATATTTTATACTAATGGCTTCACTGCCTGTAAGCAGTAATGAGGGCGGCATTATGATGCACCCATTAACTCATACAAAAGGGTCTATGTGACTAGAAAAGGAATAAAAAATGTCACTTGACATTTTCCCCCACATTAAGATGATGAGTACGAGTATATGCCAGCATAAAATATAAATCATAGTACCATTTACATAAAACCATGTTGCGTGGCAAATAATCTTTAAATATGTGCGTATACATGCTCCCGACTTAATTTACAAAGTGCATAATATTTGTATGGAAGCATTTTAATTTACCCATCACTATTTAGCACAAAGACGCCTGACAACAGTAAATAGCCCTGTACCTTTTAGAAAAGTCGATAAATCACTTTGTACAAGTGTGCTAACTGTCAGTTACTTGTAACCGTGCTTGTTAAGCGATGGGCGCATGCAAATAAAAATGCCCATTAAATTTGAAAGCATAAAAAGCAACAGAGGGAACCCCCCTTCATTTTATGCAATAGCAATTGCAATCTTAGTCGCGGTCTAGCCCCTATAAATATCTTGACAATAACGCTGCACATATTTAATAAGTACAAGAAACACAACCCCTTCATGTTTGACAACATTATTGCATCATGCATCTTATGCATCATAATTTTTGAGTTCTATTTCGATTTTAAGAGATGCGCGACATGATGTGTGTATACAATGCACGCTGTATGAACAAGTAAAGTGCAAGTTATTGCAATAAAAGTGCACACATGACAGGTAATTAAAATGTAGGTGCCTTTATGCAATTGTATGGAAACTGCATGCAATGCAACGATTGCAATGAATTGGTTTAATGCATCGCATATAGTGGGTGGCATTTTCCTCAGTCCCGCATTTTTGTTGCAACATATGCAACTTGCACACACAGGTGTTTTATTTATATGTACTCGCAAAAATGTGAACTGCTCGCAAATCGCAGTGCACTTGCACATCATAATATGCACTTAGGTACATCTGTGATGACTTCAAAAATGAATACACTGCATGCATGTTATGCACCCCCGCTTTTAACATGAATTACTGCCTTCAAGCTGTATAATATAGTGTTTAACTCTTGCACCCCCCCAAGCATTGCTGACTGTTAGGCCCTGCCGAGTTCAATCACATGTTAAGTGAGCAAAAGGTGCATGTTTGTAAATATTAAAATCGCAATGTTTTTGAAGTTTATGATTTTATGCGTGTTACAATACAGACACACAATAAAGCACCATTCAAAGATAATTGAATATTAATATTATTTCGCCCCCAAGACGCACACAAAGTCTCCAACCATATATCGAATTAATATTAAATGGAACACATTGCTGGGCGATTGCTTTGTAACATTTTGAACCGATGTAAGTGTGCAAATGCCTTCCAGATATTGTGGTGTTGTTTCGCGATTTTCCACACCGGTAAATCACCCTTTTTTTATTGCAACTACCTCTATATTGAATACGTGTGTGCGACAAAGCGGCAAAGCATTGTGATAAAACAGCACAGCAGTAAGACAATGTTGAAACAATAAAGCAAAAATATGCATGCAAAATAAAAAAATAAAAACTTTAAGCGTATATGGAGGAAATTTTGTGTTTTGTGATAATATGTGTGTGCAAGTGCAGCGCTGCAGGTATAACGGTATTTTTAAACATCACAAAGGTGCTTTTTATATTTATAAAAGGATATGTTCAACTAATGTACTCATATAAAATGCTAAAGCAAAATCGCTAAAGCGTCTTTAGCAGCTTATTAATTATTCTGTTTCAACTTTGAAGCAACTGCAACAAGAAAATTGAAAAGCTTTCTTTAATATTAAGTGTAGTTAATAAATTTGCTTTCGATGACAAATACACAATCGAAATTAAAAAGTATAAGTTAAATGTGGGCCATTTCAAATCATTAAGTTTATGGAATCGCAAGTTTTTCGATAGAGGGCGCAGTTTTTTTTTAGAGCTTTCAAGTTAATTTAATCAAAGAATTTTCAAATTTATAAATTCCAACGTCAGTTGACATGCAATTATAATTTTATTGTAAAAACTTTATTAGATCATTTAAAATTAAAATATTTAACAAATTACAATAAGTTATAATATTAGTATACGCCATTAAAACACCATCAATGAAAAATGCCGTTACTATTAAATTCATCACTTCCGCCTCATAAAAATTACATATTCTAAAATAGCAATCAATTGCATATGTAAAAAAAAAAGCACAAAAAAAAGGATTGCGGGGGATGCTTCAAAACACACACCAGACTGCAGACATATCGATTTTCTTTCCGCAACACACATGCATGTAGCAGAATTATTTCACCTAACTATAACTACACACACACACACACGTTTAAAAGGAAGAAGCACACATTCTTTATGCATATTTCCCATTATTCGGCTTTCATCGCACGACCATCTTATGCCACCACCCTCAAAGCTTGCCTCATTCGCAGCTTCTTCTTCTTTTTTATTTATGAGCACACTTTTTTCCACAAATATTTCTTTTGTCTCATCGCCAATGCTCCATATATTATATACCTTCTCCTATAGCCAAACATGTGTGTAACAACATTGCATTGTATATATGGTGAGTGTTGTGATAAAAGCCCATATAGCAGACAACATAAACTACATCGAGATGTATACACAACTATGTATCTTCCGTCTACAATCTACATGGTCATCTGTATTTGTTTTGTTCGCTTTACATATTATATTGCAGTGTGTTGCAAAAGCTCCACATTTGCTTTTGCATGTATCCACATGAGTGCATATGCTATTTTAGGTCAAACATGCAGAGCTGCATCTCGCAGTCCTCTGAATTTGCTTATGCATGAGCGGAATACTGATAGGATATATATACAGTCTTGCATAAGTAAAAGCGAATCAAAAATTCATCGCAAGAATAAGACGTGCTGTGAATAGATTTTTTTTAATCTCAAAATTTTGTTTTATTTCGTTTGTTGCTGCAGTATTGCAAATTGTATGTGTGTTATCAAGAAGTGACGTAAGCTTTTTTGCAAATAAAATTATTGCAATATTTTGCAGACAAAGTCTAACAATTATTTAACTTGCAGAAATATAAGGAATCAGGTAAATACAATTGATTTTATTTAATTTAAATCACATTTAAAAAAAAAAATTGATTCAAATGTGCTAAAATCACAGCTTCAATTATTTAAAAGCATAATATAATCAATAACGAAAAGGCTGAGGTTTAAAGTAACAATGAAAAGTGCTACACATCAAACACAAAAAAAACAACCGTGTTCTCTCAAAAGTCTAAACAATGTTTCACTGCATAAATATCAAAGTTCCCTTTGAGATACCGATAATCAAAGGAACAAAAAGTCACATACATGCAAACAATTTACACAACAATTTTGCTCCCCGTCGTCGCGCCGTCACAAGTATAAAAAAAAAATTGCGCCTAACATCCAGCATACATGCACCTCTTGATGAGAAGCATTTCCGTATAAAACATAAAAAACAGCATATGATTACAAATTGTGTATGAAGCACGCATTTTGCCAAACACTTATCATCACACACTGCAGGAGAGACGCCCATACCCACCCACAACTCTTATACCATGTCACCATTTGAGCATTTATGCATATCGACGCCGTTTCACATAATCATTGTATGCAGTTGTCTTATTAGTGTCATTTGGTGTGATACAAGCGACACTCATGAAATAGCACGAGCAGAGAAATTCTATGGTAGACACACGGGAGGCGCCAATTTTGATTATTGCTCCATTGAGTGCGATGTGAGTGAACTGGAGAAACCAGCGTCGCCGGTGCACACACTGTGCAATTATACGGTAGTGCATAATTTTACGTGTGGCTGAATAGTTTTACGATAAATTCATAAATAAATAAATTGCAGAATTTGAAACCCTACGCTAGGTGTGGCAATAAGTTTTTAAACTTTGATATCGAGCCATATATTCCGGAGATTTTAAAGGGGCACAATGGCTTACGAAATAGGGTGGCATTTAACTACAAAGCCTCCAACATGGCAGAGATTCAATGGAGCCAAGACATGGTGATGATGGCGAAAGCCTGGTTCTATCAGTGCAGAAAATGGCAAAGTGACCCGTGCACGGAGCTTAAACGGGATAGTACATATTAAAGCAGCAATTGAATTATTATGAAAAAAAGCCTTGTAAATATGTAATATCACATTTTTCAGTTTCAAAACCGTGGACCCTGATAACACAAAATATTGCGTTTGTGCCGAAAAAATATTTCCCGCAATATTTTTTCACCATAGTTATTCGGAATTGGTACATGGAGCGTTGGGGAGAAGCCACCCCCGTTCAAGATGAAAATGGTTTCGTTACAGTGTCCTAGTAAGTGATATTATATGCACCCAAACTTTTAATGCCAATTCCTAATGAAGCTCCAACAATTTCACCAACATGATTTCATGCTATACAAACGAGATGGGGTGCGCCGCTGGCCGATACCAAGACGGTTACGCTGTGGTGTGCAATTATTACAGCACGACCGTGGAAACCTTTTCAATTTATATGCACGGCGAACCATGCAGTTGGTGTCCGCGACATCTGCCTCTATGCAGCCTCACCTTTGAGAATTTATGCACAGCAGGTTGGCCCACAGAGAACATCATAATGTTATAATCGATTGTTTTCTGTTTGTTGTCGTTTGTGTGTCATTGCAATTAATAATGTTATATATTTTTCCTTTTCAAAATATCAAGGTGGTAACGCTAATGCAGTGACGTTTTTAACACTCTTTATGTCAATTTTAACGATTTATGTCTGCAATTATATATTCATTGGAAATTTGTACAATGATTTATTCAGTTGGGTTGGTTAAAAAAAAAAACTGAACTTCCCCCTCACCCCCTCAAAATGAGATAAAAATTAAATTGTGGTTGGAAAAGACTTACTGGTACAGGATTATCCGGCTCCGCGTTTAATGGTGTTCGATCTTCTGGGAGGAGTGCTATGGCCAAAGCCCTTGGGGGTCTGCCTTGAGTTGTTGCACGCAAGCAACGTATCACACCGAATAGTGCAATTATTAAAACTCCAACTAACGATAACACAAATACTGCAATGATGTATCCTGTAATGAGAGAAAAGAAAACTGCAATTAATCATCTGTCCACATTTTTAATTTTTTAAATAGGCAATATTAAAATTTGAATTTATTTAAAACTATTTTAATTTAAAACTTTTAATTATAAGTCAGTATTTAACGCCAGTAAGAATTGTTTTGCAGACAATTAGACGTTTTTAAAATACGCAGAATTTTATGAAATAAATCAGTTTTTAATGCTCTAAGCGTACATGTAGCATAATTCTATGAAAATAAATAAAACTCATTAGACTGTATATAATTTAGTGGATTCTTGATAAACTGTAATCTAATCTACTGTTATTAGAATTAGAAAAATATTGAAATTATTATCAATTATTTTTTATGCAAATTCATTGTGCACGTGATCGTCAGCAATGTATGTCAATGAGCATTTAACACTGGCGCGTATCAATATCAAAGCGAGCTTAGTCTAGGAAAATAATGATTATTGTCTCAAGGTTACAGTTGAACTATGCTTAAACCTTTCAATTTCACGCAGCCAGACGCTTAGCAAACAATATCATATCTCAACCGGCTAATCTCCAAAGCAAATAAGTGGATTGTGAATTAAAAAAAAAAAGTTTATCTTGTCTGGTTAGAAATTGCGTGATACGGGAATGCCCACATTTGATTTATTTCAATAATAAAGTATAAATGAATTTGTTTTATGATTTTCCACCCCAACTCCAAAACAGATTTGTAAAATTTCCATTGAAACTTGATTTTCAACAACGCAAATTTTAAATAATATGACCTTGAAATTATACAAAATGTATTGAGCTAAACACTGACACCTTTGTCATGCAATTAACTAAATTAAATATAAAAAAAAAAACACGCCACAAAAACATTAAAGGAATTAATTACACAACATCAATTAATAAAAACAATAAAAATAAAAATTATATAACTGCAAAAATAAATAATTAAAAATAATTTTGCAAGTTCCCACAACGCGCGATTACACCTCGAGCATATTCCCATATTACACATCCTCTACAAGGTCTTCCAATTTGCATTACATTTCTATTGTGCAGTCTTTCATATTAGCCAGACAACTCTAAATGCATAATATGAACAAAAAAGGCACTGAGAATTTTTTTTCTGCGCTTCTTGCATTATAAATTGCAACAAGCAATTTGCATAAAAAGCGAATATGCCCGCACCCGACACCGCACTGCTATAGACCAGACGCCAGACAGCCGTCCTAGAAACCTATTTTATGAATTTGATGACATGAAAATCGTATAACAACCAATTAAGGTGCTTATTATTATTATTAGTGTAGACGTATTGTATTCGAAGTATTGCAATTTGTTATTTGCATCCCTAAACAAGCATATCTCACAAATAAAGTAGATAATAATAGGCGAAGAAGCGAAACGGCATAGTACAGAAATTGGCAGACGGCATACTTATTGATTGCGCGTTTGCTTTTTTGCATGCAGTTACCGGCACAACGAACAATGCAAATCAGACACCGGGTATTTTGTCTCCGGTTACCATTTGTGACGTATGACTTAACCGCGCCGCGTCGATTTGGGTGTTTATGCGCTATTAAGTTTTTGCAATAGAAATACTGCACACTCACACACACACTTTGTGAATTAAGGAAACAGAATGGGGCGTTTATAAATAACATTATTAAAAACAATTTGATATGCGGTCGCTGACATTTTCGATTTCTCCTTGTGGTTTGTCTTTATGGTGCTGCAAAGTGGTTTGATGATTTTTATGTTATGTATTTTAATATGTGGTGATGTTTATGTGCTTATGAATATTCGCAATGTTGTCCTCATTTTGGTGCATGCTAAAGTTCGTTTAAGTATATGTGTGTGAAGATTATTCGCACATAATGTGTTGAGTCACTTAAAAGCTGTCGTCATACAAAGCACACGATAATGTTAAGTGGATGAAATGCATTTCTATAAGAGAACTCCAATTATCAGTCTGTGTAATTGACCTTTAATATTAAAAACGAATTTAATTAAAAAAAGACAGCATAGATAATTTTAGTAAATTAAGAATTTGAAACAGTTTTTTAATTTGACCTTGAAATTACTGCAGAAATAGATGTTCTTTTAATTTTGAACAAGATTGATAATTGTTTTGATGATAAAAATATGGGTTGGTCCTTGAATTTGAATTTTATGACCTTGAAATTTTTATTGAAACAAATAATTGCTTGTAAAAACACAAACATAATACAATTGGGCCATCAAAATAGACGTTTACGACTGTTAATTACGAAATACGACCTCAATAAATGTTTTCATTTGAAAATGCAGCATTTTAAAATGTTTGTAAACCAATAAATTGAGGTCATTTAATGTCTGCATGTAATCGAATACATTTGAAGATGTCAAAATGGGTTATTTAATTGAATTTAAAAAAATATTCAATAAATATTATTCAAAAATTCTATTGCGGAGTTTATAGAAAAACAATAAAACTTCTGTTTTAAAATACATATTAAGACAAACCCCTTCGTGTTCTGGCATTTAAATCAATTGCTCAATGAAAGAGTCGAGGAAGTAATGGGGAAAATAGCCAACTTTAGCATATTTAAAACCAATTATAAAATACTGAGTCCATAAAAATCGTTCACATGCATTAAACGAACACGCAAACGTCATGTCTGGCGCATAAATGTTGTCATATCGCAAAAGTGAGCTTCAAAGTATAAATAATACAAAATTAGCTTCGAGTTGCATTTCCATTATCCATTTTAGCCAATCCGTCTGATGTCTGGACAAACCACTGAAGTAACAAATATTTCCGTTCTGTCTGAACGTACTTATAAGTCACATAACGAATATATAGGGCGCGTTGAGAAAAGGGGGAATACACCAAAAACCATGGCTGCACATAAATGCATCGTCGCATATATTTTATAAAGAACCGACATGTTTACACAATACAATATGCAATCAACTGCATGCTAGAGCTAGAGCTGTGTGTAAATGTCTATCACATATGCAGTTTAGTGATGCAGACTGTATAGACATAATATGTAGAGTGTAAGTCGCACTCATAACCACTCTGGGAAGTCGAAGAGACGCGAAAAGCGAAAAAAAATCAATAATTAGGACAATGAGGGAGCGCACCATAGCAGAACGTCGGCCTTTCATTTTCTGCGAAAAAAAAAAAACGCACACAACAAACACAAAAAAATATGTAGAAACGATGACTGAAAAACGGTTTTCTTGCTGCATGGCAGCATGATGGCAATATTATAAGCTGATGTGCAGACTGCAGAGTAGGAAGTTTAGTTGAGTTCTGTGATGATGGGTTCCAGTGACGACAAAGAGTATACATAATTATTGTTAGTACAATATATATGCAGATGGTGGCAGCGGCAGCGGCAGCACCACCATCAGCAGAAACGTTTGATAAAGGCAAGTCAATGCAAGGCGTCTTGAATTAGAAACCGTGGGGTTGTACACACAGATTTAATTAAAACATTTCTGATGGTTTCAAACGAGCTCATGCATGCAAAATTTTCGAGCGCATACATGCAGGCAGGCAAGCAGGCACTATACAAAATGTGTACACATAACATAGCTTTATGCCGCATATAAAATGCTGCTGTTGCTGCACACACTCAGTATGACGTTCAATTTTCATTTACTGGAGCACCGTATATTATGCCAGTGCAGTGAATGTTAATTGGAGTAGAGCGGGGAATCATGATACGAGAGTTAATTTTTTTTTAAATAATTGTTTGAAATAGAGAGTGAGAAAAATGGCGAAATTTTATTGATTAATCTTTGGCAGAAGCATATAAAATATCACGATAACTAAATCCTAACCAGATAAAATCACTTGCAGTGTCTCATTACGCCCCAATTCTACCCTAATATGCACATTGCACAATGCACAAGGATGTGTGCTCAAAGTGCACGTTGAATTTACACCGAAATGCATAACGTGCGTTAATTACACAAAATGGTTGAAGGTTCGATGGGGGAAAATGTAGTTCAAGCCCAATTATTATTATTGATAAAATAAAACATTTTTGAAATTTCAGAAAAAATTTTAATTAAATTAAAAATTAGAGATTATAAAATATTTACCGTTTTTTCTAAGTTAAACAATTAACCATTTAAGATTTTCTATGTAAGCAATAATTATCAATTCAAATAGCAACAGATACAAAATATTTCCCTTAACAACAAGTGAAGTAACCCACGAAATCGAAGTTTTGCAGCCACAGCAATTAGGTAAATATCAAACAACCTAATTTAAATTTAATGCAAACAGGAGCAGGCTTACATTAAAAGCATTACAAGAATTTGTTGCTAACTGATGGTACCCACCAGTAATTGTTACGCAATTGCGGAATCTCTCGTATAGTAACAACCAAAATGACTAAAGCGAATTTATGTTGCACAGAAAAGCAAATAGCAACTGTTTCGGAACTTAACTAGACCAAACAATAATGTACGCGGAATGTGCGCAAAAAAAAAATTGTTATTCTAATACACACGAAGTCGAAATAAAATGACAAAACATTTAAGCGTGCACATACTCGAATTGAGTAAAATTGCCAACGACCTTGTAATTACCCAAAGCAGTCTCACTGCGCGATACTGTGGCAATAATTTTCATAAACCACACGTAATTGGCCCAAAAATCATCACAGATGTAAAACGCAAAGTAAATTGATGTGCAAAAATATGAACATCATGTCATGCGTCCTTATACAATCAAAAGGAAATGTTACAATCTTGTCTTGTCGGTGCTTTTCATTAGCACTATGGCTATAATTAAACGATTATAGAAGGCACCTTTCTCGAGCATAACACTGCCATGCCGGCAAAAGGGGCACGTACTGTCAGAGGCAGACGTCTGCTGTATTAAGTACGCATCAAACACAATTTTAATAAACACATGTGAGACCATAATAAAATAATAATTATTGAATGTGTACACGGTAATAGCAAAATTTGCATACAGTTACATCAACCCCCGCGCGTCATTCTTATGTGATTTTTCTTTTCATTTTTTACTTCTTTCTATATTTATTCAAATATTCACATGTGTGAGACGAAGCGTGCGTCGCCGTGCCAACTCACAAGTCACACCGTCTGCTCACACCTCCAACTGTACACCACCACTCTTCCTACAATTCGTGCAGTCATACAATGTGATACATTGTCTCGCGATCTCTCCGTTATAGCGTTTACGCGGACACCCATTAATGCGTGCTAATTACAAAAGAAAATCTCATTTCGACAGACGCAACAATTAAGAACTTTGTGTGATCCAACATGAAGAAGTTGAGCCAAAATAATAATATGGGTTGGGAAGGTGCAAAATATTTTTCGTGTGATCAACAACGACGCGACACAATCTTTTGATTTGATGCAAGAAAAAAAAAGAAGGAAACATTTTGCGCCCATTGATTGAGATGTCACGATGTTTTGAATGGAAATTTTCCATCATTCTTGTGAAACTTATGTAGAAAGTCCCATTAAAAGACAAAAAGTCGTGCATAAAGTTATTTTTGGTAAATGTCACGGAAGTGAATGTTTCACAAAAGAAATGCAGTATAGGTACGCGAAGTTAATGGGTGGAAACTTAAAAATGGGGACGGAAATCTCAAGAAAATTAAACTTGCCCAATTATCTTGAATTCTGAATGAAGTGTAATTAAGTATGCGTCATTAATCACATTTATGGGAATCGTTAATTTTCCAAGAAACACGATAGCTTAGAATATTGAGGAGTATTAAAATTTTAAAGCATACTTATATTTATATAGGTAATTAAAATTAGGACGTTTACCGACGAGTTGATTGATCTCGTGTATAATCTTTATTAGTACATAATACGGATTGTCTTATCTTACTCACTTCCCACGCAACGTTATTACAATACGGAATTAATTATGAAATTAAGAAAATTTCTTCCTTGAGAAAAATAATCAAAAATAACTGTACAAAAAAAAGGAAATGCCTACGGTTTTGATTACCATTTTTTTAAAGCCAAAAACCGACAAACAACGTTAAGTTAAAACATATTTTGACAACAATAAAATAATCACGCAGTTAATTTAAATGTTCCTCTATCAAAGCTCTTGACAGCATATTTTAAAAATGCAACACCGAGGACATTTATACGTGTAACAAAGTGTAGTGCAGACTTGTGCAGTGGTGTCAGCGGAAATGCATCGCTCGGGTGATATTAAAATACGTGTCTAAATGCCAAAGTGGCCGTCACCTCTAGACAGTCAGCTATTTATTATAATATGACGTGTGTTAATAGCAATTAATATGAATGTATGCAATTATAGTGCTCTAGCCGTAATGAACAAACTGTCTGCTGACGTTTGTTTCGGTGTGATGCAATTCGAAAAAGAAAAAGAAAATGCATAACTTGAAAAATAAAAATTGTTTGAAGAAAAAACCAGTATTGTGGGCATAAATTAAAACGAAACACTCTTGAAGTACAAATGCAATTACAAATGACTAGGTAGATACTCACTACTCGCATATACACCTTGTTAATTTTGCAATGCATTCGTGCTACAACTGCATACAATTATTGCTAACTTGTTACAGATTTGTTGTGTCTAGCTGGTAATTACTTGATTGACTTATGGAAGTGCGACTGGCATGATGCACATATTCTGAGAAATGTGCATGTTAACATGCTAATTGGATGCAATTAATCTGATAAGAGAAGTGTGATTGGAAAAGAACTAAACATTAATTCGATGAGTTTACATTGTAGTTTTTACCATTTTTATTTTGCCATATAACTGTAAATAATAAATATGCACTCGTATGTAAGTAAATCAAAATTTTTGATGCACCTCATATAATTTATTTATATTTATTTTTTCTTTTAATTTAAATTTAACGATTTTTGTATCAAATTTTTTAAACGGATAGTTTCAATAATTTAAAATATTATTTTCATATCAAATATACACTCAAAAAACTTATATGGTAAAGACGATCATATTTTTAAACGCAATAAACGTACTTTTCTTTACTTTGCTACAGAATTAATCATAAATGAGGAGCATCTAATTTTTTAAGGTAACAGAAATATTTTCCTATCAACAAATATGCAAAAAAAAAAATGTAAATGTTATTTCAACTTAAAGCCCGTCAATTGTTCTCAGCAAACACACAGTTTAATGAAATAAATCTGCACGTTGCATTTATTTTGCGGCTTGCACAATTTCTCTGGGGAAATTCTGTATTCACCAGACGTCGTCTTACAATTTTGCAAAAAGGAAAAAGAAATCAAATGTACATTTGTACAACACACGTATAATATGGCAGCAGCAACCACAACAACAACAACAACAACAACAACAAAATGAGACGATGAAGAGCCAACAAAATAAAATCAACGCTTTGGAACAAAACAAACGAAAGGCGAATAGAGAAAAGATAAATTACTCGCGAAAATGGGCAATGGAGGAAAGTCGCGAATCAAAAAAGGAATAACGAAGAAAACATACAAAATATAACGAATAAAAAACAACAACGCGTTATATTAAAATGAAAACATACATGCGAGAAAATACACATATCCGTATACTCGCCGTACCGAGAACATTATAGTTAGAACAGCATGTGCGTGTGTGTTCTGGTACAACCATAATCATATGTATAATATGCAGATTGGTGCATACGTGTTTGTGCATAACAATGTACATATCTACATGAATGCGACATGACAGAACAAAAAAAAAACCTTGTCGCGAATTAAGAGATGCGGCTCGTAACTATAATATGTTTATGAAATCAGGAAAAGCCGTTATCGCGAGTTTTTCTACCCACACAGACGTGGTGCTCACAAATTCAGCAATATAAGCGCAATTGATTAAAATGCGCTGTTACAAAAAAAAAAAAAAATTACTGTCAAGAATTATTGTATGATTATTATTGGGATCCATTGACACGGTCAAGAGCCTTTTCATCTGATAAAATCTAATAAAATGTTGTCATTATTAAAACAATGCAATTTAACTGACAACGCTGAGCTTTGCAACAATGACGGCACAATCGGTCAAATGAATGAAACATTTTTGTCAGTGAAGTCATTTAAATTTGAACAATGTGAAAATATGAGTTTTAAATGTGACGAAAACCAATAAAGCGTAAAACATTTGGACCTGTAATGATAACCAATATTTAATTGATGTTAATTTAAATCACAGACAGCAAAAACATTTAGATATTTAATTTTCACTAGACGGTTGTTTACACAAGGTCACACATCTCTGTTTCATATTTTTAATTCGCATGTCTGTTTACTGTTTAGAGTTAGACTATCTATAAAATTGTGAATTTAAACAAATATTTAGACTAAACTAATCGGCGAGGCGCGTCGGACAGATAAATCATTAAACGTACATGATTCGTAAGAAAAACATGAGTTTTATTTGCACGAATGCAATGTTTAAATTAATCAAGTGAGGCGAAAGTTGTACAGTTTATTTAAATTCGTAATATCTAATTATTAATAAGTAAAAAATTGAGAAAGTTACTTGCACAATTTTCCGAACAACACATACACTAGTCTTCCCAGTTTGTCTGGCTGGAAATATCACGCACGTTCAAATTCCTTTTCGTAAAGCTGTGGGGGAACACTTTTAGTTACTCTTTTTTCCCAAATATTGAACACAATCGAATTTTCTTTCACCCTATTTTTTTCACCCTACTTTTTATTTCGTATATTAAAAGATTGCTCTGCACATTTGATTTGCTATATACTTCGGTATTCTATTTATTGTAGGTATATTCACTTTCAAACACTTTTTTCACATGCGATTTTACACAACGCATTCATTCGGATTTACCTTCTTTAATTTTTATTTACTTTACTTTACTATTCTTCTTTTTTTTCCTATATTGAGATATATATAAAATCTTTTTTTAAATTCTATTTATTAACATTTTCAATTCTAGTTATTTTTTTGCTGTTGTGCCGTATTCTTGTTGTCTGGCGTATTTTCTTGTGATTTTCATTCGTGTATATTTATTTTTCTCTTCCCAATTTAGAGACTTTTCCTATTTTTGTAATTGTTTGCTGGCACAACACTCTTTAGTCGCGTCGTCGTACCCAAACGGGAAATCATCAAACACCAGCAAATAAGCGTTTGCCACAACCACACACTATAACGATACAACACGCGAATATTCAACTGCTTGTAGTGACTTATAGTTGAAAAGTACGTATGACAATTTTGTTTTCCTCAATGTAGACGCGCCGCCACAAAAACAATGTTATAGGGGAGAGCACTGGCTGGTTGAGAAGTACCGCGCAAGGAATATGTTCGGGCAATTAACCGATTTGACATGAATAAAAACCAGCGTACGTAAATAACGTTAAATTTTCAACAAGCAGAACCGCGTCGTTGTCGTCGCTGTCGTCGTCATCGGAGATCACAATCAAACAAAAGTCTATCTGATTCAACTGTATTTCTTAACTCTTTTTTCTTTTTTTTTGTAACACACGTATAGAGTTGTCAAGCAGTGTCCGGCGTTATCATGTGCAAGAACAACAGAAAATATTATCTGAATTTATTTAAGTCAGTTAATTGCGGTTACTTAAAATAATAACAATAGTCCATGTTTTTTATGGTGGATAAATAAAACAATAAGTGATCGCAAAACAGAGGAAGTTCTTTTTTCTTTTTTCGCCTTGTCATCTAATCGCGCAATCAAGTGTATAAGATAAAAAAACACTCAAAAACTAAATGGAATCTATTCACGTAACAGGGCTTTACTACACACAGTATGCATGTGGGAACAACCAACTCACAACTCGAGTGATGTCTGGCGAGCAACTGATGTTCACAATTCATAAAACCAAAGTCGCTGATATCACGTTTTGTTTCACTCAATGTGGTGGCTGAGAAGTGAGAACGTGTACAGTTTGAGAAGTGAAAATACACAGGCTTTTGCCGTTTACACCGACACTGTGACACACCACTGTAGACTGTAACCAGCTATAGCCTACAATGTGTAAATTTGTGGGCAAGGGGGAGAGACCCGGTAGGGTGATTTGACTGACGGGGTGTGCACGCGGGCGCAAGCTTACTATATATCGACTGGCTGGCTGGCTGGCTGGCTGACTGGCGAGAGCTATTTTCCACACGCTGCACTCTGCAGACGCGACTCACGACGACGAAACAAATCGCGCATATATACATAATACATGTACAAAATGTATGCAAGCAAAAGCGAGAAGGGAAGAAGCCATCGCTGTACGACGACGAGTAGCAGCCAGCAGGCAGCAACAACAATTCTACACTCGTACAATATAAAATGTATTGAATCGAAAAATTACACTGTGACTGGTGCGATCAGAGAAGAGAATCGGCGGCGTACAGTCCCGTGTACGTCTACCACACACAAAATACCAATGAAACTTATATATCCATAAGGAGACGCAAATTGGCTAGACAGACAAACAGACGGTGTAAAAAACAGAGACGCGCACACACAACCAGGCACCGCCAGTTGATCGCGGGGCGGCCATAGACGACGCACGGGTATATGCTGTGCACGCAGACGGCGAGGATTGTGGAATACACAACATTGTAATATAGGGGACGTCGCCGGGAGAGTAAAGGAATCAAATATAATAAACATGGGGAAAAAACATATCACTACACCGCGTCACAGGCGCACACACAAATTTAAAACCGTGTGTACGTATACATTAAAATAGAACCGTTGTCTCTTCTTCCAAAACGTACAATTGTCGCATGCAGGCTGTTTGCCGTGCGCTTTTGTACATGATGAAGGGGAACCATAACGTTCCTAACCTCATAGACCATAGTGCGTCGGTGCGCATTAATGTCGCGCCGTCTGTCATTATACATGTGCCCCTATATTCTTACACACCCTTACAAAACAATACTATTGTGCATCCAGCCATCCCTTTGTAAAGGTACATTCGTATACATTCATGTAGAGGTACTTTGTGTCCATCCATCCATCCAACTTTGAGTCGTCTGTTACTGACAATTATATAGACCCCCTCCACCCCGCATAATATACCATCATATCATTTTTTATGTGAGAAAATGAGATGAACTTGCAGGCCAGAGTCTCGACACGACTCTCAAGTCTCGACTGCACAGTGTACACCAGTTCAAATTTAACTAATATAATATGAAGGTATGATGTATTCGCGAATAATGTTGCATACAGGCATACAAAATAAAGCCACCAGCCACAGCGATGAGAACAGCTACAAAATGTAGGAATGTGTGCGAACGAGTGGACAACTCCACGGTATAATTGCAAAATATTGTGGGTCGCAAAAGGCGGCAAGTCGCGACGCAACACTGCAACAACACACAACTCACATGTCGTGACGCAGACATTGTGTGTGCGGGGAGAGTCTGGTTTGGCAGTCGTCTATACTGTGCAATGTGCATGTGTATGCCATTTAATGTGCAACCGTTGCATCGTCTCGTCATCCCTGTATACATTTGTGCGTGTATTGATATGCAGGCATTGTCAAATTTGCATAGACAGTGCAATTTTCAGTTTTGTGTTTTAATTTCTTGTTTTAATGGCATATTTAGGGTTCCAATCAATAAAATATTGTTTTAGAGTTTAAGCTATTCGAGCGTGTGTCCTTTAAGGTTACCCCCTTGTCAAATCTTTTATTTTCTGTGTGGTTTATAAATTTAGGGAGAATGAAAAGAGCATTTTTAAATACGAATTATATGCAAACAACTCAACGAAAATTAAGTACCCCCCTTTTTTTCGTAATAAAGTCCTGATTATTAAATTATTATTAATGCATTAGGTTCATTTAACGATGATCAATTTGTGAGGGTAAGAAAAAATTTAAAAAGCCATTACACCAAATACACGCATTCTACTAATTTTCAGATATTCACAACAACCGCATAAAATACCGGATCTCACATATTATGTGATCAAAATGTGGCCTTGCAATATAATGCATAAAATTCAACATGTGCCTTTTTATTTAGGCCACTTAAATGTCCATGTTAAATATCCACAAAAAGGTGGATAAAAATAAAAGCAAAACAACAACCGAAGCAGACACTCATTCATCATGTACATTGGCGTACACTGAAGCATATTATAGTGAATAAAGTCAAACACATTATACCCTAAAGGGCATCAAAAATGCACCCCACCCCATGGTGGCAAGAAGCAGCGCACATCCACTCGAAACTATACGACAGGCAACAATGTACAAAGCCAACTCCTCAGCTCTCCCATGTTAAATATCTTTCGCTTATCGCTGTACAAGACAAGTTTGGCCATATAATATCTAACAATATATTGAACACAAAGGTGAACGCGACAAGTATGTAGTCGGCATGGCAGTCGCCTGATGCAGCCATACATATAGTGTACATAATATTATATATGTATGTACAAACTCTCCGGTCTGCGGCGATTATAGTTATGTGCAAAATGCATATTTGCAGTGTATATGCTGCACTTTCTGCGGGGCAAAAACTTCAGCGTGCATATAATATAGTGCATGCATCCCGTGCAGAATAAAGTGGACAGGCGCATCGAGACGATGGCGAACAAAAGGCCATTTGCACAAGACGGGTATTAACTGGGCGAGCGCATGTAACAAAATTGCAGTAAAATGCATCGCTGCAGTAATAGCGCCGCGAAGCACTGTGCTGTGCAACGTCATTGCCTGCCATCCAGGCCGTCAGCCAACGAACCAACCACTAACCAGCCAGCCAAGCGGCTATGTACTCGCGTACACTGACGCTGATTGCAGTTTGCCAGCACCACCAGCAGCATAGTGGAAAATGCACATAACTAGTTGTTATATCGAAGGATGTGCATAAATGCATTGTGCAGTCTGTACTCTGTGTCGAGTGTGCAGACTACATAGACTTCTCTTCTTCTTCTTTTCTTCTGCATCGTTTTCTTCCCTTGCTTGCGTCTCTCCGCTGCAGTTGTACGTGTAACCCCGAGTATAGGTACTTTCGTTACATAAAATTGCATGAATAAGCTATATTGTGTGTTCTTGGGCGAATGCATAAGAAAACTAACTAATGCACATAAACGATTTTGATATTTACTGTGGATTATAATGCCCTTATGCCTGGGTGATGAAATATGCGGTTCTTATCTTTTTGCAACGCTTTTATTTATTTTTTTACCCCGATTTTACAAACAGCGTCTCACACAAAACTCTTGTGTCTCTGGGCTGCTGGCTGGCTGGCTGGCTGCTGCATGTTTTTAATGACTTGACGACTGACTCAATTATTCTTGTTATTTTGGAAGTACAAGCCACAGCCCACAAGGCTTGTTGTTGTGTCTACCCTCGTCGTACATACATCGCATATTATGCTGGTGCATTCAATACAACATATACGAGTACGTTGTACATTGCAATGTTCAAAAAGCTTGGAGGTTTTTCATCTTCAACATTTTTATTTTTCGCATAGCAAGCACACCATGCAAGCTGGCAATGTGCGGAGGTCAATGTAATGTGAATTCAATAAGACGAGCTCAAGAAGTTATCTGAAGATATTTGATATATAATTGTGGATGAATCTTATGAAACCACATTTCATATTTCTTAAATCAAATAAATGGTTTTAGCTTGAATTTTAGTATCATGAGGTCCAATTATTATTGGTTGATACTTAATGTGGGGTGAAAAACACAGTAATCCCGTTTTTGAAATTGTTGTGCCTTAAAAATTCGATTAATTTATACTTTTTCCATTACAAATTGAGATCAATACGTACAATATTAACAAAAAGTAGCTGTTTTATGACCTTGAACTATCAAAAACTAACAATAATGACCTTGAAAAGTTATCTTCCCATTTTTCTGTAACTTTAAATTTTTGAGCCATTTTTACTTGTTAACAAAAGATGCGGGGATGTTAAATCAGTGGGGTTAAGTAACAACCCACCACCCATTTTAAAAAATAATTTCAGTTATCCAATTTAAATGTTACGGTGGTTTTCTTAAATAATTATTTTATTAAAACGCATGTTATAAGATTAACAAATTGTTTCAATTAACCTGATTAAAACAATGTAAAATAACACACCGCTTCATTGCAATGTAATGCGATATGATGCCTAACGAGTGTTAAATCGAAAGATGTTGCGGCAACACTAAAACGCATTCTCAGAAGATTCGCGAACATTAATTGATTGAATTACCTCATAACATCGTGTAATAATTTAATGTGAAAGCCTTAGCCGCTAATTACGCAACACAGCTGCAATGTGAAGCATTGCAAACAACATGAGTAGGTATGGAAGCAACTGCGAAACCTTATATATATTGTTGTAAGTTGCAGTCTGTGCAATATTAACTGCATCAGAAGTTGCATATGGTAAACAAACAATGCGAGTAGACTGCATGCACTATTGCAGCAGTAATCCGCGATGTGTTATGGTGGCGGCCAACCCCGTTTTCCCTGCCGCCTCACTCACTTCACAGCTGTATATTTTATGAATTATAATCCAAATACGAGTATGTACCGCTTACAGTACAAAGCTTTTGCTATGGTTTAGCGGCTTGTGCCGATTTAAATGCATTTTTTTTTCCCCCCATTTACTCGTATAACAAATCCATATTTGATTGCTGCCGCCACACTACGACAAGCTGTGTGTGACCTCGTTGGCAGAATACACTGCAGTGCAGCTGTGTATATTGTGTTTGCGATCGCAGTTTATTTGACCTCATCGAGTCAGACGATTAGCACATGCGGGAATGCATAACTCATTGAACTCATTATCAGTACAAATAAATAAATAAATGCCTCTTTTTTTTGTTTTTTTTTTTGCTTCGTTTTCCTTTAAATGCAGGGCATAATTTATGTGTGTGTGCGAGTGCGAGACAATTTAACAAATAATGTGGTTAAATAAGTTGTCGTGTCTTAATCATTATAATTTATTTAACTTGCACATAATCGGTTTAATAAATAAATGCATTTAGGCTCATGTTGCAATTTGTGTCATACATACACGACGAGTATTTTGAAACCGTCGCGCCGCACTGTTTGCTGGTGTCTGCATTTACGCTACTTATTTATGCATTCAAGATTCGCTGCAAACACTGCGATGACTTAGGTTTCTATTGTTGAATGGGGAATAGTGCATTCAGCAATTATTCTGCAACGCCATATTTAGATGTTATCATTATGTGATTGTATCATGTATTTCAATAGCAGACCGGAAATCAAATGTGCTGTATCAATGTTTAACTTGTGATTGAGTTAAAAGTGATAACGTTAAAGCGTTATTTTACCTTCAAGATATATGACTCATTGTGTCAAATGGCGAAACCGCAAATAAAATTTAACACCACAATGATTAAGAAGTCCATTGTTTTAAATAGGGTGTTGTTAGTCATTAATGCAATAATAAAATTTCAAGGTCAGACAACGTATGTATTTTAGAATTTTTTTAAAAAACAAAACATTAAGATTGATCCGCAATTAATTAACAGCTCAAAGGAGTCAAAAATCTATGAAGATTAACAAATTTTTGACGAACACAAAAGTCACGATTAAAATTAAATCTACAAAAAACTGGATTTAAAATAAAATAATTGTATGGAAAACAATACAAATAAAAAACAGAAGCTTAAATCAATTTAAGAAAGAAGTAATAGTAACAAAGCGCATTTACAATAATTCTTCAATAAAATAACGAAGTAAATCCCATGCTAAGTCACGTATCACAATTCCCGCATGCACTTAGATGTCTATTACGTCAATCCCAATCGGACACAAAATTACAAATGATGACAGCAAAATAAATGGAGAATGAAAAAAAATGACGAAACCTATTGTGTGCATGCAAATTACACCTTTACGTAATACACCGCGTTTATATAATTTAAAATGCATCGCAATTCTATGCGGCATTTAACTAGAAACTTATTTATTTTTTCCCCATGTAAATATAAAAGAGTGGAATAAAACCACCACACGACTGCTGCAGATTGAACATTAAACGTGCAGTAGTATAAAACCGCCCAAGGGCAACAATGACAATATTATAACTTGCTAAATGAATAATGTGCCAGCTTGGCAATAGAGTGCGCGTTTGCATCAAAAGCCGCCATCATACAATGTAGGTACGTACACACTTTGTCTGTAACAATGACATACAAGTGGCATTGAATGTGTTCGGCTTTTAATTTTCCCATTAAACGCTATGCTGATAAGAGCACAATTTTTTTTTTAAAGGTTTTTTTCCTTTACTTCTGTTTTATATAATCTCTTACGCTTGTGTCTGAGAATGTTTGTCACGTCTGCCCTCACTGATTTTTTTTTTCCTCCCGTATAAAGGCATTACAATTCACACCAATATCGCGAGTTGTATACGTCAATCCTTTATCGGTCATTGATAAAAAGCGGTGATCGTGTGTGGACAGTCGCGACTCGCGGTTATGGTTGTGTTGAAGTACATAGTTGACCGTATTTGTAGTAAATCAAAGATATTGAGAGGTTTTCTTCAATCCCCAGTAATTACTCAGCGTAATTCATTGATTAATTGTGATTTATAATCGTTGCAGATTAAAACCACAACACACTATGTGTTAACAAATAAGTTTATAAAAGAGTGGGAAATTATAATTTTATACAGACAGCCGCCGCTTTTGACCCGCGGATCATCATCATAATTATGCGCTTAAAACAAAAAATCATCATCTGGAATAATTGATCACGGAATCAACCACACAGCATATTTTGCCCACTGGCTGTCACTCACATGTGCGTATAATAATACGCGAGTAACTATTAATAATGAACTCAATCAATGAATTAATTGAATGCATTGCAGCTTCACTTGCACAGCATACATTGTATGGTGCCGATGATGTTTTAAAATTTACATAAAATATTAAGAAATACGCAATCATATGACAACCAATGGATTGTGCACGACATATTTTTATTATTATTGTTCCAAAATGAAAAGAACACAGCGTGTATATATAGTCAAGTAAAGCCGCCGAGTTAGACTGATGTGCAACACACTGCGTTGTTGTGCAAAATGTATTCATAATCATATGAAACGAAAAGGAAAAACGCAACCAAAACACATCGAATCATATAATGAAAGCTAAGTAGCGGTGGACGCGGCAATGTCCATCAATTTGAGTTTTTTATTTGAGGTCAACGAATTCGCAGCGTCAAGTAGGGCGCGATTCATTCATTAAGAAGGCCGCGAATATAACCCCAAATAATAATAACAATCTACATGCGCTGAATAATTTTGTTGTCTTACACAACTATAGCAGTATAATATATTTTCAACTATTTATGGGGTAGTTCATCTGTAAGTTGAGTTGAGTTTGCTTTAAATTATTTAGAATGATTTTTTCTTTGACCTTGAAATTTGAATAAAGAATGATTACCCATTTATCAGAAATGAAATAAAAACGGAACATATATTCCTACTGCGATGACATCAAAAACGATTTTGAATTCTACGCCGTATATAAAAACAATTTTATAGGTACTAAAATTGAAGTTAAAAGCCGAAAATAAGAAGAAACAAAAAAAAAAATTAACATGAATCGTTATTGTCCAAATAAACGGGCATACATAAAAAAGATCGTTGAACTCCCCGAAAAAAAAAAAATCGGACCCACACACTCTGATCTCCTTGCCCCCTCGCTGGTCCTACTCGCGCAGTCATTGATCACAATTCCCCACATTGTACACGGCACATAAGCACAACCAACTCGTTGTTGTCTCTATTGACGGATGGAATATAATTTCCATACGTTTAAAATCGCGAATCACCCACAAAGGTCCAAACAATCAACTGAAAATAATGATGGGCCGCGTCTCCTTTGTACAAACTCCGTACGAATTCTTAAAAACGAATATGTATATTTGATTTGGAATGTTTTTCACTTGTCCCTCTTCTTAATTTTGCATTGCTCTGTAAGTCCATTTGTTGCACACGATTTCGTTTTGTATGTAGCTTGTCGTTTTTGGAGAAGTACATAATTTTGCAGAAAATCATCGCCGCCAAATGATTTTGTGAGCTTCTTTTTTGCAGCAAAGCTATATTTCTCTGGTGTTGGAAGGTTAAGAAACGCAGCAGACGATGAGATGGTGATGCTTGTTGATGTTAAGTTGGACAACGTGCGGCAGGGTGGTGTTGTGTGAGCGCAATAATGTTTAAAAAAACCCAAACGAGTGCAGCCAAAGTTGAATAAAAAGCACGCGAGCAGAAGCAGCACAGCCAAAAGCAAATTATTTTTATTACAGTTTTCAATTTAGGGCAATTGAAGGAATATTCGCCAAATATAGCAGCTACATAACTACACAATGTATGCATATTAGTCTTTTATTCATTTTAGTTGAGTGTGTCGGTGCATGTGTGAGTGAGATTGTTTTCTGCACTTCTAAAATTATTTAAGTGTATTCATTTCAGCCAAGGAGGATGCAAAAAATATTTAAATTTAGCGATTCAAATGTGTGAATGCAAATGGTGAAGTGAATTGTGTTTGTATTTAAATAAAACTGTAGTGATGGTGAATTGCAGTCTTTTAAACACACGAACAACACAATAATACTTAAAAGCGTATATTGTGTTGCATAAATTTACTGATAGGTGGAGACTTTTTGTATGGTAGGTTTTGCAAAGCTTTTCTGTAAATTATAAAGACCAAGAATTAAAACTGTGTAAAAAATCGAAACGAAATAAAAATGTCTTTTTCAACTTTGTTTTGTCGGACAAAAAAGGTGAGGACAACTATAAATAATTTTATAATTACGTTTATTTTGCCATTATCAATTCTTCAAAGTCCTTTACAAAAGTTAGCATTTCATGGAAAGACGTGACGTCCCCCCAACTCCTACCACCAAAAGCATACACAACCAACAAAACACAGTCCCCAGTCAAGACACACAAAAGGTTGCACTTTTAACCCCATTTGTTTATGTCTACCGTCTTTCGAATTCATTGCGTTCATTCTATTAGCAAATGAAATAAATTATGGTATACGAGAAAAAAAAAACAGACCGACCAAAATTAATCTTGCGTAATTGAGCGCAAGCGCACCATGCTTGCCGGTAGGAGCCATAAATAAACTCAATGTCAATGTCAAAAGCGAATTTGCGATTGAAAATGTGTATTTTACGGCATAATGTTTTATGCGGGCCAGACAATATGCGCTCTTGACGTAATTCATCGATTTTTCCTTACAACAATTCATCACCCTTCATTTCCCACTCCCCCGCTGAATTGTGTATTCAATTGGACGCGTCGCACATATACGCGAAAATGTATTGAATGTGTGTACTGTGTACTATTACTTGGTTCTTTGTCTTCGGATGGCAATACACAGCCCAATGCATTCCTCAGCCGTTTCACCCACCACACACGATCGACACGTTTGGATGACAAGCGCGTCTGCTGCCGCGTGTACATACGCATTGCATGCAACCCAACAAATCACCTACCCCTCCCTACATTCCTTAAAAAATGTATGTAACCAAAAACAAATGTGTTTTTTTTGCAATCGAGAAACACGCAGATCAAATGTACATTTACACAATGAAATAGGATAAAAACGGAAAAGTTATAACTACATAAGCATACATAATCATTTTCCGTTATAATTTATACACGCTTTTTTACGTCAAATAATTATAGGATATTGAGATTAATTTCATTAAAAAAAAATCATTTAAAATTATTTAAACCGCTAAACAAAATTTTAGATAAATTTGAAACACCCTAACAATATTTAATGGAAAAACAGTTAGGTCACCCTGTGTTGTGCAATAAGAACACATCGCGGTTCGTTTATTCTGTTTTCCAATTTGCAAGAAAAGTGCACAGACAATCGTCGCGAAACACGTCATGGGGGCAAGATGCGGAAAAACGAAAAATCGAACCAATCCCTCGTTTGGAGTCAATGCGGATGGGAGACACCCAGTGAAATGCACACACAATGTCTATCAGACTGTGGGGAAGAACTAAAAGCCAACTCAGAGTATAGTTATACTCCGTCTATCAATGAAATGAAGGAAAATTGAACGCCAATTTTACCACGAACAATATATAGCACATTTTTTGTCAATTTTACCGGAAAATTTGAGTGGGAAGCTTCGACAAGACAATAACCAAAAAATTTACTATAAACAAATTCTCAACACATTTAAAACAACAATTCAAAATGAATATTGAACGATTTCTATTTATACTGGAGGACTAAATGTTTTGTAACAAAAGCACACAGACAATAAAAGGAATTTACACAAACAAAAGCAACAACAACAACAAGGCAGCCACAAAAACGAAGACGACAACATTAAACCGCACACGGCCTAAAGTTCAGAGTCTTGTTGGCTGCAGCTTTTGTTGTTGTGTATGCAGGCGCATCTTTTTATATCAGTCGTTGTTGTGTACTGTGTTGCAGTCGCATAAATGCAAACGAGCAATAAAATTGGGATTAAACAAATGAGCCACCAGACGACTCAATGCAGGGGGATATAGCGCGCCAGACAAAAAGAAAATTGAGGCAATGAGTTTAAATGAAAATCAGAGTCTGAGAGTTGAGACTGCATTGAAAAGTACAATTGAAAATGGTCAGGCATACAAGTGCAGCGCAGCCAAAGGCTATACAATAAATTTTCATTTTAAATGGCACAAGTTGATACCTTAATCAAATCCGTTTGCATTTACAACCTGGACATTCTTCTTTTTATTTTAAGCCGGCTAGAGAAAAAATTAAATAAGATTTTGCCATATTTCAATCGAATGGTTTAAATTTTTTTCGATAAGGATTATTCATAACTGATTTAGTGGTTGAATTTTACATTAATAATTATTAAGGAATGAAGGACATATGCACACTTTTCAAAATACGCTATTATCCAACGCATTCCAAAAATTTAAAATCCACAGATAAATAATAAATTAAAACACGAAAAGAGTTGGAAATATTTTTGAAAATACATACATACATAAACCAGTAATTTCGGGAATCTGGAGTTTTATTCAATTTCAAAAACAATCTAAAAAACTCAAACTAGGAATTCGCAGGCGTTGGCGAACCATAATTAATTGCCATGTTGTAACGCATGTAACAAAAAGGCTTTGAATGAAATTCCTAAGCTGTATCTAAAAATACATTGCCAGACGAAAAAGTCTAATAAAATTGCTTGGTAATTCACACACATCACACACGTGTGTACACATCGCACATCTAATGAGGCTACAGATAAGCTGCGAGCTCTCACCACAACTGCACCTATATGTATTGGACACAGCATCTCGAGTCTCGACAATAATTCTTCACATACGTGTGTACTTAGCCGCCAAGTTTGTTATGTCTAGGCGACTGCGGGAGCAATTTCACAGCACTTTAGCACAAAAAATGATGAAAACGAACCAAAAACAAGGAGCATAAGAAAAATTAAGCACGTCGCGTATTTTGAATTTGCGCGAAAGCTCGGCCGCCATGACGTCATTTAGCGTAATGAGTTTACATATGCGTTCAATCGCCTCATGTGCGCGACTGCGGGGCAGTTTGTTATATTACAGACAGTGATAACAAGTGAAATTCGTTTGAAATTTTAAAACTGTAAACCTTCCTTGCAGAGTATTTATTTTCATGTAACTGGAATGTATTCTTTTGAGTTAAAAAAGAGATTTAAATGAGAAAGCATCCCATCCTCGTTTTGTAATGCCAAAATTTTAAGAACTGCAATGAATGGCCCAGACAGCATTTTGATACTAAAGTTCTATCTTAATAATTATCAAATTTTTTGCAGACATAAAAATTCTGTGTCAGAAAATTTAATAAGCCAAATAAAATGGTTAGTCGTGCTGTACGAATAATGTAAAAAGCCAAATCGAAAGACCAGCGTGTGATATGGGCTTTTAAAGTGGCCACAGAGTGCAGTCGTCGAAATGCTTTTGTGGTTGTGCTGCAACAAATCAATAAATTACGCTTAATTAAATGAGTTTACGCAGTCAAACCAGCCAGATTAAGACAAACACAAGTGTTTGTGTTGCTTGTTTCTGGTGTCTCCTCCGCCTCTTTTTACTTTTTTTCTGTGCTTCCAACATTTTTCATATGTTGTGTCTGCCGCTTACATATTGCTGTAGATTAACGCGAAATGCATCTGCGTCAATGCAATTTTGATAAGAGACGACAACCAACTTGTGTGTTGTCTGGCATATCGGGATTTTTTTACGCCCCTTTTCACAAGATTTGGGAGCGCAGTCTGGTCACTGATATAATTACTCAAATTGTACAGGCACTTAATATAAATATATAAATAAAAAATATATAAAGTGTTACAAAAATGAAAAAACAACAACAATTTTACCATTTAAGAATTGTTGTGGTAAGAAAACAACAGCTTTCCATTGTCAGGTCGTGAAAAGATTAATGACATTTAAAGCCATACATTTTTGTGCAATATGTCATGACGAAATTTTATTTCTGTTGTGTTCGAGACAAATGTTACGAGTATAAATGGCGTTTTGTTTTAAAAATGGCACGAGTCGCATAAAAACACTTTAAGCTTAATAGCTTAATTAATATTGCAACTTAAATAAAAAATATTTGAAAAGCAAAAAAAATAAGTCATGGGAAATTTCCGATAAATTCTAGCGCCGCAGCCGATGCGTCACAGCCACTTGAGTTGTGAGCAATGTAAACACACGTGAATGCGCGGCACTGCGCCTCGCGCCTCTTTATAGTTTTAGATTCACCAATGTGTGCACATAAAGTGTTTGAAGTGAACCAGACAAAATATTACGACATCGCCTAAATTTGGAAAGTGGAACACATTTTGTTGGAATTTCGATAAAAGCTCTTATCACAATTTACAGTAAAGGAAAATATGGTTTACAACTGTTTTTCTAATTTGTTCAGTTTTAGTGTTTGTTTGTGAAATTTTTGTATTTTAAAGTTTTCTTGGAAGTTTTTTTTTTACCCTATAGACGGTTGAGTATGCAGATATAGACTATAGAGCAAAAAATAACCGAAGTACGAAAATATGTAGAGCGTTTGGACTCTTTACCAATTTTAAATTATTTTCATTTACATTTATTTCTATATTTTATTTATTTTTTATTATATACTAATAAAAATACATAAATACACATAACAGTCCTAACTGCGATCAGCGCGCTATAAAACTTCCGATATGATTATTTCAATTTAAATGAGCAGTAAGGACCGGTAAAAAGCAATTTAAAATATAAGAGTTACCGTTGTCGGCATCAGGTATATTCAAAATTATACAAGTGTAGTTTATGTGAACTATTGTATTTTACCAGGGCTTCTGTTATTTTATGTATATTTATATTTTATAATTATAATTAATTAAAAATTTGCTTACCAAAAAAGCTAGAAAATGTAATTTTCTCACTAACAACACTAAAGTCAATTCAAACCCTCACATAAAAGGTTAAAATAGCTATAACAAATTTGAAAGCATTTGACAATATTATTTACAACAAAATAAAACTTTTCCTTAAGTATTAATGAAATTTTAAAACAATAAATATATTTCTGCAATTTAATTAACGCACTTTCACTCTCGATGAAACACTCTAAAGAACTGATTTCTAAACTCTAAATCTGACAATACAGTTTAACAATTAACAATTAACAATTAACAACTAAAAAGTGCGTCTGGCTCTGTCGACTGTCTACCTTATGCTCGCACATTACATTAGTAATGGACAATGGTCCAACTCGGTAGTCGGTACTCGGTACTCGCACTGAAGCCATTAAACGATCCCGTTAGAATTGGATAGATACGAATAGCCGATGAACAATGATTCTGTTGAAAGTGGGGGATTATCACAATAATTAATCACGCAGGAAAAAGTAATAATTCTCAAACATAATTATGTACAATAATAATTGTAACCGTGTACGCGGGAGACAAATACTTGCACATAAAAATTGATGAACGCTGCAAAAGCGGAGAGCAATTTCAAATGCGGTGTAATTTACAAACAGGCAATCACAGTGTATTGACTCTCTTTGCAAGTTAGCGGTTGCTGCTATTTTTATAAATGATGCGGTTAATAACAAGAATGTTTTAAGCCACTGGAACAATAAAAATAGGATTTTAAAACAGAGAAAAGCGCAAAGCAATAAACATAAAGCACATTACAAAATCCGTGAGTATAAACAATTACATAAAATGACAATAAATTTCAATTATTTCGCATTTGATGCTCAATAATAAAGGATAGTAATTGCTTTCGTTCTTTATAGTTATGCCAGATTTCTTATATATTATTATGCTTTTGATCGTCCTTAACATTATATAGGCTGGTATATTACCTGCATAGCCACACGATGCTGATGGGGATTCTTTGGCTACGTTTGTGTTTTGTTTTTGCACTTTATTGCCAATCGTTTTCTTCATGGTCGCATTTGTTTTTACAGTCTTTTTAGTATAATTGTCTGCCGCGTCGCACAGCGGCAATGACCAAGTATTTTAATAATACAATCTGTTTTTAATATATAAAAGACGTTTCGTGAAAACAATATTTGCTCAAAAAAATGCACAAACCGCAATAAAAATCGTTAACAGAATTAATTTCAAACGCATTATTTGTTTATTCAATGACTTGCTAAATTAGTAAAAATGACCGGTTAATTGAACAGAACGAGGATTAAAATAAATGAAGCGTAAATCCTAGACATTAACACTGATTACTTCTTGAAATAATATAGAATTCATACAACTACATTTAACAGGAGTTAACTAGTGCAATTTGCAAAAAAAATTAAGTAAAAAAAAAACACTTGAGTGTAAAATATGTGGCGTTACAGAAATATGCATTGTACAAAGCGTGTCTGGCAGACAGCTATCAGACAAAAATATGTTCGTACAGTACAAAGTAGACGCACAATCAATTCCTCAGCAAAATAAGCACATGGCTTCGCATTTCGCACGTCAAGGTCAACACGTCGCGTCGCGTTGCGTCCGTCTTGCACAATTTATTATAACGTGTATATAATTCGTGTGTGTAAGGTACCTTCATACCCCCCCACATCCCTGTTAGCAGCACCACCAACCATCACCAGCAGCATGTGCTCCCCTAATTTTCTCATCACCTCATTTCCATCAGCAGACGATTAATCGATGAAACTGTACGTTTTTTATTTTCTCGTTATTATTCTTTTCCCTTTATTTTCTTTTTTGGATTCCTCTGGGTATAAAGGCTGCAAAATAATGCAAACGGTCTGTCTGGCTGCCCCAATATAGGCTGTGTGTGAGTATAGAAGTGGCAAAGAAGACGCAAAGGATTGAAACTTATGTGTCTGGTAACTAAATATATACGCTTTTTAGCACATTTATATAATAATAATATGTAGAAATGGAAAACAATCCAACACACATAATGTGGGGATGAGAACGAAGAACACGCGATAAGGAGACGCTTGCAAGGAAACCATATCACAATATGTGCAATGTGCATACTTATTTTTTATTTATTATTAATTTATAAAACATGTTTTTGCAGACATTGTATTTTGTACGTGTATTGACGTTTTGTGGGGATTCTTTAAAAATCGAACAAACTACAATGTAACACAAATTCCTGAGGTGTGAATTTAAAGGCATAATATGCTTTATGTTATAAGCTTCGTGCATATGTTAAGTTATTATGTGTGTGCTTTGGCAAGTGATAAATAGGTCAACTAGAGCAGACACCTACAAGATGCTGATATTTCACAACGAAACGTTTCATGTTTCATTGTATTGTTAGCAAGTGGAAGCTTCTTAGAATTGTTACGTCATAATTTAGGCAAAAAACATTAAAAAGGCGAAAAAAAGGATCAAAAATTAACTGAGACAGACAACAATTATTAAAATAATGTGAAGTATTAAAATTAAAATTCACAACTCATCATGTTAAACATCTTAGGTCTATGACTTCTACATAATTGAAAATGTGAATTAAAAATAAAGTGAAACAACAATGTAAAAACTGTATAATCCCCATTGAATAACGGCCAGACAATAATCCACATGGAAACGTTCTCGGAATGAAGAATAGCAACAAATTGTGTGTGCAAAATGTTTCAAAGTATTTGACTTAAAGCACGTACATCCTATCACAGAAAGGGCTCAGACTTCACCGGCATCACCGCACACACCAACAAAATAAGGCATCGTATTTGGTTGCAGTACTATAACTATTATATTGAAACTTTTTAATAATAATAATGTGATTATGGACAGTTCCGTCTGGCCGTTCAAGGTGCAGTACGTTATAGTTGCAAGTTACAACTGCAGAGATGCAAGAAGTCTTTCATCGCAAAGAAAAGAAGCAGCCAACAGACAGGCAGGTGGTATAAAAGTTGCACTGTGCTTCAAGTTGTGCCTACTTTTTTGTGTTTTAAATCAGTTTTTTAATGCATGTGCACTGTATGCATTTTTGAGGTGCACTTCTTTTATCAGTCGGATTAACTTTGCGAATCTTACAAGTTTTTTGTACAACAATTAAAATATTTACTATATGTTTACAACAATAAAAATGATTACGAATTTCAGCCAACCAAACAACCACAAAATATATTATATTAAATAAAATAATAAAAATTATGAAAAATGCTCAAAAATAAAAAGAAATGTATTTTAAAAGTCTGTGTAATCCCTTCTCATGCATGGCCACCACAATCCGAATAACGGCAACCGCACACACAATAACAACGCGCTCCACAGACGCAATATACAGGAAGCAGGAAGTCAACCAGACTTTTAGGGTTGTCATGTTTATGATGAATGCACTACTATCGTTGGTTGTTCATTTGTTCGCCAATTTTTCCTCTTTTTTTTTGGCAAACTTTATCACTTGCACCGCATTTCTTGAAAAAAGTCCGTCTAGAAAGGGCACTTTATGTGCGAAAGGGCTTTCATACGGTTTTTTATGTAAACGCTTAATGTTTTGTGTTCAATTTAAAGCCTACGAGTTTAGGAGTGGTGGGTAAAACTTAAATAAAAATAAGCCTCGACCTTTAAATCATCGGTAACATTTTAAATTATTGTTCTAAGTTTTGTAAATAAATTTAAAACATACTCGAAGTTCCTACAATTTAAAACGGGGTGGAATATTGGGTTGACCGTGATTGTGATTTCATTGATTGATTTTGTTTTAAATTTTAAGTAAAAATTGCAAATGAATATAATTCAACTAAATGACATAAAATTCTAATTTATGTTCCCATTCCAAACAGAAAACATGAACTTGAATTAAGCCAAACCAATTAAAGCCCTAACTTGAATGCACATTCAATACCTCCCCAACTACAGCAATCTGCAAAAGGTAATTAACATATTGCCAATTCCAAAGACAATGCAAATACATACAACAGGTGCACTTAATTTTGAGGTGATCATTTCGCTGCAATTAGTATTCTACATACATCAAATTTGAATTACCAATTAGGCTGCAGGCCGGTGACTAATTTTAAATGTGGTCACAGCGGAACGAGAATTCAGAACAGTCAGAATGTCGTCGTCGTCGACTCATTAGCAATGTTTTGATTGCGCATGGTCAAAAAGGTCACCGACAGACGAAAATTTGCCCAATGCACGCATACGCAGACTGCGGCTGGGTTTACATGTCCCCCTTGGCTGTCATCGCGCTGCACTGTAATGCGCGTTCCGCCAATTGCACCGCCACACACATAATAATATAACAAAAAATTAGTATCTTTTTATTTATAAACAAATACCTATAAATTCAGCAGCTTAATGACTCTACAATATACATAAGTTTTATATGTGCGCGCGAATATACAAATGACACATCCACACGAGCTTAAAATAACAAAAAACATGCTAATTAAACAAAGAGAAGATAATAAAATAAAAGACAAAACAAAATATATGAAAAAAGTGATAAAAAAGAGGCTCAATTTTAAAAGCGGCGTGCAAAGAATGAAATTATAATCGAGCGCGCGCACGCGCATGCCCGAGTGCATTGCCATAGTACGACGACGCGAGACGACATCAATTGCAGTGTGCTTTTAAATGCACTCAGCTATTTTACAATGCGTTGCATTTTGTAAATAAGTTTTCCGTTATGAACAATGGGGGACGATAAACAATGCGTGTGTTGTTGCACTGCTGTCTAGTATTATACCTGTAGGCTGTTACTAGGCATAGAATAAAATGTAAATGTTGTAGACTTGAGCTCTTTAGGCTTACAGCGAATGCGTGCGTATTTTAGTTTTTCCCCAGTGCAATTGTTTTGTGGAAATTTTCCGCGGGTTAATTTAATTAAAATGCGAGTATATGGGTTTTTGTTACGATAGCGAGTTCCATTTTTTTCCCCCCTTATGCGTTATGATATTATTATAACGACTAAAATAGAACTATAATAGATAAATGTTTCTTTTTTATTTGTAGTTGCATTCAGTAAAATATGGCCAGATTAAAAGCTTAACGTGGACAGTTATTATGAATTTAATGGCGACTGCGACAGAATTAATTCGGTTGCATAAAAATTGAGTACAACCGTATTTGAATAATTGGAAAACGTTATAAAAACTAATAGAATTTAGTTTGTATTTAAAAGCTTCCAAAATCACATTTTATGTGTATTATGTATTAGAATTTCTTAATTGAAGGCTACAAATAAAATATGGTTAATATTTTTGTCAACCAAATTAACATAACTCTCAAACCAAAATATTAAAAATTTTATTATCAACAAGAAATTAACCTAATTCAAAACACAAAATTGCCTTGCATCACATGTTATTTTTTCCATTGAAAGATTGTAAGATGTTAATCAGACCGTCTCGTGATTCCCTCATGACAACTATAACTTATAAATTATATTGTAAAAGCTGTTAATTGTAAAACGCGTTATACAAAAATATACACGAAAATATTTTTTATAAAAACTGACTTGTCATTAAATATTTACATCACATATGTAATTAACAGGCATGACTTTTCATTTCTCATTGTTGCTAATCAAATAACTAATCACCAGACATCACTATGCTGGGAGAAGCTGATTGTATAACGGAGAAGGGTTTAAGTGTAAAACGCTGATGTAATGACTAATGTGCCACAAGTGGAATAAAAACGTGATTAACGATTGAGCTAAAGCTGATTTTCAAACGAAATTCCGCTCAGACACACAGTACGCACGCGTATTTTATAATTTCCGCCAAATGGCACATATTGTGCGGGTGGAGTTTTCAATGTCACCCCTCCATCACACCATATATGTGATTAAACATTTTTTCTAGTAAAATTTATTGGATTAATGGCAACTGACAAGTAATGATAACATTAAAATCCAATTATCTGTTTAATAATAAGTTATGGCTAGAGTCCGACTTCACATACATTCACTGCAAACAGTCCCTGTGCGGGAACGTGACTCAAATGTAATGCGGTGAGGATGAACTTTCAATGTCTGTCTGCATGTCAGCAATAAAATATCGCGTGATTTTTAAGGACACAAGACACATTATTCTGTGTATAAAGTCTGCGTTGAAATTGATAAAGAAAATTGTAATCAAAATCCACTCATTTTTATTGTATAGTAATTTTGGGATTCAATGATGAAATTTTTTAACAGCCACATCAGAAGTTGCGAATAATTAATATAAATTTAATGACTTAAAAATGCATTCGAAAATCTGCACTGAAATAAAACCAAAACTGAAATTTTATTTAAATATTTCGTAAGACTTTAAAAGCTTTTTTTATTAATAAAGAGTGATTATTTGATAAAATCGCAAATGTGCACAATAAAAGTATATCAAAAGAGATTTATATGCATATCGCTGCTCAACGCAAATTGACTTGGATCGTTTGAAGACAAAACGCGAGACAAAAAAAGAAGCAAGTACAATGTGATCCTATAATATATATAAAAAAGCAGCCGCAGATAACGAATAAACATGCAGTAAGAACATACCAAGACGACAGAAATTCAGAGCATGACTTGAGAAAATTATACACCAAGTCTGAGTATTATACGAGTCGCATATGCATTCAAAAAAAAAGTCTCGCGGCCAACCATTCAGCTTTTCAGCGAATCGACAGAGGAAATCGTGGTATTAAACGTTTTTTTTTTTTTTTTGAAAAGTTTTCCTTTTTGTGTTGCTTAAAAAGCTCTTCCTTATTGCCTTCTTTTCCGTTCTTAAAATGTCTTTCAGGTTTTTACGTTATTATTATATAGTTACAGCGGTACATCTTCTCCAGTTACACACTGTGCAGACTGCAGAGAATAATTCTACTTGGTATTTTTGCACAGTGGTTAATTTTAAATAAAAAATAAGTTTAATTTTGTTTTGTTGCTGGATACGTGCTCACTAAATTAAATAATAAAATCCGGGCCCTTTCAACACCACCCTGTACTTGTTTTAATCAGACAAGAGTGCACTAATGGTGCACCAGTCAAAAACTGCGTTTCTCATGATGCATCCGCAGCAACGTGGTGCAAGCACCGACACACGCATATTACCGCCAAAACTCGAGAGTCTTCCTATATATCGCGGAACCGCGCACCATTCTTTTATTTATCCGTTAGCGTTCCTTCCTTTCTGCGCACGAAAATTTCTCGTTTTCATTACTCTCGCCATCAATTTGTTGCCTTTCCCTTTGGCGCGGATGCCCTGCCTGCCACACATTGGATGTGCGGATAAAAGTTGGTGCTCTGTGGCAGTATTCTGTTTCCGTGCTCGCCTCATTTTGTGTAAAAAAGGCATAAACTGCAGCAGCAGCAGCAGCGGCGAGTGTTGTTGGTGCGTGTGTTTGCTGTAGGGATATCTTGTCTTATATTATGCCGGTATAAAGTTTGTTGCAGTTTGCACCGTGGCCAATGCACTTTTGCTGAACTAACTATATTATACATAATGTGCCAGTGCATACATGCGGGATAACGCAAAATGATAAGTACAACGACTGCAGTCTGCAGCACTCATATTATGTGGTATGGGCTGAGGCCTGAGACTTCATATGCGTATATTGGTGCACGCAATGTGAATTACAGTTCAAATACCATGTAAGTGTTATTATTTTTAAATTATAATGTATCGCAATCGCATGTCTAGACGGAAATCCAGTGCAGTTTAAACTTTTCCTTCGTCGGACTCTTGATAATTTTTTTTTATTTTGTTTTGTATTTTTCCGTCTTTTTTTATTGATTCTGTGTTGCTTCATTCATCATTAAATGCAATTCTTTCATTACATATTTATTAATTTCACGTCTCTTATCGCACTTGGTCGTTCTCGAAGCAAGTCTGTTGGCGATGCACACCCAAAGCTTATATTTGCTACACTTTATGTGCAACTATATACGAAATACAAGTATAGGCCGTATAAATTATTAAGAACTGACAAATGCATTTTGCATTATTGCTGCATGGAAATGGAAAACGGACGAAAAAACAGTTTCCCTAAAGGAATTTGTGCTTATTACAACTAGTTTCATAGCATGCCATCTTAAGAAATCAGATTTTATAGTTTTATGTGCATAAACGGGAAGTGCATCATCTCATTCTCGCGGTCTTCGGCTCACGCAATACAAATATTGTGAAGAAGTGGTTGAAATTAATAGCATTCTGACAAAATTGACATAAATTTCACTATCAGTAATAAATATTGTATGTACTTCCTAACCGATCTACCCAGTAAAACTACTATATGGGAAGAATCGCAATACATTTGGGAAATGTAACGAAATTACGAGCAAAAGCACTTTAATGTCATAACCTCGAAACAGGCAAACAGCATGCATTGACTTAAGAAAAAAGTGAGAAGATCAACCCGCCCTTATATTTTATAGACGCGTTTCTTTCGTTGCCGAACATCTTCTCAAAATACACACTTGTACTCACGTCTCGCGCATACTGCATACATTTGATCAGAAGGAATTTTGTTGTGCGGCTCGCGATTCAATTGGGCCGGGACGTGTTTTGTGCTGCTGCAATTGAAGTCTGTGCCAACACACAAAAAAAATGTACATAAGTATAAAAATGCAACAACACGATGCAACGGACAGAAGAAGAAGAAGGAAAAAACTGGTCAAGAAGATCGGCCCCGCCGGACGGACACTCAAAAACAAAACAAACCCAACGGCAATCAAGAAAATGTTGAATAAAATACATAAAGCTGAGCATCGACAAACATTATAAATTTGTCGAGTTGGCTGGCACTTAAAAAAGCTCCCGCGTCTTTTGTTTCGCTATACGAATACGTTTTATTATTATATTGCAGACTGCAGTGTAGCTAGATGCACACAAAATGCATTTAAATAGATACTATGTAGTCTACATATCATTTTGTTGCACTTTTGCGCAATCATTCTGACTCAATTGAACTTTACGAGTGTAAGAAAAAAACGTTTATTTCCTATATTAAGACAATATAATAATCATGCAGCAACAGTCCCCCTTTGCCATCGCATCGCAGAAGTATAAAATTGTGCCGCTGTTTGACGTCCGACCTTTTAAGGACGCACTAATTCAGCCACAGACAATCCGTCTATGAGGTCTCTTCCACTTCACATACAAGTGCACATTTTCAGCAAATTACACGCCATTATATTAACTGGCATACGAATATTGTGCTCGTTCATGTGGGCAATGGGCATACGCGAGTATGTGGTGTGCCACATAAATAAATAACAATGTACATAAATAACTAATTTCGCTAATTGCGTCCGTTATATGGCATGGCAATGGCGTGCCGGTAGCCGCTGAGCCAATGTAGTAGATGATGCACATTGCACACACTGCAGAGTGCATTGCGACCGCGGATCGACCCTTTGCGTCTTGCGCGTCAATAATCGCAACATTTTGGGCGAATGCAGCGCGTTGTGTCGCGGTCGCGGGCACACACAACACGCGGTTTGTCTTGAACTCGACTTGAGCGCGGCGGCAATGATAAATTAATGTTTTTATTTTCGCAACTAAGTTGCATCTTATTAACAAGGGTTTATTTCGGTAGCAAATAGCACGTTCAGAATTTATTAGTGCAACCAGCATAATGTATGGGTTATTTTGGTTGCGTCCGTATTTATTTTGCAATGCCATTTGTTTGTTTTAGGATGTTTGCTTAAGTCTTTAAAAATTATGAATTAAGTATTGTCAATAAAAGTAATTAAAATTAAAGTTTTTGGCCATGAAATGTTCAATAAAATGAGTTTTAAAATATGCTCAAAAATGTTCTTATTATAAATATTGTCAATACAGCTATCAATACACACTGTCAATATAATAACAATAATATTATCAATATATTGAAGTTTATTTGTTGGCCATATTTACGAAAATAGTAAAATTCTGATCAAGTTCTACGAAAATTAAATAAAAAAATCACAATAAAATTCTCAAAATTTCTGAAACATTTATCTAAACGACAAAAAAACTGTCGCACGTGCCGCAAATTTAGTAGCCTTGTCTGAGTGCGCGACGCATGTTATCACATGAGCCACAGAGGGCGCCGAAAGGAAGCTAATTGCTTATCATCAGGTGGGTGACAAAATTAGTCACAAGTACAAACACCCACACAGCTAAGATAGGTACACGACTTTGATTATGTTTGCTTGTCCAAGTGTGTGCAGTACACCTAATGTGTACTTACGAGAACGCACATATATTAACCCCTTCTCATACTCAAATAAACAATAATAATTGCCGCATGTTTTGTCGCACCTTGCAGTTTGCACTGCGTTGTTTCGTTAATTATAGACTCAATTTTTTCGTTTTGGTTTAATCTGACAAAAAGGGTGTTATCTCGTGCAGACGTATTTGTTTTGATAACGATAAGCAAAGAGTCTACATGTCCGTCTGTCGCTGCTACTATTATACTCCTATACAATCTGATTTTACACTCTTTTTTTTTGCTGGTTTTCAATTGTACATAATATAAATAAACGGCATTATGGTTGTCTCTAAGTTGTCGACAACCTTGAGGCGGTCTTATCACCAAGCGAAACAAAATATTCCACTTTTAATACAATTTTTTAATTAAAAATCAAACAAAAAACAATTTGTTATAGAGATTGGAATCAATGGAAATTGTTCTTATCAACGATTTTAATTTGCCCAGACGTGTGAGTAAATTTAAAATTGATTGTGGAAATTATGACTACAGTTGTTAATTTATTTGCATTTATTATATGCAAACAATGTAAAATCCCTGATTATGCCAGAATGAAAAAAAAAATTTACACTCATTTAAATCATTGAAATTGGTTTGTCTTCGCAACATACAAACTACGAACAAACATAATACGCAGGTAATAATCAAATTATTATGTACATTACTGCATTATGCATGTAATTGCACACACGACTACATCAATAACGTGATCATAAACATCTGCCAAAGCACATATAGCCAGACAGTTTTAAGTACATACTACAAGAGCACTGCAAAACAATTGAAATGTAATTTCAAGCGGCTCGCCCCATTTCACCCCGAACCCCCCTTTCGTCTTTACTTCCGGATTTAAATCATATTTACATAAGGCTTTGGCATAAGCTCTATAGTACAAAGCGCGAAAGCAAAATTACGTCTAGACATCGACTAGACCCAATAAAACAACCAAAACTCTCAAATACTGCGCAACCCACTGCACTGTTGGGTGCTCTTGCTGCGCGTTGCTGTCATACATACGTATAACCTGGTGTAACTAATATTCTAGCGTCTTGCCAGGTTATTCTTAATGAACTCTTTGTAAATGTAAGTATTACAACTTTTTAGTTTGCTTGTCCAAGTGTTGTAGTTAAGTAAATGCACTTGTCATTTCTTTCAGGCATTGCGTCAGGCGCATTAGCATAATCCGACATAGCTTTATTGATTGGGGTTGGCTAGCTACTTGTAAATTTAATTTGTTAATTAATATTAAATTAAGCAAGGTTTTTATATTTTATTGACAATACTTAAGAGAATATGAATTACAATGATGATGATTGAAATATTTATCGCACAAGGGCGATAATTACATTAATTATTTGTTGTTTTCCTAACGTGTTTCTTAAAGATCTTTGTATCCATTAAAATTAACTTAAAAAACAGTTACGGCGAACCAAAAAAAAAGTCGCCACAACATTTTTACTTGTCAGCTTGCCACCTCATAATAAATTAATTTAATGAAAAAAGATGAATTTGACCCACTTTGAAGGCGTATAAATAAAAATGAATGCCTTAATAACAATTGAAACTCAGCACATATTCATATTTACATTTTATTTTACCTCTTGAATTAAATCCGACGGTATTTTTAATTTTTGTATTTTAAATTCCTGGCATACCGACTCAGACTCCAAAAATACACCCCCAGTCTAGTCGGACCGTTTTATTTGTGTATTTACATCATGCCGTCTAGCAACAATTAGACTTGCTTTTTTCATCAGAACAATTCACGCTATTTCTCTTTTTAATGCGTGTATAATTTCTTCTTGCCACCGCGATGCACGCGCACATTCATCGCATTTTTTACGCCGATTTAGTGTAAATAATATAATTTATAAACTTAATGAAGTCGACCAAAATACGCGATTGCGGATGCCACGTACGTCGTACATAAATGGGTACATAACATTGCTCGTACATGTGCGATGCAGACGAAAGGTAAACAAATTTTTTTGTAATGAAAATAATGGGGAAAATTTTAAGAAAAAAATCTGTTAAATAAGACGCTATTTACATCGGCTTTCTGACCTTGAATTTGAAAATACACGTAACATTATTGATTTTCCATTTCTTTTTAAAAATCATGTAAAAACTGGACGCTTTACAATTTCGAAGCTTTATTTCAAGATCAAATTATATTTATGAAGTCGAATGCATTTCAATGAATTTTATTTGTAAAACCCTGCAAACTTTTGTTTTCAGTACGTAATAAATAATAAAGATTAAATAGATTTCAAATGCAAGCGTTTGTTTTTTATTATTTAAATAAGTCAATGATTATGTTATATAATAATGATTTGACCTCAAAATAGCTTTCAAAATATAAAACCCAATTGGTCACCCATTTTAAAATTAATGTTTACAAATAATGTTAGTTCTCATAAAGTTGTCTGGCAGACTCTGCCATAAATTCCCAATAAAACAACAATAAGCTTTATCACCACCTTAAAAAGCATTTAACACCATTTTAAAGTTCAAATTCCACTACAATACAACTTGCTACCTAGCAAATAATAAATGACAAAGATATCAGACAAATGATCATCAACAAATATTGTCTGGTGGCTGAGCTGTTGACAGCATGTAATGCAATCAAATAAATGACTCACTCATTTGCACTTATTCTCTTGATTGTATACACAACTATTATAGACGTTTAAATATTTGTTAATATAATTAACAGCTTAAATGACATCTTGTCTAGCGATTATATGCGGCATTTACAATTTACATACATATGAATGTCGCATGCCGTCTGTCACAGACGCCTATTCTGTCGTGCTCTATCGTCATCAACAAACGCATGGATGTGGCACGCTGGGAGTTAGCCCCCCCCCCCCTCCCGCGCACTATATGGCATGTCATTACAATGGGATGGTGTCAAGAAAATGTGGAGAAGAAGTGCATATTTATTATGGCTGTGTATGTCGTGTATCGTCGTCGAGCGACATCAATCTTTTGGATGGAAGTCTACTATTTTGTTTGAAATGAAACATCTAAATAATCAACCCACATAACTACTCAAGCAGTGTCTTTACAGTTTACACTCACCTATCTTCATAAAATAGTGTCTGTGTTTAAAGATGTTGCCACATTTTCTTTGTGCAAAAAAGATCACAAACAGAGTTGACAAGAAAAGGGTTATTCCAGGTTCAGTGAAAGGTGACACAGCCACTATACATTTATGTACGTGAGTACGTGTTGTCTTCATCCCCTTTGTCATATAACGAAGCAGGGTGCGCGCGCAACCCATCAACTTTTAAGTTATAAATTGGGGTGCTTTTACAATAACTTACTATAATATTTACAACAGGAATTCAGATTTATTAATTCAAGATTGAAAGTTTTGCATTTCAAAATTTAAATAGGATGAAACAAAAAGGATGTCCTAAATAATAAGTAATCTTAAGGTTAAGTAAAAACATTATTTCTTAAAAAAAATTCTATAAAACATTTAACCAAAGTTTTTAAAATAAACGTTTTTCCCGAAATACTTAAAATAAGAATTTAAAAATTCATTGCTGTAAATTGTTTTAAAACTGAGTAAAGCAATGATGCAGTCAAAACTCGAGCGTTACAGTGTGATTGATTTATCTGCTTGATGTATCGTTTGTACATTATTAAAGAACACAGGACCAACAGCAGCAGAAGCCAGCAATGCCACATTTGCCATGCGAAAAACAAATACGTCGTGAGCATTTTATTGACGTAGATTGGCGGGTGTATTTTTGGGCACCTTTCAAGGTCACACCGCGCATTCACAATACACACCACACATGCATAATATGTTGAAGCGTGTATATATATAGACTGCAGAGAGACGAATTTTATGAGATGATTGACTTAATGCAAACATTGACAGGGCATAGCTCTCTTCTGCTGATTTTCGTTTATGTTTATACCGACACCATGTATTTCAAAATTGTGTATTAAATATTTGATGCGACGAGTACAGAGCAGGGTAAACACATCACACGATATTCATTTAAAATTACATTTCAAATATTTAATAAATGTTCTATACTTGTGATGGAATTTACAAATAATTATTTAAGACGAGGAAATTTGGTATTATTTGAAGATTAAATTTTAATTAGCAAAGGGCAAGCCGTTTTTAAGATGTAACTAGTCTTGTTTCAATTTCAATAAAATAACATTAATTTACAAAAGTTTAAATATTTAAGGCATTAGCTTAAGTTCTTATAGAAGTTATAAGCTTAAGCCTAAAATATTTTAAATGATTTTAGACCCAAAATCCTTAAATTTCAAAGTCATGTTATTTATATCTAAAGGTATTATTTAAATGAATTGAATATAATCGTCTAAATATTTAAAAATATAATTATACGTGTCTGATAATGTCATACACATGGTTTTCTTTCCATTTACATAAAATGCAAAATGCATTGAAAATTTGCAAATGCTACACTTGTGATATTAATGATAATGGAGCGACTGACTGCCTACAACACGTAATAAGATGCGACAAGTATGATGAAAGACGCGACAACAACGAAATGCATATTCTACCGTCATTGCAAATTTGCCATTTCAATTCCTTTTTGCCATACAGTTATAACATTATAGACGCCTGCCTGGCTTTTATACAATGTCACCCCGCCACTGCTGCACCGCACTGGCCCTGTCCTATAATACACCGCTGAATTGTAGACACCCTCCTCCCCGTCCACCACCGACGACAACGACAACGTCGTCATATATACCGTCGTTTGTATGTGCTTTGTTATTTTCGGCAGACGTTGCACATGAGTGGCAAGGCAGGGGGTCAGACTGTGCAAAACGGAGACATAAAAAAAGCGCACTAAAACAGACGTTGCGATAATGACAAAATGAAGAGAGCACGTGTCAAGGTCACACTGTCGAACACATCCACGCATATATGTGTATTGATATACCAAAAAAATGCGCTTTTATGCGCATGTATTTGACGCCAGCCTGCTCTCTTTCCGTCCTAACCCTCCCTATATAACGATGTTATAATATTCACAGTAGGTACATATGTACTGGGATGGCATATGCATCCCCCAAAAACCCATAACCTAGCCTCGCACTCATGCACAACCACTGATTGCAGCGAGCTCCTATCATCTCGTTCAGAAGCCATTGCGCGGGTGCACCACAGCATGTGCAGGGCTTTAGCGCACATTTGCCGTCCACACAGCGACATGTGTATTGTACACACTCCACACAACCACGTATGACACAAATACATTTTAAAATGTGCTTCAAATGTCACTTGAATGCAATGCACTTTTCTAGCAAAGCTTTTCCCTTAACGGCCATAATGTACGCAGATGTATTTGAGCGAATCTATTTGGTTGCCGTTCGAGCATTGATGTGGCCGTCTCTTTCGGCCAGTATGCAACTGCATTACATACAAAATAATTTTTGTAGACATCAGTATACTAACTTTATGATTGTATGTTGAATCTAAAATTGTCTACTCTACGTTATTATGGATTTTTAACGCCTATCCAGACGTTTGCCTAAAAATTGTGTGAGTTATTTTAGGAAATAAAAATAAAGAAGATAGAAAGAGATAACTATGTATTTTAAATCAAGTAAACAAAATAGATTACGTTTAACACTTTTAACAATTTTACATGTTTTTTATTGTTACATGGAAATTCAGTTATACCATGCGCAGAACTACCCTCGTTGGCATTAAATTTGTAACAAAGAAAATGTACGAGTTATTTATATTGCTGTAATTTCATTGGAATTATGTACCTTTCTGGAAAATATGTCTGGTGTTTGGAAAATTCAACGGGTGGTAAGGTGTTTCACGTTAAACTTTTTCGGATGACTCACTGTTCAAGAATCTTTGAAATATGTAATTTAAACGGATTGAACAAAAATGTTTAAATAGAAATAAATTAAAGGATAAGAAAAATTAAAAATTTGGACTAAATTAATTTTAGACAAAAAAATTAATTTATTGAAATATAAAAAAAAGGAAATAAGGCATGGATCAAAGTTATTCGTTAAAAACGATTGTTCCTAAACAGTAAAATCTTTAAAAAAATTGATTTCAGTTATAATTAAATGTGAACAAGGCTTTACACAAAATATTTCATAAAAGTTTTAAAAATTCGTGTAAAAAGGAAATAAGATTTTACCACCAAAGCTTGATTTAAAAAAAAATATCAAAAATTAATTCATTGTGCAATAAATGGAGCAACACGAACCGTTTGGATTAATTTTTTGTTCTTACATTTGAGTGTAACATAACGTCTCAAAATAATAAAAAATAGTGTACAACGTAACAAAAAAGTTCATCATACCTAGTTGGAGAATAATAATAAAATGAAAACGCACAATACAAACAAACCTTTAAGGATAAAGCCAACAGCAATATATTTTTTTAAAACAAAGAATGGAGAAAAAAGGGGATACACAAAAAAAAAGTCATGACGTAAACACAAAGTCGATACATGCATTTGTGCAAACTGCAACCTCCCCATCAGCTTGGCTCAATTGTTCTCCCCCCCACAGCAATTGTCGTTGCACAATGTGCGAAGTTTTTAGGTCACCGAAGCTGTTCCAACAAAACAGTAACCGAGTGCATTCACCCTTACATAGTAATGGGGTCAACATCAGCAGCATAGAGCGCAATACACATTACACATAGATCCGACACATAACAAGCACATTACAAAGTGCTTGTACTGTGTAGTTGTACGAATAATGAATATGTGGCAGCACAAAGGAGTCTCACATTGTGGGGTAGCTGCTCACGGCTGAGTTCAACCGCACATACAAGAATGGTTGGGAAACCATTTAGATGCTTAATAGTAAACTGTAAGGCACATATTAATTATTGTATTGTACACACTACTTGCTCGACTGTATAGTTATCATAATAATGTAACTTTGATAAGACTGGAAAAATAAAACAGCATGAAAACGACAATTATTGTGCTGCAGTCTAGATGTAACGTGTAGTTACTCATAATGAAACTGCATGCGGGATTGTTTTGTTTACAATTAATTGAAGCCATGGAAAAGGGGATTGAATTGAGAAATATAAAACTGGATGGAGGCAGGGAAAACCACGTTGGACACTTTTGTAAAAGCTCAACCAGAAATGGCTTAAAACAATTTCAGCTTTAAATAAATAAATCGAAAAGCTTTAATTTAGGACCCTTAAAACAATAACTACTCGTTTTTCGCAATTTTTATTTAAACTAAAAATTATCTGACCTTGACAATTATTGCTGGAAATTTGTAATTTAATGACTTAAAAATAAATAAAATGCAAAACTACGAGTGCATCGCATCGTACATCGAAAACACACTCCCGCTTAATTACAACATTGCATTTATGTACAAAATAGCTTTTCCATAACGTAACACACCCTCATGAGAGTGTTGAGCCAAAAACAAATGGAACGAATTAACAATAAATAGCAGAGCTTAACACGTACAATTTACCAACGACCGCACATTTCACAATTAATATGTACGAGCAAGTATATGTGATGCACCGTACACAACATATAATATGCATGCGCCTATGCGGAAAGGATTGACCCAGATAAATGTATTTCTTGTGCAACAACACAACGACTATGTGCAATTGCATTTTGGCACGCATACAACTTGTCTGTATGTAGGGCTGTTTAATGCAACCCCGCATATATATAAACCTTTAATGGGCGGTAGCAACGCCCAACAACCCCAATGCCAACCCAATGCCCAAGAGTTGTTTTTACAGTCAGTGCAGTGTGCTTAATTGCATGCGGCTTTAAAAGCGACGTGCACATTGTGCACAATGCACCGAGCGCGCGGCTCTTCAATGTAAATCACAACGGAACGTTCTATATAATATTTTAATCAAAGCACTGCACTGCCGGCTGATGTAATTTTAAGGGTGCACTATTTATATTATCCCAGGCGGATCGGATCCTTTGAAGTAAATGCCACAAATGCGGGACTTGCATAATATGCAAGGGACATAAAGGAAGACGAAGAAGAAGTTAAGTTGGCATGCGCTTCGTTTCGTTTGCTAAACTGTTTTTCTATTCAATCATCTAGCGCTCGCTGCAGTGACATTTTGCAAATGATGACATTGTTTGAGTTTTAGGTTGAAGAAATGATTTTCAGTTTGCATTATTTTTTAGCAGTAAGGGTTGCAATTGAGATTTATATTTTATGCACAACAATGCTTTTTGATTTATAACTAGTTCAAAGGATTTGTTACGCTTTTTGGATTGGTCTTTGGGTTGACACATTTTACTTGCAATAATTCTGCCATTGTTCTTGTGCAGTTATGAAGATGTTTTGCGTGTTTATTTTAATTACGTTGGTTTCTTTTGATTAATTTAAATAGGTAAGTACATTTCTTGAAAAATGAGGTTTAAAAATATTTTAAAAATGGAAAAAAAAAATTTCATTTCAAACTTAAGAAAACGAAAAACCTTATTAACATTTTATTAAATTGTTGTTTTCACATTATTAAGTGATGTTCTACTAAATAAATGTAAATGGTTAAAAATTGGCGCCACCTATGCATGAACTTTTGCAACTTTAAAAAGCTGTCAGAGTTCCGAAAGCGTGGTAATATTTTCTTGTATCACAATGATTGATTATACATAGTTTCTTCTAATTAATTTAGATGTTAGAGTGTTATTTATAAATTCTTTGGCAGCGTATCAAAAAATGTACGTTAATTATATTTATCGATTCAGTAAAAATATGTGAACAAAATTAAATGTCGTTTCATGTTTATTTTAGGAAGAATTTTTTTATCAAAAATATAAAAAAAAATTACAACATTCATGTTTAATTTTGGTTACAATTATCATTAAAATGAAAAGTAAACGTTGTACAAAAATAACAATTAATCAACCGACATCGCATACCATAATCACTCTTTCATCGTTCATATATCACATCCTACTCGATGCTCCATCTTGTCAAGTAAATATAAAAAATGCTAAAAATAAGTGCAGTAAAAAATGTGAAAATAGTGACAGAAAAAAATGGGCCACCCATATGACAGAACCCTCCCTGGGCTGCGTGACAGCACATTCGGTAATAATCAGATGTAAAAAAATTGTTTCTCGTTGCAGAGATGAAACGCCCAAAAACAGTCAAATCAACTGACTGACTCACATTTTTTAACAGATCACACAATTTTGCCAGCAAATCAACACACATACATATATATTTTAGATGGGCGCGTCCTGTTCATTATTTTTGCCTGCGATACTTTGTTTTTCTTGACACTTGACGATGATTAATTTGAGCCAAAGCTTCACATTTATATCCTGTTCCCGCATACGCTGCACGAACAAGTAATAATCATGCTTGCAGTGAATTTCATTGCATTCAGAAGCTTTTCATCCAGAGGAATTGTGTGACGGTTTGCAAGCGTGAACGTGTACGAGTACATATATTGTATGTGCAAACGTCATCCAAGGAAGCGGAAAAAACCGACTCACCAACAAATATCGCGTGATAGCTCTTCTTCTTTTTTTTTTTGAAAATACATAAGCTATAGCCTAGTACACCGCCAAATAGTACACCAACAACATGTGCTTGACTGCCATATAGTCGCCTTACATTAAATAATTACACCAACCATCGATGAAACAACAAACGTTGGATGCCGTACTCGTATGGTTGTATGAAAAATTGTACAACCCATACGCTTTTATGTATTATGCATCAAAAATAAATTTTCAGGAGGAAAAAGAAAATAAAGTTACTTGAAAACACCCATGAAATAGAGCAAGGAAAAATTAATTTGAAAAAGTGTATCTATAGGGAAAAGGGAAAAGTGTGTTAAAGTCTACAAAAAATAGTCGTGTTTATTTTTTGGTGCCAAAAAAAAAAGTTTCTTGGTAAGAATAAAAAAAAAACAACACACAAATAGGAAAAGAACAGAACAAAATAAAAATGCTGTAACGAAATAAATTTGTGTATGCGGCTTGGCGGTGTTCGGGTTTTTTTGGCGTGCACAGATTCGGTTGGTCATGGGATGTCATGAGGAGTGGAGACATCCACGTACACACCATGCAGACAGGCAAATAAATACAAATAAGATTAACGGGGAAAAGTGCGACGAAGAATTTCGGGGCCATCTCGTTGATACACCTTTTTCCTCCAATATACATAATGTGGTGTGTCTGCGTTAAAAAGTGAAGATGAAAAATTATGATCGCAAGAAGAGACGTGTCACTCCACTTCCGTTATGATTTTTTAATATTCTGTTTTTTTTTTTCGTTGTTGACTTTAATTAATAGGCGTATGTGTAAAAACATAAAGAATTGCCTGTAACCATTCTTTGACTGTACAAAAAATAATTTTTTTAAATTTAAAAATACTGGTAATAAAATGTTTTTGGGCGGCAGGGAGAACTGTGTAAGACATTTTAAATAATTTAATAATTCAGAACCCTCATTTCTTCTGACCAACATATTTGTTATGGGTTTCAAAACGACAACATCCATGAATCACGAACTGGTATTCAAAAAAATACGAATTAAAAAAACTGTTGATATTCAAAAATTATTAATCATTGCAAGAACACATTTTTCAATTCATTGAAATTTGGGCATCACGATTTGTTTTTTTCTGTATTGTCTGCGTCTGGTGCACAGTGTGACTAATTGCATTTAAATGTATCACCATTCCCTATTGAATTTGTAAGTCACCCAAAAAAAAACAAAAAAAAAATAATTGCATTTTGGTTAGGCACATTGTGTACAATAATACCCGAAAAATCATTGTTTGCTCACTGTCTGGACTAAAATTCCCAAAAAAGAAAAAAAAGCACAACGCATGCAAAACAACAGACCGAACAAAGTGACGGTATACGAGAAAAAACATACCGCGCAACAACAATAAATGACAAACAATTTAACAAAAAAAAAAAAAAAAATACAAATAAAATAAAAATAATAAAATTAAGCTGTCCGCGAATTCTGGTGTGTCTGTGTGCTTCATTTTGGCATTAGCGCGGTGCGGTTCCAAATGTCATAAAAGTTAAAACTGTTTCGTCTGCGCTTTGCCACAAGTTTAAACTTTTAAATTGTTACAATCGCCTTTTTTTCATTAACTTAAATTTTTATTTTTTGTCCCCTTTACTAAATTACTGCATGCAAATTACTTTACCGCTGTATACTGACGTGATGGGTGTGTGCTTTTTCCGGAATGTTTTTAAATTGTTGCCATTTTTATTCAATTTTTTTTTTTTTTTCGGGCATTAATGACGAAATGACAGACATATTTTTGGAAAATTTATTTTGATTTCAAGACACAGACGGAAATAATTGTTGTTCAGCGACTGAATGACCGGTATTTTGCATTTTTTGGAACAAATAATGCGCTTTCAAAAGATGGAGCCGATAAAATCTGAGTGTTGATTCGTCATGGCGTAGTTATCAGTTCCTGATGGGAGACATCACGGCTTTAGCGATTAAATTAATTATTTAACAAACCGGTCGATTTTACCATTTAATATTAAAATGGAAATGTTTATGATTGCGTTCGGAATAATACTAATTTGAAACAGCTTTGTTGACATTAATTGACATATGCAGAATATATTAGGATAGGAATGCACTTTAATTAGGAGCAAATTTCGGAAAGCAAAGCTTTAATTAAAATACATTAACTATTGCATCCACATATTATTATATTGTACACGGAATGCATTTGAGAAATGTAAATAAAACGATGATATCGTAATCGTAATATAAACCCCCCTCCTCTTGGAAATAATTCCAACTTACAAGATAATAATTGCAACAACAATAGACCTTCATTATCAAATTTCCATGATTTATCGTTGAAACATTGCGAAGACAAGAATGTGTTTGTAATGTGGTCTACATTTTTTTTCAACTCAACCCTATTCCATATTCCCTATTTGATTTGCATATCATTGGACTATATTAATTAAGATGAATTATGATTAAACATTAAACTGCAACATATCTTGCATTTCAAGACGCTCAGGCGTAATCTTTTCAGATTTTTAACGAAACAGCCTTAATGTAGGCTATTGCGCCAAAAATGCACCTCTTTTAAAGAAATTGATAAATTTTAAAATACAATCGGAATACAGTTAAGCATAATTAAAATGGGGACTCACCATAATTCCATAGGAACGAAGAAGAAGAAGAAGAAGTAGTAGTAGTAGAAGTAGTATTATTAAATGATGATGATGATATTGTTGACGATGACGATGATGCCGGTAAATTACTGGTGGTTGAAGCAGCCGAAGAAGTGGATGTTGTCACCACTCGATTTACACTTGCACTATTAGAATTCACTACATTATTAAGACTATAACGATCTACATGCAGGGACCCATCTGTTCGTCCCCGATTATTATTTTCTACCGCACTATTATTTACATATAAACTGGAATTCGCTGCCGTTATTAATCTAGGCTTACTATTAAGAGTATAATTTGTTTTATTATAACTGTTATTCAACAACGTTGTATTACTACTAATTACATGTGTAAGAGACGATAACGACGAAATAGAAGAAGCTTTTGCTGAATAAAAACTAGACACTTGATCACTACTACTGCTAAATGACGCACTGCCGCCATCATCGTGATGATCAGCACTCGTAAGCGCTGCCGCCGGATGATACAATGCGGATGCATTATCCTGCTGCTGTCTCATCGTGGATGACGACGATAAACTAGATACTAAACTCGAATTAATCAAATTTCTAACTGGATAGAACTTTCGTTGTTGTCGATAATTTCGTATTGGTAATTGTCTCTGCCAGGATGAGAGCTGTTCCGATTCCGCTACAGTCTCATCCAGTGAACTGTGATATGTTGTTGTAGCGGATGACGATTGCAAAGACGACTGCGATGTCGCTACCTGCATTAAGACTCTCCTTGTGGAAGCAGAATGGTGATGCGTCGGCACATGGGGCTGTACGCTTTCGTCTCCACCAGCAATGACTGACGACTGATCGATTTCGATGACGCCGCCGTCGTCGCCTCTGGTACTGCTTAAAATTGTGTTTGAGTCTCTCGCGATGGAGACATTTTTGAATTTTTCTAATTTTCGCCATTTTTCTGGCGTTACTGTGTTCTCGATGCGACGACTTTCGTCCACACCCCAATTCTGCCCAATATGACTGACAGTGTCCCGTTTCGCTCTCAGTTCTCTTTGCTTTGGTTTTACTTTGTGCCGCCAGCTGTGTGCTACGTCCTGCCTGGCAATTGTGGCCACCAAGGTGGAGGATCGTGCGTTGTGATTCTTTGTCGAGACGCTGCTTGGCGGCTGTCTTTTTAACAGTCTTCGAAGTTTTAATGAGGTTGGTGAGGATTGTGATAAGAATGGGATAGAAGTTGTTGATGATGATGATGAGGGTGGTGGCTGTTGTTGTGGAAATGATGTTGAACTTTCTGAATAGAATGATGATGAGGCATGATCTAAGTGTGCTAATAATTGGTGGTGGTGTCCGTTGTGAGTGAGAAGTTTTATGTGGTGTTGATGTTGTTGTTGTTGTGCCGAAGGTGGCACCGCGAGGGGGCTCGCCGACAGCAGTGGGGTCAGGAGCATACATAAAAGCGCTAGGGCTGCACGGGCCCCCGCGGCGCCTCTGGCTGCATGCCTGGGGGCCACAGCGTCTTATAAAATCAGCAGATCCCGTTTGGGTGGAGTGGCGGAACCGAATCCCAGTGATGATTGCAGGTGATCGTCGGTCCAGCTGTTCGTTGTGACCGGCTACACCAGACACTGAGTATTGCAGCAAATTGATGATTGTTGCTATTGCAAAGATCGTGTTGAACTGGACACAGTAACAACTGCGTTGTTTGGTGAACGTGTGCTCACCGACCTGGTGGACCGCACACTCGTTGCAGCGCCACCAACTTCCGTTTTCTTCGGGTTTCACGTATGGTTTGTTTAAAGTTAGATCCTCGCATCAAACTATTGACTGTATAGACATCATTGCAACTATTTGATGAACGAATTCGCCACGGCATTGCTCTGTTTAGTGGAAATTTCTGGTGTCTTTTATTACGCTACGATTGTATCAATGACCAGTGGTGATAAGAATGTTGCAACAAAGTCTGATGCAAAGTTATCTCGTACACACTGTAACAAGGGAAAAGATTGTTTAAATTTTATGTTTTGTAAGTAAGTATTTAAAAAAAACATTTATTGTGATTTGGTATTATTTAAATAATTAAACCATGCCAAGAAGTGTTATTTTGCATGCAACATAAACAACACATTACCGTTTACAATGAAACAGATTATTTTACACATTTTACGCGAAATATCTATTTTTAGATATTAAATAAACATACTCATTTTAATCTCTTTGATAAACATTAATGAAGTCAACGTTGTAAACATAATATTAGCATTTAGTACCTATAAATAATCTCAAAATATTATTTTTATGAGTGTCCCATCAAATCAAAATAAACATAAACAAACGCACGCGATAAAAACAAACGCCGCGTCACGCGTCATGCACTTTGCTGCATTTGACTGTACGTTCGCCGCGTTAACATGATACATCGCGTTCGCAAAAATACATTTTGTGCAATATGAGTTTATGTGTGCATAATATGTAAATAAATAATGGATTATATTCTCCGCAGACATGTGCTAAATATCAGCATGTGTTGTGCTATGTTATTAATTATTATGCACACAATAAATGTTGCTTAAGTATATGAGTGCAAAAAAAAAGTGTTTAAAAATTAAAACAAATAAAATTAATTGAGCGTACATGAAAAATTGTGTATTGTGTCACATGCAATACCACCGAATACCGACACACGTGCATTTATGTGCGAATACCAACAGGCAACAACTCGTCGCATAATATTTCAGAGTTGTCGAAGCTCGCGGGTGCGGCGCGCATCAATGCGCCAAAATGCAAGTGTATTTATTACAATCAAAGAGAAGTGTATACACATATTATGCAAAAAAATGTTGCAGACGAAATGTCTGTTTTTACTGCTATAGTTGCATCTGTGTATTAATACATTTCATACATTTTTCGCGACGGTTTTAGCGGAAAATGTGCGCTAACTCAAAACAAATGCGGATAATAATTGAATTAGTTGCGCGCGTTTTAGTTAGCTGCTAATGTACACAGCTCACCGTGTATAAAGATAGAAAAATAGCTGAACCTCGACAATTAAAGTATACGATTTATAGAGAAGCCACACGTAAATATTCGCACAAATATAGGGATCGTATGCAATTTAAATTATATACGCTTGTGTTTGGGCGCTTAAAAAAAACACAAAAAGGGGGACTCACAAAAAAAGAAGAATAACAACAACAACAGCGACGAATTGAAACACCACACACACAAAATAGCGAGAAGAAGCAAGCCATATCGTCGCATTGCAAAATGGGGAGTTCAACAAACTCAAGGTCGTATGCCGAGACATATCATATACGCATCTAAAACATGCATAATGCCCCATAAAGTTGTATGCTGTTTTCACGCGCATTCCAAGTACTAAATAAATTCAATGTGCCGGGTTTTAAATAACTAGCTAAATAGTTGCAGACTACTACTACTATAATAATAGCGAATGTCTTATTAAACCGCATGCATTTAAGACACAACTGCAACAGCGGCGTGAGTAATTATTGCGACACACAATATGCATTATTATATCGACACTGCAACTGGTTCGGTGCAGTTTGGGGATTTTTGTGCTATATTATTAGATGGGTGCCGCATACTTTCCCTCGCATAAACTTACATTTTTGTTGATGAACTTTTTACAGCCAGACGAGACGACATAATACGCGTGTGTGGATGTTGCTGAATTTATTATTCCCGAATTCCTGCATACTCTCATATCAAAACACGCTAGCTTTTTATTATTGTTGTGTCACACACGTATACATGCGGTGTGATGGTGCGTTTGTGTGCGTTGAAATTGATTTTAAGTGTGTTCGTATTTATTTATTTTTATTTTATTTTAAAATTGCATCCGTCAGCTTTTTATAAATAATGTTTATAAAATTTTATTGACGGTTTAATTTTGGTTTATTTGCACTTGTATTTACACTTGCATTCACAACCGGTATTACTTGAATGCAGGCGCACGTGGTGTGATGAAAAGTGCATACACATTGTAACGGTATTTGTAACAAGTGACGATGTTGCATTTTTGCATGTATTCAAATTGGAAAATTATTTTCTCACTTGGAGTTTTCTCACTAAATTATATTTTACTTGTTACAAAAAAAAAATTGTTTAAATCTTCAAAAGTTTAGATAATAATAGATTTTAATTAGCTGCACCTAAAAGACCCATAAATACTGCAATTATTTTCACTGACAACACATTGTTGTACATAATTTCATATAATGATAAATTTGTGTGCATGCGTGTGAGTGTTTGTGTATATTTTTCATTTGCACAAAACTTTATATGAAAACCTTTGTTGTTTGATGTAATACATAAAAATAGAATGCACTTGTATGCACTTGTTATGTCGTTGTATGCTGATATCTTTCGTATTAAAACCGATTTATTATGCACACATTATTGATTGAATTAATAAACTGATCAAAATACAATAACAAAACAATTATGCACTTTGATAAATAATTTTAAGGACGAAAAAACGCGGCGCTGTAGACACGATTCAGTATATTATTTTAGAGGAAGACGAAAGCCGGTAAGGCACGGCGACACGATGTGTGACGACGACGACAAAGCACAATAACAACAACAACAGCAACAAAAACAACATAAAAGCGTTAATAACAACAACAAATCTCTGGTTGGGAAACTTCTAAGCTTGCGAAAACAACACGCGAGATGGGGAGCAGCGACGCGCGCGCGCGCGCCTTTTTATTCACTATATAATCTTCTATAATACACGTATGATATAATACAATGTTTTATCATACATAATATGTGAGTGTGTACAGGCGGTTTCGCGTTTGTCGCGAAATAAAACGCACGTGTGTGCGCTGGTTCAGCGGTAACTACAAAATTCGTGTGTTTTTTACTGCGCTATGCTTTTTTAGCGGCTCCTGCTGCTGTCGCGGGTATGTTTTACACTTCTTATATTATATACCTTCCTTTTTTATTTTCCTATCTCTTAATTACTTCTTTTTTGTTGTTGTTGTTGTTATTGCTTTATTGCGGTACGAAAATGTTGCTGAGAATAACACTAACCCGCCAAGTGTGAATTTATAAATAAACGTTTCACACACATGCAATTTTCGAAACTACTAGCCGATTGGTGGTGGTGATTATATATTTATGCGCGCGCGGCCGCAACAGAGCACAAGTCCGTCCAAGGAACACACCACTATTCTTTTCCTTCACCCTATATTATATTATGTAGCTATATACTTTTATAATGGCTAGGTATGTCTTTTGTAGCAAATCTCCGGCCACATTCAAATGATAATTAAGCCACAGTACCAGAAATATAAATAAATTATTTCAGTTGAACGTCACCGTACTTCATACTAACTATAAATGCATGTAGGAATCCCTGAAACCCATCGAAAATATACAATTGCAATTTGCACTTGCACAAACTTTATTCTAATTCGTTTTTTCTTTATTCAGTTTTTCTTTTTTCTGCTGTGCGTGAAACTATATATGCGTGCAATGTTCTTTTTTAACGCACGACCACTCACATTTTTTTCACTGGTGTTTAAAATTTAAAAATATTACCACCTTTTAATTTCACTGCATGAACTAGTACTGTTTGCATAATTATTATTATTATTATTTGCTATTAAGAAAAAAGCACACCCCGAACTATTTGTGTGTGGTTTGACGACGCGACTTCGACGGATTATTCCCGGCAGCCACCATTGGGGTCGACAGGAGGAGAGAGAGCACCGCCGCCGCCGTTCCAACATAGACGTATTATTATTTGAGACACAAATCTTACGCGGCGCGACCAACACGTCCGTACGCGGTGGGCTGAATCACAAACGCTATGTGCTGGGCCTCCTCAGTCCTCAGTCCTCACACCAACTATATAATATTCGCACGGCACTGTGTGTGTCAGCTTGCTTATTTGTGGTGTCCCCTTGTCCCCGGTGTGGTGTTAGCTTCCTTGCCTTGTCCTATGCGTCTTCGTCTTGTGTAGAATCCGTGTGTCGCGACGGCAAATAGTTATTATATGTAGAGAAGAAGGATTTGTCTCAACTATGCTTTGAATCGTCTTTGTTTTTTCTTGATTTTTGTGTGTATGCTTTGAATAAGACTCTGCCAGTGGATCAGAGCGCGTATTTTCTTATTTCTAGCCTATCGGTATAATAATTATTATGTTGCGGGCACCGCGCGCAAACGACGAGAAACACCGCGACAATATAAGTTATAACATTCGTAGACAATGTGTACACACCACACAAAGACGCAACGACGACGACGACGACGACGCGCAACGACGACGTTTTTCGTTGATTTTTTTTTGCAGTGTGCGATTTTTGTGTGAATTCTACATACATTTATATTGTATGGAGATGCCGCGCTGATTTTTGTACGCTAAAAAGCGCTTCTATTCCGCCTCACCACATATTTTTGTGCTCCCCAAAAATAAAACACACGAGACAGCTCGCAGCGAAATAGTCAGTCGGCGGCGGTGTTTTTCTGCCAATATGTTAATGTGTGTACCAGAATATTTGTGTGCGTTGGTTTGGTACAGATTTTACCCACCCATACTGCAGTGTTGTGCGTCACAAATCGCAATTCGCAATCCGCATGCGTTTCGCAAGTGTTTTGCCGCATTCGCCGTACAAAATACATTTTCGCGCGCTAGACACAACACACACATGTGCCGGCATTTTGGTAGACGGCCCGGGAGACGTTTGGCGCGGATGAGTGGTGGTCTGCTGCCTCTGCATGCTTTGGATTGCGTTGTTATATGTGGAAATAGGTTGCCGTGTGCGAGAATTGGAACAGTGGCTTTCAAGATTATGATGACAAAATATAGTGATTCGGCGTTAAATCAATAGAAATGTGTTGTTTTGTCTGGACTTTTGATAAGTGCTCAACTAAATATGTCCAATATTATTTATTGAAGCATGTAGTTTGGTGACTTTCGCTATCTAAGTATGTAAAAGAGTTCAAATTCGTTTACAACTCCCATTCAAATTGGAACTGTGTATAGTTTTTGTTGTGGTTGTTATCAATGAAAATCGTGCCATTGATCACTCCGTTAATAATTCATTCAATGTTGTATTGCATTACATCAAATAGTTTTAGTCGATTACAATTTTAACTGACATAAAAATAGAGGATTATTGACTTTTTAAAGATCACTGAACGCCTTTCTGATAACAAAAATGTTATCAGTTGTTTTCATACTATTGACGGCAAAATTGTTACAATACAAACAAAAATTTCCCCAAAAAAAAGTACATATAGCACAATTTACCTCCTACCAATAATTTACAGAAGTTATGATCTTGTTAACTGTTGCGCAAAACATTTTCAAGATCAATTTCTTCCACATATTTCATTTCCCTTTCATTTTGCAGTGATCAATTTCTTTATTTCCGCAATGACAACGCGCTCTCCACACCCCATTTTATTTCATCGCTGCACGCAGACTTTAAATGATCTGGCCAACGATTGATTATTGACAGACATTTTAATAGCGGGCGCCATGCGTGAAATGTGCACGTCTGTAGAGATTTCCTGCGACGCATGAGACGACATCCAGCAAAAAGAATTTATTATGCACAGCCTGGGGGATTGAATGCGTCGCGTCGGATGAGACATTTATCTTAAGCGCCCAAATTGTAGTGCAATACATACAATGTATTATATTATAAGAAAAACACAGTGCGACATAAACTTGAATACACAAAACAGTGCGTAAGACATCCAAAATAATACCATTTTAAATTTGAAGACGACGAACGTCGACAAATACATGTGGACAAGCAGACATCTCATTTATATAGACACAAGTACCGAATAAAAAGACCACAAATCTTTTGGCGTTTTTATGATCCACTTTAAATCGTTGTCGCCACTTTTTTGTAAAAGATTATTTTTGAACTCCGCAATCGCCCCAAGCTAGTCCAAAATTGTCAAGCACTCGGTTACAAACAAATTGCTGATCGTGTGTATGCGGGACAGGATAATTATGTCTAATAATTCAGTCTAAAGGTCGCCAAATAACATTATGGACACTTTGTATGAAATTGTTTGTATGCGGATGCTCCGAAAAAATTCAGTAGCGAGTGTAATGAGGTGGGTCGGGAGGGTATTTCATCCAATCAATTAGATACTTTATCTGACCGAATTTTGTTTTGCTTTTGTTGTTTGGTATTTAAAATCACTCAATCATCACGCATCGTTGATAAAAATATTAATATTCATATCTTATCATTTGAAACCATGTTGCGAAAGGCTGTGAAATGACGTGTGCGGTGTGAAAGATCATAAAATGATGCGGTCATTAAAGTCTATTTAAATCACATATAGTCTAATATTTAAATATGCTTCTAGTTGCAATTGAAATGTTTTTATCAATGATATAATATTTTGAAAAATATTAACATTGCGTAATTTCATTTATCCTTGACCTATATTAGATTATGTTTAGCATTTTTAGACTTACGTAATATAGGACAAAAATCCTTATCATCAACTTCGATCTTCATATCAATAAATTTCACACAATGTCCAAGGCTTTTGTGTTTAATCTCCTTGTTTTGTTTTCCTTTTTTAATGTTCATCTATCGACGAGGTGGTCGCCATTATAATTGAATATTTCTCGTTCCATGGTGATCAGCGAAGACTACAGTGCCTGGAAATTAAATACAATAAAAGAGGATGTTTCAGTAAAGTAAAAAGGTTTTAAAAAAAAACCTTATGATAAAGATGTGTGAGCGCTAATATGAACAATTCCACGCGGTGATTGGATGTTTTTCAATTATACAGATAAACTTGAAAAGGGCAATTCTCTTAAAAGTGCATCGTTTGTTTCATTTTGCCGGAATGTACTTATTCAGGAATAAATTAGGTGTTTTAAAGGCACAAAATCGGTCGCTCTTAAGTCTAAGATATAGGAACAAGGAATGCACATCATCTCTGTTTAAATTATATTGCATTACAAGCACTGCATTTTCAATATTATTTTAATATTTAAAACCCTGAATTTTTGTACATAATTCTTCAAACAATTAAAAGCTTTTTAAACTTGCACACAAATTTATTCTGAATTGGTTCATTACAGAGATTAAAAGCATAAAATGTGCATTACAAGTAGCTGACTATGTAACTAACTTTACTCGTTAATATTGTACAGAGCACACAAAGAACGTCAACGTCTCGATAATATCTTACAACACCCCTTCAATTGACACCAACAACCTTGTCATCATTTCTTATTCGTTCATCGACATATTGCATTCGGGACGAGGGTGGTAAAACTCATCCCCGCATGCAAAAAAAAAAACTGTTGTCACAAAACTATGTGTTGAAAAGTGTGCATCTCCAGTATAAATATTCTTACATATAATATAATGATTTTGCACGATTTTACTGAACTTATGTACGAGTACTTTACTCCATAAAAAATAAGAAAACTCCAATCCACATTGTCGCTCACATATATAACTATATAGCCATTAGCCACATTCATTTTAGCATAGAACGAAAAACTCATGGTTCTGGGTGCTGCAGTGCATTCTGGCTGCATGTGCAACGTGCACTCGTCGTCGCCGCCGCGCCGCATGCATGTATCTCGCGCAATTTTTCTTGTACATGCAATGGCAATGTACGGATTGTGTTTTTGTTTGAAGCGCGTGCTCGCCCCGCGCACATTTCACAACATAATCATTATATCGGATGTGTGTGAAGTGCAATGGCCAGTCCCTGGGTCAATAACGTGCAATAACCTCACTTATATGTATGTAGTCTGCTGCTGGACTAAGTCATTGACGCAGAGATGCAACTTTATTCAAATGACTTATACTGCACATTTATGTACACAAAATAGTAATGCGGTTTTAGAAAAACAAAAATAAAAACTGCTATTAAATTGCAGTGTAGACTGTAGCATGTACATTGAATGCATTGCAATGTGCAGCAAATGTGTAAAGTATCCTATTGCAATCAGTGATAAATTTAATCAGTTTGTTGAAATACAACATCGTCCATCTATAGCCAATCGAGGGAGTCATAAAACCAACAACTTTAGGGATTTTAAAAAGTTATTGTTGCATCAGGACTCTTCTGGATTATAAGAACTGGATGTGATCGTTATTAATACAGTGACGCTGATCCCAACTCTCAATGATGCAGCTAAATGCGCTTGCTGCTGCAACTCTGTGCGTCTTAAGCATGCATGTCTTGAGTCATCCAAGTGTTCTGGCCTCTGGTTAGTCCTGCTGGATGCGGCATGCATTTTGTCTGCGCGTTTGCTTTGATCCATGTTTCGTGTCTCTTTATTTTGTTTCCATGCCTGTTGGTGTATTTTTACTTTATTTTACATGTGCTTATTTGGAGGACACTGCACTCGCTTAAGAGTTCCCTTAAAGCAAGCGTCTGCACTGATGAAGCCTTTGTGAGAACGGGGAGGTAAACCAAATCGGATCCAACGCGATATAAGCTTCCACACGCAGAAGGTGGAAGAGTGTTAGCGTGCTTTCAAAAATAAAGGGAACAAATCATTTTGTGCTTGCATCTTAAAGACATTGCACTGCAGGATTATGTATACTTCTTCAGCATGGGGATTGGGGATCGTTTTAGTTCCATTCCAACTAAACAAAAGCACAAAACACACATCCATGTACGAGTGATACACACACGAGAGAGTCAAGTGAAGTAAAAAACATTGAAAAAAGGAACGCAAATCATACAAGTTGTCTGAGGGCGCGCTCCTCTACATAATATTGTATTCTGCAGTGTATATTCTGCATGCACCATGAGCGTCTCAAGGGTTATACTACATACTCGCTTCAAGTCAATGAAATTCAACACAAGAGTTGACACAACGATCCTTGGGACTTGGGAGTCTTTATTCAATTTCGACATGCACCAACACATAAACCCAACTCGCACACACATACCGACTCTTAAACAAAACAAAAAAATCAAATTGACATCATTCATTCGGGTGCACACAAAGTCGAAGCACTATGCCTTTTGATTCCCGGCTTCGCATATAATTCAAGTTTTGAGCGCACAGACAACGAGCCAATTACTACCCAATAGCAGTGTTGACTATCATCATGGTTGCTGCATCATGAGCTCCTTCTGCAGTGGAACGTTTGCCAGCAACATAGAATAAGAATATAATAAATATGCTCAAGAATTGTATATATTTGAGAATGTTGATTAGATATGAGCTTAATATCTTTCGTTTATTTTCTATGCGAAACGAGGCTCTGAGGGGTGATTGACCAATTGACGCTTTATCACAAGAAATGTATGTACTGGAGGGAAAAAAAACGAAACTCACATAGAAACGTTACTACATTATTAAGCGTCAATGATATTTGCTGACATGCACCAGGGGACGCGCTCTTGAGATGTTCTTTTGTTATCATGAGTTTCATTGGAGTTTATTGTTTGTCATCAAAATTATTGTCTCAGGTTATTAAGTGGAAATTTTCGTCTTTTTTTGTATTCATTGAGTGTTTCAAAAGAAATGGAAAAAGTTTCACTCAAAATGAGTCATGCAACGATGGTAATCAATTTAATAATTCATATTTGGGGGATGGGATTTGTAAATTTAATTATTAAGACAGAAGTTGGATTAAATATTGTTTTATTATTTATCAAATTGAATTTGTCAATATAATAATAATATAATATTTTTAAGTGACTTAAGAGGTAAATGCTTTTCTTCGACTTCGCTGATCTTTGAGGAATAAAGGTTTTTGGACAAAAAAAACATTTTAAGAAGGGTTGTTATTGGAGTAAGACCTTGAAACATTGTTCCCAAATAATTGATGTTATTAGGATCTCAAGTCTAGACAGTTCTAGCTTAAATTTTGATCTGCCTAATAAAATAGATAAAAACTAACTTTTTAAAGGACACAACAAATTTGTTATAAAATTTTGAATTTAATTTTATTTTATTCCGACAAACTTTCTGTTTTATCTAAGACTCTAAAATGTTAAGTATTAATTATTTTAAAATTCTAACGCCATTTAAGTCAATTTAAAAAAAAATTTAAATGTCTGCGTCCCTAAATTACAGCTAATTTGCATGAACGCTAATTTTCACGTACGCTATGAGTTTAAAAGCTTAATTTTCAGTTTGCACAATTCCTAATCAAAAAAGCTATAAAATCTGCAGTAAATGCATAATATATGATCGTCCGCATATTAGTGAGATACGTGCATTACTGGATGTCTGCGATATATTGGTGTTAATCCCAACTTATATGCCTCCAACGTACATAATTATATTGGCACATAATGTGTAAAATGTTCATGTACGAATTAAACTGTAAGTACATGTCACATGCATGCAAACTAACACTTTATTGAGCTTCGCTCATATGAGAACGGCCCTTTAATGGCCCGTCTAGACTTTGGCTAGACGATTGCATATTATCCATAGTATGCTCGTATGTAAAATGTAAATTGCATTCATTGAACATATCGACATAACACTTTTTGCACATATATGGTATTCTCTGCGTTGTGTGTTATAGTTTAGTGTAGTAAGTTGCAAATATGCAGATGTGCTTCAACTACACATGTGCAGAATGTGTGGACGGACTGGTGTGTGTTTTTTTTTTTTTTTTTGGAGGTTTTCCCTACATGCATGTCGGTATGGGTTTATTTTAGCAACGAATAAAACTATAACTAATTTGGTTGTTTCACTTTTATACGCCACATTTACCTTTTTTATGTACTCAATATATTGTTTTATTGGTTGTTTTTGCATATGAATGTTCATTTTATGTGCCGGAACAATATGTGCGGTACATATTAAACCATTTCGATGTGCACCCGTAACAATGGGTTATGTGCAGTCTCGCCCGATAGCTTATTTTATGGTTTTATTATAACTTGCACCAGGTTTGGTGGGTTTAGAAAAGCCGACACAATTTCATGTCTGCCTATCATTCAGTTATGCTGTTTAATAGCAAATCAAGTCATTTGAGGTTAATTCAATTTTTGAATGGCTTATGGAAATTAAGTTGATTTAATGCATGCGAAATTCGTTTTAAGTGGATCTTGAATTTAAATTTCCATTGAATTGTGGAATTCGAAACCGTGCAAAAAAGTGTCTACGAAAAATCCAATTCTTAAATTCATGGCTTAATATTCGTCGCGTTAAAATAGTTGTGTTTGTAAAAGGCGTTAATAAAATTGCAATCTCTTTCCCGAGACAGGAAAATCAAAGCACACCTGCATTTACAAATATTCAATAACATATTATGATAGAAAACCAAAAAATTGCTGCAATTAAACATCCGCAATCAAACGAGTTAGATGCCAACTTGCAATTTGTATATTCAACATTTTGTCGCAAACAATTATAACAACCAATGATAATAACAAAAAAGCATTCGCACATGAATATTTATATAAGAAGACGATTAATTTAAAGTGACACCATCCCCACTTCGTAGCGTCAATGCTAAACACGCACATTTCTTTGCAATCAAAGACCCAACGAGACTTGATTTTCCAGTTTTGTGTATATTACATATTGACAAACAACGATTATCAGCAGCTCGACGCGACTCCTCAATGTCATCCCAGTTGTGACAAAACGTTGACGCATTTTAATTTTTGGGCAAGTCAGAAAACGAAAGTGCTTTCAGTTGAAGCTCTTAAGCTTTACTGTAATTGTATTTAAAATTAACAATGAAGATCATTATTGGGTTACTTATTGGTTTGTGAAAAATACTTCAATGTTTTACTTAATTGTTTTAAAATAATTTAAATATTCATAATTCAGTGGGAACTTTAATTGTGGAATTTTCCTGCAATCCTCAACATGATTTCAGGCACTTTCGCCATCACCGCAGAAATCGTCAAGACGTACAATTTCCATCGGATTATGATGATGATGCAGCATCACCATTTCCCAGTAACAATTAAAATAATTTTTCTATGAAAAAGATACAATTTTAAGTGCGATTGTTTTAATTATTGTGCAGCTTTAAGTACACCAGTAGAATCACCCGCAACCACTACAGCCACAACTGCGGCGGGAGCTACGAGTACTACACCTGCAACACCTTCAGTGACACCAAAATCACCGGCATACTTTAAATGTTTGGAAGGATGTCCAACGACATCCGAATACAGTCCAGTTTGTGGTAGTGACAATCAGGATTACCATAATCGTCAGCGGCTATTGTGCTCAGCTTCATGTGGACGTGGTGAGTGAAATTTTGCAATACAAACTTGTGCGGCATCTTCAAACAAATTGCATTCAACTTTTCTAATTGCACTTTATTTATTTTCTGTGTAAAGATGTGCAAGAACTTCGCGCTGGAAGATGTCAAGCTGGATAACGTGATAATTATGTTTTATTTTCTCTGCGAGTTCCTGCTGGTATGTGCCAAACTTTTCTTCATTGAACCAATTTCGTTTAAGATAATTAATTAAAACTTGTAATTGCTAAGTGTGTGTGTTTGTGTGGTGTGTGTGTGAGTGTGTTTTTTTTTTGGCTGCACAAATCTCCACATTTTCTTTTTATGATCGCCAGTGATGGTTCATAGAGCACGGCAGAAACAGGTCAGCTGAAGATAGCGAAGCGATTTTGGAAGTTTAATGAACATAAATATATACGCAGCATAAAGTAATAAGAAGAGAGTGAAATAAGGCAAAAAGAAACGTAAGATGATTGTATATTTCTAAGCGAAAAGTATGTGTAATTAATAAAATTCCGTTCCTTTATACCAGCAAGAGTGTTGTTACTTGTTTTGTTGTTTTTTTTTTGGAGTTTTAGGTATTCTAAAGAAAAACAACAAGTGGGTATAGATTTATTAAAGCCAAAGGCGGCGATTGTTAGTGGGGGCAAATTCATTCATTCTTGTAAATATTTACGTTCATCAATTTGGCCATTAATTAACAGTTACGTTTTACAGTTATGTTTGTTGTTGGTTTTAAAAATATTTGCTCGAATTTTAATACATCCATTTTAAATTGGCTCAGCTATGTAACTGTTTTAAGTCATTAGAAAAAGAAATTTGCAAACGACAAAATAACATTGTTTCTTAATTCCCTTTCCACATGCACTATTGCACAAAATCCATTCGGAAATATTATGTGCTTTCAGCCGCAAATGATTTAAGTACAAAAATAGTAATAGACCACCCAAATCGCTTGGGCAATGTAGGATATGTGATACATCTCCGCCACTGTCATGATTTCACAAAATTTAAGACAGCAATATTGTACATTTCACATATTGCCCAAAATACACCTAACGCATCCATCAACCAACTGAAATGTGATGCCATCCGGAGAAAAGAGTACAACACGCAATGGCTGCAGAACTGTACACAATAGACGCGCCATGGGTATTTGACTTGGCCAGGCCAACCTGATGCCCACTTATAATTTGTTCGTCAATTGTGCAGGTCGCGGAATTGAAATACACAAAAATTGAGAATAAGATTTAAGTTTTACAGTTATTATAGTTTAAGTGCTTGTGTACCGAAATATTCATCATGGATAAATTTCTGGTGTTAGTTATTGTGACTGTTGTTATTGGTAAGACTTGATGGAAAACAAAAAAAAATTTGTCAGAGTTTTAAGATTTATTGGATTAAATTGAATTTAGTTGCGTTTGCTGATGGTGAAAATAACGAAACATCAACAAATAGAAGTGCAAGAAGATTAAGAAAGGAAGTTCCTTTGCTAGTGATTCGCCCAATGACGGAATCCTCGAAAGTAGTTCGAAACGTTTTTAGTCAAGGAATGCTTCAGCCTGGTTCCTCATTTCGGATTAGATCAAGTGATTAGTGTCCCTTTTTCATAAAATAATATGTCTTCTAAATGATCAATATTTTGCAGGTGATGAAAATTCGGACATGATTAATACATTACTGTCTCAGTTTACATCCTTTGATAGACCATACTATCAAAGACCACCCAGTCATCATTATCACAAATCCCACTTTCATCCCGAATCCGGTCAGTATTTCAAGACAGAGGATGTTGAATTGAATCTTAATAAAATTTTCCCAAAAAAAGAATATGAGCTTACAACAGAATACCATAAGTCCTCAACAGAACCATCCAGACCGCTTCAATTTCACACAGCATCAGAAAATACATTTCGACCAATTCCTCCCCCACCCGCCTATCAATACCAGCAATACCACCAATCCCACCAGCCTCCTGTTGTAGAAAAGTACCAACCAGTTGTTGAACATTACCAATACCCACAAACCATTGAGAATTATCACGCAAAACCCCCATACCGTGCACAAACCCATTCCTATGTTGAACATTATCACGTACCTCTTGTGGAGCAACAACATTATTTAACGCAAAACACACAAAAGCAGCCCCATCTCGAGAAACACCTTCAGCACTTTAACTCACCCCAATTTGTTGGGCATTATCATCCATCCCTTAAAGAATACTATCATGTGTCACAATCTCAACCGAGCTCTACACACCACCCTATCAATGACGTTAACCACTTCACCTCACGTCCTGCATCTCCACAGAACTACGGTCAAACATTTCACTTCCAAAAGCAAAGTAACGCAAAGTTTATTCCCGTTTCCACATCTGTCAATTACTACAATCCCAAGACGGTGAATGCGTACAAATCGGAAAATGTTCAACACAACTTTGGTGCCCCATCGGGCCCATCATTCCATCAGTATCAGGAACACGCACCCGTGAAACATCATGTTGATTATTTCCTGCCGCAAGACCAAAACGACCAGACAAATCCATCCACAGGGCGTCCATCATTGCATACGAATGCTCCTCCCACTCGCAATGGGTATGCGACCATACCAAAGAGGACCGTTGAGTATACTCCGTATTCGGAAAGAGATCCTGCCCATTATCGCAAAGGGCAGGTTTCTGATGTGCCCATAATGAGCTTTAACCAACCACAGCACTATGAGGCGGAGGAGGAGGACTACGAATCAACAACGGCCGATGATGAGGTAAATGATGAAGATGACGATGGTGGTCATGTGCAACGAAGACCCTATCAAGAGTATGTGGAGCGTCGAAAGTCTGGCACAAGTCAATCGAATCGCAATCGAGAACAATTACCAGCTCCTTTCTATCTCATCAACAATAAAACAAAAATTGTTGAAAAGGAAAATGGTATCAGCCACAACAAAAGCGATGTCATGGCCAGTGATGCTGCACCAATTACCACGGCGACTGCAGGTCTAAGTCTGACCACCAATGCGACAGTAATTGTTGAAGACAATATTGGCAACGGTGCGGATAATGCCACAGAAAGCGCCACCGACTTTCGCACATGCCAAATGACTTGCTTTCACGAGAGTATAACAAAAGGGTATGATCCAGTTTGTGGCAGTGATACGAAAACCTACTCCAACAAATTTAGGCTGCGATGCATCCGGGCATGCGAGAAAAATGGTAAATTAACTGTTTTGTGAATATATTTTTAATTTCTATTCTCTGAGTGTGGTGTGCGATTATAAAATGCGTTAATACATTTCAGACCTCAAAATCAAACATATCGGACCGTGTGCGCAGAAGTCCAGTTAGACGTTCCAGATTTTGTTGGTACTGCGCACGGCTGCTGTGAACATCAGCGTGATCGTCTGCGGTGTTCATGTCCATTTTTTATTTATATACATATTATTGTTTTTGGCTGTAGGTTTTCTATTTATTTATAAAGTTATTTTGTAAAGCCCGACAGAATGATGAGCGGCTTAGACAGCGATTTACAGTTTAGCCCGGTTTAAAACGGCACATAGGTCAATTTCTGGTTGTTTTATTTTACACATCTTCAAGTATGGTTTCGTAATTATGTATTCCATTTCAATTCATTGACTTCATTTTAATTATTTCGCTTTCATTCAAATTCATTAGCATATAAATGTTTAATTTTACTTGTTTTAAAATTATATTTCATCACTTTCATGTAATAGAATTATTTATGTACATAATATTATACTTAAATTAATTAAGCATTAATTATTATTATTTTAAAAAACTTAGTTACAATTTTTGTAAATTAAAACCGTTGCAATAAATTTATTAATTATGCACAAAGCACGTTTAACAACTTTTTTATTCTACCTTCAAAGGAGTTTTGGATGTACACTTGTTTTGGGATTTCAAATGGTATTGGCTGATTGAGTAAAATTAAACATTTTTTAACAAAAATTATGCCATTTAAATTTGATGCCTTACCTCAATTGCCTATTAAATTTGAATGCATTCCCTTAAAAACTTCATTTGGTGTTTAGAGAATTTGTAAATTTTGATAACGAATGAATATTATAATTGTTAAAGAATTTGTTGCAATTGAATTTAAAAAGTCCGCCACTTTTTCGGCAAATTCGATTTTATCGAGATTATTCGAATGTCGAAACAAATGTTGCAACCAAAACCAATTTATAAATTCACCACACCTACAAATTTAAAATAAGTTTATATTATATTTTTATTTAATAAAATTAATTTAATGAATTTAATCATTTCTTGAAGTTAAAATTAATTTAAGAATAATAAAATTAATTGTGAGTTCAAAAAAAAAATTAATATTGACGTTACCAAATTGACAACTCAAAATGTCAAATCGCATGTCAAAACACAATAATATTCCGACTCGCAAATAGAAAGATAAAAGGAAAAAGAAAACCTAATAAAAATTAGCCAACCAAAAGGGAAAACTTAGTGGAAAATCAGCTAGGAAATTTATTTTAAGTTTTTTTTCATGTTTTAACTAATTCGCAATCAGCTTAAGTGTTTAAATTCTAGTCAAAGTTGGAGTTATAATGTCAATAATGAGTGAACAGGTAAAGTTGATCTCCAAAATGTTGTGATTCATTGGAAAATCCATGAAAAAAGATACCCTAAACATTTTCCGATTCACTTTTTTTTTGGAGTGCTTATAATATTATGTTTGTGAATTGCAAAATCAAGCATGCCCATTTGCATATGGCCTCTGTTTTGAAAATATTGCCACAAAAACACAAGTTTGGGGGACAAGTTTAAGTGGTCCTCAATTCCCATTGCATTCATTGAATGCACCTCTGCACTTTGATTCACAATTTCCGCATATTTTGTACATACTTACACAGTGCAATGGTGCAATGTCCGCATTCGTCAACTCTCAACACTAAGAGTACGAGTATATGCGGTTTCAAATGATATATGCATCAAATAATCCTTTTAAACGTCTCACAAGTACGTTTGGCGTCTTACAAATTTAATCAAACAATTGCCAACGTATTAACTCGACTTATTACATGAATTATTGTCTTATCAACTTAACTGAACGACAAGTCTGATAAGACACGACAATACAGTCAGTCAGAGCTGTTCGCTATATTGACAATAAACAATCAGTCCAATTTTTATGAGCGACACAGTACGGTGGCACCATCACAAAATAATGTGGAGCATTTGAGATTTGAGAAGAGTCGGTTCAGTTTTAGTGCAGATCTTGACTGAATAACACGCGGCCTTCGCTTCCATTACTGCAGTGTGTTTTTCATAGTTATTATTAGTGCCAATCGTGTCGGTTTAATTCGTCTTGATACCAAAAATATCTGAGTTTTGCTTCTTCTTTTTTGGCAATTTGTAGAACTGTGATGTGCATTTGCACGTTGAAATTGAGAAGCTGAAGCAGACCATCACTGAAAAGCAATCACAGCTGATCGCTATGGAGACGGCCTGCCTGCGAGATAGTGACCGTCACGTGGAGTTGGAGGACAGCATAATTGCATGGCAAGACAAATATGATCGATTGTATGACTCGCATAAGAGAGTGCAAAAGGTGAACCAGAATTTGGAGGACAAATTGCTGAAATTAGTGGATAGAAATTCAGGGGAACGCGCACAGTTAACCAGTGATGTGGCAACATTGAGTGTCCGGCTGGCCCAGGCCAATTACAATATTGCCAAGCTTCAAGGGGAAATTGTGAGTAAAGCAAATACTTTTCCTTTTTCAAGAAATCGATGAATATGCAGTAGACAAAATTGATCTTACATATAAGTTTATGTTTTATTGCCATTTCACAAAGATTATATTTAAAATGGAATGTCTCCAGATGATATTAAAAATGTGCCTCATCAAACAATGTGAAATAGAAGTAAACTGTAGAGTTTGTGTAAGTCCCAATTGTCTTATCTCGACCATAATAATAAGTAATTGTTGTTTACGATGCTTGTTAGTACATTTGTGTTTGAGAATTCAATGACTTGGCACAACCATCCCTCTCATTCATTGTGACGAACACAGTGTTTCCTTTTAGCTTTTTTGCATTATCTGATGCCCGCCGAGTTATATGGGTTGTAAATGAGTTTGCAAGATAACTGGCCATCTACGTAATGTTTTTTTTTAAACTCAATTACCGACCTAAAATAATTGTTTGTCTCTAATTACAATCATCGGGAATATTTTAATCTTATTGGATATTCATTTTAAATTCGTTGAGTTTTTATGGTGCTTCCTGATAAGTGATAATAATCGTTATTGTGTGAGGATCTGTTGCATTGTTGACAACAAATGATTATAATTTTCAAAAGCGCTATTGAAGGCACATACCCAGTTGTAGAGGCTTTTAATTGGTGGCTGATTTAAGTGACTCAAATCGATAATTAATGTTTTTATTTGAAGTTGATTGAGAGCGCGGTCTTTGTCGGATAATCTTCTGTATTTGTTATTCTCCTATTTTTTTAAAATTTATTTATTCCAAATACGTATTCCTATAACAATTGTTTTAAATGCTGTAATTCAAATCCTTTTAAGAGCCTTTGAATCGGTTTTGTATTTGTTGCAATTCAATTGATTTGGTTTGTTTACATTTAAAATTTATTATGATAGTAATTGTTTGGTTTCCATTAATTTGAAATTGCTGTTAATTGAAATAGGAAGCCGTAAATTGCTAAACTAAAAAATAGTTCTACTTCTAAGTGAACAATTTATTAACTGAAACCATAGAAGCGGTTTCTTGAATTAAACTCAGAAATATGCTGTACTTCTCTTGATGGGGTTACAAGGTCTTGAGTCAATAATCGGTTATCATTACTTTGATAATAATATGTATAAGTAAATGTGTATTGCTCATTTTTTTTTGAGTTAAGGCATTTTAAAGTCAAACTTTTCATGAATTGAGATTTTTCTCAACAGATTGATTATGTAATGAATTGTAATCAAAATAACAAAAAGAAAATAGAGAGCACATTAAAATTGGTTTATTAATTAAATCTATCACAAAGAAAACCAAGATGAATTGTGATGAATTTCTTGCGGTGAATCGCTGTGCAACAAACTAACCAGTTATAGAAAACACATGAATGAAATTTAAACTTAAGTTGCAGTTCCTAATTAGTTAGAATTCGTAAACGCATATCCTTTGATTTCATGTAAACAATATTTAAATTCAACTATTCTCTGGCATAAGGACACTACAAGTAATCTTAACAAACCGTGCATTCAAATTGAAGCAAAATGACAAACCAACATCAAACAATCTGTAAACTCTGGAAGCAACAACTTTTAGCTCCATATCATGGATACATTCAAAATGAGTTTACTTCCTCTTTCGTCAACACACACACACACGATTCTAATACATTTGTTTGCAAAAACTGTCTGTATGGACGACTGCGAGTTGTCGGATTTGTTTTATTGTACCTTTTGTTTTGTATATTTATTTCCGCATATCAAACAACTAACAACCAATGTCCTTTTTGTCCCCCAAAGGTATAAATGCGAGTACTTTTATACATTTTTCTGTATATGCAATGTTAATTAAAAATTCATTGCCCTGTGTGCCGCCTCCCCTCACTGTTGGGATTTCTTTTTAGCTTGATATTGCCCATACATATAGTTTTGAAACACAAGCGAGGAGACTCGTTGCCGTGAAACGATTAAGTACACACACTTTGGAAATTATTCATAAAGTTGAATGGATTTTCATTGTGATTGTTGATCCCTTTGTGATGGCGGTTTAAAATGCCAGAGGGGCGCTAAGGGAGGACTTCCGACCCATTGTGGGCCATAAGGTGCAATGAGCATAGTTAAATTCGTCCAAATTGATAATTTTCATTTATTTTTTAATTATAACTTTTATCAAAGGGAGCTTTTTTATTAATTAATTTTTTTGCGATCTTGGTTAAATAAATTATTGCACATTAGTCGTGTTAAATGACTAACATTAAATGTGTAATCACAACATGATGTTTAAGATTACGAAAACTATTTCCACATAATTTAAACGTTTAAGTGTTATGTAGTTTATTGGGATATTTATTTATAGCAAAACCATCAATAACTATTAAAGTAAACATACATTTGGAAGTAAGCATAGTTGTAAGTAATGTTTATTTAAAATTAAAGAGAAACGCTTTAGAATTGAATTCCGTGAATTGCAATAGAATAAGAATTGAGAAATAAGTTTCATTTAAACTATAAACACTATTTTAGTTCAATTAATGTAAATATATAACGGTTTTAATTAGAAAACGGCAAATAAGTATTTCCTCTCTAACGGAAACTGTGAAATAAATTGAAATATTTTGAAGCATCCTCAAAATAATTGTTTAAATAATTTAAAATGTAATGAAAATTTATTAAAATTGCTTGCCCGTTTATTTATTTCAAGATTAAAGGTTTGTCCTCTAAAGACTTATTAAATTCATCAAACAGGATCCTAAAATTAACGTGACTAACACAACTATTAAGCTTTCTGTAAATGTTTATTGCAATTAAATTTACTAAACAAGTTGAAATAATAAATAATCATAAAACAATTTTTTTATCAAACAATTGCTAACCCACCCGCACAGCATATCTCCTTAAAATGAGAGGGCGTTTCATTTGACGTGTGTCAATTTTTATAACGGCGGATAATAAAGCAATTACATTTAACTGCCACCACCACTTATTTTATATAACGCACTCAGTTGCCTCGGAGTATCCGCGAGTTGACACACAATGTAATCTGCGTATTCTACATTCCAGCCACACACGTTGGTAATTGCAGACGCATTGCATAATTTGGTTTTTATGAGTGACGGGAATTAAATGATGACAATTCATATTATTTAAATATGTTAGATAATAACGAAAAAATATTTAATATGTGGAACAAACAAATTATTGTGTAACGGAAAAAAATGTGCATTTGTAAAAATATTTACGTTATTATGGTGCAGCCTAAAGCACTTTGTGTGATATGACATTGTAACAAAGTGCACTGCCTGTATCTGTGTCTTTAAAGTGCATAATGTACAACTTAAATATTTCAAATATTTTTATTATTAATGACCCCCTGAAGGTCTTTAAAGTTTGAGCATTCTTGATTAATGATCATATCATGGACTTTTTTTTGTGTTTATAGAGTTTAACACATTTAAGGAAAACTGGCGGTCTTGTTTAATATAAAACTAAATAATTATATTTTAAAATTTATTTGCAAGAAGTGACGGCAATTATGATTACATTTCATAAGTTGCATATCAAATATTTAACCACACAAGAAAATTATTTTTAATTAAATGTGCATGATGTGCTAAGTTGTAAATTGCAGCGCTTATCAGTAAAAGTAAACCTCAGCTTTATTTGTTTTTTTTTCATTGCTTTATTTGAAAAATGGTAGTTAAGAGGCTCTTTTAAGTGGGTTTATTTTCGATTTTGCAATAAATAATTTCTTATTTATTTCTTTTAATCAATAAAAATTAAATAATTAAAAAAAATGTATTCTCATAAAATCTTGAAAGTAACATGAAGAATTGTTTAACAGTTTTTCTTTGTTAAAATCTAATTCTTTATGGTGCTTTTTGCAAATTTATTTTATAATTTATAAAATATAATTTGATTCTTTTTTATCCAAGACACACACTTTTGAATTTGACTAACACGAAACTACCGCCATCTATACTACGATGGCCAATCGAATAGATAGTGCTGCTAGTAGCAACTAGTAGACGCTAGGTGAACTTAATTCATATACAAAAATATTTGCCGCCAAATTTGTTGTTGCTTTTCCGTGTGTGATATAAAATGTGATTTAAAAGTTAAAATTTAATAACAAAATACTTATATTTCCACTTACTTTTTAAAAACAAACTGTGATATATTATAATCCGATTGAATGGTTTAAAAACAGTTATTAAAATATTTTCCATTCCCAAAAGTCTTAAAACTCCTGTAGGTATATACGAGTATATTTTTTTCACTATATTCATCACTGACTCGATTCTCGAGCGGTCCTCATAATTCATATTCGAGACTCGAGTACAACAAATAATTAAACAAAATATGCTTATATAAAACAAAATGGCTGAATTCTCTTATTGGAAATTTTTTCACATCTACGCCGTTTTACTTCAAACACTATTTTCACATAGATTTTTTCACGTAACAGTATTGATACTGATCCAACAAACAAAACCACATTAATTAGAATTCAATTATTGCACTTTTATAGCCATTTCATAAGGATTTAGAGTACGAAGTTAAATTACAAAAGCACAGTTCATTTTTATGGTACAAGTATAAGCGCGTCACTTTTTTAAAACTCAATAAATCCACTAAACTTTGATTTCAACTTAAATATTTTATTTTTAAACTTCTTAATACACTTTTATTTATTATATTTATAAATTTTTTAATCAAAAAATATTTTTGTTGTATAATAATTCACATTTTACGAAATTTACCGGCGGATTTAACTTGTTGCTTTACCGGCGCGCGTCTCTCTTTCAACTGATCATATAATTCACAAATCACAATTACCATGGTACTATATATATATAGGCTACAGACCACTCGGCACGCCGCACAGGTTTAAATTATAATAGCGGTACTTTTGGATCATAATGAGCGATGAGCGATGATTGAGTGCAGTTTTTAAATATTTTAATATGTATAAGTATCCCTTTTCGGTATTGTATGGACTATGGCTTGGCTCAATTGTAGTTACAGCTATTTAACGGGCAATTTAGAATATTAAAAAACTCCTCTCTGAATTAAAAGTATGTGTCCGAGCTGCTATGATTTTTTTTGTACTGATGATTTGTACGGACTATTCTGTACATTTTATACTGGAGATTTTTAACCTTGAACTAACAACTGAACTCTTAATAGTTTTGTTACTCGCATACTATTACGTTATACCTACATCATATTTATATGACTTTTCTTACATTTTAATAATCAAAAATTTAAGCTTAAAAGATATATGTACATATAAGGAATTAAGAAATTCTCAATTGTAATTCTATTTATATTTTGAATAGGTCTTTCTATGTTTTATTGGTTGGTTGTTTTATAGTATATTTATATGTTTTGGGGCAAAATAAAAGAATTTGGCTGGTGCAAAAGTTAAGCACAAACTAGAGTATAAAATGGGAAAAAATCTTAATTCGTCCAATTCTTTAAATGTTGTTTTAGGAACGGTACAAAACAGATATGGGACTCGCCATTCAACTACTACAATGCAAACCCGATAGTTTCGTTTCCCAAAAGGTGTCAACTGTAAGTACTTAAATACATAGTTCACAAATAAATTTCCTTTCTCCATTACAAACCAAAATCGAATACATTACCCGATTTTCTTATTTATTTTTAGCTTCCATTAGAAATTCAATCAAAAGTATCGCAGTACATGCGGCTGGACACGAATTCACACTCTGACTCGGAGGGTAGCACAAGTGGTGTGGGGGTAATAACGTCCAACTCCTATCGAGTGCTTCCGGCATCCGATAGTCCCCCGCCACTGTGCCCCTTTCCACCCACCGCAATGGTATATTCTATGCGGGGACTCGGTAAGTGTTAGTAGCGTTTGCCTTTTTATTATTTCAACTTTTTTATTTATTAATTTTTCTTCTACGTATTTCCCAATGTATCCTGTTATCGGGTTGATTTTTCATTTAAAAAATTTATTTTCCATATTCTTGTTTTTATCTGGGGTGTTTTGAATTTTTGTGAGTTTTTAGATTTAAATGTAATTGTAGAAGATGGAACATAAATTTTTGAGGGGAATCTGAAAATAGTACAGACTACAGATACAAAAACAGAATTAAGTTACATTCTTTTATTTTTTAAATTTGCATGATTTGTAGCAAATAAAAAGAAAAGATAGAACTTGAAGATTCAGGTGAGAAAATTGGGTAGTTTCTGTTGTGTTTTATTTTTTGTTCAATCTGTTTGTGTTGTTTTGTTTTATCCTTGTTTTATTTGAAAGTGAAAAGTGCTAATTGTTGCGTTGTGTGTTGGTCACTTGCATATTATTCCAAATAATTAATACCAAATCTCCCTTTTCATAACCCAAATAACAAAAACAACAGACGGCACTCCAGAAATGTCCGAAACATTGACCAATGACCAGATGATCTCACCCTCAATAATGGCGAAATTCCTTGAAGATGAGCTCAAAGAAAGTGAAACCAAACACTGTGACACATGTCAGTGTCCCAACAAAGATCTCACCGTGCTGGCAGATATGCCAAAATCATTCAGCACCGCCACTCAGACCATTGTGCAGGGCAATGCCAACAATTCGTTGTGCCTGCGATGCAACAGCAATCTCAATTCACCATCACGTGCAAACAGTCCGTACATTATGAAGCTAGTCAAGTCCAGTGATTCGGTGATCTCGGAGACGAAGAGCAGTGTCTCCGACTCCAATGATAACGACAAGTTGTTTACTCCTGTGAAAAAGGATGATCTCATGGTTAATCCCATATTGGGACATCACCGGCTGTGTGATCGAACCACACCAAAGAAGGTGTTATCACCAATGCAGCTGGTGCAAACCACATCTGTGACCAGCAGTGTTCGTGGTGATGTAACGGTAGAGAAAGAATCGACCATGCCATTGCTCGCCAATTCGATAACATTGTCTGAGAGGCGAAGTAGCACAAAAGAAGTTGAGGTTAACACTCCCAGTGCATCGGGAAAAGAGCTTATTGATGCAAAGTGCGGTGAGAGTCTGCAGGAGACGGCAACTGGTAGCACAAACAGTTTATGGAGTAAAACTAGCAGCAATACCAATGTAGAGGGTGCGAAAATTTTTGAGAACTTCAATAGGAATTTGATCAAAACTATTAAGGTAATATTGAAATACAAAACTAGCTAAATCTATATTTATTTGACACCATCTTTAATCTCCTTCCAGGCGGAAAATCCCAAAGTAACTGGCCCTAGATTCTGTGCCCTCAGAATTCAAAACGGTTCCAACAATATTCTGCTGGATAACATTGAGTCAGACGTCTCCCCGGTGGTGTACACTCGTCGTTCTCGCTTCCTGGATGAAGAATTGGATGACACAAAAGACATAATAACCACATTAGAAACTGGCTGTGACAAATCGAAGCTAAGTAAACCCATATCCTTGGTGATGACCAACCCTTTGCCTCCAAACGGTAATAAAACTGATTCAGAGAAGTTCCGTGAAGCTCATTCTAAAGAGAATTCGGTCACTAAGATGTCACTACGCAAGGATATGCAGAAAAAGAGTATCGTCGACAAAGCAGCCGAACACATTGAGATGAATTCTAGTCGCATTGCCAAGTCATGCACCCAATCCAGTTCCATATCGAGTGAGATTGACATTCAGGAGAGTGCAATGCTGCGCCGGCAGCAGCTGAATCGTGTCGCTGAGTGGGTACACAATTCCACTCAACTGGAAGCATGTGGCCAAGCGTCTCGTAACAGCTCAATGGAAGCGTTGTCAATTGATTCGGGCTATAAGACCAAAGTAAATAATCATACCAGCAATGAGTTGGGTGATAGCGAACCCCTACTGAGTAACAGTGTGACGCCGTGCACAACCAATGATCAGAATTCATCACACATATCCACACAACCTGTGTTACTTTGTGATGACAACAAATTGCTGGGCAATACTAATGTAATTAATAATAATAATAGTTGCACAACCGATTATGCTCAAACCTCACATTATGATGCTAACACTAATTTATTGAATAACAATGCAACAATTGCTGTGCAATGTAGCAGCAATGATACGATTTTGGCCAGAAGCGTTGCTCTGGGAAAGTATTTGGACGAAGCCAATGCAACAACATCCCTCAATGGCGATGGCATACAGTCGTCACATGATGCCAGTTGTCTCACCGGTGTTGTGATTGGTGATTGTGTGACAGATGTTGCCCTCAATAATTGCAGTAGCAAATTAAATAACGCTCAAGTTGATCTTGCACAAATGGAATACAATGTTAAACAATTTCTGTTGAAACAGAATGAATGGTCCATCCATAATCGAGCCACACCGTCGCCCAAACCGACACGGAACAATCCGCACAGAACTGAAACCAATCTTTAAGTTTTGTAGTCTATTACTCGTATTTACATGTTACAACACGTACCACAATCCTAAAGCCATCACACACACACACTCACACACACCCGTTTTTCACTATTTAATCTACATTGCAAACCCAATGAAAAAGGATGTGTGAATGCTACCTATATCCGTGCTTCATTGCCATTATTTATTGAAATGAATTTAAACCTAAACAGAAATGAGATACAGCCTTAAGCCATATCTGCTATACTTACTGCTTGAACTTGAGAAAGAGTTTTAAAGGGTGTTTAAGACGCGAAATAGGGATGATTTTTACCACTTAGTTTTGATTTTGTTTAAATCAGTAATTGTTAGTCATGGATTTGCTTTATGTCTTTATTCTTTTTAGAATGTTTTTTAGTAAAGCCTTTGAATTGTTTGTTTATTTTAAGTAAATCACTTTTGAATTATTTTTTTTTGTTACCATGAATTAAAGTTTAAACATACTTTTAACATACAGACATATCCATCTTAGGATTAATCAGTAAAGCTTTCGACGTAAGCCAACTGATGAATGATTACCTAATTGGTAAATGCGGTCGACTTATTGTTAAGTCTCAAATTCCAAAGACGCCAAAATTTAAAATATAGCGTTTAGAGTAGTTTTTGTACCATTATTTATTATTAAACATTTTTATTTAATTACAGATCATTTTATGTTAATTAAGGTATTAGAATTGTTTTTAGTTAATAGCATTATTATTTAAAATAATTAAAATGGACGCACAAACTCAAAACTGTACAATTTTTTCATTCCATTAGTTTTACTTAATTTTAATTGCAGAATTTCTTACAAATTTACATGCGCACACTTAAGTACAATTTTGTTTGTTCAATGACTTTATTTCATTAAAAAAACATTTAATTTTTAAATATTATCAGGTAAGGAAAACCCAGACTTCATTCAAAATGTCTCCCAATAATGCTTACAAGTAAAGATACAAAAGTATTTAGTATTTGCTTATACTTCAATTTAGGAACACATTTATTAATGAATACTATAAACAATTTAAAATACAAAAATTAAAACACACACATATTACAACTAATATCAACAGCATAACAATAAATAAATGCTGAACTCACAGAATTAATGGAAAAAAACACAAATTAGTAACATTTATTTTGTTATGGATAAAAAAAGAGAAATGAAATGCAAAGGAATACTAATTTTTTAAGAAAAAAGATGGTAAAAATATGAAATCAAATTAGATCAGGAAAATATTTTGTTATTTACCTACTGATAAGAAAAACACTTGAAATGAAAACAATTAATGCTATATAATATAATCGCAGAAATCTCACCTGAAAGCAATCAAAGTTATTAACATTAATTACAAAACATGTATAATGAATTAAATAACATTAACAATTGCCATGTATTGTATAATATCATTGTTTCGTTAAGTGCTAACTAATTAGTTAATTAAAAACTATGTTTGAGCTATAAATTATGCGACGACGTATTATATAGACAAGGGACTGCTAATTTAAGTTGTATTTATGTATATTAAAAGAACAGCATTAAACACTAAAATATTGCTAACAATATTAAAAAATTTAAAAAGAATTTATGATTTAACACAATATACAATAATGGATGCTTATAATATTCATGATACCTTGAATTGATCATTTTTAAATGTAAAAGCAACTGTAATAAATTGCAAATTGATCATTCAAGGTTTTGTTGCTTCCTTTATTAAAATATATAATTTTATTTGACGACATGGAGGTCATTGTGAAATGTTTAAAAATACATAATAACATTTACACCATCAATTACAAAATTAAATTAGTTAGATAATTGTTTCCTCAAACCCCAAACATAAAAATGTCCAATAAAAACACCCACAACAAAAATGGCCCATAGCAAATTACTATTAATATTTAATTAGGTGCAATATTTAATTAAACGCACACAAATCAATTATATTGATTCCTTTTGAAAGACCACTCCGTACCAGACTCAATTTGTTCGTAAATATATTAACGTCCTTTTGTTACCGCTCATGTAAATCTTTAAACAAATATATACATAAATTATAGTTTTAATGAAAATCCACACAAAGCATTACATCATATATTCAATGAAACAAAAACCTAACATTAAACTATATCGCATTATCAAAAAAAAAAATGTATAAAAAAATTAAAAAGAAAAAAATAGTTAAAGATGCTTCCGGTGGCATGAAGGAACTCTGTTCTGCCGCTTATTTAACAATTTAACATTAAGCATAATTAAAAAAAAGTACATAATAAAGTGAAAAAAAAAATTGGAAAGACTCGGAAAAGTGATTTTTAATTTTTAATTTAATTTATTAAAAATGCATAGTTTATTTATTTATTCATTCTTCTCTGTTATTTAATTTTAAGTTAAGCCATTATGTTTAATTAATGACTACTTCAATGTACATTTATTTATTTATTAACATAATTATATTTTATTGAATTGAAAATTATTAATTTTTATTGTTTTATTTCCATTTTCATATTCCAAAATAATAGTTTTTATAATTGTCCTTACATTATTTAACTTTATTAATTACATTTTATTACTTGTAATTGTTTAGAAATCATTTGCCGCTTGCATATTTATTGACTTCTTTAAATCTTATGCAATCATTGAGAATTTGATGACTTCATCAAATTTCTTCTGGTATTAATTAATTTATGTGATACTTTTTGTGTGTAATTTAATGAAAATAGTATTAGCATTTAATTAATAAGAATAAGAAAAAATATATAAAGAAAATTTCTTATTAATTCACTCTTTTGTTTCATATAGTCTTGTTTCGCTTTTTTGGTGAAACTCAAAAAAATGTATCCGTTTATGTCCTATTTTGCTTACTAAGAAAAGTGTGTATAACAACGTTATATTTATTAAACAGTATAATTATAGTAATTTTGTGTTTGTATGGAAATGAATGTATGTGCAAAAAATAAATGTTTACGGTAAGGGATGTCTCTCGTCGCTTATTTTAATTTTTTTTTTAATCTTAGTTGTTAAATGTCTTCGCATTGCATTCCTGCAATTTTCACTTATAAAAATGTTAAGTCTTACCAGTCTAGACATTCAGCTGATAAGTATTTTAAACAAAAACCATAATTGGGGTGCAACAACCCCATTTAAATAGTACACAAATTCTTTGTTTCTAAATACTCGTACAACAGAAGCTGATAAATAAATTTGATAACAACTATTCCAACAAAAACCAATCCGAAGGTAATATAAGTCTCTTTTGAACAATTTGAGCAACCAGTCTTCCTCAGACCAACAAAGGTTGACATAATGAACTACAAAGTACTGATCGGCCTGTTTGTGACCACATTTGTGATTGCTTGTGTTCACAGTGCAGCCCTTACCGAAACCGTGAAGTCTGACGTTGTGCAGCAATTGGATACCCAGAACGTAGGCAATGTCCAATCACTTAGCATTGAATTGAGTGATTCAAATTCGGAAACATACCTAAAACCATTACCAGTAGAGAAGAATTTACTTGAGGATGCAAACAAGACATCTACCGAAAAGGTTGTTGTTAATTCGCCTGTGCAAGAAATTAAAAGTGAGAATGCTGAAAAAACTACAAAAATTGTTGAAGCCGACCTCTCTGAATTGATGGGTGAAGCCAAAAAGGACACTGAAAATCTATTGTTTGTGGAAATGAAGCCAACGCAAATAATTGAGTCTACAATAAGCATCCCAGCTAAAAATGTTCTGATTGAGTCGGTTAATACAATTGAAACATCCCCTTATTTAAAAAGCATTGAAGTAGAATCTAATCAGTTCCAAACTGTGGATGGACTTGACGTTTTGAATGCTGAAAAGAATTCTCCAAAAACACCATCAAGGGTTGAGCCCTTTGAAGTTAACGTTAAGGTCAGTAATCGAAAACCAAGCTATGAACCATTGCCAACTCCAGTGGAGTTCACTGAGGCTGAACCAAATAAAAAACCACTCTTAAAGGATGTTCAAGCTTTGGAAGAAGTAACACTCTCAAGTGCGAACTCTGGTGTTTATGGAAATTCAGCATTTGAGGAAGTGGTGCAGTCAATTATGTCCCAATTATTCTTAAATGGAAATTTTGGTTCAAGTTCGGGATCATCAGGTAGTAGTGATGGAGGTGCTGGAAGCAGTGGTGGATCCGGTAGTGGATCAAGTAGTGGATCCGGTAGTGGATCAAGCAGTGGATCCGGTAGTGGGTCAAACAGTGGATCTGGAAGTGGATCTGGTAGCGGTTCTAGTAGCGGTTCTAGTAGCGGTTCTAGTAGCGGTTCAGGCAGTGGATCAAATTTATTTAACACACTACTTTCTGAATTGAATTTGGGTGGCATCGGAAGCAATGCAGGATCTGGAAGTAGTGCGGGTTCAGGATCATCATCAGGGTCTGGTAGCAGTGGAGGATCGGGCGGCAATGGAGGATCCGGTAGTTTATTTCCTAATGTTAATTTTGGTGGTTTTGGGAGCGGATCCGGCAGTGGAGGATCCGGTAGTTTATTTCCTAATGTTAATTTTGGTGGTTTTGGGAGCGGATCCGGCAGTGGAGGATCTGGTGGCTTATTTCCTGATGTTAATTTTGGTGGTTTTCCAAGCGGATCCGGCAGTGGAGGATCTGGTAGTAGTGGAGGATCCAGCAGCAATGGTGGATCTGGTGGTCTATTCCCTAATTTTAATTTTGGTGGCTTCGGAAGTGGATCTGGCGGTCTATTTCCTAATATTGATTTTAGTGGTACTGGGAGTGGATCAGGCAGCAATTCTGGATCTGGATCATCATCAGGGTCTGGCAGTGGCGGAAGTGGTAGTGGTGGTAGCTCTGGATCTTCAGGAGATGGATCGAAAATTCAAAATTTGAAACAATCCGTGAAAGGGAGTGTTGCTAAAATTATTATGGCTTTCGGAGATGCTATTGCATCAAAAATTACTGCCATTGCAGGGCGAGGTTCTTTATTACCTGATGAAGAAGACAACGGTTCATGCTTATCTGAAGATGTAGCCAGGGAATTGAATGCTGTAAAGGAGCAATTTTATAGGCATCAATCACTTTTAAATAAAAATGCTCATCAACAGTTGTAATAAATAATAAAACATAATAATTGGCCTTTAATTTTTTGTTAATTGTTTTATTAAATTAGTTTCTATGTTCATTCATTGTTTTTAGGGAAATTTTATCTATGTTAGAATTCGAAGGTCAAACAATTTACTAGACATAATACATAATTACAAACTATAGATAACAAACAATTCCAAGAATGTAAACTTGAGGACCTCAATTTTTTACCAATATATAGAAAAAAGACGTTGTAATTATAATTATGCATTCAAACGTTTTATGTTTTTAATAAGCATGAACTAACCATATGTTTTCTAAGTCAGATCAAAATTAAAAATTAATTGTGTTTTTAAATAACTTTGTAAATAATGTGGTTTTCCACTTGTCTTAAAGATGGTCTGTTACACAATATTCCATCACTTGCACTTTAAATTTTTATGTTTGCACAAAGTGCAAATAAAGTGCAAGCGAACAAGGATTATGCTTCTAAATACTGACTTTTTAATATGAAACACTTTACAAGTTATGACTGAAGTTATTTACGTTTAAAACCATGTACAATATTTCTCTTTATTTATTTCATAATGAATGTAGTTCCAAGTTCACGAATGGAAACCAAGATCAACCAAAACATTTAAATAAGAAAGTGACTGGACGCTTAAAATTATAGAAAATGAACACCATCACTGATCTTGGTCAATGACTTTATACACGTACTTGTTGGACAAACAAACACGTTTTCAAATGAACTCCATTAGTCTGATAGCAGCATACTAATCCACCAGACGCATTAATCATTTGTGCATTGGATGCGTTTATGCACAAAACCATGACCTTTCTGAAAAACATTTTAAGTGTACCATTAAGATAAAAAACACTTAAAAGACTTAAACTTTTCCGATAGGTTGAATTCCGAATGAAAAGTAATCTCGATATATATTATATATGCACATCAAACACATACGTGTTATTTCACCTGTGGTAACGCGAAGAAAAGAAAAGATGACACGAAAAGCATAATATATGGAAATATAAAAATGAAAGCGCTCAAGAGCAAATAATGACTAAACGAACTTACAAGATGTAAAGCAACTGATTTAAAGAAGAAGAAGCAAACACCAAAATATAAATAAAATCTATAAGAGAGTCGCCTTTAGCCATCAGTTCAGTTGAGATCTTTTACGCGATCGTCACGGTTTTAAGAAGTCAGTTCAAAATAACTTTTTTCAAAATGCAATTTTTCCTCATATTAAGTGCAGTTCTTCTGTTCAGTAGTGTCAATTGTGCACATGTTTATCGTGTTGGACGACAACAATCCGAAGACAATCAATTATTGGCTGCAGTTGAAACTTCTAACACAATTCAAAGCGATGAGAGCACAATCACTGCTGCAGCAGTTGAAACATTTGCTGAAGACCTGCAAAATAAATTAATGGCAGAAGCAATTGTTGAAGATAAACTGCCAGCAGTTATTGAAGAGGCGGTGCAAATCATAGAAGCACCCGTGAAGCACACAATTTTGCCATTCAAATTCATTGCGACTGATGCAACAACACCACAGGAGCCAATCGAATCAATTGAGACTCTAACTGAGACTATCAATGAAGATCTTAAAAAATTGGGAGGCACCATGAAAGATGTTTTGGTCAGTGAGGATACAATTGACGACACCGAAACAACAGCTTTGTTAAACGCATTGTACACCGCAATGAATGTGGCTCTTACCAATTTAAATAACGCAAGAACCATCTTACCTCCAAAGGCTTTCTTGCGTTTGTGGAAAAGTGGACTTAATGAAGTTGGTGCTAACAACAAAGAGTGCGCTGTTAAGAAAGTCTCTGCAGACACTTCAAGGGTGGAAGTTTTGCCGGAAAAAGGACAAGCAACTGAACAAGAGGTGCCAGCCGTGCTTGAAGTCACAACCACTGCAACCAATGCCACGGATTCACCTGCAGTAACAGGAATTTTGGCCAGCTTTATTGATGCTTCCAGAAATCGCATAACTGACACAATAAACACTTTGAGCAGCACTTTCGCAAAATATGTGGTTGGTCAATTTCCAGCCCTGAAAGACACCATCCTGACGGAGTTTAATGCAACCACTTTTGCTGCAAATGAGACCGGAATTACAAGTAGTGGTGAATCAGTGGTGCTGCCAGCTTTGATTGTGACAAATCCACCTAAGGCGGCAGAACAGAATGCACGCAAACCTGCTGGAGGTTCATTGATTTCATTTAATGTTAAAGCCAAGGAGGATTAGACTGCTACTATATCGATAATTTTATTTTAGAATAATCACTTTGCATAATTTAAATTGTAATTTATTTGTCATGTGAAATACAAACGAAATATTTATTGAAATTTTTGTATGTGGATCAATCCGTTTTAATTTATATACTTTAAAGATTGTTTACTTTTAGTGAAGAAGGATGTTAAAATAGAAACCTGTTAACCTACTTATGATTCAAGTTTGTTGAACCTTCTTCAATTTGGTATTGAACTGGTTTTCCTGTTTTATACTTTCACACGATTGTTCCATACATAAAAATGTACAGTGAAAAGCAACACCAATAAAATAATTCTGGCAACTCATTATGTTGATTTGTAAGCCACATTCAACATTATGGTGGAGGCGACTAGCATGGTGTGGGCAATGATAATATTAAGTCTGTGGTTTTAGTATAATTTTAATGCATTAACATAGAAAGCTTAATGTGGTCTGAGAGTGGTTGGCAAAAAAAAGTCGTCAGGCGGTTTGGCGAAATTTTAGGCATTAAAATTTAAACAGAAATTACTTCTGTAGGCACAAGATACACAAATTTCCACAGAAGGTATTAAAAAAGTTAATTGGATAAACAAATAAAAAGTTGGTAAATTATTTATGCATGTTTTTTGAAATTATTTGAGCGTTTTATGTTGAGTTTATTCATTATTGAATCATTTACATTCAGCAAAGATAGTCAATCAGAAATGAATAATTTTTGAATGAATTATTCTGGCATTTATAGCACACAACGATGCTCAATGTGTTTTAAAAATAATCTTTAAATGCTTTTGTGCTTTAGAAATTACATTTAAATTTTTTAACTTTTATTATTCTTGCCTTTAAAATGTGATCTTAAATTATTCCTCTTGTCAAAGTTAATTACGAAAGTCGTAATATGTTACTGAAGACTTACTGCACAAAGGATACCTGAAATCGGTTAGAACAATTCAAACATATTAAGTAATGTGTTGCATTTAGTTTTATTGTAAAAAAATGTTTTAAAGTCATAATAATTATTTACAGCTCCAATCAAACTTCAATATCCTTGTTCCTGGCGGCAATGATTTCTGTCTCGAGGACATAATCAGTTCCACTCAACTGATCCCTAAGTTCATTTCTAACTTGATTCAACTCCCTGATGAAACCTTCCAATACGCATTCCTTTTCCTCCTCACCTTCCAGGGCAATAGCATCTCGACCAACTCCGGTCGTAATTTTGTTTGCAATGGCTGTTCCCAACGCGTTGATAATTCGGGCAATTTTGTACTTAGCTGCTGAGATGATTCCGGCTGGACCACCACCATTTCCGTTACCACCATTTCCACCATTTCCGCCATTTCCGCCATTTCCACCATTTCCGCCATTACCGCCACTTGTTGTTGTCACTGTTACCGCTGCAGTCGATGCAGTTGTGGCTGTTGTTGCAGCCGTGACAGTTGTAGCTGTTGTAGCAGCAGTAGCGGCGACAGTGGTGGTAGCAGCTGTGATTGAAGCTATAGCCAATTGAATCAGTTGTGTGATTAATGCAGTGTAGTCCTGTCGACCTTGTTGAACAGCAGGTAACAAACTCAAAACATCAACAGTTGACAATGCAGTTTCAGAGGGAAAAACTTCTTTGGCCAATGCAACTGGTGCACTATTGACTTCAGCGAATAAATCCAATGGACGTGGCTCTTCAACAAGGAAATTTTCAGAAACAACTGGTTTGGCTTCTTCAACAAAAATTTCTTCCGATGGTTTGGATAATGTTTTAACCTCCTCCGAACGAACAGCTTCAATTTCATTTATCGTTGGCTCTACCAATCGGACTTCTGGTAAGGCGACTTCAGCAATTCGGGACTCTTTGATTTCAGCTGATATTTCAACAGCTTCTTCACGAATTGGAGCTGCACGCTGTTGGATTACTTCACTGGCTGGTTCCAAAGCTATTTTGACCTGTTCGGTAATTATGTTGTCTTCGGTCTTAATGATGGCAACAACTTCCTCGCTGACAATGGCATTTCTGCCCTCAACTGCAGTTGGAACAACTTTGGCTTCTTCGGCAATCACAGTCTCAACAATTGCTGCTGGAACTAATACTTTTTCGGTCAGGACTAGCTCCTCACTGCTTTTTTCATCGTAGATAGAAGCACTGTGCACACTTCCGAGTGCAACAATTAAACAAATAATGGCTGTGTACTTCATTTTTGGAAATGATTCTACCTATTTGATGGTGGAGTGACCAAATGCAACTGATGCAATTGTATGGTAGTGCATCAACTATTTATACTACAAAATAATATAGGTGTTTAGTTGTAATCTACTCACATGGTTTAAAGAAAAATTGTCTGATAACGAGTAATGACGATCAACTAATTGTTGTCCTATTGGAATGTCTGAATGAATAATGAAATTCCATCCATTTCTGGTTTAAATTATGATTATTTGAGGTTTCAGTAAAACAATGTACTGAAACGATAACTTTAAATGCCCTTAGTTATATTATTACATTTTAACCAATGGGATTAATACGATGGAGTAGTTTTAGATTTAAGATTCTCAAACTAAAAATAGAAGCTTTTTTTAATAATATTTTCTTAAAAATAAGGCTTTAAAATAGCACTCTTCGTTACAGTCATCGCAAGAGGCCAGCCACCAGGTGACAAAAGTATTAACTACAATTGCCAAAAAATATTTTTATTTAAAGTATTCCTGAATTTATCTATTCATATTTTTAATAATGAAATTTTCTTGGGTGGTTTTATATTTATTAACAGTTATTGCAAATTCTGTTTGTGTATTAAATAAAAATAGTTCAATGATCGCTGCATATTTGGAGTGAGGAGCTAAATTAAAATATTCAAAAATAACACATTTGAATATCACGAGCCCTGTGGCGAACATAAAGTTTTAAACATTGACCTCAAATCATCTTCTCGTGTTTGCGGATTCTGCATAATTTATTCACATGTTTATGGATGTGGGATTAATTTAAGCATTGTGATATGTGACAAATTATGCTGATTTCGTGTTTGTGGTAAAAAAGAGTTGAATGATGCGGAATTTTATTTTAGTCGTGATTAATTAAGTGTCCTCAATTAAATTATTAACTAATTGAAGACTCTATCTAACTATTTCCAATGTGTCTTAAAGAGAAATAAATATAATATATTATCTTGCAATAAAAATAAAACAAACCAATTTCTTAAAAAAATCTCCTCAATTTAATATTAATAATTTAACACTCTTAAATCAGTTACAGTTTACGCTCTCTTGGGATTATCATTAGAGTCTGGACCAAAGAGTACATCATCAAAATTAACTCCTTTCAATTCAGGATGCTCTATCAATTCACGACGTGCCTTAATCAAATCTCTAACAAGTTCATCCAACTGACAACTATTATTCTCCTCGGCTTCAACAGCCTCTGGTCCACCGATACCATCACGGCCAAACACCGATGTAATCTTATTCGAAATTGCACCGCCAATTGCTGAGATTATGGATCCCACCTTCTTTTTGTAGGCACCAATAATTCCGCCACCACCGCCTCCACCTCCTCCTCCACCGCCACCGCCGTGATTCCAGCCGGGTGGTGGACCCCAACCCCATGGTGGAATAGGGTATACAACAACAGGTGGTTTGGTTGTCGCAGCAGTGGTAGCTACTGTAGTTGCGGCTGTGGTTGCAGCAGTGGTAGCTGCTGTTGTTGCGGCTGTAGTTGCAGCAGTGGTAGCTGCAGTGGTCGCTGCCGTGGTTGCAGCAGTGGTAGCAGCTGTGGTTGCAGCAGTGGTTGCAGCAGTGGTAGCTGCAGTTGTTGCTGCTGTGGTTGCAGCAGTTGTCGCTGCAGTTGTTGCCGCTGTGGTCGCAGTGGTTGAGGTTAACGAGGCAAGCAAAGCAGTGATAATGGGTGTCCAGGTTCCGGTTGGAATCAAAGCCAACAAAGCTGCTAAATCAATTGCTAAGGAGAGAATATTTTTAAGTAAAAAATATAAATAGTTAAATTGAATTTAATAACGTACTTTGTCGTCCTTGTGGTCCCAAATTCAAACTACTTTCCAATGCAGAAATTTGATCGGGACTCAAGACAAACTGTTCCACTGGCTGTGCGGTAACCATTTCGGGTTCAACCTGTCTCTTCTTTCGTGACTTTGATTCATGTTCTGCTGTTTTAATTGCACTGGATGCAATCTCTTTGATGCTGATTGCTAAAAATACCGCCACAAGTATCCTCATCTTGGATGGGGAGATAGATACTGTCCCCCAAAAAGCTTTTGTACAACTAGTGATAACCTATGTTCGGTTTTTGGTATTTATAAGAAATTGCGAATGACCCAATTGAGAGGGTCGCTGATTCTGTGTCTTGTGCTCATCACATTAGCAAAACTGGGAATTTTGCATAATAGTTAAGGTATTTTGGTATCATAGTCGCTACAAAAACAAGTTTTTCTTCGGCATGATCATTAACATTTTTCTACATTTAACTAAAAAATTCTTCTATTGCCTCACCTCTTCAGGTTATTCACACCAGGCGGTGAGATAAGTAGTTGACGAATTTAAAATTCAATAACGGTACTCCTCGTGTAGTTTACAAGTCTTACGAGATCAGCTCATCCCAGATAGCGACGGAATTGATTAAATTTTAAACTGTAAATATTTGTGAATTGAAAAATAACAACAACAATAGATAAAGATTTAACTGCTTTATTTTCTTCACAAAATATTCTAAAATAGGAAAGAATTTTAATTGCCAAAACATCAATCAGCAGATCCTTTAAAATAAACTCTCGTATTTTTGCAACACTTTCGCTTCCTTTTCGTGTATATTTTTCGCAACTTGATAAATAACAACCATAGCCCTATCGACATTGCATTTTCTATCGGGTTCAGCACTAGTACGTCTGGATGAATAGTACACCAAGTTAGTCATAGCGGTACTCAAAGAGTTCAACACCTTTTTAACATTTTCCTTGTAAGCACCAATTACATTTGTAGAAGGATTTGAAGTTGTTGTCCCATTGGTGGATGCTTCACTTGGTTTTATTTGATCCAACTTATTCTCAACAACTGCATTAAGAACTCCTGTCAAGAGTTTAGCAATGACTTCCGGTGGAATGCTGTTCAGTAAATTGACCAAATACTCAGGTGGTATTGATTCCAAAATGGTGGTGATTAATTCCGGTGTCAAAATGCTGGAAAGCGGCACAGCGTTTAGAACGGTCTGAATTAACTCTGGTGTCAAAAGGCTGTTAATCAATTCCGGTGTAAGTAAACTTGAAATTAACTCCGGTGTTGCCAGCTGCTGAATAAGGGATGTAATCGTTGATGTCGGAATTGCCGAAATTATAGTATTCAATAAGTCTGGAGTTATCAAGCTTGTTAAACTGGAAAGCAAATCTGGCGTTAATAGACTCTCGAGGAATGACGGCGTTAATACACTTTGAATTAATTCCGGTGTTAAAATTTCTTGAATAAGCGCTGGTGTAATTAGGTTGGCAAATGTGCTGGCCGGCAACGATGCAATGATATTTGTGAAGAAGCTGGTTGGTAGAGCTTCTAACAGTGCGGCAACATTGCTGGTGCTGAAGAGGGCAATAATTTGTGAGATTAAATCAACAGTTGATGTTTGTCGTGCATATTTTTGGCGAAATGCATTGCTGTTGGTATCGGAATCTAATAAAGGCACATTGCTGGTTAATAGTGGTGTGTTTAGGGCTGAGATGTTCGCCTGTAGATCTTGTGTAATTTGAAGTTCAGCTGGAGTTTTTTTGGCTGGAACCGTTGTGGCTTGGATTGCAGACGAAGATACTAAAATCACCAGCAGCAGCAACATGGTGCTGGAGGAATTACAAATTGACTGAATTATTGTAGCAATTATGTGGTCCTATTTATAAATTGTGTTTTCAATATTTGAAGCATTGTTCGTTTTATCTGCACCGTTTTTTTTCTGTGGTCATTGTCTGATTATTATAAGTGATGTTTACTAGCTTTTATTTGTCACGGTTTGGTAATTTAAAGATTAGTTCCAGACGTCTGGAAATTTTGAAATTCACTTTAGTTGTCTTGGAATTTTAGTGGGGAGAAGAACTATTCAGTGTAGATCCTAATTGAGAAGTATTTCCTTTAAGTCCAAGCTTTTATCTTTTTATGGTGAAATGAAGAATGTGCTTGACATTAAGCTTAAAATACAATTTCAAACAATAACAACTTCCAGACTTCTTCATTAACTATATAGTGTTGTTACTTGTTATAGGTTTTTATTACATAAAAACAATTGTTTAAAAAACAAAATAAGTACCACAATCATTATGCACTCTAATTAAGAGATTTTTGAATATATTTGGGAAATGAATCATAAAAAAATAAATCAATAAATTTTGAATTTTTTTTTGTCCTAATGCTATTAATTAATAATTTCATTTATTGAATTATTTATTTGATTTATTATAAGTATTATAGTGATCAAAACCAAATGATAGTGTCAATTTAAAAGACTGCTTAGTGCTTACTATCCCGGCTATGTAATATTCTGGAACGCTCCATAATCCTTCCTTTTGGTCACTTTTAAATAAGTAAAAAACTTTTCTGATCTTAACCATAACAAAGATTTATTTTCTAAATTTCTTCTTCCTTAAAAAGCAAAATTTTTATTAGAACTACAAATATTTTTTAAAGTAATTTAATGCCCTAAAATTTTCTAAATTACGTTTAATTCCTTCCTTAAAATGTTTTATTTACTTTCGTCATTCACTTAAAGTAGTTAAGATCAATATATTTATTTTAAAATTGCCAGTCTCTTAAAGAATATGCCATCTGGAGAAATTGCACTTTTTTCATCCTAAGTAATTTCGAACGCGTTAATTATTTTTGAATCTAAACTTGGGTGATTTCATGATTTAATATAGATTTGCATAAAATCAAGAAATCTTCAAGAATAATTTTTAATTTAATTAAGTTTAAATAAAAAAGTGTTCGTTTTTAAAATCAATTAAATCGTTTATTTTATTTTATAACATTACTTCTTTAAAATTTCTTCTGCATTTCGGAACAAAAATGGATACGGTCCGTACGCATTTTCACCAATAGCCTCATTCTCAGTTTTAATGTAATCTACTGGATTACCAACCAAATCCTTGAATTTATCACTGTACTGCAATTCAAACAAAAGAATTTCCTTAACCACACTGTCCATTTCACAAGGTGCATCATCCAAAGGTCCTTGTCGTCCAATTTTAACTCGTATGAGATTGCTCACAGCAGTGCCCAGAGCATTAATAATTTTCACCATCTTGTACTTTATAGCAGTCTTTATGCCATGAGGCTCAGTAACAGTCGTAGCAGCAGTAGTGGTTGGTGTAGGTGTCCCAGTGGTAACTTTCGCAGTGGTGGCAGTGGTTGCTGTTGTGGCTGTTACTGTAGTAGCAGTGGATGCTGTTGAGACTGTTGTGGCGGTTGTAGCTGTTACAGTTGTATCAGTAGCTTTTGATGCTTTTGTGGCTTTTGCTGCCTTGTCAGCGGAGTTGAAGTCAACTGGAACCAATGGTTCACTGTTCACGTTTGCTAATAATCTGTCGAAAAAGGCGGTAATGAGTTGATTGGCAATTTCGCCAGGCAGAGCTTCAACAACGTTTGCTAAATTTGATGGTGATAATGTAAATGGATTAGGCTGTGGTGTATCGGGTGCTGGAGCATCTTGTAACCCAAAAAGACCTGGAAGTCCTGGTAAGTTTGGAAGGGCTGGGAGGCTAGGAAGGCTAGGAAGCGCAGGCAGGGAAGGAAGTTCTGGCAGAGCTGGAAGACTGGGAAGACTCGGAAGACCAGGAAGACTCGGTAGAGAGGGAACTTCAGGTAGTTCTGGTAATTGTTTCACAATGATGTCACCATCTTGTTTACTATCTTCAACATTATCTGACGCAATGCCTTCTTCATTAGTAATGGGCTCAGATTTATCAACAAACGGTTCTGCTACATCCTCTTCTGCAAATTCAGCTTTTAATGCAGTTGGAACTTCGTCTTGGAGCTCGGTAGCAATAGGTTCCATAACATCTTCGACTGATGACTCAAAACCGATATCATTTGTGCAGTATATATAAGCCATACTGCACATAATAACAAACACAATGTTAATGCACAAATTCATTGTACTTTTTATACGAAAATACAAGAAGTTCAAAAAAGACTGTGCCCTTTTTGGGGCCAACTTACAGACTACAAGAAGCAGAAGCAATTGAAATGTATTTATATAACCTAACGATATTCATATGCTTTGCTATCGCTGCGCCCTTAAAAGGTAAGAAAGTCATCAACATTCCAAAAAATCAATAATCGAAAACATTCCTTTTACTAAATTTATTTTCTTGACATTCTAATTATCAGCTAATTCTACATAAATAATACCAATTACACTATTATCACTAAATGCGAGTTCATTGAACATCATCAGTGTACGCCTGTCGGCTCTCAGCTATCGGAAGATATGCATTATTCAGATTCTTGGTACGTCCCACATACGCATTGATGTGCCTTCTTCCAAGAGAAGATAGCTTAAAGTCTAAAAGGTCATCTCTATCCGTCACCAATCGTCCCTTCGAATCCACACTTAAGTTGGACAAGAAATCTTTTGTTGTCTCAATCATTTTAAGACCAGACTGCAACAGCCACTCCCTGCGAGTGTCTTCCAGTGGATTACCAGTCCTGCCGTTGTTTTGTTGGAACAAACTTTGGAAGGCAGCCGCTAAAGAGGTGAACCCTTGATTCAGCAACGTTTGAAAGGTGTTAATCATTTGAGCTGGATTCGGTGTTGTAGAATTGGAAGTACCAATTGGAACATCACCAGCAGTGATACCAGTTATTGGTGATCCGGTTGAGTTTCCATTGAATACGGAACCAAGATTCGACGATACGGATTGAGATGGGAATCCATTGAACAGTTGCTGCAATACATTGGGTGGCTGAGTTACTCCATTATTGTTATTATTATTATTTAATCCATTGAAGAATTGTTGCAGAACATTTGGAGGCTGAGTAACAGCGGCATTATTTGTACCATCCAGATTGTTGTTGTTATTACTAAACTGATTAGTGAATCCAGTAATAAGGGTCGTAATCATGCCAGCCAATGGATTAGTTTGTCGGTTAATGGGATTGGAAGGTGTTTGACTTCCAGCTTCCATCTGTACTGGCTTCATTGATTGTTGAGGTGCAACAGCTTGAATCTGTACAGGCTTCATTGATTGTTGAGGTGCAACATATTCCATCTGTACTGGTTTCATTGCCTGTTGAGGTGCAACAGCATCCATTTGAACAGGCTTGATTGCATGTTGAGGTAATGCGGCATCCATTTGTTGAGAAATCATTGCGACTTGCTCCTCCTCAACTGACGGTTTGTTTAATTCACTACCAAGATCTGCACGAAGCAGCTGCGATGATAAACTCTTTTTCAAAACATTTTCAATTTGATTATTCATTTTAAGACGCTGCTGTCTCGCAAGCTCATCTTGTTGTTTAGCCTTGTAGATGCCTTCATAAGCTTGTCTCAGAATGAACTGTGTTATATCCTGTCCAAATTGATCTGTGGAGAATTCGCTGATTGATGCTTGTTTCTCAGGTTGGTGCAATTGGCAGGGAGCTTCTTCCGAATTATGTCTACTGTGGACGTGTGTTCCCCTTAGAGAGTACTCCGCCTCTGTGGTTCTTAAAGTGCCAAATGTGGCGAAAATTGCGAGAGCACAAAACAACTTCATTCTGCTGGAATGACAAGAAAACTACTAATAGATTCAAAATGATTACGTTTGCCTTATATATGAGATTCGCCAAAAATTCTTTTCGTTGTATGATGTCAGCAGACGCTTTGTGTTATACTGTACAAAATGGGCCACTCATACTGGTTCCTTCTGTTGAATGTTTGGAATAACGTTACATTATTTTATTATAAAATTATTATGAGGCATTTCAGTTTCCATTAATTTTTTTTTTGCATGCGCTAGCAGCGGGCGCTTTACGACTGTGTCTCCAGGAATATGAAATGTTATTTATTTGGATTAACCGTGTGTGTGGTTGAAAAGCACAGTTATTTACGATTGAAGACGAATTAAAGCGTCACACTTGCCACAAATGTTCATTAATCAAAAGTAAATAGTCTCAAGTCTAAGATTTTTTATTATACGTTTTTTTATTATTTAAAATACTACTGAACTAGTCAAAATAAATTATTAAATTATAAAATAAAAGATAGCATTAGTTTCACATGGTAAAAGCACGTGCAACAGTTTTGAAGAAGCTTCGTTGTTGGGTCTCAATTTCAATCTTTGGCGCATTTGGATCAAAGGCAGCGTCCGTCAATTTAGCCACCAACTCCTCTTGCTCTTCCTCAGTAGCGCTTTGCTCAGCTACACCATCCTTGGCAATCTCCTCCTGCACAACGGCCAACATTTTCATTACTTTTTCAACTAAATCGGTGTTAGGGTCGTAATCCTCATCTTCCAAACCAGTCAATCGGAATTTGCTTGAAACTATATTTGCAAAAGCGGAACCAAATGCACCAATAATTGAAGCAATTTTGTTCTTGGTCGCACTGAGTATTCCAGGAGCCATTGTTGTTGCAAACGTTGGTTTGTAAATGATGGTAGACTTCCATGGCTTACGAGTCGTTGTTGTTGTTGTTGTTGTTGCTGTCGTCTTTGTAGTTGCTGGTTTCGCTGTAGTTGTTGTGGTCGTAGTTGATCCGTTTGAATTGTTTACTAATGTTACCAAATTTTGAATCAAATTCTCAACAACTTGTGACAAAATGCTGGCAACTGTTGATGCTGGAATGCTGTTAATCAAAGAGGACAATATGGAAGTGATTGTAGCTGGATCAATGCTAGCCAAAACTTGTTGAACAATAGACGTTAACAGATCACTGATGGTTGTACCAGCAGGAAGCAATGCTTGAACAAGTGATACCAAGATATCAGTAATTGATTGGCCACCAGTTAGGGCATTTAACACAGTGGTAATTAAAGAAGTGAAATCTGTTCCACTAAGCAAATTAGTAATGACTGTCGTAATAATATCAGAAAGACTGGTGGAGCCACTGCTACCTATAAGGGAAGTGATTAGATTTAGAATTGTCGTCAGAAGATCTGTTTGCGCTTGAGGCTGCAAATGCGAGGGTTTCACTCCTTGTTGTTGCATTGCTTGTAAAAATGCAATGTAATCCTCTGCGTTGGCAAAATTAGCAGGGTTTGGACCAGCCAATATGGCTTCCTCGCCAACATCAACCACATCGGTTGAGGTAGTTTGAACTTGGCGCGTCAATGCATAGAGCGTTTGAAGTTTCTGCTTCAACTCCTCTGCAGAAAGTGGGCCAGATTCTTGTGTTTCAACAGCGTTCTCAGACTCATCTTCGAGGAGTCCTTGCTTTCCCAATTGTGGCATCAATTGATCATCTGATTGTGGTTGCTGCGATTCAGTATGAACTGTCTGCTCTTGATTAGCTAGCACAATTGGCGATTCAATAATGGGTGAAGATTCCATTGCGTTGTTGTTTGAATTATCGGTCTGCAGTTGTCTTGCATCGTACCAGGTGTTTTGGGGTTTAGCACTTGCTATCAACACTACACCAAAAACGGTGATCACTTTGAGAAGTAAATTCATTTTTGTATTCGCTTGGTCTTGGATTTGCGGTACCTAAGCGAATTGATATGTTCAACTGAGCGTCAATGATCCGTGATTTCGGTTTATATAACTAAATGTGGGGAGCCACCATAACCAGGTAGGTGCTTCCATGCAAAATTGTGTGTCATATTTGTAATAAATTAAAGTTTTTAGTGACACTACGTCAATAACTTTGGAGACGTATTATCGTCAAGATATTATCACTGAGATTTGGGGTCACAATTAATAGAAATTTACCAAATTCATGAATTCATTAGCCTCAATTTTTTTGGTCTAAACTTAAGATGTAGTCGATTATTCCTACAAGTATAAATAATGTCTCTAAAATATTAAAACATTTATTAAAAAACAAGCTTAAAGTTAAAAACATAATTTATTCAAAAGCCTCAGATTTTTTACTAACACGTGCCAAATATAAATAAATAAATATTTTACATTAAAAATTATTTTGCTATAACTTTCTCATCATTATAGTTATTAGACAGATCTCAGAATCTCATTCACTTGTTCAGTCCTTAATTTCATTTGTGGCGCAAGCACAGTCTTGAAGACGACAGCAGCGATTCCTTTGGTGAAGGCCTTTACAGCCCCGTTAATATTTTCTTGTGGAATTAGTCTTAACAGTTTCATTACTAGTGTAGTGATTTTTGTTGGTGGTACAGTGCTGGCCACTTTCCTGATAAGATTCGTTGCAACGTCTGGTGATCCAAAGGGTCCGTACAATATTTTAACGATAACAACAAAATTGTTTCCATCGTTGCCATTAAAAATATCCATAATGGCGTTGTTGAGAGCGCGATTGCTTATCTCAGATTCGGTCAACATTTTAACAATCTCAACCAAGCGCATGCTAGCCTCATCAGTGGGCGCACTTGATAGGGTTTTTGTAAGTTCAAGAATTTCTGTTAACTGCATTGCCTCTTCTGTGGTAATTGGCTCATCGACAATGGTGGTTGTGCTGTCGCCAAGGGGAATTGCATTTTGTATAGTCTCTATCAGTGATGGTCTATCTTCTGGGCGACAATGGGCCTCACGTGCCAAAACAATAAATACACAAACTAATGAAAACAATTTCATTTTGCGATGGAATTTAAATACACTCGCAACGAATAGACTAAACAAACTGATACGTTAGCTAGTCATCCTTGGGGCTTTTATAAGTAAAATGGTAATCCCAGAGAAGCCAACCCAAATTATGCGTAAAATAGTGAAAATAATCTGAAATTTATAACTTTCTAAATTCACAAAAATTGTGTCACCAAAATAAATTGCGAGCGAAAATTTGTGACTTCTCTTGTGGAGATATGATGAGCTAACGAGCTGAAACTTCAGAAATATGGAAAGGCTGAAAGGACTTTAAAAGGTGTCTTTTTTAAATGAATTAAAATGCTATGAATTTTTAATCATTATATTTATTTTCGATACAAAACATTACAACTGTGATCAAATTCTTACAACTAAAATATTATGACTCAACTTTGCTCATCATCATTCCCTCCATACGTTCCATAGTGTATTTATTTTCGACATTTTCAGCTATTTTGTCTTCAATTTTTGCCTTGAAAAAATCATCACTTGATTGGTCCACATTGTTTGCAGATTCCTCAGCATTATCACTTTCATCAAATGAGCCCATCCTCAGTCGCTCCTGATGAATGTCCATCTCTACCCTGATAAGGTCATCCAAAATCTTGCTCAACCTGCATTCCTCAAGTGCATCCTGCTCTTCAGAACTCAAATCACTCTTAAAGGCGACTGTTCCTTGCAAGTTAATAATACCAGTACTGCCAGCAAGAGGACTAGTTGATCCAGAACTGCCTGATCCAGAGCTGCCAGGATAGTAACCCCACGGTGGATAACCCCAACCAGAACCACTTCCAGTGTTAGTTCCAGAGTCACTGCTGCTATTACTTGATGAGAATAAGTTGCCAAATGCATTAGCAAAAGCATTAGCGATATTTGCCTTCTTCTTAATTAATGCACCTAAAATTCCGGGCGATGCTGTCGTTGATACAGTGGTGTGCGCAGTCCACCATGGTGGCCATGTCATGTATGTAACAGTTGTTGCAGCAGTTGTTGCTGAAGTTGTAATTGGCGGCTCTGTGGATAATGTTGTTTCTCCTGTGGCTGGAGCTTGAGTTGTGGAGGCTGTAGTTGCAGCAGTTGTAGCAGCTGTTGTGGCGGCTGTTGTGGCGGCTGTTGTAGCAGCAGTTGTTGCTGCTGTTGTGGCTGCTGTTGTTGCAACTGTTGTTGTTGATAAGGCATTTAAGAGTTGTGTAATCAAATCAATGAGTGTCGAAGTATCTGTTGAAGTTGTGGTAGTGGCCGTTCTCAAAAGATTGATTTGAGGTTCGGTAAGATCACTCTCCGTAAATCCATTTCGAATGGAATTTAAAACATCCACACCTTCGGGTGTTTCTCCCAAACTTTCAATTAACTCATTAATGCGAAGGGAATCCACAGGTGTTTTCTCTGGTGTTTTGTCATAGGCACCACTTTCAATGGATTGCTTCAACAGTGCAAGGATGTCAGCTGACATTAATTGTTGGTCCCTAAGGGTTTGAGATTCCACTTGCACACCCTTCAATTTATTATTGTTAACTTGTTGTTGCTGTGATAATGCACTCAAAATTGACTCACGAACTGCATCCTGAAGTTGCAGCACCATTTCTGGTGTAATGTAGTTGGGAGGTATGGCCTCTTGTACTTGATAATTCACTGTGACGGTTGGCGTACCGTTGTTTCCGTATTGGTTGTTAGTTGGATTGGCAGCCACTGCAACTGCTACTGCAGGTTCACCGCGCAAACTTGCACCAGATTCTGATTGACACTTTACTAGCCCTATAAGGAGGGCGATTAAACATATTACTCGCATGGCTGCTGATTCCAATAATTACTCGTCCGTATCAATTTAAAAAGTTCTTCGACTGAGCCGCTAAAATTTTCTTCTTGCTTTTATATATAAAGAAGATAAGGAAGACATTGTGAAGTTTTATTAGTTCTATGCAAATGTCTGTAAATCTGATTCGTTGTTCCATTTATCTAAATTTGTGTAAAAGAGGTAAAAACAGGTTCCAGATCACTATTTTAGCAAGCACAAGCATTGGCTACAAATAATTAATTAACTTCGGCATTCGGCGCGCGTATTAACTTAACATTCTCAACTTCTCTAGACATAACGGGGCTGGTTATTTTGGCAAAATATTCTCACCAGTCTAATTTACATAAATCGGCGCAACACAATCCTGAACTCTGCTTCTATTGAGGTGTTTACAGTTCATTGGAATTCCAGGAATTTCACTAAACAAAACATATTTTTAATACGCATGAAAATTGTAGTTTTACAATAAACAGAAGATAGAGGTACTAAAAAATACTTGTTTTATGAATGAAATATTAATTCGTTGATATTTCCCATTACTTTAACAAAGATGTCACAACTTCTGATGAAAGGGTTGAAATGATAAACAACGTCTTTTTAATTGAATGTGTATTTTTTAAAACATTTCCAATTTGGAATACATTTCGATTTAAAAACTAACAACTAAAATTTAATTTTTCAATTTTCCATATTCATATTTTCCTGATATTTATTTTCCACGCTTTCCGCAACTTTGTCTTCAATTTTTGCCGTGTATGCATCATTGTTGGTCATCTCCATAGCTAATTGATCCATATTGTTATGAGACTCCTCAACATCATCTTCCTCATCGAATTTACTCAACCTCAATCGTTCTTTGTGAATGTCCATCTCCACTCGAATCAAATCATCCAAAATTTTGCTCAATCTGCATTGCTCGAATTCATCATCCTCATCCGGGTTTAATTCACTCTTAAAACTAACGGTTCCTTGTAAATTGATATTACCAGTACTGCCAGCAATAGAACTTCCTCCTGAGCTACTTCCTGATCCACCACCTGGATACAACCAAGGTGGTATTGGAAATGGTATTCCAGGTATTTCCCATCCACTTCCACTTGAACCAGATCCTGATCCACTAGATCCAGATCCACCAGATCCAGATCCACTAGATCCAGACCCTGATCCCGAACCACTTGGTCCCCAACCATTAAAACCGCCCGGCCCCCAACCATATTGACCCCAACCGCCTCCACCCATGGGCCCTCCACCACCTGTGGGATATCCACTACTGCCTGATCCACTACCGCCCGATCCACTACCGCCTGATCCACTTCCAGAGTCTGATCCGGAACTACTGTCGCCACCTGAGAACAAGCTTCCAAAAGCACTCATTATACTTGCTTTCTTTTGCAATAAAGCGCCCAAAATTCCAGGCGATGCCGTCGTTGCTACAGTTGTTTTAAAAGTCCACCATGGGGGCCATGTGAATGGCGTGTTGGTTGCTTGTGTAACGGTTGTTGCTACTGTTGTGGCTGCTGTAGTTGCAGCAGTTGTAGCTGCTGTAGTTGCAGCCGTTGTGGCGGCTGTAGTGGCAGCAGTTGTGGCAGCCGTTGTAGCAGCCGTTGTAGCAGCTGTTGTGGCAGCAGTGGTTGCTGCAGTTGTGCCGGCTGTTGTAGATAAAGCATTTATAATTGCTGTAATCAAATCAATAATGGTTGAAAGATCAACTGCGCTGCCAGTAGAGGTGCTGGCAGTTCTCAACAAATTGATTTGTGGTTCGGTGAGGTCATCCTCCCCCATTCCATTCCTAATGGAATTCAAAACTTCCATACCATCTGGGGTTTCACCCAGATTGTCAATTAGTTCATTCACATTTATTGGATTTGGTTGTGCCGGTTTTGTGTTATAGGCGCCACCTTCAATGGATTGTTTCAGCAAATCAAGAATTTCAGAGGACATCAATTGTTGATCCCTTAGGGGATTAGATTCCCCTTCTATACCCTTCAGCTTGTTGTCGTTAATTTCTTGTTGCTCTGATAATGCCCCTAAAATTGCTTGGCGCACTGCATCCTGAAGTTGGAGCACCATTCCTGGGGTAACATAGTTTGGTGGTAAAGCCTCTTGCGTTTGGTAGGTCACTGTGACACCTGGTGGTTTTTCATATCGATTGTTTGTGGGATTTGCAGCCACTGCAACTGCCACTGCTGGTTCACCACGTAAACTTGATTCTGATTCTGATTGACACTGTACTAGCCCTACAAAGAGAGCGATTAAACAAATTACACGCATGGCTACGGATTAAGCCGGAACAATGGTCCGTATCAATTTTGACAAGTTTTTCAACTGAACCGCTGGAACAAGAGGATAGCTTTTATATAAGGAAATGATAAAGAAGATATTATAGTTGTATCTTGGGGGTTTTCATAGTTCACAGCAGATTTAGAATTTATTTGCCAAATTAAAACCACACTGTCATATTTATGGAAATTTGTATGATATGGAGAAGAAAACAGGTTCCTAGATTATCTGAACCTTACACAAACAGCTTCTACGCATCACAATTTGGAGTCCAAATAAATTTCTACGTATGAGTGAAAGAGATTGGGATGGCTTTCGGCTACAGAAACCAGTCACATGGTGAAATTTTACAAATAAATTAATATTCTAAAATCTTATTGACCCAGACATAACGGTTCTGACTATATTATCTTTCGATTGTCGTTAAATTTCCATAATATTGCTGAATCACGAATTAGCACAAGCAGGCTTTATTAGGCTGAAATAAAGAATTCCAAGAATTTAAATGATAACAAATTATATTTCATTATTTGATAAAATATTTTTCTATTTTTATTTCAACAATAAATAAATAAATAAGCCTTTTAAATTTCAATACCGTAAACTTAAAATAGTTGTGAAAGAAAATTTCACGATTTAGGACCTTCTATTGAAGTTATTAATTTGAGGCACAAAACCCTCAAAGTTTTCGAAACCTTCAAGTGGGTCACCCGTTGGGTCCAATTGAAGAATTCTCTTCTGAATTCGGATTAACTCCTTAAAGGATGAGTCCAGGAAACAATTTCCATACTTAGGACCATAGCCAGAGTTTTTGTCATTCTCATCAAAGGCGTCAGGCCCAAAGGCACCCTTTGTGTAACTAAAAGAGGGATCGTACGGGAATGGAAACGGATATCCCTCGGGGTATGTACCAAATTCCACGCCATCTGGAACAGCCACAACAATGCCATGTTCGTGATCATGTTGAGGAGGCTTTTCTTGTTCAGAATTTCCTCCGAATGTCAGACGAATAATGTTACTGAGACCATTTCCAATGGCAGTAATGACCATAATTTTTTTGTGCTTCAATGCACCAAGGACACTATTTGGTAAAGTTGTTGTTGCTTGAGTAGTTTGTGTGGTGGTTGGTTTTTCAGTAGTTGATGTTGATGATGATGAAGATGATGACGAAGATGAGGATGATGATGATGATGATGATGACGAAGACGATGAAGATGACGAGGATGATGAAGATGAGGATGACGATGATGAAGATGATGATGATGACGACGATGATGACGATGAGGACGATGAAGATGATGAGGATGATGATGTAGAAGTCGTTGAAGTCGATTTTGTAGATTTCGTTTTCGTTTCCTTGTCCGCAGTGGTAGCTTCTTTAGTTAATCTTTGAAGATATGCGTCTAGAGTGCCGTCGTTTGCAGCATCCTGAAGAATTGACACCATTTCTGGTGTCAGTCCTACCGCGTCACTGTACTGAAATTGTACTACCGGTGCGGCTACTGGATCTCTTCTGAAAGTGTTTGCAACGGATGTTTTTTGACCTTTAGTAGCCAATGCACTTAATAATGTATCCTTGATTGTATTTTGAATCAGTTTGAGCATATCAGGCGTGAGTGCAGCAGACACTGCCTGTTGTACAGTTGGTTTAGCCACCGTTTCAGTATTTAATCCAATGGATAGTGTATTTGTTGGTTTTTTAGCTGGTTGCAAGAACGACAACAATGTTGCCAAAATATTTGATTGCGGAACTACTAAAGGTGCCTTTGTTGTAATAGGCATCTCTTCAGTTGTAGTTGGCATTTCTTCAGTAGTTGTCGGCATTTCCTCAGTTGTCGTTGGCATTTCCTCTGGCAATGTTGTTGTTTCAGTCACTGGATCATAAACTTCCTCGTCATTTGGACCAACAACAATGTCATAAATTTCACTATCAGCTTGTCGGGAATTGCTTCCCAGAGGAAGAAATCCTGCTCGAGCTGCACCAACGCAAAACACAAAAACTAATAGTAACCGCATATTGATGAGATTTGGTTCCGTTTTTAGGTAACCTATCCGCACAAATCGGATATAATAATTAAACTGAATCGTTCGCATGTAGCATGGTAGCTTTATATATAAACATTGTATGCTACATGAAAGAAAGTTGAAGACCCCTAAAATCGTTTATTTTCATTTTAAAGCAACTGCGTCATCACTTCCCCTTTGATTCCGTTGTTTTTTGGTAAAAACATTTTCTCAATGTATTAAAAGAAATTGGTTACCTCTAAAAACGCAGCACGCGATCGGCTTCCGATGTATTTTCGTTGCCAAATATATAAAATCTTAATAAAATGAAACCAGGTAACTGGTTCATCAAATAGAGGACAGTGGATGGATTTTATGTTTTTTTCTCAAATTAAATATTAAAATGCAAATTATATTCTAAGAAAGTAGAAGATTATCACAAAGACAGCGTAAATGTGGTGTGTTTCATTTTATGTTATATGGTCAATCAAATCAGCAGGTGTCTTTATTGTTGTAATTTTTATGACAGAGCTTAGGAGAAAACTGTTTGCGGTGTCTGGCGGAGTTATCGAATGAAATTCGTTATATAATTCAACTCAACTTCATTTTTATCAAAAAGCTATTAAATGCAACTGGTCTATAGATGAGGATTCGGGTAGTCACGCTTTTTCAAGGCTAAATTATGTCATAAACTATGCGTGAGTGAATGACGAACATTGGGGAGAAAAAAGCAAAACTTTCAAAAACGATGAAAATGAAATTAATTTTAAAGAATTATTCTTGGTTAAGTAAGAAGTTATTTAGGAACCCATTAAAAATCCTAACGGTTAGCAATTAAATTGAAATCTAGTACAGTTATAACTCAAAATATGAGTGCCTGAGTGATGAAGAAACCCTATTATTCTATTTTGAGAGTTAAATTGTCACTAAATTTATTTTCATTAATTAAATCATGTTTAAAACCTAAATAAAAAAAAAACAAAATTAACTATTACACTGAATTGCTTTATTACAGTACGCTACACAATATATTTTTAGAAACATTTTTTTTAAAAGTATTTCACTACAATTCGAAGGTACGTAAATTAGTTACAATTTTATTTTTTTAAATGGTCTTACAAATATTTACCAAGCCGTACAAAAAGTGATGTCTTTTAAAGCGATCATAAAAATTTTACAAACTAAATCTTACCACTTATCTAATATTTTTTAAAGTAATTTTAGTACGTTATCTATCTAATAACAGTAAAAATTAAAAACATTGTTAAAAACATACCCAACTGGAATTAAATTGTGTTTATAATGACACTGATCATATAGTCCGAAATCCTCTCCTGATCAACATCTCCATTCAAGAAAACAAGATCCTTTATTTTCTTCGCCTTCTGCTGGTACTCATAATAATGTGGCCACACACACAACTCGAAGTATCCCTTAACATCAGGCGGATCATAGACCCGCTGAGTACGCCTCTCAAAGCATTTCTCATAGTTCAAATGTAGGAAAAACTTTAAGTGACACAGACGCACGATCTCCGGATCGTCGTAAATTATGAAGCCATCAATGATCAAAATGTTTATTATAATCTTTGCGTTCACATCCTTTGACGAAGATTGCTGATGCAACAGCTCATCGTTGTCACTGAATTCGGCCCGAATTTTTCTCCTCATAGCTTCCATGTCCAGCGCTGTAATAATGTCATAGTTGACGTGGTTCAGCTCCTCCACACGTTTGTGATGGGGACTATCATCCGGATGAAAGAAGTCATCCTGGTGAATCACTTTAATGGAACCAAATTCGATGTTCTCACTGAATTGATGCCGCTTGTGGAGGATGTCTGTTTGCAGGCGCGCCGCCAACGTTGTCTTTCCGGCACATGTGGCCCCAGACAGTCCAATTATCAGCCAACGCATTACACTGCTGCTACTTTCTACTGTTAATGTTGAAAAACAGAAATAACCGCGTTATTGGTTTCAACTTTAATCCGTTATATTTAGTTATCAGTATAGTCGAGATAATGACAAGGTCGTTGTGTGACTTATTATGGGTCAGTTTATTCTCTTTTAAGTCTCGTCATAATCACTGAGCGCATGCTGTAAATTGTGAACAAGGCAACCGATCCAATTAGGATTGTGCCAAAGATTGCTGGTACCGCAAATGCATATTTTTGTGGTGGGAAAAATGAGTGAATCCAATTATCTGTGTGTTAATTCATTAATTTTGTATTAGAATGCGTTCCAAACAAATTATTAGTCTGATAATTTTAATTACCTTCTTCTATCAGCATAAACGGCAGAATTGATACCCAGAAAAAGTAGTAGAAAAATGCGGTGAATGTTAGGACAAGAATTATCTTCCCAATCTGCGAATCAGTGGCCATGCGACGATTTTATTTGATGTTATTTTCCAGGTTTTAAAAATAAGCAATCTATGTTTTGCACATTGCAATTATAATATTTCTAATTATTTAAAAACCATAACTTCTCGTAAATATTTATTTCATACGGAATTTGACGTTAACCAGTTTTGACAGTTGAACTATGACATATTCTCAATAATCTTCTGAATTACGAATTAAGACCCATTCACAATCTGATTTCATATCGTTTAAAATTTTAACAACTTCTTTAATATCAGGCACAAAAAAGCCTTAAATCCTTTCAAAAATATGTATATTATTATATTAATGCTTAACGCTATGAATTAAATTACAAATTATTTAAACGACCGTAAAGCCATTAATGTGTGGAAACAATTAAATAAAACTCTTGAAGAACTTTTAACATGCCGAGAACTTTTTAAACAAAAATCTTAACATTCCTACAAATGTTTCATTTTAATTTCCTAGTTGAACTTTATTATTTAAACTTTTTGCTTTATTTTAGAAACCTAAATTAATCTAAAAAAATTTTGGTATTAAAAACGTTGGTACTAAAAATTCCCCAGTAAAATTGAGTCGTTTTGAAAACGCCTGAATGCCGGCATTGAAGTGTTAAAAGATTTTAGTGAAACAAAACTGCAGTAACAATAAGGGGAAATTACCAGGCTGGCAGAAATTGATTCGAGCAGAAGTTACATTTATTTTGAGTGATGTCAGATGTGTTCCTGAATTATGGAGTTCTGCCTGCCTGTTACTTTCACACTCAGAATGTCGTGGTTTCCAATTTGGTGAAATTCTGCGCCGCGTTTGATTTCTACTGGCCTGTACTTGTGCTAATAGTATATGAAAAAGGAAAGTCTGAAATTCTAAAAATTAAAAATCTATCAATAAAACCAGAATAAGCATTTAATTTTTTAATTGTTTTTTATTCTTTGAGAGATTTTTTTATGATTACTTTTTCTTTCGTTTTCAATGATTTTATGAAAAACAATATATAATCGAGAGAATTTTGGAAATAACTTTACAGAGCACTGTGACGACTTCTACATAATTGTATTCTTTTTTAATTTAAACTTAATATTGAATATATACATTCAATGACTTGATTACATTAGAATAAAATGAAATACATACAAGTGTTTTGTGTAAAGAAATTCGTGCTGATCAACATAATATTGTAGAAAAATTAATAACTGTTTAATTACGGCAAATGCAATTTGATTGTAATTTTTAAAGTGGGTCCTGACAAATCAGAAGAATTCTTGTTACACTACAATAATTGAATCATTCAGGAAATTAAAGAAATTATTAATTAATCAAATTATTTTAAGTATAATGAGAGTGTGTGTATGATTGAAAAATGTTAGTTCATTCAATGGATTGGCATTTTCTATTAAAGTGAATTAAAAAGTTGGCTCATAATACTTAGTATCTTAAAAGCATTACACTTTAATGTAGTAGGTACATCTTTTAATTAATGTTCCAGCTCTATTTAGAATTATGTATAAAACGGTAAAATTTTTATTAAAAAATCAGAGAGTAGATAAATTGCAAAAATTTAATTTTAATTATCAACTTTTTTTAATAAACGTCATTTAAATATATCGTACATTGCTTACTTAATTAAATATATTGTAATGAAACAAAATTTTGCTGATGTTACCCAATCCATTGAAATGTTTTACATAAACAACTAATTACAAAAGAGTTGTACATTTTCTGCAAATTGAAGACTAATTAATATTTAATTAATTATTGACTGCAAATTAAGTATATGCATTTTAATGTAATGAATTTTTAATGCTTGAGCTTTTTATGTTTCGATTCGTTTGATTTATTTTTGTTTTGTTTTTATTTAATTCTATGAATGTGGTTGCATGCGTGTATGTTTTAATTTATTATTAAATTTAATTTGATTTTGTTCGATTTAAACGTATCGCCAAATTTTAAAAATGACTTCTCGAAATGTAGAAAAAAAAAATCAATATACAAAAAAAATTTAATTAATGCCAACACACATTGGTTGAAAATATTTGAATGCAATGAAATGAAAGTACATCATTGATTTGCTCGATTTCTTCAAAGATGGAGATAACAGGTACACCGCTAAGTCTTCATTATTTCGCTTCTTTTTTTTACAGTTTATTTTATTTATTTTTTATCATATTTCTCACACTTTCCGTAATAACCTTTTTTTATTACATTAACTTCATTTATGCTTCTTTTTTACAAGTATTTCATTTCACACTTTCACAATTGCGCCTTTTTGTCTATTATTTTATTATTGGCAGATTGGTTTAACGGCTGTGTGTGGGTTTTTTTATTACAGTTTTTAAGGACTTTTATTTATTTGTGTTTTTGTTTTTTGGACCATTCACAACTTTGATGATTGGGCTTTTTCAGACATCGGGTATTGCTGCAATGAATTACAATTACAGAATTTGCCTACATAATTATGTACATGTGTGTGTGATTTTTCAGTTGCAAATGTATATTACGGTGTTTTTTTGTTGTTGATTTCTTTAAAATTAAATCACGGCACTGCAATAGTAAGTGGAATTTTAATAGCAGATTTAAAACATTTACTAATCAGGACAAAATCATTCAAAAAAACTTAGACAAACTATATTCACATTTTTTAAGCCAATTTACAATAAAACCAATTTGTTTATTTTCTTATTGTTACAGTCCACAAATATATCCATTCAGCAATGTACACCGACAATTAACTTTTAAATTTTTTATTACTGAATATCATATGATGAAAAATAATGAATTTAATTCTCAACGTAGTCTTTTTTTATTACTCTCAATCTACATCCCAGCTTTAAAAGTCATTATCAGCCAATAGGCTGACATAATTGATTTACTTAATAATGCATTCCCCACATTCAAATCCGCGTTTTAAAAAATTATCAGCTTTTTCATCTTCTTTTTCTTTGTTAAATCTATATAAAACACCGAGAGAAATGGCAGAGAAGTTCTGGTAAAGATCGTTTTTGTACTTTCTGTGTTGATTATTAATTAGTTAATTCATTTTTAAAACTTCTTTATTACATTTTGTTTGTTTGTTTTTGCCGTCAATCTTAATTGTAGTTATTTAAAATTAATATTTTTAAAGCTTGATTTTCTTACACGTTTTGGTTGATTTAAATTTTGTTTCTTTGTTTATAACATTCAATCCATTATTTGTTTTCTTTTTTAATATTTAACTTTAACAATGCCCGATGAGTTCTTGTCATTATTTGTACGAAGAAGTGTCTTTGTGTATGGGAATAAAACGAATGTGTAAAAATACAACAAAACGAAGAAAATAAATGCATATTTGTTAAATAACTTGAATTAATTGCACACATTAATACTAATGTGACAATTTTGTTAATAATATATTGTGTTTTACGATTAAAATATATATTTGTTGTAGGTACACGTACAATTAATTAATTATTGTTGAATGGTTTTATTTTAAATTATGTATGTATTACCTTTTCTTAATTCTAAAGCATATTTGCAAACATAGAAAATAGAAAAAGGTCAAAATAAGGTAAAAAAGAGTTAGAAATTATATGGAGAAAAATATTTGAACAGTCAATACAGCCATTACAATGAAATTATACTTAATTAAATGTGTAAAAAAGAAATGAAAATCAGAAATTACAAAAGTTCTATTAGAATTTATCAACAAATCAAAATTTAAAAGACTTAAAATAATTAAATGAGGCAATTTGCACTTTGCAATATACAAACAGAAAACTGAAAAAGAGTAAATTAGACTGATGATATCCCTGGTTCAGTAATTAATTGCATTATTTTTCATCCACAATTTTCACGGTTGGTTCTTGAATGCATTGTAATTTTGCATAATTCGTCCCATTCATTGAATTTTGCATTAATATTTCTTCATCATTTATAACAATTTTGGGAGAGGCTCTTTGTCTTGTGTACATTCATTACATGCGCACCCAATAGATTATCATGCGCACGTTATCTTCTCTGTTTCGTCTCTCACATTTATCTCATTCACCTCCAATAATAACAATTATTCCTATAAATAGATTGATAATAATAGTTTCCTGTCAATAGATTTCGTAGAAATAGATTTGTCCGAAATGTGTTGTTTTTTTTATATCTTTTTGGGGGTTTGTAATATTATTTAAATATATATATGGTATATTGTTATTAACAGATTAATGATAGGATTGCAGTAGAAAAATCGATTGGGAAAATTTCGATTACATTCGCTCAAATAAATGATTATAATTTAATGAAATTTAATGTGTGGTCCAACTGCTGTTTATCTTTTGTAAACAGTAACATAAATTTTATAAAAATATTTAAGCTTTCTGAGCTTTAAATCAATCAAAATATGAAAGACAAAGTTTTTTTTATAGGGGGGTTAGGCATTAAAAAAAATCAATTCAACAAAAATTTTCCCAATAAGTTTTTTGCTACTAATATTCTAATCAAATAAAATTTTTGATCCTTCCCAAAATAGAATGAGCATGAATAAAAGAATATGCAATAAGGATATGAAGAAAATAAAATGATCACATTGTTTAGTTTGAATTGAATACACTCGCAATTCAATGTTGTTTGTTAATGATCGAAAAAGAGACACGGGAGAGATAGTGATTTTGAAGGAATGTGTGTCAGGTAATAAAGGGTTCTGATTGAAGGAGGATTTAAATGTTGGAACAATGTGACGATGATTTCTATTACGATTCGGGGTATTTTGGTGGTGGTTGTTGTGGTGGTGGTGGTTGTGGTGGTGGTGGAGTTTGTTTTATTGCTACCTGCGTGAGAGGAGTCCGTTGGGGGTTTGTGCGTTAGCAGCAGCAGCAGCCGCAGCCGCCGACGACGGCCCACCATTGTGCGTCAGCTCAAGCTCCACCAGCAGTGGAAAATGATCGGACGGTATATGCGGATGCGGACAGCCGACCACTTTGTTCTCTTTCAGCCAATCCGTTGAGACAGGCCCTAGCAAACCAAGCGGCACCATACCCGTCTTTGTGTAGAATATGTAGTCGATGATGCCCTTGAAGTCAAACGTGTAGTTGGTGTACGGCATTATTTCCTCGCTGTATGCGGATGCCAATTTAAACGAATGTTGAAAATCGTTAGGCGCAGCATCGGAGCCGAGCAAACGTTGCAGGCACGATTTGTAGCCCAGCTCTTTGAAGTCGGGATGGTCCGTGGGCACACGACCCGATGACAGGAATTCTATGACACCAGAGTCGGGCAACGAATTGAAATCTCCACACAACAGTAGTTGCACATTGTTTGCATCGTACTTGTGGCCAGGACGAAAACTGTGGCTGGCCTCGTCCATGATGGTTTTCAGCTCATTGCCCAACATCATTGTTTGAATCAGTTTGACGTCACAAAACTCAGGATCCCAATGGATGTGTGCAGTACATACTAAGATAGGTTGGGCAACGGGCACTTGCTCTTGTGAGGCTGCCTCCCAGGCGGACTCTTTGATCTTAAGCAGGGCGGCCAATCCAATGTTATCTTTCGGCATCACACGATTTAACATATTGTCAGAACCTTCAGCATTTGCCATCGCCAATAGATTGAACTCTACGAGGTGCTCTTTAATAAGGGTGAATCTGTAGAAATGAATCGCATTATAAAATAATAAATATTGAATATAGAAAACGGGTGGAGGTTGTTGATTGATGTTAGCAACTTACTTGGACGCTCGGAAAAAAATTGCACAACCGTCCACATATTTCCGTTCATTCTCAGCCATCGTTTTGGCGCGCGACTTTGGCGAAAAAATGCCCTCGTATCCGTCATTTTTCAGCTCTGGCTTAAAGAAGTTATAGAACTGGTCCGTCTCGATTTCTTGCAAGCTTATTATGTCCGCTGAGTAGTGACGTATCTCGTCCAGAATGGCCTTTCTGCGATAGTCCCAACCCAACGCCCAGCTGGGACAGTAACCGTACATTTGTCGCGTTGCATATTTGTCACATAACACATTGTAACACATCACCGTAAAAATGCCTGCAAAAATATGAAAACAAACAAACAAATTGGTATTACGTTAAAAAAAAATTTAATAAACAAAACAAAAAAGACTAATTAAAATGTCAACAGACGGGAAGCGGATAAGAACACAACTGTTGAGGCGTCCAAACAGCGTCATCACGAAGAAGACAATCATCAACGTTATGAATTCCATAAAGGCAGTAGAGTTTAGCAACATCATTGTTTTCGTTTTTATTTCTCCATTGGCTCTTTCTTTCTCTCCACATTACTGCAGTACATTTTTTATAATTTGGCCGCACTTTAAATTTCGTTAGTGCGGTCATTCGTTTTATTTCCTTTAAGATTTACTGTCTTAAACAACGGTTTCAAAGGTTGTGTGGTTTGTTGTGTTGCTTCATCAAGCGGCCAGCAGAATAACTACTTTGACATTTGAACCAATGGAGCTTGTTTGGATGCCTGTTGTTGTTGTTGTTGCTTCAAGTTTGTTCCCTCTGATTTCATTCACTTTGTTATTGTTTGTACAATGCAAAAAGCGTTACTTTTAGGTGTGTTGATGTTTACAAATATTATTTTTGTACATATTTTAATGATTTTATTGCGGTATGTAGTTGTTGAAGTCATGAATTTTATATAAAAAGTACTTACATGCCGGGCGTGAACGACTGGGGCGCGCCAACGGTATCCATGGACGCTGTGGTGGTGGTGAAGCTGTTACTAGAAATTAGGAGAAGTTCAAAATTAGTAAGTTGATATTAAAAAAAAATATTTAATTTCATTTAAATGGTCTTGATACATTTTTCCTGGATTGTTTCTAAATTTAGTAACCATTTTCAAGCATCGACAAATGTCAGATTGTTAACCCCCAATTTAAAGTGCTTCTAAGATTGAAAATTCCTAGACATGCCTACAGCAAATACTAACTAAGTTCTAGGTGGCGGCAGTGATGAAATACGAGCACCATAAAACAGTTAATTAAATTTTATAACGCCATTGACAATGAAACAAACAATAATATCACATGAACAGCGGAATACGAGAGAAATACATAATAATAATAATTTCTTTGACCCAACATGCATCCATAAATTACAAATTAACGATTTCCCAGTCAACGCAAATTGCTTTACCGCCATGGCTGCTTCGCCAACTGATAGATACCTCCCTTATGGTGCAATGGAACTTCCTACATTGAAATTAACTTTAAAACGCGCAGAAACAATAAACGCCACTTTAATAGTTATTACCGCCCAGCAAATAAATTAAATGTGAAAGTTAAACTGCTCAACCTACCATCAATTGGCATAGTAAATAATAATGTGAATTTATAGGACCAGCAAGAGTACAGTGACTGTGACTATGCGTGATGGGGGCCTAACTATCTATAGGCGGACTTTGGTTAAACGCGAATATGCTACCCACATGATGCTGCAAATGTTAACCCAGATTTCACCGGAACGTTTATTAATTGCTGAAGTCAGTAGGAAGAATTTGAAACATTGTTTTGTATAAGTAATTTGATGAAAGCTAATTTTATCAATTTTTCCCACTCAAAATGCATTGATTTCATGTTGGAATTTATTGTTAAAGGACGGTGTGACCCTAATGCATGGTAACATGATGTACTAACCACACTCAATGTTCCCTAACATCAACAATATGGATTAAGCACTTTGCATAAAATAAATAAACGTTAAAATTTATTGGGACAAAAAACGAAAACATTAACAAAACAAAACTCTCACATTGGCCACACAAACAACTGGAACATCTCCTTAGATTTGCCTCATAAAACTATTGAAGCGTGCCCTTATCACGCTCCAAACCATCAGCATCGACACAATTGCTCTGCCATGGCACGAAGAGCAAATATTTAAACTAGAAATAGAGCCGAGCATGACAATATAATTGCTGTTTTGTGTGTGACGAGTGACGCTTTACCATCACGATCATCATCAAGTTCCCCCAAAAGCATCCAAACACATAGCGTTTCATTATGAATATGCTGCTTGAATGGTATGCAGTATGCTCCTAATGAAGGCATAAATAAAAGAGACCAACATTATATTTTTGGGAAATTTTCCAATATGCGTCTTTGATGATGGCGTGCAGCAGCCATATTATGAAGCCGGCACGATGAAGTTCCCACCGAGTGACACAGATATTAAAACACATCAAACAAAATCAACATTAAGCTGTTAATAATGCAGTCACATACATCCAGCATCAGCTGAGCAGCACGCTGCTTCGGAAGAGGAGATGCGCGCTCGCAATGTTTGTAGCGGATATGATTGAGGCACATTGAAGAATTGTGATTGGATAAAGAAGATATTAAGCCGCAATGTCAACGTCATTTATTAGATGAATTAAGTGACCTCAAAAAACAGCGATGTGTGTTAGTTCTGAATTTTAAAGCTGGCTGTATTGTTTTTTGGAGCATTCTGTCTGTATTCAGTTGACGCTTCCAATTATTATTGATTAGTTTTGTGATAATTATGTAAGAGGAAAATAAGAAATGGCATAGTTCTTCGTGGCGTCGTTTCATTGTGTAACAAATTAGAGATTTAAGATCTGGCACAAAATATTAGGACAAAAATTGAGCCACATTTTTTTGTAATGGATTCAGCAAAATATGATATTTGGAACTACTTAAGATGATCTGGTCATTGATGGGATTTCTGATTGGTGGTCTACCAAAAATGTTACTGCAAAGCACGCAAGACCTTATAATTTTAAAGATCACATCAAAACATTAAATTAATAGATATGCTCAGTTTGCTCCCCCCCATATACAGATAATAAATCATGACCCAATCCAATCCACCCATTTATGAAATTAAGTAGTATTCATCTCTATCCAACATTGGATTTACAACTCTATTCCCGGAGTGCACATCAAGACCCATAAATGAGACGTCTTAACAACAAAATTGCATACTCTAAGTAAGTCAATCGACACGATAATCGTTGGCCGTTGCACACAAAACTGCTGCTGCTAATATCTTCGTGCGCAGACCGCAAAACTTATAGTATGGCAGCATGCGCAGCAAAAGGGCACTAAGCCAAAACCAACACGACTTATTCGGAATAAAAATAAAAACTCTTTGCCATTGGGGCAGCATAGCATGCATGGTGAAGCGTTCACTCCGTGAGAATACCAACTTAACACACTTTCAATGCAGTCGTGTCTTCCAAAATGGCTTATTTAAAATGCCCGCACCTGTGCTTTATCATCTCAATTTTTATTCCTTCTCCCCGTAACAAATATAGCTAACCTGTGTACACAACTATTATTTGTTTATTTTATTAAATGGTCTTTGCGACTCTCAATGTAAATAATACCCAAACACAATCACAATCAGTTATTCAGATTTCACATAACCCCCAAAGGGCTTAAAGCTCACCCGGCCCATACCAATGCAGTTAATCTGTTGCTAACTAAGTTAACACCAAAACAACGGGAGAAGCTTTCATTTTCCCATATAATTTCACAAACAATTTTCCACATCTAACGCAATTAGAATATATTGTACAGCAATTTTCGGTTTGGGTTACCGCAAATAACATGCACAGTACCACAATCATGATTCATGACTGTCCAGTCACCAGTGTGAATATGCGCTCGGATACAACTTACAAGCGCATGTTTTCTGTCGCTTCTTGTAAAATTTGTTGTAAGCATTATTTTATGTACTAGAAATTATTGCCCAAAAATAATACGGTTTTTTGGTGTTGAAGCAAGTTTGCAGCAATTATTCGTTTTTCCTTTGTTGTGTCGTGATGCAACAGTAAATTAACCAAAAAGTGAATGTAATCACAAAAACCATTATTTTACAATCGTCATGGGGATTGCCGTTGTCTGTCTATAAGTTCGTTGGTTACATCTTAAAAGAATGGGAAACTATTTGTGTTATTTATTGTTTAAAAAAAATCACGTTGTTGTAAATTTAATTATTTATCAATTAAAGGATGTTCACTTCATAAAATTGTTTACTTAATAATATATTGAAGGATCTTTAAAGATTTACTAAGCGCCCAACTTGTTTCAATATGCAAAAATTAAATAAAACGATTAATTATCATAACACGATAAAATCCATCGTTATTAATGCAACGAAAATATTATCTTACATCTGCAATACTCATTTCTGTGGCACAACAAGACGAGTGTGCAAATAATTGCAAATGTACGAACATACTCGTATCTGAGGAACCACTTTAAACGTTCCAGTCCAATTCCATTCACTTCTTGCATCAACCATCATCTCCGTTTAGGTTGTATTCTCCAGCTATTCCATACTTTCGCACATTTCAATGCGATTTTATTTTATTTTTGTTGTTATTATTATTCGCCTTCACTCAAATAGTGTTGCTGCTGCGCATGCACATAGTGTTGGCCTCCCACTTTACTTAAATTGCATTGAATTTTCGTATTTATGCACATGCATTCGCAATGTATCTAAAAAGCTGTAAGAAAATATTCGCTCGACATACGATGGTATGGTTTAAGATTTTCCCAAAAGATTTCAAATGCATATCTTTTGTTTGTTTAGTCAGTCGCAATGCATAAAAAGGTAAGTGGAGTAAATAAATGCATAAGAAGAGAAATGTCTTGAATATGGATTTATGAAAATTTGTAAAAGTCATAAATGCCATTTCTGTGATTTAATTGAACGAAGTTTTCATGCCCAACTTTTGTGAAAAAGTTGTATTATGTTTTAGATCAAAAAGGACGATAACATTAGAATTTAAAACGGTTTGAAATACAAATCCTAAGATTAAGATTGCATTAATTTTCGATATTAATTAATTTAAGAAGTTTCAATTGATTTCTAATTAGGAACCAAAATAAAATATATTTAAATCAATTTGAACGTAAAAAAAATTTTCAATTAATTTAAATTTCTTAAAACCTCAATAATTAAACACAGCCAGTATTCAAGAAACGAGGCCAGAACAATTCCATCCGTGTACATATTTCACAATAGAGCCCCAATTTCCTCAAGTTTCTAACTAATTTTGAGCACACTGAGAACACCACGACTCACGCATCGACATAGCTTCCCAGGATCATAAATCGTCTTACGCGAAACATGTGATTAACACATTTGTCATGGTTACACCACCATCGCAACCATAAACCTTAATCAGCCGCAAAAGTTATTGCACACTTTAAGACCCACACTTTGTTCACCATTTTAAACCCCAGCTATACAACAAAAACTACATCGTGTTCTTGTGTTATAGTTATGTGGCTGCATGTGGAAGCATAGCAGCAGATAGCGAGACTCTCGCACGTCTTTACCACGATTTTACGTCTCGAGACACGCAACGACAGTAAATTAAACAATTAAACGATTACTCAGTGACTTCAAAACTATGTAGATACATCGGCAATCTGTGTAGTTAGGTCTGGTCTCACAGACAGACTTGGACATGGATGGATGACTAGGTTATAGTCATATACTTGTACAGAAACTGAAGAGACCTTGATTCTGTGTTTAATTAGCAAGATCAAGCGGGTAATGCTGGAGAGTGGAACTAAATACACCCAATGAGGTTGTTTTTATGTTTTTGCACGCTTCTGGTTATTTTTGTGCAAATACTGCGAGTACGGTATGGCGAAATTATTGAAAATGAGAGATGTAGTTATGCTTAATGAGCAGTTAAATTTTATAAAAAATGTTAATGCAAATTCCAAGGTGTTTTATGGTAATGGATCAAAGTTGCTTTTACCATATTTATGTTTAACGAATTAGTAATTATGGAAATATTCTTTTTTGTGTCTAAAAAAATAGCTAGAACTTAACAAAAGTAGTTTAAGTAACACGATTGTTAGATCAAAATAGAACGAGTAGATCAAGTCCTTAAAGGATAAAATATAAATTTAATCCAACAACATTGTGACAAAATCAGCGTTTTAAATATAAATCACACAACATTTAAAACGCATTTGCAACAAAGTTGCGTCGTTCACTTTACTATATCTGAAATAGCTATCTGAAATTTTTTGCGAACAAAAAATAAACAACATCAAATAACGTCTCATTAGTCAGCGTGTGTTTGGTATGACAGTTTGGCATGGATAAGAATAACGATGACGACCAAATGGCCAGCCGCATTTGATGCACACACAATTTAGCTAATCCAACTCTTTACACACATCTAAATGGCCACCACCGTACCACGGGCAACATAACGAACAACAAGCAACAATGCGCGGGCGTACATAAGCTTAACGTTTAGCTTCGCAGAATTTCAAATGAAGCAAATCCCTTCTTTTCATGCATTTTACAAAATTGAGCGCGTCATTTACGTGCCACTTGTGTCTTGTGAGAGATCGTTTGCATTTGGCGGTGTGAAGCGCCAAGCATTTCACTTTCTATATAACATTAAGCATATATTTGCAACAGCAATGCGGCAAGACAAATTACCGACGATTAGCTGGAAAACTAGTTGGGTGCTGTATGTTTTATTCAATTATTTATTGCAGTTGGGTTGGTCATCTAATGATGTTACGTGCGCAAAGAGTGTGAGTGTTTGGTTGTGCTGTGATTGAATTTCTAAATGTCAAGCATGATGCAAATTACAGCACAAAAATGGGGGGCAAATTTAAACAAGCATTTTTTTGTGCTTCATCGAAAAACGAAATCAATTTTAAATAATTTAAATTTTTTATTGCAATGTCATAACTCATACAAATCAATCTTCGAGAATACCAATTCTTAATTTCTTTAATTTCAGTGAAATGAATAATAATTAATGTGGAACAAAACTGTGACCAACTTATTTGCAAGAAAATATTGAAGGAATAATAACCAAAATTCGCGATGATCATCTTACATAAACAATAGAAGCCCAAGACTATAATAAACAAAAAGTGGAGTATGACTGCACCAAAAACAGACGACCCAAATACCCCCCGCCCAAAAATATATAAAATCTCTTTCTCGCCAACAAAATACCATGTGTATCAAAAGCAAATCGGGCGAAAGCATATATTTTTTGAATGGCGCAAAAATTTATAGCAGTCAGCAGAGCAGACCAAGTAGTGTTTTAGTGTGCCACAATAATATAGTTTCCAATTGGCTGCACTTGCTCTCAACAATCTAATGGGAAGGAAAGTATGCCAAATTAAAAACGAAACGATGAAAAGATTATGGTTATGAGAGACGACAAGCGCTCTTGGCGTACCCAAACGCATGCGGACTTGTACAATCTATCAACATTCAACACGCCAACACACAATATGTTCCACAATTTCACTTTTTATTGCCACAATGTTTCATTGAAATCGTCAAATTTCATGCAAATGCAAAGCATAAGCATAATTGCAAGACAGCACAGTAGCTCACCAGCTACAAAGAAGTGGGTGTTCGCGTATTTGTATACACAAAAGAGGAGACAATTCAACAATTAGTTACGGCTAGTGAAGTTGAGGCCTACTAGACATGACTATATTTATGATACATTGTTGTGGATGATAATTAATTAATTAATTAATTGTTAGGGAAATGTGTCAGCATTCTTGATGTTGAAAGTTTGAAGAAAATCATAATGATAATGATGATTTAATGCAACAAGTGGTATACTGATTATTTTAAAGCTTTAAAATATGATTTTTTTTAGGACAACATTGTAATTACTTAGGCTTTGTTTGAGAGGCATTTAAGAGGAATGCATTTTTAATCCTCTTGATGATAAATATGCAGACAAATACTTGTAATTGAAAAGTTAAAATTAGGGTGTGAGGTCTCACAAAATAAAATAATTTAAGAAAAAAGCATTTTGAAAGCATTTGAAAATAAGAAATCTTCAGATTTCTTTAGCTGGGCTAAATATTTATCAGGTTCCGTATTGGAATAACCATTATCATTTTAAATTATACAGCCATCAGTTGTGACCTTAAAAAGTCTGCTTAATTACTGATGTTCAGATACAATTTTAAACAAATCTCAAAAGGGAAGATTATGGGCTTGGTTGGAAATGATCAATAATGCATTATAAAATTCCATATTCTATGTCGTGTGTAGGATGTAGGTTGGTGTTATGATTTTAATGGTACCTATAGAACTTGGCATAAATTAGAAGATAGTGATCAATGCATAAGAAAATGTTTAACAGTACATAGATGGGCAGGCATGGAATTTGTTGTGACAATAACAATACAGAGATGCATTTAGTATTTTAAAATTTGGACAATATGCTTTAGAAAAATTAAATTAGCGCAGGATCCAAAAATATGGATTTTTTAAAATATTGACAATATTTAAACATATTCTTAAAATGTATTGATAATATAAAAACGTATTTCAAAAAATATTGACAATACATTTAAAAAAATTAACAGTAAGTATTTAAAAAGCCAGAAAAAAATCATTGCTACCCAAAGGCTTCCTTCCCAATTACAATAACTTTAATCGCACGTTCCCATCACATTCACGACTTGACATGATGCGACTCTGTCGCATAATTACCTAGATGTGCGTTCCATCATAAAGCTAATCAAATATTTTAAAGAGTTTAAACTGTTTTTGAGACAATTCAAACAATTTTGATTATAAAGTACCTAACTAACGAAGCGCACTCGCAACAAATTATGTTCCTATCTATGTCTACCATATATGTGATGTAGGTTCTTGCATGTAGGCAAAAGAATGGGAAGCCGCGCCCAAATTTATTCAAATAATTTCTCGATTTTCTTTTGACAAGAGTGCGCACATTGTCATTGTTGTTGTTGCTTTTGTTATTGTCATGAAAATAATAAAGGTTTTCCGCGTTGATTGTTATTATGTTTTGTATGTTTATTTTCACTCACGATGCGTGTCGTGCGGACTGATAGGGTGATATTCAATGATTCAAAATCGTGATTAATCTCGGTAAATGTGTAGAATAATTTAACATTGATAATTTAATGTTGGTAATGTCTACCTTTGCCAGGACTTTAATTTTTATAATAAATAAAAGAATTCAATAAAAAACGACCTAATTTTTGAATAAATAAATAAAACAAATCACCCTGTAATCCAATAACAAATTACAACAGCAGTAATCCAAACAAACATATTTTATTTGTTATAAATAAATACCCAGAGAGTTGGTTCTTAGGCCCCAAGTTATTAAATACTACAAGCTATTGCCACCACATTGTGAAATATTTTCAGTCATCATCAGAAAGTGGTAAGACGAAACTGATTTAAAATAAAGAGTATGACAAAAATATAATGAGAGGACAACCACACCGAAATGATCCAATTGAAATAAATCACAATTTAAAATGAAATGTATTTCAATTAAAAAATTTAAATTATGGTTCTTTGAGAGATGTTGTCCTCTGTTAACTGCGTTGTCATCGCAAATTAATAAACGGTAAGAAAAGTAAATAAAATTTGCACAACAAGTGAGCAATACGAGCCATGTGACAAACTCGTGAAATTTAAGTACAATTTTATGTTTACGATATAAGAAAGAAACACAAATAGCAATAAAAATGTTGTACAAAAAGGATCAAACACATTGTGGGGGAAATATTTCGTTATAACTTCTAACATGTATGAGAAGAAACACGGTAGAAGGTGACAATTAATATAAATGTTAAGTCGGTGTGTCTGTCCGATTATGTATGAAGTAATGGTGAAAACTTGTCGCACTGTGTAAGACCTGCAGTTACGACTGCAATGGAACCACCTGTCGGAGGGCGGTTTTTTTGTGCTCAACAGGCTGGTTAGTTGGTTTAATAAATGAAACAAATTTATAATACGTTGATTGTGTAGACGGAAGATTGCAAGAAAATAAAAGTAAATGTGTTAAAGACCAAAGTACCAGCCATACAGCAAGCAGATATCGTGCGAAACAGCAATTGTAATATATATTGTGTCATAAAGGCAAGCAAAGTGTGCGCAACAGGATATGCGGATTGTGGACGGAAAACACACATTTTCACTTCGAAGTTATAGGAAAAAAACACTTTAGGATGCAGGAAAAAAGCTTATCTAGTTGTGCAGGTTCAGGTTATAATTATATTGCCATTAAGAAATTAATGATTCGATAATTTTATTACTCATAAAATTAATTAACAACATTTCAATACATAAAATGAATATATGTATATGTTGTTGCAAAAACAATTAAAAACTGAATATTTTAAATATTTTAAAATTCAAATCTAAAGAATTAATGAAATACAAAATAATTTAAATTGTTGATGAACATTCAGTTTTGTAACAAAATACAGAAAAATAAGAATAAATATGATTAATCGTTCTCCATATTTCTTACACAATTTACAAGCACTTTGATACCAATTTCAATTAATGTTGTCGTATTATCTTCATGGTCAATGAAAATAAAAATAATTATAATAACCATGGCAACAAGAAGATAATCCCTTACATTAATGACAACACAGAGCACTTAAAGCACTTGATGCGCTGTATAATCGTGTATAAATGAAAGAATGTTAATAGGAAAGCAATTATAAAAGAAATATATACGCAGAGTAAGTAAAGGTATAACAATAAAGATAAAAATTATAATTAGGCTTTAGCCGTATGGCGAATCAGTGGCAAGGTAAAATGCAGAATTGTACAACACTTCAACTCTTCATTATTTTTAATTCATTTTTTAGGATTAAAATCAGTAACACTGCAGCATCTTTAATGTAAAGGATTATTTATTTATTAAGTGCCGAGATATCCACAAAAATTAGTAATGACGTTGGAATTTTATTTATGTGACCTTGAAAAGGTTTACAAATTCAGAAGCACAACTTTGAAACCCCCATACAAATTCAATTCTGTAGTCCTGTGTGATTTCATCATGCGAGTATGATTTGATTAAATGCGTAGAAATTACGTGTTTCAAGGTCAAGAAACATGCATCAATTTAAATGACGAATGCAGTCAAACAAAAAACGCTTCAAAGAAGGCAAATAAAATAAAAACTGAAAAAACCTGGAATTACAACGCTTGTCAAAAAATATCTTTGGCAATTCAACTGCACAAATCAACTCTTAAGATTAAAATCTTGAATGTTAAAACACACACCGACAGTCAAAACATAATTAACTATACGGTTCATTAAATTGTAAAGGACGTCTTGACTTATTTTACAGCACGTCATAGCAATATCGTTGCATGTTTACAGACGATGTTAATAAACGCGTAATATTATGGATAAATTAACACCGTGCTCACTAGCACTTAGTGCATTAATGCCATTTTTCCTAAGCACAGCGCATAATTCCTTGATGGAGTATCAATTTAAAAAAGCGTTTTAATGTCAAGTAAGTGTCGCTTCATCAAACTTCCCTTTAATCCCTACGTCCGTCGAGGGATTTTTATTTAAATGCAGCTTTGCTTGCAGCAGTGCCTCATTTTTTGTTGTTGCAAGAAAACGTGTTAAATGAGCTACAGGCAATTTAACTATTAAAATAAAATTCATATAAAATTGAGGATGAAAGGGGGCAGTGCGGGGATGGAATATTAGTTAAAAGAATTGGCGGTTACTTGTAAATGTATATTTAAAACTATAACACACCGACAAACAAAACAAGATCATCTCGATTTTAAATATGCGGCATAAAAGTTCCGCATACAAATACCACGACGAATGCTGGGCTTCTTCTTTTCTCTAATCAGTTTTTGTTCTTTTTCACTCTCCTTGCGGCAATTTCTCTTTATTTATTTTTTCGCTTATTATACACACAAATATATTGCTTTTCGCGTGAAAGAGTTGCGCCCCGTGTGCCATGCCGCGTTCACAATCAAACACACAAGTCAAAGAAGCGTAGCAAAAACAAATTATTAGCAGAACTATTAAGCCTCAAGTTCAAGGTTAAGAAAACGAGGTGGGAAAGCGTGTGTGTGCGCGCGCACCAACAACGCGACCACGACGTGTGTGTTTGCTTTTCATGCCTTCATAATAAAGCTGCGAGTAAATGTATATGAGTGATGTGTTTGATTTTGAGCGTGCGTTGCTATTGCGAATTAATTCGTTCTTCGTTTATTAATTTCAGTGTTTGTTCACTTCATTACGATTATTTAATTGATTTTGTTTGTTTATGTTTGAATTTAATGTGCAGGCTGAAAAGATAGACAACTCTGCTCTTTAAGAGTATTAGAGGTTGAACTTGAATATTATGTGTAATGCAAATTACGTATTTAAGCGATATTCGAGACAATGGATTAATAAAATATTGAATAATATTTGGACGCTAAGTTGTGTTGATTTTAAAGTATTATATTATTTGACATAGAAAAACTTTAATTTATTTTTCAACAAAAATAAATAAACTCATACAAACCTATACAAAATAAATAGCCTATCATTAACTTTTTCAGCACAAATAAGCTTTTTAAAGCACCTTGTGTGTTATACAAAATAAGCATGACTTTTTATTTAGTTTGAATAATTTTAAAATATAGGTAAAAATAAACACACTGCAATATGGGAATCAAAAGCAAGGAGAACTGCATTTTTATAAACCTGCGCTACAGGTTCTTACAGTAACCTGATACATAGGAAGTTCAAAGTATAAAATTCTCAAACAATTATAACCCAAAAAACACTCATAAAATTAATTTACTGCGTAAATTTGTCGCTGTCGCTGCGCGTTTAATTAAATTAGACACAAGTCAATGATCTGATTGACATTTGCCCGATTCTTATTTCATTTCACGCTTTTACACACACACAATGAGATGGCTGTTTTTTTTGTAGCAACACGCGACTGCATAAATTTTGCGCCTTCAGCTTTGTATATAAAATCAGCCGATGGATGGCGTTTAAATTAAGATATTCGAGAGAAGTATTTATGGGGTCAATTCACTTTCTATATTTTCTTTTGAAATGATTTTGAATTCATAAAACCTCGAAGAATGAGCATATGGTAATTCAGTCAAATATGCTGTTCTACTTATGGGAAATAAAAATAATGTAAAATCGAGAAAACTTTCAGTTCCATATTTTTAATGTGTTCAATCAAATAAAAGTGGGTGCAAATTTGATTAAAATACTTTATATGGACAGACGATTGGCGGTGAACATTGTGGAGTTAGTTTTCGCTAATTTATAATGAAGAAAGCTTAAATTTCTTTGGACAAATATTTAAAACAAAAATTACAAAAATGTAAAAAAACAAGAAGGAAATGATTTCGCATAAATTACAAGAAAAATATTAACATTTAAACATATAAAAACTCTGACCAACAGCAAAGCCATTTATTTGTCGTCATTCATTATGTAAAATGCACTTGTTTTCACATTAAAAGCACTTACATTATTCCAAAGAAAATGCACATAGAAAAGAATAAATAGCAGGAACAGATAAATTGTCAATTAAAAAGAACTCAGAAATTATATTCTTCCTCCTCTCTCATCCAGACATAAAACCATCTGTAAACAACCATTCAGTTAAGGGATTCACAAAAGTCCAGTTTACATTAATAAGCACAACACTGGTGAAATGTGCAATCAGACGATTTTGCAGCCAAACTGCATTGAAAAACAGGAAAATCGTTTTTATGCTGCACAAACATACTTGTACTCGTCGCGTCTCGTCGTCATGCCATACCACCACCATCAGTAAAAAAAAAATAAACCAACAAAGAAAAATAACAATATAAAGATATTTAAAACAAAGCACAAAAAAGTTGACGTAACAATTGAACAATAATTTTGTTTTCTATTTTGTATGTCTTTCTCGGTGGTTAGTTTTTTTATTCGGTTTCTTCTTGCATGCGTATGTATTTTATTTAGAGTCTTCTGTTTTGAAACACACAACGATACAGTGACTTAATGCTGTATTAAGACATTTCAAAATCAAGTTATCCGTGGAAACATATCAAGGTGAAGAAGAAATGAAAAGTGAAACAAGTTTTTCCTTTGAGTAACAACACATAGCGATCCGCGATCGTTGAGCTTTTCCAGATGCGACAGGAGTAAGCGCAGCCAACATTAAAGATGTATAATCGTTTTTTATTTAACAATACAAAAAAAAGCTGTTAACATCGTGTTTCTAACAACAACAATGTGAAACAATACAACCGAAAGTCAATAAAAATATTCAAAGGCAGATAACAAAAATTTATTGTCAAATGTAAAGTGAATTAAACAAAAAACAGCATTTTCTTGTTTTTTTGCAAAGGAAAAAAATTGTTTAGTCATACAATAAGTCATTATACGAGTAATAGTGGTTGCTTCTTATGCGGCTTAAATTATAAATGATATTGTGTTAAGAAAAAACGACTAACTAATAAGCAGATGATTTACTCAATACTTAAAAACCACACAAGACTGCAATTTGCAGTTAGTTACTTAATTTCACTGTGGCCATTTTTCTGATTAAGAAATCACCTCGTATAAATCGACAACAGGTAAATAATTCAGAAATCATGTGCGACTCAAAAAATTCACATAATCCATACGAAGTTAAGGCAACTCAAAGAAAAATAATAGCTGTACGTTGGCCGTTGCAAAATCCAACCATTTTGACATCGAGTGTAATAATCGTATGAAACATAAACCAAATAATGTCTTCTTGTTACACAGCGCAATAGGCTCAACTCTTTTGACAAATTTTAATCGCTACTTTGCATCAAACATAGACCTGGATCACAAAGATTGAGTTATGACATACTCAAGTGCTATGGTCGTGCGTGTTTCTCGGGATTCAAAGATTAGACGGCTGTCTTTGGCGTAGCCGCGCGCATATAAAAAGTCATTGTTGACGATGATTTTGTAATAACTATACGGTAAGCTACGTTTCCATTATGTATAGAGAATTCTTCAAATTTGTATTATGTTCTACAATTAAAGTTGTGACATGCATTCATAAGTGGTGTAACTATTTTTGTCGCATCGTACTGACAACTCCCATTCAAGGTCAATACTATTTAAATCGCTTTTTTATGGTAATGGGGCCAACAGACCTGGTGTACCTGGAATATTTTTGACAAATTTAAAGCAGAACGCTTTTCATAAATCACAAATACTCACCACCCACCCACCCACATTCAATCAATATGCAAAAATACAATAACAATGCAAAAAAAAGAATTGCTACTCAATTCACACTTCATTTTATTGCGAAATAAAAACAAAGTTTAAAACTGAATAAAACTTGCATTGTTCAGAATTCAAAATACAAGAAGACGTCGCGTAAATTTTTGCATTGTAAGACAAAGTCTTTTATACTCGCATTATTATTTAAAGTGCTGCAATTTAAAATTGCAAACGTACACATGGCGCAGCCATGAACCAAACACTCAAAACACGAATCGGTGTATACTTATAAAACGTGCGTTTAGTGCTGCAAACATACGAGTGCAACAAAAAAAAAAAGTCCTCGATATTGGTCACGCGACATTGTTTACTCCATAATGATTATAATTATCATTTTAGCGACAGCATGCGACTTAAAAGGAGTAAACCACGATCGCGACGCGACAAAACAAAGCAACGTTCAATGTGTCTTTTAAAATTGACTATTATGCGTATTTGATGGAACAATTAAGCACGTCCTCACTGTGACATTGGAGAACTCTAATCACTGCGTAAAAGTTAAGTTGTCTTGCTTTATATTTGCTGTATAGATTATATTTAATTGTTGCTGTTGTTGGCATTTCGAAACTATATAAAATACGATAAATTGCTATTATGTTTTCAATTGTACAGAAACACAAACAAACAATTCCTTGTTTTTATGGCTACATTGTTGTGAGATGTCTGCAATGTTTGGAGATGTTTTGTGTTGTTGGATGTGCGTGGAGAGAACCAGAAATAAGTGGACGTTTTATTGAGAGAAAAAAATCGTTAAAACTTTTACCAGGAAAAAGGTGTTAAACTATAGAGTCTAGACCACAATGACGATTAAGATTTATTGGGATTCTTGATGCTTTCGAAGGATTGCTTGGCTGCAAGGCAAGTAGAAAATGTGTGCAATTGTGTGGGTTTAACAATTTGTAATAAAATTCAAAATACTAAAAACTGCATGTAAAATTAAACCGATAATGTGTGTAAAATTTACATGTATTGTATTAGCTTTAAAAGCTTTATTTTAATGGATGAATACATAAAAGTTGAACTAACATTTGTTTTTCTTTTTATAAGTGTAGAATAGAACGTTAGAGTTGTTACTGTTGATTTTAAACAAAAAATAAAAAGTGACAGCTGTGAAAATTATTGAAATTATATTGAAGGATAAAAGGGGGGAAAATGTGGTTTAAAATTTTTTTTATTTATGAATACAAAAAGTTAATTCAAGGACATTTTAAAATTGCAATCATTACGATATTTCATTGCAAGATGAATTATTCAATATTCACATATACTCCTAATATACAATTAATTAACAAAATCCGCAAATAAAAAGCAATAAATCAGTCTCAAATTTCTCATGAAATGCAAGCAACTTTATCATAGCTCCAGTTTCATTAAGTACGTACTAAACAACTATACGTCAGCGATTTTAAAGCTGTGTACACAAACAACGATAATAACTATTATCTTTCTGGACTGGAAATGCAACACCGTAACATCGTCACATTTATAAACCCGGCCTGTGAATACGCAGCACGTTGTGGTGATTTTTCTGCGAAATAATACACAACAATAAAAAGCACAAACAACAAGGCAACTGCTTTAGCTGCAAGTATTATAAGAACACACATAAACCTACTGACAAGTATTTCTAATCGTTATTGCACTTACCAGAGCGTGACTCTTGTAAAGTAAAACAAAACTTTATTGAAAAATGGAAATAAAAATTCTTTAAAGATATTTGAAGTATTTAAAAGGCGGCTAGCCATATTTGAGCAATAATTTTGGGCATTTAGATGGAGAAGGCGTCGGCCATAACACCAATATTAATGAAATAAAAACGTTAAAGAGGCTGAACAAATATATGGGCACCAAACGAACATTAAAACGCAAAAAGTAATGAAAGAAAATCACTTCAAAAATATAACAGTTGTATCAAAACGTTTTCAAACGCAATTAAAACAAACATCAAGAAATTCAATCCCGTCGACAGGTCAATACGCACCGATTAATTGTTTGTTTTTCTGAATTATGCTATCTTTCTATGCCCATTTTAAAACACACCGCACCATGTACAAATGCAAGAGAAGTGCTGCACGCTGCAGCACTGATGCTATGCGAGCAAATGAAATATGAAATAAAAAGAAAGAAGTTTTCTCAATCGGCATCTTTGTTTGCATTTCATATGTTGTTACCAATTGATTTTAAATTAAAGACGCAACGCAACGCAAAACAAACGCAACTTCCTTCACACGTCTCGCCTGACTAACTACAACGTATAATAGCGTCGTTTTCTCCGCACTTAAATGCGTCCATTAATTTCAATTAAATCAATATGTAAATGGTGTAATCTTTCATTTCGTCGTACACAACTATAACTTGACCTCGTTTTGCTAGCAACAGCTGAAACGAGTAACGAAATCGAAGCGCAATAATGAGGCCCCTTTTGCCGGTTAAAAAAATGTATTTGCCGGGGAGCTTTTTTATGTTGTTTGCTTTGTGGCTTTTTTGTCGGCTTCATGCAGATTTTAACAGCAGCAACAGCATCTTTTTATTTCTTAAACTAACACATCTATGTGTATGTGCATCGATATGAAAATTGAAATTGTTCTCAATTTTAAATATTGGTTGTTTTCATTATGTGCTTTACGCACCGTGTTAAATTGGAAGACGTACTCTGTAGTAGCCTACTGCTCTGCATGAAGGCGCAATTTAAAAGTGAATTTATTTTTTTGCGTATATTATTTCCAATTTCCATGTCACTCTTCTTTTCAATATTTCGCATTGGAAGTGTGTGCAAACAATTGGTGTGAGAGTCGCCCTGGAAATGCCAATATATATATTCCATTTTGTTTTCAATATACCGAGTATATGCGCTTCACTATGGGCGAAGACGTCTGACTCAACAGGAAATCAGTTTGTTTTGCTTTTATTGTATTATTTGAATTGAAATCATCGCTGGCCATATACGGTTGGGAGTGTGGTGCATCTTTAGAATCTATGTATTTATTAGTGTAGTTTTAATGCCTAGACTCTCAAATTAAGATTTATTTCTTCGCATTCACAAACATTTTAAATCAAACTTGGCAACAGCTTTGGGGAATAATTTTTGGGTTATAAGCTTGCATTAGAATAGTACATAATCATTTCCATTCTGGCGTCATCAAATATGTAGTTAAAAGAAACCTTTTTTTGTGAATTGCTATACAGCACCCTATTGTACTTAAAAAAAATTGCCCATAAAAATGAAAATAAAAAACAACAATACAAACAAAATTATGAAAAGACATAATAAAACTGATAATAAAACAATAACGTCATGAAGTATAAGAAAAATAAAAAAGCATAAGTGGCAGAGAGTCACACGGAAGCGCAGCACGCTTGCTTTTCCAGGTCACTTTCACCAATCTCTCGTCGAGCGAACACATTAAAAACATGGTGAAATTGAAAAACGAAACAAATGTATGCGCGACGCTGAACGGAAATGAACGCAGCAGAAGCAACAACAACAACAACTCAAAAGGCGACCCAGGCAAATAGTTAGTGACTACAGTACACAATATTTTTATGGGGGCATTTGCGAGGGGGCTGCGCTGCACCATTTTGCTGCTTTTCACGTAAAAGCGACGATTTTCTATCACCGAACGTGTACGTCGTTGTTTCATTCTTCATGCTCACTACGTGTTTTTTCCACCTCTTTATGTTGTTGTTGTTAATGTTGCTTTATTTCAAATTTAATTTTGATTTTTAATGTACATGTATGCAGGATAGTGTGTGCCGAGAGGCCTATCCAGCAGAGTAGTTGAAAATAATACAAAAGACTCAGGCGACGAACTTCGAAATGTCGTCGTCGTGGGTAAACAATTTGGAATTCAATTGGAAACGGCTGGAATATTTGTTGTTTGCTAAATTACAATCATGTATTTTGAATTTGAAAGTGTTTCTTGCGAATCGGTTTCGATTTTTAAATCAGCGTCGTTTTTTTCACTTTAAATTACGCCATTTACAGTGAGGGTGAAATTTGGTAATTTTGATGTTGCAAATAAAATTAAATAATTCAAAGACCATCTATTTTAAATGCTTTTAAATTCACAAATTAATATTGAATAATTTAGATTGAATCTAACCTTTAAAGTATGTTTAAATAAAACATTGAAAATACTGTAGTTTTAAATGCCAACCTTCAAATTCTCAAACACACGCGTTTTATGTAAAATTAACTGAAATTCCTCATGAAACTTACAAGTGGACTCGCTTATTATTCTGAGCAACAGTCAAAGATAAAGGACAAACGGGCTGACACCTATAGAGTTTAAGCAAATACCAATTGTGACAGATAATAAAATTCCACATCAGTTAGCATAACAAATAAGTTAACAATCCTTACCAGTTGGAATGCAGCATATTACTACACACTTGCATTCCTTTGCAAACTCTTTTGCTCATATAGGTTGATGAAAAATTTACCATAATGTCCACGTTACTAGTATACCGAGACATTCAGTTGTGAAGAGCTCCAATAAACGGACGTGAATATACATACGATGAGGTTTCCTTGACAGCAATAATAATTTTAATGTTTGTTGAACTGTTGACATTTCAAAACAACGAGACGTTAAAGAGGCAACCGAATCAACAAGATCACACGCTGCGAATGCAGTTAAAAAAATCACTACGAGAAATTATAATAATGTGGAAAACATCGTGTTCATTCCGCTTACAGGGTACACATTTTTAACATCTTATTTAAAAATACACGCTAACAAAATCGTGATAAAATTAAAACATTTAAATCATTAAAAAGAAAATAAACAAAAAATAATGTCAGCAACAACGATAAATTTTTTTTGAATTTCAACACTTAAAACTCCACCCTGTTTTAACACTGCATATAATATAACAGCTTCATGATGCACTCTGGTGCATCTGTACATTTCGATTCCAATTCTCATGCAGTTATTATTATTATTATTTCATATTTCTTATTTGTTTTGTGCGCATTGCGGGCGATATATGGAAACGGAACATGAAATGCACTCGACGTGCGATTGTCGACAACGTAAAGGTTAATCTGTCTCATCATTTTGACAACGTTAAATTAAATAAGCGCAATGCGCGGAATCATTTTTAATACTGGGGCACGTTATTCTAAATTTCCCTCACATTTCAGCGTACCTTTGTTGTAGTGTTTGATGAATTCACAAAGACAGGGTGTGCGCATAAATTGGGTTAAATGGCTTCAATTTTGAAATTTACCTTGAAAACATTTGCAAATTATTTTTTATGTTATTATTACAGTTAAATACTATTTTTTTATAAGAGTTAGACCTTGAAATTAAATGATGTAGACCTTGAATTAGTATTTAAAAAAAAAGATTCACCCTGTACAAATCCCCACATCATGAAAGGGCGTCATTTAATTCCTATATTTACCAACATACATAATGTGTCTTAAATAGTGAGCGCAATCAATGAGATAATACCTTCAGGCTAATCGAGAGTGCGCTTATATTATAAGTTGGCATTCAGCGTGCATAATATTCTCATGCGAAAATTGGCGCAATCAAAGCGCAAACAATTCAAATGAATGAATATGTGCTTAAAAGCTGCGCAGCACACACATCAAATGACGCGGCTGATGCAATATGATTAAAAGGCAAACCTCGTACACAGCTTAACAGCATCAGCAACCAAAACAACAACAAAATTGACAATAATTCAGTGGGATTGAGAGCTCCGGCTGTTTTATAACCATATCATGGAAGATTACCTATCTTTTGTGATTTGCGCAATATCATGCTGCCATATTGCATAAATGCAAGTGTAAGATGAATAGACAAGAAAAAGGCATTTATAGAACAACACACAACATAGCTATAAAACAAATTGACGAGGATCTCTCTCTCCATAGTGCAAATATTATGCCTACTAACTGGCATGGACTCGCAGTCATCCAAGTGCATACGTGTAAAACTATACTGATGTGTCATTACTCTTTCTGTCATTTGTGAGCACATCGCGTTGTTTAGTTTGCCTCGTACGATTGCCCGCATATTATGTGATATGTGGCCTGGACAATACCAACATGCATAAGAGCGCACATTAGAAGCTCACAGCTTAACACAGTGAGCCTTTAAGTTGCTTATATTGCGCTAAGTGCAAGGCAGCTAACTTTATAAACCAGCAGGCAGCATGTCTCGTGGGAAATGAAGATCGAGAGGAAAAACCGACAAAACATCGCTTAAAATGCACTTTAATTATTTTACTATATGTTCTGATGCAATTTAAAGAACAAAAAAAGAAACATCAGCACAAATAAAAACAAACAATCAAACTAAACACAACAGCACAACATGAAACGGAAACATTTTTGAATGTCTTCAATGTCTAAAATGTCTTAGAGAAAAGCAAAAAATAAACATATACTCATCGTTCTAATGCATTTGTGTTACCTATATTATACTTACAACGAGTGCCGCGAGTATGAATAGTTGAAAAATGTGCATTGGCCAGGAAAAGAGGCAAACAATGTAGAAAACATTCCAGCTTGATACTTTTATATAAATAAAATAAGATAGCATAAAGTAAATGAATGAACGCCATACTGTGTGGCGATGATTGATTAACATGGTCCGTGGCAAGTGATAGATAGATAGACTCATCTTACATTACACAAACGTCGTCAACCATTAACTTTAACAACTAATTCACGCGCAGCATTTATTAACTTAATAATTAGACATAGATTGAATTCCATTCTCTTCTTTTTTTTTCAAGCAGGCATGAAAAATTGCAAGGCGCATTTTAAATGCCATGTTGATAACACGACGAATGGCGGCTTCCTTTGTTTACATTATATAGCAATAATTTAAACATTTACAATACTATTTCTGACAAACACAAAACGATTTAAATTATAAGTTTGCTGACATATTAATTACATTTTACAATTAACTTTAACGTAATATTTCCCGGTAAGAAAATATTGCGAAATGATAATTAAAACGATACACAGAAAATGGTTTATTTTACAAATATGTAATTTAAACGAAAACACGTATGCATTCATTTAAGTTTTTTAAAATTTAAATTATATTTAACAAGAACATTTTTTGCTCCACATGCATCAAAAGTAAAATATAAAACGTGTCAAAAAAAAATGTACTAAACACTAAGACGCTACATTAATAATTGTTAATAATTATCACCTGACGTACGTCTGCGCAATAATTACACAACTCAATACAATTGCTGCACAATAATAAGTCTATCATAATAAATCAATAGTGTGTGAACGCAAAACTATAATTAACACTTATATAACATGCTAGAGCTGTCAACAAAAGCTTAACGCACCAAATAGAGTCATCAAAACATGAAAATTTTAAAATAATTGCCATTGGATGCGCTTGAAGTTTGCACATTTAAAGCTTTAACTAACCCAAAGATCTAGTTTCGAAAATGCTCGAATGAATCAACATAATCACATAAACACACACGTCGTAGCGCGCACTTCTCCAATAATATATGAATGTTTTGAAAAGGCTTGTTGAACGCACGATAATTAATTACCGCCGAGTGTGTGTTTAAATCAGATCAATTGTTTCCATTTTTTTGTTCGTTTTGTATAAAAGTGCTGCTTGTTTGATTTGCCTCTTTACGTAGCATAAGTAGTTAATGGCTTGGCCGACGTCGTAAACCTGGCCGCGGGAAATCGGCGTCAAACAGATGGAAAAATATCGCTTGTACTAGCGGCATACCGTTAAAATGTGAGTAATAATGAAAAAAAAAGACGCGTTCACCACTTAATTGTTTTACGATGGGTGCATGAAAAAAAAAGAAGCTCATAAACGCATCAGCACTTCAGCATTACAACTTTATCCAACAGCTAGCTAGTGAGGCGACTGATGAAATGATATTCAAAATAAACAGACCGAAAAAGGAAGGCACTTAAAAAGAATTTAGTGTGAGCACCAATATTGTATTAAAGTGGAATTAAAAGGTAAAAGGTTGACACAGTTTTTTTAAAGATGAAAAATCATAAAACCGATTTCTTACGCACTAAATGGAACAGATAAGCATTTGCCAAGTAGGTACGTATCCACATATTTTGATACTGCATACCACCAAAAAATTAAATGCTACAATGTCTCAATAACAAAACAAAAAGTCCCAATCCAGCGATGGTATGCGCTGATGGTACATTTAACCATATACAAAACGGCGAAGATGAAGCGCAATATAGTTAAACAAGACACACGCAGCATAAAATGAGCGAAAAAAAGAAGAAGTATGATCACACAAATGAAATAAAAACAATATTGTATACTTTATATAAAAAATAAAAACCAACTGCTTCGGGTAATAGTGGGTCACTAGACAATTGGGTCATACGCAGTCGCGTCTCTGGGTGTATCAGCTCGCGACTATCGCGCTCGTTTTTCGCGCTTTTATGCGCGCCACCATCGCCAGCCTCCCCCCTCTCTCATATCACATGTGATGATGATAATAATCGAAGCTGATGCTGTCAAATGTGTGGCCGCCAATGCTACAAACTTGCTGACTTGGCTGGTAGCCACAATATTACACAGCACATAAACATAAATTAAACGGTCGTTTCATTCAAATGAAATGCGACGTAAATGAAGTTATAAAGTTTTCAGCAAATGCGGGATAGATACAGATTAACTGTAACATGTGCAGCATTAGTGGCAAGATTGGCAACCGCCAAGGCGCACTGTGTAATATCGGAGACAATTCTAATCCAATTTACAGACATATATGGTACAGTTATTTGTTGACAATGAAGAAATCTGTTAAAATGCTCCATAGTGTGTGTGTGTGTGTGCGCTTTTATTTATAGATTTTTCAGTGAAGACGTCAAATTAAGTAAAAACAAAAACCGGCTTTGCATCCTCTTCCGGCCAATGACAACCATCAATTAGAAAACATATTATAGTGACAAGAAATGAAAAGCTCCATGAGTAAATGGAAGGAAAATCACCAATGTTTGTTTTAAAAGACATTTGTAAGAAATTAATGCTACTGAAGTTAAAACAATGTCGCAATTATGTTTGCAAATCGTCGATGGTTTGTAATTTCGTCAACGGATTATCTTCGCAGCAATTAAAATTTTTATTATATAAGAATTGAAAAATGTGCACTTAATAGAAAATTAAGTGCAGAATAATTTAATTGTTGTAGTAAAATAATTGTATTTACTGGTAACGTGAAATAAACTATTGTGTCTACCCTTTACTTCCTCATTGTTTGTAACAGATCATGCTTACACTTTACAGACCACCATAAAAAATAAACTAACAACATTAATTAATTTATTTTTTTTGGTAATAAAATAAACAATAATAATTGCACTTGAACATTTTATCTTTGTTGGTGCGAAAAACAAATAAATTTATGGATTTCAATTAAAAATGATGGTTGTAGAGATTCAATAATAATAGTTATGGAAAGGTAATTGGTAATTTTAAAACGTTTATCAATCAAATTTTATACCTAACTAACTGGTGGCTCATTAATTTTTATTATTAAAACATCAAAACAAATAATATACACTAATGTAATTATTGTTTATAGAATTACGTGAAAGACGATATTAAAAAATACAGATTTTATAAAAAATAAACTACATTAAACTACAACAAGTGCATCATAAAACTACCAACACCAAAATTATGCGAGATTAAATTGCATCAATACCCTGCAGTCGCAGACTATTGTGAATCCACTAGAACCTTACGGAATTCTTGCAGAACCAGTACCTTGCTCTGAAAAGCGAGCATACATCTTTTAATGAGACCATTAAATCGTCAGTACATTGCACAAACAAACATATTCCCATTAATTGATGAGTTATAATATTATATTAAAACTGTAGCATAATTATGGTGGTTTGTCATTGCGGAGTTCCGTGTCTGCATCGTTTTATAAAATATTATTGCTTCAGAATGCATAAGAGAAATCACAATGGTAGAAATAAAATGATGTGTAGGTAAGTGGATAAAATGCAGCTTAATACAAATAAATAAATAATTTACAATCTTCAATTCAGTTATGTTGTTTGTGAGATCAGATCGCGGAAACCGCCAAAACAACATAAATTAATTTGTGGCAGAATTCTTGTTCTTGCTGATTAAAATATTGCTTACCATTTTTGCGTGTTATCGGATGCTTGATATGGCTCAAAAAAAACACAATGCTACTTAATTAAAAATATACTTTGTGTCAAGTTTTGACGTAATAGGTCTAAACTTTGATGATTTCTAAAAGACTTTTTTATGGTACTGGAATAAATCTCAGTGGTCACGTTGCATGATTTGACAAGAATAATTCCATCCCTTAATACAAAATACACAATGTAGACTTGTGAAGTCGGAAAAGTACTCACCTAGAAAGAAAAGAGAAAAAGAAATTAGTACGACAATCTTTTTAATAATTAATATTTTTTTGTTGAAAATGTTCTCTTAAATTTATTGAACAAATATCCAACACAATTCTAAATTTCCACTCTTATATTAATATAAATATTATCCAACATAAAATGCTGACATAAACTGATAATTATATTTAATACATTTCATTTTAAACGCTCATTCTTGTTATAACCACAATAATTATATTAAAAGAAAAACTAATTACTTAAGTATTTAAAAAATATGATTCATTCCAAATCCAATTGCATAAATTAACAGTCCTATAGAACTTCTAATTGTATCGCTCCTATACATTTAAATAATCTATGTTACAGTTCTTAGGAAGTATAATGAATCACTCACATCTCATCACAGAACTGAGAACAGTCAAGAACCCAACTAAAATGATTAATGCTAGCACAATTCCCAAGCAATCTCGCTAATTTGCGGCTAATTCAAACCAAACAAAAGCCCGCATTCATTTAGTGCGGGTGAGCATGTAATGCGAAACCGCTTGCGACGCAACTCACATTATACACGACGCACGAGTGTACCAAAAATTAAATGAATGTCAATTGAGTTGTTTGTCTGGATCAAATGACTTGAAGATCACTAGAGGTTAGTCACTGTGTGCCGGTCAAAAACATGTACGCGACAATTTAACAAATAACAAACCATAAAAAAACAATACTCGCCGCACACAAAAAAAAGCCGGCAAACAAAAGCCTTTAAAATGACAAACGCAAATTTTCGCCATTGACATTGAGTAATGTCATTCTGAGGGAGGGGGAGGAGACACACAACAATAACAATTATTGTTGCAAAATTATGGGTGGAAATGTGTCGAACGTATAAACGGCCGCAGACATTGAACTGCCGAATCACACGAAATTAAATATTCCAAAATGGTATAGCGTGGATCACGATTTTGGTTATTATTATAATATGGTGTAGGCCCAGTTTAATATATTCCTCGTATCCTAATTTAAAAAAATATTTATTTGCCATTATTTAAAAATTATAGGTTTCTTGCATTTTCATTTTTTGACCATCTCCAGACTTCTGCTCAATAAATATGCGGCGTACGGCAATAACCTTATCACTCATGATTGAAAACGTGTCGTATTAAATTATTGTTTACCAACTTAGGCGTATGGAAATTAGGACAACAATACGACGTTAGTGTAAGGGGTTAATACCCCTGGATAATAAATTGCCAATTCATTTCATGAACGAAATTTACAATCATTTAATTCATACAAGCAAATTTATTAACAATTTAAATTAATTAATTTAAAATTCAATAGAATCCATTTAGCTCAAAATTATACAACCTGTTCATGCACAAAGAGCATCGTCATAAAATTACACATTACAAAATGAATAGAAGCGGAGATTGCAATTATTTCTGCTCAAAAATTATAAATGCAATATAAAGGACAAAATATGTAGAAAGATTGATGGCGACATAATTTTAACGAGATGCGCGTCTTTAAGAAAACAAACCAGTGTGTAGTGGGGACTTGCCTTCGCCACAGCATTGTTCCCAATTAAAGCTGCACAACTAAGCAGATTATCGTTACAATGTACGTTTATATGAGGAACATATTTTAACGCTATAACGATCCATCATTTGGTTGGTTAGGACATGAGAGAACTTCAAACGAAAAGGTCCCAAACCCGCATTAAAAGTGTTCCTTTTCAACTAAATGGTTAGCTTAAGTTTCGTTATTGTTTTGCTTGACCTTTGTCGAATTTTGACATGGAAATACCACGTTTTTATAATTTGTATGATTGGGGAATAAGCTTACAGCAGGGGAGTGCTTTTATGTAGATTGCATACAACCATAATTAAATAAAATGACAAGAAACATGCCAGTGTAATTATTGTCAATTTTATCTTGAAACCTCATTAAGTACAAAAATGTAAATGTAAAGGGATGGTTTTTGCTGAAGAACGTTTTAAAATAATTGGTTAAAGTTAAACCCAAATACCTTTTTGTAGAAAAATGCCCTTTTTGAAGAATGGTAAAAAAACAATTTAAAAAAATGATTTTAATACATTAAATGTCCACAGAAACTTTTTGTAATAATTTTAAAAATCTTGAAAAAAAGTCAGTAAAGTCTATTTGTTTTTGAACGATGCTCTTAATTGAACACTTAATACAAACAGTTACACATCCTGTACCAAAGAAAATACTCCCACAGAGCCAACCAACATAAGCAACGCACAAATAACTAAATGGTACTGTTTCTTAATTGACACTAAATGGCTTTACACATAAATGCACTTGAGCAATTCTACCGAAAAGTACTCGAAAGCAACAAAGTGTTTGTCTGTTCTTTGATGTTTAAAAAAGCAATCAACCATTTTCTTTGAGCACGTACTTTGTCACCAATAGAGTGAAACCTCAGTCGTCACAATAGAACCGATAGAGAACTGATAGAAATCCATTTACAATTGAAAATGTATGAGCACCAAGAAGTGTTCTTTTTCTTTAAAACGTCTATAAATTTTAGAAAAATCCCACTGAGCTTTTTATGGTAAACTTCAACATTTCTAAACAAAAATTAATAAACACACACGCAACCATTTGAAGTTCCTTAAGAGTATTTATAACAAACATTTAGTTAACAATAGCGTGCAAAATCTAATGTTTCCTAAAACAAATTCTGAAGCTGTGTAAACATGTGCTTATTTAGTCGTTTGACAATTTTTCATTTTTGCATACTTAATTCAATAAAGCTCTTGGGAAGCTCATTTCTTTTATGCGTTTGGGAAGTTGCCAAATTTAGCGAATTTTATAACGAAGTTGTGTCAATTATTTGGCAAATGGCTAGTAGGAAAATACTCGCCAACGCCTTTTTAGCGCAAGTCGTATAATCGTCTCAAAAAGGCTTTTTCATCTAAAGCGCCTCAAGCATAACCATTTTCATTACATTAAATTTTATTAAACCTAACAAGTGGCTTCGAATATACTCACATTGTAACACAATTTGCGTCTTCATTCAATTTTACGTCAGTTTGAGACTATACCAAAAAGAACAAACATTTAACCTCTCTCTCCGTCGTTTGACTGATTAATTATTTATTTGCCATATCGAATAAATTACCACGCGTTCAAATTTAGCTCGTAGCGTGCTGCTTGCTTATTTCGTAAAATAATATATCAATATTGAAAATACACAACGTTGCTAGCTATAAACTAGCGTTTACCTAACTATATATTCTATCAATATATAATAATAATAATATGTGTACTTTGAATACAATTTAGCAAAGAGAAACTTCGACTGTTTGCAATATGCAGTTTTCCATCTATTCTGTCATGAAATTTTGCCGCGTGGCTCCTCGACTCCGCGTTTTTCTCGAGTATACTGTGGAAGTTTATGCCATTTGTTAAACACAAGATGCAACTTTCTAATCACGAATTGTTTCACAAGAAATCAGATGCTTTAACTAGATGGGTTTGTGTGTTTTTCGCCGCAAGGCGCTCGCGCGCACGTACCGGAATATTGGAAGAAACAAATGCAGCACCGCGGCGTGTACAACAACCGCAGCAATGAAACGATCACTAATAAACTCTAATCTGTACAATTATTTACATTAAAAAGGAAAAAGAAAAACTTACGAGCATAAATGTTAGGAATGGGGGAAAAGGAATACTTTTCGTGTATAACATTTAGAGCTTACGATGTGAAATGAGACGTTTTATGTTGTGGTTAGAGTGCACCAGTTTCACCCACACAAAATTGATAACAAAATTTAGTGGGTAATTAAGTTTGAGTAATAAAATTAAGTGATACTAATAATAAAATTAGGAGCTCCAAAATGAGAATTTGGCATTTAAAAAAATAAAGCTCTGCGAGATATGAACTTTACAATGCTAATTTGACCTTGAATTCAGATAAAAGGGAACTAACTGATGAATGAAGGAATAAACAAAGAGTACTTTAGTCAATAAAGCAAATAACAAACCAACTGAAGAACAAACAAATCAAAATTGTGTGGACGATGTGCTAAAAAAATGAGTAGAATTTAATGTATTTTCTGCTTTATTTTAATTTTAAATATTCCAACATTTTCTTAACTCTGTCAACTTAATATTACGGTGGGTAGTTTACACACAAAGTAATACTTGATTATAAATTAAACCAATTGCATGACTAACACCCATAACTCCATAAGATCTAAAGCTCAACTTACAGTTGAAAAAATATGCAAATTAATTAATAATTTATTAGCAGGACACTTAAAGAGACGTTCCACTTTCATGCACTCACCACAGGTACTCGCATATGCAATTTAAGATAAAGTGAAAGCGCTGCACGCATAAGGACTTTCTATACCGGCTTTTTCAACCGTGCTACGTTATTAATACCGGCTTCTTCGATATCATGCGCAGACTTAACACACATTTTACGTACATCAAACATACTCGTTATATGAGCAGTATTTCCTCATTACCAAATTATAATTTGTATAAAATACACTTTCTTCTCCTCGCTTGATGATAATTGTAATCTTGCAAATTGGAAGCATTTACACACATATCGTGCCCATTAGCACTATTTGGTTAAATTCACGCCGCGAATTACGTAAATTTGTGGAAAAATAATTAACAATTCAAATATGATGGGGAGTACAAGCGAAATAAAAATAAAATAAAAACCAAATTCATATACACGTTTATAAGTGGTAATGAGGGGAAAAATAAAATAAAAATATGGCAGTGGAGGCCTCTTTAAATGCAAATTGCCAATTCATTAGTGGGCATTATTAACTCATTTTTGAATACGCATTGTTTATAAAAAATATAAAAAAACAAAGCAAGACAAAAAGCTGAAATTCCCGTGGAAATTTGGAAACTTTTCTGTTGAAATGTTGTAAAAAAAAGCAGCTGAAATAAAAGTTATATGTATGTAGGTTTGAATTAAAAACACAAGGCAGATTTGTTTTCAAAAAAATATTTATATATATTAAAATTGTAATTCAAGAAACTTAATTTATTAAAATAATATTATTAAAATTATTGAGAAAATAAAATGTATTTATTTTTCACACATTTTTCGTACAAAAAATGCAAATTTTTGCGTGTTTTTTCGTTTGTTTAAAAACTTATAACAAAAAATTCTTAAACATATGTTCGTGTAGCGTTTTCAAAGCGACAATCTTTCAGTTATAAAAACCATATATGCACTAAAGGTGCATGCTCGTATCGAATGGAACACACATGCAATTTCACACGCTCATTTAGTGCCCTAGCAATATTATAACGCGCAGTAAATGGCCAAACCCGCGACGTGTGCGCGCAAATAACTAATGTTAAGTAACACGTTAAGGTCATACGTTCAATCATTAATTTCTACCGTAAATGTTGACGCAATGTGTTGAATTCCACAAATTGCGGTTTTCTTCTCACTTCTTTTATACGTTTGACACGGTATTTTTTTATTTTCGTTGAAATGTAAAAATAAATGAATGAAATCAAAATAGTTTTTACAAGATTGTCACTCTAAAAAAACGATGATTCATTTGACAATTTTTATTTATATTTTACCATAAAAAATGTCAAATTAAATATTTTAACTCGATTGCAAAACAAAAAACCATCTCTTCTTTTTCCATTATTGAGGGTATTTTCTGTTCATAGAGAGAAGAATTTTCCACAATAAATCTAGTCTTTCGCCCATTAACACAATTTTTGCTGCATAAAATGTAGGCTCAATTTCAATTTTACCATAATATAAATTAATTGCAAATTCATTTTCTTTCACACAAATTTTTATTCCACAAAACAAAAAAAGAGTAAATTAATTCAATCACACGTTGTTGTTGCTGTTGTTGTGTATGTGTTCTCAATTGTCGGCACTACAGAGCGTCGTTTTGCAAAAATTCCCATACAAAATTAACAAAAACAAAAATAAAACACAGCAAAACAATAATTGTGTTTTCATCGTCCTATCTGAATGTAGGAATATATTTGCATTCTTCTACTATTTATCACAATATGTTTGCTATACGCTTCAATTTGCTTTGTATTCACTTAATTATATTTCACTTTAGCCCAATTCCCATTTTGTGTCTCGCACAATTCTTTCTGTGGTGTACGTTCGCGCGCCACAAAATCAACTCCACTACTCCCTTAATATAGCACGCAACAAGAAAACGCAATTTCTATATAAACATCAACAACAACAATCAACATCAAAATGTGCTTAATTTCTCCAGTTTAAAAAAAATCACGATCTGTTGTTCCCCTCCCCCTCACCCAATGTACAACTTCTTGTTATACATTTTAAATCTTTTAGTTTTTTTTGGTTGAAAAATTTAAATGTTTTTTTCTTTTTTTTTGTGGGAATCAGGTTTATTGCTTAATTAATTTTCGCACGCAAAAATTTGCAGTTCTCATTCACTTAAAACTAACTACATATTTAAATCGTAATTTGATCATAATATTATCGTACATTTTGTATTGAAGAAAAAAAAAACACTTATTTCAATAGATAACATTGTAAAATAAAATACAAATTAAAAGGAAAAGTGTATAACATTATTTTTAAGCCAAGATATAAAAAATGCGCATATTTTTTCAATTATAATTATTAAATAAAGTATTAATGAAATGTATTTAAAAAGTATTTAAGTAGTTTCAATGTAGCAATAAGGTGTGTAAAAAGGTGACCCCGCACGCCATTGCCTTTTTTTATTTAAAAAAAAAACATTTAAAGACATAAACCCACCACCACATTGGCGTCCCATAAACAGCACAAACAAAAAACGCTTATAAAAGACTCAAGAGAGGAAACGTACTTTTGAAATCGCTTTTCTTTAATTGATATAATATATTTATAAACAGTTAATAAAAAGGGAATAAATATTGCACACACACGCGCACGTCCACAATCTTTATGAAAAACTAGTTAATTCAAAAGAGACTCAATTCAATATGTAGTTAAAAGCACGAAACGAATATAATAATAATATAGGGCAACATAGAAATGAAAAAAAAAATTTTTTTGCTGTATTATGACTTGGCAAATTGGAAAACCATGACGAACAGTTAATAATAATCGTGAAAAGGAATTACTATATAGTTAAATTGTATGCTGCTTTTTTGCAATGGAATGAAATGTGTAATTGATAGAATTAGAACACTCATTTGAATTGTTTTTGCATTGCAGTATTGTCAAAAATTGCTGCCCTAATTTGCGCGTAGTTTTTTGGCGAAATTTATTAATAAAAATTCACTTTACGACCAAAATTGAAATAGTTATTGGGGTCATCGGTATTTTAGTCTTATGAGAGGTCCCAACTAATTTACATTTGTAATTTTGATCATGAAATCAAATTGAAACAAAACCAAATTTTTATGACCTCAAATAAGTTTAATTATTAATGCTGGTAACAAAACGAAATCAATCACTAACAGCGAAAAACATGTAGTACGAATAGATAGGGGTCCCCAAAAACATTATGCAGTGAAAAAAATGTGTAAATATTTTTAAACAACGTGTCACAAGAAGTATGTTAAACATGACAGAAAAAAGGCCGGGACAACGCATGAAAAGAACGCATCTTAAAAGTATACGGGGTCTGGTATAAAGGCAGTTGCTGCAGCAAAAAAAGCCACTGCTTGCTTTAAACGTTATCCATAATATAATTTGCAAATACATTGTGTGGCTTCTTTGTTTGTTTTATATCTTCCCTTTTTTTTTGAAGTTAGAAAGGTTTTATATTTTTTATGTATACAAAATAACTTTTCTCTTTTGTGCGTTTGTTTTTCGCAAAAACATTATGTTAACCGATTTTTTTTCTGCTTCTTTCATCATCTTACAATGTTTGTACAATTGCGTGCGGTGTGCGTTAATATTCATTTACATAAATTATTATTGCCCAAACGAAATAAAATTCATGTGAAGCAAAAAGCAAACAAAACGAAATTAATTTAAGACGCTTGAATGAGATGAGCGATTGTATTACACGTTAAAAGTTATGGAACTCATGAGCATGTTGTGTTTTTGTTTGGTGTTACGCAATTGTAGGCGATAAGGCAGCTACTTCCATCCGCATATTTTAAAAAGCTTTTTTATTGCTTGTTTATTGCGATTTCAGCGAATAAAATTAAAGATGCTGACATTAATTTGCAGCCAATTTAGACATTATAGCACTCAGACGCATGAATTAGTTAAGATGTAGGAGCAAGGGAAGTCATAACTTTAATAACAAACGCATATTAACGAAAGACTTAAGCGACGAACCGATTTTCCTGGCCTCTTTGTTTTACACACCACAGCACGGACTGACTGCTGCCATACAAATTCTTCGTTTCTGTAATTTAAACGCAGATATGGTCGTAAATTGAATAACCCAGAGATTAACAATCAAAACGGAAAACACAAATTTGAATGGAAGCAAAGCTTTTGAGAGTCCACGAAGAATATCTACAACAAAACAGAGACAAAATAAAGCCAAGGACCTGACATTTAACAGTGCGCCACACTAAGAAAAATTAGATATTACACTTAGAAAATGAGAATCGCGCTACAGCGTCTTGAACAAGATTTGTTTCTAGTTTCTTGCAGCAGCAGTAGCTTAAGATTTCTGATTCACAATGTGTTGTAACAATTCGCAATTAATCTTAACGTTAACCAATACAAAAAAAGCTCCTCACAGAAGCGAACTTAATCAGATTTAAGATTTTTTACAATGCTTAAATGGTTAGATTAGTGAATGATTTTATGGTGTGTTGGCCAATGGAAGAATGTCAATAAATTAATTAACTGCTTAGGAGCCGTCAGAGGACCACCATCACAGTGGGTAGATGACAAGAGAATTTAAAAAATAAAGAAATTTAATTACTTTTGTTTTAAAGGATGGAAGAAATGCGTTGTGTTAAAGTTTGAAGTGTCCGCCGCATGAAATTATTTAATTAATTTTAAAAAGTTGTCATTTGTAATCTGCAATCTAGCAATTTGAATAAAATTTGCAGTAACATTTTAAGTAGAAACGTTAAAGTAAACTGTAATTAAAACTTTTACAATTTTAAATAATCTTAAATGAAAAAGTTAAAGCTTTTTTAAATTCCTTAAATGACTTAAGAGTTGGAACCTCATGTTAGACAGAAAACTGAATAAAGTAAAAAAAAACTATTTAATCATTTTGTATCATGGTTATTAAACAAACTTTTAAACGCCTTAAATCAACAAAGGTCTCAAGAAAAACGTTTTACCTTCACGAAAAACTTGATCAATAATTTCAAAATAAAACGACATTACAAGTGCAACAAAAAACAGGTACCTCAGCACAAAGCGAAAGCTGTTTCAGCGACAATTGGCTCCCCGAAAAAAAAATAAATACAGAACAAAATTATGCTTGTCCTTGACGTACCCCAACCACTTGCAATGTGCTCGCACTATAATAATATGCAATTCAAATACGAGCATTACAGGCAACATTCCGCTTACAACTCATACACAATAAATTTTTAATTGACAGCCATAGCAGCGCGACACACATGAATCACGACATATATTTTATGTGCCATAGCATAACATATACGACAATCTAACACATAGGCTGAGAGGTAAAGTGGCGCGAAGCCTATTTACGACCATTGAAAAATTATGCACACCATTAATATGAAGACTTTGCGCAATTCGTGCACTTGTTTGCACATTATACGCATGATATGCGGCATGGGCAACAGAAAAAAGCAGTGCATCAGCTGGTGTTATGCAGGAGAATGAATGGATTGCGTGGGTGCAACAAAAGTGTGCATAAAGGAATAGGTTTTTTGAACTGCATTGCAAATAACAGATAAATTAAATAGCTTAGAAATTCGCTTCATTGCAATAAATTACGAAATTACAATATAAATTGTGTGAAGTGTCACAATAAAGGTCCTAAAAATATTCAATCCTGTGCAATACTTCAACTTGTTGCTATATATTTGTATACGCAGTTGCAGCGAGACGTGTCGTTGCATTCGTTCTATTTTTAATGATTAAATAAATAAATAAATAAAAAGGAATGTGTGTGAGATCGGGCGCGCGCGCGCCGCTTGCAATTCTTGTGCTGGTTTCTTTTCTTGCAAACTTGAGCACCTCTTGAGGTCTGTAGCATATTATATATAGGAGGCAAAAGCCACGAAGTACACATTTTCAATGAGTGCAAGGCGCTGCAGCATGTAACTAACTACTATATGAAACCACATGCAGTTTAGAAACTATTACTTTAATAAATTACAACTTGTCGTCGTTCAGTGCAGTGCTGCTGCATTCATATGTGAAATATGTTAATAAAATGCTCGTTTGAAGGCAGAGCAGTTTTCTTTCCACTCATCTCTCGGACTAAAAACTATATATGATCGTTAATAGTTAGTCGTGTATTTGCTTCTGTTAAAAAGACTTTAAAACAGCATTCTCTCTTCTCGCTACATGCATGTTGGTTGCCTTTTTGTGGTCTCTATAATATGTTTTATTTAATAACATTAAGTAAGCTTTCCGTACCACTCCTAGATTCTGATGGCTACAGTGCCTACTGTGCAACTTCTTGAATCAATTCAAATAGACACACGCGCCGTTCGCGCCTTCCTTTCATTCAAACATGTAATTTTGCGCAACGCAAATGCCAGGACTTGCAGGAACATGCTATCGAATGATACAATGTAAGCCAATCACGCATAATATTAATAATATTTAAAGTCTGTAAACTTCTTATACATACAGCAATGATCATCATTTAATTCAAGACAATTAGAGCACCAGATATAGGAATCGGTAATTGTAATTGTGGCTTCTTTTTGCAACAGCCATTTAAATTGAAAAATAATAATAGGACATAAGAGATGGATAAGTACAAAAAATTTAATTCATTTTGAATTCATCACGTCATACATATCGTGCTTCGTGACCATATCCCTTCCCATCAAGTTGATTGTTCAATTCCTTGATTTGGTTTTTATCTCCCTCTTTATGATTCTTTTAACTGCCAAACCGATACAGTTGATTTTTTTCGCGAATCACTTATTCTAGTGAAAGACAGTAGAGACAGGTTAAGGCACGTAAATACAAAAAGATGAACGAGATATTTTGGACACGCCGCGTCGTCTTAATATAAGTTATAAAGCGAGGAGGAAAAATGGGAACCTCAATCAATAAATTGTAAAAAGAAATTAAACAAAAACGGCATTTGAATTGAAAAATCATAGAACAGAAGAGTTCCATAATACATCATTAGGCGGAATTTTCAAGTGGACGGTGGTATAACCAAAAAGAACAGGGTGGCTAAGTGTCTTGTAATATTACTCGTTTTATGTACGTGTATATTTTTTAACACAGTCATCGCCGGGAGCAATGAAATATCAGATCAAATTAAATCACTTTTTAAAGAACATGATCAAATTCAAAATGGATAAATACCACTGGCCAATATAGGTAACATGCGTATCTTTGTATTTTAATCTATTGGAGCAGTTTAATGGTGTCTAATTAAAATCAACACGAATTACTAAATGTTATTAGATGTGATTTAAATTGTATTATTTTCTCATTTAAATTGGGATGATCTTAAATTGTGAAAATGTAGCAATGACATGGACATAAATCACCCACAAAAAGGATTAACTATAGTGCAAATTCAATGCAAACAAAAAATTTTTGCAGAAGCTCCCACAAAGAACACATAATCTGCCCCTTTTCTCATCACATATTAGTTGCGGTTCCTTTTTTTATTGCAAAACTCATTTATAAGGGTTATTATTTCGATTAGCCGCTTCAAAACAGCAAAATCACCAAATTTCATTTCATCATCAACAAACAACAACAAGAATCACGATGCTTCTCGCTTTATTAGCGAGTTCGATTGCCTTTCGTTCTCACCCATTCGTCTCGCACTTAGATGTATTATGCCTTTATTGCGTTATAACGATTGAATTGCGCAAAATGAACGATCATTCAGATAAGCCACATCACGTGATAAAAGCTAATACGCTGTAAAATCAATACATATGGGTGGTAAGAAAAGTAACTTTAATTTAGAAGTCAAAGAAATAAAAACTTAGCCAGACCACAAATATACTCGTGCCGCAACAAATGATAAAAACAAAAAAAATAAAGCGTGCGCGATTTGTGGAAATTTCTCATTTTCTACCGCATTATCTACACCGTATACTTGAGATTATCCCAAAGAAATCAAATTTACTTTCACATTTCGACTGAAGCGAGCTGCGCTTTTGTTTATAAGTGTTGTGAGTCGCGTTATAGATAACCCAAAGACATGGAAATGCGCAAAAAGAGAAAGTTGTCAAACTGTTTGTGTTATAATTTTTTGTTCGCTTCCACCATCGCGCGGATTCGTTGCCCGTGAGTTCATTGCAATTTTTTTCAACTGCATACTGCTTTTCATAAGTTAATGTATGGGTGTGTGGTGTGCAATTTGTTGTTTCCCTTTGAGCGAATTTCGAAATTAAAGTAAAAGCGATACGTTTACCAAGTAATAATAAATATCATAGCCGTGTAGGTGAGAGTTAATTAAAAATTAATTAAACGCGTAAAAAATTGAGGAGAAATCAAATGAAAAAAGATTGCGCTTACAAAATGTAATAATTTGAAACTTATGAAAAGCACTAAAAATGCTCAAATCTTAACCAGTTAATATAAGCTACAATTAATTATCCATTGCTGCACTGCAAAAATCATGTCGTCAAATTGGTGTTAACGCCATGATTCCACACCATATCGAAGCAATTCAGCACCTCATTACCACGATCCAGTTCAACAGCAGCCGCCATACCATCCATGTCCAATGCCCCCCGGAAATTGCCATCACCTCCTACAACACCCGCACCAAACAACGTACTACCACCAGCTGCTGCAACTGTGCCCCCCAAATCAACACGTTGCATCTGCCGCTGAATCTCCTGAATACTGTCGGTGAACACGCCAGCATTGTTGCCCGCATTAACGCCACCACCAAACAAATCACACGTACAACAACTCGTGTAACACGAACAACATCCTGAATCATTACTGCTATCACTGAAGCTGCTCTTCCTGGTGTGTGGCGACGTTGTGATCATTTCCTGCAGTAAATTACTTTGCTGCTGTATCAGTTGTTGCAACTCATGTCGATGATCCAGCGGCAGCAGCTGTGATGATTGCGGCGACAGATGTGAATTGCCACCACTACAACCACTACTGCTGCTGCTACTACTACTTGCCAGCAGTGGTGTGCTACGCCATTCGTTGCGTGGCTGCATTGTGCGATCACCACCAATGACGCCGACATCTTTGACACGATGCTGTTGCCTAATGCGATCGTCTGTCTCGTCCGAGCATGAGCGACGCAATGGGAATGCCCAAATGCGACAATACGGATCACACAGGCGACAACTGCATGTGGTCAATCCGTCACTATTGTGCACTGCATCCGCGTCATTAACATCAATGCCATCGTCAAATGTTTGCTCCAGCTCCGGCTTCAGTCCAATGTCCAGTGACAACTCTTGACTCAACTCAAAGTAGCATGGCTTAAAATCATCTGCAACACCGTCTAGTTGTTGGTGCAACATTGGTTCATGCTGATGCAATTGAGTGTTCATTGATTCAGCCGCAATCATTTGCTTCAAATTGTAACACATTGTGGGACTCATCACAATGTTGTCAACATCGCCACCAGCTAGTACAGTTGTCACTAGTGACGGTGATGTGAGCAATTGCGTGGAGGAACTTAATTGGGTGCTAACCGTGGAATTAGCGGTTGTAGCCGGTGTTGTTGTATTTGGTAATGATTGTGCTGTTGGCGTAGGTATTGTCGCCACAGCATTCGGCTTGCGATCCTTTTTTCGGCGCTTACGTGGTTTTATGATGCGTGGCAAACACATTTCGCTTTGTTGCACAGCACAAGACGACGAAACCGATGAAGATGATGAACCACATTCATCAGCAACTGTTGTTGTTACATCCTTATCCTCCGACATGTTATGATCATTTGCGATGCTGCTTGTCACAATACCATCCGTTTGCAACACTTTGATGGTGTGATTTGATTGTGGTGGCGGCGGCGGTGGTGGTGCATGTTTGGGGTCCTTGCGATGACGCCTATTCATTGGCCTACCAGCAAGTATTAACGGAGCACCATGTGCATGCATCGCCAAGCGACTCATTTTAGTCTCATCAAAATCGGATGCATTTGATAACGAAATTCGGCCATTGTTTAAGTTTTTAGTGGCAGAATTGTTATTGTTGTGGCAATTATTATTGTTATTGTTATTATTATGGGGAATAAATTTTTTAGCACGTCGTGCTGGACTTGCATTCGAGATTAACGGTACTCCTGTCCAGCCATTATTAACGGCACTAGCGTTGATATTGTTGGAGTTGTTGCTGTTGTTGGTAGCAGCAACAGCTGATGCATTTTGATAGCAATTCATCAAATAATTTCGGCGCTGTTGATGGGCAGCCGCAGCATTTGCATGATGTTGCTGCTGCTGTGGTTGGTGTTGTTGTTGCTGTTGCTGCTGCTGCTGCTGTTGATGCTGCTGCTGCTGCTGCTGTTGATGATGGGGTTGCTGATGATAATAATAACTTGGTTGTGGTTGAAAATTGGGATTGAACGCTTGTGGCGTCTGCTGTTGCTGTTGCTGCTGTGTAGGCGGTTGCATAATGTACCGATTGATGTATCGATCCATGCATGATGGTATCGTTGTCGTCATTATTAAATCCAATCATTGAAATCAAGGTTATTTTCTAGATGGTTACCCGTTTAACACTTTGATCCCTATTCGTTTGCTTTTGCAGTTTGCTTCAGTGTTGTTGTTTTAATGCAGTATTACAATTTTTACACTTCTTCGACACTCTCTTATTATTACTTCTTCACTTTATCTATATATACTTTCGTTCCTGTTTTCCTCTAGATATACCTCCTGGTTAACTTGCTTTTCTTTCGTTTATTCGTATTTTGTTCTCTTCTTTTTTTTTAACATGGACGTTTTTTATTTGCATGTAGCCTTTTTTTAACTCGTCTCTGTTTGATCACACTGTGAAATTGGTTTTACCCTCACGGATTTCAATTTATGTTACTGTTGTGTTGTGCATGCACTTTCAATCACATTTATACAATAATTTAATTTTCGCACTGTTAAGTCCCATTCCGACTGAAGTCTGTAATTAGAGGTATAGGCCGCCTTTTGCCACAACGCTCAAAATCCTGGTGAGGTTTGCGGTGTGCTGATCAAGGTGAAAAGAACATGACGATCATGATCGATTAATTCCGTGTAAAACGCGCGCGGCAACCAAAGAATATAGTTACATGCTGGCGCACATATATGCGGATTCACGCGGCACTCTATAAATGTGTTAACCTTGTTCACATATGAAATCCACTTAATTAAATTGAAAGAATAGCTGCTCTCTGGAGAAACCACACATCAGAGATTTTTCTAAGACAAAACAATAAACGCGAAAAAGCACACACACAATTTGATCGCGTAGTGATCACGGTTCTTCTTCTTTTATTCTTTTTTTTTGAGCTTAAGAACCGCGTGTCGAGATCACACACCAGTTTCTTTCTAATTTGCGTTTATTATTATTTTGTTGCGCGATTGGAGGTGATTGTGATGTTGTTGCAAAAATATACAAATAAAATCTTGGTCAAGCAGCCAAGTCTCTTTAAGTATGTTCATTCAAATAACTAAGAAACTATTTGGTTCGGTATTTTTTCTTGTTTTATTTAAACTGCTTTTTCTCTTCCTTGTATAAATACTTTTCATATTTTTCTGTCTAATTACTTGTGTGTTTATTTTTGCACAAAGTTACACCGCTAACAAATGCCGCACTTAATTTGCTTTTTTCATTCATTTACTTAACAGACACACGTCTTGGATGTAGGTCGACGAATAAAACCTACTGATTCCGTCACATTGATTCCATTTAAAAAATGCATATATTGCACAATTTTTCGTTCATTTCAAACACAAGCGTCTGTTGCAATCAACTCGACTAACCGGCGTCTACAGACGCATTAATAATAATACGCACTCTGAAGGCACACACAATCGCTGCACTACTGGCATTAAGTAAGTAATCCAATTAAAGTGGTTATATCCAAAATTAAGCACAATATGTATGACAACTGGCACTCGCTTCTCAAATTCGATATAGTCACGTTAGTTAAAAAACAGTTCTAAATAGAAGCATTTAATAATGTTCAAATGTTGCACATTAATCACAACAATTTATTCAATTGCATTTGCAATTGGAATAAAACATGAAGCACCACTGCACACACTTGGAGGTATCTACCGACGCGACGAGCCAAACTGACTACTCCAATCATATGAACACGATGTACTAAATGGCACATAAGCGTATAATAATATGTAAACCTCTTCTACGCGCCGCCACTCTATTACGTACGTTTGAATGTCTGACAAAAAGCCGGGCGAGCTTGCTCAATGCACACACCACAGAGAGCTCGATCTACAAAACAGCAAGCCACACGATCCGTATGTAAGAGTGTACACTAGGCGGTTTAGTGGTTATACCAGCGTGTGTATAACCGGGTGGGGAAAGTGGGGAGACAAAGCACACGATAAACTTGCGATCGCGGTGATCACTTACCAACGAGTATAATAAAAACTGTGTGTTTCGAGCAGGAAAAGAGCGCGCGATCCGACTTGAACAAAAGCCGGCGGGCAACTGAGGCCCCCACATGCGCCCATGTTGAATGGAAGTTGTAACCACTAACTAGTCGGGCAGTAAAAAATGATTTGGAGACTAAAAGCGCGTCGCTAAGAGAAAATGAGGGGACTTGAGTGCTTTTCAGTTTGAGTAGTTTTAAGCGTATATGCGAGAGTCGTAACGTTTATGATCGTTAAGCAATTTACATGAGTAAATTTGTGCTTTAATACTTTCTTTTATGTTATGAAATTACATTTAAGGGCAATATTTTGTTTTACAACAAATCCTATAATTGTAATATTAAAATGGATTAAAGACCGCGATCTTATATTTATGGATTCCTACAATTATTTTAATTGTAAAAGCTTGTAACCAACTATAAAAATTATTTATCACGGTATAAGATAATTGATTTTCTAGACTTTGTTCAAACGCACTGAAATGCACTCAATTTCTATGTGATCCTTCAGTTTCAAACAACATAGCAGTAGTATGCAGGTGCGTATGAGCGGAGTTAATTATGATACGTCTTAAGGATATGCGCCTTAAGAACACACAACACAACAAATTATGTACTTTATAAAAATAAGGCGAACAAAGTCACGACAAATTTCATTGTTACTTCTATTGACGATAGTTTTTCAATTTCTTCGATCAATTTCAGTCTCGGTGCCTTGAAATGAGAGAGACATGCTACCCCACACACATAAGTCAGTACATGCACATTGCACATTGGATTGGTTGTGTATTAAACTATTATAAGTATAAGGTGAGAATCGTGGTTGTGGCGCAGGCAGCCAGAAACTTGCGAAAGAAAATTGCATGACTGCCGCTGCAGCATAAGAAATATTATGTTATTATATAGTTGGATATCAATAGACCTGTTGTGTTCGCCTATGGTGGAAGTTATTTGACACAGTGCCTGCGCAAATGGATCACAGCGCAATGCTGCAGCCAGCATATAAACTAAATTGTACCACCACAGAGTGTGTGGAAGCGGCTATATTGCAATAGATCGGTGAGTATTGAGATATTTGATAAGTTGACTGGTCTTCATTCATTTTTAATCAATCGGTTTAATAAACTGTTTGTCGTGCATCAATTTTTAATGATCAAAGTTAGAAATACTGTGAAAAATATTTTATGATGATTAGGATCGAAGTTCCTCAAATAAACTTATTTTAAAGTGACAATTCCATCAAATAATTTATTTAATTGTTACACAACAAAAAGCTTCTTAAAATGTTATTTGAATTTATTATTCTTTGCAACAAAAAAGCTTTGTCACATTTATTTTAGAACTTAACTTAAAGCCCCATACAATAATTATTTTCTGGAGTAAAAACTTTCAACGACAGCTACTTTTTTAAACTTTGTAGCAAACAAAAACAGATTTCCCTTTGCATTGTGCAAAACAGTGTTAGATAAACGAAATTTCATTTTAATGTCTCAAACTAATCAAATTCGTATAACAAAAAAAAAATTACGTGTTCACGTAAACACATTTAAATAGATAAAATATTCAACACAAGCCCCTATATGCCAACTTTCAACACATCAATTTAGATTCACTTCCATGGCATGCCGATTATCCGATTACGCTACAAATAGTTTGATCAGCCACACGTTCATACCAGTGTATGTATATCGAAAGGCATGACATAATTCCAATTTAAATTCAATAAATCTCGTATTTCAAGCATCTAAAGGTGCCCCCCTCGTTTAGACTATGTTACGCCTATCGGCTTATGCGGATGGCTGTATGTCGCGACTCTGTGTTACTTCATCATATTATTTATATAAATACTTGTACCTCAATCTTCCATGTCATCGTTAACCTGTGTTTATTCATTTATTTTTATTTTTTTGTCTATGTTCTGTGTGGCTGATCTCGCAAGCCTCTAATGACATTATACGAGTACGTACAAGTGCCTACGTACATCTGTGATACACGCTACGTTACCAAACGTCGCTCGCAGCACCAACAATTTACACTTTGTGCCTTAGTAACCGAGTGCCATACTTCTCATTTCTTAATTCTTATTGTTACACTATTCCCTATATAGAAATAGGTACAAATAAATTCATGATTCGCGTTACTTGTTTTCACGTTCGCTTCTCAGCTATTTGTTTTACACGTATATAATTTGACGAACGTTGCCAAACTCTTTTACCGCCTGCACGCAAATATACGTCCTATAAAGTTAAGTATATTCTCGCGTACCGACAAATATGCACGTTTGAACTGCGCCACCGCGCACATGCCTTGTCTTGTGTGTTATCTCCCCCAATTTATCTCGAGCCATCACTTTGCGCTGTTCTATATTTTGTCTGCACATTATATGTATTTGCAAATGCACGCCTGCTGCAAATTCCCCTTTCTTCTTATATTCATTCTTGCAGCCAGCAGTGCTAATAAATCTGCCACAACCATTCACGTTCTACAACAATTATGGTATCAATGGATATGTGTGTGAAATTTGCGCACCTCAACTTTAAAGCTCTCCATTCATTTGAAAAAATTATTATGTGCATGGTTGCTAGTTCTATGGCATATCGTTTTAATGGGGCGCCCATTTTGAGGCGACCTTTTCCCAGCATACTATGGGGTTTGAGCTTTAAAATTTAAATGTATACCACTTGAGACACGAAAGATGATTTATGAAATAAATGACAGAAATATTAAAAGGCTTGTAATTTGGTCGTTTTTGTTGCTTTTTTTTAAAATTTAGTTAGTAAATTGACTAAAAAAATAAAAGGTTTAGACATTAAAGTGTTCTAAGATGTGTATAGTAACTCACAACAATTTTTGTAAGTAGATAAATTTGTCAACTTAAAATGTTTACTTTAAATAAATAAAAGCCAAAAGAAAAATGTAAACAAACAACCCTAGGACCCAATCGACGCATGCTCAATTGACACAATTAAATGTCGATGTTTAAGGCCTCGCTACAATTCTATTAAACAGTAAATAAAACATATTGAACAAATTGAACAAAGCAAAATGTATGTAAAAAATTAAAACAGCAGTTAAACCTCACCTAATTTAGACTTTGCCACAATTTAAATCAATAATGGTTTCTTAAAGTAAGTCGCATATTCACAGTTTTACATTTTTATACAACTCGCACAATGAGGCTATAAGCTCTCATCTTCCCACATGCGACGTTGTATATGGACCCCAAACAGGGCGATCCGTGAACAAATTGATCCGAGTCAAAGGCACAACGACACCCACCCATTAAATGTACGTGTGCTTTTCTGACTAGTCTTTTCTTACAAACCAATGTTTGTGACAGTTGACTCACTTGCTCCCAATAAAATTGCCAAGAAAGTCCATTAACCAAAAACAATATGAAGATAATATTTACTTAGGCACATAACCTTAAGGCACAATAGAAAATGCATCATCGTGAAAACGGTAGCTGCCTCAAGCATCATTTGTGTCTCTTATGATTTAAAATGTTATAAAGTGCTTGTACACCAAATTGAGGAACAAGCTTCCGATTTCATTTGAAGTAATGTAGCGTCTGTAGAAATTCGCCAAAGAAAGCAGATTCCGTGCACGTACATAAAAACCACATATGTATATGGATGAAATCACCAAGTCGAAAGGCATCGCATCGCATCGCATCGGCGCCGTTGCAGCCATACAAAATTTAAACAATGAACCAAACAACATATTTACGTGTATATGGCGATGGCAGGCGAAATGAAACCGAAGACTGTAACTATAATATGTGAGGGGCATCGAGTGGAAAGCACACAAAATTGGAGAAAGTGAGTCTCTTCTTGGCGAGTTCAATTGTGTTTTATTTTATTTTCTTGTGTTTTCTTGTCCGCTTCAAAATTCAGTGTTTCGATTTTCACCCAAAATAATACACAAAACGTACTCGTATAAGAGAGATAGTTTTTACTAATATCTTCTTTCGTATGAAAAAAAGATCACGTCCCGCCAATTCCGTCCCACCTCTTGTGTGCTTTTCTCCTCCAATATATATTGTGGTGCTTTACATTGATCCGCCACAGTCTGTTCAGTAGAATGAATAAAAATTGAATTTGTGTGTGTGTGTGTGTTTGTGTGGCGGCTGGCTCGTTATCTGCGGCTGCGATGCGGTTTTCTTTGTGACCCAGATTTATTCTTGCCTTGCGGTAGAAATTGTACATATTGAACTTAAGTAGAACGCACCAGTGAGCGAGTGACGACGACGCCGAATAACACACACACACCGGTGGTATAAAGTGCGCGCAGGGTCCCTCATAAATAAGTAAACAAAATCAAATAAAAATACACCAACGTAACGCGCCACGATAAACTTGATTCATTTCAATGTTTTATACAAACTTTGTATCGTTTTGTTTTTATCGCCGGACAGCCTTTTATTAATCACCAATAGGTCTTGGTTGTATAAAGAAAACCATTTAAATATTTCTTCCAACATATCTTTAATGCAATTTTATTCAACAATATAGTAATTCAAAACAGGGAAGAAAAAGACAAGCAAGAGAAAAAGCAAAGAAATAAAATTTGAACGAGTAAAATATATTCATTTATATTTAAATCAATACAAAAGACTTCAATGATCACATAAGCGAGAATTGTAAATTTGTACAAGTCTTTGTATTTTTGTGAACTCAATTGGAAAGAACAAACAGTTGGAAATTTTGTGCTATGCACCACAGTGACTGTGTGATGAATTCAAATAGGTTTATCCGCATTAATTTATTAAACAAATATAATTAAAATAATGTAAAATGCACACAATGGATTATCTCTTTTTAATAATGGAATAAAAACTACATGCGTCGCAAATTTAAATTATTGATGCGGCAATTTTTTGTAATTTATGAATTAATAATGTAACATTTCTTCCGTGTTCAATGAACAATGTAAAGTTTTTCAATTGGAAAAGAAGTCAATAATTATGTACTTATTGTCAATAGCGTCAATTTTGTTAAAGTTACAACGTTTCAAAATTTTTATTTCATCTTCATATCAGTTTTTTGTTTACAAATTGCATAAATGCTTTTTAATTATCTAATAATGTGTTGAATTGTACAAATATTTAACTACCAATTAATTATATGGCAATAATGTAAAGGTCAACACATTAGTTTAATAATAAGCTTTAAAATTACAGCATCAATATATGCCGAATTGTAGCCAATTATGTATTTTGTAAGAAATTCCGTTAACTAAAATTTGCAAGTGATTTTTAATATTATAGTCTTTTGCACAAGGATGTGTTTTTTGTGACAAGTTAAGAGCTCTTTAAGAAAATGAATTGGGCAATTTATACTAATTATGCTTGTTTAATTAGGCACAGACTTGAAACACATTGAAAAGTCAATTTATTTGTTTTTTTGTAGTACATATTTTAATTGGAAAAAAAAAATTTGTCGGTAAGTATGTTAAATCGCATTTAATGACATAGAAAGTAAATCAAACAATATGAAGTGAGTCAGAATACAATTTTTGAAAGTGAATATTTATTGTTAAAATTAACGGTTTATAAATTCTTCTAATTATTTAAATAATTGGTAAATTTTATAAAATCAAATTAATTGATCCACAATTGAGATTAACGAAGCTCACATTTTCGCACTTCATTTTCTCAATCTGTTTTTTCCATTATCAAATGAGATCCACCACATTAAAAAATAAAAATGAAACAAAAAGCTCACCTATTTTGAAGCCACACATAGATCAAAACATTGCACGCTTAAAGCACTCAGCATTCGCATCCTTAATTTATCGTTAATTAACATTTTGATCTTTTGCAATATCATGTAATTAACTGCAAGGCTACAATGGGATTGATCTTGTAAAAATATGTATAATTATTTGTTTATTTTTATTCAATCTCTAAACAATTATGCTGTATGTTAAATGTCTTAAAGCTATAGCACTCTGTCTTTTCTATAGCATCACATCGCAAGGCAAAGAGCCACACATCAAGATGTCCTTGATACAATACGGATAAGGAATTAAGCCGTGAGACAGCTTTACGCTTTTATAGATCGCTCACATTGTGTTCATTTAATATGGACGGAGAGTCTGTGCTTTACACACATGCTGTTTTCTCACATACGCGAAATATAAAGACTTAAATATAATTTAACGGGATGAAAAGGTACATTAATTGTTGTGTTGGAGAGAACAAAAATAAAAATAAAACGTCAGACAGAAGATACTCGTATTGTTGAAATGATTCAATTTTTTTTATTTGACAAATGTCGTCCTTGATAATGATTTCCTTATCTAGTAACCTTGCAGGAATTCTTCTGCAATTTAATGACGCATAAAAAAATCATGCGGATTCAACACTTTATTTGGTAGTAATAAGCAAATGCTTCAATACGCATGCAGATATGCACGATTCACACAATAATGTTCCTCGGGCAGTGCTAAAAGTTTACCATAGCCAAATAAGACATGTCACTGACATACAGCCTGCAGCCCCACAAAATGTAAGTGACTAATTAATGACACGATATGCCAATTTAACATGCTGAATTTAACTCTTTCTTTTTTTAACTTCAATCATTGCAATTTGTTCTGCTTGACCTTTGTGTATTGATTGTTGCAAATTAATTTGACTGTCTGTTCATGAGTGTTATAATATACGCAACTCACATTGAATGTCACCTACTACCTCACTCTATTAGCATACCAAATTTGGTAATGCACATATGGAAAGTAACGCACAGTTTAATTTGAATAAGGCAACAAATGTGGATGTCCTCAGATTTTGTGCAATGAATAGCATTCTATTCATTTTAAATGTCTAATGATTTGGCTTGAATGTAGACATTGTGAAAAAACATTATAAACAGATATCTTGGACTGTTAAAAAACATTTAATTAAATATTAATTAAATTCATTAAATTTTTAAACGCCTAAAAGTATGGATGTGCCGGCATTTAGTCGTTTTAGGGTTACAAAACTAATGTAAATTAAATAACAAACAATTTAAGTTCTATTTCGAATTTAAGTTGATTTGAATCTTGAATTATTGCTTGAAGAAAAACATTGATGGCAAACTTACTCGATTGAAAATATAAGACAACAAATAAATGGATAATGCCATCGAAATCAATGCCCCCATAAAAAGATGCAACATCGGCAATAAAAATTATGTGATTAAATTCAGTAACTTCAAAAAGAATCATGAGGTCAATCGAAAGATTTCTATAAAATAAATTCACCATGCCCGCTGTGGTTAAATTTTATGGACACCTCAAAGATAGTTATTTCTATACGACTTAAAATTATTCTATCGACCGAGCACAATGACCCTATTTTTGTACAGCCTGCACACTTAAATGCAGCGCTATTGTGACCGCTCAACTACTAAATTCGTCGTATAACCTAGACGTAGGAAGAAAGACATGTCAATGCACTTCTAATCAATTTACCAACAATTTTCTTCACTTTTCTTTTCGCCTTTTATAGGCCTTTGTTGCGTCTCTTAAATGTTGAGGTGTGCTCGCGACTGGCAAGCACTCTTTTAACGATTTCATCGTGCCTAATCTACATGCCTCTCTTTATACATGATGGATTTAACAACACAATTTCGTTTTTAACCTTGAACCCTTTGTGGCATGACGTTAATGTTCTGAAGATGGAAGTGTTTTATACTTTTTGTGGCCGTCGACTATTTCAATTCGAAAATTCGTTATGGAAATGATCATCGCACGTTGTACAAATAAGTAGACAAAGAAATCACTTTTAATGGGGGCATTAAAATTTAGGTTTTAATACTATACTTTCGGAATGTCATAATATTTATTACTTTTCGAAAGGGGTGGTGATGCATGTTCTGCAGTTTTCTTAATTTATAAAACAAAATAAGGAAGTTCATGAAAAACTGCATTTAAAACTAAATTGGATTGTTAGGTCAATTTTAAATACATATCGCACTAAAATCCCATTACGTATTTAAATACTCGTAAATTTGCTTTTGTGTGTTCTGTTAAAAATGAAATTGCACTCAATTCACTCAAAGCATCAAAACTTATGGCTCATTTTATGTTGTTTCTCATAAATTATATGTGCACATTATAAAAGAAGTCATAATATGCACTTCAAAGAGAGAAATCTGTGTGGTGAGACAAGTCTTTGTGAGTCATAAATTTTCACTGCTTTGCAAGGAGACTTAAGCCACTTGAATTAATCAAGAAAGAAAGTAACCAAGCTCGCGCTTCTTATGGTTGGACGTGAATTGTGAGCTCATTCTTTAGATTTACAATTTTAGAGTTTGCGTTTTTTTCATATTAAATCCAAACTTATTGTATCCACGTTAATCAGTTGTGAAGCTTTAATTTCATGTATAACTTTAGTGTGATGGGTTGCATTTATGTTGTGCAGGCAAACAATAGATTCTCAACCGCACAATGATGTAAATTTATTGCGGGCTGTATGACTTTGTGTCAGCTGGCTTGCGTATTGCACAATTGCATTATTCATTTTTTTGTAACTTCTTCTTATGATGAACGTCGTAATTTTATTATGACTTTTATGTTTTTTTTTTCATTGTCGAAATATGTTTTTGGAGATTTTAATTAAGCAAAATGAAACGGTATATTTAACAAAAAGAAATTGCGTAACAAAGTTTAAAATAGTGAGGCAAAAAATCTCTTAAATTTGCTTTAAAAAATTAGGTCGCACTTCTGCAGATGATTTAGTAATTTCGCAAACGAATTATCTATTTCACTAATAGTTTAGAATCTCACATATTTTTATAAAGAGCAAATAATGCATAATGTGAACATGGATAAAAAAACTGCAGACACCCAAAACCAATTTTTTGCTGCAAGGTCAATTGACAACAATTTAACAATATGCACTTACGACCATGCTAATTCATAGCTCATAAAAAAAAAGTTAACTTACAAACCCAATATTGCTCTAATCACCTACTTAAATGAAATGTTTTATTTAACACATTCCCCGGGAGTTCTCATTGCGCTTCAAATAAAAAAACGATGACCACTCATATGCACACACGCACGCACGCACTGCACACACTGCACATCTGCGTAAATGGAGAAATAGTCATAACGCGCTTTTGAAGTCATTGAGAAAAGCTCCACAGCACAGTGCACACTCGCCTCCCATAAAACGACTCTCATAAAATCTATAAAATTACCACGCCATTTACCATGCACACACGCCAACTTTAAGTGCAGTACAGCGCATATTATGCACAATGCGCAAGAGCGTACGTCGTATAATCTTCTCTGTTACAAGAACCACGTCGAATTATCACAATTAGCTGATGGCACTTCATAAAATTAACGATTTTACGCGTGTTACCTATCGTGAAGGAAAGAGAAACTGTAACCGCAAGCAGTGAACATGGTCGTCATCGATTTGGCGGTGTCATTTCAGTTTTGAAAGAAGATGGGTTTTTAAGTTTGTTTGTTTTTAATGATAAGTGTCAATAAACTGATGATAAGCACTGATGGCATTGGACTTGAATTCAACAGCGATAAGTAGCAGTCAGTAGACGTATCAGCGCCAACACCACACAAAACACAAAACAACCTCTCATGAGATAGGTGCGAAGCGCATTGGAAATGCATACACGCAGCCTCCAAATAGATCAGGCGAGTTCAATGTCATTGCAAAAGCTTTAGCACACAGGGGAGAGATTGTAGCGTCGAATTTATTGTCGCTGTCATGGTCTTTGGTGCGTTGTTAATAAACGAATAACATGAACAAAATAATCATAATAGCTTGAGCATTGTAAAGCTACACACACCGTGTCTATTCGTTGGAGTTGTTATTATAATAAGCGACAACAAAGGACAATGCGCTTAAAATCTTGAGAAACTGCATACGTAAACAGTGCACATATTTTGATATTAATAATAAAAAGCCCACTCTTTCCATGCAGTTTGTGTCTCTAGGTTTATATTATTTCTACTTTATTTTTTGTTTTGTTTGCATACATTTTTATTCATTTAATTTATTTTTGTACACATGTCTGTTAAATAGACGGTGTGACACAATTATTGTTAAATCTGTTGTTTATTCTCGTGCATTATGACCAAGAAATTTACACTTAGTTTGCAAACTAACTACTCGTAACTAGATGGGCGGTATTGTAGAGTTCAGTCGATTGGAATGTTTGAGTTTATTGTGTGCAAAATGGAGTTTAATACGTTGCTGTTAATTTTTAATGCACACAGTAATGTTAATATTGACATTGACAGTTAAAAGATTGTTTAAAATTATTCGTTAATGTTTACTTTGCGAAATCACATGAAATCATTTTATCTTCAATTCGAAATTTGCTTGCAATTACTCTTAAAAGGTTGAAATTGTTTATTTTAATAATTTTATTTCTCTGGAATTTCCTCTATATTTTACTGGGCGAATTAGCAAAAACCTTTTTTTATAAAATGACTGTTTTTATTAAGAATCCCGATAAAGACCTTGAAATATTTTGCAAATTAATTTGGGATACTGACTTTTCAAAAATACTAAAAAATTATCATAAAAATTTTATTTCGTGCTTATCAAAAAAAAAAAAAAAATGAATCCCCGAACTAACTAAATAAAAACTAAAGTTATTATAAGACCAACCAGTATCATGAAATCCACACAATAGCTCATTCAAAATTAAATTCAATAGCCACTGTGGTTCTGGATATTATCTCAAAGCTTTGTGCTTTATTTGAAACGCATCCACTTTGTACCAACTATTTCCCAGTTGAGCCTCCATTCAATATATTATAATCCAATCCGAAATAGTTATCTGTTTTGACATGCGTCCCAAGCGCTCATCTGTCATTGCCATCATTTTGCGTGCTCACAAACTACTCAATCAAGAACAGTTGATTTCTTTCACTACAACCTAAGTATTTCTGTAAAGCAAATTTTTAGACACACTGCCAGAGCAATTATGGGGCGGTTGTATTTAGTGAAAGGACCGTGTACATCTTTTCTTTGCATTTTTTGCTAAGCTGAATTTAGTTATAATAATTCAAAGAATTTGTTACAACAAACCAAATACCGTATATAGCCCCAGAGTACGCAGAAAATAATAATATGTAAAACTTAACATGACTGTGCCAAAATTAATGAGCGTATTTTTGACATTGACTATAGGGTCCGAAGATTAGGTTGGTTTAATAGAGTCCGCTCAATCAACTTCAATACATATAAATAGTTATGAAGGAGTTTGATTCCCTCTCGGTAAAGATGATGATGATGATGGTGGTGGGCCAACAACAATTAAAGGAACGAGGAAAAAAAAGAATTTTTATTACCAAATAAAAGCTCAGAAATACAAAAGTCAAATGAAGCGTTTTGAATGGGAACCATTCTTGTAAATGGTAAAAACCACGACGTTTAAAGTCATCAACCACTCTTGTACACACTCTTCACTAACAACATTTTTGTTGCTTCATTTATGATTGTTGTGTCGTTTTATAAATTTTCAGTCTCTTCTTTCTCTCCCCCATTTTTTTTTCAGATACTTTTTTGCCAGTACCTACTAACTATTGTAATCGATTGAAATTGAAAATAACTATCGCCTTTGTTGCGCTCGGCGTATTCAATTCTAATGGCGGCCACAAATTTTTGCGCACAATGATGATTAGTAACTTAATGGTATTGGATAGCCATTTATCATTTTGTTGCTCAACTGGTAATTTTTGATAGCCATTTATTTTTGTAGGAAATACCAAAAGACAAATACAAATGTGCGCTCAGAATAGTACATATTATATTTTTATAGTTTCAGTTGATTGATTTGATTAGACAAATAATGACAGTTTGACCTATTGAAACAATTGGCTTAGCAAGAAGATGAAGACCTTTGATCTTTTGCAGCCTTTGTTTCAAGAATCCACAGCTTTTTAATGCTCATTGTTGCAAAACGCAAATTTATGCGCCTAAAAACTATACACACACATATTTAATGGGTAATTTCTATTTTAATGTTTATTTACAATTTCACCAACAAGCATCACTCACGGACTGGTGTGTGCATGCGGCATATTATGGAAAATAAACAAGGTCATCGTTTGTAAGTAAGCATGCCCGTCGCCATATTATATGGGCATTTTAATGAGGATACAGAAATTGAGAAACAACTTTCGACAGAATTCTCAGAACATACCCACACACACATGCGCATAATGACTCAACCAAGCGGCGGCCCAAAAAACAATCGAAATTAAAAGTGAATGATGAAAATTGTTTTCTTGTGATTGAAGAAAATTATTCAATTTACTTGTAAAACGAAATTATAGGCCAACGCCAAAATGTACAAAACAATACCGAATTGATGTGGTTAACAAAAATCATTGGAAACGAGAAGTTATGGGTCTTGTAAGTTTTTCGGGATGGATGTGTATTTTATTCACTTCTTGAGATAGTGTTGCTCAGTTACATTTGAACCAAAATATTTGTATGTAGTTTATTGGTTTTCAATTCACTTTTAAATGAATGACTATAATTTATTCAGGCACTGATTCATCGAATGAATCATTGCAATGCAATATATCGAAACGAATCAAATTTATAATAAAATAAAAATGTGTGAATGAGTTTCACGCGTTTTATGAATGTGCTAACAAAAGAATCAATTTTAAAATGTTCCAAGAACGACTACCTAGCAATAATAATTGGTCACGTAAAAACAGACAATTATTTTACATAACGATAAATTAAACGAATAATAAATAGAATTATTTTTATTTTAATTGACATAAATTCTCAGTCAATTTAATTTAGTCGTCATTAAAAAGTTCAAGGAATAAAATTACTTTCACCAGTAAATTTTTAAATAAATTTGCTAAAATTAATATTGACCTATTCGCCAATTATGCTGATTTAACGTTGTTTCGTTTATTTTTAAATTAGCATAAATATTTAAATGTATTTAAAAAATCATAATTATTAACCGCGAAAAATCTGGTTTGAATATTCGGTAATCATCAATAATAATGATAAAAATTATTAGCAATAAACTATGTGAACCGGTTGGTTTGTGTATTTGCTAAACACTTTGTACACATTCTTTCATTAAAATGCTTCAATGATTTGGAAGAAAAGTACATTTTATAGACTAATCAACGTCCCGAGAAATAGTTCAATAATTTATTTTTTTAAACTTTCCTGATCATAAACTCCATTTCAATTTTGATATACTTTTTAAAGAAAAATGAATAAAATATTGTCAAAAACTCACTTGATAAATTGTCGAGCATGTAGGTGAGAAGTTTCTGCGTTCCACCAGGCTCATTGTAGATAGTCATAATATCTTTGCCCAGCGGATTCCCGTGTAAACCAAGCACATGAAGATGAAAAAGTTTGCCAATTTCATAAGGCAACACACGCAGCAAATTGTTGTTGAGCAGAAGTTCCCTGTTTTTTTTTTTATTGAAAGATAAATAATTAATTATTTGATCACATAACACAATATCCTTAATAAAAGTCGACTTCCAACAATTATATAAAAAATAACAATAATATATAAAATAATAATTACCTCAAATGTATAAGTTCTCCCAATTCAGCCGGCAGACTTCTCAGCTTGTTACCAGAAATGTCGAGCGTCCGCAGCTTTAGCAACTGCCCAATATCCGGAGGAATGCGCAACAAATTGTTGTCATTCAAAAAGAGGGAAGTAAGGTTATCGAATTGCCACAGTGTGGGACTTATGTTGCGCACGTGGCCTGTTATCTCGATACCGTGCCACTGTGGTTTCTTCCCGGCCGCCACATCCTCAGGAGAAAGAAAGGTTTGCTGGCGCCTGGGATTACTGCTCTCATATTTGTCTTTGTTGCGGGACATTTTGTAGATGTTGCCTGCATTTGTGAAAAATCACAATTAATGATTTTTCAAATTTTACTTAAGACTATTAGGCTTTTAAAACGTTAATGTTGTTTTTATAAATTAAGACGTTATATTTCATTAAATTATAACGGTTTTAAAAACTGACAGTTAAATGTAAATTTATCAAAAAGAATGATAAGTTCTAATGTAAACTAAATCATTTAAATAATTTAAGCAGATATTAAAAAAAACAGAAATTTTTTCATTTGAAATCTACATTTTTAGATAACAAAAATTTAAAATACAAGAACCAGCAAGTATTATAACAAAAAACAATCATACATTAATAAAAAATAAATGAAATAAAAAATAAAACAAAATAAGAAGCCAGCCAATTTAGTTTAAATGTCAGCGTTCAGCCTCATTTGTTAAAAGTATAACCTCTCATTTTGACACGGCTTGGATTAGGCTTTTGCTTTGCTTATCAAATGGGTTTCCGTTCCAGCAGCTGGTGTGTCCACGTAAGTGACTCGGTGAAATGATACAGATGTGTTTGGTGGATGAGGTTTTTGCTTGACTCTCTCATCCGGTTGGCCGTTGCTGTGCTGGCCGCCCCAAGATGTCGTCTGACGGCGGATATTGAAGCGGTGGTGGTGATGAGTTCTATGACAACAACTTGTGATTGGTTGGATTGTTTGTTGCACGGCAATATATCTTGGTCACTTGGTTGTTATATTCTCAAGTCACAGATGTAGTCACTATTTGTTTATTCTTGTAGGGGAATATGTGCACGTCGATGAATTATACGTGTGATGATAATCTTTGCGTCAAAGCAAAAGCAGCCTCTCTCGATTTTTAATACTTTGTTTTTTAAATGTTAATTTTGCAGGATTTTTTAGCACAACAAAACTAAAACACACAAAAAGAATAAACAAGGATTAATTAAAATCAACTCAATTTTAAAACAAAACATAAAAACGGTTATAGATTTTTTAATATATATTTTCAAAATATTACAACATTTGTAAATGCTGTTATAAAAGTTGCAACATAAGTGACAGAGGAATAGTTGTTTAGAATAATAATAAAACTCTTAATATTTTATCAAATTAAATAACAAATTATTTGACTTAAGCTTAAGCTAATTTGTTTGGAGAAGCTTTTAAATTAAAAGCATAACAAATTATTTTTCAGCTATTTATAAAAATGCTATCAGCGATTGGACAGCCATTTTTTCAAATTTTCCATCCTTTGCCAATCAAGCAATATTGCACATTGTTGATTAGACTTAATTAATAATCAATTGCAAGTCAATGCGCTCGACGACATGATAAACGTTAGACAGACAAATCAGGCAGAGTTTATAAATTAATGTCAATAAAAGCAATCAAACATTTTCCAGACAAAAATACAATTAACCGTTTAAAAATTCATCGACTTAGACGCAAAAATTTCAAAAACCTTGACAATGAAAGATTAAGACGTAAAAAATACTGTTTGTTTTTTTGTCATAAAATATGTTAATTGGGTCTCTTTGGTAGATGTGCTGTGTCAAAATAACACATTTAGTATTGACTTATGTTAATTTTTTAAGATTAACACAAAATATGTGGCGTAAGGCTAATTCCTCCCAATTTACAGTTTAGTGATATTTAAGGAATATCTTGGAGTTGTTGTATAATTTAAAAATATGCTTAAAGAAGTTTATAAAAAAATTGCATCAGCTACTGATAACAAAGTGAACCTTAAATGCGAATTTAGTTCAACAAATTGACGGCAATAGCTCAAAATTGGTGATAAGAATATAATCTAATTGCATTGTCACTTAATGAATTCGCACGAAAGATTAGAAATGCCATTGACTTATGAAACAACCACAAGAATGTCAAAAACAGCGGTAGTTTTAAAAACTCATTAACAAAACAATACTATTGTCAATATTTGCCTGTTGCATTATTTAAATTCCAAAAAAAAGGGGTTCGAGTATTTGCTACGTATACCTTTTGAAAATTCAAGTTCATGTGTTTTAAAATAAAGCAATTGACAAATAAAGTAGAATTTAAATTTTAAAAAGGGAATACGAACTAATAATAGCGTAGGAATTTTATTCTGGACTATATCAATTGTTCGACATAGGAATCTGAAGAAGTCCACGAAAATATTTTAGATTAGTCACTCTAAGCATTAATAATTAAAAATGTTTAGGGAATTGGATGTGCTTCAATTTGCACAGAATAATACCGTTATAGGTAGAAACAGTGTAAATAGATTTGCAACAAAAATAAAACACAGCTGACTTATCGAATGCAGTTTTAAGTGCATGACAACCAATGGGAATCAAGCGAGAGTTAAGCAGCTGTTTTAAGATGCGCTTATTTTCAACATAATATTTTGGTGACTTGGTTTAAATACCGTTTTAAGAGCTTTGTTAAATTTGCCACCTTAGAAAAAAGAAAGAAAATGATGGCATACAAAACAACGTATGTGTGAGTGTATATTAAAATTATTTTCGCGCATATTACGACCATCTGATTAATACAAAAACATATTTTATAGAATAAATTTTTTCGTCTTAATGAGTATGCAAATTTAAATAAATACATAATGTTTAAGAATACACGAGCGCGAACGTCTTGACATCAATTTGGCAGGTCACCCGTCACATACGAATAATTCCAGTTAAAGCCGATTAATGTAGATAAAAAAAAGCGTCCTGCATCGTAATAATAATAATTGTTGATTGTATGGTTGCAGCCTGAAGGGGTGGCGTCGTCGTCATTGACAAAAATTATAAGGGTTACGATGACGGCGGGTAGCAACAATTGAGCAAGAGCACTTTAATATTATGGTTGAAACAACAAGGACAACAAAGGGCAAAGCGTGTTTTCAAATAATCGTAGCTAAAATAATGATTTGATTACCTTCATCTACCACCACTGTGTCGGAGGAGACAGTATGTGCTGTGTAACTTGATAAGTACGTAGTTTCTCCAAATGAAGATTGTATTTTCTTTGAATTTGATATTTTCTTGCTAGTTTGTTGTTGTTGTTGTTTTGAATGATATTTACTTCGGAATTAATGGATGTCTCACTTCTTATATATTTTGTAGTGGGCGTTTGTGTCGTACTTTTTCCTTATATACCGTTTTAATTTTCTATTTCTTTTTAATATGAGACTGCTGTGTTATTGTTAAACCGTTTAAATTCACTAAAAATAAACTTTAAATTGTTTCTTCTTCTGTATTAAACTTGAAACTATGTTCCCGTTGTTGCTGATGCACTGAATTTGTGTTGCAAAGAGAAAAGAAAAACCACAATAATACAAATATGATATTAACACGGTGTATCAAGGATATTTTAAGGTATTACTTGTGTTGTGTGTGCGCTTTTGGACTGCAAAGCGATTTATTAAAAAAGAAAGTCGTACTTTTTTCAGCTACTCAAATATGAAAAGATGCAAAACAAAAAAAAATTTAATTTCGCTGCTTATGTTTTTTTTTGCGCTTTACCGTACAATACAACTTAATATTAACGCTTCTTCACACGCACGCACACATAAACACACCGTTTTCAATACACACCGTTTTACCGTCGTACGAATTACGACTTACGACCCGCAATAATTAGACAGGTCTCTCAAATAAATGTTCTTACAAAAATGCACAAGCTCAAACAAGTTTCATTATTGCGCAAATAATTCACTGTTACATTTACTTAATTTAATCTTTTAATAATAATTTCAAGTAAAGTTACAACAAAAAAACATTGATCGCTTCTGCTGCAACAAAAACATTCACAACTTTAACCACAGTACAATAAAATTTCTTGGTGTTTGTCTTCTTTTTTTTTTTTGCTGTCAAAATCTTTCGTTTGATCGCAGCGCCACTCACACACGCAAACGCAACACAGAATTGTTGTAATTTTTTATTGCAATATTTTATTTTTTTTTGCAACTAAACTAGCAAGATATGTAGTTGAAAAAATGACAATTACAAGAGAAAATCACTAAATACCATTATTAAGATAAAGTCTCTAAAAAAAAACAATAAAAACTGTACACTACCGCAGAAGACTTGATCGGCCGCCGTTTCTTGCGTCGCATTTAATCCCCCCCGAAATCCTGGTACTTTGCACACAATTCAATAATATATTGGCAGCCACACTTTTCACCGTTTAATGCTTTATTGAATGGAGTTTTCGATTTTGTAAAAATGTCTTTTGAACTGTAAATTTGTTGATTTTTGGTAAGCGAATAATTTTTTTCTCCTCGAGTATTTGTCATTCAAAACACGCAATACGCACACGCTACACTATACAGTTACACTGATAATTTACTCGGTGGTCCGCTGTCCGCACTTCTTGATTTTTCTGGATAACAATGAAATATTCCCCCATATGACATTGCGCTATTTTTTTCTATGCGAATTAATAAATTTTTCCCTGTTTAATTATTAATCCCATAATTGCAGGCAGTGGTGTCAGATATAGTTAATTTTTTAGTTGAATGTCGCATGACTTTATATTTGTAAATATATGTTAACTTATAATGTTGTTAAGCTGCATTCTGAATTTTGACGGCTGAAACTGGAAGATTAAGTGTGAATGGTTTAAAATATTCGATCGGGTTTAAGTGTTGTGAACAAATACGCAGCTTCCAGAGAAACGGAAGCAGGTTCCTGAATCATCTTGAGAGTTTCATGTGTTTGCCTTATTAAAATAAACTAATTTGCTTTCTTTCAGCTTTTGGGCTTAGTTTTCATGCCTGTTTTAAGAGGACATTTTGTCCTTTCGGGTTTTTATTGTTGTGGACTGGATTCGGGATTGGGTATATGATTGTTTTGGGGTGTGAATAATGATGGGTTATGGGGAGGGAATTCATGTAATGGTTCGGGGTTGGGTTGCAGATGAGAAATAATTTGGGATAGGAATATTGGGTGATAGGGATAGAATAGGGAATGAGGTGGGAGATAGGGTCTTAGCGTTGTTTTTGGATCACATCATATTCTATTAAATTGCTTTCGGGTTTCTTTTAAATCTTATTGCAGTAATCATGCATGTATGCGAGAAACGTATACCGTTGGAATTTGTCACTTGCAGTTGCACCAACTGCAATCTGCGCTGCAAATAGTGGGAAATTAAAAATCCCTCCAAGAAATACAAATTTCCCTGTACGCACAAAATAAAAGTGGAAAAAGTATTTGAAATTATCATGAAGTTTTAACGCAGGTAAATGAATAAATGTCACTTATTTGTTAAACATCGCAACGCGAACATCGGGCTTTGCGTTTTTTCCGGCATACATTTCATTAAATAATTGCACTAACAAAAAAAACTTTTAAAAACACCTCAATGCTGTGAATTTCGCCCTTAAGTTTCGATATACCTAGTTAATTTATAAATTTACACATATAACAATGTTAGTGACAAGAATGCACATAATTAGTTTGAGTGCAGCAGTGATGTGCCTGTGCCTGACCACAAACGCTACGCAGGAGTCTAAAGATGTATATATGAAGCGTGAGCATTCGCTTATCAAACCGTATCAAAGTGTGTATTATTATTTTGCTTAACAATATGAGGTAACAGTTTAAATCGATATATTACATTTTTAAGGCGCCGGAATGACTGTACCGTATTGGGATTTCATTGGAAGCACAATGTTTACCAGTAATTATGTTAGACTAACGCCAGACCTTCAATCCAAAAGTGGTTCCCTGTGGAATCAAGTGGTAAAGTTTTTAACTTAAATTAGGTATTAAATTTGTTTTAAAATAAATGTTTGTTTGTTTGGTAATTTTTTAGCCATGTACCTCAATTAACTGGGAGATCCACATTACATTCAAAGTGAGTGGAAAGGGAAAAGACCTGTTTGGTGATGGCATGGCATTTTGGTATGCAAAAAATAGAATGCGATTGGGACCAGTGTTTGGTAGTGAGGACTTTTTCAGTGGTTTGGCCATCATTTTGGACACGTACAGCAATCATAATGGACCTCACAATGTATGTTATTTTTTGGATGAAATGAATCAAATACGCTTTATTTTATTTGGTTTATTATTTTTAGCATCAACACCCTTACATTAGTTCAATGGTGAACAATGGAACGTTGCATTATGATCACGACAAAGACGGCACACTTACGCAGTTGGCGGGTTGTGAGGCAAAGTTCAGGAACTCCGACTATGAAACGATGATCAGCATTCGCTATGAAAACGATGTTTTAACAGGTGAGTTGTCAATTTTGCGTAGACATGACGTGTAGAAAATTGTAGAAACAGATGGCTTCTCGATTTTTCTTTTCAATGTATTTGATCATTTTATTAGCAATAGCAAGTAAAAAAGCGTGTGTTTACACTGCATTTTAACCTTGTGTAAATTGGATTGAGGTTTTAATTGGAAATGTTACCTATGTAGTAAGTTGGCTTCACCACAATTATCATTGTTGATGCGTTATTATTCGACTAAAAATTACAATTATTTATTTTCATTATACCAAAACTCTTTTCAGATTCATTAAACAAATACATTTAATTGCGTAACTAAATACTAATTGTAACAATGGATTTTTAACATTGACAAAGCTTAAACAAATTGAGGCCTTTCTTCTATTGCTTCGCACACAAAAGGGTGCACAGTCAATACTTTATAGACAACAATAGCAAAAAAATTACCAACAATTGATTAAATGAATTTGAGTTATCAGCAAAACGTGCATGGCTTTGTTTAACATAATTTAGTGAATCAACAATAATTTTTAAAAGCCGCTAACGTCTACTGATAATAGAAATATTAATAACGATCAGCTGTGAATGAACTGCTCGTAATCCCATTAACCCCATAAATCGGTAAAATAGGTTCTATAAACAATAGGTTTTTAACAGCTTGGCTTATTTGTAATTAGCAAAATCAAACTGTTTAGAGATCATGAAATAAAATATATTATTTTTAAAGTTCTTTTCATATTTACCAGTTTTCACATTTGTAGAAGTTCTTAAAAATGGTCATTTTTTTATAATCCAAAATATTTTTAATTACTTTTAGTCTCAACTGACCTTGAAAATCAAGGCGACTGGAAACAATGTTTCACCGTCCAAGGTGTCCACCTACCAACTGGTTACTATTTTGGTGCATCCGCTACAACAGGCGACCTCTCCGACAGCCACGATGTAATTGCTGTCAAGTTCTACGAGCTAGATGTAACTGCTGAGCCGGCCACCATTGCCGCCAGACGTGATATTATACCCGAGGCAACATTATTTGAGCCACCACGAGAGCGACGTGACGACAAGACACCCATGTCAAATGCGAAAATATTTCTCTTCATACTGATGGGAACACTAGGGGCGGTTGCGCTTGCCGTCTTCGGCATTATGTACTATCAGAAGCACAAAGAAAACTCACGCAAACGGTTTTATTGATAGTGCAGAATTTTTTTCCACTGTTTTTTTTTTAACCTTTCCAACTTTGGTTCAACCCAGCAGTTGTTGTTGGGGTTTTACTTCGTTTTTCATTTCGTTTCATTACAAATTATAATTAAATTCATCTGGAATAATTTAAAATGCGCTCGCGTCGTTTACTCTTGTTCAATGCGACTTAATCGCGGAATTAAAATCGGTCGACTGAATTACTGTAAAGCAGCGATTTAATTCATTTATTTTATTTGTACAGATTGAGACAGGTAACTTCTTCCTCATTTTTATATGTAGTTTAGAAGCTAGACAAATCAAAAAATAAATTGCTTACATTTTACTCTAATGTACTCTTACATCACTCATTTTTTATTCGATTCATTTTCTTCAATGGTCTTTATTTGAACAAATAGTGGCTCCAACGGAGGGGTTCAGCCATCTATTTTAATTAATAATTTATTTAGTTTTTAAGACAAACAATCCTCATTTAAATTGTTTCCTCCAGTCATATTTTGTTAACGTTTTAAGTATGTTAATTTCTATGATACAATAATGTGTAATCGGAAAATATGGAAATATAAAATTTTTGGTCGAATAAATGGGTCCACAGTATTTTGGATATTATATTTGTATTAATGTTTGTAAGCTTCATCTTAATAGGTTTTACTAATTCAAATATAAAACGGATGTAACTGATTAAAGTCAGTTTTTATGATTAAATTAAATTGGTGTAATTAAATTATTATTATGCACGGGTAATAACTGTAAAATGTCAAAGTTAATTGTTGCAGTTATCTGAAAGCAGTTAAATAAGAAATTTGTAAGTTGGTATGAATTAATTCCTTAAAGTGGCAAATTAATAAAAAATAAAAATTGGGTTTGATAAATTTACAAAGGTGTGCTTTAAAAAATAAGTAACTAAACGAAATAAAGTGGTTTCTACACATAAATATATTTATATTAATCAACACTTACATTAATATTATAAGGCCCTTTAAGTCCTTTACAAAACAAAACGCATTACAGCCTATGGCCACAACACAACAGGAAGCCATCTGAATAATGAGTTCAGGAAATTTAAAAGAATATAACTAAAAGTACACAAACAATAATTGTTATTAATTCTAAGTTTTAATACAATACTTATTCGAAAGAGACACTATCCAAGTGGAAGCGGGACATCACCGGCCATAACTTCCGTTTATTTGAACGTTAACAACGGATTGAATAGCACATTCAGCAAATACTTCATACCTCGGCTGAGGTCCTTGACACGAGCACTGAAATTCAAACCAGCTGTGGACGATCCTGATTCCTGTACGGTAACCGACTCAATTATTTGTCCACGACACATCAAACATCCCATGGCAGTGACTTGCACCACGGGTCGACCACTACCCATTGACATAAATTTACGTGAATCACCACGCTCATGATCCGGAACGTTTACCAAGTTGCCTTTGAACCAAATGCGGTCAGATGCATTTAGATTCTGTGTAAAATTACCGAATGCATGTTGCGCTCTTATCATCACCTCGGCGGGACGTGTCAGTAATCCGGAATGCATTCGCACCATTATCTGATACTCATATTTATTCCATTTGTTTAAGTTGCACGCCCTCATATTGCGTCCAGCAAAAAATCGTCGCATGTCATCGCAAAAGTCAGCATCCTCACAATCTGGTTTATTGCGCTCCCCATAAAAGCATGCTATGGTATCAGCCAAAAATGTGGGCAAATACTGATTGATTAGGTCGGAACGAAAGTTCTTCACACGACTAATCTCCGTCTCAGCTACAATACCATCCCATTTTATGTCACTGCCTTCTAATTGAGCGCATCTCAATTGCGTCCGTATGCGGCTGCCTTGCTCCCATGCTGGTTGATGACAGTACTTGTAATACAAATCCCACTCCAACTCCTTGGGCACCACATCCGTATGTATGTTCTTGAATGTTGATGACATGTACGGAAGAATCAGAAAGACGGTGGCAACCACACAAGCAGCAATCTGGAGGAACGTTATATATTTGTCAGTACGATGATTGGCAGCCATTAAACAGGATGCGGCTATGGCGAAGGTGGCTGCACCAATTGTGGCCACCATGCGTACATTAGGATCAGTAAGGCTGAGCCATTCAACGGCAGCAAAAACAGGAATCATAAGGGTGACAATGCCGAACAGTGGCAAAAATAGTAATAGGCCAGCCAGTCCAAGGGCGGCACGCATTAGACCAAACATTGTGGCACATTGTGAGCTGACAATGCACAACTGTAACCAGCACAGAGTTACACAATGTGGGATAACGTACTGATAAGTTCCGTGCCAATTGCAACGTCTGGCTAATTGGATGAGACAGCCCGGTATTAAGAGATACAGGCATGCACGACAATTGAGGCAAAACTCAATACCATTTCCAATTACAAATGAGGGAAAATTTGGTATTTTGAGGTCTAAAAAGCGCCAACCTGTTGTAACGACGCTGTCCATTTCATACGGATACTTTGCCAGTACATTGATACCAAATGAGATTAAAATAAAAATGTCCAAATGACCACGACGTTCCTGGTGCCTGCGTGCCTCAATGTCATCAACATCCTCATCCTCCATGTGCAAGTCTTGAGTGCTGCACATAAATGCAAACATTGTAACAAACATCAGCAGAAATGAAATGACCGTAATCTCGGAGTGAGAAATCCACTGATCAGACGCAATTGGATTGAGCAGCAAGTTTGAGAAAAATGCAATAAAAAAACACAAGTAGGGTTTCATGTTGTTCCTAAGGAATCGATTTTCTGGTTCGGCTGCATTTAGGTCGCCCTCATATCGCAAGAACAGCCCAGACCATATGCGAAAGTCCACAAATTCCTCCTGAGCCTTGAGCATTTTAAACGTTGAAATTATCATAATGAGCAGACTGACATAGTAAAACGCTGTGGGTACCACCGCTGACAATGATGACGAATCTGAGGACGACACCACGTATACCACAAACAGTATCAACAGATGCATTCCAGTGAGCGTTGTGTCCGGCAAATTAGACATAATTTTAATAAACTTGTGATACAACAGCGAAAAAAACAGCAACGGATGAAACATCAGCCGATGGAAGCACGGGATGTGATCAAGTGTTTGCGGATGTGGCACAGATAGTGTCAACGCACCACTCACTGGTGGTAGCCGCCCATTGGAGTAGTTAATGGCTGCCGACAACAAATTGGCTTCGGTAATAACCTCTTGATCAGCCCCGCCAGCAGAATCATGACGCCGCAATCTATTTGGTGACTCGGAAATGTCTCCATTTGATGTGCTACCCTCGTCATCTAGTGCATCCCTAGATGAAGTTCTCCGACGACGTTTCTTTTGAATTTTATAAATCTCTCGCATTTTGCGCTCCAACTGGGCGGCTGTTATGTACTCCTCTCCATTTGAGAGACACGCAAACAGTTCGCGGGCTGCCTTCTTTGCAGTGCGTTCACCTGGGCTCATCTCCAGACACGCACGCACCTCAAATTTGTTGTCCTCCGTAATGCCACGTCCCTTGCGATAGCATTCGTCAAGCATACTGATGGCGCCCTCGTGTCCTTTGTGAGCGGCACGCAACAGCCACTGAATACCTTGGACATGGTCGTTTTCTTCGTTGCTCAACAGCTGCTTCGCCAAATGGAACTGAATTTCGGAGCAACCGTCCTCGGCGAATTGGTACTTGAGATTGTTCAAACAGGTGCGGTCTGTCCAAGTTTGGGAGTGACCGTGACAGAGATTTTTTATGGGTTAGTTTGTATCGATTTAACAATAAATTATGTTTGACTGTGTGTTACCTTCTAGATTCCATTTTCGACGTGATGTTCCTTGCGGTGGCTGGCTGGTCCATCTTGCCATTTTGCCGGGTGGTTTGGTATCTTCTACTACTTGTTTGACTTATTTGAGGCGATCTGAACTTGCACAATGTAAGATGAAAATTGGTTTGTTATTGTAATTTTTTTTAATAACGGGTCCGCCTAATTTACAGTTTTCACTTTTTTTTTTGGTTTTTGTCATTTGTGTTTTGACAGTTTGGAGATGGTGTATATATATTTCGAGATATATATATATATACAAAATTTGCGAACGGTTGAATAAGCGTTTTAGTGATTTTTTTGGGTAAAAACGGTTGAAAATTTGTTCTTTATATTAATTATTTTGTGAATTACTACACAGTCAAAAGCATATTATGTACATTTATGATGATAATTTAAATAACTGTACTTTTTGCGCTATTACTAATCAGAATGAGAATCATTTAAATTGTACATTATGTTTGGAATAAAAAAGCATCATATTTCTTAGTGGCCCACAAAAGTTATCTACGAATGTTTAGAAATCGGTGTATTAAAAAAATTAATGAGCAAATCTTCGTTCTTTAAATATTTCATCATGGTTACAATCTACTCGTACTTATGTTATGCATGCATTCAACAATATCAAAAATTGGTGTTCCATTAAAAAAGTTAAGAATATTTTCTTTGTGCATTCATCCACCGACTACACAATTTTACTACATACAGCCTTTTGCTGAATGCATGATGAATGTAAATTGTAGAGTGGCTCATTATGTGATTTATCGTCTGGATGGGGTTAAAAACGGTTCTCCTGCACATTTACAAAATGTGTTACAGTAAAGACAGTTAATGAACTTCATTTGTTTGCATACTGTCAATCAGTGTACCATTTAGAGCGCATAATTCTGTATGCAATATGCATCTTAACATTTCATTTCCTTTTCAATTCTTCTATGTTCTACCGCACCCTCTAAAAATTGTATTTGCAAGCGCATTAAAACCGAAAACTGTGTCTCAATTCATACTGATAACACAAAAAGGATGCACTGCAGTAACACACAAATCAATTAGACTGCAAAGAACGTTCATAATATACTCGTAATATTTTGTAGAGTGCAAAAAATGATGCTTAAGTCAGAAATATCCTTTTCATTCCTTTACAGTTTACAACACTTAAAACACTTTTACATTTCTGCATTTTCTGCTTCATTGTTTGATGCTGCAGGCATCAATTTTGCAGCTTTATCATGCTACTCTTTAGTATTTACACGGTGCGACTGCTGATGCTGCTGTGCAGCTCAGCTTCTGTTTTTCGCTCGTCACCATTTGGCGCGTTGTGTCACTTGTTCCATTGTATTGCATACGTTTACATTTATGTTGCCAAAGCGCAGTTGATTTTTGTTTTGCTATGCAATTTATATTTTATTTTTTGGGGGAGAGGGGGAGAATCACTCACAACTTGAGGAATAAACGGTAATGGAGGCAATCGAGAGCAACAAAAGATTTATGATTAGAGAACAAGCTGCTCAAAATACGGAATAAATTTACAAAATGCGGTATTTAGGATAATTGTAATGTAATTTTGAAGGTACAGTTATTCTCTTGCAGTGAATTTCATTATAATTAACAATTATCAAAAGCGAGACTTTTATTTTATTATTTAATCATTAAAAAGGGAATTACTTTAAAATAACATAAAATTGACAGTATTTTTTCGGAAAACAATGTTATATTAATCAAAATTTAATTAAATATTTATTTAACAAAATTAATTTGCATTCAGAAAAATGCAATATTTGTAATGGGTGCAAATAAAAAGTAAAATCCGAGTTCTGCAAGCTTTCAAAAGCTTTAATTGATTCAGTTATTTTGAAATTTAATTAGCATGTTAATTGAATTTATTACCGTTTATCCTTTTTTTTTTTTGATTTTCCATTATTAAAAACAAAAATTCCGATTTCTACAAAAACCTAAACGCATGCGAATTGCAATTTACTATTTAAAAAAGGAAGAAATAAACGTTAATCAATCCATCGTTTATTATATTTATAGATAAAATACCTAACTATATATTGTGGATATTGAATCGTGAAAAATGAAGTAAAACAAAAACAAACAATAAAGTAAAATCGAATGAATGAATGAATGATTATATCCAGTACATAAATTCTATATAAATGAGCGTGTGGAAAATCAATAAGAAAAGCGAATGGTTGAGCAGCAATGGAACAGCTCGCATACACAAGAACGTGAAATTAGAAATTTATATGTACTCGTACACGAAGGAAGCAAGAAATAACAAAAACGATATTATATTTGTTATTTTATTTGCATTGATCTCGAATGTTAATTACTTTTGTTGTGTTTATTTCTCCGCAGTCTGTCCTGTAACTGCTATCTCGACCACTTTGTTTGATGCATTTGACTTGGGCTTTGCCCTCATTTATATCATGACGCCATTACATAACATCTACATACAAAACCCGCATATACTCGGGGTCGTGGGTACCTTTCGATTTAGATATGGTATAGGCACATATGGCAGACCAACGCGCGCATTTCGGAAAATGTCAAATTGTTTGATCTATTCAACGTAAATTATGAAAAAGAGTGTGCACAATGCTCCCTTTTTGATTCGACATGTTGTTGGTCGAATTATTAATTCATTACGCGTTATTCATTTTTTGTTTATTTTGCACAAAATTCTGTGGTTATCAATTTAATCCTTGTTTAAAGAGGCAACGTATTCGCAATTATAAAAGTCATTAATTTTCCATGTTCAGTAGGAATTTAGGTATTGAAATTTAAAGGAGACAAGCATCAAAATTCAAAGCTTAAGCATTTTGATTTTGACCTTGACTTGCTTCGGGGATTTTATTTAAAGGTCAAATTTTTAAAATATTATTTTATTTACAGTATTTTTTAAAACCAAAATTTTGATTTTATATGACGGGTTTTACAGTTTATTAAAATATTTGGGGTTACACGCCAATTCATATCGTGCGTTTATGTTATTATAACTTATTAAATACAACTTCAATTTAAACTCCTATTTTACTACAAAATTCAAATTCAAAAGCAACCCTTAAGTCATGCAGCGTAAACTTAAAGTTATTACAAAAAATTAAATTAAATGCATATTAAATATGTCGCAAAATTGTAAATGTCATTTATGCTGCTGTATCACGTTTAATGACAAACAATGCCACTGCACGCATTTGGTGCAACTTTTGTACGTCTTTGTATAGTTACTCAAAATATTATGTATAGAAGCCTTTCTTTTCACACATCAACGAATTTTAAAGGTTAGCTAGAGACCCTTAACCGTCATTACGCTCAACAATTCTAATGTCTAAAGAATGAGGAAATAAGTGTTCATGTAACCTTGTCCCTGCCAGCTTATACAAAGGCGTGCCACGTCAAATTATTTGGAGCACAAATCCCTTTAATGCTCTTCAGTCTTCACAATAATAATGCAAAAAACATTAACATGCTCTCATATAGTCTCTGCCTATATATAAATGTGTTTTTGTGCTGTATAGAGGGCACCCATGTAAAAAAGGACTCTGCATTTCGTTATATAGAACTGGCATATAAAAAGTAGAAAAAAAAGTACACCACCACATTGAGGGTAGTTAAATTATACGGATTACACGATATGTTGACGACATTGCCACTGTTTGACATAACATAATCCAGTTAAGCGGCGACAAAGGAGATAAAACCATTTAAAAACAAAGTGGGGGTGACAACGACGACGGGGCAATGGATATATCAATTGTGTAATGCGGCAAACAGTGTAACAATAACATTGCCCGCCGGCTACCAATTATGGCATTATAATGCTGATGGGTGGAGTTGTTTTGAATGCTGATGATGGAAGATTAGAGGGCGGAAGACCCATGCAAATATCACAACATATTTTACGCATAAATTCAACATGTTAAGCCTGCAGGCATCGCCACAGCGGGTGTTTATTGGCATTGCAATGCATGCGACGATGCACATCAACAAATCAAGAAGATGTAAAGTCTTCATTGATGTAGATACAGCTTTTATCACATAAGTGGTGGGCGGTTGCACCCTCCTATTAGCATGCATTGTCTGTATCGCTGGGTATCATAGTTTAAGTAGAGGCATTAGGAACTGCAATTATTATTCATTGCATTGTTGTTAGGATTTTTGGGAATGAGCTTGATTGATGCTTCTTAAATTGGTTGTCTATGGCTATAAATCAGTGTGTTGCATATTCACGTTAGTTCCAACCCATTTCAGGGCCTTTTGTTAATTGTTCTGTTAATCGGACTAATTGGGCTGTGAGACTTAATGTTATCCAAATTTTTATTAACCACCCTATCTTTTCTCTCATTCTATGTGTAATTTGGTTTTCATCTTTCATGGTAATCCGTAATTATGGACGAAAGAAGTTTTTTATCCAAGAAAAACTAAATCCTACTATGATAATTTGTATTATTGAATTGTCATTTCACAGTTGTTTGATTCAATGCACATTATAGTTTTGTATCACAAACATGAATTGAGTGATTTAAGTGTGCCTTTGCATGTGTTGTGTTGTTCTCGACCATACCATTGTTCGTTCATCAAGAAAACTCGAAAAATTTTATCGGAAAAGGGTCAAAATCGTGAAAACAAACACATATTTTGAAAATATGGTTGGAGTGATTATAATATGATTGCCAATTACCAATTATATATGGTTGGGAATTGGGATAGCTACAAATTGTGTTAAATGAACAAAGCGAGGTTTGTGGCGGAACGACGTTCGCCCGGTCTGCCAGTTGTTTATAAAGTGCAGTTTATGCAGACTCTGTTCTAAAAATAAGTAATCCCTTAAAATAACTGTTTTACGTGCAACCTACAAGCAAATCGGTAGTGTGAATTGTGCACAAATGAACACCTACTCGTGTCAGAGTATGAAAAGATGTGAGTACTTGTAGTAAATTTGAAAAGCCGCCTATATATGCATATTGAGACCATTGAGACGAATAACTGCAGCCATGTATGTAGTTTCACATATGTGAGGTTGTTAGCTTTTACAGGTTACAACTTACAACCCACTCATGCTAATATTCATGTCTGAAAGCATATGCACTTTAGTTCCGCCGTAATACGCGTGCGATGGATGAATTTTTTTAAGCATTTCTATACGTGCAATTTGTATAAATGCACTTTTTCTCTTCTTAACATTTAACACCCATTTTTTCACCTTATTTCAATTTATTCGCAGTAAATGCTTAATACCGCTAAAGTGCATCAGTATAAATTCACTTATGTGCATAGATATGCAGATTTTTAGAAAATCTACAACAAAAAACTGCAAAAGGATGAAAGGTATTGAAAGTGAGAGGTTACCACCGCATTCTGAGTGACGTAAATATATATACTGACTTCAACTGACTGGCTAGTTGTGAGTTGTGACTACTCCAGAGCCCATCAAACTACATAGGTGTCATTTGAGGACGTACTCGTTACTCAACTGTGGTTTATGCATATAAATAGGTGTATCTTTCAAATGTGTATAGTTTGCAATGTATGCACACTGCCCTGGTGTCGAGTGGTCCTAAAGGAGGTCCTTACTTCTCAGCTTTTTCTATTAACATACATTTTATTCTTTATCATATTCTCATGTGTTCGGTACTTGCAATGTATGTTTGTTCTCTCTCTTTTTGCATAAAAAAATTATAAATATAAATTTTGTATACGTCATACATTGAATTGTACCCACTTTGTGCACCCTTTATCGTGCTACATTCTTTTTGTTCTTCTCGGAATTTTAATGTTTTTAAATTGTTTAGTCTAACTCATTTTATAAGTGATATATATTTTACAAAATACGAAAAAATACGAATCAAGGACGAAACAATTTTTAATTAATTAACTGTAAATCATTTGTTCATTACCTGTATATGCAATGTAATGCATTAATGCATAATTTGTGCAAAATGCAAATATAATAGACCATGAATCTCCCACATATATGAATGATTATACTTGATATTATACCATATTACCATATTACTTGATGATAGTGAAAAGGATGCGAATGCAACTCCACGTACAATGCAATTTAAATAAATAAATTTTAAAAAGCATAATTTTCAACTAAAAACTCCAAGTTAACCTCAATAATTTCATCAGAAAACACCGCATGCAATGCAATCCTATTCAAAAAACATAAAAATACGTTGCCACTATTAAAGCTCAAAAAGAATATGGTTTTAAAATTAACTCTGCATATAGGTATAGTTGGATTAGGACACCGGAAAACCGGAGCAAAATTGCACAAGAAAGGCTTTATAAAATGAAAATGTGTTTGCAGTAAAACATGAAGCAAAAAAAAAAAATTGCTATAAGAGCAGGATCACAAAGCAAAACAAATTTAAGATAAAAAAAATGCAACCAGAACATTTTACATATACAAAATATACACATATGCATTCTAAAAAATTGAAATACCTTAAATTTATTTTAGGATGAAATCCTGGTGCAGCAATATACCATAATATGGAAGTTGAAACGTGCTGCGTGCAAATTTACGAGCGCACGAGACGACAATGTTGGCCCGCAACGATTGCCGCCACTGCTGCACCTCTGCGCCCAAAACAGCAGCACGTACTTCCACCCAATTTAAATGTCATCCATTGCATTTTGTTGCTATACGAGCTTCATGCAGCTGAAGCAGGCCAACGGAATGCCAGCAGGTAAATGAAAAATATGCGTAATTGTACGTATGATGATTGGTTGTTAGGACGCTATTGCGCACCACCTCTAACCAATCCTCGTAACACATTATGTCGACGCCCTGTATGGCTGTTGGTTTCAGGCCCGTGTGTTTCCCCTATGTAGAGCTGCTTTACCAAATGGTTGCTCCGTGCCTTCAGTTTTGGTACACAGCCAAATACTCGTTCTGGGGTGGTGCGCTGCGTTCACACACACGCTTTCCATCTCTTACAACGTGTGCTGGTACTGCATGCATCGCAATATGATTTATGATGGCGCTACGCGACTAGCTGTCCCACTTGCACGCATCCCAGCGATCCAGCTTATACGAAAAATATCAGAATATTGCACCAGTGATCATCTCGTTTGTGTGTTTTTTTTTTAGAAAGCTCAGTACTTCAAACAAACCTACAGTACACGTAGGCTCCTTGTTTTGACCGGACAACTTCTCTCAAAAAATTGTTGTGCAGAAGTGGTTCTTGTTGTTTTTTGTTGTTGTTTGTGTTGTGCATGGCGACGCGGATGCTTTCTTCCTCGTGTTATACTCCGCATTGAGTGGATCTTGTTATAATTCTAATGATTTAACTATCTTTATTTAATTCATCTATTGGAATTCATGTATACGAGATTACGCGGTATTTTGAGATTTAAACTATTCTGCTAAGATCGCGTCCGTCTTGTTGTACAATAATAATTACTAAAAACGTGAGTGTTGCTGTATCAGTTTGGCGTGGATTTAACTGCAATCGAGTGTAAACAAACGCGTCGAGTGGACTTATCGCGTGCGCGAATTTTGAATGCATTACAAGAATGCAAGTGGTCTTATTATTTTCAATTAATTCCTAAAGAATGCGTTGTGGAAGTGTTTAAAGGTAATAAACAGATTATAAGGAGGCAATGGATTAGAAATTAAAATGACACGCGTTTTATTGTTTTAAGATAATCAAAATTAATCGGCGGTTATTTTAAGTTTTACATAAGTGAAGTGCAAGCAACTGAGGATTAAAGTTACATACTGCTCGTGAATTGGAAAAAAGTATTTAAAAAAAAAAAAAACTTAATAAAACAAAAAAGAATGCATTGGTTTCGAATCAGTGGCTTGTGATGCTCCAAAAAATGTTACATGAATAATATTCAATTGCAATTTGTATGCAAATAAAAAGAATTTGAAGCCACCGTGTGTTGTGCAATTTGTGTTTATTTTATTCTTAAGGCAATAAAAAATTAGTATATACTGCGTGATCCTGCAGGGTCTGCAGTGTGTTGCATTTAATTGTGACTTAATACTCCAAATAGCATAAATTAGTGTGTTTCACCTGTGCACGGGTTAACGCGGTAAAAAACGCATGTCCGCCACACTGGCCAATAGCAATAACTCCTTTGCAGAGGATCCCGACCAAGAACACGTCGGCCTGCTACCGGAACTCAATGGGGTCGATTTGGTTATGAGTTTGTCGCCCAAAACCAGCTCCCATCATCATCATCACCACAGTTTGTCCAGCAGTTTACAGCATCTACACAATTTGCAACACAGCTCGTTGCATTCGCATTCGACACCATTTAGTGTGACTGACATACTAAGTCCTATTGAGGAGAGTTATCGCAAGCTGGAATTGAGCACAAATCCGCCGTCGCCATATAGGTAAGATTGTGGTGCGCAAGTAAAAAAATTAATAAAATTATTAAATAGGCGCTTTAAAAAAATATAAATTCAGGAAGAAGAAAAGAGACGCGATTTAGAATAATCAATTGGATTAGGAGATTTTATATCGATTGCATTTTTGAAAAGCCTCTACAGATCAAAACACTTTTCACTTATTTGGTTGCTTGTAGTTTTTTAAAACTGTCCTGTAATCAATTATATGTCCAAGTCTTTTTCAAAATGTAGTCTAAATCTTTAATATTTAAGGTTTGAATTTTATAGAAATAATAAAGCGTCGGTATTTGTTCAAAATACATTATTCGAGTCGCTTATTATTTACCAAACTGTACATTATTTCATATTTCTATAATTTAGGTGTTAAACAGAAAAGGGACCAAAACGCACTCAATATAAAGCACGATAGTCATTTAGGATCATTAAAGAAATTAGTTTCGAGCATTTAAAAATGAGCTATTAAAATAATATGTAAAAAAAATATATCATAAAGCCTTTTTTCTACAACATTTTGATTTAAAAAGTTAGTGAAAAATGAATTGGCAAAGCATTACATAAATTAAATAAATTCACAGTTCTTTAATTTTTTTATCTACTAATTCAAAAACTACAATAAATTCAATTTTACTTATTTTATTCAAAAGCTACACTCAAATTAATTGGCCAAACGATGAGTTAGTAGCGAAATTTAGAGCATCATCACACCATGGTGCCTATTATTCAATTTCAGAGTGAGTTGAATATTCAATATGTACAATTGTTATTGACAAAATTTAATAGTAATCTTTGAATCACTTTTATCATCTATTAAGTACTATTTTTAAACTAAAAAAATATTTGTTGATGATTGCTTCTATACGTTTTATTGCTAAAATTAAATTAATTTCCTAATATATTTTTTAACTTTATACATTGGTGGTAATAAAATTTTTGTTAGCGCATATGAATTAAAATGCTTTTATAGGTTGTAAAAAAGTAATTTGAAGCAAAAAAGTGTTTACATTTCTTTATATATTAATCTTATAATAAAATGGAATATTTATATTTGTTTAAATGTTGTTGTTCAAAAATTTTAAACCTTATGTAAAAGTAGAACAAACTCACAACTAAACTCACAATTTTTTAACCGTTAAATACAAGCCTAATGTAAGGATTGCAACAAAAGGATCAAACAAATTAAATTAATTTATTTTATATTCAATTAAAATTAAAATTAAAAACAAACACAAAATTATATTTAATTGAATAAAATTTTCTATCAAAAAATTTGCAGATCAAATTCCAGCGGCAGTAGTGTCAATTCACCCGGTGCCCTCGGCAACAGTAGTTGTGGTGGCGGTGGTGGAGGCGTCATCGGTGGCGTCGGTGTCACCAACAACAGTGCCGGAATGGCGAATCCCTACGCAATGGGACCACTTTATCACAGTCCCGGTGTCCAAAGTTACTGCGGCCCAGCCGACAATTTGTCATTGGCTGGCCACTACACAGATATGCGAAGTTCAGCGGCGGCCGCCGCTGGATGGTATGGTTCCACAGCCAATGATCCACGATTTGCGAGTAAGTTTATTTGCATTCTTGTATTTTTAAATATTGTTAAACGTTAAATATATTTACCGTTAAAAGTGATAAGATTTCAAGTAGGGGGTTTTAACCGGAAACTATACTGAAAACAACGTTTAAAAAAAAAGGATTTTGCAGCATTACATTCAGGCATCAGCAGCCTGCATATTTGCACATTTTACAACCCTTGGTGTTAGTCGTGGCTGAAATACAGATTGATCGATAAATATTATTTCACAAGATTAACATTGAGTGCTTCAAAAACGATTTTTTTTCTTTCTTCTCAAATCATTTATATAAACCGCATCATGAAAGTAAATGTCTGCGAATGCAAATTACTTCTCTTTTATGAGGATATTCGTTTTGGGGGGATGAATATCATTATAAACAATATTCAAATAAAATAATGGTAAATGCCACAAACCAATACCAGTTCCATTTGTGCTGAAATGTTGAATGTACACATTTTCAATACACATATTTTCAAAATATACATAAAATGAATATCATGACGGGAAATCATTGCAATTTAAAAATTTATGTGATTCTAAGGAATATGGGGAGGTTTGAATTTACATTTATTTATGTACAACGAGTCTACATAGATTGGTTAAAAAGAATCAGCATCAATCCGATGATTTTTCCCTTATCCGTTTTGTTCGCAATTTTTATGTACGTGTGTTTGGAATAACCCCAATATTTTTATGTAGGGGACTGAATCAGTAAAGCAAAATCGCGGATGTAATGCAGATGTTATTCAACGTGTAAGGAGTAATGTACATAATGTGCAAATCCTTTATATGCGAAATAAAATGTATGCTGTAGCCATTCATCGTGCAAATATGAGAAAATGTTTAAAGCTCATGGATTTATATAAAAATTGTTTACCAGACGGTTATCGCATAATTATGTTGTTTTTGAGCATACATTCGCTTTGCGTTATTAATATTTTGTTGTGTAATATGCGGAAGGGTGGGGTTTTCTGTGACAGTTTCATTTTAGTTTTCATTTTAAAGCTGTTGTTTTTATTTATTTATATTATTATTTGTATATTTAAATATTACATCTTCCTTCAATAAACTGTAAAAACAGAGTATAAAGTAATTACACGTGGTGATCGATATTTAATAATTTATAACTTTAATTCAGTTCGTTTTGAAAATATTTGTATTAACATTACTTTTGACCTTAACTTATTTTTGTGCTTCTCGATTTTTTAAATATATTTAAAGTATTAGGGCAACTACAATACAATATTATGACGTAATTTCACAAGATCAAATAAAATTCTATTCAATTCAATGTGCATTATTGTCCGCTTCAATACATTTGCATTTATGAGAATGAAAACATATCTGTATGGTGTGTGTGAATGTCGATTAGTGTAATAAGTCGCGGCGGAAGTTCATTCAAGGAATTGTAAATAAGTATAGCATGTATTTTATATATTTAAAAAAATACTTATTTACCCGTACATATTTATAAGACGTAGGAAAATTTAATTTAAAATTGTCACATAGAAGTAAAAAAAATACATAATGTCTGCATAATGGTGGTGTAAGGGGGACGCTGGCATTCGATTTATTATTTAGTTTAGTTGTTGAAAATAAATGTCTTGCTTTAATAATACGATTACACTCCCTTTGTAAAGGCTAATTCCATAATTTTTTGAAACAATTACTTCATCCTAATTTAATGGTAAATAAAGCCTAAAACTTTGTTAAACCTGTAATTCTGTCGTATGTCAATTAACACAGCACTTTTACTTCTAAAACTACAAATTCTCCGCACACATGAAACCAATTTAACATTGAATCGACTTCTAATAGAGCCACTTAACTCGAATATAATACTTCTAAACAAAAAGGGATTTATTTCCATTGTCCAAATAAGCATTAAGAATGTCTCCACTTACGCACCAAATACACCTTCATTGTCCTCTTTCATCAAGGCTTATAACGCATAATACTTCCACCACACATCAGACATATTCATTTCTAAATAAGCATGGATCCGAATATGGGCAATGAAAAACCAATTTTCGCACCAACTTTTTCAGTCTCAAATTTCAATCAAACAGAATAATATTCAGTTGTTGCGGCCTACATTTAGAGAGTCAACTGTTATTTGAATGACATTCGATATGTTCACTAACCAGCCCACTTAAGTGATGTCGACACCACCGCAAAAACATTCTCCTCCCCACATTCTTTTCCTTCACACAATAGTTTTAAATGCATATTTTTGTTCGAAGAAAGCAGAATCATATCAAGTTACTTAATGCGGATATATTCCTTCATCCTCATACGCACTATAACTAAATTTATGTACGGTCTGCTACTATTTATGCTGAAAGGATCATTCACCATATTACGCCCGTACATAAAGTATGTAGCATGCAACATTATGCGGGGATGAATGGTGCTGCTGAATGCTGTTGCATTATTTCAAATGTTCACTTTTATTACAAGCTTCAGTATGATTGTGATTGAGCAATTAGGATATACATTTTGTACATAATAATTTGCTTGATTGCGGATGTGCAAGTGTATATGAATTGTTGAATGGGTGAAAGTGCGCCTAATGGTTTGGCTGCAACAGCGTGCAGTGTGATGGGGAGGGGGAGGGGGGGTTGGGGTAAAACAAAAATTATTGTGTAACTGATTGTGAGATTTGTTTTTGCATTTTGTAAATTTATGTTTTTTGTTGCTAGACGAGAAGCTTTTTGTGCACACACAATTTAGCTGCATCTTTTCGAGCACTTTTATGTACACATAACATGGGTGTGGAAACTAAGTTTATATATAAATCCTCTGCGACTATATATAAAACGGTTTGTGTAATGCGCATGACTTCTAATAAGTGGTGATAATTTTGAAAGTGCATTTTCCTCATAGGATCTGGATAAAGTGTTTACAGTTTTTATTTGCATTTGCAAAAGCTTGTTATGCAAAAAAATGCTTTCATTCAAGAACGTAAATACAATTCTTTCTAATTTTCTTATTTTCCATCTTAAAAATTAATAACGAAAATTGTTTGTGATGGTCCTAAATTTAATTTAAATGTTACATATGCTTCAAGTCATAATTAATGTATTTTTAAACCTTTTTTTTAATACCTCTAACAATTTAAAACATTTACTTGAAACTAATTTGTTTTCATAAAACCGCCCTTTAAACCCAAACTAAACTTCATTAAAGGAATTAAAAAAGTCATCTCCGATTTTATTTAGGTTTTGCTTTCTTAGTTAATTAAAATGATGCTTTAATTTTGTCCTTTTATGGGTCCTAATTATTAAAATGACTTATTAGTATTAATCAACTTAATTATGCATTTTATGTAATTACAAAATTTGACTTTAAGGTAAACTTAACCATTTAATTTCAAACACTGATGACCATTTAAATGTTAAATTTACCCCAAACACAATGCAAACTATTCAAAAAAAATAAGTTAGCTCCGCCTTTAAGTATTGTGAAAAAAATAAATCACCACTTATTAATTTCAACACACAAAATTATTCGATTGTACAATGGGCACCAAAACAAAAAACATTAATTTGCCCATACCTGCAATACACCAAACTATAAAATACACACACGCAACACACACCTATCACAACTTGTGCCAATAAAACAGGAAAAAAGTGTTTTCTAATTAATAATTTGCTTTGCGTTATTATGTTGTTTAAGGCCTTGGGAAAGAACGTCTTAAGTGTATGGCAAACATGCTCACGTACTTTGCTTGTATTTCATTTTTCATTATACATTTTCGTTCCCCTGTGGTCTTTATTTGATCTACCATATATTTCTATTTACGAGTTTATGTACAAAATATTGTCTACATATTGCTGTACTATGTAGCAAGCAAACTCGTGGCCGCGTCGTTTCTTCTACTCCACCACCACCTCGTGGTGAGGTGCATGGCTGGCTACCTTCCATTTTATTGTACACTAAGCAAGTATGCCCACATTTTTATAAATTGAAGTAATGGAATGTAAATTTACACGAAAATTAATTTACAATAATAATTAATGTTGTCCAACGTTTGTGTATATTTAATGTACGAGCATGTATAATGAGTTGAGCTTCTGTCTGCCAGCGTTGAAGCTTTTTATAATGGGTAAATGTTTATGGTTTTGAAGGTAATATTTATCTGAATCAAGAAATGTTCGTACACATAAAATTGCACAAGTTTCTTTTCAATTTTATTTAACTTTTCAGCTTTTAACGGAAAGCCTTAACCTACAATTGAATTAAAAAGACTTTGTTGTTAAGCATATAACATTTTATAGTAAATGCTTCCTGAAAGGATTTCATACATATTTTTTGCAATGAGTGCAATGTGTGCAGTAGAATGCAACTTATGGTATGTGCACATTTATCCTATATATTTGAATTGTCCTCCCATGAAAGGACTTGTTTTGATGTGCGTTGTATTTGAGTACAAAATATATATGCATTGCAGTTGATGTGGTCCTTGTTTATTTATTCGATTGGTTAAATAAAAGCCACCACCCCCTTACAATTAAGTTATATATGTGCTTTGCCGGGCGACACGACGTACATATCATATTCTTTGTGTGATGACATGGAATGTGTGAGCTATTTGCTTCCCGTATTCAGAGTAAATATGCATTTTGTGTATGTTTAATTTTTCTGTGTGTCATTTACTCCCGTTTGAACGAACAAATGTTTCACATATTTTTGTTACTCGTATATGTGCGTGACTAAAGCGTCATTCACTTTACTTTTATTTATTTATTTTATCTATTTACTTTGTTAATTGACCTTTTGTAAACAATTATTTAAATGTCTAGTGAATTTAGATATATGTATTTTGATAAATCGTCTTCAAATAATAATGCTTATATGTGTACTGAGTTGAAGTACCCACCTACCTTCTTTAAGCGCAAACATTCTTTTTGAAACTTGAGTTTATTTTTACTACTTTCCGCATAACTAGGATAAAGCATCACTTTAGTTTTTTTAAGTATATTTAGGTGCTCAATAGAACATAACAATTTATCTATGATATAAAAATTATTTCTGAATTTAATTTAAATGAATTTATCGGAAATTGGAATCAATTATTACTATTTAAAAATTTTATAAATGAGACTAAAGTCACTCTTTAATCGCTTATTTTTTTAATTAATGTTCCGTTGATTTTTAAAAGCTGCTGCAATTGTATTTAATTGAACTTTAAACGCCAAAAAGTATACAATTGCAGCTATTAAAGCGTTTGTTAGTAACAAATCTGTAGAACAGCTTAATATTAAAATACATGTAACGTTTCAATTTAACCTCACTTTTAAAATGTATTAGATTACAAACTCGGCGTAGTTTAAATGTTGTGGTAAGACACAACATTTCTTACGTTTTAAGAATCTTTTTTACAAACCAAACTGAGTCAAACTTATACGAAAAACATTTAATGCTTCAATTGTTGCGGAATAACTTGACTTAACAACACACAACGTGATGTCAACCATTATAACCAAATCCTCCCCCATTATATACAATTGCAAAGCTCATTCAGTTTAAAATGTCACCACAATAATGTACTTTGTGTAGCTTCATTTAATTATGTACTGAAAGTGTTAGAAATGTGGTGTGGTTGATTGCAACGAGGGCGGGATGGTTTTGTCGGTCGAATTGTTCACCCCACTTGTTTCTTATCATCCCTTTGTATTTTCGGTGCGGATGTGTTTTGTTAGGTGATTGCTATCATTTATTTTAAGGATGTATACAGATGTTGCCCATTTACTTAATGTTAGTTCATGTCGGGTAGTTTTGTCTATTGCATCCCTTAACCAATAACTTGAGTTGTAATAATGTTTGCCATTTTAATCTATTGTTTATTTAATTGTGTTTTTGTATGAAATTAAACTGAAATTGTACTTTTACTTAATAATTAAATTAAGGGAATCTATTTAATGTATAAATTAAAATAGCAGGGCCATCATATTCAGCATTAAAAGTGAAGCATTACATTTACTTAAGATTTCTATCTTTAAATGACACATTCCCTGAATGTACAAACAAGTGTCATAAACAACCTCTTCATAGTGAAGAAAGGTATACTCAATACTGAGAAGTAGTTATCGTAATTGAGATTCAAAGAATAAAATATTGATAGCATCAGAAGTGCAAGATCCTCCTCCATCACGCATTTATCAAAATCGTTCCTCGTCATTGTCATGTTTTCATTAACGATTGCATACCGCAGTCACTCATCATCCTCACATATAGGCATTGTTGTTAATTGTGTGACAATATTATCATTCATTACAACTCCATACTGACTACATGATGCAGTACAACATACGTATTTGTCGCTTCTGTTTGTTTCCCGCACTTGTCAAGCTCTCATCTCGTGCATCTCAATCTCTATTCACATGAGTAGATAATACATATACTGAAATTTGCTTACATGTTTCCAGTTTCATGTTGATGGAACTACGAGTACAGATTATAAACGTTTTCACATTATGGTCCATGAATGGATGACTAGCGATGTTATTATACTCGTATACATTATACGAAATTAAGCATTTATCGTGTGTACCTCCTATAGACTTCGCACCGAAGAAGCGTGTAATCACAAAATTAATAGACACGACATAGGCGCAACATTTAATGAAAACTAAACGGTTGTATAGATTATGCATGTGGTCACACACAGCTTTTATGTGCAATACACTTCATCATGTAAACGAGGAGAAAGTGTGTGTACACGAGATAAATACTCATTATGGCTAAAGAAATTTAAACAAGAAGTACATTATGCAATGTTATCTAATGCTGGAAGCTTTTATAATATCTGGGAGTGGCTTTTAAGTTTTAAGACAATCTGTTATGTAGGTCCTTGAAAAAGATAATTTTTTATATAAAACTTAAATATGTAGTTAGAACAAGAACATTATTAAAGTCTTACTTTTTTCCATAAATTTAGTCTGATTTTTTATTGTTGTCACCTTTTGAGACCAGTCTAAATTTTATTAAAATTAATTTAAAGGTCAAATTTAAAGGTCTGTTAAGTCAATTGCTTTAGAAATTAAATTATTTTTAGTACGGAAATCATTTTGATTTACTTAAAATAATAAAATAATATTCGACCTTGAGATACATTTTTAATAACAACGACCTTTAACAGTTAAGTGCTAAACCCACATTGTTCATTTTAAAATTCATTTAAATAAATAAAAAACATGATTATTGATAAATTAAATGCATATCTATAAAGCAACCTTGTTATTTACCCAGTTACATAATCGAGCAATTAAGAAAGAATTCTCCAATATAAACAAACAAATTCTCAATCATTGAATGCTTGGCCCTCATTTAGGAATCCCTGACCCCATATCCAAGTACCTATATTGCATTCTCATTTTCCAGAACATAATGCATGTACACAATTTGACAAAAGAAAATTTTTCTGACAAAACCACTTTAAATCATATTCCTTTTACATATTCTTCTGATTTATTCTGTTTTTCTTTTATAATTGCTTTCCATTCACTTTTTTTTCCCCCTATACCCAATTCTTCATCGCCAGTCCTCTTCAATGCCAATGCGTGCCTTTCAATTCCAACTAAATAAATATTTACATATGTGAAAAAAAGTCCACATATTGAGGAGAAAAAAAAAGTCCATCCATCCTGGTCAGATTGTTCCACATATACAAATTTCATCTGTGTCCCCGTGTATATTTTATAATTCAATATATTGATGGATTTTTATTTAAAAATTGGTAAAAAGGGGAAAGTGAATTGAATAAACATGAAGGCGGCAAGTGAGGGTGCACGCAGATATTTCGTATTATGTGTTGATGTGTGTCTTTCATTCTTGTGTGGTTGAAACCGTTCAAATTATTATTATTATTATTTCAACATTCTTTTGAATATCTGCGACTATGGGGCTTAAGAACGCACGTATATTTCCTTTTGGGCTTCTTTTAAGATACCCAATGTGCAGTTTGTTTGGTTAATAGCTTTTGTAAATGTACTCTTTCGGATACCTTACCTAGTACCTCTTGAGGCTGACAATTTGTTAAGGACTTTTTGGATTGTTATTTCAAGGACGGTCGTCAGACTTTCATTGAGACGCATAACATTCCAACATTTTTACAAGTACATTCGTGTGTATTTAAAAGGAATGCATTTAAATCAATTTTATTTATAAGTTATTTTTACGTAATTTTAAAATTAATCTCATTACGATTATAATAATTCCCAAAGCTTCTTCGACTTGATCACAAAATTCAATTTATTAACCAACCCACTTGAAGTATGAACATATTTATATAGTATGTACTAATGAAGATGGACGTCATGAGATTGGACGGCATTTGCATTTGTACATAATGTAATAATGCAACAATGCCGCACTTAATACAATCCTACACGATTGCATATTATACTAATTGTTTAATTTTGTTATTTATTGCAGTCTCAAGATTGATGGGAAGCTCAGCGGGTGGCTCAATGGGCCACGCCATGTCAAATATGGGCAGCTTAGCAGCGTGCAGTGTGTCTGCCGACTCCAAGCCAATGCAGTTTCCGTTGGCGCAGCGCCGGAAGCGTCGCGTCCTCTTTACACAGGCACAGGTCAGTCTTATATAATCAAAAATAAAAATAAAACATAAAAGTTTGTTTCATGGTGAAACAAAACCCACATGCAAAAATGGGGTGGTTCTCATAACAATCATAGTTGTATAATTGGAATGAAAAATGTTATGCGACTCATTAAATTTCAAATGGTAAACTTTATTAAATTAAATGAACTGTAATTGCATTTGCATGTCGGGATAATGCAAAATGCATTAGGTAAATGAAGATGGTTATGGTTATAAAGCAATTGGATGTGGGAGCAAAATGCAAAAGTTTTCACAATTCATAAATGCATATTTTGTTTAAATTGTAATTATATATTTTTTTAAATAAAACATATTTGCTTACTTTATTTCTAAATATTTGCCTACATTGCTGCAATTGCATAATTTGAGGCTCTTAATATTTTAAGGATTAAGTTAAATTATGTTTAAATTTATAAGTTCACACACAAACATGCATTCATTAAAATGGTATAAATTGCATATTAAAGATCATTCCGATTAGGAACCGTCCATGTGCCTGCATACACATTAGCTGCAATGTGGAATGCCCTCATTGCATTGCAAGCGCCTACCTACATAAACATAAATATCTGCTGAATAATCAATAAATGTGGGGATGGAAGGGATGATTGCAAGACGAATCGGAATTTCTGTTGACATATTCAACATTTATTTTTGTGTGTACATTTTTTAAGTGCAAAGAGGGTTGGTTGGAATATGAAAAATGCATTGTCGATAAGACACGTTTGCATGGAATTGTGTGCGCTTCCGCATATGAGTGTGATTGCGAATACATAATGATGAAACGGGTATGACGGCGGTACCTATAGCTGCATATGGAAGAAGATGTTTTTTTCCACATAAATCCGCGCAGCTCAATTGAATGGTTAAGGGACGTCGAAAATGTATGAAATAGATTTTCAATATGGGTCACACACACATGGATTTGTTATTCTTTTTTTTTTTTTATTCCCATAGCGCACCGACCGAAATCCATTGTCAAATAGCACTTAAATTGGAATATAGTTATGTGCCGGATAAGCAATTGATAAATATTCAGTAGGATTGAAATTGTTTCCTTTCGTATTTGTTTTTGTGCGATGATGCTGCAGCATGATGGTTGGGTTTATTGAAAGAGTATTCTGTGTATTTGTGTATATTGTCTCGTTTTGGAGTAGTGCATGTATTGAAGCTTTTGGGTGTAGGCATTTCATGGAATTTGCTGTTTTTGGGTACTCGTTCATAAGAGTAGAACTATCACGGACGTTACGTAATAAAATATGCAAGCTCAGTGATTGCTGATGCTGCACATGCTTTTTGATTGAATGAGATTTCAATTGATATCGATTGATGTGATGATTGCGAAATGGAAAAATGTACTAAATTGAAATTGAATAATGTATGATTATTGATGAAACTTGAAATATGGATTCAAAGTCAATTCTGAACGAGATTTCGTGATGGTATTTTATTTTGCACATTTAGATTATGTTAAATGTTGTGGAAGTGGTTGAGAATTAGGAACCTTTACTTAAAATTTCATAAATAACAACATTTATTTAAAATTACCAGAATACATGACAATATTAAAAAGAATTGTCACTTTTATTAGCAAGTTTTGAAATCTATCAAAAAGTTATTGACAATATTTAAAGATTAGTTGATTATATTGACAATATTCTTTGCAAAAATAAAATTTCTAAGTTTCATATAACCAACTTAATACTTTAAAAAAAAGTTGGTAACGGTCAATCTCTCCTGCAAAATCGCCTTAACACATTATACAACAAATTTCCTTCAACCTTTCGGGCATACACGCATCCATAAATTTATATATTTTCCGCCTCTTTTATTCACATGTACCCCGTGTGTGTATTTAGTTTGAAAACTTGGCAGCAGCAGCAGCAGCAGAAGAGATCTTTCAAGTGCTTGGTAAATACACGAGCTGGTTCCATCGTGGTGCCTTGTATATGTATGCCTGCTACTGCTGCCTCTTTTTCTTAATTTTTTTTTTTTTGGGGGGGCTTCCAAAACGCATACACAACTTACCTTTAACAGTTGTGTATTTATATACCTACCCCGTTTTGATATAACTATATAAGGAATTGCTTTATGTACAGACACATACATAAAATGCTATAATATGTAGGCTGTATGGCATTATATTAATATAATATGTGATTCTACATAAGGGCTGTGTGTAAGAAAACAAAGAAAATGAAAGCGATGTGCAAAGGAAAACACGTCCTATATGCACAGAGTTCGTGGAAGACAAATAGCGCGCTTGGCAAATATAGAAAAATTCCTTTTGTGAGAGCTTATAATGTCTGTTCTAGTTATAATGTATGTGTACTTATTCTTATATTCGTGCTTATTTGATGATTTGAAACTGGATTTAATTGTTATGCCGCTAGTGAAATGTGGAAGCTTTAATATTTTTTAAACTGCCATATTTTTCTTAGACACTTAAAACAAATGTGGCGATAATTTTCCTTTTAATTATGACTTTAATTTTGAAGTTGCATGTTTTTTTGGCATTGAAAGAAGACTAACATTTGAAAGACCTACTGTAATTATTGAAACAAATGACTTTAATGTTTATTGAATTTTAAATTATGAGGAAATTCAATTGAATTAATTTGCCATAATGAGGCATTTTCAATATTCTGATTGGCATATAATTTTAGCAACAAATCAATTCCACATTCAAATGTTAAATGAATAATTTCCTGAATGAAAATCCCCTAAAAACTAACAACACTTTAATCGTCACGTTTCATTACCGTTAAAATCAACCACCTTTTATTATAACCTTTTAAAAGCACAATATTTAATATTCAAATAAATAAAATAATATTGAAAGCCAAATACATTTACAGAGTACAAAAGCAGACGGTTACCTCGCAGTATTTAAAATATATCAACTTTTTTCCGTGTCAGCAAATATTTAGTTTCCGATCTTATTTATTCGTTTGATCGGTCCTGAGTTGTGTGTACCTGTCTCTGATTTATTGCGTTTCAAGATGGTGCTCAAGTTCGCGGTTTTTTCTTCTTCTTTTTCCACTCCCCACTAACTTTACTTTTTTATTTATTTATTTATTATTGTTATGTGTGTGCTGGTGCTGCTTCTGAATTGTCGGGAGTCGTCGCATCACGCGCACATTCTGTTCATTTGCCAAGCGCGCTTTTGTGTACATTAAACGTGTTGTTTGTCGACATTTGTACTAATTGCAAATTGTCTTAGAACCTGGAACTCTTTGCTGCGTATGTTACGACGCCTTTCAAGTTTCATTCAATTAGATTAAATTCCAATATGAAAGCAATGTCTATCTGAATACGGAAAAAGATGAGCAAACAATGGCACATATTATGTATGTTGTGTGTGTCAGTGTTTTATTTTATTAAATTTATTGATTTTATGGTGAATTTTAGCTTCAATTTGTACGCTTCACTCTGTCTTAAGAGATTGATTCAAGTGTGTTGGAAGTGATAAAACGCTAATTTGAAATGTATGGGAAATGAAAATAAATTAATTGTGGAACTAAAACATTCAGGGGTTTGATTTGCACTTAAGAGGGTCAATACTTTACTAAACAGTGAAACACCAATAATAATTAAAAATTGTAGGTAAATACAATGATGGGAATGTTTATGCAGTTAGCTAGTTAAAATTAAAACCGGCCATTACAATTTTTTTAATACAAGCAAAATAAAAGTATTTATTAAAATTTTGATGATTTTTTACAGGAAGTTATGATTTATTGCCATCATCAGTCCGATTGATATTCTTAAAATAAATTAACAAAATTCTAAACAAGCGTCATTAATTGTTGTTATACTTATTAACTGCTTAAAATTTAAATATCAACTCAACAACATGTTGTATGACTTAACATTAACCGTTTTTCTTTTTCTTTAAACAGGTGTACGAGTTAGAGCGACGTTTTAAACAGCAAAAGTACCTTTCAGCACCGGAGCGGGAGCATTTAGCAAGCTTGATACACTTAACTCCAACGCAGGTATGTGATGATTGTTTAAAAATAATCATTTACAAATTTAATAATTCAAATTAATTACGGTACCACACGACATTGAAGTTTGCTTCAATAGTTTACCATCTGTAATCCTTAACACTATTCTTGGGATTGAATATAATTTGTATTAAATTATTATTCAGTTATTATAAATGGATAATTGGTGAAAATAAACATCGTCATGCAAAAATGCAATTTAAAATTGTCGTAATTTCAAAAACAAGTATTAAATCCTTCAAATATTTTATGTGTCGTAAACATAATTCACTCCACAAAATTCATGTTATAATTCGCTGAAACTAAAGCATGTCCACGATAATATATAACATTGTAGTTTCGGTAATTAATTGGAGAAAGAGTGTGCAACAAAAAAAAGGGAGCACCCACCACTAGGTACGGTGGCGTACAAGCGGCATTCACAAATAATGTGTCAACAGCAAAACTACCCTGCAAATAATTTATTTTATATTATATTTGGTGAGCACATTCACACTTCACGTACGTATTAAAATAAATAAAATATGTCGGGCGTCGGCATTCGGCTCCCGGATAATATTTATTAATAAAGCGGAAACAATAGGCGCGCAGAGGCGCGTGGCCATATCACACTGCATTTGACGTGACACTTCATATTTGATTCTTTTATATGCGATGCTGCAGTTCGCACCCCCTTGTTATCATTTATATAGTGATTAAAGTTTTATACACACACGCATGCGAATATGGAGGCGAGACATAATCTTGTTTGCAAACAATCGGTTGCACCAAATGCTGAAAAGCATAAAATGTATGTTGTTAAACGGATATACGCGGTGTGGCCTTATTAAGTTGGATGGGCTGCATTTAGTGAATTGCATTGACGGGCGACGGTAAACGCGTGTGGCTTATTATTGGCCTTCATAACATATTGTTGGGTTGTGCATTTTATTGTCATAATTTGTCACACGTTGTGATTGTTACTTATATTGCAATTTACATGCAGTTAATGTTACAGCAGTTTAACACAAGCCATTTAGTTTCCCAAATTATTTGTTTGGTCAAGGGGTGAACATTTTGAAAATTAGTTTTTAAAATATTATAATATGACCTTTAAGAAACCTTCAAATTAATTAGAAAATGACCTTATATTTATAGCCAAAGATTAAAAAATGTATTTCGTTTCTGCTTAAATTGCAAAAAAAAAAAAGAATAAATCAATTAACCGACGGGAAATACGTTTTGCACAAAATAATGCAAATTCGACAAGTCAGGTTCCATATCCTTAACCACAACAATGCAAGGGGACTATGTAAATAACCTTGGAAGGCTTAAAATAAAAGTAAATAAAGCCAAAAAGTCAAATTTCTTTTACTGCAACACATAATCCGCTTTTTGATACAGAGCTCTTCTTTTTTTTTGTCCTGCTGTATTCATTTTTCTAAAGACATGTCCCTCATTTACATTTCTCCCCACATCCTAAGTAAATAATTAGAATATGCTATTTATTCTCTTTTTTTAACGTAAAAGAAACAAAATTATTAAACAATATTGGTTTAAGGACTTTATTCATTCAATATGTTGGTACTTCCTCGTGCGTTGTATGAAATGTGGTACACGTGAAACTGAAAATCATTTAAATTGCAATTACAATTTTTTATGTTATCAAGAGAAATGATTAATATTTAATGCAGTCATTTTGTTTATGTTAGTAGACGTACCTTACTCTAAAAAGTTGCATCAACCTGTTGATTTTTTTACTGCAGCACAAAGCATCAACTTAAATGTACCCTGCCAACCCACAACCTTAACCACATCGTTGTCTATTGAAATGCTCTGCACTAAAAGTTAAATATTTGCACAAAGGATGATTTTTGTTTTATTTTGCCTCGTTTGTTGTGCATCCACCTCATGCCTCACATTGTACACATATAATATGTATGCAGTTACATTACAATCCCCAGTGCACTGCCTGGATTCCCACGCCACACTCAACGAGTTTAAATAATGGAGCTCACTATGGGACACAGTGCAGGCAAAGACCTCCCCGGGTTAGCAGTTATTGTTGCGGATTTGTGGTATTAAAACGTCAAAACAAATCGCATATGCGGGTTTTTCCTATACCTTGCGTTTCCCCTTTTTGCCAGACTTTACCTAATGTGCTTTCTTTCCGTTTGTGCGCACACACATTTTTAGATATTGTCCAACTGTTTCCATTATTTAGTTAAAATCTAAAGATTTATGCCATTGTTCCCGCATTGGAAATGAAATTCACTCAGGTGGAATCTGCTTGAGTGGCTATTGCATTCTGTTCCGTTTTGTTTTCTTTGTATGCATTTTTATTACTTCGTTCGTTCACAGTAACTGCCCATATGTGAATAGTTAAGGAATTGGTTTGGTGTATTTTATTTTCGGTGATCATTATCGGCAATTATCTTAAATGGATAATAAAGGCGTTTCATTGATCTGGTAATAACTCATAGTTATTCCACAACAATTTGTCTGCATAGTAATTTAATTGTAATTCATTTCTTTGAAGCAGGTTGCCTCGAATAGATTTTTGTTGTGATTATTGTTAAATACATTTTAAATTGTTGGTATGTGGGAATATTATGAAGTGATTTGTTATGGGAGTTTATTGTCTTGCAATGAATTTCAATGAATGATTGTGTTAATTTTGAGCAATCCATACGTTGTCGTTTATTTTTTAAGTATTGATTAATATTTTTAAAAAAGCATGACAATAAAATTGATCTCTTTTTAACATATTGTCAATATTCAAAATTTATTTGATAGCATTTTTAAAAACTTTAATTTTAAATTTGTAATTAAGGAAATGTTGGCAATTAAAACTTAATTTAAATTAAATTAAATATCGAAATATTTTACGTCCTTCCTTGTTCTTGAATTAACCAATTGAAACGCGTGAACCCTTAAATTATTCCAATGTATCCAATGTGCCTCAATGACACTAAATGCGTTTTATGCTCTCCTAAACAAATACTCGACACACATCCTTCAAGAGGCGTATTTCATAATTTCCACATAAAACCACTTCTTTACATTTCAACCCTTTGAATTGCATAACAAAACTCAAAAGTGTGAATAGTTTTAAACCCATAAAGTATCATCCCCTAATTATAGCTTATTCTTGATTCCCTCAAAATGTAATATTCTTGCTGGGGCTTATGTAAGCGTCGGATTTAAGGTGTGATATAAAATTGCATAAAATAAACAAAACGGTGGCATTAAAAATAACACGACACACAAAAAAATAAAATATTCTGAACATTTTTACGAATAAATAAAGAGTTTAAATAAATCCGGTACTTCGCTACCTTCATAAATGTTGATCCTCACCATATATTATGAATAGGTTGGATGTGTGGAAACCCGAAAAAAAAAATGCAATGATATCACATATGAAAGTATGTTATAAATAAAGGTAGGCACAACGGGTATAACTACACATTGGGTAGCGGCAGCATGGCAGTGGCAGTGGCAGCATAACAACAACAATCCTCCAGAAAGGATGAGTGGCATTAAAGTTTTTAAGTGCATGCCTCCAGACATATGTATAATAGCATTATATGCACAATATTTACAGGATTTTTACGAATGAATTCCTTCTCATTGTTTGGCGGTGTTATAATTTGAAATTTACTGCATTGCATTGCATTGCATTGGACACTGTGTGAGTTGCTGTATTTTGCTATGTGGCGCGTTCTACTTTTGCATTGTGCTTAAATGTGCAGCAATGTGCAATGTGTATGCCTGCGCTGAAATAACATTGCATCAGAGGATTATCAGGCACTGCTTCATATAACAGTTTTAGTAGGACTTTTAGTGTGGGAAGGGGGGAGGGTTTAAGCTGAATTTAATTGTTTGTGGAGGTCATAATGGGTACTTAGTTGTTTCCGGTTTCAAGCCTTTCACCTATTTGGTATTATTTCCTCATCGTACGGATGTAGCATTTTGAATTATATGGGGATTATCGATCAAAGTAACAAAAGGTTTAATGCCCCGTCGGTTACAGTCAAGAGTAATTTAAACCGAATATTTGTTTTAAACGAATATTCTGCTTTTCTTGTTAAATACATATGAAGTAAACAGTTAATAGATAAAAAAACTGATTTTGTAAACTCGTCAACGGGTTTTCAAGATTCTTAATTTATGTTTAAAAAATATAAAGTCATCTTTTTCACATCTTTAAAAAAAATAAAAAATAAATTATTTGCTGACTGACTAAACCCCAAAAATACGATAAAAATGTGTATAAATTGTTTATCTAATCCCATTCAACGATATAATCTCTCACTACCCACAAGACGTGTGTCCTAACGCACCCCCAATTAAGACAACTCAATTGTTGCTATGATTTCATCAAAACCTCTTTCACGCACATAATTATTATGCTCATATGAACACATTACTTCCATCCTCTTGCCGCATACAGCTATTTATGTTTGCCTCAAAACACAAAGTGTCTAAATTGTCTTGTTTGCTTTACTACATAGTTACCCTTGTCCCTTGCATGGCAAAAAAAGAAGTATTTTGATCAAAAATAAGTCCTATCTTTATGCAGGGATAATGCAATAAAAAGATAAATAAGTGTGGAGAGCTGCAACCCAGAATATAAGCAACTAACAAAAAAAGGGGGAGGTATAAAACAACACTGCATTGTAGGCTCACTCATTGCTGTGGAATTTGTAAAAAGTAAAAAATTATGTTCTTTGTTATTTACGGGAGGCGACCGGTTAAGGTTCTCGCATTTTCATTCATTGAATTTGATTCGATAATCATCATTCAGCAATTCTTTGCTTATCCCGTATAATGTGTGAGGGATATGAAAACGTTTTGTTAGGCCTAATTTTTTTTCAACTGATCCGACAATTTTTAACACAACACAATCGCGATAACGAGAAATTGGTAGCCACTTATGTGTGTGCATTGGTATGAGGCGATGTTATTCCGGTGTGTGTGCATTGAATGTTGATGATGGACAAAAAAAAAAAAGAGGAGAATGACAATAGAAATGTAGACCACAGCAGGGGGATGTTAATCGACGTATTTTCCTTGTATTGATTAAATGATGCGTAAATCAGTACATCATGTAATGTGTATTGAATTAGCCGGAGTTGAGCCTAAGGGCAAATTGTTGTTTTATTATAATTTCGGAAGGGAAATATTGTACGAAGTGTTAACAAAATGTTGCCGCTGCATTTTTTTTATGCACAGGGCACCCTCATTTTGTGTTTTTCTGCGTAAATACAATTTCCTATTGCTTTTGTCATTACAATGAATTGTGTGTTACTGTTGCAATTTGGGTTTCACATATTATGATAATAATTATGTGGCAGTTTGCTGGTGGGCTGGCTTAAGCAGCACCCCAATTTTTGTGTTGTTGTAATGAGGTGGGATTGTAAAACATCCATGTATCTTAAATTGACTATTTATTCGGTTAATATAAACACATGTTCGGTTTGTGCTACACTTAAAAAGTAACCGTTACTTTGAATCACAATCCTTAAAAATACACCTTTAATTTCTGCGGAGAAATAAGTATGCCAAAAGTGTATCAAAAAGTGATTAAAAAAACAAACATAAACCGAACTAATTCCACACATTCCGTGCACCATAACACAAATCACAATTCCATTTTCAAACCTGCACCCACGTGTGGATTAACAGTAAGTAAATATGCGTCCTCAAATTAAAAGCACAAGTACGCTGCCATATGTATCTAATTAAAAAAGCTTTCAAATATAAGTAAAACATTCCCAAACAATAGCCACAACAGACGGCAATCTGCAATTGGATGACAAGCACTCCAAGTGCACGTACCTGTATGACTCAAGCTGCTGCCATATTATTCAACTTTTTAAATGCATCCCGTCGCGCCGCCGTCCATTAAATTGCCACAACCTACATAACTTCGCATTTCTCTCCGCGTATTCACTTAATATACATCGTCGCATACAAGTAATATGCCCTTTTATGTCGCACATCATATTTTATGCATAATATGTGTGTTATACACATCATGCATGTTGTGACTTGTGGGCGTCACTCGATTCGCTTATATGTGATAAATATTATAACATGTGTATTGTGTGCAGCTTTTTGTAATAGTCGCTCGCTTTTGGTTCCATATTTGAAAGCACTTCTTTGGCTCGGCATCCATTTGCACTTGTCGAAGCAGTACCCATAACATTATATAATAATATGCGGCTCATGTAGTCGCTTTTGCCGGCATATTCTCGCCTCCTCATTTGAGGCGCCATTTCTATAATATTCTTTGCGAGGATTCCTTCATTTTCTTCTCCACATCATGTGTGTTTATTACAAATAGTAGCTGCTCATTTCATTTTAATCGCATTTCTTTTATCAGCGTTTGCATAAAGAGAATAAATTCGCGTACTATACACGTTTTGCGAAATTGCTTCAATTGCAGTGTCATATCTAGTATAAGCAAAGAAGCCCGTAAGCGATTCGCAATGAAGAAATGCGATTAGTCGTAGTGAAAGGGGGCACAAAGGTGGACATGATGATAGTTGGGCAAACACATGCAGTGTGTACAGCATTTGATTAAGTGCATCGTCATCTTCATCATCCGTTTTATCAACTTTGTGTCAACACATGCATTTTGTTTATGCATTTATTGTGCAACAAAATGCATTAATAAGGCACAACTTTATGGAACATTTGTGAGTGTACAAAGAACTTGTTAGAAACGATTTCTATATTAATTTCTACTTTTAAGGACATTAAAAGAAAGGATTTTGGGATGCAAACTATTTATTTTGTTTATAAAAAATCATATTTCATTTTGAATTCTTTATTTTTTTCATTCTCAACCCACTCAAAAAAAATTCCACCATTTATTTATCGAAATCCTTTTGTCTGAGATTCCAGCTCCCTTTCAATATACAGTCTAACATATTATGAACAGCAAGATTCAAGAGAAACGTATTGTATATCCAATTTTTGGCTTCACAAAAGTCAAATTTTCACAGACCAATTTCAGATATTCATATATTTTACAAATCATAATCAAAATCACGTACAACTCCTACTACCCGATCCTTTCAACTTTGCGTGCGCGCAAAATCATCACATACGACGATATTGTGTATAACATAATGCATATTGTACCTTTAGATCAGATCTTCAGTTTCATATATTTTTATTCATAAACATCGCATATATGCTGGCATGGCATGGCGTGGACACTTGAGCTTGTTTTACGCTTCGTCTGAAAAACAACATCAAAAAGACCTCCTTTGAAAAATTGCCATACACGCAAGTACATGACGTCCTCACATACGGTCTTTTGCTGATGTATGCGGATTATGTTGCTGTTTTCCTCGCGACCAGTATTTTATGTTGTCAACGCAAAAAAAAATGTGCTGAAAGAACATAAGAAAAATTATTGAAATGCATTTTTCTTCTCTGATGTACTCGAGTTTTCCTTAAAATTTCCTTATGCTCCCTTGTTTTGTTGCAGCTAGTTTCGCTGTTCTTTCAGTGCATATGCGCGCGTGCATTACACATTGTTTGTTGCAGATCAAATAGAAATACGTGCATTATGTTAACATTTATGGGGCTGAGAGAGATTTTCAGTTACTTCCGGTTACACAGCAAAAGCACTCTTTTATGTTTCCTTTGTGCATATGCTGAGAGTGGGACGTGACGGTTTTTTTTTTGCTATTGTCGTTGAGGGAGACTTTCTCATATGTGAATGTTTTTTTTAAAGATGCGACAATGTTTAATTTAAATGCATTCATTAATTTATTCATTTTGTCTGAGGAAACTGATAAAAGCTCCTTGCTCTTAAAATTATTGATTTGTTAGGATTTTTGTTGAGAAGTGCAAAAAGACAAGGAAGCTTAAATCATTTTTTAAACATAAATACAAAGTGAACCACCCAAAAGAAACAATAAGTGCATTTCAAATTTTAAAGCGTGTGTCTAATAACCTTCACTTACTCGTATCACAAGAGCCGCCTTAATGTACTCAAACATTGTTTTACTGAGTACCGCAAATTCAAGTATTCTTTTGAATTTCAATTATAATTTTTCCACTCATAAAAAATTCGCACACAAAATGCTATATCAGCAAGTGCATATTTTTCATTTATTAACAAAGCATTGTGTTTGTTCTTTTCAGGTGAAAATTTGGTTCCAAAATCACCGATATAAATGTAAGCGGCAGGCGAAAGAGAAAGCAATGGCTGAGCAAAATCAACATAACCAAGTAAGTGTTAAAAGACAAAAGGATTAATGTTTAAGGTTTTATTAGAAACAAAAAAAAAAAAGGATCTTTTTAAATTATTAAAATACTAACAACTAAACACTTTATTATTTTACTCCAATTAGTCCGCAAGTTCCCCAAGACGAGTGGCCGTCCCAGTGCTAGTCAAAGATGGCAAACCATGTTCCGGCGGCGGCAACACCAACACCAACCAGCAACAGCAACAAAACCAACAGCAACAGCAGCAACAGCAGCAGGCGCAACAACAGCAACAGCAGCAATTGGGCTCGACGGGCGGCGGCACCACCGTATCGAACAGCTCCAATTTGGTGGGCGGCGGCGGTGGTGGTGGCGGTGGCGGCAGCATCGGCGGTGATGCACCCAACACCCACTCACCGGACACATCGGCGGCGTTGCTCGCTGCAGCACACTACAATGGCGGCCAGCACACACAAATGCTGCAGCAACCATGCAATAATGCACTCATGTCCAACAGCTTGGCAATGGCGTATCGCAACCAAAACAATTTCATGGGCAACAGTCATCAGCAGCAGTGCAGCAGTTATTTACCATTGCAAGGGCGTGCCTGGTAATATTAGTTGACTTATAATTTTTCTTTTTTATTTATATTGCGTATAATGAAGGCTTTCAAGGATTTAAGTAGCGATAAGAAGGTTGCCTTTTTTATACATGCGTTTGATTTTTTTTTTTTGTCGTCCTAATGATCTTTTTTTTTATGTTTTCTAATATTTTACATAATATATATTTAAATTAAATTTGTAAACAGAGATTTTTTTGGTTTATTTACATTTATAACGTGCTTAACTTATTTAGGGGTAATTCAATTATTTGTTCTGATGCATTATATTGTAGCGACATTTATAACCCATGTAAGCAATTAAAAATAGAAAGTGTATTTGTATAAAGCAAGCATACATATTGTACATGATGAGCATGTGGGTTTCAATTTCTTAAGCCTTTCATTAATTATTAAGTTAATTAATATATACGGTAAAATGCAATCATTTAATTACAAGTATAAAAGGAGTTCCTTAGCGATTTCAGTCCTGGATTTTATTAAAAATATATAACAATGATCCTAAAAATAAACAAGAATTCAATACATAACTTGTTCTTACATTTATCGAAACAATAATTTAATTAAACTTAAAGGAAAATATTTGATCCACTCAGCAATAACTTTCATTGAAGTAATTAAAATTAAAATTTAGGACCTCAAGTACATCGACGATTAAATACCGACTCTTCACATTTCCTTAATTTTTAACTTTTTTTGTTTTTGTAAATATGAATTTTAAAGACTTGTGCTGTCAAACATAAAAGACGAGTCGATTGCAACGCAATGTTAACATATACTGTAGCATGTGTGGTAATTGTTTGGGAATAATCTTACTTTTGGCCATTGGGATTTCATAAAAATAAACCAACATAACATTTTCACCTAATTCCTTCCGCTATTAAAAATGCTTTCAATTTTGTTGCAATTAACAATACATAATATGACTTGAATTTTATTTGTTTAAAATCGCATTTAAATGTAGTTTAATTTTTATTTAACACACTCTTTGACGGACCATCATTTTATGTTAAAGGGATCGGACAACTTTTCCGCATGAAGTGCTGGACAATTGGATTCCACGTACAATGACGTTATAATCTTTTCTTCAATTCATTTTCATTCAAATTTCGACCAAAATGTTATTCGTTACTATTTGGCTTGTTAGACCAAAACAAAAATGAAGGGATGGAGCAATTATTTTTTAGAACATCTAAAAACATTCCAGGGATAATTAAATTAAGAATTTAAAAATAAACTATATGGTGATAACGATTTTTAAGACATTTTCTGTTGTAATTGTTATCCTAAATAACATTGTCTTAACAAAATTGTTCAATTCGATACTCAATTTCTCCAATTAATCAAAAGTAAGTAAAATTTCCTAAACAAAACGATAGCTTTGGCAAACGTGAAATTCCTTCACTTTGAAAAGGCACACACTTTTCATAGATTTTAATTATTGACAAATTAATTACTAAATATATAGTGTGAAATCGAAATTTTAAACTTAATAAACAATTTAATGTACCTTTTTTAAGGAAGAACCACGCACTCAAATACACACATCCAAATTAAAGTAAACAAAAAAAAGAAAAAAAAATTATGTATATTAGCGAAGAAGTCGACGAATGCCGTAATTTTGTAAATAGTCTTTATAGCATTAAAAATTTAATAAAAAAAACATTAAAGTAAAAACGTAAAAACACACACAAAATATAATAAAAACCAACATTTAATTTTAATGAAGAACTTTGTAAACAGTTTAAGAATAAAACTAGCGAATGTAAATGAAATATTATACTAAATAGTTTAAGTAAGTAAAAAAAAATTACAAAAGCAGGGTAAAGTAATAGATTGTAATTGTAAAGTTTAAAAACTAAAATACAAAAAAAAATAAAACAAACAACATGGTGGTCGCTGTTGCATCCAGTATTGTGACAAAAACAATTAATTTTGAATTACATATATTTAAAAAAAAAACAAAAGCTTATTTAATTGTTAAGTTCAACATCTAGGGAAGAAAATGGCATGTAATATAATTTAAAAACAATTTAAATAAAGAACACAAAAAATCAATAAAACATTTGTTCATTTTTAGAAGACTCTAAAAAAGTTATTATTTGCAGTACTTAGGTAATTTTAATTGCGGAAGTGAAACTTCGTTAAAAATAATTATATTTTCAGAATATCATTTACATTTCTACAGTTTTGAATTGATCTTTTGGAAACTATTTAAAATTAAAGGAATCACAAACAAGGAGGTTAACAGTATTTTTGGATTTGCGAGTTTGCAATATGAATTTATTAATCCACTTTTACACTAAGTGACTTTATAACAAAACCACGTCTTATTTGAAACACCAATGAATTTTAACGAGTATCGGTTGAGTCGCGGAATTCGCACATTACTCAATTTTTAGGAGCTTCATTATAAAATGGTTTATCTTATGGGTGGCTCATTTCAAGTACTTTTCTTGCATTCTCATCTTTGATTATTATCAAATCACCGTACCATCAAATTGGTCAGACAGTATCCAATAATGAAATGCAATTGAACAAACCAGAAGCGTCAAGAATCGTCACTATGTTAAAGAAAGGCAAACAATGCAACACCATTCAACGATATTTATACATTTTCTTATTTCTGATTATTGTTCTGAAAATAAAAGGACCTTATTTCCACACTGTGTATGTTCAAAATGCATATAAGTATTTTTTGCTTTGTTTGCTTAAACCAAACCTGAGACGCAGACGACGACGTGACGCGACTTGCGCTTTTCGCTGCGTCATTGTGTGTTGCCAAGACCACCCGTAGCTCAGTATACAAGCCTCAAGACGTCTTATTAGTGCGCTTTGGTCGGCCTCTGGTTCGCCTCCCTTTCAATTTGTCAAACGAGCATCACGCGCGTTGTGTGTGGACGGACGGGACACCATTTACATTGAACAAATCACCACTTGAAAGCTTCATCACACCCATTTATCGACTAAATAGCAAAAGAGAAATATGTAGCTAACTATTATATTGAATAGGTACATTTATTGTGTATATTCAATATTTAAACGATTTACATTTCGACTATAAAGATAATGAATTGCAATCTGATGAAATGTGTGTGGCATCTTTCGGAATTGGTCAACGTTTTGTTGTAATTTTTATTTCATTTTCCTGTAATTCAGTTATAGGATATTAAATAAAAGAAAAGCTGCATTTAAATTTGACACATGAGACTATCATCTCGTTTTATTATAATATATAGTATCAAAGTTGTGCTCAGATTTAAATTTTTATGGAAAAGGGAAGCACTCTTTTTACCCCTATTTTACGTACTTTGCTAAATTTATTTTAAATTAACATTTAAAAGTGTTAACAATCAAAAAGTCTTCAAAATTTAAAATCTGCCTACTTCTCCACGACACCATCCCTCAAACAAACCCCAAACAATATCCGAGTGCCCCCCAAAAATGTCTTAATAAACTACTTTTCTTGCCAGAATGAATAACAATGAGGACTTGTCGTATATTTCAATTTTGGTTTCGCCCATTTTGCATATCATTTTGCTGTTTGCACGGAGTACGGACCACCACCACACTTACTAACTACTCGTTCGTATAACAGAAGATATATTGTGTGTGCTTTCTTGGCATCATCATTTGTGCTGAAGTTGTAAGATGTAAATTCATGGCACTCTCTGTTATGTAGCTCCTTGGCTTAAAATTCACCCTATCATCATTTTCATTTTCATTGTCGTATATCTCAGCGGGTTTTCGCTTTTTATTTTATAGCTAGTCGTGCAAGTCTACAGCTATATTGACTTTTCTCATTTGCTTTAGTTTTTTAGCACTGCACCCGCTTGGTCCTTGAAGTGAGTGAACACTGAACGTGTGTGTGTAGATTTCAACCCCTAGCCATTATCTTGTTTGATCAAATAATTCACTCCTTTTTTATGCCAAATCATATTCATTGCTTTCGGGTTATGCGTCTTTTTATTGTTGATCCAAACTCAATTCAATTCAATTCAAATTGAAAGTTGTCAATTTTATAGCAATTATAATAGGGGTTGAGGGAGATTGAAGAGATTTATGATGTCGATTTTTGTATTGTTTCAAAATTACTTTATTATAGATAATGTTGTGAAAATTACATTTTATTTAAGTATTCAAAAGTTTTCAGGACTATCCCATCGTTCTAATTAAATTTCTAAAAGACCGTGTTTATGTATGTATAATTGTATATATGCTTAGTAATCAATCAAGCTAAAACTGAGAATGGGATCGCCACGAAATTTGACAAACGGGCTTGCCAACATTCTAGAAGTAACTAACATGGGGGTATTTTCAACGCAATAATAAACCGCGCAAACCGCGAAAAAATTAACCTTTACAAAGTAATGCGCGAAAAAATCCGCGAAATTTCTGCCATTTTCCGCGAAACTATCTATTATATACATTCCTAAACGTCGGTACGTCTGTTCCAAAACGCCAGTACGTCAGGTATTGAGTTCAGTACGTCGGTACGTCAGTTATTGAGTTCAGCACGTCGGTGCGTTAGTTCTTGGTCATTTGCCGATACGTCATAAGTCATAAGTCAGTACGTCATAAATCATACTCCAAAAGTCATCCATACGTCACAAGTCATAAATCAGTACGTCATAAGTCAGTCCGTTATAAAATCATACTTCATAAGTCATACGTCATAAGTCATAAGTCCAAACACCGATACGTCATAAATCAAACTCCATACGTCACAATTAACATTGCGTCAAAAGTCATAAGTCACACCTCATACGTCATAAATCAATATGCCGATACGTCATAAGTCATTCGTCAATATAAATAAGTCATAAGTCAATATGCCGATACGTCGTACGTCATAAGTCAGCCATACTACATAAGTCATAATTCCACACACCGATACGTCATAAGTCATAAGTCACACTTCATAAATCACTTCATAAGTCATACTTTATACGTCACATTGACGTACTGACAATACGTCAACGCGTTATCAGTTCATCAGTACGTCAATACGTCAACGCGTTCTCAGTTCATCAGTACGTCAGCACTTTCTCAGTTCGTCAGTACGTCAGTTCTTAAGTTCTTGTGCAATTCGTTTTGAGTTCGCACTTCGCGTTCGTCAGTTCGTCAGTTCGTCAGTAAGTCATGCGTCGGAACGTCATACGTCAGTAAGTCATGCGTCGGTACGTCATACGCCGGTAAGTCATGCGTCATACGTTCAGCACTTCGTGCTCTCAGTTCTTCAGTTTATTAGCTGAGTTTGTCCACGTTAGTTTTTGAGTTCGCACTTCGTGTTCTCAGTTCGTCAGTACTACAGTACGTCACATCTACACTTTGTTAGTTCTGGAGTTTTTATGTCCTTGAGTTCAGCACTTCGTTAGTTCTTTAGTTCATCAGTACTATTTCGTAGTAATATTTAAAAATTGATACGATACTGTAAAAAACAACTTGCCAAAAAATTCTAAAGTAATTCTGTTGTTGACTTTGATTACAATGCAGAAAAACTTGAAAAATAGACATTTTTTTATCAAATGTTTATGATATAATATTAAAGAATAAAAGTGATTTTAGAAAACAACATGTTGTGTCCGAGCTGCGCACGGGTTCCTCCGCTTAATGTTCATAACTGTTTTTAAAAGCTCCTCATTGTGTGCAGTGTGAAATGAACTTAATTTAAAATTGTCCCCCAATTCGCTCACGAATCTTGATAAGCATTGCACACCCACTTGGGGATGTGGCTCAGTGGTAGAGCATCCGCTTTGCATGTGGAAGGTCCCGGGTTCGATCCCCGGCATCTCCAAATTATTTTTGCAACCGCCATTTTTTTTGCGTGCAGTTTTGTTTTTAAATTTATAAATTTAATATTTTTTTAAGTAAAATTTTTTTTTTTTGATGAAAGTATTAAATTGGAAAATATTTTATAACGATCGAAATAAACCAAAAAAATATGTCAATAATTGACTTGAATACTGAAACAATTAAAAACACCATAAATTCAATTAATAAATTTGACAACTTTTTGGGTAATTTAAATTTACAATTAATTACGAAATGCAAATGTAATTTTAAACATAAAAATACCGTCACCCACCCACACCCGGTTACACATAGTTTATTCCATTGAATTTTCCCAAATTCCAGCATTTTATTTCAATGTGTAAATACGGTCAGTTGAACATGTCACTACCAGACGATGAAAACTAATTTTCAATTCCATTCTTCCGTTCCCATCCCCTTTTAGTGAATGCGTATATTATGTTTGTTTTCTCTGTTATTTTAAGTCATTTCCACCCTCTTGTGGCTGCAGCAGTAAAGCCCACATATTCTTCTCATATTCTGCTTTTAAACGTACACATTTATCTTGCCATTTCCATAAATAAAACGGGTGGTTTAAGACAAAACTGCTCTTCCCTCCCACTTCCACCTCTCGAGGTGCGTGACCGACCTGTCGAAACGTATAAATTGACAAGACAACAACAACCACAACAAAGTTCGATCACACAATTTGCCTGACAGGCGAGAGTCTTTACCACACTATTTGGATCAATTTCATTGTGTCTATGCAGACTCTCCGTTTGGATGATGTCTTGAGGCCATGCACAACTAATATGTGTGAACGAACAACAAAACTGTCTTCTTGTCCGCACATGACAATTGTTTGAATGGTACATAAGCGTTCTGTTGTGCTTGGTGTTGCATCCATCCGTCGAATAGACTCGCATATTAGCAGAGTGGCATGCGGAGATTCAATCTTTTCATTCAGTTTAATAATAATTCTTGTTCTTGTTATTTTAATGATTGTCCAAAAAAATAAAAAAAATTCTTTTATACATCGAAAATTATTCATGTATCGCGTTCATATGTGCCATGAGATGTACCACGAACATGACAGTGTGGAAATGAATGCGTTTTCCTATACGTCATTGTTTCGTTTTTTCAAAACCTTATCCAAATATTGTGCCTGTCAAGAGGTAAGATGAGCCATGAAAACTTTATTTACTTAAAAATCAGTTTTTTTTCTCTCCTCCTTTTTGTATTTGGGAATATTTACGCGTTTGTTTTGTTTCGTGCAGATGAATTCTTCGATCTTTGCATTACTGATTTTAAAATAATAATTTGTTTTTTAATAAAAAAAAGGAAGGCAAAAGGTGTTTAAATTAGAATATTTTTGTGAGAGATTTAACGTTTTGTGTCCCTTCGAATTTTAGGTTTAACGCACCAAATAATAACAAAAATGCATAAGATTAAATGGGATGCAGACAATGATACAGCGACAATGGAAGTATATTTAGATTTGTGAGGTGTTAAATTGATTATCGAAGAAGACAAAATATAAATATCTGAGAGAAATAAACAATTGTGTTTTAAAGCATGCACTTCCATAGTTTACAAATAAATTGGAATAATCGTATATTGAAGCAAAATTTAAAATGACAAACATTATTCGGTTAATTTTGTAAAATGCTTGTGAATCAAAAACTGTGTTACCTCGAAAATGCGAGTAGTAACACGTACAAGTTGTTTTTATTATTTCACGGCCATTTAAGTCTACAAGTACATCGCAGATGGATAAAGATTGGAATACTAATTTGATTAGCCAGGTGGAGTTGAGGTTACTTTAGAGATTGCGTCATTATTGTGTCTTCTTAACTATCTAAAAATTAGGTCTTGATTTCTCGCCTTTTTGAAATTGAAAACAATTACAGAAGTGGCGATTATTAAATTTATTTTATTAAAATTTTAAATGTTGAATTTGACAAAACCCAAAAAATAATCTGGAGATGCCGGGGATCGAACCCGGGGCCTTCCACATGCAAAGCGGATGCTCTACCACTGAGCCACATCCCCACATAGTTTTTTGGAACCCAATTACTTTCGAGCGGGATGTAACTGGAAATTTACCTGCGTTTCTGTGGTCTCTGCAATTTTTGTAATTTTTCAATGCAGTTTTGAGATAGTGGAAAATTAAGTTTCTCAATAATTTTACCAATAATTTAATATTAAAATAGCTTATAAGAATACAACAATAGCTTCTTCTTCAATATTGTCATTTTTAAACAAAATAAATTCAACTTTTTTATGGTTGGTGTAATAAAGCGAATCATTTTTCCAAATAAGTAAAGAATTTACTAAAAAAAAAAAACCTTTGCATTAAAAAAAATTGCAATGGCAAGCACATTGTCAACGACTCTCAAGCCCTTTTATCTGCATTCACATGTAAAAGTTTCAACCACACAAAATAATTGCCACCATTGCACGAAGCTGCACATCTACTCCTCAACTCATTAAAATTCCCAACCATCCTAATTAAGGTGCACACACATCTGAGTTTTTTTCCGTCCCCCCATTGATTGACAGCACACATTTCCCGCCGTTCGTATGCGAGGATTTTCATTCCTCTCTCACACAAAATGCAGCTATAATATGTGTTAAATTTATTACATATATTTGTCAATTATTCTGCTGCATACGTAATACGAGCGCACAGCACAATCTCGTGTACGTGACTTAACAATTAAAACGTTGTCACATATTGTGCATCATATAGAAGACATCATTGTTATTCCGTTGTTGTTCTTTATCACTCACGCTTTGCATAAAATGTGAAAAATCATGAAACAGCGAAATAAAATGCCGTGGTTGTGCGTTTTCTCCCAACTAGTTATTTATAGTAATTGTGTTCATACATAAAACACACCACATTAAATACTGTAGCTGCAATACGTATTATAGGGGATGAATCAGGAACATCAGCGAGACGTTGTGCTGAAAACGGGATAACATTGAAACAAAAGGAACTAAAAGTATATTACAAAAGCTTATGAGCTTCCTGCGTCTTTTCTGTGTGATCTTTTTTTTTACATCATTGTATATAAGAATTTGGTTTCGAATTTCTTTGTAACATCAAAGTGTAATCTTATATTTTTGAATGAGATACCGAGTCAAGAGATGCATAAACGGAATGCATTTTATAATATTTCGAAAAAGTCATGTGTCTGAAGATGCAGCACACGACACACAGTTGTTCAATAATTTGTGATTGTTTTAGCGAATTCAAAGACTTTTGATATTTGATCCGAAATTAAATAAAATAACAATTCATTGATCCAATACGATTTTATTAAAATCTTTTACTTGTCTAGCCGTAAATGGATTTAATAGGAATGGGAGCACATTAATTAATTTAAAAAGTGCGACCAAAATCCCGGCCAAAATTCCGTTCATCAAACATACCGTCATCCACAATCCCAATACTCTGAAGTAGTAACTAGTATATCATTGTAGGATATATTTTTTTTTATGTAAAAAATTTCTTTCCATAACTACAGATTACCATAAAGAATGAAGATCAAAATACACAAAAACAGTCCCGATGAACCAAATAACACACATATAAGTTTTGGTTAACTTTGGTGCAGTAGTTCCTGAGGAAAAGTGTTACAAAATTTTTTATAATTATACAAAGATGAAAAAATGTTTACCTGTATTTCTAAGAATTTTAACAAAACTTGGAGCGCAACTAGAATTTATTTTAAGGCACTTTTAAGAATTATCTTCTACGTATTTGTTCGTCCTTTTGCACACTTATTTGTTTAAATTAAATTTACTTTAAAACCAATTCATTAAATAGTTATTAAAAGCAATTAAAATAACAAACTCCCCGAAGTAAATTCCCAATTGCAATTCTTGTACAAAACAATTTGACGTTACTTAAATGCACAATTCATAACCTACCCCCGTCATTCAAATAATCCAATACAAATTAAAATATTCAAGGTACTCAACAACGAAGACGACAAACAAATCAGGGCAAAAAATAAATAATTTGACATGCGTCTGCATGTGTTTTCCGATGCACGTGCCCTCCTCCTATCGTTGTGTGCTATGTTTGTTTTTATATTGTTTCCTGGTCGATTTGAGTTTCCACCCGCTGCTACATAATAATATATAGATGGCACAGTGAACGCATAAATGAAATTAAATCGCATGCTACCCTGCCAACACGATCTGGTATTTCCCATTCACTCCACGTGCATATTAACAGTCCAAAAATTAACCGGCAAACGATTACTGATGCTTAAATATATATTATTATTGTCCTCTAGATCCTAGAGTCTCTTTATGCCCTCGCTACCCTTATTGTAACTACATGCGTGTACTTTATTTAAGGATTAAGTGCTTCCCTTTTTTGTGTGTGTCTGCCGGTGTGGACGAAGCCAATAGATTAAGGAATGATTTTTCGCGTCATAACAACGGGAGAGTTTTGATTGATGGGGTGAAGAAACTGAAAGTATGTATTTGATGAATGTGTATCGTATTGAAAGTGCAATTGGGGTGGAACAAAGTATTAAGTCGTTTGACTACAGGGATTATTGTTTGGGAATTTTATTTTTACCAATAATGCAATAATTATTGCATGTTAAGTGAATGTTTCTTTTATATTGAGGGGTAGTTTAGAAATCATTTTGGGTTTACTCGGCGTGTTTTTTAAGGACTAATCCTTTTTAATTGTTTTACATATTGCTAAGTAATTCATAATTGTTGACACTGATGTTTCAAAATTGGGTGGGAAATGGGAATACAGTGATTTTAATCTCCTATCGATTTTGAAGAGCAATTGATTGTTGCTCTTTAAAGGGGTGGTTAAGGGTTTAAAAGTACTGCTTTATCATATTGAAAATACCCACAAAGTTGTTGAAATAATTTTCAAAAGTCAGAACGTCCTTTTATACATTCAATTCGATTCAGCGTAATCGGTTATTTATCTTTAAAACATTTTAAATCTTAGATACTTTTTGCACAATTTGTTTTTAATTTTGAACAATTATATGTTTAGAATCTTCTGAATTTAAAAACAGTTAAAGAAAATACCGCAAAATTTGTGGGAATGACGAATTTTGACCTCATGCAGAGTCCAAAAAAGAAGCTTTCATGACTCGCATTTACATTCTCACGTCTCTCAAGAAATGTGTCTCTCCTTGGCACAACAGGAAGCAGTGTCCAAACAAAAACCATAAGCAAACAGTATATTGTCTTTTATTGAAAATAACTATTATACTTCTTACCTCTAAATAAACCTCGAAACAATACAATGTAACGCATAATCAGTTCACAAAAATGGCGCCCAAGCCTCCACTTGAAACGCCTCACATAATCCAAAAGCACGCATATCCAAAGCGGTGCGCGCATTTGTGGTAACATTTCGTCGGTCGACATTAGGCAAGCCACTCTCGGCGCATTACAACTGTTACACTTCAAATGAATAATAATATTAAATGCGCGCGGCAAGTCAGCAAAAAAATAAAATACCCAAAAAAATACACAAAATAAAAACAAAAACGCATGGAAAAAAAATTCCAAGCTAAAAAAACTTACATTTCATAATCATATTATGCTGCGCACTCGTGAGTCGTCGAATAAGCATAACCGCGCGCACCATAAGTCTGTCGGGGCCCCACTTGTTCAATTCATCCACCAGCAGCAGGAGGAAGCAGGAGGATGAGGTGGAAACAAATATTTAAAAAACACAAATCACTGCGTTTGGCTGTTTTGCGTTCTGTGCCGTGTTTTTACTTCATACGAATCGAATACGGCGTCAAAATTAAATATTTAAATTTGAAGATGCTTTTTTCTGGAAATGCAAATTGGTAAAAATGATGTGGCTTAACATAGCCCATAGTCATCGGGCAGCCATAAGCTAGATGTGGTGGCATATGACAAGCGGTGGCACATCCCGTGCCATGTGTAAACAGTTTGTTTGTGCAGACGGACGCACTGTGCTTCAAGTGGCACGGAGACGCTATTGTTGCCTTTTTAAATTTTTTGAATAAATTATTTATTTTAGAACAAGTAGTTTTTACCCAATCCATAAAATACCCAAAATTATACAAAATGGAACCAATTTTAATGGAACTGGACAAACTTATGTGCAATCGGTTAGGAACTGTTAACGGCAACGATATTTTAAAACGTTTTTCTAAGAAAACTATTTTTATTAGCTTAAATTTGAGTAAAAATAAACATTCATTTATTTAAAATGCGTTGCTATTTCTGAATAAAAATAAATAAATTTAACTTTTAAATTGGCAATAAAGAGGAAAACATTCAGGAAAATAATTGCCATTAAGTCAAATCGTACCCCATGCATCGTTGCCTAAAGATTGGCATAAATTGCTAGATTAATTGCCCCCGCTTCCTTAAATTGAGATTGCTGATTGATTCCTTTGTTCTATTTCTATGTGAATGAATACGCGTCAATAGATCTGCACGTGCACTTACCAAGTTCAAATAATTGGAGTAGACACGCGTGGGTTCCTAATAACCTCAATTAGAGTCTTAACTTTTAAAAATCGTTATAATATTTAATTATTAAGCATTAAAAACCAATTCATTTTTAGAGTGTTTAAATAAATTCAATTTGGTGAGCTCAAAATACAAATTTTAAATTGTTTAAAAATTGAAAAAACATAAATTATAAAATTCTTCTAGAAACAAAAATTAAAATGCATTCAAAATTAAATTCACACGAAAATCGCCATTCGGAATGAAATTTACTAATCGATTGATTTTTTGAGTGCAGCTCCTTACAGTAGTACGTCTCTCACAGCGTCGCCAAGAAGCACAAAAATACTCAACCAGAAAAATCAATGCAATGAAGTGAGCAACCCCCCTGGGATGGTCATCACACGCTTCCATCCCCTATATACAAATTGTATTTGCAGTGATGGTACATAAGATTGGTGACGCGCCACTATGAGAACTAAATTCACAATGTTGCATCCCGCAGCGCGTGCCTACCTTTGGTGGTCTTTTACTGCGAGAGGAGTGAGTGCATTCGCTGGAGACATTTCATTGATATGTGCAGGCCATTTAAGTTTTTAACAAGATTCTACTAGAATGAGGGTCTGAGGGCACATATTTTATACTTAGTATAATCTTGTAAGTAGTCTAGAGAAAATAATCCCACCCGACGCAATCAGACGATTTTAATTCGACGCAATGACTTTGACTACCGGTGAGTGCACTCGCCATGTCTTGATGCACATATTTAATTTAAATGTCTTGAAGGACTTTTAGGGTGTTCAATTTCCTTCATGTGTAATGAATTTTGATATGTTTAAATGTAGAAGTCAAAAGAGTCGTGAGAATTATGAGAATTTCAACACATTTTTCGCTTCATTTAACTTAGATTAAAGATAATATTTTTAAATGCCGTTAAGTGACTTTAATTGTTTTGCTGTGTATTTTCAAAATTTAAAGGTCCTTTAATTCAATTGACCTTTTTAAACGACGTTTTCATCTCGATAGACCTTAAAATCCTTCATAAAATGTAACAGTAAAATTCTACACAATAAATGATGCAAGTCCAGACCAAAATATATCAGCGTCCTTGTATAAATATAATGATAGACACTCATAGTAACAATTCGCCGCATTAATGCAGGAAAACATAAAACACATCGCACCATAGCAAAAACATTAAATTGAGTTCGTTATGGTCATTATGGGCAGCCTAAGCTCAGCAATGTGTCAGCTTACCTACACACCACCCAATCGACCCACCACAGTTACACATCTCTGATTAGGGGTTGTTTTTTTCCTCCCCTGACGATTTTATTTAATGCATATTCACGCCACCCACACATGCATCACAAAAGGAGAACGTTTGGTCGCCTTTTTTTTACACACGCAATGCAGAGGCGGTTTCTTTTAAATGCGATTTTTGTTGTGGGGGCATCTCTTTATGTGTGCGGGGCATGGTCGAGCGAATTCAGTTGACTTGTGGTATAACTACTAGCACGTATGACCATACAGTCGGTATCGATTTAACGGTCTATAAACACATACTGGTTATGTGTGGTGACGTTTTATACGGTTGTCATCAGCAGATATGTTCAATGCTGAAGACAAGCTGGTCATACCATTAAATGAATTTTTGTCCTCCCTTTTGTGTCGCTCTGCGGATGCAGACAATGGGCCAAGGATGATGTAAAAGGCGGAAAGTGTCATGATGGAGAGTGTTTGGGTGCTAAGTGGACCGTTATGATTGTTTTCATATCATGCGGGAGCGATTTATATTTTTGCGATATTTAGAAATTGGCGTGCATTTAAACAATCAATATTTTATTTATATTTGTTTAAGTGTGGCTTTTGTATTTTTTAACTATAATATTTAGATCATTGCTTGAATTGGATTTGGCATTGTGTTATTATTTCACTAAAATTGTATTATGTATTCAGGTTTGTTGGTTTATTGTGACCTCTAATCCTTTTATTTAGTTAAGCTGCAACTAATGAAGTAGTTATTCTCTTTTGTGTGGTTGTTAAATTAATATAAAATGTGGCCCATTTAATATGGTGCTTAAAATTAGGATTAACACTTTTTGTTTTAAGATATTTTCATCGCGAATACTTTTGAATTATTAATTTTATTAAAATATTGTCAATACTTATAAAAATATTGTCAATATCTACAAAAATTGTCAATACATATAAAAATACTTTAGACAAATTTAAACAAAAGTAATAATTAAATAACATTTGTTACAGAATACATAATTTGTGAAACATTTAAAAAAAAACCGGTACACTCTTCTGCACAGTAACAATTTTGATAGGTTAGTGAACAATTCAAATAATTAATTAAACAAAATGGAAAATTGTGTAAAGTTATAGTTGCCATGTTCACAAAATTGAATGGACAAAACACCCTTAACGCATGTGACAAAGCTCTTGAGCAATTTCAAAGACACAATTTCACCAGGTATGGCATATTCTTTCCACCCATCACCACCCACGTGCACAAATATGAAGTCCCTATGCCCACACACACGCATAGCCCAAGCGCATGTTTCCAAATAGTAGTCAAAGGTAATACTGCGTCATATTATAAAGTGGTGTGTGCCACTTGAGATGGCTTAAAATTCATTTAATTCGAAAGGAATTCAATTTCGTCCCCACGTATCTCTTCTATGTACATATTATGTGATTTTCGCTGACACAAAACGGTTAGTGTACAGCTAGAGTGTTCAATGTAGAAAGCGGCTCGGCAATGCATGCGGAGCGCAGGTGTTGACGGCACCCATCAAAAATTGTTTCGAAGGATGAGGGATGAGCGCAACTTGGGTGGCCAATACGTTATGAGGGGGCACATGTAGGTTAACGCTTGGAGTCGCCTCGCTTTTGTTTGTATGTGTTGAATTGAGCTCGTCGTATTCCAGAGAGAACATTGATGTGGGGTGGTGTATGGTTGCATGGCAACAATTAAAACGGATAAACATACACCAAGGCGAAGCTTTTATGTACATGGGGATATATTTATTATTTGTAGTCACATTGAAGCCCGAGCAACGTGAAATTGACGATTTAACGAGATTCTGGAACAAATGCGATTTATCCGAAAATGCTGTTCGCCATGGCATTTCACCTGCGTCGATATAAAGGCCTGGCTCTCCTGTATATTGTGTAGCATGCACCAAACCGCCCTTCTCTTCGTGTTGTTTTGTTTGGTTGATCTTTAATTGCGTTTCATGTACACTAGCTTGTGTGTGGGGGATGTGATTGCGTTCACTGGGTTGTTGCTGCTGTGTAGAATTCATCGATTCAGGAGTATGATGCATGAGAGATACAGTTACAATTTAATTTCAATGCATGGTATTTGGATTATTTGGTATGCTTTGATGAAAATGATTGACATCCGTTATATTTTATGGATGTATTGAGACGAGTACAGGGTGGTGTATTTAAAATTTAGCTTTCTTTAAAGTTTTTTAAACAGAAATTTTCTAAACGGTCCAATTTTATTATAATAGACATTTAAAGAAATAAATATTGAAGTAAATTATTTTAAATGTTTAAAACAACGGTTTAAAAGTTTTTGAAGAAAAAGATTAAAGTCTTTAATCAGTAATCTTAATAATGAAAAATATTTATTTCGAACTAAAAAATACTTGAATACAAAAAGGATTTCCATTTTCCATTGTCGATTGATATGACTTTCTATTTGTTGTTTCAATTTTCGACGTTCATACAGTTAAACCACCCTGTGAAAATAATACACCTGCATTTGTGCTAAATTCCGTTCGTATTCTAATCCACAATTAATTACCTGCGGGTATTTCGATTTAAGCCTCACAAAAAATTCCAAATAAATTGCTTGCATAATTTCCTAAGAATTCATTAAATGCTTTCCAAAAATGTGCCGTTTACATATTTTATTTATTTAATCCAATTAGTCATAGATCTGCTACATATATTGGAATACTTTATGGAAATTCACCCTCGATAAAATAGGAATAAAACTACCCTCCCGAAGTCGCACACATTTCGCACCACCATGCATGCATGTGCTGAACGTATTGGGTGCTTAAAGCGCATGCGTTGCACCCACCGTTACAAACTGGTAACAATTTTATGAGTTCATGACCAATGATACTTCAACAAGAAGATACATTCTCCTCTGCACGTTAATATACAATATTATACAATATTATGTATTGAATACGTCAGTGCACATTATGTACAGCGTTTCAACAAAGAAAATGGTGGCCGTTCGATTGGGCTGCTCTTTTGTTTTGGGGCGAGCTTTTATGACGTGCAATATTCACACAAGGGGTGGCTGCCTTAATGACTTGCGTGGCGCGTCCTCAATGAAACCACTGCATTTAATCTTTTGTGGTCGTTTTTGTGTTTCGTCTCATTTTTTATTTTTTATTTTTTTGAAATTTGTGGGTGCATTTGATTTGATTTTGTCTTTTGAGCACTTTAATTTTTTATTTAACGTTCTTTAGGAAATTTTTTGTGAGATTAATATTTAATTGCCCTCCTTGTAATTTATTGTTCTTCATAATTATTACATGAATGTACACATTTAATAAAAAACAATGGAATAAATACTAATCGTGTAAATCACAAGAGAGGAATGTGAAAACTACAAATATTCTAAATCTCGTGGCCATGGATCAAGTTGTTTAGACTGTATTCATTGTATTATTCATGAATTTAGTCTAAGTTTTTGCAATATCAACTTCTTTTAGTCATTTCTTAATATTAAAATTGCGATTAAACTTAATTTGTCTATACAGTCCTTTAAAGTTTTATTCATCACTGGAATTTAACAAAAAATTCTATTAATTTAGGACAATGAACCTGACTCTTTAATTCAACTTAAGTCACATAATATTTTTTCAAAATAAAAGACACAGTGGATGAGCCAAAACAGTAGTCGGCACTTGAAAGAAAACTTGGTGGATGGTTTTGAGCATGAGGCGCAGAGGTGAAAAAGATTATGCGATGGATTTTATAGATGAGATAAATAATAATAACAGTTAAGACATGACATGACATCGGTAACTTGATGATTTAAAACAGAAAACTAAAAATAAACGATTTTCTTTGCACAAAAAAATTAATTTGAATGACAACATGGATTGTTTATTAAATCAAGTTGTCATCAAGAATTACCAATTCAAGTATAGACAAAAATTTTGCTAATTTTCTTAATGGAAATAAAAGTCGGTGTCTTCTTTCAATTTCTAACAAATTGACAATTTAATTTTCCTTCAATGTAAATGAAGGCTATTTCTGTAAAAATAATTCTCAAGAAAACACACAGGCTGTAACAACGCATCTTTAAAGATGAATCATTGCGACAATTAAATCGAAAACGTTTGTTTCTTTTGAAGCGGTAATACCTACTCTTTGTGTTTTAATTATGGGAACCTTTAAACTGCTGAATTTTGTTTATATTTTGAAACATAACATTAATAATTCACACGCAACCGTCGCGTCATTAAAAACCATGAACAAAAAAACAACATGGTGGCATTTTGTGGTCATAACCTTGGTGGCTGCCACGAAATTCAGAAGTGGCTGCATGTGGAAGCTCGAAAATATGTACTTCGGCCATGTGCTCTTTTTTAAGGCGCATATACTTAAAAAAAAAAAAATCCAAACCAGATGAAAAATCAAAAAACAAAACAGCAGTCACCTCGCCACCACCTCTTTCGCGGCCATCTGGTAAATAATAATTCTGCAGCGTTCGCGTCATTGATTCCAATCGATCTGCATTGAATATTTTCGCCTATAGCACCACGGACGGGGAAAAATAAAATGGTAAAAAAAAATTATGTACGCGATTGTGTGCGTCGCCCCTTTCTTCAAATCTGCTTATGAATTCTTTTTCCAGAAGCTTTTGTTCATGTCCTCACGTAGCACTGGAGTGGCCACTTGAATCTACTTATCTTTCGTTTCAACGTTCCTTTTGTGTGTAGCGAACACAATATGCGAACACAACTTCTTTTTTTTTTGCTGGCTGGCTGACTGGCTTGCCCTCCATGCACATATATGAATTTTGTTCCTTTTTTATTTGCAGTTCCTCCATATATTTAGTATATTTGTGTGTCCCCTTTCCTTTGAATTCGTATACGGAATATATCTCACATATTATTAAAATATTTTATTAGAGGCAAACTATATTTTGTGTCGCGCCATTTTCTCTTTAATGTGCATGCATCGCCCCAGTAAATGAATGCATGTTCACCTTTGACAGTTAACCATACAAATTTTCTGTGAAATGCATGTAGTTTTAACAATGCAAAGGTATTTGGCATTCGCAATTTCATAGTTGATCGAATTCGCAAGAGGGTAGGAACAGTTACGGCCCACCTAGTGGTGATTGTCGTTAATTTGAATGTGCCCACATTATAGGAACACGTTAAATGGAAGCAATGCCAGTTGGTGTGGCCAAGAAGTACAATATATGGGTAGTTAGTTGAAAAATATGCTTTATAAGACTCTTTTGTTTCACCTCAATCGAAATCCACCACTTGAAAAAATATAATGGGGATTGGGTAATGTGGAGTTCTAAAAATAAAGCGATTTAATTTGTTTATGTCATCAAATATGTTTTGTTCTTTTATTAAATCATTTAAGTTTTAACAATGTCTCATTGATTAACATTTTTGTATTTTAGGTGTTTATAGATTCAGTTATAATTGATAAAAGCCGATCATTGTGATCAATTTACAATTTGGGGAAACAAAACCTATAATTAGTAGCTACATATAGGTTTTTGTGTTGCTTTTTTGTTTTTGTTATAAAATAACAAAACTATTAAATTGTCTTTTTCAGTAAAACAATTTGTTGCAATAAAATTTGCTCGTGTTTCTAACTTATTTCCAGAAACCTTGTTGTTGCGAACCGCCACGTTGGTAGGCGCCACCACCTCCACCTCGGCTATTACCACCACCTCCTCTGTTGTTTCTTTGCTGGTATGGCTGTTGTCCATAATTGTTGCGCTGTTGCCAGTTGTTGTTACCTCCCTGATTATTACTGTATTGTGAATTATAGCCGCCACCTCTTCCACCACCACCATTGCCACCACCACCACCACCACCCTGATAGTGTTGCTGATTCTGTTGATATCCACCGGAGCTGCCATAATTGCGATTGCGATTTTGTGACCAGTCTGATCCTCCACCTTGAATGCGTTCAAAGGAAGTTGCTTCATTAATTACAAAATATATTAAGAATACTTTAAATTTATGATTCATTAAATAGTTTCTTGACAAGCTTCATCCGTGAAATGTGTCGAATCTTCTATTTTCATAATCATTAAATTTATTTATGCACATTACACGTAAAATAATTAAACAAAATTGAACTTGATTGAAAGTGCTGAATGCATAAAATCAAATTGAATTTGCTGAATTGAAAAAAAATTATCCACCCACCCCTCCCAAACCATGTTTACAAAAAAAAAATGTATACAATAAAACGTATTCAATGATGCTATACAAGTGTTAGGATTTAAGGAAGTCAAGCACGTTTTTAAGAAATGCAAAATAATTGTATCAAAAGAAAAATAACAAGCCCCAACCACCCCAGTGATGGTACATTCAATAAACACGTACAATCCCTTCTGGTGGCTTTACAGAAATTACACATAAATGCCATTGAATTGAATATAGCAACGCGACAAATATGCATCACACCGACTAAAACTACAACCAAAAAGGAAACCATTGGTGCACCTTAGGAAGGCGCGGGGTAAAAAATATGCCGCTTTCTCTCTGGTTAAAATAAATTTCCGCTACAATTTGTCTCTCCTCATTATGCGAGGCGCAATATGAAAAGCCAACCCACCAGCATGATCTACAAATATCTACCCAATTAATTTGTGCAACGCCATACACGGCACAGCCAAAGCTATGTAAGTGCCTCCGACTCCCATCCCCACTCTTGATTTGAAAGGCGCATTATATTATGAAGAAAAAAAAACTTAATATAAATAAGCCCTTTGTGTGAAAAAATGATGTAATTAAAGGCCACGACAACACCAAAGCGAATATGTTTGTTGGGAACAAAAATTGTGTCTCGTTGATTTACTTTCTTTCAATTTTTTGTCTTTCTGCCTTCCCACCAATGGAATAAATAGCAAGTCGCATTGCTTGCACAAAAGATAACGCCGTCTATTGACAATTTTTATATTTCGCAACAAAAGAGATGATATAATTATTAAAATGAAAGAAAATTCAGCCGCAATTTTAATGTATTTTTTGATGAATTGAATGTGAGATGAATCAAGGAAACGAATGTTTTAAAATTTAAAACAAAGTAAAGAAATAAAAACGATTCAATGAAAGGGAATTATTTTAAAAAGGATTAATTTTTTAATTAAATTTGTTTTATTATTATTTCAAGCACTATTGTAACTTAATTGAAGGACGAAGGACATACAATATGAATAATTATTTAATAAAAATGATATCAGTTAATCGTCGTATTTTTACTGAAGAATGTAAATGGTTTAAGCTTTACAATTGATAGGGACTTAAATGTAAACATCCTTTTAATCTGTTTCCAATTTTCAGAAACACTAATTTATTTAAAATAAAAAACAAAATGGGAACCGAATCTTAATTTTGTTGCTTACATTTAAAATCATTCGCATAATAAAATTAAAATAATTTAAATCAAACTATGTATTTGTTTTAAATTCATAAGTACAAGAAATCCTTTTATTTAAATTCATGCAATCTCCTACAAAGACAATAATAATAATTAGCAACAATACATCGATACAACTTTAAATTCACTGGACACACACCGACTTTATTCCGGAAGCAAGTAAACATCAACATTAAATGCATCACCTCTCCTTCCACTCTCCAAAAAAATCAAAAAAAAAAATCTACACGCTTCTGATAGACTGGATGGGTATTTGCGGATATACTCGTAGGGAGGCCTGCACATTGCCGCTTCAGCCTATCCGAGTATATATGGCTTGGCAGGTTGCTGCGGGGAAACAAAAGTTGTTGAGGCGTGTGCACGTGACGCCCTCACAATGGGGTGCAATTATCGCAGACAAAGGACAATAATACATGTACGTATCAGTGTTCATGTACAGCAATTGCGGAACGGGAAATAATGGAAGCACAAGCAAAATATTATGTGCGACAACAACAAATTTCTATGATAAAACACGCCATATAGGAGCAAAGAAATCAACAATCATGCGGCTTTGTACCAGCATCATCATGCTGAACTTCTTTCTTCCATTTCATCTCATGTGTCAAAAATTGAGGAGAGAAAAAAACAGTGATATTGCACGTTTTTGGTGACATCCGATTTTGTTTGCAGTTTTTTTTTTTGTATGTTCCTTTCTCATGTTTTTGTATTCTTTTTGAATGTTTGTGGGAGTGTGTACACGTACGATGGGTGCACAGATATTTTGGAGTATACCTTGAAGCGGGATTATTGCATGAAGTGTCTGGGTACTTGTATGGTACGAACATTGAATGGTGAAAGTGGGTCTTATGTGGACCTCTAATTGCGGTTGGAGGGAGAGACAATAAAGGGGTCAGTTGTCAGTGCTACACAATTGCTGGCAATAGGTTTCATGCATTTGATGACATTTGGGAAGCCAATAAAATTAATGACATAACTATGACAAAATAAAAGTTTCTACTGCTAAAGTAAGAAAGGATTAACGAAAGCTTTAAAAACATTTAGGCATTCTTCGCCTTGCCAACCCCTTTTATGTTTCGACAATTATTTTAATGACGAAAAATGCAAGAAAAAAAAAACGTCCGTCACACAGAAGGACTCATAATTTGCAACTATTATTATTAATGTCTTAAAAAACACGTCCAAACAGCTTTCACAATATCCCCAAGATATCGCATAACAATAGAAGGAACGTGGAGTGTATATTATGTACATCCTTAAATATTAATGACTTATCCCGGTGTTTCGCCCCCCATTGTCTAGATTCATTATAATTTCGGGATATTTGTTAAAAGCAAAATTTGCCTGTGGGGCGCACATTCATTTTCATTGCATTGTTGCGTCCTTTTACTCCACCCCCACATGCCCCCAACTTTAACTGTGCACGTACACTAGTTTTGTGTAAATGTGTGGATACGCCGACTTTTGACGCTTGCAGCGTACACTAGGTGCACGGTTCATTTGCCGTCATTATTACCAACACACAACGTCATATTGTTGTTGTCAAGTTGACGAAGATCCACCACTAGAGCACGTTCGCTCTGTGGCAATTATGATTATATTTTGTGTTTGCTCGTCAAGTTTTCACCATTTTCACATTTTCCCTAGAATATTTTTTGATGATTTCTTTAAATTATAATCGCTATACGTTTTATCGCACTATCCCTGTTATTCCTTTTGTTTTGTGGTGGCTTCATTATTAATAAAAAAGACGAATTCTTTTTATAGTTCGTTATTTTATCCAAATTGGGATTGGGATACCGATTTCATGGAAAATCACAACTGATTAAAATTAAAAAGAAACAACAATTTATCACTCATTGGTGAAAGGGTACTCAATAACGCTTAAATATATGCAGGACATAAATATTATTTAGTAATTCATTCTTCATCATTTTAAGGATGCAAAAAATAATTTTTAATATGAAAATTTAAGAATTATAAATTGTTAATTTTATTTCGCTTAAAATTAAATGTAACGTTAAACTTCTAACTTCCAGTTTAAAACATGATTTATTCATCCTTCGTTTTGAAACGAACTCCTTTAGAATTAGTATCACGCAAAGCAGTTTTAATATTAATAAAATTAAAACATGAATAAAGACTTACCCTGTCTGTTATCATTATAAGAACTATTGCTGTTATAATTTCTCATTCCTCCGCCAGAATTAGACTGACCACCATAACCACCTCCACGTCCGCCTTGCCCACCGCCACCACGCATCGAAAAATCCATCATGCGATGTCCGGCGCCGCCTAATGATGCCTGGCCCACATGATTCCGATTGAATCCCACAACCGGTCGATAATTATTTGGGCGATCATCCTCGGGTCCCAACGTTTTGGGTGGCTCAATTGCACCCGGCAACCATTTAGCCGGAAACACAAATGTATCAGCATACTTTGGATCGCGATATCTAACGCTCAACACATTGTTCACATCAATATCACGTAATCCGTTAATGGGGCAATCTAGGCGACCATCAACGGGCACACAGTCCACGGCTAACAAAACTGTTCCCTGCATGCCGTCAATAAGCACGGCAAACTCCTCTTCGCTAGTTTTTTCATGCTCGTTGTACAGCGCAGAGATAAATTTGTAACCGCGATTTTGAGGACCCACATACAAGCGATCATCCCCACGAATATTGCGAGCGATTTCAGCTGGCGTCAAGTATTTGTAATATGGTTTAAGTGCCTTGAAAAGACGTCTCTCGTCCACAAACGGCAACAAAGCAACTCCTTGCCAGGCAAATTTCTTGCCATTTAAATCAATTTTGAAATCCGTAGGATAAAAGTCAATAATTGGAGATGTGGGGGATGACATCAGTATGCCCCATGGTTCTGGAACGTGTGAGCAACTGGCCGCTGGGAAAACACCCATCAGTTGTTCAAGAGGTTTGAATGGTATTGTGTTTTTCTCGAATTCGGTGGACAACCCAACAATGTTTATGAAATCAGATGCAAATGGAGCGTAGTGGTATGGGAAATACCACTTCCAGGATGCACATCCCTGATAATAATACTTGAGTACCCAACACAATCCACGAACATACTGAAGAGCCACAGAATAGCGAAAATTTTGGTTATCCGCTGGTACATCAAATTTCGACTCATAGTAACGATCTTTGAATCCATCCTCCCACAAACGAACTTCGTCATTTTTCTGATAATCTTCAGCCTCATCGTCCTGCTTCTCTTCGGTGGCTCCATCATCGATCTTTCGCTTAACGCCTTTTTTTTGTTCATCTGAATCCACAGGCTTCAAAAGAGCTTCCAATGGATTAGTATTTGGAGTTCCACCAGCCATGCGTATTCTAGCTGCTTCAATTCGTGCATTTTGAATTGCTTGCGGTGCACCACCACGTCCTACTGCTTGTGGAGCCCACGGTGTGTTCATGATTTCATTAAAACTAGGACCTTGTGTACGACGTTTCTTTGCCTTTTCACGCTCTTTAAACATCACCTCTTTGCGTTGACGCTCTTTAAATATCTGATCCTCAGCCATACCCAAGTCACTTAGGATCATTTGGACGCGATCTAAATTAACCTCACCGGAATCAGTAAGCCAACCCATTGTTTTGTAGACGCACTTTTTGTACAATTCGATGAGGCGATCAATTGCATTTTCACGGATCTCCAAACTGGGAAGATGGGGCAGAAAATCATTGCCCACAAAGAAGCACATGAACACCCAATCATCAATGGCGCGATCAAAATCGTATCTGAAAGGAACAAAATTAATTATTTGCCATAATAAAATTAAAAGAAATTTGCAACTTACTTGAACGGCAAATTGGGCATTGCAAGAGTCCTGAACAAATACTCCCGCAACACAAAAAGACGCACGAAAATGAAGCGAACCTCAGCCGCTGGTGGTGGTGCATCGGCATCTGAAATAGCCTCATTGAGGCCTTGACATTTGGCCATTTCATGTCCAATTTGGCCGCACATCTCACACGGACGTGGTTTATTTGGCAGGAACTCTTCTCGAATGATAGTGAAATTGGGCTCATGTGTGGCCAATCCCAACATAATCAAATCGGCGTCAGCGCCACACAACACATGCTGTGTGTTCGGATCATGATCCGGTTGGGCGCGTTGCTTGCGAATGTAATCCATAATTTTGTGTTCACCCTCGCCGGGTACATTGGCGTCTGACAAAATCACCTTAATATCCTTCCAACCCGGATCACTGTTCAGACGGTCATGAATATAATAGTGCAGACACCGGCTCAGCTTTTCCATAAACGGTGTGCCCGGCGTAATACAATTAGAGTCAAAGTGTTCGCCCTTTTCTTTGACGGGTGGCAATTTGGCGCCAGCCGCCTCCAACTGCTCACGAATACGAGCCATTTCTAGAATTTTCTCCGCAGTCTCTTTGGAGGCGCGAAAACGTCGTGAACGTTGTTGGTTCATTTTGGCACGCGGTGCCACACCATCGATTGCCATGTAGAGCACTTTGCGGGGACGAACAATGGCGAACAAACGGTCAATGCACTCGAAAATGGCCACCATCATCTCGTCCTCATTTTTGGGCGCTGGCTTATCTTCAGGATGTGTACAGGGATGTATAATGCCGTTCATATCCAGATACAAGTTGTCAAATTCTACGCCATTCGGATTGGGTTGGGAAGTGTCTTCTGGAATTGGATTGCCCTCGTCGTCGTTTGTCTGTGTGTAATATTGGATAGAAGGTTAACGACTTTTTGATAACAGTTATTGTTGTGGCCAAACACAAATGTAAGGTTATGTTTAGAAAATATTTTTTCACAACAATATCACCAAATTTATAGCAATAATTCAGTTTAAAACCGCTTTATTTAACAATCAACAAGATACAATGATAATAGAACCAGCAAACAAACCCTATTTTCAACGCAATCCACAATGACGCTTGGATATTTGCGGCTTAACCATCTGAAGAATGCTGGTACTCCCATCTTGTACCTAAATTGCTATTTTTTTGGGAAAATTTCTGCAATACACTTTTCAACTAATTGCAAACAACAATTTAATTAGTTTTAACAATAAAATATAAAAACCTATTAACAATTTTGTTAACAAAAAAAGTCCCCTTGTGTACACGAGTACACAGAAAATTGTTAACAAACGCAAATTACAATTGGCATTTTGCAATGCTGTTTGCAATAGTTTCGATATGTCAATTTTAATAGTTAATTGCGAATTCACATTTTATTTTCGACAATTCGGAAATCGAAATAAAACTGTTATACAGGGTTGTTGTCTTAAATATAAAAACAACGCGGTAAAATTGATTGTTTCGCGAATAGGAAAAAGAAAGTTTATTTATTATCGTCTTTTTTAGCTCATTGTTTAGAGATAGAGAACTTGTGCAATTATTCAAGGATTTTTAACATATTAAACTTTAAACCATCTGTACTTACAAAAATGAAATGGCACGAATTTTTGTAACGCTTTCTCTCAAGAACTACTGCATCAAAGTTAACCAAAATGTGTATGTGTGTTATTTGGGTCGTAGAGAATGTTTACGTGTAGTTTGGTCTTCATCCTTCACGGTAATCCGTAGCTATGGAAAGAATTTTTTTATATACGAAAATCTATCGTTGTCGGGTTTCAGGGTTTCCGGGATTTCAGTTATGTTTTGTTTGTTTGGATTGTGGCTGACGGTATATTTGATGAATTAAATTTTGGCCGGGATTTTTGTCCTTCGAAATTTTTATTTTCCAAAGGTTTTGACTTCAAATGGATGTCATGCTGTTTATTAATAGTGTGTATTCAAACACTCATCAATAAACAAAGCGAGGTTTGTGGCGAAACGACGTTCGCCCGCTAGTTAATTATAAAATAAACATTTGTGCAATTTTGTACTCAATAATTATTGGTTTGGAATTGGGATTTTCCAGTCCAAGGGGCACGAAGTAACAAATTTCTTAAGTTTCCTTTTGAACTATGCACCCAAGAAACTCACAAATTCCAACTTACCATTTTTAAATTACTAACACAAAACAAATAAATACGAATCATGCTTTTGAGTAAACTTTAAAGCACACAGAGAAACATTTCAATTCAACAGCGAACTTTTGCGTCTCATACCAACAAAAACTTATATGGCAAAAACACATCAATTCACGAGGTAAATTTGAATGGTCGTCTCCGCAGTTCACAGTCTCGTGAAAAAACAAGAAAATTAAATTATGGGAGATGAAGAAATGATCGATTGATCACATGTCACGATTGTGGAGTTTGAATTTTGATCTTTTCGCCTTATTCATTGACTATCATTGCTGCTGTGTGCTAACACAAGTGCGGGTATACGACGAACCATCCAAGGCTAAATTTGTGTAAGCTTTTGGAGCGAAGTAAAAGCTCACTGATCAGACAGCAGTCAGCACCAGTGCAAACACCGGCGACGTCAACATAACGACGCATTCACCAACAAATGACGTACTACTCAAAGTAAATGTTAAAACATTCAATTCCCGCAGCATGGACTTAAGTTCCAAGAATCAGAACGCGCGAGTTGATATAACAATATCAACAATGTAATGAAATTATTGGTATGGCGTCTGCACGCTGAATATCAATACAAATTTTGGTTTTGGGTGACGTTGCTGTTTTACTGCGAGTCTGTGCCAACGCCGACTTGTTTTGATTTGGTAAATTCCCACTTATTATGTTAATGAAGAGATCTTAAGAAGTTCACATTTTTTCACTTACCACGAAATGTTTCTTTTGGCACAATGCAATTTAATTCGAGACATTGGACTTTTGCAATGAGTTTGTTTTCTCAAGACGATCGCAAATATTATTCATAAATTCTTACAGGGGAATTTATTATTCTTTCTTAACATATTTAATTGATAAATTATAACGCAAACACTGAGCATTTTGCATAAGCTCAGCAATTACGTACGACTTCTTATTGAAATTGCAAAATCCCGGCTCTTATTTCAGGTAGGTAATTAATTGCATATATTTTAATTAACAGTTATTGAGAATTCCGACAATTTCATTAAACCAAACGTGAGCTTGTAAACATTTTTCCATGTTCAACTGTTTTCTTTCAAAGAAGTATCTACATACTTAAATTTAATTATTTTATAGAATTACTATACCCGGCGAACTTCATTTCGCCACAGCCCACAAACGATACGAACACTTTTTGCATACTTACATTTGCAAAAAATATAGACTTTGCCTTTTAATTACCATTTTTTAAAATTTGTTGAGATCCCACCAATTGTTTGATTTTAGTCATAACACCCACGCACGAACCACAACCGATCGAGATCGTGGCCACATTTGTGGGCTAATATAAGTGTGATGAGGATGACCATCATCCATGTTAGCCCACTCAAGGAACTACGAACACGACCGTGGTTAAGCCTGTCTGTGGAGTGTGGACAGACTGAATAACTCCTCGTACTTATTTTCTCTTTCTATACTATTTAAGCAAACCATAATCTTTGGTGCAGCGTGGCGCCGGGCGTGACACGTACTTAGTTCTTAACAACCCTTATAGCCACTTGATATAGCCGTTGAGGAGGAAAAGAACTGCGAATACACGCACGCCGGAATTTTATATATAAAGATTCTGGTTATTTAGTCTGTAAAGATTATGTTCATTTATTTGCTGAATTTTATTATTTAATAATTTATATGACTCAATTACGTTTCTTCAAATATTAGTTCACAATCGCTATTTACTAAATACATACATTTTTTAAACGAAGAGTAAATTCATAAAAATTTAAGACAAAAAATTGTTTAAAAAAGGATTTTCTAATTTTAATTTGTCACGACATAAAATAAAGCTCAAGTCCTTGAAAGTGGCGGGGTTTGTCTTATGTTAAGTCTTTCCTTTCTTAATTATGTATACATAAAGCAAAATTCATCAATTTAAAAGAAAAAAGAAACATTTTGAAAAAGAGGAATTGTTTAAGTCATCTAAACATAAAAAGTGTGCACAAACTCTCTGATACACAGCATAAAGAAATCTCGAAACCTCGCCACTTTCAAGGACTCTCACAATTCAAGTTCAATCGCCGCCACGGCACAAGGCCCATTGTAATTTCATTGGATATATAATCCAATGTCGCAAGCGCTCTGTTGCTTGTCAATTGAATTTCCACGCCCAACTTGGTAACAATGTTCCCGTGCAAGTGTGCTGTACTAGTTTTTACTTCCAACTATACATTATATGATCAAAATATGTTAGCTCTTTTAATGCGTTTATAACAAGTAATTTGTTTCTATATAATTTAAGACTTCTAGGTGGATAACAACGCGACTCAAATATTTGCAAAGTCATGTGGCGAACAGAGCATGGTCCATTTAAATGTGGGAAACACTTACAATGATTTTGGGCAATGACCTTATTGCAGGCGTCAAAAGATTATGTCATGCATCGGCCATCGCGCTCGCCCCTCGAGAAAAATCCATGACATTTAGATTCAATGAACTATTAATAGAAAAATTGACATTTATCATGCTTTAACTCATTAATCTTTCTACACATTTAGTTGGAAAACCTATTTTATCAGGTTCAAGCTGCAATGTCTGAGTAAAACTGATAAATGAATTGACTTATTAATGTTTGTTGAATTTTCTTTAAAATGCGCCCACATTCTCTATACACGTGTAACAAAGACTCGAGTTGTTATGACACTTGACTGCAGTATAGCTAATTAATTGCCTTCAACAAGGCTCTTCCTAATCAGTTGCATAACAAAATTAGCTTACAGACGTGTGTTCGCCGCGTATGCAATGCAATTTATCAAAGATGCTGTGGAATTTTGTAGCATCAATCTCACACATTTAATCTAACTGCGGATTTGCATATCACACGAACCGTACCGGTTGATTGTGGCTGTGCTGGCTGATGTGTGCCTCGCTTGCTTCCCCATTCCATTTTCTTTTTACATAATAAATAATAATAATTTTTTAGTTTGCACGAATGGACTTCACCAGGCTGCGCCATTTATAAGCTGAGTTAATTTCCAATGAAGTCGTGCAGTTATATTGTTGCCATCTAAATTGATAATCGTGTGGACGGTGGTGTGGCCACTATATGAGATCATCGCACGAGCCACGTGATTGTATAATGACACCTGTTTGGAAGCATTTGCTTCCTATATTTATTGTCGTTATAATCATAATTTCAAGAAAATGGAACGCCCAGTCAGAGGCAGCTTTATAATTTTTTTAAATGCTGAATCCTGGAGCATTTAGCTTACTGGATGTTATGTGCGGGCTTTTATCCGAACCGGAATTTTGTTGCCTTTATTTATTATTTATAAGTGAAAAAAAATTACAGTTTTTTTTGTTTTGTAGCTACATTAAAAGCAGGTTAATTATGTTAATTAATGGTGATAAAGGATTCCAAAAAAATACCAGATTTTGAAATTAAATCACCATCAAGCGGGGGTTTTTATTTTCCTAATAAATCTCAGATGTCTTACATGTTTATTCAGAAATAGGTTGATCCTTGACTGTTTAACAAACTGAATAAAAGTCTGTTTTAATTTAGTTTTCAAACTAGTTATTATCAGTAATATTTTTCTTTCAAGTTTCTTGTATAATTAAGTTCACACATAGTAAATCCCAATAATCACAAATCAATAAAATGTAATAAAACATTGGCGACAAACAAACAATCGTAATCCTCAAACAAAGTGCAATATACTGGTTCGAATATAAAAATAGCATAAAGAAAATCCCTTAAAACCAAAACAACCGCTTTAATCTGCACTTTAATTGTTCATATCAAATAAAGACACACAATAAAACAAATAAGGAAATAAAGAAGTAAATAAAACTGAGCTCACACGTCTGGCCATTAAATGAATGAGATTTAAGCCTCAATCAATATAAAATGAAACGCATTATAAGTAATTAATTTTATTCTTGAAAATAGTCTTAACACTTATCTTTAAAAATACATTGAATTCTTTACAATTCGGGATCAAATGTTTATTAAAAATGTAATTCTGTACATGCTGAATAATTTATATTAATCCCACTATTGTATAAGCTCAACCCAATTGACGTGCGAGTGTATGGCTTTGACTTCTTTTATGTTTTGACCATCTTCGTGCAAGTATAAACCGCGAGAAAGATAATCAAATTGAATACATACCACGATGTACTTCAATTGCGGCGATCTTCAATTCTTGCAAACTTTGGAACACACTAGAATGATTGTGAGCATTTTAACATTCTTGAAATGCGGTGTAGGAAATTTATTGGCGTTATGTAATGTCATCAATATTATTGATAACTTGTCAATAAAAGCTCTTATAAATAATTTACATGTAATTTAAATGAAGGCTTTTAATTTTAAACATAAAAATATGAATCAAATTTAAGATTAAATGTTTAAAAAATTAGATGATCTCTATAATTTGAAGATCAAACTGTATCAATACAGTAAGAAAGTATTGATTCCCATGATCCCATTCGCTGAATATTTAAAAAAAAAAGCTCAATAACAAACGCATTGCGCCCACGAACAGTCGCGAATATTATATGAAACCATAATGCAAAACTTATGGCAACACTGAGTCTCTCGCCACTGTATAGAGTCACTCTCTCAACGACATTATAATGCAGCAACATACAGAACAATATAAACTTTAAAGTCAACGCTATATAGCGTCTGTAATATATGCGGCATTTGGTGGAGAATGGGGAGGGAGATTGTGGCAGCACGCATATTGGCGGACGATCGGCTTACAGCCAGACCTCGCGCCTGATGGAAACACATTGAACACATACAGTTTGTACTGTGCGGACGCGACTGTGGAGATCGCTCGCGGACTTTTCCAAACGCAAAACAACACAAAAAGCTGCGCCATATATATTATACTCGTGCATACATCTCTCGCGCGGGTTCCAACCGTGCGCTACAAGTGAGCTTATAGTGATACGTACATCAGGTTGCATATTTAACCGTGTGTAGTATGCGGTGCTTCGTGTCGCGCTTCTCCAGAAACAGCACACAATAATATTTACTATAGGTAGCGGACTGGAGTGAAGCAGCATTTATAACGAAATATGTTTTGTGCATAAAGGTTGTGGAAAAATTTTCATTTGTGGATACCGAATTTAATTATTTTATTTGACAATCAAATAATTGACAGACCTTCACTCTCGAAGTGAACACAATCCGCCTATTTACGAGTGAAAGAATAGAGTGTTTTATTTAAAATTGACTGATCTTTAATTTTGTGGTTGGCCCATTGAAAAGAGCAACAGTATTATTGTGCTGAAGCATTGACAACGTTTCTGCAAAAAACGAGTTTCGCGTTTTTTTTCGCAATTATTCTTCCTGAATATTCCAACAGTGCATTGTGGTGTGTAAGAGAAGCCAATAAGTGAGTGTGTTTAAAGTTTATTTTGTTGTTAAGTCAATTGTTTTCATTTTTAACAAGCACAACATTAAAGTGTTGCTAAATATTTTGAAATAACATTTCTCTTGCAAGACTTGTTGCATCTGCACTCCTCAATTTATATAACAATTCAAATTTGGTCGGTTAAACAAATTGGACAGGTTGCCAAAATATTGAAATTAAAAATTCAACAGTGCAAAATTGAAAACCAAATAAAATAAAACCAACATTAAATCAGTGCAGTTAGTTATTATGTCGCAAGGCAGCTTGCACTATAAGATTGCAGTAATAAATTAAATACACGGTGTCTGAGTTGGCTTGAAGAAAGTTGGAATCGAATGTGTGTGCCTATCTGGCGTGTGTGGTGTACTACAATTTAATATATCCAGCCGGATTGCATACCTCCATCGAGTGATGACGAAAAAACGTGAAACGTAAATTGATTAATGTATCTATCCGCAACATAATATAGTTTTTAAAATATAACACAGTTAATAATGTATGCGCCGTTACAAATATGAAAGTGCTAATATCGCGCAAAGTGCTAATAGTTTAGATGTTATAAAGAAGCAACACGAATTACAATTATTATTGTAAATATCCAATCTTGGTGGCGTCACACAAATTTTCATCACTCTTTGTTGTGTATTACACGAATTTTCCGCGAGTTATAAACAAATTTGCAGCGCATTGTTTAAAGTTATTGTGTTGTGTAAATTTTACATTTTAACATATAGCTAAAATAAAATTGAGTGTGAAAACAAAATTACAACAAAAAAAGAGAAATAAAAGAAAAAAAATTAAAAACAGGAGAAACGAAACGAAACTGTATTAAACTGTAACGCTGTACGTGAACAATTTATTGATTCAACAAGTGTCCGACATATGTGGTCATAACACACCACAATCGTGTGCAGTATTCACATTCAAATGATAGTGGCTGTGTGTTAAAAAAAAAAACAAAAAACAGACAGCGTCGTGTAATTTACGTTTTGAAGTCAAGGAATTCGCCATTTACCTTTGCCAGATAGTTTACCATACTTATTTAAGTTTTATTGTGTACCTCTGCACCTCTGCAAAACGCACTAATCAACGCAAAATCATTGCGAATTGATTAGACACACATCGAGCAGCAGTGGTGCACCAACCATCAACAAAATATCGTGCCGCATTCACTGCAGTCTATTATAGGTACAATACTTTTATTTGTTGTCAGTGTTTTTTTTTTTAATCTTTTTTTTGTGTCCTTGTTCTTTTCCCTGTTTTTTTTCCTTGCTACAAAAGCCACATGATCCAAGCACGATCGTATGTGAGGCTTTGTCGTACTGCCAATTGGATGCAGTTAAAGCTTCTTGTATTAAAGTTACTTGTGTAGAACGCCATTGTTGCAGTGGTGGTTAATTACATGGCAATTAAGTTTATGTGTACGTCGAGCAAGACATCAAGGCGCGTACTGATTATCACTTTTGTTTTTGTTTTCGATTGTTATTTCCTTCCTTGATCAGTGATTTTTTTTTTGGGTTGTGAATTTAGATGGATTTAAGGAACTAGTTGAAATATTTATCAGTTGAGAATTTTTTTTTTCTTAACAAATTTTACTCAAAAGTGGTAATAAAATTCAACACAATTAAACGATTGTTTTAATTTAAAGAACACATCATACATTGATCTAAGACTTAAGACTTTAGACAAAACTTTTATTTAGAAAAAAACGTATACTCAAAAATAAGCTTTTAATGTACGTATTACTTACTATTAACGACTCACGAATATTTAATTATTTTTCAGAATTTCCCGGTATTTCTCTATAAAATAACAATAAAGAAAACATTTTATTTCTTTTAATGAAATGGGTTCCTTCAAAGACTTCTTATCTTTTATTTTAATGCTTAAAATAGACTTTATTCAGCCCATTGTAAACATTTCATCTAAAATACCAGACACTTGAATTTTGTTGCCTTACCTCAATAAATGCTTACAATAAAAACATAAACGATCGTCCTATCTTTGTGTTTATAATTGTAATTTGATCACCCATGTTATGATTATCTGCGAATGTTCGTAATTTAAAACTCGTGAAAATTACAAAGCAGTTATTGCTTTTAATAATATTGTCCTGTATACGATTATAATTAGCAAGATGTAGGTCGTGGGTCTCGATATAATCAATAGAACAATATGCCGGAAGTAAAATTTAGTTAAACACTTAATTGCAATGTGAAATTGCGATTTAATTTTTATGTGACTTAAGTACAGAGAGGATTATATTGTAGTTAGCATTACGTTGCAAATTGTTCTTGAAAACAAGCGTTATTTATGTGCTAATTAAAAGCCTACAGCATTTTTAAAAACCTTTCTTGCAAGGTTAAAAACTTGATAAAAATTAAGACTAATATTGTGAAAAATAAAAGCACTCAATTCATAATTATAGACGTTTAAAAACCTATTAAATTTACAAACAATAAAATAAAATCCTCAAGAATTGTCCTAGAATAATGCGTATTTTAAATGAAGCTCTTACAAAAAAATTCAATTCAAAATAGGTACAGTAATTGAGTGATAAAAACTTTCACTCAAATTGAGATTACACAAGGAAATCAATCGTTTTATAAGTTACACCAGACATCTAGGCGCTTGCAATGTTTATCTGCATCATGGATGCATTTATTCCACTTAATACTATACATGGTGAATTGGTGAAACCGGTTTTAAAATACCCATAGATCAGGTGATCCCTGACATCTTCAGTGTCGATGTCTTCAATTCAATTTTTATTGCCCATTTCAATACATGACATTTTTATTACTTTAAAAGTTATCCTAAATTTGAAGATTTTATGAAGGACATTGAGTGATTGATCACAGTGCTCCATCTTAATACATTTATGACTTTACATTGCGAAATTTTTTAACGTGTAAAGCTTCTGCACTTGTTGAGATATTATGACAAAAGCGAATCAGCTGGAAAATCAGCTGCAAAGCATTACACAACCATATATATAATCATGCGTTTGTCACTACAGTAGCATCGTTTATTTAATTCCAAACAATAAAAGCTCATATACAAGTTCAACAATTTATTGCGATATGTGTATCAAGATTGCAAGTAAGTATTTTATATGGCACGCAATCAACTGTTAATCCTACCACATTGATAATACGACTCAACTACATACGACGAGATATTTAAGTTGAACGATAAAAAAGCGATATAAAAACAAGCGACAGACTGGAACGCGAAGAAGCACCGCGCTTTTATTATGTACTATACAAGCCAACCACCGCTGACCGCACCGCACCGTATACCGTAGCAAAAAGACGTGAATGGTTGATTAAGAGAAAGCAATTTTGAGCACTTAAGTACATTATCAAGACGAACGTTATCTGTAACATGTGACTTGAAGCAATACATGCCACCATTTGATGTATATTGTGATCAGTTTCGCAGGCAAAGGTGCACACATTTTTGTTTCCTTGTTGAACACAATAATGTAATATTTTTCAAACACAACTTCACTGACTTTGTGGATTATTTTGTGAATTGATAAATAAACGGTCGTCGCGCGGAGGCTTAATATTATGTGCAGCTTGTGAAGTCCATATTGTGAAGCGCGCTTTTTTACTGTTAGATATGTCTTACAATAAATTAAAGCCTTTTCTTTAATACTGTGGACAATTGTGGTTGTTAATTTCGCTTTTACGTTTTCGATTTGTAAGCTTTTCTTGCGGCATCATTTGAATAGTGTAAAAACGTTTCGAAAAGAAGTCTGTGTGTGCTTGAGAGTGTCTAAATAATTTAACTGCATATAACATAATAATTTAACGCGTCAATTACATACATCGTTGTTATATTGCAAGTGACAGTGCGTGTTTTATAAGGTGAAATAGCCAAATATGGACCTTCGCAAAACCAGTTATTAGGTCAAGATTTATTAGCGATTTACTTGCTTTTTATTATATGTACAGTTTCTTATACCGCAACATAAATATATGCGATCATATCCGAGGTGCTTACAATCAGTTGGTGTAGTCAGGCGCGTTTAAAAGCAACTGGATTGCTTTTTAATCAGGCAGACTCGTGCAAAGGTAGGGGCGGCGACCTTGACTGGGAAGCGAATTTTGCTTCATTTTTAGCAACTGTTAATTTGTTTAAGACTACAAAAGCTCTATCAAAATGTGATGCTTATGGTGCATTAAAATTTTAGAGAATTTATTTTTATCACGTGATGGAATTCATTAATTTTATTGTTCAGAATTGAATAGCATTGCGTCCGTATTTGATAAGAAAGCGTTATTTGGATTAAAGCCTAATCTGTTATTGCAATCACGTGAAGTGTTTGCGACTTTAAAAGTATAATCGTAAAGGATTTTTTAAAATAAGTTTTAAGAACGATAACAACTTAAAACTGTATAAAATAATCAATTACTTAAAATTATAATTGCTTAAAAATTTACCTGATCAAATCTATTTTCATAAACAATCTATCACGACCTTAATTTTATTTCTTCCGAACATTCCAGAAAACTGTTCTGTTAATTTAAATGTTCAATTAAATTGACATGTCCAGAGATTAGATTTTATCCTTTACTGCGTTGCAAAAAGCATGTAGATTCGATAAAAAAAAATCATTGCATTTAACTTCCATTGATTGTGATTTGTGCCTCAAGATCGCGACAAACGTTGCATAATTGTCAAAATAAAGAAACGAATTATTTGTTCATTTCGACTGTCGACATAATGTCCAATTACAATTATTGTTTTATGACAAATATTAAAGCAACCACATGTAGGTATTATACTTATATTACGACAAAACGTTTAATTAAAAAATTCAATTCAAAAACACGCATTTAACCCATTTAAATCTTTTATAACTTAACATTAAAGTCTTAACACTTAACACAACAAAATGTGTCGTTAAATCAAGGTTATTTCCGACATAATGAGACATGTATTTAAGAACGGATTTAGTAACTTAAACATAATATAATTTCAGTCATTAAAAAATTATAATATTTCCGCTTGGCACAGCAAAATATTCAAATTATTTATAATTGTAAAGCCTTTATGTATTTATATTGAAAAAAAAAAACAACTAATTAAATATACATTTAAAAGTCGTTGATTTAAAATATGCAAATTGTTTAAAAATTTAACGAATCTAAACAAATTGTTCTCTTCTTTCCTTTAAAAAACATAAACGGTGAAGAAAACGTTACAACAATTGATTTATAATTTTAACTTGTTTCCGACATCACACATGACATTAAAACAGTATAAAATAATAAAATTGCAATGACATTAACTAGTAAAAATCACTTAAAACAATGAAATGAGTGTACAAAACCAAAAACTCAGCTCAAGATTTTCCACGATGATTTTTATGAGTTTTATATTTTGCTAAGTGAATCATCGCAGCAGCCATTTCCATAAGGTCAAAGATTTCCATTTAGAATATCGTATTTCCATTAAAATCCTATTAACTTTTGATTTGTCGCATAATATTAATCAGTTAGGTAGTTTGTTTGTGTTGTTTATTATGACATGTTACACTTGTGAACACACTCACAGATTTTTGTTTTCAATTTGTAATACTTATACACAGCAACATGGTTATTTGCATTAATTCGTACATAATGTTATTGTATTCAATTTATATAGGCGAGTGTGATCTCCAGTGATCACGTTTTAAATTTCAATTTAAATAATTGACGCGCGGCGCTCGCTTGATTTCATTTGATACAATGAATTCCTCTTTTTTTTGCGCTCTTCATGCACGCTTTTGTTGAGTCAATTTTAACAGTGTAACTGGTATGAAGTCAGTTTGTGTGCGGATTTCATTGAGTCAATTGACGGTAATGTCGAGTTATTAAAAACAACAATAATTTAAGGTCAGTTTTGTTGGGATTTTTTTTTGGGAGAATTGAAAAAATATAGGTTTATTGAAATTATTGTTTGATAATGTGATTTTTAATGGTGTTAATGTGTTTTGATTCGCATTCAGCATGACATTGAGTTTAAATTTTGGGACAATGAAATTGAAGATGAATGATAACGACGTTTTAAAAATTCAATAATATTTTAAAATGCATACGTCATTGTAATTAAATGCGCATGATTTTAATTTTTTTTAGAGCTGCAATCACAAAGCAGTGAAATCTTTAAATTATTAAAAAGTACTGTGCTTAGTAAGTCTATTGAAAAATATGAAAAAAAGTAATGAATACACTTTTAAAAATTCACTTCATTTGGATTTTTCAAATAAACACTTTCCCCAAAAAAACAATAATTTCATTTTACTCGTTCTTCTGCCAAATGCACGGTCTTAGCATTCCAACTATTTATTTCTCTAAACTTTCTGCAAAATATTTATTGAAAAATATTAGTTGGTTAGCGCAATTATTAGTTGTGGAACAGAAATTTGTTAATTTTGTCTAATGTTAAAATACAAAAACAATTCCACACATCATTTCAACTTGACCCGCTTCTACATTTTCACTGCATTTAATTAACGCCATACTTCAGCTTACCATTTAACCACAGTTTCTCACTTTGTTATCTTTCACGCCGTTCATAATTATTCCATTTGAGATCATTCTATTGTTCACATATGCCGAAAGTGGATCACTCATCGTTTCTCAAATATGAATTAAATGCATTATGTCTCATGTGTCACAAACACAACGAGATTAATTGCTAAAATATTGACAAATTTGACAAACTTTTCGTTTCCACCGCAATGCAAACGTTTGTTCTGAAGCATCACAAAGGAATTCCACGGGTCTGGCCTGAGGAGCGCTAAATTTAGGTTTTTCGATAATACGAGTATGTAATGGGCCTATTTGCCGGCAAAATATGCTCATGACTCACAATCTCATTAAGTACACACATTATATTTTGGAAATAAGTGGGAGAACTGGCGATATATATTTAATCATGGAAGTGAGCGAGTACACTTGGCAATTATCACTTTGATGCAGTTTGTTAGACAGTGCAGTTAACTCGAGACGAAAATAAAATCGTCGTGAAATATATCTTCTGTTGTTATAGAAAGTTTTAAATAAACTTTTTTGTTTTACATAACTTTATCGCGTTGTTGTGGACTTTAAAGTGTTATAGCAAAGAAGTGTTGCGGTGGAATTGATGTTTGTTTTCTAATAACGTGACCACTAAAGTCAAATAGAAACGGTAAATATTAATTTATTTTTTGCACCTTTTACGTAACCGACAATCATCTCAATATTTGGGGGAACTTTCTGCGGCGTTATTGAATGGGATGGGATACCTTTGCATAGAATTTAAAAAATGTAAACAAATTCAGTTGAATTATTTGAGTGCCTGAAGCTTATAGTGTCTAGAGTGTACCTTGAATCGTATTTCGTTCAATCAACTGTGTTTGTTGATAAATATTTGGTGTCTGTTTTCAAATTGTTGTTCGTCGCCATAATCTTTTGTCCCACATAGCAGCACTGTAATTTATAAAATTCTATGACAATTTCTCACAATTGCAAATATTTTAAGTCATTGGTAAAATATTATTTCCAATTGTTTAAATAAATGAAAATTCCTCATTAGATTTTGTTGGAATTCCTCACTTAATAACCGTTACAATCAAAACAAATTTGAATTATTTTCAGTTTTTCCGGTAATAAAAATACTGCTGTAGAGAATTTTATTGCCGGATAAGCTATAATACTTTAATAAATTTATTATGTCTACACGATTAATAATTGCATAATGATATTAAAGTATAATCAAAGTTTTAAACATTTATTATGTTATTTTTATTGGCGTCTTATCCCGTTAAGTGCATGCAAAACATTTACTTTGATGATTCTTTTCACAACTTATAAAATAATCACAGTTGTAGCATATTATGTGTTCCCTTTAAACAAAGCGAATGAATGAATCATATTCTTAAAGAAGTAAAATTTTAAATCTCATCAAATAAACAGTTGTGATTCTTAGGAGCTACTACGTAATTGCATGCGTAAAAAGCCCATAAAAATAGCAGAATGCAGAGACACGGAAGGTGCTAAATTTCACGTTTCATTTAATGACTTTAAAGAAAAAAAAGTTGTCACACTAGAATGAATGAAATGAATCAGTTCTTGACTCAATTTCGTATAGCAAAATTTGATAATGTCAAATATTTAAACACCTGTTTATTGTGTGCACAACAATAACGATCAAATTGTCATAAGCTTTTTTAAAAGTGGCACTGAATGGCGCGACCACGACGAGGCACCATATATCATCTGCGTTTATGACTTGTTTAATTCTAACTAATAAATTATAATTTTTGTGCGCTTAACACAAACAGTACCCTATACATAGGTAAGGTGGGCTAAACAACAACATAATATACTGCATACGCAAATGAACTTTGCGTGATCGTCTTAATTTTTAAAAGATCGTCTTATATATTTATTTTATTAAAATACGTCACCAGCTTAATAATATTTAATTAAGCCACTGTGTACTGTTAAGACCATTTCAGAATTAAAAAAATAAACAGAATTACAACTGCATCTAAAGCTTTATGATTTTGTAACTGTAAAAATCCGCTGCATTAGGTGCACATATATTCAACCGTATCTATAAGCTAAGTTCTAATTGCCGTTGAAAATGAGTAAGTTATTATCGCCTGCACTTTCAAACTAGTTTGCAACAAGTCCCACTTCTGCTGCAGTTATTAATAGATAATTGCAAGTACTTGCATATTATGATGGATTAGATATTGTAAACGTTTTTATTTTAATTCAATGAAACACAATCAGTTACATGACATTTAAAAATCAATCTCCAATGCATTTTTAAATATTAACTAACTATTAATAATTATATTATGCATTTCAATTGTGCAAATCTTCCTGTTCACATTGTTTAATCCGATTAAATAGCAATTGTATGCAAAACAGTAAAGAAACTGACAATCACTATTGTGTGACCTTGGCGCAGTATTCTGAACCTACTCATATTATAGCAGTTATTATAATTAATTAATAAGCTTTCTGCTAAGCTTTTCCTTATCTGCAGCACTCCGAAACAAGTTTATTACAAAATGTACAATTGTAATGCACTGAGGACGTGTTCAATTGAAATGGAAATTACAACAAACTTCAATAGAATTCGTGTGAAAAGCACAGAAATGCCTGAATGTATGCAATTTCAAATGTAATCTTTAAGAAATTAATTGTTAGATAATTAAAGTGAATCTTGATTTACATATTTAATTTGTATGTAAATTGTTGTGGTTTCTTCAACTATTTTTATACAAATTTAAAGAAAAAACTAAACATTAATTAATCATTTCATTTAAATTGCGGTTATTTGAACGAATATAATTTTCCATTTCAACGGACTGAACAACACTGTCATTATATTAAAAGTGTTGATAAACCGCACATAATGCATAAAATGAACGAATTTAACTATACACAATTATTATGTGTGGCATCGCGATTGCATCAAAAATAATTGTTACATTAGGTTTCGCAATCAATTGTGTGTTTATTGGCACTTAAATTGAATTATGCAATTAGGTAGATGAGCGTTTTTGATTGCCCATATGTGTTTAATAGACATAAGTGAAACGTGCTTTTAATGCAATCTATTGTAATTTCAACAACGATTGTGATGCAACTTTCATCTTCAAGATGCATTTAAATGTATTACCTTGAATTTTGTTGCATTTATTTTCATTTCAAAATTAAATGTAAAACGTGTTAAGTAAAATATAGTTAGAAAATAAACGTGTCAAATGAATGACTATAAAAACTTGAATTAAATTAATAAACTGCACCATCAATCTAATTGCTTAATGAAGATTTTTTCTAATAATTAAAGAAAAAAACTATAAAAATTAGCATTTTACCAGCAATTATTGATTACAAACATTTTATTTAATCGATTATTTTGAATATTGATGAGTAAAATTAAAACAAAATAAACATTCGATTAATATCTACACCTATTCTAATTGAATAATTACCTTCAAATACCTCTTTTTTATAAAATGATGACAATTTAAATTTTGCGAATGCCTATTAAAATGCCCGCAGACAAAAGGTCACATGGTATAATAAGGCAATCATTAATATGTAATTAAAAGTACGTAAATATTAGCACGTTTTCAATAAATTTGTTTCCCATTATAATTTATTTAAGAAGATATCGCGTTTTTCATTAATGAATATTCATCAAGTATATAAAATATAATATGCTCGTGTGCTATTTATGCATGAGGAAGATGAACGAGCACACTCAACCGCTCAACAACCTTGCTCTAAAAGCTTGTTTTCATTTGATTTAAGTCTTCTCCCAACTGCGTGAGTTACAAGTTTAAGCGATAATACAAAACGGCACACAATAATAACAATTTAAATCAACGCTTTAGAAGAGATATTCTTCAGTGAGACAGCCTTCAGTTTGAATTGAAGAAAATGCCAAATTATGTTTACACTATAGTCACCTCGTTAGGCTAATGTGTGTATGGATCGGCTTGATAAAAATTGAGAAGGTTGAAAATGATTACAATTCCGCCAAATTTAACCAATATAACAACACAATACGCGGAAGTGACAACTTCTATTCGCGATTGTTTATTGTTTAGTTTTGAGAACATCATTTAAGTGCGGTATATGGGAGTATTGGAGTTTATTGTGATTCTAAGTTTTGCACAATTTTATTTTATTAGTTTGTAACAATTGAAGTTTTATGCGACTGTGGTTTATCCAATTATAATTTTTTTATTTAATATATTTGGCTTAAATATTTAAACGAAAGTAAAACAATGGGTACATTGTGTCACTCTGTACTCATTTGAACTTTAAATATTTAACGAATTTTTGAGCACCAATTAAATTGATTATTTCAAGGTCAAATTTATTATATTCTTAAGATTTTTAAGTTGATAAATCCCAATAGGGCTTAAAGCTTAATTAAAATGAATTTATTAGATGTAAAATTAGTCAAAGCTTATTTAAATTATAATTTACTTATCCTCATAAAATTGTAAATCAATTTCAGGATTACATGAAATAAAATTTATCAGTGACATTACCTTTCAATTACTAAATTTGGCAACTCCTTCTTAAGCCATTTTGTCATGCATTTGAAAGAAGGCTTCAGTAAAATGATAGAAGCTTAAAATATTTAAAACATTGTACGTTATATGGTCAAAAAAAGCTTCAACTTAAAGCCAATGTCCGCTATATTATTTTAAAAAACGTTGCAAATTAGGGTAAATAAATATTTAAACTGTGAAAAGGGAAAAGGGCACCTTCAGTTTCCACATGCTCGCGTACACTGTGATGCAACATTCAAAAACAAGTGGTCGGCCCCAAAAATTCATAACAAACCGGTCCACGAGTCCAAAAAATCACATGCTTTTGATATTGTTTATCCGCCATCGCATAAGGCATTTATAAGATGTGTATAAGAGTGGAATAAATTCCATCCGAATACCAGTATGTGATGTGTACCTACGTACGTTGGACGCAAACAAAGTCCGCGAATCTGCATGTATCCCGATGAAACCAATTCGAACTGGTTATTATTGTTAAACCCCACAAGCAATGGTAGTACAAACTTAACGCTTTGACTGCAATTCGGCTTCTTATTTACAAGTAAAGTGGCGCATTTATTTGAGGGGGATGCCCCATACAATTTGTTTACGTTATTTTAAATTTTTGGTAAATAATCAATAAAAGGGAAATTTTTTAAATTGACAAATCAAGTTTAATAATTTTTAATTTAAACATTATTTGAATTTCTGGTGGTGATCTTTTAATGGATTTTTCTGTGAATTTTATCTCCTTTCAATCTCTCTTCCGAGTTCCGATCTAAAAAAAAACCATTTGTTGACACAAATTTTCAACAAAGTAATAATTTAAATGTCACAATCTGATTGTGTTCGTGAAAATTTACTTCCTGTCTACCCACACGAGCGGCTGCAATCAATGCAAATTTGAACAATGCGCTTTTATTGCAATGTAATTCACACATTGCATTTGCCCTGTGATAATGATGCCGTTACGGTTGCATTCTTGACTTTGTGCCGTGCACGGGTGCTCGATCATTCACATCTCTCGTATGGTGTGGTGGCATAATTATTGTTTTGATTCATAAATTTCATGAGCGCAACGCAGTGCCTGTATAATATGTGCAAACTATTGCACGCAATGTCACTGCAGTAATTTGCAAATTATTTTCATTTAAGTAACAATGAGCAGTGAATTTTCGTGTTTATAATTTGTAACTGAGTTATTGGTGCCAGTAACCTTATAAGGCTTTTGTGCTTTAAAGGTTAATGCAATTTATGAGGTGCAAATTAATGCAATTGTGAGTGAATGCGTTGTTTAATTGCGTGCCTTATAATTTCGTATAAACGTTTTTGGCAAAAAGTAGAACACTTTGTATTGGCAGAAATATTATATTATTGTTAATCGAATTAAATTAGAAAATGTGTTTTAAAATTAAAAGTAGGTAAATGATTTAGAAAATCAAATTAAAAATTTGAATTTGAATTATTAATTTAAATGAATTCAACCAATAAGTTAGTAATATTTCATTGAATTCATTACTTCACTCAATTCATCGATAACAAACAATGAATAAAAATTATTAATTAACAAATAGCATTCCAATATTCCATGCAAAAATTAATTTAAATATTTTGTGTACAAATCAAACAATTCCAAGAAATTTTGCTCATGCATTGACAACGAAATCACACCACGTTATGTATTTGCCGTTGATAAAGGCATAAAATTAATAATTGCAATAACTGATCATACTGTTTGTGATTAATCAACATAAGGAGTGTTCGGTTTTTCCCCGTTTTCCATACGCTGCACGCAAGACGAGAGTTGCCAAAATAAGAAAGTGCTCACTTTATCTGCAACTATGTGTGAATTTACCAAAGAAATGATTGTTTACGTTTTTCAACGATTAAGCAAAACGCGTCATGATGATTTAGCATCGATTTGTGTTTATTTACAAACAAAACTTTTACTCAGGAGTTTGAATTTTGGATTTTTTTAAAAGCCGTGAGAATAAGAGTATTTTTATTTTTAACATGAAATAAACGTTAAGATCAATTAACAGTGAAAACTGATCACATGGTAATTTCGTAAAGGAACTGCAAAAACAAATTACATATTCACTGATTAAAAAAAATATATGCAATTTATTTTGAATTGAGAAGAAATTTAGCAACAAAAACAAAATATGAGCATGTTAACAGAACGTGTCAACTGTCAACAATTTGAATTGCTAAAAAGCTGTACAACTATTTGGCTCTTGGGGCCTGAAGCCCCATAAATTAACAATCAAAAGAACCGTTATAACATGTGGTAAACCTAAAAGAATAATTATTGTTAAATGGCGGCAAATTGGCTAAATAGTCAAATTGACCAAAATCCATCAGACAAAAACAACAAAATTTTATTCTGTGTATGCTACAGCCTACAGCCCACTTTACACAAATAAACCATTATGATAATTGGTCACATTAATGCCATTAGGAGCTGTGTCTTGGCGCTTCTTTTGAATCAATAATTAACAATGGCAAACAACAAATATATTTAAGAACATACACATAAAATATTATGCGGCATATTTAACGTTAATAATATTGAACATTTGGCACGCAACCTTTGCCAGAATGACTGAACAGGCAACAACCAAACACCGCATTCGACACAAAAATAAATAAAGATGTTAGCCTTCGTGTCGCGTATTTATTCCGAGAAGTGCACAGGCTGGTTTTTGCTTCATTAATATATATTATATTAAAATTTTGAATCTACCTTTCCTTCATCTGGGTTTAAACTTCAGACTTACTGCAGTGTGTGTACACAACAGTGTCCACTTAGTATTTACATTTGTCGCTATGGACATTGTGTGAAAATGTGCGAATATTTCATATTTTATGATATGTTTGCGTTCAACTCGTACATCATGTTTTATAACCAAAGTGACACAAATGATTTGTAGCACAAGTTTGTATTGTGGCGATTTGTATGGAAACTCAATTAATCATAATCAAAATCACGTTTTTTTAATACAAATATGTATCGCAACACCAATTGAAAAGCAATAGAAATGAAACATAATTGTAAAACTTAAGAAGCGACTGATAAAGCTGCGGTGAATACCCCCCAAAAAATGTAGGCATCGCCCATGCCCCAGGGTCCCAAAAATTATCCGGCACTCTCGAATGCGCTACTTAATAACTGAAGCAAGGTCTCACATCTCAGGCACCAGACCGGTTCCATTAAGAATTCTGCACCAAAAATTAATCGCGCACATGATCGCAATTCGATAGCATATAAACTAGTAGCCACATAATACTCGTGAATTATTTTGCACACATATTAAGAAAGCCTATATCTTGAGTTTTATTGATTAATTAAATTTTTATATGATTTCAGTGGTAACCTCTTGTGTGGTTTGATTGGCAGTGTTGCAACACACGCGCATACAACATTGTACTAAACAAGGAGCCGCCATATTCTCGTTGAGAAGGAATTGGGACAGCTGCCATAAAACAAAATGTTGAATTGCACAGATTTGGCGTGCGTTTTGCATCACCATCACTTTTACGCACACCTTCATCACCTCAAGCATCACCTACAGAACGGAGATGGTGACGTTGGCGATGCCACAGGTAAATAAAAAGTGAAATGCTATATTATGTTTTTTAACGGTTTTTTTTTTAATGGGGGTGTGAGGAGGAAGGGGTACAAAAAGTCATATTCTTTTAAAGGAGTTTTTTGTTTGGATTGTGGGCCATATAACCCAACCACTAAAAACTTTTTATGTAGACATTAATTATGTTATTTCTTTAAAGTTTTCAATAGGCAACATTATATAAAGAATTTAAATGACAGGAAACAGGGTGTTGCAATGTTTACTTCTTGTCATTGAAAAGTATTTGATGACTTTTGAAAAGCTTTTAACAAAATTTTAAGTTTTGCAAATTAGTTTTTAATTATAAGACCCATAAAAGATTGGCAAAATACCTGTCCCATAGACACTTCAGGTATTATAGTATTGAAAGCCTTTCTGAAATATTTCAAAATTTCATGCACATTTAGGTTATGACCATAGGTGTTTCCGCTTATTTTGTGTTTTAATTTGCCTTTTTAAAAGCTTCTGCTGTTTTGCAACGTCTTTTCAATGTAACGGTTAATTTAATTGTTTAAAAAAGTTTTGATTGATTTATTGTTTTTGAAGTTTGTTAAAAATATCGTTAAAATCATCTACAAAATGATCTGCGAATTTGCAAACGTTAAAAGACGTTGTCGGTCTTCTTTGTGAATGCAAAATTGTGTGTGGGTCAAGACCCCAATTTAGTTGCTTTTCAGTAGTTAAAGTAAATGATGATTCAATGCTCAAGACTGGTCAATTTTTATGCACAACAGCTCGAATAAAAACCAAAAACAATTAAGCTAAAAGTATTAAAAATTTCGAAAATATTTGAAAGCCTAATTGAAACAAATGTGGCAACTAAAAAATGCAACACCCTGTAAAACTATTGTAAAAACCACTCCATTCAGTCACCGAATTCGGGTTTTTGGAAGTAAGCGATTAGCAAAGCAAAATGTGTCTTACAATAGCGGGCGCACCAAAATTCAATCTTCCAAACAAAATCCCCTCAGGGTAAATTTGCATATTCGTATACGTTTTTCTTTGGTTCACATTTAAATAATATTACCCAACGTCACTTCATTTTCCCACGAATGACGATCATAAAAAGCTTGGTCGTTAAACATTAACAACGCCATTTCATCGCACAAGGGGTAAAATGTCTTTGAAAGCAATTCCAATGTGATTTGAACCAAAGCGTGTGTAAACTGCATCATAACAAGGTACACATAATGTGCAGTACACATGTGAATTCGCAACGCATTTGATTTGACATTCATTTGACGAATTATACCGTTATATTTCCGATGGCGGTAAAAAGCCACAACTTCCTATGTCGGTGGGTACGTCAACTACCACTGGATATAACTTTTTGCAATTGCACTCCTTTCACTTTGTGCGCAGAGCACAACACCATTACTTCCGCATGTGCGAGCTTTAATGTTTAGCGGCTTAAATGCACGGAACTATTATTGAATTGTTGCTTTTATTTTATTTTGGGGGAACACAGGTATTACGTGGATTATGTAAAAGCAAAACCCGTGGTTAGACGTTTAATTTTATAAAAAACGGGTGCGGAACAAATTTGCAGACTTTGTGTATTGATTGAAATCGAAATAAATGTCCAGCTGCTTAATTAAGTGGTTCCATATCAGAGATTTTCTTATTCTTTCGAGTACAATTGGGTTCAGATATTTTAAAAAAGGCTCAAGAAAAATTAATTAATTTCAAATAAAAGCTTACATTTTAATGTGCATTGATTTCATGGACAAATTTTAAAAACGCAAGAATTATTCAGATGAATCTTACTGTTTTAAATTATATCAATGAAATTAATAAAGTTTCTCTTTTAATGTTTATTTAATTAATGGAATGAAAAAATATTTTTCCCAACTATTCTTTAACTAGTTTGAAACTGAAAGAGATATTATCAATTGGCATGAACACAATTAGACCGTACAGAAGTTCATTGAAAGTGCACACGCATTCCAAGTCCTTGTTAAACATAATCAGATTAATCCATGATATCTCAAAATACAGCATGGCAGCATTAATTTGTTTGATTGTCTCAGTTCAGTTCCTGCGCTGGAAAATTCACGGGAACTTCGCTCTAACTGTTACAATACAAATTGCGCATGAATGTGCACTTTAATTAATGCAAGTCTCGTCGCCCATTGGTGCATAAAAAATGCAGTAAAAATTAAATAAAAAAAGAGCACAGCGAAAAGAATGCTGGGGAATTTTGAAAATGCAACAATTACTCTTGATTTGTTCGCTTTTAATAACAATTATTGTGTTGTTATTTTTTTTGCAGGCCTTGAAAGTAACGCCGACATCACAGACAGTGACGTGCAGGGACTGTTAAATGACACTGGTAAGTTTATCAAATAACTTATTCTGATATGAAATTTGTAAATATAATTTAACTGAAAATAAAAATGTGTAGTACATTAAAATAGTTTTAAAAGTCGCAATGTAATAAAAATTAATTAAAACTTGCGCAGTGCCTAGTTGATGTAAGGATAATTGGAATTCGCACGAATGACACTAATTAAATTGTCGCGAACATGCGTCACGATACCAGAGTAATTAAAAAAATTATAAACTCATGAGCAAATTATAGAAATTGTTCATTACAAAATCATAACATAACTTTCTTTTGAATAACTCAAATATTTATTCAATTCACCTTATATGTGCAGTTACAAAAGCAATTAGTGCGGATTACGACACTCGGTAAGAGTTTATAATACGTAATTGGATTTGTGCGTTGGTCGTACAATGGTACTAAGTGTGAATTTTCAAACGTGATGGCATTTATGTTTTTGAGTGCGGGAACATAATTTAATATGAATAATGTGTGTAAGTACGGAATTACATAAACAAGAGATCCGCCACGGCAAACATTTGACTTCAAAATCTTCAAACAAGCAATAAATTTACAGTTCAATGTGACTTACAATTTTAAAGGCGTGCTATCACTTGCTAGATGTACATTGTACAACGACTGCATTTGAAAAAAATTTGTTAACTGAACTTTTATTTCTGAAGGTGCGTTTAAAATAAATTATTTTTTATGAACATTGCAACATGTTTACAAACACAAAATTGAATACAACTCTTTATCTTAATATGTTGAGGTCAAGTAACATGTTGCATAAATGGATTTAAAAAACTAAGAAGCAGAATTAAGGTAGAATGTATTCAATAATTTTAGTAAAATTCCTGCCTACATTTCAATTATTTAAATAACTTTTGTTTTTTTTTTTGATTTGATGGGTCGGGTTCTAATGAAAATAAAAGAATATTCCTCATTGTCTAATTTAATTCATTACCATATGAAAAAAACGACACATGTTAATGGTTAATAAAAGCTTTTCAAATTCACTTGTTCAAAATTTAAATAAAATTAGGCCTATATAGTCACAATTTGTGTCAACAATAACTTTGAATTCCCCAGAAATAATTTACGCCGAACAACACATTGCGAAGCATAAACAAATAAACTGACAGGTATAGACAACAATGAGTACATAACCTAATAATCACAGAACAATAACAATTACCGGCCTCGGCGGCGAAGCGTTGGAAATGACGTGATCTGATTACAAATTCCATTGAGAAAACAATTCATTCAAATGACAAATACCTTCATGTTAAGTAGTGATCGTATTTTTGTACTAAAGTTTAATGTTTGTTGAAAGATAATGTTCGAATAAAGGCATAAGGTGTACCTGCTCGTAAAACTCGATTCTGTTTGAAAATGCCGATTGATTTGTGTCCAAAAAATTTAAATTATTATCATTACGTTTCGAGTGAAATATGTTCTCGTATAGTTTGCGTAAGCAATAATTAATTTTTAAAATAGCAGCATTGCAACTAAGAATAGATTTACCCAAAGGAAGAATACGATATATCAGGTCGTAATAAATTCACACCTCGCTCTCCCTGCGATGTAGTTTTTAAACCAATTCTTTCACATGCCTTGATTAAGTTTGGATGAAAGTAATTGTTGCAATAAATATGGAGTGAAAGAAATGGGAAATCACTTGAAATGTATTTATTTTATTTGTTTAAAATGCAAACATACTATTTTATATAATATTAAATTAATTATGAGTTCAGTGGATAAAAAATGGTTGAATTTACTAAATACATTTTATTTTATTTCACAGGTTCTGAACTTTCCTCCCTTTCACATGTTGGTAAGTGTCAATTGTTTAAAAAAATTCTGCAATAAAAGTAGCACATTTAAGAATAAAATTATGCCGCTTGCACCATACAGTCTGGGCACAAAAATAATTCAGATTCAGGTCATTGCTTACCGGCAACAATAATACAGATCATCTGCGTAATATCGATGCGCCCGCACAACTTAAGCGGAAGGCACGTTGTTACATAAAATCTCAAACACTTCTTAAGTTTATATTCTTTTAAATCTGCTACTCGTCAATCAGTTCTCCAAATTGTATGGGAGCTATCGTGAAGATCTTCATTTACGTTGCCCAATATAATGTGCTTTGCAATCGCACGATCCAATGACGTCAATGCTAGACGATCAGAGTATAGAGACGATATTTCAGAACTTTTATTTACTTTTCATGCAAAAGTTTAAAGTGCAAGCACAGGGTGTTGAACATGGAAGTTTACAAAAATTAATTCGTGCATTAAATGTTTAATATTTCTAAAAATGTTTTCGACTACACATATACTTGTTGCTGAATGTTTTTTAACAATAACATTTTTTTGACGTTTCACCGAATTAAATATTTTCGAAACACCCTGTATTTATTTTTATATTTTCGCTATTTAAAAAAAAAAAGAAACACTTTAGTGAAGAAAACCACTTGCTAAAATTATCAAAATTGTAACAAATAGCGATGGCGAAGTGTATTGCTTTTCCTATAGGGGAGAGAAGGGTTTGCTGGTTAACTGAATTTTGAATTATTACGTGTTCCATGTTTTCCTTCGGCAAAAAAACGTGCTATTGTTAAAATTAACATTTAAATAATGATAATTAAAATTTCATAGAAATAAATAAGCTCATGAGCAATAAAAGAAGCCAATTCACAATTCAGTAATTAATATTATAATCAACTATTTAATTTCAATTAATGAAGTGACACAGAAAAATGAAAGGTGTGAAAGATGACCTTTTAGAAAGTGAATGTCTCATAAATTATCATTATTATTGTGATAAAAGATGTAATATGGGTCTGATGTTGCACCTGTATGTTGTAATTGAATAGCTATTAATTTGTAAAGTCAATTTAAAACGAAAGCACAAAAAGTCTAAGCATTTTTCATCTATGCACTCGCCTTCATGACACCCAACTTTCTCCTATATATGGTCTATTTGATATAAAATGCTGCGATATTGATAAATATAAATTTTACAACCACACATGTGGTGGATGCCGCTTTGATGTTCAATTATAATACAAACATTTCGAAACCGATTTATTTATGGATTTTAATTAATCAGGTGACGGGTGTGTGAGCTACCTTGCAATTGAAGGGAAAGTCTGCAATGTCGTTTGACGTTTTGTTGCAAATTGCGATCATAACTGTAATACCATTTAAACTAATAATAACAACGTGCAATTTGTATTTTACTACTTTCTGGGTCAGATAATTAGCGAGGGAAGGAATTGGATGAAGTAATAGTGATTTTTGCCGGAAGGCATTTCAATTATTGGTTTGAATTATGTGGGTTTTGCAGCATAAATTATTATGCCTCATTACTCCTTTTTTTGATGTTAAGCAATTTGTAATTTTTTTGCTTTTAGAAATTTTTAAATAGGGTTATTTTTTAGTTTCTAAATTAAACCTAATAATAAATCCTAATGATTAACATTAAAATGACTTAACTTAAAATGACCAAAATAATTTATTTTCTTAAACAAAAAAAATCGTCGTTAAGTCTATTTAATTCCAATAGCTCTTTTTACTTCAATTTTCATTTCTATGCTACTTTGTGAAGTAATTTCAAGGCAAAACCTATTTTAAACCGCAACACCAAATGCATCAGCTGGTAATTATACTAATTAATATAGCAAACTCATGTCACAACATCTTTCAAATGCGATGTTTCCTTGGAGGCCAACCGCATAAAGACGCAGCCCAGTTTTCTTATGCCACATCATTTCGTAAAATAATAATAATAATAATAGCAACAAATCCTACGCACGCTACGTGTTGCTTTGGTAATAAGATGGGGATGGTATGATGTTGTATGACAATTTAACAACACCGCGCGTAGTTTTATGATTATCATGTTTTGATCTTGCAGCGTATTTACTTAAAGATTTAACAGATTCGTGAAGAAAAACATCTCATTTTTCATCATAAACAATCAATTCGTTTGTTATGCGAAAAATGGAAGCCAGTGTCCCAAAAAAAATTACCAATTACCAAACACTGAAATGAGTGAAGTCTTCCTTATTACCGTGAAAATTGTTTGCGCGACGCAATTCGACATAAATATGACGTACACAATTTTTTGTAACAAGCCACCGCTCCAACATAATAATTTATTATTTGTTGATTTCCCATGAAATTTGCATTATTTTTCTTTCTGAAATTTATTTGGATCAGAAGCAAACAGCATCATCCCGGTCAAGACTTTTATCGATTCCTGGTAAAGCTAATTTCATTTTGTGGCATAATATGGACCGGACGAGGGCAGTTTAGACTTTAGACTCATCGTTAATGCGTCTGATGTCAGATGTGCTTGTGTGCCGTTTTAAACGAATTACTCGAAACAACATGTGAACTCAATGAATATAATTAAAACGATAATATGGTGTGTGGCGAAAAATAAACACATTTATGTTTGTTGCTGCGTACACACATGAGTAATTGAAGCGGCTGCAAACGCTCACAAAAAGTCCGTCATATGATGGGCGTCGTGACGCGTCGCGTCAGCCATAGTGAAAAATAAATTTTTCCACTTTTCATTAACGACTTTTCATGACGTCATAATGGAACTTTATTTTTACCACTTTAATGTCAAAGATAGAACGCGACGCTTATGTTTCGCAGTGTATTTTTATAATGTGCATTAAAAATTAAGACGGTCACGCAATGTAGGTGATGAAAATGCTAGAAGCATCAAGCATCATCGTTGAAGTTTCTTCATTTTGAAAGTTGGCGATAGCCCCTGCATTTAAGTTTATTTATATTTATTGCAGAAAATATAAATCTTCAACTTTTACAAGACGGCTAATTAATTAGAATGAAAAAATTAAAAATAGCAGAATAATTTAAAAATAGATTTCACGCACAGATCAAATTGGTTGGAAAGAACAGTCGGCATAATTCGCGTCTAATTATAATCACAATTCTATCTTTGGATTAGTAATAACTTAACTTACACATCCAGTGAGAAATAAGCGGTAGGTTTTGTCTCGAAATAAAAGTGAGGCTTGTAATTTTGTGGAAGTGACTGCTATTCAGACAATATTATTGTAATGTGTGGGCGTCTGACGCTGATAAATGCATCTTAAGTTTAAGTCGTTACCGCAGACAGCCACTTATTGTAAAATTCATTATTTTGGCACGTCAATCAGCTTGCGTGTTGATATAATATTTTTTAAGTGCGGAAGTACATGCGTGTAATGTTTTTGTTATTCCATAAAAAACATTTTGAGACGTGTGGATTAAAAATAGGCGTAGTTATTTTCGCTATCACATAATATTTTACATCATTATGAAAACATTTTATAAGAGGTGTCTGATTAATTTTGAATATTAAATTTAAAACGAAACTTTTTGACACTCACAGCTCAAACTGTTTATTCTGTAAATTTATCGCAACGATTGAATTTGAATTATGTTGGCGGCACGTGTGTAATTATCCATTGAAAATATTGATGTGCGAAAGAAAGGCTGTTGAATGATGTTTATTGCTATTTCGATTATTTGGTTTTTTATTGCCAATGTTGAATTTTTTAACGATTTCATGGATGATTCAGTTTAAAATATTTTTAGAATAAATGAAAAGTATGATGAATGCTGTTCAGCATCTTCTTAATACATTTTTTGTTACAGTAAATACATAATCGTTTAGGTTACTTAAAAACCCTTTGAAAATAAATACCTAACTTAAAAATAATTTTTTGAAGCTCAATTTTTTTTTATATAAATCTATAATTATATTGTCATATTCGAGCAATCCATATTTAACAAAGACCTTGTATGACATTTAAAACATAAATATTATTTAAAATATTTTTTTTAAACAAAGCAAAATACCTATAGGAAAGCTTGTTGCGAAAACAAAACAATTATTATCTATTTCTGTATTGAGCTGAAACGTCTATTCTTATCAAGGGATTTCTGCTCAAATCACATTTTCGCAGATAGCAACCAATTGTCAATTGTGTCTTTAAGTTTTTACCGCATTCTTTGAAACACATGCCACAGGTTGTCATCGTTTAATTCCTGTCATAAATATTAATGTCTTGATGTGTCTTAGGCAGGCATTCAATTAAATGAAATGAAAGGGATAAAAGTCCATTTTTTAACGACAGTTTTACAATTTTTAAAGATATTTAAAAATCTAAAATGTTTCTTGAGATTGTAGATACATTTTAAAAATTACGAGATCAATCTGGTAGTAATTAGTTGGGCTGTAAAATACTAATAATTTAAAAATCTAATTTCTATAGTTAAATTGATGAATAAAGACTTGATCCTTAATTTGCTTGTTTTATAATTGTAATAATAATATGTTAGAGCAAACAAATAGTTGCAAATGTATTTCACATAGTCCCAGCTCTGTTCACATAAACGTACTTTTCAAAATCGAAACAAAAAACTCACTAAAGTAAGGTTTAAAAATAGCTGCAGGTCAGCTGCAACTTTTCAATTTATGCTTTTTATTTCGCGTTTGATTGGCATCAGTAATGTTTTTTTTTTCACATTGAAATACACTCGAGAATACGTTGTAATGTATACACACTCACAGGTAGGTGTGGTATTTTAAAATAATTGTTTGTCGATTGACACATGTGTCATAAGAAACATGAAAATTGAATGAATACATTCGCGAAAATGCAAGTATTGTAGTGCTTCTAAAATCAGTCAGATGCTGTAATTGTTTAGTGGGAGGTTCATTTCAAATATTCATATTCAAAAACGAGAGAAATTACTTAAATTTAAAATCGGTGTGCAAAATTTACAATGCAATTAAATAAATCATAACTTTACGATGAATTTGAATTTGACATGTTAAGTCAGTTTACTTGGCAACATGCTTACTTTAGAATGACTATATAAATTCTATTTAATAAATAAATGGTCTTCAGGCAGATGAGTACATCAGCAGTGAATGAATTCTCAAGAAAATGTTCAAAGCATACATCTTTTTGTTTTCAGAGTGATTTTCTGGCAAGAAAATGAATGCTCTCGCAAATTGGGACGTCTGGCTTGTCATGAAAGAGTGACCTTATTTCTTTGAACGAAAGACCTTTTCTATTAACTGTTTTACAATAATTTTTGTTGATACATACAAAAATTATTAATGAGTTGTTAAAGAAAAGAGCAACAATTATTGTAAATGCCATTCATAAAAAAATTGGGGATGTGGTTAATAGTTAAAATTATATTGAATGGAAGTGCTTGTTTGTATTTTTTCAGTAACACAATTCGCACAAAAATAAAAGAAACAAAAATGTTTCAAACACTCTTTTTTTAAAGGTCACTTAAAAGATAATCATCATGTGAAAAATTAGTTTAAATGAAAACTGCAACATGTAATGAATTTTTAATAAATAAATGCTGTTTTCGGTTATTGACTGCGTCTGGGTCAATTGAATATAATAACAATTTCAAATGCCACGAACTTGAACTACAGTAAAACTTTAACAAGAAACAAAACATGGTACTAAATACTACTTTTCAACTTACAGGCCGATATTTTTTTGTAAGATGACGCTGTATTTGACCTGAAATTACAAAAAGAAATACACATTATAAAAAAAGTCATACAAATGAAATTGAAATTATAAAAAGCATTATTATTATGAAACAAGACATTTTATAATTTTTTTATTTTCGTAATCGGAATAATAACTAATAATAACTCTTGAATTATTGTTTTTATATCCTCATAATATTGTAGTGTTATGCATAAGTTTGTTGACGCCACTTTAATATCCATATCCAGCTAATGGCTTATGCAAGATGAAAATCTTCCAAACATTATTAACGTAAGCTTGATGCGTTAATCTACAATTCAAATTCATTATTATCAAAAAAATGAAATGTGAGCTTGCTCGATTGGTATATTTTGAGTAAATATTACATAACGTGGGTACATTTCGTTTATTTAAACTGCAATTAGCACTTAAGACTTTTTATGACTCGGTTTTTAAAAAGCAATTGTGTAAATGAGCACTTTATTAAATTTTATGCTAATTGAAATGTTCAATATTGCCAAATAAACATTGTATTAAAATTTAAAGAACAAGAGGAAAATGAAATAAAAATTTACATTCCTTAAAGTTCAAAAATTTAATAATATATTTTACAGTTTAAAATAGCAGAACTTTTCTAATTAAAATTAAAGTTAAAGTCATTGTTTAATATTCCTTATGTCTTTAAAATTCTTAAACACAATAATATAAGCAATACCACAGAAACACTTTTGTACATTTTTAAAAGACAGCATTTTACACGAAACGGCGTGCTCAAGTGCCATTTAAATTAATATTCATACAACACGACATCTAAAAATACCTATTTTTAATGGAAATCTAACACGTCATGAAACTAATCGATAATGCCTCCTGCTTAAATTATTACCACAAGCCGAATTCTTAAGTATAACTAATCAAAAATGTCTACTTTATCTTAATTGGAATGAGCCCGCCCGCCTTTAATTCTAAACAAACACACTAACAATTAAAAAACAAATCGATAAACAAATAAATTTAATGACAAAATTTAATTATCCCAATTTCAGATGACCCCAACAACGAAATCTACATGCTGGGCGGTGTTTTAATCGCCCTGATATTAGTCGGAGTAATTATTGTTCTAGTCGCCATCACATTCAAGTAAGTTAAACCACACAGCATATTTCATTACGGCATGTGAGTACTGAGTACATACATAATAATGTACACATATGTTTAATTGCGCTCCACTAACCCCAAAAAAAACGCGAGTATATATTAAATTGAAATTAAAAGCAAGTACGTACGCGTATGTGAGCGACGCACATTTAAACCACAACATTTGCAAATGCAACTGGAAAACACGTTGCCAGTGTTGAAACGCTAAAATATGAGCAATGCATTCAGTTTTAAATGTAATTGCCAATCGAAATGTTGTTGCACTTAAACACATATTTGCTTTTCATTTAATCATTCCAAAAAATAAACAAAATAATTATTGCAATAATGCCTACAACAGTACTGACTTACAAGTCATATTCCTGGATAAAGACACGTGCGCCTAATTGAGCATAACCGAAGTGAACTAACAATGCATAAATTATTGTAACAATCTGCAGGCGGTCATTTTGGTATCGGCCACCTACCAATCAATTGCCATATTAATGTATCGTTAATGTTTTATTCTTATATCGATTCTGTTCACGTCCATGGTCAGGGGCGCAATTATGTATTTATAATGTGCCCATCGGAAAACCTTGCCACTGACCAAAACTCGAATTTTCCTCAACGTACTGCCACATTGTGTACTTCCTCATATTAAATGCATGTCCAAATGGAAGTCACGCTAATCGGATATAAAACAAAATGTTATCAAGCACTAGTTGGAAAAGCAACATGCAACTGATAAAAAAAAAAAATACTCGTTAGCTTTTTGTGGTATGGAGGCAGTTTGAAAACACCGCAACACCATTAAGTCGAGTTGAAGCTCACGACATTTGATTATATTATGGCAATGTGAAAACGAAAGTCAATAACAAGAAAGGTGCTGCCTAATATTGACACAAACGTGGAAGTATAAATAACTAGCTGCAGTTATCACAACAAAAATCGTTACTAGCTCAAACTTTGGGGGGAAGTATATAATAATCAAGAGCAGGTGGACTTAATAGCTGTTTATTTGTTGTGGCAAGCTTTAAAGTTGAGAATTGAGACCATAAGAAAATTGTTATGGGAGCTGTAGCTCATTTAAGCTCAGCATTTTTTTTTGCACCTAAATTTCCAGCAAATGTAATTGCCTACATTAAGGCGATGGTGTTTTGTGGGGCAAGGTGTCAAATTTCATTGTGCGGTTATTTAGGCGCAATCGTGTGATGAAACCCAATTATGAAATGTTGTTGGGGCCCCTAATTTAAAGATTTCGTAAAGATATTGATAGCTTTAATTATATATTTTAGAAGTTGAAGAATGTTTTATTAATCTTGCTTCAAATACTATATCGAAAAATAAATTTTAGGACCCCTAAAATGGTTTGATTGTTATTTTCTATGTATTTAAAAGCATTTCGCAATAAATTTTAAATTATTTAACTTCTAACTCTGATCGCATTTACTTGATTTAATTTTTAATAGTAAAAATAAACATTGATTTTCAATCAATTGAACCTTTATCAGTGTGGCATCCACAAGTACCAATTATAAGGTCAATTAAAGAATCGAAACTCGTTTGTATAGTTACTTTCTGAAGAGCACACCACTTCTAATGTACAAGTATAACCATTATATAATCGTTCTAATATTAACTTAGCAAATAAACTGAGTGTCTATTAAAGTGTGTCTATTAAGTGTCTCAATTGTGCGATTCAGCACAATAATCAGTCACTTGTGAGAATTGCCGGAAAAATGCGCGATAAAAACGTTACATCCTACTTACAATAGGAACTGCAAGACACATCATCGACCTCCTACTAAAAAAAAAAAAGATTTCCATTCATAAAGCGGTCGTATTATATCATGAATATATGAACAATAAAAACTGAATAAATATGGGACAAGTACGTCTGATAGAGATAACACAAACAAAATCGATTAATGAAGTAATCTTGGCTACCACAATATATTGTGGGATGCATGCTCGTCTGTAAGTTGTAATAACGATATTGATTACAGTCTACTTCGCAATAACTGCCTCTTTAATGAACTTGGAGTAGCGTTCTGAATTAAAAATTGCGCATAAAACACATTAATGTGACAACACTTAATGCACTCAAACCAATCACAAGAATCTTTTCCGTTAATAAACTGTATCAACGCAAAAATGTATCACAAATCAATCGAACAAATATTTTTAACAACATCTTGTTTATCATTTCATTGTTTTTGTTATTTCACTGGCAAGAATTAACTCAACAACTTATTATGCACTTTTGTTTTGTAATTTCTAAGAACAACGTGGTAAATATTTTGATGCAAATAAATTCAATAACAAGAATCAATATCAATAAAATGCGTATGGGCGGTGGAGTCCCAAATGCAAAATACGTTATGTCCCGTGATGTGCAAAACAAGTTATGTGCGTGAAAAACACGAGATGAAGCATTGAAGCTTCATGACGCATTAATCGTAATTCCAGTAAATGCAGACGCAGCGATTTTGCATAAATTTACTGAACCAAAATCGTTTTATTTTTTGTGATTGGGTCTCACTGAAGCCACCATACACCATAATAAACCCGTCGCGACTTGCAATATGCCACTAAAATGGCGCCATTACCAACAGCAGACGATTGTGGTTTCCCTCACATTTACAAAAAATCCGCAAATAGTGTGTATCATACTTCAAATGTCGAATGTTTTTGTATAATTGTATGCTTAAGTTTGTTGTGTTTCAATGTGCGTGTTTGGAATGGAGGCTGCATACTTAAAATGAGACCCCACAAATACACGTCAAGCAACAATCACTCGGTTGAACCGTGATATTATGATTCACAGCTGTATGTGCGATTGGCGAAAGCTTTAAGCATTGTTTTGTTTTGATTTTTTTCTTCATGGCGCAAAAAAGCACCGATTTGAAATGGCTGTGGCCTGTGGGGTCTGAACGGCAATGAAGCACTTACGACATCCATAATCCAAAGTGAATCCACAATGATTCATATGCAGCAGTTATTTTTTAATTATAAATGTTTCCTATATTTTTCATAGTTTTCTTTAAAAATGCATTTTAAAATATTATTGACTCTCTAATAATTTGATTGTCCTATTCCATTTGAATCTCAAATGTATTATGGCACACTTGCACAATGACATCTTTTACAAATCGCCTTCAATCAAACTATGCAGCATCGTTGATTTGAACTTTAAAGATTCAGTTGCAAGAATTAGAGATTATAGAGAACCGCCAATAATGAAAAACGGGTTTTGTATAATGGATGTGTCAGAGAACCTTCAACTGAATTCGCGAAATAATGCGCGAAAATATTGAAAGAGATAATAAAAATATGTTCAACAAAACAAGTTGATGTATTAAAGTACGTTATACCTACACCTTCTTATAAGAACACTAAATTTTCTCATCGAGTCATCAATCATGGTTGCGAGTGCCAAAAACCTTTTGTGAATATGTTTGTGTGAATTTAAGTTCAGAGACTTGTGATTTTTTTAAAACTTTGTACCAAGGGGAAAATTTTGTAAGAAAGTCGACTTCCATTTACTTCTGTTTCGGATTCGTTATACAATTGACATACTTTCTTTATTTTTTATTTACAATTTAATGCGTTGTCTTAAATGTCTCTTTAAGACTGTTAAATTAATATTTAAATTTCTAATCATAAGGTACAGTTAATCCTGTAACGTTAAACATGAGACCACTTCTTATTTAAACAATGTTGCAACTTATTCAAAAAGTCAAAGTTTATGTTATAATTTTTTTTGCATTTATTAAAAATTAATAAAAACTTTACATTAAAACTAAGTCATGAAAAATAAATAGTCTTAAGTACCTTTAAGTAATTTAAGCTTTAAAAAAATACAGTAAAAGAGTTTTAATAGCTTTTTCAAACACTTTTTTGAGTCTTAATAAATTTTAAATAAAAAAAAAAATCTTCAACTGTTTGTCTGGCTTTTTAATTTTCATTGCACCCTAATCGCAATCGAATAATTTTTAAAATACGAGTACATCCAATCAATAATTTACCCACAATTTCAGCAATAAACAATTGTTCTCGTAATTTCCAATTATTGTTTAATAAAAATTTGAAATACGATCAATGCCATATTTTAAATCCATGAACCCAGAAAAACCCCATTAACGAGTACTCGCAAAAAAAGACTCCATTTTCAAGACAAATCTGAGTAAAATGACATGGCATATGCAGCTGTGTGTATGTTCACCAGTTGTAATATAATTATAAACATTTATTTACAAACAGTTTAATGTTTATGTTGCATAACTGTGTGGGTCCCGGATTTATTATACGAGTAGGTTAAGTTACTAAATACTCGTACTGCAATGCCACACATAATAAAGCTTAACATGTTTTATATAATTGCACACTGAAAATGTTGAACTGACCTGTTTCTGTTGTTCACATTATTATTTTTCTGAGTGTGTTTAATTAACAAGCGAAAAACGCGCTTCAAACATGTAACGCGGGTGTGGCAGCAATTCTCAAGTGGTATGGTACTCGTATAGGCTGTCGAAATAGTGGCTGTATCGACCATTTTCACGATGAATCGCGAATTAAGAAACAATTATTAATTGAAACTTGAAAGTGCGATTTTGTGAATTGCGTGTCATATGTGAGTCAAAATTAAATTGAAATTATGATGATTCATTCATTGATAATAACAAGCAATTGAATTAGAAAAGCATACAACGCGTGTGGTCATACTTCAGATGATTGAATCAAAAATGAAACTCTAAAAATTAAAATCGATTAAACTCAAGCATATACATAATGTAGGAAATGTTAACTAAATGTTTAACACTTTTTCTTGTGGGAAACTACTAATTATAGGAAACACCGCAGGTTAAATAACTCAAATTGTAGCGGCACCTCATTTCCATGTTAAACGTTCTTATCAATTGAAGACGAACAGCGTTGCTTATCGTCAGGTGACCCTTCCGGTAATTACTCATAATTGCTATCAGTTTTTTTGTTTTGGGAATTTTCTTTGATTATAGATCAGAATTTGGCATGCGCCGTTTTATGGTATCATTGTTTTTTTTTTTCGATGATTCAAAGGGAATATAAATATAGAACAATTATTTACATCAGTTTAAACGACGCAACATCAAAACCTTGGTATAATTTCAAATTTAAGTTACATTTCAATACGCTGTAATAAATATAGATCAGAGTTTTGAAAGTGATCTAAAAATAAGGAGGCCCAGCAGTGTTCGCTTGTGTAGCTGTTTGTAAACAAAACTGAAAATAAAAAGGAACGCTTTTCGGAAAATGGGTGGCAATAAATTGTGGGGGAACAATTTTAAGGTCTGGCAATCAATTAGTTGGAAAGGTCGACCGCTGTCTGTTACTGTGCCTTTTATATAAATACAATAAATTTATGTTTACACGTAAAATGGGTTTTTGATCTGACTTTTAGTAATTTATTTTTAAATTTTATTGGAAAATTGGTGGAAAGGGATCTATATAATGTAATTTATATAAGAGATTTAAAAATAAAGTCATATTGGTTTTGCTAAAACGTTTAACCTATAATAGCTTATTACATAGTTATTATAGATATTTTTAAGTAGTTACAAGTTACATAAATTAAAACTGAAGGATTTTTAATTATTATGCCCAATTAACAAAAAAGGCCTGAATATTTTGTGTAGTCTAAAAGGATAAAGGTTTTAAAATTATACATAAAAGTCACCAATAATAAATGCAGTTTCCCTAAAATGAACAAAATTTATTGTCCTGCAGATTTAATATAGTTCTCCGTTCACAAATGTATGTACACCTTTGGGGGGCGGGACCCTTGCCCCAAACCGTACATAAAAATTATTGCTCTCGATATTATTATAGTGAGTAACCTTTTTTGAAGGTTGAAAATTGAGATGAGTTACGTGTAGGTTCAATTATTATTTATTTGTATTTAAACAAATGGTTTTTCTGGGTTGCTACTGACGCATGAGGTCTAAATATATTATTTAAATAGCGAGTTTCGTGATGCCTGCAAAACTTTTACAATGCAGGTACTAATTGAATATTCCGAATTTTCCGAGATATTTAATAATAAGAAATTTCCAACGGTTTTAACGACCCAAACCAGTCTGTGCCAATAATGCCTATGCGAATATAAATGTTTTGTTTTATATAATAATTATAAATACAATTTGTACTACCATAAGCTGTTACAGCTATACATATATTATATTTGTTTAACATAAAAAACAAGTTTCATTGTGTTGGTTAAATTTTCTATCGCCGCAGACATATTATGATTATAAGAAAATCGAGTAATGACTGGATAGGACTGGATATATTATATCTATATATTATTTACCCAGAGCTCAACTCGTTGAAGAAAAGATATCGCCGTTCACGGAACACGATGAAGGCAATACAATGACAGGGCGTCGCGATCCGCGTAATATAATTCTTGTAACTATAATATGAAGATCGCTCATTGTTTGTTGGATTTGGACTTTGATTGAACTGCGTGCTTGTTAAATGCCTAATAGCAGTTTATTAATTTTTCATTGTATAATAAAAATTGATATATTTAATAATTTAATCACAATCAATTTTTATTGTGGTCTAAACGCTCAAGTGCAATTTTTTTGGCTTTTGTCACACCGATCATATTTTATTTTTAATTAAGACTTTACAATAACAATTGTAAGATTTCTGGTCTTTAAATTATTTTAAAGACCATGTTAGATTAAAAAATGTATTTAATTTTCTTTAATTTAAAATGTTAAAGTTATTTGTTTGGCCGTAGCTTAAACTGTATAAAATGTTATGAAATATGATGATCGATGCTTGAATAACAGACTAAAAATTAATTGATTAGCAAAAAGGGGATGGTTTTTTCTATTTGTGATGGAAACTCATGTGACGTCAACAATCATTTAATATTTTATTACATCTATACTTGAATATATAACTGAATATAGAGGCTGTTTTAGTCTGTTTGAATTTGTCGCGCAAAATATAATTAATGTATTCAGTAGATGTGCGTGTCTTCAGGGGGTTTTCAAAACGTAAATTTTTTGTATTGTATTTACTATTTACATGGTTTTGTAGGTACATGCTTTTTCACAAATATTGTCAACTTTGCAGCGTATCTTTTAAATTACATCGTCATATTTAAGGCCCGCGCTCTGTATACGTCAGACGTCTGGACGTAAGGCAAAAACATATAGTCAATGCAATAATATTATGGCGACGTCACTACGTCAAAGCCGACGCGACACCACAAAAAGTACAAACAAATCTTCTTGCTATACCGTATACGCGGTCGTGCATGTACAAATTGTTTGATATAATCGTTCAGCGCCGACTGCCGAGTTGGCGAGTAGCTGGCTTTTGTGTGTGGTTGTACTTTTGAGTTGCGCGTCGCTCAATATCGACTTTCCATAAACCCAAGTGACTTCCTTCGCTGAGCCACATTCAAGTTTACGCCGTTGAAAGCGATACAAGTTTTTGTACGAATTTGCCAAGTTGCGCTTCGCAAATAGCAGTGTGAAAAAAAACAAACAGTAAAATGTTCAGAGGACTTAGTTAACAAAGAATCTCTCGTTATATATTTGTATTTCGTTCAAGAATACACTTATAAAATTAAAACAAATTTTGTTGTTTAAGTGCAAAAGTTAAATCCAAAGAGTTCAGTCTAATTAACACAGTTAGTCTGGCATTTAAAACATATTTATTTAGTAAAAATCTCTGTGAGTTTACTGAAAATCAGTAAAGACATTAAATCAACAATTTTAACTCAAAGTGTTGAATTAATTAACTAAACGAATAAACCCGCAAATAACGGTTTATAATAATAAAAAAACGTGTCTTTATTGAAAATAAAGTACTGAGGCAAATTATTGTGATACTATTAACAAATAATAATAATTTATTTATTATCATACAAACAAAAACAAAAGACCAAAAAACATTTAAAATTTGAGTACAGTTTAACTCAAATTAAAAACCTAAACTTGCGAATTAAAAAACATAACAAAAAAGCCAAAATGGTAGGCAGCACTGGAACCTTAATGACAATGCGTTTGGTTCGCAGCAAACTTCGTAAGCGCGAGGAATCCTCCAACAACATCTCCCAAGATCAACCACCCACACAAGTTGCCACCATAGCAACAACGGTGGAGCAACAAACCACCCTGCAAGGTCACACGATACCACAGCCGGTGGCCTATGGCCAATGTCCATCCAGTGTATGGGTCTTTCCACCACTGCCACCGCAGCCCCATTTGTACAGCACAAATAGTCAAGTAAGTTCAATTTTAATAACTTGAAAAACATATCAATTTCATACACATCATATTATTAGCGATAAGTTCATAATTTGGAAATCATTTGATTACTTCAATAATGTGGTTTAAATTAATTGGTTATTTAGTACATTGTTGCCAAATTGAACGGTGTTAATTTTTCATGTACCCCTAATCATTAGTCGAACGGCGAATTAATGTCATAGCGACAATTTTGTGTGTAGTCAAGAGAGCGACAAAACAGCTGTAAAATATCACATATTAGGAAAATAATTATCGTATCATTTAGAGTTCTCATGAAATTTACTGTTTGCATTTTACTCCGCGTATATTAACATAGAATGAGTCACGGTTTAACAGTTTATTAAGTTGTACTTGGAAGAAACCCGCATGTGTGTGTTGGGTGCGAAATCAATTGATTACTGATTCAGTATTTTATTGCAAAATGACTATTTGCAGAAATCATTAAATTCTATATTTATCTCTGTTTGATTTAAAACCACATGAATAACTAATAAAATTTCATATTTTGTCGTGGGGGTTTTAAATGTTATGTGGCAACATGGGAAACAATTACAAGCACATAGCAACTAGATGCACTTTTTTGAGTTGGTGTTATAAAACATTAAATTCGTGTGACTGTTGTTAGCCATGAACAACATTCAATGAAATTAGTGGGGGGAGGGAGGGGAGACCGTTTTACATTGATTTGTATTTTTGAATTTAATTTCGATGTACATAAGGAGAACTATTTTTTTGGTTGTTTTGAAGTGATGCGGCATTTGAAGATTTACCTGTTTAATGGCTTTTAGTCATTTTAAAACCGACTTAGAAAATGCTTCCTGAATGAGACCACTTTAAAACCGCAAGTTTTTTTGTCAGACTGTAAGCTGCAATATTTTTATGCCAATAAGTTTTAAGTCACAAATCGTCTATACAAGCAAGTGTAGTTTTATGATAACAACTTTTAAAATTGTGTGTGTAATTTGAAGTAAATGGAACGGATTCGAAATTCAAAGTAACTGTAAATAATCATTGTCCCATTAATGATTAGTGTTGCTAAATTAATATTCAATTATTAATGGAAGCAATCAAATTGTTTAAAACGTACATTATTACATTGATAAATGGAAGCGACGAGGGCGACAGACACAGTACAGCCTGGCCTATCATCAAACTGTTATAGTCGTTTGCCTTTGTTATGCCATTCGGAGTCTAGTACAATTTGATTTTCCAATACATTTTATGTTATTTTGTATAGCTTAGCTCTGTTGCTAAGGGGGATTTCTCTCTCTTCTTGCGTTTGTACAAGTTCCCTGCGCCATTCAACACATATGTTATAAATACAAAATGTTGAATGTGTTGCGTCTCTATACATATTGTTTTTTTGACCTGTTTGCTCACCACCGTACAGCATAACTGGTCTCGCATATACTGCATAAATGTGTGTTCCACACAAAAAATAAAAAACAAAAAACATGGCAGAAAAAAAAACAGCCCAGACGTGAGACTTCTATTCAAAGTATATGTACAGTCTTTCATTAGTTTATACTATTTTGTAGTTTTTTCGCATAGTATAACTACAATCTCTATTGCAATAATAAAACAAAACTACAAAAATTATACACATAATGCGATGTCGTATGAATGTGCATGTATAAAATACAAATCGAACATCTACATGCAATTATAAATCACAACCAGCTGTTTTCCATTCTGCTTTATTGGCGGCCAACGGTTCAGAGTTGGCTTTTGTTTGATGGTCTCTCATTTATTTCAATTTTATGTTTTACAAAATTAGCTCCCAAATGCATATTTTTAGACGTCATTTATCTATATGCATTTTATTAGTAGGTAGATGCAGTTTATTATAAGGTGCAGGATCTACACCATCACACAAAATTCAGGGGACACGTCTCCAACATATATTACAGATTAAAACTACTTAAGCTATGCGAGGTTTGCCTCGTAGTATGTATTTTAAAATGCGATCAGCCAAAAATATCAACACACGAAGCTGCAATGCTGCTGCAGTTTTAAGCCAAAAATAACATTAAAAATAGCTTCCTAGGGATTTATTTAGATTTTCTGTAGGTATAGTTAGCTAATTGTATAAGTGCAAGTATAATAGTATAAGATTAGATTATACAAGATTTGCAATGTCTAATTTGGGACATGGCCACAAAAAACGTATGTGTGTGTTTTATTATTTTTTTGGAAATTAAATTTATTTTTTACTGGCATTAAAATACCAAAAAAGTCCCACCTTTGAAGGTTTGAATAAACAGGATTTGGGTAACCATCCGGTGTTTGATTTTTTTATTAGTATTTATTATAGCTACAGGTAGATACTTTGCCCTATCATAATACAATCTCAGGTAGTTCTTTTAAACAACCATTAATAAAACCATCGGGCGCGTATTTTGAGTTCCTTCTTTTCAAACTCAAATCTGAGTATTTTAACTTATTCCTTGTTAAGTACTTCTGACAAACTTATCTTTTAAGTATTCCAATTTAAGTCAAATAATTTAAAGTTGCACTCATTTTGAAATGTTACGTAAATGTTTTACGTATTTATATTGTTAGCATAATGATTTCACTTACAGAAAAACCATATTGAAAAAAATACCTTCCCGATTACATTTTATTAATTCAAAGATTTAAGTAATTTGACTCCTGCTGCTTCTATTTTTTGCACAACCGACGCAACGTATGTTGTACAGCTATATAATGTCCGAATGTTTACTATAAAGCCATAAAATAGTCAGTTAAATGCAGGAAACCTATGTTTATATAATAATAAACATTAAAAAAACATGGTCTGTTTTGTTTTTACGTTTATCTGTGGGAATGGTGAGATCATTGATTTGGAATGGTCAATTACCCAAATGTACTGATGAATCAAACATGTTTTTGGATACTGGAAATGGATTGATCCTAAAATATTGGTCCAATCCAATCAAACAAATGCAATTGAACATCAATACGATGACTAATTCGCGGCTCACTATTTTTCGCATACGCCATTTTAGCACTACACCGCTCCTACATGCCTAGTTTGCACAGACAATACAACACACAGTCACAATTTCCAGGCCAATTACATTTTACCTTGCTGGTGAAGTCCCAATTCGCATTCACACATGAGACAAAACAATATTCCAAAGAGGGCATAATACAGTAGAACGACCTCAATTCCATACAAAAAATAATGTGTGTGGAAAATTTTTGCCACAAATTTTCACAACTGAAATTATGACGTTTACATTTTTTAAGCGAATGCTAAATAATGTTGCACATTTATGTAATATGATAATAATTTGAGGTGTCATAAAAAATCGCTTCAGTTGAACTGTTTTACACAACGGCACTCATTGCTTTTTATGCAAATCAATGAAGCAAATTTATTTGTTTGTGTTTTACGAACGTTGTGTGATTTATGCTTAAATGTCGTATGTGACAAATTTCGAGTTTTTAATTATCAGAGTAATTCTTTGTACCGATATATGCTATTTTTAGCAGATTTTTCAATGCAACTGATTGCGACTTATTTCGCGGAAGTCACCGCAAAATGTAACCTCTAGATAGGTCGTCTGTACGTTTTGAACAATGACAAAAAAAAAATGAGAAGGTGTTAAATAGAGGATTTCCATTGATTTTAATATTTGCTCAATGTTTTAATAAAATGGGTTTTTTTATGTGATGAAATCGGAAATTCACTGTGAAGCTTTATTTAAACACTTTTATGACATACACAATTTTAAGAATTTCAACGTTTTGCAATCTAAATTTAAATATAGATAAATAATTATTTTCTGGAAATAGTAAATTAAGTAAAAACCTATAATGAAAAAAGACAATAATAATAACTGTACAGTTGGTTACAGTGAATAGTTTTTTTTATGACTAATAATTACTAGTCAATTATAATAAATATTCATTTCGTAGAATTTTTTTATTTGTTTACCTTTTCCGCTTGTAATTTCATTTATTTTTTGCTTACATCATAGCTACATGTATTATTGTAGTTATAATCAGAAAAAAAAAAAACGCAAAATTTTTAAGTGATAATTTAAATTTTAGCTGGTATATAAATTGCACACAACGTTCGTATGTTTTTTAAGTAATAACATAAAGTTTTACATAACAATGACACATGTCGAATAAAATACAACCTCTGCTACCTGATTTTGATGGATGAAAAAAAAAATCGTTGCTTGCACTTTGTTGTCGTAATTACATAAAAACAATAACAGTTAAAGTCAATTATAAAAGAAATAAAAAACAAGTCAATATGTAAACAAATGTTTGTGCCAATACTTTATTGACAATACAAAATATGTCAATGCTATTTTTTTATTTTGCTCTACAAATAAAAATAAAAACAATAATCATGAAGTAATTATAAATGGAAGAAATGTGTTATTTATTATCCGCCGCTACACATTATCAATAATCCCACTTTTATGCACTTGTGTCGTTTTATTGTGAATGTTACCGTCTAGCGGTAATATAATTTAATACAAATAAAAACACACAGCAATCACGATAGGCGTGCGTGGTTAATTTGTGCATAATAATTTAATGTAAGTCTCGCTAAAATAAATGAGTGACAGAAGGTCTTGTGCGTCTATTTATAATTCTATTTCCCCAAATGTAAAACACCTCAGTCTCTGTCTTTTTTTTACGTAAACTTTAAAGTAGTAAGTTGCTGTCACATGTCTTTTAAGTATAAGGCGGAAAACGTATTTTTATGAAGTGTTTTTAAAACAATATACAAGCTACAAGCACACACAAAAGAATGAAATTTAAATACGAATTTAGTCAACTGGTTGAATCTCCTTCCTTGACGGAATTAAAATAGTCGCAACAATAGCCGTATACATATTTTATAAAATGAAAATAAAAAGAAGAAGAGCACAAAATTGCGACGTTTACAATTATTATGATCAGTTCCTACTATACTAAATCCCATACCACGAAATATTGGAGACACACACACATTCATTAAAAACAATCATTTAAAATTACGTGCATGTGGCAAATCATTGAATTTTAATAACTTATCCGTTTTCTCTTGTTTCTTTATAGGATCTGCTAATACAAGCAAATGAAAAGACCTCGGGACTGCGCGGTTTCCGCAAACAGTTTAGTGGCCGTTTCAAGCGTCTGGTCAGTCGCAAGGAGGAGCCTCAATTGTCGGCCATACCACCAGAACTCAAGCCGCAATTAAAAACAATTTATGTTTATTAAGAAAAAAAAACAACAACAAAACAAAACAAACACAACACAACACAACAAATAATCTAACAATATTAGCAACAATTCAGTAAATTATGAACCACATTACTATTTCTTAGGGCGATTTTAAACTATGTATATTCAATTTAACGATACATTAGCATATCCTAGAAGATGTGAAGCACATGTAGAATGTAGAAAAAACAGTATACCCACAAGCAATCGTATGTAGTGAGAAAAAAGAAGAAAAACAAATTAATTAAAAATGGGACAGACCAATCAAAGTCACTAATTTGATTAATTAATTCTAATGAAAGCAATTTCAATTATCAATATTTTATTTGGTTAAAATATTTTTGACGAAAAATTTCAATTGCCATTAATTGGAATTCAATCTGTAGAATGACGCAGTGATTTATATTTTGTCAGTTCAATATTTATTTGTTTGTTTTTTCCCCCGCACTAATTTTCTTACAAAACAGTTAGTTGTCTTAAAAAATGTATTGTAGTTTAATTTAAATTGAATGCTGATTGAATGAATATATGAAAGACTGACCAGTATGTAATCTCCCACACACGCACACAATTTGTCCCGCGAAATACGCGAACTCTGTGTGTGTTTGGGGGCATTGGGAGTGATTGAGTTTAGAAGTATATGCTACCTCCATTGGTATTACGCATACAAAGTTATGTATAAAATAAACAATCAAATTTTCTCAAAAAAAAAAACAATTAACCATATAAATTCATTTATTTGCTAAATGTGTGTGCGTCATTTTTTGTTTTAAATTTAAACGTTTATTGATTTTTAAATCAGTAAAAAAATGAAGATGAAAAAAATTACACGACTGCATAATTTGCTACATGCAGGATGTTAACAAAGCAATTAAGTATTTTCAAGAAGTGAAAACACTTTCAATTTCGATGACCTTTTTATTGTAATATGAATTAATAACAGCAGCATTTGCAAGCCACAACGTTTAGACAATTGATTTATGTTAACTGTGTAAAATTAAATAAATTACAAAAAAACGTTTGAGTAAAAAGTGATACTGAAAGCAAATATCCTAATTAAATACATACCTTTATAATTAATTTACTACATTTACGATGATATTTAATAATTGAGATAGTACCAACTTTTGCAATTAGAAGCCTTGTTTTTATAATGGTTTGAATTTTCATTGCTTAATTAAAATATTAACACAATAATTAAGTGTTTTCGATACACATGAAATATAAGTAAAGTTCTTGTAGTTCTTCTAAGTCTTTACTTTTGTAATTTTTGATTTTAATTAGTTTAAATATGATATTAACGTTTTAATTTCTAAATTTTAAGGCTTAAAAATGTTTTAAAGTTGGTACAGTAAGTTCATAAAATTGACATTTCGCTCACATTGAGTGAAAATTAATTTAATAAATTTGTAAGGAGTTTAAAATTGAAAACAAAACAAAATGAATAAAATATAACATTTTCAATAGAACCGATGAGTCATTTTATTTGTTGCATTTATGCATTTTAAAATTATTTCCCCAGGCACGTGTATCAACTATAGACAAACTATTTTTTATTTATAGTGGGAATTCAACAATTTGTCGTCTACTTATGTTTACATTTCTGGTAAGTATTTTATAAACACCAGAAACCACTTCGCCTTATTTTCTTACAGCGCACAATTTACATAAAACGCGAACTAGTAATCAAAGTCTCAAGACACCGGACTCCCATAACAGACCCCAGACATCGCAGCGTAGCGCGCAATAATTGATGTATCAATGTCATCGTCACTTTATGTCCCACAATATTCAAAACAATGACGTGCTTAAAAAAAGGCACGCAATAGGAATCATATTGCAACAAGCACGTGTTAGTACCCACAGCCAAAAAATGGTTACATGATCATCCACACTTAAGTAATTAAAAATTGCACTTGCATTTTCACACACATTTGTATAATGAATCCGTTAAATGCACAGTACGCTCGATTCTAAGTCGAATTATCTAAGGCTCGTGTCAATACAATTATAGTGACTACACGGTGTCCACTTGGAATGAAGTTTATGTGGCCACGCGCGAATTTTATGCCAACGATAAGAATTGAGTACGTTTACATTTGGTTATTTTAGTTGGAGTCCACTTTATAACATAAATAACGAGACACGATTTCGTTTAATTTAGATTAAATGTTGCTGAGTGTAATACAAAGTAGATGTCTAGAGGAGGCATGTTCACATAAATAAAGGAAGGAGACAACTCTTACAAGTATATGGTGACAATTTTTTTAATATTCTTTAATTACAGTCATTAACAGGTAATTTAATAATTGTTTGCATGATTTATTAAGTCAACCGAATGTACACTAAACAATCAATCTTGAAATAAGTGGCACATGTAAGTATACGATTTGATTGTTTGGCATTGACATAAAACACATCCGTCGATTGCGGCAATTATTTTAAATTTATTTCAGTCATTTTTTTTTTGTTTGTTTACCTTTTATTTGCAAAACATTTATTTAAACATTAAAATGACAATATGTCATTGCTTACAGAATACATATTTAAATTATAATGAATCCAGGAAGTAAGGCGATTTTCGTATTAAAATAAAATCAAAATAAATGTCAATTATTTAATTTTTGCGCAGTTTTTTTATGTGCAAATCGTCCGTACTGTGTCAATGTATGAAATTATAATCAAATCAAACAATGAAATTGCTACTGTAACCAAATTATGGCAGTTAATGTGAATTGAATGTCAACGAAATTACAATAATAAATGCGAGAATGTTGTGTATCGATGTTGGCGAAAGCCGATAACTATCACATGTGTACAATGAAATGTTTTTGCAAATTTTCCCGACAGTTGGTAATTGTAGGTAGTTAAATGATTATTCAGAAATGAACAACAAATAATATCATTTCATTTATTAGCTATATAAATCTACTTTCATAAAGCTATTTGTGAAACTTAAAATTCGTAGAAAAAGAAGTCATTACTATGAATTTGTTTTTCAGAGTTATGTACAAGTATTTTGTGCACATTGAAATTTCTGCATAAAATAGAAATCACGCACCTTTAAAACGTCTTCCACATCCCTTAAGTTTCTTAGACTGAAATCACACCTGCGCACGTTTTACAATAATGAATGGTTGAGTATTACAGTACAGAAATAATAACAACAAAAAACTATTTTCCAATTTCCTTGAAGTATGCCTTTTCTATTTAAGGATAATTGTTAGTGAATGAATGTTTAAATTTCTGGGAAAAATGGAGACTGTAAACGATGTGTGTAACAAAATGCGTTTTTTTTTTTGAAGCAAAAAGGGCTTAGTCAAGTTAATAACTTTAAGGCATTGTTTATCTTCAAACATATTTGAAAAAAAATGTTGCGTAGATTCACAAACCACAAGCGTTATAATAATTTCTGTATGAATGAGTTTTAAATTAATATTGTAAGAAGATAAATTATTCTCTATACTTACAATAATAACAAATTATTCAACTTAAGAGTTAAATAGTTAAGTAATGAAGAATTAAATGTCTTAATAAACATGATAAGACACTTTTAGTATTATGCAAAAAAGAAACATAATCTAAATAAAGCCAAAACAAAATCAAGTCACATTTTTAATTTAGGTACAAAGTCTAAAATAAATATTTTAGAACCGACGAGGATTATTCTGATTTCATTTGGAGTTTTAATATTTGCAAAACGTTGTCGTTTAAATACGTTGTGATTTTTCAAAGATATTAGCCGACTTACTAGTGACTTATGAGTCCTACACGCACTGACTTAATGTGTGCTAGAATTAGTAAAAATATTTCATTGGAAGTTGTGTAAGTGTTTTGAGATTAATGAACATTTCTTCGGATTTCACTGTAAAAAAACAACTGAAGATTGCAATCATATTATTTACAAACTTATAATGATGTTGAGTATAGAATTATTAATTGCAAACTCTAATCGTTTCCCACAAATCTTAAATGAGGAGATAACACCAAATTAATTTAATTTTCTCATAATTTATTAGCGATTTTGTTTTTTACTTTCCATAATTTTGAACAAAACAATTAATAAAAATGAACATTTCATTAAAGTCATATGTCAGTCATGTAGATACTTCATGTTTTGCAATTTTAATAATTTTAATAGAAAACTGAAACGAATTCAAAAACGTGTTCAAAATAAAAATTGTAAACGCATATTATCTTTTGAAAATGCAAACGTAAAAAACAAAAATGCAATTTGCGCGACAGACCAAATCTTGAAAACCTCAGTGAAACAATATACCGGAATGCATATTACTATGAAGGTCATAATTTATAAATATGTATAAACAATAATAATTTGTAAATGTACTCACAAGTCACAATTACACAACGAACTGCTGGCAGCCAGTCATTACTAGAATAAAAGAAGGTGACAGATAAGTATCATATCCAGGTTTTAATTTGATAAACATAATGGAAAGAATAATAATCCCAGAGCAATGGTCTTATTTTTAAGGTTGCACAAAACGACACATTCCATCTGAAGAAAATATCAAGAGTTTTATTGTCAGTTTAATGTCAATATTGAAATGCCATCATAAAATATTTAATTGCTATACAAAAAACTATAAAATAAATGATTGATTTGATTTAATGATAACAAAAGAATTAGCACCTAACACCAAACAGACAATAATTATATTTTGTTTTACACCAAACACACTGAATGCACGTGTAATGGTTGTGTTCTTGAACGAATATGCTTTTTATATTTATGGTACCAAGACGTGTAACTCGTTTATCAGACCTTGTAAATCGATGTTGCGTAGTTGTTTTGTAATTTATGATATACAAACTAAAACGAATTATTTCTTTAATGAATCTAACTTGCTTCAACATAATATGTATTATTGATCTAAAACTTAATTACTTGCACCTAATAAAACAATTTAAACAGTCTGAACATTTTCTTTGAATTTCGCTTATATGTACTTCAAATGTTTATGCTGGGTGTGATGTCTTTAAGAAAACAAACTACAAGCATTTAATTGGTGTTGTTTATGAAAAATTAATCATCGAATTAATTTGTTTTATAATCGAAAAAGTGTGAAGCTGGTAAACCTTAACAAACTAAATTGAAACGTAATAGTAATTGATAAGAAGTGAAGTGTTAAATATAATTGAGTAAAGCGGTAATCTGTAATCTATATGGATTTAGTTCATTTTCAAAAATGTAGGCAACTATTTGTGCTAAGTGTGATCATAATTGATGCTTAATTCATTGTCAAATTTAATAAAGGAAAGAATTTACATCACTGGGAAAGCGACTTAATACTCTTGACCTTGATTGACTTTGAAATTCAAACCAGTCATAATATTTTAATAAGTTTTCTTTTATGTATTTTACCGACTTGTACAAAGTAAAAACTGTCAAATTTAAGTCATTGTTTACATCAACAAAATCTATTGAATGAAATATTGAATTGTATAGTTACAAAGAAGTCAAATAAAGTTTAAAATTCATTGTAATTTCAAGACAAAGAACGTAACAAAATGAAATGCATTTTTGTGTAAACGTGCAATAGTTAAAAAAACAATAAAAAAGCTATTAATAGATTTTTGCGGTGTGGCACGAAATACTAATAGTGTCTATAGCAAATATTCCAGCCAAGCCTAAGATATAAACTCTAATGTACTCGTCGCAACCAAATTCGTTACAAGGCTTATGCAACACACTTATTTGTTAGCGTAAGACAACACTCTAACTTACAATGCAATTGATAAGAATATTAAACATATTATAAGTGATTTAAAACCCGCAATGATATGATGATTTTAAAATAGCTCTAGTCACTCAGACGGCCAGACCTTAAATGTTTTGCTAACCCCTTGAACCTATTTCATATGTTACTTGAATCTATTTGTTGAACTTATTGACGTGAAAAATAAGTGCATAAAATTACAGAGTGTAAGTATTGTTGTCGGTCACCATATCGGGTGACAATTGTTGACGCAACTGCGGAAAAATGCTAAAATTAAAAACACTTTTTTTAAATTAAAAATGTCCAACTATTCACTTAATAATTAATGTAATTGCCTTTAAATTGGAAACATGCAATTCTGTATATAATTAAAGCCACATAGGGGTTGGAAGTTTGTTTTTATATTGTGTATCATTGTGTTTGAATTGAATATGCCCCCAAGGAACGGATAGTTATTATTGTATTTGATTGACGCAACGAAAATGTTTTTCATTGATAACGCAGCATATTATAATTACTACTCAATTATGAACAGAAGACTCTGGAATTATGGGAGCGTCCATAGTACCCACAGCGATATGCCGACAAACAGTCGGCTTGTAGTTATACATGAGTATTCAGAAATATATAGGGTAAATGTACAAAAACAATTATATTATTACTTCCACGTCATCAGTGACGCAAAATAAATACGAGCGCCACAACCAAACGACCTTAAGAAAAGACAATCATCATGTTGACGCTACAACATTTATAGACGTATGGAATGATAACAGAAATTAACGTCATTAAATACGCTCCGGGACATAAAACCACATATATCAACACAACTGTACGTCTGCAGTTTAACTAACTATGTCTATATAAGTACACAACGAAACTGGTAAGCGGTCGCATCTATTTTTAAATTAGTTCTTAACGTCTTAATTACTATATACGAGTGCATAAAGGCAGTATGAGGACGGTGGACGCCACTGATGCATTCATTCATTGACCTCCATGATGCATCAGATGGCAGTTTAAACAGGTTTTTTGGAACGCATCGGATAGATGCGGCACAATCTATCATTTACTTTTTCTTGAAATTTTAATTACGGACTGCAAAGTGCAGTGTAATGAAGTGATGTTAGGTAATCTGTATGAGCATCATCAGTTTGAGATAAGTTGTAATAATATGTGCTTAAATAAAAGATAATTTAGTAACAATGTATTAGAAGTGCATGGTAATTTAAATATGAATGCACATTCAAAACGATTATTAAAAGGATTAGACAGATTTGTTAAATATTTTATCCTTAATGTCCTTAATTAAATATTTTAAAATGTATTTTTGTAGACCACTTTTTAAGATCAAGAGGTGTGGAAACTTGCACAATTAACTTTCCTTTTGAAAATGTCGAAATATTGATTTGACAAAAGAATATGCAATCAAGTATGAATTGTGTATGAAGAATTTCAGGATATTTGTTATAAAAAGGTTACTTTCGTAAAAGGATTTATTTTTAGTAAATCTGTTCCTCATAAAAAATTCTCATTAGTCAATAAGCTGCGATCACTCCTTGTGGAAAAATACAATTCAAACGGAAACGTAAATCTTTGAAATTAAAATCGCAATTGATTACAAATCCCAATGAATCATGAAATTATATTGCAGATATATAATACGTTTTAGCTATTATACTTTATTTTGATGAGTTATTGTAACCGGAAAGATACAACAGAATTATGTATGTGTATCAAAATATAATTGTTGACAACTTCTGCGAGTTAGCTAAGCATACGATGACGCACTTGAGGATTGTTTTCAAAAATTATAGCAAATGCATATGGTGTTTGTTTTTCTGTGTGCTATTTGTTTGATATCAGTAACATAACAATATCATAACAATTTTGCAGTGAAAAAAAAAACGGATAATATGTAATTCAGTAAATCGGAAATAACGGAATTCCTGACCTTTATTAACAAATTAATAATAAAGGGGCACAATATGCGTATCGCGTAATCCCCATCTAGGGACTATTATCTTAATGACGAAGCACCCCCATGCAGTGGAAAACAATTTGTTATCAATGAATGTACTCAATAAACGCAACTTCCATATAAACAGATCAATTAAAATCATTCAAGCCTAATCTGTTGTGAAATTCATTAGTTATTCCAAAATGAAGTACGAATTTCGAATTGTTTGTTTGACAGTTTGTTGGAGTGTTTGGCAATTTGCTTGTTTGTTTTTATTATTTGAACGTGTGTTTTAAATTAGCTTTTTGTGAATTTGTCTGTTTCCTGTATGACAATAAAAATAATGTGTTTTTCAACAATGCTTTATATTAATTAACAACATATATTAACTCAAGTTATTTAAATTTTAACCGCGTCAATGTTCGTTTTCTTAACCGCTTTACTGATTAACAAATTCCTATACGTGACGTCGATTAGGAAAAATGTGCTTTATTATTAATTAGGTTTTACAAACTGTTGTTTTGTTTATTGAAGTTATTTATTGAAACTTGTAATAATGCATAGTGTAAAAACACAGACTCGATTAAAGTAAAAATTAAATGTATAGGATAACCTATTAATTAAAAACTTTAAATATTATATTATATAATCAACACAGGTTCAATAATAACGGATAAATAAAAATAAATTCTGCTGAAATTCATTTCAAAATATACAATTATTTTTGAAAAGTTTTATTCGAATAATGACCAATAAATAAGTCCTATGGCATTTTATGCTTCTGCCAACAAACAACGATCTCACTTTACCAGTTTCCTAAATTGATCTCGCCCCTCAAAATATAGAGGGCCCTAAGCCAAGAAAGGGAACCTTTGTTGTCTGTTGCAAACGTTTTATTTCCACATTTTATGGCTTCACTCGAGTTAAGAGTACATTGAACTGAACTGATTCCCGAAAATTATTTGATTTAGTTACCATGCTGCTTATATGCATTGCCATGAGCCAGCATCTGCGATGTATTCGAATTTGAAGCCCCTTGCAGCATAAATACTTAGTTTACCTATACATATAGGACGAACAACAATTCGCAGAGTTTGAGACACTCTGCGGAGTCCGCGGTCTACCCTTTGTGTCGTCTTACACATAAAATACGTTTAATTTGTGTATAAAATTCGCTTTAAATTTGTCTCTTCTCGTGGATGTCTCTCGTCTATATCAAAAATTTGAATTACACACACGCTTAAGCAAATGCGTCGCATCGCTGTTCACATATGCGCAATTTGTGCATCCCCATATGACGGATGTACACGTCACATACTACACATTACATTATAGTGGCTGCGCAGTCTGCAAAGATTATTCAACCACCACGGTTTAACAACCTTAGGTTATTGTCCTCGTTTTTGCTTTGTGCGTTTTCCTCATTAATGCGCGTCCGTGCGCTCTGTACATAGCCTTTATTTCATTATGCTGGATCAGTAGCTCAGTAAGTAGTCTCGGATCAAACTGCGAAGTTAGCGTGCCCATCGCGCGCATCAAGTTCTGGCGGGGGGCCAGAAAGACCCATACATGTAAGAAGCAAATGCAGATCATCGCAGATAACTTAATGCGCTATATTTGTTTGTGATCTCGCGCTATTGAAAATGTTTCTATTCATGAATTTTCGCCAAAAAAGTATTTTATTTAGTTTCGAATTATTTAAATCACAAAACAACCCGTGCAAAGATCATTGCATCGATGGCTTGCAGCTGTTCTTTGAAAAGTCATTGCATGCAATTATTAAAATTAAATGCGCACGACATTATTAAAGCGGAACTGATTTATATTTAAACGACTGTGGTGACAGGGTAGAATTAAAACCGAATATGAGATGCATTCAGTCTGCGTAGATCACTATTTTATTATTGATTGTGGTTAGATTGGATAAATTTGCAATGCATGATGTGTGGTTTTGATATATAAAGCAAACCGTACATTTAATTTATGAATTGCATAAAAATTAGGGAATGAATTTAATTGCAACTCAAAAATTAAAAATACTTTTAATTTAACCCACTAGTCCCCTTAAATTTGTAAATAAGTAAACTACAACAAAACAATTCAAGGACACCAGAGACAATGTTTACAAGCAACAGCGAATTATGGCACATCGCTATTTGGCAGCTTCTCCCTCTATTGTCATTTGCAACACATCAGATGGCTTAAGGAATTTCACAATGCATTTATATACGAATATGTTCTTTATAATATGATGTTTTTTTGACGAATTTTCAGTAATTAAAAATAATTTAAATTGTAAAACAATTTATTTCCTTTTCAAAATAATATTTTTTTTTAAAACCTCACACAGTAATTTGCGTACTATAAAAGCAAACTTTATGCTCCTTCGCATAACATTCCCCAAATACCTAATTGTAAGTATTAAATATTTAAATATAAATTCTATAAAAAGTACTTGTTGTGCAATGACCGTCAACAGGTGACTGAAAAAGGGTGCTAAAAGGCACACACATATTTGAAATAATTAATTCCTGTCTACCTTATGGCTAACCTTTTCCTCAAAGACAAACCAAAACAAACGCACCGGCGATGTAACCGTTTATTTTGGCTGTGATCAACAGACGAACATGATGCCAAAAAATGTGTTGGTTGAAAGTGAGGGGCAAAATGTGTACGTCACATGATGCTTTTCACACAAACAAAAAAATTGTAATTGAAATAAATGTTTAATAGCTTTAATCAAAAGGGTGTTTTCAAATTCCAGGACAAATAAAAAATTATATTCCTTAAACAAGCGTGGCAATAAAACGAATACACCTCTCCATGTAGTAAAATAAACAATGGAAAACATCAATTAATAAATGATAAGAAAATCAGAAGATGTCACAAATATAATAATAAAAGTGCCATAAAAAACGCGGTCCCAAACAGTGGAAAATCCCATAGCTAAATTATGATGACATGCTATCTGCAGATTTTATATGTCGCACATAAACTTTATTGAAGCTACCACGATCAGCAAATTAGCTGTATTAACGCCCATAAGAATAATTATTGTTTTACGTTGCTCAATTAAACTTGACAATTGTATCATTTCCTTCCACACGCACACACGACTGAAATACAACTCTTTATTCTGAATTATTGTCACCCAAATTTCGCCTGAATGAATTGCAAATATTCGCATTCCAGCATAATCAAACTGCGAGTATTTGGAGTTCAGACACAAGCCGCAATTACTTAGCAGTTTTGGCGGCAAACAGTGTCGCCTCCAAAGTCCAAAATATTGACATATAAATTAGACAATAAAGCAGACGCTTACAAATTAATTTTGTAGATTGAGGCGACGAAACATTCAATGACTTGCCGAATTGCCAATGCAGGCACAGATTTGCTGAATAGGACAATAACGTGTAAACTCGTAAGTCCAGTGCAGCGTAATACATAAAACGTAATTTCGACTGTTGGAACTGTCAGCAAATATAATTTGATATTTTTATAAATAGGGTTTAGGCCTATTGATGTGTTTTGGCGGCTGCAGTGGAAAATGTAGCTGGGACAATTTTTGTGTTGTATGTAACTGCGTTGTCTTTTAATGCATTCAGCGTGCCGTGCCGCACACACAATCAACTGTACCCAAGGACAACACGGGCGCAAAAATATAATCAACGGTTTGCTGCAGATATTTCCGGTTCCTCGTCCTGGCAGACAGCCAACGGTTTTATTACATGGCGTGCAAATTGTGTATGAGGAAAAAACGTCATGGCAAGGAAGACGTCACAAAATTTATATTTAAGGCAATAAAAATCGGCTGAAGTCTAGATAGTAGATAAATGTTTAAATATAATTAAAATAAATGATTAACCCTTTCTCTCATGTAAATTAAATATGGCTTTTGGGTCTATTTTTTTGGTCTTTTAAAAATTGACTTTAATCCCTTTTCTTAGCTTGGGAAGTGTGGAATCTACCATACTCACTATTCTATATGGTGATTTCCGTATTCTTTAGCTTTTGTGAATTGAATGCCAAACCAAATCAAAACAATTTCAGCAAATTAAATACATTGCATAACTGTTTAATGAATATAAAGCATTGTATCAGCAGGTAATTTATGATCATCAATTATAACGTTACTATGGCATTTTTCCGCATTATGCTTTTACCCCAGACTGCACTGTTTGGATTAATCTCTTACAGTCATAATAAACAATTAATTGAGAACAAGTGCCGAGAGTTGCGAATTTTTGCAATAATTAATTTGCTGTATAGTCGTGAGTCGCGACTAACGATTGCCGAAAAAATTTTCCGCTAGCAATTAAGCGAAGAGCGTCGCGCCGTTCGTGGGATGAGCAAAAATATATTTAAGCCACGATTCGCATTATAGGTAATACTATGTGAAATAACAGTGCGACCGAGATAACAAAACGTTTTTTATACGTTTTTTACTATTAATGAGAGCGGGAGCAGCAACAGCAGCGCCACAGGCATATCAAATCAAGAGGCACATGATTGCACCGAAATAAGTCCGCAGTCCTGAGTCCAATGTGGCTGGCGGACGTTAGCGGGTCACGCCACAATATCATCCGCCTTCAATAGTGTTGGTGTCAAGTTCATGTAAACATTTTGGCATGTTTCATGTAGTTATTCTATATACTCATTATCTGGGGCTTGCCAATCCCCCAAAAATACCCTACATTTTAGATTCTGTACTAGAGTTATGTGCAATTACACGACGCGACGCGACGTGCCGATCATAATGTCAATACTGCCACAATATGATTCCCCACATATAAGAAAGTGACAAAACGCTGCCTGTTTGTTTGATAACAAAAAGTACGAACCGCCAGTTTATTTGCATTAATGACAACGTGATTCTCCGCAAAGTGATAAGGCGTAAAGCTAAATCGCGACGCGACGCTTTGATCCATAGCAAAATATGTAAAGACATACGAGCGCGCGCTTTTCATTCATTCCAGGCATGCCATGCTGCTGACTGCGTGTTTGGAGTTGCGAAAAGTTTCCATCGCGCTAAATAAGACGACACCGCGATTGTCATAAATTCAATTCATATATAGGATATACTGATAACGTCTTGATACCGGATTTCTGTGACATTTGTACACCATTACAATTTGCAATGAGCAATGAATGTCGCGAAATTTCAGTTATTAATACAAGACGCGTGGCTTGGATTTGTCGTGATTTATGTGCGTGGGCCAACCGGCAAGTACACACCACAAAATTAAATCGCACAATCATAATCTCGATCTTGATTTGGGACAATAATTGACCAACATCTTTAATTCACACAGAGCAATTAAACTTTATATTGCAGCAGCTCTCCTTCTAATCAGGTCAACAAGTATACTTGGGGTGATGAGAAACGCACACACAGTGGGAATCTGCGAATTATGCAAACATGTGTAATTGTCATTTAACTGTGTGTAAAATTCTACTTTTAGCCGCGCAATGCGATGATTGAGCCCGCAACTGGCATCGCTGTTGCTAAGCAAACGCTTAGCGCCACGAGTTGAGCTTCACTTACATATTTGTATAGTTATTGGTCAATGACACCTCTGCCAAGAGCCGATTATTATCTTACATAATATGTACAACGTTGATATTATTATATTGTCTAACTTTATAATAGTCATAGTTGCTAGGGGAGGCGGGAGTACTCTCCTTCTTATTGGCCTTTGTAATTCATTTCTAATTCGTGACTGGTTATGGGAGTGAAAAGCATTTCATTACATTGTTTTGGTACACAACGGCTGGGAACGCATTATGATGTATTCTTTATTTTATTTTTATTTTGGCAATAACAATAATTACATAGTACATAAAACCACTTTAAAAAAAATATTTGCTCACATAGCAAAAAGATGCAAATCATGAAAGTGACGCACGTAATTTTTTGTGGTTGCCAATTTGATTACATATTTATGGTTTTCGAAATTAATGATAATTATTATTTAATTATTTTACAAAATATTATATTATGATAAATTGCTATTTTAAGCAGAAATTTATTACAGTTGTAACATGGTATAAGCTTCTTAAAATTTCATATTGCAGAGTAGCAATAAAATGAAAATAGGTCTTAAGTCGGTGCGACTTTTGACCTCGACATGATTTGTATAATTTTGTATTCTTGTTCTACTCGTTCAACACTTTGATAACTGTTTAATTTAATTTAATAAATATACAGAAAACCTTAACCCAAAAGGATGTTGTCCTTCAAATATTCATAATAACGCTTGAATTTTTTTTTAAATATTGGTGACAACATCATGACAACAGAGATTTTAAAGAGAAATCTGGATTTATGAATCGGATTTAAAAAAGAAATCTGCTATAACGAGTCCTGGATTAAGCCAAATAAGTAAACCAAGACAATTTTTTTATCATTTTTAAATAAGTCATCCTTAATTGTAAATAACTTTTTCGACAAATAATTTTAATAAAATGAATTGAAATTTGATAATCACCCTGTTCCAAATGAACTTTATCAAAATTCTATACACACTCCTAAGTCCTATAAGATCTAAGTAATTCTTAATGTTTAGGTTAACTAAGTAACCGAATACCTTTAATACTGCCATCTGGGAACATACTTAACATTGTAAATAAAATTTGTAAATAACCATTCAGAACAAAAATGATACAGAACAGAGATTTCTTCGTAAAATAATTTACTTCTTATGAAATTTTCAGTTAATCTACGTTAAAATGATAAACGTTTTCATTAATCAAATCATGATGATTTTACATTTAACAAAGAACTAGAGTGCAAAAAATACTTGAAGACAACAAATACTTAGGTTCTGACACACGCTTAGCAGATAAATGCTGCCACCTATCCGCGGAAACATTAACTAAAATGTGTTGTATTCGTGCTGCTTGCGATGGGAAGTAGTGCAATGTAGGGGAATAACTTGCAATAAGAATGTTTTTTTTTAATTGACTAATAAATGCTTCAGTGACAAAAATTTTAATATATTTTACAATTCAACAAAAACTAGCAAAATGGCGTGATTTTTTACCAGAAAAATGGGCAATGCAACAATTTATATAGACCGTGTGTCGTGTAACTATTTATAAAACTGTTTAGATTAATAGGCCGATTTAAATAGTGAAAATGTAATTAAAATATATGTAATTAATGTTATTAAACATTTTATGATTAAGTTTTAATGATTAATGGTTTACTCACAAAATCCGGGTGTTCAATGCTGCAGCAATTTTCGGTTGGCCGAATTTACACACAAGGGATACCACTTTAAATTTAATTTTTGTCCAAAAAAAGCAACCACAATAATTACGAAATAAATTTACTTTAACATTCATAGTCACTTTAAAATTCAATTTATTTTACAAACTATTATATCCACAATTCGATTAAATTTATATACTAAATAAAAAATTTAAACCCTGCTTTTCGGTGTTTTATTATTGAGAGCAGCAATTCAAATAAAAAATGTCGCGTAGAAGATCACATCTGCAAAAATGAAGAAATTCAAATGTTTTAAAACTGACTGTGTTTTATTTAACTTAATATAATACGTAAATAATAATTTGATTTTAATATCCTTGATAATAATAATTGTTAAAAAAAACTTTTCGTACGGTAGGAACTTACGTTAAAAATACTTGTTTTTCCATTTGGTAAAATGATGATGCTTCAAAATCATACTGACGAAAATTGTACAAAAAAATGTCCAGAAAACAGTAAAAAAAACAGTGTTAAACTCCCTCACAGAAAACAATATCATATAATTATGAATTAAAAATTAAATATGTTCTACTCGATTTAATTTACAAAACCCATCGAACCATTGACCACCAACACTCACCCACATCAAATATTGATTTTAAAGAACAATCGAATAAAATCAAAACGTAATCAAAACCACAGTCGGAACGCTGCAATTAAATACAAACGGCCATGCCACGCTGCTGCCACATACCGACGTATTAAAAATTCAAACACATATGTACGAGTATGTGCTTACATCGAAAGCATAAAAGCCCAAAAGCACATATCAAAATACATATTATATTACTCTATAGAGTGCAGCATGTATGTACAAACTCTGCAGAAGCAGCCACAGCAACAGCCAACTGAAGCAGCATAAAGAGGGTGAAACTGAGAAATTTCTTCATGCTCAACATTTTGAGTATACAATTATTTATTGATAACAAGCCACATAAATAACCAGCAATCCACTTTCAAAGCACATATTTATTGTGATCATACGGCGGGATGCAAGCACAGTGGAATGCGCTGAAAAGGTGGGAACTGGCAACCAAACACACGCCGCAGCCACCACATTGTTGTTTAATGTTTATAACAATAATATACGCTTTGATAACGCAAAGCACACACAATCAACATACATCCCCCCATGAGACTGCAATAGTTATACCAAGAAGCAGCCAATCATAATTGGATTCGCGCCATATCAATATTTCATGTTGGCCTGGCTGAAAGCTGAGCCAACGCATGTGGGAACAGCATCAACTCCTAACCCCCCTCAAAAAAGAATATGGGGAAAAAAGCTTGAGTCTCCGCCTTGCGAGTTGCCGCGTGAAACAAACAAATGCAAACGCATGTGAATTGTGAAGCCCGCACACACATAAGGAACAGGGCAATGTTGGCAGCCTGCAAGTGCCCAGTGAGCGCGCTAGGGAAAATAAGTTTGTTTTCTGACAGCCAGCAACATAAATATTTACTGTTCTTGTTTACGTTATGTACTGCGGAGGCAACGTTGTGTACACACACAGAATAGGGCGGGTTTTTGTGATGGAGTCGCAAGACACTCCTTCCTTGTTGTGTGTTTGATTCATTTGTGCCAGGGTAGACACGACGAGGTATGCTGCTCTTTTTTCAAATCACTGGCCTCAGTTATGTACGACGAGGGCAATGCTGACGGCAGTGATTTTGTTAACGCTCGTGTGCCACAATCCATTCTCAAGATCGTTCTCGCTTACTAAACAGGTTGTTTGTTAAAGAAATGCAATATAGTAAAGTGTGAACATTTAACACAAGTGTTTGATTTAATAATTATTGTTATTGATAGGAAGTGTAAATTAAATATTGGATTTAATGCAATTGATTGAATTGTGTTTGAAACAAAAGTGTTTTCAAAGGAATAATGACAAAATAATTAAATATTTAAGTGTTTAAAAGAATAAAAAATTGTTTAAACTGAAAATATAGTTGACATTTAAATCGTTTTCAAGAAAAGATTGATTGAAGATAAAAGTTCATAGTTGCCAGGACAACTTAGTGAAAAAATATCCCTTAAAGATATAACACTTAAAAAAAATCAATATGCCGCGACCATCCCGAGATTCATATGGTGATCAGAAACCACCATACTCGTACATCTCCCTAACAGCTATGGCAATTTGGAGTTCACCCGAAAAAATGCTCCCCCTCAGTGACATTTACAAATTCATAACCGACCGATTTCCATATTACCGCAAAAACACCCAGAGATGGCAAAACTCTCTGCGACACAATCTCAGCTTCAACGATTGCTTCATCAAAGTACCACGACATCCCAGCCGGCCGGGCAAAGGTGCCTACTGGACACTGCACCCACAAGCATTCGGAATGTTTGAAAACGGCAGTTTCTTGCGTCGACGCAAGCGCTTCAAGCTAGCCAAATTCAATGAGACCACTCTCAGCGAGGAGCTGCAGGCACTTGCCAACATCAATCGCATATTCCTTGAGCAAAAGAATCAGCAGGCCGCTGCACAGCATCAGGAGGAAGTGCATCAGGCCACCATAAATTGTACGGCAACAACCACCATTGAGCCGGTGCGCAAACCAAAAAGAGATTTTACCATTGAGAGTCTTATCGGCACAGACAAACCAAAATATACGGAGGAAGCGGTGATAAAGAGCAACTTTCATCACATCAGCAGTGGCGCAATGTCGGCACTGCAGCAGCATCACCAACAACAACAACACACCCTGCCAATTCATCCCAGCTTCTTTCATCCGTCGCATCACCCGGCGGATGTGTATCGGAGTACGGCTCCCATGCTGCAGTACCCCATACCGATGCTGCATCATCATCACAGTCATCCGGCGATACAGAATTCAGCGGCTGCATCGGCGGCGGCCGCGGCTGCTGCGGCTGCGTACTTTAATCATAGAATGAAAATGTGTACGTCGTAGCCACAAATGGATCAGCAGGTTTAAACGATATTTTGATAATTAATGTATAAAACTATATTTAACCTTTTAGGAAAATTATTGTAAAATATGTACTGATAATTTAATGTTGAATTTTAAATGTTGCTTTGTAAATATGCGAATTGATTAAAGTTAAACGAGAGGGTGGTTAAGATCATGATTGCATTTGTTGTAATTGTTGTAACAAATTGAAAAATTAGACTACATTACTGACAGAAGCTCTATTGTTAATTTTTATTGAAGTAAATTGCACAATTAAAGTTCACATCATAGAAAATCCTCTTTTGAAAATAGTATTATCTTTTTTAATAACACAAAAGCGCTTTACAATTTTTAATTGGGTTGTTCAATTTTCACGTTATTTAATTTTGAAGTGGTTGATATTAAAATGTGGTTTTCAATGAGTTTTAATATTTAAAAATATATTAAAAAATTAGTCGCAAAACTTGAAACCCGTTTTATTCATTTTCAAATGACAAAAATTATCCTTCTTTGTAATTTGGGTATTCGATGCTTTCGTAAAATGATTTAATATTTCATTGGTTTAAATTCCTATAATTAAGCTTTAAAGCTTCGACAAGCAATGCAAATTAAATCCTTTTCAAAGTAAATTGTTTTCCCACACTTATTATCAAAGTGAAAATCAAAAAAAAAATAAAAAAACTGTCGGACACTACACAATACTGATACTTGTCTAAATAAAACGGTGCACGTACACGTTTGTAATTGCTTTTGACTTAATTAAATTATTATTTCTATCAACATGAATGCATAATCAATTTTAAAATCAGTTTCATTATTTTGTATCCTACACGAAAATAAATAAATAAAAAGCAACGCAAATTAATAGCCTGAATAATATTGTGAATATTGATAAATTGCATGTGCATTTGTACCGCAAGACATCAGCACAAACCGGTATTTACAAAACATATAAAACCGTGTATATTGCAATTAATTTTATGCAAAACAAACTCACCATCCGAGTGTGACAATAAATAAAATGTATGCTTTACAATGTAATTAATTGTGCTCCATTCTCCAAAGAGTTTGTGTAAAGATAAATTCTATTAAATAAATCAGCTTCATGGTCTTTCTATGTATTCAAAATGCATCCAACAATGACCTCAAAACAGTTGTCGCATACATTTTGTTGACCACATTGACGTGGGCATTGCGATTGCAATTATTGTAAATCCACACATTATATGTGTGCACTGTCGCAAGCTTTAAATATGTTCATAAACACGCGCGCTATTTGTAAAATGATGTAAAGCTTTATAATTACTATAATTAGTGTTCAAACATACCCAACAAATATTCAGCTACTGCAAACAATTTTCTAAACATACAAAAATAGCAATTAACTGCATACACGCTGACTTAAATAAAAATTAATTTTTTTAATGGAAAATGTGTCTGAGCAATTTAATGTTTTACAAATAATGAGAAATTAGTATTAATACACGACGTGTTTACAATTGTTGTGTATTTAAGATTGTACATTAGATCGTGTGTTTTATTTTATTTTATTTTATTTATGCATATTAAAAGTGATTGGTTCATTGGGGGTAATATGTCAATTAACACATGAGTGATTTCTTTACTTTATTTTATTTTTGTATTATATTTGCTTTAAAATTTTTATTGTTTTTACTGTTATTACCGCAAATTAATATGTAAAGTAATTGTTTTTAATCAAATTCACGTCACAAACATAAATTATTAAATTTTATTTTAAATTCAATATTTTGCAAGCAAATTCAAAATGTAAAAACTTCTCTATAATGTGCACAAATAAAATAAGTGAAAGCTTTACTGATTTAAAAATAATACTATAATATCTGTTTTGCCTATGAATTTATGAACTGTTAAATAAAGCTTGAATTCATAATAAATATTTGTTAAGCATTGCATTGCCGTTACGCCACTTTAAGTCAATAAAAAAAGTTAAGACCACGCAATTATTATTGTACATATAATAAATGCAATATTTTATTAGAATTCCTTTGTTATTTTGTCAATATATTGCAAATAAGTATTACATAAAAAAAGGAAAAAAAAATCGACTTAAAAACAAATAAAACAGCCCAATTGCAATTCATTTAATAATAAAATAAAAACACTATTAAAATGTAATAATAATTTATATAAAATGCATTAACAACTATAGAATGTAGATATTTTACCGACTTTTGTAAATGTGATGATCATTAATTTAATACAATAGGTTTAAGTTACATAAAAGTAAGTAATACATTTTACATAGTTTAATAACCTTGCTAACTTTATGCATATTAAGATAAATAAGCATCATTTTGTAAATCAAAAATTGTGTTGTTCCTTCAAATATTAAGTATAAAATGTAGATCTTAAGTAGAAAGTTATTTTAAAAAAATAAGAAACAAAATAAATTGAAAGCATAAAAAGGCTTCAAATTTAAAATAAATATATACCGTTTGAAAATGAAGATTGCATTTTAATTTCACAAAAAAAAAACAAAAAAAACAATATCAAGGTCCATTTTTTTTAAGGTTTCTAATTTTGATTGATTACTGGATACTGCTGGGTTTTTATCTTATGCATGCATTTAATTTCAATGTGTCGATTTCATTACCTTCCACTAATGGCATACATTTTCAATATTCCTTTCATTGCATTGTGTTCCCACTTGTCTTGTTGGTACCCTTACATCAACCCTGCAACTCACTGCAGATCAGTATTGCAACTCAAATCACAAATGTGTCAAAATATCGCTCCATCTTTTGTATTACAAGTCATTCTAACACTTCAAACATGCGCACGCATTAAAAGAACATTGGGATTAGTTGTACGGCTATTATTTAGCAATTTCGGCGCATGATCATCAAAGGAAGCGCCATGTGGTGTCAGGTAAACATATAAAATACAACTTTTGTTTCATGTATCGTGTGTGTGTGTACATTTCGGCATCAATTTGTGCAAAACAGCGGGAAGAACATTAAAATCTGCCCACCAGTAAGTCGTTGTATATCACTTCAAGTTAACAGTTTGAACCAACAGACATTGTGTCTTGCAGTTCCATGAGTTCTTCAGTCGTCAGCGCTGCACTCCCCCTCCCGCACAGGTATACATTGATGATTGTATATTTTAATGTTGCTTCAAACAACCGCATTCGAATTGTGTAAGAAGATGGTAATCAAGTGCTTGTTTTAGGTCTCTATACTCTCTCTCTCTCCTTATGCGAACCAAATATATAAAAAAAAAATCTATAGGTGTTCTAATGGTCGGGTATGAATATACAATTAATTATACGATATAACTAGCCCTATAATTTTTAGCACTTCATTATTTTGCTTTGTACACCCTCAGCGATGCCGCGCCATTTACTTGCGGATACTTCTTATGAAAATACCATGTTTAAAGAAAAATTATTGCGTGAGTTGTTTCGTTTAAAGTGAAAGAACTTCGCCGGTATATTTGATGCGGGTATTATTCCACGCGGATTTTCATGCGGAGGAGCAGGTGAATGTAGAGCAAATATTATAGTGGGTTTGGGTATGTGTACAACAATCGACCAACAAAAAAAAAATTAAAAATAAACACGGGGATATAATTTTTGATGTTGGTAAAGTGGTGTTATAAGTCAACATGATAACAAGCCTCGATTGTCACGAGGCGGGTCTGGGATCGTGCGCTCCAATTTAAGGTGTCAGAAAAATGCTTTTTCCATGCTTTAGCGGATACGTATTAAAATGTACGCCACTTCTCTGGTATCCACGGGCGCTGCAAGGTGTATTTTAAATTTTATTGGTATAAGCGATGCAACTAACTACTAGCTGTGAATTATTTTCGTTGACTTTGATTAGGGATGAGCGCGTTATTGGCTCGAGACAAATCGGGTGTAAATTATTTTAAATGAAAGCAGGTGGTTTTAGGTGCAGAGTCTTCGATCTTGCTTTATTTTATGGGGAAATCTCCTGGGATGCTGCTCCCATTAAAGTAATGGTAAGGCAAATACGTTTTATTTTTTAAAACAATTCTGAGTATATACACGATTTATTTAATTGGATGCACTTTATTTAACAATGCAGGTGGGTATGAACACTGTTTGAATTTTAAACAAAATCTTAACGCTATAGAAATAGAAGAGACCTTTTTACCTATAAAAATGTTTGTTCGTGGGTTGTTTCCTCTTCACTCATGTTTCAAGTCAGCACAAAAAAATGCAGTCATCACTATATAGTCCTTATTTTCCTGCAAAAATGTAAAAAGAAAATAGATTAATAAAAATATTTTTGCTTAACATTTAGAATAAACACCAAAATGAATGTTATTAATTGACTACACTCTAGACTCTGAAGACCTTCATTACTTATAAACCCATATAGTTCAAGCAGCCCCCTCAAATACCATAAAGCATAATAATAAATTTAAAAGTGAAACATTTCTTGCTGAATAATCGTGCATTACTCAGCGAAAAAATATTAGCACTGCAAAAATCTATAACAGCTAAAATTTCATCAAAAAATGTGTAACATTTTCGTCGCGGACAATAAACCAAAAACGTGCCCGGGATTATAACAATCAAATAAATAAATTCATAAACACAAGGGATGAGGGTGCATACTGCATAGTGTGAAGCAATTTCAGGCAAATACGATGAAGTAAAAATCGCCCACACTTGCGGTGGTAAATAAAATTGAGAAATAAACAACTCAAGGACATGGGAAATATTGGTCTTTAAGTTTTACCCTCATGGCATAAAATTGCCACCCCACACATATTGCACGCACACACTTTTGTTGTACACATTTTGACTTTTATTTATTTCATCTTCACGCGTTTAAGTATGCCGACTTATTAGGGTCATCAATTTGTGCATACGCACAACATTGTGTTACATTTCATCTGTAGTGCAATAAAGTTGCATCATTAGATCGTAGCCGCATTCACTTGACATGCATTAAAAATCAATAAAAATTTAAAATTGCTCCCAGATAACGACAACGCCCTCAATTTGCCGTTAAGTCAACTTTATAATAAGCCGCAAGCATGTTATTTTAATTCGCATGTTGATATTCATTCAATATCGGATATCTTTTACGCTCCCAACTGGTTAAATTGTTAATTGAATTTTCACATTAACATGCAACAGTGTTTAAGATCTAAAACCACACCTGCGTAAATGTGCATTGTGCACATATAAATACAGCCGGTTTAAAGCGCTAATTCGTTATGCATAAGCAAACCTTGGTGCAATAAACTTTTCTTATTAGCCTGAATGATCCTTAACGCACATAAAATAACTGAGGAAGTATGACAAAGTTGATCGAAAATTATGTTATTGTCATTATCATTATTGTTGATGGTATGCATTTTTTGAGTGCTGCCACATTTTATTATGATGCACTTTAATGTCTTAATATAAAATATGGCAGTGTGGCCGAAGAGAGAATCTTGAATTATGACCAGTTGTTGGTAGCAATTTGATCGCTATAATTATGTTTAAAATATTTATGTACACAGATGTCAACAAGTTCACTAAATTGTTGCATTCTTTGCAATTTTATTTAAACTGAGTTTACTTACTATTCAAATAACTATTTTATTAAGGAAGTGATTACACTGAATCAATATACTATTCGGCTTATTATTAATGGAGATTTTATCATTACACTTATTAAAAAAAAATGTTTGCAATTTAAATTTGTTTATTGTAATTTAAAACATTTAACATTAAAACTTTTGCGAATTTTTAAGGCCTAGGTAATTTCATTTAAAATTCTAATGATGCAGAATGTATCCTTTAACATAGCATATTGACATCCTAAAATCAGAAAATTTGACATGCAGTTTTTTAAGTTGTAAGATCTTTAATTTAACAATTTTTATTTGGTAAAAATTGCACCAAAAATCAATCTTGAATATACAAAAAATACAATGTCATAGTTTCTACTTTTAAACAATTTCTACGTAAAAATACAAAAAGAATTGCTTTCAAAACTATCGTTCTAAAAATACCCTTTTTCATAAGCAATGAGCTTTTAACTATCCTGCATTTATTTGTCCCTTTTTATCCAAATATTATCTACCTCTACATTTGAATCAATTTACAAAATACCCAATAATTCTCTTGAAAGAGAAAAAGCACATCATAATATTAACTAAAGTCTCATTAAGTTGCAGCAACCATCGACATAATTATGTAATGGGATTAGCCTCACTTTGGGTGCACATATTTATTACAAATTGCCAAGATACACGTATATTGGACAAAAGAAAAATCGCCAAAGACAAACCAGAAATAGCATATCATCTTCAGCATGAGTTGAGCACCTCATATTATGTGTGCATATTTATACACCCATAAGAATATGAAGAACCATGCGTATATGTATATATACACACATTAAAAACGAACGAGATGCATAAAAGAGGCATAGAAATAACAAACGATCCGCGAGGTGTTGGCTGTTGTGCAAATGAGACCAATTTAATAACAGGTTATCCTTTGAAATTTCCTCTTCTCTGCCTTAAAATTGTATAATTTTCTTACGTGCTCTCCTTTGTTTGATTATTTACACAGATAAAAAAAAGAACGCGCACACATTTGTGCGAAGTATATCGCGCGGAATGTTGCCATAGCACATATTTGTAAGCCAACCAGCGAACAGTGCATATAAGCATGGGTGTACGTGTGTATATAAATGCGTGGTCCGTGGATATGCGCGAATTATGCCGGCAAAAGTCATACAAGACTGTGGCAGCCGCCGGAGCTTTACGCCGCCATAACACTATGCAACAGTGCATACACATAACGCAATGCGCCTAAAGACACAAGTTTGCCTGGGATGCCGGAGTGCAATTCGCAAAATTTTCCAGAAGAAAAACAACGGAAGCTTTTATTTGCCCCTTACGCCATAAATCTGAGTGTGGAACTGGTCGGTCGCTCATCCCATTATAAAGTACGAGTAAAATACAACAACAACAAGATTGAAGGCAAATCCGAAAAGTTTTAAAGTTGCACGTGTGCACTCAATGTGTGAGCCTGGCTGGTGGGTTTCCCGATGCTGCGCCATAATGACTAGCATCAGCAGACAGACTGGCTCAGATCTCCGCGCATTTCTATCTGGAATGAATTTATGTACGCAGCGCATAATATAACATATAATAGAAGCGATAATCAGATTTTGTTATTCTGATTTGTGTGTAGTTACAGCAATATCGTTTATTTGCGTGTGTATGCTGGTGCTGTTGGGTTGAAAACGTGCCTTTATAAATATTACCCAAACCAAAGGAATACTTCCGACCAAAAATTGTATTGTGTGCGATCTTTAATCAACCTCGCCACGAATTGCCACAACACTTTCATGTGTAGCACATATAAGAGAATTGCGCGAGACACGAAGAGTGGTAAAATGCAAAAATTACAAAGCAAATTAGGATTTAATGCGGAAAACAACGAGATATCGACACTTTAAGAAGTGTTTTAATATTATTTATCATTATTCTGCCATCTCTTCCACTCATCATTTTACATACCACAGCACCAACATCCAATCGGTGGATGTTAACCCTGTTATGCCATCAAATTTTGTTAAAAATGAATCAACATATTTTTCAAAGACTGCAATGACAATCAGTTCCGTTATTAAATCAACTGAAATCCTTTGCTGACAATTTACCATCCACTTAATCGTATTCAGCAATTTGCTGACAAGCATAAAACTACACATCAGAGAATATATTACTCCTTAAGCACATCTGCGAATTTAACAAATCTCTAAATAACTCTCATCGACACGTCGAGTCGAATATGAAGAATCATAGGCTTAATGCGATATGCTGCTTCACACAGCGCGACCGCGCAAGAATTGGTATTGTGAGCCCGCGCAAAAAGGCGCACATCAGAGGAATAAAAAACGAACGCCGATATATAATTTAAACAAGTAGAGTGTGTGTGCATTTTCTTTTTTCGCGCGCACCGCGGTGCTGATTTACCAAATAATAATAAACAAGGCATATTGTTTATATCTTTTCCACCTTTCATTTGGTGCCGCCGCGCGGCCGCTGCCTGCCGCATCAAACACCAAAGCGCGAAATATTCCTCATCATCATCATTTTTTAAAATCTTGTTTTCGCGCGCTCTTTTTCACTCCCTTTTCACACACCATTGCACATTTTCACTGCAGCGCTTGTTATTTAATTTTGTTCATCATAACTTCTTTTTTTTTTTTTTTGTTCCAGCATCCAGCTCGAGATGTCTTTTTGTTATTGTTGTTGTATTTTGCACATACTAGTCTCGTTTTTTCGGTTCGCGTTGTTATATAGGTGTTGCTGCTGCTGTTGCTGCGGGATGCATTGGCGATTTTCAGCATGGATGAGATGTGTTGCAGTGTGAGACATGAGGCGCGAAATATTTAACATAGGTAGATCATGCGCATGCATTTACTGTACACATCTGATATATGCCACACCAAATCACCATTTGAGCGAAACAATATTCAGCGTGCTCATAATCAATACTTCCAGACAAGATAAGTGAAAACCATGGCACTAAAACATAATTTTAAATTAGTAATGGGCCAACATAAATCCTTAACGATGGAACGTAATCATTGGCAGCCGCTTTTTGCGAGGTCCCTTAACCATTCGCCTGATCGATTTTCATGCACGCTGACTAACTATATCACATACATTCTCGCGTATGTGTAATTTCGTATTATGGTTACTACAGCATTTTTAACGAGCTTTACTTCTTTGAAGGTTTTCAGTCATAATTGCTTAATTTTAATTTTGAGATTTTTAACGCTTCATCCCTTGTGATGCCACTTGAAAATGGTGTGGAATTAGTTACACATTGATGCATTCAAACAATATCAAAGCGCAGTCTGACAATAGCTCCGAAATGGTTTATTTTATTGTGCTGGAAGGTATTTGATTAAACTTCAAAATACAAAGAGGGTGTGAATAGTCTGGTCCGATTTATTTTATCCACAATAGCAGATATCATTTGAAAATACACATAAATGCTGAATGGTAGGGAAACTAACGTAAAACATATTGAAATTGATAAAAATATTTAAGGACCTTTGGAGTTTTACCCTTTTTAATTAATTGCCTTTAAATTAGTTAAACATTTTTAAAACATCTTCAAAGATAACTTAAGATCTTAATTTTTGATCTGACCCATCGAAGTGTCAATGTCATTAAAATAAAACATACTGTCGCCCAATCGAAATGTTAATTAAATACGAATAAATCTGGAAGGACGACTTCCTTAATTTTTAAAAGTCTTACGGAATACATCCCTTTACAATAAAAATTATTAAAATGCAAACCTTACTATCACTTCTATATTTTTCACATACTGTATAAACTGATGCGGCAATATAAATATAACTATTATGAATATAGTCAGAGGATAACAAATTTTACAGAACGCCGCGCCGAGTTCGTCTTTCATATATCAAAAATTTCTATTAATAAAAATTAAAACCTCCCAAAAAAACAACAACAACCGGGTACAACAAAATATTGAAGACACCTCGCCGTCCCAGGTTGGATTTAAAGGTGTGATCTGAAAAGGGGCTCAATCTGGCCCAGCATGTGGCCAGTTGCGGCGTTTTTTTTTTTCATAATATCAAGAACAATGTGAAAAGATGAATGAAAGCCTAAAAAAGGCTAATAAACAAGTCTCGCCCTCCTTTTATATTATTCATAAAAGCGTATTCACCGCTATTCAGTGGTTTCTTTTCGATACAGCACACACAAATTTGTACATATTAGCTATATATCGTTATTTGTAATTTGTATGTTCAACATGATGTTGTCGGTGTTGTTTTGTTTGGCAGATATGAGTCAGTGTAATTAATTTATTGACATAAGCGGAAATGTAATTAAATGGCGGGCTTTTTCTTATGGTCTCTCGCTGTCTCTTTCCACGGCCGAAGAATTGATCGCTTTTTCAAATTGGAAGTTGTTGGATTACAAATTGGATTTTGTTTGGCGGTTTCTTTTATAGATATTATTAGAATATGGATTGGTTTTCTGTTATTTGAAAAGTGTACGAATCTTGATAAAAGCTTCTTTTGTTATTCCTTAGATGGCTTAAAACCTTTTGATTCTTCCAAATTGATTGATTCGTGGAACGATTCTTACAAGCATCAATCATGAAATTTTACAAAAAAACGTGCACAATGTGCCGAATTTATTTAATAAATGATTAATAAATCACAAAACGAGGAAACCCCCGATTTACTTCACCGCTGGAATTTTCGCCAACATCCTCCGGAAATGTTTGGTTATAAAACAAATAAACCAATTGAAAGCAATGAAACTTTTCGGATAATTGCGGTACAAATATTTGTGGTTTTTAAAGTCCTTGTTTGACACGTTCTCCTAGTTATTATATTCCATTGACGCATTCCAACAATTGGAAACATATTAAAAGCACACAAAATCGATTTCCCAGCACTATACCAACAGAAAGTGAAAAAAAAAATTCATCACACAAAAAGACAACAAAATGTTAATGCTGTTCTCATATTTTTGTTCAAACACTGCAAACAACAATTGGTATTCATCTTGAGGCGCACCAAATCAAAGACATACGGACAGCGATTGCACAGCAGGGCGTACCACTAAATGATTGTTTCTTGGCGATTTGTTAACTTCAATGGCACAAAGAATTATCTGAACAAAATGAGGTTCAAGAAAGTCAACACCGCCACAGTCCATTTTGGTGTGGTGTCTCTCGCCCTTCTTACATTTTACAATAAATGTTTCCTTTTATTATTATACTTGCAACTCCTGATGGCAAGAAGATCACAGCCGCGCGTTGGTTTCACACCAACTGCAGTGTGGTGTGGCGTGTATGTTAAAGGCGAGAAAAAAAAAACATAAAACCGAAATCAAATTTGTTTGTGGGTTTTTTACTATTGTACTCCGTTTTCCATACAATTTTTGTGCTCCTCTTCTCACTGTTTATTTATTCTTTTTAATAGCTTTCTGCGATGGTTTCGAGTTGAGGGCTGAGGCCCGCTTGCCTCAACGCTGACAGATCTCATATAACATACCAGCGTGTACACTATACTGCACAAGGAGCAGCCCCATAAAAATAAATACGATTTTGTTTTCGGTATATTAAAATTGGAGGCCCTTTCGGGGCACACCAACCATTTACATGAGCCAAGGTAACGAAAATATGCTTACAACGAAAGCAATACCCTGGTTGAGTTTGCGCAGACGAAACGGAGTCGCCTGCGCAACGGAAGCTAATTAATATAGCTAATGCTGTTTGCGTTAAGTTTTCGCGCGAGAACTAAAGCTCTACCACATTATGCTGCGCTTCACAGGTTTCACAGCCGGCAATTTACAGCCGAGTTAAAGCGCTTAAATTAAATGAACATGAAATAATTGCATGCATTTATGTGGTGGTGGATGAGTGTGGAGTGGTTGGAATGTTTTGGAGTCCAGTTAAAACGATGCCTAATTCTAGCAATATTCGGGATAAAGTTCTAAATTGTAATGCAAATTATGGGTTCTTTTGGTTGATACCCTAAAGAAATTATTTAAGAAGAAAGTTCCATAATACATTTAGAATGGGACTTTGGGTCGTTAAGTTTTGAGTATTTGAAAGAATATTAATTTTAGAATAAAATTATGGATGTTCGTGAGAAACGATAAAAACGCATGAAAGAAGTTGTCGGTTTATTTTATTACTATTAGAGACTTTTTAATTTACAAAAGGGAAATTCGTTAATATTTGCCCAAATATTTCAGAAATTCATGAATTTATTTTCCTCATTAAAATGAACTAAACTATTTATGTTACATGAAGACTAACTGTTCAAGATAATCAAAAATTATTTAAAAACGCACAAAATAACCTAATGAGAGAGTGTTGAAACAAACACTATATGCGATCTCATGTGCACTGGCTGCATTCGAAGTTTATGCGTTCGACCTTTATGTTTCATCCGACCCTCTTTGTTTGTGGTTTACCGCACACACTTAGCGCATTCATCAGTATATCATCATCATTACAGATGATTTCCTTTTTCCCATTTTTTTTTCTCTCACTCGATCGATTAAGAATCTCACACCAATTTCTCAGCTTGAACTGTTCAAATATATATTCCCATTTAAGTCAATGTACAAACTACAAACATATGAATGCAGTTCAGTTAATAATATTCAGACCCTCTTCTTCCCCACCGCATGTGCATTTTTGCCGAACTCTTAAAAACATGCCGCAATCATGTTTACCTGCGATGCACAATAACAAGTCATGTATAGCATTGGGCTGTCCAAGATGCTTCCATATGTCATTATGCTTTCAAATGTAACACTTCTTGCCGGACATATATCATATTATGCGTTCGAGTATGCGTGCGCGTGTAATGTTGCCCTGCCATATTTCAACCATTGGTGTTGGTATTTTCACAACAAAAATAATAAATCAAACAGACACCTATATTGTTATTAACATAATTAGTTTCTTTTAAAAAGGCACAAATCGATTTTGTATTCTGCTTCAACATAATGTGTGTGTATCCTACGCAACACATCGACAACTTATTCGGCGTGCTTCTTCAATCCAACACGGGCAGGTTATACAAACAGAGTAACACAAGCGGTTCGATTTAGTGCAGAGATTTTTACTTCACCGACATAATAAGTTTCAGCGCGTTTAAACTTTGATTGATAATTGTGAGTGGCAAGTGGCATTGGGTTCACTGTGATGCCGACACAAGAATAAGGTGTCGTGAGGATTTTTAAGACACTTGATATAATCAATTTGTTTCATTTGATGGGAATTTGTTTCTAACTTTTTTCACAAGAAATGCTAATGGTTTTAACTTCCAGGTAGAATGTTAGATAATTGCTTGATTTTAAAAATTTGTTTACAAAAATAGCAATTATTTTTTTTTTAATTTTTTATTAAAATTTGAATAATTTAAAAAAAATCTATTTATAAAATATTCATGGAGGAAATAACGTAAATAAATGGTTGCAAACATTCCGCCTATATTTAAATGTTGTACAATACAAATCAACAACGATGAGGAAGCACTGAAGCTTACTTATCTCGACGTTCCGCTATATTAAATTCCTCACCAAGTTTATTGAGCATAGATAAATAAATAAATATATATTTAATATTTTTACAGCTCGCTTTATAGTTTTTAATAAATTTTATAAAGGTTCCCGCCACCTCCGTCACTTGCCGCAGCAATTGATCGAATTGTATTATGTGTATTTACAAATCGGAATACAAGGGGATAAAAAAGGTAAAAACACACAAGCAAACACGAACAATAAAATATAATCAAAAAGGCAACATATTAAAACAAATTTTTCCCTCACCTCTCTGTTATTAGACATTCACAGAATAGAAGCGAAAATCATTAAGAAATGAAAAGGGAGGCAACTTGAAAGGAGCCCGAATATGGTGTTTGAAAACTATCCAAAAATCGACCATCTGGACCGCCGAAATGGTGGAATGGAAACACAACAAAAAATATCCACCGAGAGCAAAAGGCGCACACATAAATGTAATGATATAGAGAAATATAATTTATTCATGCTATTCTTTTCATACATCATTTTATTAGCCTTTTTATTGGACCGAAGTGAAACACTTTTCTGCTCTCCATCCATTTACATACGCATTTATTAAATATGCGCCTTGCCGGTTGCGCAGTGGGCCTGGGCTCGCTTCTTCTCCCGGGCCATCATGGGCCCTGTGCCAGCGCGCATCCAGATAAAAATCGTTTCTTTCGTGTGTTTTTGTTTTCCATATTCCCTTTTCCGCGCACGCATCAGTTAAACTGTTGTTATTTATATTTTTTCACGCGCCTTTATGCCTTCAAGTAGCACAAAGTATTTTTTAATTATCAATTTTTTTGTCTGCATACATCCTCTGAGCACAGAATACACGATATGAGTATAGTGTGTATGTGGGGATGACTGGGCTGAGCGCGCCCAATAATTTTCATCAGACGGAATATTACACCGCGTGTACTGACAACAATCATTTGAATATATCGCATATAAGCGGTTTCTTTGCCCACAAAGAGTGTGCCGAACATTCAAGGTGCGAGAACATTGTTTTTATTTCATTTTACAGAGTTTTGGCGAAATTAAACGAGATGCTGATACATGTTCAATTAAAAATGGTCAGATCAATGAGATACTCGTACATCGTAAAATGGATGAAACGATTTCAGTTGCATATTGATGAGAACAAATCCGACGAAATTCACGACGGATGAAAATTGAAAATTTCTCATCCAAAAAAAAAATGGATTTTTTAAATGCGTTAATAATTACTTAAGTAAGAACCAAATCATACATCGATTGATTGAACACACAAGCTTTCGTCCTTTTTTCAAAAATGTCATTAAAGTTCTATGTTTCGTGACATTTTATTTTAATAAAAGGAGTAATGAATAAACAACATACTGCAGAATTTTCATTGGATTCGCCTTAATGTAAGTTATTAATAAATATGTTGATTGCAATTTTGCATCAGTCCTTTTTTTTAAATTAATAAGAAATTACGAAATTATTGAAAATTACATAGTAAAGTGTTATTTTCGAATTACGAAATACGAACCGTTGAAAATTGGCGAAATTGCAACAAACACGTAAATAATTCGTAAAGTATTGCAAAAAGTGCACCATTTGAAGGGTGCAATCTAACATGCATGCACTTACATATGTCGTTGCAACGCACATGCATTGCAGCGGCCGCGTGTCAATTTAATTCATGCAACATTTTATGCACATCCGTGTGAACATCTGAACAAAATATGGCCAAAAGCATCAATCCAAAAAAAAAAGTTTCTGTTTGGTTTTGCCTCAATTCGTTTACTTAAAAATCCACATGCGCACTGCATCTATGCAACCAAACAATTACCCAATGTGACAGGTGGAGACTGTGCGGAGTTAATTTCAATTGGATTAGTTTAATGACAGGGCGCTGTGCTATTTTGTTTATTGTTGCATTATGTTGCAAGCATAAAAACCCTCTCACCGGCTTCACGTGTATCTGTTCTGCACACCCAATTTCCCAATTGGACGCGCTACATGAAACAATTAAGTTGAGGTTCTCAAGACGCACATTGACAATAAAATCGACAAAAAAAGTATGTGGTCGATATACATCAAGATCGAAAAGAAATATTATGGTCTACAGGTACATTTATTGTGTTCGCGTATACTAAATGTCTTCGGAAATAGTTAAATTTTTAAATTAGTGTGAAAAAAGAGGCAAAAAATACATGCGTTGTTGTAATCGATTAGAGCACGGTGCTAACAAGGATTGAAGCCACCAGCGTTGAATTGGACACCGCAACAAAGTAGCAAAGAGGCACCGTTCTGTTGAATTGTGATGGTGCTGCTGCGTGGAACAACTTGTTCGTCGTCGCACACACGCTGTATTACTTGCGTTTAATTGGAACACCAATGTAGCGTTAAATAGCGAATTTAAAACTCCTTTTGCCTACATTGTGCGCTACAACAGCTTTAAGTAGAACCAATCGCAAATGAAGCAAAAGCAGCCGAATACCATGTATATTCGTACAGAGCATGGGATGGGGAGTGTATCTTAAAAAAAAGAAGTTGTAATTGAGTCGGTAACACGTAATCGCATAAATGAAATAATTTCACGTTTTATATAAATTTTAACGCGATTAGTGGAGCTTGATGGTAATGCCTTTTGTTCACACAGATTTGGCACCACCTATATGGTGTAAGGTGTTAAGATGCTGCATTGAATCGGTGCCCCCCTTTTCATGCCAGGCTTTTATATTTCAGTTAAGAAATGACGTGAGGAATTGTACTTTGTTATATATGCGGTGCTATTCGATTTTTAACAGTCGACAATTTATACGCTTTGACGAAGCATATTGTTGTAATTGTAATTTTGTGGAAAACAAGAAGGGGGAAAAAGAAGAATGTCGTTGTTGGTACTTTGGGTTTAAATTGTAATGTTTACGGGAATCAATAAAGCATGCGTAATGGAGTAAATAAATCGGATTAAAAACATGAATTCAAGTACAATTACAACTGTTGAATTAGATTCGTCCAATTCAGTTTCTATTAATGTTTTGTATCTTACAACGAGCTCTCTGTTCTTAGAACACTTTAGCATACAGAATGTGAATACGGAGTTTGTATAAGCCGAATGACGGTTTGTATTATCAGAATAATATTTAGATACATCAAATTAGTTACTGCAATAAATGTTTGAGTGGTTTTAATTATAAATATTTGCACAGAAGTCACTTCAGGCAGCTAAAAACATAAAAAAAACACAATTTCTTGTATTCCTTTAAAAAGAAAAATATGTAAATCGATTTAATTATTAAAGCTACCCAAAAAACTAAAATTCAATAATAAAGGCAACTAAATATTGTCCCCCATTTTGTGAAAATGCTCACAACCAATAAATGGCCGTGTAATTAAATGGTCCCACGGTTGATAGATTCTCCGCATCCCGTGAAATAAAATTCCGCAGAAGCAAACGTAACACTGACACCGCGATACTGTTGCAGTGTCGCGCACATGTTCCATTTATATACAGCTTGTATAGGGACGTAGTAAATTAATTGAATTTTTAACATCGCTGTGCACAAAACGAGATATAAATCACCCCACCGGTTGAGAACTCATCCATCCCCTTTGCTTTTATGCCAACCGAAGCACTTTTGTGTGCTCGTCCTCATTATATGACAAATTGTCTTTTATATATGTGTTATTTTGTGTGCATTAGCGTGGAAGATAGCTGTTTTGTATATATTTGCCGCTACGGGGTGGACAATAAAATAGATGTATACAAGCATTGTTAAGTAGATAATATGCTATTAGTTATATAGGGGATGGTGGCGCATTATATAGGGATGTTGCGTAATTATTGGTGCATAACAAACGTTGTACGCCATTTGTCGAAATTTTGTCTATATTTGTTGGTATTTATGTAGTGAAGGAAGGGCGTGACAAATTGAGAATCAGAAATGGTTGATTTAATTCGTATAGGGGAATGCCCAAAAATTGTCACCAAAATTGATTTAAAATAGTGAATTAATGTACTGTCTTTGAGGCAATACTTTAACCAGCCAAAAGATAATCAAACACGCCACAAAGTTAATCATACAAACTATTTAAAATTGAAGATACAAAAAAAAGTACATGAAGTATAGAGAAAGAAATATCTTGCGATCAATTCAATAAGGCAGTTTCTTTGACTCGGCAAATAAATATTCATTGTAAAATTCTCAATATTGTTTGCATCATCATCATAGTTATAGTTATAAATAAAAAATATAAAAAATAAAAAGCGCGCACTGCCACGCTGTTGTTCACATGCAACGGGGTAGATATATTATGTACGTAAATAATTGCAAACACGGCTGTATGGGCGCATTATTTATTGAATATAAATCCACCATGAAATTGAGAAACAAAATTATATTAGAAGAAGAAAAACAAATAAAATTGCGCGCTTAAAGAGAAACGCATACACTGCAAGAAGGAGAGAACTGAAATATAATAATTTTTCAATTTTCAAGAGCACAGTTTTTGCAGCCTTTGACAAGATAATATATTTTGCAATATTTCTTACTCATCAAACAGTGTAGGTACTTCAATCCGTGCGTACAGACATTAAAAAGTATTGTATATTTGTGTTCATTTAATGACCTTTAAGACTCGTTACACTTGCAAACGTAATTTGCTGTAACATGCATCTGGCTGCAGTGTGGATGGGCTGGCATGGCGTGTAACTATACTGTACAATGAAGCAAGGATTGGGTGAAAAACATATTAGCATATACCCGCAGCAGATTGTCAGCATAAATTTAATTGAAACAGGTACACGATATAAGTGGCTGCGAATCTGGGATGATGGCTGTCTGGCAGATTTTGTGTAAATTGTTAGTTATGACTTATATGAATGAAAAATATGAAATAAATAAATGATCGGTTTATTTTGGTTAGATGACCACAAAGTTTGTGGTACAATTTTACGATTTAGAACGAATTTAGGAATAAAATGTTGACACAATTCATTTTCAGATATAACCAATCATTCAACAAGATTTTAAAACCATCGTTGCAATCAATTTAGTGACGAAATTAATCATTCTCTTCCACAATAATTCTCACAAATATGCAATAAAAATTGAATGATGTATTTAATATTAAAGTAACTTATTTTATCAATTCTTCATACCCAAATTTCATCAACAAACCTTAAAACTGTGTAATCGATTATACAAGTACTCAACTTATAATACAGAAAATCGTGAGCAATTCCAAACTTTATTATGTACGTGATTTTAATATGCGACATAACTGCAGAGTCGCACCATTTTACAATGTGCTCTCAGCGCGGTGCATGCAACTAAGCGTGTTGCAACATCGTTTTAGCAAGGTGAGCATATTTACGGCTTTATTAGTGGACCGAATTTGCTGTTTCAACATCAATTTGTCATCATTTTCGATGTGCTTGATAAAACACATAAAACGGTTATTGTTTTTGACATAAAATTGCCCTTTTTAAACGGTTGAATTATATGGAAAATTCAAGTATAATTTAGAAAATGAAAATTATTTACATTATTAAAGGATTTTGAGATGAAACCTTGGAAATGTATTAAATTTTATTGAAAATTTCAGCTTTGTGAAGGCCGATGTTAGGTTTTTTATTATCTAATTTAGAAAATAATTTAATATCGATAATTATTTAAGTAAATTTGATTTTAGTACACAAATATAGTTCTAATTTGCCCAAAGATATTGTTGTCTTTTTTGTATTCCGAAGACGATGCTCAATTGAATGACATAAAGTCTAGTAAACATTTATGAAATCGCTTCTTCCCGATGAAGTTTAAAGAAATAAATTAAAACGACTTACTTTATGTTAATTATTAATGAAATTGTTCACTCTTGTTTTCAAGATCAAGGTTAAAGATCTACCTCCTAAGTGAATAAGAATTGAAGTTTGAATTCTAGTCCTTTTAAAGTGGCATAACAAAAGTAAAACTTTTAAAAATCAATTTAATTTGTATCAAAATTATCAACATTGATCCCAATGATTTTTATAAGCTATCAATCAACAAAGTATCATTCGAAATAACTATCAACAACAAACAATGCAATAAAATTGCTGGTTCCCATATACAATTGATGGTTCCCAACGTCCACATTGATAACAACAAAGAAAAACCACATTGAATACATTTATTTGCTGAAATCGTCTCTTATTTATTGAATAATTCGATTGCGTGTTTCCCGAACTGCATGTGCATTTATTATGCACACAATCTACATTTGATTAGCCGGCAAAATGGCATTGTGTACACTTATACTGAAATGCATTGCATAACTCGATTGTTGAGCGATTAAATCAGAAAGCAATCACCTCAAAAATGTCAGAGGTAATCAGAATGTATTAGACTGAATGCTCAAAGCATGCGCCATTTATTCGCCGCCGATACTCAATTGCATTTCTTTGCATCGCGCAGCGTTGTTTCCATTGCCAATTAACGTTTTTATTTGCATCGTTCATGATTTCTTAATTAGATTCTCATGTGGAACTGCAGCGAGTGCATAAATACAAATGCATCTATACACCGTGTTAACAGAATATACGTATTTATATGTTTTTCGCTTCCAATTAGGGAATGAGAAGTGAGCAAAGTAATGCCAATAAAATTGCCAGTAACCAATGCAAGTCCTTGCTCGCGATACATCAATAAATAGGCACACATTGCATGCGATTTTCTTTGTGATTTTGTTGTGCTGAGACTCGGTTGATGGATAAAAAAATATAAGTACGCACATAACGTGGAATTAACACCACATGGACGTTTGATGAATGATTTATGGCCACTTTTAATATTAAACTTTGATTATAAATTGCGTTTTATGGGTCTTATTATTTGGAAGCAAATGTGCCGCCTCTACTGAATAATACGCCGTCGGTTCTTATTTACAAATTTGAATTCTTTTTATGCAAAAGAGGCGCTCAGATCTATAATACTAATGATAGAATCGTGCAATCTATAAAAATGTGCGTCCCACATGATACTATATGGGTGTAGTAGCTTATATCAACTTGCAGAAATATGAGAAACTCAAACAATGAAGGATTGTGTGCACTATTTCCTTTCGGGATACGGCCACATGCAAACTCTTCCACAGTTCCTCACTAAATAACGTGAAAGAAAGTAAAATTGATTAAGGGTTCAGCATTTATGAATATAAAATTCAAAACAAAACAAAACACATCAGGGAAAATGGAAACCTGTATAGTATAATACGAAATGGGAGGGAAATACTGAATGAAAATGGTGTACGGGAATATAAATATTAACTACTTCATGCAAATGAATGTGCTTTTCATCTTCCTTCCTAGATTTCATTTTACCAAATAAAATAAATTGACCGAAAGCACGCCATTAGCTTCCTTTTAACCCTCCATTCAAATACATCATACAAATATACAGGACTTGTATGCACATAATAAATAATGTATGCTGAGTATATGGGCCTTTGTGTATGATACACAGCGCGGCCGAAAATGATTACATGCGGACACTTTTCCAGCTATACAATAAATCGTTGACTAAATATTATTATGAGGCAAGCAGTGTGTAGTTTGTGTCCTTTGTGGACATACCCCCCAACTCCTAGTCAAATTATAGATATAGTGCTTTTACCTAATGGGTTGGGTGGAAATTAACAGGGTGTTTTCTTTGTTTTCAATTGTTAGCAGGAGTTTTTTGTCCAAAAAAACAAATGGTTTTCAATTCTCAACTAATTTATAAAGTGAAATTTAATCCACAAGTCGAATAAAAATTATTATTTTAAAGTTAAAAAAGGAATTAGGATAGTCTAAGTTGGATTTCTAATAGGGAACTTAATTTTTAATTATGTTTTATCATAAGTTCATAGTTACCTATTTCATAAAGGTTATACATTCCATTTCAAAATTTGACACCTGATGACCTGTATGAGACCAAATGGCAGCACCTGAAATCAATCAGAAAAAAACGTTAGACAAATATAAATTTTAAATAACTGTTAAAACAAATTTACAAAATCATTAAAATTTTGTATTTTTAGACCACATTCAATATGAAAAAAAAATTGTTTCCCAGACAAGGACGAGTCTTCAATTTCATTGTCGTTAAAAAATGTAAAACTAATACGCTAAAGTTTCTGCTCAATAGTTTATTCTTTGAGAAAACATTTTATGAGCAGAAATGTTATAAAATTAAGGACAATATCTTCAGATTTTTTCTATAAAAATTAAAAATATGAATTCTCCTTAAAAACGCCAAATAATCTTTCACCCTGTCCGCACTGCTCGATACAATTGCATATGTACATCATCGACCGTACATTTTGATGTGACATAGAAAACTGGTTGGTTACCCGCCTTAATTGAATGCTACTTGTGCTTGGGATCTCGGCATTTTACTGCTGTGTCACATAAATACATAAAAGCATACATTAGACATCCATCAACAATTTCAATTTTCAAGCGTATAATAAAATAATACCCGTTCATGATGTAAGTGAAGTTTGTTTACACATGACTGTCATATTTTCCTCGACATTTTGTATGCAAATTGTTTGCCGATGCATGCACATTTCACTATTTATATGCGTGTGTTTCCCATTGTATGCACATACAACATACAGTGTAGCAACAACAACAATAACAGCAAAACAACGTATGTAATACCCACATACAATGTAACACAAAATATGCTTACAGATAATGGGATGGCCCACCCACTCAGCACCACCACCAAACGGCGCCACCCTTTGGTTAGTCTGCGCTGGCGCATCGCATTGTCAAATCGCTGTATCATACGATGTATTCAGACACGCTCTTTTTGTTTGTACGAGAAATGCACATATGTGGGAGCAATTGTTTCCCCGTAACTGGATACTTGTACTTTAATACCAACATGTTATATATATTATGTTATGCGGTGTGTGGTGGCTCCGCGGTTCCATGTCGCGTTTTTTTTTCATGCTTATTGTATTATGTACAATATTTTTACAAGCTACAATTGCCAGTAAGGCAAATAATAAATTACCGCGGAAAATGGCAACTTTATAATAATTTAATGTGCGGTAAGCTGAGCATGAGAATTACATGCGAGTGATTTTGTATCATGCACAGTGGAGTTTTTTGTTGTTTAAATGTATGCTCGTAAGTATGCGATATAAACATTAAACATAACAATTTTCCACTATTTTCATACTTGTGGGATACGTACACTCATATTTAATATGCTTATTATTGTATTATATTTCACATTTTATGTTTTATCTTTTAAATGCGCGATTTAACTCTTTAAATGCATTTTCTATTGCTGATATGATTATTAGATGCAGAAGCTTTCATAACTTTATAAATAGTCATGTCATTGTTTGGAGAATTTAAACACGCATTTATATACTTTTATTGTGAATGAAAGATTATGAAATTAACTTATTTTACATAATTTTTTTAACAATTTTGTTGATATAATATGTAAATTTAGGATCAAAGCGTCTAAATAAAGCTCATATGAATAAATTTCACTTAGCCACTTATTAAAGTTAAAATCCCAAAAAGCTTAAATTCTGTAAAAAAATAAGTTACTATTCATTCATCAATTGTTTCGGAAAGTCAAAATGATGCAGAATTTAATTTTGAATGCTTCTCCTTTCGACACTCAGACCTCGGAAACTACCACTAGAAATTTTAAAGATCAAAACATAAGGTTACAAAAATACAAATTTCGGAACATTGCTACGTCCTTATAAATTCACACGTAGCGCTCTCCTCAATTTGTCTTCTTAAACATTTTACGATCTTCAAAAGACATAATAAAATACAAAAGAACACTTTAAATTTACTATTTTAATAGTAATAAAATATTTCAAATATTTTAACAGAAGTAGAATCAAATCAAATATAGTTATGGAGCATAATTTTACACAGACAGAATTACCCTGCATATATAAAAAGATTTTTGTAAAAAGACCTTGTTTGGGTCATTCCCTATACACATTGAACATTCCCATAAAAAGTGTGAAATTTCAATTACAATACCGATAAATTAAGTTTGTAAATGTAATAAAGCATAACATAAAAATTAATAAACTATTTACATTAACTCCTAAAAAAACGCCGAACCATGTTAATGTGTTTACGAAGAGCATACACCGATTGACCTCACATATGGGTTTCATCTCTTTTTATTATTATAGGCATCCTTCATTTTATTACATCGAATTTAATGGTGATAGAAGCAGGTGATTCCTCTATCATTTTTTTCCTACATAATATCTATTTTGTATTTTTATTACATATTTTCTACAAATTATGTAAACTGTTTGACTTCAATTTCTTTAAACGCCCATCCGTCTATAAAGTACGCTCGCATATAGAGATACTTTGCCACACATAATATATCGATTGGACTGAAAGGCAGATGCTATCAATTTGTTAATATCCCGCTTGTGATCTGGCACTTTGAAAGCGCGAAGTTGTGATGTAGAAAATTACCATAATTAGCCATTGTTGTAATCGGACATATTAATAACACCCAATACCATTGGGAGTGCGAGAGCAATGTGCAGCTTTATATTATGTTGTGCGGTTGTTTTTGTTTTCCCCATCAACAATAATATACAATATTACATTTTTTGATTGGTTGCCGCAAAAGGGGCGAGAGAGGAGGAGGTGTGCAGACGAAATGAAAAATGATGTTTTGTGATAAGTTTAAGTTTTTGTGTTTTGTGGGTTTTTGAATGGGCCCAGGGAACAAATAAACCCAAATTGATTGGGTTCAATTATAAAATCCAATTGTGATGTGCTAACCAGATAATTTAACAGTCTCATAAGAATTATTTGGGCTATTTACTGACCATTTTTCCACATTGTGTATTGTGTAATTTGGTTTCACACAAAGTAATATGCGATGAGAAAGAGTTTGCTGAAATATCCATCAGGCTGATTTGATGTGCGTTTAATTTGCGTACGTCCACACACACTGGCGGAATTTCATTTGCTTTTGTGCTGCAGCAATTATCACAAATGTTCAATGAAGTGTGGTAATTTTGATGCAATATTAGGCAGCATTAAAAAAAATTATGAAATTACTTTTGTTTAAAGTGTTATGTGGGAATAAGGAAATTAGAACAGGTCACAATAGTTTGGCATTCAAATTTTAAAAAAAGAGATAATATTGTGAAAATTAACGACCAGACAATTTCGCAAAATTGATTATTGCTGTATTTTATGTCGATTGAAATTTAACAGTAAATCAATTTAATATTTAAATGATGTGCAATAATTGTTGCAAATATTGAAGTTGTTGTTGAAGACACATCGTTAAATATTTGAATTGTTTGAATTTTATAGACGAAATTTACTATATTTCTATGATTGTATTAATACAAAATACTTATGATAATTTATACTCGAATATGGATCAAACTGCAAATCTTAAGTCAAATTTTTAAATACATTGTTCTCGTACATTATGTGAATCAATGTAATAAAAATTTATAATGTCGATGGTCAATATTAAAGCACGTTTCTCGTGTTATAAAACAGTTATCTTCATAAGACTATATTATACATTTAAAAGAAATTGCATTAATTTTGATCGATTGAGTATCGTCAAATTCACACATTTAAAAACACGTATGTTGCTAATCCGCGAACTTTCTAACAATATTGCAAGTTTTTATTCTAATTATGAGAACTCGTGCGCAGTTAATAATTTTCTTGATCGGTTTCCATGGGTTAAATGTCGATCTTTAAGTTGAGTTTTCATTAAATATTTTATTTTACCATTAAAAAGAACAGAACCACTTAAAATCTCTAAAAATAGTAAATTAGAATCTGTTATGTTGTTGGGACTTGGAAGCATCATTTTAAAAGCTCTTGATTAATTCAACACCAATTTCTCTTCAATTAAAGTAAGTAGTTTGATAATAGCATTAAGTCGTTACTTAATGTCCCACCCAAGCATGCTAATTTACATAAAATAGAAGCACTCTTCTCTAAGTCCTTACATTGATTGACTTTTCTGTGCTAACACAAATAGCCATGTCATATCGATTATCTTCTTAGTACCTAATTACCTTACAAAAAGACATTGAGTGCGTTCGCCAGTTCCTTACAACATTTAATGCGCTGAAGTACATTTTCACGGTTTGTTTGCATCATTCTGTGGTTAACGCGCGTTTCTTTATTGTTATTGCCCTGTAGTACCATTACAGTGCATCTACATAAAGATATAGGGATACACTATATAGTTATGTTATTTAGGGCTCACTTGTCTGCACGGCATGTATGCACAACCACCGCAGTTTGCGGACGTGTCGATGCGTCCATCCATCTACATATTATTATTCTTACATCTTAACGTGTACCTATACTCGTTTAAATGATTGTTTTTTCTCACAGTCAGCACGGTTCAGGGTTTTCCAATGTTTTTGCTGCACTGACTATGGATGGTCGAGACACGATGGAGCCGGATTTGGATTAAAAATCATTCCCCGCATATTATGACTGCTGCAGAAATACCGTGGGGTTTCAACAAAGAATATGTTCAATTTCAAATTCAAAATTCATTTATGTAATTCTTTTTACACAAATTAAATTAAATCAATTATGTGGATACGCAGACAATGGTACGAGTAATAAAGGCATCATTGTAACATACTGGCGGTTTTTAAAAAACAACCCAATAAAATATTTATCGTAAAAACTGTTTATACTGTTTGTCGGTGAATATGAATTATTGCCATTATTATTACGAGTATTAACATATGATTATTATTTACATTATTGGCGCCTAAACAGGCCACATAAAAAAGGCTCGCGCAGTTACACACACACACACACACGCATCATCCCAAATGTTGCCGCCGCCGCACACGCTGCTATAAAAAATTACTCCCCATTATTTGTGAATTAAGATAATGTGTAATAAAGACATTATGGAGGACACAAATGCTATGTAATTATCCAATTGTGATGAATTGGGGTGCATCCACTTATTGTGCGGAAGTTCGAAATTGATACATCGCACGAGTGTGTGTATGGTAAGTAACTATTTCAATAAGTACACTTAATTTTAGATATTCCCTCAACTTTTACTTTTCCACAATAATTGTCCAAGTGTGATCAGGGTTTTTGTGTCCTTTCAATTGTTCATTGTAAATATTTGGTACTAAAACAATAGGCAATTGTAAGTTGCATATTGTAATGGAGAGAAAATATGGCTGTGAAATTAAATTTAGCGATAGATAGCATCAACATGAAAAAGACAAGTTGACAGGTCACGTTTGTTGTTAGATTATTAAATGTCAATTTTACTTATTGTGAATAACAATTGGTTTCATGTAATTTGTTGTAATTACTGTCAGTGTTGGTAGATATTTTGAAATGATATTTACTTTAGAATTAAACGATAAGGAAGTTATTTGAATTTAATTTCAAATTGTTTGTAAAGACAATAATTATTATTGCAGCTATCAGCTATGTAATTAAATTCCGTTTCAATTTAGTTGAATATAATAAAATATATATTTTAATATTTAAGCAATTATTGTTTTATATTTATTTCCTGTATTGGACATAAAAGCTTATCCGAGTTCACGATGGCATAGAAAATAGAAATTGTCTTTACTTTATGGAAAAGATAAGATGAGATCGTGACATAAAATAAGGAATGTACGAGTAGTATTAGGAATACATTTCTACATAACACAATGCTAAAGTTAATATTTTTGTAAACATTTCTTTAAAGATCAAGAAAACTGTAAATTCAAAAAGGGTTACAACTTTATCATTATTCATTAAATGCTGCCGCTGAAACATATTTTAATTATGTAAAATAACATATTTTATTGTAAAATAATATAATGTTACTCTCAATAATTCCTCTAAATACATTTAATTTTTCAACATTATTTCACAATCGTATATTTGAAATGCATTAAGCGCAATATAAAATTTTATTATTTACACTTACTTATCCACGCTAATAAAATAAAATTATTACAATAACATTTGCAACTATTAAACATGAGCTTATGCAAATTTATGTATTTCATAATTACTATGTCGCAAAAGCAAGCATTAAAATTCACACAATATACATTTGCAGAAAAATTAAATTGTAATTGTTTTATATAATTAGTAAATTCCAAATGCATGGTAATTAAAATAAATTTTACTCATTTTATAATACTTGTGTTAAAATGAAAAAGAAGCATATAATTTAAATTTGAACTGTTGTGCTCTTATCTGCGGATTTTTATAGTTTAATTAATATTAAATAACAAATTGTTTGAGCTGCATGTTAAGAAGTTGTTTAGTTGAAATAATAGAAAAATTACTTAAATAATTCTGCTGTACATGTTTTAATTATTGTGGGAATAAATTATGAAGGTGTTAAATGAAGCGAAGAAGTCTGTTCATTCAATCATGAAATGACAATACAAATTATCAACTTTTGATTGAGTATGACATTCAAAAAAGATTAACGAACTAATTACAGTTTCCTTCTATAACAAAAATAAAATTTTAAGGGGACACATTTCTTTATATTTAAGGTACTTATTTATTTTAAATATTTCAAGATCAATTTTTTAAATAAATTTTAATTTAAATGGCCAATCGATTCTGTATTAGGTACAAAGGTAAATAATTAAGTAACGACTACTTTAAAATGTTCCACATTTAAAAATTATATAAGTGCGGCCGGCGGCATTGTGCACAACGTCTTTTACAAATATTGAACCTGTCGATCATCAATTACTGCATGTTACTAAGCCAAACACATTTTAATTTTATGAATAATAAAAATTTAAATTAAAAAAACGTGCAATTTATTTACGCTTATGAGCTTATGCCCGCAGGACATTTGTGTTGTAATAATAATATCACAATGAACATTACTTATGAATAAACATATAAATTACATATATTATGGTGCTGCAGCATAAAATCATTAAAACATAAAAGTTTATAGCAACTATATAACATATAATATGTGAATATTTTGATGCATCGCGCCACCACATTTTCTTTAATATTAAGCGGTATTCGTGGCGTGAAGTGAATGTGCAAATACAACACACGAATGCTGATATCCTATAATTACTCATTAATTTGCTTAAATTCGTGTTTACAATAATAATAAAGCGCGGAAAGTGCGCGAGACGAGCCACCTCGGAACACGCAAAAAAAAGCTCACTTAAAGTTCTACATTAATTTGTAATAAATATTTTTTACAAAAGCTATAACTGCAGTAGCCGCATGCAAATGATAGGGCATATCAGACACAAAGTGTGTATTGTGGAGAATAATCGTTTGTGTTTTATTAAATACACACATATTGTGGCAATTATTAATGTGTGTGCGGATGAATTGTTGCATTTGCTGCACTACTTATTATCATATATAATATAAAGTTATAAACCTTTTTTTTTATTTTGCAGGCATTACATTTAAAAATCCATATATGCGAGAGGTGCCCGAGAATAAATTAAAAGCCGTTTGCAAATTACCCCATTAAAAAAATTGCGCTGCAAAGGCGCTTGCATGCAAAAGGTGTGAGCGCATGCAAAAGGAAAACTATATATGCACTCGCGCTGTACTCGTATAAAAGTAACTGAAAATTCACTTTAATGTTTGTTTGTTTTGTTTTGTTTTCGTTTGGCGTTTGCCGTTTTCTGTTTACTTAATTAAACGCAAAAGTTGCATAAATTTAAATTCTATAAGGCTGGCTGGCTGATATTTCCATATGCTTTTACACTCTACGTACCGCATACGAGTACCTGTGCATTCAGTTTCTTCGGCATTTGCTTTGCAATGGAAATGCCAAATTGACATGCCACGGAACGTGCTTTATGTACATGCATGCTGCATTCTATTATTATAGGTTCAGCATTATAGTGTTTGTACTTACACTATTTGTAATTGCTTCTATTTGCATGCAAATGCGTGTGTGCTTGTATTCATTTGTAATTTGTAACTGATTCAGTTTAAATGCTAATTTTAGCTTTTGAAACTTGAATTAAATTATATATTTTACAATGGCATATGTGAGGAGGATGAAACGATTTGATTTTTTCTTCAAAGAATATGAATGCTATGGGAATCAATAACAATGGAAATTTTTCAACAGGAATTATAATTAATTGAATTATATCTTTACTTTATATCTATTTTAAATAACATTTTGCATTATTCCATTTGTTGTTTAAAATTATGCAATAATGCGGTTAAAGACTCATTTCATTAATAATTCAAACGATATTGAAATATTCAATTAATAATCAACCAAACTTTAAAACAAATGCGATTTTAAATTTCTTATTTTTTTTTAAATAAATTGTTTTTGCCTAATTTAACTTATTTTTCTTTGAATTTTAGAAAAATCTAAAAAGTAGATAAGTTCTCAATAAAATATTGGTAATATCTGGTAAATGGTGGTAAATGATTCCTTATCCTTAAAAACTATTTTTAAAGCAAGAAACGAAACAAATTCCATGAATTTAATATTATTGAAAAAACCACCCCCTTTTCGGTAGCAACAAACTAAACTGCGCAGTTTCCACCACACATTAACTATTGAATTCAAATTACCATCAAAATTGAACGTTATAATAGCATTGCATAAATTCAAACACAACAAACTGTTAATAAATCACATTTTAAATATCTAACAAATCGATTAAACTGATTTCAATTTGTCATCGTACATATATATGCATGCATTTCTTAAAAGACATCACCATTCAAATTGCAGATGTCCCTTTTCTCGCAATAAATCTTTCGCCTCTATTGTTGTGGCGTTGCGTTGCCCCACACACATTAACCTCCAAGAAAATGACAACAATAGCGAAAAATCAATTGCACATACAGCATAAAAGCATTAAACATAACAGATCATTCGAACCGAATAATTTCACTTATGTACACACTAAATATCCATGTCGTAGTCGTGTTTCACGTCTGCGAACTCGTATGGCCGCACATATTAAATTATATTCGTATAAATCATACAGCAATAACAATATGTGTAATGATATGCGTATGTAAACACATTGTGTGTGTCACTTCGTCACACTTTTGTCCGACCTCTTCATGTCGCATTTTATAATGTTCTATAATATGGGGGTAATTTGTGTTTTATGTATTTTACGCATATTAAAAGACTGCATGTGTTGCGTAACTACATAAAAATTTGTGTTTAAAGCAAATTGAATGGGATTGCTATGCTATCCCGTGCCTTAAGGCTTCTCCGGAATATATGGAGCCTCCAATGTACAATGCACCTCTTTTTGTGCCTCCTTGCGGCCTCATGAACGTAATATGTAATGTGCAGCAGTCAGCCCTTGCAGTGCACCCCGCAAAATGAACTGTTTGTACAAATTGTGTATGATCGTGAACAAAAAAAAAAAGAAGAAAAACCCAACGTCACATGAAAATGTTGTGTAGTTAGGGGGCAAAGAGTTTGTTGGGTAATTTGATACGGTTAAACACATTCAACAGTAACCTATTCAAAGTTAACATAAAAGCTAAAATGATTGTGTGTCTGCATGAAGCAATACATTGGTTTAATGATCAAAACATGTAAAATAGAGAAAAAAATTCGTGAAACATGGATAATTGTAACAAGATTGTTGTGTTGTGACACTCTTTCAGCAATGCGCAACCAATCGATTGATGATTGTCATTGCGCCCGGGGGTATAGCAAAGAAAATGAATGGAAACAACTTGCCTTATATCCACAGATTGTCGACCATAATACACAGAACAAATTTATAACAAGAATGAGTAAAAAGGGAAATGTGTGATTTGAGTTAATGTTTTCCCATATTTAAAATAGGATTCCTTTGCACGTCATATTGCCGGGATAATCGATGGCGCGTATATTCCTTTTCTTATACATTGCTCTTGGAAGTGGTGTGGAAGTGACAAAATGGGGTTCATAAAATATAACAGACTAGAACGTCTTGAATGCCTTCAAGATGAAATGAAGAAAATTGTCTTTATGCTCTCGACCGATGTAAATAGATTACTTTTATGTATAAAGAAATCATGTTACAATAATTTTGTTCTTATTCTGATGGGAACGACAACTCTTTTTTTAATTCTTCTCTCTCTCCTTCGTTTTATATGCCTCCGTATTTACAAATTGGAATCCGTCCCTATCCACTGAATTCCCATTCAATTTGTATAAAAGTCGATTAATTTGAGTAATGGCTTTTAGGCTTAGAGATCGTGTCAATTTAACCACGTCGCTTTTATGCCCGACTGAAGTGAAGTGACAACAGCGCCACAATCTGTAATTTGTGTGTGTGTGTATTCCATTGCCTTTGTCAATATAAAATATAGAGAATTGTTGGATACACGTAGCATCATGTCCATTGAAAGCTTATTCATTGCAATGGGGCATGCTTTAATTTGATCCTGGGAATGCGATAGTAATAAATTGCTATGTAAATTGAGGCAGTTTTATTTGCCTGATCATTGTGGACTTTTAGTCTGTTGTCTTGTAATAAAATTGCACTTGTTGTGAAGATGCGTTTTGCCCAGATTAAATTGGATTATTATTTTGCAACTGAAAAATTAATGACACCATCAGCAACTAAAATATCAATTAATGAAATCAATTTTAAATCGTAGAATCTATTCTGGGTTTATTAAATTAAAAATAATGTGTAGTTGAAATATTAGAATTATTTCATGTTTGACCTTGAAAATTTTGAATAAAATTTTTGTTTAAAAGTCATACCAAATTAATGAATTTCGCTTTTTTTTGTAAATTAACATAAATAGAATGTGATTAACTAAAACACTAAATGACATTCCCACTTAGTAGCACAATGTTTAGTTTATATGCCCAACAGTAAAACTACTGCATTTATTTAACGTAATGCCTGATTGTCTGGCAAGCGCAAATTTACAGAAAATACCCTCGACAACAGTTAAATTGCATTTTGCATGTTCCTTAACATATCCGCCAAACAAATTATGTATGTTTGTTGTACATCCACCTCTTTTGTGGTCCATCATCCACTTTTCGCGCGCTTCATATCTCGGGCGGTCGGCTTGTTTGTGAACTAAACGTTTTTATATTCCCATTTGAGCCATTCCAGCATTGCGTTGCCCTTGCTGCAGGGCTTCTAAAGCTGTGCGCAGATCGCGCAGTGTGCGGACAAAACACAAATTACCTTTGAAGCAGACAAATGCTGTACGCAGCAAGAGAAACAACGGACACGGAGTGGAGTGAGAAAATTGAAACAACAAAGCGCATGGAACAATTTACACAGCATCACTGTTTGAATAAAACTGCAGCGTACACGTATCGTGTATAAAGACGCGATGCATTCCCAATTCCATGGTGATATGCTCGGCACGAGAATGATGTACAGTACATAACGAGAGGGATTGGGATATCGTTGCGGGTTTTACAAGACGCGCTGAGAGATGGCTGCAAGATGGATATGTGTGTAAAAGGGCATTCAGAAATGAGATTTTTCACAGCTTTAAGTGGCAGTTATACGCACAAACATGCGCATGAACACTAAAAAAGCGCATAAAAATATTAAAAACTGGTCGCGAAATATTGTACTTGACTATATAAGAAGCAATTGGGATTTGGGCAGACACATCAAACAAGCTCAAAAGTAGCATGTGCATCGGTAAGGATGCAATGATGCATCTTTCAGTTAAATTGCCTTTAAATTTTTGACCGATGCATTGTTATGCTTTGTTTCTTCAGTAGGTATGTGCATTTGATTTGTCTCAGATGTATTAGCTCATTCGGCAGGCGCATATTTGTCTGGCTTTACGTTGTTCTTAAATCTCGCGCGTTCTCAACTCCGTTTTGTTATTAATTTTACTGGAGTCAGTATGTCTGTTGAAACATCTTTTTTTTTTTTCTTTAAACATGCTTTACCTTGAGGCAATGTTTGGTGCATAAATGCACGTTGAAACCGCACTGCAACTATCACGCTGTTTATATTTATATGAGCGAAGCCGACAACGACGGAAAGGCACACACTACACGTGTGTTTGGCCGAAAATGTTATGTGGATGCCGGTCAGACGAAGATGCAATTCATTCTGTGTAAACTGACTCGTAAAATTTGAGACCCTGGAGATCCCCATTAAGGATTAAAGTGAGAGAATTAAGTGCATGAAATTTCATGCATATAATGAATGTTAATTCGTTTAAAAATATTAACTAAAAAAAACATCATTTTAAATATTTGCATATTGTTGGTGCGGCTGTCTGTAACATTTTCATTTTATTTACACGCTAGGTACCGATATCGTTATTTTATTTGTTCGATGCTAAGAGCGGGGGCATTGTGCAATGTGAGATAAGTGTTGCACTGTTAATGGTTTTCAAATTAAATTTGGTCGGAGATGTCTGGTAGCTTTACATTGTCAGTGTTTAAGGTAGCCGCGCGAATGATGGACACGTTAGCGAAAGACATGAATTGCTTCAGTTGCTGGTTTGTAATTTAAGGAATTTTCAACTCGCAAAAGGGTTAAGGTCGAATTTGAGCACTTAAATATGAGCGGTAATTTGTTTTTCTGCAATTTCAAGAACAGAGAAACCAATATGAGATTTACTGCCCGACATGGTCGTCTTCGTTTGTGTAACTAATTAGTTAATTTAAATGATGTTAATGTACTGCATCGTGGAAAAGAGAAATCTTTTGAACTTTTTTATGGTTTGTGTTCAAGTCGTTTATTTACTTTAATTATGTAGATACTTGTTTGTTTAAAATAATGGAATTTGCATATTTACAACAAACATTCTGAAAAAGAATAATTTGTAAAGGATGAGGATGAGAACAAAAACTGCATTTTATAATTAAGCAAATTTTTTTTACTGACTTTCTGTAATATTAGGCAACAATTGTTTTCAATTTAAACCCATTGTGCCATTAAAATGAACAGTTAAATGCAGTGAAAGGATCTCTCTTAGACAAAAATAAGAACAAATAAAAAGACATTACAACTTAATTGAAAAATTGTTGGAGGAAAATAGTTGTTAATGTTTTACAATTACAAAGTACGAATAATAACACAATTGCGTTGTGATTTTTTAAATTAATTAATGTATTTTTCTATACACAACCGTTATTACAACAATTACACGACATAACAATAATAATAGTAATTAGTTCAGTTTAATGTAGAGTACATTGTAATTATTTAAAGTTATTTAAATAATTTCAGTTGAGAGGTTTGACTTATGCGGCAACAATCGCGCGAGCAGTATAATGGTGTCTTAAAATTAAATGACCGAAATAATGTTCCATGCTTTTCTTCATAGCATGACTAATTGCTTAAATTGCAGTTAGAGTTTTCAATGCGGTTGTATTGGCACATAAGTTTGTAATTTAAATATAGATTTGTTTATTTCATGTTCATATATACTAGTTAAAAATCGTAACACATCTGGTCAGTGATCAATATTGCAACGAGAGTGCAATTTTCCAATTTAAAAGCGCGCAATTTCGGTAATTAGTAATTAGATAAATTGGTTCAGTTTGAACTTTCAAATATGTCGCCATAAATACAATACAAGCACTAAGAAAATGTTTGACGCTTTCGTTCTTATAATTTGCACATATTACATGAGTAAAATATTTATTAAGAAGTCAACAGTTTTAAGCTTTCACTGCCATACCGATTACTTTACAGCAAATTAACAGCCAATTATACGGTGGAAAGTACGAGTACATAAAAAAGTGTAATGAATATGTTAAAACGGCAATGTTATACTTCAAAATTAAGTGTTAATTGGTCAAAATGCAAACTGTAGTCTTATAACTACCTTAAAAATAATACTTTAAAAATACAAACATCACATTCAGCACTTAATTACTTTTGTAAACTAATTAGCCCCTTTAATGGTATAATAATTAATCTTGTGTGCACAACTGCACGTATGCACATTTCAAATTATCCTACAAAGTTGGTTCAGCCAGTGCAGTTTTCTCCGCTGACAACGACTGCAAATACATAAGTTGGTGATGGTCGTAAATGACACTGTTATTATGCATATGATGCTGATACAAATGATGGGGATGCAAATATGGTGACATCATTAGAAGGGGATGCACTGGAAGGTGTGGGTATTGCACGAAAAATTCAGTTGGAATTAATTGCGGCCTAATTACGGTGTCATTAACTGGTGGACTACTATCAGGCGTAATCAGACTCTCAATCGTAAATGCTCGTTTTGGTCTAGTGGTTGTTGCAATGGGCTCCACTGCAGGTGTCGGTGAAATTGTGGTCTCCACCACATCAAATGACGGTTCCATTGACATAAAGTTGTGGTTTGACACCATTTCATTAGCAGTTGACTGCAGATAGAATCGATTGAAGTTGGCTAATGCTGACAGCTCCTCGTTCAACACGTCTTTGTCGTTTTGTCGCAATTTGAAACGCCTTCGTCTTCGCAGCAGGCTTCCATTTTCGAACATGTCAAATGCCTGCGGATGCAGTGTCCAGTAGGCGCCTTTTCCCGGCCGTGTCGGATGTCGTGGCACCTTGATGAAGCAATCATTGAAGCTGAGGTTGTGACGCAACGAGTTTTGCCATCGTTGAGTGTTTTTGCGGTAGTACGGAAATCGGTCGGTTATGAATTTGTAAATGTCACTCAGAGGTAGCATCTTTTCCGGTGAACTCCAAATAGCCATAGCCGTTAAGGAAATGTACGAATAGGGAGGCTTTTGATCGCCGTAAGATTCACGTGAAGGTCTTGGCATTTTCTTTATATTTTATGTGTTTTATAATAAAACAATTATTTTTCTAAATTAATTGCACAAGTCTTATTTGTTTTAAAAACTCACACGCACACAAATTGGTATAATTGTTATCTTGAGGCATTATCTCCATTAAAGTCTGATACATTACTTAGCATTATGCTAATTACTTAAACCATATAATTAAATGCTGTATTAGCCGTTTCCGTTTTCACATTCACTTCTGTATCTGCGGTGTGGTTTAATGAATTGCCTCGCGCACTTAACGTTTACATAAATAAAAATTAAAACAAAACGCACAACTAACGATATAATAAATGCCACACTTAGGTAAACATCAAACGCATATATCTGCCGCTGCTTTTCTTATAATATTGTAATATTAACTCCATATTATAAGACGGCGAATCAACAAAATTAACCGTATATGTTATTTTTTCACGATAGACTGCTTCTGGCAGACAACTTTTCCAAATCAGCGCCGTCCACATTCGCCTGGTCGTTCTTGTGTAAACTTAAAACATGGAAAACAAACAAAGTTGGCAGCCAAAATGGAATATACATAACAAGCAGTGCGCGGCAGCCGAGGGATAAGAAGCTTTTCACCAATATACTGGCAAGTGGCAACACAACACAGCTCATAATCATTAATCCAAGGCGCATGTATACTTTAGGGTTGTAACTTTCAACAAACCATGCGGTCGACCAACAAGGGGAGGAGTCTAAAGCTCTGCGATATAGTTGCGCGGCAACTTTACACCAGAAACCAACGCGCTTTTGTGGGCAACAAATGGCAGCAATTTACCATCGCGGCGCGCCACATACACGCCACACTGCATGGCTACACACATTTGAATAAAAGTGACGATTGTTACATTAAACATGTCTTTCATAACGAGCCCCCCATTATCCACAGTACATTGTGCATTGCCCGCAGAATGCGCTCTTCAAATACATATAATACCAACATGATTAAAATGATTTGCTCTGCATGTTTTATGTACTTGCGTTATTATACGGTGTGTATGCTTTTTAGTATACCTTTATGCTGTTTCATCATCACACAGTGTTATGGGTGGTTGTTGGCCATCCACGAAGCGTTGTGGGCAACAAAATATGCGCTGACGTCTCGTGTTTTGAGATTAAAATGGCCTGTTGTATGAAGATGCTAATTTTTTCTTTATTGTTCTTATTCTACGCCTCAGGATTTCTTATTCTGTGAATGTACATAGCTTTTCTTTTGTGTCCTTTTTCTAGTTAAGTTCCATTTTTTCAAGAATTATTTTATTTAACATTCCATTTTTTTTTCTAGAAAATGTTTTTAATAAAGTAACTTTTTGTCGAAAAAATGTTGGCGTATTTAAAACTGCAACTGCTGGCTTATGAACGGAGATTGGTCAATATCCAAATATATAAAAAATATATAAATATGTAAAAGAAGTTGCACAATTTTAAAGACATAAATGATAAATCGAGTCATAGTTGCGATGCTCATTAAATTTCTCCTGCAGTGTTTTGTAAATTTATAGAAGTTATCGGCATTAATAAATCCTCTTAAGCACTTAAAAGTGATTGTAGAATAATCGATCCGTTATATCATATTATGATTTAAGAAAAAATCGCGATAGACGGTATAAGGAAATATTGCGTCTTTTTCAGCAGTCTCATAAAAAATTTAATTTCCTTTTTACCTATAAGAAGTAAGACGCATGTACTATGTAGTATTTTAGCCAGAAGTTGTCAGAAACTACAAATTATGCCATCTTCATTGCGTCATTTAACGAAATATTAAGTAATAAGAATGCATCTGTTGGACAGTTTTCAAATCATTTCTTGGAATCATTAAATGAACAACATGGTTATAAATTTCATATATAGAAATATGTAATTGCTAAATGATTGAAATCTGACATGTTAGAATTAAAGATATCAAAGCGTTGTCGCCTTTTTCTTATACATTAGTCAGAAGGTAATGTCTAACAAAACATTTTGTCTTAGATTTCCTGCATAGTTCCTTCATAGAGTGCAGAAGACTGGAGCCAGTCAACCAATTTCATGTAATTACCAATGTAACGTTTATACGCAGTTGGCGCTATTAACTTTGTGACATTTCTATAAAAACGCATAGAGAATTTATTACTTAACAAGCGGCTTGACATAATATTTCTGTGTCGAAAGATGAACCTATCAATGCATCGCTCAATTCAGTTGCGCATTTTTGCATTAAATCGCATAAATAAATTAGGAATTTACTGGCAAATCGATTTAAAATTCACTTTTCAAGGCTGACATGCATTTAGACGCTTTCATCACAACATTATCTATGGCGCAATTAACTTTCGACATACAAAAGCCGACAATAAATATACTAAATGTAATTCTTCATAGATATTATAGGCTATGTACTCAAACATACATTTCCATAGATATAGGGGAACATTAAGCTCCTCCTACATCTTTATGTACAACGGCGGTGAAAAATTTTTCATCCCGCTTCATCCCCTCCTTCAAAAAGTTGGTATATATACTATTACTACAACCATAAATATACATTGTAAGTATACAAGTGTGCTTCTGCATCATTTTGGATGCATTTATGTGCAATTGCAGTTTGAGACGATGAAACGAAACTGATATGGACGAGGTGAGCAGCGGTGAGCGGTTTGAAAAACTGGTCCGATCGTCCAAACTCCAAGCGTGCAAATGCTGCAGGCAGGCAGGCACAGTCGCGCTCGCATGTTTGCCGCCAGCCGCCCGCCACTTCTGTGGCCACGGCCGCTTATAAAACATATATAAAACTTTGTGGCTGTTAATTTAAAGCTTGTCTTACAACAAAAACAAAAATCTACTTGTTGTTTACTTTTGTGTCGTATTTGTTTGTTTCTTTAATCGGCTGCTTCGTTAAATCAGTGGGATAATGTCAGCGCTTTGTGGTCTGTGGACGTTAATCTGGTTAACAGAAACGGCTTATTGTGTAATGTGATTTGCTTTAAGAGATGAGTAATGGCGCGTTTGCAATAAATAACGCGGGAATTTTGAGCAGCGCACAGAGGAAATGAATTTGAAGTTATGGTATTTGAAAGTTTTATTGCAGATGATTTATTATGTTGCAAGATAGGTTTAGTTTATAGGGGCTAAAATGGGTAAAAATTCGTACAGATTTAATTAACGGTTTGCTTCTTTCCTTGCGGGGAATTTTAAACGATCGCATTCATTTCAATTTAGATAAATAATAATTGAGTGAAAATAAAGGTATGAAAATTATGTATTAGTAATTCAAAGATAATTACTATTAATACATGTTTTAGATTTTGAGAGTATCGCCTACAAAAAAAATATCGTATCAAGAAATGAGGATGAGCCCAAACATCCTAAGATATGCTGCGAAGCATGTTGTAACTTATAACCTCTCCCTCAATATATTGGACACATTATGTAAAAGTCACCCCTCCGTATATCATCAAACCATCACCACAACGATCATTCACATTATTTTCATCACCCCATACTATATAATTTAATGAATGATGATCATTTAATTTATCCGTTTATCTGCATAGATGCCAATCCGAAGTCAACAATGGCAGACGCCTCCCTGCAGGCGGTATGTCTTTAATATGTTAATGAAAGCCACAACAATTTAATGTGTATGTTATTTATGCGCGTATATTCTCTCTAACAGACAATAGATGCATTTAGACACAGACAAATAGTTTTAAAAAGTATATATAGGAACAATGCGTTGTACATAAGAAACGCTCATAAAGTGCATATTATGAGAATTGGATTACTGAAAAACATTAAATGCTCACTCGCACTCACATATGCAATTTAGAAGCGCATAAACAACCAATTAAATGTATGCATTAAATTAATATGAAGCCATTTTAATTTAAAGAGATTGAAGATAAATGTTTTATTTATAAGAGCAGTGCTAATCGTAAAATTTGCACCACATTTATCTTGAATTATAAAACGTTTATCATTTAAGTCAAATGTTGTGGTCACTGAGCAAGAATTCTTAAATTAAAATGAAAAAATTAAGCCTTTTTGCTATTTCTTAACAAAAATTTGAAAATATAACGTGTATGTTCGTACAAATTCGTATTTATGAGCATAATGTACACACTAATGACTGAGAACACACAAACAACTTTAACTAATTCTCATTAAAATAATTTCCATCCATAAAACTAAATTAACACGAATAAAATGTGCTCGCATATACTATATAAAGTAACTTACAGCAAGGATACCTTAAAGTGCTTTGCAACCAAAAAAAGAAACACATAAAACTGTTTGCATGTATAGTTCAAATAGCTCCCGCAAACAGTATAAAAGGCCCCCAAAAACAATCCTGTCTACATGATTTACTTTGCCTGGTAAGTAATGCAATCAAAAACGTGTTTGATCCCAAACTAATAAACAACAACGGAGCATGGTGCAAAGAAAAGCATACATGAAATGGCAAACACGTTTATGTTTTATTACCCGAGACGATATAGAAAAAGCTTCTACCCATGCACGAGTTTATATTATATCGAAGTAAAAATATTGATATGGAAGCATAAAATGAGCATCAAACCCATCAAAAGTGTGCATTGTTTGAGCATAACGCCTCTGTGCACGCCTATGGAAGGAGAGGGTGAAGAAAAATTGGGTCAATTAGCTGTGGAAATCAAATGGCATGTATACAAAATTTTGACTCACCCTCCTTCTAACTATTTGCGATTTTGATGCGAGGGTTCGATGGATATAAGAAAATTCGAAATATCAATAAAGATTGCAAGTAATGGGGTTACGAATTTTTGTGTGCTGACTGTTTCATCTTTTGTGTTTTCAATTTTGAATACAACATACGTTATTCATTTAATTAAACACATAAAAAATATTAAATACTGTTTATTTATTTAGTTAATAACCAAACTCGAAGATAAATCGAATTCATTAATATTTTGTGGTTAAACTACTGAAATCCGACAAAAAATTCTCAGAAAATTTAAATTTATGCAACAGCAGCGTCTTTCAAATATTTGTTTGCATTATTACGTTTATGATGCATAAGTCATAAAAGTGTAAACGAATCTCAACGAAATGTCGGCGAATCTAAGAGATATGAACATCGTCTCGCACCACAACTGATACCACATATATGCTGCACAATATTCAAAACGAGAATATGGATAGCGAGTATACAAATAACTCATTAAAATTATTCAAATTCGATCGCCATAAAAAGCACACACTTAAAATATGCCATAAAAGATTTTATGCCTTTAAATAAAATCGGATTAAGAAGCCATTGATCTTTATTTGGTTGTTGCCGCAATCTCAAAGAAAACAAACAAACAAACAAACACAACAACATACAGCTCGGGCAATGGAGTGTGAGATTTACCACAAAAGGCATCTCGTGCGCGGACAGCAAACTGCCAAGTGCCAACCGCGAAAAAAGAAGACGACGACGGTTTGCAATAAAAAAAAAATTGCGAATCGCTTTCGTGACGTGCGATGTGAGCTTCGAGACTAAATGCGACGTCGCGTTTTATTGCACGCTTTAAAGGTGCAAACGAAACGAAAACGAAAAATTACATATTGGCATAAATGATTAATGTATTTAGCGGAGTAATTGTGATGGAAATCAATGTTGAAGGTTCTAATTGTTCGGTAATTTACAACCAATTGGTTATAGGAATGCTTTGTTTATTTATATTGTTAGAGGGGTCTAAAAGTCTCACACAATGTGGTTCTACATTTGCAATATTGTACATTTATTAATTTCTTGAACAATGATTCAACTTAAAATAATATTTGAACGTTAATTTGGTGCAGAAATTAAATGAATTTTATTTTAAATTTTCTTCACTTCAAAATTTTTTTTTATAAACAAGGAGTAAAAGACTTTAAAGCAATTAAATATTGTTTAGAGAATTATTTTAAAGGAATTTTTTTAAAGGCCGTTACAAAATTTTAAGGAGCATTGAGGCTTAAGCGTTATTAAAAGAAAAATACGTATATCTTCTGTAATCGATATTTAGAATAATCATAAACATATTGGACACTGCCATCTAATGTACGATCACCGATAAACACCTTGTTAATTGGGAAGATTTGAAGATTTATTTATGGATAACTGTTAAACAGCGGTGTGATGAAGGACATTTTTTTCCATCGAAATAACTATTTCTTTTTATGAATCTGAAGCTATGCTGACTAATTGAAGCGTTATATAAAAAGATTAAATAATATTTATAGGTAACTGTGTTTTATTTTTTAATAAGAAATATTTCTCCTTCCTCGTAGGAAAATAATAAGTGGTCGGCGATAATGCATCATTTACCGATTACAACCCAATATACATTTTACAAAATTGTTTTAAACTATTTTCAATCGGGGCAGATAATAAGCTTATAAGTAGGCTTAAAATTGCAGATGATCATAAGCGCAGATGGAATCATCAACTCAAAGAAAATATCAAAATCGTGCTTTACAACAATAAATTTATGTGAGCTGGAGAATTTAAATTCAAAGTGATCGTGTTGCCTTTTAAAATCCATACTTTACCGCCAAACAAATTCAAATGATATTCAAAACCTATAATCTTTACGATATTACCGAAAATATTCTATTCATTGACTTAATTCATTCCCATAAAATATAAACCCATCAAAGTAGCTAGTTTCATCTAAATGTGGCCCCAATGAATTAAACTGCCTGCGTACCTATATGATGATTATAAAAATTGGGCCTTTCCGCGTGTATAACAAATAATTATTATTTAATGCTCACATGCGTATTGTATATCCTTTCGTGTTTTATTTGTTTTCATTTATCGCTTTTAACAACCTTCAACGATTTACAAAGACCCAATTCTAGCATCAATCTTTACGCGCGGGGAAGCTCTCTAAATAAATATTTAAAAAGAGGTGAGAGCTTCTAAATGCGGGAAAAGCACCGAAAACAAAAATGCCAAAGATGCACGAGCGAAGACGCTCATTTAATAATAATAAAACGAACGGCTGCGGTAATAAGTAGAAGAAATGTTTGGAGGCGCACACATTAACAAACGTACACATATATGGAAGCGCAACTGCAAGTTCCAGAAGAAGCATCCCCGTATCAGTCGCACCGAATAAACGGGCGGCAAACGAGATACCCGCATAATATAGCTAAAGCACATCAGCGAAATGGTGCAAAGCAGAGGAGGCAAGAAATCCGCGCCGACCTTTAATTAAATATAGAAACATTCAAAAAAACACAACTATATGGATATATAGGGAAAAGGGGGAAACAAACAATAATTGATAGTTTGTTTAAATATTGTTCATTCTGTTTGGCTGCGTTTTTGCGGTGCCCCTTCGTTCCTCGTGCATCCCCCTCCTCCCATTAAAGCACATATTGTTAATAAGAAACTCAATGCACAGAAGAATCAAACTGAACTGAATGAATTAAAAGACCACAAAAACTGAAGTGATTTACTTAAGAACAACAAGGAATAACATAAATAAACAAGGGGTTTTCTTGCAGCGTCGTTTTCGTGCAGGGCCAGGCCAGTGCGAGTATATAGAAAAGTGTTCAACACGCGATTTAATATGAATTGCCTTTTCATTTTATTGTATGCATGTGTTTGATCTTTTTTCAAACATTGCCAGATTATTTCGGATTATGCTCGAAAATGACTATTAATTATGACACTCACCAGCGTTTTTGTTTTATTTTCTCTCGCCCCTTCAACAATTGCCGCAAGGCATTTCAGTCGCATCAGCATCAACATTCCTCCCCCTCGCCTCTTCTCTCTTTTGTTTGTTGTTGTTGTTGGAATTAGCTTTGCATCGAGCGGCATTAAAAGTATAGTAATCGTGGCAATTAATGTGCTATTTTTTATAATTCGATTTGGGTGTGTATAATTTGAGATGTCAAAATATTATAAATGAAATGCGATCCAGACAAACATTTAATTCTTTTCTTCTTGTTATTTTTTGTAGTGATTCAGGGCGGTATAGCAGTTCGAAAGTGTTTTGAGCTATACTGAATAAGTGAGAATACATCAAAAGAAATGGTAACTAATTAGAATTTAACCGACATAAAGTACCACAATGATAAGAATCAATGGAATTAATGACATTAAGTTGTCATTTGCAGATTAAAAACAGCTCGCAATAAAATAACAAGAATTCTGAAAAGGAAGATCGGGATGACCTTGAGGCTTTATTGAACATTTGATGTATAACCGCGATTTATAGAGTTAAGACTTTATTATTTAAAAGAAACGTTTTTATCAGCATAAAATTATAAATCGTTCTTCAAAAGAGTCTCAATTCCGAATTGGAACATGCAGCATACTCATTCAAATGAAAATAAGAAACAAGCAATAAATCCATGCACATATATCAACATTTTAATGTAAAGCACCATTAAATAAAAACAAATAATGGTTCAACACAACGGACGAAAATAATAAATCATAATTCCTCATTACGTGTACGCTTGAACAAATCATGATCACGCTTTGAAAGCCAGTTTGAGAGCGAGCGCACCTGAGTCCCGCGACTACCGCTATACGCGTTTATTTTAATTACCCAAACTCCGGCACCGTCCATTGCAATTATAAATATGATTTTATTAAATTCAATTATTTTAACTCTCGCTCGTTCGCTCGCACTCATTGCGTTCATTTTTCTATGCAAATATTTTGTCATATTTAGAGTCAGATCGCTGTAACAAACACATAATTTTTGCGTGCTACTGTACTTTATTTTGACAATTTTCTGAATCCAGTTAATGCTGATTGCTTTACCGTTATTTCACAGTTTAATTATGCGCTTTGAAAGAAATAATCAGTCTAATAATAGTTTAATTAGGATTCTATACATAATAACCATTATTATTTTTAATAATATACACTTAATAATTACTTTAAGTCGTTATTAATTAACCGCAAAGAAATATCTGCTGATTATTGAATAATATGTATGTACAATTGAATTGAAAAGATAAAAGATAAAAGCATTTTACTTACCACAGTTATTTTTGCTTAAACACTTTCTTGTGCACAATTCAAATTAAAATATTACATTATTACTTTACACTTAAAACCACAATGACTTATTCAAACAAACTGTTATTATTAATATTAATTACATGCTACACTAATTGAAATCGACTTAATTCGCGCACAGATTAACAAATACTGACGGGTGACGGGAATCGAGATCGCACAATGCTCATCGCACCTGTTGTTGTTTGTAGAGTGTGGACAATTTATATAGCGCGTTGATAATTGTGTCCTGTAATTGCGAGAGGAAGAGAGCGAATATTAATTATTATGACCCCTACATATTGTGTAGCACTTGGTGGTGGAAAAATTCGGTATTAATTCAAATGAGAATGTTGAATATATGCATCATTTTCTATCTGTTTTAGAGCAGAGTTAATTACTGTTTTAGGAATAATCCTCTCGTATAATTAACATGGTGTTTTTAGAAATATGTTTGCGGACCGTGGTAACTCTTCTCACATTCCAAATTATAATGATGAATTTTTATAAAATGCATAAAAGTGCAATATTTGTCAAAATAATGAAAATAAATCTTCGATTATTTCTTTATTTCTTCAATGGATTGTGATCCTTTGTAAGTAAAACAACTTTCAAAGTCAACCAAATTTTTAAAAATGTGAAATTATTTTTTTACAACAAGTCCATTTGAGTACATTGTGTCCCAATTCATTAAAATAAGTCATGCCACTTTAAAGTGTTGCCCCAGGACATTATGTCACCAAAGTTATAAATTATGCACGGAGTTAACAAAAAGAAAGAAATGTATGCACAAACAGTCAAACAACTTGACTCCTTTGTAAAATGTCTTGACTAGCAAAAATTATGACGGCGCTTAAAAAATATGGTAAAAGAATGAAATGGCCAAGTCATGTTGCAAAACAGCGTCAAAAGCACACTTTAAAGGACAATAAAAAATATTGAATTACGAGTTTATTTAAAGGGGATGGGGTGGAGACGGTAGACTCAATTCTTTTCTGAATATTACAATGTATAATGATTCTATTACAATTTTTGAAAAATAAAATACAACAAATGGCACGTGTCTTTTAAAAGAGTCTATAAGGAAAATTTGTTATAAAGTAAAGTAAGAAAAACTGGAAGCTGCGGACTCCAAATGGTGTGCACTTGTCAATCAATAGACATCCGAGAATTGGTTTTGTTTTTATGGTTTAGGTTCGTTTATTTGTTGTAAATACGCCAAACTGTCGACCATCTTGTGCACATATTTAAAAGAAGGTACCCCCGGGTCATATTTTAATTCCCTCAAAAATATATGCAACAACAGTTATTATCATGTACGACAAAGAACCATTCAAAAGTGTCACGTTTAATCTTACACTTTCTGCATTATTTGACATGTTTGAGTTTTAAGTACTGTTGGCTCTCTTGTCTTGACGAGCATTTCCCGTCATGCCGGTGGTGATCTTTTCATTATTTTACTGTCGTCGTCATTGTTTTTGTTGCTGTTCTTCTTCCTTCGTACCCTTCCCATTCTAGTGTTTATCATTTTTCTTTTCGCAGGCACGGCAATCAAGCGCCTTTCCAACTCCCGTCTGCCGCAGTAAAAACTCAGGTCGCAGTGTCACACAAGTCACAACACTGCACATATTTAAACATGCGATCTGACCATCTTTTGTGCATGTTTTGCCGGTGGCACGGAGTATGTGTGCTTAATAAGATGAAAGCCACAATTATGATTGTCACTATTTGTTGTGTCCGGCTAATTATGGTGGTAATTTACAGCTCACTTGTGGTGCATTTAGTGTTTGGAAAGTTACAACATGTCATTTCTTGGTGTTTCGTGGTGTCTTCTGATGGCCAATTTGTTAATCAATTGGCACTTGAATTGCATGCACCGATTCGTAACAATCCCTTGCGGTTTTAAGGCGTCTCCTTGCAGCGGTCTCTTCAATTTGATGATTGGCCGAATAGATGGAAGTGCGTGGAAACGGGAAGAATTCAATAAAAAGGTGTAATGTTGCGATCAACTATGTGAATTTAATAATTTTCGGTTTATAATTAATTATTGTACACTTTGTTAAGGTTTTGAAGCAAATTCAATTGATTGATTCAATTTATTCTACTGTTAGGTCCAAAGAGGTATAAATTGTCGTAAGCTTGAATGTGCTTTCCATGCAACACAATTCACGCGGCAAAAATGATTTTATATTCACCATAGATAATACTATTTCACCCCTTCTTTGCAACATTTTTTATCGGCCTTAATAACTTTGAGAATGCAAATATTTAAATTTGATATTAAATTTAAAAACATTTTTAAATAACACTAATTTGAAAAGAGAGAATTTAATTTTTGCACAAATCAATTTATTTAAATAAGCTTAGAAATTTAACGGATTGCAATAAAATTTAAAATTAAATTCACCACAGTATTCCTAATAATTTTCGAAATTTTATCCACCACTCGAAACACAGCGATTTCGAATGGATAACTCAAAATTTGCGAATCGTACCAGAGCAAACAAATAACAAAAGGAGTTTACTGTTTAACATAACCAATAATACTGTAGGGGTCTGTATACTCAGTAGGAAGTTTTTTGTAACTTTAATTACCTCTAGTTTTAAGTTTGTGTTTTAAAAATAATAATCGTGATAATCATTTGGTGCCCAACAATACGAGTGACAACATCGTGATCTTGAACATAGCAAGAATGTTCAGAGGCGAGCAGTATTAGGGCTGATTTTGGTGTACACCTGCCCCACACATATTGGCAGAGAAGGGAGTGAAAAACATGGCGCCGCGTAAGTTAAAAGAAGCAGAAAAAAAATTGTCATCCTATCTAACAGCAACACTTTGAATTTTTTAATCCACCCTAAAATGCCTAAATATGTTTAATTGATGTGAGATTTCAAATGTAAATGCAATCGTCTTTTTTTAGATATGAAATTGTAAACTGTATCAACTTTCTGTGGCACACAAACAAAGGAATACAAATACAAACAGAAACGCGCACTGCATAAAGAAGGCTGTGAAATTTTGTAAAGCGCAGGCAAAAAAAAAACAACCCTCATGATGGACCAGAAGAAGCGAAATAATATGCAGCTGACGAATTTGCTGGCGTGTGACCTGGGTGAGGAGAGCTCCAGTGATAGTGATTTCCGCATCGAGGATCATGACGAGGAGAGTGATGATTTTTCAGACAACTCAAAAGAAGACGCCATCTCAGACGAAGACTACGATGACGACGATGAATCCAGTAATGATGACAATGCAGATGGCAAAGCCAATAAAAAGTCATCATACAATGCAGCGTCTGCCGATCAAACAAAGCCATCCTATTCATTAGATCTCAATGCAATTGCACTGAAAACGCAACAACCGCCACCTAAAATTAATGCCAAGCCGGTGTGTTGTGCGTGCTTGGGTGACCGAAGTGATGACACAAACGAAATTGTTGAGTGTGACGCGTGTGGCATTTCAGTACACGAAGGATGCTACGGTATCAGTGATTCGGGCAGCATTTCCAGCACAGTGTCATCGTGCTCCACCGAGCCATGGTTCTGTGAGTCATGTCGTGCAAATGTTAGCGACCCAGTGTGTGAGTTGTGTCCCAATCGTGGGGGCATTTTCAAGGAGACTGACGTTGGTAAATGGGTGCATTTGGTGTGTGCGCTTTACATTCCAGGTGTGGCATTCGGAGAAGTGGATCAACTGTCGTCAGTGACATTGTTTGAGATGCAGTACAGCAAGTGGGGAGCCAAAACCTGTTGTCTGTGTGAGGATGCCCACTTTTCAAGGACGGGTGTTTGCATTGGTTGTGATGCAGGCATGTGTAAAACGTATTTCCATGTGACGTGTGCCCAAGCGGCTGGTCTATTGTCGGAGGCACACTCTGAAGAAGCGGATCATGCAGATCCGTTTTACGCGCACTGTAAAATACACTCGGACAAAACATTGATTAAACATCGAAAAAGGAATTTTCACACGCTGAAGCAACGAATGGAGTACAAACGATATGAAGACGCCCACAAAAAGTTGCACGAGAAACCAACGGATGAGCAACTACGGATTGAGCGTAAATTGCAAAAGCATCGTCTTAATTATCACACCAAAAAGACAACGAAGCAAGATCCTTGGGTACCCACACAAAAGATGCCGCGCTTGTTGACAACGTCGGCGTCAGCGTGTCGTCGTTTGATACACAAGGCCGAATTGATGGGCGTCGATACGGCCGCAATGGAATTTCAGGAAGCTCAAATGGCTGCCCTTGCAGATGTCCGCAAGAAGTGGCACATTCCACCAGCATTCAGTGTAGAGTTTATCGGTTACTATTTGGATCGAATTGGCCGTATCAAAGATTTGAAGCGTAATCTTGACGATCAGTTTAAACTTAATAAATCCCTGCTGACGGAGCAACAAAGAATGCGGGAGTCCTACGACAAGACAATCAAGGAAAATGCCGAAGAGGAAGCACGCAACAAAACCTTAACCGAAGAGATTGAGAAGCTGCACGCTTCTATTGTGGCACTGTGTCCCAGCAAAACATTTCCCACTGTAAAGAATATTGCTTGTCCTGATATGGGAGGCAATGGAGAGAATGCAGCAGCAACGCCTCCACCACCAGCCGCGTTAGTACAACGCCCCACGATGTCTGTACCGACGGCAGCGGCACTCAAGATGGGTGTAGGATTTCCACTAGTCAACTTAAATTGTGGTGGCGGCATTGCTGGAGATACGGGGGGTCGCATCTTAAGCACACAGCTGCTCAATTGTGGTATATGCAAAAAATGTAACGATCAACATTTGCTGGCCAAATGTGATACGTGTCATTTGCATTATCATCTAGGTTGTTTAAATCCGCCACTTCAAAGACATCCTAAAAAGTCGAAACTTTACGGATGGCAGTGTTCAGAGTGTGACAAATCGGATGACGATGAGAGCAAGGTGCACGTCCCGAAAGGACCTAGAAAATCAAGAACGCGATTCAGCAAAGATGGTTCTATTGTGCCATGTACATCTTCGGAATTGGATGAGGAGAAGATAACACCGGAGAAAAATACAAGTCGACGCAATTCAATAGAGGTGAAAAAAGAGGACATTATCAAGGAGCTGAAAAAGGCGACCAGAAAACGTACGCTTACAGGAGAGTTGATGCATTCTGCAGATAGCAACTCAGTTGATAAAAAGAAAAAATTGAAAACTGAGGAGAATGGAGACATCAATTTAATTGAAGCTTCATCTCTTGCATCAACTCCTTGTAAGAAGTTACCGAACCCACCCAACGACTCCATCACAATTGTTGAGAATAATGGCAACTGTATTGACGCTCCATTGAAGTCATCAACACCAACGGAAAACAATAAAACTGCACATCACAAGTCAAAAAGCAACAAAAAGAATAAAAAGGAAAAGAGTTTGTTGCAAAATTCCACTAAAGATATTCCTCCTGCATCCGTTATTGACTTGTCAACAGGAGCATCGGCTTCCGCAGTTGCTGATGCACATCAATCAAATGAAATTCCAGTTTCAGATATAAGCGTAACTCCAAAACTAAATTCATCACTACCCACTGATCAAACGGACGGAACTCCTAAACTGGAGAGTGGGGTGGCCAGCAGCGAAAAGCGCAAAAAGAGAAAAGACAAGCACAAAAATAAACACCATCCATCGTCGGACACGGAGCGAACTCCATCTACAGCATCCCATTACAAGGAACACAAGCGGAAGCGCAAGAAGAAAAATCACGACATGGAGAATCCCAACACCACAACGAACTCATCCAAACCCTTTGTCGATGGCATACCCAGAATTAAGATAAAGGTAATAAATAGCACAAGCCTTTTATCCAAATGTACGCCATCACAAACTAATCTTCCCATTCATTCGTTCCCATTTACGCAACCAAATCAAACAGTTTAAGGCACTACCCGCACATCCCGGTGAGACACCAGACGAGCCAGATATGTGCTACTATGTGTCAGCGGATACAGTGCGTTCTGCAGCTGCATCGTCACCCTCTGTGTATTGCAGAAGGCCTCCTGCAGAACCACCAATCACACCACCGTCATCAAAAGAATCCAATAAGGTAATGCATTTCTATTGAATCGAAATGTCCTTTTTTTATTAATTGAGATTCTATTTAGATCACACTGCTGTCATCATCCGAACGAATGACAAATAATTCGGCATCCGCTGAACTACCAGCACTCCCCAAAACGCCCAAACTCCTTATGCTGGCGAAACGCGCACGTCGTGCCTCATTGCCATGTCCTACGGTCGCACAAGTGGCCGCTGTAGTGGCAGCAGCCACCGCCAAGGAAGTGCTCAATTGTGATGTGTGTCGACAACCGGGCACTCCACAGAATCTAGTCAAATGTGACGAGTGCAAGAAGAGTTATCATTTTACGTGCTTAGATCCGCCATTGAAGAAGACGCCAAAGCGTCGTGGCTACTCGTGGCATTGCGCTGACTGTGATCCCACTGACAATGAGGGTAACTGATCCACGGTGAGTCGTGCAGTGGCTGACACTTTTGTGGTGCCTCGTTCTATGTTGCCATCAGTGATCTTGAGACGACAGTGCATGCCACTGTCTTGAGACATCTGTCAATGAGAAGTTTTCGCGTTGTTGATTTTTTTTTTTAATTGTAAAAAGTTTTGGAAACAAAAATTTAGAAGAATGAAAAACGGTCCTGCTCCTTACTACTCCTCTCTCTGTACTCCTCACGTCAGGTAACGAATCCGCACATACGCATCAATTATTATTATAAAACGATACTAATCCTGTAGCTATATAAATCCTTCCAAATGTTGAGTTTTAAAATTCATTACATATTAGTTTGTAGGTTAATGGTTTTCTCACACTCATACTCAGACTTTAAGATATCGTCGTTTATTGTATAAGTAGGAAGTGGTATGTGAATTTAATTAAATAATTAAAAAATTGTAAATAAAACCTAATTAAATTGTAATAAAAAGTGACGTGAGATGAATTGTAAATTTTTTGTAATTTTTAGGATTAATCTAACTGTATACTTATGTTAAAGTTCAAGAATATTTTTTCCAATTATAAAAATTGAAGCTAAATTTATATAGTTTTTTGTGTCAAAAAATTTTGAACAAGTGTTCTGGCTAAATTGCATTAAATTTAAATTAAATTAACGCAGTTTAAAGAAAAATATCTTGAAACGGACGAAGAATAATTTAATTATTAATACAAAGTAATAAAAAACTAAATCTGGAATTTATGAAAGTGTAATTTTATTTTATTTAAAAGAAACAAAACGATAAAATCCATATCCTTTCAAGCGGTTACAATGCCTACCTAATAAAAAATATTATGTTTAAAAGTCAGAAACAAACAATTGGAAGATTCGTCTTTATATAAAGAAATATTTATTTAATAGAAAATATAAATTCAAATACAATAATAAACGAACCTAACAATCGTCTCCCATCTCATCATCCTCAATAACAAGGTCATCCAACATTTCCTCCAGTGTAATAACCGGCACACTAGGATCCTCCATATCATTGGTATCAATCGGGATCGCCGTTTTATTGTGATCCTTGAAAATGTTTACATTTTGCCTCATTGCAGGATCTTCCTCCAAATCATTCAAGAACTCATCATAATCATTTGAGTCCTTCTCCTTGGTGGTCTCCTCATTCAAATGCTTCAATTTCCACATGCGACGACTTCTTCGACTGTTTGTGTCATCATAATGTTTCTTTACCACCACCACATCGGGCACACGATCCGCATTCAGTTTCTCAAAATTGGGATCATTGATGTTGGCGTCTTCCAAATTGTACGCCATCACAGAATCACCAACCTTCAACAAATGCCCTAAATGCGTTTTTGTGTGAATTGTTGTCTCATTAATGCCCAGCTCACACGCTTTCACCAACCAAATGTCCGACAGAACATGCTTTTCTGAAACTTTGCCTTGACCGGGGAAAAAACCGCGATCCTTATCGTGTACAATCTCCAAATCCATGACAATGTACTCTGTCATTTGTTTAGGATTGCAAATCGCCTCAAATGGATGGCGGTAGTACAAGTTGCCGGACAACTCTGCAATTTGTGCAGTCTGTGGATCAATTAAATGAATGGAGGCTGCCACTCTGTGCACTAAACAGATTGGTGAAATGCTGCCCAGTTGTTGCTGCAAACGTTTGTTTAGACACACCAAGCTGTCCTTGGAAATAGGCACAATTTCCACAGAAAAATTAAACTTGTAGTTGTATGTGTTGCTGTGAATGTCATGCGAAATGAGACGCCTTGAGTGTGTTATCTTAACGGGCAACATTGTTTGCAAAAAGTCTACCAATTTACGAGCGTGATTGTCGCTGGAGTAGAAGAAATCCAACCCACCATGCTCTGGTTTAATGCCCAACGAATGATCGTGAGCATTATGTTTCAAAATCAATTGCTCTAGATAGTAAAACGTTTTCTTGTTTTCAGCCCTCTGCCTCACTTGTACTAAACACTTCCAGAAATCCTTTGCTTCTGTCCGATGACAATCATCACACATTTGGTTGTTTATAATAAACTCAACGATGAATACCTGCTGTAGAATCGTTCCACCCATCACCTCGCCGTGCACCGTCAACTTAACTTTGACACGCTTAGAATGGGGTTCAGTCCACACGAAACCAGCATCAATCAGCTTCAATTCCTTCAAACCTTTTAATCGTTTCAAGCACAATGCGAGCAGCTCACGCGACTCCAGTGAACACGACACCCATTCATTGGGCGGTTGCAAGTAGCGCTCACAGTTGCGACAAAAATGAATGGTCGCCTGTTTGGGAATGCCTTCTGTAATGTCAACGTGTGTGCGTAGGCAGGCGACGCACATGTTTGCCGGGTTCGGTGTTATCAGGACGCCGCATTCACAACAAAGGCTGCAAAATACAGTTTTTAAACAACATAACCTCAATGTTCCAATATTTCATTTATGTTTTGAGTGAGTTTTTGGTTGTTTACTTACATGCTTCCTTGTGTTTGGGGCTCATCCTTGATGGCCACACCAAATTCATTAAATTCCATTATTAAATAGAATTTAAACTAATTTTATTAAACTTTTATTAACGCGTGCAGTAGCACACGTGCGGAATTTGCACAATTTATGAAATAAATAATAATGACAGCTGTCACAATGTATAAAACAAATCTTACTGGGTGTTGTTTTACATCATGCCAAGTAGAGAAGAAAACGAATGTTCTTCTGCTTATTTTGCTCGCCTGTTACGTGATAACGTACAGTTTAGTTCCACTCTAGAGCGTAGATTTCCGCATCAGTGGATTTTTTCTAGATGACTGCTTCAAAAATTAATCCGCCGTTAATGCTGATATTACAATTATTTATCAGGACAGATGAATATATAAGTCTTTGAGTTTTGAGCAGCGATTTTGGAGGGTCAACTTAAGTAAAAAATTCTATAAAAATTGTTTTAAAATTATTATTTCTTAATGTTTTTGTGCAATTGTGAGTAATATGTGCAAACAAATAAATGAAATAATACACGTCGTAAATGAATCAAAAATTTTGCAAATACATTGATGTAAAAACTCTAGATAACATGACATGTAATATTATTGAATACATATATTTTTAATATTAATATTTTTTATTAAATGATTATAGTCAATTTTCTCCAAATAACAAATTTTTTAGGACAATTATTACTCCATATATATTGAGATCCCTTAAATAGGCAGAAATGCACTGTGAACAACTGAGTTCTTAATGTAATTATCTATAGTAACATTTACTTCCGCTAGGAACGACACCTATGAAAAGACATTCATAGTTTTTTATGCTCACATGCTGCCATCTTTTGAAACTTATTATTAGATCTCTCAAATTTCTTATATTTAATATTTGACATCTGCTATTGAGTGGTGTAAATCCAGGTGACGTATACCACTCGTGCTCCAGTGGATTTCTGTTAGCCTGTTACTTTCAGGCAAAAAAGGCTAGAAAACGGCCAGAAAACTCATTTTACAACAACAATTTTCAAGACTGAAATGTTGCTGCTTCGAGTGGCAATTTTTTTCTTTAAAATTAAAATTATATTTATTTGAAAGGAAAAAATGGTTTCTTTATCCATTTTTGTGTGCATTATTTTAATTGTTTACTTCAATTTATTACATATTGTTTTTTTTAAACTTGAAGAATAGTTTTTTGGCAACATTTGCATAAGAAACATGCACAAATTACGACTTTAATTGTAGTTGGTAGCTGTGTTTTTCGCAATAACTTAATCAACAAAAGAAAGAACTAACAAAACGCTACAACAATTATGTGCAGCGCAACAACATTTTCATTGTTTAAACTATAAAAGCATTTGGAATTAAATAATTTATTTAAAATTACCTAAATTATGAACACTTACATCAACCACATTAAGGCAATGTTATGGAAAAATTGAGATTACATTTGCAATGCTTTCGCCGTCAGACATCAATGCAATTATTTGCAAGCATCTCGGTATCTTTCAATTAACTGAAAATGTAGTTGCAAGAGGTTTGACGTAATCTCCGCTAAAAAGTGAAAAAATTATGCAATTTTGTGGTGGTCCCAGTTCGATGAATCCATAATTAAGCTGTAAATAATTTTACTGAAAAGTTGATCCAAATTAAATGGCTTTATTAATAAAACGTACTCGGCATGATTTGTTTGTTTCTTTATTGTTTAATGTTTATCATGTTTCAAACTCTAGAATTAACAATACACAAAATAACATTATTTTCTATCTTAATATTGGCTCTAAATATTGTTGTTAAGAAGTTGTTTTTTAATAATATTAATTTTATATAATAAATGTTTGTGTTGCTTTTTTATATTTAAACTTTTAACCGCTAAATAATCTTTAATATTAATTAATTTAATGTAATTAACCTGTGATGCAGAAACGTGTTTTTGCTTCTCTCAATCTGAGTGTGTTGGTTTGAGTATATAGTTAGTTACAAGAATTAAATTAAATGTTTTGTTTGCTTTTTTTTTCTTTTCATTTTACTTTGTTTATTTGTTTTCACTTTGTTCACTTTCAGGTACAATTTTATTTTGCACCTTCACAACATTACTTTGCGTTTGTCGTTTTCCATTTACTTAATGTAAATATGTAACTCAATTTTGAGCAGGAAATTATATTCATAAATTGATTTTAATAATTTAATAAAAATAAACTGTTAACAGAAAATGCCGAAAACAAAAGAAGCATTTCGCGAATTTCAATGTATAATAATATAACGTAGGTAATTTAATTGTTAATATAGTTTGTATTTTTAAAATGACTTATTAGTATGGCGATTGGTATAAGAAAAAACATTTAAATTGAATGTTTACTTAAAAGTATTTTCACAAATTCCTATCTAGATATAATATAATAATTGTAAATATGTAATTGAAAGTATGAACAATAAACTGTGTCTCTAGTGAAATATTGACCAAATTTTATATATTTTTTTAAATTCGCTTCGGTTACATTTGTTAAAAAAAGTTTAATTTTTAAATACATACAGCAGTTCTTTACCGGCTGGCATAAATAGACAAAAAAGTGTACATGCGAGTATAAAATAAAAAAATCAGTTAAAGTCTTAAAAGTATCAATTATTTTCATCCATCTATTATTCTGGGAATTTAAAAAGTTCAACTAAACGGTTGAAGTTATATAAAATAAAAACAGCAAAATTTACACTGCCAACCGGTCAGAAAGTCTCAAGAACAAGGTCACTCTAACTGTTACATCGCGCATTGTCAAACGAAAAAATTTAAAGTTCTGTTGTGAATTAGCTTACGTCTATAGTTATTAAACATTTACAGTAATCTGCTAGTTATAAAGATTCGAACGCGACCTAATCATTATCATTATCGCTACATACATCAGCATCATCATCTGCATGATAATCCGTATTTATTTTAGTTAAACAAACCACCCTAACTTAAAGCATTGTTCTTAATCTATCAATAATATTTATAATAATTACACAATCATTCTATTTAAACGCTAATTATATAGTTAAATTAACACAGTAACACAAAACATGCATCCGTTTCATTTTTTTGCATTTTAGACTAACATTTTCCATCATCCCCTTCATCCTTGTCAAAATTGTAGTATTTAACTTTTAGTTGGAAACATTGGAGATTATTTTCTCACTCAAATATTTGAAATATAATTAATCACTTTTTTATAATGAATGAATTTATGAATTTTTAAAGTCATCCTTATAGTGTGATCCAATAATAAGGACCACATCTTCACAAGGGGTCTTAAGGGTTTTTTTTTTTCAAAAAACAAATAATTAACGAACGTTTACATTTACAAATTATCGTCAATTAAATTCCTTGCAACTCTTGTACTAACGAATTCTCCGAATAGTTAGTCGACTTCCTTCAAATATAATTAACAAAACTATGAGGGGATGCGATTTCTATCATTATAAATTTTACAACAATATAATTAATAAAACGTTTTTTTGAATGTATTTGGTTAAACAATGTTTGTTGTTAATTGTAAATGTTGTTAATGTTGCATGGTTCATTCCCTACTTAGAATCAATGGTGGCGCGCAGTTTAGCCCGTGCATTCAAGTATTCAGGATTCAGCTGTCGATTAAGTTCGTCCTGTTGATTCTCACCATTTTGTAAGCTTTCCAGCCGTTGCGCCCGCTGCATTATGACACGACTGAGCTCGCCGCCCAAACTTTGAGCACAATTTGCCTTGTTATTTTGCTGTTGTTGTTGTTGCATTTGTTGTTCATTCAGCATTTGGCGTTCTTTTTGCTTTTGTAGTGCCCGTTGCAATTCAGACTTTTGATTTAGAACACTTTTGCCACTAAAGATAATAATTATAAAAAAAGTTGTAGTCGTTACACAAAATGTGGTTTAAAATTGTTGTATTAGATTTTCCAAACTTACATTTTCTGATTAAACATCAATTCGCGGTGTAAATTTTGACGGTCACTTGACTCCAAACAGGGATTCATCAGCTTTTTTGGCACAATCAAACCTTGGGAGTCGGTGACGACGCTGGCTGATGGGGATTGTAGAGGTGGCATCATTTTGTCAGAACAGTCGTTTAGATAGTCGTCACTGCTGCCAAACGGATGATGTTGATGTTCGTTGTAATCGTCTTCTTCGTCTGTAATTTAAACAAATTAAAATTAGAATTTTAAATAGCAAGGTTCACAAATAATTGAAAAAATAACTAGAATAACAACAATAAACTTTTAAACGTCTAAAGGAATGCAATTGCAGTCATACAAGCGTTTTAAAGATGAGAAACAAAACGAATTTTCTTTTAAAAGTGGCTTTGAAGTTTCCATTAAATGATCACAAAAGCTATTCAATCACGCAATGATTAATGACATTTTATATATATTTTAGCGTTTTCATCATTTTCAATAGACCGAATCGCGACGCGACGCGACGTCTAAATGCTACATCGTTCACTTCAATAGCTTCATCAATTATTGAATTTATGACATCCACCGATTAATTACCGAGCATATCCGCACTTGTACGATATCAATTTCACTCAGCTAACTAAACTGAAGTTCAAATAGACACATCGAAACGCTATACAGCAGCACCACTGTCATCATTTGCCATCGCTTTACAAATGGCTGCATAATGCGCTTTGGATTACATCCAACATGTTGCGGCTTGTAGCCTGCATTCAATGACTAAATAATAACAATTCAAAATGTGCGATTAACTGGCAAATACCAAAATGGAGCCACTGCGTTGCTGGTTGCTGCTGCAATGCGTTTCAAATTCAGTTGCAGTGGCAAGCTTGCAAGTTGCAGCATGCAACCCACACGCCATTCAGTGTAAGAGCAAAACAATTCTCTGGGTACTTGGTATGCAGTGACAATCCTAATTGCTATAATCTTAAGAAAGCCTCTATACAGCACGTTTCACCTGATTTGTTGTTTCGGATTGAGTGCGGCATTTTTAGGTGTTTATTTTAACTGCATTGGTGACACTTTAAGATATGGTTAGTACAAGGTGGAGCTGGAAGACATGTCTCTGCAGGCACCGCGTGGGAAGTTGACTGATACAACGCCCACACATAAGACGATTGCTATGCAAAGCCATGAAGCCATGAAGCCATTTATGAGTAGATTTAGCACATTGTTTATTGTTGTGATTTTATCAGTGACGTGGTGTTTATGCGAGCACATTAAATACAGTGATTTAATTTGATTTTATCATCAATTTTATTAAATGGTTAAGAAATTTACTTCGCTGAAAGATGCTTAGTTTAGTTAGTTAATAAAAGCTTAGTTTAGTAAAGAAATTATTTAGTTTTTGATGAATTAAAAATATGGTTGAAATATTTACGATTTGAAATGTTTTATTTCAATAGGGCACGGTAATCTGGTTAAAAGCTTTATGAAAAAATGCTTAAAATATATTACAAATACTTTAAATTTTGTTTAATTCAAAAATTGTTTAGCTTCCAATTTCATGTTTTTATTATTAACGCACAGTTAGATTTAATGCAGTTTTTAAATCAACTCGCAAATAGTCAATCACATGTTTTTTCAATCTTTGACAATTCTTTGTCATTATTTATTCAATTTGCGCTTTCAAATTGGAACCATTAGGGTGACGCAAACTTCCTCCAAGAATTTCATTAAAAATAAATATAATTTCTCTTGTAAACAACAAATTCATTAGATTAAGGAAGCCGTAACAAATGAAACCATCAAAAGCGACCGGCGACGCATCGGAAATTGTAATTTCCTTATTAGGAGGTCACCCAAATTACATAAAAGTGCAGAATAACTTTTAAGGACAGACGCAAGCTTAAACGGAAAATCATTCAATCAATTACAAAAATAAAATGAAATATTGAACAGCTTTTAATTAAATTACAAAACACAATTTGTAAGGATACACAAGAACAAAAAAATTAAAAAACAATTTATTTACTTTGCTGCTCAAAAAGCTTCATCCTGTCCTTGATGCCAGGCGATGGGGTGCAAAAGTTTTGGCGAATCATATTTACCGCTTACATGCACAGACAACACAAACAACCAAATTCGTGACACTTTCAGAATATATCCTTAAAATGTATGACCACACGAAAAGGCGACAACAATATCGGCAGCTGTTCAAGAACGAATGTACAGTTTATGTGGTTTAGACAGCACGTTATTTATTACATAAATTGATTTATGTTTTTGTCATTTGTATTGCGTCATATCCACATACGTACACTTTGATTTCATAACCGATCGATAAACAATTAATTAAATAAAAGTAATATATTGATGTCCTTTTTTTATTTTCATAAATTATTTAATTCACCCACAAACAATTTTTAACAAAAATACAAAGTATTCACAATTATTAACGATAGCTCTCAATAACACAGTTTGGAAAAAAGCCTAACCAGCAGTTGCACATTACGTAAAAAGTATCAATGCGAAAATGATAGGAATTTGCACTGCATAACCAGTCGCATGTTGCTGTGCGACTAACAAGCCTATGTTTTGTACGCTCGAGCCAGCAATCGTCGCACGTATCAGCCCATATATGCTGTGGCCTGTGCAAGTACGAGTACATTTCAAATGCAAATCGCCGGATTTGGACGTCATGAGCAGTGAAAATGAAATTAAATTCAAATAAGTGACGTTGATAGGTAAAGCAAATATACACAAAAATGGCGAAAAACAACAGCGGAGCAACAAAAAAAGCACACACAGGAGTTGTTGTTTGGTTTCACCTTAATAGGGAAAATGCCGCCACCTACTTTTGTGCGGATTGCAATACATTTTGTGCACATTATGTTAATGGTAATAGGCATGGGAGTGTGTTTGTGTGTGTGTGTGTGTGTGTGTGTATGGAAGTGGGCCCTAGCCCTGGGTGTTGGGTTACCCCACACATGGAGCTTTATTTTGTTGAGCTTGCGCCGCACATTCTTATAAGGTTAGCCGCATCTGATGCGAATTACGCAATTAATCTGCAGGCTTCACATTTTAATGCGTTCTAATTGCATTTTTTAATTAATAATTTTGTTTAATAGTTTATCATGAAGATGATTCGCATTTTGCGACAATTTTTCTTGTTATTTTACTGATAAGGTTGTGATAATATTTGAGATAAATTTGTATTACAAGAATACGTCTGGAGATAAAAAGCTAGCGTGACCTTAAAAAAATACAATAGAATCGAATGTGTAAAATAGTAAATCTTATAAAAGTTTCTAATCTCTTTTGTTCATTTTTTAAGAGAAAATTAATTAAAATAAGAAAGAAAAATGTAAGTTCAATATAATATTTTTAATTACACGTCCATCCCTTACGACCCAATACTCCGAAAGCCTTATAATGAACAAAAGCGTCTCCTTTTTACAATATTGTACCTCTTTTGTGGCGTCATTTCAATACCACAAAGACTCATCTGCATGGATGGAAGGTCAAAATTGGTATTGATTTTATCTATAGTCGATTCGGGATAGCATTGGGAAAATGCCTCTCCAATAGTATTAGTTGGAGGAACCCAAGAGATAAACGTGTATGCATGAAAGGACACACAAAACGAATTTATAATGGAATTAAGTGTTGCTAAGAAGGTTGACAAGCTGCCATATAAAATGCGAATGGCATTAAAGTAAAATTTCTTTCAGCTGGATTAAATGCTTTTATGCCTCAAATGTTATCCGATTTCAAAGGTGTATATACAATTGTTTAATTGGAAGTTGCAACAAGGTTTCGTGCACATTTATTGGCTTTTATTTAAATAATTTAATTAGTGGAATTTAATTGAAAATGCATTTTCATTGACATTTGACTGTGAAATCAATGCGCAATTTCATCTGGAAGCTTTTTCATCAATCTTCAATGCATTAAGTAATTATTTATGGCAAATCACATCAACACAATGTGTTGATTGTATTTTTAGTAATCAAATTAAATGAAAAATGATTGTTTAATTTTGTCATTTGAAATTTTTAACTACAGTGATGGAAATGCAATTGCGTTCATGCGTATAAAGTACATCGCTACCTGATTATGATTTTAAACTGAAGAAATGAATTTCCTTAAAATAGTTTAGAAAAAGAGGCTAAGACTTAACGTATCAATCGCTGTATAAAAAAATATAAAATATGTATTACAAAAAATTGATTTGAACTAGATAATGCGGCAAAACACCCATCGCAGCCTTCTTCGATTCAAAAATTGAAAATCTTACAAATCAACCAAAAAGTAACCAATAAATTCGCAAAGCCTAACCACATCAATCGTCAACACACGCACATGAAATGCGATGAGTTCGCACAAAACTCAACTATGTGGTGTTCTAACCTAATAACGAAAACAACACAAACTGTTGGCCAAAACAATCGCGATTCAGCCACAATTATACACCGCATCTAAAAATCATGTGAATGAACTAAACTTTTGGAATGGTTTCAATATTTTGCATGCGGCATAAACAACGGATCTAAACCGCATCATATGTGAACATTTACTTGCTCATATTAATTGTAGTACAAAGCACTCTACTACTATACGAACTATTGTATAATTCAAAGCACACACAAGAGACGCATTACAATTGTAAATTTAAGCCGTACTTATGAAACGTAACCATACGTTCTTTTCCCATTAATTACAGTGCGTTTTTATGTAAAAAAATATGTTGAACATCTTACACACTGAGCTACAACTAACAATTAAATCTGAAGCCTAGCAATATATGAGGAAAAAGGCAGCAAGCCCATACGAGAATTATAATAATTACAACAATAATCATAACATACAGCTGACGAGTCGTTTGCGCACGAAAAAGGAACTGGATTATGCGAGAGTGAACAATGCCCTGTTGCACAGTAGTTAGTCGAACATTACTGCGTCCAAAATTAGCATAACTACTTGTCTGAAATGTCTGTATATGTGCTGTTATTATTGCTAACAAATATGTGACAGACAATTAAATCGCACCGCAACTTTTCTGCATGCACACAAAATGCTGCTTTATATTCCGTTTTGTTGTCGTTTAATGTGACATACCACTTATTCTTATTCCACACACAAATATGGAGCATGCACTTAATTTGATATTCAACGACAGTAGAGTGTCCGCACACAACTCGCGAGTCGCGGTGGCACGACACTAACCACGTCCAAATACTACAATGGAACATTTTGGCGTATTCATTTTGAAATAATTGTACAGCACACATAGCTATAAATATGTTGACATGTAATGTTATTCGAATAAAAACAACAACATTATGTGTCAAAACTGTAATAGTGCGGATGCAAATTTTTTGAAAGTTTCGTTCAATCGAATTTAATAAATGCATTAAAATTTTAAACAATTGATACTATTTTATATAACAAGTTTAATTTGGTCACACAATTCCTGTGTGTGTGTGTGTGTGAACAATATACCGTTCTGGTGGCATTGGTGGCGTGGGTGGTCTAGAGCCAATCGACAATTTAAATGTAGGTGAATGAGGCCCTTTCAAATAAAGTCACAACAATACTGCATTGCTGCATTCACATGCATTTTGGTTGCCGACATAATGTGAGAACCAGATGTCGGGCAGCACAGTAGCCAGACGGTTTAACTATGTAGTTATGTGAATTACTTGTGTTCCATTGGAACTTGTGCTCGAGAGAAGGCAATTTGTTGAAAATAAGAAATGACAATTGGGGTTAAAAACTCTCAAAAGAGTATGAATTATTTACATTTTACACATTGCACTATTTGAAGTGCAGTATTGTAAGTGGACCCTGAGGTAATTGCACAATCAAAATGTTGCAGGAAACAAAATTTGGCAAAAGTGCCTAAATTTAGTTGTTTGCAGCCTTCAGGGATATTTCAGATATTAAATAAGCAAGACTACATTTAGGTAATAAAAAATGCAAGACACAGTTGCACCACAGTTAAAAAAAATGGCATCATTAAAAATAAAAATAAATGCTATGACAAAAGAGTTTATTGATTCAATAATTATTTACCATTAAATTATAAAAAATACAAATAAATAAAGCTCATCATTGCAAATCACAATCTTTGGCAATGGGGAAGGTATAACGCACAACCAATACATTCTACAATGTACACATAAAACATTTTATTATGTACAAAAGTCGACGCGACGCTTTATGTAACAATAAATCAAATCCCCAAGACGGAATTTTATCAGACGACAACAACAAAGCATCGCCGTTTTCCTCAAACACGCACTAATACCGCAAAAAGGGCACCAAACTTCTTATGTGGCGCGTGTGCAGACTCTTATGTGTGTAGCCCCAAAAAAGGATATACATACCGAAAAATTATACCAATCCCGTAAGGGTAGACAACAATGGTGGTGCAAACTTGGAATTATTACATTGGAAGGAAGAATAAATTATCATACGAAAATAACAGAAGGTAATTTATATTTTTTGGAAGCTATTTACAGTAATATCCATCCAAGTGTTAACAACCATAATTGTGGGATGTGGGTAAAATATTTATCATAGACGCCTACGTCGCTACAATTGTTTAATTTTAGGCGTTTTAAGTAATAATTCAATTTACTTTAATTGTGAATTATAAATTTCAATGACGCAATTTTTTAAATTAAAATAATAAGCTTACAAATTCTATTAAAATTATCAAATAGCACGTGTGTGAATGAAAACCTCCCATTGCAATAAAAAATAGTTAGCAGACCGAGATAATTAATGCAAAATAACTGTCAGTCTCATTTGAAAAGTTATATATGTAGCAGGACGCTCAAGGCAAGTCCACACAAGGGGCAGTTGTTTTACACAAACAGAAATAGATTCAAAGGACAGAATGATAAAAAAGCACGCAAATAAACATACTCGTAACTGGATTTCTTCTATTTACCTGTTGCACCCGAAGGCTTCCGTTCTTTTTGCTTGAATTTCTCTTTAAAAGCAGCAGTAATTTGCTCAGTCTCTTCCTGCAATAGATAAAATGAAAATGATTATTAATAAAAAATAAATAGAAGGACACAACTATAAATAAATGTAATTTAAGGAAATGTGTAGAGCTACGAAATAGCTCTGACCTGAATCATGAATGGAAAAAAACTATAATATCTTGTCCTTCTCGTATAAAAATTATATAACTAATATTTATTTAATAATGGAAATTATGATAACCTACAAAAGTAACGATTATGCCACTCCTTTATAAATGAATAGTAGTTCAAGGATATAATATCATGCAATGAAACGCCATGCATTTTATAAAATAAGAAAGAAGCAACAGAAAAACTCGCAGGGCGCTTTAAAAACAATTTTGTGACGCAGCTGGAAATGCTTTCTATCACGCACGTTCTTTATCGTTTGTTTTCATTATTTAGCATGTGTTGTAACGTGTAAGTGGTCTAGCGACAAAAAGTGTGACACTCAAGTGAATTTTAATAGGCTACTTCAAAGATTAGGAAATCTTATCGGGTGCGCATTATTTATTATGTAAGCTTTAAATCATTGGATAGAAAAATGCTGATAATAAGTGATTTTGTACAACAAAGCGGAGAAATTTGGTGATAATTTGTATAATTTAAATAATGACTATCCCTAATAAATGTTAAAGGCCTATATGGCAGCAATTGCATACTTTTAGGCGTCACATTAATACTACACATATGATAATTAAAATGCAATTAACGTACACCGATATCAAATTTGCACATTTAATTTAATTTCTGAAATTTAATAATTTCCTCTCCATATAAATAGATTAGGCATGGCCAAAGGGCACATAGACGCAAGCATTTCGCTATGTACATAAGTACTGAGCAATGTAATTACGTTGTCATTACATGTAACTGTATTATGTACTTAACCGTTGTCACCCCCCAATTTCAGTTAAGAGCAATAACCCGTCAAATTCATGCTCCAAAGTCTACTAAAGTGGGAGCGAAAATTGAAGTGAAAGCCAAATAATTTCATACAAAATTAATCATAATTGAAATCAATTACTTAAGCGGTAATTGTCCAATAGTGGGACACCATGCACTATATTTAATGGGGCCCCCAGCATCAATTGAATCCAATGATGCACACTTTATCAAGCATGGGAGCGTATAACGACCCCTCCTCACATATGATCTAGCTTGTTATTATCTACGACGCAATTTTTGGATGCAATAGATGAACTTGAAATTATATCACAAAAAATTTACGGAAAGATTTTTAATATGCACCATTTTGCTCGGTATAATTTATGTCTGCTTTAAATTTGCACTTACATATCGTATCATGAGTGTCACGTAACAGATGATGACACAAAACAAACTTTTTAGTTCTTTAAAATCTGCAAAAAACTCACAATGATCCTTTAAATCAATAGATTTAAGGACACAAATGCCACGTTAATCCGGATAATAATTCCTAATTATAGAACTTTGTAACAATGTTAATATTTTCACTGAACCACAACTTATACAAAAGCAGATGCATGTAATTTTGATGCACAACCTTGAAAACGTCTAGTGATAATGTACTATAAGATTCAATGTGAAGTCGCACCAATAAACTGAGACAACAGAGCAACCAACGCGTTATATTGAATGAAACCTACAGGCTGGTGAAGGACCAGTACAGTACTAAATGCGCATGATCCAAACGGATCCCACAAGAGAGAAAGAGAGAGCTTTCCAAGGAAATCTCATGCACCCCGTTGCTACACTGCTTGTATAGAGGAATAACAAAATCTGAGCGCCTGATGTCGATCTATAGTATACGTTAAGGCGCGCACAATTGTTAAACAAAAGCAGCGCACAAAATGCGCGGGGTGGCAAAATGTATAAACACTTTTGAATGTGAATGCTTTTGTGAATACGTGTGTGAGTGAACATTTATCCATCGCCACAACAAAAACCATGTGATGAAATCGATATTCTCCCATAATGCCTCAATTGGATGCGAGAGGGATGTGCGATAGGATGGCGGAGATAACCATGGTCTGCTATTTGCGTCACACAATTTGAAGGTCAAAGAAATTTCGCATTGTGCAAGTCCCAACGACTTCGTGTTGGCTATCATCTGGCCATGTATGCATGCATGCAGTTGACGCGGCTTATAGAGTGCATGCATGCAATTGCAACATTAATTCAATTGCAAAATCAGGTCATGGGATGTGTTTTTTTTGTGTATACTGTTAGGTGTTTTGTGTTACATACTCATAACGTTGCATTTCTATACGCCATGCTGCATTTATTATCCATGAAATTGGATTAGTTAAACGACTTTTAAGGCTTAGTGTTTTAAAATTTAAAAATATCATTGCACATACTGTAGGTGTTTTAAAATGAGCTTTTAATATTTCACACAAAACTACATACTTGAAATAAATAGAATTTTGGGATATTCCTATTTAATCCTATTTAAAAAAGTGGTTTAAGTTAAAATAAAACACAGTTAAAATTTACTTAGGAAGCTGCAGTTTTCATAAAGACTTAAGCCTAAAGGAAAAGGGCGAAGCACCCAAAAGCTTTACAAATTTTAAGCTACGATCGTATATATATTGTCAAATAAAAACTGTTTTGACGTCTTTCAGAAGCTCTTGGTTAAATAAACTTTTGAGCAATTTAAGTACTAATTTCAATGAAGAATATTTATTAATCGATAAATAACATAAGCCGAAAAAGGATAAAAACCCATCTATTATAACTTTCAAGATCCTTCACATTAAAACATAATTTAAATCTACAAGCATCAATTTCCACCATAAAATCGACATTTAAATTACTACAAACAACCTCGCTTAAGAACATACTCCAATCAGAAGAACCATTTTATGCATGTAGTTGAGGACAATGCCCTCAATTAGGAACGTTCTAACAAATAATTAACCAACTCCACATGAGATACTCCAACCACTTTGCATGCAATCCATAAAGAAATGAAATGATGTGAAAACATTATCGCTGCAATCGTTACACAAAAAACATGCATGCTATGCCGCATATACAGTTAATTAACCAAGAACAGCACTCATGTGATGTAAATATTACTGCATAGTTATAACTATATAGAAACAGCATCCAGATGATGACAATATTAATGCTGGATGTACGAAAATGTACCCCAGGACTCGAGCGTTCGCAGATGAATCAAAAAGTAACAACTTTTTTCAAGTACTTTCACAATTTTTGAGCAGTGCATAAAAATATAAATGCGCGAATGTATGACATAATATCAACAACAAACAAGGCGCAACGAGTAACTAAGAGAAACAAACTGAAACTCATATAGGCGCAGTAGTTAATATCGAGCCCACATGTGTTTTCTGTTGCACCATGCAAGGATTAACTGCAGCATTGGCTTACTGCAAACATAAAATGCATCCTCCTGTATGATGAATGCCCGCAAGGGGGAAGATGCACGAAGTGAAATGCAAGCGCATCATATTTAAACATATAAAAAAATAACAGAAAAACAAAAAAGGGAAAGAACCTGCAAATAACAGGAAATGCAAAGAAGTTATGAAGCACAATTGTAATTCTGATGACGAGGTTTTTCATTTCGGCCGAGGATGCAGAAAACATCCTGCAATGTGTTTGTAGCTTCATCGTCATATTCGCGTGCTTTCAAATCAACCATAGCTGCAGTATAATACGCGGCAGTACATTTAAGGGAGGCTTTTTTGTATATTTCCCACAGATGAGCACGAGTTCAAGTGTCATACGAGGTGGCAGATATTTCTCATTTTAACTACAACAAAGCAAACACAAAATGAGTTCATTGTGACATGAACTGATGAACGTGACTATAAACGATTTTTTCTGCATACAAACATTATTTCAAACTGCCATGTAGGTGCACTGAAATTGGGTGATGTGACGAGGACTATAATTACACGTTCTTTTTGTGTAACTATTTCATATAAACACAACCAGCATATAAAACCATTCTCGTGTGCATGGTAACATAGTGGGGTACAGTATTTTGTATCAAACATGGGCCTTAACTGGGGTAAACACCCTTTAAGTCGGTTGTACGGAAATAGATGACCATTTAGTGAGGGGGTTGATGCGGTAAGCTGGTATAAGTGGGTGATCATTTTCTGATGACGCCATCGTTGGTGCGGGTTATGTTCTATTATTATAACGCCCGGCAAGTGCTAGATGCAGTGGATGGGGTATTAGGTATTTGTGGGTTTTTGGTAAACAGCGGAAGCTTTGGTTAAATAAAAAAAATTCGTTGAGAAGGTCAGGTCTATTGACGCACGTGTTGGGTACGTCAACGAATTGGTTGGTTCAACTTTTATGAAAAATTATGTTGCTTCTATTTTTAAAATGTTGAAAACAAAATGGGTGGTTAGCAATGTATTGAAAATGACGGATTATATTGTTTTAAATGACAATATTCAAATAAAATAAATTATTAAATACACTGTATTGTTCAACTAGTTTAGCGAAACGCCTGAAGTTATGTCAAATTTAGAAGCTTTTGAGAAGCATAACCAAATTGCGTATATTTTACGGCTACAATTGACACAATCTAAATTACTGAAAAAAATATTAAACATTGAAAATACCCAATTGTATCAAAACAGACAAACACCAAATCAATCAAAGAACCGACATTTATCTCACATATCCGTACATAAAATGTCACTCCCGCCACAATGTTATAGGCACGAGCTACACACATCCTGTGATATTGATCTTATACAAAAACTCTAAATGAAAATCCATCCAATAAAAGAGAAATCATTACGGAGCTGAACAAATTCCACAACTGATGTACCGCCACATGTTTCCGGAGCATCCCAACTGATTGATTGACGCAAACTAACTACAATAAACGCACATTACATCCATTAGGAAAAAACAGATCACACTGTTATGATTAATTCGGCAAAATTGCCTTTAACCTTGTCCCCAAACTCGCCACTCGCAATTAAGAACTAATCAATTCGCATTTAACTTGAGGCAACAAAATAAAACGTGGCGCATCAAATTGCGTCTGGTAAAATATTACGAAAATCTTTGCGCTTCGAAAATGTGGTGCAGGCCAGACGATGAAGAAAATGAAAAGTGAATTGCGCAATATGTGGCCGGACAGCGTGCATGTGTGTTGGATGTGTGCGAGTCCATTTATCGTATGATGCGAGATCTTACTATATAATACGCGCTGATCGCATTTATAATTACATTTTGTAATAAACAACAATCTCGCATTTAATTGCGAGCCGAAGAGCCATGCCTGCGCATCGTTGGCTTTAATAAGTAAAACATATTTTTCGCCACAGCATAAAATCATAATACCCCACAGAACTCACCATATGGTAATGCTAAATGAGAGTTATGTATGTTTATTTTGCATAAAATAATTTGCCACTGTTTAGTGCGGCAACAACAACAACAACAACGCCAAAGAAAAACATAAAAGCAACTTCAAAATATTGCAGTCAAGTGATCCGTTTGAATATTAAGCCACAACAAACGTAATCCGCATCGTCTTGAGTCCGGTGCGTGGAATGAGTGCCAACTGCCAACTATTTTTCTTGTGAGTATGTGGGGAAAAGCGTTTCAAGACTTAGTGCTTTCGGACGATGCGGAATTTTAACATACACACACATTTTCACAAAATGGAAAATTTTCAGAAGCTTTTTATTTTTACCTTAAAGTTATAACATACGAGTGCCTGTATGTGTGATTTGATTTATATTTTTAAAATCGCTTGTCTGGTTAATTTAGATAAAAATGGTGGAGAAGCTAACACACGTCGCGCCGATTGTTTGTACGTCAGTTGCTATTTTTAAAAGAATTTACGCATCACTGCAGAATGGTCATATTGTGCTCGTGTGCCAAGCCGCGGCCGCCCGTGTAGGGGGCAATTAAGCGCTTTGTGGTGGCAGGTCAGCTGAACGTACATCTAATATTCACACTAATCGCGTTTTTTGTGTTTATTTTGGTACACAATAATGAAGCTGTGTCGGAATATTTTTCATCAAATGACTCATCAAAGAACATGACAGATAGAAAAACACAAAACGAGCAATTCGTTTTTATGAAATACCGTGAAAAATGAAAATAGCACGTAAAACTTGATTACAAATGTCACGTTTTAAAATATTAATATCGACTTTGAAAAATTAATTAAAAATATCCGACCAAGTTAAAATTTTATTGTTGATGCAGTTTTAAATACCAAGATATTTTTAATAATTAACAGAAATTCCAATGCATTTATCGCCATTAATAATAAATCATCTAACTTTGTCGTCAAAAATTTAAACAGAAAATAAATGGAATTGCATTTCCTAGACAATCACTGTTGTGTACAAAACTGCATCTCACGTCCGCTCAATCTACACAAAAATCATTGTAAAAAACATGTCTCGCAAGACATTTGAAAGTTGCATTCACTAAATATACGACCAACAACAAATGCATAAACCAACAGTGTTCCGCACATAAATATAAGCTACATGCCCCTGAACTTTCGATTTCAAAGATTCAATGCAAAGAAAATTAACGGGAATTGTTGGAGAAAATTCGTCTTAATACCATGTTTCCTGCCTTATGTACATTAAGTACCGAAGGAGCACATCTAAATAATAATAACAATAATAAAGCAAGTGCAAGTCTTAACGTATTATTTACGAGTGTACGCCAAGTACTGAAGTCAATGTCAGTCTTTTTGAATTCAATGCCACTCGTCTTTGGTTTATTTCCCATGAAAATAATAATAATACATATTTTTAATAAAAGACTTTATTGTAACGTTTTCTAAAGATACTCATATAAGAAGTAAGTAAGAAAATCTTTAGTTCATGCATTTAGTCTAATTTTATGACAAGAGAAAACAGACTTTATCCTTGACCCATACTTAAATATTAATTATTACTGCCCTTCCCCTGTTTTAAATTATTATTGCATTTAATTTTAGCATGCACAATAAAAGTGCACTCTTGACTTATATTTGCGGTTTTAATTTAAATTTTATACTGCCACTAAAAGCACCGTTATGAATAGTTTTAGCGTCAAGTGCAATGCATTACATTTCATAATTTTATGATATAATATTTATGAAATATAATTTTATACTAACTGTTACCATATATTTAACAGTAAAATAACACAGTAACATAACAACACAAATTTGACCTCATCAATAAACAAACATTGCTTGAAAACGGAAGACATGTTCATGCAGCAGATCTTACGTTAGTTGCACTTGAGTCTTGACATACACAAAAACGCGCATCAATCTTACTGGGCATAATATGTACATTCCAGACAATTCAAATATGTGGATAAATTCAGTAAAGCGAACAAAGAAAGCCACTGGATGTAGAAAGCGCCGCATGTGAGTAAACATTCTAACATAATTATTATTGATCATGTTCTATACCCACATATTGAAAGCATCCCGCGGGTGAAATAAACTAAACATACTCGTATTGAGACGAATTTATGTACATATTATGCTCAATGAACTTTTACATCGTCTAACCGCATTGCACTTGTTCCAAGAAGAAACATAAAACCAGCATAAAACGACGACAACTGGTTATATTTAATTGTTACCACAAGACGGCATTTTCTTTTGATTAGACTAAATAAAACATGTAAGCTAGAGAATAAATGTGCAATATGCTTGATGTAAGGCTAGATGTATGAATATAAACAAAAGCTACAGACATATTTGAATAGAGGGCAAAGGGCATTGCACTTAGAGTTGAGCAATTTTTAACAAAACCCTTTGGAGTTCATGAAATTTCTTAATTTTTTAAAAAGTATTTAAGCCTCATTGAGGACTTGTTTTTAAATGTTGTAAAATCTTCCTAGAGCTCTTATGTAAATGGTCAGAAGCCACCGAAGTAAATCCTCTTATAAAATAATTACAGTAAGAGTACAGACAATCCAATAAATATAAAGTCATTCATCAGAAAGCGCCAAATTTGCTAACTAAATAGATACAAGCGACAAGTGGCACTTTAAATTAATTACAATAATTTCGTTTGAATTATTGTTGTCACCAGAGCGTGAGATAACCACCACAGATGAGCCACAACACTAAAAAATAATAGGCTGCTGCTGTGTGTAAACCATAACAAATATAATAAAGCTCACTTTTACTCGCATGCACATGGGTTGTGTATGAAATTCTCATGGCTGGTCCGCCACGAAATTTGATTGCAATAATTAGAAAATGTGTTCAACCCGGATGAGCATGTTTCGTTTATTCTTTGCGTGCGTTTTATATCTCCCCGCATGTACGAGTATAATATGCATCACAACAAGCACATGGCATTGTATCAAGTGTCAGAAGCTTTGAATGCCCGAGACAAATAAAACAGACGAGATGTATCGGACCATCATAATTTTTCATTCACAAAATGAGGCAGCCATACAGTGGAACAACAATGTACGGTCTTCAAGTGAGCATCTCAGTTAACACTATCATCAGACGAGTGTCTTTGTTTTGACGACAAGTCCTTCTTCCGTGGAACATTTTACTTTTTTCGAGTACAAATCTTTATGTAAAAGTACTCGCTGTTATACATAATATGCTTTTAGTTACTTAAGATTTGCGCATGTCTGCAGCGTCCAATGAATGGCGGCAATGAACTTTGTCCCTTCTTCCACTTCCTATATTATACGTTCTATACGTTTTATGGTAGCACTTGTCGTCGTCTCAATTTAAAATATGGATAGATATGAACAGAATTCAGCAAAAAAATATTAAAAAACGCAACAATGCATCCGTCTGGCAATTTCGCATATAAATTTGAAGCCCTGCTTCCCACAGTCTAAAATATGGCAGCAATGCGTCTGCATGCAGAAAATATGGCAAATTGTGACAACGATGACGACGACGCTGATAGTGCTATGTGTGGAAGATAACCGCAATATAGAATTCAGTCGGCGGGAAAATTTCATTTGCACCCAAATGTCTGCGCGAAAATCGCGTGCCATTGGCGCGCACCTAAACCGAATTTGTCTATGCCGGATGGTAGAGAAAATTGCTTATTAGCGTCCTAATTGCTTGTTATCATATTTTGTCATGTTTTTACCTGCACTGTGGGGAAGCGCCCTGCGCCAACACGTTGGAGGCATTAAAAAAATTTCCGGTTTCGTTTTATTTAGAAGCACATCAAATCAGAAGCATAATTAATTTTTATGTTGATTCGTTGTGCATTTTATGTAAGTAATTAAACGCCGTAATGAAATATGTATTCCATTTTGTGTTTTAACATGTTTATTGGCACTTCCGGCTTTCGAGTGGTGCATTGTTGTCATTCGACAACACAAATGTGTGGATGGCATGTTATGGTGACACAAAGGGTCTCACCAGAACGGTCTTTTTCCGCATTCAGACACATAATGATTATTGTGTGGTTTTGACCTCATTTGGGAGTGAAAATTAATGTGATATACGTGTTTATAATTAAGACATTGTTTTATGGAATATGTTTTACGTTTTTTGAAATTTTAATACGTTGACCCGCATTTTGTTTATAATTATTAATTATTAAATAATTCAGAGTTCATTTTGGAATGCCCAACTAACTGTAAGAACGCTTATGCTTAACAGTTTTATTTAAGGACTAAAAATGGTGAAAGCAACAAATAGAAAATCATTGTAATAAACGTATTTGGTGGAGCAGGAGAGGAAATCTCAGAAACGGCTCGACATGTTTGCCCAAATTTTATTTGAATTCCTTTAAAGGGCTTAAGATACAACTGCTCTATTATCCTACAAGAAATAATCAAGATTCCATTCAAAACTGTAGGCAAATACAATCGGGGCAGCACAAGAAGTGGAGTACCGGCTCAGAAGAACAATATCAAAGAAAAAGAACGTTTACACCTTGCACCGCTCATAATCTTTAACACAGATCACACGCATCAAAATAGATCACAACCGTTTTAAATATGTCTGCACACATTGCGTTTTAATGAGAAGATGCACATCAAACATTTCCACAAAAGGAAAAGTGTCAGCCCCTGCAGCCAAACCAGCTCCACACTATGTGTGTAACAAATCATTTAACATGATAATGATGGCTATAAAAATTACATTATTGCAACTGTATATGAATAATTGCATTTGCAGTAGATGAGGGGTTGGAAGAGAGGGGAGGGGGCAAAATTGAGCGCCGTCACAATGACTTGAGGGGAACTACTAAACAACACGCTGTTACACCAGGCATCGTCGTGCTATTATTTTATGAGGTGAACGCGAAATTTGCATATTTTTAAGGGGCACTTCCATACGTTGTCTAAGTGCGAAATTCAAGTTGCTTTTAATTAACAGTTATTGTTTTTGCATAAGTGGCTATGCAATAGAATCCGAAACAACAGGCAATGTTAAAATTGCTAACCGAAATTTAACGTATTTTTCATTGTTCATTTGTTTCTTATTATTTAAAACAAAATGTTCAAAACTACCCAAACCCGCTTCAAGTAATTTTAAATTTAAATATATTGGAAATGTACAAAAAAAATTATATTTAGTTACAACGTAACCCAAAATAATAGTAACACGAACACAGTGAAAACATTTCGAGTTCTTGTCTCAACTATAAATAGACTTAAGTAAACAACAAGTACAACATATTCACTTCCCATAATTTTGTCACAAACTATCACAATCTTGACATGAATATCAAACAATTCAACAATGAGATTTTAATGACACATTTCGACTAACTACTCACATGCGCGCATCTTAAGACCAAAAGTGATGATGATATTTACATTATCTGGGATATTTTCTGGCTTTTAACAAAAACAAATGACAATTTCACTTTCTCGTGACCCGACCCACATAATGGTTGTTGGTTTGTTTGTTTGTCACCAGACAAGTGTTCCATTTCCATTTCATATTTGTCGTGTGTCTTTTGTGTGAGTAATAAGTGACCCAAATGTATCAAATTGACATTATTCATAAAGAAATATACGACAATGAAAAGGACTTTTGCATTTCGATTTCATAAACAAATTCAATATTTTCTTATTAATAATAAATAAAATAAATTGATCAGAAAAATTTGACATAGGACATAATAGATCCTCAATGGACCATTAAATGCTCAAAATCTTTAGTCAGTGTAACAATTAAATCCACATAATCAGGAGGATAGTTTTCGCTCTAAACACCACTTCAAATTTGAAAGGTTTTCGTCTGTTGCATCCATTTAAAATAATTATAAGTGAGATGCTGCATTCGGCATTATGACGAGTGCTTCTCACAAATGTACGCGAACACAATGCCTACATGATGGATGACATAGTAACTTTTTCCATACATAATATACTCATTTGTTTACATACTTGCAGACGCTCATACATACGAATTGTTTTCACGAAATTACAATCAACTGCTAAACAATAAAAACATAGGAGAAAAATGACGATGCAGCAGCAGCAACAGCCAACGACAACAACAAACTACATACGTGCATTACAGTGATCGTCACAATTTATTAATAATTTCACTTTGGCATGTTTGTTGCGTTGCGTCGCGCACATTGCAATGGAATTGTGGCGTAGCAGTGTCATTGCATGCAAAGTGTTTTCCTCATTTCACCCAGCTGTGTACAAGCTGTGTCTCAGTTGCAATGCAATAGAAATGTGTGCAGGAGAGGAAAAAAAAAACGCGACACGGTGTCGTTTGGCTCATTCCAGATATGTGAACTCCAAAGAATGCCATCAGACAATCATCTATCTGTGAGCGACTATTATGAATTATGAACGCATGTGCATATGGTGTGCACATATCTCGTGCTTGAGCGAAATTAAAACTCGTATCACCATATCAGACAATATTTAAAATGATCATGTTGGGCTTTTTGAATTCCTTCCATGTTCTATACGAGTAGTAAGCAAAAACTAATTCCTGTATTTCTCGAATGGAATAATTGTAATAAGCTTTTTGCATTGAAAAGACTTTTGTATGATGTTCAAAGTTTGAGATTTTTAGAGCAATCAAGCTGTTGATAAATCTAACCCGTAAAAAACAATGAGTTAAAATTTGTATAAATAGAACTTAATCAATTACGTACAAGCACCCGAGAGATAAGAAAATTGTCTAAATTTAAACAACAATATAATCAAGAGGAAACCCATGTAAAAATAAAATATTAAAATCCGCTATAGTTTGCGGAAAATAATCAAAATGACCGTGAAAAGTCGCCTAGCAAAAAAATAATTTGACGTAATTATCAGTATGTACTTTAGCTTACCATATATTCAAAAGATTAAAGTCACAACACGTATTACTACAGAACTACAGCAGAACATGTGCTTAAATAATCTCCTTTTGAGGCTTTCAAATATGACATGTCTCACATGTGTGAAATTGTGCAATATTTCAGCCGTTAACTCGCATATCATTTGAATTTACAACTTCACTAATTTCATGGAAATTTGAAAACAAACCTGTTAATTATCTTTCACACATATTTATATTTTAATAAATGAATGATATCAGATATTATGGCCTGTCAGTCTGCGGTGAGGAGTACCGCATTATTAGTTTAAAAATAATAAATAACAATTGTGACGAGGGTTAATGGTCGATATAATTAATGCAATAAAATCTGATGTACATATTTAAATGCAGTCAATAAAATAAAACAGAATTATTATTAGAATATAATTGATACGGGTTGGAAACTTAAAATAGTATTGTGATGAGGGTATTTTAAAATTATATTGACTAGTGATTAGGCCATATAAATATTTAATGACGCAAATTTAAAATAATAAAAATTAACATCACATTTTTTTAATGCATTGATCAATGAATCTCTGAAGTCAATTTAAGACATGACATCATTCAATGAAACGGTATTATGACTTTTGAAATGCGCTTCAACACATGAAATTTAAGGTCAAATCAATTTCGTGATATTTTGCAATAAGTTTTTACGAAATTAAAATTGAAGAGAAATTAATATTCATTTTAACTTTCAACAATAATTATAAAACTATTATATCGCATAATTGTTTAAAAAAATTATTATTTTTTAAATGCTATGAAGTAAATGGTCACAATTTCGTTAATGACTGCTAATTTCCTCTCTCCTATCCCACAATAATCTGGTAAGAATAATTTTCCAAGAACAGGAACTATAAGGCTACTACATGAGTTGAGACCTCTGCAACACTGCACAAGACGACCACATGTTAAAGAAAAAGAAACAACAACACACCATTGAAGCGAAATACAAGAAACTACACAAGAATTTCTCGCATCAAAGGAAATATGAAGCCGAAGAGGAACGGAATGTACAACAAGACATTGTGGCAGGTGTTCTTGAGGGTTCAAATTCTTTATGCCCATTTTCGTTGAATTTCAATAATTTTTCATTCTCAAGAATTTAATGTTTTTTGAGACTCCAAATGAAACATACATTTGCTAGCAGGGTAAAATACTCACAAGTGGTTTAAAATGTGGGGTCTTTCCAAATAATCGTCGAATAATCCTCTTTGAAAATGTGCACGTTTTGTCTAAATTTTATATACACTCGGGTATGACTACATGTATTAATTGATGATTTACAAGTTAAAAAACGTCTGATTCACTCACAAAATTTCATTAAATATACAAAACATAAATAAAATTTCACTTTTCTTTTATTCCCACCCCGCTGGTAGTGCGCTTGGGTCTCTTGTTCACTTGTTCACACCAGTACATAAAACTATTAAAAACAATTCACGTAGACGAACAATAAGAAACAAATCTTACTATTCGATGTTAAGTCTTTAGAAAATCATTACACTTGGATGGGCGAAGATCTATCGACGCAATTTATGTTTGGATGGTGGAACTGTTTCAACTCCACTTCAATCTCAGATTTATGTTTAATTTCGTTAATTTTTCCGCACACCAAATGCCACAAACAAATCGCGAAACATAAGACTTACAAAAATTTAACTGATTGGAATAATTATTGTGTGTACTTTAATTAGGAGGAATAACACCGAGGGAGAATGCGTCGTAACGTCTGTACTCATTGGAATTCAACGATCAACTGCGAGGTCTGTGTTATGAGTGAAGTCGCGGCTCTGTAGTCTGTTGTCTGTAGTCTGTGTACGAACTACGAGTATTCAGAGTGGAAGAATTGTGAACAAAGTGTTCGTGCAGATGTACGCGTGCTGCTGCAGTTGTGTGACTCGATATAACTGGCATAATAATTATAAGATATCTAAGAGAGTGAGGACACACACCAAAAATTTAAATAAGCTGTTACTTAAATTTTATATAATCGACGTTGATTGTTTAGGCGTCGCGACGCGCCAAATGAAATTAAATTGAACGTAAACAATTTTAAAGGTGTCAAGGATTTTTAAGTTAACGATTTTTTTGTTAATGGCTTTTAAATGCTCAAAATAAAGCGTCGAAATTCGGTTAAAATCTGCCAAACCGTTTTAGGAAATAAAAAATATTATTCCATTTATGAGCCAAATATTTTTTTCTACCACTGCATAAAAAGCTTATACACAACAACGTCATTTACAAAGTACAAAAGAAAATGTTCAATGGTAGATAAAATTAAATTTACAATTTGCCAGCAATTTTAACGAAAATTGTACGCATCCGTTGACTGCATCAAATCGTGTGATTTGAATGTGAAACTGCAATTCAATTACATGTTTTGCATGCAACTGCAGAAACAGCAAAATGACGAAAAGCTATTATCATCAGTTTTATCAAATGGTTAAATCTTTTATGAAGATTGGATGCAAGACTTTTCCTTGGATATAAATTGTAATACGTTTGAATTTGTGCATTTGATTGCAATATCATTGGGTGAATAGAAAATGTACTTTTTCTTGTATTTGAATTTAATTAACCCCTAGAGTGTTTTGAGTAAACTTTGTTTCAAAATCAATTTCTAATCCCTATACATTGTTGAGCAGGAACGCGCTTTAAAGTAACAAATCAAAAGAAACACTAAGTTTATGGTTAAAAGAAATAATACAAATTTCAATTTACAGATTATTTTTAAATAACAGTAATTTATAATTCGTTTTGTTAATATTGTTAAAACCCTCACAACAAACTAATGAAAAAATTAATTAAAAACATTTAAGAGGTGACTATAAACCAGCAAATTTCATTATCTGACCCTATAAAATGCATCTAAAATGGAAATTCAATTGAACAACATCAACAATTGCAAATACTCGCCTAAATCTTCCCTTATATGGTCTTAAAGGAAGTTACAATCTTACATACACTTTGATTATTATGGGCTCCACGAAAACCGGTCTCAATATTATTGCTTGAGAGAGAAAACGCAGCATGAAACGTCGCGGTACGACCAGATATTATTTCCTCTCAGATTTCGTGATGTTAATTCTCAAGACTTCATATGAAAGATTAATCGTGTCTGGAAATACACTCTTTGAGATTACCAAATACATAAGTAAGAATGGTATTGTTAAGTGTCGGTTAATAATTTAAATTTCGGGTTTTCGCGGTGAGGTGCGTACAGCGAACAGATGGAACGCGAAGAATTCCTCACGGCAATGGCCTTGAAGGGGTCACAGAAGAATCATAATGTTAAAAATCGTTGGAATTGAATTGACTGAAAAATTATAAATTCTTAAAAATATATGTAAAGTCTATTAAATCATGAAAAAACCCATTAAAACACAGACAAAAAGCAACAGTGAATTTTTTTTGAAGTTAAAAAAATCCTGTATCAAACTCTAACCCATTCATGAGAGCGCTCGCTCACCCTGAATGAATGCTCCAATTTATATTTTCTTCACAATGATTACAGCATACACGAGATAGTTATGATGAGGTGATGTAGCGAGTGCAGTCAGTGCATACGTTGTGGTGCATTATCCGACTTTGTTATTCAAGATTGTGAGAAAACTTTTATAGTAAAGAATATTTACACTGTGTGAGCGGTATAAGAACGTCTAGCTATATTATGTGCATGCCCCCACACGCAGTGAATTGAAGACGCGAGAACCACCTTTAAAAATAAATATTATGCGCGCTACAGCTTGACTTAGAAAACGCTGATGCGGTGTGTGCTACTTGGGCAGGCTAGTTGTAAACATCGCGTCATTTCGATCAGCATTGTATATTATTTTAGAGATTTTATGGGTTTACAATTTTAACACGATGAAAACTATAAAGTCAAGTGAAGACGGGAAGGCTGACGGCTGATTTTTGGGATAAAGCGTTAAATTTGAATCGATAATTGCTGGTTAAGTCGAGGCTTTATAAGTAAGCTTTCAATCAAAATTGTTACGAGCCAAATTATTATTCGTTTTCGATATTATTTGGACCTTGATTATCCATTTAATTCTGTTTTTCATCAAAATAATATTGGTTCTCATTCATGTTTGATTGAATGAAGCATAAAATAAGTTAGCAAGGGTATAAAACTTGACTTAACCATAATCTACTACAAGTCGCTCGATTTAAATATTCAAAGAAGTTTCACCCAAGCACCAATATTTAGTACGAGAAAGCCATCAATGTTGTTAAACACACCAATTTGCCGCCATTAATTTTATTCTCGTAAATCGCTGCATATAGAGCACTAATGAGTCATGAAGAAACATGATGCTTAAAACATCTTGGAAATGTATTTCGTACAACATAATTACATGTATGATAGACCAGAGACCTACACTGAAATCCCAGTTCATGCTTATCATCACATTCTCTCGTAAAATCACCTGCGAGCTGACTTTCATGTGGCGCCACAGTTCACATCAATCGTTGACCGGCGTGAATAAAAATGGATATTGAACGAGACGTGTGTATAAAATGTTTTAGTTCGATTTAAATTTGATGCTTAAGACGTTCAAGAATATCAAAGAAAACGTATGAAAACTAGCAAAAAGTCAAAATTTTGCATTACAACCGTCAATAACAATTTAATATTTGTAAATTACGTTTCAAACATAGCCTTTAACTAAAGCGAGTAATTTTCACCTCAAGCAATACTGAAGAGAAATGAAATGAATATGAAAAGTAGCAAAGGGACCAACAGGAGAGACAAATTTTCAAATAAAATCACGCCAAAACCCAATTAACTTCAACTAGCTAGTTACAACAAAGTTCCCGCGAAAACTCACTTTCACTGTTTAACTAAAAGCCTTTTTGCGTGTTTCCGCTGCGCATAAAACATAAGACTGTTTAAAAATTTCCGCACCGCTTTTCAATGATATTACAGTAATCTCTCACCATAATCGCAAAAATATATTCATAAGCGCTTCAGTCTGACTATCAACGGATACACACGCTTTCCGTTTAATGTGCAATTGTATGTGACAAACTTATAATTTAATTCAGCGACGTTTCACCGACTCCCCAACGTCGATGTGGAAATTAATGTGATTACGTTAAGTAAGCTTAAACCGGCGAAAGTAAGCGCATCTGCACATCATCTCCTCATGCAGTTCTGCAAGATTCATAGATAACGATAACTAAATATGTCATGCGGTTTGATTGAATAACTACCCACCCTCCACTTTTCTTTACTGCACAACTTACACACTCAATTGCATTCAAGAAATGCCGGCAACGGTTATAGCACACGATAACGATGCAATAACAACCGCAACTACGTCGCCTCCAATTAATCCACTTTATGACATTATTGAATAACTCTGTAAATTTTTATTAAACTTAAACATTCAGGAAATGTTACAATTTTGCCGCAACTCTTCCGCATTCAAACACGTTTAACTGTCGCCCAGATTGCCTGTGCATGCGCTCGCACTACAAACTCAATTGTTGCTCCATTACTTTCTTTTCCACTCTGCATTTATGTTTTATCATAAGTTTTAACACCTAGATATAAACACTAATAATAGTAAGTCGGTTGTAAGCATCATCGAATATATAAGACGAGCACGAACCACAATCGTCTTGGGACATTGTAGACATGACCACAAGTCGTTTGACTGGTGTGTATGCGACGACAACTGGATAAAATAACATGAAAGAGCGATTTAAAGACGTGCAGACACGAACATGGGTCATTGTCCAATGTCCATGTCCAATATCCAATGAGTCGCGTTAACACACAAAGTAATTACAAGAAATGTAATTAATTACATAAGCTTATAAAAGACGCATATTCAATAAGCAAAGTCAACAAGTTCGCCAATTTGACAGGGGGGAAGTTCAAATGTTTTATGAGGTACTAAATGTTTATTGCAATATGCAAATTATGCTGAATGAATAAAATGTTATCGTCAAATAGTTACGGTAAAGCAAGATTTATGAAATGTTTACTTCAACTTCTTAGGATGTTCTATAAATATAAATAAAATTTTAAATGTTTCTTTAAAACCAATAATTGCTATAACTGTTCTTTTATTAAATTATCGAGACAACATAAGAAAAAAATTAAGGGTATTTGACCTTTAACTAAATATTTAAACCTTTAACTTTAAAAAATAAATTATATAATATATTCTATTCTCTGTGAAATGTGGTCTCTAACTTTTTAGAAAAAAATATTTTTTGACCTTGAAATTTTATATTGGCGGTCACAAAAAAATAAAAATGGCAAAAATGCTGGTATAACGCACACCAAAAGCAAATGCATTAATTACAAAATCAAAGATACGAACGGATTTAATTACATTTTTTTCCTACTAAACTTATATCATATCTCGCACCAATTTCACCTATCCGGAAGCAATTGATTGTGTTTGCAGATATTGTCGCATAAACATTTTTATTTTATACAACATATTCGATAAGAAACCGATTAGTGTCAAATTTCCAATCCAATTACGAACGGTCGGTGCTATTCCAATCAACATGAAAACAATATACAGTGATTGGATTTATTGCAACCACTTGAAAGCTATCCGCTACACTCGCGGTATACTAACGAATCAATTTCTTACCTGGTTGCGCTTTCGTTCAATTAAAGCATAACGCCGCATCCATAAGATGTTATTACACTGTCTGTATATACGTAATTACTAAATTAGTAATTAGTAATAACAATGTGGTCAATTGTTGTAAAATTGTATGAAATGGATTGTGAATAACTTATGCTGGTAATTTACGTGACGAATAGATAAAAATGAAAATGTAATTTCGATTTTTTTTCATCACTTGATGACTGAATTAAAATTATTGAATGTAATTATTTTTATGTGAGTAAATTTGTGTACACAAATTATTTATTTCCAAATCGCTAAAATATAGTCTATTGGCAATTTCATTCATAAATATAGGCGCCAGAAAAAAATATGTAAAATCATTATGATTTACATTAAGGGAAGTTGATTAAGTAAAACAAGAAGACCAAATTTTATATAAATTCTTGTTAACATCACAGGATTCCTCACAGTCTTCAGCAAAGGCCAAGAAAACAACAAAATGAAGATTCCACCACCCACACTATCCGCACCCATTAAAAGCGCATAGCCAATGAGAAGATTGTGCATTGTGCAACCTCATATAATAAACGGAACAAAAATACATTGAAACCGTACTTAAGAAGTGTCGACTCACTTAACACTCCATTGTCCTTGCGACAACAAAAGGATTCTTCTAACATTGTTGCTCTGTTGTAAGAATGCAAAATGAATTGGTTCATCTCTTCATTGCTTTATGAACTGCAATTCAATGCTATGAGTATGGCTCCTTACTCTTCACATGTATAGCAAATAAAGAGGATACAATTAATTTACAAAGAACGTTGTGTGCGTGAGTGATGTTGAAAACAGGATATGGATTTAAACTATGTAGTATATTTGGTGACACGCATAATTAGTATTAGTATTTCAGCACATAGAAAAAGCACATAAATGAAATAAAAACTGTTAAAACATTTATGCTAGGGATATAATGAGAATTTTAAAAAGTGGGTTGACGTTCCAAATGCTCTCAAGGGATGAGTGTTTAAATTTTTTTTTAAAAGAATGAGGTTAACATGTCTGCAACATTCCGGATGATGATAAAAAATTAAACAATAACACGTACGCGGTCTTTAGCACTATGCCGTCGACTTTATGCTAATTGCACTACAAAGAAGAGACAGGCATAAGAACATGAAAGAAAGTGATAACTTTTAAAGAAGCAAAAGAGATCTTGACAAGATGAAAGAAATTAAAACCTATAGGAAGCTTTAGTAGTTGTAACCGACTAAATAACGTATTCAAAAGAATATCAATACATTAAGGGGGAAAAAACGTCATTTATTATGAAATCAAAAAAGTAACATTTCGTTAATTTAAAAAAATGAAGCGAATTGAAAATAATAAAAGTCCCCCAAAATACAAAACAAACACTTAACACAAATATATTGCAATTAAAGTCTACGACCTCACACCAATTTCATTTAAAAAAAATAAATTCAAGGAAAAGTGTAGAAATTCTTAAGGTGCGCGCGCACACATTCACGCAATTAAACGATTTCCTCACTGCATCGGCGCATTCAAAAAGCATCCCGCATCAACAGATTGAGATGTTGCTTACAATTTTACACGTTACACCTGCTGCAATTACCACAGTCACAGACTACTTCATTCGCACCTCACACAATTCTCAAATTGTAATTACGCACTCCTCTTATAAATTATTATTATTATTGTTGAAAGAAAATACCGCGCCAGCTCGCTGTACATGCTAAATAAAACAAAACATGAGCCAAGAAAACCCCAAAAACAACTAAAAATTTGAATCAATTGAAGCCAACCACATGGAAATGGAAACTGAAATTAAAATGAAAATGCATGACGATTGGGCAATTGAATAAACAAATGAAGTCTCCTCATGCATGTCCGAGACACCACATAATGTGTACGCCGCGCCACACGTAAATCACATAACAAAATACCGCGGCGCGTCGTATTAGTGAAATTATTTAATCATAATTTTTGCCCTACATGTGCTTCAATTTTTCACAACAAACTTGTGCGTATTTTGTTAAAGTGATGCATGCAAGTTGATTGTTTTGTGTGTAAGACAAGCGTATCGAAATTGCGTCAGACGGATGATGGTCTCTTTGCCGCAACAAGGCGCACTAGAATCTTCAAATTAAACTGCAACAATCAAGATTTTAAGAGGAGCATTTCAAAAGTGATGAAAAATTATATAAATTTCAATGATTTAAATTATTGCATGCATTTTTTTATTAGTCGCAGCAGAATGAGTAAAAATAATAATAAAATAAAAAGTGTCGTACACAAAGCGTTACCGCATATTTTAATCAGTGAATTATCACAAATTGAGTTTCCTTCCGGCTGCAGACGAGCGAGCTGTGTGCTTGTGTACTGTGTAGTTGAACTTGTTTTGTTTGTTGACATTCATATGCTACTTTTGCCATGTGGAGATCATTTCAATAATGAACACTTGGTTGTTATTCAAGTTGTATTTAAGTTACATGCATATTATATAGTTGAAGCTAACTAGTGAGAGCAGTTCACGTTTTTACGCCTGGCATGTCAATTTCACTTTATAGACCAGTGAGGCAGCAGTTGCCGTACATACGCGGTTTATTATTATTTAATCGCACCTCACTCTGCGTTTATTTACATATTAATGTGATGCAAGAACAAGGAAGTTGCATATGGTGAATAACCGTTATCAATTGAGGTGTAAATAGATTTAGATTCAGAATGGAACTGAAAAACAATCCAAGCAAAATGGAAATAGAATGAAAATGGCATGATATACAAGCACCGTTAGAATTTGTTAGAAATAGAATAAAATTTAGACTACAATTAAATTTACTATATTTTATATTTTATATAAACTTGAAAAATGTTTAATTAATTTATTGACAATAATTTTGAGTATCGCAATTGTGTTATCACCCAATTGAAAATGATCTACAATAGATAATCGAATGAATTTGAAGAAATACGCTTTATTATGCATTTGACCTTGGGGTCTATATGACAATGAATTTCAAATGCAATATTGACAATATTTTGAAAAATTATTGACAATAAACTAACATTTTTACAAAATTAGGACAAATGTAAGTAAGTTTGAGATGTTTCTAAATAAAATATAAGACGTAGTGAAGCATGTCATAAATAAGAGAATGTATAAAATTGTTCTTCAAATATATATCACCAAACAACAACGTGCACATTAATTAAATACATGAATTCTTGGCATGGAATATTTACATTATATCGCGACAAGGCGTCACAAAAGATAACTATCAAAATATTGAGACCTCTACATATTTTAATTCAATATATATATGATAGCAATGATAAGAAGCTCTTCTCGATTAAAACTAAGTGGATACGTGCAGTATCAGACAGAAGGTCCAAAAAGCGATTATCTACTCAAAGGCATTATGTTTAATTATATTCTTTTCTGATATAAAACTGATAATTAATTAACAAAGCTCTCAGCATTCTTTATTTACCTTACCCACAAAAAAAGGAAAAAGAAATTGATAAAATTCTGTCAATTAATGGTATCATTAAAATTGTTTCAAATAAAACAATAATTGATATTAATGCATGCGCAATAATTGATATTAATGCATGCGCAATAATTATGACGTGCGTTAACATCCTTCCTCATTCTTGCGACATAAAGCAAATGAATTTTAAAACATGACGACAAGATGACAATTAAAAGATCGCGCTGGTGTAATTATTAATGTTGCAAGTATGAAGCAACCAAACCGGCTATTATAGCAAATCTGAGATGTGCTCACCCGTGTATATGCGTTGTTCGACATTTTTATCTCATTGAATTGTTGCACATTACACTTTTCCACAAACGGCGCGGAGCATCATCATGCGAAATGTGAAATGTGTGCGCATATTTTCATATCTGAGGAAAATGTGGACGCGCACTCACAACGCAATGTACGTTGTACACACATGCTGGAGTTGGTGCGCCAGGAAGATCTTAAAGACTTCTTGTTCTGCGCCAACTAGATAATGCGAAAGTGGCAACACGCAGCAGTGCAAATTGCAACATACCAATGAGTTATGGTGCAACATGTTTAGCGAAAGTGGTTTGCAAACTAGTTGTGTGTTGTAGCTGCTGTGTGTTGTGCACCGTAAAGAGCTTGCGACGTATGGTGTCATTGACTTTATGGCGTCCTAAGATGCTGAGGTTTTAACTTTAAAGTGTTGATTGTGGGTCGATTTGAACTGCAAGGTTTATATTTCAAAGGAAAATGCAGAATGATTTTATGTGGGATTACAACGAAATGCACTTTTATTCTCTTACACTTATTGAATTGCAGATTTTTAAAGTACATAGTTGAAATTTACATTGAATTGGGTTTTGAAAAATGTTTCAATAATTCGTCACGATACGTCTTGATGAGTGGTCATCCACAATCAGCCTCCAGGAGTTGAGAAAATAAAAAATGTGGGAAAGAAGTAAATGTATTGACGTCGAAACTCACTTTGTATTGCATTAACCCATTATGTACTCAGTAATGAGGAATGAATGGTTGATAAACCCGTATATTTCGATATATCCATTTTAATAATTAAAGATTTAGAAGGATATTTACCAAGTACATTTTAAGTAGGATCAGTACAAATATTCAACGACTCAATATTTCAATCCAATGAAAATTACGTAACATGTCACATAAACAAAAACACAAAAATCAATCATAAAAACATAAAGTGGAGACCACAACAATTAAACAAAATGGCGCAAATTTGAAGACTCCACGCTAATTGCGCTTTCGGATAAATGATGATGAGCCAACAACCAATATATTGCATGTACGAAAATATAAAATGACTTAACTCTTTCATAGTTATAACTGCATGAAGAAAGTCATCAATCAAAAGATGTTGCACAAGCACCTACTACTTTAGTCTTTAAATTGGTTTGAATGAGATTGTTGGCACACATTCGCACAGGTACCAACATGCTTTTTAATGGTAAAGAAGTCGCGCAAACGCATACGTAGTAACGTACTACGAACATACCACTCATTGTTGCGTATAATTGCGGAAAAACAATTGCTAATCAACGGCAATTAATGCAAGCACTATGTAAAAGTGTGTTGCGATTCAATTGTGATGGGCTTGCAGAGTGCAGACAGGTGGTTATGTAGCGTGTGATTGCTTCAATAAAATGCAATTTAGTTTTGTATCATCCCAAATTGTAATATACATAGTTCCTATATAGATTACAAATCAAAACCAGTGAACATACTTTGTAACGGTACTGATGATTCCAAGGAAAATTTTCCATTGTTGAAATATAGCCGGCGTAGGGGTGGTCCGATCCGATTTCCAGTTCGCAAACAATTATCACACACAATTAATAATAAACACTTTTGTCACAACAATTAAAAAACAATTTAAATAAAGGCTAAACTAGGAACAAATTTTTATCGTACAACAACCGGCACATTTGAATTTGCATGTTCCTAATAGCGCGTACTTGGTAATGAACTGTCAAAATTGGAACAAAACAGAAGAAAATATGGAACAAAAGAAAATGCAATCAAAATAAAAACATTCGGCTTATTTATGTTGGCACAACTGTTAACTGCATTACCGTGATGTTGTGTAAAATTTACGCCCAAATGTTGTCAAATATGTGTTTCTTTCTTTTCTTTATGCATATTAAATTTATGTAATTAAATTAATTGTATTTTTTATTGCTGCAACGCATAATTAAAACAGTAAAAATGCTACACCCGTAATTTAAAACAGCTCATACTCACAAGTCTCCATTTCATCTATTAAAAGAAAATGGAAAATTCAAACACACCCCATTTTCAATCATTCTACGTACGATGATTCAGAAAAAAATAATATTCAATAATTATTGCTTATGTTGTAAAAAAAACTGCTTTCAAAATGTAAATTATCAATTTAATTATTAAAACCAATACCTTATTAAGCTCATTGTCACAAGAACTAGATTTCTTCTTATTAAACATTAACTGCTTCAATTTCATATTGTTAGTGCCCGGTTTCTGGGTGTCATCGGGTGCATTTAATAAATTTTCCTCAGACCGGGAGTTGCGTTTGTTGTCCCTGGCCTCACCATTGTTGACGCCTTGCCTAAATCGCAACTGCGTCACCTTTGGATTGGCACAATTATTGAAAACATTGGGTTCGGATAGGCATTTTCCCAAGCCACTGTTTGCCAGAAGCTCATCACTTTTGTGCGTTGTTTTGTGGCGTCTTAAAACCATAAATCCAGCTGCTGGCTTATTCGCTGTATTTTCCATTGTGTGCGTTTTTGTAACAATAGTTTGATTTCTTATTCAATTATGGTTTTGTGCGATGTCTGTTAACTTAAATTGAGGTACTTTTAGTTGAATTTTCTTTTTAGTCTTTAAGTTGAGATTGCTCAGAACAAGGATTCCGTGGTCTTAATTAATAATAAAATAATTATTTGTTGTTAGTAAACTGTTGTAGGCACTTTGGAGTTAATTCGCTGATTGGATTGATTGCATTTAGTTTCACTTGAGTTAGAGTTTTGGTCTTCTTAATATTGGAACACGAAAAATCTTTTCTTTGAATAATTTCAGGTTTTATTGTCGGTGTAAAACTACGGTAAATGATTTTCTATAATAACCAGAAGATAATAACGGATTCGCACTTAATTTAACTACACTGACTTAAACTACAACTATAGTTATATTGAATTAGAAAATTAGTTGAGAAAGCCGCTTATATGGGCGTTGTACGCGACGAGGTGGTGCATTTTACTCTGTGTGTGGTTTAAAGTAGCGGCGTGCGTGTGCCAGCGCCCGATAAGGGTGTAGTATAGTTTTTTAATGTTCCATTTCAACCCTCTTTTATTTACGTGAATGAAACTCTTGAAAATCGATATTTTCCATTGACACGTGACGCCCACTGTTGTGCAATAGGATAAGTTGGAATTTTCCTCAGGAAAGGTTGTATTGGGAAAATTTTGTGACGAATTTTCTTTTGAGCCATCCACCACGAAATAAATCATGTAAAATAAAATGACTCAATCAGTAAAATTGCCTAAAACGTTTTAAAATAGTAAATGCTTTCAATATTCCCAAAACGGAACTCGCCACAAAGATTAAAAATACCATTTATTGTCAAATATAGAAAAACATTCAATAATATTAAAAGTTAGCAAAAAAAATAGTTAATCGAAATTTGACCGAAAAAAAAACCCTATTCCAAGGGTTGCATATCAGCGACATCATCTTCGATGCCCACACGCTCCATCTCCACATTTGACATATCAACTTGAGGTGGCAATGTCGCCGCAATCTCCTCTACATGAGTGTCACGGTGTGCCACAAACGAGGCAATATCAGTGAAGACAATATTGCAAGTGCGGCAGGGCAGCGGCTTGGTTGGTGTTCTGTAAATGCCCGAATGCGGAATCTTGGCACTGTAATACCCCGCCGGCTGACGTAGAGTCGTATTCATGGCAGAGGGCGGCGCCATCAAAATGGAATTCTGTGAAGCCATCGACGAGTTGCATGACGAAGAACCATGACTTGAAGCGACACTGCGGGCACTCAAGGAACGTGTGTGCCCACCACCAGCAGCCTTAGTCTCACCCTTCTCTTGCAACGCAATCAACAAGCGACGACGATCCCCAACTGGAATTTTGGTGCATTTCTCTTCGAGATGAATGTCCAATGCATTTTTTAACGCAAAAACCTTGTCGCAGTAAGAGCATTTGCGGTCAGATGATGCAGCCTTCTTTAGCACTTTGTGTGACTTCAAATGAGTCTGATAAGTGGACTCCATATGGAATGTTTTTTGGCAGTGGCCGCATTTAAAGTCCTTCACAGGAGTCGGCTCGTGCAAATATGCCAAACTTGCAGCAATAGTCGCCGCCGCGTTGTCAATTGCATTTTTTGATGCAGTCTCAGGCTTGGTAGTGGTAGCAGTAGCACTGAATTGGCTTGAAATTAATTTACTGCTTGGCTTCTTGATAATACTTTGACGGATACGGGACTTAAAGGCTGGAGAAGCGGACTGATGGGTGAGTGGACCAGTTGCTTTAATTGAGCGACGCTGAGATTTCATTGGTTTGTGCAGTGGCGATGAGATGACAAGTGGTCGCTTTAGCGATCGACGTTTTGATGGTTCAATGCCACTGGATGATGGCATCATTGATCGACGTTCCTTTGGAATTATGCGTGATGTTGGCACAGTGGGTGGCATTACAGAGCGACGTGCATCTTTGAATGAAGCAGCGGTGGTTGTGGATGGCATTACGGAACGGCGAGTGGAGGCAGCTGTAGGTGCTGCTGCGCAACGTGTTTTGGGAAATGTAATTCCTACACGCTTTGTTGGATCCAAATTAAATTTCAATGAAGGACGCTCTTCGATGTGTTCAGTTGTTTTTATCACTGTTGGCTTCATTTGCTGCATAATTGTGCGACGTGTCGCAAGTGACTTTGCAACCGATTCTTGAATTGGTTTTAACTGGCTTGCCGGCTTGTTTGTGATGAGTGTTTGTTTAATCACATTTTCTGTTGACTGTTTCTTCTCCAATTTTGATTTCGAAGTTATTGTATTTTTTTGAGATTCCTTGTCAACTCCTACAGTTTCAGGAAATTTATTTCCATTGCCAACCCCAGGAAGGATGGATTGTCGGTTTATTTTGAACTCTTCATCCTTTGATGAGGTGGGTATGAGAGAAGGGCGAAGTCTCGCTTTGGGAATAACTACAGTTCGTGGCTTCGCAACCGGCTTTGTGCTGGCTGTTGACATTGCTGACCCAAATGCAATTGTCTTTCGCTGATCATTCTTATATTTCGGTAGCAATGTTGATGTAAGTTCGGTTTTCTTTTTCATTCCCTTCGCATTTTCCTTGTCCAAAGTGAGGCTACTTTCACTTAAGTGCAAATCGTTTAACTTACTCTTAGTGTCTTTCAAAATGCGATTGATATCAGAAAAGTATCCCGCTACATCTTGTTGTCCAGTTGGAACCAAAGGGTTTCTTATTGCCTGTTCAATGTTGAGCATTTTTGGCAACATTTTGTCAAGAACCACTTCCTTATCTGCTTTCGGAGTGGGGGTTGAGGATTGCTGCACATTATTCATATCCATCAACACACGCATTGGCATGGCACTCCGTGGAATTGGCGACAAACTTGACGTCTTCTGCGCCATCTCACTGTCCAATGTTTTGTTCAATGAGTCGTTGCAATCAATTTGTTCTGCAGCCATTGTCACATCTGTAAGAGTTTCGCTCATTGAAAAGTACATCGAACGACCACTTTCGTCTACAGCAGTCTCATAACCGTTTGTAGTGACATTAAAGGACGCGGTCGAGAGGATGCTCGTGTTGCTGTTGTCATTCATTACGCTCAAAATCTAGAATCAAGGATAAACGTTTTATTTTAAATGCACTACTCAGATATTAACTGTTAAAGCAAGTACCTTATTGTACAGTTATTTTTAAATTACACACAAAACAAACTACTGATAAATGAAAAATAAATTGCACAAAGCGGCGTCTACTCGCTAACTTTCAGTTTTCACACAAATGACAAAACAATTCAACTGTACAAGCGGGCGCACTGAACTGATAAAAGAGTATTTGAAATTTGAACGGAATTATCTGTCAGTTTGATGATAAATTCACCAACATTTTGGTGAGTTATTGTTCAGTGAGTATGGTGAGTTCCGCTAACTTAATGTTGCGCATTATTTCAACGTTATAAATTTTAAATCTATTAATTTTACGTAATAAGGAATTAAAGAATTACTTTAAACCTTGTCAAATTTCCTGATAAATGTAAATTAAATATTGTAACAGTGCACACCAATGTATGATGAAACTTTGATTTCCCGTTGCATATAAATTCAAATAATCATTCCAAAAATGTCCCAAAAATTGAGCAACCCAAAACCACTTCTCAAACAGCGGTACCATGGTGTGCAGTGTAAACTCCGCACAAACAATTTTGAGCAACACATTCCACGCATGCCATTTCAGAATTAAAGGACCTGTCACTTGACAGCTGTGCGCGTACGAAATAAAGTATCGCGTGTTCTCCTTCACACCGCATAGATTTTATAATTCATTTCATGAAGCAAAATGATTAAGATTTTTGCAGTCTTGAAACAGAAACGAACATTGAAAGTCGTGGTTGTCATGAGCTCTCGTGTGAAAAAAATGTGATTACCTTAAATGAACATTTAAAAATAGTGAAATGAAGCAAAATAAATTGTACAAGCTACTAACAATGGAGGACAATTAACGGGAAAGTGAATTAAAAACATAAATACGCTGAAACAAACATTTTAAGAAAAAGACGCGGCAGAACAAGAGAAGGCCAAGCCTAAAATTCCGTGTTGTGCTGGCGTGCTATAAATGTCTTGTGTCTTAAAAGTCTAATTAGTTTGACGTATTAAAATAAACGTGGTGGTGGACAGTGGACACTGATCTTGTGTCCGCATACCAGTTTGGGTCAGTGTGTCAACAAAATTGCCAAGGGAGTTAGTCCCTAACATGTGTGTAATCCTTTTTTGAATTTACGTTGTTATTATTATAAGTTTGTGCATACTGTGGGAGTGAAGTGTTACCAAAATTTTATCAAAACGTGAATAAATAAAGTGTAAAAGAAAATAGAGAAGAGATAAAAATTTATTTGAGCACAAAAATAGAATCGAAATATTTGGCAAAGAAAAAAATTTCATTACAGTGACTAGTGAGTGACCGAGAAGGAAGTGGCAAAATAACGAAAAATTGTGTTGCAACAAAGTTTCAAGTATAAGATGAGTTACAATCGTCAGAAAAATAATACCCGTTCTGGAATTGGCGCTGAGCGCGGTGGGAATATGAGAAACAATAATTACCATCAAAGAAACAACAACAACAGAAATACGTGGAAACGTACTTGGAACAACAATAAAGCGCATACCAGTCGCAACACGCGCAATCATCCCGTCGGCATTGGCAATGGCAGCGGTGACGGTGGTGGTGGTGCGGGTCGATTGAATTGTGACGACTCCATGTCCAATCATAATTCAATGCATTCAATGCCACCGCCACAAATGCATGGTGGACTCGGTGCGCCCAATTTTCCACCGCCACCATTGCCACCGTCGACATTGCGTACTTTTGTACCGTTTTTACATGGTGGAAATAATAGCGGCGGCGGCGGCACCAGCACCAGCAGTAGCAATGGTAACAACGGAAGCGGTGGCAGCCAGCAAACGTTTCATCATCACAACAACACGGGAATGGACAACAGTTCACGGTGAGTGCAAACAAGCTGTTTTTTCTTGTATTTTTAAGGAATTGCTCAAGTTGCACAATCCGGATATCTATAGGAAATGAGAAGAAATGAGAACAATTTGTGTGTGTGTGCAGTTGTTGTTTTGTGCAGCATAACTTTTCTTCTTCACACACACGTAACACCTTCATAATAAATTACATTTCATTTTTCGCATTTTGCTCGTTTCTGTTTGGGAGAAAGAAAACACACATCGTCCACAATGTCATACGCCCATCCTGCAAATGATTTATGAATTCAAGTGCTGCATGTGTATGCTGCGACTAAGCATTTGTATACCCTCCTCGCTTACATGTTATAGCCAAAAACTAAATGACGACAACACCACCCCCTTATCAACTTTGTCTGGGCAAATAAAATAAAATATAAGATGAAAGGAGGAGAAGAAGAAAGCAAGCACACCAACATATTGCAGCTTCATAACTTTCTGGTCATTTTACAGCGCAATGATGATGACTGTGTATGTTCGACGTTCGTGTTGTATGTGTACCACATGGGAGGGGTGTCACCTCGTTTTGTTGGAAGACATGCAATTTAGTGCTTTTATTTTTAACAACACAACGTCTGTTTTATTGAGCTGACAGAATTTACTTTCGTCGCGGTTCATAACATTTCTTCCCCTAATCTCTACCAACATTGTATTTACTGTAAAATTGTAAAATATTGTCAAAAGCAAGGCTATGTGTATAGTTGTGATTGTTGTGAAGCAGTTATAGAGACGGTATTTAATTGTATTCGAATTCAGGACCCTATGAATGTAATGTGTTAAAGAAGTTCACGATAATCCTCTTAATAATTGTTATTAAATTTGAATATTAAAACCAGAACGAATTGGTTGCCGCAAGTTATTAAAAAATCCAATAACTTAATTAACTTTTTCCTTATACGATTTTGATTCCAAACAGTCATTACGTATATTTTGTGTTAAAATTAATTTATTAAATACCTACTCGTGCTTAACTTTACAAGTCAACCCATTTTTAAGCCGGCTCCCAATTCATTTATGTAAATTCACTTTATGAGAAATTAAAACAAAATATTTTGAAATACATAAAATGAATGGTTTATTTATTTGTTGGGGTAAAAATAATTTGTTTGTTGTCATTAATTAGTTGGCAGCCGTCAGGCATAATTTAATTTATAATCCCTCCTCCTTACCAACACGCATCAACACCATTGAGTACCAACGCAACGGGTCCAGACTCCTCACTCCTCATTCCAGCCGCATTGAGATCTAAAGATAATAATATTCAGATAAAAGTATTTTTTTCATACGCACACACAAACACAAACATTGCAACCAAATATTCAGTTTCTATGGCAAAGCGACACCACCCCCGTTGTTACTAAGTTCGAGCAACAATAAAGTAAGTTGGCATAAGCTTATTTCATGTAAACGGTTAAATCCCAAATGCATTGACACCTTAAAATTTAAAGAATCCTTAAAGTAAGTACCACAAATCTTTTCAAGCATCACATCACCCATATACAAATGTGCTTTCAAGAATTACATAATATTTGAATTTTAATCGAAAAAAAATCCCTGCACACAACATTCCCTTTGACCGCATATATTGAATGGGAAATCCAAATCTCTGGTTCACAACTCAATTCGGGATCGATCGTCTCTTCCGCATTTAAATCCGGTCTGAATGTGAAAAATATGCGGCGCCTTTTTGTTTCTGTGTGTGTGTTTTTTTTTTTTTTTTTTTCAATAAAGCACACTTTTTTGGCGTCCCTTCACATAAATAGTAGAGATAGGGTGTAAGTTTTGTCTGTATTTACTGTTATTTGGGCACGAAGTGAGGTGTGTGTGTGTTGTGTGCACCTTTTTATCCCTCCCCTATAATATATCTTTGCATTATATCCTTGTGTTTGCAATTTAGCTGTTTCGCCTTTGGGATCAAATACAAATAAATATGGTTGTGTGTTGAGAAATCCGGAAGGAAGGATTTTCTTCTTGATGCGCCTGATATTTTAGGGTATTAACATTTTTCTTTTATCACCCTACATAATAAATACTACAAATTTTTATTTATTATTATTATATATTTTGTTTACCCTCATTCCTCAATGCGCATTACAACGTTCTAATTAACCCTCAGTCAAACCCCTGTCAACGATGCTACCGCAATATTAAATTATCATTGACTTTAGCAGTTATGCGTTGCCAGTTTGCGACATTAATTAATTAGTCTTTTTAGACGGTTTTTGCGACAGTGTGTATAACGGTGCATGTGGGTGTATTGCAGAATGCTTATTGCTTGTTAGCTTGCGATCACAAATTCTCATCCGCATGCATTTAGTGCCGCTACATTGGAATGCATCCAGCAATTTTCGACTGAGATAATGCAATTTTCTCGTGCAGTCCTGCAATCTCCAAAACAGTTATGTTGTATACATAACTAACACAGTTTAACTAACTAACTAACTATCCCCCTTAGGGATGGACATTCCTTTATCGGGGTTGAGATTTACTGTTTCAGTTGATTGATCATCTTTATCATGTGCATTGAAGATTCCAATTGCTTTGCGGTTATAATATATTATACGTTAAATGATGATGGTCGTAAGCCGTAACTCGTAAGTGAGCATATGCTAACTGAGTAGTTATACGTACTCCTACGTCATTATGTTAGAATGATTCCCTATCACATGTATGTAAATTTGAATTGCTATTGTAATCAATTGTCTGTAAACTGTTTGTGGTGGGTAATTACAAATTACTTAGTATAGGCACCCATTTAACTTCTTGTCTGCTTTTGTATAATTTCTAAAGAACTTAAACCATTATTAATAATTGCAAATAATAACTTTCTAGTTTTTTTTTTGCATTTTGTAAAGACACATCATTGTCTATTGGCTTTGTGTTTTAATTAATTAATTTGCTATTCATCGTTTGCATAGCCACAACAACTAATCAGGAAAATAAATAAATGAGCTTTAAATTCATAAACGTCATTGTTAAGTTCTGGTAATCATTATTAACGTTGAATAGTTAATCAGGCGTAACTATAAATATGTTTTTAAACAAATTAATAAAAAAAAATTCAGTGTGTTAGTACGCGAAGCCAGTTCGTATTTAAATACATATGTACTTCAAAATTACTACTGCTTTGTACTTTATAGTGTAGGTCATGGTGCATAAGAAACAGCTGTTCCTTGTGCACTCTTGTCGTAATTTAATTTCTTAGCAATTCGTTGCATTGTAATATTATATTTTTCTCGCATCTGTAACCCATTTAGTTTTGTCTACAGTATAACTTATAAGTGAACCTGTAATTGATTTCCGTCTGTTTTAATTTTCTGTACTTAATTATGACATGATTTTTTTGCGGTATTTATCATAATTTTTAATATTAATTAAAGTTTTGCATTTGTTTATTGCATTTTCTTTAGCTTACTCGCCATTTTGACTTTGATCCCCTTCATAGATAGGTGTACTCGTATCATAAATGCATCATGATAATTTTAATCCAGTTATAAAGTCTGGTACATCAATTCCGGTTAAACGGGCTTTACAGTTTTAAGTAGTGATAAGAAGATAAGTAGTAATTTTATTACTTCATTGAAAATATTAATGCTTATGAGAAAAAATGACCAGCACATTATTTTAAATTTCTGGTTATGTATCACATTGGACATAGTGATTTTTAAATTTATGTATTCATAATAGTTTAGATACATCCCTTGTTTGCAAAATAAAAATATTTCCAATGATTTGGACTTACCAATTATTGTTAGATGAACTACTTAGTCTACATTAAATATAAAACCACAATATGTTGTGGCTTTTAATTGATATTGTAATTCTTTGAACATACATATTTCTTATCAGGAAACGTATCTTACAAAAATGTACTGGAATGACTCTGAAATTTCACATAATCTATAAATTACCAAGTCTGATAAGCCAATTTAAATTAAGTAGCTCAAACATTTACGAGTCTGTCGTCTGCACATGCAACTTTAACTGCGGAATCATAAAATATAATTTAGAAAATATTGACCCATCTGAATATTTGCTATACATATAATATTATATAAACAAACATTTATTGTGTCAAAAAATAAGCCCCATAAATGTGTTTTAAATTTGTTTTCATATTTTGTGACCTCTTTTTTTTGGAGATCTTATTAAATTTGATTGCCTCTTTATTTATAAACATTTATGTCACATTATTTTTATTTACATCACTGGGATGGGGTCCTAAGTGATAATTTTTGATTCACACTTAATTACACTCATGATGATTTATTTTTGAAGATATTTCATCACCCCGTACTGTAAAATTGATTAATTTGGCATGAAAATGGTTGAATTAAAAACAGATTTTTAAGTGTAAAGCGTTTTCACGGTAAGATTCGTGTGGCGTTGCCATTACTCTCTATTTCTATACGAGAATGTACAAATTAACAAACAGAAAGAGAGAGTAATTGCAAATTTTCCCCCATATAATGAAAAATCTATACTCGCGGAAATTCAATTTAACTATTCCCACAGTTGTTAGTTGTGACTTACAGCAAGTTTGTATGTTTCATTTTTAACCTTACATTTATGACTCAGTCTTAGCGTTGTTACCTGTGTATACATACAACGTCGCCAAATAAAAAATTAAAACTTTACATGCCATGTCTCAAGAATGGCGAATACGAAAGAGGAAAAAACCGAATAAAAGTTGTAAGCTCGTTGGCCGTTGCACATCATTTGCAGTTAAATGTGCAAACACAATGTGACAGTTGCAACGACGCAAATTGGCATGAGCGAATTTAATAAGTCTTATCGTGTACTGTTTTGATTTTCATTTCATATTTTCCCGATTACAAATCGACGAGCCGTTAAATTAGGTGAAACAACTTTTGAATGAGTTTTCTTAAAATGAGTTCATCAATCGGCGGCGAAATTTATTTGATATTCGCGCATTTTAGCGTGTATAATTTTTCGAGTAAACTGAAATTATTAATATGTATTACAAAATTAACATAAACAAAACATAAAGTGTGTGAGTATTTATAATAATATTGACGCCGCTGCTGAATGCGAGCAATGGACATCATCCACGCAATTAGATTAAGCAATCGCCGGCACCACCGTCGCCGCCGTCAATTTGAGTTCTTTTTTTCGTTCTTACATTTTTTCTTATACATATTTCGATGCCAAGAATCGAAAATGAGAATATAATTGAGGAGAGGTCACACTACTTGGTAAATGGCGCATTTTTTGCGATTGAGACATAACGTCGACTCGACCGACGCCTATTTTTGTGTTGAGCTCGAACTCGCGATGTTTTTCACTTTCTCCATTTTATTCATTCAGTTAAACGATAAACGAGAACAAGCATGCAATAATTTTTGCCTGTGAGTATTACGTCTGTCTATTTCTATTCGATTTCACAAGTTAGCGCTAACTTCTTAAACCGATTCCTATATAGTCAACAACATTGCATGCGATTTCAATTGAATGACGTTGTGATTTATCGGTGTTTTTCATACAATGTGTGTGTGTGTGTGTGTGTGTGCCGCTTAGTTCAACAGCACAAAGTGTTATACAATATCTTTGAATGGGTGTTGGACCGCGGCCGCTATAATGCTTGAATGCCCTTTAGGCATGTTACTTTTTGTTTGCACTGGATGGTGTGTGGGCACACACACACTGCACACACGCACGCAACTCACAAGGTCTAATAATAAACGTGTTATGCATATGTAATATATTAGCTCAGCTCATTATGTAGCAAAGTTATTTTATACATATTCTTCCTGTATTATTTATGTAGTACCTACGAAAAGGAAAAAGAAGTATTTACCAACCGTTTCCGAATATTAATGGCTTTTTAAGTTGGGAATATTTTAATATAGGTCAAGAAATACCGCACAAATATTTGTAGTCGTTTTGTGCCAAAATGTGTTGATTTCATTTTCACATTTCTTTCAATTTCAATCTTCAGATGAACGCGGATCATAATATTTTTGAACCGAAACTGTAAATTTTTATTATTTTCCATCCCATACCCAATTATTACAAAGCAATTTAATCTTTGTGTTAATGTGTGGCATTTTGGCTTTAAATTGGTAGGTCAAATTACTAGTGCTTCAAGGTCAACATTGTTGAAAGTTCCTATAAAATGCATCATTTCATATTTGACTGTCCAACTTTTTAAATGCTTCCAAAACAGTGCAGTTTTTATATTTTGATGGTCTTCAAAAATGTGCTTCAAACGAACACAATACATAGTAAGTCTGAAGTAGTATGTCGTTCACAACATCTTTCGTGCCACTTTATAGTGTTCACTCTTAATTTTCAGCAAACACGTCTGAGTGGTTTAAGTTCCCCTAAAAAAAAAGTATAGTGTCACCTGCACTCATTACTAATCGCCTTAAACGCACGCTTTTTGAATTTTGGACCACATCAATTTCTAAAAGACTCAACAATAAAAATGAAATCACCACTTATGTGAAGCCCAAAGCATTGGCATAATGAAATACTTATGTATTTATGTGTGCGTCACACGGCTTTTCATGTGCCTTAAAAAACTTGAATCTCAAATGCGGGATTTTATAATAATACGGTAGAGGCTATTTGCTTATGTTTCATTGCGGTTTGTTTATAGTATTACAGACACAAGTAAAATGATCCGCAAACAGATTGCGCGTTTTTTTATGCCGTTTTTTTATATTTTGTTACGAAAAAAAACATTCACAGGGTGGTTTATGTACAAACTTATTATTGAGAGATATAAAATATGTTGTTGTTAGACAACAAACAACAAAAGCATTCCATTTTAATTCTGTTGCAAGTCACTCACCAATTATCTTCATTATAGCATCTTATGATTCTGCTTTTTTGAATTTATAATTCGTATGGAAGTAGTTCAATTGACATCTGACCCGTCACTGACCCGCCGCTATACTTGTTGGGGATAATTAAAGTACACAGTCAACAGTGCCCGGGTATGCTGCAACAATACACAACACACAATAACAATTTAATTGATTTTATTGTAGTTAACCTTTTGGGTGAAGTTTCGTCTCGTTTATACACGTTAATTTGACATTTCACAATTATTCAGAATATTTTTAAATTAAAATGAATGTTAATAAACAAACACTGTTATCCGTAGGCGTATATAAATTTATGTGGAGCTGCATCATTGAAGTGACTCGATTTAATTGGCACACAAATTCATATTGTGTGACGGACATTGTAATTTTATTCGTATTATTCAGTACCAAGAAAAGATCTCAATACTTTTAGGGGCTGAACATTTCGATTTCCAACTAGCTTTTATATTAAAAGTTTTTTATGATCTTTGTAGTCACCCTGTATAAATTATTAATTACATACTGCGAATTGTAATGCCGCCATCGCCCGATCACGCCGTGTGTCTATTTTTCATTCATGAAAAGACGACATTTGATCACTTAACAAATGATTAATCCTTAAACACGTTTTGTTTTGACGTGATTCATTCTGTATTGCAAACATTAATAAATAAATTGGACAATAACATAAACAATAAAAGGAAGCGCGCTACCTAAATTAATTGCATTAAAATTCTAATTTACATGACGTGATCTTTATACCTTTTTAATAAATATACAATAATAATTAGATATCAAATTACGTATTTAAATAATCTAAAATAGCTTATTCAAATGAACTTGTGTTTTCATTGAATTTTTTTAGAACGAAAAGAAAACAGCTGTAATGAATATTTAATTGTGGAGTGGTTTTTCAATTAAAGACTTAAACAATTAAAACAATCTAATAATAATTTGGGATGAAACGAAAACATTTTAATGAATTTCTATGTTATTAAAAGGATTCATCGTTTTCAAAGCAAATCTCGTTTACTGCGGGGACTGTACAGGAGGACGTCTACTTGTTGCATCGCAATATTATGCTAAATTAATAATGTAATATATAACCATCAATTCATTCTGCGCATCCAGCATATATTTCGTGTATTTTGTGTTTATAAGTTTCGTACAATAATATTTCAAGTTCTCAGACACCTTTGCTTTCTTAGAAATCCTGCAACCATGAGTAATATAATATAAATCCGAAATTACTGTATAGCATGTGCCGCCTCAAGGGATGTTGGTACTCCTCTCATGTATTATTGGGGGATCAAATTTCCTTGCAACTATTATACTTGGGTACCAACCATCATGGCATGGTTTCGTGCATATGAGGAAGACGTGTCATATTATTTAGAAGAGATCAACACACTTGCACACACGACACACACATGCTGTAAATTAGGATGGAAAAAGGCCTAAGGCCAACGTTCGAATCAATGTTGATATGGTTCTATAATTTGCCCGTATAGTGTGCGTACTGATAAATAAGATAATTAACACAACAGGGGTCAACAGTCACAACACTACGCAGCTAGTTAGTTATTAGTCGCATTTGTTATTGTCTTTCACATGCGTCATTTAATGCATTAGACTCTAGAGGACACACCCTGGTCACCATTTTATCTAAGTACAAATTTGTATTTTATTTTCCATAGCTCATAATGCATCATATGTAAATGTGTGGGTGTGTGTTTCTTTCGTTGAATTTTTTAATCAACATAATATTTGTGTGGTGCAGCATTTTGTCACACAACGAACGCAACGACAAATTATCTATCGTGTGTATTTAATCTCACACAAATTATACCGATAAAAAGGACGGTCGCGGTTGTTATGTGCATTGAAAAGGTGTGTGATTATTGTTATATCAGAATTCAGAGCGTGGATACCGCATGTTTTAGGTCACTGAATGATTTTAATTGCGCACATAAATATACTTACACTTTTAATGGGGGAAAGTACGACTTACTTAAGCTATAAGTATATTCCTATCTTTATGTTTTTGTGTGTGCGTGTGTGTGCTTTATCGTTTTTGGTGTGAGTCGGCTATTTAAACATTAACTGGGCATAAATAATTACAATTTCAAGTACATACGAACTTGTGTATTTAAGAGAAAATTACACAAAAAATTATGCAAGGTGTTTATAGCCGCATTTTCGCTGTTACTGGGTGCTGTTGCCAAGTGTACAAGAACTGGTGGGAAACGCACTTTTCTTTTCTATAAGAGATAATAAGCAGCGAAAATCTGGGTTTATTGTTTGGTGTACCAATTTAGAGTTGTCCTAAATTGTTGTGCTGAATTACACGCAGTTGTATAACGAAAATCGTTGGTCTGCTTGCGGGTACATATTACTAAAATTGAGTGGAATTTTAAATTTTGAATTAATCAAATTTTAATTGTGTTTATTTTGATGATTGTATTTTTAATCACTTTCAATACATGTCAGTTTAGTATTGTATAAATGATTAAATTGTTGAATTACACAAAGAACCTCTTAAAAATTAACCGTACGCAGTCGAACCAAACAGCTTTTAACATTGATTAAATTTGATTGATTTACCCCGTCCTAAGAAAACAAACATCTGTGGCATGTGCAGGGTGCACCCTATTTTATGTAAGTGTTTTCCGATTTGATTTCTTATTCGTTATCAATAATTTAATTATAGCACAGCATTCTATAAAATGTAACCTTGACTTTTGTATAGCTGTCAATATTCGCATTCAACGTACAATTATTATCTAAGGGGCATGTCACAGTGACGTAACAACATTTAATATATACGATTCCTCAGCGAAACATATGGTCTGATTCTTTTTGGACTGTTTCTTTACCACACATTCTTCGAGGTACATGCGTACGGAAATTCTGTTATTTAGAACACATAACAAAAATTAAATCGCAGACTCTGTAATAGTTTTGTTTGTGTTGCATGACAATTATTGAGATTGTGAGAGCAAGCCCCCCTTTGCGTTGCTTTGCTCCATTAAATTCATCTCGATTAATTGCGAGAATACATTTTTAGACATTCAGGTCAATTTAAGTTGACTGGTGTAGGCAATTGCTAATTTATGTAAATAACTATGACGCTATTTTATTTGGCGTCAAATATTTATGCTCATCGCAGTGCCAAGAGGCGCACAACGTGTAAATTGTAAAGTGAATTGTAATTTAACCGACATATTTTCGTATAGAAGAATGTCTGGCGGCCTAAAATGATGTCTAGGCATATTCTTTTAGTCTCTGGGGTAGGTGCACACCACAATAAGTAGTAAAGTATTGTGAAACAACAATTATGTGGCAGGGAACGCTACTCAATTCTTCTTTAGAATGGTAGTAGGATCGTATAATTTCGTCCTAAAACCAGATTTGACGATGTTGGGATAAATTTTGGAGGGATTTTCAATAAACAGAAATTAATTAAAAATGCACCCCAATTCATTTAAATAAAATAAAACAATTAACGTGTCGGTTGGTGCATTGTAAAAACTTTTCAAAAAGAAAGGATATTGCATAACTCTCTCTACTACCATATTATAGTCGCCTCAGGGGTGCATGAATTAAAAACACGCAACGAATATTTGGGAAAAGGAAATTTAATGAAATTCAGCACAAAATTTGACACCAGAAATGTTATTTGAGAATTTAATTTGATGCTGTATAAATAAATATGTATTATGTTTGAATGCTAGCTGTCGCGAATGTTTTTGATAAAGAATTTTTTTTTTGCACTTTTTTTTCCCACCCAGGAATGTTTTGGCGTATTTCAATTTTAAACACAGTTATTGGTGCAGACTTAGTTTCGACGTATTTTTAGATCAGCCGTATCGCGTTTTTACGTCACGACTTCACTTTGTGGGCGCGTCATTTTTATTTAATTTATGCGACATATGGTGAATGTGTGCGTGAAATTGGTGGCTATTTTTTGATCACCCGACGAATATAGGTACTTATTTTTGGTTGGATTTCATCAAACTTAGTATCTATTTCACTTTGTGTTGAAACTTTTATTAGTTTTTATTCATCTACACACATTTATTTGATGAGCTCAATCTATTGTTAAAAATAACAAGTCTTGCAAGTTCTTTATATCTTACGTCTGTTTTAGAAAGAGCCCGCGCAGCATGTGTGTGGACACATGTTTTTTCTTTTGTTGCCAATACATCCATCAAAGTGCGGCAACAATGTAGAATTGTGAAAAAATCTCGTGTCAGAATGCAATTAAAAATAGTGTCTATGGTCGTAAGTTAAAACGTGTGGCTGAAAAAAATCGCTGAACTTAACCTTCGCATAAATTTATTTACGATAATGCCATTTAATAAACAACTTTATGCACACACATTACCTATGTCGGAATTTGTACAAGTGCCTTAGAGTTGCAGGTAATTAATTCATAAATTCTCCGGAATTCAGCAAGGTCTCAACCGTCACATTAAAAACCGGTATCAAAAAAATGCATAAGGCTGTTGCCAAAATAAATGCATATAAATAAATCGACTGTCTTAATTGAAATGGACTACTTGCATTGAATTTCATCTTGCTTCATTAAATTATGCGCGTGTGCGTCTTGTAGGAGAATAATTTTAAGTTTAGTGGCAAGAGGCTATCACAATTATTATTGTCGTTGATGTTTGTTTTCGTGAAATATTACAAATTTAATGGATTCACATGACTTTTGGAAAACACGAGTTTATAATGTACGCAATGAAAACTTTTACTGTATGTTCACGAAGTCTCTCACATTTTCACCGTACATATATGTGAAGCGGTCAATTTAATATTTCAACACACAGCCAGTAGTTGTGCAGTAGTGCACTTTGTTAGTGGTTGCATTCAATGTCCCTTAAAACTATTTTATAATGCAAATTGCAGTTAGATAATTTTCAAAGGTTAACGGAGCAACATGGAAATTTAATTGGGGTAATCTCTATTGATTAATTAATTGTGGTGGTTAGGAACTGCTTAAACTGTTTACATTTTCTAACCATAACTCTGTGCAATTTACTAAAAGGGAATCATGTCCTTGTTTATTCTTGTCGTTTCCATTTCGTTAATTTAAAAAAAAAAAAAAATGTTTATGTACTGTATTTCCGGAAATGCTTTCCATTATTTTCATTTTTTGAAAGGTTGCATTCTGAGTTTTTTTTTTGTTTATGTTATGATTCACATTGTCGGAACTGCTTCATGGTTTTGCATACTATTGCATTATACGTTGTATTTTACTTGAGGTCAAATTACTGTCGAAGAAATTACAGTTAATGCCATTTAATTTAAGTAAGCAGCATGTCGAAGCCATTTATGGTTTCAAATCATAATCCAAATTCAATAATTCTTTAGAAAGTATTTAAATTTTAAAACATATTTAATCCTGCCATCTCACAAATCTTTTAATCCTTCGCTAACCGCGACAAAGTCATAAATTTCAACTTGAACCACAAATATACTTCCCCAATGTTATGCTTTGACGCTCTTGTTATTTCAAAGTAATTACAAACAGTGGTAGTATTTTATAGTTTAATCTGGAAATGATTTACTGCAAAGAAAATGACGACAACAGTAATCCCTTATCACCAAAAGGAGCTGAGAGTCCTCCAAATTGACATTATGTTGTTTTCATTTTGTTTGTAAACATTAGGGATTTGCCACATATGCTTTCTATTTTTTTTTAAATATAAATAAACAACATCGAAAGATTTCCTTTTCACTTTTAACTTTTCATGAAACTTTATTTACTTTATTTTTAAGCGTCCCCGGTCTGACTAATAATAATATTAGAGCTGTTACATGTTTGCGTCATTCATTTTATATTAATTCGTTAAATCAACTAGTTACTAGTTACGCGTGCACATGAATGAAATACTATTTAAACTGGCACACTTGAGCTCTGACCCATATATCCCATACATGGCATCATCGTTGTGCTCGCGCTCATATGGATGATGCGTAGGCATATCCATCCATGAACTTCATTTCACGTTTCTTTTCGTATTTATTATTATTATTGCAAACATTTCTCTTTTTTCTTATTTTGGCTGACATTTCCTGCAATAATCACTGTGTGTGTCACTCAGCGAAATCATTGTTCAACAAAGCAAAAGCTTATAGCGAAATGATTTTGGCGTATTCGCCCACAAATGCGTTGTAATGCGCGGATTTTAATTATGTACATGAAGAAATTGGGTTACAATTATTTAGCAATTTTTTTTTGATTTGTTATGTAATGCCCTAAATTTTAGATCATGTCTTGTATTTGTATTGAAAGAGTACAGAAAGTGTATACATTTTTATATCGATGGAAAAGGGATGGGCTTTTAAAATAAGTCGAGATAAATTATTATGATTACAACCACAAAGATGTTAGACACACTTATTGTTTCATATAATGTGTGGTGAATAATTCAGACTGCAGTTAACAGAATTTATGCTTATGCGTATCACAATATAAGTACGAGTGGGCAGTCTTAACTGAAATGATTATTTAATTTTCGTTCATTCATACGTTTATCTTATCAATTTCGAGGCATTGTTATCAATTACAATTTATTAACTCACAACGACTTGTTTCATAACAATGCGGTATTATTTTTATTTATATGTTTACTGTGCGCCGTTACATTATAATAATTTCTTGCTGAAAAAGAACACATGGGACAGACGAAGACGAGTGAGACCTTCAAGAGTTTTCCAACGCAAACCATTTCATGATTAAATTAACATGAACCGTTCTCAAGTACCTACTTTATAAATAAAGCATCCGCTAAACCCAATTATATTAATTTAAATGATATTGTTGCCCAGCACAACAGTTATACGTACCCAGTCGCGTCGTCAACATCAATTGAGTGTGTATGAGAGGTCGTAATGTATGTATGTTTAACTTGAGGCAATTCGTTAATTTTAATCAAACCCTGCATGCTGCAGAGTGTCCATGACCCGCATGATCTCTTATATTGTTATTATACAAAAACACAACACAAATTGAAATCCAATTATGTTATTTAAAGAACCGCAAAATATTTAAAATGATGATAACGGTTTCGGTTTGTTTTGCGGTTTTATATATAATACAATTTAGACTTCAGCGCATCAAATCATTTGTGTTGTAGCATTTTGGTGGGTGTCACCAGAGAAAAGTGACTGTAACGACAGGTTGCAAGTATTACTGTGTGCCACAATAATAACCAACGTATTTTTGTTTATGCACAACATTTTTGTGTGACAGATCTGACTGCCGGTTTAATTTTAAACCCGGTGACATTACACCGCAGCTAATTCTGGCGCATGTGAATAATTACTCACTCAGCTAAATACTAGTTGTGCCAGTCCGGGGGAGTTTGTCAACTATGAAAGCATCAACAAAAATGTGTCATTTTGTGTGAGGTGACGATTGATAAAACACATTGACCGTTCATGTGATTAATCAATGCGAGTTATCGAAAATATGTTTATTTACATTTGTACTTAATGAGTTTGTTTATGAAAATGATTAATTAATCTGTTTTTTGTTGATTTTTTATGTTATGTTGACCTTCAGTTGTGACATAATCGATGTGTACCTTAATAAATTTAATTATTACATCTGTGTGTTTAAAAATATGTACAAAATTTCATAAATGTTATGCGCGTTAATGTTCGACACATAATTAGTCAAACACAATTTTTTTCCATAAATAAATATTTGGACCAATTTGTTTGACTTGTCAACTTCTTAATTGCGACTTCGAACACTTTATTAACTATTATTTAGGAGACTTTTTCATTTGTTGATAAATCTCAATTATGATTTTCATCTATAAAACGTGCCATCACAAAGCACACTGCCATGTTCGTTCATTTAATACAAAAGCGAAATTATCGTTCCCTCTCAGACCACCACAATTTGCAAATTATTATTCAGGTGACGGTAACAAATTGCCTCTCATCATAAATCACAGATCAAAATTTGATTACCATATCACAGTAGATATCCTTCATCGTTGCGCAGTCACTCTGCTTATGTTTGCCTAAAATGAACATAAACTTGCCCATCAGTTCTGCTTTTCATCGCTCTATATTGTAGTTCGGTTAGGGGGACTATCAGCAAAAACACATAACTGAATTCCTTGTTTACACTTAACTTATATTATACAATTGATGCTATTTCCCGCATCAATTGGCGAAACGTTGCGGCGTGGCAAATAGGTCCTTCCCTACAATTTATTATTCAATATTCAAATTTTTTGTTTTGCCATCATCATCATCATCGCTGTGGATGATCTCTGTCGGCAGTTTGCGAATGTTTTCCCCATACATACAGAGAAATGATGATGGGTGATTCAGCCCACGCTGTCTGCTTCAAATCTTTTTGTGTATGTACTCCCATAATAGATGCATACTAAAACTTTCTATAAATGCTCGTCTTTATGCCTTATTTATTTATCTACTTACGAATGTATGTGGATTATGGGCAATTATGTATTCATGTTTTTGGTAAATATTACTTTCTTGATATAATATTTATTTAAGACTTTTACTGAGATTATGTTACATGTTTTATTTTCTTTACAAACTATCGTTTTGTTAAATTTATTTATTGCAAAAGTGTTTAGAAATACGTTTAATAGTGGTGTGATGGCTCAATTTATATAAATGTTTAAAGAAAGAAGCTGCATCGTCATCTCTAATGATATAAGCTTTAACTGCGATTTTTATTAAAATTAGGAAATATTTTGAAAGCAGTTTCTTACAAAAAATCGTTTTTGATTCAACCAGATTCCATCCTTTATTATTTTGTATTTCAAAAAATGGTACCCCCTGTAAATAAATACCAATATTAATTTGAAGATTTATATTAATATGTCTGAGACATTCATACCACACCAATGTAAAACAGCAATATCTTTCACAACTATGGCCACAGATGTAATTAAGTGGTGACGTGCCTGATTGTCTTTTAAATCAATTTGTTTTGTTGCTCTCCCCCATTGGTCTTTAAACAATACCCAAACGTACTGGCATTCAACATGAACACATCCAGATTCTTCCCCCACATAGAAATGTATATGGACAGAGTGACACAAAAGGACGAAAGCTGTGCGCACGATCAAAGTGGCAAATGCTTCTTGAATGTGAAATCATCTTATCAAAATGGGGTTGACGGGGAGAGGGGGAGGGCTGTGTAGGAGAAAATGTTACTTGCGAGGGTGGGGATTTCGTCTAATGCATAAGAGGATTTCCAGATAATTGATTTTGAGGACGTGGCTATTGCGCGTCGAGCGATTGTGTATACTCGTATATTGTACGTATTCGCATCCGTTTCATCGTGCGTGGACATCATGCGGAGAGGATGAAGCCGACTGAAAGAGGCTGTACGGGATGTGTGTATTATAGTATCCCAGTATCCTAGGCCAATTCGAGATTATACGATATGTAGGCATTTGTGCTTTGAATAACTATAACATGTGCGAGTGCCTGAAGGTTAAAGATGATGGAAATTGGAAAATATTTAATCTTATCCCTAAGAGACTTTATGCGTATATCCGGAACATGGGAATAGTCGCACTCGCGTCAGTTGTTGAATGCGGCGATGGATTTTGTTTTTGGTTACATGTCTTAACAATAAGAGTGTTGAGAAAATGTGACAGGTCAAGGATATTTCAGTTCCTTGTAAATCTTTTGCGAAAAATTAATTATTTTATATGTTTGTAATTGAAAATTACATTGGGTGTGTGCTTTTGTATTTAAATTGATACAATACTCTTCTTTTTCTTTTTTTATCAAAAATTGTCAGAATAATACACTGTGCGTACCTATTTAATTTTCAATTAGAGTGTTTTAATTTTGTTATTTTATCTTATTGGTTTTCAAATTTATTCACCCTGTATTTGTGGTAATAATATTTGACGTGTGATAAATTAAAAGTTGACATGCAGTCTCTAATATTTTGATGGGGGTAACAAGTTAAATTAATTGCCCACGGCTATGGCCTTTTAGGCTTTAAAATAATTGAAAGTAAAATGACTCGCATTATTTGCTAGAGATTCACTACACGGCTTAGTAACTAGTACGTCAAGTACCATTACGTTAATCTGTTAGTTTTTCATAATTACTTGGCATACAAAGTAGTATAAAAGCACGCAATGTGTCAATGTGGGTCAATCATCATTATTATAGACATAAATCAACAACCCATGAAATTGTGGAACCTTGTGCATATATTTTATTTGCTTAATTATTTTGCTGTGCAAATTGCGTGCATATACTCAATTCTAATGTCATTACATTTAACAGATGATTTGTGCAAAAATGTGCAAACTACTAAAACTAAAATTAGTGTTATGTCAAGGCTTGTTCAAAATGTCAAAATCATACACAAAAGACCAGGTACTACGCCTGATTAATTTAATACCTTCCATGTTTAACACTGTCAAAAGAATTTTTGGTGTTTATTTGTGCTAATTTCACTGACCGTACACAAATTAATTATCACCACCCAAACAAACGAGAATTTGAGGGATCACAATCAAAATATTGTTGTCACCTGGAAACACAATTAAGGTGTTTTTCATGCAACAGTTAACAATTTTGAAGCTGCTCTGCTCGCACATGTAACACTGAACTTGATTCACATTTCAACGTTCACGCTAAACATTTGAACAAACAAGATGTATCACTCATCACAGCACACACATCAGAGACAAGTAACATTTAATTAGCAGAACATGTTTGGCGAATTAACAAACGTGAAGATGCTGACTTAAATATCTTTGTATCGCAGTTGCGCTTCAACAAATTGAACCGCAAAATTTCTAATTAGTACATATAAATGTGTGCAGCAGCTCCTGTACACAAACACAACAGCATAATATGCCATCGGACACCAATTATTGTACATGTGAGTACATCTCATGCAATTAGTGCTATCAGCAGCTAATTAGAACAAAAGAGGTTTAACCAAACAAACACTAATCGATCCCCTTGAAATAACGTGATTTGTCACGTATTAATCATTTGGGGGAAGCGCCATAATATGTATACGGCAACCTGCAATGTAATTATTGTTTCAATACGGTTTAGGGTTGCGCCATTAATTATTCCCATAAAAATGAACTCAATGCGCGCGTTGCGTTATCGGGGTGGCTTTACGTGTCTTTTTAATGTTGTCTACAATCTGTACTTGTCTATGGTGTGGCAAAGGATAAACGTCGATTACTATTCAAGACCTTTGCACATTGCGTTTTGTTTATTTTAATTAAAAAAGTTAAAAGTCGTTAGTTTGCGGAGATATAAATCTCAGACGACAGACAACTGTTAAATCGATGCCACACTCATTGTACACTAGATTTTCCGATTAGTGTTCTGTGCTGAGGAGGAAGCACACGGATTGTATCATCGCATGCTTTTTGTTTTTTTTTGTATGGAAAAAAAATAGAAAGTTATAGAATTGGTCGCCATTTTCAGTCTATTTCTACATTCTTGCGGGGTGGTTCACATTTTCAGCACAATTTATATTCCTTTCATTTAATTTCATTCACACGTTTTATATGGACAAATTGTCGCCACGCCGACGGGCAATTTGGCGCGTGCTTTCGAAGCCGCAAGATGTAATTGCGTGCCGTCGGGAATGTAGATATTGTGCCGGATGAATTCAATTGTGAAGGCGTCGTTTTATTATTATTTGCAGTATAATATAATATAAATGCACATACTTACGTTTTGTTTATTTAATTGTATTTTGTTTATGTGTATTGTTTTTAATTGTGTATTTAATTCCACTGAAATTTGTGTTAAGAAAGTGAAAACAGTTTAAAAATATGACAACAAAATTCGTTTTTAAACATTATTAACTCTGTATTCCAAATTTTATGAATATTTACGCAATTTGTGTTGTTTGCTGCGTAATTGCAGTTGATTGCAGCTTTTAAAGCTCTGCCAAGTTGTCTTGGATGTATCTTTTTTTATTGTTTTATAAAATACATGCACGTTGAACGGAAACATAATATTTTCTCCCTACACGTGAAAACATTTTTCCAACTTCATTTAGCGTCTGCAAAAAACTGTGCGACAGCATCATTCCCATTCAGGGAATTGATTAAAAAACGCACAAGCTTCATCCATATACCAACCAGCGTGGAATCGTATAAAATTTGCACACACCGTATACGACAAGGGCGGAGAGGGATGAAGTTTCATTTTGTCGTCATGTTATTCCGCGAATCTTCCATAAAAGGTGCGACATGTCCCCGTAGATCCTGTCGGGACCGGTGGTGCAGCATTATTTCGTCGCGTTTTTTATTCTATGCGCGCGTTTAATAAATGATGATACTTGTATAGGTCGGCTGATTGATTAATCCAATAGTGCTTCAGGAGTGTTTGCACATAGTTGAACCAATTTTTGTATTACACACGCACATTTTTAGATGCCTCCTCCTTAGTCCTTGTGGCAATATTTAAACGGCTTCATTTGGTATCATTAAATGAAATCACGTGATTATGGGGGGTGGGAATTATACAGTTAATGCTAATGCACGCGTGTATAGACGGCTGAAGAGTCTTTTTGTGTTTAATGCGAAAATAACAACCGACATTGTTGTGCACGACGTGCGGGTGTGAGTACCACCGACATATTAGATTGTTTCATTTCGCATTCCTTGAATGCATACACAACTGTTGAAAGAATATATACATTTGAATTGGCTTTGTTGTTTGGCATCCTATTTAAACCTACATAGCAGTATGTGCATGCACTTAGGTGTGTTTTCGACATGAATTGGCACACAAGGTCACATGTATAGCATGACTATTCCGGGAGCTTTCGTCCGGGTATGAAAAAAGATCGCGAAAAAGTTTAAAGTAGTTTTTCGTTGCGTTTTGATGTGATTTGTTTCAACGTCATTGCAAGACCGTTGTTTTTTTGATTGCAATCGACGCTCGGTGTGTCATGTCGCGTCATTTATAAGAGTGTGTATGATCTTCGAGGAAAAGTAATGTGACCTTGTCTCGTTTATTGCAATTGTTATTCAATTATCTGTAGCTATACATAACACAACTTTGTTGTAAACAATTCATCAACCTGTGTAAACAATTTAATGTGTTTGTTATACAAGAACAATATATTATTATGTAGTACTCATGTATGAACATAGTTTATGTAGTATTTGTCGGTTTCATGTGCATAGTTCTATATGTAAATTTTATAATTACGTGGTTTGTGTTGTTTTGCTTCGAAAGCATTGTTATAAGGATTCCTGCAACCACCATGTTTGTTATTCAATGATAAGTTATAATTACCATTTTTATTTATGCCATTTTTTCTTTTGTTTCTTTGCAGGTGAGTTCAATTTTCTTGCTAATTGGAAAAGGTGACTTGGGTTTGTTAATTATATGCACATATTTTAAATGCTAACAAAAATCACAGGTAAAATTTTTATATTATGATGTTAAATAGTGCTGTTTAAACCAATATTTTCCTTTTATTAAAATTGAAATCATATCCTAAGTGTGGAATTAAATTGTAATTGTTTGCCAAAATGTCATTAAGAGATGCAGTAGCAATGTGCAACACTTCAAAATTACATTACGATGCAATTGTTTAATCATCAAAAACAATAAAACGCCAAAATTTCTATGTAAATTACAAACAATCATATCTCAAGTTAACTTTCAAAGTTTATTTGCTCAGACGTATACTGCAACATAATTAACTTCAAATTATACGCGCTCAAACAACACACAAACAACGAAACTTGCTGCGTTTTTGGTAGTAGTTGGTTCGTAAATCACGGTTAACTTCTGCAAGCGGGCGGATAACTTATTCTTAGCTCATTTTCATGCATGTAATTTCTTAGCAACGAACTTTGTTACTCAAAACTTCTAAACGAATTTGATGCATTTTTTTTTTGGTGTTGTCGAACAACACTTGCATTTTTTTTTAATAGGGTGTGATGTGATAACATTTCGTCTTGTATATTTATTTTGTTTGTGCAAATGTTAAAATGTTCAAGTTGATTACATTTCACGTTATTTGCGTCCTTTTTGTAACATTTGAGCGGTTCTCTTTACCCAATTTTGAAGATGCTTTTGTTGTTGTCACATTGACTAATGTCTAATGTCTACCATCCATAAACGTGACGTGTGCAAATGCACTTCATTGTAATTTGAATATACACAAAAGATCATTAAGTGTATGCATAATATTTACAATAATCGCAATAACATTGATGACAGTAGATGTTTATCGAAACATGATGCCTATGTGTCAAACAAATACAACAATATGTCGCCTCTTCATCGTTGAACGTGCACGCAAGCATCTTCCGTTGTTATCCTTCCGCCCGCACTATCATGTTCTCAAACATCAAAACAATGGCATCAGTGCAGGTTGGACTAGTTTTTATATGTGCAGCATAATTTTTTCATTTTTTATTCAAATCTGAACGCCAAGTGCGCTACGTGTGCAGTACTTGTGTACACCATAAAGGAAGTGCTCTACATGGACGTTCATCCATGTAATAGCTAGGACAAGTAGTCATATGCATGTGCATAAAATGACAACGTTCCCTCGACTCACCCACCATATTTGTGTATGTAAGGGGGGACGAGTAGAACACACTGCACTAGAATAGTGCATTATCATGACGTGCACGGCAAGAATGTACTCGTACCTACATTCAGCAGACGACTTTGCCAATGTAAGACAACTTTAGACAACCTAGTGCAAACATTGGGGTGTTTGTTTGGGCGTTTAAAGTTTAAAGTGCACAGTGAAGTAGAAAATATTGCATATATGGAGATTACGGAACCATGTAAGTAAGCGAATGCGACATACGATGGCATGTTGTTTATGTTTATGCGATGTGTTTTTGGTATTTTGGGGGAGAGGGGGAGAGGCGGAGGAGAGGCAGAAATCTCAGATATTTATGTTATTTCATTGCATTTGCTTTGTAATTTAGATGCATGATGTCTCAAAATATTAATCTCGCATCGTTTCTCATAATAAAAATTCTGCTTTTGCGTTACACATAGACTACAAAGGAGAATTCTTCATTGGATTTAACGAGTATCTGTCTGGTCGGATAATGTGCATGAATATTGTATGTCGCCCACACTCTACAGGTCATGTTAGGGATGATTAAGTCACATTTTGACCATTGCTGAAAGCAGAAAATCTTCAATTGTTCTTTGATGTGATTTTAAATGTTACAACGAAAAATTGCCTGCATAGTAATTATTTATTAAACATTTTGAAAATGTGGTAAAAACGCTTTCGTTTACTAAATAAATTGTGTTTGTATGTTGATTTTTCGTAATTAGTGGAATTCTTAGAACACAAAATAATAATAAAATAAATCAAACAAAAGTGGCTGCTTTTAAAATCGAGATGCTTCTCTTTGTAGTTTGTCCCAATGCCTGATCAAAGTGGCATATTTTATCCGCACGTATTCAATTTGCCGCATATGTACTGGAGTGAAAATGAAAGTTACCAGAAGTTAAAACTGATTGCGATGTAAATAATTTCATTTATATAAAGATTGATTTTAAGTAGATTCACAACAATAATTTGATTCACAAACACTCTTTGATGTACTTCATCAATAACACAGCATCCTTATTATTTGTTTATCATTGTTGTTACATAAATACTCGGACTTGTGTTTACAGAAAAGTGTTCGTGTGTGCTTTAATCATAGGATTTGTTGAAAATTGTTTCATGTCTTATGGAGTTGAATAAAACAGAAGAACATCTAGCACACCGTTCGATTTCATTCAAACGATGAGTGACATGACGTCATTATTTCAATTCAAATGTTATTATCAGTCGTATCTACATTTAAACTTAAAAGTTATCTGCTTTTAAGCAGTAAAAACTTATTTAACCGCGTCAGAACCGATATAAGATTCTTTGATTTATTTGTTTTTTTTATGTAGTTTTCCTAACCATTTTATATTTGATAATTTTAATCCATTTTTCAAGGCTTAACAATGACTCACTGTGTGAAAAGTGAAAATTCCCCATTTTATATTTTTGAAATAATCAGAAATTAAAGTATGTACAACCAAATATTTTGTAGAAGCTTTAATTTGGAATGTTTTTCTTTATGTTAGACATATTGTGGAAAACAATACACCGCTGCGACGCTTTTTATTTTTCTAATTTTACTGTTTAAACTGTCCAAATGATGCCAAATTTACGCATCCCACAAAGTAGCCAAGATTCCTCTCCACAGGATGAAAAACTCTGGCAGCATTTTTCCCGTTTTACTCATGCACAATTTACATTTGTAACAGCTATGCCTTTCAATTAGGCCGCACTCACACACTCACACAGCCAGCCGAACCGCCCACTCCAGCTGGCTACACCACAGCCAACACAATTTTCATGTGCGGCAACGCACGCAAAAGTGTGCTGTGTGCGTGGGTTGAGTTGGGTTCGGGTTGGGTTGGGGCTATATGGGTTGGAAAATTACATAATTACATAATCAATGTATTCAATGAAATCACTTTCCGCGCTTTTTGCACTGCTTAAGTACAAAATTGGTCCCAGAACAGATTGTGTTAAAGCTTTCAACAAGGGATGAACGTAAATATTATTATATAGCACTGATGTACTTATGTAGTCAATGTTGCTGGCAACATGATGGCGTGTTTTTATATATTATACGCTTACTCCTGGGTGTATACATAAAAGCTTTAAAACAACGCCAAAATGTGTATAAGTTCTTATAATAGTATAAAGGACTTGAGTCATACCACTTAAGGGGGTTTGCTCAATTTTCGCTGTGCTCTGGGAATTCAATTGCAGGCTTCTTATATACAGTTAATAAGGATTTACATATTATGATCAATTCTTTTTTTTTTGTTTCATTTTTTATGTGACCCTTATACAGGGAATTATACTTAGTTTTCACTCAGCTGACAACGGGCGACCAAAAACATTAGTGAAAATTGTCCAAAACTTAAGGTTTCAAAGTTAAACCCTTTTAAGCAGTGGCGTCCCTTAACACAACATTTTTTTTCATCATCCCCAATTTTCATTGCAACAATTTCGATGTGGCATTTTTGTTGTTGCACAATATCCGATACGTGATGACTTTTTATGTGACATATCGGGATAAGTACATAGTGATAATATTGAGGCAATATGTGGGGCTTCATTTGATTCGGATGCAGTAGCAATTTACACAGAATTTGTGAGTTGAAATTGGTAGTGCACTCGCGGAAACTAGGGCGGTTTCGTCATGCATATATGCAGTGCATACAGTAGTGTGTCGTTGGCACTTTATCGGCTTCCGACACTACAGCGATGATGAAGTGCATGTAAGCTTTCAGCACTCAAGACTGAAGCACTGCCTGTGTTGGTATGTGTGTGTGTGTGTGTGTTGAATACGTTCATTTAGCGTTAAGCTTCTTTAAGCATATTACTTGCGCATCACACGGTCACACCAGGTGCAGTCATATGTTGAAATTAAATCAAAAGTAGGAGTATGTTTCTCAGTCGGTGTGTGTTTATCATATGGTGAGGCTTTGCACAAGACGTTGAATATGATCTTATTCAATTTTCTACTCTAGTGAACATATGTTACAAATTATATAATTAATTTTGTCGGAGGACTTTAATTAATAATTGTACAAGTTTAGGAAGAGAATTAAAACTAGTTATCAAGAAAACTCAACTATTATTGTGTTTTAATTGTCACTCTCTTTACTATATTTGTGTAATGTTTATTGTATTGTACTTAAATCATGTTTTATTGAAATCAAAGAGTCAAGCATTCAATGTTTATATTTCGGTTTAGCATAAACTTTTAAATTAGGTTCACTTTTGATTGATGTTTCAAATAATTATCATTCAAAAACGTGCTAAGTAGTGCATACAACCAGTTTGTTTATCTCATTATACCAAAATATGTCACATCAAAGTGCACATCACACGCCTCCCAAGAACTGAGTTGTTACCATTTAGGCTGTCGCTTCCCTTTCAGCCTCGTTTTTGTTTCAATTTTTAATTTATTTTCTTCTTTAAACCTTCATATATCAACAAATCGAGTGACTGTTTGTATTGTGTGTTTTATGTTACAGCCCATACATATCTAAACTCGTTTATATCTGCCACTCTTGCATGTCAATTTAGTATTTCATTGGGTTCATTCCCTTTTACCATTTTATTGTATACATACTCCTTTACTTACTTATATACCTTACTATACTAACCAATATTATGAACCATCGGCACGAAGTTGTGTGTAGACTCAATCATCCGCGAGTGTTTATTGAGCAGAGAATTGAAGCATTCCTCTTCAAATGAAATACTTATTTATTGTGTGCTTTCGACAGACTTTTACCCTTGAAACAAAAGCAGAAACCCTTCAAGGAGGGTATGCATGGTTTAAGCAGCCAAAAAAAGAAACCGCCTTCTTTACATTATTGCGTGCGGATACACACATAATACCTAATATAGTTACTCATATACTTATATTACATTTAAAGGATATGTGTGCTCTTTCGTTCTTATATTTGGCGTGACTCCTCCACCCACCCTTGTGCGATAATATAATTGAGCCTGCCTAAACCGTCTTTATTGTGGGAATATTTGGGAGTAGCATGAAGCGTGAAATTGTATACAAAATGTTTTTTTTTTTTGGGCATTGACGCCCAATAATTTAGTTTCTTCTGGAAATTATTACTTATGTGCTGAATATTTTGAGTGGTGTTTTTTTCCTTTTGAAATTGGGGTAAGGGTTCGGCCGTATTTTATAGGATAAAGGACACAGCTATCTCCTTTTTTACGTAAATGCTATTATTTGGTAAAATGGTATAAATGGGGCCGTAAAAGATAGGGGCGACATCTTGATGTTTTATTATTTGTTTTTTACTTTAAAAATTTAGTTTTATTACTTGTAGAAATACTTCAGGAAAATTCAATGTAAAAAAATTTAACTAAAAATGTAAAATGAATTGTAATTTACTTTGTAATCCAAAATCAATGTTCGTTCTTTAATATTGAAAGCACCAATAAGTATACGATTGCAGTCATTTAGGCGAAATAATCGTACCTCAAGTATTTCTAAAATGTATTCAACTTAATTTTTTTTCCCATCTTTAAAAGATTAAATGTGTTTAAATATAGCAAAAAAATGATATTACAAATCAATCATGAAATGCGTTCTACGGCTTCCAAAATAACCCACTCCCACATATTGAGCAGTATTCTACCCCACCCAAAAAAAAAGAAGCATTTTTTCCATCAGCTTTTTATGGTTCAAACATTACACGCTGCTTCGCTTAAATTTCATGCCTTTATTAGATTACTCAGTTCAAACGTATATACATATATATGTGGCATCCAATCATTGTGTGTCGTGTCCTCTCCACAAAACCTTATTCGTGTTTCGGCAACTTTACAATAAGCTTAACGTCCTTCTTCCTTACCGCACACATTCGCACGCCTATACAAAAGCCCTGTGCATGCAATGCCGCCCCGCCATACATACTTACTGTTTATCTTTTTAAGGGTATAACATTTTCTCGCTTTTTGTGCTCAACCCGATCTTCGGATCATTATCTTGTGTTGCCGGTGCGTGTATCCCTATTCTGCAGTGTGATGGACTTAACGTTTTTGTGTGCGTATTGTGTATGCGTACCATTTATTTGCAAAAATCGTCATGCCATTCAACGCGGTGTGTTTTGAGCTTATTATAAAGTTCGTGACAGCTTGTCTGATGGAGCGCGTCAGTTTTGGGTATCCTGTTTTAGTCTGCAATCTACATAAATGCGTAGCATAAGTTTTGGTAGCCCATTCGTGTTATTACACATTACACAATGTGTGTTTTCATATACCAAATGCAATAGAAAAAGTTTTAAAGGTGTTTTGTTTAAGTTGGTTTTTGATGAAGGTACAATTAAATTGTTTGATTGTTTATTTTGTTGTAGGCTGTCAAATTATGTTTATGGGATTGTTTGATTTCGAATTACAGTACTTATGCAGTGAGTTTAATATTTTAATTGACGCAAGGTTTAACTATCATGTAATTCAATACGTTGTAATAGATTGCATTGCCTTGAATCGTGACTGGGTAATCGGTTTTGGTTATATAGTTTCTCCGAATCGTCTAGTATTTCATTCTTTTCAATTTCCTGCATATTCTCACTTTCATTATTAGTTATCGCTTTTGCAATTTGCCGACATTGAACTGTTTAATCAGTGAACTCATTTACACGCATATTCTTACTTATGCTGTATAGTAACCCGCGGCCATTCACCATTGTGAATTTAAAATTTGCAATTCCACTTTCTTCTTATTTCACTTTATTGCGCGCATCAGGAAAGAAATGAAATTTCAAAAAGCTGAAAATCAAATTCAATCGTAATTCGAAATGTTGTTTTTGTTTACCAGACCATGTAACAACGGTGCTGTCTAAAACAACACAAACATTGTAGGTACCACAATTTAAACCGAATAAATCGATCATCCACTGCTGGCGCTGTTGTTGCCGCTGCTACTGCATTGATTATGGTTTTCATCCCTAATGGAATAAGTAGATTTAAGTGTCTTTATCTTGTTTTGTAATTACACAGCGTACTCAGGGGTGGAATTTTGTGAGTCCTTGTACACATTTTATCGTGTTGTTAGTGTGTATTTACGAAAACAACCCTTGATTATCTGGTCTTAATCACTTCGCTTCATTTGCCCCGTTCTCCCATTAGTTGTGGTCCAGTCAGGGTGATTTTCTATTTCTGCGGTTGAACATTGGAATGATTGATTTTGTACGGATTAAAACTATGTGTAGTCTGTTTTGGACGATTTAAATTGCATTTAACTTGTTTTTGTTGATGTTAACCCATTTAATTTTTTTTTCTTCATTTTTTTTATTGTTGCGGTGAAATGAAAATTAAATTGATAACTGTTTGAAAAATATATAATAAATTTGTGTACTAATCATGTCCATATCTTGACCTAATTTGTCGTAAGCGGTCTTATAATTTGAGTATGATTTTTTAAATCATAAGATTATACGCTTTGATATGTTATCGTGTGCATTTAAAATCAAAGGAGATTTAGATATTATAAAATTTACTGATAATAGTTGAATTTAAAATGTCTTGTAACTGTTATAATACTAATTATTATTTCTCAGAATTGTGCCGACTAAACGAAGAAGAGCGCGCTTTCTGTATGCTTAAGTACTTTAAACCACTTCATATAACTTCGTTGAAATCATTAATGTCTATTTGTCACCATTTAAAAAGCCCATTGAAGACAAGAAAACGAGGGAAAATAGTTTCCTACTTGTAAATTGTGATAAATGCATCCGTTTAAAATCAAATTCATTTCACTGGAAACACTTGAGCCAATACTTAGGGCTGTAATTTATTTGATTGTGCGGTTTTTCATTTTCATTCATAAACACAAACAAATATTAAAGAAACACACTCACAATATGCACAAACTGATAGTACATATTTATCGTTTATGAATTTTTCAAAATAAAATGTAAGTCATATGAGATGTAGAGTTTAGAGTTATGAGATTGTGATTATGCTCTCGAATGCATGCATACAAAATGATTATGCGCATATTCTCGTTCAACTCATAATGCATTATAAGATATGATCAAACGGATGAAGTCATGCCTCTGGGGAATGCAACTGCATGTAATAAAACAATATAGTGCACGAGTACAAGCAAAACAACAAACAAACTAAAAACATAGATACATTTTACAATTTATTCCTATATTGTTTATGATTAAAATGCATTTTTTGAAAATATTCAAATTATGTTCGAGTTATCATTTTACGAAAAAACAAAAAACAAAAACAAAAGTGCATAAATGCATAAAAATATATTAGCTTGCATACAAGGGGTTGCATATTACATTCATTTAATGCACTAAGTAATAAATGGACACTTGTGTGCATTGTGAAATTGCACAATTCAAATTCTAAAATGGCTTTTGACATTTATTAACCGCACCCTCTCCAAATTATTGAAGCAACAAAAAGTGTGCCTAATTGTAATGCTTTTGTTTGCATTTACCCCTACATGTTGTATACGCATTTGCAGCACAATTGTCATAATAATGAAATGGTACTTGACTAGTTATGTGCAAAAAATATTAATAACTCAATTTCGCATTGTTAAGGGCACCCTAATTTACTTGCATACAATTTTTTAGAAATTTGTTGAGACGGATTAGGCATTTGCTAGTCTGTAAAAGTTGGCGTTAAAGTAGCCTTAATTGAGTGCATTGTGTGTAGTGACTAGTGAGGGTGGCTTTCAAGATAATATAGTGGAATTCTTAAAGCTTAAAAAATAAAAATTTCTGCGGTTTAATAAATTTTAAAAATAGTTTCACTTTAGATACTTTCTTTAAACTTTAAAATGTTTTAAAACTGCATCCGCGATGCCATTAAATTTTCATCTCAGTGCTTCTTATTTTTGGTTGTGGTTGCTGTCTTCCTGCATTCATACTTATGTTGCGGTCCTTTATTATGAATTATATCTTTTGCGCCACTCACATGCATGTTTATTATCGTGAACAGTTGTGTACGTTGCATAAAGACGTCGACGATGCACGATGCTTCTCAGTTTTGAACTTTTTCATTTATTCAAAACCGTATCCCGGGGAGTTTAGTAACTGATTATTATTTTTATTTTGTGAGATAATTGTAAATGTGCACCATAAACACACATTGCATGTGCAGTTTTGTGTTTAAAGTAAAAAATTGCATAAATGGGCCACCGCTCTCCTGCAATATAATAATCGGGTGTGTGGTGTTTAGTAGCGCAGTTAAAGCCATTTATCATGGGAGAATTTTAATTCAAACTTTAATTAAAATGATGCTCCTTTTCCATAGAGCGCATGCAAGTAATTAGGTGGCTCTTTGGTGTGTTTGTGCTTTGCTTGTATGTGCAGCGCATCTCAAAACTTTGTAGCAAATTCTTTCATTAACTAATTTCCATTCACAAGGGAGAAGGCACAGCGCACACAGCATACTCGCATACACATATTATAGCAAAGGAGCATGGAGTGGACGGCTTCGACGTTGCACTACGATGCTGATCACGATTCTAATGAGATGTTTATTTAAAGAATTCTATACATATATACAGCAGAAGCATAGCGACTGACTCCAACTGACTTTAAAACGTCGTAGACATAATCTTTCTGCTTAATTTTTCAGTGTTCTTTTATCGTGAACGTCTTTTCTTTTCGCCTGTCTGGTTGGCGGGAACACTTTGGTGCTTATACCTGAGTAGCTGAACCCTCGTCACAATATTATGACAGTTTGAATCCTTTGGAGGAGTATAATTTGGCTTTTGTAGTATAAATTAGCGTTTCACCAAGATATGAGATATTTATCGATATGTATAAGTTCATTAAGTGAAGATGAAAGAATCGATGGTCTATCAAGTTATTATTAAATGAGGCCTTAAGGAATTTATACATTAAATGATGCAAAAAAAATGAGGTATTAGACTTAAGATGTTATTTAAAGACCACTGAACCGACTGAATGCAATTCAGTTAGTCGCACGCGATAATGTTCATAATTTGTTATGACTTATGAGTGGTCTTATTAAATAATTTGTGCACATCAGATAATATTGCACACTGCACAGCTCATATGCGTTTAAAGCGATTATTTTAATTGTAATAATTTCACTCTTAAGCATATCTTATCTTCAAAGCGGCATCGCTTGTGCAATTTTCATCCACTTTTACTCGCGTAGCCACATAACTGCACATCCCAGACAATATATTCTTATAAGTACGTGCGATTAAATTTTCAATTTAACGGACTGATACGAGCATGACCGCGCCAGCCATAAATACGACTTTTTTGATTTGCAGTTTGCTGCCTTCTTCCACATAATATATAAACCTTAATTTTGGTTAAGCTCCTTACCAATTTTGAACGAGTTTTCCATTTGATTTATTCAACTCATTAAAAATTCCAATCAATACGAAAATGGATTTCTAAATCTATTGATTAAAATGTAAAAACAGCCGACTACATTCAGCATGTAAATTTATAATCTTTCAATTGTATGCATACACCATGCACGAGTAGCTCGCAAGGATTTCGATCACATGAACAGTGAGCAGTGAACACCTCCACTTACGACTATATTGGAGGAAGCATGCAAGCTCTTGTTGTTACACGCTACTTGCATTGTCCGGTATGAGTGGTATTTATTGGCTGCGGATTTGTGTATGGTTAGCATTATTTTCCATTGGCCATATTTATTTTGACGTTGCATTATAAAATATTGATATATCGATTAATCCCAAGCAATGCGGTGTGACTCAATAGGGGGTGCTGGTGTGGTGTGCATTATAATAAGAAAAAGGACAAAAGGCAATTTTAGCACAACTTAATCGTTTTATCGTTATGCCTTTTGTGCATAGCATCCGACTTAATAATAACTGTTACGTTATTACATTGAATTTGGCACATCAGCATTGAGTTATGTTTGCAATAGGATTTTTGAAAACATAATAATGAGCATATGTTATCAAAATTAATTAAAATAGGTATTTCGTATGCACCTAATGCCATTTATTATTCATTTTATTTACAAATGTATTGTTTTAATTGGGCCAACAATTAAAATTAAATTATTAACAAATGTAGCAGAGAAATTAATTAATTTGCCAACCCACAAATACATAAACACGCATAAATATTTGCGGCACAAAATATTTATTTATACCTACCTTCGTCCTACGGTTATTCACATCAACACCACACAGTTGGTGGTATGAGTGATGTTGTATAGTTATTAGTACACCTCCCTCCAATTTGTCTCACTTTCCCATAATACAAACATCCTGTTTGACCCGAAACCAAACCAATATGCATACACTAGAGGATTACTCAAATGGGACACTTCCTGTGTCTTCCAAATGCCAAATGGATTAAATCATCTGCTCAATTATTTACTAAACACAAATTGAGGGGCTCTTTGCTCACTGAATTTTTAAATGAGCCCAATAATCTATCCCTGTACCAGCTATTGAACATCAACACTAATTCGAAATATGTTCATCAATTACAAAATCAAAGTGTTGTGCAAATAGTGTTCCTAATTCCAAATATTTAAGTGGCAACCATTTTTTTTAAGGTGCACAATACATAATGGGATAATAAAACTGATCAAATATTGTGTTTATGTAATATGTAGTTAGGTAGCTATATTGAAAATTGTATTGTATTACAAAGGAGTACAGTTGTGATCAACAGTATGGTCCTAAAACCGTAAATCATGAGCAAAATAATTGTTTTAATTAATTTTGACACAGGGGTTTGCGATTAGAGCGCGTTATATAATATATAAGAGTTGCAGGTAACGCTCTCTTATTCTCTCCCTGGCATATTATGGCATAATCCAATCCATGGAACAGCTGAGGAATATAGCATGTACAGTGTACACCGTGACTCGTCACTCGTCAGTATTTGTAAATCGGTGCCCGAGTTAAGTTCGTTGTTATTATTGTAACTAAAATTTGTGATTATTTGTTTTCTTAAATTCGCGGTTCTAATGCAAGAAATTGATATTGACTCTGTACAAGTAGTTGTAATAATTATGAATGCATGTATTTTTTGCACCTGAGTATAATAATTGTTGTGCAGGTGATTGATATTTGGTTTTAATCAGCATTCTGGTAAGTTTAATGCTTATATTATTTACTTACAATTCTACCGATAAAATCCTCATAAAAGTAATATTAAAATAATAACGAATTATAATTGTCATAATATTTCATATCATTTATACCCAGTCGTATTACAGTAAAATAATTTGTATGCTCGAGAATTTTTTAATGATCGCTGCCGCTCCTAAAAAAGCATACATCCAAAGTACAGCTGGTTTCAAAAACTCGTGCACTGTTACATTAATTTGATAATGACATTTGCATTAAAAAGAGAACACAATGAGTGCGAGTGAGAGAATAATTGTAATTGAATTTGATTAGTTTTGTGAAATTATCGCAATTGTCCGTGGGCGAGTTTATGTTGAACGGTAAAATAGTGGGATTCGCATATTTCGGGAGCGGGATTTTGATATTGTTGTTGGTAGAAAATCATATATACACTACGTGATTTGGCCCTTTGATATTTATTGTTGCCTTTTTATGGCCATACAAATTAAGTATTGCATAATTTTTTTTATAACAAAATTCAAACCCGTTTTGTCCATTTAAAGGTCAAATTATTTAAATATTTCAAGGTCAAGATTTTAAATCTTTCTTAATTTAAGTTAATAATTGAAAGTAAACTAATTTCATTCCATTCCAAGTAGATTTGTTTTCTTTTAACATCACAGCCTTTTATCACAGACTATTAATATAATCATATTGATGTGCAATAAATCACAATTATGTCACCATTTTCTAAAAGCAGTTTCCTCAGAGTTTCAAAGCTTCCATTTCAATACATTTTACGACAAAGATACTTTTATAAAGGGGTTAACAAAGCATGACTTAAATATTTAAAAAAATCACAAAATTGCTGCGTTTTATTAAAGGGGTAAGTTTTGCCGGGTATCCTTTCAAAAATGTATGAAACCGGAAGGGAGAAATTTTTAAAATGAAATAATTGTTTGGGAAATTGTGAGCTTGTGTCAATTTTCGCATGCAGCTAGTATATCAGGGGGTTGATGTATTCAATTAGTTACCATTGAAGTTTATATGACAGATTGTTGCTATATGGCTCTGCCACCCTTGCAATAGTAGTACACATGCACACATGCACACTCATGCACGATATATGAACGTCGACAGGCAGCCATTGCTGACGAAGGAGCAACATAAGTGTCGTTAATTGTGAGCTTTTTTTTTTGGTTGCGTACGACAAAATTTGATTCGTTTGGAAGCTGTCACATGTAATGCCATTAGTTGCTTCTTATTTCACATAAGCATACTTGTACATGTATTCGAGTACATGGGAATAAATAATATGTCCCAATATTCCCCACTGACGCGTAGTCCCATTTAATTGCTTTTCATATTTTGAAAGCACGCGAATTCATTGAAAGTTTGACGACACGAACAAGTGCTATGGTGATGAATTTTGACGCTGATTGGTATCGCCAAAATTTTTGGTAGCGGGTGGTGGTGGGCGTTATTAACTGAACTGCATTCGCAATATGCAATTGTTTTTGATTGGGTTTCGCACCCCTTTGACTGTATAGAAGCGTATTGAATTAATTTCAATTGTAGTTGCTATGCATTAAATTGATTCATAAATTACTGCCGCAATGTTGATCACTGTTATTGAATTGCTATTTAACGGGATATTTACTAAATAAATAATAACATTAAATGAAACATTTATATGGTAGACATATTGAGTATAAATTTCAAACGACCCATACCATAAATTAGATAGATTAAAGCCAAATAAAGTTAATTTTGGCAAAGTAACATGTCGTGTAGGTATATAACGGTTAAAAAGGTACGTACGTCGTACACCCACCATATAATGTGCTACTGCAAGGGCATCTGGTATAAGCTTTCGCTTGAGTTGAGATCGTTAACAGATAATAGAATGTAATGTATTTACTTTATTTTTCTGCTTGTGGGGCTCACACTAATTCGCTGATCTCCATTTTCCTTTAACATTTGGAGATGAAACGATGCAGATAATATGGCAATAAACTGACGCCATTTGCACCGGTAACACAAATACACACATCTTTAGTTAGTGCGGGCCACAGCCTTTTCACTGTTAACGCGCAAATAACTACATATATCCGAAAAGCGGAGGATCTGTTTAGCGAGGGTTTGAATTGGTTTTATTCGAGTTAAAAGCTTTTATGCGTGGGAGGATAAACGATGAGTTTGGCCACAAATGTATACATTTCTCACTGGGTGGCAGCTTTCTATGCATTAGATTTGGGAATTTAAATAACCTAGTACAACGCGCAAATTCAAATATTTATAGAATTATGTTTTATTTATTGTTTATTACCACTTGATAATAAATGTAAATACGTAATTTTTATTTACGCCAATTATTTGGCCAAAATGTTTTATGTTTTGGTTCAATTGCAATTCTAATTCAAGCATTTTTCATTTAAACAAAGTTTTCCATTTTAAATAAGTTCATGGTAAAATTTTTTATTTAATTTTTAAATATATAATATATAAGAACGGTTTTGTATTCAACTATTTAACAATTGATTATTAGCGATTATGTAAATATGTAGGCGTTTATGCGATGTTAATCCATGCGTATACATAATATTGAAACAAAACTTATTAATTAGTTATAAATACAGATTTCAATTGCATAAATACACATGAATTGGATTATGATTAGTTTCACAAATAGCAACATCAAAATCAATTTTATAATCGGATTTGTGTAACCAAAGTGACACGTTGATACTCAACATTAATTAATTGAGAACAACAATGGCATTTGCGTACAGCAATTTATAATAAATGCTATATTGAACTCGCATTTACGAATTACAGCACAATTCCTTTTCAAATATTAACGCTCCTATAGTAGAATGTATATGTACATTTCAATAGCATTATCTGTATTATAGAGGGTAATTGTAAATAGTAAATATTACAGTTAGGTAATCATGCATGGAACCCCTATACAATAAGCATTATTTTGAATTATGATGAATATAAATTTTTCACTTAGTAACCTCACACTTGTTACAGAAGTAGGTTTTACCGTTAAATTTTATTACAAACTTCCAATTGATAACAATTATCAAAACGGTCCGTTAAATTTTTTTCCTTTTAAGTGTTTTGCAATCCGTTAAATTTTTTTTGAGTGTTTTACAATCCGTTAAAATTGTTGTCGCCAAATGATAATTATCTTAGCCGTTGTTTTCGACTGATTAAACGCCGTTAAATCGTTAAACAATCAAATCAGCTTTCATTTTCACACACACAAACACTCAGAACGACACAGGTAAATTCAACGAGCTTCATCCGCATAATCAGATACTATAGTTTATTGTTGAATGGTTGTTCAATGTTCAATGTTCAATATTAGATAATGCTGCGGAAAAAATGCTTGCGCTGTCAATACGCGCTTTCAAACTTCAGACATTATATATTTTTTTGTATGGGACAGGTACAAATAAATAAATCAAACGAGCCGATGAGCCTTTCACATACACACATCAATGTTATATGCTGTGAGGGTGAATGTTCTTTTATCTGTCTACTCACGCGTGTCTCAGGCTGAAGTGTCAGCAGGAATTTGCAGTATATTTGATTATATTTTGTGGTTGTAAGTGGATCAAAATGTTTACCTTCAAAAAAGGACATCGCACATATTGTATGGAAGCATTTCAGTTGCTTGTGTAGAAAATAGAAATATAATCAAGTACTCGGAACTTGTATGTTTACCTACATTGTGTATTAGGATATGAACTGGTTTTTACACATACTCGTCGGCCACCCCAATGTAATATACTGCTGCGATAATCCCTCATGTGTGTAAAATCATGTTTTATTGTATGGGCATTTAATTTATTTTTGATTGAAGTTTCAGTAACTCTGATTTGTAATCGTATTGAATTGATTTTAACAACTGGATGATGTTTTTGTGTGCTTCGTGCACCTACCAGCATTTTAATCCCCTTTTTTTTTATAAAAGTCTGCTTCGGATTTGGTACTCGTAACTCGTAAGCTGTTGTCTGCAAAAAAAATTAAATTTTAACCATTCGAAAGATTATTAATTAGTTACTTTTTATCAAACAACCCCATTGAAACATTTCGCATGTTACATAAAAAAAGGATAACCGTTTTGTTTTTATGCACATCACACAAAAATAAATAGGTAATCTCCTTTTGAGTTGTTATTCAATTTTCAATGTTCACCCTTATTGTAAGTTATTGTATGATGCATGAGTACCCACGTCATTGTCAATAAATTTCAATGTTCAACCCCTATTTTCTGTCACAAACTGCAAAATTATCCCCGTTACAAATTTACGAAATGCGCCATTCATCATTCCGGCGACCTTGACCCGGGGTGCTTTTTCACTTCAATTCCAAGTGTTGTATTATTTCTATTACTTAAAGGCAGCTAATTTCATTATGACCACAACGCGACGACTTTGTGCTGTAACTGGCAGACGTTTTGACCCCCTCCCTTTTTTTTCGTGATGGTATATGCAAACAATGTAATGACTTTGGAGTGCTGAAATTCAATTAAAATTATAACTCAAATACGTAAAGTACGAGAGTTTGATCATCAACTATACGGTTCTATCATTTATGCATGTATGTCTGCTCACAACTCACATCCCATACACTTATCGTTCCCAAATTATAGGAAAAGTTCTGGTGCGGTCGATGGTATACCGTATTTTCCCATTTGAACTTTGAAACTCGTCGGCTTAATATCACACTTTTTCAGACACTACTCTTGTTATTTGTCTTTCAACGTTTAGCTCTTTGCAAGTTTCTGCTACTGATATAATTTATAAGTCTAGTCGTATATAAATAACTAGAAATACCAGTAATTTAGTTTGTCTAGAAATAGATGAACTTAATTGATATTTGTACTTAAACTTAAAAGTAGTTTAATACAACACATCTTTTCTGAAGGAATATAAATTTTATAGAAATAAGGACTATCAATTTTTAACCCCTAAATGGATGCATTACTTATTATTGTTTTGGCAGTAACATTTATAATGAATACATTTCACAAAGTTCGTTTTTTTTTTCTTGAAAAGGCGTGAAAATCGATAGTTGTAATTGTATTCAAGGATTTAAGTGAATTGTAAATACCGATAATCCTGTAGAACACATTTTTTTTCACACGTCTTAAACTCCATACATGCAGATTAATGTGTTCTCTAAATTTGGTTCGTTAAAATGCCAACCATTGTGATACAAACTCTTATAGTTAGGACTTAAGAGTTAATACTCTTGAAATCCACCGCAAACTCAATAAACATAGAACAGCTTCATGTCACATTTTACAAGACGATGTTGACTGCTGAATGCATATACCCGCGCGCTGAAATTCTGTATATTATTATATTGTGTACGCTTAAGAGGAAGGAGCTTTCAGACGACAATCTGCATTCAAGCAGCATGTTTGTGCATTTGTTACATTAAATAACAGTGCTGTATTTCTGTAGGTGCTGTTGCACGTTTCTTTATGTACTCACTTACACATATTATTTGTTGTTACATGCATTATGTTTATGTGTACTTATGATGTATGATTTAATGTGCATAATATTGTGTTGCAAGTACGTACACAAATTATAATATGCTTCTGCATAAACTGCAAGTATAAGCAGGTAAAGTAAATGTATGTATGTATAGTGACTGCAGGCAAATATCGTGCACTTTATCTGTTCGTGAAACAACATTTATACGCTCTTTGTTTGGATATTTTTATTTGTTCGGGAGCTAGCATAAGACACAGTGGATGACTCGTAATTTTTTTTGATGAATTTCATAATCGATGAAGGGCGCTAAAGCTTATCGTTCTTGTCTGGAAGACGACAATATAATATTCTATTCTATGTGACACAAATTCATGTGTTCCCAAAAGTGGTGTAGTCTGTTGCCACGGGTTTGTTTGATTCGTCACACACGTATGTGATAGTTGCTCATATGTCACAATATTTTGATACATCAACTAAATAAATGGGTTATTGACTTAATATGGTAGCTTAGCTATATTTTTTTCAACAAATATTATTTCTAGTATCAGAATAAGCTGTTTGGAAGAGGGCGCAAACAATCAGTGAAGTGGTTCTAAGTGTTTTAATTGAAAATGTAATATTTGCTGAAGTACTTAAAGATATTGATTGTTTGTAGTTTGTACTTAGTTTCTATGTTGTTATATAAATTGCAGATAGTAATTTATCGACACAGTTTGGGTGTGGAATGCAGTATGCAATTATGTTCAAATTGTTTTTCGATTCAATACAAATCTTGATCTTTTCAATTGTGTTTTCAAGGACTAATAATATTGTAAGTTATTGCACAACCACTTTTAAAGTCCATTGCACTAGTTTGCTGTGTTCACAAAGGCTGAAATAGACTAAATTAAGGCAATATCCTAAATGCAAAGGAAGCAGTTCCAACAGTACCCCACATTTTAAATACTCAATCTGCATATTTAAACACTTCCAATCCCAATACAGTAAAAAAATAAAAAAGTGTGTTCCAAATTGAGTCATTCCGTTCTTGATTAAGTTGCTAAATTTAATCGCCGCATATTATTCCGAATGCAAATAACTCATTTTGATCCATTAAATTGCTTTTCCATAATACACATCCCGTGCATACATATACATATATATTATTCCTCTCACACCTGATTAGCTGGGGCATGTACAAGAGCTACTATAGCAAATCTCTGCCATATCGACCCCATCTCTTGAATTTAAATTGTGGTGCGTAATAAATTGGTGAGTGTCATAAATATTTATGCACGAACAGAGTTGGGGAGAGAAAACAAAGAAAAGTAAATGGAAGCGAGTGTAAGAAGACGAAATCGCACACAACCAAGCACCACCACCCCACAAACGATGGAGGAAAAAGAAAAAAGTTGGAGAAGCCGTGTCGCCACATGCGGAGCAAAACTTCTTGTCGATATGCCAAGTGCGTCAGCCCTTTTGTCGTCGCGTCGACCTCGTGTTTTTATCATCCACATGTCACATGCGGCTGAATGTAAATTTTCACGTTTCTAATAATTCTAACCGTGTCGAAGTGGTGCGGCTTTGCCTCTGTGATGTGCAATGTCTGTATAATATAGATGGATAAATGTTGTTGTGGGGGTTGTCAAACAGCAAACGTACATATTGTTAATGCAAAATGCGAGCAACTCAACAAATCTTGCAAAACGCGGATTATTATTATTATATTTTGTGTACATTCACGGCACATATTGTTGTGTGTTTGTCTGTGCGCGGTAAAATTTTGCAAAATTGGTGCAAGAATGCTAACGAAACATAATAAACGGGTGTCAGTTCATTTGTAAGCCAATTAATATATATGTCGACACAGTTGATTGCATTATAAAGTTAAGATATGCGTTTAACAGAGCATAAGTGTGTATGGAGCGACGGCATTTATACATTGCGAGAACGGCGCGGAAAAGCCCCAACTGCCATTCAGAAGCATTAACATAAGTTATAAGCGTGTAATGCAAAGAGCGCATGTACGATTAGGTCCCCAACTCAATGTATTTTCCTTTATATAGCCTCCCCGCCTTCTCCCGCCAATAAATTAAGGTACTAGGTATAAATGTTTTCACTTGTTGTTCCCATATCGTCTGTAAACATTTGTTGATGTGGAAGCACCATGTATACACAGCACAATTCATGCTTTTAATCTTGGTGTGGCACTCTCCTGCTGTTTCTAGTTATAACGTGCCGTGTGTGCACAGAATCTCCATACATAAGCTGGATGCTCCATTGGGGCCCCAGTGTGTCGGGCTGTATTATTTGATGTCGCTAGAACTTTTTCTGTATTGATCTGATGCATATGCATTCATACATTCCCTAAAGATCAGCTTGAGCTATGGGACTTGAATTGTGTTAATTCGTCTGTTGCTCCACACTTACCACTTCTGTTGGCATTTACTAATTTCTTTTGCCCATTTGAGAGCTCCGCATATGATGGTTTACGTGGACGCCCGACATGAGATATATTCTGCATGCGATACTTTGTGCATGTTTACCATAGCAATTCATGCTCGTCCCATACAGTTGGTGCATTGCTGCTTTCATTTTTATCAGTGTCTACCTAGGTATCGAAATGTGCACACAATTTATTTGCATTATTTTGCGTATTGTTGACGTGCACAGCGATATATTGATTTACTGATCACTGGTCGTTTTCATTGCAATGGGAGTTTATTTTTTTTTTTACAAAAATCAAGACAAAAAATTCGCACAGTTGCAATCGCAAAAATGCAATCAGTAGAATTCCTGTTTTGATTAAGTGACCGATAAAGTGAAACCACTGTAATCTGTGTAGATGGCATTAAAGCAGTCAGACATGCATTTATTGTAGTACAATGTAAACGTTTATTTAAAAAAAAAACGCGATATATTTATCAAGTGCATGCTTAAGAGTTACGATTTCACTTTATTCGTGACACAAGTGCATCTTAAATCAAATCATACAAATTTTAAACTGTTTAAAATCAGAGCACTTTAAACACTGTTGTGCGGACGGTGGTGCTAATCATGTTGACCCTGTCTCGCCATGCCTTTTTGGCACAAATCGTGCTTATTAAATGAAAGCGCCTGCATTTACGATTATAATTTTGTGTGAGCGCGGCGCCCATTATTTATATTAACAGCATGTGTTTACAATTTACATGTACACTAATTTATAACTTCCCACTTTTTGTATTGTGTATGCTCGCGCTACATTGTATATTAAACATTTACAAACATTTTGACTGTAATGCATCCTATTGCATGTTTTTTGTTTCAAGTGATCCTGTTTGTGGGGTGTGCTTGTAATAATTAGCTGGTATTTTGTGGAAGATTTGTGGTTTTGGAGTGTTATCGCGTACCTAAATTAAATTGTTAACGAGGTATATCGGGTGTGTTGGCTATTGAATATTATGGTAGATAATGCATGTTGACTGATTTTTTTATTGCATGTATTTGCTTTATTAATATCATAAATTTATTAAAGATAAAATGAATATTAGAAACACTTTAATTAACTTTCATTCTATGTTTATATCAGATAATAATTATGTGCCTAAACATTATTATTAACGTTGTTTATAGCTATTAACTACTAATTTGTTTTCGGAAATGTTATTTCATTATAATAACACCGCTTATTATAATTTTTGTTGCTATCTTTCATTATGTTCTAACAATAACAAAAGGTGCTCAATCAATTTCTGTTTAATTCGCCGAAATGTAGTCTTTTTTTATGATAATTGTGTGAAAATCCAGAATTCCGTATTAGATTAGGGCGTTTAATATTTTTTCTCGAACGTCGTTTCCCAATTTGATGAATATCTTATGGTATTATTTAACCAAAAGTATTTATTTGTTGGATACATGCTTCGATTTTAATGTTAATCAAAACCACAACACGTCACTGGAATGGAGTCTCTTTTCTGAAAATAGTTGATCCCAACCCACAATCAAAAATGTTCAACTAAATTCCATGTCCTTTCACAAACAACATAAATAACTCGGATGTATTTCCATGTAAAACACACACAGTGCATAGAAACGGACTATGTTTTTCCAACCCCTTCCCATGCCATCATATCACACAAAACCGACATACTCGTACCTACATGTCTATAGGTATAACCATTATGACTGCTGTCCTAATTCATCATGTTTATTCTGGCACAAATCTATTTTCCCACGACTCCACTTTATATATATTATGCTCAACCTTCAACCACTTTTGGTATAATATGGTGGTGGTTCTCAACCTTTAATCATGTGACGTCAAGAGAAACTCGGACATGTAACAAACTTCACATACATTTACTCCAAACCTTGGCAATATACGGTTAGTAAATTATGTGTATTGCATGCGTCACACGCATGGAAGTATTTTAGCACCCCCCCAAACCAAAAATGGCCCGTTCATGTTGTATATTAGAGATGTATAATTATTTGAGTTTTGTCGTGGTTGCCAAAAATGTGTGCGGCTATCATTGCGCTATGTACATTTTAAAGTGCTTCACATTAGGATAACTAGTACCAGTGAGAAAAAACAGGACATTGTTGCAACATTTAATTGGATTCGGTTTTAATGCTCTACCCTATATTTTTTGATATTTCCATTGTTTTTTTTTTTTTTTTTGGTTAAAACTTGGAAAAACATTTCAAGTTCTCAAATTATATTCGAATTTCTACAATAGGGGTGGTAAAAATCAAAACAGTTGTTAAATTGCCTTTTCTATACAGTTCGTATTTCATATAAATTGTTTTCCCTAAAGCTTTTGGGAATTGAAAGGGATAAAATATTGACGACAACATTAAGCTTATACAACTTTGTTGTCACACCGTTTCTTGTTATGAAACATGAAAAAGATGCGTGAAACAAAAACAAGGGTGTGACCGCACCAAATATGCAAATAAATAGACAAAGCATGTATGTAGTTATCGTAGGGTACAGCATGCACGTTCGTCGGTATCTCCATTTTGTAATGGGTCGTAGGCAAACCTTTAAATGTGACAAAAAGCGGTTTAAATTTTAATTAAGATTCACACTAGGCCACACCATAAATTGTGGTGGCACGTAATGTTGATGATGTTTATACGCATTTTGTAATTGAGTTCTGAGGAAAAAATGTATTTTAAATTCGGGTTTTATGAATAATCGGATAGAAATGTTTTTATCATTTTTATTTGTTTGAATATAAGGTCAAATTGTAAGTTAAATTATATCGCACCCCCTTAACGAGGTATCAATTACATGTTTTTTTTATTATTTTGAAAATAAAGGAGGGTGTACAGACATTTCGTTTAAAGCTATGCGTACTTAATCAGAAGGATGTTTGCTTTTCTTAAAGTGATTCACCACACTGTCATGTGTGTTTTAACGAAACGTTTTTTTTATTTATGACCGCATTATTTGCTGTGTTTTTTTTTATTGGCATCATTTTACAACACACCCAGAAATATTTATCGGAGTTTATTGGAAATATTATACACAATTTGCATTATATAAGTCTGGCTGTACAATATTTATGGTCGGGCTCAAATAAAATCCCCTCCATCTCCAAGGCGACAGTCACCGGAGAAGTCAATTCGTGAAGACTGTCGTGTACAAGTGAAAAAAATAAGCCAATTGTATTTATTTATTTATGTATACGAATGGCACACATTAAATTGAAAGACAATCAGAAGTCATATAAAAAGAGAGATAAATTATGCAAATATTTTAATATGGCATGAGAGTTGGCAAGTACTCGTGTACATCATTATACCTCGATCCTGTTTGACAAATACTGAAGCCCCGCAAGTGTATGTATGCGTATCAAAGAATTATAATCAAATTGACACCCTCTTGCATGTTCCATATATACTGTGGCAGCAATTATTGAGACAAATGAGTCTGGTATTATATAAAATTTATGTAAATCTCATTAAGAATATTAAACTGAAAGTACGTACCCCATGCGGTTTGTTGATATTGTACCCTCTTTATATTGTCGCCATAAATGCGCCATTTTAGAGTCGGAAGTTGTTTGTAATGATGCGTGCTAAACGAAACGGGGGGTGCTTCTAAACGCATTTTTGAGACGGCACTTAAAAACAGAAGAAGGTAATTTTAGTTGACATGTCATGTTCAGCATCTTATACCATTTATACGGTGACAACAAAGACAATATATATACAATTTTCTGGCGCATTTAATAAGTTACGTGTAGTTATTTAGACTGTGATACGCAGATTAAAAACCACAATCATAATTATGTACACATGGCATGCCGAGGGGCTTTAATTGAGTGTTGTTGCTTCTTGTATGTAGAGTGCTTTGCACCCATTTCATCATATTCACGTGAGTAAAAGGTGAAGCCTACATCCATACGATTTACAACTACAACCGTTTTTGTGCACGGAAATCACAGCATATGACTGAAATCCAACTAATATGTTGGGCTGCGTGATAATTTACAACTTGAGTACACCTATACGATAAAGGTTTTTGTACACACTTGAAGAATTTGAAAGGCAAAAGGATGAATCGGTTGGGTGTAAAGGGTTTGAGTGTCATTTATTTCAACAAAATTTATGCATGGCTTTGGCATGTGGAAATTTGCCTTTCCTGATGCTTAAATAATTTGTAGGTGCAGAGAGGTGAGCCACACCAAACCGCTAACCGCAATTCCGCATAGCTGTGTATGAATTTCTTTGCGCCCCTAAATGTTTAATTAACAATACGTATTATTGCATTATTTTAAAAGGGTGAACATTCCATCATGGGTGTGGTGATGTTGATTTGTACTTCGTTGCCGGTGTTCTGATAAAATATCAAAGTGAATGAAAGTTTTGGTTTTGTCATATGTTTTTAAAACATATTTTATAGACATATAGAAACCATCCCTTATTTTAATAAATTGTTTCACTATTAAAATATTTTCTTTTTCAATAAATTTATTTTCCATCCTAATATTATTGTTCTGTGTTGTATTCTTAGTTGCAGCTTTACAAGACAATAAAACAACAATATTATCAATGTTCTTTAATTATTTACGAAATTTTATTGAATTAAAAATCATATCGAATAAATAGAAGTTTTACGTAACCGTCCCTGCATTGCAATTTTGAATGAATCGGCATCTAATTACTCGTATGTAAATTGTAATTTGCCTTGATCATGCGCATTGTCTATAAAACTGTTTTTTTTTCGATTCGAAATATGGCCGCAAGCTGTTTTACTCCTTTATGTGATTTTATTTTCTCGCTAGACACAATAAATGAAATTAAAAAGCATTAACAAATTTGAAAGGGTTGATTGATGTGTTTTTATTGTAATTGAAATAACATAACAATATTTGTATTTGGTTGAACAAGGGTGCAATTTACCGCGTTGTTTCATATATTTGATTAATTTTTACATTTTAAATTAAGCCATTTTTAAATACAATTTATATACAATTTTAATGAACTTTTTCTCCTTTTCTTTCTAGGTAAGTGCAAGTCGCAACCCTTCCTTCTATGAGCTTAATTTTCACGTACATGCGAGCATGGAAAAAGCTGTCTGTGAATGATTTGCTCTGGCAGAAAATTCATCGTCCTCATTTTTCGACAGTTATGACGACAGCAACTTTGCGTTTAATTAGTGAGTTTATCCTATCTTTGTTTTCAACTTTGAGTATTTCTCCCTCCACATGTACGACTGAAATCGTACTCGTACGAATTGAGCAAATGTACAATAGAAATTTCTTTCACTGTGAATGCAGTCACGTTTTTATTTTTGTATGACTGGCTTAACTTAAATTGTGTATAAAGCAGCTTACAGTTAAAACCTTGCAGAGTCATGACTCTGTGTATAAAAGGGGCAGTTCCACTTATTAAAACCCGTTACAGCAATTCTGTTATATTGTGTAGGAGTATTTGCAGAGGATTTTTTTTATTTTTGCTCCTTATAGTATTAAAGAATCAGTTTAGAATGAAGAGATAGTCATTAGTCATCAGTGCTTTTGAAAATACATTTAATTGGCAAGTGCAAACAGAAGCGCTGTGCAATTGACTTATATACATAAGTAAGGGATGAAATGCGCTGTTGATCTGTAAAGCAATTTCTTGCAATTTTATTTTTGAGCTTTTTTATTGTTAACATTATTATATTGCATTTATTGTTTAAAATATAATTAAATTGCATTATTTGTTAATAAAAACGAGGATAAGAAATGTTTTTAACTCGCTATGGGTTGAAATTCTTTTTAATAAAAAAATGGGTTCTGTAAACCCTCCAAGCAGCAAAAAAAAAAAAAATCAGGACAACAAATTGAAGGCGGTTCCAATTCAACAGGATGTGATTGTTTGTGCCTTTTTTTAATATCCTGCGTTTAAGTTTATTTAATTGTAATTTGAGTGTTTCTAAATTGGTAAACATGAAAACTTTTTGTGTTTATTTATTTTCAATGCCACCACTCGTTTATTAACGATTGCGGCCTGATGGCTTTATTTAGTGCCGAATTACCATTTTTTCCATGGTGTTGCCGGCGGTTTTGACACATTTTTCCACCGTTTCCTTTGACGCAAACACACAGTTTTGTGTTGGTTGTTGTTTGGCAATATTGCTGTGCAAACTTTGCAAGGGTTAAATGCGGTATTTCTACATAATACTGAATACAGGACACAAAATGAAATGTCTTTTTTTTAGATTAAATGACTGTAAATGACTGTCGTGATAAAGGACTGGAAGCTTTTTAATCTCCGGTCATTCGGAACCTTTCATGTTTTTGTAAATTTGCCACTGGCAGCCGGCTCCTTTTGTGTTGTAGTTTCCTACACATTTTTCAATACTACTCGCATGGCCATCGCGCAAGTATGTGTGCTGAAAGTGTAATCCAATGATCGGCTTATACATCATAATTGTGTATGGATGGTCTTTTTATGCCTTTATTAACATTTGTTTGGGAACTCTACATTATATTAATATATTCTGGAATTGAATTCCCTTGAATTATTACCATGAATGCTTCATGAACTTGAGCAATGAGCATGCTTGATTTAATGTGGCATTTTTTATAGTTGATCGTTCATTTGTTTATGTTGTTGTGTGTTCATTCGGTGTTTTTTTTTTTTTTTTGGAAGCTTTTTTCCAAACATAATGACGGCTAAATATTTATGGTATTAAGATATTTTCAGAGCATATTAACAAGGAATTGCCCGGCTAAAGCTTGAGATTTATCGCCTTAGAATAAACGATATTTCGTTGGCTTTTGTGGTCTCTTTCCGTACATCAGTTGTGGTTTGTTTTTGATGCTCGCGCGCAGCTTAAGAATTTAATTTTGTCTGTTTTATAAGTTCATATCCATGAATGGCGTCCGTGTGATTGTAAATGCTTTTGATTGATATATCATTTTGGTTAAATTTGTATTGAATTTGACAATCAATAAGTTAATACTCATGATTTTTAAAAGGTCGGTTTATTAAAAACGAATAAAGTAGCAAGGAAATGTTGTTGTTGTTCAACAGACATTTCAAAATCATTTCTGAAATGAACACAAGTTTTGATGGATTGAATTTGTATTCTCTAATTGAAAGTAGTTAATCCTATATCTGTTGTGGGCTATACACTTTGGGAGTCGTCGTGTTTCTTTTCATATTCTAATGCCCTCTGATGTGTATCTTAAAATACAATCTTATGTTGAATGCGTTTTGTGTTTCGGTGAAGTCGTTTCGACTGTCATCGATCGCATTCGATGATTGAGCATTATGTTTTGTGCGATATTCTTTGCCTTCTTCTTTGCGACCGTATGCCGCGCGCATGTGACTGCGTCTGTAAAGAAATATCATTGTTATTATTATTAATTTGTTGGGTAAGCATTTCAGAAAACGTGTTTTAATATCTTTATTGTGATTGATATCATTGCTTTATGCGCGAAAATTATCGTTCATTATGTTTTATTTTATTTTATACACATTAACGTGACGAATATTTAAAGTTACTTGTTTATGATCTTTGAGTACCGTTCACAACAAGTACCATTTATCATTTAATTCTTGAAGCATGAGGGGATAAACCTAAAGTTTGGTTTCTTCGAAATTTGATTAAACATTAAATAAATGTATGGGCTTCCAATTTATTTTTACTGTTTCACTAATTGCACCTTAAATACCCATAATTACTCACAATATACAAAACCTTTCTCTATTTTCCGTTGCGTGTCGTCTCACTTATACTATTTGTTGTTAATCTCATAATCTTTTGTTAACAAAACACCACAGTTCTTCACAAATAATGAAATTACAACACAATGTAATCCAATCCCCATTTCCACAAAACATGTAAATAAATTCTTTTCATTGGAAACAGATTGATCTACCCGCTCAAACTATATTTCTGCCATTTCATTTTACCCCATATAAAATTATTCACCTGCAAACACCGTACAAACTGTATAGCTATGTGCTGCACCGTTGAATAAAAGGGCAGACGCCCACGGGAACAAAAGGCGAGCATAACTTTTCATAATGAACCCATAACTGAGCGCAGGGAATTGGACGTGTGTTTTTGTGTTGTTTGAAGTGTTTCAAATTGGAAATATTAATCTAATTCATAAAGAGCATATTATTATCATATAATTAATTGTATGTGGAGTTTTTGTGTGTAGCAAATTTGATCAATAAAAGCCAGTGCGGTTTAATTTTGACGATGTTATTAAAATAATGCCACAAAATTTTACATAACAATTGAAATGAATTGTTACGAGGCACTAAACTACCCATATTCACAGCAGTTATAAGTTTATGCGGCACGCATAAGTACACAAAGGCTTAAGTTTTTATGTTTCCATACCGATATAATGTAAGTAATAACATATTATGGTGCCAGTAAAATTATACGCTGACACTGATCGATTGTGGGGTACGCGGCGTTGGCAGGAAAAATGGAATGGTAACTATTTGTGTAAACCTTCTGCATACTATAGTGTATACCGTAACATGAATGGGGAAAAAGCGAAAAAGCCGACACAACCCATCGTATTTCAATTCATTCAGTTTGACGCTTTGTTTGCATATCAAAGGCGGAGCAAACACACGTACCTAAATAGAATTTCTGTCCACACATTACATTGGATAATTAAAATACACACACCAATATGTCTTGTCTCTAATTTACTTAACATTTCCAAAAAGACGAGCTTGCAAAACACAAACAAATTACACGCAACAATTGTAGAGAAGAAGTTGTGCATGAGCGCTGATCCGGACCGCCCCATTTTTGCCCCGTCGGTGTCAAGGGGTTGTGGCATGGTGATCATTTGACTCAACTATTGAAGACGCAATGCATCGCATATTTATAAAATTCTATTTGTTTGATATGCAACGGGAATTCCTTTTTATAGTGCACGACCGTCTGAGTCTGACGCACACTACAACTCTCGTTGGCAGACGACAAATTATATAAGCAATAAAATAATAGAAATGTGCTAAGTACTTGGATAAATGCTATCTAAGTACATATATTTTGTTGTTTTACATTCTATACAAAAGATGATGATGCATTTGATGTATTTGGAAGTAATGCAAAACGTGCACATTATGAAGTTTATTGCCACGACAGAAACCGTTAAAAGTGTAATGAAAGTCAAAAGGCGATCGTTGTTATAAGTTAAGGCATTGCGTGCGTTTTGTCTATTTGCTTGAGACAGGGTGTGTTAGCTTTTCAATTTGTTCACATTTATGTTGGCAAAAAAGTTATCATTTCTCTTACAAAAAGTATTTCCTTTTGCCGTTTGTCTTTTTTTAAATTGTATTTCTAAGGGTAAAAAAAGTGCAATGAATTTATTTAAGCTTTTTATAAAAGCTTTGAAGAGAAAACAATCCTTTTGTTAAGTAAAATACAAAGAAGTAGATTTATTTTGAAACACACAGTACTTTATCAACTGCCACCATTATTTCTGGTTTTAATAATATAATTGTATTTCGTGTTTAGTTGGTTTATGTACGTGACTTTTGGCAAACGACACAAAACGGAAAAGTGCTCTCCACGCTAGAAAATACCAAGTGGTTTCAAACTAATCATTTCCCATTAATTGCTCTAAATGTGATTAGAAGTCCTTTGAGTTCGCAATCTATAATGTAGAGCTACATACGCGCACGCATATACTTATTATTTACTTTCTTTTTAGCACATAATAAAATATATAGCAACATAATTTCCGCGCACGTACGACAAAAATAAATCCTGTTGAAAACCGCGCGTCATTATAACCAAAAAAAAAGAAAGAAAAGAAGAAGTATATAATCTAGGCAAATTGTTAACCATAATTACGAGCTTGCATGTCTCGCCTTCGCATGTGACCACAAAGCTCCACACAAATTATGTGCTTTAAGCAAAAATAATGGCAGTTTTATCTTTATGTGCACATCGAATTATGTTCAGAATAAATCGTATTTTATGCATTGACCAGAAAATGTATATCTTTAAAAGGGTGTGTAACTTGTTAGGATGGGATGGTAGAAAGGGGGTGTTAAATAAATAAAAATAAATGCTACAGAACTACAATGTGTGGAATTACTTTGAACAAATGACAAAGAAATCTGTTGATTTTAACCGCCGTTGTCGTTTAAACCTGCAACATGCTTCCTTTTTGAAATCGATTTGTCCCTCTTCATAGTAGCCATATAACAATACAAGATCCACAAAGCAAGCAAGAAAAGTAATTGTCCGGTACCAATGCCTCTCCTTCAACACAGCAACAAAATTAAATCCGTACACACAATGCCACGGCATATCCTAAAATGGCGCTGCATGTAGTTTTTCATTGGAATCGCCGCGCGTTGGCAACTTGGGGGCCAAGAGATTTAGAGCCTCTATTCCCAACGTGACAGTCAATGGATTTAATCCTTAAAATGTTTAGGTACGTTATGGCCGTCGCATCGCATGCCATCGATTTAATGTCTCCCAGTCGCGTTTAATGGAGTCGTTACATGGATATTAAGTTGAACTCTGCATTTTATGTGCTTTATATTAGTACCTTAAGGTATATGCATTGAAGTTGGGAATTTTAAAAAAGCATTTAGACATTTTTCATTTTCCTTACGGGAATATTTTTATAAGCGTGATTTAAGCTTCCTTTTTGCAGTTATCATACCGTAAACAAATCCAGTTGTTCAAAATAAAAATGTTGAAATGTTACAAATTCAAAAGGATCAAGATGTCAGTTAAAATTTAAATGGCAAGCTTTTAAGTTGCGAAATTTCCACAATGTCGAAAACAATTTCCGCTTGCATTTACCGGTTAATTTCAAAGCGTGCTATTGAATTAAGTTATTCAAAAAAATAAGAGCTTATCTTCATTCGGTTAGGGGCATTGGGTAAATATGTGTACGTAGGTCGTACGTACGTAGTTGTTGTACACTTTCATATTGCTTTCATTGTGCTACAAAACCCACAGTTTAATCATGTAAATGGGGAGCCGGTCACAGGTGTGAGGTCGGAACAGACTGCCATTTTCCAGAGCATAGTAACTTGAAATTGATTAAATTTATTGTTTCCTATCAATCTTCAATAAATCGTGAACGGAAATTGTACGCTTTTGTCTTCCGGCGCACAAATTTATTGAATTTTTTTTTTGCTTGCGGTCTTGGCTATATTTTATATATTATGTAGTTAATGCGTAAAAAGCGACAAAGCAGCAGTATGTGTTTAGATAAAGCAATTTTCAAAAGAATGGATGACATAGGGGGAAAAGAAACTTCAATATAAGGACCAAAATGTGTTCAAATATGTCATTCGCATATTCGTTTTATTTGATTAAGGTTTAGTTTTTCTATACAAAATGAAACATTAGATTTTTTCGCGTATTATACGTATATGCTATTTTCATTCCATTAAATTTGACACTCTGATAAACAATAACACACATAATGAAAAGAATATGAATGTAAATAAGAAAAACTGACTTGAATTTCCATAAAAGTGTAGCTGAAAAAAGTTTTTAAAAATTTTCAGATTCAAATAAAAGAGAATGTGAACGAAACAAGAATAATAAACCACCCCCACCCATTAATCATCCAGCATTATTTCATGTGATAGAAACATTAGACGTGATGCCTAAAAAACACATACACAATGTCTGCGCCACCACCTATAATATGTGTGTGTCTGAACTCTTTCAACGCACCCTAGATAAATTAAATGCAGCCACCATTATACACTGGCATGATTAAATTTATTTTGCTCTCACCCCGTCCACGCCAATCCGCCACAACAGTGTTAAACGAAAATGAACAGTGAACACACTTTCACATGCATACATGTAGACACTTAATATAACGACACACAACACACCCTTTATGTGCAACCTTAAAATACAACAACAATAACAAAAAGTACAACGTGTTATTTGTGGGCAGCATGTTAGTTACATTGAAATGTACTTGCGCTTCTGCAAAATGCCTTCAGGGTGCTTTTACCGGGTGATGATGAATGGTGCCTCATATAAAAAGCTCATATTTAAAGCTGTGTGTGTGTGTGTGTGTGTGTGTTTTTGCGACGGACTCAATGTAAGCTTGCACGTTTGCGGCGATGGACATTATTTACATCGTATCGCGTATTATATGCGAATATGTTTTTACGCACCACATTAATAATATCAGCGAGCAAAGCCTTGTTAAAACATAGAATTTTGTGGGCAAGAATTAATTAGTCTGTTTGATCAATGAAGAGAGTCACCCCTTTTGCTGCTGGGGCATTAAAGCTATTTTCGTTGCGTGTTCATGATTCATGACTCGACCTCTGACACTCTTCTCGGTATATGTGCTCAATGTTTGTTACATATATGCATCACAATAATTTACTCGCACACATGCTGTTAGTGAAACGGGTTATACTCTCACTGCTTTCCCTTTAATTGATTGCAAATTTAATAGATCAAACCCCCTTTTAATATAATTATGTACCATCAAAGGAATTTGTTGTTTATGTATGAGATTCAGGACGAGTTGTACGCCTTGTCAGTCTGTACCTTCAAGACTCTGTGTAATTGCTGTTGAAAATTGTTTTAATTGGAATTAAGACATACAAGACAATTGATAACTATTATGTATATAATGAATTGACCATTGCCGGCAGGTGTATTTGATTGCTTTCTCCATGTCGATGATTGCATCTTTATTCCTGCATGTTCTAAAATAGTTTACCTCACTTAATTTCAAAACTTCAATGTCATTGTTTCGTGTTTATTGGCAGAAATTGATTGTGTTGTTTAATTCATTTCAAGAGTCGATTCAAATAAGACTGCTGAGAATGTTCCATTGCTCTGAGGAACACCAAATTTATTTCAATTGTGTTTATTTATTTCGTTCAATTCGTATTAATTGTTTTCAACGTACCAATGTTCCACTTTATTATGCGTTCCAAAACTTGGTTGTTGAAGGTTTCCTTCAAGACTTCATCATTCAAACAGGATGGCAACTTTCTTTGAGTTTAAAAGTGTCTCAATTCTAAATGGATTGTTTAACTATACACAACAATTTGGGGGTGTTTTAAAATAAAGTCAACGAAGCGATTATTATCGCTTGATTTCTCATTTACAAAAGTATGTATATCCTTTTGTTGAGTACAAACTTTAAATAATGCAAATCGCTTTATTTGTATTTTTTCATAATTAGTATTGTGTGATGTTAAAGTTTAGTGCGGAAAATTTCAGTTTATCGAGCTTTAGCATCTACAACAATTTGTTTGAATTGTGATGCATGTTACTGCAGCAACGCATCGGTGTTGTGTATGTGTGCAATGAAATTTCAGGCAGTTAAATGTGAAAAATGAAAAAAAAATTGCTACAATATAACCGAATCAAAATTCCAATATCAAAGCTTTTTCATGTATTTCTATACCCCCACAAAGCCATGAGGGAAGCGAATAAATAAAAAATGAAATGGCAAGTCACTTACAGGCGCACATGCTTTCAAATCAAAAAATCCGCGTGTTCGTTTTCCTGTAAAAGGATTATATTAAAGGCACTTTGTCACAGAGATTTCAATTCCTGATGGCATTTATAAAAAAATGATTGAATTTAATGGAGATTCAAATCGCAATCAATATATTGTATAAAAGAAATGTAATATTTTCATTTCAATTGATTGAATTTCATGGGAGTTTTTTTTTTCTATAATATCTTTTATGTGTATTGTATTATTTTTAAATAATTGTATGGGAAATAAAGCAAACAAATTATATTCTTGTTGTTTGATAGAACGGCAACAATGAAAAATTAAAATAGCAATTTTGTGTAATGTTAAACAAAAAATATGTTTCCAATTTATATCAATGGTTGACAATTTTTTACCCATCTCAATACATTTTGTGATGACAAGTCTATCCCTAAAGTGATAAAAGCTGACACGATTCGAATGAATTTAACGTTTCATATAATATAATTTGTCCAATAAATTATTCTCCAATACTCATATTAATAATTGGGAAGACCATGAAAGTCGTGAATCAAAACAAATCTTTATTCTTCTTCAAAACATTTACACATTCAATTTACATATTAGGATAATTATATGAACGCCTTTTTAAGTTTATTTCACACACCAATTGAGAGTATTGTATGCGATTAATATCAAGCAAATAAAGCTCATGCATTTGTTTCCATAAATGCTTTTCCTCTAAGTAAATGTGACGAAGACAATTTCAAGAATATCACAATTTCTTTAAGTTTTTACACATTTATTTCCTTGGTGATTTTGCTGTGAGGTATTTTTACCGAGACACACGCTCCAGAGAATTTTTGCAAATTGTTGTTTAATGAAACGTAGGCTGACAAAACTTGACATTCCGAAATTAGATTTTTTTTTTCTTCTAAGCTTTTCCTTTGCTGAAATCCTATCAATATTTCATGCGTGCATTTATTTTTAGATGTGCAATAAATAACAATAATAAAGATAAGTTGAAAAGTGATTGCATTTGATTAAAATAATCAGCAAATCCGACATTAATTAACATATTTTATCCTTTTCCATTATCTAATCAAAAGTTAATAAATTGCTGATTGATATACAGTCCAGTTGATCATGCATAAAATATAATAATTGACACCAAAATGTAAAACAATATGCAGTTAAATTAACAATATAATTAATGAAACGACATATAATTTCATCAACGATAATAAAACCACCATGCGGTCATTTCCATAACATGCTCAATTTCCACAAATAATTAAAAAAAAGCAGCACAAATTACGCGCAAACTTTTCGAATTAACCATTTGAGGGTTGTTGTGTGACAGTGCGCGCGGGTGGTGGTTCAACACGTTGGATAAAACAAACTGTTTAATTCATTCGAAAATAATATGAGAGCGTTTGGTAAATTCACACCAAAAGTGTATCTGCATGGCACGCATTCAAGGCAGCATAAACACATGCGAGCATGGGGGATGGTGAACTCATGGGTGTTATAGCGGAACTGATGGGGCTTGTTGCGTTGTCAATTGTGACGCCTTTTGCATTTCGTTAACCCTCCACATCTGGCGTGTCAAATCCACGCAATTAGATGTGAGTGGCAGCAGCAGCGCTATAGTGAACCATAGAATTTATATGGTTGTAGTATAGCGGTTAGATTGTGTTTATATTGTTAGATGAAGCATCCACTTTCAAAAGAATGTAAAGTGTGAGATGGGGTGGGGGTGAGGGTGGTTGTGGGGAAAGCGTTTACAACTTTGGGGTTTGTAAATAAAAATATATATCAATTCAATCTCCGTAAATGTTATTTTGAATTGCCGAGTATTTAAATTATTGATGAAAGTGAGATTAAATGGAAGGGGATGGTGAATTTTGTAATCCACACACATGCACTCAACTCAAACAAAAAAGGACAATGCATGCAATGTGCTGAGGATATATTTTGCAATAAAAAACAAGACTCTCTGGCGCTCATCTCATTAGGAATTATTGCAAAAGATTTTTATTGTCACTTTTGCGCCATTTTGTCGGTAGACACCGTTTGTTTGTTTATTTGTTTGTTTGTTTGTTTGGTTATTTACTTTTTGCCACCCCACATCGTTTATTGTGTGTCCACAATCACATGCAGCATACTTATTTATGAACGTAATATACTTGTACACATTCGCAACCGTGTGTCACAAATTACCTTCGTTGCTTCGTTGTTAACTTTTCTTTGTATCGTTGGATGTGCGGAAAAGTTTTTTGTGTTATTTTTTAATTTATGCGGACACAATGTGGTTCATTGTTTTGTGTCCGTGGCGACTAGCTGTTTATTGCATTGCCTGACCAAGTCATAAGTTAAGTTGGGTCTCGTGTAATGCTTTGTAACATTCAATGGCCTAACAAATCCGCATTGGTTTTTTTCACTTGCCAGTTGCCACCTTGGCGTGGTATGTGCCATATGTTTTTTATGTGCGAAAAACATGGTGACACAGGTTGAAGATTGTTTGTTGTTCGGTCGGTTGTTTTTTTTTGTGTGCACCTACTGTAGCCATTTTCTAAGTGTTGCCAGCGGAAACGGTTTTATGTGTTGTTGTGCAATTGCAGTGGGTTTTAGCTAGTTTACTGCAGAGTATCAGTGTGGTTAAAATTGTGCTTTTGTTCTTGTTTTTATACACAGATGCGAAAACAATTTATTATTATTTTTAGAACATTTCCGTTTAAGTATGAGCAGCCTTTTGCATAATGGCGTGGCTCCAGATTTAATTTAAAAATACGAGGTTTCTTTGGATTTCTGCTTGAGACTAAAAATTTGCAAAGTTTTATTTTAAATAATTTGCACAATAATCAAGTTAAAAAGCGATTTTAATATTAAAATTTTTGTTTTTAAAATGGTACCGTGCCACACCCTATTCAGGAGGTGCTGCATATTTTATGTGTTATTTTTTCACATACACACACATCGTAATTTATCTCACATACACGCAAAAAAATTTTTTAAGTGCTTTTCTCACTTAAGCTTAAAGTGTTTGAGTAAACGATTTCGGATATGCCTTTTTTCGGTGTGCTCGTAATACTTTCAAGTAGTACCGTTATATTAACGTGCAAAGCCGTCTCTCAAAGCTCACTGACGTGTATCTTACGATATTTATAGTTTATTTTTTGCACACCCCCACACCCAACTACCACAACCCATTACGATGCCACACACATCCCCTCGTATATAGTGCTCTCGAACATATTACTATTTCAATGCGGGGAAAATGGTGCAACGCAACGTGCCCCAGCTGCTGTGCCACACGGGTGATATGTATCGATTGAAGAGGCAAATGAAAAATCGTGCGTGCGGAGGAGCTTTAAAGCGTGCAGCTATAATATGTATAGGTACATACTCCCATTTATCGATATTGAGTTATGGCTGAGACTTTCGATGAAATTCAATTACATGTTTTGGCCAACTCCCTTGTTATTTTTTATTGTATCAATTTCGATTGGTAAAATATTGATTTACTTAATTGCATTTTCTGGATAGTTTTTGTGTGTGCAATATATTTTTTTTAAATAAATATAAATGGTCTCGCTCTTAAAAATGCATGACCGCTGATAAAGCTCCTATGTGTATTTATTTAAGGGTAGTGCAATCCCTCATCCCTTTGAATTCAGCAACATGAAGCTGTTGCATTCGACTGCGTCTGGTGAATATAATTTGATTGAGCGTGCTGTTAAATTTTGCGAAGCGAAAATGTTTTATTTAAATAGTGGCGACGGCTTTCACGTGAACTACTTTTAACTTATGAAATGCCGTATCATTGATGCGTCAGTGCTTGGAAAATATGTTTGGCATTTTTTATTACCGACTTTTTCGACCACCTACACAATTATGTTTTTTGTTTGCTTGTTTTTCGTGGCGGTTTATTGGGCATTTAACATAGTTTCCTTAAGCCAAATCCACACATGTTTATAAAATTTTAAATTCATTACACTTATTTATATAATGGGTCAATATTTGTCTTAAGATTTGTATTTTGTGCCTCTCAATTTGATTTAGCTGCTTGGCTTTTATTTGCCTTGTTTTAAGATTATTTTAAGTGATTGCCATCGGCTGTAAGCTTCCATTTTTACTCTTTTTGTTTGTTTGCTTCTATAAAGGTATTTAATTTGCATGCTGATTTCTATGCAAATTCAATGCATAAACGAATATAAATTCCATTGATGAAATTGATAGCATTAAATGGGTTTCGTGTAATTTAAATCCAAGGTGCTTTCTATTTTATTCTCGTCAGGGTTGCCAATTACTTTTGCTTTTTTTTTTAAATATTATTAATCATTTAATTCACTTTTTTTGTTTATGCTTATTAGCATTAAATTTGCATTTAGGTCAGCAAACTTACGTAAATTTTTGTAAGACATTTCCTTACACGTGTAAGTTTGTTTACAATTTTAATTATGCACCAAAAATGAATGGCTTCTTTGTATATCAACACGAATCAATCATGTTAAATAATTGCCACATGTGGAGCGGTGCTGCCTGCAATGTCCACTGTTTCTTGGAAAAGAAAACGGACATTTCTTGCCCACATACCCATCCGACAACCCTGTACATGCGTGCACCAACTTTTGTTCTGCGAGGACCGATCAAATTAAATGACTTGCATATATTTTATCTCTGCGTCTTTTTCTGTTGTATTTTTTTTTGTAATTGTATATATAAAGTCGAGCACGCTCAGTTTTCTATTATTCTCGGTTGAATAGAATGTGTATGGTGAAGAATTAAAAATTGAATAAAATCCGAGTAATTTATACAGTTATTATAGGTGTATCAAATTAATGTTTTATATAAGCATAATTTGTGCATTATCATTGTGTTTGAAAATTGTAGACACAAACTGGACAGCATATAAGCAATGTAATTAATTATGTAATTTTGTGAGGCTTTACCTTTTGCCGCCTGTATTCTTTAATGTCTTAATATTTAACCGACATTTTTATTAATTCGGTCAAATATTTATCGTTTGATGGGTGGTGACAGGGTGGTTTCAGTGAATAATTTATTTGTTTAATTTACTTGACAGTTATAAAATATTATTCCTCTAGTAATAAAATGTGCAAATAAACCCTTTTAATTAAAGTGAAGAAATTTGTGTTCAAAAGATACATTAATTTTTAAATTTCACTTTTCAATACCTTAAATGAAATCAAAATCGAAGCTCGTTCAACATCACCCTGTACATTCACTTTATTTAAATGCTTAACCAGTTAGCTGTATTATTCAGCAAATGCGATCCCGACTAACATGATTTTCTTTTAAGATAATGCTCGCATACACCGCGCCACAATCCACATCGTGTCACGGCATTGTGTACATGTGGAACGGCAAAGGGGTTTAATTGTTAAGTAGAACCGTGATGCTGAAGATACACATACACAGTATAGGTGCACATTGGAGGTGGGCGGAGTCGTCCCTTTGTGTGGTAGCATAATGACTACCTACAAAGCACTGATTAAGCAGTTTTACTGCTTCTGAATGAAGAAATGTTCATTTCCACCGTTTTCCTATCACCTTTATTCTAATTATTCAAATTTAATCGTTGTAATCCTGTTGGCTTACAAATTTTTTTTCCTCCTGTATTTATACTTAATAGTGACCGATAGGCGATAGCTACAATATGCTTTTATACAGCATGGTTATTACAATAATTATTGGAAATGTGTGCGACATAAATTTCAATCATTGATTAGATGGGACGGTTTTTGTAATGTTGATTACTTTAGACATTAGGTGTGTTTTTAAGGATAATATTTGTATGTCCTTTGCAATTTACTGCGGATAAAACCAATTTCCATAATTTTCTCTGTTTTTTTTGTTTTGTTTTTTTTTGGACACAAAATGGGGTTTCATATTTTGGCCGGTAGACACTTTTTGTCCGCTTGCTTACATATTTATTTGAACATGTATATTTGATGCGGTTGCGTGTTTATTATGTCACCAAAAGCCATTCTGGCTCATAAAATTACACGATAAAAGCGTTGCGGGATATCAAACCAACACATTATACACCATAGCCATGTAGAAAATACACTGCACGCTGAGGCTTCTATGTATGGTGAATTGTGAATTCTGATGTACATCCACAGGTTGCATGGTGAATTAGATGTGTAGACTGTAGATGAAAGCCAATGAAGAGATTAACTTACGGACAGTGGTTTTAAGGGATTGTGTTTTGAATTACGATGAGAAGTGTTGGCTTATAATGCTGTTGATGTAGGCGCATTTCGTATTCTAACCGGACGAGAAAGGGTACCGGCCATACCGCATACTTATGTGTATTAAAGAAAACGAAGAGCACGCAGGTTTTCGGGATGTGAGTTGTGAGCATTATTGCGGTGAATTTTATGGTCTGTAAATTATGGAAGCATATTCATGTTGTGGGGCATATGTGACATTAATTAACTGCGCGTTCTTGTAAATCATTTGTGTTATCAATAAAAGGGATACATTGCTTGATAAATTGTTTCAAAAAATAATGGAACAAAAAGTCGCCGGGGAATTTCATTGTTATTAAACACATTAAATTTTTGGCTGTTGCGATTTATTTGATTTATGTCCATTTCATGATGACCAGTTATTTTGAGACAATTCCACATTGCCTGAACAAACAAAAAAATGAGAAAACAGGCGCAAATAATATGTCTCCATATTTATGCGAATTTAATTTCACCATAGTCCTTATTCACCTTCCAACAAGTTTATATTGCCAATCATTCGGTTGAGCCATTCCATTTGTTTTGCGAGCTCGGGTTCTTTATACTTTTGCAATTGCTGCAGATAAGTCTGCAAGCCCAAATGTACGTCATTACTTTAATGTCTTTCAATAAATCGGGTAAAAATAAATTCCTATAATTTTTTCAATCTAAAAAGGCGCAATTTTCGGCAAAAAGGATGCAAGGTTTCGGGGTGTTTTTTTTACAAAAAAAAAAAAACTAACAAACAAACGAAACCCATCAAATTCCAGTAAAAGTAAATTCAAAGCGATTTAAGATTAAATATTGCGTCATATTATCAAAATGGAAGCTTTTTTAGCTCTTGTATTCTTCAAGAGTTTATTATCAACATTTGTTACTAATGTTGTTCCTATTTGTGTTTTTGTATATTTTTTGTTACCAACAATCACTAAGGAAATAAATCACACCAATTTGTGATTTCTTTTTGTATATCGTATCTGGATTTGCCAAACATGAAAAGCACACGCTTCGTTCTTATCCTTGGGGCTGTACAACGATTTGTTATTTTTTTCCCTCTCAAGTCTCATCAAGAATGTAATAATATAACCATATTTTGTGCCACAACTCAAAAGTCATCCACAGGCAATTCCACTATATTAATTACATTAGATTGTAATTTGTGCGATTTCGCGTATAATTGCGTGCTTTATGTGCGTTCTCGATAAGGAAGCCCCTTGTTCCATGTGCTTTTTGTGCTTTCTCATTGAGAACACAACAAAACTGTACAAAGGGAATCATTTTGTATTGTTAATAGAGCAAAATCGTGTGATATTTAATAGTTAATTGTGGGTGTGTGTCTGCCCCTATACAACAATTGTTTTTATTAACATAATTTGCTTTTGCTTAATGCCTGAAATAACTATTGTAAGCTGTGAATCACAATAGTTGGCCTTTCATCATAAGATGTGCTTCCTACCGCACCTGCACCATCCGACATTTTGTCAGAATCTGTCCACTTGGGTGGCACCACAGTGTCTATTGTGTTTGTCTTTGCACCAACTGTATTTGTATTATTGTCGCTCATGCGTTTATGCGTGACATTCACAAATTGTATTTATACCAACACAACACACACACACACGCAAAAACAAATACAAACACATATTTATATTCAAATAGCATTGAGTTTTTTTATTGCTTCCCATTTCGTGATTGTTATCTCAATTCGTGACGAAAGGGATGTTGTTCCTGCAGATCGGTCCTCTAAACTCTAAAGCGCGCGTGATATTATCGATAACGAGGATGCAAGGAAACACACAAATGTGCTGGCGTAGTTGATATTTTTCAAGGGGCTTCATGTCTGCTGTGGGGGATACACATGTAAGGGTCCTTAACAAATGCCACACTTTCAGAAAACGCATTATCCAATTCAGTGAATTATTTTATTTTGTCAACGAACTTGACGCTTTTTTTTTTTATTCGGTGACTGCGGCTTTTCAATACTTGACACGAATTTCGGGGTTTTTTCTCTTATGTGTGCATATTATCTTCTTGTTACTGTCAATATTTGACGTGATCGATAAAAGATTTGACGTAGTGGTTGTGTGGCTTTTATAATAATAATGGATAAGGCAAGTCTTGTGTTGCAACATGAAAGGGGGTGTTCTTTGTCTCGATTTTTTATCGCATCACCCTGCTATGTATTAAAGATGCAAGGGTTGTTTTAAGTTTTCTTTTTATTGAAAGCAGTTCAATATATTGATTAGGAATATTGAATTATTATTGTGAAATGATTGTTATCAGAAGCAATTCATTGAATCAACATTTAAAGCACATTATCTCCTTATGTGGTTTGCCCCTTGAACGAACATTGCACATTTTTCATCGTCTTTCAGTTGTTCCTAAATCAGGAGCCATATGGTTGGTTTCACATATTAATATGAATGTGAAAATTCAATAAAATTATCTAATATTGCATGAATTCCATTACAAGTTTGAATTATTATATTGTCATTGCGTTTTTCCACGACCATGTGATGCTGTAAAATTAAGCTCTTTGCCACATTCATTCCACCGTAAAGATATGCTTTTTACTTTTTAGTCGTCCTGTTTTTTGCATTCAATAATTTCCACATATAATATGTTTTATGGGTTCCTATCATTTTTTTTCTGTAATGTGAAGACACAAATTTTATGTATAATAAAAACCATTTTATTACTCTTCGCTTTTCATAATTCAAAAGAAAAATGTATTCATTGCTAAAAGAGATGTAATGCTATGCCGCCAGCGCCGCCCTGCCATGCCATGTGTGTATGGGGGTGGTGGCCGGTGGTGGCTGCTGCAGAAAAGTAAAAAAACGTTTTTCCACAAGCACGTGAAGATGATTTGAATGGGGCTCGCGATGTATGGGCAGGCGGAGGTGGGGGTGTACATTTCATTTTGACGAGAAAACAAAAATCACGTTCATAAAATTTATTTTTAACACCGCATCAATATATATTTTGATGTGTGGACGTGAACGAGTTGGACGATTACACTTTTTTCTGTGTGTATTTTTGGATATTTTTTTTCTGCCTTTTTATGACATAAAGTGGTCGGTTTTTGCTGTTGCTGTTTTTGCTATTGTGTTAATGGTGCTAAAGGTACATGATGCAAAGTCACTTCAATGTTTGTTTTTCGTTCTATTGAAACATGTATAGAAGGGTTTTATATGAAAGGACACGAGCTATTGCGTGATCAAGTGCAGAAAATTGTACTCAAAGTCATTGAGAATTATGTTTTATAAATATAAATATGAAAATGCTCAATAGCGAAATATGAGATGCATTGAAATTGGAAAATATTGCTGCTGCATGTAGGGGTTGATATTTATGCATATTTCTCAAGTGAGTATGGCTGCAAGGGTATTCAATTTCATTTGTAAACTTGTAATATGCAGTGGGTGTAGTTACATGTTGTGTTAATCTGAAGTATGTTGTCGATGGTGGCGTAATTTAAGATAAATTTTATGTACCGGAAAACGTATAAAAGTTTGGTGTTTAACGGTTTCATTTATCTACATATTAGGCAAATTAAAAGGATTATTATCATAAAACCTTTTTATTCATAACTTATTTAATCTAATAAATATGAAATTTCATCCAATTAAATGTTCACCAGACAGTAGTCCTTCTGGCTGCGGTAAACTTTTTTTTTTCTCAAATTTTCGTTTCTATTTAACTTTCCACGAATATTTTCCAATTAAAATTTATTAAAATAATCACATTTGAAAATCGATAACTCCATAAATTATTCCATACAGTCTGGCATAACTTATGTAGTATTTTTTACGCACACAATCGCTATTTATTATGGCAAAAGTTATGCGCATAATATGTACTAGTTTGATTTATTGGATTGATGAAAAGTTTATCACCACTAATTGCCGCACACGCGTGAACTGACACTACAATATCCCAGTTGCAAGTCATGTGTTGTTTATGTTTGCCATAATTTCATTACATATACATAACACACGAATAACGCGAACTTAATATACCTATAGGACTGAATATAATTCATTGATTCATTATTGCTTTAACAACATCGTTTTTTTTTCGGATCGGTGTATCATATGCTAGTATGTTCATTCCTTATTAATGTACATAATATGTGTGAAAGCTGGCACACATCATTATATACCTTAAGAATTATTTTCTATTATTCAGCTTTATTGAAGTGCCTTATTCTGAAAGCCATTCAGTTCATTTAGCAGTTCATGTCAATCAATTAATTAGCTCTTGCATAACTCCTTAATGTAGACTACTTTAGCTTTCATGAAAGCTGAATATTAGTCCATTACCTGATATTATCCTGGATATTAAACCTCTTGGAATATATTTCATTTTTGACAAATATCCTTCGCTCATTATGTTGTATCCTGTAACATAAATATCAAATTAATGTTATTATTCACATTGTTATAATAATTAGTACAAATGACTTGACCACAATTGGGGTAAGTGGTGAAATCTTCATTGTAATTAATCAGACTACGTATGTTGTGCTAACTGTTAATGTAAACAAATTTGTATACCCACAGTACCTTCCAAGTTCCAGCAGACATGCATGGGATGAGTAATGAACGTGTCGTATGTGGTCATTTGGAGACAAATGAATTAATTATGAGCTGGTTGCAAGTTTATTATTATATTATGGCTCTTTTCCAATTTATTTACTGTACTTTGTGTGCACAATTTCACGTAGCTTTCACTGCTGTTCCTTTTTATTTATTATTTTATTTTATAAAGCAACACAAATACCTGAAATGTTATTTAATTATTTCCCAATTTGTATTCCATTGGAGAACAATATTTTCACTCCTAAGCTACAGACATATGTACAAGCGTGCGCAAAAACACAATCTGAAATTGCCTCCGGTTGTAATGAAAACGTTCCTACAAAGATTTCTGAACACATAATCGTATTTGAAGTTAAGCCGTTTTATGTTTGTGTTTCTGGTTAATTTAAATTGCAACTTGGAGAAATTAAAATGTAAACTTTACACACAGAACAGATAACTCGTTGCTTACAACAAGCTTGACCTTATATAATTGTCCATCCCCATTTGGATCTCGTCGCAAATGTTTGTACAAGCTTAAATTTGTAACGATATTTAAAATAAATGCGGGATAACCATGGGAAACATACGTGTTTTTGACAATTTTGTAAATTAATTTTCATTATTTATTCGAATTGTCCTAAAATTTTAATTACAAATTGTGTACAATTAAAGCAGCGCACAAATTGAACTCACAGTGAATTTAAAAAAAAATAAATTGAGCTTTAACTTCAAAATATAAAATATTGACAATGTTCATTTTTGATAAACTCAGGAAAAAAGCGTAACAACTCATTTCACAGCCCCGTAGACCGAATACCGTAACATTTTTTGTTAGTTTTTCAATGTCACACCACAAATTCCTTTTAAGCTCCGTCCCTTCCCAACTGTGAGCATTTCACATTTTTTTGCTCGCAATTTTTTAAGAAAATCATTTAATTTCTTTTTATTCGGTTCTCAGTGTGGCGTCGCACGAAAAAAATGGTTGTAGAGCTTAAGTTCTTTCCAAGTCATTAGCCACCATCATAAAACTTCGAATAAGGGTGGATGGGGGTAGCTGTCGGGTGGTATAAGATGGAAAGACGACATTACTGAATAAATATTATACTTCTATACGTTGAGTAGACGGTAGATGGCCGCCGCATATATAGCAATCGGCAAACTTGTGCGTTATAATTCGCTGCAGTGTTTGTGTGTATGTGTGTGTGTGTGTGTATGTTTGGGTGAATACAGAATGTGGATGTAGTTATGTGCGGGTGGTGCTCAATTTACTTTTCTTGTCGTTTTTTCTTTATTTCTGCCATTTTACTGCATAGAAAAAAAGCTCCGCATGACCATCAAATTAAATTAGGTTGAATTGTTCTCCTTTGTGTGTCAAATGTGTAGGGACAATACGAACAACATTTTACCCATTAGGACTTAGGCTTTGTGTGTTGAGAAGTGTACGCTTAGGGGATGGACATTTACCGCATCGTTTTGTGATTGATGAGTGGTGTGGTATAAGATGCGTGGAAATAAGGACGAATATAAGTAATGTGTTTGTAAGTCGATTAGCAGTTAGACGATTATTGTATATTGCTCGTATGTTGTGTCCTTACTCATTGTGGGCTAAATTGTTTTATGGGGTTTTATTCAACAGTTTGGAAACAATAACAGTAGTTTTATTTATGTTTACTTAGAATAAATATTTAAAAAGTATAAATAGGATGTCGGAGTCAACTTCTGCAGTTTTATTTACCATAGATATCACTGATATCGGTTTATCTATTATAAAGAAATGCTACAATTGCAATTTGCAACTTTTATTGACATAATTTTCTTTTCGTTATGTAACCAGTTCTAAAGCACTGCACGATATTTTATAAAATCGCACAAGCAAACACGTTCTTGTCTATAGAATTTAAGTCCTTAGTCCTCACCGTGTTAAAATTGGATTAAAATTAAATAGTAAACGTGACCCAGACAGTCGGTCAATCTACTCCCCAATCTCATGTTTACAGTCAACTGAGTATTTTAAAGGATCCAGGATCGAATGCGTCTTCTTCTTTTTTTTGTACAATTGTATGAGCCAACAAATTGCTCAGACACAATCGGAAGCTGGTGCAATTTAACGGTAATTTCTTGTATTCTGCACATTGTCACCGCATGCACACAAACAATTCATTTTACTTTACATTTTGAATTTCAATTGCGCAGGACACGATTTCTCCTGCAAATAAAAATGCGCACAGAAAACGAAAATTGTTTTGCATTCAAGTCACTTCCTTTTGTCTTTCTCTTAATAGCACCCTAATTGATGATCTCAATGACAATGGAGAAGAAAAATACATTCATATAATACAACACAGCGCTGGCGAAAAGAATCGACGCCAAATTGTATGGGATTTAGATAAATTGCTTCACTATGTGTGTAACAACGTACTGTCAAAGTGCCACCACACCCCCACCCACCCTTGCATGTATATTTTCACTATATAATACTGTTTCGACTTATACCCGTGTTTGCAATTGATGAATGGCTTCTTGACGAAGAAGATTGCACAGGCAGACTGTATGTAGTGGATCCTTTGTTGTGTATAGATCGCATAATAAAAATATAACAAAAGAAATTGAGCACATTGCGTATATCACGCAGGCAATGTTGATCTGCAGGACAAACTTTTTGGTAAACGGGGTGAGAAAAAAGGGTTCAAGTCAACCTTTATTTCAACTTTGATTTTGCTGAACTTTGGACAAAAAAGATAAAAAGGTGTGAGCATTTTGTTTTCGATTTTTCTACTTCAATATTCACTTTGAGACGATGATGATGATGATGATAAATTGTAAATGTTGTGCAGCAAGAGGGGGTGGTGGTCGTGTGTTGCGCTGTCTATTGTGCGAATCCTTTTTTGCATTTTGTATTACAACAACACGTGCACACTTGCTGAAGCAGGATGCCAAAGTTTTGCAGAATCATATTAAATGTTATTTGTCGACTTTGTGCGATATATTTGTTGATAATTCGTCTCATCTTATTTTGTGGTACGGAAAAGGTGTGTAGGTAAAACTGACGATTTTACTCATTCATTGTTTTGTTTTCTTATTCTTAAAATGTTCTTTAAATATAAGGGTTGAAGTGTTATCGAATTTATATGTATTTTCGGAATTGCTATCGATTCTCATAAATGTTTATGGGTTGTTAAATGTTTTCTTATTGGTACCCAGCCAACCCACATTAATGTTAAACGTGCTGACAATATTCGCCAAATTGTTCGACGGTAAATTCGTTTGCATAAGAATGTGTAACCTTTTTAAATTGATTTTTTGTTTCTTATTGAGTTAAATTATTTAAAATAACTTTTATTATTAAAATTGATTTGGCAAGCATAAATTTATTTTTAAAGTTTTTAAACAAAACGAAACTGTTAACTTGTCTTTAACCATTGCCAACATTAAATGCGTGATTGACATCTGCCTAAAGTTAGTTGTCAAAAGTATCATATAATAAACGTGAGCTGTCGTTTAGTACCATTTGTTTCGCATGTGTTTATTGTGAGCGATTATTTCCAAAAGCACTTAATTCTAAATTTAAATTCTAAATCCCTGAGCTTTGAAGTCATATTGCAATTAAAAACCATTTTAATATTGACGACAAATTGACCACAATTAAGTCGTTTGTAAAATAAACGATTTGTTGGTGAAATATTGCAAACATAAAGCATTCCTTTAGTTTCTATATAAACACGATCAGGATATGTATTTACACCATTTGGCTACATTATAAATGTGTCTAATATGTTGTGGCTCACTTCAACCTATAATAACCCAAACCTCTTGACCCCCATTTCTCAATTTTATTACTTCCGAAATCCGGACGTGCAAGCTTTCTGGAGATCCATCATTTTTCAACCCCTAACACAACCTATAGACACGGCAATGTATGGCAGCTTTCATTCTATCGCCCTCTTTCGCTCATTCTCTTTCTTTCCCTCTGCTTCCCACTTGCGCATGTAAAGAATAAACACAAAAGCCAATATTTCGTTCTGCACATAATGGCGACAGGCTTAAATACTTTTATTTGTCATGTCGCTTACATCCTGGAAGCATTAACGTATACATTGTACGAATTATATTTATAGTCGGAGAGATAAGTTTTCAAAGTACTCATTCACTTGATGCATGATGTTGGGTAAAGTTTATCACAAGATATAACCAATTAAGGAAGCTGCCGCACAATGAATGGGGGAGAGGGTGTCACACAACTCACAAGTTTTTGGGGTCCGTAATGGCATAATAAATGACGAATAAAGTTTCCTGCAATTAAAGGTCATTTCATATGAATAGGGTCTACTGATTTTTGTTTTTTAATGACGTTGATGGTGTTTATAGGCATGGAAATTAAACAACGTGTACTGGTGACAACAAACTTTTATGTTTTGAGACATTACGAATGTTCTTTTGAGGTTTATTATTCGCCATAACATACATTGAAAGGGACTTAAGGACCCCATTTATCCCGTTATGGCCATATAACTGTGTATGCATAAGCACATTTAGGAAAAGCTGTCCATTGAGATTTAAGAAACCGAATATTTGTGCAAAATAAGTAAATGGGAGAATTTTATTTTGCTTAAGGCTTACTGAGCTTTAGGATTATACAATACATATTCCTACTTATAGAAAAAAGAAACGTGTTTGTGCATACATACTACTAAAATTTCTTGTAAAATGGCCATATGACATAAAGGCGATAAGTATCTACACTCGCAAGTGGCTTAGTCGCAAATATGAAATTCGGTTTATTTATGAATCTTCTTTATCTTGCAAACAATTATTTTCCTTCAATACTTTATAAAAGATTGATTTTGATCTTGCCATTATTTGCCAAAATGTGGGTGTCAATTTTATTATCAGCGTTTTCATTTACACACATGACACATCCCTCTCGTAATAAATTTAATTTTAATCTTATTGCTTTCTAATTATAATGAATTATGTGTGCTTTAAGAAACAAATGGAAACAAAATAATCTACATATTACGTATACCATAGACACCCCCACATTTGTTGCATAATTTATTTGTATTAAAACTTCCAAGTTGTTTGATGTTCTCATACGCACGTATAAACGCCTACAGTCAATTACAATTCATCCCTAAATAATTAACAGCATTATTAAACGATTTATAGCATTAAACAAAGATGTGAGTGGTTTTACTGACAAAACTTATTTACTGTGAAATTGTTCATGATTTATGTCAAAAGTTTTTTGTTTTTTTTTGTAATTTAGGTCAATATTTGTCAGAAACAAATTAATAATTCAACTATTGTTATATTGTTGTGGCCTGTGGGATTACGATTAATTTTTCATAACTGCGTCAACAGTAGCAGTCGGCTTCTATAAGTAAATAATGAAGTCAAAGGAAGTATTGCATCTTCTAGTTATTTGCATTTATTTTCTTAATCCATAAATCAGGAAGGTTTCAGAATTTCATTAATTTATAACTTACTCGTAAAATCGTATACTTCGTGAAGTATTTCAAATATCATCGTTTATAATTTAGCTACTATAACGACAAATAGTTCGAACTATTTTTGTTTGCTGCTTTTCCCAAAATGATTATATGCAATTTATAATTAGAAAATGTTTAAGTTTATAAATTAATTATCCAAGTATTATATTATAAAATATTACTAAATTGTTCTATTAAAGCTTCCTGTTTTGTCTCAGCTGTATTTACAATATTTCCCCGTGCATTCATTTTAAGTATACAAGCTGTGAAATAATTAAAAATTTTAATTAATTTATCTCAACTACACACATAGTGTTTACACTTTATGTATTTTCTCAACGTGCTTTAATTTGCTTGCATTACAAGACGTTAAATGATTCCACATGATTTTGTATAGTTTTATGAATCTTGCTTACATAATTAGTATGGTTATTAACAAGCAATGCGGCGGAATAGAGTTCTTTTATCTTTGTTTTTAAAGTGTGATCATCATTTGCTTTCGATGCTTTAAGAAGATAAATAAATTTATGTTTTCAGTTTCACATGAATTTATGTGTTGATCATTACAAGTTTTATGTACATTCAGTGTAGACAGTCGATTTCATTTAAATGCACATAAAATGCCTTTACAATTATGTATGTGGTAAAAAATTCACTGTCCGCGCGAAAAATTGCCGCTATAATATTAATTAAGTTTATTTCTTAATTAAGTGCAGCGATAATAATAATTATAAACATCAATTTGTTTACATAGTGGTTTTATTATAAAAGTTTTCGTGAGTATTAAACATGACTATGCACGTACAACTTGGTATTCCTTAAACGTAGCCGGATACAATAAATGAATAAATAAGGAAGTGTTTACGCACGAGAAGATTTATGCGCTGGAAATTCACTTCCGAAATACACTTTAATGATCCATTCGGCTAAAGCAACATAATGTTGCCGTATTAAATAGCTAGTTGCGTTTACGAACTCAGACTTTACGCAATTAGAAATTAAAATCAATATACTCAAAGTGAATTGTTTGCCATTTGCAACAATCGTGCCTGAGTGGTAAATACTTTAAATGCATTAAGATAAATTCCTGTTCCAAGGAATGCCTCCTGTATTAATTGGAAAATGTTTATCACAATAATAACCATTTTCGGTTGAATGCTTATAGTAATCGTTGTAGCAATTAAAGGGTATTTAGCGAGCTATTCGTGAAATGGTGAGTCCGTGCGCAAGGAGCGTTCAATTGTATAGGCAGTCTAACTCGTGTAGCCATCACATGTTAAGTGATGGAAGAGAAAGAAGGGTGGGATGGTGTTCAGCGAAAAAAAAGGGTGCGCGCGTATTAAATAATGAATTGTGAAATGTTTGGGCCTGCAAAAGGTAAAAGGCATGCGGCATGCATAATAATTTGCTAATTGAGCTGAGATCTTGTTAGTATTTTAATTATATTTAAAATTGTGTTTTGTTTTGCGAGGAGGCTAAATCAGAAGTGAATGTTGAACGTAGCGAAACGCCATGAAAAGGACTAATAAAAAAAGTTTTTTCTTCTTTTATTTATTTATTTATTTTTGAACGGAGGGTTTCATCAAATTGGTTTAATTACATTAATTTTCATTCAACTGTTTTCATATTTAATATCCTTCTTTTTATATTCGCTTCCTATTGTTTGAAAACTGGTTATTTAAAATATTAATGTTAAAGTTTGAAGTTACTAAATTAATGGATTATCTTAGTTATGAAATTGTAGTATAATAGCATCAGTAATAACTTTTTGTAAATTTTGATAAACAATAGATAATGAATTCAAAGCTTAAATCTAAATACTGCAGTTGTTTCTAAAATTAATTACCGCAAACAGGGAAATTGTATTAAATAATCGATAAGCTCACAAACTAATTTAGCTGTAAGCATAGAATACTTTTTTGCAACCCCAATTTCCTCTAAAAATTTGGTGCAGCAATGGTGTTGTGTAATTTATTTAATAAATTTCATTGTGTGTTTTTTTTTTTTTTAAATCGATTTGATGAACGTGTGTGTGTGTGTTTGTCACTGCAACATGTAAAGCCGATCTAATCCGGAATTTGCCACCACAGTTGCGCCCAAAAGTGACAAGCAAATTAACTAGCTATGCGCGATAAATCCATAACTATTAAACCTACAGCTATACAAACAAATTTTATCGATAATAATCATCAACAATGACTAGCTTTATGGGTATGCTGTAATGGTTGTTTAGCTCATGCAAATATTGTTGATACCTACATTTTGTGTCCTTTTTGGAATTTATTATTAAGGTTTGCGTTTTATGTTTATCGGAATTGTTGTACCTATAACTTTTTGCTCCCGTTTTTTTTATGTGCGAGTTGATATACGAGTAAGATAGCGAATTTTCATTTTTATTATGCGGGCTTTGAAAAACTTTTACTTTTTATTTAGCTTTTGTAAAACAATTAATAAAAAGTAAATAGTTGTTGCTTATTTAATGCAATGATGAATATTCCTAATTAATTTTGAATTGCAATGAAATTTCTTAAAGGATTTTTTGTTTCGTAACAGTAATAAGAGTTTCTTTTTATTCCGCCGTGTATTTTTTTACATTTAATTATTCAAATATTTTATACATTCCATAATTACGACGATAATGTTTTAAGCTTTTAATCTCATCCCGCTAATGTTTTTTTATTTCGTATTTTTGTTTAACAATGTGTAATTAAAATTGCGGTTTCATATATTAAGTCCTATACTGTGAGTTCAGATTATCTCGCATAAAGCTGCAATGCTTTTAATTGGTTTTTATATTCTGATGCTTGTGTTTCTATTTTATAATTTCTTTTAAAAACGTTGTAAAAGAAATTCACATATTTAAAAAAAAATTATTTATTTTATATATAGCCTATTTATATTTGACATTTCCTATATTAATCTTCTTTTTTATTTCCTTTGTTACAGGTGAGTTTCTAAATTCAACATGTACTTCACTGCATGTGTGAAAGATCAGTATATCCTTATAATGACATGACTTTATTTTGGCAAAACAGGTAATTTTATTCAAAAAATGTGTTAAACATTTTTGTAAATCCATTTAATCTTCTTAAAAGCGACAGCTTTTAAATGTCGTCATCGCTTAAAGTAAAGGAAGCTTTATATTGCAAAAAATGATGTATGACGGAGAACGGCATCAATTTTATTTTATTTCCTCAAATGATGGATGGGTGTTTCAAAACGAATTTTCATGCAAACCGTATTAACTAGATTTAACCCTCAAAGGGAACCGTTATCGTTTATGTATCGCGACTACGTGTTGTTGTACATCCTGGATATTAACTGAACCTTATTGCATTGAAGCTGCAAAGATGTAAACGTACCAGAACACGTAATAAATTCTTGACGCAGTTAATTAAATACAATTATTTTTCATAAAATGCAGCATAATTCTTGAAAACATGCGGTAATTATGTTCGCTTTGCTGCTACCTTTAATATGTTGTTAATATTGAACCGGAAATTCAATTTAATTTTATTGCGGTTTTAATCAATTTCTGAGCTCTGTATAAAGATGTACTGAACCGTATATATATGTTGGTAAGGATTATTCTATTTATGACCAAAGTATACAGATAAGTCGGGGGGTGGCGCCCTTTTTATCATCTATGTACACAGTCTAGGTAAACATCCTTGCAGACATTTTGCAAAATTGCTATATAATCTTGTCTGTTTGTACAAAACCAAATGCATACACATGTCGATAATATTACGTTTGACATTTGCAAATCAAAGTCTATTGACTGCACACAGCGAGCATGCGACATTTTCATAATTTTAAATCAAAGGTCATCCATTTCTAACAGATTGGCGGTTTTGATTTTCTGCGAATTATGCTCAACCCATTTCGGAGATCGATAAAATAGAACATTGTAGTGAATGCGGCACAAGGGTTACGCTGGGTCAACACTCAATGCTTTATTTAATGGAGCACATGTCCTTTCTTTGTATAATTCATTACATTTTGCGCTAAAAAATAATTTTTTATAAAATTGATATGGTAATTTGTGTGGCGCTGCATCGTGTATACGTTATTAATTAAAATGCGATTGGTACATTGTTTTTTTAATTATTCATTTATGCTTTTATATCCATCCTGCATAATAATAAACCTTTATTATCCTGTTATTATTCATAAACCCAATTGATGTATGTGCTTTCCTCTATCTATCTCATGTATGCTTAATTCATATACAGAAATTTATAATTCATTTTATGTTATTAAATTATGAATACGCGTTGTTTCATACGCGTTTTTGTCAAAAACAGAAAAACATTCAAAACAAATTTAAATTTTGCTCCTTTTATATTACAAATCCATGTCCCGCGGGCGTACCTCACCATATTTGTATTGTTCAGGGTAAAAAAAGAAGGAAAGAAATACAAATTGCTGGATGAAAAGTCCCCGGTCTGACCCATAGATGGCGTTACCAGAATTTTTTCCATATGATTTTCATTTAGTACCAACCTTCAAACGATACGTGTAAAAATTTGACAGCAATCGGACAATTAGTTCGTGAGTTATAGCGATTTGAGTGAAGCTACTTTTGTTATTGTTGAAAAGATGGAAAAAAAAGAATTTCGTGTGTTAATAAAGTATTGCTTCTTGAAGGGAAAAAATACAGTTGAAGCGAAAGCATGGCTTGATGAAGAGTTTCCGGGGTCTGCACCGGGAAAATCCACCATCATTGATTGGTATGCTAAGTTTAAACGTGGTGAAATGAGCACTGAAGACGGTGAACGCAGTGGACGCCCAAAAGAGGCTGTTACCGACGAAAACATCAAAAAAATCCATAAAATAATTTTGAATGATCGTAAAATGAAGTTGAGCGAGATAGCAGACATTGTAAAGATATCAAAGGAACGTATACATCATATCATTCGCGAATATTTGGGCATGCGAAAGCTCTGTGCAAAGTGGGTGCCGCGCGAGCTCACAAGCGATCAAAAACAACAACGAGTTGATGATTCGGAGCAGTGTTTGAAGCTGTTTAAGCGCAATAAAGCCGAATTTTTCCGTCGATATGTGACAATGGATGAAACATGGCTCCATCACTATACTCCAGAGTCCAATCGGCAATCATCTGAATGGACAGCAAGCGATGAACCCAAACCGAAGCGTGGAAAAACGCAACAGTCGGCTGGAAAGGTTATGGCGTCTGTTTTTTGGGATGCGCATGGAATAATATTCATCGACTATCTCCAAAAGGGACAGACAATCAACAGCGACTATTACATTGCTCTATTGGAGCGGTTGAAAGCCGAAATCGCAAAGAAACGGCCGCATTTGAAGAAGAAAAAAGTGCTGTTCCACCAAGACAATGCACCGTGTCACAAGTCTGGAAAAACGATGGCTAAAATTTATGAATTGGGCTACGAATTGCTTCCTCATCCACCGTATTCTCCAGATCTGGCCCCCAGCGACTATTTCCTGTTTGCGGACCTTAAAAGAATGCTCGCTGGCAAGAAATTTAAGACCGATGATGAAGTGATTGCTGAAACTGAGGCCTATTTTGAGGATAAACCGAAAGAGTACTACAGAAGTGGCATCGAAAAGTTGGAAAATCGCTATAATCGCTGTATCGCCTTCGAAGGCAACTATGTTGAATAATAAAATTGAATTTTGCAAAAAAATGTTTTTTACCATGGTAGACCGGGGACTTTTCATCCGGCCTGTTATATTTATTCGTAATGTATGGGAATTTGTGATTGTGAATGTCTGTTCCGGAATTTCGCACTTCAAATCATTTCTTTCATTTTCCTATTTTATTTTATTTTATTTTATATTCATTTTTACTCCCTGTTGAGTACTTAAAGTTTTTTCAAATTAAAGAAATTAATTTGAATGAAAGGACACACAGATATAACACACATAAAGCGTCGACGATGAATGAACAATTATTTGGAAAGGACGCGCCCATTTTTCTCCTCCATTCAAACGTCTGCACTGCATACCAAGATGACATGCCAACTTTGGCTTCGTATTTTTTTTTTTTTTTTTTAAGCACAATTGTTTTGGTATGTCTGGTTCAGCTATGGTGTGTTGTGACTGCAAATAAAACAATGGGGAATACGGGTGATGTTGCTGTCACATCCATTTTTCAATATTCATAACTGGCAAGCACGTACATAAATGTCGTAAATTTGAATTTTAAATTAATAATTGTTAGTTATTAGTTTTGTATAGCATATTAGTTTAAAGGACATAACTTTTTTGTTGAAAAATGCACAGCTATCTTTTTAAATCCTTTAAACTTTTTAACAACTAAATGCAATGTGACATATTTATGTATGTAGACACTGTGCTGCAGCATAAAATCCGCGTTCACATTTACCAACTCGTATTTATGTTGGAATATAAAACTCTGTGACGAATAACTGCCACGTCCACCATTCAATTACTTTATTGCCGCTAAAATGATTTCCCGGGTAATTGTTTAAAATATTTTCATTCACCATTTTTATTTTTATTATTTGAAAATACGGTGCCATTCTTTCACATTCTCCGGACGGGTTATAGGTGGAAAAATGTTGCATTAAACTTTTTTTGTGTGAAAATAACAAATAAAAAAAGGAGACGATTTTCCCTTTGATGTTCGGTGTCGATGTCGTTCTACTTTTGCTTACTGTATTCACGTAGGTACTTGTTATATGGAAGAGCGCTCTGGCAAAGTTATAGCTGATACATGCTCCGCATATATGTACAACGTAATATTTGCTTTTCATGTTATGGGGTACGTAGTCGTTTACAGTTAGGCATCGTCACTTGACTGCTTGGAATTTGCACTTTAATTATCTGTGGACAGCAAAACAAGAAGGCGCTTTAAATTATAATATGTTCAGTTGATTTAATGCGGTTGATACTGTGCTATGCTTGACTTGATTTGCATCTTTGGCTAAGTTGTGCTGCTCCCAAAAGTTTATTTTAATAAAATTTGCCAACCGTTGCAAGCATATTTCTTCATTTTCCTTTTTTTAGAATTTAACGTAGCAATTTTTTGTGCCTTTTTTTTCTGTTCACAAACAAACGCCAAATATGTATTCTAACAAGTATTCTAATCTTGTGCAAGTTATATACTTCTTCGTTTCTATCTTTATAATGTGTGTTTCTGTAGGAAGGGACGTAGGTATAGTACCTTTTCTGCATATATGTAGGTTAGATACTCTTCGGTTGTTTATGTCAACTTTACATGAATATTCCCATATTTTCGTTATTTTCCCCCACCTTCTATGCCTCCAGGGTTTCTTCGTGATCCCTTGGTGTATTAAAACGGGTATCATATGCATAACAGAGATGCTAATATGGTAAAGAAGAAAATAGGAAAATTTCATTTATTCACTGCGTGTTATTTATTTATTTACTCATATTTGTTTGGAGGCTTTTTTATGAAAGTTTTTTTTAACACAGATAATAACAAAAATCGCAATGAAAAGGAGACAGGTGTGTATTTGATTTAAATGAATCATCAATCAGCACAAATTTTCAATCTGCAAAAATGTCAAAATAGCGACAGGCTCCCGTTATTATCAATTTGTTATTCCGAATCCTTTACAATTCACATTGATCTTTGCCACACAATCTCAAAATCAATGAATAATTTGAATTTGCTTAAGCATAGCACACTGCACAATTTACGTTCGATAACTATTTTATTTTCAATATAATTTAAAAGATGCAATTACTATGCACGAACACATTCCCTCAACCCGATGCCGCTCATTCACTCACCCACCCGATTGCACCAATTTACGTTTTTCCAAGTTTTTTGTCCGCCATCCGCACCCACAAGAATGCTTTTGCTGATCCATTTCCAAGAAAGCTGGCAATGCATTTTTTCTGTTTTATTCTCCGTGACATAAAGCAAACGTTTGAACAAAAGATCTTGAGGAATTGAACATTTCCTTGCATCTAACTGTATTTATATTGGTGTGTATGCTGTATATGGTTTAATGTAGAAGGAAATGAATGCACAGAAGTGCAAGGATGAATGGATTTTCCTATGGAGATGATGAACTTATGTATTCGAATAAAAGAATAAGATGAAATGCATTTGCTGTGTGGAATTCGAACCAACAGACATTAAATTGAAATAAAATCTCGATAACTTCTTTTATGTGATTGGCATTCTGAAAAATAATGCATATGCATTATGGACTTTGTGTTTGGTGGATTACCTATATTTTGTCAAGGATATTATTGCAACTTTTTATTATGTTTATCAAAAAAAAATTTGAAATTCATTCAAAGTTTTGTCATTTGTCCATATCATTTAAATAAACAACCTTATTCGCAGTTAACATTTGCATCCTCCATTTGCATATTAAATGAAAATAAATGACACAAACCTTCATGTTTGTTATTTCATGCGCATCCTTATTTTTTAAACGATAAAAAAAGCGCTGATAAATGGTATTATTATTTTGTCAAAAAGCAATTACGTCAGCCCCATCCTATTTTGTCGCTCGTTACACGATGTTATTGCTTAGTCAATTTAAAAAATCTGGATTCACATATACCATTTTTAAAATTACTGTATCACAATCTTTGACACGATATTGCATTATGTTTCATTGCGAGAATTTGGTTTAATTAATATTATTTTGCAGAACATTGTTTTGTGTGTTTTTGTCTTTTATTTTTCTGATTGAAACATGAGCTTACAATAATAATAATTATTCGCGCATGCAAATGAGTGAGACAGAGTTCCCCCCCACAAATATGATTATAATTTATACTTGTACTATCCCAGCATCAACAGCAGTAGCAGCAGCGGCAGAAGGATGAGGAACAATTTGTGTTTCGTTTATGCCATTGCCAAATGCCAAATGGAGCAGCTGCTAAGGGCAATGATATTCTTTGCTCTCGCTGAAGCAATAAACAGCGCAAAGATCAAATATTTGCGCTCACTCGTATTCCATTGCCAGTGTTTTCCGCACTGAAACCATCCCCCGCCCATCCCCCGCCCATCCCCTACACGGTTCTGACGGGGAAAAAGAGAGAGAGACTTTCAACTCAATTAAAATGTAAAATTTATTTTCCATTTGGAAATATCATCAAACGGAGTGCGGGAGTTTGTCTTGCTGTTATAATTAATTAGCTACTATGTTTTTTCCCATTTTTATTTCTCCAGTTTGATTCACTTTTGTGTCTGGCACAGTCTTTGATAAATCTCTTGTCATAGTTATGCTCTTATGTGTGTGCGGAAGTGGTTTGAATGTCGGTGTATTGTTTGTTGTTTATTTCTTTCGTTGTCGCATTGAACTGCTCTGAATTCTGTACAGGAAAAAGCTCTTTTTGTTGTTACACAAATGTAATGTTTGTTTTATTTTAATTTATAATGAGACTGATATGTATTCGTGCTTACAAAAAATACAAAGTAATCAAAATTTAGCAAAAAGAGTTTTTACAATTATTTGACATGCCATTTCAAGCTCACATAATCTCTTTTTAATTAATTTGTACTTAAAAATAAAGTAGCGTAGCAAGAAATGTAATGAACTTAATGACTTTTCCAATTTTAATGAAAACCACTTTTCATAGACTCGACTCACCAAATTACGACTTTATGAAATTTTTTAAACAATTTCAGGGTCGGATTGTTTATTGTTTAAGTTCATAATTTCTTAATTGTTTCAAGCGCTTATTCTTTAATTGTTGTTTTGGTTACCATTTCCTTCTGACATTATTTTTACTTTCTGAAATTTTCTTCAATGCAAAAATTTTAGCATGAAATATACGCACGCATTTTACTTTATGCACGAACAAAAATGTTTATTTTTTTATCTCTGTGCGACCGGAAGCTCGCATTTTTATCAATGAGAAAAGAGAAGTCTCGCACACATCTTTTCACAACACTTCCCAAATGGATATCCTGAAAACAAAAATACAACGCGTGGTCGGTCTGATGTGTAGTGAATATTTTTATTTTCCAAATACATTATAGTAGTTGTATGCTTATGCATACTTTGAAACGAAACATCGGTGAATAATTTGTAGCATAATACATAATTGAGTTCATTATGCAGGCAAGCTTGTCGAAAGATGAGTCTGACCCAAATGTGATTTCCAAGAAGGTTGGCTTAATTAATTTGCACACATTATCGTCTATGCAGATCATTTTGCTTGTTTGTTGTGTGCTTTGTGTGCTTGTTTGTGTGTCGCCAAATTATCTTTATCTGTATACGATGTTGCCTAACTTTGCGTCACACGTTTTTAGCATGCGGCTGAGCGAATATCAGCTCGTGCGTCTTGCGCGAATTTGCACTGCGCGTTGATGCAATTCACAAAGCGCATGCGCGCGATGATATAAAATATAGTGCAAGTGCGTTTGCGGCTTGCGTGTGCTCTTATTTAATTTCAATTTTCTGCATTACAGCAATATCATATGTGATCTTGAAACATCCGCTGAGTTATGTCTACAAAGTTAGCTCACAAGCGCATATACAGCGTGTGATGTATTTATTCGTTGTGCAAGTTATTTATGTTCCATGTGGATTATTGCCTCATTTACGATGTCAGTGATGCATTTTTGCTTTATTTCGGCATCGTTTATATTGCCGTTTTATGAGGAATGTCATTTGCTGATTCATGAATTATTTAGATTATAAGTTACAACATTACTTTCTGACCTTATCTATTATTAATTAATTTAAAGTCGTCGTGTCGTTAATGTTTATCTGCATTACCGCGTAATTTTTGGTGGATTAAATTGTATTTACGATTAACTCGCGTTTTCCGTCTTTTCTTGAGCATTCTGCTTAAAGTTTTAATTTAAAGTCTTGCAAATGCCAAATGTGCTCAGGGATGTCTCAGAGCAGTCTCATGCGAATTCGTATAATTTATTGCTAGCAAAAATTACTTTTGTAAACAAACACCAGACAGAAATTAGTTTATCAACTCTCTCTCCATCCAGCGTTGTTGTGTTGTGTTATGTCAACAAATAAATGCTCTTATCCTTAACCCGATGGTGTATTCCCCCAGGACGTGTGGTGTATGCATAGCCACATTACCGATATACATATTCCATGTGATGTAATCTTAACACATTATATTCAATTTAAAGTGAACGCTCTCTCATGCTTTAAACGCACATAAACCGGAAGCTGACGCAAAGAACAACAACCGCTCCTCACTCAGTCAGGCAAAGTAAAACAGCCTGTGGTCAAATAAAATTGCGAGAATTGTTGTTTTTGATTAATTTTTAATCAACAAAAGAAAATGGTATCGTTTTGAAAGCAATCTACTTGGAATGATGCCATGATGATCGTAATGTGCGAAACGTATCTACATGTATTGTAGTGCAGTGTGCGTTGAGACAGAGGCTCTAAAATGATTGTGGGTGGAGACTTTAAGGTAAACACAAGTTATATGCGATGGGATTTTCTGCATTCCACATATGCGTGTAACGATTTGGTTGAAATGTGGCATAAATAAGTTATAAGCCGTATATACCGAAATCCAATTTGGATCAGGTTCAAATGCGGTACCCCCCCCTTTTTTTGTGTGTGTTGTGTTTGCTAGTGGGTTATTTACTTTTGGTTCGTGCTTCCTTATTGTTCTGTAAATTTTATTATAAGCGATTTTATTTGAGAGTCGATACTTAAATCAATGTTTTAAGATTCGAAATTGGTTTGGGGAATGTTTACAAGGGAGGAAGCCAAATAAAATGTAATATAAAATCATCATCATCATCACCTTTCTCCTTTTTGTATACTTGTAACTGTTTATTGTTATTGCTGATACAGATAAATACAAAAAAAGGGAGAAAAATCGTAACCTTTGAAGTTTTTTTTTTTCATAACGTTTTTATGGGTTCTGCTGAAGGGATTTTATGAATTGTAACTTTATAAACCAGTATATTATGAAACGTACATATTTGAAGGTTAAATTTATAACCTTTCCACTTATTCCCATATTTGTTATTAATTTGCTCCAATATTGCACCGTTTTTTTTTTTTACCCCAAAATTAAATTGTGATTCGTCTCTGCACCATGTGAAAATATTAATTTTGAATTTATTATTTACGTGAGTGTTAAGTCATTTCAATTTTGAGCATATTGCCCCGAAATGAAATGTTTACAGATCAATTGCTGTGACGCAAAAACGGAATATTGTGCAAGGACGAAATTGAAAATTCTTTTTGAAGCTGGTGTGTTGTGTATGTGCTCGTGCACATATTTGTAAATAATGGTACATACAGTTGACATATTCCCACTTGTAAAAGCACTCCCTAATATTTTGTCATACATTTATCTTGGAGCTGTCTGCATTATGTTGCTCCATTTGTATATTTATTGTAAAGATACATTTGCCGTTCACTTTATTATATCGCATGTCTGTACAAATAGACACACATATATGCATTTGAACGAATTCGCACATATGTACATATGTACACAAATGCTAAATGAAATATCAAAACATATACTCGGCATATAATTTAAATATCAATGATTTATTTACATTCTTTTGAAATATTCAATATAGTACGGCTGCGATTCCCAAATCCCAGTCGAACATCAATGCACGTTCAATCATCTTTTATTATCTTCCCCAAACACAATCTCTGTAACATGCTCGTGCATACATTTGATATGAATTTGTATTTTGTGTGTTTATTTTTGTGTATTTCACTTCCGTATTTCCGGTTAATCTGTCTGCTTGTGTATATTTGGAACTCAAATTATGCTCCATAAGTTTGTCTGCAAACGACAAGAGGGATGACTGCGATGGAGGAAGGGTTTGCAAAATTGTTTTTGATCAGCTCCTCGTACCAAATAAGGGAATGTCAAAAGTATATTGCTTCCCTTTCCTCAATAATTACGTGGTGGAATAATTCGTATGTTGTAGTTAAGCGCATATAATATTCATGAAATGTGATAGCCCGTTGTACAATATATGTACATTGTAGCATTATAATATATATAATGCAAGTATATAAAAGTTGTCCATGGCCCGTGGCCAATGGCATTGCCGCAATCACTCGACCTTGTATCAATTAGTTTTGCATCAAATTACTAATTGAACTGACACTTCAGCAGCTATCATCATCATCATCGCCAATATTCATACATTAATTTCATCCCTTTTTGTGGTGTCTGCAGAACTTTTGTGATAATATGTTCTTGTAATCGACGTATTCGAGTATAAATGTTATGAGAGGTTCTCTTATATGCGGCATACGGAATGTGTGCGGCTTTATGCTGTCTATTCGTACACCCAATTTTCGGGTTTTCGCCTACACGTCGTATAATATTTAGCATGTATTTGAGTCAATGGCCTTACTTATACATATAGTGTTGTGGTGAAAATCGCTCGGGTATAAGCTTTCTCATCATCTCTAATTGTCTTAGCGTCTTAACACTGATTTAAGTTGGGTAAGTCTGGTGTATTAGAGACATAATGGGTCATTCAATAAGGCGCTCATACTAAATAATTTATATCTGCCCCAGACTTTAGCTAAATATAGAATTGGTACGAAATTGTTTTATGCATACAGCTCAAAGTCTTTTGGAATTTTTTTTTGCTTCTTTAATACTTTGGAAATGCTTTCATGGCTTTGGGGAGAATAATTAGTTCTCTTTTAAAGTCAACCTCAAAGGTTTTTGTTGTAAAATTACTATTTTAACAAAAAATAAAATTAATTGTCCCTGTCATTTAATGTGAAAAAGTATTTAAAAACATATTATTTAACATCAGTTGTACACAGCTCATTTTTATCCAATTAAAATGAGAGACTATACCCGCAATATGTCACAATGTCAATTTCATTTACATTCCGTGATTGTGGGTGGAAAATTATACTTCAATGTGTGTATTATTATTATCACCACAAAATCATCAATAAAAGGCAATGAATTGAGCTTGATTTCATTATACAATACAAAATAAATGTGGTGTGTTCGCCCAACTATCGAATACTACTGCGCACGAATGATGTGTAAGTGGGTCGATGTCCACATAATCCATAATCTAACCATAATTTGGTGTGTGTTTGTTTAACAAATGTCAAAATGTCAGGAGTAATCGCCTGATGTAGTTATGTTTGGGAATTACATTATGCGATATATTGTTTGATTACATTTGATGCGTCTATTATGGATTTGAATGGAATTCAGCATGCAAAACCAACAATATTTATTAATGACTAAATACAATAAAAAGTTTAATGATTGTTAGGTGGGCTCTGCGTAATGCGGAGTAGTTATACAAATATTGAGACAAATTCATTAACCGCGACGTGTTTTTACTGGAGCAGGAAACGTTTCTTTCATGTTTACATAATCGGTATAGCGCCTGACCGTCTAATGCCACCAATTGAATTGTGTTGGGCTTTTATAACTATTTACGTGCATCTGATGAACTACATTTAAAAAAAAGCATTAACTTCACATTTATTGCGCTAACAACAATCAAAGCCAAACAACTTTATAACATTTTGAGTTGTTATTTTAATATTTGTTTTTATTGTTAGAACTTGAACGAGTATTTAATCTGTATTTATTGGTTTGTGCTTTCATTTCAAAGTCACAAAACCAATTGACCTGAAAACTCTATAACTGTATAAGTTTTATTGCCATTTCATAACTTTCAAAATGTATTTGAGCCGCATTCAGTTTGTTTGCCCTCAAAATTTGATTTGAAATTTCACACACTATCTAATATTTTGAGTGTGTGTTTTCATTTTTGAATGAGCTTTTTGAAATGAAAATCTCCCACAATTTTCCAAGTTATTAATTCTATAATGGACACACCATTTTCTATGCCAGTAGGCATAGACTTTGCGAAGTTTTTGCAATTACGGTCAGTCCAGATTGTTAAAAAGTATGGGGATGATGTCATTTTGTAAGGGCTTTTCAAATGATTAAACTTTAATTGGAACTGCTTTCTTTCGTGTGAAATTTTCATCACAACAATTTTGCAATAAGAACCCATATTTACTCTAAAAAAAACTCACAATAGCAATGAACCAATAATGTTTTATTGACATGCTTATTTAAATTTTAAATAATTAAAATTTCCCCATCATCCTTTTATTGATTGCAGCCACAATTATTATGAATTCCGCAATTACTGAAATTACTCATGTAGCATTCAAAATTGATCATGAAACCAAATGATGATGATCACACCCTTCAACTTTAACTAACTGCAGCCCACATTATTATCCGCACAATTCACATATTGCATGATAAATTAATTAACCTTTCATGTGCACATAATCTACCGGGATCGAATGCCAAAATTCACAAATGACACCCCAGACACTTAATTGCAAACCTTTACTTAATTAATTTCATGATGAATACATTTAATTGACGAAATGCAATTGTTGTAATTTATGCGAAAATGCGCTCACGTCACGCTTCATAATAAATGCAAAACATCAAATGCGCGCAGTTACTCAAAATAATGCGAGTATATGTATATGCATGCATTTGCAAATTATGCTGCAGGTCACAACTGTACGTCTACTACTGCAGTCTATATGTGCCGCGCCGAGTGGAGTAAATGAAGAGTATCGAAGAGAATAATTAACAGCACCACCACACCACGATAACACAGCAACATCACAACAATAAATATAATTAATAAGCGGTCATTAAATGGTTGCAACATTCACAATGCAGTGGGCTGGGTTGCATTGTGGCAGTTCATTAATGTCGCCTTGCGATTTGATGCAGGATTTATTCGGTTTGGCACATGCTTGACCTGTTTTTTATCGATGTTTTCAGTCATGTAGGCTATTAATATGGCTTCGCCTTATTAACCGGCTGCTTCACATACCCACCCTAAATTCATGTGCGTGCAGCAACATTTCGAATTAAAATTAGAATTAGCTCGCTGTTTGTGAGTCGCACGAGTCACGACGATTAAATGTTTTACATTTCGCTATTATGTGTGTGGCGGCGTACAAATAGATGAGTGTAGATCTCGCTATAATGCCAATTGAAAGAGACATACTAGTCGGTAGACTTTCGTTGAATTCAGCAAATTTTGTGTGCGCGCATTTTTTTTATTTTGTCGATTCAAATTCACGCTTCATAAAACACAAAACAAATCCATATTAAGTTTACCTATGTCTGTGGAGACAGTTAGACTGCTTCTTGGGTAATTTATGTGTCGGGTGTTAAGGAAAAGGAATTGTGCAGACAGACGGTCTGATGCAGTAATTAATTAAAGAAAGTAGGAAGACATGCGAATACTTAGAGAGGAAAATGCATCTTCTTAAGTATAATAAAGTTGCATTTAATTAAATTTAAGTTTGCTTTTAATTGAGCTTTTGTTGAAAAATTCTTCCCCTTTCTCTATATACATATTTTAATTTATTATTGTTCATTTGTTAGTGTTTGTTTTGTATAATTCTTTTCATTGCGCTGCAATTTGTTTTCTTTATATTTTTACATTTAAAAAATTGTGTTACGGGCTTTATAGGATAATTAAACAAAAGTAGTGCTTAAGGCTTAAAGGGTTACCAGCTCGGTTTTAAATGAATTATTAAAAAATATGAGGCTTATGAACAATGAAAGGTCTTTCTGCTTTATACAATTACTTTAAATATTTAATGCACGCTTTCAAGTATCACAAATGCAAAATTAACCCTAATGCAACCCTTATCTTAAATACTGTAACACAATAAGGGCGGTATTAGCGTTTTTCGGCATCAAAATCCTAATACATATTTCTATTTACATTCTCTTAATTAAATTAAATATTCACCATTCCTTTAGACACGAATTTTCAATGCAATTCTCATTACAGAATATGTACTTAAACATTTTCATGTAACTAAAGTATATACATAGTAAATTAAATGCGCCTTGTGTGTGTGTAAATTGCCTAACAGGCTAACATCCTATGTTAATTGCTTTGCCACCCAACAAAGGTGTGCCTATACAGACAGTATGTACTTTATGTATTTTAGTAAGTGAAAGATGTTACACGAAACATGTTGTGTGTGGCCATAAGGTGAATATCCTTTCTCAAATTTCATCATTTAATTAACCACATATGGACACAACATTAATTTATTTAAATGAGAAAGCAAGCTGCTCATGTGGAATTTTATTTAAGTTAATTTATTCATTCGTTTCACATTCCACTCACTGAAACGCATAATATGCTTATATTAGATTGCAGGCGATCACAAGTTAACGCGCAAATCAAGTTAAACAACACACGCACACAATATGTATAATCATCCCTTAAATACCATGCACAATATACGTATGTTTAACCTCCACTTGAGAGGCCGACAAGCTTCGAAGTCTGTGTCAACCTTCTGCAGCAGGCAGTATATTTGAATTTTCGAAGCTTTCGATCAAAATCGCTGAATAAGGGTTGATTTTACTTTGTTCATGGAAATTGTATGTATAATGTATTAGTGTGTGACATAAATGTTGATGTAAACTACATATATATTATATTGTACCCTTACACTGCTTTTTTGTATGCACACCTAAACTCCTCGCTTTCCAATCCCGCACACAGTCGTTGTTGTGTATCTCTCAATGGTATGAGAATATATTTATTTATTCTGTTCAATTTTATTGTATTGTGTTTTTGATTTCAGACAGAAATCAAATACACACATTTTATTTGCAGCAATCTAAATGTTTGCAGGACAATAGGGTTTACTTATACCCTAACCACATTGCAGTAACCCATCAAGAGTGCGTATAAATATATAAGAGGGGATGACATTTTGATAAAAAGCTTAAAACGAAAAGCAATTTTTATTCTGCCTCCTTTTTTTTTTGGTGTGTGTACCCAAACGCAAATAATTCTGATGGTAAAATTCTATTCAAGTTACATATGCCAATGCCGACATCTTGCCCCCCATATATATTATACACGTTTATGTAGAGCATATCGGACAAATCTGTTTCAGCCGCATTCAAATTTCCATACGAAAGTGGCAAAACTCAATTTGTTTCAGAGTGGAAGCGGATGGTAAGGGCGTGAATATTGAGAGATCTTACACAATGGAAAATGTATGTGACCATTCAAAACATAACTATTGAATCAAATATCCATTCATATGAATTGCATTCCAATTTGACATTGTATGAGGCTTTTTTATTTGCGAATTTTCCTTTGAAATTTTTTTCCAATGGAAATTGAAACGAATGGAGAGTTTGTAATACCTTTGCGAATCAAATGGATATGCAGTTACAATTAGAGTTGTTTTTTTGGTGCTAGAATTTTTTTCCCGTGGTTGTAAAAAATCATAAAAAAATATTAAAAGTGTAAAAGGTTTATAAAAATTGATTGCAATTTTAATAAAATTCAATACAAACGCCACAGCAAAAAAAAAAACAAAATAAAAAACCCCCTTCTGACTGAATAGCACTCAATTAATGTAATTTAAATCTAATTTTGTTCCTACCATAATCATCAAGTTTTATCGATCAAATCTAAATGCCCTCTTCTTTAAAAGTCCACCCCTCCCCAAAAGCTTTAAGCATAACCTACAAAAGTGTTTCAAGGTCATTGTAATAAAGCAAGTTGCCATTTTATTATTTATATGTTGACCAACCATAAAACAGTACTTTGTCCTTAACCCTCGATTAGGAATTACTTCCATCAAATCTTTTCAATAAAAATGTACTTCACGGTTCACCCCTTTTTTTCCCGAAAAAAAAAAAAATAGAAGACGACTCAATTCAATTTGAGTTGGTTTATTCAATATATTATCATATTCAGTATAAGCCGCCGAAATATCTACATTGAACCCTGTTCATCGTTGCATCATAAATTTTATTACAAAGATCCGGTATAACTTCCATCATGCGTATGAATGCTCGCGGAATTTCCCAAATTTGTTTTTATCACGTTTGGTTATCACGCTCTCACACAGTTTTTTACGATGCACCCCTTTTTTTTCGGCGAATCAATTATACGACCGGACACACGCATTATGCGCGCATCGAGAACTCCTATAATATAAATTGATATTTATTCAGGGGTTGCTCAATTCACATTTCGCCTGATTATGATGGTTATAACGATGCAGCAATAACTTGGGGTTTTGCATGATGTATTTAAAAAGATTACAATTTATTGATTTTGCTCAATTTATTTTAAAGGGAAGCAGTGAATATAATCAATTTTGTATGGGATTGTAAAATGTATTATGCATTTTTTGTCATTATACCGTGATACGAATCTTATGAATTACAAGACGTTTCATCCCCTGTATAGTTGTGAAAACGTTTTTAATATTTACATAAATTTACAAACTTTCAACCGTCTTGCAATGATATGCATTAACATTTTAAATTCATAAAATTTCTCTGTGTACCAAGAACAAGAAATTAAGTTTGTTCTTGTTCCTACCGGAAGAACACACACTGCAATACTGATAAAGTCTTTCAATATATAATAAAGTAAGTGAAGTTATCGATGTGGCAGCTTAACCGGATTTCCTCATCTGATATATTTAATTTAGTGCAATTTGAATTTAATAGAAATTGATTTTCCATAGCTTTCTCTTCGTTTTTCATATTATTTCATCTATACCCACTTAGGATACTTATATACATATATTATCCATATAACGGCACACACATGTGTAATTCCATCATGTATGGATGTATAAACTTGAGCAAAAATACAAATATAACTTTATATTTTATATACCGAATGTAAGACGCAAGGGGGTTGAAACGGTCAAAGTATTTGCGGTGTGGGAGGCTTTAGCCCTTAGGGCTTATCGCTGTACAATATGAATCTCATCCGCATTCTAGGCAATATTATACTTACTCTTTTACTGTACTGCTGATGGCTATTTTGTTGAAGTTTTGATTGCAAAATTGATGAACAATTCGTTGTGGTAATGCCATGTTGAGGGATCGTATACTGAAAAGTCCCTCCCCTTTTTGAGAATTGAAAGCAAGACGCAAGCATGAACTGAAAGACTCTGCCATCAAAAGCATATCAGCTAAAGCTCTTATCAGTTTTTGTTGTCTTTGCAGCATTGTTATAAAGCAAAGGCAACAACAATCTGAAATATGATTAAATTTGTTGACTCTTTCAACATAAAGCTACTTTATTTGTGCACAACTATCATTGTTTTCCATTTTCTTTCCGGTTTTAAGTACTTAAATGTTTTAGTGGCAATTGCATTCTTGTGAAAACCACCCATTTCCTTAACAGACACTTAATGTAGTTGTAATTATAATTAAATCAGTTATTGCACAAGGAGGGGTTGATTTGCTGCCAACATACTTTTGGCGTGCATGTCAATTGTTAATGTAATACACCGTCTGTTCGTGTACGTGGGATCACATTCAATTATAAGCTCATTTTATAAGTTGAATTGGAATTTTGAGCGCAATGTATGCAACGTATCTGCGTACATTTTGTTTTCAATATAAGGTTGCGGTTATAAAAAAAAATAAATTACACAACCCAGAAGTTTGGCAACCAAACAATTTACACGTACTCAACTTTTAGATTAACTGCCACACAGCAATTGTGTAGAATTGTGTGAAAATTAATTCCAAAGTTGTGCTACTGCATTTGTACCGTAGCATTGTTGTCCATTGTTATTATTCTTGTGTGGATGGGAATTTACGTGTTAACTGATTTATTTAAATTTTAAATTTTGTTGAAGAAAAAATGAGGTGTAATTACATGTGTGGAATTGCAACACTTAAATAAATTTATTATAATTATTTTGATTAACAAACATAGTTTGAGCAATTTCAAGTGCATCCTCAAAATCAGGTTATAGTCATTATTTTTAATTTTAATGTTTAACCAATTCTCGTTATATTGATTTGGTAATTTGGAACCACTTTTTTTAATCTCAAAATAAACGCCGGATCATTTTTTTAAATGCGCATCCTTTGTATACATTATCATTAAAGCAATCATCAAATTTCACCTTTACAATTTATGAAATTTACCCTTTTACAAAATGCCGAGCATTATCATGCGGCATATTTTTAATAAAGATCAAATTCTTTTTCAAATGTTTGCCCGTGTCATAAATTCCTGGCATTGACACAAAATGAAAACATTTTTTGCTTATAAAAAGGTCTAAAAATGTTTTATTATGCCGCATGAAATTAATCAGGATGAAAACTTTATATTAAATTGTGTGCGGCTTCTTTTATCTCATCTTCAGGCAACTTTTATTTCTGGATGGTATTATTCAACTTAGGTTCACATAACATACACGTACACATAATATTGAATGCATATTTGGATAAATAAAACTCGCAACGCATTTCTGTAAATTGTTGAATCAATAATTGATTACGAAACAATGCATACAAATCAACCTTTGTGCGTTGCGTTAATATTGGTTACCGCACCAGACTATGACAAAAAAAAGGGGTCGTTTCACCCCACGCAATTGTATTGAAATTGAATGTTAACGACTATATCGAAATAATGTACTGGCGTTTTATCGCTCAAGTGTTAAGAAGCTTTTCAACAGGTATTAAAGTCACATAAAAAGCCTTTTGCAATTGAATGCGAAAAAAAGGCTTTGAACTTTTTAAAAGTCACCACAATAATTGCCTTAAAATAAATGTATGTTAAGATCGCATTAAGTTCTTTGCAAAATTCTCTCAATTTGTGTTGTTTTCACTTTGTTTTGTTTTGGGGGGTAATATAAAACCATTTTATGTGGGTTTGTCTTTTAAAAATGCTCTCCAAAAAATTAGCATTACCTCTCAATTTCAATGTGAAATGTATTTGTGGGGTTGCAGCTCCTAAATATTGCATAAATTCAGTTAAATTATGAGTATGACCACCATTTTGTGGCTGGAATTTGTATGTGTTGCCGTAAAAGAAAGGATTTAAGTGTTTAACAAAGTAGCGGGTTGCTTTTGGCTTGGTGAAAGCTTTTTACAGCTTATATTTATGAAAGTGTGTCCTGTAGCTGAATTTATAGCCTCGCAGTCTAGGTTTTATATTCGATGATTGTGTGGGTTTTTGTTTACACTTTTTAAGCTTTCATAAAATTACAAAACATTTTATTGTAAAGCCTTTGTTTAATATTATTTTATTAATTGATAAGGTTTAAATGTCATTTTAAATTCATAACGATTGAGCTATAACTAAATAGTAAAAAAGAGCATCAAAAGCTATTCGATAAATATATAAATGTACATCAGAATCTCATAAAATAGAATCCGCAAGAAAATAAAGTTTTTATGAGTGTAAACTATAAAATAATAAACATTCCGAGAAGATAAATAGAAGGAAATGATTTTGATTGTAAAGTTTTTTATCTCTGCGCAAACAACATAAAGTGATGTAAAATACAAACAATGATTTTTGATGAACTTTTTCCCAACTTAAATGATTCTCATGTCTGTATAATCTGTCCTTTTAACCCTCATTGGACTGTCTAAACTTTATCCATTGAGAAATCAAAACAATTTCTTAATCTGAAACTACCCTAGCTCTTTTTAAAAACTGTCACATATTTATACTCGTATACACTTTGACGACACAAAAAAGAGACGCAACTAAATGTTCCAAAGAGCTTTTCACAATTCAATTATTGGCTATCACTTTCAATTTTAGTGGGTTTGTGTGTGTGTGTGTGTATTTGTACAGTTTTGCGCTCTTTCATCAATCATCCCTTATATTTCACATTTTTATTATGTTGTTCAAGAACAATGTAAACAATACATGGACTTACCTTCAGCTTGAACAATTTGCTTTTGTTACAATTTCAATTCTCTGCACCCGCAGCACTAATAGTGTTGCAATTATGAACAAAAGTTCATTTCCTGTGTGTTGAAATTAAATTATGGTTTGTGTTAGTGAGTGTGTGTGTGTGTGTGTGGATGGGTGTACTGTAGTTATAGTTTCTGTTCGTAATCTTTTTTAATCTTTTTTGTCATCCCAACTCTTTTTCTTACTCCACACTCTAACATGGGAAATAAAGTGAAGTAGTTTTACAGTCAAGCGATTTTTAAATGGAAAACTTTTGTCAAAGTTTAGATGAAAATGTGCTACAGCACAATTTCTATGTGGATTGTGGACACTAAATTAAAGCTTTCTTTTATATATTTTTTGTTAAACAAACTTTATTGCTATTGTACTTTTTCCACTGTAATGGTGTTGACTGATCTTTTTGTTTGTATTTACCACCATGAATTGGTAACAACTAACAAGTATAAAACATTTATGCTCCCAACCCATCATATAGCTTAAAGCACTGTAAAGTGTATTCAGCGATAAAATACAAATAAACATTTACGTGGTGGGAATATTAAAAGCCTATAAATTATTTTATACATTTTTATAGGTCGCCACCACAATCTAACTTAATCAAATTACACACTGCTAAACAAATAAAGAATATAATTCAGTCATACCTGCACAAAGGGTGGAGGAGGTGGGAGGTGAAGGTTACATACCGCGCAAAAGCCACGAAAGAAAATCGACTCACGGAACTTTTAATAAGATGCATAGTGAAATGGCGCACGTAAGCGCTTTACCGCCATGTCTGACATAAAGCTGGAAAGTCGAGAATGTTGCACCGCATTGTTGCCGTTAGGGGATGAATGAATGGTTTTTGTTATTCATAGACTATACGCTTGTGTGACGTGGCTGTGTTATGTGCCACCAAATGAAGCACTTGAGGTCTTCCACATGCAAACGTGTGTCGTGTACTTAGTTGTCACATTCATCCCTGCTTACATGTGCAATGTTAAGGTACAAAATATTAGAGACAATAGACATCTACCACAATGAATTACACATTATGTGCGTGGATTTTAGTTGACTTTGTATCGTTTTACGTGCTCATATCCTTTTGGGTTTCGACCATCAAAATATTACTATGTGACTGAATTTGTAAGTGCGTGCTGAGCTTCAAAGAATAATTTGTACTTATACTATTTTTTTTTGTCTTTATTAAATCGTCTTCAAAACATTTTAATTCAAAACGCGACGGGATAATCTCTTTCTGTGTCATTTTTTGTACCTATTTTTAATAAGCACCATTTCCCCCCAACCACAATTTAAATCGTTTGTCGCGCCTCTACATTAGTTAAAAGCCGTTTGCTTTAATACTCGTGTTTATTTGATCCCTTATCTCCACCACTGAGGGATTACAATAACTCAGCGTGCAACAAGGGTTGACATTTTGCACCACCTCCTCCACACGTTCAATGTCGCGCGCCCACTGTCTGCACATACACCGTATTATTAAAAATAAGGGTGGTCCACTAGAAACGAGGCGACTTTCTGACACTTTGCAAAGGGTCACCATCCACACTCGCCATTAGGACGAAATCACGGTGGCGACATATGAGACAGCAGCAGCTTCATTTGCAAAATAATCTGTGCAATGTTTGTGTATTTGGCCAAGGGACATATTGTACATATTTTATAAGTATGTACGTAATACCTTTGCACGCAGCATTTATTTACAACATTTATTGTATAAAAAGATGTAGGGTGGATGAATAATTGTTTTCGACAATTATTTAAAGTGCTTACCACGATTTACTGTAAAATAATGTGCTCAACAAGTTTAAGGGCTGTGTGTGCTGTTAATGGCAGAAAGGTAGCAACGATGGTGCGTTAATGTAACAACAAGGCAGAGTGCGTGATGTGTGAGGTGTTTTGGGAAATTTGAGGGAATTATTCTTTGTGAGCTGACTGGCAGGGCGTATGGGGTGGCAACTGACTGGTGTATAACTAAATGGAAAATTTTTGTGTGTTGTATTGAGGGGGAATTAAGTTTTTTGCACGTAGACAGACTCTTTACCGTAAAGTGGGCAATTCAAAAGTATCCCACTCCCCGCGTATCTAAATAATAATAATTGTAGAGTGGAATTTTATTTGCTGTATTTAATATTCGCTCTTCGTCACACACCCATATAAAAGTATTATATTATGATGAAGCAAACAGAAATGAGTATGCACTTGAGTTTATTTACAGAGTATCAAGTTTTGTCGTCCATTTGCCTGCATTTGTTCGAATTTTATTTGTTTGTCTTTCTTATAGGAGTTTTACGATAGTTAGAGCACATTAATTCAACTGTACCATCATTCTTCTTGTTCGTCTCTGTTTGTATTTCTGATATTCGGTTTTGTATTCTTTGTAACTCTTCCTGTAAGTGTGCTGAGTGGACCAATGGAATAAACTACCCTTGAGCAAATCATTTTAATTTTGTCGCCCAATAACTCGTTCATTGATTTCAGCAAATATAAATTCATTTTATTTAAAAGTTTGTAAATTCTTAGAAAAACTGCGCTGCATAACATAACATTCTTTTGGAATATGGTCCCTAACATCCAGCAGGGAATTTACCATCAGTACGTTTTCTGTTATTTTATGCAAATATTGTTTCCAGATTTATCTCCCATACTACACATAAATACTGACAATGTTTTTTAACTCTTATTTTTATTTCAAATATCAGATATGAGCCATAATATTTTACAATTGACAATGTGGCATAATGCACGTGTGTATGGCACTGTAAGCACCAACCATCGTATTTGTATGTGCATATTTTATTTTCAGATTATACTATATACGTTTGCTGTGCTGTGTGGCCAAGCACAAAAGCTGTAGGGGATGTTTTTTAAGGGCAAATCTCAATAAGCTTTGTTTTTATTCTATTTTCGTGTCTAATGTGATGTGCATGCTGTTTTGTGTGTAACAAAACAATACAGTATTGAGATGATAGATAGAATATGTTTTTAGGAAATGTTGATCGGCATTTATTGTAATTTTTGAGCTCACTTGTTTGTCGAATGGCATTTGAGCTATTTTCATAATATACATACGCGATACGAGTATAGCCCGAGTCTTTGTCATTGTTATTTCATAATATTGTCATGTAAGTGGCTGCTTTTTAAGTTTTATAGATGATTTCTGTTATTGTGATAAAACACATAATATTTTTCGTACTTAACCATTTTGTTTTACAACCAAACAGCGAGATAAAATTCTTGCAGGAAATTCAAATTGAGTCATAGAGAATTAATCCAGTTTTATCAAGAGTCACATGTTCAAGGAAATATGTTCAAAATATTTCAAGGTTAAATAAATACCATTTTAATGCAAATCATAATTTTGTTGACCATATAATTTTAAATTTTATATGACTGATAAAATTTGAACATAAAACTTTGATTGACAAATTAATGTTACTAAATTGCATATGTTTAATAAATACAAAAGAGAATTTAGTATGATTATTCCAAAAGCTTGTGCATTATTAAATGAAGTTTAATAGCTGCATTTTCCATTATAACTATAACAGAATGCAAAATATAATGAGATTGTGTTCCGAATAAGGGCAACTACAAACAATGACGTATTACTGAAATGAGTTCATGTCATGCACAGCGTAATGTACGTAATAATTGCAATTGTGACATTGATAGTGAAAGTACAATGAGTTTTACGTAATTAAAATGCAAATGAACTAATGTTATTTGTTGTTTCTTCAGATGAGTTGTAAGTACTTCAACCATCAGCGTGTTATTTGTGTGAATTATGAGAATTTATTGCCCGCAACGATTTCATAATTCGTATTATGCTGATAGTATGTAGCTGTGTTGTGTCTGAGTTGGCCCACAATACGTAACGTGTATTGTTAATTGCAATTTAAAAATATTTTTTTAATATTATTGCAATTAAGAAATTGAGTTACTTACGTCACAATGATGCGTGTTACATTTTAATTTGCAATATTTGTGTTATTTCAAAAATTTGATTTGTTTATCTATATGATTAATGTGACCTTAACATGTTTGATTAAATCGACATGATTTCAATTTTATGAAATAACATTGCAACTGCACGATGGGGCATGCCCAAGTTTGAAATAACAATTGAGGCAACCCTGAACTATTTAACTTTCACACACGCTTGCCGATTTAAAAGTAATAAAAATATTTCTAATTTGTCTTGTAACAGACAACACAAGACCAGATATTAATCCGGATTTCATTGTTTATCTTATATACGAGTGGTAAATAGGTACGTGCTGCTTGCAGACAGACGACAAAGAATTACAATTAATATAACTTTCATCGAATGCGATTTTTTTTTTCTCCTTCCCCAATGACCATTGTGAAATAAAGCTTAAAATCATGCTATGGTGTCAAATGATCAGCTTTATATGAAATCTAGTTTGTCCCTAACCTTCTTGTACAATAGTTACTGCCAACACTTGGAATTTTTCTTTTCTTGAATTGTTTTTTTTTCTTTTTTTTCCAACCACAATCACATGACTTTTAAATGCAATTGTGTGCAGACATTTTTTTCCATTTTATGCTCAGTTGTTACACATTCGTGGCATGCATGCACACACGTGGTGCACCGGAAATAACGTTAGGTACCTACACATACCTCCCGTTCACGTTTTGCCGATATACATACTCGTATATTGCTTGTTGTTTTTGTTTTTTTGGTATATGTACTTATTTATTTTTCACATTTCGTTGCATTCAGTTTAGAGTTTTTTAAGGACTTGACAAAAATGCGGAAACCCCATACAAAACAGAAGGCACAAACTTTTTCAAGCCACATTATCCTATAAATACAAACAGCACACATATATCCGTATGAATGAGCGCATATGTGAGTTCGCAAAAAAAGCAATAAGCATCCATGAGTATTTCGACACGCGGGTGCATATTCGTCGGGAATCAAGTGCTTATATTTGGAGGGTTTTTTTTATTATTCCAATGAGAGCTGAAAGGACATGCACGAATTCATTTTGACTGCTCAAATCTCCCAAACGGAATGTTTAATGATAAATTTTGCGGTTGATACTTATGTGGGATGAAAAGGGCCCGCTAGAAACTAATAAAAAACAAAAATTAAGTTCCCAAAAACATTTTCATTGTATCTTTTAGTTAATAATCACGTTTTCATAATCTCTTTCTCTGTTTTAAGTTTATTACGAACATAATATAAACTATAAAGCAATCAACGATTTTGCACAATGACGTTTATTTAACTAAAATGTACTTAAATGTATGGAAAATGCACTTTTCAATGAAATTGCGCTGCTTTATGAGGCCAATTGCAATTCTGCTTGGTGCAATTAAACGCATATATGACTATGTACCCGCCTGTACTCAATGAAAAGTGATAATTGTTAAATTAAAATGAGCTGATTAAAATTAATTGCTTGCACTGAAGTGGGTGTAGTCTTTCTTTTATGTTCTATTATGGTCTTCGTGGAAAATGCACTTACGTATAATTTATTTAAGTTTAACTTTAAGTGTGTGTGTTCTAAATTAGTGTGCTATTATAGGATGGGGAGCCAAGCACAGATGTCAAGGAGTTGAGAGATGCATTTAATTAGGGAGGCTCACATTGTTTAACAAGGCGTATAATTTTAATATGCAAATATTTTAAAGCAATCAACAATAATTTTTGCGAGTTAACAGGGTCTTTAAGAAAAAATGCAGGGGGCGAATAAAATGCTGAAAGTTAAATTGCTTATAAATAAAATAAAGAAATTGGTTTGTTGTAAAATAATATGCATTCCAATAATTTTTTTATTTTTAACAATTGAATAAATATTACAATTTTAATTAAAAAATTGTTTTAAATTAATTTACTTAATACCCATATTTTCTATCACTTTTTCTAATTCTATAATTTTATGCTGCAACTTTTGGTTGTGTTGGTGCATTTTGGTAGCGTGCTCCTTCAGTCTGTCAGTTATTGCATCCTTATCAATTAACACTTTTTTCAACTGCTCATTCAGTGATTTCAAATAGTCATTGTTTGTTTTAAGAGAAATATTTTTTGTGTTCAACTCGTCATATTTAGTCTTCAACTGTGCATTAGACGTTTTCAATCCATCTATTTCCAGCTGATGCTGTTCCGTGGTGGTCTCAATTACGATAGGGGTTTCTAACATTTGAAATTGTAGCGGTGTCTCAGGATTAAAAGTTGCATTATCCTTTAAACTCGCATTCTCTGCTTGTAATTGCTGTATTTCTGTGCGCAACATTGACATCTCCTCGCGGATGTTGCTTATTGTACTTTTGAGACTATCATTTTCCCCTTGCAATCGATCCAGTTTTATTGTGAGCACAAACACATCAGCACTGTCATCCTCATCAGCAGCTGGGATAAAATCAGTGGCGGCTGCAGTGCTGGCCGAAGTGCTGCTACTCGACTCATTCGTTGGCACATTGAAAATTGTGGGAATCGCTGCAATGTAAACAGATGTTGGTGCTAAATGATTTTTGTTTATTTTATATACACTTGAGTTTGTGTAATTAATTGCAAATTGAGTGCAGTAATGAATACATTTTTGTTGATGAAATTTGTGCAGATTAATTACCATCAATCGATTTGAGCCTTCTCCGGTTTGGTGTTGCGTTCGTTAAATTTTCCATCAAGCAAAAACTGAAATCTGTCGCTTTGAAATGCTGAGAACATATTATTGAGTTTGGCGATGACGTCCATCCCTCTCCTCTGCAACAGAATTTGATCCATTGCTCTTTGATTCTTGGGTTTTTAGGAAATTTAAGAAACATTATTGATTTGTCCGTTTTCGTTGACGATTCATTCTTACAGCCGGACACGGCGCAAGGCGCCATGTTGCCTACTTAATCTAAAATTAAATTTGCATGTTTTATTTGCTAAATAAATTAAAACCAGTTGCGTTATTCATGCTAAAATATGCAAATTAAAATACCCAAGACTAAATTTGTGCCCACAACAACTTACTGCAATAACTTTTTTAATTTATTTCATCAACTTACAATGATTATTAATAATTTTCAAATGAAAAATTTCATCCTGGTGAACTCTTTGAATGGCGTTACTTTACTGACTTGCGCCGACATAAATTTGAAAATAAACCGAATTCGGGGGAACGTATAATGCGAGCATGAGAGTACAAGTCGTCAATCGTCATGCGATCAATGTTTATGTTTTATCGTCATCATCATTACCATCATCATCATCATGTGTTCGTACAAATCCTAAAATTAGGGGGAAAATTTTCTATGCAATACAAAATGGTAATATTTACACTCGCATAAACAGTAGGGTAGGGCAAATAAATGTGTTTTATGCTGTGTGTAATGTTTACAATATTATATGCGTACATATATTGTGGAATATTGTATTTTGAGCCTTGCTGAGTACATATTATACTGCATCCATACGACAACACATGAATACTAATTAAATTTAACCGTACATATGAACGTCTACTGAACATATGTGTAATTTAATACAATATTAGTGTGCTGAAAATCTGCTTGAGTTGATATTCCAACGATTATTATTGTTTGCGTTGATCACGTGCCAAGAAAAAAATTCTGAATTAAATTGAATCTTTATTGCAAATAGCTTTACTGTATAGAAATTGCACAATACACATTATAATTTATACGGCATCTTAATATATATATCGGATTGTCAATGTAAATGAATAACGACGTGCCTATTCGTATAAAACCTGTATCCTTTTTAAACCGAACTCATATCTCTCTCAATGGAAGAAAACAACCCCTTCAGAAAATATACACGCAACGCTGCGGGAGAAGAATTTGGAAACAGGTGCTCGCCATAAGTGTAATGAATATAAGGAATGTTTTCATGTGAAGTATTGCAATTATTTGGGTATACGATTCAGTAATTGATCGATGTTTCATGCCTTTGTTCATTTTGTATATGCCTATGATTTTATCAGAGCGGTTGCTAATAATGTTGAAGTGAAGTGGAACAGTTGGTTGTGTCATTTTTTGTCGTCTTTATTCTTTATAGAAATCTGCAATTGATGCGGAAACTTGTTTTGACACCCCTCGGTTTCAAGAAAGATGTATAAGAAAAATGGAGAGTATTTAATTGATGTCCTTTGAAGTGAAGGAACGCATCAGTAATGTTATTTTTTTGGTTCGTTATTTCGTTGTATGCACCTTTGTTTCTCGAAAATGGCTTAAACAATTTTGTTGTTATTAAAATTAAATTTGACACATATATTTTGTCGACTTTTATGACTTCCTGTTTGACTTGCGCAACAAAAAATATTTCCTATTTCTGGAATTCAAGTTATGAATAGTTTTTTTACCATCTGCTTCATAACTATATTTTTAAATCCCCAAGACATTTGATTATTATTTTAGAACAAAAACAATACACAAAAATATAAATATTGTAAAAATAGAGAACTTTTGTAAAGTTTTTCCCCTTTTTTACTGTTGCCAAAACATATCCATCACTATATTATTTTGAGCGATGATATTTCAATGCGTACAACAAAGTTAGCATTAAATGAATTATGCAGGTGTTTTGAAAGGGATAACAATGAATTCATTGTTGAAATGTCTTAACAAAAGAGTGAGGAACTTATTTTGAACATAAGTAACTGGTTATTATTAAAAGTATAAACTCGTACCTAATTATTTCACACCGAAAAAGATCAATCAAACTCAAGTTGTCTGTGGGCTTAAAAATTCAACAAAACTGTTGATGGTAAATTTAAAAATTCAATTTTTTTTTCATCAGCTCGAATTAAAATGCATTTGCTGATCGATCACAATTGAATTGTTGTTGGTTTTTTATGGGTGTGTGACGGCGATCTGCAGGTGATCATTCAAAACAATAATAGTAATTCTTTCTTGATGACATTTAAAATTCATCTTAAGTGTCTATGAAATTAGTTTAAATACATGCTATCTTACGTAATGCATATAATTAATCGATTGTTTTGTTTTTTTTACAGCTGCTCTCAAAATCGTCGCGGCTCATGGAAGGCTGAAAAATGGAAAGGCAACAACCGGCGTGAAAGGAATAATGTGTCCTCCTTCAACAAGCACAATTTCGTGAGTAATATGAATAACTAAATTGGCAAACTTTGCTTCATGTACTTTTAACAATTATATTTAAATGAATACGTAAAACTGAATATTGTTTACAGTCACAGCCACCACCAAACATGGTCCTACTTGATAGTGCATCATTTTCCGATGATTATGATTGGTCACACTACGATGGAATGCCAACTCAACGACCTCCGATTCCTTCATTAATGCAGGAGATCATACCACCTCCACATGGCGTTTATCCCCTTCCCTCCATGGACTCGGAATCAGAGTCGCAACCACATTTTAAGGAAGAATCACAAAGTCCAACTGACGGAAACAATGATGAAGTTTTTTGCGAAGAAATAATACCATCTGATGCGCAGCCAGCTCTTGATGACATTTTGTCTGAACCTTCAAGAGTATCATCAATTGCACCATCACAAATAGATTTGACGGGTCAAACACAATTAACTGAACAAACAGGCACCGCACCGGAACAAATAGAGACGTCCGGAAGTTTGACTCAATCAAATAAATCTGATGCGGAGCCAAGAAAAGTGAATGCTGAGATCATGACTCGACGTGTTATAAATCAACTCACAACAATGGACAAACACAATCTCAAGCAAATTATTAACAATCCCAATACCAAATACGATACAGCGCTAATGAATCAGGCGCGTCAACAAATTCGCACTGAAACACGTAAGCAATTAAGATCACTTGGAATGGATGTGCAAGAACCACAAAGTGCAACGCCAAATATTCTAGAACCTGATGAGGTGATTGATGCTGGCAAATTACCAGGCACACTCTTTGCTGAAATTGGACGACTTCTCGGCATTGGAGAAACCGATAGTGTAAACAATGTGGCATTGGATCAGTACTTAGGGCCTAAGGATACAAATGAACCCACTGAAGAAGTCAACCCTGATCAAATTTTCTATCATGCAGAGATGCTTTTAATGGGCGACACCTCAATGCTGGAGCCGCATTCTAACGAGTCGTCCCCCATGAACTCAAGATGTGCATCTCCAACAGTCGATGATAATCTTCAGGATGCTAATAAAACGGTTGAGGATGATCTGTTGGCTGATGCCAGAAATGTACATTTGGATGATATGATTTTAAACACAAATTTTCTGCAAGGTGTCGATCCAATGCTGTCGGATGCACAACCTTTTCCCATACTATCGTCACAGGAGTTGGAGCAAATTTCAACCACCCCTATGGATAAGACTACAGACTCAGTACAATACGCTCAACTAGAAGAATATTTGCCATCGAATGCACAAATTAATGAAGACTGCCTTAACGACTTTAATTCTCAGCTGGAAATACCAGTGGTTGAAAATACCACTGAATTATCAGCACCATCCCCGCCCATACCAGTAAATGAAAATACAAATACTTTGCCAGAACCAGTGGTAGAACCTAAAAAAGTGGAAACACCACCGCCAACTAAATATTCTGAACCACGTAAAAATACGAATGTCTACGATGACAGGGAATCGTTGACCAAACTTATAATTGCTCAACAGAACCACAACATGAAGACGCAAGCAGAGTTACTTGAGAGTTTAGAAAAATCAGGGAAGGCCAGTGCTAAGAAACGAAAAGCTCCGCCAAAACAGCAGGCCGTTTTAAAAAAGCGAAACGAATTTCCAAATCGTCATAACTTTTCATATCACTACCATCAAACACAGCAACAGATAAAGCCAACATCAAAAACACGGACGTCAGAAATGTACAGAAATGTACGTCAAGACTTGGAGTTTGCTGTCAGTCACAGTCCGGGAGCGTCTAAATACATTCAGAATAAATATTTGAATAGCACTCGTGGCAGTTCTGAAGAAAGGGTACGAGAACGTCATCGCCGCACAGAAGTTACTTCAAAATACAAAGACAAACGAAAAGAGACACGACCGCACTCCAATAGATTAGAACGACCATCTTCCTTAATACAGAAAAGTTTCACAAACGCCGCCAGAAGCTATACCACACGCGAGTCGTCAAATTGCTCACTTAGCAGCATAAGTTCTGTATCTACGTTGAATAGTGCTACGCCCATTCCATCCGCATCGAGTGTCAATCGGGAAGACGATAAACCAATGCGTTCGCATAAGTCCCGCGAGAAAACAATTAGATCTAACAAAAGTGTTCATAACTCACCTAAACTTTATAGCTCTGCAACATCTTTAGTTCCTACATTAACAAGCAATACTGTGTCAACAACGAAAACTAATTTAAATATATCTGATGCTTTATCAAATATTTACAACACGTGTTTGGAGAGGCTGGAAGAGTTTGAATCCATCGAAAAATCAAATCGGGACGATTTAAGAAGCTCACTGCAGCAAGACAATAGTGAAGCTTGTAATGAGATTAATCCACTTCTAATGAATGTTGTCATCAAGACAGAGCCCATGGATGATGAATCTAATCTAATAAGGATAACAGCGGAACTGCAAAACGATTTTCAACTCAAAAAGGAGTTTATTGAGGATCCATGTCCATTGGAGAACGAAAACTCAACGGAACATAAAGAGCTTTTATTAATGGAATGTAACACAAATGCAATGGAATCTACACAACTTCCATCTGATCCAATATTTGAGCAATGTGATAACCAAGATGATAGACCAGTCACACCCGATATTGATATTGAGACGAAATTGTTATTGTCTATTTACGAACCTCCAGTGAAAGAATCAACTATTGAGGAGACCACAAAAAAGCCAGACGAGCCAGTAGATTATGTCGAACCAATCTCACATCCCTCAACTGTGTCGACTTTAATTGAAGAGAGTGTTTTTACAGAACAGATACCAGCTGATTTACTAGAAACTGCTCCGGCGGTTGACTCTTCAATTGATAATTCCATTGCAATGGATAAGCCATCCACAGTTACGCTTTCCTTAACCAAGGAAGACAAAGAACTGACTGATACTTTACATGAAGACCAAATCCTTTTATCAAAGAATGAAAATACCGCAGTAAGTGAGACTAGTCATTGTGTTGTTGCTGATGTTGGTGAAGTTTCTGAAGCTGCTGAAGCTACTTATTCTTCTAAAGTTGCGGATACTGCCAAATCTACTGACGATGCAAAAGCTGAGGACGCGGTTGAAGCTACGAACGCTATTGAAACTACGAATATTGCTCAATCTATGGATACGAAGGCTTCTGAAAGTAATTCAAAATCATCCGACAAATGTGATCTTGGTCAAAATGCAAAGGCAACGACAGTTGTGTCAGGGGTGGAAGAACAAAATTCAAATGAGCAACGCGTTGTCAATCATAAAATCGATGATGGCGCTAAAGTAAGCAAAGTGCGTGATAAATCAAATCAAAAGCGGAAACGCAAAAATTTAGAGGTTGGCAAAAATTGTGTCGACTCACATAAGAGCAATGGAGAGAGTCAGGAGAAAATAATTAAATTACAACCAAAGAGTGGCAACAACATCAGTGTTGAGCCAAATCGCACCAGATCTGTTGATGTCATGAAAACAGATGATAGCGATATAAAAGACAATACAACAACGGTTAAGCGTGATGAGAAAACAAAGCGTTCTACTGATGTCGTCAGAGACAAATCACAAGACTCATCAAAGAAAGCTGCTAAAAAGACAGCAACATCTGATAGCAAGAAATCAGATTCGAAGCCAGTGAACAAAGTGGAGGGGCCCAAATTGTGTGACGTGCCATTCTTGGAGATAAGCACCAATGCCACGTTGACATCGCAAAATTTCGTAACAGTGCAGGCATTGACCCCGCATAAATCGCGTCAGACGAATGAAGCAACAGATAAACCAAAACCAGTATCAGCTGTCAAGGAGAAACCCAAACATAGTGACAGACAATCAGCGAAATCTGTGGAAAGAGAGAAAGAAAAGGAAAAGGAAAAAGAAAAGGAAAAGGAAAAGGAAAAGGAAAAGGAAAAGGAAAAAGAGAAAGAGAAAGAAATTGAAAAAGAACCGATTGAAGACACAAAAGTGCCCCTTCAAAATCCTTCATCGCGAAAACAATTGTTTGTATCCGAAAATGATACAAGTTCATTAAGTTTAACCCCACGTGAAGACAATAATAACCAAGCCAAACCAGAAATTAAAGAAATTAGGGAATCCCGTAAAAAGCGGGAGACTCGCAAACATCGTGAAAAACGAATTTCTGAAAGCGCAACGCCATTAATCCATCAATCACCAATAAAATCTACACAAGAATGTTTACATACAACAACGGCGACAGCCACTGCCACAGCTACAACCACAACCACTACCACATCTTCAATCGGGAGTCCCACATGCGATTCACAAGTCGTAACAGAGAAGACTACAACACGTGTTTGGAAGTCTCCAGGTGAGAAAAAATTGCTAGTACCAATTACGGTGCCTGAAACTGATACCCAAGTGACGGTATCTAACAATGAATCCCTCACCATTGAGATGAACGTCTCAAATACCTTTGATGCATTGAAATCTTCACCTGATTCAACATGCTTCACAAACACCCAATTGAATCAGCAATATCTGAAAAATTCAATTGACAATTTATTGCGTGATGCTGCTAACTCCCAAGCTGGATTGAATTCCTCGATTCAAATAGAGACAAAGAACTCCACGTGTATGCCGTTAATGAACCATAACGATCAGACACTTAATCGAATGAAGGATATTGACATTAAGCTAATGGAACTGCAACAAAATAAAATGTCAATCGATGAGTTAATATTTAAATATCAAAAGGAGAAAATATCAATTGACCGTAACATAATGCAGTTGCAAAATGAACGATTCATTTTGATAGGTTGTCTTTTGTCCACATCCAGTGTGCAACAAAGCGTTGCAATTTCTGCATCAAACGAAAGTATCAAGGAAACTAAAGATGAGAAAATTGAATTGAATGCAATTGATGATGTACCGATGCCCCTACCTGCTGTTGCCGAATCTTCATTGAAAGAACGTACTAAATCCCCGGCCAAATCTTCGCCACAGCCGAAAAGGGCAAAGAAATCCGATAACAAAGTATCGAAACATGTAAAGTCTTCAAAAAGCCGCAAAGCCCAGAATAAATCTTTTGAATCAAGTACTGGTGAAACATTTAGAAACAAAATTTCCTCAGACCATGAGGACGAGGAAATGATTGAAGCAAAACTGGAAAAGGATGAAACTTACATTCCAACAAGTAAGGTAGTTCCATCCAAGAGGCAATCAAAACGTCGTGCTAAACGGCAGCAGCTTCTCACACAAAACACAATAATGGAGCCAAATCAAAAGCGCGCATTAATGGAGAACTTGACTGCACTTCAAAACTCTCAGCCCCAAGTGAGCGCATCATTTGTACACCGTACACGTCGCAAAATTAGCGTCTCCAGTGACAGCAAAATGGAAGTGGGCGCCGAAAGTGATACCACAAGTGAAATTGATTTCAAATCATCTTCCACCAAATTCAATTTTAATCGCTTTGCCGGCGGTTATAACAGTCGCGGTAGTTCAGTGCATGTGCACAGTGATGACACTCCGTTCACAACGCCATCGACCAGCATTTCACGACCAGGCTCTCCATTGGGCAGCATCATATCCACCTCGAAGTACGTGCCCATGATTAAAACGCCAAAGTCTTCGTTCGGCGGTGATGACGGTGGTAACAGTGATTTGGATAGTGAATTCGGCATGACACGTCATGTGTTTCCACCGTTTTACAACTACAAAGCTGTGATGACGAAAGAGTGCAAGATTGTCCTCAAGCGGTGTGATTTCACACAAATGTGTCCCTCAGCTTCTTTGAGAAAAGTGTTGAAACCGACAAAAGTGCAGAACGAAGTGGTTGCAGCAGTGTCAAATCTCAGCAATACCGCCACCAGTACCACCACAGATGAGCCTGAAGCAGATTGTGATATGACATCAATAGTTACATCCGAGACAATAACAAACAAGAGCACTGTGACAACATCAGTGCAACGGAATCAAATTGATGACAATGTAGATGTTGCTGAAGAGCAGGAGGTGGTGCAGCAGCAGCAGCAGCCGTCGGCGTCTATTTCTGAGTGCTGTGAACAGAATGATGTTCCAGAGAAGATTGACGCCACCGATGACATTGTTCCGGATGCAGTCAATTTGCATTTGGAGGCAAGGAAATTCGTCGGCCATAAAGTGGCAATCGGATGCTTAAAGGTATGAATATTTTGTGTGTGATTTTTTATATGATCGTAAGTTAATTTCCGTTTGTGTTGGGGGGGTTGTGCAGGTTGTGAAACGATTTTTAGTTGCCGCATCCGACGATGGCACTATTTATCGATACTCACTTGAGACTGGCAAATTGGAACAGACGGTTGCAATTCATCGCAAGGCTGTGACAGCTTTGGCAGCTGATTCTTGTGATAATGTTTTCTCAACATCTTTGGATGGATATGTCAAGAAGTTTCACTTAGAGGTAATGCTTCATTAATTTTTGAATCGATTTTCGTGATAATTGACAAGGAATCTTCAAAATAAAATCATTTATATTTCAGGATTTATCGCATGAGTTGGTTGCAACCAATCTGTCGGAGCAACTAAATGTCACGGACAGTAATTGGGAGATGTTGTTCATTGGTACTCGATCGGGCAAAATAATTGTATTTGATATGAAGGTAAAATAGTCGCTATTTTCATTTTTGAATAAAATAAATTATGTAGCAATTTTAATTTTAATAATTTAAATAATTTGTAGGCCAGTGAACCGCAAAAGGAACCTCTGTGCGATACGGGAAAGCAAATTTCGGCTATAACTTCATCTAAAGAGGGTCCCCGTAAAATCCTCATAATTGCCTCAAAGAATTCAACTCAGGTTCATATCCGTGATGCTCGCGATGGTTTGCTATTACGTACAATTGCACTAAACGATAAGGTGACAGTGTACAGCATTGCATTGCACACAGGAACGCTGAGCTTTGGGACGAACCTCAGTGACATTATTACCCATGACTTTTATGTAAGTGCTATTAAGCTTCTTCTCATTATTTAAATACATTTATTACTTTGAACATTTTCCAACTTCTTCAGAGTGGATACGAGTTGGGGCGAAATCAAGCTGGAAATGGCGTGATTTCAATAAGGGTGTACCGGAAGCGGTTGCTTTTTGCAGCATGCTACGATGGCTGTGTTTACGTATTTGACACGACCACTGGTCTTTTGTTACGCAGAATTCAGGGTCCTGGCAAAATGTTGCTGTCTTTTGATATTGTGGATGATATGGTAAGTTAGTTTTTAGCTAAAAAATACAAGAAGGCAAAAGTTTATTTAAGTCGAATCACAATTAATTTTACACGCACAATAGTTAGGTCTTAGGGAATTTTGGGGCGCATCGGGTCGATAAGAAAACTTTTGTCGCAGTAATTAATTAGAAAATCAAAGGTATATAGAGTTGATTGAGTTGTAAACGATTGTATAGCCAATATAAATGTATTGGTATTCCAAATGGGTAGTTAGGAAATTGGTCAAAAGACAAATGGGATCAAGAAGAAAACTCATTCCATTGTATTGATTAAAATGTCAAACTTGTTGCCTCGTTTATTAGGCACAATGTTTACGGTATTACATTTCGATCCGTCGAGTACACTTCAACAATAATAAAAAGGCATAAAAGGGGGGACAATATGTCCTTTGTACTTAAATTCGCGATTTTCCACTCCAAGAACTCTCCTTGAAAAATTACGCAACGTCTTGGTTAATAAATTATTTCCGATTATACAAGTACAGCAGCAGCTGACAAAAAGGAGATCATCCTTATTTGTATTCTCCCCCTTTGCTAATCTTTATCGTTCGCAATATACACTACACTACATAGCTGCTGGTAAAATATGTAAGAAAGAAACACACCTTACGCAGTAGAAGCCAGCCCCTATTTGGCGCTTGTAGATTTATGGCAAAGTCCTGGTTGTAAAGTTAAGTCTTGTGATTTGGCACAAGTTATGTGAGACTCCTCTAAATATAAATTTATGATTGGCTTCAATGATTTAAATGTATAAATCAAATTTGTGTGGGAGTTATGTTCACAGCTTGTTCTACTTTTAGTGCCCTTTTGGGACTCCCACCGAAACGTGAACTGCATTTGTAAATTAACTGCCACACTTTATTATCCCTAATACTTCAAATGTTTTGTATTATAAATATTTTATTTTGATGTTTAAAGAAATGTTTATTTGTCATAACAAATAATTGAATTTATTTCACAATTCACACACATAATAGTATGAAACTTTTGCATTTTTTGCTCCCACAATAATTGTTAATATAGAAAACTGTCAGCAAAATGTGTGGTTTAAAAGTTATGCATACCATAACGCTATTGGGCTCTACCCAACACACAAGTTACAACCCAACAATTGGATTACTGCGTCTACAATAGCACACCCATACATTTCTTTTTCACAGCAAGAGTTTTCAATTCCGCAAAGCTTTTAGCTATCAACAAATCCTATTTCTTCAAACACACACATGCACACACATTCTCCACTCTCAGTGCGCCATTAAATTTCCTGTTTTCTTCTTGCCTTGTAAATACTGTCACATTGCGTCACGCTACGACAGCATAACATATTCGTACGAAGTAGCACACAACACCCAAGCTTCCCACTTTGTGTGCTGGTGCCATTACAAGGCAAACTTTCGTCTAAATTTCAAGAGTCAGGATAACTCTTGCTCATGTCTCCTGTAATGTATTTCGGAGAAAAGCTCTTCTACCCAAGAATAACATTGACATAAGTTTTGCTGTTTATTACTTTAAATATGGCATCAACAAAAATAAAAGCGTCGCTCATCTGGTTTGAAACTTTATCTAGCCTATTATGCAGATGTAACGCCTCATTAATGATCAGCTCTCAAGTATTTCATGGTTGAGAAGACACGCGACGAGGCAGATTATATCATAGATTGGGTGGATGTTGTTCGACTTTTTTTTTGGTGGGGGTATTGTTTCTCCCGATATGTGTATTTTCGTGCTCGAAGAAAGGGTTTGCTTATCTCAACGCCCACAGATGTCTTTAAAATTGTTTCATTGTGATTTTGGAATTTTAAACGGGGGGGGGGGGGGGGGAAGGATGCGATTATTTTTAATTATCAATAATTTTCAATGTTAACTCTGAAAATTTCACCAATTTTATAAATAATTCATAAGTTTTCGCAATTACTCCAGTTCAAAGTTTAAGTGAAAGACTTTATGCCGAAAATATGACATTTCTAAGAGGGGTAAAATCAAATATAACGGATCCATATTTAATCGAAAGCATTTATAACAGCATGTTACGGGATTATTTATTTAGTTAAGGGTGGACACAAACTGGGGGAAATACCGGGCCTATTTGTTTATATTAAAATATCATAAAGATTATAAGTACCCAAAGTAAGAAAGCATATGGTTGGTGAATAAATATAAGTTGGCTGTATTTTTATTACAATTTAATTTGAGAATTATTTATCCATAATGTTATTAACTTTGTCTTCTTTCACCAATTTTTCTTAAATTGTATTACCGAGCATTCCAATGGTATTCGAAGAACATTAAAAAAAAACAATTTGAAAAAGATGTATGTACAAGTAAATTCCACCAAAGAAATCCATTAGCAATCGCCACATTACAGCCGTGTGAAATTGACGTATACAGAAAAGTGCATTGAATGCTTTAAGATCGAACTTTTATCGGCCAGCAATTTACCAGAAAGAACTCTTGATGTGCTGATAAAAGTAATAACCCTCTTTCCTTTCTCCACTTACTTCTTTATGCTTATCAATCCAGTTGAAGGAGGGGGGGGGGGGGGGAAGCGCGGCCTCCCTAAAAGGATCATTTTTCGCGCTTTTGTGCGCTTGTTAGACGATTTTATTGGTTTTTATTTCCCAACACTCGCTGCATGAATGGTAGTTTCATTTCATCTGCTGCCATTTCATCATACACACATTTACGACTCTATATATGTACAATATATCGTGTAAATGCAAAACAACATATGTTGCTGAACACCAAATCCTTCTTATATAGCAGCACTCTGCCACTAACATCTCTATTTTATATATCTTATCTTTTTATGAGGGCGTACAAAATATGTATATAAGGAGGGTGGTTTCAATGCATGTGTGCGTGGGTGGATTATTCAAGTCGGCACAGATGACTGCATTTGTTGATGTGAACGTAATGTGTCGCGTTTGTGGAGCACAGACGCCAGACGCTGTCTTGCACTGTGGGTGGATTTAATATTGTTATAGTTTAACACATTACTCGTACTTAACATTTTATTCTTGACAGCATTTTTTAAGCACATCTTTGAAGCGTGTTTGAGAAAAGCTAAAGCAGTTTTAAAAAATTGCTCTCCTTTTTATTATTATGTACAGATTGCACCCGTGCACTTTGTATTGATTCAGTATAAAGTTGATTAGCTCTTTAGGTGCTGCGCTACTGATGTACAACACATAAATTGGTTGTTGCAGTCTCATTTTAAGCACAAACGTTGATTAATCCAAGCTCGTCTTGCCTTTTCTTTTTTACTTCTTACTAAAGAAAATGCATTAAAGATTTTTCGTTGCATAAATGTTAATTTGGATGCTATGAGCATAATGCAATGATACGCGCTAGTCATTTAACTATATTTTATTGAATTATGCTATGAATTTCTTACGCTCGTGCACATTTTGTTTCAGCTCTAATACAATTAGTGTGTCTTCTGAGACGTGTCTTTGTCGGGCATCTCGAGTCTTCGTTGATATGTAGTGATGCAATATTAATTGGGTATCCTTCATTATGATTTAATATTATAAAATTAAGTTACCACTTCTTATGCAGTAATATATTTTATTACTGAACTGTAGACGGTAAATTTGATTTTTCTTTTTTTATATAAACGTCAAAGTTTTAAGAAATTAATGCACTTCCCGAATTCAAGATCATTGAATAAACTATTAGAGATAATGAAGTTATCGTGTTAAGTCAATTAAGGTTTCTTACAATTTTAATGTTTGTTAATTTTAAAGAAAATATTTAAAAGAACTTTAATTATCAATATTGAACATGTTTTTTGATTGAACTTAATTTGACCAACAACAATTCGCTTTATATCCTAAATAAATTATGTCAATTATGTGAACATGTACTAAAGAATCAACAGTCTGCGATCGAGTCCCAACAAATCCAATAAATTAGATTTTAATTAGCAATCCATTATCTTAATTACACCGATAAACTTCAACCTTTTTTGAGGATTAATAGCCCTTAAATAGAGAACACAAACTCTTGCTAATGATCGATTTGTCTATATAACCGTGCACCGTTCTGTGGTCAATCACCATGGCTCATCCCCGAATTATACAAACACAATGAACATTCTCTTATCAGCATTTAACTCCTGCCGGTCAATTTTAATGGAAGATTGCTGCGCATGGAACCGCAATTCAATTTCATCTTAAATTACTTAATTAGCTATTTATTCTTTGTGCAATTTTGCAATAAACCCTAAATGGTGTTCTCCCAACAATTTTGGTGAGACAGTAAAGTGTACTCAAAAGTACATCCAAATCAAATCCCTTTGCATCTACAATAGTTTGACTCTTGCCCATTCACACAAACACCTATATCTTCCCTTTTGATGTTTTCATTTCGACTGAACTTCATTTTCAATCATTTCGCCTGTCTGTTGCCGTCGCATTCCTTTTGAGTAATATAGTTTGAGTATATTGTGCCACCAAGAGGATAGGTACTCTTGTACACGAATATCATAGTCTACCGTGTAATAATTTGCAAGTACTGCTTATGGTCACCCCCAAATTGGGTCGTTGTGTACGCCTCAGTTGATTTCTTTGTAATGACTATTTGCTGTTATTTGCCCACTGAGTTTCTCTTCAGTTTGTCCACTTTGTTTGGCCATACAAAATGGGGGTAACTTTTTAATTTTATTTAAATTGTTTTTGCCCTTTTACCCAGAAAACTGAAATTCTACATACATTAGTGCAGAACAGTTTTGCAGTGCAGCACATACACGCAAAGAGGAAAGGGTTGCAAGCTTTTTACATTTTATAAATCAGCGAAAACAGACCAGGCATATTCAAAATGTTACCGCATGTTGATTTTTTAGCATACAAATATAACCATTTCGTATATTTAGAGGGAAATCATGTTTCTGAATTATTTCAAAATCTGTGCAGAATAAAACCCCTTCACAAGCACATAGTTTTAGATTTAATGGGAATAACGTGAATATTTTGAATATTGTATTTCTGGTGCTGAATGTGTATCGAGTTTAAACTTTCAAATTACTTTCATGAAACTACACGGTATTTATGCTACGGAAATCGATTATGTGTCACATTCACAATTTAACTGCATATAAATATTGAATTTATTTGTCATTGTGCTTATTTAAATTGAATAAAGTTTTAATTTAAATTGATAACCTTTACACTTTGTTTGCGTGAGGGTAAGAGGTAAATACATTACACTGCTCTGAAGCAATCAATATTTTATTAATTATAAAATGCTCAAAAATCTTGTCAAAATGTTATTCGCTCTTAAATACAACAGTTCCACCCCCTCCCCACATAATTAGCACACAATAAAAGTGTCACACAGCGTAGGCTACACCTAATACCCATCAATTATATTTACGTTCAAGACGGTTTTGTGACACAAAAATAATTAATATTGCGATCATTTTAAGCTGATTAAACATCCTAATTGCCGAAATTCATCCCCCAAAGGGCCACCACACGCTGTGCCGCATGTATAAATTCGAATATAAATGACTGTAGGCGAAAAGAATTCGGTATACACAAATAAAAAGAAAAATTCATCACCCCCAAAGTACAACCACGTTTAAGCATGAATAGAACGAACCAACTATGCATGGATGTGGCATTATTTAATTGGTGAGGGGTGCACGTTGAAAAAACGGGCTTTAATATTTTTCAACAAGAAAATTTCGTCATTTTTTTTTTGTGCCTCCTCCGCAATGTGTCAGGATTATGAAATTTGCAGGAAAAATGGTGGAAAGGTTTAAGAGTTGAAATGATGAATTAAAAGGACAAAACGGAAGTGTGTTTTTTTTATTCTTTCCTTTAATGCTTCAACGAAGAAGAACTTTCTCGCATTGTTTCTCCATTGCTTCCTTCCGTTTTTCGTCTTCAAAATATTCTAAATTAAGCATTGCCAGTTATATTATGTTTTTTGTTTGTAAAAAAAATTTTAAATGAATAATAATTACATGTTGGGATTTTTTGCTTGTTTGTTACAGATTGTGGCCGCTGCTAAGGACAAATCCTTGCAAATGTGGAAAATTCCTAATGACATTATAACAGTTTGCACCAACAATTAGTATTTGCAGTGGTATCCTGCCAAAATGGACTGCAAACAGTTGGGAAACCCGCGGTATTGTCATTGCTGTCTCTTGCCTTAATTAATATGCATGCAATGCATGTTAGTTGACATTCATTGTGATTCAAATGGAGGAACACACAACAATACACAGCATTAGATGGAGACTTCACGTAGTAAAACACACATGTAAGGCAAGACATGATGAATTTTTCGGAAATGCACTCAAATGGGCTGTGATTCTACATATAATACATACAAATTTAAATAATTACCATTTTAATGTGTTGGATTTGCATTGAATTGAATAATGCAAATCTGTGGGAGTTTAAATATAACGAATGCATATTATGTTAAGGAACAAAGTTGTGTAGCTCTTATGCGACATACATTAATGGAATGCTGCTTTATATATAGTAATCATCGCATATGTAAGTTTATTTTATTTTAGAGATAATATTTTGGCAGCAATATTAGTTTATTAAATTGCAATTTAATCATAAAATTACAAATTCACTGATGAAAAATCGTGTGCCAACGCGCGTTCTACGTTTTTTTTTTTCATTCATTTATGTTGCTGTGCTGTTTGATTTTCATGTTGGCATTTATATTACACCTACGTACTAAATGTATGCTAATTTCAAAATGGGTTATTGAATTAAATTATGTATACTTGCCGAATGCCGATGCATATCGCATATTGATTTTAGTACACTGTTCAAATTATGTTATATTAATTCAATTTCATTTACCATAATGTGTAATGAATAACTTTTATTTTTAATTAATACGCATAAATAATTAATTTACTGTTGAAATTTCATTTAATGTTTGTTAAAAATTTTGGGACTTTAATGTTTTGCCACTTATTATTGTTTTTCCATTTATATTTAAAGCTCATTATTATTTATTAGTTTTTGCATTATTTTACTTTGTTGACGGAAAGATAAATTTTTTATTGTTCAAATTTAATTAAGGCCATTAAACCGTTAAACCTATAAAACGTTAATCAATTTTTTTTTGTACAAATCTCCTTGGGAAAATGCCAATGCAATATTTTTACTTTGTAAACAATGCCCACCCACAGAGTATTAGGTGGCTTTTCCTGTCTCTTGTGTGATTATTTTAAAAGTTGAAAATATTATTTAAATCATTTAGCAATGCTTTGTCCGTCAATTTAAATAGTTGAGTCGTAAACTGATTGCATTCTGATTTATAAAACCCTTTTAATTAAAGAGTGTGATTCAGTAACGATTTTATAGCAACTAATTGCACTTGTACGTGACTTAATCAATTGAATAGAACACGAATAATTAATTGCTTAAAATGGTGCCAGTTTGTCTGAAAATACTCAAATAAAACAAGTACGTATACTGTCTGTCGCCTTGTTATTTATATTCATTCTGATTTATGGGACAAAATGCAGGGCTTACACGAAGCTCAAATATATTACATTTGAGCTGTTTTATAAAAACAAAAATGGATACACACACGAATTTAATATTTATGAAATTTAATAACAGCCTTTGTTGTATTGCATTGCTTTTTATTTTTAAATGCAACAACAATTCAATCCACAATAATTATTGTTAAGTATTTCCAATGTTATCGTTTTTACTAATTAATTCAATTAATAGTTTTACAAGTTTTTTTTTAAACCCACAAATCAATATAAACAAATATAAATTCAAACTCGTATCTCATAATATTTGTCACGAAACTCAATTCGTAATTGCTACAATTTTGTAATGTACACGAACATCCCCCACACCCTCATACATACATAATTAATTCCGATACTCTTTTGAACTGTTGTCATTATCAGAATTACATACACGCATAATAGCATTAGTCTATCTTTTATAAATAATAACAGTATAAACTGCCAAATGCAATTAAATGTCCTCATTAAAAGTCTCAATGTGTATGTTTAGCTTTAGAAAACTCCCCGCTGTCTAACAGACACACACAATATAATAAATATGCGCTAAAAAGGACGAGCCCCCATGCAAAGAAACCAGCTCGAGGGTTTACAACGGATGCCACCCACTCCACCTTCACATTTCCCATATTCGATGAATTATAAAAAGTCGAAATATTGTCATCTGTTTAGAATTGCACTTGTTCAATAACTACATACATTATTAACGAATAATAGAGCCTTTTCAAAATTCATACACACACAATACATACACACCACCCGTTGTGAGTCCCACAACTTGATCCTTTAACAACAATTACCGCGTGTACGTGCTATTGCCGCCTATAGACCCAGAGTGAGGGCGGGACGTCTTAAATTGGTCGCTGATGCTCTGTACAATTCCGATCAAACGCTCCTCATTAAAAATTAAACTGTTTATACTGAAAACGTAATGGAATATAATGCCACATAATAAATTGTTGTGTATCCATATAAATGTTTTGGGTGTAAGGGCTGGTGTGGCTGCAGGGGTGAGTCAGCAGCATATTATTGTCATTCGATCGAAATCCGATCACAAACGCCTGTTATTAAAATATTTACAGGAAAACGTGATGTTTTCTAATGATTGGGAACTGCTGTTTTTTTGTTGTTTTTCCCTCATTATTATGATTATTATGTACGTACACATGTGTGCAGGGAGCAAGGACTCTGGCCAGCAGTAGCATACGCAGCGCGTGTGTTTTCAATATAAATAGTTGGTTGGTTACAACATCGTCCTTTCCTCGATATCCCAATTATTATTATTATTACTGTTATGATGATTCCAATATTATTATGTGTGGGTATAAAAGTTTCAAGTATAATAATATGTAACTGGAAAGCAGCTACGTCGACAGAATGCAGTGTCACAAACCGCATAATCTACACGCCCCTTGCCGACATGGCATTCAACTACATTACATAGTTAGTGTGCAAAGCGATGGGAAATCCCTTGTGTTCACAATATTTTATCCAAAATATAGGGGTGGTGAGAATTTTGCCTATGCACATCGCCACGTACATATAAATATTGTATCCTCGGCTGACTCACTTGTTAACCGATGTGACGTGCCGACTATAAGCGAACATACAACATAATATTGTTATGATGTGTGCAGGGATAGGCAAGGGTGGGTGGGTGCTGAATTGGAAAAGATCTTTGTGTCATGCATCAGCGTTTAGTTTCATTGAATTTTGGGGGGAAAATTTGAAAATTTTTGACTGTTGTGTGCTTGGTCGGTTTGTCCTAATTGGACCGAGGGTGTGGGCCGCATGGGATGAGATTTTTGTTTCAAAACAAATATAACACGAACACACACTGCACACTCGCCACCCACAGGATACAATTTCATGTTTAGCTGATCATTTTACACCGCATTAAGTAAGGGTAGTTGTGAAACAATTTGCGCGTGAAATAATTGATTTAATACATTTGATTTGAGACACGTTTCACTTATTAATAACGACTTATATACAACTGCACTTTGTTGCAGCGGTAATTGCGACAACCCTCGTTATCCGCAAATCACATTTCATCATCATCAACAACATCATCGTTGCGGGGTTGAGGTGCGTGTTTGTTTTGCAATGTTGTTGATATGCATTTTAATGACATTTTATTGACATATGAATCGTTGTTATTAATTTAAAATTAATGTTAGTTTTTGGATTGAGATTTATTTGGTATTTGAAATGTCATTAAAATGCAACAATAAATGAGGTTTAGTGTGTACACGTATATTTGAATTCTAAATCAATAAAGTGTGATTGAAATTTAATTAATTTTCATTGAAATAAACGCGCAAAAAATATCCGCACGCAATAATAGTGTATCGGGAATTTTTGTTCAGCTGATAATTTAATTTATTGTATGCTGCAGTTAAATTTAACTGCTATTTTTCCGGTTCTGCATTGGATATCGAATTTATGTTGGTTTACTGTAGTTTTTTATAGGATCACAAATTGAAAAAAAAAACGCGCCGTATAAAAACTTAAAAGAACCATGTCATAAAATGTTATAAAAATATGAAATTGTGCAATGTTTGATGGAATCAAATTGCTATGGATTAAATATTAATCCTTGAAATTAAATTAATTTGCATGGTAGGACGATAAAATCCTCTAGAAATTACCCGAACATAAATGCTCAAATATTTTAATTCATGGTATAAAATATCAATTATTATTTATTATTATTTTAGGGTATTTCAACCCCTATATTAACATCACTTACCCACCCCCAAACATTTTTCAGTATGATACATTTTTATTCATTCACGCCTAAATTTATGTACAAATTTCGAATATTTTTGTGTATTATTTTTAAGCCCTTTTATGACTGTGCTTTGTAGTTTAAGCCGCAAAATATAATTAAGCACCTTTTGTATTTGATAGACTATTGTAAGTAAACTTAAATAAAAGTATCGCTACCACTTTAAATGTACAACAAAACTGTAATAAGCACAAGGCTCGTACTCCTTACATGTAATGACAGCAAATGCTACAGAACATCGCTAATATTAATGTACATAATTTGCATACTATGTAATTATTTCTCTATGCTATGTAGCTAATTAGAAAAGCCTCTCAGCAAATATTGCTTGCGTCGGTTCTTAGCAGCTATGAATATTATCCTGAATATTTGAAAGCAATGTCTATATGTAGTATTTAGTTATGAATGTGAAGGGGGTGGGTGTGTATAATGTGTGAGTGGGAGTTTAAAGGGCATATATGAGAAAAGCTATTTGGCTTAATTTAATCATATGTGTAATGATAGTCGTTTAATATTGTGCTGCTACCACCCTCGTGCTCCCTTAATTTTGCCTATCCCATTTTCTTTTTTTTTTGTGTAAAAGATATGCATGTAATGTTCCATCGTCTTATTACACAGTTGGGTACAATGCGAGCACACTAACTTAAGAACGGGTTAATTCCATTTAATTTATCGATGGGTTCAACCCAAAAGGTATTATGCATATACTACATACTCTTTTAGGGTGGATGCAGAACTTGTCTCATATATTCACGCATTATGTTTAACTATATGGGTTTAATTAACATAAAAGCGTATGCTAATGATCATTTTCTCCATCAGTTTTATGTTACGTATTAACGGTATTTAAAGGATTTGTTAATTGTCCTTTGATGTCTGATCGATTTTTGGGTGTTTAGTTAAAAATGCGCAATCCCTAATGGTTTATAGGTGATTTTTTTTTATCTAATCACCACCCGCCTGAAAAACAATATAAACTGATTTCTTTGTAATTTTTCGCCATTATTTAAATTTTCCCCACTTTCCATCATCCGTATGTAAAGAACAAAAAATATTCAATTAAACGAAGGGTCAGTTCCGTATTTTTACCCCCAAATTAAACGTATACACGTCAAAAACAATTCGGTTAAACTTCGCCCATCAATCAATTTTGCCATTTTAACTTTCCACCCCTTTTTAATCAACTCTATAAAATTCCGGAAATTACAAATTAAAATCGTTATTTTGTCGCACTGTGTGTGTACTTGACTGCATGCGGGCGGGATAGAACTGTGTTATGAACTTTAATTAAATTTTCCTCTCATTCAGAAACAATCAGCAATAAAGTTTGGCTGTAATTAAGTGACTTAATTGCAACATTTTAATGTAACTTTATACATTTTGTGGCAGTTGTTAACTCGACAAACAACATCTTAAAAGTGCAATATCTGCTTGTACCTAACTGTGTCAAACTTGAGACAATTCAGTTGAAGAAATTTATAATGATTATGCAGTTTTTGTTATGGGATTGTTACTTTGTGTGCGCTCAACTTATTCAGGACACAGCTGAATAAGCATATTGTTTTAAATGCATCTGTTAATCGTAAAAACGTTTCCATGTTGAGGTACGTGAGGGATGATGCAAAACCTATTTTCCCATATTCTCAGTCGCATACTTAAATACCAGATACACTGTAGTCCAACATGATGAATGGTAGATGTCAACCTTAACGTGGAATATTTCATAAAAACAAGGAACAGCGAAAAAAAAAAAACAGAATCGTCATTCAATCATAATGTCATTTTTGTGTCTTATGATATATACGTTGACTTCATTTATTATTAACCGGGTTGTTGCTATTTAAACTTCACTCCGGTGCACGATTGAATGTCAAAAGGCTGTCTAGCTAAATGAACGACTCGGAATTTAATTAAAGCACGAAATGTGTGTGGATTATTACGTGTAAGTGTGCAGAGCTGCAAAATCAAAGGGACAAAAGTTTGTGTCGTTACCTGCCACGTTAATCCTCTATAATCCTCAAAAGCACACGATCTAAGCGCGATTTGTGTCACAAAGTTAGATGAGTATCTTTGATGCTATGGTCACTTCATCTCACACTGGCACATTTGCTGACAGCAACACAAATTCCTCGCAGTAATATACGTAAGGTTCATTCAATGCAACAAAGAAAACAATGCGCCAGGCAAATGGTAAAAGGTTGCGACTTGTGACAATCAACACCACCCCTCATGTACTGAAAACACTGTTTTCCAACTTTATTTAAACGGTATAATATAGAGAGTGTCGCACAGGATTATATGCCGTGATACACTTGGATTGTTATCATCTACACAACCATTGTACATCGATGTGTGGGATGGAAAATATCCTTTTGAAGGATTACAATAAATGTTCTCAAACATTGGCAGTGAGAGAGAGAGTTACTATGCCAATCAGTGTTTGTTGTAGATAAATTAAATTGTTAACTGATTATGTCTGCTAACGTGTTTCATCCCCCTTAATGTTCATTTCCTTATTTGCAACATCAAACTCCGATTGTTACACGTGTAATTGCGTCAATATTATATACATTTAATGGGCGTTAAATGTTTACACAAACAATGTTCATCACGTTGTCAATATAATTCTGGAACACAGCCAAAAATGCTCCAAATCCCAGAAACTGTATTTATGTGTCCTTATTACACGTATATTAGGGGGCTAAGGAGTTTGTCGCATTGCGTTTTTGTGTGTGTTCGCGTCGACATAACATTAACGTAGCCTCTTCCACCTTTGATCTGTGTTGTGTGTTTGTGTATGCGCGTTTGCCGTTTAGTAATTCATCAAACATTCATACAAGGTCACGTGTAAATAAAACAAAGCGTTGCGTTGCCACCCCCTACCCCCCTAAATCCATCACCACGCACATAAGGGACGACAAAATGACGAAAAGAGCTTTAGCTAAATTGAATTATTTTTCGCCGTGAGGCATATGCGAAATTTTTGACACAACAACAAAATCACAAAGTGTGTGCCGGAGATGGGGGGGAGGGGGTGTGGAATTTTCATCTATGGCATTTGAGTGCGCGAGAAGTGTGATATATCGCTTCTGGTTGTTGTTGTTGTTGTTTGTTGTATATTTTGATGTGTGTTGAGAGTTTGAAGAAAACCCAGGACGTCCTTTTTTGGGAAAATATAGTGAAAACAAATTTTGTATGTCAGCAATTCTGTATAAAGTTATAAGTGCAATTTATTGAGTATGTTCAAATAAATATGTTTTGGCGAAAGCTCTAAATAAACATATTATTTTCTGCAATATATATTTAGCACAAAAGTTCATGTGCAATTAGACCGGAAGCAGTTGCCCAATAGAATAAATAAATAAATATACACAAATGTATGAATTGGATTTGATGCGAATTATTATTGTAGACTGTGTACTTTTAAGTTTTAATACTGAGAAACATGCAATTTAGAAATTAATTTAAATTTCTAGTGGATTGTAAATTGCATTTAAATATTTGTTAAACTCAATCTATAATTATTAAAAGTGATTTAATTTGGTGGTTTAAAAAAGATTCTTGCCCAAAATATTATTATCCTAATTTTAATATTCTTTGACTTTATTTATTACTTATATTAAGAAGTTGGTGTATTATTTAATAATGATGAGAATGAATAAAACAAAATTATACAATAAACTTATAATATTTAAGGCAATATACCCAAATAGCAATATATTATACAAAATACTACACATAACTTAAAGATATTTAAGCTTTTTGAATGAATAAACAAAACAAGGTAAATAAATGTAACTAATCGCTTAAATATCAATGGTTAAACTGAAATGCATTAATTACTACATATATTTAAAATGGTGAAATTAAATTGAAATGTAATAGAAAACATTGTAATGTAAATAATAATTACGAAAGCATATAATTGTACTCTAATTAGGTTAAATAGTATGTTATATTATTTGAAAGCAATTGATGAATCAATGTGATTAGTAAAGGCAGTAAACACCCAACAAAAGAATAAGATATACTACCTCCAAATAATAAAATGCTGAGTGTTGTTTAATTTCCTTTGATTGTACATAAAAAAAACTAAAATAAATTGTTAACAATTATAGCATAGAATATAATCCATACAACATATTAAACATTATGATTAATAATTGAGTAATTCATATTTGTGTATAAATAAAATATAATTTTAAGAGCTTAAAGCTAAATAATAGTTATACTGATTAAGTTATTAATTATATTCAGTGGAAATTTATTTTTCTATATCATCCCTATAGGTACACATTAAGTTTTTGTTTTTTGTTATATTGTGTAGTTTTATAATGTACACTTTAGAATATGGATGTGAAGCAGTTCAATAAGATTTATAATATAATAACTAGTAAAACAATATACTTAAACTATGAATATTAATGCATATACCAACCCATATACTTATTATGACTTATGTAATGCATCCTAACTACAATATTAACTATATTATATGAATTAAGTTGAACAAATACAAATGTGTAAAAATTGATTGATTGTTTCAAAATGAATTATTAAATAACTAAAGGATCGAATGTAAGTTTTTAATTAATTTAGCTTAAGATGTGAACAGTTGAACAAATGCTTTAAATTAATAAAATACACTTTAAGGATTTAGACAATTTTTTTTGTTTGTTTTAACGCCTTCTTTTTTAGTTATTTTTTAATGGAAAGGACTGGAACTATTGAGATAATTTATTACTAAAAAGGAAATGAAGATTTTTTCAGGAAATTAAACATCAATGACGGAAGATTTCTGTTAAATAAAAACTTTAAACAAGTGTTTTCAATTTAGTGAGAGTTCGTTTTCAGCTAAAAAAAAAAAAAATATTTTATTTATTTATTATTATTTATTTTTGTTTTGTAATTTAAAAACTTATTTAAAGATTAATAATTAAAGTTTTACAAGACTGTAGATTTTTCAGATCAATTACCCAAAGAATTTACTTCAAAGCGTATTTTTTCTGTAAATTTGTAATTTAGTACTCAAATTACCCAGCTACATATTTCGTAAGAGAAAAATTTAGAAATTAATCCGCTTGAAATCCGCCTTAAATCAAGCCCTGGGTCGAATATACACTAAAAATTAACAAAATTACTCTTCCCCTTGGCGTAGGCCAGCGCCGCGTTAGACGCTGAACGCTGCGCTGACCTACGCTAAGGGGCATGCTCAAAATCGTTATTAAATCATGTTTTATTAGCACTACCGCTACTACAACATTTTTGGGGAAAATTATTGAAAACTTGTGAAAAGCCAATGAACAGTTTTTTCCAATTTTCTTGGTGGAAAACATAAAATGGAGGAAAAGTAATTTTCTTTCACTGTTATTCGTAATGAGGTTCATGCCTCGAATAGTAGATATAAGCTCGTCAAGATGAATTCTTCGTTAGGTTGCGATTTTTGTACACAAGATGGCGGTTGTTAATTTGTGCCCTGGGTTGAGTTCAGCCAAACTTAGTTTGACTACACAATATAGTTGGATTTTAATATTCGGTAATATCATTTTACTAATTTTTATCCAATTTATAATTTAATTCACAATTTAAATTGTCGACTAATTAAATTTTTAATTTATTTACCTTCAAGTTTAAATGCAATTTAAAGTATAATGAACGAATTAGAATCTTAAATTTTTAATTTATCCAAATTTGGAGAAAGTCAAATTGATACACCTCTACTAGTACTAAATATTGTATCTAAGCCATAAACCGATTGGAGACTAAACCCAATTTCGTTCCCATAAAAATAATAGCGATCAGCAATACCAACATAAGGAAAATAAATGTTTGAAATGTGTATGAAAATATGGAAAATGCAACAGGTGAATTTAATTAATTCATGGCACATTTAATTCTTCAATGCGCTGGCGTAGAGTTTGTTTATTGACTTTGAATGTGTGTTGAAAATAATAAGTTGTGTACGAAAATGCAGTTGTGTTGCATACAAGTTGAACATGCAATAATGAAACTTGAAAAAAATTTAAAATGCTGGTTGCATCTAGTGTGTACATTGCACATCCTAGTGTTACGTAAAACAGGAATCATATTTCATATTAATAATTTGTGTGCGCTCTGGATCGTGGATGTGTGTGTGAATGCCTGTTTTAAATTTTAATATGCTGTTTGCTAACGACTGCGGACTGCGGAGTGCAGACTGATGCAGGTTTGAGTTTGCAGACTGCAATGTGCATAGAAGTGTAGTGCAATGTAATTGAAAATTGCTAAAAAAACGTATACGGTAAGAGCAAAGATTTGAATAAAATCGACAGTAAAAAGCAGACTGCAGTATGTACAGAAAATCGTCTGGCAGTGGTTCAGTTTTTTTATGGCGTTGCTGGCTTTTAAATTTAAATACAAAGTTTAGTGCAGTTTTGTGTAATGTATTGTTAGTATTTAATATTATGGACTATTAAATTAATGAAAAAAAAAATGTAATCAAAAATGACGTGAAGATTAATATACAAATTTTAATTAATCACAAAATAATTGCTTATCTACATAGTTAACTGAGGCTACCATTTTACAAATGTGCTTATTAAATTGAATGTGTTAATGTTATTAAAAGTGCATTCTGAGTTGTGTCTGCAATGCAAACTGCAGTACAGTATAACGTTGTTGTGCATGTTTGGAGGTGTATTTTCATACCTATGTAAGCATTTTACAACCTTGTGTAACTTGTGTTTTAACGTGAATACTTACAAAACACCAACACAAAATTAAATTGTATTCTGTTACAGTGCACACGCATATATTCATAAAATGGTGTTGGCACTTGGCTACTTGCATGGGTATTAAATCCGTTCTCAGTATTTTTTCCATCTACATTCCGCCACAGAAGCAGTCTTATATGTGCATTCATTTTAAATACAATTGCAGCAGTTGCATATTATGCTGCATGAGTTTCTTAGCTCAGGAATATTATCTCTTTTTACTGCTCACACACAGGTGTGTTGACCTAAAGCTTCAATGTGTATCCTGCTAGATTTGAAAGCACGCTCATTAAAAATATTCAATCATAATATTCAAATGAGATGTGGTGGAAACTTGTGTATGAGTTTTGTTTGTCAACGCCGCATGTTTTTCACACATTCATATTTTTCTTTTGAATTATACAAACATTTTTATATTCATACACGCGTTTACCTTTCACACACAAGTGAAGGGAATTGTTATAACTTATAGCGGTAAGCGGAGTCGACTATTCATTGTAGTATATGTTTGTTTGTAGTATTCAGCAGCTCAGCTATGTGGTTGTTGAAATTTTAAAACGAGTTTTGTGGCCGCTAAAGCAAAAAAAAAACTCCCAGCAAGTAGTTTTGTTCGTGCAGTCACAATTTTAAGACGTCGACAAAGTTTTTCCTCTGGCTTAGGAATTTAATTAAAATATTAGCGGATTAATAAAGCCCTAGTTTTATTGTGAATAAATAGAATTCATTGGATAAATAAGCAAAATACAGTGATCGTAAGTGATTTTATTACGAAAATTTGAGTTAAACAATTGTTGAAAGGGGACAGCAACAATATATCGGATACCTGAGTGTGTTTAGTTTAAAATGTTTAATAATGCATTTAAAGCAATGTAATAAAATTAAGTGAGCTTTAAAATATTATTTTTCAACATCCCAACCAGTAATGTTCAGTTATTTATTTGAAGTGATTATTAAGTGCACGGAAAACAAAAAAAAAATTGTTCAACAAACATAACTACAGAGCCTACATTTACCAGTGCATTTTTACCCATTGAAAAAAAAAAAAAAATTTATGACCGTTAAATAGTGTTGAAAATCAACACGAAAAAAGTGCGTGCTAAAGCCTGATCTTTCATGAAGACGTGAATAATATTTAGCATAGCGCGAGCGCTTCTTCAAACGTGCTAATTGTGTGAATTTAAAATATTCAAATACCAAAAGTGTGTGTCACAAATTTAAGTCGATAATCGTGCAATATTCTCCAGTATAACTACGACTTGCGAGTATATCATACAGCAAGCGACCGTTTGCGTCTTATATCAATTCTTGTTCAACCGAAAACGGTGACTCGCCATCGTAGTCTTGAGGTGTTTTCCACAAGTTTCTACATACGTGCTACAGTGTGGAATAATTGTTGTTACTCGTGGTATTTTTAAGTTGTTGTTGTTGTTGTCAACCTCATCATATATTGTATGCACATACGTTGTGAGCGCGCCTGAACTCCTTGTTGTCATATCTTCCTCAGTTCATGCGGAGAACTCTTTTTAAAAGAACAAGACAAAAATAAAAAAACAACAGGTTTTCTTAAGATATTATTGGTACTATACGTATTAAAAGATAAAAAAGAGTGAAATAAAAAAAAAAGCAACTCACAAACAGAATTCTTAAACGGTCGATTTTTTCCTGTTGCGAGAGCTTTGGTATATACAAAATACAAATACGATATACACACTCCGTACATAAAGATCTTCCAACGATCGCCGATGATGTCGAGTCGCGTTTTATGTAAATGTCTCGATACCATCCGTTGCGGTTGCCTCTTCTGTTGACCAGCGTGTGGCGGTTTTTCCTTCGCAATCGACACCAATTGGAATTTACGGGCAACAACAGGTAGGTGAAGGCCTGAGAATTTGACTGTTTATTTTTATTTTTAAATGTTGTTTGTTGACGCATTTTTTGCATGTGTACTTTTATTTATTTGACAATCATAAATTTTTGTTAGACGCGTCTTGTGGGTATTGTCACTAAGAAATACTCAAATTGTTTTTGCAATTTGTAAATTTTTTGACACATTTAACCTTCGTTCCTTCAAAGAAAAGGGAAAAGTTTTGAAGCGCCTTTTATTACCGATTATTGTCCTACATTTATGTTCCAACAAAGAAGTAAAAAGCAACTACTTCAGGAAATTCTTCGTCCCATTTAAAGAATGAACCCCTCAACAAATATTGCAGGTTCCAAAAGCACAGGTTCCCTTAATACTCGTATAGGAGAACGCACTTTATTGCCTCCACATTAAGTTGGCACCTTAAAACAGGTAGAAATCGGTTTATAATTTCTAATTCCTGGAAGTTCAGTCTTTCGGAAAAAGGTGTACATATTTGATGTGGCAAAGATTTGTTACAGTTATAAAAAGATAAATGGAAAAGTATAAACCAGAATTATCCCCGGTTTAAGACATTCAACATATTGTTGCAACACTCCATAAAATGCATCCCAAACTGCATTATCTCCTCCATTACAAATATTTGTGAGCAAACTACAGTCTGCAACTAAATTATACGAATTGCAGTGCACAAATTCACGCCCTTGCACACGATAAATGTTTTTTCACGACAGTTTCCCGCAACTATCTACTTACGTAGTTAGGTAAACAAATGCAATTTTAGGGGTGGTGTGCAATGTGCATACACACATAATTATGTCAGCTTATTTAAAACAATTTATAAGTGCATGTAATGTACGGGTATCTTGCGTGTTCGTTTTACACACATTTGTGTTCTTGTGTAACTTGTAATAATTGCAGTGCAAAATTATTGCATAAAACAAATAAAACAGAAACCTTTTCTATCTATACTACTATAAGTGTAATTTACGTAGCTAGTCCCATGCATCCCAACTTCCAGGGGTGCATGAAACTGAAACTGTTATTATAAAAATGACTGCGAGACAGGGAGAGTCTCACGAAACTTTACATGCGTTTTAAAAATGATGTCAAAGAAGCTCATTTTATTTTTGAAGGACTTACACATTTTTTCTGGACCACATTTTGTGGGACCCTTCTTTTCAATATATTGTTGCAAGTTGCTTCTTGCATCCTAAACATGAGAAATTGTTTGCAAATAAATTTGAAGTAACAAAACTCTATCTCCTGCAGTATGGTTGGGCCGCATATTCGGCATGAAAAGGGATGGGGGGAGTTTTGGTGTGTTGCACATCGCGCGCTTGGGAAAAATCCACGAAATATATTCCAGGCCACACTTTGCTGACAGAACACCATTGTTGTTGCTGCTGTTTTAACTATGTGCAGGTTGTTGTTGTTGCTGTTGTCTTGTGTGTGCACATTTTTGTTGATGTTTAAAAAGGTGAGCAGGAATATGTAACACACGTTTGAACTTACACATGTGTGACGTCAACCGAGTTCATTTATAATATAGGTATAGCGATGTTTGTTGTTAGCATCCGTGTGTAGACGACTGTTTGTCGTAGGGTGTGGGAAAGTGCAAATAAAAAACTGAATAATATATAGGAAATGAGCTGCACTCCCTGGAAAAATGTAAACAGACAAAAAACATGCTTTCATATTCCTTGAATATCATCGTTTAATGTTACACCTGAAATGCGTTTGTTGTTTTTTGTTTTTTTGTTTTGTCTCATGTTGCTCCCTTTTCAATTTGAATGCCGGTGGATCTTGTTGTTAAGTTAGCCCTTGTTTTTATGTTTTCCGCTTCAGCTTGCACACATATAATTAATATTATGTCGAGGGGGCTTGTATGAGGTCAGTTGCAAAGTTTTATGCAACTGTGGCAAGTTGAACGCTTCATGTTATGTAAATTTTACGCGGAATTCCCACTGTTTGCACCCCAACTAGTTTGGTGAAACTTAAATCCCAAAAACACACATTCGTATCCGTACTTTTGACCTTAATAAGTTGTACAGAAATGAAAATGATGATAATGTTTGCTTGCAATTTACATAATTCAATATTACAGGGTGATGCATTCTTAAGCATGAATGAATTTTTTGTCGATTGAATGAATAATAATAAATGAGTCATCATATTTTGGGTTGCTTTAAAAGTCTTAACAAATGTGTCATGAATGTGTGGTTTGTATCATTTTAGAGATCGTCTTCATTCGCCAAACAATTTGACTACTCAATTATACGAGACATGATACCCAGTCCTTTGTGTAATTAATATCATATAATACGTCACTATACTCAGTTTCATACCTTGCTTTTGATTGCTCTTAGTTAGGCAGTATAATTTTCTCTAATGATGGGATTAATTTTTTAAATTAATAAATGGGATGAAGATATCAATACGACTGATTCACTTAAATGTTATATTTCCTTTCAATCAAGAAGCAATAAATCTTACAGGAATTATTAATTCCAATCCTCAATTTTATATTCGTCTTGCGGTTTTATGGTCATAAAAGCTTAAAGTTTTTAAAGCAATATAAGAGAACTAACTCCCATAATAATTAAAATCAGTTTTTAGTATGTGATAAATCATAAAACAATATAGGTAAAGTATATTTGAAGCAATCTCCACCCTCATTCAATTCCTAAAATAAGCTGTGACTTATAGCGTCGTGGTTAACTGTGCCACTTTCATGTGGTACTACCTAAGTATGTTCCAACCAACCAGATCACAATTTAAATGCATGGAAAATAAACGTGACTTCAATACGTTACTACTCGCAGCACCTATATGCAAGTTTTTGTGCTTCATTTTTCCTCACATCACACATGTTTGATTATTATTATTATTTGAGTTCGCTTTTCAATTTAAATTTCAGTGAGGAAACGAGTCATGCAGTTTCTTTATTATTTGGAATGTACGTGCATGTTACAAGTCCTATTAGAACTAAAAGGGACGTGAGTTGGTTTTAGGAAATTCATTTTTGGCGTCTGCAAAATTATGTCTTTCATTTCTTAAATTTATATTTCTATAAATTTTTTATTTAATCAAGCACTCGTTGATTTCACGCTGGCATGTATTTTTCCCACATGCAAATCAGAATTTCGCAGCTACATAGTACGTCCTTGAATCGAACAGCTTATTCTATAAAGACTTGTATGGCAAGACAATAACAATGTGTCATTCTATGCTTGAGACATAAAATTAAATAATTGCAAATTTAGTACCTACCTGTGTATGACTACGGGAAAATGCATAAGCACAGCTGTTAATTATATGCAAGTGGCGAGTACCTAGTGTTTGTATAGTAGCTTGTTTGTGATTAGAATCTGCATATTTTATTATGATTCTTAGATTTCATTTGACACAGAATGAGTTGACCTTGTTCAACTATCTTAAAATATTCAACATTTTTAGTGTTTATTATTAGCAGATAACTATTTTGTATTTATTGTTTATTTTACAACTAAATACTCAATCTTAAAATGAGTTTTACAATAGATGAAACGTGCAAAATTAATTTTATCTACATAGACATACGTGAGCACACTGCATTAAAATATAGAAATGAAGGTAAAAATTCTTCAATCATTGATTCTGTGTGCGCTGTATAAATATTATGCAAGTCAATTGATTTTGCCATAAGAAATTAATTCAACATGCCAATGGACATGAATTAATGTTGAAACGTTTTTGTCGATTCACCTCTCCCATTTCGTTGTTACTAGTAAAACTTAAATAAACTACACGAGATATGTGCAAGTATTTAATCAATCTTCGCCACATAACAGCCACGATTATATTTGCTTCTTCAAATCGACTTGAAGCCTTGAACAAACACACGACCAATAAATTGATTCCCATAGCCATAACGATAATTTTATTTGGCATTTTATTTATAATGTTGAAATATTTATTCAGCATTAATTGCAGTTGTTTTTACAATCGTCTGTACAATCTTCAAAGTACTGCACTCGCAACATTGCACAATGTTGGCGCTCTATCAACCCGATTGATCACAAATATTTATTGAAAATGCACCAAGTGTGGAATGCTATTGGCGTTTCCGGTGCACAAAGTTGTAAGAAAAAGCGCGTCCACACGGGGACACAAAAAAATCCATATTCCGGGGTACACCAGATCACTCTCTAGAGCCGAGCATATTTTTATGACGCGATTATGCAAATGCGCGATATGTCTATTTTAATGGCCACCATAATATTCCACTGAAAGGCATTTCACATTTTGATTGAACTGTGGCGCAAAGTTATGGGAACAAATGAACGCGATTCAGCGGCAGCAGCAGTCGACGCAGAGTATAGAAGGGAAGACATTGCTGGTGTACAAAAAACAATCCCAATATCGTTGAGAATTGTGAGATTTTCTGAAATGATCGCCCGAGGCCACAAGTTTGTTCGGTTTTTTTTTTGTGCTTTTATTTATTGTGCACATGCATGGCGGTGTGTTTGTATTGGCGAGGTGTGCATGGTGATTGAAATTTAAAATGCAATTGATTGGTTATGGTGTGGCCTAATGACTCAATAAAAAATTCTGCAATAAGCAAAAGATTAAGAACATTTTGTGTGAGGAGTTTGGCTACATTTTTTTTATAAGAATGAGACACACATAAACTTAATGTATGGTATTTTCGCGAATAATTCACAGATTAAGTATGCATATTTTGTCAGTGTTCAATTGTGTCTGAATTGTGCGATTTGTATGAATCATCAATTGGCGTGTAAAAAACATCTTAGCATTTACTTACTGTTGTTCGTTTTAAAAAGTACGTAGTTAATTTATGTGCTAAAAGTGACATAATTTAAATTTAAAATATACAAATCTAATTTTTGACCTCGGCCCATATTTTTTAAAGATTTTATTTATTCTCCTTATTAAGAAAATTAACTGTTAAGTGATTTTAAAAGCTTTCATTTTAATTTGGATGTCAATTAAAGTACCTACATTTTTAAAAAATTACCGTCAACCATCATTTCAAGAATTCAACTGCAGAGTTTGATCACCTAAACAGACAGTGGCCGCCTTTTATTTCAACTTTATTGCCTCTTCAGTCATTCAAGTTTTGACTGTCACAACTTACAACCAAAACGTTGGAAACTTTTATGAGTTAATTTGAATAAAACGCCAGATAAGCCATACTTGGTTGGTGTTTTTGCTGTTAAAAGTAATAATAATTGACATCAAGATGATGATTACTGATTAGTTTGGAAATTATTGTTAAAGTAAAGTTATGACTTTCAACTCAATCATGGGCGTTTTCTTAGAAATTTAAATATTTTCAAAGCACCTTTAAGTATAAAAGTGATTTAATCTGAGATGTTAATTTATTCCAATTAAAAGATGCTTTCAATTAGCATTTATTTAATGGTAAATTCTTAGAAATTTCTCATGAAAATCAATGCAAGAACCGCATAATAACTAATTGACTGATTGTGCTTGTATAAATTGCATGCATCGATTGACTTGAATTGTTTGAATTTAGATTTCCCAATAGAAAAGTAATACCTAATAAGCAATAACCAAGAAATAGGTACACTTGGGCTCGTATTTATTAAGAATTATTTTAATGCAACAATTTTTATTTGGGAATTTTTTTCTTAACATCAGTCACAATATTTGTTATAATATTTTATATATTTTCAATATAATTTTAATGTTATACAAGCATTATATAATTAGCATTTTACATTACAATAGTTATGTGACAATAATTATAAAATTTAAAATGTTATATCATATGTTATATTCAAAAGTCATAAGCAACTATACATGTCTATTTATAAATAAAAAACAGATAACACGCGTATGTAGTATAGCATTTGCATGACTAAGCGCAAACCGTTAAAATTCTTGCACTTTCCTGCACTGTCGGTACGAGCTTGCTTTTAAACTTTAAGCGCTCACATCAAACGCCATATTTAATACACTCGGTTGCAGCTTTAATTTAATGTTTGATGTATACACACTCGTACTTATATTGTGCTACAAGCAATTTAGGTATGTATAACAAATAAAATGTGGAATGCCGGAATTGTCTTATAGAAATATATTTTCAAGCAGCCAACTCGCTACGTGCTAAATGAGAATATGTACAAAGAATTTTTTGAATAACAAAGTTATGACAAGTCTAAAGCTTTTAATGGCATTCAATCCCCCTCCCTCTCTCTCTCTCTCTCTCAGATTTCTGTAGAAATTTTTCACAATCATTTTTATGTGCAAGTTAATCTATAACGGTAAATTAACTACTACTTGGTCATAGAAATTTGTTGCAATATTTTAGTGTAATTTAATGTCCGTGCTTTATTTTCTATGTTGGAAAAAAAAAGTCATAAAACCAATTTATTATAATGTAATTTGAAAAGCTTCAAAGTCTATTGCGGTGGTCTTTTGCAAATTTTATTATTGCAAGCCTATTTAATATTTATCATTGAAGCGAATAATAAACGCGCGAACAATTTGCAACGTTATATCATTCAGCAAAATATTGCAATGGATCATTTGAAGTGTGTGCATAGTAGTAGACCATGTTGGTCGTGCTGCCGTCACGCTGTGCACCTTCAATTTTCGCGCGTCTTTTCAGAAAACAAACACAATGAGCAAGCACAGCACAATCATTTGTGAAATGAAATTGCATTTTGTGCGCGCACTCTCCGCATAGTGCGCTTTTAATAATAATTGAATTAGTGTTCGTATACCTACCCGCTTGGACCACAATGTGCACTTGTGCATAAATTGTTGTTCCTCGTATTGTTGTACGGGTAGTGCATTCGACGCATTGCAATTGTTTGCCGAATGTTGATTGTTGTTAACAGCTGGAAGTTTCACCATTTTCAGTTACACTTTTGGTATATGAATTGAAACGGAAACAAAAAAGTAGTTGGTTGTTTCGTGACAAATAACAGATGTTTAAATTCCGCACTTGTTCTTGCAAGTAAAGTTTGTGTGCAATAATTATTGTTGATGATTTGTTACAGGCCATGTGTGTTTTTTATACTTCAATATTTCTTGAATGGTCACGGTGTGGTCCTCATCATAACAATTAATGTTGGCTTCTAGTTTTGCTTATTCATTTGTTTGTCAATTGAGGACTGGAAGATAAAGTCAAGGATCTTTTAAGTCACAATTTTTATTGTATTGTATTGTGGGTATTTTAAAATTTGTTAAAACATAATTGCAATCTAATTCTATATTTGGACGAAATTTGTGTTCCATTAAAGTTATTCTTATTTCATAAAAGTTCTAATTTATCATTTCGGTTTTCATTTTTGTACTACGTTACACTAAAATTTAAATTAATTGCCTCCACTTATCAACCATTTTAAAATTCATTTTTCTTGTTTTATTCTCTCGTAATATGCGTTATTTAGTAAAGTAATTTCAAGATTTTTGATATCAATTACTTAATGGTGTGGCATACAATCAAAGCGACGATCTCTCCGGATGAAGCAGTAGACACATTAAATCCATTAAGCAAACAACTTTATAACAAAGAAAACAAACCATTAAGACACAATTATTTTTGATTATAATTGAATTGTGGGAACTGGGGAACCATACACATACGACAATGTATTTTATATATTTTGGACTTGCGTGTTTTGTTTTAAAATGTTAATTCGATTACATCGTTTAAATGCACATATTTAGCAAGAGCGCATTGTTTTTAAAGTGTGTGTGGCAATCTATCAAAACTTTCTTCAAGTTTTGGACAATGTGGCCAGTTTAAATTTGAATGGTGGCTATTAACTTTTGCCATTTATCTATAACATTGGTACATATACTGACAGTCGCACACAAAAAAGTTTGAAAAAAAAATTCATATTATAATTCGGTCATTATCAACATTTTATCTTGAATGCAATGACAACAAAACCCCCTCCGTATCTAACATTTCATATTTTAGGACATCGAATTTTTACGTAAAACTTGTAAGATATGAAATAAAGTTGCAATCAAGTCATCGATCACAGTGCTATTTTACTTCCCACTGTTACAAATTGCAAGCTCAATATGGCACAAAATTGCCACAAGTTTTTACGACAAAATTCGTCTCACATGTTACAATCTTTTGCCTTGTGGTGCACGTCCGAAGGATTTTCTCCTGCAAAGAATGACAGTTTATTCTTATTATCGCCAAACTTTCCAATAAATATTTTATTTCTATAAAAATGTATTAAATTTTGCAATCTTTAATGTCTTTAATAGAAAATTCTGAAATATGAAAAGTATTATTTTACTTCTTAACTTTAGACGTTTTGTATTTTAATTTTTAATTGCATCTCATTTTAACCTTGAAATTTCCAACTAAATTTAATGCTTTTCTTGGTTCACTCAATTAACTACAACAATTACATATAAAAATTTAAAATGTTGTCATAAAAATTGAATAAGTATCCACAATGCTTTCAATTCATTGCATAAAGCAGTTTTATATCACACTGTTCACTTTACATCGCTTTTATCTTCTGAAAATGAATGCTTTCATTAATATTTCATACAGAACCATAACATGAATAATTTCTGTTGACGACTGCATTATTTTTTATTTTCTGCCACTAAAGTAAGGAGGTGGAAGAAAGTGTTTTAATGTTTCTTTTCAAAAAAATAACATTAATAATTGCTGGGACGATGACTTTTATAAGTTCTCAGCGTGCTTCAAATCACTTGGGGTACACAACATATTTCTATAAACATTCTCGACAATCACCAGTTTGTTAGCAAGAAATATCAAAAGTGTCATAATTTCTTTTACGTTTACTTAGAAGGAAGTGTATTTTCATTTTTTTTTGTCATTGTAAAAACGCTGAAGGTAATTTGTCAAGACTCAAGACAGTATGAAATAACTGTAAATTCAATGCTTGCAAAATGTGGTGCTGTTCATTCGCAGCTTCATTGTTTACGTCTTTTAGTAATTGCTTTTTATCTCTTAAGGCGAATGTTCTTAATTATTTTTAAGCAATGTTCTTTTAAATAAGTGTTAATGATATTTAAGTAAAGAAATTCTTTGTTTTGTATTAATCAAACTAAACAGTGTGACGGATGTTAAATTCTATGTTGAACCACATAGGTTAGTGTATCCTAATTTGCGGAACGCAACGGATAACCTTAGCTCACTAATTAGTTCTACATGTATTCGCGTTAACTTAGTCAAATTGATGTATCTACTCCAATGTACTTAAACAGCACAATATATAATCAAGTCTCGTCACGTTCAATTTCTTGTACATGTATGATGTTATAATTTGTACATTAATTAGTTGTTTCAGATTAATATGTTGTTGCTACATACGTAACCCATTGCATTCTTCTTAAAGACGTGTAATAATACTTTGTTGAATAATCCCCTGAGCTGCCATTGTTGCATGTAGCCATAGTTTTAGTGTATACCAGTCATAGAGCGTAACAGCTTTGATTGGAAATCATCCGGCGCGCATACGCACATAAATTAACTACGTAAAAGTATGTAAAGACAATAGACAATTCACCTGAACTTATTGAGACTCGCGCGGCCAAGTTCAAGTTCAAGATTACCCACACCATGTACATTGTACACTTGAACATCGCGAAGACGACTTTATATAGCCGCTCTAAATATAGGAAGTGCTTGGCAACCTGAACCGTATCGGAATTATATTTGTGTGTTAACAGCGGCTTTGTACGTCACCACAACGCGGTATATTTTCTTCGTGAGGCGGCCTTGCCCGGTGATGCGCGACAAATGTGAAGTCAATATTCTGTATGGAACCTGTTCGATGCAGTTACTCATTCGAGTGAGATAATTGCTGGTTTTATTGCGACATTTCAATGGAATGGGGAGTCAGATTTGTTTGGGGTTTTGAATTTTATGAGTAATCCCATAGATGGGAAAAAAAATCTGGGAATTAAAGATTTTTTATATTCAGCTATTCATTTTTATTGTAACTAATTTTTGTTTTTTCTTTATTTTTGCAGGTAAACATAAACTGATGTAGTCATTTTGACAAATGTACTTCTGCCAAGAATAGAGGGTAAATTGTAATTTTGTTATTAAATCATAAAAAGATCTGCCGAAATTAAGTAGTCAAAATCATGACATCCGAATAATAAAACCCGTTAAATTAAAGCAATAAAATGGTGTTTAAAATTTTTAATATTATATTAATAAATTGCTGGTGTATCATAAATAGTTTTGGAATTAGAAGTCAGATCATTTGTTTTTAATTTTCATTAAATTTCACACAGTTAATTTAAAAGCATATGAAGCTCGCGGGATTTAATGTAAACGTGTCATTAGTTACTATGTAGTTGATTTAGATTGAAAATTTAAGCGCACAATAATCCCAGAATAAAGCTCGACTATATTAGGCATTTGATTGAATAATCAGTGTTAGTCAATTCAGCTTATTCAAAATCGAAATTGAATGGGACTGCTTTTTGGACGTTGTTTCCGTTTAATTTCATTTAAATTACCTTGGGATTTTGTTTCCGATAACAATTGGCTGTTTTTTTTTGTTACCTTTCGGTCCACATAATGGAGTTAAATTGAAGTGAATTAGGTCTCTATAGAATTGATTAAAAATAGTTTAAATGTAATTTTGCGTTTCAATCAAATCGAATAAAACAAAACAATTAAGTTCAATGATCTCTTGAATAATTTTATGTTACAACAATTTGCCATTTATACTTCAACACTGCAGTGCCTCGACATATCCCATCATGATAAATATGCGTGCAGCATTAAACGGTTGTTCCTTATAAGTGAATTGAAAACGCATCATCGCATAAAAGAGAAGCTTAACGCTACATAGTCGTCGGAACAACATGAAACATAGAATCTGCATGTAAAACAGAAAAAGGCACACAAAAAAACAACAAGACTATGAATTTTTGTACGCGCTTCCCAGCCCGTTTTGGGGCGAACATTGAATGGGAGGCGCCCGTATATGGCATGATCGTACATTAACTCTTCAAACACTGAAATTCATTTCCAGCTTAAAATGATGATCACTGCATTGCAATGTAGCAAATTTTCAGTGCGTCCACTGACACTTTACGACATTCAAACGCAATTTATTTATATTTAAACGGACTACCGAATATATACGGGACTTTGGTGGCAGACACATAACTCTATTGATGGCATCCCAACATCGATTTAAATTGGATTGGCGCATTCTTTTAATGCATATGAGAGTTTTCCTTTACGAAAAATGTAAACAACCCAATTAAGTATGCATTTTCGAAAATAGCATCTGCATGGAAACCAAACACAAATCGTTATATGTTATACGCAACTAAATCCTCATTAATTGAAATGTTTCCAAAAAATGCAACAGCTGTTGGGATTTATATTTTTTAAAGCATTTTCTTTGAAAAGTTTTGCTCTGTTTGCCAAAAATAAACGGGATCAGCTTCTGATTCAAGTCTTTATCGGGACACCTGCTATCATGCATTTTCATAAAGTAATGTGATTATTAAATGATAATCATTAAGTGACATGCCTAAAAACACAAAACGAAACACTTTTCTTCCACCCTTTTTATAATTTTTCTTTTTGTAAGATCGTGCGTAAAATGCACGTTTTACGATGCCATTTAGCTTCTTCAACCACACTTAAAATTTTCTCTTCAAAACGAATTCCAATGTGCATGTCCGAATCAATTTAAAAGGGCATCATTTTGACTTGAAAAGGGCAACTGTAAGTCAAGTGAAACGCATGCCATGTAAGTGCGAGAAATCGTATTTTAAAATGTGGCTTATTGCTTTTTAAAATTGGGAATCCATACATTGTTGCATATGGAGTACATTCAGTAATTTTCTTACAATATTTGATATAAAATTTATGTAAAAATAAAATTTCCATAATCTTTGAATAGCTTTTAAAGAATTTTGTTTTAACATTTAACCAAGAATTTGAAAATGTTTTCTCTTTTAAATTAGCAATCTGAATTTTAAGGGAATTCAATTTTATTCTCGTAATTAATCAATCAAAAAATCAATTATAAAATACTCGTACACGTTAATCAATTTTTAATCACAGATTAATTCCATCAAAATAACCTCAATGTCTTTGAATGCACTTAAAGGAATATTAACCATACAGCCATTGGAAATTTGATGCTCACTTTACCAGTACACAATCTTGATTTAATCTTCATTTATAAAAATAGCATATCTCCTCAATGAATTGCGGCGAGAGTTACTTATGCTTTTTAAAAGGCAACACAAATCAATTTCTATATTAAATTAATGGAGAAAACTGGATAGCCCAACCTGCCACAGAAGACAACACCGCATGTACGATGAATAATACGGTTTTACTATTTAACTTACACTATGTGAGCATATATCGTTTGATTTTCAGTTATTTTGTTTACAATTGCGCCACTAAAATGGCGAGGCAACTTCTTTGAGGTTGTGCTCGCACTTGTTGTCTTGGGGCTATCCTGCGCGATGCCGATGCGCGATGAAAGTGACTTTAGTGGGTCATTCGCGTATTTTTATTTATATTTGTTCATTTACAATTTTTTTTTTTGTTGATTTTATTTGTGAGTTGTGACTTGATCTTAGAGACTTTCTTTTAATTCGCTTTTATCATCAATGACAATATAACTAAACATATTATATGCAATAAAATTGTATGTTTGCGGGTCTACCCAACTTAAAAATATATGTATGTCGCGATGATTGTTAGTTTTTCGCTTTTGCCCAGCGTGTACTTTGTTTTGCCGCCCAGATAAATAATGACTTTCATGTGAAAGATGTGTGTTCAATTTAGTCAATGGTTTATGCTGTTGTGATACAGTGTACTCTCACGTTGATTACTATGGCTTGTGATGTAAATGGTAAATGTGTAGCCATGGAAACACACAATCATTCATTCGTGATTATTATTAATTTATGGTTGGGCGTGAATGTACTCCTTCCTAAATGCAAATGTAGACTCTCACGTTATTACATATGCAACAGCACCAGCACATGTGATAAGAAAGTAAAATTTTATAGTTACGTTTCTTTTATATTTTGCAAAGAAAGTGGCATATACGTTCTGGTGCTTGTGCCACCTTGCCTTTATCGCATATTCCTTTCCTTCTGACCAGTTTTAGTATTAATATCTAGATATTATTCCGTCGCGCAGTTATTTCGCCTGCGGATAAGTGTCTTATGTGTGCACACCAGCTGAGAAAAATGCACAACGGCGACATAATGTTGTGTGGAGTGAGCGGTGAAAAGAAAGTCATTGTGATAAACGTTTATGCCCTACGGTCATTTTTGCAGTATCAAAAGAAAACTGTTCATAAAGAATTCTTTTTGCAGTTTAATATTTCAAAGTACTTAAAAATACTTGCGATTGTTAAAAGTATATAACGGAAGCAGATTAATGTTTCTTCACATATTTATTGCATTCTTTTCTTCTTCTTTTTTGCAGCGTTCACTTAAATATTTAGTTATCCTGCAGTTTTTGATAAAACATTAGTGCCTTAAGTTATTTTCATTTCAAATAAAGAATACTTTATGTTTAGACTTCTTCTTGTAGCATATTTTTAGCGAATAAACTTGGGTAAACTGATAAACAATTGCCACTACATAAACAGAGAGCTTTCTCGCTTAAATTTAAAAAATAAAATCATTGTCATGTTTTAACTTGGACAACCGTCTTAAAGTCGTGAGGTTATTGGTCCGCATCACAAGTTCATCAATTTGTGTATACAACCGCAAAGCGATTTTGCTTTTGCACCGTTTACACTCTAATCGGATCAACATCAAGCAAGTCAAAAAAAAAATGGAGAAAAATTAGAAACGTACAATTATTATCGGTGCTGGTGGCACGACAATCTCTATGGCAATCGCTGCAATCTTAATGGCCGATGACCGTCATTTGTGGGGCACATTTCCAAATGTGGGTCATACACTGCGATGACTGTAGAAGGTTTTTTATGCATGCATGATCACTTTGGGGGGAAATGCTCTCGGGCCAGGCCACCGCTGCAGATTCATGAATGGTGTTTAAAAAAGACAACATAACAATATTTTTGCTAATATGTTAACAAGAATCTGATTCCGTTGCCACACTTGCATAGTATTTTTAAATTTTCAACAAACCATATTGCCCATAAATATGCATAACTATTTGAAATGACAAGTTTGCTGTGTGTGTAGTTTATGTTAAATGGATACATTTTGTTCATATTTTTTCTTCAATGGGGGAAAAACATAAATCTATATGGATACTGGATATGTATGTCAGCATGTGTATTTCACTTTCACGCAGCATATGTTTGTTTAAATTATGTTTTTTGGCTGGAAAGCAACACCGAATTTTTTATCTTGATGAAGGCAATGGACCATTTCCGGTTTTAATGGGCGATTTTCCGTCTAATTTTCCACCACATATGTTTGGTTAATAGTGTGTGTATAAATGTTTGTATTTTAGTTGCCACTTTTTGTTGTTATTGTGCGATTTTTGTTCGTCGTGTTTCATGTTTTTTTTTTCGTGGCCATTAAATACTTTCTTTTGGTATGAAATTGGTAATAGATGGTCTTATGCAAAGCAGAAAATGGTTCCTTATGGCGGAATTTAATTGGTTTGCAATTTCAATTAGGTTTTAACAAACAAGCTAGTGAAAATAAAAATCTATCTGTGGTTTATTTATGTTTGAAAGCAGTTAAATTATTATTTTTATTTAATAAGGTCAAAATATTTTCATATTAATTATAATTTTAAACGTTTTCTTTTTAAATTTTGCATTTCTGCATAATTTCATGAAATTAATCTTCTTATCACGTTTTTACTTATTATTATTATTTTGCTCAAAAAAGAAAGATCACAGAGAAGCATAAATAACAGAAGCAAAATATTTTTAAGTTGTTATAATTATCATAATAATTTTTTTGCTTCCATAAAATCAAGGTTTTCACAATTCGACTTTACAATCATTTCAGTGATTCTGAGTTCAACATTTACAGTAAAATATGAACATTTAAGAGTGTCAAGACCTAAGACTCAATACAACACAATAAAATATTTTTCCAGACTTAAATTAAATTCAAGTGTTCAGGTCCATTGAACTCAATGCTTACGACACACAAATATGAACGACGAACGTGTACATTAAAGCCGCATAACACACTTCAGTCAGTCACACTCGCGTATTATACATTTAGGCATTTAAATTTTAAACAAAGCGTTCTTTAAAAATTTGGAGCGTACACACACAAAATGGCCACAACTTGGCTTTTCAGTCTTGAATAACAAAACATTGCTCCTTCAACTTGTACTTTTTTAGTGACTACTCCGCCTACACTGGCACACATTCATGAAATGAAACAACATTCAATTCCTGTGGCTTTTCATAGCACAATATCGTGAAATAAAAAGTTACACATCAGCAATGAAACAAAACCCCCCCTATTCAATTTAATGTGTCTTTGAATTTGTCTTATTATGCTCCCTGATGTGACATGTACATATTTGCAAAGTTTCCATTCACTTGAGTATTCATATGCTGCATCTACCGCATTATATTGTAGAAGTGAGTTGAAATAATTTTTCGAAACGCCCACACCCATAACATCTGCATTTTGTTGCATCACAGCTTTGTCTTGCACATCTCTGCTGTGAAGTGACACATAATATTGCTCGGTGGTTACTTCCGTCGATCAAGACGACAATATGGGTATTTATGCGCACATCTCATCTGCACTTCCTTATACATACTCAATTTAATATGCGTCATGTTGACTCTCACATTATTGTTCAGTTAATAATATTTGGATTGTACCCTGTTCAGTCAGCAGTGTGATGGTTTTTGTCGAATAAGGAAATAAAATAGGAAAACACGTGTTGGTTGTGTCTATGTAGATTGTAGTTTTCATTTCAATTTTCCTTTTTGAAACTTAATTCCGTCATCTAAAATAGAAAATAGTCTTGAGTGCGGAGAGGAATAATGTGCATTTTCATTCAACACAGTATGTCAGTACGTGCAAGCTAATTGTCTTGATATTATTTGTGTAGTTTGTCATAGTATGGCGCCTTTTCATTAGTTTTTAAACCGCTTGGCTTCTAACATTACGTTTTTACATCGAAACACTCGTAAGCAAGAACATTTTGTAAAGAAAAGGGCAACATGTCAATTCTCAATAGTGTCTTTGTCATGACTTGTCATGGTCGAGAGTAATTAAGACAAAAGGAAGCCGACATGCGACGTACAAAGGAAGTGGGTAAAGAAGTAATTTCTAGAAAATATGCAGCACAAAGTAATTTCTATGTTTATGTAAAAAATAGTTCTTTACATTGACTGAACTTTGTGGTTTGCAGTGGAATCAGTGGTCTTTAAAATTTTGTGCCGCTGTATTGATAAATATTTATAGTTCACACCTATTGAACACTTTGATCCGTTCATAATAGACTTCCAATAGACCGTTATAATTTATCTATTATTCGATTCATTGAATATTATGGATAAAATTTTGCAATGTTTTTAAGGTGTGCAAAAACACGCAACAATCGTCAGAAAGTTTTGTTTTGCAAAAGATTTTTAAGGACCAGTTAGTATTGCAAAAATAAAATTAATGCCAAAAACGGTATTCAATAAATTAACTATTAGAAAACTATGACAAATAATTTAAATGGAGCGCAACATGACAAATGAAATTTTAATTATAAATGATGCAGAAATCTATAATTTTTTAATGTATTTCGTTGCATGTTTTCCTGATTCTGTTTGGAGGAAAAAATACAATCGTTTTACTAATTATTATTGTTGTCACGAAATTAAAATTACCACATCAATGTATTAAATATATTTCACGCATTGATGCTTGCGACAATAAATCAGAAATTGTATGCATAAAAAGTCATGCATGTCATGTTGAGATGAACTCACACTGCATATAATTCCGGTGCATAATGTGTGCACTTATTATTCATCCCAGACAAGTGAAGCCTGGTGCACTGGAATATTTATGAGACATTTCCCCGTGTCTGCGTGACAAGTGTGTTTCATTTGGAAAGAAACATATCATACATACGAGCATATGCTGTTATTATAATGCAGTGCTGCCTGTACAACGTGTATTCTGATGCATGCCAGCATAAATTGTTACACATTTAGTTTATGTAGACGTCTCATGTGTAGGTACTCACTACTCGTATGCTGTTGTCAATTGTTCATTAATCATTTAAAGTTTAACTAGATAGTGCATATAGACACCATGTCTATGTACAATATATTATGTGAATATTATATTCTTTATTGTCGTAACCTTTTATGTCGCTCACTGTCAAGCTGAGCGGTGTCCATTGCGGTAAAAAGATGTGTGAATTTAATTGTGTTGCAAGAATTCATGATGAATTTAATTTTTAATCAAACGTCAGTGAACATTTCAGCTGGCTGGATTTTTTTCTTAATTGACTTGTATATTGTACAACAACTGTAAAAATGTCATCCTTTTAGATAAGTCCTGTGTTTTAACGTGACCTTTGAGTCAACATTAAAATGCAAAAAAGGACGGATGTTAAAACCGCATCCAGCATGCACGAACATTAAAGTGAACCACAATACACAGTGAATTATATGTTGAGTTCAGCTGAGCGTGCCTTTATCTATTAATTTGCCACATGTGAAACATTCTACACATGTCCGTGTGTGTTTTGTATATTTTATAAATTGTGGTTGGTGCGCAATGAAGAAATTCAACTCATTAGCACATTTATAATAGAAGAAGTGCAAATTTAATCCACAACTCCCCTTCTAGTTTGCTTTTGTTTACAGACAGCGAGCACAATTGACGCACATTTATACAGATTAGTTGATTTAAAAAAGAATGCACTGCGCTGCAATAAAAATGTCACGTTAATTAGGCAGGAATGGTCAGTCAAGCGTTTTAATTAAATCACATTTCTTCAGATGTTATTAAAATAAATAAATTATGAACGATACAGAATTTATACATAAAATTTTGTTTTTAGTCGGCTAGGCATGTCATTAAAAATAAATTTTAAAGCTCTTAAATTTGTTTTTTGAACCTTTGAAAAACAACTTCTTTCTATCTCGACAAAAAGAATTTTCATTTGAATAAATTCCAGTTGGTAAGACATTTTTCCTCCAATTGAAAAGTGTCTCAAGTATTCCCTTGAAGCATTCGTTTCCATTGACGTGCACGGTGCAACCACTTAGCCATACAGGTGACACGGCTTAAGATGATAAACTATGCATCTGAAGTCAAAATCGTATGACATAAAAAGAAATAGACAAAACCTAGTTGCACGTGTCAATTTAGAATACTGAAAATGAATAACTTAACAGAAGTATGAGTGAAAGCTCTCATTACCGTAAGTGTATACGAAAGACTCACAATATGTCTGACACCACTGCGAATGTTATTGTCATTTCATTTATTGCTGATTTTTAGCATATTTTTACCGCAAGAAAAAACTATAAATTGTGAAAACTGTAGAGGTTCTTACTGGTAATTAAAAGTAAATGCAGTCATAATTTCAAATTTTGCATTTGAACTTTTTTTTTGTTCCTGCAAACAAATTAAAACTTTTTGAAATTATATGCATAAAGTCCATTAAACATATTTCCTATCACAAGCAGTTTGAATATAATTGAGTCACTATTTAAATCAGTGACCCACAATTGAGAGACTACCGCCCTCTCCTCCAAAAAAAACAAGCCATTTCAAAATATTCCCACACTTCCTCCACTCGCTCACCCACCTTCACCTTAGCATTCAAATTAATGCTTCCGAATACACAGCCAAGCCAAGCCATATACAGGTTTGCGTTGAAAAAGTAAAAACCAACGAATCGGAAAATATGAATGGAAATTTATTCCACAGATTTAGTTAATTGCATTAATTTATGCGCAAACTTGTCCGTTTATGTGCGGTCGCACATATTGTGAATTGTGGCTGCGGGGGCACACACAAATAAAAAAAAATCATCACAACTCACCACACAATGACGATCACCAGTGAAGTTGGAAGTTATTATTATCAGCGCACTAAGCGTCATCTTCAATTGTGGGAAAATGTTGCATAAAGCATTTAAATTTCACTTTATGTTGCCACTTGCCATCAGACGCCACTCACACAAGTTGCACCTGACCGCCCTTTTAGCAGATCCATCCAACGAACGTTGGCACTCAATTACAGTTACTTATGCGGCGTGTAATGCGGCGTAACATTGCATTGGTGTGACATAGATTTCCCCTGAACGAACGGCGGTGGTGAATCGTTAAGCATTCATATATTCGCGTTAACCACCACGCATAGCTTTCATATGTAAATTGTGCACACGTGACTGCAGCGCAAATGATTGCACTTATATGCTTCGTCGGGAATCCGCACATATCAGTTGGCCAAGATTCATCAACAAGAATAATAATTGATGTGAATGCATAATGCAGAAGCTGATGCAGTCGGAAATAAGTAGGATATGGGGGCTGCAGCAATTTACAATCCAATATCGTGCAAAATAATTGTTATGCACAAAATCACGATCGTCATTACATTTTGCAAAACAATAATGTTGAGATTCTGTTTCTTTTTTTTTGTTGTTGAAAACTTGTTAACATTCATTTTGTAGTTCATTTGGGTGGCATGCGGATAATGGCTTAATTCCCACGGTTTTTTTTTCATCTTTATAACAAGCTGATCGACTTATGCGTGTTAATCGAAAGCGTTCAATCAATTGATCTATGTTTTATTGCCGCTCACATTTATTTGTTATTTTTCAGAATATTTTTATTGTCAATAATTTAAAAAAAATAAAAAAATTTATCAAAAGTTAATCCTTATTTTTACAAACATTTATCATCGGCAAATTAAAATCGATTTTCCTACCATGCAGTTTTTTCATAAATCTGATGACGTAACATAATAATAAATGCAATTTTTATTACGGGTACTTTATATTTAATCCATTTTACAAATGCCATTCAATCAATGTTTTACAATTTTTATATGCTGCATGAATCCACAAACGACCAGACCAAAGGATAATCGAAAATACCAAGCAATTATGATAAAAATCGCAATTTTTACTGGACCAAAACAATCTGAAAATGCATTTATATTTTATTGGATATGACATTTATGTTATCCCTTGTGATACCCACCCTAATGAAATAATGGCTTTCGCATTGGAAAAACGTATTGTGTTGTTGATTCGCACAAAGATTTCATATACTTGAATGCGTACGTAATGCTCGTACATTGGAATATCGAACAAAAAGTGCTATTGTTGAGAGTTAATGCCTTTCACGTTTGTATTCGTTGACTGTATATACCAATTTCAGTTTCATTCTTGTGCGTATAAATTCATTCGCAAAAATCAAGAGCAAGAGAAACCTTTTCGTACTGTGGCTGTGCCATATTTTTGAGCTTATTTTTGCCTTTTTGCTGCTTCTTCGCGTGGCACGTGCTTCGATTAATAACATGCGATGTTTAAAAGGTTACCAACCAATTTGTGTCAAATATCGTAATATCCATATCCAATTTCAATACTGTATTTAAACAATTTAGGACATTAAATTATATCCTTGATTAAATCCTTTGTATCCATTTATTTAATATTTCGCTGTTTTAATTAAAGCAATTTATTGATAACGAAACATCGATGTCCAGTGCTTTCAATTTTTTTAACACAATAAGTACATTGTCCAATGACCATCCAAAGGCACGTCTTTCAAATATATCAATAAAAAGGAAACTATGTTGCAAAATCTTTCTTCTGAGGCGTTGCTAAATTTGCTGACTTATCTGACAAAATGCGCATCACAAATTTAAATCGCACATTGTGCCGCCTCAGTTGAACGTGTACAGTGTATTACACTGCCATATTTGGTGAGACAAGAATCTCTGGGCGGCATATTCATCCCGTGGGCTGTGTATTAAATACAATTTTGCCGATATAATCGGCGGTAGCCGCCTTGCTTGTTGGTAGAAAGTGATTGAACAATGCGAATATATGCGGCGAATGTGTGCGTGTCTTTGATCCATCAATGAAAGTTGAATTTCGACATCAATTCAAGCATTATAAGGGTGAATGACATGCGGTACAGACGCGCGCCAGCTCATTGAAATGGCATTTAGATTTTTTGACAGCTTGAATTGCAACTTTTTGACATTTATTTTCTGTGTTTTGTTCCTTGTTTTTTTTTGCTTTTGTGGTGCAATGCGCTGCTGCGCGAATTCACAATTAAATAAGAGATGTATTGCCATTTGCCATATGAGTCAGAATTCAGACTTTGTAATGGGATTTAGTGCCAGTTGATTTATGACTGGCGATTAATGTAATTGGACGAGCTATGGTTATTGATAGAGGCAGATGGTTGATGAGGAATTAAAAATGCTGGGGTTGGCCCCTGGGGAGTGACAATATGGCTGATTGTGAAATTAATTTTGTAGCCCTTGTTAAATTGTTTAGACTGGATCGGAATACTTGGATAAGTCGTAGTTTATTTTTATAGAAATTGACAATAAATAGGACAAATAACAACCTCCATTGAAATTAAATTACGTATTTTTGTGCAACCCTAAAAAAGCTCAATCGCTTTCATTTTGCATGCTGATGATGTAAGGTATTGATGTTCATTCGTTCTCAACTGAAAGTTTGCAATGTTTCAAAATTAATTATAATTAAATTAAATTAGTTTTGTAAAAAGAAATAAAAAAACTTTAAAAATAATTAGTGGAACAAATTTAAAGTCGCTGCCTTTCAAATTGGACCCAATTGAACCGCTTAATTGATTTAATTTTTCAGTCATGCACTTCTGTTGCAAGCTTAAAATTTGCACGTCTAAATTAAAGTGTACCCGTAAAGTAATTGATTTTTCAGCATTGAAAGCTTGCGGCTGCTGCATTAAACGGCAATTCAGCATTTAATTTATGCGTAAATGATAAACCAAAGGCCCCCAATCGCTTTCATTTGATTGCGTACACATCACACCAAAATTATGATTATTTTGCAAGGCGCAACCGGATAGAATTTGGTCACCAACACATTGCTGGTTGTGTAATGCCATTTCGCATTTTCCGCATGGTCAATGAATCGTATGAGTGCGCGTATAATTATAATAATTTATGCTCAGCACACATGATGTCAAATAATTAATTATTACATTACCAAGCCGTCCATTTTCAGCGATTATCGCTGATGATTGCGTTGAAGTGATTCAAGTTCAATGATTTATGGATGAGCAACGCGTGCACAATACGACTTCTATGTATGGCACTGTATTCATTATGCATGGTGTGCACATTAAGGGATGATGTGTAGGCAAATTTAAGTAATCGCATGTATGAAACTTGTAACTGTATACAGCATGGGGGGATTGAAATGGCTAATTAGGTGTGAGTTGTATGTCCGGTATCTGTGATGAATATTAAATTAATGTTGTAATTAGGCTTATAATGAGATTATTTTGTTAACTGTTTACATTAATTTTTTCCTTTGAATTGTCCTGTTTCTGCAAATTATGAATGATTTATGTAATTCAAAGGCTACGCAAAACGAATTTTTTTTTAAAATTTAAATTTTAAAGTCCAATGGCCATTTTAAATCTGTTTTTGTTCTGCAGATTTTCCTTTTTTCTTGGTTGATGCAACATACATTTATTTTTAATGGGTTTCAAAATTACAATTTGATCAACAAATTGCGTAGCATTCCCATGCTGTTTTCATTTTTATAAACAATCATTAAATAAAGTCATTATTATTGTTCACAAAAAAAAATGCATAAATATTTATTGTTCAAACTCTAGTCCCAAGTTGTCTGGCTGGATCTGTTAATTTCGCAATTCACTGACACCGAAGCCAATGTTCTCTTCACAAAGTAACTAAAGCTGAAATAAATATAAACAATAAATGTTTTTGCTTATTTGGCTATAAGCTCATAATTCTTGAATGCAACGTTTGACCTAACCAGACTTAAAAAGAAAAAAAGAAAAACATGACAAAAAAATCCCACAGTTATATTTCTGCGAAAAACTGCAGCATGGAAGCTTATAGTCCCGGACGTAGCGCGCTTCATGGTCTGGTATTAAAAAAGTTGACTCCTCCCTTCTCACCTCCCGCTTGCTTGTACATAAATACTTATATTTTATCCATCGCTGCCATTCTGCGTCACCTTTTTTTGGTTGTGTTGTTTGTGCTTTTTTATTTTGCGGCCAAACAATGTCAATGAAAAACGAAGTTGGTTAAAGTTTGGAATAATTCCATTTTAAGCTTTCAGTTATATTATGTTTTTAACTCCGTTTTTCCCCCTTGACAATGCACCCCCATAGAAATTGATTATTTTTTATGAATTTCTTACGAAAATACAATTAACTTTTCGTTTTGCTGAATTACTTTTGCCTCTTAAATATTGCCGAAACTAATTGCTTATTAAAGACGACAGTGCTGCTAAAATTAAGCGGTGTGTGTGTGTGTGTGTGCATACGACACGGAGACAATGCAAAAGTTTGCTGAAGCTAATTACAATTTGTTGGATAGGTAGGACTGGGTATGCTTTGTGACAAAGCAGATAAGAAAACGAATTTAAATTGCAGAGCAAAGTCGAAATATAAAATGTTTCTGACACGCGAATTTCAAATTATAAGTTGCTGTATAGTTAGAAAAGATGTTATTGCGCGCATTCTAAATAGAAAATGTGATGCAGTTTAATTTTAAATAGGTTTACTTTTTTCATATATCAAACTTCTGGATATTTTATTATTTTGTTTAAAAATAATGAATTTTACTATTTATTTTTTCATCTCCAATATTTATTGTGCTTTTGAAAATGAAAAACACACCGCATTTTTTACAAAATTTATACCTTATCCTTTACAAAACAACATATTGAGTCCTAAAGAGAAATTTGTTAACGATTTTCCATCTTTTTTTCCTCTAGCACATTGTGGTTTTACAAATTGAAAGCAGTCGTGCCGACGACGTTAAACACACCATCGACACTTTCATTCAGCTTCACCAGCAACAGACCAACTACCAGGAGCTCCCATGTTTGCAGCAGCTAGAAAACGTCAAAAGAAACTAACATAAGGTATGGATAATAATAACTACAATATAAAGCTCGTTGTAAGATGAAAGTTGCACCAGTAATTTAAGTTATTAAATTAATACAAAGTGCTTTGAATACAAATGTGTCTGCTTTTTTTTGTGGGCAGTTCATTGGGCTTAAGAAATAGACACGATTTGTATTTTTATTTTTTTGATATCCCAAACGTACTTACAATCCTACTTGTAACGGTGCGTGAATGTGTTTTGTCTTGCGTACATTTTAATAATTGTTATGGGCCAATCTACTTGTAACTTGACGCACGCAATGATTGTTTAACTACTGGCGGCTTCAAAGACCGCATGGTGAGTTCGTGTACGAGGACGTCACGTAAGGTGTGTTTCAAAAGTTGTATCGGTTTTATTTTTGTGCGGTTTTTACCAATTTTTGCTCCCTTTTTTGTAACTACACAGTTTCTTATTACAGTGATGGGCTGTGTAATTTTTTGCGCACGTTTACAGGCTCGTTGTAATTAGAGTTGAGTAGTAATGGGCCTATTGTGGTACGTTTTAAGGTCAATCTGAAGGTTTTATTACATTGTAATCGATCATGTTTTTGATAGAATGAGTCAGTCAAATTATTCATGTTATTTTGAAACAACATAACTAGTTGATGTTGAATTGTAAAATAAAATTTAAATGGCATTTTGAGTAACTCAATAATAAATTATGCGGAATTTTCACTACAGTTGTAAACGCCAATAACTATGCTATCGCAGCCGTTTAGGCGAATAATTGATTAAAATGAGAAACGTGTATTTTTAATTCAAATATTTATTATTTATTTATAGCGCCAGTTAACAGGCATACAAGTGAATAATTGTGTCATTTTTAATTGCTACAGAAACATGTTATATAGTATTTAATTTAATTACACAATTAAAGTACACACTGTAATTCCGCGATTTTCACTTTGAAGGATTCCTAAAAAGCTTTATAGCTCGATTAATTTAATTATTGTATGCGCTAGTAACAGACACATACAAACACCAACCCAAACCATTTTCGTCCAAACACATATTGAGTGATTCGGAGAAAATCCTATTAAAATTCACACATCAATGAAAATAAACTTCTCCCCCACTGAGGCACGTATACTCCATTAAATGGATAAAAGGGAATGTGCTGAATTTGAAAAGCCACAAAAAAATTCCCACCTCTCTTTGTTCACAAGATATATAATGAAATAATGTTCTTCCTTGGAAGTGCCGCAACCCCACTTTGTTGTGCATGCATTCACTAATTGCGCACATAATTGCTTTCGAGTGCCAAAACAGTGTGATGCCTTTGCGAAATAGCATTAGGGTGGTGAGGTTAAACGAATTTTCATTTCGATTTCATGCATATAGGCGATATTTCTAGCTGCGAGCACCATTTATTTCAATCAGATAAGCTTAAATTAACAAAACAAAACACATCACACTTCGATGCAGCTACTAACTTAGGTATAGGTACATTTGTGGGGAAAATTTTACAAAGCGATAAAAACTAAAGATTCTGCGCGCTGAATTTTCACCATACAAATTTCAAATATTTTAATCTTCGAACTTAAATCAATGTCGTGCGTATATAATGCATTTTGTTGCACATGTTCGGCATGGCCAGGGTTAGTTACGTGGTGGCGGTAAATAAATCAGGCAAAATTTAATCCGATTTGATAGCACACTTTTATGGTATCGATTCGGGAGTGCAAATTGCCATTCAAACTATAGATAGTTGTTCATGCCAGAGCGGCAACAATTAAAAGCGCATTGTTGTCGCAACAAAAGGGCACAAACTAATCTCCCAACCAAAAAAATGGGTGCGTGTGGTGTTTGATGTGCTGCTGCTGGACCGCCCCGTTTTTGTCCGCGGTATCTAGTGTTTTGAAACAAGCTAGATGCATGCACGCTGGTGTGGTCACCAACAATATCTGTGTTTTAATAATGTTTTCGAAACCACACCACTTCGTGGGTATTTTTACCACACGGGTTGGAAATGTTTCAAGTTTTTTTTTAAATGTATTTTCATTACAAAATTTTTCATTTTTGTTTGCATTTTGGGCATTGTTGTGGTTCAATATGTTTGTTAATAATTTTCTGCTTTTGGGTTATAAGTTTTAAATTTTTTTACATAACTGTACTTTTTTCTGCGATCAAAAACTGTTTAACAAATTTAGTAATTTTGTTTACTTACTTTCAAATACAAATTTAAATATGAAATGCAATTAAGTTGATGTTGTGTCAAGTTTAGGTCACCGTAGCTATGTATATAAGAAAATGTAAATAAATAAAGACATGCCCAACTGAGATGTTGCTTAAGAAAAGCGTAATTTTCTTTTGTTGTTAGGACGTGGTCAAAAACATGCAATTACTGTCATCTTAACGGTTTGCGCTATAAATCACGTTTTACTATCTTTCCGGACATCAAACTCTTCAGGGATTTTTCTTACTCTGCAATCTGCATGCGGTATTTTTTTGCAATAGAGGAAAGCTCGGCCAGACTGTTAGGTTCTCATATATGAATTAAAATTAACGTGAAGGTTACATTTTCTCAAACTGACTTTCAGAAGATGATTTAAAGTAAAAGGAATCATGAAAATTAAATTAAACAAGAGTTTGTTTTGTTAAATTTATTTTTATTAATTCAAATTCACCCTTAAATAAATACAATATATTTCAAAAGTTGTACAACTATAAAATGCAAATTCCAAGACATTGTGGTTTCCTTTTAAAACATTGCAAAAACATTTTACATTCATCCTATCTGACATGATGCTTAACTGATCAAGCGGAAATTTCATTTTCAAACCCGTTCCATCCTGATATTTGCTGACCTCATAACTATGTTTTTCGCATACACAAAAGTCAGTGGATTTTTTGCTCGCCTCCATCATTTTTCTGGTCCAGTTGTGTGACTTGTGCTTAATCGAGCTGACGTGATGTGCGTTTTCCTTACATATACGAATGACTGACGCTTTTGTCAGTTCCCCTTGCAACTCCCAAACGAACTTCACATTCTGAAGGGATTAAATAAAATGTCAGAAAATGTTTCCTCAGTTTAATGGGTGGGGCTGCTGCACACGAAAATTCCTGAAAGAAAATTATTTGGGCGGAGTGAGAGATTGTTGAAAAATTCGTTGCACTTTCATGAGAGCAAAGTACAATTTTCATAATATGTGGAATGAATGTAAACATGCAAGGAGTTGTTGCAATAAATGTCTTACATCATGCCACAATGCACACACGTTCGTTTTATTGTAGCGATGACAGCTGCTGGTTGTACCAATTTTTTTTTTGTTTACTTTTTTCTTTTATATTGTTTTTGTCGGCAAAGAAAGTCGTTGACTTTAAAGGAACTCAATTAGTCACAATATTTTTTAACAGTATGAGTCATGAGTCATGACTAACTTTAACATTTCAATTATATTAATTTCAAAATTATTTACTTTTAATTGATTTAAGTCTTCGGAAGCTTGTCTAAATTGTAAATTTTACAGATAATCTTATTGCGATTAAACAATATAAATTCATACTTTAAATATGTCAATTAAATCAGCGCACCATGACATTTTATCCACATTCCGCATTTATAATAAATCATCGCATCATTTAAATGTTTAAAGCGATTAAACCAACAAGGACGCCATACCATGAAAATGACTAACGCCGAAATGTCAATATCTGCACGACTTTGTTTTAACAATTCGGGTGTTGTTGTATTCCACGCTTTTGTCTGCATCTGCTTGGAGGTGTTCTTCATTGTTTTGTTGCTATATTCTTCGTAATCTCTGTCGAGCCGCAATGAAGAGCGCATCGTTGCGCATAGAATGTGCGAGGGCGGATGTTATGACTCCGTGAATTGTTTCAAAAGATGACGTGATTTGTAAGGAATATAAAGTAGACGACAGCATTCTGGAAGGCAAATAAAAACCAACAAACAAATACTTCAGACTGCATGTATGCATATCTACTCTATATGCATTGCAGTCACAAAATCAACAAAGTGCTGCAGCAATAAGCACCTAGGTAGAGATGTCGACTGCATCTTAATGAAAAATTCCATATTAAGAATTCAATTATGTGAATTTTTAACTTTGCTACATGGCTTCTATACGTTTTTCGTGAGCTTGCAAGCATGAAGTAGAACACGTTTTTTTACATTCATCAAAAAGTCACTTTCGTTTCTAATTTAATCATTTTTTGCAAAACTTGTTGGTTTCTTTGACAACGCATAGTCAGTCCGAACTTGCAGCAAATGTGAATTCCTTTAATAACTAAAAACTTTCGCATGTTTTCAATCCCGTCAGGTTTTGCATTGCATGTTATTAAATTGCATTAAAATTATAAATACTTTATTTTCATCTAAATCGTAATGGTAAGTTAAAGACGTTTACGTGGTTGTTTCTCAAAACGGGCCTTAGAGTACAAGGTTTTCTCTCTCTAAATAACGTTTTTATTTATAAATTTAATTTCTTTGCAAAAATATCTTAATTACAGAGAAAGTTGTGGTATAGTGTCGTATGGATAAAAAACTGAGACATTCCCTGCCATATTTGTTTTACAGGTATTATATTTGTAACCTTTTATTTAGTTGCCGCAAAGTGGCAAATGCGAAAATGCAGCAGTGCGTTCGTATGCATTTCAATGGAATTGCTCAGAGAAATTAAAACGCCTTTCTTGTGAAAGTAATAGTTGTATTTAGATTGATTTCACGCAGTAGATAAATAAACAGATTTGTTTCATCATGGGAAAACTGTCACCGAGGAATTTCTACAAATTTACGTGGAATGGCATAGTGGCAATTCCGATAGCCATAAGTGTGCAACAAACCTCTGATGAGTGTATTAAAGTAATTAGTAATTTCTCAGTATATTGATGACCATAATTTATCTCTTGACGGATTTACTGTCAAGTTGTTAGCAATTATGTTTCCATAATCAGATTAACCTATAATTGATTTGTCAAGTAATTGAGGCCAAATGTGTTTCTTTAATTACCAATATTATATGTACTTAATTTATTATGAAACGAAAGAATTGTGAAATTTTTTTCTTTAAAAATATAAAGATAAATTTAAAGATTTTTATTTTAAAGTTAATAACAATTCTTTAAGCACTTTTATTTCAAGAAAAATTATGTTCATCTGTAAATATGGCATGGGATTTTTTCATAGCTAATTAATTGAGTATTGAGACCCCTTTTAAAGTACTGCATATTTTTAACACACATTTTCAATATTTCTTGCTTAGGAATTTTGTAGTTGAGAAATAATAATAATGGCAAATCGATGAAAATATTCAACAATGGCTCATAGCTATGTGAACAGAATCTACACAATGTGTATTGAAAATACAATCTCTATAGTATGTTGTGGTACACAGGTGCCACCAGCCTTGAAATTACTTGCGGTCCCAAGAAAAGCGTTGCCCGTAGTGACACACATTATGAGATGCGGTGAACGTACACAATTCACGTCTTGGTGCTGTTATGCTCGTACGAGTATGTTGCAACTTGCAACACCCAATATTAGTTGTAATATTTCCTTTTTGTTGCTGTCGCTGCGATAACTACAAAGTGGTTAAACAGCATTCCATCAAGATCTTGGCAATATGCCAAATTCCTTGTGAATTTCTTATACGATTGCAAAATACATTTTATTGCCGTTTATAATCAATCATTCGTGTAATAAATAAAATACTCAAAATTTATATGGATGTGGTTTTGCAAAATTTCATACAATGTAAGTAAACGTGCAAAGTTAAAGTAATTTAATAATTTGAAAAATGTGATATCCTTTTTAGTGAATTTAATTTTATTACTTTAAATAATTGCATATTCGTGTTGATTCAGTGTAAGAGAAATTGTAGTTTTATTCACAACAGATCAATTAAGTAAGCAATAACCATTCGAAATTAAAGTAACTTGTTACGATTATGACAGGATATCCTGTTTATTGCGCAATAGTTTTGTAGCTTGGGGGTTTCTAGCTGCAATTTGTCAATTAAGATTGCAACTAAAGATGCAAACTACTTACTAATTAATATGAAACAAATACGTATAGAAATTTTTTAACAATTCTGCATCAAAACTTTGAAGGAACCCGAAATTTAAATTTTTGGCCCAAAATCGAAAAAGTGACAAGGATCTCTGCTGTTTTATTTTCTACGATTAACTTAGATGTTTTTATTGCAGTGTCTAAATGTGATACGAACACTTTTTGCATACTCAAAAATGTAAAAAATATATACTTTGGCCTTGAATTTTTTGTTAATTAACATTATTTTTAGTGACATTTTGAACACGAAAATTTGAACTCATAATTTCAAAAATTGACTCTGATGGTTTAGGGTGTCATAACAATGTCCAAAGAATACATTCTGGATTATTAGACGTAGATCGTATTGTTTCTCACATAAATTCGTTGGCATTTCTTATCGAGCATCATTTTCGTCTTCACCAAATTCCTTAATTTAATGTACTTTTTGCTAATGCAGATATATTTATATGCATTATCATTGGATTGGTGGAATGTTTCAGTGTTCAAATCATGTAGCTGAAATTTTTATGGGGAATCATATGTTTGTTTTGGCCATAAATATTTTGGCAGCATTTTTCTTTCTTTTTTAAAATGAAAAAAAAAAATAGGACGTGACTTGGCAGCAATGAATATAAATACCAATAAACAACATTTCTTTTCGAAAGAAATATTTAAATATAGCTGTCTTTGAGGCTTATATAATAAATTGTGTTTTAACATAATTGTTATCAACTTCTTAAACAATTATTATTACTTTTTATTTATTAAAAATGGATGAGGGCGACATCCTTACAAGTAGGTACTCCACAATGGACAATATTAAAGACACATTCCATTCAATGCGATAGCACAAGCATTCATAGTCGTACATCCCATTCGATTGTTTAAACTTTGTTGATGTACTCGTATATTCAAACGGATGAAGCGCACATAACAACGCCGAGTGGCGCAATGTCCCGTGCCGCGTGTGAGTTCTATTCAAATTTCAATATATTGTACGCAATATGAATAAGCAACGAGGATACAACAGACACCAACAGCAGCAGCATTCGCCTCTCTATTTATTCGAAATGAAATGCCCTTTTTTAAGCATTTCAAGCACGTTAGCGTTCTCAATTCAAAAGACATATAACAAAAATGCAACAACAATAGCGCGACATCGTGCGACAACAACAAAAACTCCAATGCATGATGTTGTCTTTTCAGAGTAAATGAATTCACTTTACACTTTGTTGCTGAATTTTCGACAACAGCAAAATTATTATGCACTTGACACCGCACGTACTCGTAACATGATCAACCAACGCAACAATTTGATGACATTCTCTATATACAGTAGACACAATATATGGTTTTAAAGTCATGTTCTAATTTTGCCAAAACACGATACCGATTTAATTGCATTACTTCAATATGACAGGAATTTTGATTAATTAACTATTTTTGGTTCAAATTGCAGGATATTGATAATAAATTCAACCTTCCGGTACCTTTATTTATATAATACTTGATGCAGTTTAGTAAATATTTAGAATGCTTAAAATTGATGGCAACATTTACCAAAGTAATTATATAAAAAGCGATATTAAGTACGTTAACTTTGTGTGACCCTAATGGAAAACACCTTTTCCACATCATGTGCAAGTCAACGTCAACATAGCAGCAACGGACTTTAAAGTTTAATCTAATATGTGCTGTGCTGCACACACATTCTGCTTTCCATCATGCAAGTACACACACAAGATGATGATAATGACGACGCATGTTGCCTGAAATTGCTGCATTGATGCAGCGATGCATTCTCTCGTTAAATTTGTTATGCTGTGCAAATATTTGCGTTTTATACGAGCTGGTATATAGTTTCAACTCACGTTGATGCACTCTTCTTTAATATATGTACTGATTGCATGCCGGCGTATTAACCCATGTAGATACGAGACACACTTTGCATGCGTTTGTTCACTGTTGTTCTAACGAACTAGCAAGCTTTTATATTTGTTGTTGAATTAAGTGAATTTAAAAAATAAAAAAAACTCTGTGTTTTATGCTACAAAGATATTAAAATTGTGCTGCTTTAATTTGAAGTCGCTGGCACGTCTTAAGACTTCAAATACACCACAATCGATTGTTGCAGTCTACGTACGTGCATTTAACAAAAGGGTGTGTCTTCCACACCGCAAATGAAATGCATTGCATTGCAGTGTCATGTTAAATGTGCATTACATACCTACATGTATGAAATGCGCATTAACGATGTCATTTGTGCAATTGTAATTAGGTAAACAATGTGTACAATAACCATTAACTTTGCCGGATAGTTAGACGGTATACCAAGTAGATGTTGGATCTTAATGGTTGCAAGGTAACTCTCTACCCACACAATATCGCTGCATGCTGCTTGCAATTGCAGCTAAGAATTTGTCTCATATTTTGAAATTCGGTTCCCATGCAATATGTCGTTTTGTGCATTAGAGCTTTTAGCCTCCCCTTTGCTATTGTTGCAACCATCACAAAAATACCTACCCATATACGTTTTATTTGTGCAAGTAATTTAATTCTACACTGCAATGTAATGGCGCATAGTGCTCGATTGTATGCCCGTTTAATTACATACGTATTATAGTTGTGTTTGCAATTTATTTAGTTGCATGGAAATTATATAAATACCGCACTCTACTGGTTTGTTGCTGTGAATTACTTAGGTGACCTTATGCCATGACTTAATCCTTAATCGAAAATGGACTGGCTTTGTGTGCAATTTGTCGCTTTCGTGTGCTTAATTCCATGCAATCAGCACTTTGAATCAATGGCGAGGCTAAGGCGATGAAAACTGTGTTAATTATTGCCACTTGTATATTATAGTTAGCAAATGTTTAGAACATCATAGTGCAATGTAGGTACAATGTGTTCTTTTGGCAACAACATTAAGCTACAATTTAATTTTATAAATTCTTGAGTTTAATTACACTAAAAAAAAAAGTCAATAAGTATTAAGTAGTCTTCCCTGCCATGTATCTTAATTGTATTCATTACAATATAACTGTAATAATACCGAAATTAAAGCATCAGAACCACCCACATTCCAAAAAAAAAAAATACAGTGTGGGCATGTCCGTTGACATTACAGTAGCATTTAAGTCTTAACATGCAGAATAAATTAATAATCTGTTATATGAAATAAAACGTGCCTCAGCAACACCCAAGCTACCGGTCAACGGCCTTCTTCGCGTCTTGAATTACCAAGATTTTCATCTTAATGCACGCTGATGTGGTATAATGAAAATCAAAACAGTCAAAACAAATCATTTAATAGAGAACGATGCACATCGCCGTTTTAAATAAAGTAAAGAAAAAAGAATCTCTTCGCCTCCAGTAATCTATTCGTTATGAGCGAGCTAAAACGCACATACCTACTGCACAAATGTGGATGCATCGTCATCTCAGCAACAGCACGGTTACACCACAATGCAGCGAACTCATTTATTGCCTACACAGCCGGTTGCATAATTCCACTTTATTGCATGAATTTACATGTGCTGATGCATATCATCTGCTTGCTAAATTAAAATGCCTTAAGACACAAATTACTACGTCAGACGGACAGCAATATTCTCTCGCAGCAAATATGCGATGGTAAATTAATTAAAATGTGAGTGTGCAGTGCAATTGTGTAAAGATCAGTCAGTGTGCGAGCTTGTGCGATTCAAACACATTTCATTTTTATTGCTTTCATCTTGATGATTGTTTGTTTATTTGTTTGCATAAGACGAGCTCGTTTTCTTTAATTGCTATCACATAATTTTAATCAGGATGTTTGATACGCAATGAATAATTTGAACTTTGAAAATTCATGAGTATTTTCAAACAATTTAGTTTTCTGGTTATAAAGTGCAGCTCAACCAAATGTGTTTAATTTAAATAAAGTATATAAGTGCCATCACAATATGTCTCCGTAAGACGTCCAGGCCACCTTCATTGCAACCCACAACGTTGTTAAATAAATGCACTACCGTCAAGTGATTATTATTGACATTACCTCAACACAGTGTATCCGATTTCTTGTGGCCGACATAAATTAAGATCAAATAAATAAATTTCCTCTATTTTATAACTTGGATGGATGGCGGCGGTAAACCCGAAGAAATGATTTATCGCAAAGGAAATAGAAATTATGCAACGGCAATTTACTAACGCACACGGTGTTTGTACATTTACTTTATACAATAGTTATTTTGTATCAAAGATGTTTATTAGATATAAACGTTGCGGTTAATGAATTGTGGCTTTCTGCGATTTTAAATGTTAAATTAATGTAAAGAATTTCTCCAAAGTAATATTAAAAATATTTCATATTGAAGATTAATTAAACAAAGCTTTACAGAATTTTATTTATATCACAGTTTTCACAGCCTTCAAATATGAACCTGATCAAAAAGCAATGTTCACCAATTCTTCCGTCAAAATACAACAAAAAATTCAGATAATACAAAACAAACCAGTGTCATCTTCCTTTACAAACTTTAGCAATCTTTTTCATCAAACGCAATAAAATAAAGTTTTTCTTGTTTGCTTGTGAAAGCATTTTCACGATTTCTTCAAGAAGTACAAACATTGCCACCCTCATATCTTGTCTTCACTGTTTCATACTTATACAAGTTGTATCTATAGGGAAATGCCATTTTAAGAACATGTCACCAAGGCCCTCGCGTTCAGTGTTCAGAAATGGCAGAAATGCACGCTGTTGTGAGTAAAAAAATTCTATGCAACAAATTGGAATGCAATTAATGTTTCAGTTGATCGTGCTGCGTAATTAGATTCTCCATTTAATTGCTAATTTTCTTCAGCTTTTCAAAAGACGCATTTGCTCGTATATACAAAATTGTCTGCAGAAGAAATTGCATGGAATCTGCATGGTAGAAGAGATGCAGAATGTTGATTATTTGTTATGATGCGCAAGAAAATAATAATCGTCAACTAAAAGCTTTTTGTTTTCCGCATTATTATTGTGATGATTTGCTACTTCTTTTTACACCCAATTTCACTTGATTGCTTCTGAAAGTTGATTCAACTAATTAAATTCTTTTTCTTGTGCAATATTTAAAGATAGTTTGAATCGGTCATAAGATCATTGTCAAAATGAAGACATTTAAACAAATGGTTTTTCACTACCATACCGAAACGCATCGGCACATTATCGATTTTAATCTGCATTGTTGTGTAAAATTTAAACAACTCGCCTCCGATTTATTATCACAATCTTAAGACTTGCCCGGGCATTTCTTTTCTTGCAATTCTATACCTTGTACACGTAATCTATATTGTCTTGTGTTAGACATTTCCAAATATACCCATTTACTTGAAAATCAGAAGCAGGGAATACAAGATAACGAGCAAAGCTTCCAAAAATGAACACATCGCCTTATCATTTCGCATCCCTTTTAGTTTGTACAATACAATATATGTGTGTGCGTTTGCGTGTGTGTGTGCAGCAATTGGAGGGGTGGGTATGGTTAGGGGGTGCTTAATATATATTATATTGAAGCAAACGATGGAGAACTTGGAACAAGCATTAACGGCTGTTGGTTGTACATTGCTCTTCGTAACACAATATCAACGAAAAAGCGTGGAAGTTGAAAGCACACATATTATTTCACACACGCTGGTATTACTAAGAGAAAGATGTAGGGTGTAAAAAGAGATGAGAAGCTGTACGCGATTCTTGAAAAATGGTTTTCGCGTTTTATATTCGTTTGATCTTATTATCCTGGAAGCTGTGTTTTTTTTTGCGCATTTCACACACATTAGAACAACCTACGAACACCAAACCCCCGCATTCTGTTATATAATGCTGCAGCAGGAATTGAATTGTTTCATAATTAAATGTAAATTACTTCAATGCAATGTTAATCGAAGTTCGCGTCTCTGTAAGTGCAGTTTGAGAAGTTGCAAGTTACTAACTGTACATAATTACAGCATAGCAGAAGTGCAGTGTGGTGTGTGCCACAACCAGATTGTTTGTTGGAAAATAGGGGGATGCAAAAAACTAGTTAGTTAACAAGGATATATTGCATTGTAATAAAAGTGCAGTAACTGCACAATGAGGTAAAAAAAATCAATGACTTCAACGCTTTTTACCAACCGTATAATGTATTCCATGTAAACGATTTGGTGTATCATATATGTTTCGCAATTGCAACTGCACCGCTATACATTTTTACAAAAGTGTATTCTCATTTTATAAATGAGTTTGGTTGTAGCTTGTAATAAAGAAACACCCTGTTGGAGTTATATAAGATTAAACACCTAAAGGGATGCGAAATTAAACATTTCCGGGAATGCAGTAAATACAATCTTGTTAAGATTTCATTCTAATAATATTTTTTAATTACACAATTTTCAGAAATGTTAATTATAATCGTTTGCTTATTACTGCTTTTCATATTGAGCTTAAAACAGATTATTCAATCTGAAAAAAATATTTACGAACACGCAAATAATTATAATTTACAACTGTAGGAAACGATTCCATGTAATTAAATTCATTTTCCTTCATATACACAAAAGCTTGTTCTTTCTTATAAAAAAATGACCCAAAACATTTTATGTCTTAATGTTTGTAGTTATACTGTAATTATGCTTTTCAATTATGTAGTCTTAAAAATGGTTGGCTGTCAAGTGGACGACACTTAAGACTTGTGCTTTATTACACTTTACACTGCACGGTATTTACTCGTATGGGAGTGAAACTGTTGAAAACCATAATACACTTAGAATCTTATGCTTTTATGCATGTTTTTTTTTTTTTTTTTTGATTTATTTGATGTGTTGATGCTTTTATTCTTTTTGGCGTTTAACCGCACATTTTATGTTATTGTGGTGGACGGTCATGTCTTTCGGTTAAATACCCCGAAACTGGTAGTCAGAAAAGCCACCGTTTTGTTACACAAACGGGCCAATTATATGTGTACACACAATTTATGAACATGTTTGAATATTGTACACCGATGTAGGATTTTTGGTGTTTCGACTTAGTGCTTTGTAAAAGCATTTTGTTGTGCATTTAAAACCGCAACAATTAAATAGTTTTAACATTTATTTAATTTTTATCAACATTTTATTAAATTTGTATTCTCTTTTTTTACAGGTAAATGTTGTTTGGTCACCCTTCCGTCTATGAAATAAGAATGGTTTCGTTACAGTAGTGAGTTTTATAAATGAATTTATTTATTAATTTAAAGAATATAATACATTGGATTGAAAACTATATTTAGGTACTTAAAATGACAAGAAATTATTAACACAAATATAAATCTCGTTCTTCACTGCAGTGCTTAAAACCACAGAAAGCTCGTTAAAAATTATCACTCTCAGTTGTTCTATATGGGAGAAGCTATTATAACATTATTAAAATTCAAATGTATAAAACTGAAGAGTTTTTTTTTTTTTTTGCTGAGCAGTCATAAGCTTGAATGTCAAAATTAATTATCATTTCACTGAAATTGTATATGCCTGGAGTATACTTTTCATTTGCACGATTTATGTCTCTCTTTTGCATACGTGTCTATTCATACATATTATGCTACGATAGGGAACCCCAACACATGTGCCTAACCATCCCCGGATTTTCTTCTTTTATTATACATTTGTATACAAAATATCCTGTGGGTTTGCGTTTTTTTTTAATTTGCCTATGTACATTTTACATAGTCATGAAAACTTTTACAACACGCACGTCGCGACAGCTTCCTGTTTAATATGTGGGACTCATATTATGTATGGCTGGGGTAAATAGGCAATAGTGAGTACAGCAACCCGCATTCACAATATATTTGAATAATTGCACCCCAAACGTAAACAAATGGTGTGGCCGAAATATACACTATACCGCGTTGTAATTTCCAATGAATTTTCCCTAAAATACCAATACAAAATCTCACATGAATATTTTAAGGAGACTTACTATAAAGGAAATTGTACGAAATGATGTCTAGTGATAATTTTCCGCATGTAAAACAATTTACATATTAATTGGAATGCCTTGCAGAAAAATGTTCCTTCACACTTCTTGTGATGTATTTATGATACTCAAACTTTTGTCGCTTCTTCCAAGATTTGTTGCAACCAAAAAAAGGGAAGAAACATCCATCGCATTACAAGGGTGTCGGGCTGGTGATCACACGAAACGACATATTTTCAAAATGTTTTATGGAAATTGTGTGTGTGCTCTTGTATCGGTGAATGATATGTTGCTTGGCATATTTTCCTACACATACATATTTTTATTACACTCCTGTATCGTACTAGCACCCCCACACTTTTCTCTATTTCATACTACAACTGTGTGGAAAGTACTTGAACCCATCACTGCGCACAACCGCATCTCTTCAGTGGAGTGCATCCCACAGTTGTTTCCGAATGGTGATGGAAGTTGTCCACAAGGGGCACTTTACCTCTCCCACTCAATAGTCTTCTGTTTGCTCTTCTTGATCGAAATACTTTTCTAAGCACCAATTTTATGTTGCTGAACTTATGAACCTTAAGTATTTCAACAATAAAAATAATTAATTAATGCACTTGTTATATTTTTCTTTAAAGAATAACTACCCCCGTCATGTCGTTCAACAAACTTTGCTGTTGTTGATTTTTCAGACTGTTAATTTAACAGTGTATCGCATACGAAGGCGATGGACAAACGCATGCGCTTACTACTGGTGCGGCCACTATTTTTCCGGATGCGGATTCACCAACGCAATGTCGCATTCATGGCAAATTTCCCCGCTTTTTGCATGGGTGTTTGTGTAAAGTTGTATTTTCCAAAAGCGCTTTCCATTAGCGGCGCGTTTCATTTTGTTGTGAGCTCTCTCAGCTCACATCGCTTCGGTCATCCGTTGTCGAGTTAAACCGCCTCAGTGCATGTCGGCTCTTCAATACGAACATACTTAATCATAAATGCGTGAATTTTGTGGAATAGTCCGCTACTGGTGGCCGCAAGTGTGAGAAAATGTTCTTTTATTTTTGTATCCTGTTTGTGAAATTCCTTTTTCGGTTCCTTTCAACATTCTTCAGTTTTATTGTGCAGTTATTGAATAATTATGTTGCTATATTATGTTTGTAATTGCTTTCAGTTGGTTGGTCTTCGGTGCATACAATTTTGTATTTATCGAATTCTTGTCTTTTTTAATGAAATTTTCAATCTTAGGGATAATCCCTTGATTTACGTGATTGTGTGTGATTATTCTGTTTGTACACGTTTTAGTGCCTGTCTTTTTGGCGCAGTAGCGTTTATGTGTATGATGTTTTGAGAAAGCAAAGTTACCAGTGTGTATAAGAATTGTGTTTCAAGATAAATAATTGATGTACCATCAAAGGAGATTTATCAAAAATAATGTTATTGTGTTTTGTTTTAAGTTCAAACAATTTTTAATTCATACAATTTTGTTTTTATGGCGAAAGTGAATTTTACAGTGATATTTAGCATCTTTATTAAAGAGGGTTTTTTTGCGTTGAAAAATTTGCAAAAAAGGTTATTTGTATGTAGTAAAAGTGTTGTACTTCTAACAAAAAGACTGTTCGTAAATAAAAATGTTTCAATAGGAAAATGGATGAAAACACCTCTTCACGTACAGGAATAAATCTTTAATTAGAAATTTAGACATTGCTTACTATTTTAAAAACTGGAACTAAATACGTTTTTTAAAATATGTCCTTTAATCAATAGCACCTTTAAAAGATGAAAGGTTTGATCGTTTTTACTTTATTGTTCAAAATCTTCGTCTTTTTACAAAAAATTTATTATTTAAAAATGTTTTAAAATCAGTTTATGAAAATTTTTTGATATCACAAAATTCTCCAAATAATTCATGCCCTAAAAAATAATTTTGCCAAGCCACAGATACCTTTTAAAGCTACAAAGCAAAAAATATATGTTTACTGCGGACTTAAGTAATGTATACATTGAAATTTGGTTCAAAATGTACGCATAAAAGGAGTAATAATAATAACACAATGATTCATCTATTTTTAATTCATCATCTTGCTCACCTTTTGGCACAAAGTATATTGCAGCAAAAATACGCCTCCCAAACATTCCTTTTACTTTCTGTGCACATTTACATTTTTCTGCCACATCTTCTTCTATGTATCCATTTATCCATCCATCCCTGTAGTATTTACTATGTTACCTGAACTTTTTATGGTAGCTTTTTCATTTAAAAAAGCCGCTGGCTCTTGACTGTAGCCAACTTATCTATGTGTTCGCATTTTGAGAATATATTATGAAAGGTTATGAAAGCTATAGTGCTTTTTTGTGCATGAAGACTGGGATAGCATTCCTCTCAAGTCGCAATATTCATTACTCTATAAAGCATGGAGCTGATGCTGGCAACTAAAATAAAAAAATACCACTACAAAGTTTCCAATTTTCATTTGCTGATTGCAAAAATGCTTTTAAAGCGCTGGTTTAATGTTGTCTTATTTTCAAATATACCCGAAGTCACTATGCTTGTTCGATGTTCATCAAAACGGTGCATGTTGTGCGTTGGTCTTAAATATAAATGTACTCATGCAGGATGTGCACATTAAATATGTTGAATTCACGGTGATACATTGGATTTTGATTTCCTTGCAAGCACTTGTGCTGTATAATAGCAACCCCTTTACCACTTGAACACCACTATATTATGTACAACATATTTAATTTATGTATAGCCATTGTGCCTATACTAGAATTGTGGAGCTCCTTGAAGAACGAATTCCGGAGGAAATCACTCAGAATTATAGTGAGGGTGGAAAATGTGAGACAAAAAAATGTTACGTATATAAAACACGCACACAACCCTGTTCATTTTGTGTATGAAAACGAATTTTCGGTTGAATTTACTAATCGATAACGATTATTTTATTATCGTATATAAGGGTGAAATGAAACACGGGGTTGTGTGTGTTGCCGAAACTGGTCGGAACAGCCACAATTTCCACATTATGTTGTATGTACGCGCGTATTATGTTGTGTGAAGTGAAATCCATATCTGGGGTCTTCCAATTTTCTGTATCATTCTCTCATTGTTTTCCATTTTCATAGTTATATTGTTTGTCACCCTATAAAACATAGATTGTTATATAACGGGCATGAAGAGGGCACAAAATTATTCAATGTCATCAAAGGCGACCCCCACACACATAAGTATTCAGATCAAATTCACATCAGAAACACTGTGAAATGGTATCAACCTACATAATTCGCTATGTTCGTATATCAATGAGGCCCTTTGTGCAGCGACTTTCTTTACCCTCAATGTGGGCGCAATATTGTTCCGAAGGAGCCGCTTTTTTACTGATGGCTTTCTGTGTTTTATGATCGTTTTATGTACCGTTTGTGCTGCTTTGTGCTTGTATTATTATTTTGTTTGTAGGTTGACAGTGTCTACCACCCAACCCCACTACATACTGGGTGGTGCGGTGTACACTTTCCGTCTGTCATAAGCTTTTCAATAATTGTATTTGCGAATTGGAACGCGACATACCATAACTACATAAAATGCGCTATCAAGTTCCTGACCAGCAAACAAGTACGGTACTGCTATGCATTTGCGGATTTAAAACTGAAGCAGTTTTTCCGTAATTTCATTTAAACGACGACGACGACGACGATTCTGTACTTTTGGGATTGTTGTTTGCGTTGACAGCTGTGGACAATAGACGTCCGGCAGACATTCTGCCTTTGCTTGTTTGCATAAATAACAAACTTTATGAAACTGCATTGAAGTTTGTTTGGACACTAATTTGGATGTGATCAAAATGCAAATGTAAATGAAAGGGGTGTTGGGTGGTGGGATGCATCAATTGCGGACTCTCAAATTAATGTTTTGTTGTTTGTTCTTGTTTTAAGTTTTGCCATAGGGTTTTCATGTGTCCATTAAAAAGTCGCAGAAGTATTATAGTTGTTGCTCTAAATAATAGTTAATTGTGATTATTTTTGTAATTGGGAATATCTGCTTGAAGGAAAATAAAAATTCTGCCACAAAATTACAGTTTAGTTTTATAACATCAAAATCCACTGGTTCAAAAAATTTCCATTGTTATTTGAAAAATGTGCAAACTAAACTATAAATTCTCTGAAATAGATAAACCAATCATAATTAGCTGAAAATGTTTGCAAAACCATTCATCGCATTAATTATAAGTTCAATTGCATAATTCAAACTCCGGCAACCATTTCCATTCGTAATTTTAATGGTTGCATTTTGGTCATCATGCAAATAATTACCAAACTGCTATATTTAGCTACACCTAATTTGCCTCCTAATTTGAAGTCCACATAATACCTGACCTATGTGCATTTAATTATGTTTGCAAAAGCACACACTGTTACCAAGTGGAGTGGCATTCGTCCGCATTCCCGGAGAAATAAAATAATAAAAATTCTTCAAATGCAGCATTTTGCATCGCAACGATTTATCGCTTAAGTGTGTTGCTTTACATAACTCGCCATCCGACCATGCGAAATCTGTATAGAATGAAACAGTGTAATGGTTTGAGGAAGGCACTTTACAATTTACATCCTGTTTTATTTCACTGCATCACTTCAGTAACATGCGAAATTATACTCTTATTTATTCAAATGAAGTGAATATGCATTCAAATTGGTTACCAGTTGTTCCAGTTTCTTTTCCATATTTTTTTTTTGACCGACATTTTCCATCTTCGCAGCAACCCTTCATGCTATTTGGTTTGTGTTTTCAAGAATTTCCCGCTCTCAAACTTGCTGTATGTGTAGTTTTTTTTTTTTCCCCAACGGTTCCTATTTCTTGTAACATAAAAACAAACATTATGCAACATGTACACATGTGTTAGGTTTTTGCATATTCCAAGGATCAGGAATTTCTCAAAAATGGGTTATTCCAGTTAACAACATCCCCCCTAATTACAATGCTAGGGGATACAACGATTGTTATGCTGATGGTAATAAGATTGCCACCCTTTTTGCTTTTACCGGAGCATTACATGCAATTTAAATTTAAAGGGTTCCCTTGTATCTGGAACCATCCATCTAGTTATGTTATTATACTTTGCGTATAGTTATGCAGGAATGAGTTGAGACTTGAGACGCACATAATTAAAGCAAAACAATATTTCTTTCGTTATTCAGCATTGTCCCTTTAATGCTCTTTAGCAGAAGGTCAATTTTATTTGGGTAAATTCTTGGGGTGAGTTTGTTTTTATCCCTTTTTTTCATTTTTTGTTTTTGTGTAAGGGTTTTTCTATTGTTTAGAGAGCTTTTTGCGGTAAAGCTCTGTTTGTTTTCACTGGTTTTCTTATATATTTATTATTGTTGAAACAATGAATGTGGTGCGAGCGTGTAGGGTAGAATATTTGTCATGTGGCAGCTGCGGTTTATTTTCGTTATTTCCGGCTGTTTTAATGAAGATGCTTTATTCTGAGTGCAAAAGGATTTGTGTTTTTTTGTGCAAATAACTTTAGTTGCGGTGGATTTTTTTTTTTATTAAAAATATTCATTACCAAAATGTCGGCCAGTTCAATATAAAATATCAGTCACGCCACAATTATTATTCATCTACTAAAATATAAGGGTGGCCAATTAACATAAAGCAGCAGTTGTGCATGGATGCACGCAAAACAGGCAACTTTCCCAGTGCTTCGCATTTGACCTTCAAAGCTCCATAAACATAGACATCAATATTTTTCAATTATAGGCATTAAACATCACTTTTCACACAACACTCGTGTATCATTCGTGTCAAGCGACGCATAATATTAAATGGTTAGTATGCTCAAAGAATTATAAACAAATGGCATTCATGTCTGGCATTTATAATGAGGCGTTTTTGCTTTTTGTCAGGGTGTGGACGTGTGTACCAAAATGACTTACACTGTTTTATGCAGGAATTGGTAATTTAAAAACGCATTTGTGTTCTTCAATTATCCATTATTAAATAAAAAATTCTTTCACAAAATTAATTGATGAAGTTTTGTTCCATTGAACGAAAAAAATTAACAATTTTCTTTTGTTTCCCATTTCAAATATAACTAAATTAAGACGCACTTTTTCCTTTTATAAAATTCTCTGCGACACACCCAACAATGCAAACAACTTCTTTCCGTTGTTGCCTTGATTGTTGTCGCTCTGCAGCCTGATTCTTGTTGATTGTTTACTCTCCAGCATATATGCTTAATGTAACGTCACAAAATTTTGTTTTATGCTCGGCAACAATCAACCACACCCTTGCCCGATGTACACAGTTGCGTACACATATTATGTGTGGTTCATATTAAATCTGAGCACAAACACTGCACATGTAGCGAAAGCCCAATTCAATCTGTGCCCTGTTGTGCGTTTATTAAAAATTAATTTATGACATTCCATGCGGCCGCGGCCGCGACCCCGCTTGTTTGGGCACATTGCGCCTGGGATAAATAGAATTGGAGATTATGTTTTTGATCTGGAGATCAGCCATACCATTGTTGCTCGCGTTGTGTATGTTGTTGAACGTGAATATTAAGCGCACTGTGCCGAAAGATAAATGGGTGCGATGAAACTGATTTCAATTTGGCGTGTGGCACACAACGCAGTTGATGTCAATGACGATGCTGAGTCGTAAATTAACGGGGCGGGGAGAGCTCAATTACCCGTATCATTTGCCTTTTTAGAGTTCATCTTATATGCTCTGTGCACGCGCTTAAATATGTACGATTCATCTTCAAAAGGCGCACCATCTTTTCGTGCATTCTTAAGTCGTTTGTTGGCTCCATTTTAATGGATGGCGCGTGCTTTTCAGAGTGTGTGGGAGGCCAGCTCATCACCCATACAAGTATACGATATCCTTGATTTCGGAAGGAGACCTGGAAAGAATATCGGTTTATTAAGATGAACAGCAGGGGGCTAATGTGGGAGTGCGGAATTTTATAAAACCCCCGTAATATAGACAGGATTGTTTTTGGTTAAAGTAGCATTTTACGCTTTTCTGTGCAAAATAATATCACGTGGAGATAAGCTGATGGGATTTGATGCCCTTGGCGTGTAATATAATTCAAATATTTTTTAAATTGAAGATTTTAAGATTGTCTGCCAAAAATAATGGGGTTGAACCCAGTGTGGCTATATTCTTTTCCGGAATTATTTACAATCCATGCTCGCATTTCGATTAAATATTATGGAACTTAAGATGCTTTCACAATATTTTAAAAGCTATTATTCACGGAACACCCATTTAATTACTACCCCATGTAATTTAATTCCTCATTATATTTGTCTAAAAGTTTTCGGTAGCAAAACATAACGGGTTTGTATGACACAACCAGATATTTGACGCGTCTAAAAATGCCTGAAGCGACTTGAACCAAAAATCACTTCTACAAAAGTTTTGCGCTAAGCTTAACGCTGTTGGCGTGAATCCTCTGACACCAACCTCTTCCATGCATATATACGCGCATCTCATATACTTTAAAATAGCTCGTTCACACAGAAATGCTCAATTAGAGATGATGACTGTGATTTACTCACGCATTTAATCTGACAGCAAGGGAAGTGACGAGCGATTCCAGTCAACTTAACTCGTTTTCATAATTATCAAGTGTATTCAGTTTCAAAATAATTGGATTAAATAATATTATTTTTAAATAACCTAACAAATTAAAACATTTTATAAAATTATTCATCAATTTTTTTAAACTCTAAATATTTAATATGCAAAAATATGTAGCAAAAGCTAGTTCCCTTTTGGCATCCTTCTTTTAATAAGCAAGTATGGACTCGTTTACTGCACAAATCAATCATTTTTGTTTACGTAATACGTCTACTATACCATCGACCCACTTTGAACCCACTCACATCGTAAACAACACAACACGTGCTCCAATTTAATTTTAAATTTCCCTATGTAATTTATATCGATCCCATTTCAACCCCCTTTCATGCAAACAGGGAGAACTTTGTGTGTGTGAATGCTAAAAAATGTGGATCATACAGACAATCAAATTTACCCAAACTTTTGTAGTTTCATTCACATGGCAAATGATTGAAAACATTGGGAATACTATGCCCAAAAGCTGTTGTTTGTTCCGGCAGAAAATTGACATACGAAGAATCCGTTTCCATATAGTTAGGGTTGATGGCATATTCGATAACATAAAAAAGGTCACATATCCAAACAATCCCATTTGCGAAAAATTTGGGGTTGATGAACCGTTATTTCAAATGACAACATAGTTTGCATGACTTGAAGAAATTATAATTTCCAATTGTTTTCAATGACTAGGTAGGTACTTCTATTTTACCTAAAGGAAGCATTTTCGAGTTGTTGGATAAATTCCAGTTGAAATGTCAACTTCTGTCAGTTTAGTTATGAAATAGTTTGATAAGTGGTCGCTCGTCCTTTGTGTAATGTATGTGATTGATAAAATAATTAAATTTGAAACGGCAGTAGCGACATTATTATTTTAATTGATTTCAATTGTAATTTTAATGACCAATTTAAATATTAAAGTCTGGAAGATTAAAGTTCTATGTATTTCTTTTATGCATATTAAACCTCTCAGTTTGTATATTCTTGGGACAGGCTGGTTTAGTTGCAAAAATTTAAATACAACAGGGGAGTGACATCACATTCAAACCATTAATCGTACATCATTCGCCTGTGAGCTTTTTGAATCATTTTTCAACGTCACGTGTGGTTGTCCTTCTTTACAATTGACAGATTAGAAAATACACGAATAGAGAATTCATATACATACCTTCAAAAATAGTTTACATCATTTTTTTGAGCATCACTGACAAATTGTTTGTGCTATTTTAATTAGAAAAATGTCAAGTCAAAAATATGTGCACATTTTTGCTCAAGATTAGAATTTTATCAAATTTCCGTAGTTCATTAAATTTATTTTTCAGGGTACTGTGAACGGCATTTGCAAATTAAAGCTTAAAATTGAATTTTCAGAAAATGTTAAATATCTCTTTGCATATCCTATTTGAATATCTTCAATCTACATCAAATGAGTAACGTAAAGTATTCGTCCTACATGGATACAGAATATATGCATGAAAACATTAATAAAAATTTTCTTTGAATTTCAAGAAAAGGGTTAAATTTGATTCCGTCATACACGTTTGAATAGTCCCTTTTGAAAGCTTTTTGTGCCTAAATATATTTCTGTATGTTGAAATCTGTCGGTTGACATCAAGAAACATATCGTAATATCAAAATGGTACACGCCGGAGTGGAAAATGTAAATATGCGATACCTTTTAGAAATGCAAAAAAAAAATGCTGAAATTGTATTTTCTTGTCTCGATTTGTTTCAAATTGCCATTTTTTTCATCACGTTCCTTGAATTATTTGTAAATTGAATTTTGATGGAAAGTGGAATGTTCCATGTACCTTAGTACCAGTAATATTTCCTGTTTATTTTGTGTAAATCAACTATTCCAACAATGTTCTGAAACATTCTTCTGATTTGATATTTAGCTTTGAATTTTTGTGTTAAATATTAACGTTTCAATTCTTTCAAATTTAGTTGTTGTATTTTATATATTTCACGATTTTAAGTTTTGTCTCACACATTGCTGAATCTGTGCAATAAAAGTGCAGTAAGCTCCAAAATTAAAACGAAAAGTACTGGTTCTTCACATAAAAAGCATCATCAAATCATGGTTTGGATGTGACCACATTCGCCCTCCCGACCTCATAACAAAACATTAATTCCAATGCTTAAAGGTTTATGGGAGGTCAGTGGTTTTACGGTATTTAATATCAGTGCAATGCAACACAAACCAACGCGTGATGCCATTTATTGTGCTCCGCTTTTATGATGCATAAATGTGAAAAGTAAATATTTCTTGTTATTTGTATCATTGCATTGTACAAATGTGCAAAAGTCATTATCTATCCTGCAGTAAATTGATTTTATTGCTTTTATTTAGTATTAAATATAATGTTCTGTATCTGGAGTTAAGGTGATGCGATGTTATTGAACTCATTGCACTGCACTGCAATACTTGTAACAATAATAAAAATTAATTGCAAAATGAGCAATATTGACGGTATGTATATCAGAAATCTGAATGACTCTCTCTTCAGATGCATGAACCTAATTCATTTATTGTCCCTTTAGTGCCATAAAGCGATATGAGAAGATTGTCACAACATGATTTCTAAATGATGCTCTGTAAATTATTTATAGTTCCAGAAGCGGAATCAATTTCATATTGCGTTTATTTAACCCTTTGCACAGACATGAGAATGTAAATGTGTCAAGCAGTCAGTATATAAGATCACAACCAATTAATTCAGTTCAATGCCACTTTCATCCCTTGTACGACAATATAAATTCTCCTGTCGCATTGAATTCATTTATGTTTGTGTGTGACGTTTGTATAAGTTAAGACACACTCGTATAGGCATTCGTATTCATTAAGCCGCCATCTCCCAAACATATTACGTATATGGGTACACATTGAAAGTAACTGTATTTCCTGAAATAAATGTGCAAATACCCCCAAAATGTCTACCTTCACATCAGCTTTTCTAATCAGCTACATCCCCCTCATTGTGTTGCAAATCCAAGTCATGGGTCTACACCTATTATTTCATATGGTTATCCCAACCCACACAGTGCCCTCCCGTTCCACACTTTGATGCATGAAATATAATACAATTTACGGTAAATGGGTATTGTGCCGAGTAAATTGTTTCATTCCTCCATCTCACCCCTACACTCTGATACATATCAATTGTGATCCATCAAAAGCTTGCTAATAGCATTTAATGAGCTTTATTTGGCTTTATATCCCTAGATTCTTGTTTTTATGACAAATAAGTACATTACTTCATTTCCTATTTATTCCGCCCCCTACCCACGCTCGGCTAACAGTGTTTATGCATTATTTTATTGATTCCGGTAAGGGAGAGCTAATTTTTCGCTTGCCCTACATTTTTTCCCCCGGCGTATTTTACAAGCCATTTTGAGGCAGAAGGATGGACTTTTCCATCAACTTATCACAAATGGTATTAATAATTAAAATTAAAATAGTTTTGATGATTGTTTTTATAATTAAAAATATTTGTTTGCTGTGCCATTAATTACTCAGCTAAGTATTTTATTTTATTTTACCAAATGCCTTATTATGACATTCGGTATAAACACAAAAGCCCTAAAGGGCAGTGCTGCACCAACGGCCATTTTGTTGAAAAGTTCGCTGCGTTGTGTTCCAGTTCATTGATTATCTACTCTGACAATAATAATTGTTGTACACATGGTTATCAAATGAAACGGAGAATTGGAGAGGTGGTCCAGCAGTGTACACACTTAAACACATGTAATACAATTGTTGGGTTACCAAATGGGCTGCAGTTTGTAATATGAAATGATTGAATTATTATATTAAAGACTGGGTGCTTCAATGAATTGTTGTGTCCGCATGTAAACATAATTTGGATTGGCTTCTGAATGGAATGGGAATTTTAAGTTTAAAATATTGAGGATGTATTGTTGTAATGTATGTTATCTGTTAGTGGTGGAATGGTTTTGATGGATTAAACGACATCACACTTTAAAACAACTATTTGCAATCCATTCGAAGATTTAGGATTGCAATTAATAATATTTAGAAAAAGTTGAATTTTGATTTCAAAAACATAAGCGATTGCATTGTATAACGCAATGTAGAAACCTTCACGGTTTTGTGCTTTTCAAGATGACTGATGTGAGCATAACACAAAGACGGGCTTTCACATCAAAAGTGCCCAATTTATTCCCGAGGCATTTTTTTGGCTCGCCCTTGAATAAAGTATTTATGTTTTCATATTATGGTATTAATCATTTTGTCCATTTTCTTTGCCTTGAAGGGATTTTACACCTCATGATGTACATAATATTATGATAATTATAATTTTTTTTGTCTAATATTCTCATTAAAAAGTTTTTTAAGGTATTTAGGCAAATAAAATTAATGCATTCTAATTTTTTATTCAAACACATATTTATATTAAACATTGTGCAAATATAAATGTCCTTTTTCGTCTGTTTTTGCAGCAAAAAATGTGGACTCAACCAAATTAATTAATTATTGCTGTAATTATACTTGAATGCCCATAAAGATAAGCAACATACTTCTAGAATCTCTTGGATATTAAATGAAGTTGGAGTGTAACGGAATGAAAATGTTTAATAATTATTTAATAACAGGAAACTGGGAATATATGTGCTCATATGTAACTATTAATTTTTTGCTTTGTGCTTTCGTATTCTCTCTGTGTTTGTGAATCATATGTGCTCACCTGACGGAACATTTTTTTGTGCTCGTGGGCATTGTACGTTACTATGTACCAGTTACCACCCTTAGAATTTATTTTGTGAATTAAAATCATGTTGTTTTAACCTCATATGAGTTTACGTTCATGATTTTTATTAAACATAATTTTGAAGTAGTCAGCATAATATGTCAAGGGTTTAATATTGACTTTGTAATATTTGTTTGAATGAAAGTTAATTATGGATTATTTAATTAGGACTGCAATTAATCAAGTAATTTTATATTCGATGCAAAAATTAAGAGCGGGTCTCATGATCCTAATGTTTTAAGGGTTTTGTATTGATTTAAAAGAGTTTTCCTAAAGTTTGTTAAATATTCATCATACCATTCATTTTTATGAATTTTATGTATCAAATTTTTTACAACAAAAAAACAGACTAAGAAGAAATAAGAAGCATGCTTAGAAAGCATACTTATGTACATAAAATAAAGGCTCGGCTGTGTAGATAACAGCACACTGTTGTGCACACAATTTATAAGAAAGAGTATCGTAAAGTTTGAACTAAAAAGTAACAAATTAAATAAATATTTGTCTTCGTCAATTTAACCTGACGCTTTCTATCTGAGTTGAGAATTATTTCTTCAATCCATCTTCAAACTCATTTTCGTTATTCTTTTTTGTTTGAGATATATGGACAGACCATAATACAGATAGGAGTTTGTAATATTATCCGGCATCAAGTTCAATGTGTATACATATTTACCACACGACTCATGAAGCACATCGCATCAACGCAACGTTGGGAAAAGAATCAAATGTTATAGAGGAGAAAAGAAAAGGGCGACGAATGAAAGCACACAAAATAAACATTATGAGTCGAGGGTTGTGCGTTTTAAAAATACAAAAAGCGTTGGAAAAGCGTCCATGCCCATATCCACGCACATAAGCACACCTTTTTATCTTGTTTCACTTTCTTTTAGATAAATACGACTAAATATATGTATAGGCATTATATTTTGTTCGTTGAGTTTGGTTGAAGTATCGCGCGACACAACACGTGGACGGGTATAAACGCCAGAAAGTTGATAAATATTAATGAGACACACAAGAGGCGCGCAATAAAAAGGTGAAAAAAGATACACGGTGCGAAAAAAGCTGCGGAGAGGAAAATTCAAGGATTCAGTACTAAATTTGAGACATATCTACGCGTGTATAAATATGGGGATGTATATTGCAAAAAGAAAACGCTGGGAGTCGACAGCTCAACGTACTCACACTGGATGAAAGTGTTAATTAGGTAGGAAAAGGTATCTCCTGAAAATCGTTTGAGACGTGATAGAAATTTTTACTGGTGTTTCAATACATGTGCAGTTTGAGAAGAGTTTTTTTTTATTGTGCAATTTTTGTAATCTTTTCAAAGTAGCTGCAAAATGGGGGTAATTCATGTTATAGTTATAACTATCATGTCCTTTGGGGTTGATTTTAATAGCCAATTTCGTACTGTTAATGCGAGTATGTGTTCAAAATTCGTGTCACAAAAATCAATTGATTTTTTTATGAAAAATATTAATGCATTACATTATTTACACTTCAATGTGTCAATAAAAATTAATCGCTGCAATGTAGTCTTATAAATCGTCATTAAATGACTCCCAAATAAAAATGGTGGTATAATATTCAGGCGTTATAATAAATATAGGATTTGTTCATCATTAAATTTAAAAAAATAATGATTCCATGTAATTTTAAAAATTAAAACAATACAACACAAAATAATAGTAATTATAGTCAAACACTTCCGCCATTAACAATGTGACCCAATTTATTTGTCCGTAGCATGATGTTAATTATGATAGAAGGTAACTCAAATTTACTCGCAATTGTGTTGACCAATAATATTCAATGTCAACTGCTATATGTCATGAATTTTGCAATTAAAGCCACGATTCCACCCCTGTACATACGCAGCTGGCTAACCACCACCAGCCGGCGCGGGCGATGTAACTTTTTCATCATATCGATTTTTGAATGCGTAACCTTAGCTACTACTCGCAAGCAATACATCTACCTACGCGCGTGTAACATTCTATATATAAAATGTTTGTCGAGCACGACGGATATGCCTTATACTGCTGCGTGCACGAAATGTAAATATGCTCACATTTACACAAACGGGGTTGGAATCCTTCAATAAAATTCAATGCAATGGGAAATTATTGCTGTCAGTTGCAACAATTGGTGCAAATAGCGTTTCATCGCGCCTTCCTCTGCATACACACATTCGTGTGGATGCAAGAAACGTAAATCGACGAATTCATCGTCATCCATGAGTTTAGTACACAACACACATAGTTATTAAACTGCAGTCACAAAATATAATTGAAAAAGGGTTGGCTGGAGGGTGGGCGTTTAACACAACACTGATGCGCGGGTACATTCGCAATGCAACAATGGGTGCAGCAGCAGTGCTGCGGGACGATGCGAGTTGTTGCGACGCGGTTCGACGTTCCACCACCCGATTTCGTATTTATATATTTATATTTACCATTTGAGTGTCAGTGCAAATTGCCTTACACTTGAAAATGTAAATGAGGTGCGCGCACGAGACATTGAAAAGTAATATTATGTATTTCAGCTCCATGGGAAGGGTAAACATAATTTCATTTTTTATCTTGTTATGTCTATGACTATTTTTTTATTCTTCTTGTGGTTTCCCTGATTTTATGTTGATTGTTTATACTTGTCAATGTCGAGTGTATAATAATGTGCATACTTATGCTGCTTTTAAAACCTTATGTTTGGCTAAAAGCTATAGCATACTCAGCAGTCTCAAGTTGCTTCAAATTTGAACGACATTTTGATACGTTTTCAAGATTTTTCAATGTACGATAAAAATCTATATACGAGTGCATATTTAAATGCAAAAATTTGGCAGGATTTCTGAGCATTTTTATGCGCATAAACTTTTTTTTTGTTCCTTGAATATCTAGTTCAAGTATAAGAAATGTTAAAATCATTCTGATGCAGAAAAGTAGGACACACCGTAAATATAAATAAATACAATTTTTGAATTGATTTTGTTGTAGTTTACAGCTGAAAAATGATTGAAATGTTAAAAATGGCTGGAATTTCCAGTAATGAATTATTGCTATCAAAATTGAAAATATCCCAGATAACCTAGTTGTGTACTTTTATAAGGTTAGTTAATAAATATTGTTTTTTTTAAATTTAAATCCCAAATATCACGTGCCCGAATACAACACAAATTTGATTCCTTTTGCGAAGAGAACTGTGCCAATCCCATAAAAACGCGTCATATTACTTACACGCATAAAAGAACAATCACAATGCTTATTATTCAAATTATTCGACCGCAAAGGTGCACAATATAAAAATGGGGAGTTAAAATGAACATTAAAAATAAAAATTGAGTATAAAAGAAATAAAAACGCAGCAATATTACTGAAATGAAAATGTATACAAACGGAAATAAAATCGTGATCACTTTCCTGTCGCAGTCTACTGCAGAGTCACTACATTGGATGCGTACATTTAATATTGTGCCGCCCCGGAATATGGCGTTTATTAAAGCGTGTGTGTCAGTTGCGTGTAAATATTCACTTGGTTTATAACGCAAATCGTACTGCACCGGGTGTGACGTGCATTTTTTTTCTCGCTTAACTCATCTCCCGGCGTGAATATTATTCAGATTACCTATTTTTTTCTATGTTATTGAATCAGTTATATTTTTCAACAGCAAAAAATTGGAACAATGTTTTAAATTTTTTAATTTTATTCTTGGAATTCGACGGTATTGTGTGTGGTGTGTGGAATAAAATGTGTTATATTGTAAAACTGTGACTTTTTTTTGTTCATATGGGAATATCAATAAAGTTTAGTGCAAGCTTTTACACTTACTGTGCCTAAAGTGATTTGGGTTTTTGTGCCATGGCTTTTTGTTTATTGTATTCAAGACTATTTAAAATTTTAATTTATAAACCATTTTATGCTCAACGTAATTACACGCCTTTTAAGAAAATATTTCCAATTTTTCATTAAGTGGGTGTTGAAAATAACGAACCTCAATTCTCTTGTTTCCATAATATATTTTGTTGCTTACTCCTTAAAACTCTTCAACTACTCATAACTTGGAAGTATTTACTGTAATTAATTCATTGCATAACAAAAGTTGAACAGTGTAATTAAAGACGTGTACGTCGAAAGATGAACGTCAGAGTCCCTTTTCAAAGTTAAGCATTTTACTTAAGTTAAACTTTTTACTTCCATGTATTTGTAAGTGCTCGTATAAATAATAAAACGTGCACAATTGAAATTGAAATGTTTGCTCCTTGTGTAAACTTTCTGTGTCTATACATGTAGTTTGTTTTCTTAAGTTTCCAACCTCCATTCAATTTCTATAGTCAAATATTGTCCTATATAATAGAACATTCATACATGTAGTTCATTTGTGCATTTTTTAAATTACCATATAAAGCGTGCATAATTTTGTTATGATACAACATGTAAATTAATTTGTACACGCTATATGAATTATGAAAATATAAAATGATCCTAATTTCGTGCTATTGTTATGCATGCTCGTAGTAAATAAATACAAGCGAGTGTGAGTATTTATGTTTCATGTTCAAGGATGCCTACTTAAGATTATTCGCGTGTAAAATTGAGTTTAAACAGCTTTTACATACAATAAATTCATCATTGTTCATCTTCTGTATGTACTTTGTGCACCTCGCAATCATCTATTATATTTGGGGCACAAATACGACAACATATTACATAGTTGTGTGCACTTATGGTGTGAGTTCTTTAGAATACGTGGATGCACGAAATACAAAATCAATGAATTCCTTGTGAACATATATATTATGCGAATAGAAGGGTTAATATCAAATTTTTGCGCCAAGTCAATGAATATTTGATTCGGGGTGTGCTATAATTTCAATCGAATTGATCCGGTGTTCACCTGCGGAAAGTGTCTAAATTAGTTTATAGTGTGTAATCATATCGTTATAACAACACTTGTAATTGGAATTATTGCGTGAATTTGATTAACAGTTATGTCATGGTGTTTGGTTAAAATAGTCAAACCAATTTGAATAGAAGGGTTGTTTTAATATTTGTTTAATTTATCTTAACATTTCTTCTTTTCCATATGATGAATATTTATTAAAAAATGCGATTTATTTAAATGATCAATTGAATGCTGCAACAATTTCCCTGAGCACCAATAAAATAATCCAAGCCAAATAAATCTATGAAGCCCCAATAAGTATACAATTGCAGCCATGTAGGCGTTTATTTATTTCATACAGCATTTCCATTTTAATTGCTAAAGTATTACAGTTATTGAATTTACATTTATATTCTTTATTTAATTTAAATGCGATCTACAAAGATTAGTGGCAATTGCTTGTTATTAATCGTTAATGCCACTGTGATATTTTCTCTGAAACGCAATTGCAATATTATCCGTTTATTTAAACACCATTAATTGAACGATAATTTTAAACGTTGCATTAAAAATGCCTACAATATACAATAATACAAAAAACAGTCATAAAAAAAGATATTTCATTTAAATTAATTGAATTTTTTTCGAGTTTCATTTCATCGTAGTTACTGTTTCAAAATAAAATTAGGAAAACTTTGTTGTGATTTAACTCTTGGCATGCAATTTAATTTTCCAATAACATTTCCGTTTATAATTTACTTTAATTCCTCACCTCACACCAATTAATAAATAATTGCATCATCATTGTTAATTAATTCGTTGCCCTTTTCACTTGCCTCCACACTTTAAATAAACAAAATATTTAAACATTGAAATATTTTAAACTCTAAATGAAATAAGCATTTTCACTCGTTAAAGTCACGACCATGTATTTGTCATTTTGATTAAATCTAATAAAAAGAAGAAGCAAAGGTTCGTCCACAACTAGTAATTGCACAACAATTTGGCGTGTCATTTTGGGGGAGTAATTCTGAAGGCGGCAAACGAACGTTAAAATAACAATCACACAAAAAATGCCCGTCCATTGGTGGCCAATAAAATGTACAATTGAATAACTTCAAGATTTACGAGCTCGTTGACATGGAATGGTTTTTCTATAATTTAGCCATATATATAATATAACAAGATAGGTGTATTGGGCTTTTGAACACAAATTTTCATGTCCCGTAGTGTGTGTAAATTCAACAATAAAATTAAGTCCTTTTTCACATGTATGTTTACGACTGCCGAGCCGGCAAGAAAGGGCAATTCAATGAAATTGTGTCACAGAAATAAAAGTATTGTATTGCCCTTAACATGCCCTGCCAATTAGTAACTTCGTCGAGTATTGTAGATTGAAAAAAAATGGCAAAGATGTAAAATACAATTTTATGCTTGTTTTTTAAAACAATTCTCCCAATTTTATTGATTAAAAAATGTTTTATTTTTGTAATTCAATTTATTGATAACATGACATGAATTTATTATTTTTCATCCCCTAAATTTAAATTATTTTAATATATTGCTCCTGCATATTTAATGCTAATAGTTAAAAGTTTATTTTAATCAAAAATTCATTGCTGTGTCTCGTTTTGTTGAGCATAAAATAAATTCAACTAGGATGAAGTTCTTACAAGTCTGCAAGAATCATCTTTGCCTGCTCTTAGAAGAACATATGAAAGAGTTATTCATGTGGAAGAATGTGACTAATTAGAAAACTTTATCCTTACATCGCAGTTCGCAATACCATTAAAAGTTGCAGAGAAACAACCTACAGCATCGACATCCCTTACACTTTTTTGCAGTTATTTTGTTTCTTTCGTTTAGTAAAACCACTTTTATGTACACACTTATACGCTGGGTTTCGAAATTAGCCTCATTTTAGCTGTACGAATACGTCACGCAGATATCGTGTCATTCCCTTAACGCTCAGCCTCACTTAGATATATCTCATATGCTACGTGAGAAAATGAATTTTCTTTGCTAGACATATTTTCTTTTATCACGTAACTACGTCGTACTGCCTTTGACATAGCGTCAGCTGATGCATCGCTTCGTTAATTCCCTATAATGCACATACGGATATGTCTTTTATAAGCATTTCATCAACTCTACCACAAATGAGGGTGGGTGTGTTTGTGTGTGTTTGTTTTCGTTTGCAGAGCGAATGGGAATAGGGTGGGTGTTCGTTTACATTGGTTGATGTGGGCTTTTGCTATACCACACTTGGTCTACTTGTTTGTCACCACAACAGAAAATCACGAGAAAACAAACGCGCGGGAAGTGAAGTAATTTTTAATCGGTATAAAGGATTATTATTCTGTGGGCTTGCTCATACAATTGTGACATCAATGTTAAGAACGAACACATACTGCGTGTGTGTTTGAAAGTAAAACAAATATGTGCGAGCTTACAATGTAAGTAAGTTTTTGAGGGAATACATGAGAGACCATATTGCGCATATGTGCGGGTAGAACGGTCTGTGGGTTGTAAATTAAGCTCATTGTGGGTTTTTATTTCAAGGCACAGAATTTGTATGGACATGTGTGTTTGTGTGTTGTCCTTAACCACACATCTCTTATGTCATGGCGTCGTTTATCATTTATTTAGCCCTATTTATGGGCTTTATAAATGTACTCGATATAAGCATGGTGTATGGAGTAAGCCATCTTGTATAGGGGATTTGTATAATCCGTAGTTTGAGATACATTTCTTCATTTAGTCGGTACCATTTATAATAGCATCAAAAGTGTGTGAGAGCTTTCAAACTTTTTATGCAAAGATAGGAATAATAAAAAGGATCTTTCATATGGTGAAAGTATCCCCATTTTTGTTTCTAATTTCATTGATTATTTCGAGTTTAAAACTTCTACTGTTTCCTAATCTGCATTGTTTTATTGTATAAAAGTCTATCATTATTTAATTCCTTTGCTCATTTTAATAAAGCTCACCTTGACTTTCCCTTCGGCCTTTCATAATGACTTCCATATTTTGATCCTTTGAAAAGCTCCATGGATTGTAAACAATTTGACAGATTTCCTTTCTCTACCCACGTATGCTTATGAAAATTTCGTCTATTCATGGAAAATCTCTTTTGTTCCTGCACTGTTGTACCTTTAGTAGACTTACCTATATTTTAAGTTTTAATACGATAATTTGGTAAATGAGCTTTTATTCAAATTTTCATTATTAGAATTTATCATGGCATTAAATCACGATAAACCAAATTTATTTTGTCCATGATAACGAGCATAGTGCACAAAAATTTCAAAAGTTTGTTGATTACAAATTGCACAATAACCCCATGCCGTACCCCTGAACCAAACGATTAAGGTCATCGGGGTTGCAGCAGCAGTTTCGGTGCAATGAAAAAAAAACTTGCCAACTTATCGGTGTCCTGTTTCATTGCAGTTTTCTAAAAAAAAATTTTGTTTCACTTCTAATCGTTTGTTGCAATGTAGTAATTTTGTTTTTTTGTTGTTCCTATCCTTCTGAGTAAAGCCAAAACGTCTATATCGATTAATTGTGCTTTCAAGCAAGCATACGCTTTTTGGGGCGAAATGTGAGCCACACATAAACTAACCACACTCACTAGGTCCTTTAGTATTCGACATTTCAATCTACGTCGATGGGCAGTGTGTGGCATCGGCATGGCCAAATAAACACTGTTACCGCATGATTGCGTGCCTTTGATATAACACCCATCTAACATAGTATGTATATGGGCGCAACTTTATGGTTTTGACGTATGAAAGGCTTTCACACACATTTAATATTGCCTCCATGAAATAAAGCGTGGGCTTTTTCACTCCCGAAAATGTATTCCGCCATAGTTTTTTACATGTAGTCATTGCCAGCATCTACTTGTGTGAAATTTATATTCGTAGTACAGGAGACACCAAAATCGCATGTACAAATGACTTCCATTTTTTACCCTTATCCGACACTGTTCTTTTTATTTTTTTGCTAGCCCACGCCACGACCACATGAGCATTCATTTATCATACACTAGGGTGCATGGTGTGACTTAAATTTCCAACAACGTATGATTTGTTGGCAGTGTCGCTACAAAAGAAGATGCTGCTCGTGTTGTTGTGTTTAAATTTTTTACAAGTGGGGGTTAAAAAAATTGATTTTTTTTTTAAATAAATTTCTTCGAATAAAATGAAATGTAATGAGTGCTATTAGAATAAGACTTAATATGAAGAATGCTATCGGAAACTCTCAAAAAGGATTATATATTATATAAATAATCTGAAAGTCTCTTAAAGTTGTACTTAAATAAGGGCGTATTGAAATTTATTGTTTCATTAAAAATTGCTTTCATGTATATTGGTACGAAGTTTATTTTTGATATAAACCCACTCAAAATGCAAATATTAAATTCTAAAGGTCTTCTATATTTAAATTTTGATTACTTATAATTCCCGCAAACAAAAATTAAATAAGATTTTTTCATGTCTCCAGGCGCGTTGGAGAAAAATATTTCCTCGTAAATAAAAACAATAAAATTCGCGCAATTGTGCTAAATAGACGATGAGGTCGCACTTCACTGAAATGTGGGTTAGGTCAATACCACATTGCAATAGTGCAGTACCTTAATAGTATCTATATATACTTACTCGTTCCGTGCGATGTGCGATGCGCCTCATGATTGCGCACTGATGCAATAATATAACACGAATCAAGTGCAATGTATAAAATCTTTTTAGGTCATTTGATTTTTAAGAGGTTTTCCATTTATCTTTTTAAAGTACGAGTACCGTCACACCACATTCCACGTCTTACTTGTAGTGAAAGGGTGCACTCAAACCAGATTAAATTTTTCCTTCGGCTCCTTAAAGAAACGTCGACATTCTGTGCTATTTTGTTTATTTTGTTGTTTTGTATAAAATTGTTTTGTCGACAGCAAGTTGGTTTTTGGAATGCAATGCGATTTCTAAAGTCTTTCACATCGACATCACTTTTCCATTGCTGTGAGCAAAAGTCTTGTGATATGTGTTTAAAAAATCCCTGCTGTGTGCACGAAAACACTCTAGGGCATGGACATTCTTGCAGCATTTTTTTATTTTTTCGACTTGTCGTTTTATTTATTATGTTTAGTTTGAAAATTGTTTTACTTCATTGTGTTATAACATAATAGGATATGCATGTAGTTTGATATCATATTGCAGGTTAAAACCACTCAACACATCTCCTGCTAACAACATGGTATATGTGTGTGTTTAGTTAACTTGGTAAAATTATTTACAACACTGAAGTATGTAAACATTTTCTCATTTCCCTAAGGAACCCATTTTTTCACTTGGCTACAAACAGTTTTACTTTACATTTGTCTGAATGACTATATACACAAGTAAATTTTCCACCCATTATCGTACAAAGAGGTGACCTAATTTAATGTTAAAACAGAACATGTAGTACTTGCAATGCAACATTTATTTGACGAAAATAAACCATTACATAATTTTATAGCAATGTCAACTGCAAAATGTTTGATGTAACCCCATTTATTTGGCTTATAATAACCTTTAATTCTATATTTAATGTTACAGAACATAGCGCAAGGCACTATATCGATAATATAACAAAAATTGTAGTGAACAGAGAGAATTCGCCATATCAAAAAGCTCGCATCCATCAAGTGTCGCATTAAACTAACACCACTCGTTGCACACACAAAATGATGCACACTGCACTTATGAGCTTTATTCAGCATCCAAGTGAAAAAATAGTTTTCAAACTGCAGCAGAAATACTGCAAACACACACACACACTACGACAATATAGAATAATATACAAAATGAAGTGATAATATCCGCGACAACATAATGCTCGCAAATAAACCCACACACACACACTCTCACAAACACACAAGATGAACTGTTGTGCCATTTTTTCATAACTTCAATGCACTCGTAAACATATTTTTATGATGCATATCGGCCAACGAATGCACTTGCAGTGCTGTGCATTTCTACAAATTATGGCACTTTCATGAACTCTATTCAACGACCGAATTCGAATTTTATAAAACACAAAAGTGCACTGTACGTGTGAATAATAAAAAAAAGCATATCTACAAACTATCATATTAAATATCTATCATACACTGAACGCGGTACGAGGACACAAAATTAGCCTGACATCATGTTCACGTGTCTGTGGACGCTCTGGGATTGGTGAGTGTGTTTATAATAATTCTTGATGTCCTCCCAAGAATCAATATACCCAAAATATTATAACCTACATAATAGTTGCAAATAAACAGCATTAATGTATTGGTGTCGTGCATTTAATATAATTATAATAATTAATCACAATTATGTATAACATTTGACTGGCTCTTTAAAATAAACGTACATTTAAGTGCATTAATGCGTGACGAATTGTATTAAATGTGGGCCATTGGCAGCCCTGGATATTATATTATATGGCAAACATTTGCTGTGCATTGGGCTTTTAAATTTATGTATGTGTATGCCTACATGCAAGCACTATTATTTCTATTTCAAAGCTAATATTATATTGTGCTTTTTCTATGTGCTCTTATATTTAATGTATATGCATATTTTGCACGCTAATTTGCAGCGCTTTAATAATATGTGTGCGTATTAAAATTTATTGAGGGTAATAACTTTAAGTTCTTGTGTGTATGTTTGTGTTAATTTGACTTTAATTGAAGCGGTGCGTAACAGTGTGACTAATAATTATTCAATCAAATATTTATCTGTATATACACAATTTTAATGGAATTTTTTCTAACCACTTAACAATTTTGATTGAAAATTAATTATGACATATAATTTTATTATTTAAAAATTAAAGTATTGTAAATATATTAAATTTGTTTCGCTCCTTGATGACAAGCTTGTGTGTTAAAAGCTTTACTACAATGAAATTATTTATTACAGATGCACAATAAGGACCCATTACAATAACTTACCTCAACTATAAGACATCTTAATTTCAACAATTGAATCTTTTAATCCGATTGTGGAAGCACATAAATTGCGTACATAATGGAATATACATTCATTTCATGAGTACCTAAATAAGCTTCCGAAATATAAATTACATGAAATCCTCACTTTTGGTATGTGAATCTGAGCACGTTTTCTGCGTTTGTTTCTATTATGCTCGTATATAACGCAAATTTTCTGAATAGTCACTTACATTCCATTATTTTCGGGATTGTATATAAATCTTTTTGGTTCTATTTTTATTCGTGTTACATACTCAATGCACATAAGTAGTATTTAGTAATAGTGTCATAAGAATAAACTCGAGACTGGGATTTGCGAAAATATACTGTCCGCATGAAAATACAAGTACTATAAGGATTTAAAGATTTTCAGAGAAAATAATTTTATTGGACTTCCACAAATCAGAAGTTCCATCTTAAAAATAGTAACCGAGGTTATATGTACATATTTATAACTAAAATACTCATATTGTTACCATGACGTGAAATTTTTATTTGAATTTTCCACATTTTCCTTTCATACACAAACAATTTTGACACCAATTAAAAAAACTGAAAATATGTACTACATATATTTTTTGGAAGCAAAAAACCTGCACAAAATTCCTTTCCACCAAATTTGTAAACTGCCATTTTGGAGAATGAACAAAACGAAAAAAAAATCCGGCTGACTTTATTTATTCAAGTGCACCCACTTACTGCAAGATTAATGGTCTCACAGCCCTAACGCTTCTGCATGTGAAAATGCTCATTGAATAATGTCTTTTATATTCGTTTTTTCCCTGCGATACTGTTTTCAAGTCGATCGGTCAATTGGCAATTTATGTTGCAGCAAAAGTAAATCGATTGTGTGACTCTTTAGCGCGAAAAATATCTCCTGTCGTAAACTTTTTTTGTTTAAATTTACTTCATTTCGATAGAGCATTCCAATCTAATTTATTATGAATTTTATTTTAAAGTTTTATTTTTGTTAATGAACTGCACAAAAGTAAACTTGGTAGTTTGAATAATCAGTGATTTTCGTTCAGTTTTGGATTTAAATTGCAATGATTTAGTTTTTTAAATTTATATACCACCCCATTAGGCATTTATGGATTTTTTATATGTTATAAAAATTTTATTAAATTGTAGTTTACTTGCAGTCGTTTATTAATTCAAACTGCACTCTCCCTGCGATGTAGTTTTCTTTAAATGAGCTTTAGTAAGAATACATTTAGGCGCTTTCGTTGTACGTTTTAATTTTTCACAAAATTTATTTAATCAAAATTGAAAATACAACAGAAGTGGCAGTTCTATAAAATCTAAATTATGCACTCCATTAGACTGTTACAATGAAAACACATTCAATTGAATTTTCTTTCGTGTTTAAAGAAATGGCGAATATTTTGAATTCGGTTGGGTTTTGGGGTGGCAACATTCCCTCCTGTTTAATTAAATTCACAACGGAAATGCATCATAAAATGTTAATTGGGAAATCACTCATCTGCCAATAACATTGTTTTCGTTAAAGAATATTATTTATATTTATTAAACTAGTTATTATCAAAAAAGATCTATTGTTGGTATCAATAAATTTTTTTTGTAATTAATAAACACATTTAATTTGCATTAAAAAAATAAAATTAATATTTAAATAGAGATTAATAGATAATCAATGTATCTAAATAAATTGATGTTACCAAATTGAATGCATCATGAAAATCCCCAATAAATGAAATAAACATATATTTTATTGGTACATAGTATATCATTTATCACATTTAAAGTACGTGAATTTTTGCTGCATAATATTTCTCAATTTATTGCTGCATTTTTTTTATCAAAATGTCTCCTCATTTATCAGATAATATGTCATTCTTGTCGCAACAAAAAGTATAACCATATAAATACGTAATATAAGTAAAGGACCTGATAAAGCATTACAGTTTATTTGGTCATTGTGTGCGGAGAAATTTTCGTACTGCATATAAGTGTATATATTTAAGGCTATTACACGAGCACGTTGATAAACTTAAAGAATTTAAAGTACACCCAATAATTCATCATGGTTCATTGAACAATTGCCAATAAAATTTTCTCTTATGTGCAACATTGTTCTCTCAGAATCAAATCCACTTTATACCGACAATTTCGACCAGCGCCAAGTCCCTTCTGCACTTCAAACAAATAAAAAGTAATAAAATTCGTTGTAAAATATCTTATTTTCTCTCTAAGCTTCAATATATTCTTGGGTGGGTTCGCTCCACATTTCTTGTTCATAAATATGTTTTCTTTTTTTTTTTTAACTGGAGTAACTGATTCTTACATTCGTAAACTTTTTCTTATTTTTTCAAAATTTCTATCTCTTCTTCAAAATGGTACTTGAAAACAGCGTTAACAACTTTAATAAATATTTCTTAACGTTAATTCGTAAAGACATTCTAAAAAAACAGCAGACCTTCGAATTCAAAGAGGATTTTGATTTATTTATGTAACTACGACCTCATTGCGACTTGTCATTTACGTGTGGCTTAAGATGGTCCCCACTTACCTTGCTAGTTTGTACTGGGTCGTAATAAAGTCACTTCTCGCTCTCCCTTCGAAGTAGATTTTTTGGGTTTTGTATAGAAGTGCAATTCGTATGGGGTAAATTCCACCCCTAGAGCTGAAAGCTTCACTGGATGTATTATAGCTTGTGTGTTCAGTTGTAGATGTACATTGTATATTGTACAATCATATATTAATACGATGTATGGTGCTACAGTAAATGCATTTTAAAGGATCTTCATTCATTCTTGGTTGCATCCATATTTTTTCGGAATTGTTTCTATTATGAATTTTTTTGTTGTTTTATTTTCTGTATATAACCGCATGCAAGCGAAGAGACGCCACATTTCAGACGGCAAAAAGGATAACATATAAATCTTGCACAAGGACCCCCCCAAGCATTTTGTGATGAAAAATCGTTGCCGGAATGAATGGTATTGAATAGTTTGCATTTCCGCTACATATAATCGGCGAAATTTAATGTTTCCTTTTTATAATACATTTTTCATGCATATTTCAATTCGTTGAACTTACATTTTGCTGCTGCAATACAAATTGAAAAATAAAAATTAAAGATGAATCATTTATATACAGAAAAGAAGTCTAATGTTGCAGTAGGGATTTTTAATTTTTATCTATAATTTAATAACTGTATTTACCTAAATGTGCTTCATTATTAAAGTGCATAATATCGTCTCATTATCAACAACTTGTTAAAATCAATTTAATAACTCTACAGAAAGTGTTGGGTATAGAAAGTGAATACTAGTATGTGTTGGATCCCAAGCTGCATCAGCATTCAGCGCACCACTTAACCTCCTCTTGCATCACATTCACGCGAGTCACTCTGCACGAGATCAATTGCTTCGGGTCTTGACAGGTGCATGCAGTTCATTCGGCATCACCACATAATATAACAACATAATGATGCAGCGTTTCCTGTGCGTTTAATCATAGTTTTGTGTTATTGCTTTATGTTGAGTATGGATATGCTTTCTATGCGGCAACTGCATATGTAAATTGTTGCAAAATTGGCAAAGAAAGCACACGCTATAATCGATAATATGCTGAGAGTCCAATGGCGGCGCCAACCTGATTTATTGCAGTCTCTCTCTCTTTTATTTTTTACTTTTTGTATAATCGACACAAATTCAAGCATGGTGGACTTTATAATATTTCAAATTAAACGATAATGGATTGTTTTGATTTGCTGTTTAGATTGTTACGATAATTTATATTTAATTGTCTACATCAAAAACGGAACATGTTAGGTATACATTTTTATTACGCATTGAAGCAGTTTGACGTAAGGACATTAAGCGCTTTGGCATTTATTTAAAGCTAATTATGTATTGATGTTTGGTATTTGATATTTTCCTTATATACAATACTTGTTTTCTGTACCTACACATTACACAAAATAGCTTCCATTTTAATCGTTTATTTATAAAAATAACGTTGTAGAATGTTATCCTTAATGCTTCTAATATTTATTATTGATTTATTCTATAAGTAAGTAAAAGCTTTTATCGGCTGCGCTAGACTCGAAATAATATGAAATTTTCCCTTTACTTGACTCAGTATGCAATCAATTATTTAGGATGTGTAAATTTATCGATCTTTAATGTTTTCTTCATAGAATATATTAACTATGTTAGCATATTTATAAAAATGTCACACAGTTTCTTCTTTCATTTGAATAAATCACGTTTACTTAAAACTAAAAGATTGCATCAACTTTCATAAAATGATAGGTTCGTTTTCTTTACATTCATATTCTTTACATTCTGAATAAATCTTTGATAATGTATAGTATTTATTTGGTGCAATATTTGAACATGAGCTCATAAAAAATAGCATGTTTGTTTTGCATGTGGATTGAAATAATCCCAACATTGCATAATTGCGCTGCATAATAAATACAACACTTAAAATACACTCATGTTATCAATTTCATGCTGGCAATAATGATTGTGAAAATGTTAACTTTGTTTAAAGTACGACTATTTCTTATTTTCAAACGAAACCTGGAGAAAGATTAATAATACTATTAGTTGTTAATTCAATAGTGGAATATTTTATATTGCAGATTAAAGCAACTAAGTTTTGAATTTATTTAAATAACTGAATAATCTTCTAACATTCTATTGAAATTATTCAGTTTTTATTGAAATGAAATTGAAACGAATACATTTTAATCGCGCTTCTGAAATTGCACAGTTGAAATTAAATATTTTGTCATCCACTGAGGACCAACCAACCATTTTATTTATTAATATTTTATTTATTGTGGCTTGTCGTGTTTGGCGATCTTTATACACAATAAATATTTGTATAATGTGCCGAAACTTTTGCATGTCATTGTATTTTATATATTGTTTTCATCCCCACATATATTATGTATTTAATATTTATTTGGCCGCATATTCGGCAACATGTAGTAAATTATGAAAATTGTTTGTATAGCCATTTAAAACAACCACTTTGGTATCATTTACAGGCTGGACCGACCACCAGCATTTACCACCGCCACCATGGAGAGCAAAAAGTTGCAACAAATGCAACAGGCCAACTCACATTTGGCGCCACACACAAAGCAAGCTCCACCCTATCTCTCCAGCGGCACCGGTGTCCAGGACTATCAATCAACGCATACGCCAGTCTTCCAAAATCATCCACAATATCAACAAATTTCATCGAATTTCGCACAAGTAACGCATCAGCATCAGATGCGGCATCAACCGCCACCACCTCTATCACCGCCTGCTGGCAACGGTAATGGCGGACATGTACTTATGAAACGTGAACACTCCAGCACACAGGTGTTACAACAACAACCTATGCCCAGTCATCATCATCCGGATCAAATGTATCAGAATCGCGAGCGTTTGTACCAACAGGCTCCAGCTGCAGCAGCACGTCCTCATTTTTCGCAACAACAACAGACACCGCAACAGCCGCCTCCACCACCAGCGCCAGTTCAAACACATCAGCAACAGATATTGGCGTCTCAGCAGCAGCAGCAGCAACAACAATTAACAGCACAAACGCCATCAGCAATGCAGCAACAATCACACATGCATCCAGCAGTGACTGCACTGCAGCAGCAATATCAACAATTGCAGCATGCAAAAATACAGCAACAAATACAGACACAAAGTGAAGCTTTGGTGCATCAACAACGCACTTTTGCAATGCGCCAACAATTAAATCCTCCAATACCACAAACTCACTATCACATGCAATCAAACCAATCGTTGCATATGCCCCAACAACAACAATTGCAACAACCACCGCCAATACAGCAACAGCATTTGCAACAACAACAGCAACACATGCTGCCCCAACAACAGCAACAGCTACAAATGCAACAACATATTCAGCAGCAACAGCAGCAACAACAACGCAGTGTTCCTCCCTCAACATTGAATCTAACAAGTCAATTCCAACCTGCTACCGGTCCACTGAAACTAAATCCAAATGAGGAATATGTGACTGCTGGGCAAACGCGTGGTCAACTCCAAACTGTTGTAATCCATCAACAAAACCAACATCTTCACACTACAAATCAACAACGCACACAAAGTCAAGCTATCTACCATCAAAACCAAATGATTCAGCAGCAACTACTGCAAAGCAAAATAATGGTCAAAAGTCCCAGTGATATGACGCCTATTATTCAACAAAATCATCCAGGACATGTGGTGAATCAAGCTTGTCAAACACAGCTAACCGAAAGTGGTACAAAATTAAAGACACCCAACGAAAGTCCGTCGCACCAGCCATTAGATCGAAAGAAAAGTGGCGGTGCACTCATTGTGCACACTCTAAAGTCTCCAATTACAAAGCGAGCTCCTACAGCACCAGTAGCCTTTTCTGGCTGGTTATACAAACAGGGGTCTGACGGTTTAAAAGTGTGGCGAAAGCGTTGGTTTGTCCTGTCCGAGTACTGCCTATTCTATTACAAGGGTCCCGAAGAGGAAAAGGTATTGGGTTCCATTTTGTTGCCCTCATACCGCGTAGCCGCATGCCTACCCGAGGATAAGGTCTACCGCAAATATGCATTTAAATGCGAACACCAAAACATGAGGACCTACTGGTTGGCGGCGGAAAGTGCCGAGACAATGGGTCAATGGGTGCGTGCCCTTACCGCAGCAACAATGATGCAAGCTAGCAGTGCGTCGTCTGATCAAACATCACAACCCAGTGTGTCATCCCTTAATCAAAGTGGAGAGAATAGTGACTCAGGAATTCACACATATCAATCGCAACAAAGTAAGATCAGTGTACCAGCCTCCTCCATAGGTCCAGTTACGCCAGCCTCAGATGCCGGCCTAATTAACGGACCACAACCATTGTACGCAAATGCACCACCAAAACCAAGAAGAGCCACAGATGGTGGTTACTCTTCGCCAAGTCCCGAAAACTCAATTGAACGATATGAGGTGAGCTATAATGAGCAGCAACGCTTGCAGGTGGATGCTGGACATCGTCATCATGCAGATGCTAAGTCTCCAATGGCGCATTATACTGAACCAGTTTATGATACCCGCTCCCATGGCCGTCAGTCTGCGAAAACACCAGAGCAACAAGTGGCAATGCGAATGCGACAAATGCGCCTCGAAAACAACACATCACCAAGTGTGTTGAGGGCACAAGCAAAATCACCGTTCCCAACAGAACAGCAACAACAGTATTTACAGGAAATGCAGCAATTGCAACAACAGCAGCAACAACTACAGCAGCAGCAACAACAAACATATCAGGTTGGGCGTGAGAATATTATTAGAGCACCACAACGTTTTGATGATTATCCCAAAGACGTGTACACACCACAAGATGAACGTGAATTATATGTGCAACGGCTAGCTCAGCGTCAATATCAGCTAGCTAATCAACAAGCTATTGCAGAGCGGCGTACACCGGATACGTATGGTCGTTCTAAATCAGGACAACGCCATTTGGGTGGCGATTATGAGGACATTTATAATTTAGCACAACAGCAACAGCAGCAATTGCAGATGCAACAGCAATACGATAATTCTGGATACAGAAGACCTATGAGTCCACCAGGTTACACAAATAGCAAACACATTCCCAATATGCCATCAAGATATACACCAAATCATTTGGAGGTAATATTAAATATTTTAATGTACTTACAAATATTAATTATGCCTTGTATTCATTTTTCAGTCCCAACCCCAACAACAGCAACCACCACCTCAAAGCGTTCCAATGCGAATTCGCAACGTGCAATCCGTGCCACGACCACATTCCGCCGACTTTCTTGAGTACGAAGCAAAGCATGGAGAATCAGCCCGAATACAACCAGAGCCACAAAGGGCACCACGTCCAAAATCCAGCTTAGACATCAACCGAACACCTGATAGCTTCTATTACTCTGAGGCGAGTTACGCTGAGAAAATGCGTCAAAGTGCATTGTACCTACAGAAGACTAGCTCAGTGGCATCTAAAGATTCATCGAAAGAGGACTATCCAAGTCCGCATGCCAATACTGTACCAAGGGATGGCGATTATGCACGGGAAAAGCATGAATTGTCTGGCGATTTGGCGGCGAGTGTGCCACGTGTTCATAAGTCACATTCAAAAAACTCTATAAGTTCGCAGCATGAGCAATTTTTGCGATCAGCAAGTGCTCGGCTGCCGCGTAAAGATCAAGAAGAGGTCGGTGCCCGTGATGGTGAACGCAAACGTGAGGAGTCTATGAAGCGTTTGTTGGAGTGGAAGCAACGCATGCTGCAGTCACCACTTACACGTAAAGGTGGGGCACCACTTACTTCTACGCCCTCGGGCGTAAAGTCGCCCAATTTGCAGAAAATGATTGTGTCGCAGGGGATTCAGCGAAGTCGATCCGAAACGAATGCGAATGCCGGATACACCAGCTACTCATCCGATGATGAAGGTTAGTGTCGATTTGCTGTATTCCCAATCTTGTTTTTTGTTTGATGTAAATAGTTTCATGACATTTCTGTAGTGGTATGTTTCCCATTTATCAGTCAAAGATCATTGCCCTTGTGTAGTTTTTGCTGCATGTTAATCTTGATGAACGAAGAGTTTAGCATTAGGGATGTTTACATTCAGAAGCTATTAACTTTCAGGCAGGACGATTATTTTGAGCACAAATAACAAAAACAAAAATGATATTACTTACTCCATTCAATCTTATTCCACACTTTGTTTACTGTTTGCCAACGCATCTTTTGAAGACAAACATCTTATCAAATATTTGTCTGAAATGCGACATTTGAATTTATTATGAAGCTGCGATGAGACCATTCGCTGAATACAAATGGGGTTTCTATGTTGATTGTAAAATTATATCCCAAAGGCAATTTTTGAAGTTTTACGTTACTTCGCAACGCTCTTCTGAATTGCTTAGGTTTGGTTGTCGTGCAACAGCAGCAAATTCAGTTTAATGACGTCCTAAATATGAAGTAGATGTTTGCAGCAGCGGCACGTACATTGTACATACATAACAAGACATACAGGACGAAACATATGCGCCACAGATTGAACATGGTGTCGTAAAAAGTTGAAAGCAAATGCTATGAATCCTAACAATTCTTTAGAACGTTTTATTAAAGAATCATTTTTGTGGCGAAAATGTTTTTTTTTGCTCACAAATGCAACACTCCCCCAGATCCTTTTACAAATGAAGCATTTGGGGTGACAATTCTTTTCTTCACATGTGTATTTGTATTTCTGCCATTACCATTGCGTACATAAATTCATAACGCTTTTTGTGTCTCAAGTCTCTACATATTTCCATTAAACAAGTCAACATAAAGGCAACAAAATGTAAATTATTCAATATTTGTTCTTATGCGGAATTCATGTTCTCTTTTTTTCTCTTCTTAAACCCTTATTTGTTTGTAAACATAAGTGCTGCTTGTAATTGAATTAACAAGGATAAAAATCTTGAATTTGTTGGAATTGTGGAAAAAAAAAATTATACAATCGTAAGATATAATTTAAATAATTTTTATTGGAATGGGGGTGGGATTTTTACATCTCAATGGTTATCCAAGATTTTTGTTCGGTGATGACTTTTTAAATATTTATTGAGTTACAAATGAATGCGTCTTGGGTTTGATATTCAATTTAACTCAATCACTCAAATGTTTAAAAAGTTAAATTGTAAGAAATCAATTTACATTTCTGACAGAATTAAATTAAATAACAATGAATTGTAGTAACATCATTGATCAAACTTATACGCTAAGAAAAGTTTGTAAAGCTTTTATGAATATCGACACAATCCACAATTGAGATTAATGAATTCTAATTTTTTATTTATTATTGCTTTTATTCAATAAATTTTTGCAGTTCTTATTATAAAAAAATATCGTTTTTAATAATCCTATGTGAGAATAAATCTCCTGACTTATTTGAATGAAACTTAATGGAATGTGAACGTCCTTCATAATGTGCAATCTCTGTTGGTTCTAATTGCTTGTAGAAAATATAACTTTATGCAATAAATTTATAAATCATAACACAAATTAACAGTATGTATTTTTATATAAACTTCTTTAGTTGTTTTTAACGCTTTTAGTCATAATTTTTTAATTTGTATCTTGTTTTTTGTATGTGTGTGAGTTTGTGCTTTATTTTATTTGTTTAAATTACCAAGTGAAACACATCAATAATACATCACACCCAACCACCTATAAACTTGAGGAGAAGTACATGCCAACTTTTGATGTTTGTGTTTTACATAAATGTAAATAAAATCAAAACATATTAATTATTAATAAATAACCATAGTATATAACAAATAAGCCCCTAAAGAAAAATGTGTGGAACAACCTTCCTGCCAAGCGTGAGATAATTATAAGAAAAATTATACATTTTGTGCCATAAATTCGAACTTATGGGTCGAATTTTTACCTATTTCAATTTATAAAGGTTTTTACTTTTTTTAATATTTTTTTTAGGAATCAATTTAATCGATTGTCCACAACTTGTTGTTTTGTCAAAACTTTACGTGTAAAAATATTAATCCAGTCATCCGAATTCCAAATTACCCCCACACCAATATTATAATTCCCACCCACTCTCATCACACGCTCAAAAACAATGAGATCGATATTGAGACGGGCATATTATATCAAGTAAATCCTAACGAGTCGTAGATAAACTAAACCTGATATTCCTTTACTTCACAACTCCTCGAGTCCTTTTTTGCATGAAACAACAAACACACACTCACACACACAAATCTCCTTGTATACATCCTGAGAAAAAAATAACGTGACCAACTTATAAAGAACGAACGAATGTCAAGTAATTTATTATCACAAAGTCTTTCTTCGCGCTATTCTTTACTTTACATTTTTAGAGGGAACAGAAAAACGTAGGGGATTTCCCGGTTATGGGTAGCATAATGTCCTTTAAATAATTTCTTGTGGAAATACGTGTTTAGCTTGCGTGCTTCAGTTGGAGATTTGCTTAGATTTGGTTATAGTTTCGAATAAACAAAGAAAAAACGCGATCACCACACTGACACAACAGCGAATACAAAATTCTGCATAAATAGTTATTTCCTTTTCCTTCATTCCAAAATCAGCCCTATCTCTCTTTAAAATAATTTTGTATTCTTCACATCAAACGAACAGACAAAAAAAAATTTCAGTAAAAAAAAATCTATCAAAAAAAAAAAAACAGAAAATTATGTAAATTATATATTACCGTCAGATGGGCCTCAGTTCTCACCGGCAGGAAGGTCATCCTCGACATGCCCTCGGCCAAATACTTCCTCAATAGTGACACAAAAGCAGGTTCCTTCTTCTCCCAGTAATGAACCAATGAATACAAGCACAAGCTCAAAAAACCTTAGCACCTCCCTGCTTGACCAGGACACATATGTGCCCGTCTATGCACACAAATCTGTCGCCAAGCATATTTTTACTGAACAAAATTTAGAGTGTGTTAGTGAATGTATTGTTGATGGTAATTTGTCGCCATCCGAACAATGTCCGCCTGGAAAGCTCATGCCATCCATAAGTCACCATCACCAACCACAGACTTTGAATAATGTGGTTGTTCAAAAAGTTTCTGAAGCCACTCGCAAAAGCGGCGATTCTGCGTACGAGAAAGTTGAAGTAAAGTCAACATTGGACTTTGATGGTATTATCGATCTTACAGCTGACGATTCTGTTATTGATTTAACACAAGATGATCCCAGCAATACTTCAGACATTCATTTAGAAGAAAGTTATATTGAAGAGGAGGATATAAACGACGACGAAGATGAGGATGATGACAAAACATTTGAGTACACTGACGATGATTTAGATGAAGCATTAAATGCTGAAGATTTACCTGACGATGGTCACGGCACACCAACCAACAACAACACTGCCAATACATCGATTGACGAACAAATGTTTTCGATGGTTGAAGACGATTTTCCCGAAGGACATTACATGCCAATGATGCCGAAAAAATCAATACTCAGCCTCTCGGAGAGTAACATATTTATGTCGACGAGGCCGCAACTTAATGACACCCACGAGGAGAGTCCTTACGTGGAAATGACGCAATCAATTGGAAAACTAAGTGACGATGGTCGACATTCCACGTACGAACCAGTGTGTGTCATGAATGCCCACATCAGCCACAAACGTACTGAATCGGAACCAGTGTATATGGAGTTGTCACAATTACAGAGAGCTTTACCTGACCGCAATAAAGTTGAGACTATTATTAAGAGTGGTCATTCTACAATACGCAAAAGTACACTAAAAAAATCCGCGGACGTTAAGCGAAAAGCGAAAAAATCCAATGACCTTATGAAACGCAGCAATTTGCCCGATATTTTGCGACCCTCACAAGGAACAATACTATCCAGTGACAGCTCAGATGCTGACGATGAGTCGTCAAAAGATTTTAATCCAAACGAAATGAGATCTAGGTCAAGATTCAGTTTGTCAGATACATTTCGGCCGGCCTCATATTATTTGGGGGCCAGCACTCCACTAACTGAATGTGCTGACAGTTCTGACAGCGAAATTGTGTCACCACCACCAATACCATCTAGTCCTCCCCCCTTAGAAGAGCTAAACACTGAGGAATTATTTTCATCAGAAAATTATGACACAATTAAGAGAAAGGAGAAACAAATTCTTAATCTTTCTTATGATCAAATACCGAAAATGGGAAGTAATTCGTCATTGAGCAAGTCAGATAATCATCGGACTAGTCGATTGAGTTTACCAGACCAACTGTTGAAATTGAAAGCACGCAAACATGCCGAATCTGATGCAGAGATCTCGTACTTGGGCAAATATAGCGGTCCTACGCCCAGTGGTTCTAATTTCAGCTTCAACACTGATAACAGCTCCAATACGTCGTCAGACTATGACCTTTACAATAAAGTGAAATTACATTCACCCTCATTTGGGACTCCCGTCGGTGGTGGTGCTATAAAACTGCGCTCCATTTCAAACAGTTGCAGTGAATCAGATTCGGTGGAGCTGCGCCAGCGGCATTCTGATTCCGATTTGGAGCGGCAAATGAAACGACGGCCCCTCTCCGAGGATTCATTCAGTGAAATTGAATCGCTGGGTGAAAAATTCGAGGAGAATGTCTCAAATGATAATCTAGACTTGTATTTAAACAATCTGCAAAACAGCGACATGAATTTGTATCAGAATACAGAGCGCAGCTGGATCAGTGCGGAAACAAAAATTACTGACATTCCATTTATAAAGCCCCCGGAAGTGTTCCGCAGCGAGAACGACAACGAGAATTACTATGGCAATATTCAGTTTGTAAACGACAGGGAGGAAAACAACAAATGCAATAAATCTGTTGGCGATAAAGGATTGCTGCACAAGTATGCGATGCCAGCACCACCGCCACCACTGCCTGCACCACCACCCATATATGTCAACAGTGAAACACCGTCACCGCCACCGCCTCCGATTCCACCACCACCCACGACAGCCGCCCTTCTCATGCGTACCGATGGTGATTATTTCGAGAATAAACGTGATGTGAAGGTAATGCAAACGGCCACAGAGAGTGGATGTCTGTCAACGTCCACACTATCGCCATTGCGTGAACAAAATTTATCACTGCATGATGCTCAATGCAAAACCGAGGACCTGAAAACCGCAATGAATATGGAATTAGCAAACAGCGTCACATTGTCCTCTGTGGACATGGACCAGCAAAGTTTTTGCACGGCATTTAATTTGAGTCATCCGTCGCCAGCGCACAGTCGTGGCAATAGCAACCTCTCCGATCAATCGGCGCCCTATTATTATTCCGATCTGGCGTCACGTAATTCCTCGAATCAGGATATCAGCAATATAAGTCCAACGGCTGCAAACACTTTACAAAAGTTAAACAATCAACGGGATATCAGTTTAAAGCGTACCGGAATTTTTCACATTAACAACCCCATAAATCGGCACAGCTTCTACAATAATACCGACCAATCGGCGGAACACTTGCAGTTGGATGGACGCTCCCTCTCCACAGAAGAGTTGTTGACAGAGGCTAAAGAAAAAAACAAACTGATTGATGCAAAGAATCTGTCAGGATACACCATTGAGAAGAACATCAGTCGGGAAATGTGTGCTGGTGGTTATGCGGGAAACAAATTGTATGGTCGACACATTGCTGACAATCGCGTGAAAGAGATTGACGACAGCAGTAGTGGTGGTTCATCATCAAATCGTAAACAGAATAGTGAAACCCTAAATAAGAGTAGCAATTTGAGTGGTGGTGTGCCATTGAATTCGTCCAACGCGGTGATGATGATGATGACGGAAACGAATGCGACCACCGTTGCAAATGCTTCAGATTCGGCGGCTGGAGATATTCCATGGGAAGAGGATTCAATTTGGCGTGAAAGTCTGAGACGTGTCTCACATCGCCATGCACGCTCCCTCGATGATTTAGACCGTATTAGTGGTGGTGGTAATGCTGTTGCCTGCAATAACGGAAGTGGTATTGTGCCACCTATACCCAGCTCAAGTGCGGCAATGAGAACTCGAGCTGCTGATATTCAAGCCGGCACATTGAAACGGTTACAGTCTCAGCCGAAAGTCATTAAAATTACACGAGACGTCACATATGTAAATGAGGCAATCACACCGACAAAGCGAATTGTTGTTGGGTCGCCAGCTAAGGGCGGAGGTGCAGGACATCGCAATGAGTCGACAACAAAAAAGTATGTTGCACAACCCCCATCGGCAAGCAACACCGTCGCTGCTACTGCTACTACGGGCAATAACGACAACGACAATGATGTTTATGTGCAATTAGCAGTCAATAATGATACAACAGACGATGGTAACGGCTATGATAATACATCCGATGTTTATGAGACGTTAAGGGATGATGGCAATAATGCAGCGGGCAGTGGCAATAGAAATGTGTATCATAAATCAATGGAAATTGATAGAGAGAAAATACGGCAATGGGACTCAATGTCGAGTGGGCTAATGAAAAGTGTTGACGCCGCTGGTACGCATGCATCGGCCAGCTTAGGCGTAGCAAGTTGTGTTGGTGATAGCACTCGTGTGGTGGGAAGTGGGCATGGTGCTAAGGTTAATCCGAGTGCTAGTAAAATGGGCAATAAATTTGGTGGGCGAGACGCGACAACTGTACATGGCGGCACCTTTATTGGTGGTGGGGATGGTGGCACATAAGCAACAAGCGATTGAGCAAGCAAAAAAAAAAAACAGTTTAAATAAATCAAAAATATTGCCACTTATTAGGCTGGATGAAAAGTCCCCGGTCTGACCCATAGATGGCGTTACCAGAATTTTTTCCATATGATTTTCATTTAGTACCAACCTTCAAACGATACGTGTAAAAATTTGACAGCAATCGGACAATTAGTTCGTGAGTTATAGCGATTTGAGTGAAGCTACTTTTGTTATTGTTGAAAAGATGGAAAAAAAAGAATTTCGTGTGTTAATAAAGTATTGCTTCTTGAAGGGAAAAAATACAGTTGAAGCGAAAGCATGGCTTGATGAAGAGTTTCCGGGGTCTGCACCGGGAAAATCCACCATCATTGATTGGTATGCTAAGTTTAAACGTGGTGAAATGAGCACTGAAGACGGTGAACGCAGTGGACGCCCAAAAGAGGCTGTTACCGACGAAAACATCAAAAAAATCCATAAAATAATTTTGAATGATCGTAAAATGAAGTTGAGCGAGATAGCAGACATTGTAAAGATATCAAAGGAACGTATACATCATATCATTCGCGAATATTTGGGCATGCGAAAGCTCTGTGCAAAGTGGGTGCCGCGCGAGCTCACAAGCGATCAAAAACAACAACGAGTTGATGATTCGGAGCAGTGTTTGAAGCTGTTTAAGCGCAATAAAGCCGAATTTTTCCGTCGATATGTGACAATGGATGAAACATGGCTCCATCACTATACTCCAGAGTCCAATCGGCAATCATCTGAATGGACAGCAAGCGATGAACCCAAACCGAAGCGTGGAAAAACGCAACAGTCGGCTGGAAAGGTTATGGCGTCTGTTTTTTGGGATGCGCATGGAATAATATTCATCGACTATCTCCAAAAGGGACAGACAATCAACAGCGACTATTACATTGCTCTATTGGAGCGGTTGAAAGCCGAAATCGCAAAGAAACGGCCGCATTTGAAGAAGAAAAAAGTGCTGTTCCACCAAGACAATGCACCGTGTCACAAGTCTGGAAAAACGATGGCTAAAATTTATGAATTGGGCTACGAATTGCTTCCTCATCCACCGTATTCTCCAGATCTGGCCCCCAGCGACTATTTCCTGTTTGCGGACCTTAAAAGAATGCTCGCTGGCAAGAAATTTAAGACCGATGATGAAGTGATTGCTGAAACTGAGGCCTATTTTGAGGATAAACCGAAAGAGTACTACAGAAGTGGCATCGAAAAGTTGGAAAATCGCTATAATCGCTGTATCGCCTTCGAAGGCAACTATGTTGAATAATAAAATTGAATTTTGCAAAAAAATGTTTTTTACCATGGTAGACCGGGGACTTTTCATCCGGAAAATTGTTATGTAGCTCTCACAAACCAATCCACAATACACACACAAACGCACATCTTTTAATTGTTTCACTCCGAATGTTAATTAAATCCCTCCTTCAATATTCGTTCATGTAAAACACGGTAAGGTTTGCATCAATTTTTTTTTTTAATTTGTTTATTTATTATTTAACTCAAATAATTAATTTTTGTACAATTTTTGTAAAGATTCATGATTGAAGCATCCTGTAAATTTTTCAAATTCATACATTTTGTTACATAACATAATTTTCATTTTAATTGAATCCATACATTAACCTAAAGTTTTTACGAAAGACAAGTTTGACTACATTAAGTCAAATTAAAGGTGCCTAAATACATTGTATTGCTCCTTCGTGAAAGCCCAATGATTAATGTTGATTATATTAATGCAGTGTCGTAGTAATCTGATGAGCATTCAATGCACCGCAACCCTTTCGTATTATGAACTAATAATAATAAAATCACAATAGTAATTGTTAAAATAATTGTTTGTTTGCACATCAGAATATGAAATGTCATTGCGAGTCATCAATTTAGACAAATTTTAAGCTACATATATGTAATTGTTTGCACAATTGAATGATTATGTCTAATTGAAATCATTGATTTGCTTGTTATCTATCCAACAGCTTCCATATCAGTTAGAAACGTACGCAATTTACCAAAAAGTAATCTGATAGTTAAGCCAGAGTATTCGCCAGATACAATCGAATTGAACAAGAATAATCCATTTAGTCCGGCTTACTATCAAAACAATCAGACCACCAGTGAAAACATTTACAATGTACAGTCTCCGCAACACCAACAACAAATTCAACATCAGTCGGTTGATTTAAATCAAATTGTTGTTGACAATGAACGTGACATTTATACAGGAAATGACGACATGATTTACAATAATCATCGTAGGCAACAACAGCAGCAGCAACAGCAACAAAAGCAGCAGCAGCAACAAGAACAATACCAGCAGTATCAATATGCAATGCGAAAGAGTGGAAGTCAGAGGGATGTCTATCAAGTGGAACGCGAACGGGAAGCCATCACAGCAATCAGAGTAAGTTTCGTTAATGGAATTTTATATTTATTAAGTACGCAATTTCATTATGTTATTTTGAATTTGATTTGAAATGCGGTGGTTCGAGTTCTCGTTTTAGGGCTTGTGTAAAATTAATGGCATTTGAATTGATTTGAAAAAAACATTTTTTTTTAAAATATTTGGGTCTATTTGCGCTCTCCAGTATGCCTCAATTTAATCAAGCCCATTTAAAAATGATATTCAAAAAGTAATGAAACACAGTTATAATTTTCACATTCATTAAACAATTTTAATTATGTTTTGGGATTTTTTTTTTAATTATTAAAAACAACACATTTTTTTTTGAATTTTAATTATTTTGTTTTTTTGATACACAAATAATTAATTGTTTTTTGTTAACACAACACTCACTAATTGTTATGAACAAATAAAACAACACTCGCCACATTATCAACAATAGAATTTGGACGTGTCCGCTGGTGACCTACTAAGTCGAACCCACGAAGAGTTGGTCTTGCTATTAATTCAATTACGACGCCAAAATAGCGCCACAGCGCGTGCTATTGAACAATGCTGCACAGATATTCACGAAATACAGGTTAAATTGCAATATCAATTGACTATTGGGGGTTGCGCTTTTATCAAGGTGTTGGGGTTTTTTTTTCGCTGTTCCTGCAATTTATTTTCTTTGTTCTCTACACCTAATTACTAATCAACGGTGATGGCTGCAATACAGCAATTATTTTCCTTATACATAACAATAACATTTACAGTTGCAACTTCTTTGCCTCATTTCTTTTAGTAGTTAGTCGCTAACAATCCTATTGTTGCAATTTGTAATTGTTAAATGGTTTTTGCACAGAATCAGATCAGAACCAGTGAGGGTACCACCAGAGCTGAAAAGCTTTCAAGATTAGATGCACTCAAACAGCAACTCATTGATTTGGAGAAGCAATACGAAAAGAGTAAGCCGTTAGTAAATCTTGTGGACAATATGGTTAAATTGGGTTCATTGTATCGGCCGGGTCATGCTGTAAGACAGCCACCTGTGGAGACAGTGACATTGGATCGCTTAGAATTTAATCAACGAGTGCAGGAGCGAAGAATGTTGCAAGAGGAGCGAAAGCATTGGGATCGATTGAGTCCGAATCATATTGAATTACAGGTACATTGTGAATGGTCTTAAATGAAAAGGATTTTAACATATTTTTATTTAGTCCAAGGTGCAACAACTCTATCAATTGGATCAGTTGCTGCAAGAAGAGTCTGGCACTCTGCAAAGTCTTCAACGCGACAAAGAAGATCTTGAGCGTGCTCTCGGTGGACTACGACAGCGTCTTCAAAATGGAAACGACCCACCAGTGGCTATAGAAGCGGCACGCAAACAACAGCATGCCCTTGAACGCGAATTGTCACGCGTCCATCAATTATTGGCGGAAAATTCAAAGGTAGACGAGGTGCCTAGTAGTTTGTTTGGATATTCTTTTTGTAGACGCAATCATTTTGTACATAAACATTTAACCGTGTAAATACTGCTTTTATTTGACTAACACACAATTTCATTCAATCACTGCTAAAATCATAGTACATAATATTAGTTCAATTTTAATGCACCACTTATAATCCCCTAATCTGTGCTTAATGCAATCATTAATTGTAAGCACTGAAGTGGAATTGGATTCTATGATGGTGCATTATTAATTAAAATTTCTCATCGAAATAAATCATTTTCATTATTAAAAGTTTTGTAATGGACTTTTTCATGATATTTATTTGCTGTTTAAGAAATTGGAGCAAACTGTTGCTGGAAATGCTCGATTAGAGCAGGAATTGCTTGTATTAAGACAAAAGCTCCAGGCATCGAGAGGTTCACGTGGCTCTCAGAGCGCATTGGGAAGTCAAGGTGCTCCCGATAGTATTCCATATGCTGGTGGTGCAACTGCTGTCCTAGAATCAGGTATCATTTTGATCGCAACCTCTATAAAAAAGGTAGAACTAATGCAATGTTTATGTCAATTATCCAGAATTACGACGTGTTCAGCAGCTTGTGGGAGACATGCAACGTCAACGTCAGGAGCTTAGTCATGCAGTTCGTCAGCTGACAGAAAACTCTCATTCACTGTATCAGCAAATTGACCAGAAAGATCATCACAACAGCAGCAATCAATCGGCCCTAATGAAAGGAAAACGTCTACCAACAACCAGTTGGATTGAAACTGATTTAGATTCAATGGTCAGTGCTGACCAAGGGCTTGCTACGTCACATGATAATTTAAATTTATCTCATTGTGACCTCAGCACTAATTCAATAACGCCTCTGTATGTGGATACAAGCTCAATGAATTCTTCGTCGAACATCATTAATTGCTCGACATCGAGTCGATTAAGTGATTATGATTGCAAAAGCAATGGCAAATTGAACTCGAGTCTGCATCATCAAGAGTTGTCTGATGGCATAGAGTCGAGTGGAATGGAAAGTGATGAATTGTTGGAGGGTGGCAATTTTGGTAATTAAAATTTGTGTAAATTTTAAATTGTATTTATGAATAATGTTTTGTTTATGATTCCTTATAGCTAATCTGCTGACCCAAGAGAAGCAAGAAATCAAGACTGTAAGAATTGTTAAGCGTGAATCGGAGCGTCGTCAACGAGATCGCGAACGTGTTGGAACAAATGTGTCCGCTCAAAATCTTGATCATGTATTGGAGGAGGAGCAAATGCAAGCGATAGACGACTACAACTACAACCGTGCCAAATCTCTTCCGCGCACCTACAACGAAACGTACGAGGAGTACCGTCCAATGGTGTCCGGTGGCATGAAGGCCGACCAACCGAAACACATTGCACAAATGTTGTACGAAACCAGTCCATCCATGCCAATGAAATACACCGACTACTACAATACGTCGACACAACCGTATCCAGTCTCCATGAACGATCACCATCGTTCCACTTCAATGCTCATGTCTCCCAACGAGAATCATCGCTACAGTGACAAAGTCGTTGCCAGTAGCAACAAACCAAAGTCTGCATTTACCAATTACATTGATCCATCGTCACACGAGAGCCAAATGCAACTACCACAACAACCGCCACCACCACCATCGTCAAATCACTCAGGATTGCGACATAAGACTGAATCTGTGCAAAGTCTCAACAAATCCATCACCGACATTAGTGCGGCGTTCCAAAGTGAGGCTGCCCGCCAAATAATCATTGAGATGTCGGGTAACACATCGGAAGAGAATAACGAGAAAGTGCCATTGGCGCACAAACATCGCCGGGCTGTGCCCAAGGAGAAGCGTCGACATTACACAGCTCCCAATAATGTCAATGTCAAGGCGATACAAAATATGCAAATTGAAAATGATATGAATAAAAATGTATTTAATTGATTAATTGATTTAATAATATAAAACAAAAGGTCTAACAAATGTTACGTTTCATTTTTCAGAATATCAATTGGCGTGCTCGCGATGATCTGGATATGGAAGTTGCGTTACGGCCACGCATGAACGCACCGGACGTCGTCAAATCTGCTATGGGGCCGCGTGAGAAAATTTCTGAAAATACAATTGACAGTTTGCTATCAACCCCTAACAAAATTCTGATACCAGAGCGATACATTCCCGAGCAGGTAATGATTTTATGACCAGACATAGTTTTATAGTTTCAACACTAAGTTTATTGCAATTATTGTGCACAGACCCCCGAACTTTCGCCAGAGGAGAAAAAGAGACGTCAAGAAAAAGTCGAAGCTATCAAGAAAATGCTTTCTGATGCGCCAATTTCGTCAAATGTATGTTAATGAAATACAAATTAATTAATTTGTTTTTAATAAATTTAAATTATTTGTGTGACAGGCTGACACCGTAACACTTCCTCCCAATCAGATCAGCGCAGAGAAGAAACAACGGGAACACCTTCTGCAACTTAACCAAATTCTCGCCCAACAAGTGATGCAAATGAGCAAAATTGTTGCAGGTAAATTTATCCGAGCTTATGTCACAAATTGAGCCATCTGGGGCACATATTTTTATCTGTTTATTATTCATTTGAACTAATTGTTTGTTTCGTTTTATGCTAAATTAATTTTAATGAATTAATTTGTTTTTCTCGTTGTTCTCTGCTATTGTTGCTCATACCAAATAATTGTCAATAATTAATTGTGTTGTTTTTAGATGAGCATTAATTCATTGAAATCATCATCAATACCATGCTACTGCAAACACACGTGCATTTAGCATTTTAATGCTATAGAATTGCTAATGCGCCACACACAATAAACCGAATCATCATCAAATGCTTTCATAGAGAACATATAACTTATGCTACCATCATACATAATATAATATGCATAAACATTTAATATGTGTATCATCAATTCATGCCTCCCTCCACAATCATTTCATTCCATTTAAGTTCATCCCCTGATAGAATTATTTATGTATAAATGTACTTCAATTGTTATCTGTGTTATTTGTTTCTGTTACAAAATTTGAAATGAATTGGTCAAATGATTTTTGTTTAATTTTATGTTTTTTGCAACTAAATTGATTGTAAGAAAAACAGAACGATTGTTTGGTGATTCTCAAGTTAAATTGCTGTTTGCGTTTGAACTTTACTTACCTTCCGTTTTGTGGGTTGGCTGGGTTCAATTCTGCAAACATGTCGCAATGATATTGATTTTCATCAGGTGCTATATCACTTGTTTGTGTCTCGTTCATTTTGTGCATTGGATGCTTGTTTTTATGATTTTTTAACTTGACATGTTTTTTATTTGATTTTGTTTTCTCTTCTGTTTTCTTTTTGCTTGTGTTTGTCGCAATATTTAGGAAACCCTAGCCAGTCAAGTCAAAAGTAGTTGAATCGCGAAGAAGAGCATTTCTTTCTTGCAAATTGTTATTTGATTTGTTGAAAGAAGTGTAAAATGTATGTGTTAGAGCATCACCCAAGCGCCAGGAAAATACATCTTCAAAGGTTGGTACATTTTTTTTGTTTGTTGAATTGTTGAAATTATGAGCACTTATGATTTAAACAAGCGCATTAATAAATTGTTTACAAATTTTTTAAATGTCGATTTGAAAAAAATTTATCACTACAACAGCTAAGCTACAGTTTAATGTTGTATGAAATTCGTATTATTTTTATGTGCTAACATTATTCGAAATATTAAGGACTTTTAAAATTTGAAAGAGAATAGAAACTAATTATAATTTTTTACATTTAACTAGAACGAGCTATTGCCGCTCTTCCCTCCAAAGTAGCTGAGTTGACAGCATCATCCACAAACACCACATCTGAAGAGGATCAAACATCTCCGGTCACACCACTGCCAATTTACCAACAGCGTGACAATTTCTTCACATAAAATACAATCAGCAGACAGACAAATAAACAATATACATACTAAGTAGTTTGAGTGACAAACGATTTTTAAGAATTAAGAACAAAACTATACATTAGTTGCACTTTTTTACAATTTTTTTTACTGAGCAATCAGTTTTATTTCACATTTTGAACAATGCATTCAAATTTTTTTGTTCGGTTGAACAAACGAAAATGGTAATGTAATGAATTCACATACAATTAATTATGTGTTTAATTGAATTTTGAATGAAAGAAAAAATATTGTTGTGCAGGCTTGGATAAAAAACTTAAAAGTATAATCATTTTACTGAATTTCATTTGTATGTTGTATTCCGTCCCTGCAGTAGTTCAGTTTCATTTTTGTTAATATGCAAGAGTTGCGGGAGCTGTGCAATTAAACTAAATACATTTGTATTATATGTAATTACTTAAAAATATTTTCTGCTTGGCAAACGAGTTGAATTGTGAATTGTCTATCAAAAGATTTACAAAAGTGGATACTACACAGTAGATTTTTTACCAATAGTAATTGTTTTTTTTATTATTAAATTCAGATTCTGTCTTTTGACGGTAATATTTAATTTATTTAACAAAAATTTGGTGGAAATTAAATTTTTTAATGACATTATTGCATTGCAAACAATTTTCTACAATTTATGACGTAGTTGCCATTACTTGACCAACTAAAAAAGCTGAAAATCATTGAGTTTTCTAACTAACAATAACTTAACATATTTAAAAAATGCAATAATTTAATGCATTTGAAATTCAACGATGAACTCAATTTAAACTCAATTACAAAAAGAGAAACTCACACAGGTTTATCAATAACATTTAAGAACAAATTTATATCAAAGTTATAAAAACTTAATAACATAAAAGTATGAATAACATAGCGGAAAACTATTAAGGCAAAATAATTAGTCTGAATCTCATTAAAAAATTATTGATTTAGCGTAGAATCACAAAATATGTGTATTAAAATTGCATTGCCTAAATGTTGACATTAAAAATGTGCTTAAAAGCAAACAAATATCAATTTATTAAAAAAGGAATAAATATAATTTTAAATTTATTTGGTTGAGCTAAAACATATCAATCATTTATCATTGTAATTAAAATATTATAAAAGCTAAATATTGCTATAATGCTCTAGCATAATATTGCTGCATTATTCAGTACAAAACGATCAGTGGTAAAAACACAAAAGGACGTGTCAATTTTAATGCAAACAATTATGCAATTAAAATGTCAATTTACGCAAACTAATTAATTAATAAGACTTGAACGATTATGGAGAAATGTTGAATATATTGCAGTTGAAATACATATTAGAATAACTTTGACTGTTGCGAACAAAATAAAATTTGGACATAAGTTGCATGGAAGGATGAGAAATTGTATCCTCAGCATAGGATTTTATATTTGTACATAATATTTATTCATTTGATTTTGATTTGGATGATAATTTGTTGTATATTTTAAATTGTATTTAGACTTAACAGGGTTTTTAATTAATACCTTGACAATTCTAATGTTATTTAATGTTTTAGCTGAATTTATTGTAACGAAATTCACAGCCTTATTTCACACTGTATTTTTAAATTTTCCATTAAATTATATTTCATAAGTTAAAAACATTAAATAATTGACGTAATATTAAAAGAGGTACAATTTAATATTTTAATTATGTAAATATACAAAAGTAATCATGTATTGGGCAAAAAAAAGTTAAGCGCTCACTTAATATGTGAACCTTTATCCTCTAAAGATTAAATAATCAATACAATAAACACTTAATCTGCTACATTGTTTTCATAATTTTAACAGAGTAATTTAAATGAATCAATTAATTTATTTTAAATTGTATATCTATTATTTAGTGGCCATATAATTATTGAAATTGATGTAAATAATGTTTGATTAAATTATTACTACATAAATACATTTCTCATTTCTCACACACGTCAATTGGTGCTAAATACTTATTATTCATTAATTTAAAACTGAAAACATTACCTTTTGTAATATTACTCCTATTTTTAAGCACTCTGTTTTTATTGTATTTTTGTAAGCCACGTACGTACATTTAAGTTTTGTGTTTATAAACGGAGAAAAAAAAAACAAGCAAAATGGTTAGAAATTAAATAGATCAAATTATAGGATGTAAGTCTTCAAGAGCATAAAACTACATAATAATGTTAATTAGTGGATAAATTAATACAATTATACATATGATCATGTAACTCAACACAAAACAATGATAAAAATCAATTACAAACATAACCAATTACACAAGCATTAAGCATGTATGTTGTTAGATCAATTATTTTCCTTAACGAAATGACAACACCATCAGTAGTATTTAAGAGCTCTTTGTTTAGACTATAACATTTAGTTCGTTAATAAGTTGGTACATATATAATGATACGAATTAAATAATACATTACAAAAACAATAATTGTAAGACATCAATTGAAATGAAATAAAGATATGAGTTAAATTACTTAAATGTTTTATTACCTTATAATAATATTTTTCTAAATGGAATTCAGTAGTAGAAAGTAAGTGTTTAATTTCATTTCTAAAGATTATTATATTTGTATTTTAATTTGTGATTTGACGTAGAAATTTTATATTATTATATTAATATATTATAACAATTGTTTGGAAAATGTACAAAAAAATATTCCCCGTATGCAGAAATTTTAAAAACGTCCCCATGAAAATTGGTGGTGCAATCATATAGGCGCGTCTTGTTTTAATCAACGATATTGTTACATAAATTTAGGCGAACTAAATACGTTTTAAAATTCTGAATTTTGACTAGCTTTATCTTAATGTAGTTGATTTTAGAGATAATTGACATAATTATTTAACATAAATGAGGAATTGTTGGTATCTTTACCATTTTAGAGGATACAACGCTCCCAAAAAGTTAAATTATAACTTCACAGCTAATTTACTTAACAAACAAACCGAAAGAATCTACTAACATTATGTATGTTAGTAGTAACAAAACTAAGAAAAGCATAGCTAAAAAATACGTTTAAGTTTAGAAAAGTTTCCCTAGTTGTCTAAAAGGAAACCCTCCCAACAATTGTAAGGAAATCTCTGTGTATTTTTGTTTGTAAAAGTATAATACAAAAATCATAAATCTCCGGACTCGTTTGTTTCACAAATTAATATATTTAATAATAATGTCATGTAAATTTAATTTTTTGAAGTCCCATAAAATACACTCCGGGGAAGAGGTAGGCATGAGTGTTGCCCAACACAACAAAACAGTGCTGAATATTCTAAATTGCGAAAGAAATAAACAAGAATTCGCGGAAATACGCGCAGGTAGATAATACAATTTTGGGATAAATGGCAGGAATTTGTCACATGAGGTAAACTGGAAACGATTAAGAAGGAGGTCAACACGAACGGACTTACACCAATGTCCAAGTGAGGGAGTGTTTGTGTTAACGGTTTTGAGTGCATTAACCCTTAATATGTGTCAATGTTTTTTGTAATTTTTAATATGCTCGTTTCGTTTCAAATAATTTTGTATACAATTAATTTAATTATTACATTATAAATAATAATCAACTTAAAATTTAGCAAATATGAAACGGCTACTTGAGTCCTTTTGAATATATTTAAAACTATTCCGCTTGTCGGTTTTTTCATTTGGGTTAGTTCAGCGAATTGGTTCTGGAATATTTTGTATAACTTTTTAAACGCATTAAAAAGTTCACGAGAGTTTAATCATTTCCTGCTTTTGATGACTTAAGTACCTTCGTGTTTGAAAGACACATATGTACATATTCGTATCTTCATAACATAAATATCGATTTGGCTTTAATTGCATGCATTTGAATTCTTGTATCAAAAGATAAAATAAAGTGCGTGGAGAAGCATTTAAAATGTTGTTTATCAGAAATTGTGGATACAACTTGTCTCATGTTTAAAAGTCTGTCAAGATAATGAGTATTTTGTAAAGTCTATCGAAAAAGGATGGGTATTTATTATTTAAACCCATCCTATCATTTTAATCTGATGTAGGATTATATTATCATAAAGTGCATTGGAAATTAATTAATTTTACTTATTTCTCCTATAGACTTTTTCAGTAAACGTTTGATGTTTTTGTTGTGTATTAACTAAATCTTTTTACTGTTTTTCACCCTTTAATATTAATCTTTTAATTGTATTATGAAAAGGGAGTTTAGAATGAGTTATACTTATATATAAATATGGAATGCGTTTAATTCATAAACATAAAATGAAAAACGTCTTGAATATTTGAATATCATGTGATTTATGATGAAGATTGAAAATTGATTTTAAAGATCACCACCTTCAAACACACATATTCTTCTGTACCTACTTGGCAACTATGCAACGGAAATATGAAGGCAAAAGTCATTGTTTTTACAATTCCTATAAGTTTTACCTCTTCCTATAATTCAAATAAAATTATAATTACATTTCATTGTCAAATAAAAGAATAATAAAATAAAATTATTCCATCCCTAGTTATGTATTCAAATTGCATACAAGTCACATTAAGATAGACACCACATGCAACGTCATTGTTTATTTTCCTTATGCTCTATATCACGATAGGCACAAACGTCTTCTAACCGCACTCCACACTTTTGATCGTAACATTCTTATAATGATGCGATTGTGGTTCTGTGGCAAGTAGTTGCGTGTTGAAAAAGCTTAACAGTACAAAAGCGCTCGTATGGAACAACTTTGCCGTAGTGACGACAACAAGTTGAACGCATACAACTTGAATTCATGCAGACGGAGCACGTCTTCACTGCTTAAAAAGAGAAGTTCGTTGCGTTGCGTATAAAGGAACGTGTCATCCACAATCTTGAGTCATTTGTTGATTGAGTCCCAGCAAGAGAATAATGGGTGAGTTCAGATCCAAATTGTTTATTCAGTGAATTATTTATAAAAGTGCTTATAAAATATTTTTTATTTTTTACACAAATATCGTTGTTTGAATTTTAAGTGAGAAGTGTTGTCATCTCTTTGTTATTAAATTCAATTAATTTTTCTACAAAACCGAAGACTTTTATGTTTTATTAATTAAATTTGATTTAATAAAAATATTGAAAAATATTGCTTGTGTTAAATGCTAATTGGTTTTGTTTTTCAACGAAAAGAAAAGAAATGTTGAACTTTATAAACGAATACTTAATCCTGCCAATTTTAAAATGGCCGCGTAATAACAATTAACTCCTTCAAAAATAAATTATTTACAAAAGTTTTGAATAAAATTTATAATTTGTTGCGGCAAAAATTAATCAACCCTAAATTAAATTGTTATGGAATTATTATTTTATGATTATGTAAAATGCAACTTTTAGAGGCATTCTAAATGCAATATTGTTATTTAATTAGAATTTTTATACTTTCGAAATGTATTAAGGTGAGAAGAACATATTTTTGTCAAAAAGTTTCTCAGATCCTTTATCATATTCTGAAATATTAAAATATAAGTTACATTTACCAAAATTAGTTAATTAATTGCTTTTCTTTACGAGTCATAAAAATAAGCTAAATCCAAATTGCTTTCCAAAGAAGCATAATATTCTTGACGAAAACAAAATTGAAACTTTGTCATCAAAAAGTACCGCTATTGAAAAATAATAGTAATGAAATTCCGTAAGAAGTGTGTACATAATAAGAATGACAATATTCATTCGATATATCGAATCGGCTTTAAGTCATTGAACCTCCCTTCTTTGCGTATAAATACGGCGCAATCAAACCACACCGAAGAATGCAAATTACGACTTTGCATACAAAGCAGTTGGTGTATGCCTCCGCGGTTAACGTTGGGTGACTGCGAGCATCTCGCGTGTAATATTCTTAAAGGCAAAAGTTGTAGCGGAAGAGCAAATGAAAATTCTTTAATGAAATGATTCTATCATTTTATGAAAGTACTTGAAAAGGGGAATGCAGCGTAGGATGGCTATTTGCAGATATTTCCATTATAATAACTACTGCACTATAAGAATTTAATCCGTTCATCGGCGAATGTCTTGGGAGTTAAGAATGAGTTTGAAAATCTACTTTACTTCTCACAAAACAGAATTCCTAATTCATATTACTTTGGTATTTAATTAAACTGAAATTAGCACAAAATATGATAATTTGTTAGTGTGTCTTTTACCAATCCCCGTTACAAAAGAAAACCAGCGATGAATGACTCTGTTATAAACCGGATGGTTCAAAACATTTGCATTTGATTAAGCAATAAAATAGTATTTCGAATTTAGCATAATTTTTATGGTAATTTGTAACCTATTTAAACCTGAACTAAATACCCACTAATATTGGATTTTTTATCTCAATCTTCGCAGGTACACGATTGTTACTATTTTTTACGATTTTCATAATTGGCGCTTCTTTGGCAAGTGGTAAGTCCTCTCAACACATTTTAATCAATACAATTATTGTAAATTGATCGGCAATAATTCATCCTTTGTAGCAAATAGAGCGCGAATTGTTTGCTATTTTAGCAACTGGGCAGTGTATCGTCCAGGTGATGGCCGATATGGTCTAGAAGATGTTCCCGCAGAGATGTGCACTCATTTGATTTATTCCTTCATTGGAATAGACAAACATACTGGTCAAGTGTTGGTGATTGATCCTGAGGTAAAACAACATCAGTTATATATAATTAGTTATTGTCTATTGTATTTTAATAAAAAAAAAATTTCTTCAAATAATAACCCCAAATTGGTTTCCAGCTCGATATTGACCAGAATGGCTTCAAAAATTTCACTGACCTCAAGAAAACCCATCCAGATCTTAAACTACAACTGGCTGTTGGTGGGTGGGCGGAAGGTGGCAAAAAATACTCACAAATGGTGACCAGCAAACCAAAGCGACTTACATTCATCAAGAGTGTTATCGGTAAATTCAATATTGCTGCTTAAGTTGAATGAGCTTATTTATTTTTTTCATTATTAAAAAATTACAGAGTACATGCACAAATACGATTTCGACGGATTCGATTTGGATTGGGAGTATCCCGGAGCAACTGATCGTGGAGGCAGTTTTGGTGATAAGGATCGGTTCTTTTATTTTGTTGAGGAGTTAAGACGTGCATTTGATCGTGAGGACAAGGGTTGGGAGATCACAATGGCTGTTCCAGTGGCCAAATTTAGGCTACAGGAAGGTTATCATGTTCCAGAGCTGTGCGAGTGAGTAGAAATATTATATTTAAATACATTTTATTTATCATCAATTAAATAAAATATTTATTGTAGACTGTTAGATGCCATACACGCTATGACATACGATTTAAGAGGTAATTGGGCAGGATTTGCCGATGTTCACAGTCCACTTTACAAGCGCCCTCACGATCAGTACGCGTATGAGAAGCTCAATGTTGTAAGTGCTTCATATTTAAAATTGATTCTTTAACAAATATTATAACTTCGACTTTGGAATTAATTCCAGAACGATGGACTTAAATTGTGGGAAGATATGGGATGTCCAGCAAACAAATTGGTAGTTGGAATTCCGTTTTATGGTCGCACGTTTACACTCAGCGCCAGCAATAACAATTACAACTTGGGCACATACATCAACAAAGAGGCAGGTGGTGGAACACCGGGACCCTACACAAATGCCACCGGATTCACAGCTTACTATGAAATTTGCACAGAAGTTGATGATCCAGAGCAGGGATGGACCGTAAAATGGGATGAGCATGGCAAATGTCCGTATGCCTACAAGGGCACTCAATGGGTGGGATACGAAAATCCCGAATCGGTTCAAATAAAAATGGACTTTATCAAGGAAAAAGGTTACGCTGGTGCGATGACATGGGCCATTGACATGGATGATTTCCATGGCTTGTGTGGGGAGAAAAATATTTTAACGAAAATTCTGTACGAAAACATGAAGGACTACGAAGTGCCAGAGCCGACCAGAGAGACAACCCCACGTCCGGAATGGGCGCGCCCACCATCCACGCCATCTGCCTCTGGTGAGGAAGATTTCACCATTCCTGTGACATCAACGACACGTCGCACAACTACTGAGGCATTAGCAACAGAAGCAACGACTAAAAGACCGGTGAGTACAGAGTGCGCGGTTACGTTTAAAACATATGGTGACCTTTAGCGTAGCTATTTTCGTGTGACAAACAATTAGTTTTACAACATTTCAATCTCACATGCATCGATTGATTCGCTAATTAAGAATGAAAACAATCAATCAGTCAATGTGTGTTTAATTTAATGACTGCGTCGTTTTTTCGATTTGTCTTCTTCATTAAATTCTTATTATATTCTTTACAGACAACAACCAGACGTCCGACAACAATGCGCACTACAACTACAACCACTACAGAAGCACCCAGCATTGAAGAAACTAGCGAGGAAGAAGATGCTCAAAAAGAAGAAGAACAAAATCCCGACAACAGTATCAGCTCGGAGAGTAATGAGGAGGAGAGTGAGGAAAATAGTAGCAGCGATGAGGACAAAAAGCCTGAACCACCACAAAATGTTCATGATGAACCCAAAGAGCCTGAAAAGCCTTCAGAAAATGGCTCAGACGAACCTTCCGACGAGGAGGAATCCGGTGAAAATGGGTCATCTGATGGTGAGGAAGTAAATTGTGAAGAACAGGGCGCATTCGTGCCCAGCAAAGATTGCACAAAGTACTATCGGTGTGATAATGGAAATGTCTTTAAGTTCGAATGCATGCCAAGACTCGTTTATCACACTGAATCCCACGTCTGTGTTTGGCCGGAAGATGCTGATCGCCAATATTGTGCTAAAATTAAGTTTTTAGTTGAGCCAGAACCTCAATCCCTTGATGCAGATAATGAAGTTCATCCCAACTTAAATGTATAAATCGTTCTAAAAATTAAAATCAAAAACTTTTGGTAAAAACAATTTAATGCGTTTGCCTTAAAGCTGCCCCGATCTTTTGATGACGTATTGTCTGTCCACACATGTGTGTTGTCGTTTAACTTTTAATTGATGACAAAATTTGTTGGCAACTGGTAAGTCTTGACAGGCTAATAATCTGGCGGCGACTAATAACACTTCGATTCAGATCATAAAACCTAAATTAAATACTTTCTGTTTTTGTTGTTTCCTTCGTTGTTTCTTTACGAGATGAATAGCTGAGCCGCCTAGCAGTTCCCGATTGATAATTACTGCGGCAACAAATGAAATCAGTGTAGTGGTTAAAATTGTAAATTTCTAGGTCAATCTTTTCCAAAACACTAAATATTTTTATAAGTATAGATGAGATATTACAAAACTTAATTGACTGCAAATAATGCGTTGTATGTCCAGCACAATGCAATGGACTGAAATTGGTGTCCCTCGTTTTGTGAGGGGAATCGGGAAAGGGTGTTCGGAAACTACTCGCCATATCTCAGAAATTACTCGATTATATCAAACTTTTATGCAAAATATTTAAGAAATTATTATAAGCATTTAAACCTATATATTTGGTTGCTCTAATAATGACATATTTAATAATACTGTTGGTCGATCGGTCTTTCGTTTTTTGAGCCGGCTATCGTGAAATGTTGGCAGTTGGCACTCACCTCACGCAAGAAATGGGAAGAAATTTTTGGTACGAAAAATTTCTTAATATAAAATGCCATCACTTCAAGATTCGCTGCGATATCGTCAAGAGCTCTCTCTAGAGAGCTGAAACAGCAGTTTTGGGTTGCGTCAAGTTATTTTCAGTTGGTCAGTTGTTTGAAAATGTATTCAACCATTTTTAATTTATATACGACTCCAAGGGCATATATAGATTTTGGTATTCCGACTTTTTTCGGAAAAAAATTGACGATGCAGAAACTCGTTTTGACACCCCCTGAGTCCAAAAAAGTGGTCTAGAAAAAATGTGCAAAAGTTCTGTACGCCGTACTATAGAAAAATGGTGTACTATGGTGGAAAAAAAAACTCCTAAACCGATTTGTATGAAATTTTTTTGTAAAGTATTGGACAGAAATATAAGAAGAGGATCTTCGATTTCTCAAGGTCAGATACTTCAAGGTCAAGTTATTGCCAAGGTTTTTTTTTCGTATAGGGGCTCAAAAATGGCTACTACGATTTTTTTCATTTTAACATCAATTAATCTTCAAGGTATCCTAAACAAAACTGCATATATCCTGTATCCCGCTAGATGCTCCTCCTGGTGAAAAAGGAGGTGAACAAAGACAAACCCCACTTTTCTATTTCAGCCACATTGCACAATATCAAAAAAATTCTTTCAGAACATTTCAAGGTCAAAATCGAAAAATTCAAGGTTCGCGTACGGCGTATGCCGCCGGTATCTCAGAAACCCTAAATATTTTTTAATTTTTTTTTTCACATTATTGTAGGATTAAATAAAATAAGAAAACTTGCTGAACATTTCAAGGTCAAATTATAAAAACTCAGGGTCATATTTTTATAATGAAAATATGTTATTCAAATACTGTGTGTTTTAGGGTACTATACAATAAAAGTACCAATTTTGGACAAAAATCAAGGTCAAAACTCAGAAATTTCAAGGTCACATTTTCCATATCTCCGAAAAGCTTTATTAAAATGTAGTTAAGCAACAGTCGTATATAAATTCACACCTCGCTCTCCCTGCGATGTAGTTTATGCTAGCTTGAGTTCTATTAGTTTTGCACTGTGCTTTTAAATCATAGTCCTTTAAATCCATGTGTGATGTTTCCATAACAGAATATTATTTGAGGGTTTACACAAATATTCAAGAGATTTAGTAAGCCTATTAGTGATTAAAATGATTTTAACACTGTTACTTCAGTTTCAAAGAACGTCCAAAATAAAAACTACTTTATTGAGTTCTTTCTGCTAAAAATGCAAAAAAATATGTTCTGCAAGTGCAACGCCAATGGCGATAAATTAAAGGGTAAATTTTTTGAAAGAAAAATATTTTACACAATAACAATAATAAAATTAGGTTCCAGGGAAAGGGATCAATAATTTAAAAAAGGTTAAAGTGGCAACGGCAAAAAAAATCATTAAAAAAGTGTCGTGCTTGGGATTCGCTCAAGGCGTAAGGGTCGGTTCCGTTCTTCAAGAGTAGTGAGTTGTGCGGGAGAGATGGTACCGTACATGTTGTGGGGCATCCAGCGTAAAACGGTGTATTTAATTGGTTTTTACCAGGTTACCATCCATAGAACGGGAAATTGGGTTAAAGGATCATCAATTTTCGAAAATTCGAAGTTTTATTTCGAAAAACCCAAGTTTCAATTCGAAAATCGATGATCCTTTAATACTCTGATTTGAGCTCCACTCAATTTCCTTTTTTGACGAAAATTTGAATTCAATACGAGCAGAATAAGCTGGCTATAAGGATAAAGGGTTGGTAAGTTGTAAGTACGCGCCACGCCACGCTGCGTCGAGTACTTAAATATTCGTAGCATATAAAGAAAATAAGTGCGTAGAGTTACTCAGTCTGTCCACAGACAGACTAGACCACGGTCGTGGTCGTGGCTCCTTAAGGGGGCTAACGTGGGAGGGTGGTCATCCCTCCTCCCATTTTGTTAGCCCTCTCATGTGGCCACGAGCTCCATCGTGTGTGGCTCGTACATGGGGCGGAGCCCCTTCCCATTTTGGGGGTGGCTCCGCTTCAAATTACGAGACCACTAAAAATTAAAAAAGGGAGGGGGCCACGCAATTTTTTTTTTTTAATTGACCTTGACCTTTGACCTTTGACCTTGATTTTTTTTTTAATTAACCTTGACCTTTGACCTTGAAAAAAAAAATTGCGTGGCCCCCTCCCTTTTTAAATTTTTTGTGATCTCGTAATTTGAAGCGGAGCCATCCCTAAAATGGGAAAGGGGCTCCGCCCCATGTACGAGCCACACACGATGGAGCTCGTGGCCACATGAGAGGGCTAACAAAATAGGAGGAGGGATGACCACCCTCCCACGTTAGCCCCCTTAAGGAGCCACGACCACGACCGTGGTCTAGTCTGTCTGTGGACAGACTGAGTAACTCTACGCACTTATTTTCTTTATATGCTACGAATATTTCAGTACTCGACGCAGCGTGGCGTGGCGCGTACTTACTACTTAACAACCCTTAATCCTTATAGCCAGCTTATTTCTGCTCGTATTGAATTACTTTCATTTCCCTAGAAACATCACCGCCATCTGCTGTCGTCCCGCCATAAAAACCATGCCATAAAAAATTCACATTATTAATGCAGCTATAATTTCCTTAAAAATGTAATTCATTAGAAAAACATAGCTTTGTGAATATTATTTAGTATACTTAAAATATTTTTCCGGATCTTTCATCAAAAGGCGCTTTTTTATGATCTTGTAAGCTACCATAATAAAAATATTTTCTTATATTATAAGCATCTACAAATAAACTTAAAGGAGTATAATTATTATTTTTAATTTATATACGACCCCAAGGGCATATATATAGATTTTGGTATTCCGACTTTTTTCGGAAAAAAATTTGACGATGCAGAAACTCATTTTGACACCCCCTGAGCCCAAAAATTGGTCTAGAAAAAATGTGCAAAATGTACGTATGTACGCCTTACGCCGTACGCTATACGCCGTACTATGGCGGAAAAAACAAAATTCTAAACTACTGGTCCGATTTGTGTGAAATTTTTTTGTAAGATATTAGACCAAAATATAACGAGGCGATTTTTAATTTTTCAAGGTCAGATGTTTTAAGGTCAAGTTATTGTGAAGGGCAGTTTTTCTTGTATGGGGTCTCAAAAATGGGCCCTACGATTTTCTTTATTTTCACAATAATTAATCTTCAAGGTATCCTAAATAAAAGTGCATATATCCGATATACCGCTAGATGCTCCTTATGGCCAGAAAGGAGGTGGACAAAGGCAAACCATACTTTTCTATCTCAGACACCTTACACAAAAATTCTTTCAGATTATTGTAGAATTAAATAAGATAAGAAAACGATGTACGGCGTACGCAGCCGGTATATCAGAAACCCTAAATATTTTTGAAATTTTTTTTTCTCATTATTGTAGGATTAAATAAAATAAGAAAACTTGCTGAACATTTCAAGGTCAAATTTTGAAAACTCAGGGTCATATTTTTATAATGAAAATATGTAATTCAAATACTGTGTGTTTTAGGGTACTATTGTATGATGTTCTACATTATTGCTAATCTCAATAAAACTACCAATTCTGGACAAAAATTGAGGTCAAAACTCAGAAATTTCAAGGTCACATTTTCCATACCTCCGAAAAGCTTTATTAAAATGTAGTTAAGCAACAGTCGTATATAAATTCACACCACGCTCTCCCTGCGATGTAGTTTTTTAAGTTGCTGTTAGATAGGAATGTAATTTTGAGTTCATAATTCTAGTTTCTGTTGTGAGTAATTCAAGTATTGTAGTTCATTAATAAATATGTAAAATATTTTTATCGACAACGTTTCCAGTGCAGTGCAACTGATTAATATGTATTTTCATTCTCATTAAAACTTAAAAAAATTAAATATTTTTTATCGCAACAAAAAAGGAATGAATTACGTTCAAATAAACTTAAAAGTTTTGCAGCTACACACATAAATTTGCAAAAGTTTCATGCGATAAGTCACGATCTCCTCGCAATTTTGCGATAGTCATTATAATCTCTCCCGTTGAGCGCAATTTGCAAAAAAGAGCGTCGCGACGCTTTCGTACAACGCTTCGCACTTAATCGCTACTTGCAGCGGCACTCGCCTCAGCTTCATATGGTACTCAGTATTCCGATGTGGACCTCCCCTGTTTCGAATTAGGATCAGACCGGGAGAGATCGATCGGCTAGCCGCGCGCGTATATTTATCGTTCAAAACTTTCTAAAACAATTTTCTTTGCTTCTTTGTTTTTCCAATATTCTCTTTTGACTTTAAGACCAAGATTTTTCATCCATTTCTTTTTTGGCTGTACAAGGGAGATGGAAAATTATGACGAGAATAAGAATTGCAAATAGAAAAGAAAATTGTATAAAAAAAGTTCGCATTATTGCTTCGAGTTTTGTCTGCTAAAGACAAGTTAAGTTATCTTTTTCTTCTTTTTGGTTCAATTTTCCTTCCGGCCTATGCCTTAATGATCGCGCTTAGGGCATAGAGAACGAATGACACAGTGAAAGTGACGAACAAAATTTTTGAAATTGGAGTTTTAATCCAATTTAAAAATTAAAAATTAAAATTTAATTCAAAAAAATATATTGAAATAAGTGAATTAGTGAGATAATTTATGGACAAATATGGGACGCATATCAGTTTGGTTTTTACTGGGATTAACATTTCTGGCCGTCACCGCTTTGCATGGTAGGTGCTAATTGTGGACATTTCATTATACGTGCTGTGCTGTGTGTGTTAGCGTTTTACCTTGAAGCTGTGTGCTCTGAGGCCAGCCGCCGCCGTTGCCACAGGATATTTTTACACACATTAACTATAATTTTTTAAGAAATAATTAACACAAAAAAAAAAATTGTGTCCGAAAAGTGGTGGCCCTATTTGATTGGATTATAAAACTGCGGCAAAGGCGACGGCGACACATTAATTTTATGTTATCCATAATGTTCATTCGTTTAATTGGGGATCACTCATGTATCGCTAGCTAATGAAGGGAATTACAACTACAACAAAATAGAGTGCTTCAGAGGATCATCAAAAATAAATATTATATAACTAAGAAATTGTGCATAAATATATGTTATGAAATATTATGCAATGCAAAAAGGCGACCGACGACATATAATATTTTTACAAAGCTATGTGTAACATTTAAATTTAGCTGTGAAAAATGTGGGTTTCACCGCGCGCCGCGATCTTTATTTATGAAACGCGCTTTGGACCAGTGAATTTGTCTCTTCGCAGTGTCAGATTTTATATGAATGTATTTGTTTCACAAAATCTGGTGTAGGTACTTGCTTGCAAGGAGAAGAACAAGAAGATGAATATTTTTCTCCCGTCTATCTGTATTCTGTAGCGGCCGAGGTGACCGCACAATTTCTTCTACTTCTCGTCGCATTGTTTTAGCGATCATCTGCACGCAAAACGGCCACTTTTCATTCAAAATTTTGAATTTAAAGTATTTAGACAGATAATTCGGTAATTTTCAAAAATTTAACTTCTCGTCGTTTTTGAGGAGATAATTAAAATGCGCCAACAAATATTTTACATATTCGGGCAGTACAATAATATGAATAGTTTCAGCGCATTTTTTACTCCCAACCATCTGCTAAATTGCGTATTGAAGCAAGAGAAAAACGATTTGCATTTTTTAAGTAAACTGCGCCGCCTACAAATCCTTAAAATAAAGCGCAGTAAATATCAAACACCACAATAACATGTGAAAAAGTCTTTTGAGTTTATTTTTCTAAAGAATCGAAACGAAATGTTCACATTCATCTGCCAAGCCGGTTAATGATTTCATTTTTATTTTAAAAGATACATTAGACTTTATACGCACGACAAGCTCATTGCTGCATTATGCTAACTTTAGTTATTCGGACATCCGAACGGAAATGTATATTAGTGCATAAATACATCAATAAAAATAGAAGGTTGCGACATGCGTATTTGCAATGTTACTTTTAAAATTTGGAAATTGTTTACAGTAAACATAAACCACAAAAGAAAATATGAACGTTTTTTCTTAATTTTTGTCAAATTAGAAATAATAAGAACATTATTATACGACATTGTGGTAATATAATCCTAAAATCGTACCACAACTATTTTTCATTTTTTTAAATAGATTTAAAAATGGTTTATCTGCACTGAAGTCTGAACGAATATGTTTTTTAAAGCATTAAAAAAGCAAAAAATATATAATATGTGTTTCATAAATATTTGAGTTTGGAATTGTGAATTAGAAATTGTCCTTAATTGACCAAAACCTTCTTAAATTTTACTTACAACTATGTAATGAATAATTTTCTCCATAAAAAAATAAACAAATGCATATTCGTTAAGTCGGATTGACTCTTCATTGCCACAATAAATACTTAAAATCAATTTCCAAAGACATTTTTAAACACTAAAAATTTGCCATAAATTCCGTTTAAAAAAGGTTATCAAAATATAAATCGTCTCAAGTGCAAGTAGAATATTTCAGTGTTTGAAAATAGCCATCCATAAAGGCAAAATAGCAAACATTTCTAGCACGACATAGTGGGCAACCGGCCAGAACTTTGCGGTAGCCATCCGCTTGGTATTACAAGGAATAAATACAGCAAATGCGTTAACATGGCGTGCTCTCGAACCCATTTGCCCGCACTGACAGATGAATTATTGTTTTGATTGTAATTCACTGATACCCAATTAATTGTTCCACCGCAGAGCGCCAACAAGTCAACAAACGCAATTTTGCATAATATGCGCAGTTGTATAATTGAAGATAAATGATCATTGCCGGTTTGAACATAATCAACAAACGACTGCGGCGCCAATAAATATTATCTTGGAAACTTGATAGTGCCAGAGTATTTTAACGAGATCAGCCCAGACTAATTGTTTTCTTGCTTTTACATATCCTGTGCACAAAATGATCGCAGTTTATTTACACATGTTACAGATGCCAGCGCTAATGCCGAAGTGGTTCCATCCGAATCAGAGTGTCGGCCGTACATTGAGCGAGCACTGAACGAACTTAAAGTTGCTGATGTTCAAGGTATGGGAGGCTTTTATTTGTATGAATTGCATGCAGAGCAATATTAATTTGTCAAAAAAATGTGTCTTAAGATGCCTCCACAAGTGATGAGGAGGGTCCGCCTGAAGGTGATACGAGTACGCAAGATGATACTGACGACACCGAAGAGGATAACAAAAGCATCGAAGACGCAGTAGCTGATCCAGCAAGCACTGAAGATGCAAATGAGGAGCAACCTTCTGGCGATCAGGATGCTGATGATGATGACAATTCAGTTGAAGATCAAAATACGTCTGGTGAAAAACCAGAAGAAGACGGATCTGCGGAAGCTGATGATGAAAACAAATCAGGCGAAGATTCAACTCCAGAAAATGATACCAACGAACAATCTGCAGAAAAAAATGTTGCTGTATCTAGTGAAGATGATGACGACACGAAAGAAATTGAAGATGATGGAGTTCAATCTGGTGAAGATACTGAAGAAGTTGCAGAAGGTGCTGGCTCAGCAGAGAAATCTGACGATAATGATGCTAACTCTGAGGAAGACACTACGGAAGCTGACGCAGAGGACGGCGACGATGATGAAAGCGATGAAACTGTAAATGCTGAAGTACAAGATTCCGCTGATCAACAAAACGCAGCTGATGACGATTCCACTGAACAAAAGACTGAGCAATCTGAGGAGACGCAATCCGATGAGACTGATAACAAGTCTGAGGAGGATACAACCGAAAATGCCACCAAGGAAGATGAAACTGCTCAATCTGAAGAAGACGACACAAAAGAAGACGACGGTGTTGATTCCAAGGAAGGTGATACTGCTGATTCCAAGGCTGACGATGATGATGAAGCAAAATCAACTGAAAGCACAAAGGAAGATGATGGAGACACTGAGGAGAATGATACCAATGAAGAAAATGATACAAAGGAACAAGACACCGAAGAAATTATTGCTGCTGATGATGAGGACATTGCTTCCGATGAAAAATCTGTTGAAGAGGATGCTACCACAAGATCTCGTCGTAGTGTAGATGATGCAGAACCATCTGAAGAAGAGGGCGAAAGTGCTGAAAAGGCTGACGACACTGAATCAGATGAACAAGATGCTTCAGAAGAACCGAAAACAGAAGACGCTTCAGATGAACCAACCGCTGAAGACACCAAGGAAGATGATTCAAATGAAAAAACAACTGAAGATAGCAAGGAAGGAGATACAGAGGAGCAGTCCGTTGAAGCAGCCGATGGAGATGCCAACAAGGATGAAGATGAAAGTGCTGAAGCACCAACTGAAGATGGTGATAGTAAGGAAGAGGCTAAGAACGAAACTGAGGAAGATTCAACTGAAACTGTACCTGAGAAGGCAGAATCAGAGGAGTCTCACCCAGAAGATGATCTTTTGCTTGTAAGTCTCATATAATGTAAATATATATAACTAGTATATGTAAACTTCTTTTTGTGTTCATAGGAATTCGAGATTCCAGCCAATCTTAGAAATCGTCAACATATTGCTGAACTTTTGTATTTGGACGACGAATCCGAAAACCGTGAAGTGGCCATCGACAAGGTTGCTGATGTAGTTCTTAAAGATTTGAAACGAATTTATGAAAACGCAATTAAGCCCTTGGAGAGTCTTTACAAATATCGTGATTTAAGTAACAGGCATTTCGGGGATCCTGAAATTTTTTCCAAACCATTGGTTCTGTTTATGGGACCATGGAGCGGCGGAAAATCAACACTTATCAATTATTTAACCGGAAACGAGTACACAATGCACTCTCTTAGAACTGGTAAGTTTGAATGATAAATTGTTAAGTGTTGTTTTTAGAAAAAATATCAACAACAAATCAATTACTGTAATCGTTTAGGTGCGGAGCCATCTCCCGCTTATTTCAATATTTTGATGCACGGCGACGAGCCCGAAGTTCTTGACGGAACTCAATTAGCGGCTGATTGGACGTTCTCGGGTCTACAGAAATTCGGCCAAGGTTTGGAAGATCGCCTTCGGGGATTGAAGTTGCCCAACAAGCTCTTGGAAAAGGCAAGTATATTGACGTCACGTTGACCTAGACCACTACATCTTGCGTATTTGTTCAATAGTGAAATTATAGTTAGAGAAAAATAGCCGGAGAGTGATTGTGCGCCTAGGTCACAACGGGTTATTTTTGGCTAAAGTTTGAGTGCTTCAATTCTTCTTAACGAAAATAACTTGTAATGTGCGAGTTTATGCACAGTGACGCTTTTCTCGAGCATTCACACTGAAATGAGAGGCGCAGTCGTGTGAGATTTTATGTATTTTAAAATGCGCGAACTACGACTATACGACCGCGACGCCGAGCGCAACACATTAACGACGTCATTTGTCCGCGCTAACAAAATATATTTAGTATCAGTCTAATTTTATTATGCGCACATAATTTCCTGAATGCGTCGCGACCCACCCAATCATTCACTGAGAAGCATGTGACTTAATTTTCTCTTTAAATGTATTCACGCGCAGGTGAACATTGTCGAAATTCCTGGAATTTTGGAAGTTCGTAAGCAAGTATCACGTCTTTTCCCATTCAACGACGCCTGCCAATGGTTCATCGATCGAGCGGACATAATTTTCTTGGTGTACGACCCATCCAAATTGGACGTCGGACCAGAGACTGAGGCAATTTTAGATCAGCTAAAGGGCCGCGAATACCAAACACGGATCATCCTCAACAAGGCGGATCAGGTCAAGCCAGAAGAGTTGTTGCGTGTGCAAGGTGCTCTCATTTGGAACATTTCACCACTTATGTCATCAGCCCAACCACCAGTCATGTACACCACATCACTGTGGTCTCATCCCTATGAGGTTGGTTCACCGGCACGTCTTCTGCAAGCTCAGGAGCGTGCATTGTTACGCGATCTTCGCACTGCCGTCGACAAACGAATTGAAAATAAAATTGCTAGTGCGCGCCGTTTCGCTGTAAGTAGCACATTGAATATGATATAAACTTAAATGAACATTGGTAATTGACATTCTTTCGTTATAAATTAAATATAGGTGCGCGTCCGCAATCACGCTAAGATGGTCGACTGTTACTTGACGACGTACTTCAATCACAAAACATTGTTCGGCAATAAGAAGCAAACGGCTGACCAGATCACTCAAAACCCACAAAACTATCACATCTATGAGGGTCTATCGACACTCACAAACATCTCACGTTACGATCTTCCCGATCCAGATGTCTATCGTGATTTCTTCCGTTTAAATCCTCTGTTCGAGTTCAAAAAACTGTCAGAAACTTGCACATACTTCCGTGGATGTCCAATCAACAAGTTGGACATTTCCATAGCGTATGATTTGCCTGAGCTTGTTGGCAAGTACAAGAAGCTTGCAGAGACAGCGTTAACTGTTCTCGACAAGAATGAGGCCGAGAACAGCAAGGGGAAGAGTTGAATGCTAAAAAGTGTGATTGATGAAAATTAAAATTAAACATTTAATTTAAATATTTATCATTTTGTGAGTGATTGATTGATGAGTGAGATTTAAGTAGATTCAAATTTGTAAACATGTTAAATATTATATATAAAAAAAGTTGGGAGTTTTTGGGGGAAACCTTACACGAAACATCAAAGTGGGATCTCTAGGTACTGACACGAGCAACGGCGCACATTGTTTCACAAATATCCTTCATAGTTTGCTGTGTGTTTGCTAAGACTGTGGAGGAAACTACTCGTGTCAGGGCAGAAATATCGATCAAAATAACTGCAAATATTTTCTAATTAGTTAAATAACAATTATACATTATTTATAATTTGTCCGTTTTGTGTTTGAACGTCATGAGTTGTAAATAATTGCGTTGATTTATTTATAGTTTTATTTAATCATCATTATTATTCTAATATTGGCGAGGTGCTTACATTTGTTTTTCCCATTTTTCATAAAGTTATAAGGAAAATATTGTTTTTCATCCCCAGTCTTGAAATGAGCGCATTTATTTAAGTTAAACCGATTTATTTTTTACGTTCGTTAACCCTTTTCTTTATTATATAGCCCATCGTTATTTAAAAAATCATAACTCTTGTGGTAAACCTAAACGTATGCCTATTCATTAATCATTATTAATTATGATGACCCTTTTCAAATTAAAGAAATAAAACTTTTAAAATTCAATGTTTTTTTGGTTTATAAATTCATACGCTTTAGATATAATTGGTAGGTTCAATAAATCATTCAAGATCAAAAACCTCAATATAGTTTTTCTTAATCAATTGCAGGTCATTAATTAAATTTTCTTAAAAATTACACCTCGAAATCTTGAAGAGAATTGGATTTAAATAATACTATGAGACACGTTCTTCCAAACCTGAACTTATCCAAGCCAATCTGCTTGACTTAATTTAAATATAGAAAATAGGTATTAGGTACCGTTAATAAAAAAAGGAGTTACTTACAACTTTTGTGCCAAACAAACAGCAAATGTATTTCCAAATATTTCACTACTTAAATCCACTAATTTAACATTTAAAAAAAATTATAATGTTCATTGGGTCGTTTTTATCTTATCATAAGCTTCCTGGGTCACCAAACTCTTCTTGATGTTTTCACAATTTTCCGGTTTCGGCAACACAATGGCTACATATCCATCACCCTCGATCTTGCTTAGTTTTGGATCCGTAATTAACTTCTCGTTTATCTCAATCAGCTTTCCAGTAATACAGCTTATAATTTTGTACTCTGTACCATCGTCACACTCCACAATAGCTAATGTGGAAGTGGGTTGCAAATTCATAGCGCCCTTCTTCCTTTTACCAGACACTTGATTCTGTGTACGATCGACATTGCCAATATTGAAGTTTACACGTTTAATGCCCTTTTGGTAAGCAACATGATCTGGAGCCAATCCAACGAGACAAATTCGATTCGAGTGAAACAACACTGAATGTACTTCTTCGGGTTTGTCATTTTTAAGGTGGTAATAACGTGTAAAATATCGATCTACAACTGATGGGAGGTTTGGGTCAATATCCTCAATGATGGATGGCACTTCTTTGCCACATATAATCTCCTGCTCCTCTTTAAAATAGTAATCACATAATTGCAGGGACATTATGAATTATATTGTTGATATTTCTTATTTTTTGTTCTCCTCTTGCAAGAGTGCGTGAACTCTACGTTGCTTTTCCTGAGCTTTTGCACGATTTGCTGCTTGGTTGCTACTGCGCTCTGTACGAAGGCACTTTACTAGTTCTGTGTCGAGGGAATTGCAGTGCCCCAAAAATTTGCGAAATTTATGCTGGAACAATTTTGTAGGTTACGTTCCATTAATATATTTTTTGCAATTATTTTTTCTTACCTCGTCGTGACATTTCTTAAGTTCTCTAATTAACTTGTTGCATTCTTCTGTGTGCAAATGTGAAGATAAATCAGGGTGCATTATTATTTATTTAAACTTATTTAAATAAAATTACAGCTCTGTTGGAAAAAATTAATTATATACGTGCTTTTGTTTTAAAATTTAAATTCGCAACGCAAGTTGTAAAGAAAACACACGGAATACGCATGACAGGCATTCAGGGTCTCAACTATTTTTAACAGCTGTTTTATTTGTGGAACATAAGTATAGTGATAAATAGGTTCCATATGATAAAATATAATTAATGTAAATGTTAAACTTAAAAAACTCACTCATTTTCTTATTTTAAAAATAATTGTAAATAATTAATTAATAATTTATTTTATAAAAAACATTAAAACTGAAAACAATTAACATGGTATTTGTGTGTAAAATAGTTTGAAACCTCTTCCTACAACTTCTTTGTCTGTACGAACAGGAATAATTATTGGACCAGCACTTTTTCCCGTTACAGGAGAATTGACGTGAAAATCTGCTGATTTACTGCCATCATTAAGGCGTTCACCGCATAAACGAATTGCATTAACTGCTATAAAATCTTGTGGGCAGCTGAAAATTTCAACCCCCGCTTGTCGAGGAGGTACCAAACTGAGACCATCTGTAAAACATATTATATTCTTTAAAACAAATTATGTAATGGCGTTTAATTGCATTTGAATCAAAAGCATTTAAAATTCGTTATGTACCTTTATCCACATTTTTAATCTCAAAATCAAACTCAGTTCCATTTAACACATTTGAATAAGTAATTTCACAGAATCCAAAAAGTCGTCGAATACAAATAACGTAGTTCAGATTGTTCTTAAAAGAAAAAAAAAATACAAATTATTAGAATAAAAATATTAAATATTGTGGAACATGTTTAACTATTAATTTCAGTTCAATGCGAAAATTGTCCATGTCATTTATCTGTCACAATTGTGCGTCAAAAAAGTGTTTACAAGTGAAAATTGCAATTTTAAATAGTGTATTAAATCGGGTAAATAACTATTATTATTATTATTAAATTATTGATATTTTTTCAACTTACAAAATAACTGGGCATTGGGTTCTGAATTTTCGCTTGATCGTCATAATTAAACGATTGTACCGTGCCTGTTGGGGTATCGAAATACTGAAGACAACTTTTGGGTGTAACATTTTCCTTGTACTGTAAAATATTTTTGTTCATATAAGTAAAAGTATTCGGGAATAAATTTGAATTAAATAGTCGCAACGATGTATGTACTTGTGTAACTCGAATATTAAATGCCCTATTATCTATTGAGCTCGTTACAACCGATAGAAATAATCGTCCTTCAATGGCGTCCTCCACGTCAATAAACACTGAAAACATTTTCATTTAAAAAATCTACTTTGATGCGATTAATTAAAAGATTCTCACTGTGTTGCCCAGTATTGATGCCGCAAATAGTAGGAACCCTAAAGTTACTACTGTGTCCGGACACAATAAACTGATCTTCAATGCAGTCGCCTTTGACTGGAGGTTTAAGCTGCACCATTTGGTTTTATAAAAATTGGGATCATTTAGAAGTTTTATACTTAACTCTAAGGTTTTGAAATTTAGAAAATACAAATACCTCAAAAAATATAAATTCTAAAAGAACTTGTTTCGTCCCACGCAAAAGCTCCACAGTCAATGTGCATCCCACTTTATCTCTAAAAGGCCTGGGAAATCCAGGACTTTTAAAGTAGCTAACATTTTGACGCACAACTCCGCCACATCCCAGTTGGACTTAAATTAAAATACATTTTTTATTTTCCTTCTTAGTTATTTTTAACTACGTCTCTTACAAACACAACAAACACCAAATCCTCCAGCGCACACATCTACAGCAACACCACCCATTGCGTCACACTCAAACTTATGATAGCATGTCCCATTTAGGGGACGAAGTGGTCGTCTTAATGAAATACACGGTTCATTTCTAAATTTAATAACATCAAAGATGCTTAGAAACCGTTGTCCTGGCTGCACTTTGTATTGATCAAAACTTGGGTCCATGAAAATCATTTGCTTTAGTTTGTCAGGCATATAATTGGCAACACCGTTTGGCCGAATTGGATTCATGATGTTGGTGGTGACATTCTCTGGATCATCGATTTGTATTATGGACAATGGTTTTATTGGATCTGATACAAAAGATGAATTTACATTGATAGACTCAACATAATCTTCAAAATCCAGTAAATTACTAGGTTTTGTAGGCATTGCTTCATTGCTCGACACATCTGAATCACTAAAATCTTCAATGTTGTCTTGAACTATCATTGGTTTTGTTTCTTCAGTTGGTTTCAATTTCATGATCGCTTCTGTGGAATTATTTTTTGAATTAGATTCCTTGCTATCTTGTTGCATTGAGTTCTGCTGAGAATAATAACTGGAGCTGCGCTTTATAGTATTAGGGTCAAAGCGCAGTCCATACGTTTTTTTGTAATCAATGCCATACTTTTCAAATGAGTGCCGTGGACGCGCATTTGAATGACGCACATAAAAGTATTCATTTGAATTGCTAGTGCTATCTTTAGTTTGATCATATCGCCTATCTGCATCATGACTGCTTTCATCACTCATAACGTACTCCTCTGCCGTTGACAAACTTTCGCTGAATTCATCTGAGTTTCGCGAACAATTAACCATGCCAATACATGCAATTATGGTACTGCTCTGTTTGCTGTCTTCATCCGAACTTATTCCAGAATCTTCTAATGAAGAGTTCTCACTTTGTGTAAATGGCCAATCACTTTTATTAATATTATCAAATACACCGTCTTCAATTGAGAGACCTGGACTTAAACTCCTTGTCGCAATCGGTTCATTTTCTATAAATTTACTACACACTAATTGCACACCAAACACTACGAGGATTAAAATTATACACATTTTAGTCAAAGCCACTTTAATTTAGGGAGCAAATTTGTATTTGTTGTTACTATTTGCATGATGTACCCGGCATCCATTCAATTGCACTTCCAAGACTAAACTGTCGTCAAATTTGGTTCTTAAGGCATGAGACAATAATGTGGAGGTGGTAATTGTGTCTTTAAATGATGAACAGCTCTGTGCATCCAAGCATTTGGTATAACTAGAGCAGCGACAATTATTAGCGATACACGTTTTGGCTAGAGAAATGTGATTTGGGTTGAGATTGATACACTGTAGATAAGTTCAAACCTTTACTCGGATCGCAAGACAACTCGCTAAATAACTAGTATTTACTGATTTATCGTTTTTAATTATTGTGTGTATCTATTTCAAGAATTTAATAGTCTGTTTACTTTTGATTTGAGAGTTTGAAGAACCATTATCAATTCCTAAATTATTTTGGCTCCTACGAAAAAGCATCTTATTATAGTTAGCAGCAAATGTGAACATCTTCATATCTCCCGGTTGGCTGCTTGTCTTCGTTATAATTTTCATGCTCAATGCCGAATAACTGATTTTTATACTTACATAGTACACGTGAGCAAACAGTTTTACGAGCCCATAACAAAACACTCACACCAGCAAACCGCGTCCAATTACAGCGTAACTAATTTCGTCTAATCACCTGCAGAAGTTCCCCCAAATATTACATCAAACCAACAAGCGAGTCTTTGTCTCTTTTACACACCTAAACACTCCGTGGCAATAAATTGATTTGTATAATGAAATGTTATAACATTTAATACTTTTGCAAGTTTAGTAAATTCAGTAATACTATTTATTCTTTGTCAGAGTTACACCCTCAGTCAGTATAGGAATCCCCTAAGCTATGGGGTCAGAACAGTCTCAGCAAACCGCTTCGACAGTACCCACTGGCACAGCTGTTGATCCCCTGATGATGCGTGCCAACTCAACACATGTCCGCACCTCATCAGGTGGCGCATCAGGGGCTCGACTGCAGCGTGGCAACACAATTGCAGCGCCCGGTTGCAGTTCAACACGCACCACCGGAGATGATGAGTCGCCACCATTTAGTCCGTCAAGACCCATATCACCCCCGATCAGTGTTTGCTCGGACTCTGATTTGCCATACATATCGTACACGGATAAACCAATTGGCGGTAATATAAATCTTATTTGATTTTACTTTTACAAAGAATCAACCAACATTTTAAGTAAAAGTAAATCTAGTCGAAGGTTGAATATTTTTGATGAATAAATATTTGATTTCCATGTCGCATGTGTGTGAATTGTGATTGACTGCAAACAGATTCACCAAAGCTACGCAACAAGGGACAAACACCGACGAAAAATGTTCGTGCCACACCAGCTGGTGCTGCAGCCAAGAAGGCAATTCCATTTAAGGGCAAACCAAAGTCATCCGCACACACTATTGTGGTGGTGAGGGCCGCTGCCAAGCAGGCGGGAATTGAACGTGATCCAGACATACAGAGAATACAGGTGAGTTTTTTTTTTTTTGGTAACTAGAGATAACAAACATAATATATTTGTTTATGTCATCACCGAAAAGTTGTGCTTCTTCTTTTTCGTTGGATAATTGCCAATTGTTAAGGTTTTTAGTTGAACTCAATTTGATGCCAAATGGCATTAAAGCGCTTAATTCGTATTAAGTTTCCTTGTAGAGTTCAATAACACTCCTTAAATTTGGTTGACGCAATGCTGTCCTTCCAATTAGCTATTGGCATCGAATTTTGTGGTATAAATAAATAAATTTTAAATTCGATTAGTATTTTTTTTTTTTGGAAATTTAAAAACATAAATTTCTCAATGTTTTCAAAATTAAAAATAAAACGATTATATCAAGCGAATTCATTGCTTCTGTTCCTGAGAGAACCATTCATTAACATGGATATCTAAGCACTTTTCTAAACTTTAAAACAAATTTATTTTTATTTAAACACAATCGCAATGCACACATTTCAGTACAATGTTTATTGACATGGTTTAGATAAATGAGAAATGGTGCATTGGAATGCACATATAAACAATTATCTGGCAAAACCATATTAATTGAGTTTGCAGCAATGAAGCTGAACAAATTTTAATTGAAATAAAATTTGCACAAAAGTTTTACCATATCGGTTGAGTGGAAAGGCGAATCAATGTGCCATTAAATAACTTTTCATATTCAAAAATGAATATGAAGAATGGACGCATTAAAGCTGAACAAAGGCATACAGACAAATGTGGCGTCTGCACGATTTGAAATAACTATAACAAGCGTCTTTCCTAACGTCTCCACCACCAAAAAAACACGAGTACAATAACTATGTAAATCTTTCAAGACGACCGCGACAACGATTGACTGCATTTTGATTGTAATTTAAATTCAATGACTAATAATAATACAGTTTTGGGCAAAACTGTCGAGAGATTCGCCCCAGACGCCAACACGACACACTCGTGTGTTCGCGTTTTTTTGCGTGTGTTGTCTGGTGTGTGGGTTTTACAGCACGCATATAAATTAAACTGCAAAAAAACACAATAATAAGTACATCCAACAATAACAAACAACAATTGCATAATTTTTATAAACTTCAATTTTGAATCTCTATTTAGGTAACAGATAATATAATAATTGTTATTAATTAATAATATCGACCGGCACACATCGCGTCATCTCAATACAGTCAATTAAAAATTTAATTAAAATTACATTGTTCAATAAAAAAAAATCCGTTTAACACTAATAAATTGTGGTTAATAGATTAGTTTGAAGACTCCTGGAATTAAAGTTCAAATGAATGAAACCAATTAAAAAAAAGAGAGGCGAAATAACAAAACGAAAATGAAATTGATGAAGTGTCGAAAATGTGTCATGGATTGGGCAGGCCCACACCGACACGGCATACAGCCGAGTCTCGAACACTCACCGGCCGCCGCCAGTTGTCCGAGGATGTATCAAGTTCATCGTCAGTAAATGAGATGTTCGATTTGAGATGGCGCTTTGGATGATTACTGGACGTGAATGATTCTGTGTCGGTGGCGGCGGTGGCAATGGGCCGCTGTGTTAACGACCGTTGAACGGGCCGTCGTGTTCGTGCAGTGTCGCCGCCATTAATGTTCGATGTGCCTGTCTGTTGGTGGTTAATAAGAATGGGGTGGTTAGTACTAGCATTTACGTGGCTGAGCTCAGCAGCCACAACATCATCATGCAAAACAACATCAGCCCTACTATCACTACTATAGTTATTGTGCTGTTGTTTGTATGCAAACCTTGGTCTTGGTGTGGATGTTGCATTTTGTGATGATTGGTAGAATGGCTCTTCAGGGTCGGGACGTCTAAAATGATAGTCATCACCTTGTGATGATCTGTCGTAGCAGCCGGCGGCGGCCCGCCGCCCCGGTGACGTTCCCTGATTAAAGTCATCGTATTGACTCCAGTGACGCTGCCGGGGATAAACATTACGTCGTAGTATTGGTTCATTATAATAATAATAGGGATTGTCAAAGTAATCGGGATTATGGTCAAGGTATACAGTGGCACGTCTATTCGCAAGTCTACGTGGTGGTGGTACTGGACGCACCATCACCCTAGGATAGTCATCGTCAATGTCAGTGTCATAGGATAATCGTCTACGTGATGGTTGGTGATTTGGGTATGAGATGGAATGATTGTTATCTATTAGTTTATAATTAGTTACTTTTTCTGTGCTCAATTTCACGGCATTCATGTCCCGAGTGACGTCGTTCATCTTGTTGGAATGTTTTTGCTGGGACTCTGTGTGATTGTTCAGCTTGTTGTTGATGTTGTTTTCGTAGATGTTGTCATAATTATTGCGCTCATAGCCCTTCTTCGTGTTCACCTCATTGTTACGCCGCGCCTCCAAACTATTGGAAGTGTCCAGTTTGTCTTTGACATTTGATCGTCTGGCTTCGTTGTCCATCCCGTTGTTTTTGGGTGCAACATTAATTTTAATGTTGTGCTCCTTTTGGTAGTTGGGCGTTTGTTTTTCTTGTTCATCATTAAAGAAAATGTTGGACGTAAATTCACGTTTCTTGCTGCCAATGCTGCCGATACTGTCGAAGTATGTGGGGTTTGCTTCTTTACGCTGTACTGGAGTATTTTTCTGTGAGATCGGTGTTTGGCGACGACTTGGTGGTGTCGGTTCAGGCGGATCGTAAAACTCAATTTTGGACTCCAACTGCTTGTGGAACATTTGTTTGCGTTGAGTTGGACTTGTAGCCTCCTCGCATGTTTTTTGGAATTCGGCATCGTACGTGGGGGACGGTTGCGTTGTTGTGGAACGACGAGTACGTGGATTTGCTTGTGGTGCATCCGACTCTTCTGGCCAAAAAAAATTACTCTTTTGACGATTTGGGCCAGTATTTGTGCGATTCATCATGCAGTCCGGAAGACCGCTAAAGAATTTTCCGTTTGACATTGTTTTAATTTTTTACAAGTCGCTTTTTATTGAAAATAGTCTTTATCACTTAATTGTGACTTCTTGAACACTTGAAATTCGCCTGAAACATAATTGTTTTCTCTTAATTAATAAATCTCACTATTTCAATTACTACAATATTTTAATTGAAATCTTTAAATTTACAAATTTCCAATATATATTTTGTATTGCACAATATTTTCTTTGTCGTTATTTTTTTTAATTTTAAATAACCACGTATGATTTTCAACGTCTTAAGCAAGACTGAGGACAGTAAGATAAATTGAAAGTGGGTGATTTTTCCGCCGCGAAAAAATTTATTTCAAGTTTCCTAATTTGGATGCAAACAAACGGAACAAACTGTGAGTAATACGAGTGAGGGAGCCCAACCACTGCGATATCAAAAAATCAACTATGTTGTCGCACGAATTGAACTATTGCTCGGTTGGTTTCTTAAGAAATTCAAGTTGTTTTAATATATTTATTTTTCTTCGGCAAGATTGACTTTAGGAGCGCTCTTTATGAAGCGATGTGTGCGTGTTGTTGTAGACTGCTCGTTGCACCCACACACTCTTTAGGCCGATAATTTTCTTTCCACTTCTGTGGTGTGTGCTAACAGTGCGGTTGTCTTAAACCACAAATTAAATATTTAAAATTCGCAACCTTGAAGGAAGCCCACACGTCTCAAAATTGGGACCAATTTGATTTGTTGAACGGAAATTGCTATGTTAGTTTTAGTTTTAAGATAAATTTTAATATTAAGGTTTTATTATAATTTTTATATTCAATTGTTTTTCTTCATTTTTCTCAGTTTAATTAAATCGATAAAGTCAAAAGAATTTTATGGCAATTTCGGAACCACTCACTGCAATACCCATAGAACAATCAATGTAAACTGTTGCCATGTAAACGCGACAATAAGCCATAATTTACCAATTAAAAGTATTTCTTGTAGGTCGTTGTTCTTGTACAAGGTACATATTTGTTTGCATAATTTCTAAGAATATCCAACGGATTTCAATTCCCAATTACATATTTCATTATTACATTCGATTACAATTAATTACACTCTGCACTATTCGAAATGTTCGTATTAAATTGCAATTTAAAAATTAACGACTGCAATAATCTATCTTAATAAGAAATTATTTAAATTCCAACAAGAATGTAATGGGAATTACATTTTTTTCAAAAAGTAATATTAGAAACATCCCACACACTTTATATGATTAACAATTGCAATAAACATGCAAAAATGCGTTGAAAATAATTTACTTCTAGAGAATGTTGGAACAAAATAAGTTTCATTCACTATGTCGCGGCCCTCCACCATTTCATGCCCATTTTTTGTAAATTCTTCACATCTGTCACGACACAATCAACTCACATTTTGGATTTTTATCCTTTAAATAATAATTAAGATTCTATACCGGTCGAACTTACTTATTTGTTTATCAATTATTTGTCTATTAAAATTGCTTTTAAGATGTCTATAAAAACAATCAACTTTGAAAAGTACACCTTGCGTTCACTGTTTTTAATCGATTGCTTCTGTGAGTTCTGCTGGAGTGAATCGTGAATGCGAGGTTGCTGCTGTAAGCTGTTACCGCAGCAGGCGAAACCAAATAACTGATACCAACAGAGCAAAACAAATGAACGCCACTGTGTTTCCCCTCTGCATCTTATACACGCGTAACGCCGCAACGCGTCGTGCATTCACGTCAGTCGTTTGCGGTTGCGTTGAAATCGGTTATTTTGGTATTTGCGGTTGAGTTGTTTGTTTTTAACGATTTTTTTTCAACTCAATTAAGTTGTTTACATCAACAAAATTTGTAGTATTGCATTTAATTAGATAATGTTAAAAGTATTGTTAAAATCAAATATAAATCTTTCAGCTCGCAATAATTAATTAAATCAAAATCTTATTTTAAAAAATGATCAAGTATAAATTATATTGAAGCTTGTATTTACATCAACACACTCATTCATACATTCATTCATTGATTTGCCCTTTCTTTGCCACCACCTTTCTGTACTTTTGAGAAATTGGTACGATACATTATAAAATATATCGTGTAACCATTTATGGGGAAATGACCTCATCAGTACAATGGATGGAATAAATCGTGATTAATTATGTCACAATTAAAAGCATGTGGTTGCTAACAAGTTACTCAATTATTCAGTAAAGCATACAAATCAATATTTTTATTGTTATAAATGTAACTGTTAACAAAATGTTTTTATTTGTAATAAATAATAATTGAAAAGTGTTTGACAGGATTATTAAATTTAAAATAGCATTTAAATTGTTTAATATTCGTGAAAATTTTGATTTTTTTTTTACAGTTTGGCTTTACAAATTATATGTCCTTTTATAATTAAAAAGTGTATTTGGCAATGGCCTACATATGACTTAGCTCCCAAACAACATAATTGCCCTTGATTTCTCAGTCATTATATGTTATTGAACTTACGCTACTTTAATTTTTTAATTAATCTCAGTGCCGAATAAAGAAATACAAATAAAAATAAAATAACTATAAAATGACTTAACCATCCAAAAATAAAATTCACTTTTAAACTCACGCATGTTCTGCTCAAATATGTACTTCTTCATTCACAAAAAAAAACATAAATATTATAATCAATAAATCCAAAAATAGATTTAGGAGCTGAATCCGTATCAGGCACTGAACATTAAATGGTATCTCAGAATAAAATGTCTTTGCGTTTTGTATCAACGACAAGACTCCCACTTCCAGACATTAAATTACGGTGTGATGTCACAAAAAAGATATGAGGATATTCCATTTGAATGGAGAATATATTCGTAACTCATTTATAATTTGTTTCCTTTTTATGAAATCAAGAAGAAAACTATTTTTCTTTTTGATGGCACAACAGATCATCACAAATAAACAATAATCTTAAAATATAGGAAAATGGGTTAATTAAGGTAAATTGTAGCAACTGTATAAAAATTGTAAGACTGATTGAACTTTAATTTTCTCCAAAAAAAAAAACATTCTGTAAGAATTCGACTTCTACATCATTCACATTTTTTTAATTTATTTATTTTTTATTAATTTAATGACCTCATTAAATTATTATTTTTTATGATTTAACAACAATAGAAACAGAATAACAAATTACAATGCAACCATAATTTGATTTTCAGAGTATCCCACAATTTTTGCCGGTAATGCGTGGTACATTGTCATTGCCAGCTAATCGTGATCCGGAGGTGCTGGAGCGCCTACAACCAGCACACCTCAATAACATGTGCCATCGGATGCAAACACATTTCAATATAAGCGCTAACAAGGTCGCAGCTGATCAGAACCAATTAACTAGCAAAATTAGAGAGGTGCAGATGAAAATTAATATTTGGTTGCTGTAATGTATTATTTGTTTAATTAATAAAATGTATCAATTAGGTGGACTACGAAGTAACACGATTATTGGGATTGATGACGGAAAAGCAGAAACTGTATGCATCCTATGCCGAGCAGTTTTCAAAAGTTCGAAGTGTTTCGCAGCAACTCACACGCTGCAACACGCTTCTAAATCAAAATATTGAAAGTATGGAGTCGCTGAATAATTTGCTAGATGTTGAAGATCGATTAGAGCCATTCGCTTGGACCACTGGTTGATGAATATTTTTTATTTGCAATCGAAACTGCGTAATTTTTATTGTTGCTTAAATTCCAATAATGTTGTGATTTTGATAGAAACTTTATTAGTTCTATTTCATAAAAGATAACAAATATTTACTGTAGATTAATTTAATATATAGTGAAATTTTTATTTATTGATTTAATATTAACTGAAACTGTTGTCGCTTATTGATATTATCTATTTTAGTACATAGGGATGTATATTTAAACTCGATTCATTAAAAAATAAATAATTGCTTTAAAAATACAAATTGGTATTTTTTTAAATCTTTAACTTCGGAAGATTAATACTAATTATGTTTATTTATTTAAAAAGGCCGCCTCCATACTAATTTTAACGGACAAAATCCACAACTGCACATATATGTATAATATGTTTTGAAACAGCTGTTATTTATAAAATTTATATAAAATCCACAATTATTTTAATCGCTATATATAATACAATAAATGTGGCGCGTTTGACAGCTTGGTTTATTTTATATGTTTCTCCATTTTAATTTTTTATAATCACAAAAATAAATATCGTGCAAACGTAGGCAGAGTTTTTAAAAATAAAACAAATAAATTGTATTTATAATTATTGCTATTTAAGAATTCTATGTAATTAAAATATATTCGTTTTTCCTTACATCGATTTGTAATTGAAATACACTCCTGCAAACGTTTATATAAGTTTTCTTTGCTCAAAAAAAATTGACTACTTGAAGGATCGGCGTACCCCGCTCCACCCGCTCGACGAAAAAACAATAATAATAGTGCAAAAGTTATTGATTTAATAAATAGAAAAAGAAATCAACTAGTAAGAATTCACAGATGCTAATATCAACACAAACAGCGATCAAAAGAACGTAAAGATAACGGACACTATGAATAGCCTTACACAATTTCTTGGCGCCTATAATTCAGACGATGAGGAAAATGACTTGGCAGAGAAAACAGAGACCACCAATATCGACAGCAGTAGTTTAGTGAATGAAGCAAATAACCAACAAGAAGTCATCGCCGCTACATCACTCATAACAGATTGGGCCAAGTGCACAGATCATGCGATTGGTCACCCATATTACTGGAATATGGCGACAAAGGAAGTGACCTGGGTGATGCCGCCCGAATATCAAAACTTCCTTGACACAAGTAAAATCCAACTTAGTGAGCTTCCCGTTGATGAGTATTGGAAAAAAGGCGAGGACCAAAATACTTCATTTTATGTCAATGAATTGACTAGAATTGTAACGTGGCGAAAACCTCCAGGTTACAAGGAACATATTGAGGAGAAACCTGTTGTTGACCAAACTGAAACAAAAGTAAGATATTTTGTAATATTTTAAATTTAATAAAAGCACGCCAATGATTACAACAATTGTTCACCTTGAATTGGAACGTGCACACATTTTGTTAAAATATTTGTGAAAATGCATTAATGTTCTACAAGTTGTATTTTTATTAGTCGTTTCTAATAATTATCCTTGTTCTGTGAAGGGATAAAAAGTTTTCAATATGAGGCACTCTTTTGACTAGCAAGCTAAACAGAAAATTTTAGTCTCGTAAAACTTGACTAAATTTGATTTATGTTGAAGTAAATACAATCGTTCTATTAACTTATTTAAGGAAACGGCCAACAATAAAGAAGTCGCTGAACAAACAGAAGCCGATTCACGAAAACTCTTCCCATGGAAACATGCACCTAAAGATGAATTGCAATCAAATGATGCTGTTGTAGAAGATACGGAATCATTGATGGCATCCAAGTTTGATGAGGTTGATTTAGCCGCCAGCAAAACATTTAAACGCAAACGGCGAATTGAATTTATTAAACCAACTCCATCTAAACCAAAAGTGGCTTCATACAATTTTGTACCGCCTGTTGATGAGGATAGAAATGAATTAGAAAATAGTGGCAATGTAACCTCCCCGTCTCCCGATGGTGAAGAAAATAATGATGATTGTCAAAGACCGCCATTAGGAGAAGCGAAAGAAAAGATCAAAAGTTTAATTGATTTGTTAAAGTCAAAGCTTACGTTCTTAGTTGGGGGACGGCCTGAAGTGTCCTCTGTACAAATTATATTATGTCAAATGCAGGTAATTATTTTTTTGTATTTCTTTATGTACAGTCAGATTGATTCACTTTTTGTGTTTTTAGTGTTTACTTGAGGCATATGACAAGCAGGCTCTTGACGCAGACTATTTGTACAAATGGTTGGTTGGAGTTTCAAGTAATCTGAAGGAGCTTGAAACATCGGCAGCACCAAATGGCTGGACATGTTCATGGGACAGGTATGCATCCAAAAATATGATATGTCGATACATCCAATTACTTTTTAGTTGAGGTCGAATTTATGACACAGAACGACAATGAAATTCGCAGCTTTCACTCAAGCTAATATCGTCTACATTTAGGCTAGTTTACTGGAAATTAATCTAAAAACTGCCTAAATGTACTGAATTTACTTTCCCGAAAGCCAGCGGAAAAGCATTGATAAAACATAAGCCAATTTGCGGCATAAAGTCAATTACCTTCCATTAATTTTTATCGTCAGAAGCTGCAGTTTTATTAAGTGATTTTTGGTATTTGTTATAAAATTAACGAAATCTCATCATCCCTTCAATGAGCATTGGCATTTTTTTCAAAAACATAAAATGTAATAATTTGTTACCAAAAGTTACTTGGCGAGAAATGAGGTAGTTCATCTCACTTATAACAAGCATGCCACTTTGTACACGAGCTCAATTCAGTCTTTACCTGGTTCCTTTAAAATTTTACTCACCCAAGTGATTACTGTATTGAGTCAGTGGGTGGTGCATCAAAAGATTAACGGGCATTCATCGCATTAAATTGTTGCTTATTTGCACACACGTCATACTAATGCGTTTTAAATGTCCTGAGTCAACGCGTAAAATATATTGCGACTACTCGGTGGTAAGAATTGAATTATTTTTTTATTGCAGTCTAAATTGTTGTTAAATAATTAATACTTTTACATTTTTTAAAGATTTAATGAAACTAATGATCTTTTTGCAGAAAGCCCGATGTAGTGTGGCGGATACATGGGCTGGGAAGCGATAAATGTTCTTATTTTCAGAGTTTTCATTTTTATGAAGAAAAAAAAGCATATTCATAAATAATTTTGTAAGGTATGGGGGCCTGAAACATCATCACACGTTTTGCAGTTTGTTTTTGAAACAATATTCCTTATAAATTAAGTAACATCTTGCAGAATATCAATAGAACATCTGCTTATAGTTTCTTTAAATTGTTTTTATAAAATTACACCAAATATTGTTTTAAAGAATTTTTGTAGCTGTATGTCTGCGTTTGGGCGTCTCTTTTCTTGTATATTTCTCAGAGCATGTGCCAAATATCGTTACGAGAATACACAGAGTGGTGAAGTGTCATGGGAATTCCCCGACTTGGACGCATCCATATCAACACCAGCCGACGTGGCAGACGAAGTCATTGATGTTACTGAACAAACTGTGGATGATATTGAAATAGTTGAAGACGTTAAATTAGATAATGATGAAATGGACATTTGCACAACACCTCCACCACCTTCAATACCTTCAATTAATTGTAATGATGGTAGGTTTCTTTTAATTTCCAACTTTGTGTACAGCACTGAAGTTAAATTTTTTATTTCACTTAGAATTACAACCACCAGAACCCCCAAAATGGGATCTCCCACTTCCACCAGGCATTGAGTCAGAGCCAAAAAATTTAAGCCTTGAACTTGCTTCATTCTACTCTGATATTGCAAGCTTGGAAAGTACCACATCACCGACTGCAAATGAAAGCGAAACGACACCGGGTTCTGCTGCTGTTGCAATCACTGTTGATAATGACCTTGAAAATGCAAACGATGAACCTGTAAAACCAAAAAAGAAAAAAACACTGAAGCTTCAGTACAAACAGGTGGATGAGGTGTCTAACATGATGGCAAAATGGCGGAAAGCACAAGAAGAGCTGGTTGGATAGGAATTTTATTTTATTTTCATTTATTAAATCTAAGTGCATTAACGTGGATTTAATGACACAATAATGTATGTAATATTGTAATTTATAACGAATAAAATTTCATGATTATTTAATTTACTAAAACATTGTGTGAGTTTTTTACAACTTCCTTCCTAAATATAAATTATTGTAATGCATCTTTCATATACAACGTTGAATATATGACCTTGCATGGGTGTTAAATACGTCCTTAGAAAATCAAAATATTTAATTAAATCACTCAGAAGAATTATCTATTTCTAATAAAGTTGGATAAGGGACTTTAAGATGTTCTTCTTCACTTTGATAATTTAGTAATTTTTTTAATCAGAGATTGTTACAGAACATTCTTCTTCAATCATCTGTTATCATCACAAATTCATTTTAGTTTATTAACTTTATTTAATTGTAACTTTGGTTCTCTCCGATTTTAATAATACACAAATGTAATAAAGGCGGTTGGGCGCAATAAAACGAAGCCCAAAAATTTATCAGCAATGTCAGGAAGCGGACTGATAAGATTAAAAGTGGGCATTTCTGATTTGTGGGCTGATGAAATAAATTAAAGTCTTATCTGAAGTCTGAAGAAATCACGAAACAATAAAAATAAAATAAAATATCTTTAATTAAATTAAAAGCTTTTATAAGTTAACTTATAACTATTACAACTTCGTAGTTTGTGCGCATTAGAAATAATAAATCTTCAAGAATGTCAACAGTCGCTGACACTTTCTTCATCTTATCTATTCAGTATTCCTTATATTCCTTATATTCTCAATATATAATTTCAAATATGATTAATTACAATCCAGTGCCGGATGATGATTTAATGCAAAAATTAATTTGTTAAACAAAAACGAGCATCATAAATTATCTAAGAACACCTCATATTAATAGTTTAATATTGATGCACTAAAAGTAGTAAACAAACAAGTCAATAAATTGAATTTTAATGTCTTCTGGACATGTTGCTCAACAATATACCACAAACCTTATGGCGTACGTGTGGTTAAACATGTTTTTCAGGTCTCTGGAGCACACATATATGCTGCGGGTTGCTCCCATCCCACACTCAGTTATCAACAGATATTATAATAATTATATACATACTTCAGTTTAGAGTTCTGCACAAAATATGAATATGAATACGGCACTGACCCGTTTATTAGATAACGCGGCTGCACGTCTGTTTTTTGTTGTGGAATATTTGTTTACGTTTCATTTTCGTTGATAGATAGATGTATGTACACGACACATGTTGGGGGACGCCTGTTTGCCAAGTCAATTTGTAGCCAGTCAGTCAGTTGAACGTTAACTATCGAGTGAAGTCGATGTGTTGTTTCAAATTACATATATTGAAAAGTCAATGTGAAATTATTTAAAAGTTTTAAAATGGCAAATGAACCATGCAATGTAAGATGTCCTTTTAAAATTTGTTAAAAATATTTTCTTTGATACATTTTTGATCGAATGAAACAGAAATCAGGACAAAATAATGAATTTTCATTCAAACGCAAGACTCCGTTTAAGCAGCCCGAATCCTGGTTTGATACTCACTCCGAATTGAAGCCATTCAAGAGGACACTTCAAGTTGATCCCACAAATAATTCCTTTCCAATAACAGTGAAACGGAGCAATTCATCTTTTGGGTATATTCCAGTTTGAGGTTTCCAATTCTTTAAACATTTTGTAATTATTTGCTTTTAAAAATTCTTGTGATTCTAGACAACATATAACACATAAAACATGGTGAAAAAACTTTTGAAAGATTTTTCGTATTGATGTACTTCAACATTAGCACTTGGAAGGTCAACGCGTTCATTCACATTTCACACCCATTTGTTGCATAAAATATAAAACAATATGAAAGCATTAAAATACTTAACTAGCCACCATTTCTTGATCATTTGGTGCCTACTTTTAAATTTATTTGTAGTCGAAAAATTGCATTTAACTCACATTAAATTAGATTTGTTTACTAATATATTTTTGTATTAATTACAATAAATTAATAATTATTAATAAAAGATATCAATACAACTTTACAGAATTTCATTTTATAATTGATTAATTACTCAATTAGTGAGGTATGAAATGCAAGTATGCAAATTTTTATTTAAAATTGTGTAATACAGTACTCTTAAATGCAATTTATGCATATAATATTATTAATTCGATGGATTTCTTCTTCTCAACATTCCAACTGCCAAGGTTAATTATTCGCTCACAATATGAAACATTTAAACAAAAGACCAACCTAAATTCTTTTCTGTATCGATGTATAGATAATTAAACTTTTAAACGCTGTGAATAAAAATAAATAATAAAAATTTGTATTAAAGGTCAAAATTGAATCATTATAAAGACCCTAAATACATCCTTCAGCAGTTCTCAAAATATTTAAATTCCACAAATTATTTAAAATAAATTGCATTTATTGAAACAGTTCAAATGTTATGAAGTTAAAATCAAAACCAATAAAAACAATAGAGTATTCAAAATTTCACTCACATTTATTTGCAACCGACAGAACTTAGCTTAATTCAAATTCCACCTATCGTTGTGTTGTCTTAGCAATTTGATCCTTTAACACCAAAATGCTGTTTCTTTGCTCTGGTGGCAACATAGCAATTTGTTCTCCAGACAACTGAAGCACCTGCATAATCAAAGCTGCCTTCTCTTGATCTGATGCGTCTGGTGCCACAAGCCCAGACATAGCGCGTGTTGCTTGCGCTTGTACAGCCTGTTGGGACATATTCTAGATGAGAAAAAAAAAACATATTAAACCTATTGAAGATAAGCAATAACAAATAGTTGACAAACCTTAGACATGCGTGGATCCACTCTTTGCCGAGGATCACTTTGAAATGAATTACCAACAGGTGGTCCTCCTGAGTTTGGCATTGGATTTCCCATACCACCACGATGATTATTATTACGATGATTATTAAAACCATCCATTGACTGTTGATTCATGCCGCCTCCTCCTCCTCCTCCACCACCACCGCCACCACCTCCCATTCCACCAACGGGTGGCATTGCTCTCATATCTTGATCCATGTTACCACGATTGAGACGTGGATCAATTGCACGCAAATCGATATCCTGATTTGCACCAAGAAAATTCTGTGACATATTGATCGGTGGTACCGGTTGTGGAACCATTTGAGCTGGCATCGGTACAGGCATTGGAACGATTGTTGGTTCTGACATTTGCTGCTGATGATGATGATGCGATGGAATGTTACTTCCTCCCATATTGTGGTTATTACCAATACCACCTCCGCCACCACTGCCAACATTCCCTCGGCCCATCATAGATGAAGAATTTACTTTCAAATTTGGTATTTTATGCGCAGGGAATAGCATACTTTTGGCCTGTGCTTCATCTACCACTTTCATCATCACCAATCCTTGCAACATTGCGTATGCTATCTGTGGATTATCAATCAGCATTTTGCGTGCCATGTCCGGATCATTTTGGATTGTCATTTTAGTTTCACTGACAAAATTGAAGAGTTGCTCTGGCGGCAGTGACGCCATAACTTTGGCAATTATAAATGGTGCTTCTTCGGGTTCGCATGTCTCACCGTATGGATTCTCAACTTGTGGTCCCTGTAACAGTTGTTGCATTTCCATTCGTGACTTCTCAGTACAGGCGTTGTCCACGCGTAATGTGCGTCCACCAATTTCATAGCCATTCAAGTTTCGCATCGCACTGAGGGCTGTCTCCTGATCTTTATATTCACAGAAGCCATAGCCCTTCGGTTTGCCACTCTCACGGTCGAAAACAAGCCTGCATTAAGAAAAAGAGAATTTAATTTGATGCAAGTTATATATCGATAATTCTGCTATTGATTGTTACTTTAATGATATCACTGGACCCACTTCGCTGAAGATTTCTTTGAGTTTCTCTTCTGTAGCCTCGTAAGGAATGTTGCCCACTAAAACGAACAGAACATAGGTACGAGGTGTTTATTGAGAACCATAAAAGTATGCAATATTCGAGCATTCTTACCAAAAACCGATCTCATGGACTTATCCATAATACTTTGGTCTGAAGTTTTGTCCACCATTTTTACGGTTATTGGTTAATTTACACTTTTATTTCAATATTTAAAAATCTTTAATGTGTAAACAACAAAAAAGGTACACCGTGCAGGTACTTCGCAATTGCAATTTGCACTTCTTTAATATTTAATATTTATGCAAGGATTGTTTGACGTTCGCGGATTGATTGATATATAAATTATTTGGATCGCTATACATATATATATCATTATAATGTCATAACGAACATATATATGTTACAACATATTGCGCATAAATTGATCCCAAGATCGGGTGTTACTGATAAGAATTAAAACAAAGTTCCAATGATTTTAATAAAATTAAGGAAGAAGTTTATATATCACAAAAGATTTGCTGGCTTTTATCAAAAAAATATTTGTTATGAAAATACTAAGATTCAAATTATTACCAAAAAGTAATTTATTCCACAGACAAAAAGAAAATAATTCAAGTTCCACTTGAAAATTTCCCATTCTTTCGAAAATATATGTGTTCAAATAATTAATAACACACAATGGCAACCCCACATTTCTTATTCGCTGTAATTGTTCGACCTGATGAATTTTAATACGACTGGCACAGACCCCATAAAAAGTGATAAAGTGAAAATATCTTTTCAGAAATTCCACATTTAATACCCAAAAATCTTGCAGCAAATTCCCCAAAATGATGTCCAGTGTGGCGAAAGCGCTTTTGTGATCCATTTGGGAAACTTCTCTGGTAAGTTAATATCAAGGAAATACGTAAAATTGTGACCAAGTACAGTCGCCAGGAATTTTATCGATCACAAGCAAATTCCATGGCTATCTGAGCTCGCTGGTTGCGTTTATGTACCATAATATATTGAACGTGTGTGTACATATGTGTTCGTATGTTGACATATACAATGGGGCGCGCACATCAGAGGAGCCATGATGTATAAACAGACAAAATAAAAATGAACAACAAAAAGACACAGAGAAGTGAATAAAAAAAAGTAAAAAGAAAAGACGGCGAATGCTCGCATATAAATTGATGGTGTTCTGAAGCAGTGGAGAAGGCAAACAACTCTGAACTAATTGGAATACATTTTTGTTTTACAGAGAGCGAATTTTCACGTATGGTGGTGGGCAGTTGAAAATTGCGGCGACCCACAAACATACACACACACACACACTTAATTAAACCAGATCAGACCTCAGCAGCCATCGTGGCTGCCACCCAAATCGATTCAACATGATGCAGTCTATGGTCCAGTGTCCTGTGTGTGATCTGTTTCTAAATGTTGGTATGTCGCTGGCGACGCATTTAGAAACACATCCCAAGGAGTTTATGATAAAAGCCATCACTGAGATGTACAGCCACCAGTACAACCAAAAACAAGGTGGATCAATGTCAAAATTCATTGTGAGCGCTCTTCCTGCTGCTTCTATATCGTCGCAACTACAACATCCCGCATTACAAGCGCCTCGACAATTGCAGTCTATTGCTGGTGCGTCTGCTGTTGACATGCCTAATACACGTGTGTATCGCTATAACAATCAGGCCACGGGCAACAATGCTATTGGTAGCGATACTGGCAATTATCAGCTTGCCAGACATCACATGTACACGCAACAATCCCAGAAATTGATTCTTAACCAAACCCATATTTTGCCACCAAGCTGCAGAAGATCGCGTATTCAACAACAACAACATCGACCACTTGAAGCAAGCATGATTAATGCAATACCCAGCCGTAATGCAATTCAATTTGTTACCTCACCACACAATGCACGACAGAAGCTTTACATCCACTCACAGACCGCCACAACTCAATCACCAACAACACAATTTGTGGCCTTGCAATCGACAAGTGCGACAACTTCAGTGGCTGCTGCCACCACTACTACTATTAAGATGCCTGCATCCATATTGTCAGCATCAGCCACAACAACAGCGCAACGTGCATCATCAGTGCTTCCAGTGATTCATGATTTCCTGCCGCCACCACCACCATATCCGATATCATGCACTGCCAGCATCGGTGTGCCTCCATTTTTGACTGAATCGACGAAAACTACCTCCACCACAACTAGCACAGCCACCAATAATATTGATGATGAAATTAAACCGTTCACTGATTACTGGACACTCAACGGCCCTGATAATGAGCGGGATGAATGCTCCACAGAGAACTACGATGAGTGTCATTATACGCCAGATGATGAATTTGTTGATGCAGAGACTCTGGAAAAAGTGAGATCACCTGGTGAAGTGTATCACGAAGAAGTTGATGATTTTGTGATAGAACAATCGAATGCCGCCATTAAATGTGAAGAGCAAATAATAACACATCAGAGTTTGTACGATCCTTGCGAGGATTCGAAGCGTGTTCAAATAATAAGCGATGTTAAGTTGCCGAATGCAAATGAGTCTTTCAGCGCTAACTCTGAATCCTATCATCGTGTGTGTTACGAAGCTGAGGTTATTCCAAGTGGAAGTCCATCTCAAATGTTTGATTATCAAACCAATTTAGATCAGTCCTTAAAGGCGGAGGAACTTGATTTTAATTTGAAACGAACACCAGTAATACAGATAGTAGGCTCAATAAAAATGGATCAACCGGTTATTGATTTAGATGAAATGATGCCTGAAATGATCGACGAAGCCAAACAAGAATCATTTCCAGAAGAGATACTTCATCAGGATGCACCTTTAAATATGCATGCACCACAAAAACTGGAAGTTGAAGAATATTTCAATCAACCAAACAGTAACGGTCAATTTAGTGTGATAAAAATGGTCTCATCCAAACATATGTGTGATCCGTCGACCAGCAACCACAGTGGACAATCAACGCATGCTGACGTACAACAACCAACCATAACAGTGCGGCGACAGTCAACACACGTTAGCCTTGATGTTGATCCACTAAGCGATGGTGATAAGGTCTTGAAATTAAATGAAGAACCGAGCATCATTGTGAGTGAGCGAGATAGACGTCGTTCTCCTAGCAGCAGGCAACACAATTCAAGTGTCACTGCACATCACAAAAGTAACGGATTATTGATTGATCCTCAAAGCGTGCAGAACCAAACTGGTACAAGTGAAAAATTGTATGATAATAAAACCACAACGACGTTGGCTATAGTTGCTGGAACCCCGACGCGGAAACCCTACAATCGTCCACCCAAGAAGTTGGTTGTCAAATTTATTAAACCATTTTTGCCCGGCGTTGAGAATGAAGAGGCAAATTTAGTGGCCCCTGAAATATCACCTCCACAAACGTGTGCTAATACATTAGTGTCGTCACCATCAACATCTCGTGGAAAAATGGCATCATCATCGTTTGAAATTAAAAATGATAAAGAAGTGATTGTGCATCGAGTGTTAGTGGAGGATTCTGATGACGAGGATTCTAAGGAAATTTGCGACGTTGCTGTAGTTAGTGATATTAGTTCTGATGTTCACAGACAAGCAGTAGCCGACGATTCCAAACAAACAATAATTGTCGAAAACTTTAATAATTTGGTTGCACAAACGAATGACGTAAAGGCCATCTGCGATGCTGTTCAACTGGCTGAGTTGTGCAATTCTCCATCATCCGCTGTTGATAATGCAAACCATGAAGCTATTTTAAAACAAGTAGATGCGGGTCCGTCACGTCATGCAGTTCAATCTGATGTTAAGGAGGAATTATCTAGTGCCGCTTATGTTGTGGATCGTTTTGAAGTGATTGAATATCCCGATTCACAAAATCTTGTGACAAAAATAGAAGCCAAGACAGTCTCTTCTGAACAGTCAAGCAATAAACTAATCACTTCTGACACAAGTAACAGCGCCAGTGGTCAGGAGTATGGTCATTCGTCGTACACACCGTACACCAACAACGAACACGACAACTTTTTCTATGGGGCATCGCATTTCTCACGTTCATTCGTGCCTCAGAAATGGCATCCTAATGCTTCGAATGAGCAACTTGATGGCGAAGGCAGTTCATATTTGGATTTGGATGCGTACAAGGGCAATCGTGTGGACCGCGCACCATCCACGGATAGTTTAAATATTAGAACTGATGAGAAAATGCCAGCAAAAGGGGAAATTTCAGGACAGGAAAGCAATGGAGATGGCTCCTGGAGTCAGCATGTAAGTAGAATTTGAGAGATTTATTTTTATTTGTTGAAAATCAGAAATTATTAATAACTATCGAAAAACACACACATCGTAGCAGACGTATTTTTTTTCTACAATAATACTTATTTTCGTAACTAATTTTTTTATTACCAATTATCGGGTTAACTCCCATATATCCACCACCCCGTACACCACACGAACATATTGTCTGAATATAAGATAAATAGCTTCAGTGGTTCAGCCGTGATAAGCCAAAGTACAAATGGAGCAAACGATTTTTAATTTTTTTTTTAATTTCAAAAGATTTCTCATCATAAAATTTTGACTGGCGAAACTCTTAAAATGCCCATATATGACCCTTGTCCAAATGAATTAAATCTTAAATAAGTAAAAATGTTAACCGACGTGTTAATTTCCAACGTCTCCAAAAGCTGGCTCTTGTATTTTAGTCAAAATTCTATTGCAATTGGTCTAATATCAATAATAGCTTGTTTAAAAATGTAAATAAGCCTAAAAAAGTGATCTACAAAAAATGTGCAAATGTACGTCCGTACGCCGTAAGCCTTACTATGGTGGAAATATAAAAGCCGTAAAAACTTGCTGAACATTTTATAGAATTTATGTTAATGAGTGTCTGCGTTTTAAATTTCTTTATTTATTTTATATATTAATAATTATGCTATACCAAAGCAATGTACAAAAAGTAGAGATTATTATTGAAATTGTTTTTACAGGATACTTTGCCAAGATACTCAAGTTCATACGATACAAATGTGGCTAGGGAAAGCTGGAGTTTAAGTACTTCTCATGCAACAACATTAGAACAGTCTGCTTCCATTCTTCCCCAATTGTAAGTTGAATTGATTTAAAGTTTTAACAGACATGAAGAGACATATTAATACATTATAATTCAATTCCAGTCCACACATCGACCCTGTGCAGTCTGACATCAAACCATTTGCCAATTTGGATGCATTCGCAAAAGCTCCAACTGTGACACCGAAAAAAGTTGTCAAACAATTCAGCTGCCCACAGTGTATCAAAACATTCGTAACAATGCGTGGCAAGAGAGCGCACATCCTTTCCAAACACGAGAATCGCTCAAATTCCACCCAAGTAAGTAACAGTGCAAATGCAAGCAGTTCATCAACCGCGCGGATATTGTCCGCAAATTCTTCTGGCATTCCGCAAACAAAAACATTGGACACCATGTCAACGCCATCGTCTTCATCGGGGATAACATCAGGCTCTGGGATTTTCACAATACGCAACATAACGCAAGTGCCCGTTCGAATGAGCAAATATTTGTTTGAGGTGAATTTGAATATGTTACGCAGCAGGAGAATCCCAAAGGTGGAGGATGGATGTCCGGTTCCGGTCGCAGAAGAGTCAAAATTTATTAAAACGGAAGGGTTTTCCTGTCTTTCTTGCTCCGAGTGTTTTTTGACTGTGCGAGCGTATAACAAACACATGGAACTTCATCCCGCTGAGTGCTACAAATGCACCAAAACATTCAAAAGTTGGAGTAGTCTTGCGCTACATTTAAAGCGCCATCTCAATATCAAGGAGTACTCATGTCATCAGTGTGAGAAAAAGTTTGTCTTGCGTCAGAATCTAATGGAACACATGTACATCCATACTGGTGAGACCCCCATCAAATGTCCATCATGTCCCAAAAAGTTTCGTCGTTACTCCAACATGGTGCAACATCGTCAGCGACAACATTTCCAGAAGAAAAACAAACAGCCAGCCAAGGATTACATTTGTCAGTGTGGCGAGGTGTTCCACACCATCTCCAAGTACATGTGGCATAAAGAAATCCACGAGAAGAAACCAAAATGTTGTCGATATTGCCGGGAGCGCTTTGTGCACTTGAACAGCTTGCGTCGTCATGTCATGCTGTCGCATCCCAATGAGTATTTGCTGGGGTCAAAAATTGATCTGGTGCCGTGTCCCATCTGTGAGAAGCGAGTGCTTCAGACGCGTCTCAAATTTCATCTGCGCACCCACACATTGCGCAAGATGTTTGAGTGTGACATATGCAAGAAAAAATTTAGCACCAAGTGGAATTTGAAGCAACACAATTGGACGCACAAGAATCGCTCGTCGAAGCCGTTCAAGTGTACATTGTGCACGAAGGCGTTTGTGCGCGAGAGCAATTATCTCGCCCATCTGAATACGCACAATGCGAGGCGACCCTACACCTGCAACCACTGTGGTTATCAGTTTGTTCTCAAATACAATTGGTTGAGGCATACGCGGGAGCACGAGAATGCTAAGCAGTTTAAGTGTAACATGTGCGAGAAGGAGTTTCATCGCGCCTATTATTTGACCGAGCATATGCGAACGCACACTGGTGATCGACCACATGTGTGTACCATTTGCGGAAAACGATCAACCACCAAAACAAATCACAACAAACATTTGAAGATACATCATGCTAGGGATCCGGTGACAGTAGAGTCGTAGAGAAATCTGGCGTCGGGGGTTGTTGCAATCTTTTGTTTAAGGGATATTCATTGTTTTGTTTTGTGGTCTTTTTGGAAACTCAATGAACAGTTGAATTATTTTAGTCTACAGATGTTTTTCTCTAAGTAATTTTTGTTTTGGTTATTATTTACGAGCTGTGGCGGTTGACTTGCGAAAATCGTAATCAGTATATCGTCATTCCACACTGGACTAAAAAAAATTATTAAAATATTAAAATTTCATTAGTCCATAAAATCAATCCATCAAAAAACGGGTTAACGGTCAGTCTGTCATCAGTCTTACCAAGACTGGTCGAATGGACTGACAAATTACTGAGCGTCTAACCCTTGGCTTACGACCCATTGTTTTTAAAAATATTTAAATTTGGGAAGCTGTTTTTTGTTGAGAGGCTTGAGATGATTTTTCTGCCACACCGTTCACATTGTTAGAGTAATTTGTGGCTGTCCCTGCCACATCATTTTTTTTTACTTCGCAATTATAGTTAGGTTTAATTTGGAAGTTATTTTAAGATGTTTGTTATTAGAAAAATTTGCTTTAGTTTTTATTTATTTTACTCTTATTTAACACTTGTAAAATGTGATACATTTTATCAAATTGTAAAGTCTGAATCGTCACATATTTACACTATACGCGTTATACATAAAATAATGAAAATAGAAAAGTAGGAAAATATCAAGTTCATGTTTAAAGTAAGAGTTTTTTATTGGGAAAAAAAGATCAAAGAACATCGTCTTAAAATAACCTTCCAAAACTTATTGGTTTCAAAACACCCACAATATTTGAATTAAGTTTTAATTACGAACTAATTATATTTTAATCAATTATTTAATTTATTTTTACGTCTATGTACTGTTACAACATATAGTTTAATTTAAGAATTACAATATTTAAAAAAAATTGTTCAAAATCCAAAATACGAATTAATGCAATGTTCCATTATTAACTGATAATTTCTAATTTGTATACGACCCAACGTTTCGTCTGTTCTAAAAAAAAAAATGTGCAAAAGTATATCCGATCGCCGTAACGTTTCATCATATCTCAGAAACTACACGACCGATTTGTTTTACGCTTTGTGGTACACGACCTTTACTATTTTTTTCACCAACATTTCAATTGTATAATCGTTTCAATTATGTCAGCGCGGGTGATTAAAATAATCATTAATGTAATTAAGGCTATCAATATTTTTGGAAAAAAGCAACAAACAGATTTAGCAGAATAAATTGGTGTCACCTTTTTAAGTAATTTAAAGCTTTGTCTCCCATTTAATGTTTTTCACCGTGTCCGGGATGTCTTAAACATTTTTCATCACAAGTGTGATTGTTCTCCCACCATTAATAATTAGCATCCTCATTTCTATTTCTATGTAAAAGAATGTTATTTGTTATTGTTTGGACCCAATAATTAATTTGAAGATTATCAGTTATTACCTTCGTTCACAAATAATATTTAGTGATGAATTTTGAATAATGCAGTTTAATACCATTCGTTGATGACGCATGCATAAGTATGATAATAATTAGTACATCAAGACATAAACAAATCAGTTTTAAGTTAAAATTAAAAGTAATTAAACATAATACCTAATATGTACGTAAATGGAATAAAAAGAGATTTTTAAACTTTAAACCTAATATGTGTTTTTTATTTCACATAATACCTTTACAATTCAACTCATTTATGAATCTTTTCAACTTTACATTGAATGATGGTGCGGTTTACAATACAAGACGTAAATCCCAAATAAAACTTGTACTTCAAGAATGTTGTGCTCTTAAGAAGAAGAGACCATTCGAATAAAGACGAACGACATAGAAATTCAGTTTCATTTGCTGAAAATTGATTCTAGAAGAATGGATTGCGCTTTCCTTGGCTATTTGACACCAACATTCAGCAGTCACACACTAAGTATAGAAGTGGGAAAGTTTTTAAATGAAATCAAAGGACTTGAGCATAGCACATATTCCACAAATCCGAAATCACCATGGTTTGTGTGAATGTGTGTGTTTATTTGTATGCCAAAAGTTGTGAGGACGCAATATGCGAGCATAAATAAAGTTTTTAGGCTTTTGTCATTTTGATGTGCCTTTCAGCAAAGTCACCGTGACGACAAATTGGCTTTGCCGGATTTTACTTGTGTGTCCGGTATGCGATTGTTCATATTACACTTAATAAATGTATGACTTGAGATATTTCATCATAAATCTTTTGCATCTACACGTACTCGTAATATGTGTTGTAATTTAGGTCAAAAAGTTTAGATCCTCGTAAGTATTTGTTATTCATTTAGTTTTAGCCATTTTAAAGAATTTTGTAGGTGCCCTTTTGAAGTTCTCACAAATTTATTTGACCACTTCACATTAAAAGCATTCATTTTTTTCCACTTTATCGAATTTAAAGACTTATTTCTTTCAGTTTCTTTAATGTAACTTTTTGCTTAACTTGCCAGTTTAATATTCATTTTCACATTTGACCCGTCAAAAAATGATACGAAAGATGATTAGGTATAATAGCATTTATTTGATCTTTAAATATTAAATTGGGATTGGAATGTACAACTTTATTGCAATAAATGTAAAATTTAAATCGTTTAAAAATCAATTTTAAATAGGTGATAAGTTAATTAAACTCGACATTACTGACACCGACTCTCAAATACCGATTGTACTACAAATATTATATGTACTTGGAAACAACAATTGATGTAATGACAATTTAATTTGGCAATTTCCAATAAACTAATTGTCGTAATAAAATACTAAGTGCAGGTGATTGACATTTGATTTAAATAGACTACTTAATTAAAGGGAAATCGTTTATAAATTGTAGTTATATTAATTATACAATTATGTTACCGGATTTACCTACGCCTTTGCCAAACCAAACATCATATCTTACAACAACTAAATGTAATTTCCACCTCATCATTTGTTATGGCATGTCTCTCGTTTAATCAATGTTACACAAATCTCATTTTCAACATAATGCAAAAAGTGTTGATACACAAATGTACCTTGTGCCCCACTATACCTTTATACATAATTCAGTTGATATACGATTATATAGCCGCATATGATTAACATCGCTAAACAATATTTCCAATCACTGCTCTCTCTTTTGTTGCTGCAAGAGTTAATTAACCTTATCACCTTCGGGGTCTACTGGACTGAAAGTATACACACACACACACGCAAACACACACACACACATTGCACACAACGGAAAAGGTAACTTCATAAATATGTACACATATTAGAGGGCCGTGTAAATGAAGATAAAATGCAATGAACCTAAAGAAATCAATAAACTACATAATGTGCCATTTACACGCCGACATTGGCGGATGAAAGCAAAGGCGCCATCCATAGCCGCTGCCATACAATTGGTGAACTTCTTTGTTAAAGCTGGGAATTAAAGGATGGATTTATATAATTGAATTTCATTGTTCAAGTAGATTATGCTTGGATGAATTTTCGGGACGAATTGATGAAGACGCTCCGATTAAATCTACCTATGTAGTTTGTTTGCTGGTGTGCGTTATTCTAGTAAATTATTGTAGTTAGTCGCCGTTTTATCGTGGAATTTTATTAAACTGCGCGTTTTTTGAAAATTTAAGCTTAAAGCTCGTTTTTCTAAGTTGGAGGGGGCACATACGGCAGTATATTCTCTTGTCCATTTTGATTAACAAACATGTTTAAAATGAACGAGAATGTAAAAATCACTCGTTAAGTAAGTTTTTCCTCGAGACTTGCCCCATTATATTTTTGTCTGCAAAAAAGTATATATTGGGGTGAACCACAAATAATGTATGCACTCGTAGATAACTGAAAAACCACACACATTACACGTAATATCTAATAAATTCGGTTTGCCCTAAAATACGGACAAGTGTATATTGTTCCCGCGAAAGTTGTTTGTCACAAAATGATGGAAATGTGCCTAATATGCGTGTACACACTCGTATATTTGTGAGTGCTCGAAGCTCCCGTTCGTTCGCCCCAGTGACAAATTCCAGAGGCAGTAAATTACGTTTGATGGTGCTTGTTTCGCTCTGTCATGGCTGTCTATTGCGCTTATCCCAACGATCGTCAATCACTCAAAGACAAAATTATTACCTAAATGTAAATTTATAAGAAAAACCATTTATCATTAGGCTTTGGAGAATGCATGTGAATTTTTTTTTCGCCTCCCGTACATAAGAAGTGTATGCGCGCGTTATAATTCCTAAACCTACAACCCCCCCAAACCCGTTGACATAAAGCACACACTTTTTTACCGCGAACAAATATTATGCTTGAAGACATATTATTATACACATTTTTTTGGGTAGGGTGGGTGCAGTATTTTTTCCTGCGGCCATACACGAATCGAATTCCTTTTCATTGTAACAATAAAAATCAATTTGTATAGTGTGTCCTAAAATAACAATTCTTTTAAAAGGAGACTGACCTTAATCCTGTGCTCGAGTATAAGCTTCACAATTTGAAAAGGAGCTATTAATTGAATTTATCAGCTTGTCATCATAAAAAATTTAAAACCGTTTTCTTAAGAAAACCGTTTTTTTAAAGAAGACATTTTGTGGATGTCTCGTAATATGCTTTCATCATCTTTATGCTCATGTATAATATGATATATAGTGTTAACACTAAAATCAGTTTCGTGATAAATAATCTCATTGAGTTTGGAAAACCTTGATTAATGATTTTTTTTTCACCACCGCATACGAAGACTTAATTGAATGCTTTATATACACGTGCAAGTGTGTTCTTAATCACACGAGCAAAAAAATTAAATGTTTCGTTTCCTAACAAACATCGTAGTCCTTGTATTTTGCACAAAGAACCGCTATTCCCCCAGGATATGGTTGATTGAAGGCGAAACCGTTTATTCACTCCTGTTTGTGCATTATGATATGCTTGTTCGTAGAATTTAAGAATGTTCTCAACGTCTTTAAGCTTCCACAATTTACATTTACCCCAAACCACTTAACACACAAACAATGCAGACGTTTGAAAACACACACACACACACTTTAGGGGTTGTGAGTCGTGCGTCGTGATGCTTATATAAACGCGAAAACCATACAAAATATTCGTGATATAATCTGGTAAACATAATATATGAATTCTTAAAATACGAGGACGTACACAAACAGCTGAATGTGTAAAGTAAATCTCGATATAGGATTAAGTTTAAATCACGCATCCAAATTGTGTGTGTGCAGCGGCACCATTGAGGATATTTTACCGCATTTTAGGACGCAATTTAGAATGTGTGTATCTTTGGAGGTGGGAGGTAAATTTGTGAGGAGGGGGTGGGGAACATCTGCCTTCTACTAACAAAACCAATCAACTTGTTGTAAAATTGCAAAATGGTTCAATTTTGTTGATATGAGACATTTTAAAATTGTTACAACCTTTAAATGAAAAATAAACTCGTCCTTTGTACCTCAATGATAAATAATGTTTAATGATTACGTCCATATAAGTATTTAAGTACACTCTACGTTTAACATAGAAATATTATAAAACCACACTCATCACAACCATTTCAAGTTGCAAACTAAGTTGTCAATTCATTTTTGATTCACCTTCCAGTCCAGTAACTTTACAAACTCCTTCTCTCTCATCTCAATCATTTTGGACTGCTCCAGGCACACAATTTGCCGCTTCAGATTGTCAATCAGGAAGAGTTGTTTTTTATAAGCATCCACCAGTTCAGTTCGTTCCTTTCGCAGCAGTGCAATCTCCCTCTCTAGCTTGGAATGTTCTTGACGTTGACTTTTCTTCAATGACTACATTGATAAGGAAATGCGGCACATATATTATATAAGTAAACAATATTGAATGTACTAAATGTAAGTATAAAAATGTTTTGCAGGGTGTAAAGTTTCCCACAAGTAGAAACTTCACAAAATAAAAGTTGAAGGAAAGACACAAATGAAACGGAAACCTTTTCAGTATCCCTAGCACTCGTCAATTCAGCACGAGTATGTTCAAGGTCTTCATTCAGTCGAAACATTCGCTTCTCGAGTGAATGATTGAGCTGCGCCAACGATTTTAATTCCTTTCGCATGCCTTCCAATTCCTTTGACAAATTGCACTGTTCATTTTCTTTCTCTTTAATGCGCATCTCTTCGGCTTTAAATTTGTCTTCCATCTTAATGAGTTGCGCCTTGAGGGTATTTGCTTTGGTAGTCGCTTGCTCTTTCAATGCTTCTAACTTTTTATTACTCTCCACACAGGCTTCTAATGCTTCCGCCTTTTTAATGTTGTCTTTTTGACACAGTTCCAGTTCCTGCTGCAACACACTCACTTTTGCCTTTAGAAATCTGCTCGGTTCATGCCGACGGGGGATAAATAATTTTCACATTATATGAGTATACGGGGATATGACTACATTCTTTATATTCTATAAGTTATTTAATTAGATTCTTTGAGATACAAACTTGATCAGACCATCTGTACTGACATGCTTTTTAACTGTAGCATCAGTTTTCAAGGCGATTGTTGGTGGTGGGTGCTTCGTTATAGTGTTAGCAACAGCGGCGGCTGCTTTTCTTACGTCACGCTCTACTATCGTCAATTCGGTTGGATGACGTCCCTCATTACCATCACGCAAGGGTGTTTTTACGACACTTTTTAATGACTCTTTTCGAACGTATGCGGCAGCGAAGTCTTCTTGATAGTCCATTTTGTTATATTTCTTCATCTTAATTGCCTTCGTTTGTGGATTGGCGCATTCCTTGGCAGATTCCAACACTGTGTGGCATTTTGTGTCTAGCTCAGCGTTTAGTTGAAGCAGCTCCCTTTCGCGTTCAAGAAACTGATCGTACAGCATATTTTAAATTCGTCTTTAGAAAACTGAATTGTTATTATTTTATTTAATGCAACTAATATTTTGTTCACAGATAAACAACAATATTTTGCACCATGGATACCATGCAACGGGTTTGGTTACTAGGATATTTTATTTGAGTTTGTTTAGCCAAAAAAAGAGGCAACACATTAAAAATGTAAACCTAAAAAAATAGGGTAGGGTAACCGGAAGAAAACAATACCCTGGGTAATTTATTTATTAGTTGCACAATACCTTGTGCAAAAAAGGGCCATTAAATTAATGTAAAATGACTATTGGCTAACAAAAAGGGTTAATCCTTATGATGGGCCATTAAATCTGTCTGATATTACACGAATACACAAAAGATCATTAAATACTTTGCACTTGCTCCGCGTTTGTTTCAACCCACTTTTTCCAAATGGGTCGTAAAATGGCTACAATAATGGTTTTATATGTAACCAAGTGCTTGTAGACAAGAATAATTGTGTGCCGCTTTTGGCCATCCTACCTTCAGTGTCCTAACTCCTATCTACTATACAAAAGCAATCGGTCCTCGATTAAAGAGGATGTTGCGTTAAGTGGCCACACACATAATAAGTATAGTCATACAATTCAGAAGCATCCTCCGCATGGTATTCTTTTTGCAGGTCGCCAATTTTCCTGAATAGAGTGAAAATGTACTCAGTATAAAAGTATAAGTTATTGATCAGAATTTCATTCACGTATGGATGGAGAGAAAGTAATCGGCTCTCAACGCGTCTGCCGCGACGGGAAAACCGTGTTTTATGAATGTGCGTGTTACCGGAACGTGACAATTTATCCAAAGCATTTTTCGTCCCAGCAACAATATAATATGTCTATAAGGACGATGTTGGAACAATAAATATATCATAAGGAGCATTGTTGATCCCCAAATAGTATACAATATATTTTGGGCTTTTACTTTCATTTCATGTTGGAGAGCAGATGTGGGGTTTAGTTCGTTATTGGAACAATCAACAATGCATTTTATCGTAATTTAATTACCATGTAGGGTGTACTTATATACTCATGTGAAATGGATTGTAATGTAGATGAAATTGTGTACATTATGTGTGTCGATGTAAGATTGTTGAGTATCAAACTGTCTTGTTCAAATGAGCGTATTGGGTTGGAAGACTTTTATAATTTCTGCAGATGTTTAAACTGCAATCATTACTAAAACAAACTTTATCTCAACCGATTAAATATTTGTTATTGACATTTCCGAAGACCCATCTCAATAAAGAATTGGATCTCATTTAAAAAATGTCAAAATAAAGATTATGTCATATTTTTTGTGTTCAATGGACAATGGATTAGTTTCTTCATCAATTTATAATATTGCTTCGTTTACCTTTTCTTTATATGAATACTATGAATGCCCACACGCTTTCCTACGGAATTATTGTCAATTACTATTGGCCTTTCGTAAAAATTGACTGTAATTTTAAAATAAGGGTGCTGTCGACTATAGACTCTATCGTAGAATTTTCCGTGGGTTTAGATGGGCAATATGGGATCTGTCAAGCGGAATGATTGCCGATTAAAGTATACGGTTTTAAACAATCAAACTTAAAAAAAAACCTTCATAATTGTATGGCGTTTATATAAATTTAAAAAAGCTGTTCAAATAAAAAGCTTCATTTCTTAATTCAGTAATTTTGAAATGCCAGTGATATTCATTGTTAATTATTTAAATATACACAAATTGTCATTTACACATGAATGCAATAAATCGCTGCAATTTTATCCAAAATATGATCGAGAATGAATAACTATAATAAAAAGTAACATTTACGTGAAAAATGTTTCCCAAAATATGTACAAAATGCAAAATGTGTTCATATTCATAAAAAATGCATAAATAATGACATCAACTGAAATTACGAGAATTACTCCCATTTCAGCTTATTTATTGATTCATATAATTTTAACATCAAAGTTATATCGTAATTCACGAATTGCAATTTATTTTATAAAAGTCAGTATTACTTGTAATCATTAACAATATTATTCTTATACGGTGAATAACAATTGACTTCTTAAAAAATCATTCTTAAGATTCAAGCACTTGTCACTTGTCAGTATAGCATTCAAATTTGATTACAATTTCCCACGATAATTCTACTTAAGTCAATTAAGCAATCGATTTCCCGTATTGATTTCTTCGGAATGTGAACAACCACAACTTTATCTGAAAGGATATGTTTGCTGTATCAATAGGACGTGTAGAGTTGTTTCTATTTTTCACAACTTCTCCAACACGTAGGCATCACATGAATATTCAATTACTCACTGTGTCAATTTGCATTACATTGATGAGCTGCTTTTTAAGGAGCACGTGTTTATCTTACACGAAGAACTAACTTCCTTTAAAGTATATCCCTTATGTAATTTAAATAATTGATTAAATGTAAAATTTTGTGGGGCACAAAAGAATGAGCCTCTTGTCGAAGGTACTCGTACTTCCATTCTTTTTGCCTCTCCCTTTTTTAACAACATTTAAAACCCTCGTTAAAATTGTAATAAATCTTCGTGTTATGGTAATAAGATTTATGGACTTTTACTTTGATAACGTAAAAAAATTCAAGAAGAAAGAGATAAGCTTTGAGCTTTTATTTTGTCGCAGGCAATCGCATAACTTTGCGAGAAGTACGAGTGGTGTATATACAATAAGGATGAAGGACGCAGGTAATGTTAATCCTCACGATTCGCATAAACGTAAGGTCAATAAATAATGTTAGCAAAATGTTAAGGAATATACTTTACAATGGGGCAATGGCCGCAGGGCTTTTTAAATTCACGCTGGTTTTCGGTGCGTAGAGCTTTGGGGGTTTCGCGTAAAACTGTGCGAGAATGGATGACAAATAATTACATAAATTGTAAGCATGGGGTGTGACTTTTAATCAAGTTTTGTGTCAAGTGGCAGTATGAAAGTTTCTATTGTTTAAAATTTCTTTCATTGAGTTTGTAATGGTAATATTGAATAATATTGCTTAGATTTGGTACAAGTTGAATGTTGTTTTTTAACAAATACATAAAAGGAATTTTAATGTGTTTAAATTAAAGAAGACAATCACTTTTATTCGTCTTAGGGTTTTGATAATCTAAAAATGTTGTTTCTAAAAAGTTGTGGAAGTTGTTGTTTTACTGACTGTAAGCACTATATGCTTTGGCCCTTTCCAAAAGAATAAAACCCACAGAGAAAGGAGCATTAGGAAAATATTGTTACAGGTTTCACGTTTTATTTTTGTTTGACCCTATGCCACCGGCTTATTGAATTTGCGAGGGATTCAAAGAGGTTCAGATATGTTTGAGACATTGAATAACCTTCCATCTTTATGTATATATACAAATCTCTTTTACTGGTACTACCGCTTATAAAAAGCTTTTAAGCTGCATCAAACTCTTTAAAAATTAGTAATTGCTACACGTTTAAAAATTCTCGTTGTCTTTTATATTGTTAGTCAATAAACCACTGTGTAAGACAAATTGAGGTATTAAACCGAAATCATCTCTCACAACAATGAATTAAACATATGGAGACAACCAAAATTGAGCAACTCGTATACAATATGAAGGTGGTATTGTGGCTTCGTTACATCTTATGCTTGGGATAGTAAATTCACAATCTAATTTCAACCCATTTTGATATACATATATAATATAATCAATATAATGACTTACTTATCTTTAGTGAGGCGATTGTTCATTGTGCATTGAACCATGACAAAGCTACTCGGTATTATCTGTTCTGAAATTGATACAAGGATTTGTGTGGGCAGATTGAGATTTGTAAAAGCAAAACCTGATAAAGGAGCGGACATAAAAGAACTAATAAGGTGTTCAGTGTTCACAATTTCCTTCCGGATTTACTCTATTCTTGTCTACAGTCAATATGTGCTTTGAAGAATAATGAAAAAATAAAAGAAATTATTATCCAATAAATTACATTGCATTCATTGAGTTTGTATTCGCCTTTTATACGTTCATCCCTCCGTTGTGAGTTGTGCATTGTATTCGAATTAGAATATTTTTATTACTGTTGACTGTATACATAGATAATTCGTTATGAATAAATGCAATTTACAGTCAATTACATATTTCAACCCAAAAGTCATTTCACAGACTTCCAGTTGTACTAAATATAGCAGCCTCAAATGCTCAGTACGTATGAGTTTGTAATGCGAAACGTGAATTTGTAGGTAGTTAAGTGCCATGCATTTCGGCAACTGGCAATTCACAAAATGATCAAAATATCTTTTGTTAGCGGGCCGGAATTGGATGGAAGCCAATGCAATTGTTGTTTGTTCTTGCATGCTTCACAGCCAGAATCCAATTGTTATTTTCCGCAAATTGCGAAGCGATGTCTTTCCTCAGGCTGCAGGGTACGACTTCGGGTTCATTTGTACAATACATATCGAGGCAACGTTTCACATAATTCACTTTATGTGTTGCTAACATTTTGTAATCTTTCAAAAACAAATTTCCAGCAGCACTTCGAAGTTATGGGTGTTCTGAATTAGTATAATCGCCGTGCATTAAATTTAGCGCATCTCGCCCGGAAGGATGGATTCATATGTGTGATGGAATACCAGTTGAATTGTAATTGTTAAGAACATTTAATTTAATTTTTAAATATTTGATTTAAAAAAAAATAGAATAAATGATCATTGGTTTTACACATAATAAGTTTAATGAATTCAATTCAAACTCAACTCAACAGTTATTGTGGTCTTCAGTATTTTTAAATGTGCGTACATACGAGTTTACGATTGAAAGGAGCAAAAACACGTACGCTTCCAGTGGTTTCCATTTGTACAATAGCCTGACCACAACCCTCCCAACTGCGCTACACACATCTGACACAAACACCCACCACACTGTCTGGGGTTTCATTTTTACCATGACATGCCAATTTAATTGAAATAAAATCAACACTTCGCCCCTTTCACACAAGGGTCGGCTCATGAACTCTTTCGTTGACACGTCATGCTGTCCTTAATCTACAATGTGTGTTGGTTCATTATTATAGGGTTGATCATGATGGAGGGAATTAATTATGATGCTAATTTTGCCATTGGTTATGAGGGCGTCAAATAATTTATGTAAATTGTCTACAGAGATGTTGTATCTGAAAAACGTTCAGCATTATCAAATATAACAAGGGATATCACTCCTAATTTAAAAGTTTAAATGTTCAATTAATGTATGTAAGAAGAGGGTCGAAAATTGAGCACTTAAAAGTGGTTTAATTTTTTTTAAATAATTATTCGTATTTATGCGGTTAATTTAAATTCAATTATTAATCGGCGAAAGCAAGCAAAAATTATTGAGGCAATTTAATAATTAAAATATGAAATAGATTTTGTTAAAAAAGCTCTTTGGGTTTAATGTAGATTGAATATTAAAAACTACATAGTATCAATTAAAATTATGGTATGCTACAGCAATTGATTATAATAACAAAGTTAGCTGTGGCACAAAACTCGAATTTCTCAATTTAAAGAAAAATGTCAAATGCATCAAAATTAAAAGCAAACACTCCACGAATATACGAGAAGAAGTTTCATAGCTCGATCGTGATATCTAAATTCTGTCTGATGCGGCATATCAATCAGCAGTCAGCACCATTAAATAGGTCAATGTTGTAATTCCGCCCACCCCTAAAATCAGGTCAACTATACATTTTATTTCCCTGCAGCACACAAATCTATGGAGTATGTGCTAGTACTGTAGGTAGGTGCATTGAATTGTTCTTCCACGATTTCGATTAAAGGCTGCACTGTGCACAGTTTCATCATTGCAATTTGCAATGCAAACGAACGAGTGCACAGCGCGACCTTGTTTGTTTAACGTAATCAATATTTTGCAAACGTGCACCAATATATATAAATTTGTATATATTGTACCAGTTCAGACTACAAGAGATGATATCTTTTACAAGCATCGTGTACTTGCAAGCAATTTTCTCCATTTTCCCTATCATATTGCAAAATGGCATTCAATATTTGGTGCAGCATATGTGCCGACAATGCAAGTATATTCATAAAAATGCGTTGAACAATTTCCTACATTAAATTGGTTTTGTGATTTAATTGCAAAAAAAATGTTTTATGCAATAGATGCAGATTTAAAAATGGAGCCAATTTTGATATATTTATCAATCGGTTTGTTGAAATTAACTTGTGTATTTCTAATTCGCATTTTCTAAGTCAGTATTGTTTAAATAAGAAATCGTAGCTACAAATTACTTTAACCCATTACGTAAATTAAAATATTGTGCATGCCATTAAGTCAAAAAGTGGCACCCTATTTACAAGTCATTAGTGAATGTTACTAAGAAACATTAGGCAAATAACTATATTGTCCGAAAAAGGTCTAAAATTGATTATGCGGTGACTTTACACAAAACAATTAACGTTATGTGGGAGTGTAACTACCATTAATGTTCTCCATTTTGTGTACAATAGTAAATATATGAACCGTTTCACACGAATTAAATTTTTTACGAAACAATCCTTTTACGGAAATTAATCGACGCTAAAACAGAACTCACCCATTGGGCATTGGCTGATGAGTGAAAGGTGATGCATACATATTTGTGTGGACATTCACATGAGGGTGTAAAGGTGCATGGGATACACTTGGTAATCCGTTAAAAAAGGCTTAACTGCCTTTGGGATTCCAATTTCCATGTAGGTTCATCAATTTTCAATGCGACATGTCCAATGGACAATGAAATTGCTGAAAATCATTGGGAATGTTTCCGATGTGATGAAATGTGATTTTACACACGACAAATGGAATTATTCACTATAATATATTTATGTGCATGATGCCACAATCGAAATATTTGTTGTTGAAAGATTCGTGGCGTGTAATAAAATATTCATTAAATAGATTTGTATTTTTGAAACAAACAAGTTCATTTTAAATTTGTCCAAATTTTTGGTGGAATAAAAATCAAAAAAATTGCATGTTACTAACTTCGTAATAAAATTAAGATTGTGCAGTGCACACGTAGTACAAAATATTATGTGAATAAATAAGCTGACTTTAATTGCCCTTATTTATGCAATCAGCATTGCGTGTTCAGTTAATCATATAAATGCAGTATTTGCGGCGCACTAAAATATTTTGCCGAATAGGTGGAAATGCAGTTAAACGTAATCTGATTTAATTCCGGACTCGATATTGCATCCTACACTAATTTTGCTAAATGTTGCTTTAAATTATAACGCACCTATTGGTCAGTGTGAATTAATTTTAATACAATTAAGTCACCATCTTCTAAATGAATTTTGCCATAAATAATATGTAGCTTTAAGCTCATATATTATATATGAAATAATTCAAGCTTTGTGGAATGTGTTGAATTTTAAAACAATTAACAATGTGACGTGAATTATCTATTATAATGTATTCACATACATTGGATTATGACGTGACTGCGACAATCACGAGCACATCTTCTCTTGAATAATATAATGTGTGCTCAATTAAGTCAAGTAATTACACATCTCTGGTGTACCCTAACGGATAATGTCACCGACAGTAGAGTGTATGTAGGTCCTGTGGTAATTCTATTAAGTAGGTGAGATGCACCGCTTATTAAAGCACTCTTCAGCTTACAATTTACATACTGTACATTGTACACGTACGAAGTATGTGTACACAATGCTCACGAGACATATTTGCTTAATTGCTTACACGTATATCAAACATGTCACAATATTTACACCATGGCTCCAAAGTTTCAATAGAAACTACACATTTTTCGACATTTTTTAAATGTTGCAGTTGGGTAAATACGCTGTAGTAATTTTAAAAGGGATGACATCATTTTTAATACCGTGCAGCATACTTTAGTAGTTTGTGTCTGCTGCAATTACAAGTGCATTGTGGCGACTCCATTAAAAATATGATCAAAAGTCTTTTCCATGAAATGAAAACAAAACAAAACTTTAAATTTGTATGATATCTACTGTACAATGTCGCTTTGTAAATGCATGTACAGCGTGCAGTGATGAAGCTGCAAGGGATGCAAGTTAGCACTTTCCAAATAACACTCTCTTGTGTATAATATAAACGAATATAATGTAGAAAACGGGTTGCATTTGATATTTGCAGCAAACACTTGAGCTCTTCAAAAATTCAACTGTCATCATGTCAGTTATTTGGTGGCATTTACAACGTAACAGTATTTGCAGACAGTGCAAAAAATTGTTTGTATTTGTTTCCTTAGATTGTCGTTAACGAAATTCAATATTGTTAAGGTTTTCCATCGATTGCAGGCTCTAATAAGTGTATAGAACTCAAATTATTTCAAATTAAATGAACACCAATTTTCGTTTATTAAATTAAATTCTTGCAGTCCTTTTTCTAGGTACAGAGAAAACACAACAAATGCATCATACATCTTCCTGCAGTCCATATGTCCATGTCACTTGTAATTTATATAAGTCGACACTTTCCGATTGATGGTCGGCAACATTATTCGGATGTTGTCACCAGGAAAACGATGTATTATGCACTATGCTGCAGTAATACACGTCATTGTACGTTGACTACGTCTATTTTCGATCCATTTCAATGTTGGTTTTACCATTTTAAAATGGGAATGGAAAAGCTTATCTGGGATTTAGGAAATGGATGACAGCACGAAAGATTTCTCTTTGTTCAATTCCTTTTGACTGCAGCCAATCATGACTTTTGTGGCAATAAAAGTTTTTGTATTTGATTTTAACCCATTCCATGTGTAGTAATTCTAATACAAGACTTTATTTTTATGTAAATAATTTAATATGCTTTTTAAATTACAATTAATGTTTTTCTAAAAGCTTTTCAAACAATAATTTAGTGCCACATTCAACTAAATTTGTTACTAAATTGGCGAAATACAAACGCTTGTATAATGAAAACTAATCGATGAAATAAATGGACTTTTTTGAAGGAAGTAAAACACTTGTATTTTGTCCTGTTTTTGTCAATAGCTATAAGGTTATAAAAAACAAGAAGACATAAGCAAGTAGTATACTGTATGCTGTATACTCAATGTCGAGAGCATGTGATAAATTGTTTTATCACGTTCGTGTTATAGTTCAGAAAGAATCATCAATTTCTGTAATATACGTCTATGTCGAAAAGTTATCTGACTTTTAGTTTTTGTAAGCAAGATCAAGGATTTTTTTCACATACAATTAATGTGTGTTCTTTGATAAGGACACATACCTTTATATGTTATGCAATATTTACTATAAATTATAGCAATAATTATTATATGAAAAACAATTCAACATTCAAGTTTCTTGATGCAGAATTCTTAAAAATGCGATTTAAAGTTGTTTTATGAAAAAAATTCATATAACTCTGGAAAAGTAGCGCAATATTCAAGGTTTATAACGAATACGAGTATTTAAGCGTATTCAAGCAAACCGAAGCAGAAATGTAGGTGTGGTATGCATTGAAAATATAAGTGAATGCAAGAATTGCATTTGGCGGTGATCCAAATTTCCGCAATTGAGGTTCACTTGTAAACCGTTCACCAATTGCAGGTTTGCTCAAAACTGTTGAAATATACAAAATACTTTGGTAGGTCAATTCACATTTTGTCTGCCGGAGATGGTTTTCAATTATTGGATAACAAATAAAACATTTTAGGGACAATTATAAATGAAAATTGTCAATTTTTGGGAAAAATACTAAATAAAAATGAGTTAGTTTCTAATTTCATTCTTACAGCATTAATTTAAACTTCAGCTAATATAAATTATAGCTCATAAGTAGTTTAATGTTTGCAAAACTTTATGGTTTTACGACTTAATGAACCTCAAGTGTTTATGTGCAAAATTTCTCAATGCATTAACATTTAATAATTAAGTACACAAACTTATTAATGCCATCATAATATGCGTATAGGTGCTTGTTTACATTCTTATTTAATTACCCAATAAGATTTTCTCGTGAGGCTTATACGGGCATTAATTCTAAAGCCTCATTGTCTTATGGAGGGCCTCTTAACTCTCTCTTATATTTGCATGCAAATCGGTACCCCATTCATGCATTCATAATCGCATGAAATGATGATCCTTTTGTTTTGGAAACACATTATTAAAAGTGTCGATTTAAGTCTGAAACAATGAACGAATCTATAATGTAATGTTATTCTTGTATAAATGTATTGCATCGATATACTTTCTCATTTCATGCGATTTTCGCATTGATAACAAATTTATACAAGTTTATTGACAGTGCTCTGTTTTCGCAATTGAACGATCGACTATACAATTGGGTATTGTTTAAGATTGATTAAATTTACCGGCGACTTTGGAAGATAAATGAATGAAGTGAGTGCGGACGAAAGCTCGTCGACACTCTAGTCGCATCACAGCATTATTTTGATGTACAATAAATTATTTTAAATGATTCAACAAGCATTGTCAATGGTTTTAGTCAAATGTTGTAAATACTGATAATGAAAACAGCTTTAAGAAAATAAGTTTTTATTTAAATTGAAAGTATTGTATTTATTTGAATTTCACTTGCTTATAAATGTTTAAAACGCTTAAATATGTTACATTTACGCACAAATTTTCACAGCTTGTTATTGTAAATTTTTGACATACAAAACTTAAAATTTATTTACCAATTAAAACCAAATAAATAATTTAAAGGTATTTACTTTATGCATATTATGCTATTTCGATAACTTTGATATCAATAAATTAATTAAGATAATTTTTGAAATTAATTTTATTATTTTAAGGTAATTATTTAAAAGTTTTAGTGTTTTATTTAAAATGTTGTTCATTAAAGTTAACAATGTAGATTGCGTCCACATTCCACGTTCATTTCGTGTCTGCCCTTTTTGCAAATATTTGCCGCAATAAACGGCGAAAGTGTGCAAAACTTTATTTTACACATGCAGGTAAATACGATTTATTTATTTTTATGGTGCAGCACTGTATAAATCACGAAACGCAGTTAGCGAAATTGAATTCAAGAATAAAATACATAAAAGAATCGTGATATGTACATTGAAATGCATTCATACATTCTGCACACAATCTGGCAACAAGTATACAATGTTCATAATTTCCTGAAAATATTTGTGAAAATTTGTGAGAGAAAGTTGCACGAGAAAAAATATTTAAAATATGAAATGTTGAAACAATTAAAATAAGACCACTTTGTTCGTATCCTGGAGTGCCTGTACTTAGACAAAACGTGAAAAAATGTGTAAACCCAACACCGCCCTTCCCAATAATTCAGCATCATAATTATGAGTGAAGTAGAATATCAGTTATAAGTTAAAAATAAATACCACTTAGAACCGACTGTGCATTCTTGAAAATATTCTAAAACAAAGAAAGGTTAACTTTTCAAAACTGTTTACTTTCTATATTTGGCTGTTGTCAAGGCGAATTCTATGACAACGTCTTTGTATAACAAATTTCCTAAAAGTCAACAATTTAATGTCTTTATGTTGAATGGATCAAAACTGTAACAAATATTATGGTTTAGAAAACAGCAACGCATGGAAAAAGGGATAGAAATTGTTACTAACTAGTTATACGACGACATGGATGAAAGTCAAGAAAATCCGCAGAGGTTTCAAGTTGTCACTAAATTTCCACCACTTTCTGTCAACTGCATGTATCCAACTGAATCCGGATTCAAGAAAACAACTATAAGAAATAACAAACTATGTCCAGTGAACAATAAAGCAAAAGGATTGCCTGAGCTAATAAAGATTGATGGTCGTGCTGATTTAATTAGGCAACTTTTAAATGCGAAATCTCATTGTCTGAGTGAATTTGTATTTTATTAACTTTATAACTTTTTTTGCAGGTATCTCAAAATAAAATTGACCTCATTGCAACATAAATTGGAGTGGCACATTAACGAGAACATAAACCTAACAGACTCACTGAAAGCGTATGTTCAGCTCGAAATTGAGTTGAAAGAAGCACTGCAAAAAGCGTCCATCAAGACAGATGCAGTGAAGCTTCAGATTATCAATGTCGAAAAACAATATAAAGTGAACCAGCTGCGTCTTGGAGAGGACAGCGAGACCGTACAAAGCATTATAATGTTATCAAAAAAAATTGACGACATAAAAATGGAATTGGCATCTCTTCGACGACTCAATGCATCGTTGGAACGGCGCATCCTGAATGTAAACGTGAACTTGCAAAAGGAAAAATATGAACTAGATGACATGCAGATTGCGATACAGGTAAATTGAAGTACTTATTATTTATTGAGTATCTCGAGCCGTATAAAATATAATGCATTAAATAATTGCAAGTCATTATTTGCAGTCATCCCATGCAACTAATAACAATGACAAGATGAAAATGGAAAAAGTTTTGCTTCACCTGGAGTGTGCGGAGCTGTTTGATCTGTATGGCAAACAACTCTTTCTTGTGGACAATTTAAAACGACAAATTGTATGTTTAGAGTTGAGCAAATTATTTAATTGGAAAGAGAAAGAATTTCTTCGTATTCTTAATTCGAAAAATAACCACATTAGTAAATAATCACTAGATGGTGCAATTTATTGGAAACACAATGACAATTTGAACATTACGAATGTGATCCATGATTTCGTTTTGATTTTATCTTCTTTTTTTAAATAAAATTGCTATTTACCAAATATTTATTTAGTCATAGTTTTTTATAGCATCCGTGGTTCCGTTTTTAATGTAATTAAACAAGTTAAGTATATGGCCAACAAAACTTTTAAAAAACTCTGCAAAAAAATTTTATATTTCCCAAAACCAGCAATTTAATTTATTTTCAACCTGGAAAGAAGAAATCTCAAATCCTCAAATGGATGTACTCCTATACATATCAATAATGTCAAATGAATATCCTTAAGGTTTGTATTATTAATCTGATAATCCTTGACCAGTAATTAAACATATTATGTGCGGTTTAGGAATTCCACGAAATTGCAGTAAGTTTACACAATAACTCCATAAGTAGTTAGTTGGATGCTGTGAGAAGAATTTATACAAACAGGATTCAGAGCACATTGTTACATAACACACTGCTGACCCGATTGCTCCAGCAATTTGGTGTTGAGATTACTCGTTATATAGAGTACGTAGTTACACGTTCGACAATGCGCATACATTTGGGAGTCGTTCAACTTTTCCCTAAATAAAATTCAAGGAGACAACACCCACCAGAACACTTTCACAAACAGCAATTGACTGAACGTACGACTATTAAGGGCTTTGTGTTATAGCCGAACGAGTTTTGTGAGGGAGAGAGCGTTACAGCCATGCAGCAGCGTCAACATACACTGCGTGGTAGCTGAAAAGGGGAATATCCTGCAGTCTAGTACATTTTCAAGTTACAAACATCTAAGCTTTTCATGGCACTTGTGAGGGGGAAATTATTCCTACACGTGTTGAAAATTAAAATGCTATTTATTTTAAAAGACTCTTTAATTTGATGTGATTACTATTTTCTAGAAATATGTTTTTAATTTTATTATATAAGTATACCTTATTATTTTTAAAAGTAGATTTCAAGAATTCATGTTCCATTTTTTTTAATGTTTAAACTTTTGAAATTTCAGAAAATATTGTTGCAATTCCATTTAATTTATGGAAGTAGATATCCTTGTACATGAGAAATAAGTAGTTTGACTTCAATACGTTCATACAACTTCTAGTACGTGTAGACTGTAGGTATATGTACGTATGATTTATTTATTTTGTGCAGAAGTGAAAAGTTTGGCAAACTTGATCGAAACTTTTTAGCAAAAAGCGAATCTCAGCCCAAAATAAATAAATACAAATCAAAAGACAATACTTCGCCAGCAAACAGGAAACTTTATTTTTACTGAACACGTACACACATTTTCCAATAAAATGTGCTTTATTTTGCTCGCATAAAATGCGAATCGATTCAAACTGGCAAACATGGCTGTTGTAGAGCTCACGTATATAATAACTATACGTGTATCCAAGAGCCTTCAGTGCAAGGTACACAAAACATTCGCATATAATATACTCGTACATACAGTTAGAATCAGTTGATAGGATCACATCTGTGGGAACTGTAACAATGTGCCTTTAATATTTCATCTTAGTTGTGTAACAAAGTTTGAATGAACCATGACAGTTGATGGAGTAAATGCCAGATGAAGCTGAGTAAAAGTGTCGCATTTTACTTTCTTGAAATATTGCTGTTGTAAATGTCTGGGGATTAGGGAGTTTTGTGGGAATAAAAATATTAAACATACTACATTTATACGAATGTGTGAAATAAAAGTGCAAATATTTAATGTAAAACAAAAAAAAAAGTATTTTTCCAAGAGCATTAAGATTAAAATGGCAATTTTTTAATTTCAGGTAATGTGGTTAAAAAATGGGAAATTTTAAGTTAAACAAAAGTATCAGGAAAACTGAGGAGATGAGAAAGAAAGATGACATGAAAATTGTTGTACAATGTTGGAACTAAATATTAAATCTTTAAATTTTGAGAGAACCGAAGAAATTCTTAATGTTTATGTCAAATCTGGAGGTGTTTTGATGAACATTTCTTAGATTTGAATTCAAAAAAGGCACAGAATTTGTAGAGCCTAAACTAATCTTTTTATCTTTTCCATCCCGCTGTCACATCAAATTTAAACAAAGTGAGAATCAGCTTTAAATTTTTTTGTGTGACGAAACTTTCATAAAAGTTTACTTCGTCTTAACAAAAACATTAAATTTCAAATCGTTCTGTAAAGTTTCACATGCCACATTCCCTACAATGGATTCGCTTCGCGACACATGGCAACGTGAACGCACGGAATGTAAAAGTCGCGATTAAAAATTAAAGTCCTTTTAATACAAATCCATTTATAAGATATTTCCTTTTAATGTAAGCAGTTGGACTATTTTTTCCCGTGAACTATTATTGCTTTCTAAGTGTTTGCTGAAATATATAGTCAATCTCACATAAATTCAGGTGCACGAATACAAAAGCTCTTCGCTATGAACGGTTTACAGGAGAAATCCGAGAATATACCAGAGATCAGATAATGTGGCTGGTTGTATTCATGTCATGATTCTCGCGGTGCAATAAAAAATTCATGACCATTACTGTGACATAATCAGAAGTACTGCCACGCCAGTGCTGTTGCGACTACTTTAAAGTCGTACACTCGCATAGTAGAGCTATCACAGATAAAGTACTGGAAGGGGATCAGCAAATATACACCGCATGTTTAATAGTATTTAACACCTGCTCAACAACATCATGTTCACAAATATAATACACTCGATGTGTAACGTGCTGAATATCCCGTATCCTTGTTTGCCAATGCTATACTTCAATTATTATTATTTAAGCACGCAAGTAAATACATAAATGGGTTGAAATTGCTTAAAAGCCATTCACGACTGAAGAAGCAAATTTTTTTTTATCAAAAGGCAAGTGGAAGCAGAAGTACGTTCTATATATCATGGATGCTCCATTTCATACATTTGTAGCAAAAAGCATTAAGATGTTATCGATTCTATGCGACGCGAAATTATGCCACTGAAATATTTCTGCGAAATCATTTCCTATGAACCGCAAAACAAACTTTTAGGAAGTAAGTGTACACTCAAAAGAGGCTCTTATGACTTTTGAGTTCTGAAGCAGTATGCAGTGTACGTTTATCGTCTATATACGAGCACATATTATAGTATGTAAAATGAAACATGAAATGATGATAACCTCATCCTTAATGATGTATACGAATAGCATAGTTTACAAGTACTTTCCAAGATTGTGTGCACATAAACTGGTTTATGCATAATTTATCAAAAATGAGCATTCAAGTCTTTATGAATTCGAGCATAAAAATATTTATGTTGGGCCATTAAAAAGCTTCTTGTATTTATCAAAATCAAATATGTCATTTGCTGCACCGTACAGGTACACTAGAATTCGAGTATGGCATAAGAGGACTTTAAAGAATAACATTTTACTGCAAATGATTTCTTGAATAGGAATTATGATAAAGTACTTTAAGAATATAAAATTTTTTCTCAAAATTCAAATTACGTTAGCTATAAAAATAAGATTCTAAAAATCTTCTGATAGAATATAGAAAACTTCTTTTTTTAAATAAAACTCTTCAAAGTTCTTTAAAATTACAAATTTCAAGCAAATACAAAAATCATTCCTTTAAAATATTTAGGGCTATTAATTGAGGTTTCAAAACATGAGGGCGTACATTGCCAAATTACACAGAATTACATCTCAGTCTCACCCGTTGTACGAATATGTGCTTATTTTTGGCAATGTCAAATAATAAACCTTCATAACAAAAATGTCATTAAGCCAATCATGCAGAGTCTTCTGCATTGAAAGCTGCCAATCCAATTACGTGCTGATTTATGACACAGCATGAATAAATTTGCATAAATCCCCCAAACTCTCGAATCAGGGAAAATAAAAATTCTCAAATAAAATAAACAGTTCTCAAAAATGTAAGTAACGTTAAGGAAATGTCTAACAAAAAAAAAAAGTGCGCCCTCTTCTTGCAAAGATGTAAACAAATTAGCACAAAGAGTTTCCATTCATTGAACTCATGCTTTAATATCGTCCCTATATCGGTTCCGTATTGTTTGGTATTACTAAAAGTTCCCTCGTCGCAGGATCAGCGGTCGGCTGCGTAAATTATTTCCGGTATCACTTTGAGTTATCCGCATTAAATCACAGAATATGGTCATGTCAGGCACATACTTCCTGCTATGCGTATTCACCGTATTTAGTACTTATTCACCACCAGCGACCCCCCCATCCTCCGTCCTCTCCCTCTGCTTCCCACAAATTTCTAAGACCTAAGCAGTTATTCGCCTTTATGCATATGATTTGAATCATAATGGCAGTTGTTGTGTTGCTTATGAGACTTTAACAAAGCATGCATAACGTAAGTATGTATATGATTTTATGTGCGATATGTCACATATGTGTATAATACGTAGATGTGCGAGAAGGTGAGTGCAAGAGAACCGTGCGGAATATGTCTTTAGCAGGAAAAATTTGTTGATTTTGCAAATGGGGTAGAAAATTTGTTTGGCCCCATGCCGATATAAGCACACGGACGCCTTGTACTCGTATGCATGTACGTCGATGTGTGGAATACGACGCTCTAAGGCGGACGGTAAATATACACTGCACACCGGGGATGTGTGATAAGCGGCAGATTGAAACTATCGAGCCATGCGGTGACATTGGGTATACAAAGTACACAAACGTAGCTTATAAATGTTTGTGTTTGCGGTTTAGCGGATATACAAAAGAGGTATTCTTGATCGGTGATTTGGTGACATCAATTGATTGTCAATTTGTCAGTCCATTTTCAAGTATAGACACAATTTGGGAAATTGCAGGTGAAACGATTTTACGGGTAATGATGTGGTGTTGACAATATGGCTGTCGATTTTGTTTATGGGTTTCGGCGTTTAGATGCTCGTAGTTGCATGTTTGTCTATAAAACGTTTTGAGCTACTATTAAATTGCTAAAATTTGAGTTTTATGGCTGGTTATCAAAATAAATCAAATCTCACTTAATTACCGTATACTGTTGCAGCAAATTCTGCACAACTCACTAAACTCAATTATTAATTTATTAGAATATTCAAAGATTCTTATCATCCATTTTCAGTTCCACCACGATGTTACAAATTGCAATCAGTAAAAATAAATTCAATTAGGCAACTGCAAAATTTAATAATAAATACTCTAAATAATATGCAAACATTTAGCAACTCACACATTCGCTTCTAGTAAAATAAATTAATCAAATGCATCTAAATGGCATCATAAGCCATAAATCCAATTACCAGGAAAATCCGCGAAAATGGCGTAATAAATCAATGCATTTATTATTCAATTAAACTCAACTGTTGTTATTTATGCATGTTGGCAGTCATTTTAAATGCACAAGTGCATTACATACATGCGAACAATAACACCAAGATTATTTACGAGTAATTATTGGAATTGATAATTAGCATATAGTCATAGTTGAAAGCTTGAAAATGGCTTCTGGCCAACACAATCAATCTCTATTGTTAATTTGATATCTGCAAATTATGGTAGTTATCCCTTATCACCATCCACCAAAAAGGGATCTAATCTATAAATATTTGTTTTACAATAAATAACTCATTCATTATTGTCCGCTTTATAAAATATTTTATAAATAGTTGTTGTTTAGCAATTTGAGTATACGAATTTATTAATTATTGTTCCTGATAGGACAAAGCTGATAAGTTAAAATAATGCAATGAAGCTCTGTAGTGGCAATGTTTGTATTGGAGGTGTGCCAACTCATCACTTTGCTCCTCATTTAACTATTTGCCATAATTTCAATAATTCTTTATATTAATTTCTAATAGTAAGCCTGGTGGTAGTTTTTGTATCCGATCATCTCATGCAGCGGTTTGGAATATATCGATCATTATCGAGCAGTATCTATTAGAACACAGTGTATAAATCGTGTAGCGCGTACCCCCTGTGATTACATCCTCTTATTGTCTTCTCGTTAAATATATATGTATTTGTAAAATAGAGGAATAATTTTCTCAATCAGTTTTGATCACAATCACAAACTCTATACACTTTTGATTACCAATTAAAATTATGCATTTAAACTTGAACATTTGAACTTTTGTTTAATAATTGTAGGTCAATCTCAGAGGTCAATACTATTGTGGGCTTGCAAATTTCATGCGATGCACAATACTTGCACAATACAATCACATTTTATTTATATTTAATTAACGAAGGTAGGTTTTCTGCACTTCCATTGAAATCAATTAAATGCTTAATTTTCAATGAAGCAATTTAAGAAGATTATACGAGTTTTTATTTTATGAAGTGGTGCAGTTTTGGTCGTAATTAAATTTTTTTTTGCAAAACAATAGATCGAGTTGAAAACTAACAACAAACTTTAAAAGAAGTGGTATAAAAATGTATTTAGTTGATAAAGTTTTCATTCATTCTTATTGACGATTTAAAGAGAACCCATAAATTCAAATTTTATCCAAGACCAGGCTTAAAATGATCAATTATTATTATATTATTCAAGGATATTTTACTCTATTCGAAATATGACGCAATTGATAGCAAATAATGAAATTTAGTTCATAAAAAAAGTCAAAGAATGGCGATTGAAAAATGGTGTTATTTATAAAATATGGAAATGCAATCAAATTGAATAAATGTGTAATAGATGATTCACGCATATTTTACATATGATAACATTTTTCAGGATTTAAAACAAATTGCAATTAAAGCACTAACGTTCACCAGTTCTCCGAAATGAGATTTTTCAGCCATTCATGTTTATATAAACGTAAAAGATAATTTCAATTCCCAAATTAAACAACTGCACGTCAATTAGTCGAGGGAAATATTGGAAAAAATTTTGTTATTTATTTAGCAGTGAGAATTCAAAAAAAAGTGGGTAATAGTCCTTAATGTGCAGCAGATTCGTTAATTATTGTGATTGAATACTGTACAGGTATACGTTGATACATATACTATTTTACCGTATTTCGGGCGACAATTTTAGCAGTGTGTGAAAACTCAAAACATAAAACCTGAAAAAAACCGCCGCATGCAGTCAAAAAAGAAAACACCACATAATCGTTTGAATGGGAAAAGCTCTGCAGACAGTACTGTCATGCGCGCCAAACGTACTCACGCAATTTGGAGCAACGGGAAAAAGCTTCTGCAGTCTACACCGCATAATTGCGTGCCTCCCCCAATGCGGAAGCCAATACCCCCTGCAAGCGTGATACGAGTATGTGCAGTGTTTGTGAAACAACAAAAAAGTGTGCACATACCACAGTTTATTACTGTATGGATGTGAAGTAAATCGTCGCCGTTTTTAAGTGCAGCTATATTTTGTAATTACTTATACATTCTATAAAGCCTAATATAGTAATGGAATTTTATTGCATACTCATCAACAATTTTTTTTTTTTTTTTTTTGTTGAAAGATGAAGTGGATCTGTATTTCCATTTTCTATTTTCAAAATTAATTTTTTTTTTTACACAACTTGTATAACATCGAAACGAATCAATTATTCCGTATTGGTGTAACTTAAAAGCTATAGCGTTTTGTAAAAAACGAACAAAATAAAATTCTTGTCCAATGGCAGTACTTTTGGATCACTAAAATGTTTTTTAAAACACTTCCGTTTGAACAATTTAATTTTCTAATGCAGTATTAATATTATTGGTGGCTAACTAAACAATAAACTCAATTTGCCAATTGCAAATGTATTCTAAATATGAAAGATAGTTCTAATTATTATTTGTAGTGTGTTCTAAACTGGGCAATCATTAAAATGGCATTAGCAGGAAATTGCGTCAGGCATCATAATGAATTATTAATTAGTTTGAATAATTCATGAAATGAATACAAAATATCTGCATAAATGACTACCTAAACATTTATGTACGAAACAACTCATCAACATTTTCCCAAATTAGTTTCGCTAATTTAAGTGGGCAATTGAAACTGTCTGTAGCTGTATACAGTTAGGTGTAAGTATTGAATTTTGTAATTAAGTTGAGCTGAGAAGTTTCAGAATATATTCACCATTTTTCATCATTAAAACTTTGATAGCCTCAAAAACCAGACAACACTCAACACTTATATTGAAAATTTCGTCCGTTTGAATTACTATATGGAAAATCTGCAATAATTTGATTACGGTTAACAAAATTATTCAATTAAATAAACAGGAAATACCGAGAGGCAACACCGGAACTCGAAAGTTGTACATGAATCCTTCCCGCTGTGTTACGAAATAGCAGTGTAAACTGTTAAGTGTATGGCAAACTTCATTTTGCCTCCAGATGATTGGAATTCGAAATCAATACTGCAATACCAATTTTGAGCTTTTTGCATTGAATTCATTAAGGGATGCAAACTATAAGCGATAATTCAAAAGTGTATAACGATTTAACAAATTTATCTACACAGAGATGTTGTGCTGTAGGAGGTGGGATGTAATGAAACATTGAGGCATTATTTTGTTTGTATTTAGAGCATTACATTTTCGTAAAATTGTTGGTGTTCAATAATATAACACCAATGTTGTATTGTAATTGATCCGGCAAGTAATAAAAATCATTAATTATATTTTTCGTGATAATTCAGAAAAATAATGGGCCCCCCAAATATCCGTTAACGACTAATGCAAATAGCAATGGGATTACATTTTTCATTAGTGTAAAAACAAGCGAAAAAGGTCATCCCTCTAAATAGTACCCAAGATGCAGAGACTTCGAAAAGTAATTTTCGTTGCCTATTAAATTATAAAGCTCACGAGTCACGACTATTTTAGCTATGTTGATATCTGTTAGTTGAGTTCGAAGATATATAATGTGCAAGGTTTTCGTATTTCTTTTTAAAAACTTTTTTAGTTCTGTGTCTATATATCGTTCTTTCTTTGAAATTGGAATTTCCCCAATACATTTTTTATGGAGATTTGTTTTTTTATTTGACAAACTTTTTGTTGAACAAGTTAGGAAAATATCTTACACATATTTTGTTAAAACTAATTCCATATGTGTTTGATTTTTATGAGAAGAAAATAAATGAAAATATTAATAAAATTATGTAACTGTGTTTCTGTCTTGTTGAATCATTTCAGTTTATGAGACATTAAATAATTTTGATAATCAACGATTGGAATAAATCTGCAATAAACATTCCTTTAAAGGTCAAACAATTTTTCTAAAGCTTCTGAAACGCTAGCAAGAATATTTAAAAATTAAAATAAATTCATATAGAATTTAAATCCCAAGGTATCACTCTGATTTAACTACATTTTCACATCAATTTTCAAATTGTTTCTTATATTCTCGTATGTAATCAAATAAACACAATTATCTGCTGTTGCAGTATGTTAGCCTCTGATTCATGAAACTTTAATGCACGTACAACAACTAACTACATAAATAAACAAAAGGTGCTCAAACTTCTTTAATCATTAAATTGAAATAAATCCCATTAGGATACACGAGTCAAGACACAAAATATGTATTAAGCTTTCTCAGAGGGTATGTGACCTATGAACTCTTTTCAGAAAATAATACTTCAACATACCTGCAGGTAAAACTGAAATCCTTTCATGAACGTGCTTCGTTTTAAATTACTCCCTTGTTCTTGTGCTCCTTCAATCGATGAATGTACATTCACAAGTAAAATTTGCACAAGCAATCTTAAATGTTCAACAAAGGGGAATACAGTTTTCTTTATTTCTCATATATTCATGCTGACTATTGCTGGTTGCTTAATGACACACTGCACCCCACATATACCGGAGCCCATATTTGATTTAACCACATAATAAACATTAAAGCTTTGTCTTGCTTTTGAAGTTCTCAGGGCCAAAAATCACACAAACACACATCATATGCATCGGTGTTGCAATCATCAAGACGAATTTAGTTACCAATCCATTGACATGGTCCAATGGCTGCATTCGACAGTAATACTCGCATATTATATGTGTCATGATGAAGAGTTCCTCGCCCTTACTCGTCATGTCGCCACACACCCGCATATTAAACAAACGTCATGGCATAGTACATCGACTAATTGCAAAGCCATGTTCAAAGTGGATCTGTGGATAGATTTATGCCATGGGCAATTCATGCTATTGTCATATACATTGCACACTGCACACACATGCATTCGTTGCATATGTGGTATGATATTTAAAGAGACAGCAAATGCCATCTCGGGCGATATTTCTCCATTGTGGCAAATCCGCATTATATTTTATTCTCTCGTCGACCACGACATCGAGCAATTAGACTAATGCATTTCGGATTATTTTCGGTAACCCCCAAAAAGGTGCATCATTCAATTCGCAAATCTGGGTCACCCCGGTGTACCGTGCGATTTCCTCATTTACACACTTTTTTAAATTCCCACTGCGGTGCTTTAAATAGTTTGCGTATCTTTATAAATTGTCATCATTTAAAGCTCATGTGGAAGCGTTCGATGGAGCAGCCACAAAATGAAGCAGGTGTATGTTTTAATTCTTTTGTGCCACAAACAATTGCATGAATTGAATTAACACAATTACTTTTATTGTATGTGCAAAATTTATAGGAAATAAACCTCCAGCAGGAAAATGCCACACACACCCAAAATACATAAATATAACAATTCCGCCGTTCCTATAATGCATTGTTATTACACAGCCATTGTACTATGTCACAGTGTTTATAATGGCAATTGTTAGAGCGACTCATATCACCCGGAATATCTCAAACAAAAGCACTCCCTTGTACGCTCACCCCACGATTCTTTAAAAGCATCCCCCATATAAATTGCTGTATCAATAGGAAACGATGCGTGACATCCGTAAATAACGGATTCGGGATGTAGATATATCCTGCCATCATTGGAATGTCAATCAATATGTCACTCAAAGTAAGCAATCCCTTCTCCCCATGGTGCGGTCTACCAAAATATAAAAAAAAATTATACAAAACAAAAAAATCCGCAACTGCTGTATGTTGCAGAAACAATTGATGGTTGGTTTATCTTCTTACCATGTGAGTACATATCCATTTTTATTTAATTTCGTCGGATATTGTTCCAATTTATCTTTTCGTTATATTTTACTGAATTTATTATCCGTTTTTTTGTATGTTCCCACAGTTTCAGACTTTAAAGTTTGCCGGAAATTAAAGTTATTAAATAGTTAGTTGGTTTTAATGGCTATGAAGCTTCCTATAAATTATTGTGACATCTATTTTGATAAAAGCGCATTGTTAGAAAAGGGATATCAATCAATAATCCGCAATGAGCACATGAATCATTCAATTTAAGGGTGTGAATGTGTCGCTTCAATGCAGCTGTCCATGGTTGGTCGTTTCGATTTGTGATTTTTCATTGTTCTTTTTGTATACATTTTTCACATGAAATAAAAATGTTTTGAATTATTTGCGATGGATCAATTTGAGTTGAGAGTGACGGATTTTACACTGGTTCGATTATTACCGAAATGGGTGGAAATTTTAATAATTTTTTCTTTTTTAAAGTTTAAAGTGAATAAGGGAGCTGTGTTAATTTTAAAATGTGTGTTCTGCTATAACACAAATTGTTTGAGAGTTATCGCAGAGAAATTTACGTTAATGCTAGTCAGAATTGATGTTGTACTTTTAATTCACAAACCCTTGTTAATCTTATCTAGAAAACTGTTTTTTTAAATAATTGTCAGCAGTTAGAATTGGCACTTTGACTTTTGTGCTATTCGGTGGTGCATTACTCTTATTCAAACAGTGCTCTGAGCTCTCCCTCATATCTGTTCTATTCACAATCTTCGGGAGTTAATTACTTTTCCTTTATAGCCACAGTAATTTATTTCCTAACTTTCTTACGCCTACTTATTTATGTATTACTTAATTTATGTAGGCAGTCTTGGCACCTACATTTGTGATCATGTTGTTTTCAATTTCGTCCCTTGGAAGTGTCGAAAATTTGCTGAAAAATTTACTTTGCTTTATGTATACGGTTTAAAAAATGATGTTAAATTGAATTTTGTACCACGCATCGTTATTTTAACTTTAAAAAGGGGATCGAAGAGTTATTGAAATTTAAATTGAAAATATATTCAAATAATGAATTTACATATTGTGCACATGAAATCGCATTTAGTTCTTCGTAGCGTGTCGTAATTTAAGAAATCATTTCGTGCTACTTCTACTTATGGCTCAGACCGCAACTTCAACAACTTGCAACTTATGTAGCATCGATTTTTAAATCCCATAAGGCCCAAAGCATTGCAAAATGTAATCCACATTTATCTCAACACCATATTGTTTAATCATTCCTATATATTTATAGTTTGCCAATATCCGCCAACAAATCCACTACTTACTTGTACTATTGTACATACATTGTTGTAGAATGAAATACATAAAATGAACAAGGCGGCAAGGATCATAAGCACAATATAGAAAAGTGTATTATATTAGGATTTATTGCCGCGATGCATTCGTAACATGTTTTGAAACACATAAAATCCCATTTACAAAGTGCTTGCAGAATATTTATGATGCTTCTGCAATAAACATGTTGGAATCATTTTTATTTGGAGTGAGTTTAATATTTTTCTCCACCACTTTCTCGGCAACAAAACTATACTCCCATCATTTTTATATAACTACTGTTTACATTTTGTGTATACATAGCCACGACAAATGGTGGTTATGATGATGGTCCGCAACAGCCAACAACTCTCTAACCAATTTTGTGTACTGCCTGCTGACTGCAACTGGCATGGTTGGGCATGGCATGGCGTGGCGTCGACGATGCGCTTACAACTTAAATTATTTAAAGCATGCACAATAAAATAAGAAATGGTGATGCTCTGCCATCCGGTTAAATTGCCTTTAGACCGCTGTACAAGCAGAATAATTGCTGCACATTTAAAGCACTTAAATGCGATCACCCACTGAAATGTAATTTGTAGTGCATTGAGATCTCGCGCGTTCCTTTAATTGTCAAAGTCATTGTTATTAATGGGGCGGTTAAAGCTTTATGCAAACGCAAGCAGCGAGGTAAATTAGTTGCCGAGATATTTGGATAGATATTCGAGTAGCATGTGGCTGTTTCAGTTTTCATTGGCCATAAATTCAATTGATCAGCGTGGAATCATACATTAGCACCCCATAAAAAGGCGAACGTTAAGTTTTGCGTATTTTACAGGCCCATAAAATTCACCCCATTTAGCCAGAAGGGAGAAGGTGTTCTTCAATCTGCCGGTGTCTGCTTGCGTTGGAGTCTTGACGACTTCTGGTACATCTTTTGCTGAAATGGTTTTTGCACAAAATGACATGAAACTTTAATGTTGGAATTGCCACATTTAATGATGCATGTCACTACAATATGATGATTTGATAAATGTATCCGGAAGAGGTTCGGAATGCCTCAAAACGAAATGAAAATATGAGTGCTTCGGATAGGCTTAATTAAATAAAAAATTTTAAAGCTTTTTTTTCTAATAAATCGCCGTTCAATACAATATGATAGATAAATTAGTTTTTGTAATAATTATACTCGACTCAAAATGGAACATTAGAAACATTGTGGAAGCTTTTAAAGTTCCCATTAAATGATGACAATAGCCTTTGTTCCTGACATGATGGCGCATGATAAATATTTGATTGAAAGTGAAATATTAAACGCATAAAACATTCTTAAGCGCGTCTGCATGCGGCTGTACGTATGCTATCTGCAGCACATTCCATCACCGAGCGACACAATTCGTATGTTTCAATATTTTTGGGCAAGTATTGTCGTAGTAGCTGGAGCTGATGCGAAGCCATTAGCTTTTATTCAGCCCACCTAATAGCGTGCATGTATGTGGCAAAGTGGTATCGATTGATCACCATATATTTTGCCAACATCGCACAAATTTTGCGAACATTTTCGCATGTTAATCCACCAACATAACAATTGACAAAATACGTATATTGCATGGGTAGTGGGTACCCAAAATTATACAACAAACATGCGTCGATTGTAGTTTATGGAAAGGTGAACTGCAGATTAATGTGGATTTAAATATATGGATTTCGAAACCATATATTTCATTATACGCGGATTCTAAATTTTATGGTAAGACAGAATTTGCTGTTGATAACAAAAATTGTTCAAAAATTTTTTTTCCATGATAAAAAACACAAAATTTTGTCAATCTCGCCTTTTACAATAAATAAAAAAAGTTAAAACTTCTTTCAAAATAAAGGATATCCCAATGATTGTTATTCTCCATATTTACTGTAAGGGTATTCTTTTATTTTTTTGATTTGTTTTCGTATACATTTCAAGATGAGGGAGCGTAAAAAGTTTCACACTGACAATATTCTCATTTACTTTTGAACTGAATGATAGATCAACAACAAAGTCCTGCAGCACATCCACCCCATCTCCCATCCATCCATTCACCCACTCACACAGCATCCCACATAGTTACACACTTCAACCCGCAATAGCAAAATCTCCCATAGCAAAAAAAAGTAGAAAAAAAAAGAAGCCACACAGTAAAATGGAAGAAAGGCGATCAATAATTTGTGTGTATGTTCATTTTACGAAGTATGCGGCTGTTACTCGGTGAAACTTTTGTGACACGCTGACTTCAACTATGTGAACCCCCACTAACAATAACGTGCATACAGAATGTATCGTGACAATAATTACACCCATGATTGAGTTCACATTCTGCGTGTTTAGTTGGTGTGCGGCTTTTGCGTGGCATGTCTTCGCACTAAATTTATCTTCACAATTATGGTATTTGGCTCACTTAATTTGATTATAACTCTCAATTTGCAATGGATGCCGATCCTTTAATGAAATGCTATAGGACAAATTTACGAGCCGGAACATATTTGCTTTCTAATTGAAATGTCATCAGTCTGTTTGCATGCGTGAATGTGATTTGTTACTCGAAATTCTTCTTGTGGTTAATTATAAGGTAATAATTAATTAGCGTTAATGTATTGTGCACGTTATGGCATTGTTAACCGGGTGTTTCAAATTAAAATAATTTAAATTAATAGAATTGGTATTGTTTATGCTGACAAAAAAAATTCAAGGACGTCATATAAGAAGGAGCACAAAACGACAGCAGATGGTCCATTAGGCATATTGTCTGAATTTTGATTTATAATGTGAAGCAGTGTGTTTAATTGGTCTGGAACCTAAAAGCGTAAGAATTTCAGAAAAGTTTTCTGATAGACGTGGATTTTTTTCAAGTACAAAAATAAGGAAGCTTTGAAAAAGTTTATGGAAATAAATCTTTCGTATTTAAGATTTTTTTTTCAAAAACTGCTATTCGTTGTCCTGATGCTTCATCATAAGTCATATCACTAAAACCATTATGTCCAAACATTTTTCCAAAATTCGTAAACAATAACTGCTGCAAACAAAAATTCCCCACACACCACTTACAATATTATCATCACGTCTTTTGGTTGCAGCAATATTTAATTTATTTAATCGCTTTTTATGCGGTCAAAGCAGAACACAACAGAAGCATTGAGGCAAGGAGTGAGATGAGATCCCAACGTGAGTGTGTCCCTATGCTACCATTACTTCATAATTTAAACAAAATTTCCAAATTATGCACATGTTTCACACATCCCTGGGGCGTATTAAAACTTTTGCAATTTGATAAATAGTCATGTATATACGGGATGAAGGATGCGACTCACCTCCCCATAATAAAATGTACTGCCGTAAAACTATAATGTATAACATAAAGGGCGACAATGAACCCTTTCATATATTGTTAACATTTAAAGGTATACAACACTTTGCGCTCAACCGGATAAAATAGTTTATTATGTGTCCCATGTTACTTAACAATGGACATGACTTAAGACCTTTCATGTAGTGCTGCAGGTTACTCGGTAATTGTACGAATATGTGGCGCTAATAATAAATTTATGGCGTATATTTTTAATATACCGATGCATTGCACAGTTTAAAGATATTCAATTAAAGCTCTGCCGACAATATTTTACGTGTTATTACCTTGCCCTTAGGTAAAGCACCTGTTGCTGTTTTGCACAATTTTTTTCGCTCCTAAATTGTATTGGAATATTTGTGGCAAATAATCGGTTTTTATTTCATGTTGCTCATTTCTGCGGAATTACGAGGTAGCAATAGAGAATTTACCGCAAACATGCGCTGCAAAAATGGTTTGTACCCTGGAGGATCAGAGTTTAAATGTGCACCATTGGAAGTGGACTGTGGACACTGAACAACAATGTTTGAAACAATATTTAACTACAAAACAAATCAATCTACGTTTCATAATATTTGCAAGACTGTGATGCTTAAGGTATTAAAAAGTTTAATCAAACAATCTATTGGTGCAATCACTTGGATTGTTTGTAAATTTAGAATTTTTTATGAACACCTAATCCTCTATTATAAGGACCTATAATGATTCCGCACCTAAACTCCATGTTGAGTTTGTGTATAAATGCTCCATACTCATGTTATAAGAGTTTTGACCAAACCGATTGGCTTCCATCCAATTTTACGCTTCAATTTCCATTTTCCATATCCTGCGTGTAACCATGCGGTCTGGTCTATGCAGAAACGTGTCGGATGCAACCTTCATTCACTCTGAGGTCGTAAAGCGCGCGACATTTTGTGTATTTCCAAACATCAGATTATTTTTTTCTTCAAAAAATATAATTAAAGTATCTTTTGCAAAGGTTAATATTTGGAAGCTTAAAAGCTTAAAAGATTGACGGACTCGTTACACTATGCGGCAAAGGTTTAAACTTTCAATGTACACGGATTGCGTCTTACTGCTTGAATTATTTATAAAATGTAGAAAGCGCACAGCTAAAAACTTCATCGTTTCCTGTTTGGCGCAACCAAAAAAAGAAGCAACATGAAAAACATTAAACATTAAGCGTCTTCAGAGTGTAATCCATGAAGTAAGACGAAATGGGTATACGTATATAGTTAAGTTTTGCGGAAGTATCCTTAATTTTAATATTAACTGTAAGTTGGTGATTGGTTTGAAAATGTTTGAAACTAAATAAACACACGCGAAGCGAATCAGTTCAACTGAATGCAGTTAATTTTAAAAAGTAGAATTAGGTTGAAGATTATTGGCTTTACATCCTTTAAAAAGCATTCCTTGTCAAATTATGAAAAGAATTTTGTGAAAAAATAATATCTTTTACCTTCATTAGATTTTCTTAGAAATATATTGAACTATCTTCTAAATAAAGCATGATTGATATTTATTTTAACCCATAAGTGTAAGTCGAGAAAAGTTATAAAGAAAATTAATTTCTATAGTACTTTAAAAACTGAAAAGCACAAATGTTGTTAAATTGATATAATAAAGGATCTTAACCAACATAAATAACAAATTATAGAAATATAAATTACACCACCATATAAATAATAAAATCACTTACAATTAAATGCAATGTACATTGTACACCATTGCCCGACAAAAGTTGTGGGGGTTGATTTAAGATGGATGTGCTGGCAAATGCGGAAGGAGCCAACTAAGGAGCAACGCTAATTAAGCATAAACGCATTGCCAATTACAAACAGCCAAGAACTGGATTTCATTATGGGGTTTCTCCCTATAATGCAGAGAAACTCGTTCTATTTAAAAAAAAAAATTACCAAGAAAAATATATTTATTTATAATCGTTTCATGTCATTCATTTTTCTGCAATTAAAATGTACTCATTTAGTTATTGTAATGGGAATTACGATAATTAACCTAAACATCAATCAATTCAGGAAAATGCATACACGCAAAAGTTAAAAAAATAAATGGATTCTGGAATGCAGCTTTACATCCGAATAGTTGGAAAACGGACATAAATATCACAGAAGAGTAAAGATAAAATGTAAATAATATATATGTTAAGAATTTATGTCTGTGGCAAATAAGAAGTAGCATCACATTGACACAAAATACATCGTTGAGCAGTTTCCACATCCTCTGTTGAATGAATAATAGAAATAAATATGCAGCACGTATCCAATATATTTTATTATTGGGGAAGACACTTCTATTTCTGGTGCGTTTCTGTCAGTGATGGCCGAACACGAATATATTATTTTACATTATATTTTATACATATATTATATGCTCTACGTATATTATGGTTCATGTCAATGCATAATATAACAATACGTATATGACTGTATGATTTTGTTGGAGACTGCATGGGCGTGGCGCAATAAATCGATGTGATTCAATTCAAGGGATGTTGAAGACCATTAGAAAATGTTATCACGATGATATTAAATTGGGATTTGGATGAAGAATTGATTCCGCATTGAGCAATAAGAAATATTTCAAATAATAATTCTTAAGGACAAGTTTCTTTCATACTGTAAATCGAGATCAAAACTGTCTACTTTTACATCACCCATCAACTTAACACACATTTTTGGAGAATCACACAAGTCTCGTTGATTTCAAAACCGTATAAACTGCACATATTCCATACTTCCTTCTTCCGATTTGGTGTTGCAATCGCATGGAATTTAAATGATCTCTTGCATAATGCTGTCAAATCGCACGTCCCACTCGTGTACCGGTAATTAAGTAAAATGCGAATGGAGTATGTTGCCATCAGTAACATGCCAATTGCCATGCAAAACTTGATTGCTTGTCGGATTCGAATGTATTTATACATACACTTGTCCCCAAATGCGAAAGTATTTCCCAAAGCGGGGCGGGGGTTGTCACTCGAAATTCAATCACCATGTCGCCAAATGTTCCAATCGCCATTTCGACAAATAGTTTGAGTTTTATTGACATGTCGTTCCACATATGCGGGCTACAATTTCAATCGTGTTGACTCTCATGTCTAACGAGAATAGAATGGCAGATGCTTTTGCAAATTAGCCAGAGGGCGAACATAAAAATTCCCATCCACAATCGACATAACTATACTTTTTTTTGTATGAATGTTCACTTTCTGTACATATAAATGGTACTGCATCCTATGGCACCTTTTGCACCCCTACCTCGTGTAACACAGGCGCATGTAAATGCAACTTTCAAAGCACGTCTGATGCGAGGTGCTGCAGGATGGCATTTGATGGGTGCAGTGTTTTATGTAATTGACACTTAAATTAGACATTTCAGTCACAATTCATATTTCCGCCATAAGGGTTTTAAGGTTTCTGTGTTGATGATTACATATATTATTAAAGGGATTTTTTCTGAACACCTTTGTATCACGGAATTCATTTTTGCTATTTTAATTTGATGTTCGTTTCAGTTTTGAAACTAAAATTTATTAAACAGGTATTAATTTCATAAAGAACAACGCAACGGTCAGAATTTAATCAAAGAAATACATTTTCAAAAGTCAATTTTATCTCAACTTATAGCTGTGTTCGATAGAAAATTATTTCTTGAATAGATAGAAAATTTATTCTATTCCCCCTGAAAAAAAAAATCATATCAGAAATGGAGAAAAACCCAAATGAATCAAACACACCCTCCGGATAATATAATATGGAATCTATCTTATTAACATTTTATTCCGGCTGGCTGCAAATCGTGATTTCACCGGAGTTGGTATAATATAATCCATTCTGTTTGTCACGTCGAATAAAAATCCATATAATCCACACATTTTGGAATTTTCACTTGCAGATTATCCCCCATTCTATAAATTGCAAAATTATTCAACTCGATTTTATTTTTTTATGTCGATTGTTGGCGATGTTATTTTCTCATACTATTTTCAAATAACCTTCTCTTTTTAAACTATCTGCTATTATGTAACTATTCAAATAATAAATTGCAATGAATTATTAAGGTGCAGATTTTATAATTCGAAGTAAGAGAGTAATAGTTTAATATTGAATATCCTTTTTCAAACAACTTGAAGAATAATTAATTAATTGGCAGTATTTTGGAATAGAGACAAAATTTCGTTTTGACCTTTGTTTTGAAAAGTTTTCCAATAATAAAAGTCATTGAAAAAGGGATAATCGAAAATATATATTAAGTAAAAAGGAAATGTACTGAAAAAGAGAATTAAAATAAAATTAGAATGATTTGAAAATTGCATTCACGTTTTTTTGACGAAAATTTAGAATGAAAATTTCATCACATTGGTTATTATTAAGTGGAACACTGGGTGTTATTCTATATGCCTTTTGCAATTATACGCCAGATGGTTTCCGCTTGCCATGAGTGCGGTTGAGTGTTTAGGCCAACTTAATTTTATGATAATTCCTTGGTTTTCGGTGCCAAGCATTTATATATCAGTAATTGGGGATTATGTCTGTTTTTTACGATGAGTAGATTATTGTAATAATGCTAGTGAACCCGTCGTCAAAAAAAATGACGTACTAACTAATACCATTTATGATGAGGACTTAATTTGAAGTAAAAGAGCTGTTGGTTTAAGTCGTGCTCTGGGAATCAGACCACTTAATGCATCTCGAAGAACACTTTGCTAGGTAATATCACAATATATTCAGAGAAAAGTCTTAATTTATAATACGTACCTCAAAATTAAACAAGTTAAAGATTTCATATAAATTTTGCAGAAATTTATTATAAAGAAACTTTAAAGCTGCAATGTTTGTATTGTACGTCTTCATAACCGCCAGCCTTAAAGGTTGTACGCTTAACCGAGACCACGACATACTCTGCACACTTGAAAACGTACATACTACGTTTGCACAGAAAACATTTGTGCGTTCTCCTGCAATCTACATGTAATATGTTGGGCCCCATATGCGGCTAAAATTATGGCAAAATTTATCCGCTGGGAGCAATATTAAAGCAACACCATGTTTCAACCAACAAACAATGACACCCCCATGGGCATTAATATTGTAAATTTAAATTATTATATAATTACGTGTGAAAATGGGAGACAATTATGCAAATTTTCAGAATGTTGTATGCGTGTACGAATGTGTGGTCTAAATTACATACAAAATCAGTTATTTTTGCGAGAAGTGTCCTTTTAACATAATGAATATTGTTTTTGTGTTTTGTTCGTCGTATGTGTATTCAGGGTAATTGCCTTAACTTGTCTATGGAAATTGTCGATATGATTAAAAACAGAGAATATTTAAAATGATTTATTGCGTATAAAATTACATTTTCCTCCAAAACAATGTGCACATTGTGTGGTTTAAACAACATAATTAAAATGACTTTGTAAAATAACTACTAGCAATCCCACTATTCATATGAATCCTATTCACAACTGAACTCATTAACCTAACAACTTTAAGCACATTTGAAGCACGTCTTCACTGTAGAAAAATCACAGGACAACTGAACTGTAAACAACAAAAATGCAACATCAACCCCTTATCGATCCATTTTATAATTTGCTCATAAGCAACACAAAGAAGTTGTTTTTGTGTAAAGGGCATTGAATTTCTGCATATTGCGAAGACAAAGAAGTTGCTTTATTTTAATTTTATGGGAAAACAACCAAAACAACTTCTTTGTCCTTGCGAAGTTCATTGTACTTTGCGTAAAAACAGCTTGTTGGTATTGCTCGTTCGAGGTTGTCTAAATCGATAAAATGGATCGACATGAGTTGTACAGTTGTTGTGTTCAATATATGGGTGCACTTGATTAGGATTGGAAATAGGATTCAAATTCGGTTTAGGATTGTGATTGCAAGTAATGGATTTGAATACAGAATAGGATTGGGATTGGGTACACTAAGATAGCAGGACAGTATTTTAAATTTTAGAAGTAATTTGCTGTTGTGAAAATAAAGGAGCTTGTAGATAGTCGAAAGCAGTTTCCTGAACATCCCAGTATTTTCTTGGGGATGCAACACATGTTGATTGGTTGAAATTCAATGGTCAGATGGTTCCTTTCTAAATTAACTAATTACAACTTTGTTTGTCGGCTTTCCTGTCGGGTTTTTATTATCACTTTTTTTACCTTTATCACTTATCCGTAATTCCTCTTTTATTCAGGTGAGCAAATTGGTTCGTCCCCATCGTGCTTTTGGTCTACGAGCTTTTAAGCTTAATAACAACTTAAATAAAATTATAATTTATAATGATTTAAAATATTATATATTAAATACAAATGTCAACGTATTATAAATATGTGAAAACAATAAATCAAATTTTCACATCGTGCAGAAAATTTACACAGATACAAATCCCTTTCTTTGGTAACCTTACCCTCGAGTCTCAACATATTGCTTTGATTTATGTGTGAAAACGTATTAAAAAAACCAACACGTCTTCTGTTACGACGATTTCTCGCACAGATAGGTAAAGCTTCGAAAATTGTGTCGTTATTTGACGCCAAATGAACTTGTATGTTTAAACAAAGTGGGTAAACGTATATGAGTGTGTAAATGAATGCATTAAATTACATGGCGGCTGTTTGATTGCCACCCTCTCTGCCTGATGTTGACAATTACATTAAATTGAAATTACTGTAACCCTGTGGCTGCGTGGTTTGAAAATAGCGTCGAAACTAATTCGATGCCATAGTTTCGGCAACCACTCTTTGGGGGAACAAAGCACGTGTGGGTCGGTGAAAATTTATGATGAAATGGGAAATTAATATGACTCAATTATGAAACGTATTTAAGCGATTAAGGAAAACAATATTTACATAAACAAGCATAATATTTAGGAGACGTCATGTTTTGAAACGGGTTGAATAGTTCACATCTCGTCAATTACTTTAAGTGTAATGTGTAATTTGTATAAGATTGAGGGCATACAAATTGTTTGTTGAGTTTGGATTAAAGTTCAAAAAAATTAAATTGTTTCAACACTTAACTGTGGCTTAAATTTATAAAATTATTGAAAATGGTCACAAATCGATTTATCTCCTTTAACAACCTTAAATAAAAACCCTTTTCCAATAGTATTTGTATTGCACAAGATGAGATAAAATACGATAGCAACTTACGTTCCGACACATCCCCCACATTTGAGAACTCCCAAATCCCATAACATCAAATCGGATTTCATCAGATTCTAGATATAGGTAAATATATTTCACGTTTTTGATTTACCTTTTGTGTTTTGGAAATTTTATATTAAATAGTATTGCACGATAACAAACATTCCTTTAAAAAATGCAAATTCCATTATTGCAATAAATGCTCTTCATCTCTTTATACAGCCGAAAAGCTTCGGGCAACGCCTAATACATATGAGGGTAGGAATTCAACAAATGCCGCACTAACCATGTTATATGCTAAACTCTTTCTTCCGCAATTTCCTATTGTTATATCTTCAGAGACACACACAAAAACGACAGCTAAAACGAAGAAGCATATGCATTGTATAAAATGGTTTTCATACATGGCATGTAAGAGGACTCCGGATTACTTCTATACACATAATAAATTATTCATAAGCAAGGAACCAGAAATAATTCAACAGGATTGCGATATGTGTTATATTTCTGTGATATCGTCACATGTCATCTGCAAAGAAAATCGATTTACATGGCTGACATTATAATTTAAATATATATGAAAACAATACAACAGCTAACTAAGTATATGCTGAGCTCATTTTAGAATTTAAATAAACTGTGCGTTGGGATGTGTCAATTTCACGGTATGTTAAAGTAAATAAATACAGCGTACGACTGTCCCGATATTTTCAATTTACCTAGAAAAACAGAATGGTATTTTTTTTTGATCATTTGTTGTTTGTGCACATAAACAGAGAAGTGGCAGCGCTATCAATTTTTGCTAGGTACTCGTACAATGATCCAATCAATGATATCCCTTTTCATCCCCATTTGATCCAACTGCAACCTGTAACGTCGAAAAATGCAGAAAAATATCGTTAGCATGTTTTTCCACTTGCATTAGTAAAAATAAGCTTGCCACAAAATGAAATTGTGCTGGCCGCAGGAGAAATTATTTCAATGGTCACAAAGAGAAAGCTTTTTTATCGTTCATGAGAAATTGCAATTGCGGTCGCACTTTTTACTTAAATTTTTTGTTACACCAGCATTTTGTGGAAAATTGCTTTTTAACTGAATAAAATTGCACTAAGCAATAACTTTAAAATACAGACGAACCAAATAAAACCTTAAATTGTTATTGCAATTGATTCTTTAAATAATTACTTATTTAAGTTAATAAATTTAAATATGTGCAATTAAAAATAACTTAAAATGTCTGTAAAAAGAAATCTTAATGTATGGCAAACGATTTGTTGATATTGGCAATATAACTGCCATGTTAATAATAGCCTTTGTAATAAATACAAATAATTCTTACACATACTTTCAATTGGCCCTACAATCTTTCATGCCATTAGAAAAGAAGCATATCCTGCCGCCGTCAATCAATCAATTTCAATTTAAGGGATTTTTTCGGCCTGATGTTTATGTAGTGCAAATTAAAGTAGTTGCTATTTATATCCGGAGTCCAAAATCGATATCAATTCAATTTGCTGTAGCATGACATATTGGTTCCATTTTTTGTAATACCGCATGAAGAGCATAGAAGTAAGTACTGAGCATTAGGGATGATGGAATATGTACTGATACTTAATACACATTTTATGTACTCGCACAGCATAATACGTACAAAACATAATTTTGTTATATTGAATTGAATATGTAGTAGTTTATTTTCTATTTAATTTAATGGAATAACAAGAATAATTTGAAATTGATTTAAATAATTAAAAAGCGGAAAGGATATGAGGAGGTACCCTGCCATCTAGCTCGTCAATTAATTTGCTCCATGTGGACATTATGATTATTGTTGACACAATTCATAGATTTTTCAGTCCCTTGTTAACGAAATCCTCTACACCGACAAGCACTCTGGAACAAGTCTAATCCAGAATTATTCCATCGCTGGCACATCCTAAATGTAAACTGAATATTCAGTATGTCATGGCTTCATATAATGGCGACCCACACACATCCCTTTTATGCCACACAAACAATCACACACTTCCACACGACACACGACTGCATTAAATATGCAAATTTTGGTCAAGGCACAACGCACATAGACTATTCAAACTAAATGCCTCCATCATATTCAATATGCATGTGGATTTTGGGAAGCATTTGAATGAATAATAATGTTTATTTAAATCACTTAATTCTGCTATACGGAAAATACACAAAATTCATATTTACAATGCACTTGCCATCACTATACATAACTGGGGCAGACGTGTTTGTTGTAACACTTGTGCAAGTAATGTACGAACAACTGCATGGAAAATAAATTTAATTTTAAAGCGGATATAATGAGATTTTCTTATTTTTAAATTTAAAATTTTTAAATATTTAAAATAATCCTCAAAACATAAGAAATGGTTTCCTATTAAAATGCATAAGTAGTTTTTCAATACCTCTTCTCTGTAGAGAGATAAAAAATTTAAATTCCTTGCTTCTTAACGTGCTACTGTTCATCACTTACTTAGCGTATTTACAGCACATTTACCCCCTACAATGTAACTTTATACACTTTCGTGTGTTAACTTATTTACCAAATGGCAATTGTTTATTTTATGCGCTCGCAGATCATCCCACTGGCACGTCTCCCATCTGCAGTACAAAAAGTTACACCCCTCAAAAAATTCCACACCATAATACACAGCAGCTAATGATATTGATCACTTATCAAATGGGGTCGTTTCATCAGAAACTTGTATAGTCATTTTTTTATTTTTTTTGGCGATGAAAAATGTATACCCACTATAGCATGTAGACTTGTGTACAAACCCACACAGCACAAAATGATGAAGGCAGCGCGACAAAAAAAAAACACCGAAAGCTTTCAGACATCGATAAAAGCATGGTGGAAATTAAATTGAGACGCTGTCTACAAATACGTGTTCCCATACACATATTGAATATAACGAAGCGAGTACCAACAACTTAAGTATTTTTAGCACTTTGTAGAATTCAAATTTTTTAGAAAGACGCCCGCACTGCGCTGTGCCGCGGCGCACTGTTGTACAACGACATTTCGACACACCGTCAAATTGGCATGCCTCAGCGGATTTGCAAAATAGACACGTTGTTAGTGTATGTACGAATACACACCGCAGCTCGATCAATTTGGTATGTAAAGTATCGCGGGTGTATAAATGTGCATTTGTAATGCATATTTTATTGCCATCATGGGGATGTGGGTTGCTCATAATGCAATGAGAACTCCTTTTATATTATGCAATGGTGCATGAGTTTTATGGAAATGTAAAATATAAAATGGCGTGAATGGTGTTAAAATAAATATTTATCGAATATTTAAATACGTTTTTGCTAAAGCTTGTAACAAAATTTTGTGGTGCGGTTAAAACAATAATACAATCCCTTCGAATAAACTTAAGTTTTTTAAATCCAAGTGAAAGCAGAAAATGTGGAAAAGGAAACTTTGTGACAAAAACAACGAGAAAGTCGTTTCAACTCGTTTCGTATATAAATGTTTTCCTTTGAATATTGCAAACACTGAACGACATATGCGAAACAAATACGACTGTACATTTAAGTTGAGAACTTTAATTTATAGTTATGTATTTGTGTGTAGTAATAATGCAAGATAATACATACTTTCAATGCTGACTTGTATTGTTATCATGCTTTTAATGCATTACAGTTGTAAGGAAACACACAAGATGATATTTTATGAACATGTTTTCGACTATTACACTTCAGCCACCCTTATTTTGTTTATTATATAAAAGCATAACATACATAAAATAGTAAATCCCAGAAAGCCAGAAATTTGTGTATATGCGCGCGCTCGCCCTGCACTGTTGTGTTTAACTTTTCTATATGTTTATTTTCATATCGACCGGAAAAAGGCTTTATCGCAAGATTGAACTCCATTCAGGAGCTCGTGAATTCCTATTTAGGAAATTGGATCAATCATTTCAATTTGCCAAACGATTCAGACATGACACTTTTATTCATTTCATGTTTCATCTACATTGAGTAAAAGAGAACGTATAGAAATTCACTTAAGGGAGGTGAAATGAAGCCCCTCAAGCCTTAAAAGTAAACAACATTTTTTTGCGTTGGCACCCATTCAACATTATGGAGAAGGAGTGTGACTTCATTTAAATGGCAAGTTTATGATTTTTGTTTCGATCGATACATTGTTTGTCTTTTATGCTTTAACATCAAATTATACAAGACACTGTTTTATTCATCCACATTGATCTTCACTAGATCTACTAAATAAATAAAATGTTTTGCATGAATATACATCGATGATTAATCCCTTTTTCCTTGAAAAATTACACTTTCATTTGAGCTTTAAAATTTCACCACAATTGAACAAAAGTTCCCTGTCTTAGCGGGACCCTCTTTTTTATTATGGTAAATAATTCTGCGCTTTAAATTCAAATAAAGCGTCATCATTTTGTGCGAAGTGGTTCTAATTAACGAGCGTCACTTTCCCGTAATGATTATTAATAGAGAGTGATTTAAATTGTAGCGGCACGCATAACAAGCGTACACTTTATGAAGCGTCACTTAAATCGTTGCTGTCAACAGAAGACGCGTTGTGACTCTTGTTTTTAAATTGCTTGCGAATTAAGCCATATTTTATCCAAATGTGAGCCGGATGTTTTTTAATAGGCTTCAGGATTTTTATTTCATGTAGTAGAAATTAAGGCTATGGAGCATGAAATGAGTAAATGCTTTACTTTCAGAGTGGTTTGCAAGTAAATGACAAATCAATAATTATATTTTAGGGGCACCCAAGTGTTGAATTCATATGTAAATCACAAATAGTACGTCTTAAAGTCTGCAGATGGAAAAGCGTTACAATAAGGGACATGAATTGTTTTGTTTTTCCTTATTACACAAAATTGTTTGATGTTTCAACGTCACAGTAGTGCGTATTACAGTTGAAATACAAATGACTACAACTGTTACTGACATATTTGACAGTATACCAACTAAAGGCGAAGGACACCTTACATCCTCATACCAAAATATCTCAATATGTGGGAGTGCTTTTGAAGCACACCCTTATACCGCAACATATTCAGCTTCGTCAGAACTGAAATATGTCAAGTAGAGTGACGGGGAATTTAGTAGCTATAGCTATATGTACCTGAAGCATAGGTATAAAAGTTCTATTATGTTTGAGAATGCTCACAACACATTGAAGCGCTTATATTTACAAACAGTAAATATGTGCACACTTTAAGATGGTTTCGGTGTTTAAAGGGCATTTTCGCATGATACATTTTATGTGTGCATACATCGTACATAAATAGTTAGCTCACATGTAGGCACCTACATTGTGTGACACCCTGCGCCTTGTCAGTCAAGTGTAAACACGATGGGGGCCATTTCAAAAAACCCCTGAAGCGATTTCAAGCTGTAGTACTGTGTTGTGAGAGCTAGTTACTTCAATCAAGTCCGCTTGCATTAAATATGATATCCTTTGCACATTGACACAATGTCACTTGCATTGCTATTTAGCAGCATTTCCTGTCTACGTGCTGCAACAGCAACATTTGTAGTTTCATATACGAGTTAAACTGTAAGCTGGTATCGCCCACCTATATATTTTGGCATAAAGCGATGCATATTATGTTTAAACCGGCTTGTTTCAACTTGCTGATGTAAATAATAAACCGAAATGAATATTGCAAGTACTTGCACCTTTCACAGTTCCATTGTTTTTGCAGCTAACATGCACGCTGACATGTCTTGAAGAATGTGTCAGGTAATTCAGTGCGTTTAAATAATGTTGTTCAATAATGTATAATGTTTTACTTAACTGTTAGCTTATAAGTAGGATATCATGGAGCTAATTTATGCATGTTAAACCACAACATATCGTCAAAATATGTGCTTTTCATAATTGGATATCGAAGAAACGTTAATTTAAATGCAATATCCTTGAAACTAAAAGCATTTTAGCACAAAACCACTTTTAATTATTTTCAGTTTTTGTGCCAAGTTTCGCAAACCTTAAGAGGAATTCAATGAGGTCTCATTGGAGTAAGGCAACAAATAAACCCCCTCGACCTTACTGGAATGCTTTTTAATATTTTCTGTTGCCTACAAAAATCGAAATAAAAAGCTTTCTTGTACAGTCCAGTATATGCACTCGTAACTTACCATCAGGTGTTCTAACAAGTTTGAAGTGATGAACCATCTTCAACATAACTATTTAAAGTGGAATGCCATTGCTCAAAAATAAAAAAACAAAACGGCGCGGTAGAGGGATTGGAGGGAAACAATTTATGAAATTTTAATTACTGACGCAAGTTTTGCAACGAGTTCCTAAGGGAATTTCTGTCTGCACCAAATGTTTTAATCTCGAGATTATAAAATGAATAAAGTTAAAGCCATGATGGCGAAAGCACCAACACCAACGTCGTCGCTCTTTGATATTTGCACAGAGTTTGGTGCGAACTTTAGAGATACAAATTTTTAATTGCATAAGGTTCATTGTAATTGGGTCAAATACTCAAACGTTTATTGCTCTGAAATATTACTTTTCAACAAACTAATCTAATTAACGATGATGCCATAGCGCTGTTAGTCCAAGGACCAGCCAACTTTTTTTTGACACTTTTCGCATTGGCAATGAGCTTTGAAATTTGAACTAAATTTAAGTTTGCATTGATTAATTAAAAACTGCAAAATACTGAAAAATAAAATGGGGCCCATAAAATAGTTTCATATTAAATTTTCGATTGACAAATTAAGTAACAACTCTCGAATACAAAATTTGTCTGTATTTAAATTATAATTCTTATTATAAATTTTAAGAATCGTAATAAACCAATAATTAAGCGCAGTTTTAAGTCATGAAAACAACTGAATATCTTATAAATGTTTGCCATCACTCACAAGCTCTGTAAGCTTTAAATATTGACGTACGCTTTCAGCATATTCATGGCCAGTGAGGGCGAGCACCACATCCAAGACACATTTGTATGTGACACGCTTTGCAAACAGACCCAATTATTTATTAGCCAGCCATCAACCATTTTGACTAAGGTCATGGCCCAGTCAATTTATTTGCATGTTAATGCTAGATGAAACTGACATGAATTCCGCAACCAATTCTCATCCAACTACAATATTACTCAATGTGGTGTACACACATGCACACGCACAAGCAATAATTTTTGGAGAAGCTGGATGGTGCATTAAATGTTAGGCCATATTTATTTGACTGTCTCAGAAATCTCTTGGATAATTCTATGAAATGAGTAATAGAGTTTATTGTGACAAGTTTTGAAACTGATAAATAATTACATATAGTAATAAAATAGCGGAGGTAAAGGGTAATATGAATCAGGCGAATCAATGTATCTTTTGTATAATTTGAATAATGAAAATGTATAATACAAAAATGCCAATCCTATTACATTGCTGATTATGTTAATAAAACCGAAAAAATCATTCAACTATAAATAATGCATCGTAATGTTTGGCACATCTTCCCTGCCAATAGTTTTATATTTCCACTCTTGGTATTTCAAATAGATTCCATATTCATGAGATGTGATGATGCTAAATAATACGCCTACACTAGTGCATGTTCACTTCCAATTTCACAACTCAATTATTTCCACATTTGGCACGTTTTAAGATGTAGGTGACTCGGAGTTGGGTGCATTATTTTCCAATTTTGAATTGTTTACGAGCGAGAATCGATAGCTAAAATTGTTTTTATGAATTTTTTGATTAAGGTTTTGGAATCAATACGTGAAATATATATTTATTAGTTATGACCATGCCGGGAGACCATTGGGCAGTCGTGCATATATATTAATTTGTTAAAATGATTGATAACCAAAAAATACCGTAAAAATATTAAGGACGATCACTACACGATCCTTAAATATTTTAGTCAAATAAACAGAAATATAACAATAAAAGATTATTTTGACATCTTATATACAACAAAATAATACAATATCATAACAAACAAAGCTTAAAGCTCCATGTGAAATCGTGTCAAACGAAGACTGTTGAGTAATTGTTTGTGAAAACTGTCACAGCACCAAAACGACCACAAACGAGTATACGGGTACACCTCAACTTTCATCAAAAATTTTCCTATTAAACTTTAATGTATACTCACCTCCCAAATAAAGCAGCGGAAGTCACAGACGAGCATGCATAAATAATGTGATCAATTATTATTTGGTTTAATGGCCACAATTAGGGTGGTTTGTCGTCATTTGGCATTTGTATCAAAGTGTAGTCATTTACTGTTTGAATTATTTATTGAAGTTCGTGTAATTATGCACATACGCATTGGAATATTGAAATATGAATCGCGTTAAGACCTGCCAGGCAGACAAAACAATTGGTTATAGAATAATTTCTGTTGATGAAATGCTATAATTAATGTCATCTATTTTTAAATCATATCCGGTCACATCTCAACAGCGTGTGTCCAAACAACAGACACTCAAACAATCAAGATCTTAATGGGTTATCATTCATGGTCGAGCATATTTATTTATGGCTGTTTGCACGAATAAACGTTCTCGACACATAACCCAAAACAAATGCCGCAAAACGCATTCAACCCCCATCCCCCACACACACAAAAACTTTGCGCAAAAAATCCCATTAAAGAAGATGAGCAATTCCATATACGAGAGACGCAAAATATTCTTTTGGCGTGATAAATAATTAATCGATTTTTACCCTCGTTTAACGCGAAAGAAAATTCCAATGTTTGACTTACATTGCGGTCATGTGAAACCTGAAACGGCAACGTCGTGTAATTCTTGTAAGAATAATGCAGAATGTAAAACAGTGAGTAAAAAAATTCGTTTTATGCAACTTATGGAAATGTTTATGTGAAATTAAATTTAAAGTAGTATATGTACCCACAATCTATATTCGTTTTCCCTGTACACACCGTGCGTATCCGATAAACTTAAAGAAGGCAAAATATAATGGAAAAAGCTTTTACAAATTTTCCTAAAAAGACCATTAATCTTATCATGGAACATCGCCATGAATTATTACTGTATAAAGGTAAGGGTTTTTATTTTTTAAACATTTTGAACTTATGCCACGGCAGTCGGGAAGTACCTACTGCCTATTTTTGCAAGTAATCAATTAAATCCGATTATTAATGAACAACATGCATACCCTTTTTAACCCTTTACGTGCACAATGTAAATGTACATCACACTTACGTTCGTATACTATGTAGGCCTGTAACAACACGCTACTAAGTGGTGAGGGGGATTCAATTACATGGAGTGAAAACTCATCAAAAACGCAACTAATATAAAGTGCAATAAAAATAATATTAAACATCCATTTTTCATCTCTGCAAATTTTACAATCCAGAATTCGCAAGTCTTTTTGGATTATTAAAAACATTTGTAATGGATATTTAAAATATGAAATGACTGTAAACTAAGAAATTCGCACTTTTGAATTCTGCCATTTGCATAAAAATTAATGCAATCTCCCTTTTTTAAGGAGGAGTGATCGAAAAATAATAAAACAGAAAATCAAATATGTTTTTTTCACAATAAAGCAATGACTTTTGTTTTGTTCACATGCACAAGAAAAGGCGTCACAACACATTAACGTGTCGCCACCCGCCAGGACAATCGAATCTTTTGTCTAGACATTGATCTTTAGACTGATAAATTACTGAAAGCTTTGAATAACAATTCAGAGACGTGAGTTGAAATTGCGCCTCGGGACTAAGGAGTGATGGAAAATTACAAAAAGGGTGAGAATTGAGAAACAAATTTCATTGAAAGTTTTAAAAATATTTTACATTTAGGAAGAATTTGCGAAATGGTGACATGATGCGCTTACACAGCTGTTTGTTATATTACTAAATTTAAAGTTTAGCTTGGGTCTTTTACAATTTAATTTTAGTATGTATTAATTCAAGTTGGTGGATTAAGATCTATTTTATGTTATACCTTTTCTTATTATTTAAATAAATAAGTGAGTCTTGCAACATAGAAAATTGTAAGCTCTATAATTTACAAATAAATTCATCCCTTGCAATTAACACAATCTTGTAATCTGATAAATGATACACACGACTGGAAGGATTGCATAGATAATCTGTTAATCCTATCAAGAAGTGTATGTCTACTGCACAATTGAGTCTATAGAATTAAAGTTAATTTCGGAATTTCTAATACTTGTGTCAAGGGTTTGTGCATCATTGTTTTGAAACCCCAATTTAAATTTAGATTGTTTTCAAACGGTACAGATTGAACAATGGAATGCAATAATAAATGGTAATTCACTTCAAGAGATAATATTCTTGTTTCAGCTTTAAAGCTTTGCAACCAAATGCCGTTTTGTAAGATATTTCCGTTTAAATTGAAAAACACAATAATCCACAAAAATTGTGAATAATTTCAATATTCATCATATAATCGTCATATAATATGCTTATTAATATGTGTCAATTTATGAATTCTTTTTATCGCAAATTGAGCAAGGTGTTAAGTATCAATGTTATTGTTGACGAATCGCTCAGTTATGCGCATATTTAAACCGGTTTTAAAAATAATAATCATCTATTCGTCACATTTACTAATTTTAAACTAAATCCAGATAACAAAGATTATAAATTAATACGGGGAAAAAAAGTCTTTGGGAAAAATGAATGAGTCAAAATTAAAACTAGGAAATGCATAATGGGAGTCATTAAATTGCAATCAAACGGTACTTTTGAAACTTTATAAATAATTCATTTATAAATATATAAGATTAATTTCATGAGATTGATTTCTATCATGTGATTTCGATAATGACAATATTGTGAATGAAATTCAAACCTTATCGTTTAATTATAAAGTAGAATGATTCATGAACATTACACAATAAAGACATCAATAAAATCATTTAATTATAACAATTACTTTATCGAATTAATTATTTCCATAACTAAAAATTTAAAAATTAAAGTCATGTTTTAGTATTTTGCATGTTTGGCCATTTGAATTATAGGCAAAACCCATTTATGATAAAATTCATTGTGAAATAAATAAAAAACATATTAAAAGTAAATTTAACTTTGTCAACAAACAACATACCAATACATGTTTGTTACAATCATAAAAAGCATGCACCCTCTGGCATTTTGCAGACTGATTAAAAGCACGTTATAAGATTGATGAACAATTTTGCAACAATCATTGCAGGACATGTTTCTATCGTTAGCCATGCTGATCACGTGCTGCCCCAATAACAGCAAATTATTAATGGTCTTTTGGAACCCGTGCATTAATATGGAGGAAAGCATACCGGGCGGCCACTGTACATACTGAAAACATCTGCTCACACTGCACACATTGTGAAAGGTCCATATTTTCCGGAAGCAGCACACAATGACTCATTATTTATTTCATGGGCCTTATATATGTAATGACCATTTCTCTCCTCCACATATAATCCTTATAACATTTAATATCTTACACACGAGTAAGGACATCCCGACGCTCCGCACCTAACCTAAACGTAATATAATATTAATTATTATGATGTTCTACGAGTGTATTTAAAATTAACGTTATAGTTAGTGCGCCATTACTGCCATATAACTGTGCATTGAAAAAGGACTGCAACACACGGGTGGATGGGATGATAAAAATAAAGTTTTTAATAACCGCATAGCTCACAGTGTCTTGAAATTAATGTGAGATGACAATGGTAACTGTACAAAAATGTCTGCTATGCCTATGCCGCATGCGGAGTACGGTTATTTAATCCCTTTTACGTTATGGGTGACAAAGTCCACCCTCTGCATGGGAGAAAGTTCACACAGAGCCTTTTGATTTATGGTCAGGAAATTCGTGTTACTAAATTGCATAACATGCCATGGCACTGAAAACGGCAAACGGAAACAAATCTCATGAAATCAGATCTGCAAACATTGTCAAATGGAAGCAAATATGGCGAGTCAACATTGAGAGTTAAATGTACATCGCACTTTATGAGATTGTAAAATTTATGCTTGTTGACTTTATGCTGTTGTTATATATTTAATATTTATATTCACAAAAAGTTTTTACGGTGACGATGTTCGGATGTTGCTGACAATAAATATCCAAATATAAAGGTACAAAGTACAAACATAATGCATAAATTACTGTAATAAAAAGCTCTGCATTATGCTACAATATTAAATGTGAAATATGTTCGAATTTTAGTAGTGTTAAACCTCAAATAAATTGATAGTAGATGTTTTTTTTTAAACTAAATAAATATTTCAACCCTAAACCTCATCCCTATTTTGAATGATAAATAATTAAATATCGTGGAGCATTAAACACTTCCACAAATACGTGCGACGAGGTGTCCGAAAGTGATTATACCCAATTATATTTAATAACAACCATTATTGTAATGAATTTAAATGTTGGCCAGTTTATAACCAAATAACAGATGTACATCGTTACTGCAGCACTTACAGTAAATAATTAATGTCACTCGTCACCAAAAATGATATGAACAAAAAGGGTTATAAAGCAGGTGATGTCATTGAAAGGGTTGATTTCAATTAGGGATCTCCCAGAGTAAACCATCAGTTGTTAAAATTAAATTAAATTAAATTAAAGAAAGTTCTACACCAAATTGAAGCCATGAAGTTTGAAGTTTTTGAAGCAATTTCACGGCAACGCGCTTTAGATCTTGAACTATCCTTGAGTAAAATGCTAGGCATTTGTCACTCAACGAATTTGCCACCAGCCAAACGATTCATATTCTACTTGTATTGCACCATTGTTACAATCACCCTATTCTTGATCTATCCAACATTGGAACTAATCGATGCATTCTTTTACTGCCAAAGCATCACCGATTACACGCAAAACCTTTGTCTATCACTGTGCCACATTGCCAATGTGGGCAAAGTATTTAATTTGGTTTTACGACGCAATAAATTGACGGAAATGATGAACTACGTGCTTACCATCGAGGAACGTTATGTGAAATCTGAACAGCAGGTAACTTCGCATCCGAAAATGTTATAGCCATGTACGTAATGCGCACGTCGCGGTGCTCGCGGGTTTGTTTAATTTTTGCAGAAGATAATTGTGCAAAGCAATGAGTCCTTAATAAAAGTTGCTGTTATTTTGTTTGGCGGAGTGGTTAGTTTGGCTGGATTGTTTGTTGCAATGACATCAATATTGGGTATAATAAAAAAAAAGTTAGAAAGTAAAAAAAATTGTTAATCTAATTGTGTGTTTGAAGAACCATCAACAATTGGACATGGTTATCCATTCAGAGTGTTTATGCCCGAAGTGCTACCAACTGTGTTGCAGAGTATTTACTGTGCACTTGGTGTGGATTTTCTTGCAATTGCTATTGTTTGCAATGATTGCATTATGATGACACTGATGCAACACATCTCTGCTCAATTGGAAGTGTTGGGCATTGCATTGCAAAATATTCGATCGAAAAATGACTTTGTGAAGTGTGTTCGTCATCACCAAATGATTTTAAAGTAGGTACCTGTAAAGTAGAAGTTTAAATATTATTTTACAAATATTTATAATAGATTATCCCAAGACACCGAGGAATTCTTCTCGACAGTCGTTCTTTTGCAATTCATATCCAGCTCTGTAATTTTCGCTTTGACAATATTCTCGGTCTCACTGCGCTCTAGCGTCGGTTATCAAGACATAACACTTTACACCTATGTTATTTGTCTACTTGCTGAACTTTATATCTACTGTTGGTCTGGACAAAATGTGGCAAATTCCACGGCCAATGTTAAAGATTTGGCCTATTTTAGTTGGAATATTGATGCAGATTACAAGCTCAACAAACAACTCTTGTTCTTTATTGTAATGTGTCAGAAGCCAATAAAACTAACTGGTGGTGGTATTTTGTCGCTGTCCATGGAAACATTTACGGCGGTAATTTTGCATAATATTTTAAATGTAAAGTTTTAAATAATAAATTTACTTTTCTGTTAAATTTACAGTTGCTATCAAAGTCATACTCTTTCATGACACTCCTGAGACAAATGTACAGTGATGGGTATTGAAAATGTTATTTTAATTCAGACGTTTCGGACTTTGGCGACAGCAAAAATAATAATGATTTTGAATTTGATTACTGAGCTTTAAGAATTAGAAATAAATGCAATCTAATTATATCAAAAGCCGTGATTGGTATTCCTATTTATAAAAAAAAGGAATCGATAAGATAGCATATATGTATTCTGAAATATTTATATAACTAAAAGAAACTGAAAAAATATTAAATATAAAATCACTCTGTAAAAAAAAAATCAGCCTTTACCGCCCACGCATATTAAAACACATCTTCGCTTTACAACAGCCGCGGAGCAACTGATCGTGGTCGGTGGGCGGTGGACGGTGGTAGCAGTCTGCAAAATCAGCTGCAGCCCCGCGCCGTGACAGCAACGGTCAATAACCCTTTATCGATTCAGTTTATCGATTTTTGCAACGTCGAGCAAATCATCCCAACAAGTTGTTTTAAATTGAGCCTGATATTCAAAACAAAAAAGTTGTTTTGAATATTTTTCGTACAAGGGGCATTGAACTCTCTCATGTCGCAAGGTTCTGTCCTATTCAGTGTCAACGTCTCGACAGCATGTGCGAAAACTGACGGAATAATGAATAATGGTCCTCTACAGTATAGTAGCTTCGAACTTGCGCTTGAAACTTTGGCGCGGAAGAGCTTTGGTGATATAAATATTTATACAACATAATATTATTCTTGAATTTTAATTACCTGTTCCGTCACCTTTAAGTACTTAAGAAACAAGATCATCACAATGACTAATAAGTAATGAGCAGTAATCATTGTAATAGTCTAACCCAGGTCAAATTACTATTACAACTGCTTCCCCCATCGCATAAGGCATTGCATTACCAAGATTTACACTTGGAGCTTGTAGGTCGCATAATAATGTTTTGATTTCAAAATGCACGAGCTACTGGACAGTGGACACGTTGTTTTATTATTATTTATTATGCAATACGTTGAAATGCATTTAGTTGCCGCACTTGAACCTTTTTGTTATAAAAAATGTATTATGATGTATGTTTATGCAAAAGCACGCATGGAATTTTTACGTTATGCATTTGTGCGCAGTATCAACCACAATTACCATTCAGCATGTTTTCCAATGCGACTACTTCCACAAAGATGATAATAAATATAATTAAAAATCTATGTAAGAGTGAAAAATAAATGTGGGTAAAAAAAGTTGATTAGCAGCGAATGCATTTTTTATAAAATCTCATTTTCCATGAGTGATAAATTCTTAAAAATAATCTTTAGCTTCAATTAAGAAAATAAATTATTTTATTATTGTTTCTACATTTCGTATAATTATTTAATAATTATTTAAATCCTTTTACTAAATCGAAGTTAATTCCACAAACATATTTTCAATTTCAGATTCACACCTTGAATAGGCGGTAAACACATTCTTATCGTTTTCTTTGTATTTAAACACATGTGAAGTCCTTGCTACATTCCGTGGACAAAAAACATCTGAAAAAACAAAATTATTTGCAGGAATTATTTTAAATTGATTTTCGTTAGTGGATTAAATAATTACCAACGCTTGGTGTAAAAATATACAGCTCCTTATTTATTTCTGATGCATTGAAGTATCTGATTGTATAGTAATGTTTCCCTAATTCCATGTTGACATTACCAAACTCAGCCGCAAATGGTCCTGAGAAAAAAATACATATTAGAAATCAAACGTGAATATTAATAAAGATTTACCTTTCAATTTTGATGTTATTTTATCCAGGTCTCTTATTGAATTATTTAAAACAAAAACATAAGTAAAGTTAATAAAAATTTCTTTGTCAAAATTGTGGATCAAAATACATGCCCAGTTCATTATTGGATGTATCTATTCCATCGGTATATAAAACACCACAGCAAACGAACACACAAATTAATTGCATCCACATGACCACTATTTTTTGCAAGACACTTGAGTGCGGAGTCTTGACTGTGGAACGCTACAAACGCAACTAGTTTTGATTTTTTAATCCAATGCACGAGCTACTTGGCAAGTTGTCCACATGAATCATATCATTAATATATTTTGCTGCTGTACTTGAAATGTTTAGTGAATGTGAATGTTGCAACGGATTAAGCAGATTATTGCTTAGTGCATATTTTGTTAAAGTGTGCGACACTACGTAATTTTATATTAAATATATTGTTCCTCTAAAGATAGAGTCACGATTCACGATCTTATACAATGTGCAACATCTAATCTTTCAAATATACCTAGCAGTCGTAATTTTATTAAGTGCCTGTATAATAGTCGGTCGCTCCCAGGTCGCTGCTGTGTAATTTGTTAGAATGCCCATTAAGTGTATTTAAACTTATACTAATGCTAAGAGAATTAAAGGGTAATACATTTTTAAAACATTAAAGCTAATAAAATATTGAATAAACAGTTGATAAGTTGTAACAGTTTACAGTTTAGTCCAGGGGAACTCCCAATACTTTATTAACTTTTGAAAATGCAAAATAACTTAATTTTTTTCAAAAACCACTTTTTCTGGAAATCATTCGCCTACAAGAGTTAAACATGAATTATAAAAATTGCTATCCATTTCCAAGGAGTGAATGTCGTGCTTCTAAAAATGTTATATTAATTAATTAAAAATTTTATTAACAATTTATAAACATACTTATGCTGACTCCATAACCTCCATAAGCAGTGTCAACCACTTCTTCAAATATAATAAATATTTTCTCCACAAAACCATTCACCACACTGTAGGATATGTAAGCTATAGATTTTTCATCAAAAAACATAGCCACGGTATTAGCCCATCGTTCTGCTCCGGGCTTAATAATTATATCTGTTAAGAATATTAAAATAAAAATGCATAACATGACATTTTATATTATAAAATTACCTAAAGCATCGAAACTGTAAAACGACTTATCTTTATTTTCTGTTTTAAAGCGGGTAACTTTGAAATGCTGGTCTTGTATCAATATGTCTTCACTGTGAGCGTAACTGAATGGCGAAAGACCTGCTTCTCCTCCTTTTCCTTTTTTTTTTTAAATTATTTAGATTCTTGTAAATAATTAAAATCAAGTTTCAAAATATATTTTAAAATCTTACCTGAAAGTTTTGGCAAGTATGTCTCAAACATTCTGCATGAAACAAAAAGGAGTGTGGTTAATAAAATGCAATTCATATCTTTTCATAAACTTTAATTTTAATTTTCATTGATTGAAAAATTAATTAATTTTTTTAAACTACGAGTATGTATTATCAAAATTCAATTTCTTAAAAGTTTTTTTTAACCATTGTAACTTTTCATATATTTTTTTTTATACTCAGAAATAATTTTTTTAGCAACAGCATTCTTTGACTCGTTTGTGTTATTTTGAGTCTGAGACACGACATAACCAAATAAAACACATATTAAAACATTAAACTTTAAAATCACTGGCAACCACATTTTTCTAGATGAATATGCAGTCAACGCTTCAATAGGTACTGAAGAAAGATTATTTGTTGTTTACAATAGCTCACAAGGCAACATGCACTTTTACTCACTTGTATGTCAAATGGTTTACCAGTCAGACCAATGCCATTGATAAACTGAGTAGAAACTCATTGCAGTAATAAATGTGTGTTTCAGAATAACAACATTTCCGCATAAATTAGTAAAGTATGAAACCTAGTTAAAAAATAGTTTTATAATTTATTGTATTTTATTAAACTAAAAATTTTAAAAACCAAATTATTTATAAAATTTAAATATAAAATTCACTAGATTTTTCTCCCGCCAATGAATTTATTGAGATTTTGACTATCAACTGAAGTAAGTGCGACAATTTGAATCACTACACATTTTTCATTCGGTGTACATTTGCTGCAAACAAGTTTCAATGAGGAATTTATTCAATGGTAACATTTTTATTGCAAAAATGTTTAAATAACATTTATTTTCGAGAAAATGTAATAATTTAACAACGTGTTTGATAAAAAATAATTTAAAAATTAAAGTCTACACAATTAAAACTACTCCCATTTACAATAACAAAGTAACAATTTTCTTTTAACATTATCATTTTTAAATGCATCACATTCTACATTCACTTAATATGTAAAGACAGTTAATAAATAATTATTTTCTCGGTCATCCTGCAAGGGATCTCTGCACCTCTGAAACAAAAAAAAAAAACCATTACAATTTTAACATACAAAACAAGTTATTATGCAAATAACAATAACAAATTAAGTGTTTCATACTTATATCCAAGACGTTAAAGTAAACATCAAGTGAGACATACACCTGAATAATAATCTTTTCAACTATGCCATCAACAACAATATAAAATCCATCTGCTATCATATTAAGGTTTTCCAGTTGGAAGGAAAACGTTTGTGCCCATCTCATTGCTAGTGGGTCCACATTTAAACATTCTCAAGAAAAAAACATTAAAAATTAACCTCACAACTTTTTAGATTAGTTAATAATTTTACCATTCAAATCGAGAACATAAAAAGCTTCTGTGTCTCCGGTGTGGTTAAAATATGCAACTGAAAAGCTTTGGCCATCAATGAGCTTGTGTTTTACGTGAAAATAGTTGGTCCCTTCAAATCCTTTATTGCCTTAAAAAAAATAAAGCACATACATAACATTTTTTATTATTCCTAATAATATTTTTGATGATTTTACATACTTTTAATACATTCCCGAACATTATTGACAACACTGAAACCAATAGATATTATTGAAACATAAAATAGTTCAAAATACACAACTGATACTCACTCCAATTTTACACCATACTTGTAAAACGCAACATTAGCATCAAATTCATTAAATAATGAAACAAAACCAACGATATGGATTAATACAAATAAAATCACTTTGCAGCACGTCATTTTGTTAGAATATGCAATGCACCGGTGCACCTTTACGCTACTGATGCCACACAAGTGGTGTTACTGCAATTTCTGTAATTCAAAACTAGTTTTACTTTTGCATTCAAATGAATCATCGATTATTTCTAATCTTCGTATATTGTATCACGTAAGTCATCAGCGTCTGTAACATCTTCTTATTTACTATTTAATACATGCATTTAGGTGTCTTTAAAGAAATAGGCATAATGCAATTGATAAGTGATCGTTAAATTAATAACATTCGTGAATCGTGACTACACTCTTATCACATTCATTTAATTATTTCAATTTCCTCGAATCGTACCGTTTAATTCATTCTGTGAAAATGTACTGATAGAAAAGAAAATAATACATATTCAACTTTGTAACACTCGACAGAGCTTTCAAGAATAATAGGATAAATTTAATATTTCAAGGTGGAATTTATCTATAATACTAATTTACGATATATTTAGATCATTAATTGTAAACGCTTTACTCTTTCTAAGTGTTAAAATGGGTTATTCATCCAATTTATTGTCATGTGAGCTTTTCTTAATTGAATTTCAAAATGAACAACATTAACCATACATTATGTATAAATAATAACGCCGGCGGAAACAATTAACTCACATTAGTTTTTGCCGCTTGGTATAGTTAGTTCATTCACTTTTGCATTCCGTTTGTTAATTTAAGAGAAAATTACAAACATTTTCAGCTTTATTCATGTGATAACTAATGTGAGTAACGACAAAGACTGTATAGTGATATGTGAGTAGAATCACACAGGCGTACACATTCTTTGACAAAGTTCAGAGCCATTGTTCAAACTTTCCCTTAAGCAAACACGTTCTCACACGCGCACACATCCATGCATGCATATTGCGAACGAGTACATGCGATTATATAATATATACATATATAGAAGTAAAACACACAAGGGTGGTAATCTTGATTTTCTAAGGAATAAAAGAAGCCTCATTAACATTATTTTCACACTTTTTCACAAGCATTGTCATGCATAATTTAGTAATCTAAACTTTAAAGCATGTTTGCCTTCTTAATATCAGTGCACTCGTCCTTTATTAGCTTTGGTTAGCAATTCAGTTAAGTTTACTTATGGCAGGTATTTAAACATATGACGAGATAAAATATTGTTAATTATTTAGTCTAAGGTTCATAATCATTACAATCACTTGAAGGAAATAAAGTAATTCCAAACTAACTGAAATATCCCCATCAAAAACATCAATTTACATTTATTAAAATCAAACTGTCCTTTTAAATTTTTTGCCAGTATTACATTTTTAAATTTGTACAGAGCTTTCAAACAGTTACAAAAAGTCTATGCCACCAGGCCATTTTGTTATATTTTGTCTTTGCCATTTTTTCGGTCAGCGAAATGACCGTCACTGCATCAACAATTTAATAAAAGAACATAGCATCACATTGTACTGGATCTTTTGTATTCGTGAAACTCATTGTTTCGAAACCACGGAGGGTGCGCAATCAAAAACATCCTTCAAAAGGTTAAGTGAAAAACACTTCTTGTATGAAAGCCTGGCTGTTAGGTCGTCAATTGATCTTTTAAACTTTAAAATTAACGGCGTTATTTAAATAAAATAAAATCGTTAGTGTGTGTTTCCAATCAAAAACAAAAATTAAAAAAATCACTGTTTCATGCATTTATAAAAATTATATTATTGATGATCAAAACACAAATATATAAACTACTTAAGAACGAGTTGTTTAGCTAAAGAACATGACAAACCAACGTTATCAGGCTCAACATTGATTTGCGTGACAATTCCATCCTTCACAACCATCGAGTATCTTTTTGACCTCAACCCCAGCGGTGGCAAAATAATTTGCAACCCCATAGCCGATGTTAGGGCTCCGCTTGGATCGGCGAAAATTCGCACCAATCCGGCTGCATTATGCTGGGCCGCCCAAGCCTGTGTAACAAATGGATCGTTCACTGCAATGCAAACGACTTCATTAACTCCGTCGGCCTTAAAACTTTCAGACTTCGCCACAAATCCTGGTAGATGGGTTTTAGAACATCCGGGTGTGAATGCTCCAGGCACACCAAAGGCAACGACTAATTTATTTGCACAAAAATCGGCAAAGTTGACAACTTTTTCAGGAGAATCTTCAAACACACTTATACTCGGAACTTTTTGTCCGACTTTTATCGCTTCCATTTTTCTGGAGATAAATGACCCACGAATTGATTGTTTTAAGTAAACTGGATGAATTATTTTAGCTCTAGCAATCATGGAGGACAAAAATTAATGGCAATAATTTGTTTTTGACAAATGAAATAATTTCATGAGATGCCCTCTCGTTGCCTGCTACATAAGTGAAAGGGGTAGTTTTCAAATTCCGATACACATGAACTACTTTGTGGTACATGAATCATCACTGTCAACGCTTAAAAGTTACCCAAACGTATAATCAGCTTAAAATGTCACGAATGCTATTTGGTATTGATTGCATTAAATGCAAATTGATATATTTTTAATCTGGTAAATGCGGAAGGCTTAATGTTGCACGTCCTGCATACATTAAAATTTGTCTGTATTTGATCAGCAACAATGCGCAGCGTGTACTGTTTGCATAATCCCTCCCAATCCTCATTATGTTCATTTAGCATACTGATTAATTAAACACATCCGGCATGGCAGTGTAAATTGTACGCGCCAATTGCATATGGACGATCATTTGCAATCGCCACTATGTTACTTTTTGGGAAAGGTTTAATAAACAACCAGTAAAAACATAAAGCCATACAATTAGGTAGAACTTAATTTTTCAAACAAACAATACATGAAATTAGTTTCACTAAATTTTTATTAAAGCATTTTACAATAATTTCAAACTAATATTTTACTAATATGCAAAAATATCAAAGCCAAAGTTATGAGTTTTAGATTAACAAAACGACATTACTTCATTGGATCACGTCGAGTCGCGGTCATACTCATGCAGGTTTCAACTCTGTGATAGAATTATTTTACGATTAAGTTAATAAAATGCATTTACTCGGTATACAACATGTACAGTTTTTACAACACAAGTAATTGAATTTTATTCAATGTCCTACCGTCAGAGTTAAACATTTGGGACGTAACTAGTTGTTTTGTTGTCAAATATGCAGAGTTGTGGTTGCGGTGAAGCAAAACATTTGCATAGCGAAAGTGCATTTAGTTCAAATGTCTCTACTGTCATGGAATGGAAACTAAACATATAGTGCAGTTAACAAATGTCACTGGTTTTGGTTAACTTGCTGTGCAGTTAGAAAATTAAAATTTAATGATTGTATTCTTTTCGGGAAAGGAAGTGCAATTTAAAATTAAATTTGGTAAATTTTGTAAAACATTTTCAACAAACTATACAATTCTATATTTTCTATACATGATATCCAACATAACGTATACATTAACAAAATCCAAGACGGCGTAAAGTCCCATTTTCGATATTTAATCATTTGAATTGATGAGAAGAGTCAAAAGAGAATAGGACCACTTGAGAATCTGAAAATTAAACGCTTAGAATCACAACTAATATCAGTCTACCTTAATAATGTTAAATTACAACGCCAAATGTCGCCAATCTCAGAGTAAACAGACCACCAGCTTTAAGCTCCACTGAGCGATGACTCCGCTGGATAACCAACTGAATGAACGCTGCGTGAAATTTGTCGCCAATGAATTCATACCAATTACTCATGTGGACAGCATCGCTCGTAGCAATGCTCTCATTTGTCAATTCTTCGCCGCAGTAGCACAAGAAAAACACCTCAACCATTGTGAACTGCAAATACTGCAGCATTGTTATGCCCCATGGGTCGCTAGAGCCGAGTGATCTGGAGAAATCGTATGCAATTAAGCAGACAATAAGCGCACTAAATGAAAACTGAATCAGCAGTATGACGTGGGTGAGGCTTTCGAGCTCATCTTTGAATCTAAACAAAGACACACAAACTCAACGAAATGGGGCAATTTTGTATTGAGAATATAAACAAATTTATTGTGCTATTAATTACCGAAACAAAATGGTGTGCTGCTTAACAATAGCCACCATTAATCGCTTTGAGTCAAGACGATTTGGATTTGAATTCAATAAATCCCGAATCGCGAGATTGAGTACATCAAAACGTTTGGCCAAGTTCAAAATCAGCATGCCAATAAAGAGATCTTCAATAATCATTAGGAGACCCGTCTGACACATGCAGATTCCATTCAGCACATAAATCATTGGGTAAATGCTTGATTTACGAAATGCTTCCACCAGGAATACCAATCCAAACGGAAAGTTGTTTTCAACCCCATCCATTAAAGGTATTGCCAAAAATGGCACCCACACTGTGACTAAAATGCATAGAATAACAGTGGCCGCTGTGTCTAAGAATTTTTTTCCAGAATCACGGATTGCTTGTGCTTCACTCGAATGCAAATAAAAGTTGTCGTCCTCGATTTCATCAATTAACTTCAAAAATTGATCACGATTTAGAATCTGAAATAAATTGCTCAAGTCAATTCGGATAAGGATTATTCTTAAATATAGTTGACAAATTATTTATTTTAAAAAGATACCATCACAATGAATCTATAAATCATGAAGATATGATGAATTGTTATAGATCCCTTTTGGATTTTATCCGAAAAGGTTAATGCCAAATACAAGAAATTGTAAATTTCATTTACGGTGAGGAAACTTATTTGTAGGAAACACCAAGTACTGAAAACACGGTACAACCAAGATTGTCTCCAAAAGGAAAATCCTGTTAAAAATTATTTTTATTAATTAATTGTACAAAATATCAAATTTTCACTTGCAAATGTATTAAAACTCACCAGTGACATAAAAAAACAGATACAATCGTTGAAAAATATACATTCTGTTCAACTTTACTTGTCAACCGTCTTACCGCAATTGAGACATTATAGGGAGGAAACGCAATTATGGAAAAAGTTTTTAATGAATCAAATGATTACATTAACTTTGTGAACTCTGATAAAATAAGTTCTGTAATTGGGTAATTTTAATAAAGTAACAGTCACTAAAAGATAGAAATAGTTGAATAGTTATGGGAACAAAAATAATATCGCCCAAGCCAAATTTGTTTCCAAATGGTTTTCCCAAAACATGAATAAATAAACGTTTCAAGAAGTTTAAAAAAGACTTTAAGAAATACATTTTTTTTACACAAAAATAATACTAAACCAATGAAGACAACAATAAACTGAACAATCCCTTTCAACCACCACAAAAATTAAGAACCACACACACGAGCTCACCTTCTGGTTTGCCCAAACAGCTATATCTTAAAGATCAGAGCCCATAAATTACTTGGCAGCATTATAATGAAAACATGATTAATACACAATATACAATGCTGGAAATGTGGCTTGTTGAATTTGAGTCGTAAGCCTTAACATTAAATGGGATACATGAATTTCTGTAAATGGATTAATGAAATATGCGTACACAAGGGTAAAATACAATGAATGTAATTTGAATGAAGAGTAAGTACACATGTCATCAAATATCCTTCTATTCAATTCCACTTAAGCCGTTTAGTTAGAGTATGTGCTCAGTGGCAAGTTGTCGCTACGTTGAATTGACTGGACAAATTGAATCCAATGTACAGCTTTAATGCTAATTGAAGTTGGGATAAGCTGCTGTAAAATTAACTCCATTCTAATTATTTTGATGGCTGATTGTGTCTCATTGCATAGTTAGTTTATTGGGAATAAACGCGTTGCTAATAAAAACTAAACATAAATCTCTTTAACATTATGTTATTGAAATGTACAAAAAAAAAGAGAAGAAATTTGTCCTTGAAAGCTTTTGGATATTTTATTTATGGCAAACCAACATCTTTTACGAGCGATCCCTTTTTGTGCAGCCTTTTCATTTATATTAGTATTGTGGCCATAAAATAAAGATGGTGTTCGGTCAACGCTTGGAGAATCAAAAGGGATACGCATTATTTATATATATTTGCACTCAAGAAATTGTAATGCATGAAGGAGCTTTTTAATTAGAGAAATTTCAATTCTTTATTTTATCTAAATTTAATGGGGAGTATTATCTTTTTTCAGCATTATTTATTTAATTAATTAAGTTACCAATCATTTAGTTAAAATATCTGAGCATACTATAATTAATCAGATTTTGATAAATAAAAACAAGATCCATCATCCGAATTGATTCAAAATGTAGAAAATTATTTTTTTGAAATCAAATACTTTACCGGTCCACTTGAAATGTTTGAATTTTTATTATTTTAACTTTTCTATACATGCGAGCTCTCAGCTCGTATACCTCTCTTAAATTCAAATCCCAATTCAACAGACTACCAATTAAGCAAATTATACACGACACTTTTTGGGGTCACCGTCGTCGTTCTGTTAATCCCTAATTTCATTTGTTGAGCACACAAACTCCGAGACGCTCTGTAATTTTTTAATTTATATGCAAATTTGAAACGATCCCAACCAATTTAATTGATAAATGTGGGAACGTTGTGCCAAAGTTCAATGATTAACAAAAGTTGTTCATGAGTCATCTAGTGAGTGACTAGTGAGTGTATCGGCAATTTCAAAATTGGTAAAATGAGGTCAATTAGTTATGATTTACTTAATATATTCAAGAAAGGCTTAAAAAAATTCGTCCTTTAAAACAACTATCAATTATTTTGAAATATTTAATAACCTAATATCATACGAACTACCAATTTTATGTCACAAAATGAAACAGCTTTGCAAATATCATGGCATCTAAAATATAACGCACCCACCCATCAAATTTCAGAAGATTTTTATTGAAACACATAAAATAGGATATACAATTAGGTATACGTCCAACATTCAAAACCCAAGAGAAATTCGCCCATTTAACTTAATTAATTGAATTTTATCTCATGCGGCCAACTCAGGTAGGAATGTTTGATTAGAATTCCTTCGGCAACTGTGTGTGCAGACTCCGTGTTGAGATGTCCAAATTGCTGAGAGAAACACAAAACTTTCACTGCCAAAATGTTCATGCAATTTCGGCAATAATTGTGAGAGCTGTATAAATCAGCAAATGAAACTTTTCGTGCACAATCGAATTTAATTTTAAATAGCTAGTAGAATTTTATGCATTGTTAATAGTTTTTATTGTCATACAATTAAATAATTATTGTTCGTTGAATTATATTTTTAGGAAGCTACACAAGAACCATTAGAATGCATTTTACAGACATGCAGAATAAATTAAGATCGATGAGGTATTTAAGTTTAAAGTATCCATAAACAAATATCACTTATAAAATAAAATTATGTGATTTATAATAGTTTTCTCTATGTGGACAAAAAATGGGTCTTCCAGTAAAGGTTACTAACTTATGATCGACCAAGCTTTGCCATTTTGGTTTGAAATGAACAAATACAATTTAACAAGAAGGAAATTACAGACATAATAAATACATTTTGAGACAGTCGAATACTCGTAAGGTATGTAAGCGCCGATACACACTTATAGGAAAGGGGATTTTCATTGAATGAGTTAATTTCCGCCGAAGCTAATATTCAAAAAGTGACTGTAAGTGAAATATTCTTCATCGTGTGTACAAGGGAGAAGGATAAAAAGCATATGTTTAGTCTAAACATTGCACAAATAACTCCTGTAACAACAATATACGATATGCACTATACTTTTGTTGACAACATGGTGCTTTATCGGTGCTGCAATTCTGTGTATGCAATTTTGAATTCACTGTTTGTGCTTTATTTCATAAGCAAGCTTAATTGCATTTTGTAATTCTGTGTCCGGGTTTATAGTAAAAGTTAATGGAAAGCATAAAATATCGCAGCAACATACATTTTTACACCTACATGCAATACATCTTCGATTTTAAGTATTTTAAATGACCATCAAACCTTTTAAAATCAAATAATACAAAACAAAATTATTATCAAGATCAACATTAAAAAATGTCTGCCTATTTTTGTTTTTATGTTTGGCAAACTTCGTTAAATATAACTTGAGCGACACTTCGGTTGGATTAAAATAAATTAAAACCTGCTGGGTTTAATTATTGACATACAAATAAGATTACATTTAGCTTTTAAGCTTTCACAAACCGCACACTGTTTATCCACCCATTACACCCAAATAGAATCGATATCGGATGCCATTGCAATTAACATTTAAATTAACATGATCACGATTTTGTGAAACCCACACTTTGCGTGCCACAACAAGGGTAGGTACTTTATTTGTATCCTGCCGCCCGCAAAATGTTCATCCCATTAATTACAATCAAAAATGCCACACCAAATGGCAAAGATACACAAATATGCATCGAATATTGTATCCAAAGTACCTACATGCATCTATCCACTCTAAACACGAACGTGTGTATATTTTGTTAAAGTGCAACCATACACACAACAAGCTTCAATTACAAAATCCAATAATTGAAGTTGCTCCACAGTCCTCAGTTAAACACATTGAATCGCTTTATACTGGTTTGTTGCACGTGCCCAGCAACTCTTGTGCGTTTAATGCTCCTTCGTGTTAACGGACACTGCAGAGCTTTGAATCCGCACACATCTCACATCTGCACATATTATGACTACAATACGTACAAGAGTTAACAGCACATTGTATGTCGTTGAGCTTAGGGCCCATGACATACAATATAAAGTATATATATTATTATGTGTACATAACACAGGGTTCACGTCCGCAATGTAACTGCCATCAAAATTGCTGTAAACAATATTTTTGCATTACACCGAGAGGGGTGGCACAAGCAAGGCTGCTGCAGCTGCTGCTGCCATGCTGATGTTTAAGGACACCCAAAATAAATGCCCATGACATGTACGGCATGTACGTGTGTTGTGCCCGCGATGGGGAGCTTAATTTAAACACATATGATTCAGGAGATCAAGTTATAACCCTTATTGTGAGTGTGAGTGGAAAATGGGGCTAAATCAAATGCCCAATAAATGTGAGGGTGTGGAAAATGGTCGCATATACGCATTTGATAAATTCTTCGAGAGTAAATATGTTAAACGAAACGCCTCCCAACTGCTTTCATAAATTATTATTATTTAAGCTTTCAAGGCTATAATTTTAATGTAATTTGAAAGCCAAAAACTTAAATTGCACACCACCACTACGAATGAGCATGCAATTAGTTTTTAACCTCGAATTATTTTCTGTAAATTTAATTTGATGTTGTTTTTTATTTGAACACTTTAACATTCTAAGCAAACACACAATTTCTGGAAACGTACCCACAATTCTGACACACGAGTTATTTAAGTACATAATAATATATAGTACGTGTGCACTGCACTAACTTATAAACTGCAAATGCAATGTGCATTCAAAAGCCATCGACGCGACACAACTATATGCTTTACACAGTAAAGAGCTTCAAATAGCTTACAGCAATGTTTCTTAATTCACACACATTATGTGCGAGGAAGAAATGGTAAACGCGTGCACAAAGTATGAGCCGCCCCTATCGCAATTAATTAAATGCAATTGCTGTGTGTGCACTTTGAATGGTAGATCTATATACACTTTAAAGCTTTTGATGTAACTTTTTTTGAGCAGCTTGACTGTGTTGTATTCGTATAATATTTTGCATTATGTTTTGAATGCCTGAGAAATTCATTAAATAATTTATGATATAATCAGCAATATTTTAATATGTTGGGGTTGCGAACATTAATTTTAATTCATGTATTTAATTGAAAGAATATTAATGCTTTATTTCTAATAAAACATGAATGTTATGTTTGATTAATGAATTAGCATTCTAATTTCAATGATATTCTCTTTACAAATAATGATTTAATGAATGTTTTATATGAAGAAATAAAGAAAAATTTCAATCAGTTTTTTTTTTACAGAACTTGTCAGTTTCGCTTGTTATGAAATGTATCAAAAAGTTTAAGCACATCTTTAAATACGCAACAAAGCTCTTTAATATATTCGTACACGCCATTTAAAGCGCGTTGTCGAACGATTCAGCTATACTAAAAATCCACTCAACACCGTTATACCTTACAGTCTTTTAATAAAGACTTACCGTTCATGCACATAGCGATAACGCGAAATGGAATTTATGCATTTTATTATCTTTCAGATAAGACTATGCCCCGAATATCCTTCGGGCGCAATAAACATAAATAATAATGAAACTCTGTGTTTTAACACTGATATCCTGTGTCTGTGTTTCGGGCGTCATAAGTTCATTCGCAGGATATTCATTTCCGTATGATGTGCTTGCAGCTAGTTTATTTATTACACAAGTTTTAGATATAATTCTGTGCATATATTCGTGTTTAAAAAAATGTGTTTCTATTTACTATGATTAATATGTTATTATTAAAGTAAGACAAAATAAATAATTGCACAAGATTAACAAACCGTTAATGTTTGCAAAAAATGTTTTAAAGTTGACGTTTCGATATTTTTTAAATCTGAGAAGTAATTATTTAAAATAATTTGTATTAATAAAACTATTTTTATACACCAGATAAATAGTGACTTACAAAAACATAAATTCTAATCCACATAAATCACCATATAAATGTGGCAATTCCTTAAATACCCCCAGCATTTTTAGCAACTCTCTATACCTATAATCAAGTGAATACTCTTTTATTCACCCATTTATCTTCAGAATAAGAATGAATAATTGATGAAGCGTGAAGGTGGGTATTATATTGTCATCGAAACAAATCGATTGTGAGACAAGCACAAACGGATCAATGGTTTTTCATTATCCTTGGTTGGAATAAATCGCAAAAAACCTATAACAATCATGCGGGAAGAATGATTGGTCTTTTAGAATTTATCTCTTTATGAACTCAAGTCGTAGATTATAAATTATCATCTTAAATGTTAGTTATGAATTTAAAATTAATTATTTTGTTAAAAATTATTAGTATGATAAACGGTTTTTTCATAAAATACTATAAAATGAATATAAAATGTTATTTTCCATCTTATTTTGGTTAATATAAAAACATTCTACCTGCGAAAGAACAATAAAATGTTTCGTTTATAAATAAACATAAAACGTGATTGCTTTTCGTATTTCATATTGTGTTTCGAAAGTGTAATGAATGTGTCACCACAGTATTATTATGTGAAAGTTGTCAAAGAAATATTTAAAAAGACTACACTAATACTAATATTTAGAAAATATATAATTTTACTTTACATGACTTATAAAGGCCTCATTATATTTTTCTGTTAATTTCCAGAATTGGTAATGAATTACCGGAGAAAGTGTATTAAAATAAACAAACAATTACATGCAACCGCACATAGCAATTTAATATTCATAGTTATTACGAGTATATGCGCTATAATTCCCACAAGACATTTATGTGAATTAAAAACGTTTCATATTCCATATCACAATGCGACCCCTCGGCAGTGTATTAGCATGAGCTGTGCGTAACATAAAATCCAATTCCTTTATGAATATGCAAAGCCACCATTTTCGCAGCAAATAAAAGCAATGCCCGACATGAAAAGTCAGCAGTTAACATTTACAAGCTTTTAGGAATATCATAATATTCGGAGTACTCCAATGTACGAGTATGCCTATATTTTTTACACTTTCCATTTTTCAAGTAATTCTCAAAGGTTTTCGAAATTTTTTTTTTTTTGTTAAATTGGATAAAAAGGAAATTCATTCAAACTGTACAGTGTACATATTGTGTTGATGCTATGTATAAACATTTTTGTTGGAAAGTATTTTGAAAATTGATTGATTCTTGATCGTTGAAATTTCGTTTAAAAAATTCTACATGTTCAATCTTACGAGACGGTAATCGAAACAAGAAAGTCTGCAGTCTGCACACAAAAAATTGTTTGTGATTATGTATTATATGATATAAATAATGTCGTTTACATAATAATATGGAAAATGTCCTCGCTTTTTATGTACGCAAAATCTTGCCTAATATCATACATGCATTAAATTGCCATACCAAATTTCGTTTTTATCAACCTTATAACTTGTTATATGCTCGAGCATCACGCTTCATTTGCACATTACCTACTCGAATTTTACGCGATTTTTCTTCTTGATTGGTTTGATCAAATGCTTTGTTTTGTCAACCGTGGCGGCTTATGTACACGTTGCCAGAATGGTTTTATCAAAAATTGAGCGTGAAATTTTATGACATCTTTCCCGTTGGAATGTGTGTGTGCTTTGCATATGAAATCTCAACGCGTTTTGTGATTGCAAACAATAAATTTGCATTACATAATTTGTATGTTTAATAGTGGTGAAATATCAATCGAGCTTAATAACTTTTGAAATCACAAAGAATAATGAAAATGAGACATGAAAAACGTTGCACAAATAAATAAATGTCCATCGAAAATAACGTGCATGTGTGACGTATGTTTGTGACAAAGATCATCGGTTGCAAAGACAGCAATAACATAAACATTGTGCGTAATAATGAATATTAATGAAAAGGGGCTATGATAACCAAGTGTTTTTCTTTACTGTATAGACGAAGTTTTGCTTCAAATAATATTCCCTTATTCGAATAACCCTCACATATGTGTGCTTGGAAACTTTCCCTTGATTGTAAAAGCAGCAAATCCATAAAGCACACATTGTGTATGCTTTTGATGAAATGTGCCTCTGATCCCATTTAATAACACCAACTGTTTTGACACTCGGCTGTGAAGAATATTGCAGGGGCCGCCAGAAAACTTATGAAGCTTACAGAAATAATGTGTTGTCGTCCCCACTTCCTCACTATAATACAAAATATGCAGAATATATGAAGTTAGCTTTCAAATTATCTCAGTAAAATACTCGCAAAATATAATAATAAAATGCGATGCTGCTGATAAATAATTACTAGGCAACAACTTTTTTGATTGTTCCATGGATAAATATTGCTAAACTTTATTTTAACTACATGCCAAATTACGGCTATAAAAATTGTTCATTAAATTATGCAAACACGATGAAAATGAATCCTAATTATTGATATAGCGTGAAAGCGCAATTACATATGAAAACAGAAAAATGCTTCCACCTTCAAATGCCATGCTCATAAAATACAAGTATGTTGAGCAATGTGCATTGTGCAATGTGCATGCAGCAAGAGCGTACATTGTTTTATACATATTTATGTATGAAATTATTATAGTTAGAGCTTTCAAAACGCTCCTGCAGTTTTAATATTTTATTTGACTTTCATAGTCTATTTTAAACTACCACAAAATGCTGTCATTAATGGGAAAACTTTTTCTGTCAGTCGCGTTTAACTCTCACGTCACACACAAAGTTCACACAAAGGGTTGTATAAATTCTGAACACCAGTTCACGCTCTTATAATTCCAAAATTTAATTGATGGGTTTTAGATTTTATACTTTAAATTCGATGCACATCCCCTATAGAAGTTGTTTCATTAATTCTATTTAATTTTATTACTATAACTACACACATGACACAATAAGGATATTTAAAAAATAAATAAAAATACAATCAGTAGACGACAGAAAGAATAACTATTTGCAGCGTCTATCAAATTGTGTAAATAGTTAATGATGTCTCGACATTTGTGTCTGCCATCATAGCAGTTGTATGCATTTTCTAAAAATCCTTATATCCGTCAAAATATGAGAATTTGCGAGACGCTATATGGAATCATTTCAAGGATCCAAGCTCTTTCCGGCGACATTACGAGCCAACATCAAACTGATTACTGAATGATAAAAACAACAGCTTTGAGGTCGACAGTTTGCATGAGTTTATGAGTAGTATGTGTGTGGGCACGCTTTGTGTAATCGTGTACGGTATTTTACAAAAGCACATCCATTCTATTGTATATTTGTGTATAGTATAACCTACACACTGTATAAGCCGACCCGCAGTTGCTTTGCACATACAAAACGTTGGGCCACTCTCAAATTATACAACTTAGAACATTCTTTTAAAGCTCTCTATACATTGAGTTTAGCTTTTTACTCTCTCGCAATATCATAAAAAAGAGAATTTTACACAAATTATAACGCTTTCATTACTTAGCTTTTAAAAATTCCTAAAAATTTTGCTTTAAACACTATTGTACCTTAAAAATAACTTAAAATTTAAGCACCCAAAATTCAACTATACAAACTATTATAATCCTCTCACAACTCAGCGAGCGAGCTTTTCAAATATCTCTGCACTTACACCAGTATACAAATTTGAGGGGTGGTTAAATATGCTGAAATTGTACTAGACGCGAGCACACGGTGACTTATCTCAACATTTCATCCCCTTCAACTATACGTACTTAAATAAAACACGTATCGCAATGAAAATCCTCCCTCAAACGCACATATCCGTATACGCGATGTTTTTATATTATTCGTATTTGCACGAGATTTTTGCACTCCTCTCCAGCTACAATATGATGCGGTGTACGGCGACACCGTTTTTGGATATCTCATAAAGGGATGTAATTCAGTGAGGTACTGGATGTGGAACAGTTCGGTTGTTCCATGCATATTCGGTTTTTCTGATAAGCCCAATATACTAAACTTAAAGTGAAAAGCTTGCTTGTGATTGTGTGTATGCATGTGAATTGTAGGTATAGCAATTTAACAACAACAACAACAACAAAAATGGAAACTCAGTGTATTAGTGTGTTTGGTGAAGTAATCTTCAAATGCGAGAAATCGGGTCAGCGAGTGTTATGTAACAATAATAAATTCTTCGCACAGCTTCCGTGTACAGCGGTGCTTGCTGCAATTCATTAGAATTCGCATTATTTTTTATACATAGTTAAGTGTGCACATATAGTGACGGGAAACACAAACCCATACACATATTGTGTAGGATTACTTGTTATAGTTGTAACGGATTAATGGATTAATATATTAGGGTTTACAAGAATACTGGTATTAATATTATTAAATGCACAGCGAAAGATCCTCTCGATCCTGTCGCAATGGATGTGAATTTTTTGTTTGTGTTGTGATTTTTAATAAGTGTTTTTGGAAATCTATCATAATTTAAATACTAAAAAGTGATCTCAGTTTAATTTGTAACTAGTGTTTTGTTTTGTGCTTGTTGGATTATTTTTTGTGGATTAATTTGATCAAAATAACTTAAGTATAGTCGCTGCAGATAGCGACAAAAAAAAATGTCCATTTATATCAAAAGGAATTCTCATCTGCATCGTCCCCGTTTGAACTCTCATTTCAAATTGGTGTTTTCAAAACGGCACAAAAAAAAAAGAATCTCATTGAAAATTCCAACGGATAGACAAAAGACATGTAGTCGCATTAATAAACGTCTCATAAAACGGAATTTTTCCTAATTTGAATGTAAATTACGACGAAGCAATGAAATGATAGCAATTTAACGCACCACTTCGTCTGCTCCTTATGCCCCAAATTCTCCAAAACTAATTTCCATCATCATGATTTGTTTGTGTGATGTTCTGGTTTCACTCTATACTATAAAAATTAGATGATTTTTTTCTTAAATGAACCTTTTTTTTTTCATTACACATATATTGAAAATGTTTGTCATCACAATTTTGTATATTCGTGCATAAGTTAAGGTTTATATATTAGGAATGTTCAAATTGTATTAACATTTTGTTGACTGCTTCTTGCTTTCTCGAATACACTGATTGAACCATATATATACCCAGTATGAGCACGCAGATGATACATGACAAACTTTCTTACAACATACAAAACATTATGAAGTTATCCCTAGACATAATTATGTATACCAAAATAATAATATACACGCTGTATTGTTTCACATGAAAATGGAAAAGTTACCCTATAAAGTGATGCTTGCGTAGTACAGCAAGAGATCGTCATCCCCTTTCGTGTTATCTCTAATGAAAGCTTATGTAATTTATTTCCTATATTTGTGGAATGGGAGATGAATTCATGTGATGGGGATTTATAATACAACACACACACACACACACACAAAAGTTACCGCCACTTTTTGCACTTACACATGAATACACACATGCATGCTATGTGCCAAGATGAGACATTCAAGACATGCCCTAATTACGAAACTTCACTATATGCTCTGCCTTAATTATTCAAATTTCATTACATTATTTCATCTAATTACTTTCACACAAGCATTCAATTTTATCAGTTTTAAATATCCCTTTTCGTGGTATTATGCAAACAAAATAATTTACTTCATATACGTAGTTACGTACGATGTTTTAATAAATGGAATAATATGAAAAATACGTTTGCAATAATTGCGATTGAAAATTTCTGTTTTTTGTGTCATAATAAAGTGAGATTTTAATTGTTTTTAGCTAAAAATTTCCAGTGAATATGTAGTTCTGTGAAATTGTGTTAAAATGATTTGGAAAAAAACTGATTTGCATGTGACATTTATCCAATAAAAAATAATATTGTTACAAAATAGTGAAATAAAAAACCCGTTGAAAAAAAAGACGACACAATAATTAGGAGTGTTTAAAATTTGTTAATATTAACTAGTGTGCGCGGATAAACCCGTGCAGTGGGTGAAAATGAAGTCGCCAATAACAACTGGCGAGACGCTGCGTGCTTGGCTGCTCTCAGCTCTGGTGGTGCATGGGGCTGTGGCTGGTAATCCGGATGCCAAGCGTCTCTACGATGACCTGCTGAGCAACTACAACAAGCTTGTGCGGCCAGTCGTTAACACCACGGACGTGCTTAAAGTGTGCATTAAGTTGAAATTATCTCAACTTATTGATGTGGTGAGTGTGGTGTTAAAATCGCAATCAAAATGTGTGCTAATAAAACTATATACACAATTTAGTTCAATTTCTGTACGTGATTTTCGCATTGAATCCAACAATGCATTAACTTTGAAAGCGATGTTCCAAAAACACTACATTGTGCAAGGTGCCTCCCTGCAGTTAGTCCTAACGTGTTATAAATCCTTTGAGAGATATATTATCTGTTTGGCATCGCCATTTAAAATTTATGTGTATAAACACGCCTAAAGCCAGCGTCAAGAATTCTGGGAACAAATGCGCACGTTTTTTGCACTCTGTGACGCTACATACATAATATATACTAAAAGTTCCCCCAAGCCAAACATTTTCAGTTTAATCTTTTGTTAATATGACAGAAACGAACGTGATTTTTTATCTGATACAGCGAACAAATGCTCATGTTTTACCAAGCCATTATGTGGCCCGCACTGTAGAGGACGCATTTATATTATAAAGCGGGTTCCAGGCGCTACTGTTGTGGGTGGCATGCGACACACAACACAGAACTGAAAATAAATTTTCTTTAAAACATTTCGTGTATAAAAGCACAAACGTCTTTCGGGTCCACAAACCACTGTGACAGCACCCATTCTAATCGGGGCGAGAATATAAAATAGCAACTCTTATCACAGACAATAACGTGCGGCAAAAATATATTTTATTTAGTTTTGGGCTATGATATACCTCTTTGGATGGGGTGCAATTGCCACCCGACAGTATAAGTGTGAAATGGGGTAGGCGAGATCACTCTTACACATATTATAGTGTATAACATTCACTGTGTGTGTTTGTGTGTGCATCCAAGCAGTGTGTGAAAGCTTTACAGAGTTTTAGTAATATTTTGAAAGATTATTTTCATTATCAACGACGAGCACGCCATTTGTGCCACGTGTGGTGAATTTATATTGTAACACAACCACAACGCTTTTGTGCATAAGAGGTTAGAGGGGATTGGAATGGGGGGGAAGCTTGGCTGAAGCTGTGCGTTTGTCGGATTTATGTGAGGAGCATGTAATATACATGTAGGAATGGAATAGAGAAAACTAAGCTTACGATACTCGCATAATGAAGCCAACAAAAGTTTGAATAACTTATTTCGAAAATAAATGCTGTTCCTATTTCATTTGTGCATGGGTTCAACTTATGGCAACACGCGTTTTTATCGAAGGTCAAATCCAGGAAAATGGAATATAAATACTAACCGCTTAGTTAGGTTTCCCACATTTGCATTTTTATATTTTTCAGTCTTTTATTGCATTTATATGCAAAAGTGCAATTTAAACAAAATCCAAATCCTTCATTCATATAACCACTTTTATAATTAATTGTAGGCAAATTTAAAAAAATTATGACCCTGACAAAACCCTGAATTCCGCAGTTATAAACGAATTGCGATGTCTATAACCTAAACCATATACATATTTACATTAAGTCAATTAAAGTGTTTATTATGGAGCCGTATAAAACGTGCGTTTCAAAAAGGACACCGTATTCCGTTAAATACCTCCACAATTTGCAAATAATCCTTCATCATTGATATAAAGAGGTCACCATGGCTATTAAATGTGAATTAGGCAGCATCTGGCGCGATCCGCATTAACTGGACGTGATTTTCTCGAAATGACAATTCATTTTATTACAGTTGCGTGTACACCAGAACAGGACAAACATTTACCAAAAGCTTCCCAAATCGACGTTATGTACCTAGATATATATCATATTTCGTTCGTGCGTGTATTTACGAGGATATGTTTTGATTGGCGTGAATGTGAGAGGATATTGCACGTCCGTTTCATTGGTGTGAAAAAATATTGCGGAAACAATCAACGATGTAAATTTTTTCTGTTTTCACAGATACTCATCACGCGCTTATTAAATTTGCATTGTTCTTCACTACACATATCCGAAAGCAGGCAAATTAATTGCAATTCTATCAAAATAATATTAACATGGCCAACAATAATTAAATAATGATCCTTGTGCACTTCAAAATAAACATTTTAGGATAGTAATCAGCGCCATTTTTAAAGCACTGCTTAATATTTCAGTAAAACGTGCTTAACACGTATATAAGGTCAGTTTATGTTGCAAAATAGAACATGGAACATGATAAGCATGTGTCGATTATTAATGATGTGAAATATTATGACTCATATCCGCCAATATCATAAATCAAGACTGAATTATGCAGGGCTAGTGCTTTTTGGCTCTTACTCTTTATCGTCTATCTATGTTTATTAGAGAAAAGGAAATGCCATCCCACAAGTAACCACTATGTAGAGAGGCGTAATGGAACATGGGGCTATTCTTATTTTTACTCAATGTAATCATTTTCATTGCCATTTTCTATTAGTGTTTACATTTATACTTTCATTCATACGTTCTTGTTTTTTTTCCCCATCTCTTCTAGAATCTCAAAAACCAAATAATGACCACAAATCTATGGGTGGAGCAAGTGAGTATTAAATGTGTTTTTTCATCCCTTCATAAACCACCCCCTACTTTGTTGTGTATGTACAGTTTTTCTTTTTAACTCTCATCCCCTTGAATTGTGTTGTGTAATTCTTGAATTCATGCGAATTTCAATGATACGCATCTCCGCATTGTATATTATATGTGTTTACTGGAAATCAGAATGAAAAATGAAAATGTGCAAACAAACAAAACAAAATAAAAAAGTTCCAAACAACCGTTAAATGAAATTCAGCCGACAACCAACAATTAATTTTATTTGCGCCCTCTTCAGTCATGGTACGATTACAAGCTTAGGTGGGAGCCAAAGGAGTATGGTGGCGTACAAATGCTGCACGTACCATCGGATCATATATGGCGGCCGGATATTGTGCTGTACAATAAGTAAGTTCTCAAAAAAAAATTTTAATTAATTTTATGAAATTAAAAAGAATATATTATGTATTTCAATTGCTTTGAGTATTTTTAGGACTATGTTACAGAGAAAATATTTAATTATTTACTTGACTTCAAATAAAATAGCAACAAATGGATGCAAATGTTTGCAATCAAATTACAGGCCAATTACAAATTTAATATAAAAAAAATAGTTCTTTACATTTCAATTGTAAAATAAAATAAAATATTGTGACAGGGCTAAATATCACATTATGTCATCACACATAAGTCGTAACAATAATAATTTCCATGTCTTTTCCATCATCAGTTACACAAGTTACAACAAACCGTTTGTGTTACGATGACTTTATGATAACATGGAAAATTTCAAGCCCTCTCCCGCTGCTTTCTTTCCTTGTAATTTCATGTGAAAAATATTTTTTCAACTAAATGTGTGTGAATAAACACATATTATATGTACAAATGAAAAGTGCAGTAATAAAAAAGGGAAAGTGTAAACAGAATTTTATTCCCCCCCTATTTGTTGTATGTATTTTGTGTAGTGAGTATTTTACGAAAGGAATGTTAAAGATATACAAAATGATGAAAAGCCTTCTGTAAAGCATTCCATGATTTGTAACTGTTTTGTAAATTTCCATCTTTAGTTCAAAAAAGCACATAACGAATTGCCTGCAATTTTTTATTGCGAATATATAAATTTTTGTTTTCTTTCACCCACTTCTATATTTTACTTTACAATTTACAATATCCTGACACAATGCCTGTAACAACGGGATATTAAATAAACATGTACGCGTGTGTGTTCTCGGAAAGGAGAAGTAATAAACTAAATTATATTTTTAATGTTTTAATAGAACAATATAACACAATAACTCGAATATATTATGTAGTATTGCAGCTATAGAGAAAGGGGCTCTATCAAAAAGCCATTTAACCGTTTTCTGTTGGCACAGAAAGGATTAAAATTTGAATAAAGGAACAAAGCTTTATGTCGTTTTGCGTTTGTTAACCTTAAGGCGTTAAAACATGAATGCAAATTTGCCTAGCTCTATTTACCATCATCTTCTCGCACTAAAGCCTTGTTTTGTGTTCCTCCACTTGATAGACACATCCAACATTTTACACATAATACAATGTTATGTAGTGATTGAAGGCAAGGGTAAATAATTCATATCGTATGTAATGTTAGATGGTGACACACAAAAGATCCTTAACATGTAGAAAAATATGCCGAATATTGTACACAATAATAAAACACGCAAATTAAAAATTTATAAATAACTTCACATACATTCTACCAGGGACGAGTTGCTATACATTACATTGTTTACAATGAACAAGAAACATCTAATAAAAAGTCATAAGTGAGAAAGGGTCAAAAATCAAAACTCTGACACTGAACACTGAACAGCTTTATTAAAGGATGAAATGAATTTACCTAATGTTTTTAGTGCGATAGTTGCAAAAGTTTAAATTACTCGTTAGGTTATTATCATAGCTTTCGTAAATGTTTTGAAAGTTTGGGGGACATATGTTAGGGTTTACTTTCATAATTGGAAGTCATTGTCATTAAAATTAAGATAACAGTTTTATGTTCTCAATTTTAGTTACTTGGTTGATTCCATATTTTTGAAACATACTTTTTTAAATGAACTTTATATACATTTTGTATATTTCTTAGTTTTACACTCAAAAATTTAGTCAACATTTTTTTTTTCTTTTCATCAACTTTTCTTCAATTTTAGAACGGTTGCCATTAAAATTAATGTTGAAATTAGTTTTTGTTTTAAACCAAAGTTCATTCAATTTAATTTATTTGGCGGTGAAAAAATATTTTAAGACAATAAAATATGTAATTGAGAAACACATGTCAGCCTCGTCCTTGGTAATCAATCACACACATTTAAACATATGTCAAAAATCAAATCACACAACTCCCTCATAAAATTATTCAACAAATTCCTTAAGTAATAATTTCTTAAGTAAACCAAACAAATTGACAAGTATAAATAGGTATGAAAAGGTTTGTCAACTACTGCAGACGGCATTTAATGTTGAACATCAAATTTAAGCAAAAACTTAAGAAAAAAAAAATTAAAAAAAATTACAAAAGTTTCACTGAAAAGAGTAATGTAGGTCATGACATAAATTTTACATGTAAAACCTTAGTGCCGATGGAAACTTCGAGGTGACACTAGCAACAAAAGCGACTATATATTCAGAGGGTTTAGTTGAATGGAAGCCACCGGCCATATACAAATCATCTTGTGAAATAGATGTAGAATATTTTCCATTTGATGAACAAACGTGTGTTCTCAAATTTGGAAGTTGGACCTATGACGGGTTTAAGGTAGGTTTGGACTTCACTTATACCTTCTTACCATAAAAAAAAAAAATACAAAAAAACAAGAATCCACCCTTAATAACTTAACAAATGCAAATATTTCAAACTTTTGTCGACATTTAAACTATTAAACCTATTTAAAAACATACTCGCATAATTGTAAAAATAAGGAAGTTTCTAAAATAATCCTTTTTACCATTAACTAGTCTAAGGCTGATATTGTTACATAATTTCATTCATTTTGAGTCTAATATCATTTATCCATTAGTTGTACATATTATAATTATATTATATTCACCATAAACCCCATAAGCGAAGTGTTTCCCTTTTTGTAGTAAATAACAAGTAAATAATTAATGAAGCAAAGCCAATGGCACCAAATGGAAGGCAAAGATTTCATGCTAAGCGTCTTAACAAATCGCTTAGTGCCAACATTTCTTTGTACACTGATAAATCAGCCACAATGGGTGACTGCAGTGGGTGAATGCTGGCTGTATATGTGCGGGCACGGTTGTCGGTTACTTAAAGGACGAACCAAACATATTATATTGTATGAAATAAATCCGCTCATGAAACAGATTTGTTCTGCTTACCGCAATTACACAACTACTATAATTCCATATTAGGTGGGACCGGAATGTTTGCTATTCGTAATACCTTTGGGGCTTTGGTTTTGTTTCATTGTCAATTATTATGTCCCTCTCCATTACTGTGTCGGCAGCACGTATATTAATGTATATATTTTGATTGTTGGTTGAGAGGATCAGAAGTGCGAGTGGGTGAGAGTATAAATGTATAATTTTGGGGATGTTCATCTGTATATATAGGCGTGCGCTTTAAATTGTGCTCGAATATTGCGCCTTTATATTTAAATATATGGGACAAACACAACGACCAAAAAGCGATGTAAAATACCCTTCACATGGGTAACAAATCATAAAGCAATGACAGCGCCAAATGTGTCACACACAGATGAGAAACAAGGGTAGTTGTTCCTCCATATTTGTATAACAATGAAAGTTCCTGCTACGCATATAATATGTTATGTTATATGTACACCACTGTATAGTAATGTGAGAGAGAACATTAATCAAATATGTGCTACAGCGGAACTAATAAAATGTATTATTATTTTATTTATTTCATGTGAAATTGTATGTGCAATTAAAACAGCAATTGTGGGCATTTGTGGCAGCACTTTGCAGCTGCATCCGCAAAAACCCATACCACCCCAAATAAAAATGTAACCCTGATACGTACTACAAAAGTTGTTCTCGAAAGCCTCTGCGGATCCATTGCAGCTTTTTGCGTTAATATGTTGTGTGCATTTGGTTTCTAGGACTGGCAGACGTGTTATTGTATTGTATTTGTAGTGAACGAATGTGCATTTAATTGCATTTATTATACGCGTGAAGTTAAAATACTTACTGTTGTTGAAAATGTATTGTTATTGAGACATCTGGAAGCATTTCAAATGATAAGTAACATCGATATCAATCAGCAAAAATACAAAAAATGATAATTATCAAAAAAAAGGACACATTACTGAAAATAAATAATTAGGTTTTCAAAATCAGTATTGTAGATTGTACGACCAAATAAAACAAAACAAAATTGATGAGCCAAAAAAGAAAAAGAAAAGAAGAATCAAGTAACATCAGTGTGTGTTAATTGATCATCAGAACAAATAAATTAAAAGAAATTAATTGAATTGACAAACATAGAACACTCTCTTACAGTGCCGATGGTCACTACGAGGTAACCCTTATGACAAAAGCCACCGTCCATAACACAGGTCTTGTTACTTGGCAGCCGCCAGCCGTATATAAGTCATCGTGTTCCATTGACGTTGAATATTTTCCTTATGATGTACAGACGTGTGTATTGAAATTGGGAAGTTGGACTTATGACGGTTTTAAGGTGCCCGCTATTAAACACTTTGTACAATTAAAACAACAAAAAAAAATTTCCGTTCTTTGTTTTTATACGTTTCCTTCCACATATATAAATTATTAAAATGAACCTAAACGAGATATACGATTTAAATTACAATATAATATATACTCGTATTTTAATATTAAATGTTTAGTTGGTTTTTGGTTTTTGGTTTACCATGTAACCCCCCCCCCCCCATATTTTGTTTTTTTTTAAATATTATACGTTCTTCTTTTGGTTCAGTAAACGATGGAATACTTTAATCCTGTCTGGACGGATGCTCAGAATGTTAAATTTTAGTTTAGAAACTTTGATATGAAGCAAAACAAAAGAATAAGCAATTATAACAAAGATTAAAAAAAGGAAAAATACTTTTGGTCTCCGCATTAATACCATCGAGTATATGGTTCCACGGGGTGTGGTGAAAATGTTGCACGCTTCGTTCAATATTGCGGAGCTGAGTTTTCATGCTCTTATGTTAGTTGCCGTTTGCCAAATGTAAAGGGACTCAATGTGCCTTTTTTTGTGTTAGTGTATAACGTAAACGACAGCACACCCTCACCGTGTACAGATATTCATATAATTTTGATGATGAAATGATTATTCTGCCAACACCAAAAGTATTTTTGTCTTTGTGTTTTTAACTTTTTTTTTAACAAACTTTTGACTGTCTGGGATGTACTTTTGTTTTTAACTCTTTTTGGATATTTCTATATAAATTTTTTATTGTTGAACATTAGCGAACAAGAACGTATTAATGAATTTGTGAAAGATTTTCATGGAATTTGCCGACGCAGTTATATAAAATCATAAATAAATCAGTAAAAACGAGTCAGTTTTTCACTCGTCGGTTTTGGAAACTGGGTTCGTTTGGAAATTCCCAGAAACACCGCTTTTACTTTTAATTATGAAAATCTTTCAACGTTATAATCATTATATCTAACTAAAATAATTTTTGTGTGTGGCAGGCTCGAACATTTTCTTCCTTTATTTATCATTATTATGTTTAATTTTTCAATACATTTTTGTTTTTGTTTTTTTTTCCCCTGATAGTTTTTTAATAAAGTTAGTTTATCCTCAATTTAAAATTATTTTGCTATAGTACAAATAAAAATTATAATTTTTTTTTTTTTTTTTTTAATTGCTTTAGTAAGAAAAATACGAATTTTCATTTGTCAAATTTAATTATTTTATTATAAACCAATGTTTCGTTTAATTAATTTTATTTTATTAAAAGCCTGTGCATCCCATATAATTATTTAATTCATTAATCGTCTTTATACAATTATGATTGAATAAATATTTGGCATCCTTTTTCTGACTAAAAATTAAATATATTTCGTTTTTATTCATTTCCGTGTATTTTTTGTTAATAATTTAAATTTATTAGTTTTAAACATTTCTTTGTTTCGGTGTAATATTTTTATTAAGTTAAATTATTTTGCATCAAAATGTTAATTTATTAGAAAAGTCGTTTGTCTTAAAATTAGTTTCTTATTGAATATAATTTTTAGTTTATTAACTTTTACAATTGTTTGAACATCTTAATTTTGAATAGAATCGCATTGAATCCCAACATTTTATCACGACAAATAAACCACCACCACTTTCTTAAAGATAATATTAAATTAAAGGGCAAATCGAAATTTGTTGTGTACGATATTTCATCGTTCACATTGGTAACACCTCCTGTTTTTGTTATGGAGATGTTCACAATAAGTCCCTTGACGTCCTAAAAGGATTATACGTAAACTTCTGTAAAGATAAACAATCTACTTCGAATCTTGTATAAGCTGTTGTGTAGCACCGCACTCGAAAAGTTTTTAGGGTCGAAATGGTTTCACAAATAACTGTAATGTACCTGATCGATTGGGTGGGAAAATATCCCAAATAATCATGACAGCCCGATGTAATTGCCAAATGTGATAGACTTCATTCACAAATTATTAATTTTAAAATGTCAATAACCACTTTAACTTTAACAAAATGTTACAATCTTCAAAATAACTCACTCAGGGATCTACCCACATATTTATCACAGTGCTGGAATATATTTTAGATGCTTTCCTTAATAAGCAATTAGGAGCATCAAATTGACAAAACAAAATGCTAAAAAGAGCACAACGAACGGAAAAACAAACCCTCCGTGAAAGGAAAAGTGTTTGTTAAGCTGGTCGTGTCGCTTTCAACCACCACTCATTAGCATCTTTTAAACAAAAAGTTCCCATTTATTGTGTCATTATATTTCAAGTGAAACATGTCCTACTGTAACAGAGTTGTTCATTCCCGACATCCCGAGTTACTCACTCTCTCCACCGTCTCTGCTAATTCACGCAATAATCCGAACAGGAAAAGCGGGTGTTGCAGATGAAGAGACATCGCTACTTAAAAGACAATGTTGACGAGTTTAAGTCTTCTCTTTGATTGGTGGTTATTTGTGGTCACTGGTGGAGCTTTAAAGCATTTTTATATCAAACCATTTCATATTTCCATTTACCTTAATCTCATATTACTGTGCGTTTTTAATATTTTTATTTATGACTTTTTGCATTTTTTTATTTTTTTATGATTTAATAATCAATAATTGATAATTTTAGTTAACACTTTGTAGTGATCATCGTTACAATATAATATATATAATAATTTATATAATTAATTAACCTAACCAGCACAATATGGACTGTGATGGGATTAAATACTTGATGGGAAAGGTATAAAATGCGTTCCATATAACTTTTAATAAAATTACAAGACATTGGCCGGATAATTATTACAAACAATGTAGAATTGTGTCGAAAATAAGACAAAAATAAACATCTGCGAGTGTACATGACGCGAAAATACGTGTGAGTGATTGCAACAATGCAAGATCGAAAATTGCAATGAACAACCACCAATTATTGTATATGTGAAATAATAATAAACGTAATAAGGTCTGTCGAAAAACGAAACGTTTCACATTATATAATATGTATAGGAATTCTGTGAGTTGAACCAAAATGCTATGCCATAAAATGCGTTTGTCTTTCTCATCTTTTTGTCAATCACTTGTATCTGAATTCTGAATGTACTGTTTTTCTTGATAATTACAATTTATTGCGAATGATAAAATGAAGACAGAGTGAAGCAGTGAAAACTACTCTTACGCAAACTGATGTGCAAATTAAGTCGTTGTATAATCGTATAATGAATTTGGGAAAATGTGTTTGCGCCAATCCTTTATACACTTTGAGGCGAAGCTTATACTCCTCAGATAATTATATTAGACATTCCTCAACCAAAATTCCACAACCCAACCCACTTGTACCGTCCCCATTAATACACCTCTTGAATCATTCATTGCATCTTTATAATTTTCACTCCTTGCTGTACAAAGTACATTATGTTTAATGTCGAAACTATTATAATATTAATCCATATCATATAAAATATAGAAACATATTTCTGTGGTATCATTTGAACGGGTCCCTTTCAAAGAGGACACTTTCTAACTAAAGAAGCAAGAAAACACATACTCCCAAATATCACACTTTTGTTTGCTTGATTTGTGTATATACATATACTCGTATACCTAACTAATTGACTGTAATATACCGTTATGTTATCATTTTGTTTTAATTTAACACAATCAGTGCAAATTATTGTTCATTTTGTAAATAAATATTTAGGTCCCCCAGCCCCTGTTATTTGTTTTATTGTTTTAACATGCGGATATATTTACACACTTTAAGTTTTTCTATACAATATAGCAAAGTTTTAAATATGAAAAACGGCATGCAATTTATATAATAATAATTGGACATTTATGTATATATAAATAAGATAAAATCGAATTCCGCCTTAAACTTGCACAACGCAAAATTATTACCAAAATTTTTCGTCCTTTTAATCACTATTTTATTTTAAGTATATTTATTTGCTTTTCGTGATTGATTTTAAAGTCATTCCATGCAAAAAATAAAAAGTAAATGAATGCAATTGTAAATTATTATAAGCTGTAAAGAAAATTAAATTAAATTCCATGGAATGACACAAACATCAACACACAACCAACTAATGCCTAATAATTTTATGTTTTCCTCACCACGTATACTTTTTATGTTCAATTTTCATTTTGTAGTGATTGTAAATTGTAAATTTGTAATAATTTAAATTATTATTATTATTATTACCAATTAATTACATATAAATATATTTATATATTGTCTCGTATATTCTCTATTCTCTCTGTACATAATGTATATATTAAACATACTATAAAAATAAGCAGCCATATTATCGTCACATTGTCTATGTTTCATTGTAAATATATCATTCCTTCATTTTATTACCGACTCAGCGATACCAAAAGTGTATTTTAAAAAAGATATGTATGAAAGTGAATTATGCAAATGTTGTAAATTGTAACATTCATAAAATGCTAATTCGGCAACACGGATTCGGGTCACACTATACATGTACATAAATGTAATATATAACAAACATCATAAAAAGGATAATTCAATTTTGAGCTTCACTTCTATATAATACCATTGTATATATTGTTAATATAAAACTAAATGAAAATGAAATGTTTTTTTCCCAAAGACCATTTTCTTATATGTTGATTTTTCCTTGTAACAAAATTGTTTTGAGGGCAAACGGCATACACAATGGCTAAACTCAATGTAGCCATTCGTTTTGCAGACGTTATGCCGTATGCATACAAATTGTTTTTAATAGAAAAAAAAAAAAAGAATGAAAAATATCATTAAAATATATATTTTATACCTTTTCCATATATGCAGCAGAATAATTTTTTTTTGTTGTTGTGAATAATGAATTTGAAAATGAAAAAAAAAAGCTCAAAATTAATTAGAATGTTGTTGTAATTATTGTTGTGATGTATTCCGATTGAATAGTTAAACTTTATGTGTGTATTAATTTTTGAATATGATTTAATACTTGTATGCGGAAAGAACAAGCCATCAATTAATTAATTAATTAGGCTGAATGAGTTTATGGTTATTCGTTTGGATTGCGTATATGTTTGTTTGATGAATTAGCCCCTATTCATATAATATGTGTGCAAAACATATTTACTAGATTTGTGAAATAACTGGTATTGTTGTTGAGCATTGCTTATAGAATTTTATATTTGTGTGTATATTATTGAAGCTCGAAATGTATCATAATTAGTTAACAAAAAACATAATCACTCAACATAATTAAATGACGTTTATCTGTAGCTATTGCAATTAGCGTTTGCCGTACCAGACGTCAATTTAGATGTTTATTAAATGTATGTGTTACAATAAACCCCATCAGTGCATGAATAATATTACATTCAATTCATCATTATTTAAGATTACATACAAGAATTATTTATTTAAAACGGCTTATTATGATCAGCATCCCCCCACCAATACGGAAATCTGATCGTACTCATCCATTCTCATCATCATCATCCCCATTTTAGCTCTCTGTGTGCTTTACGAACTACAATTTATAATTTATTTTTGTTTAAAATGTGCACAATTCAAAATGCTTTCATGATATCAAATGTATATTGTTCAAATTACAAATACAATTTGTCTATTTAAATTATTTCCTCTATGTGTTATAACTAGTCATTATGTACCACACTTAAATTCAACATGACACATATTTACTCGTGTATAACTTAAGAATTCACATTGACAAAAGGTCTTTATATTATATAATTTAGACAAGAGCTTTAAGTTTAAAGCCATATAAATATATGTTTTGGTTTTAAATTTAAACCCCTGCGACAAATGATTCCACTCACATTCGTTATTGTTGAACACAAAAACACATATTCTATAGCAGTCTACGTATATTTGGATATGGTTTTTTTTATTCAGTGAACCCTGGGATATTCTAAGGTTGTGCTCAAAGTTTCAATTCATTGGAATTTTTTGTATGTAAAAAAAAAAATGTACATATGCATAAATGTACAAATTATATTTGTAAGGAGTCAGACAAAAGAACATTTTAAGATGAAGCCCTGTAACAAAAAAATCATAAGAAGCTCTTGAGCATCACCAGCATTCAAACATTCAAGTTTAGTGGTTTCTTAGCATTTGAATTTGTTCCTCCATTTACAAACACGTTGAATGAAATGTCAATTTTTTATATTATGCAAACCTTTTTCTCTTTACACACACACACACACACACACATACCACAAACGCCATTTTCCATTCACATTTTAATTATATATTTCGGTTTTATGTGTATTTTTTCAAACTAAAATAAGCAGCACAATTCTTTCGTTTAAAATGTTATGCTAACAAAAATCGTTTTCAACCGATGAAATCACATTCAAGTGTTTATTCGTCTATAGCAATCAAATATACTGTAGATTCATTGTAAGGGTAGGTTTTACTGCTACAACTTAGTATACAATATGAAATATGTACTTGTTTGTATTGTTGTTTGTATATCAGTTTAATTTACTGCAAATAAACACGATAAATACGTTACTACCTCCACCCCAATATAAACAATTACTTTATCGGTTAAACGAATATGTGTTGCGGGCAATTAATCTTTTACGCAATTGTATAACAATTCAAACAAAGTATTTACTTATTTACGAAATGTTTAATGTGTATATTATTTTAAATGGTTATAGTTGTCTCCATAATAAATGTTTTCTTAATATAATAATATGTATAGGAATATTGTTAATTTGTACAAAAATGTATTTAACTACATCGTAATAAGGATTAATGTTTGACATTCGTTATACACATATTTTTCAATAGCAATAATTTCACAAATACTAATTATTGCACGTCCGTTTTTCATCCCTAATTAATTATTATTTACATTGTCGAACGCCAATGTATGAATATTGTCACAATACATTCGAAAAAGCTTATGAATGAAAATCAATTCAATTAAATTTGTGGGCAAAAGTATTGATAATTATAAATTAATTATGCACCTAATATTTGTGCAATCAGTGTGTGTGTTTTAGTACAACATTTTACATTTTATTATTGCATTAATTATGATTGTTTCGTTTAATATTCATCATCACGATTTTTGCTGTACTGAAAACAATTTAATTAAATTTTTTATAAAACTTTTGTGATTTTTACAATCCTTTTGATCTGTTTGCAGGCACTTAATTTTGTTTTAAAAATTAATGCATTTCGGAACTTGTTGTGAATTCATTTAAAAACAATAAAACTATATAAGTACGAACTTTGTGTGTGGATACATAGTTAAATACGTCAAATCCTTTTTTGCTAAAACACTACATTCAATTACACGTTAAACCGTTTCATAAATACAATTTCTGTTCGCTCATTTTAAGTGGCATTACATACATTGAATCCTTTATTAGTTTATGTGAAATCTAGATAACAATGAGGACAAAATATATTTATTACTAACTGTCCGAAGCGAAAAATATTTATAACCAATTTACATAGACAAATTGCATGCATGTCAGATTGCTTTTTGAATTATGACATCAAACACATTTTTAATTGACGACTACATTCTGCTAACTAACTATATAATAAACCAAAATATAATATGTACACGAAAACACCAATAAATTAACATGCTTTATGTGATTACTGAATTTTGATAAATGGGTAAAAATCATACAACATGTATATCTACGACCCAAATATTTAGGTCGATTTGAGACACATGGACGAACAGTCGGGCAGCAATATTGTCGACGTCGGAGTGGATTTGTCAGAGTTTTACATGTCCGTCGAGTGGGACATTCTCGAGGTGCCAGCCATACGGTAAGTTGCTTCTCCCCATAACATTTTGCCATTTCAGCAATGTATATAGAGTTATTCAACACCTATTCTACATCACTTTTTAATTGCTAAACTTTTTAATCGGTCTACATTTAATAAAAAGTTGAAAATGATTGTAGATTTAGTCTTTGTACTTTGACACGTCGTTAAGTCCTCGCTTGAACAATTTACTAACAGACTAATTATATTATTAAAATAATTGCAGAAATGAAAAGTTCTACACGTGCTGCAATGAACCCTATCTAGATATAACATTTAACATAACGATGCGACGGAAAACACTTTTCTACACGGTAAACATCATCATACCGTGTATGGGAATTTCATTTCTGACCGTGCTCACCTTCTATTTGCCGTCAGACAGCGGTGAAAAGGTAAACATTATATTTGCAACAAAGTTGTTACCCCAAAAATGCCCAATATTCATCAAAATTATCGCAGCGCATATAGACAGGAGATTTTGGGCCCAACGTACTTTAAAAACAGACATATAACAAAGCACATGATTCAAATTTAGAAGAGTACTCCTTTACAACCCACGGAATCTACTTATTTGAATAGACTGTAAATTTGGCCAAAACCATCGCACTTTTTGTATACACTTGTCCTTATGGAATAAAGTGTTTCAAATATATTTGTACACCGGCGTTATATTATATATATATCATAATTCACTTTATTTTGTTTGCGTATGTGATTAAGCCTTGAGCATTTTATTTTTGTACCTCACATCATTTGTTTGTACCGTCAGGAATACAATTTAAATGTTCTTGTGCTTGGCAAAATATTTGTAAATTCAAAACTACTCTAGCAGAAGCACGTGAAAAATAACGAGAAAAACTGATATAAAAGTTTGTTTATTTTCCGCACCCTTTTTTATAGGTACTTTTGAAGTGCACCCTTCAAAACTAAATAACGAGTACGTATACGCATATTGATGGTGGAGCTTTCAATTTCATTAAGCAACATATTCACAGCATTGCATTGGCGTGGAAGTTTCGATACATATGTGCATTGTGCATTCAGCACTTCCAAATTTCACATTAAATGGAGAGAAGAAATATTTTGAATGCAAAAATTCAAAAGCCAGCATTAAAATGATTCAATTAAAATAAGGCTGCTTCCGATTTGTAATATAAACATTACCTAAACCACGACAGCAACAAAACATGAAATTGAATTATTTAATCTACATATGTTATGCCTTGTGTGTTCATTTGCATTGAGACCGAGAAAACAAATCCCAGAGCAGAGTTTCCTTGTAAATATAGCAATTTATTTCTGTGAATAATTTTTCTTCTCACATTCAAGCTTTAAAGTTTATGGAAAACAACAATGCATATATCATAAAAATATGCGGAAGCTTCAGAAGTTATATGATCTCACATATTGCCTCATTTCTATTTTATTTTTTTTGTGCAAGAGCAATATTTTACAGTATTGGAAAGGAGAAAAATTTGTAAAATCGATATTTCTTTTATGGCCTTAAAAGGTTTGAGCTTGAAAGTTTTTAATCTTGTTGTGAGACTGTATAATAGAAGCACATTAACAACACAATTCAAATTAGCTGCCGTTTTACTTATTTTGTGTTCTTTTTAAAAAAGTCTTTAACTTTTTGTACCGAAACCGTGTACAACAATACTGAGAAACACACTTTGGAGCTGCAAAAATGACAAACCATGTTCGCTTCTGCTGCACTCCCTAACATAATGGATTATAACTTGAGCATTTACATAGAATATTATTGTTTGATGCAAGGCGAATGCGTGCATTCAGCTTTCATCAATGCATCTGCGTGTACAATGTACATGATTACAGTATACATTACTCGCATGGAACCAAAAGAAAGCACAAAACTAGGTCAGTCAATGCACAGAGATAAAACAAGGCAATTTTGGAGTTCATTTCAAGCTCTTACTTATTAAATAATTTTTCTGAAAGAGTTTTCATTTATGCTTTGTTATTAATTATCAACATGAAACATTACAGTGTGTGAAAAACGTTTAAATAATAATTGATATGCACAAAACACAACACAATACACTTTTAAGTTCTATTACACCCTCAAAAATTGAGCTTACCCCTTGGTTCTTTTTCAATTTTGGGATCAAAAATTCAACTTTCGTTTTTCTTAAAAATGTTGATGCAGAACTGTTAAAAAAATGATTCTAAGGTATCCTAGTAAAAAGTTCCATATAAAGTTGGAAAAAAATATCAATCTTCATGGTAAAACTCAACATTGTAGTTTACGAAAATAATTTATAGAACATTTGAAATTTCGAAACTTTAGTGAATTTTCAAAGCCTAGGAAAATTTTAAAGAATAAATATAATGATGCAGAAAGTATCTTTTGGTGATTCTTCAGACACCCTCAAAAATTGAGATCATTTGAGATCCTATTTTGGAAATGGTGAGATCTCAAAGGCAAAAGACTTTTGAAGTCATTAAGAATTTTGTATGATATCACTTAATCCATAAAAGTAAAAATTCAACAAACTTTAAACTAAATTGGGTTTGTCGCAATTTAAATTATAAAATCTTTAATTAGTTTCACTTCTGAATTATAATTTAAAATTTAAAATATCAAGAGCATTGACTAGACACATAATTCTACAGACACATTGTTTACTTTATTATAATTTATAATTAATTACATTTTTGCACTAATCCTTAAATCCTTTATAAGAGTAAATAATTCGTTTATTAGTTCTTTCACATTAAATTATGTAACACATAGCCCACATTTTAACTCGCTTCGTAAATGTCTGCAAATTAAAAAAGGTGCTTTACCTCCATCCATAATTTCATTAGCGAGTTATCCCATTCCCTGAAAAATTATTAATTAATATAACTACAAGGTTGCCGCATTAAATTAGTGCAAAAAGCTGTATCGTAAGCACAGGAATTAAATTCTTCTAATTTAAAATGCACCACATGCATGCATTTCAAAATTACGTACACAAAAAAAATGTTTACAAAATAATTGTTTCTGTAGCAAATAGGTTACAGAGATGTTTTTACGTGGGTGCCAGTATGTTTCTTTTAGATTAAAGTTGGAAGAAACTTTGTTTTCGAACTTACTTCATATGCAAAGCAGTAAACATTTAAAAATTATGTAATATGCTGATTTTGTGTCAACACTTTGTAACTTCTTAACATTGTGACATTTTCAAAGTACACTATAAGAAGAAACTTTTTGAAATTTTTTCTCTACCGTCCTACTATATTCATATAATCAAATTTACTGTCAGTAGCGTGTTTCCGTCGTTTTTCTAAAAGCATTTTAGCTTGGAAAAACTTTTTCCGTATATGCGAATACACAAAATACACATAAAAAATTAATTTACATTCGCTTTTCACTTTTTAACATGACAAAAAGTGTGCACTGGCCTCTCAAATATTCATCACATAATTACTCAACTATGCCAGTTAAATTTGAACAAGGGTAGGTGCAGTGTTTATACCAACACAATTAAGTCACAACTTTCAATGTCATCGTGCAAAACATTTAGACTTAATTGCTTCAAGAACTATCATCAACTGCTGTAACTATAATGCTGCATAGAACAAAAGTTTGCCTGTAAAGTGCATTTAAGGCATAAAGAGGTGTGAATTGTGCATTGTGCAATGAGCACTACACAAATGACCATTCGGATTTCGGAAGCATAATATGTAGAACAAAAAAAACTCTTATCCACTTGACACACTCGTCCACCACAATTAAAATCGTTTAATTAATTATTTCCTTGTTATTGTCACCCACTTTGTCATGTACATTGTGACATGTACATTGAAAATTTTTTATGGAAAAGTGCGGAATATAACAAAAAAAAAAAAAAAATGAGGACAACAAATGACGGCCACACACAATACACGCCTCACCTCACTGCGGATGGAACGGGACCATAACAGAGAGCAAATTTCACGTAACAACATTTTCCCCTAATCAGATAACATATTGAAAAGTTTTTCCGAATTTCATTTTCCGTTGCCATTTTTGTATTTTTTTGCTTTTGTTTTTCGCAATTCAATTCTTTTCCCTTTCATATATAGCGCAAAAACATATCAACATATTTTGCCAATGCACAAGCAAAATTTTTTCCTAAACTGTGACAAAAACGATTTTTATTTTGTCCCTTTCTCTTTTATATTTTTCCTATACAGAAAGACATATATTTTTGGGAAAATATATAAGAAAACTTGAATATATGAGAATAGCATTTTTCCTATATAATGTACGCTTGTTTTCTAAGTGATCAGCACAAATCTTGGAATGCTGGTTGATAAAATAGGTTAGCATTAAATGGGATATCGTAAAAGGAGAATGATGAGCGATAAAAGGATGGGAAAATTTTCAAGCTGAATTAAGATTGAGGATTTGAGGACATGTGGAGGGAAGAAAAGAACACAAACACTCGCACACATGAATTTGGATTTACCATTACGTCTGTTGTTGTTTCCTTTCAGTATTTCGTTTTCCCGCCGTGCCACACAAACATGCATTTGAGCTGTCGACAAATTTTCTATAGAGATTTTTCATTCTACAAAAGAATCATCGCATACTTACAACGTACAAGGCCACAAACTTGTCTAAAGGACTCGACATTTTTCACATAATATCTGCATCGCACAACTGTGCAGCTGTACATAATATATTTCAAGTTACGACTATATGTCTGGTCTCAATATTTTGTTCATCAGATTTAAGACATCCCCAGTGAATTGTGGACATCCCATGATTCTTGTATAGGCCTTAAATCAAACATTGAATATGTACACATAATTTTTCTTATAAACTACCAGAACAAGCGATGCCACACTGAACACCGCCATATATTTTATTGTGGTTGACACATAAATCTAAAAAATTAACGTTCCACCCTGAGGGCTAGAACGCTCCCATAGGAATGGACACTCATCATTGAATCCATCGCACATATAAGTGGAACTACTCATCACCGTCATGTTTCTCTTGTATATGTGTGTCGACTGTCGAGCCATCACATTTTGCTATCTCATCCCGATAGCCTCCACCCCACACCCCATAATCACAAAAGTCTACACATTTTCTGAATTTTATGTTGGCCCATTTGCTTGTGTTTTCCACACAGATTGATTACCTTTTCGACTCTTGCACAGCGCCCAACCCCGCGCTCTTACAGCATGAAGCATCATCCCTCAACGTACAATGTACATAATACGCATTACAAATAAATTGTCATTCGAATCACATATATACTGATAACTGTCTAATCAATTTTTACCTCTCTTTTACTTTCAGGTGACGCTATCAATCTCGATTTTGATTAGTCTTCACGTGTTTTTCTTGCTAGTTGTAGAAATCATTCCACCAACGTCACTCGTCGTGCCTTTACTCGGAAAGTACTTAATATTCGCCATGATACTTGTTTCAATTAGGTAAGTTTGAATCCGCATTATTGTAATAACCGAAAAACCTATTTTTTTTTGCAATTTTTAAATGTAATTAAAATTGTGCAGTGAAATAAAAATTTTAAACGTATTTTCCACGATCACAATTATTTCGGAAGAGACCACTAAACACATTTCTGCGTACTCAAAGAGTTGGATCGTTTCAAAAAATTCATTACCTTCCAGATAACATCTTTCATTAAATTCCATTCCATTTTCTTTCCTGTTATAACTTCAATAATATTTCTTTTCCACCACCCTTTCCCTTTATTCCAACACATAGTTAATACAATTGTTGTTGTCTTTGAGAAAGCACTAAATGTCCAAATGAAATGAAAACATAAGATCGAAACCCAATAACGGACTGCTCTTATATAAATCACTTCCTGCAATCAAACCGGAAATGAAAACTACCACGAGAAAATAACGGTTAGCGTTTCTCTCCCCACAATACCACCCAGCAAATGAATATTTTATACCAAATAAAAATAAAAATCAATTACATTGTTATTTCAGTTGGGCAATTTTTAATAAAATACGAATTTGTTGGTGCATCGTCCATAACAAGATTATGCTGTGCTCTACATTGGCGAATGAAATTCATTTCAGTGAATACCCAGGGACCAAAAAAAAAATCATTTAAACTTTCATTCGTATATACGTGTACCTTACATAAGAGTTTATAGTGTAATCGCATTAAGTTCTGTTTGAATTGGTTCACCAAATGCACATTTACACAGTTACGTTCCATTGGTCGACAAAGTCGCGAAATTTAATTGAAAATTTTATGTAAACGGTAAAAGATGGATAATTTATAACAATTTACTGTACTGCTGATGCCGTGTTTCCCACATTTTTATCTTTATTATTATTAAAAGTTGTCCTCTTATCGTTGTAGGGACGTGTAACAAACAGAAGACCAGAAATTATTACTTATAAGTGTTTCTACGTCTTGCTTGGCAAAACTTTCTCAGCATTTTTTGCTCTATTTATGTATTATCTTTTTCAGTTTGGTAAAATTCGTCCTGTTTTTGCAAAGAGTAGTTAGGTAGGTACTTTTAGATGAATATGTGTAATGAAAAAGTGAAGATCACTTCAACTGTTCTTTAAGTATCGTCCTTTTGCTAAATAATATTGGCTTTAACTTTGGTGAATTTTTACCATTGCAATGAAAATGCGGCTTTATTCTATTGATTCTAGAACGATCACGTACGCGCACATTTTCTTGAATGCAATGTCAGCAAAATATGAAGAAAAAAAAGAAATATTTTGCGAAATAATTTCGGCAAATTCGTGCTCATTGGTTTGTGGCAGAGGGCTGAGCCTGGAGATGCCACATAATCAAATAAATAGGTGATTCCTGGCTAGATTCAGTGAATTTTTATCAGTAACCATTTGGAACTAATGCCTGCCGAGACATTAAGGACGAAATATATTTAATCTGTGAGATAACGATTGCACATTAGTTCCAACATAATATGCCCATATAGATGGGCAATTTGGTTGATTTACAATTTAGAATAGATTAGTAAATCATTAGAGGCACTTGAGCAACGGATATGATGGCAATCAAAACATATGACTCGCATATCCAAACGCATTTTTTGCACCACAATTCCTCATTGATACGCGCCTGCAGTATATCTACGTTATGTAAGTCATCAGCCATCACCCTCATCCAATACAAGAGTTGTGGGGGGTCGTGACTTCCACAAGGGTACCACTGACAGTTAGATGATAAATGATGATGACTTAGTAAAAATATATTAAAATACAAAGTCATAAGTTTCAATCTGATATGAAATTGATTTATATTGGAGTCAAAAAATAATTCTTAAAAAGCTTACGTTCCGTATACGTATAAAGAGAGGGCTTTAGAAGCAATAACTTCTCCCCGCATATATACGCATGTATTTTTTGTGATGTTTGGTCTTTTACATTATTATGGTTTAACTAAAAAAGGTCATAATTTAGACAACATGCCAAATGTGGCATTTGATTGGTGAACAAAACATATCCTTAAATAACTTACCCTGGCATGGTGTGACGTTAAGTGAAGTTGAAAATATTCCACGACGTATTTCCGTGCATAAGTATCGCCGAAACAATTTGGGTTTATGTGCAAACTTTACCACCCCTATCTGAGTATGTGTGTGTGTATTAAAACTTAATTTGATTTTGCAATGCGGCGGCAGTGTTTGCAATAATTCTTAATTGCAGACGCAATTGCCGAGTAACGCAGCGAATTCCTCCTAAATGGCTTGTGCGTGATGAGAAGTTAGATGTGCTTTGTTAGCACTCGAGTCTTCCATTAGAAACTTTCAGACAAAAATAAAATAAAATTGTAATACGAGTATAAGTTGACGAAGGAAATAAATTATTAGCCGTAAGAGTTCATTTTTAAAGAAAAAGTATTTTATTACCCTTCATATAGTTACCTCTTAATTGTGGTTAGAATGAACTTTCATGTTCAATTCTTTTAGTACTTCCATTCCTTCAAATAAATGTTTGAGTGTATTCGTTTTTTTAATGGCAAGATAGAATTTGACGAAAAACTTGATAACCTTTACTACTTCTATTCAAAATCTTCGTAAACACAAAATCTTTGGAATTTGAAATTTCTTTACCCTAATCTTGTATTAATTGAAAAACCTGGAACTTTTACAATTTAATTATTCGTTTTGTTGAAAGCTTCTCAGCATAAACCACAATCACAAACCCACGAATTCTCTCGTATATAGTAATCCCTTAATAGTCAAACAAAATCTTTGTAGATATCTCAAGCATTAATACAGTTACTTAATAGTTGAACAAATGTTTACCCAAATCACTTTCGTTCCCCATATAATAATTAATTAAAATTTATTTCGTCCAACTTAGAATAAGGATTTATAGATTATGAATAAGCTGATATAAATCCAAGGCGCTCTCGCTTCAACAAACCATATTTTTAAAGTTTCGTTATACTTGGGGCTTTTGGTTGTTCCCTAAAATGAAATATTAATTCCGCAACCCACACATTTATACTTTTGCAAAGAAGATTAAAAGGACCACAAATATTTACGTCAATCATTTATACAATGCCACTGAATTATGGAGACATTCTTCTTTACATTTTAACATAGTTTATTTAAAACATATTATTTTTCACTGCACAACGGATGTCCTTCAAGGATTTAACTATGTAGAGTTTTACAAATGACTGACGCATGATTTCCCTAGTGTTGACGTATGAATTTTTAAATGCAAATATCCTGAGAGATGGAGATACAGAGTATCTAGTTAACATTTAAGTGAAAAAAGTAATCAACATAGATTGAAATGCACATGCGGAAAAGTTGCATTGCGAACGGGTGGCATGCAACAAAAGCAAATTTCACACACATTGCGCACAATAACGAAGAAAACCAACATGCAAAACATGCAAACACGGTGGAACGCAAAACAGTCAGATATAAACGACAAAACTGACAATTTCCGCAGAAATATGAAATCACTTTAGACAAGCAGGGAACATCATTACAATGGAATTAAAATGAAAATTGTTTCTCAATGTTAGTCACGTTCGGTCCGACAATATGATGCATTTTGCTGTTTGAATCAAACCTCTAACAGCTAACATGTAGTGGCAGTTCACAATCAACCCACACCCCCAACCAACCTCCCGTATCTTCCGCATGATGAATACTTCTTGGGTATTTTCCGCAATGTACGATGTTGACGATAGTAAAGACTTTGTCCACGAACGTGTACGAATTTAAAGTTTGTTAAAATTGATTTATGTATAATGTTACGACGACGTCAGGACTCTGAACGCCCATACAGTCGTCGTATTGTCTACAGGACGTCACGCAATGTGATTTTTAAATTCATATTCAAAATGTTTTTTGATAGTTTTCCAAAACTATGAAAATAAAATCGAATTTCATTCGCCATAATTTCTCACACGTTTGTTTCCGCATATTGTTAAATCGGCTTCTTTTCAATTTCAGCATATGTGTCACGGTGATGGTGCTCAACGTACACTTTCGCTCACCGCAAACGCACAAAATGGCACCATGGGTGAAAACAATATTCATAAAATTCTTGCCGAAATTCCTGTTCATAAGACGGCCGCAACCTAATTTCGAGCAAAGGTAATTAAACTTTATATGAAAATAGTTTTTTTTTTCCTCCTTTTTTTTCCCTCTCTCTTTCTCCATAGTTTACTTCTTTTACTGCATCCGCCAAATAATAATCGAAATATAATGGCTTCATAAAACAGCATCCCACCACTATTAAAAATATAAACATAAAATTGTCACAAAATTTTAAAATAATTTTTTTTTTTTAAAACAAAAAAAAAACGTACCATAATAAATTCGCAGCAAAATACTCCTGAAAGAGTCACATGCTTGCTTTTATCCATACTACTCATCGACCCATTTGGATACGAGCCCAAGATACAGTCGAACGCCATCCAAAGAGGATTTATCACCATCCAGGTAGGCCAACAAACATACTCATTTCCACTTTTCTCTATTTTATCTTATATATTACAAACTACTCGTACGTATACTTTATGAGCGCACATTAACGCAAAACTCCCAGTCACATTTTGTATTCCAACTAACGAACGCCAGGCATTTTTTGGGTGGTGCCTAACTGTAGTTAGTGCACATATACGATTGTAATCGACGTTTAAATAAATGTGTGCACTTTGTGTGTGTGTAATCCGTTTTGCAGTCTGTCTGGAACTGGACCATTTGGCGGCAGTTGCCAAATTCATGGACCAATGCCACAATCTGAGTCAGAGGACTTATCACAAATACCTGACATCGAGCCGCCCACTGCAGTGCCCGATGGTGTTAAGAGTCCTGTTATCAATAATCCGGCGTTTTCGCATTCGCAGTGTCCACCGGAAATTCATCGCAGCTGCTTTTGTGTCCGCTTTATTGCTGAACATACCAAAATGCAGGAGGACTCAACGAAGGTACAGTTAAAGCATTTAATTTAATGAATTATTCGTTTTTTAATCACATCAATCCATTAAATAGTTTAAGCTTTAAGCTCAATTTTATTTTTCGCATTTTTGTTTACCGATACGCTTTAAAAGCGACTCGTATCTCCACTGTTTGTATTTTCAAGATTCTTTTTTTTTGTTTTTCCTGATTCATTCATCACTCGTTTTTCCACTTTTTCATCCCCCCATAAACACTCACTATTCACATGCGATAATATTTTAAACTTGTACCATATATATTGCTACACAATATGCATGTGTTGTTTTCACTGAACATGTGTACAATTTGTTGTTTTTCACCACCCCATTCACGCCGCATCCTTATCTAGGTCAAGGAAGACTGGAAATATGTAGCGATGGTGCTCGATAGATTATTTCTCTGGATATTTACGCTGGCCGTGTTGGCAGGCACTGCTGGTATCATCCTGCAGGCGCCCACCCTCTACGACGATCGCATACCCATAGATAAGACATTCTCAGATTATACGTCCACTGTGGTGCGTTGTCCGCCTCAATAGCAATCCAAGTATAACTTAAGCATTTTATTTCTACCAATTTTATGCGCTATCGGTATGAGTGCCTGTGTTCTGATAACCGAACACACTATTGTAGGGAGATTTTTTTAAACACACCAAACGTAATAATTTTCACAAAAAAAAACTAATAAAAATAAGAAGGAATAACATCCACAACAAACCAACTAATAACAGAGACCCCCACAACTTTTTACACACACAAAGACGCGGTTGTTTTGGTTTCTTTAGATGCCAAATTTTATTGGCCAAAACGCGTTTCGCACTAGCGTTTTTCTTCCGGTTCAACTTAAAAGTTTGAACTGTAGCGGAGGTATGCCGTATAAGGAATAAGGAAACACACAATATTATAATACCGCCCTTGGGGAGGCGAATAAAGTGCATACATGCCGGCCACCAAGCACATTCAACATTGGACGGAGGAGATGACACACTGGAAGAAAAAACTGTTGGCACTTTTTGTACATAATCACATAAAAGGATTATGGAGATAAGGGACCGTTTACTAAATAGTTTGGCAACCCGTTGCGGATCACATAGGCAATATTTTAAACGGGTAGGGGATACCATCATTTGCATCAATTGGAAAAGCGAGAGAATTGCTTCGCATTCAAAGCACACACACACAACAACAACAACAACAGCAGCAGCAGCAACAACAAAAAGGGTTGGGTGACGAGGCGTTTTTACAATGTATATGAGATGACATTTGCATAAAGTTCGTTGTACAAAATACAGGCTCTTCCTTTTATAGATCTATAAATTTGTGTATACTATATAAAAATACGAAAATATTTAAACAAGCATTTCTAATAACCACAAAAACACATGTTCGCTTCTCTTTGTATAGAAATTATGCCATAAATTATATTTGCAAAATAGAGCCCTTCTGTAAGAGGATTGTCTTCGTATGTGTACCTACACATTTTAATTAAATGTGCTTTAGAAAAGAGCCTGTACTACCCGCACGTGCACTTGTTGTTTTTGTCTATTAAAAATCGACGTTTTTGCTCGAATATAAAATATGTACGAAAAAAATAACAACATTTTTAAATTAATCCCAATGGGATTAGTTTTATCAGTAAATATAGATCTTAGGCATTTTTGTAAATTTGAAGAACATTTGTTAATCGTTAATAATACATTACAAGCCAAAAAATACACAAATCGTCATCGATTTTTTATTAAAAATTGAAGATTTTCTTTTAAGAACAACAACTTTTGGTGCGTGTGAATAAAATTGCATAAGAAAATATCAACGTTTTGTAACTAAATATATATAAAATTGGAATGCGAAGAACAAAGATCAAAATGAGCAAATTATGTAAATAAAAAAATTTAAAAAAATTGACAAAAAAAACACCCTGATTATATTATTTTGAATGAACGCAGGGTAAAAAAACAAAAAAAAAAAGATTAAAAAAAGAAGTGTGTTTAATTTTATGCGACCAACAAACGCAGCGGTTTAACATTTGTAAATCATAAATCTGCGTTATGAATTATGTATTTAAATTAAATATTATTTAATAGTCAGTTACTAGTTATACACACCTACACGTTTGTGTATATTTTAAAGCCATAAACAAAATTGTTTCCGTACATAACTACAAACATTTCATATTGTGAATAGATCAGATTAAAACCACCACCATTATTACCACCCCCACTTGTATAATCACATACATATTAATGCTAAAATTTAGTTTTGTAATATAAATTTAATCCACAAATATCACGTTCAATTATTTACCACAAATGTGTTGTTTTTTTTTTCAACTAAAATATGGTTTCAATCGATTATAGTTCTCGGTGTGTTGAGTAAATGTTCAATTAAATGACACGTATAGAAAATGTATTATGTGCAATTAAACGACGTAATAAAAAGAGATCCCTTTATCCGAAGAAACGCAACGTGTTTAAATGTAAAATAAAATCATAATTAAATTAATGGTAATATTATGGAATTTTTAGAACTATCATAAATGATAAATCTTTCCTCTTTTGTAAAAATAATAAATTTAAAAAGATAAATAAAAAATGAAACTGCCAATTTTTATAACCTTTGAATAATGTATTTGGATCAGGATCGAGTTATGTATGTACGATTTCCATTTCATTTTGTTTTCTGAAATGTGGGCTATAGTTATTGCATATAAAATTGCAAAAGCTTAAGCTTATGGCTCATTGTGCTCCAATAATTTCCAGTTGAATGCATTGAGCAAGTTGCTGGAACAGACCAATAAAGTGCATCCTTTAGTCGTTTGTGCTCTGTACTACGACTTCGATGTCAGAAAAGGTATTTTTTAAATATTTGACGACCCACTTTAATTATATGATCGAACAGTATGTAATTTTATTTTTCTCATTTAGAAAGTTTCACATTTTTACAAATTTAAAGACCAATGCAAAAATAAAACGTAGCATTAATAAATACAAAATTCGTTTGATTTGTTGAAAGATACAAAAATGTACCTTAACCATAGCAACTCATCCTTTTAAAATAAGCTGCGCTTTTAAAAATTGATTGAACGCTTATTTTCTTCAACTATACAAACAGTTGCAATTATATTGTGATGCATAAAATGCACCGTTGACTCCCCCTCCAAGAGATAATATTTCAGACCGTTTTTTGCCATTTAAAGCACACACAGTCAAATCCTTTCAAGGAATGCAACAAATAAATACGGCGCCTTTCAAAAAGATAAACTTACTCAACTATAAAAGAGAGCGAACCGACATCAATGGATGCACGCTAAAGCCTCAGTATAGCGGCATGTAATTGCAGAAAATCTAATATGAAAGCGACAACCCACCCCCACCGCATTCCTACAATAATAATTCCATCAAACGATATGGGTCTCAGATAATATAATGTGGTAGTTTGGCTTATTTTGTGACGCATAAATGTGTCGTTACGTGATATATAAAAGCAGCCTGCAGCCAACCCGTTTCATTTATTATTGTGCTCCCTTTTTATATGCAGTAAAAGCTCAATAAAAATAATATATTTACACCAATAATAATAAAAATAAAAAAATGAAAAAAACAGAAAAAGATGTGCTCTCATTACGGGGTGCACAATGAGAAATGTTGAGGGGGTGTGTCGCAACTCGCAGTGCGTATATATATTGTAACGCATTTCCGCCAGCGTTTTCTTTTCATAATTAATTCGTCACGCTTGTTAATATAATAAACATTCTTATATCTTAAAGGGATGAATACGGTTCTCTTCTAATTAACTTTTTAATGAGTTATCCCTTATTGTGATAGACGGAGACAGTGGCTTGATTATGTAAGTAATTTGCAATCTGTGTTGCTGTGCAGACTGCACAATTTATATTGTACAACTTAACTCAGATGGTAGGTACATAAATTGTGCTGTAAGTTGAGGTAGGAGGGAATAGGGTGGGTCGTTAATTCGACGCGCCATAGCTAGAGTACAGTGTGTGTGTCTCAGGTGTTTGCCACCATAAGCACAGGTGTAATTTCATTTTGTTTGTGTGTACTTTTCAGTATTTATTTTTTTGGTAACGTTCATCGAAGTTTGCAATTTAATTATTCACTGATAATTTGTCTAATTCATTTCGATGTACCACCCTTTGTGTATCCCTAATTACTCACACAGCGTGTTGTAATGGAATTCGGTGCGCTGAAATAATGCGGCTATGATTTTTTGATATCGCTGATGCACTTTTAATTTTTTAATAGTTACAGCAATTAGTATCGAGCGCCCATTTAAAACTTATTAGTAATTAATATTGCTGCGGGACTGATAATTAATTCGATTACTAATTTATTTATTATTTGCAACCTCGACAGATTGTATGACAAACTTGCAAGTGAGTAATTTAATGCGTAAATGCAAATATGTGTACTGCCATCACAGATGTACGAGTAAAAGTAGCGTGAATACTTGATTAATTCAGTTGAACATCATTAAAATTCATTACATTCCTCACTTAAATCAAGCACATTCGATTAGCATATTGATTTGTCTACACACAGTCAACAAAAGTCGTCGACTACATCTCAAATAACCCAGCCCATCAGCCATGGGACATCCATGGGATTGATTAAATGTATAGTCCCATAAATTGTTGATGAGTATCCGAGTTTTGTTGACCCTTTTATGTACCAATCAATTGGTCCATAATGGCAAATAGCGTCGCCCAACCGTTGGCACATTTCTTTCTGTAAACATTACAGGGATTGAGAAAATGCTCTATTTACTAAAGCAACGATTGTATGCGTATTGTGTTGTGTTAGTAAGTCGAACAATATGTGTTTGGAAATTTGAACTACAAACGGTTGTTTTCTTTTTATTGATTAAAACCAGTCAGTTATATAAAATGTTATAATTTGTGATATTCTCATTAACAATTATGACATAATAATTCGACTATGATAACTTCTTATTTCTTCATATTTCTTAGTCAGAACTTAAATGGATTCATTTAAAATTGCTTTTTTAAGCCGTAACGTGAAATCACAATACAAAAAATTTAAACTTTACACAAAACGAAATGTCGTGAAATAAATCTTGGTCATGTCAGCTTTTTATTTTATATCAGTAAAGTGCATCAGTTTCATTGCGGCACATTTGTCAGTCGTCAATCTGCGGGGTGCTATATAAATTATGTTATGTTTGACATAGAACAGCAATTCTCAAGCACTCGCCGCAAGATTTAACAGCCCTTACGTTTGTACGAAAGCACATAATGGCAAAGCTGTTCTGAATTATAGAGCATAACTATTATGATGAGTGCAGCCACGTATGTCAGCAATAATATTTATTGGTATCATTGGAATGAATCATATCGTTGAGTTATTTGATATTTCAGTGGACATTTCAATGATTTAACGAAAGTACTTTAAATATTGGTAACAAATCAAATTTAAAAGAAGCCACCATCAATTCTTTGATGTGATAAGTTAAGGGATGTAAAAATAGACGGACAAAAAACAAAAAACCTCTTAAAATTTTCCTTGCAAATATGTATTTTGTTTGTTAAATTGGCTTGAACGATAAAATCATTGATCACCATCTGCTAAAAATGTAATATCAACAGCCATTACATTTAATATTTTTGTACATTAATATTGGCGTTGGTGCATGTGGATTGGGAATTTACTTTTCAAAATCATAAATCATTTTTTTTATGCCTGTAATATGTGTACATAAATTTTTGCAAGAAATTCAGCAAATTGTACGTCTTTTATGCAATTTATTTCCTTAAGTACATTACTTCGCCTACAGGACATTTCTTTTCAGCGTTGTTTTGTGTGGCATAAATTCTTGGAGCATTTTGAGCAATTTGTCTAATGCATTTTTAATAGCACGTGCGTATAAACTTCTTCCCATTTCTATTCCCCCTTTTTTTGTTGTAGAAGTTAGACTGGTGATTTTTTTAAATTTTACACAATAATATAAAATTGAATTTAGTATTACTTTGTGTCAAAATTGTGAATATAATTTAGGCTGTACTTATTACAATGTATTTACTGGGTAGATACAATACAGCTACAATAATTAAATGTAATTATAAGTATTCTCCTACTAAAAAGTATTTCAGTATTAAGTACAATTATGTATGGTTTAAGTAACACTGGCACAACTACTTTCTGATGACTGATTTGTAAATTTGTGTAAATTAATCCAAAAAATAATAATAATATTAATAAAGTATAATTCAATTGTGATTAAACTACATATTATTATAACAAATGAAAACTTACTAATTAAACGCAATAAATACTTATAATGTTAGAACAAAAAAAATTAGATGAGAAGTATATTATACTAAATATTATGATAAATGAATGAATATGATACAATTGTTATATGTATTATACATAATATATGAAATCGTTTAACGTGAAATTTTCATTTAAAATTCTATCGTTTCTCAAACAAAAAGTTTAAGCTTAACAAAATACATACATATGTTATACTTATTTCAATGAGAACACACTGGCGTTATTATTCTAAAAAAATATAAATAAATTAAAACCTATCAAAGAAATAGTGGTATTTCATTCCAAACAAAAAAAAAATTATTAAACTTAAGCGTTTGGTAAGAATTTGTATAAATGTTTTTAACAAGTAGACGCACAAAGCGGTTAAATTAATTAAAGTTTAATGATAAAATGAATCAGAGTAAAACGTTTATCATTAACCTAAACTGTAAACAATTAAAATTGTAGTGAATTTTTAACTGCCATAAATTTCAAATTTTTTTTTTGTTAAAAAGCAAGTTACATAAACCTTAAAATTTAAACTATAACCAATTACCAATTACCAAATATCAATGCGGTTATGGATTACATTTAAAACAAACTCTCAAAACATAAAAAGGTTCAATTTTAAAGCACACCAAACTCAATAAAATAATAAAGCTACACTTGTTTACTCTGAAATCAAAAGCGAAAACTAATACTAAAGATGATCGCGCATTTCATTGACGCAACAACAAAATGCCCTCAATCGGTTTAACAGAAAAAAATGTAAGAAAATTTAACTCACTTCCGTAACAACCGCAAACAAATTGATTATTTAAGAAAAAAAAATGGAGAAGAATTAAAAATAATAACCGTGACTAGAAAGTTAACATTTATCGTAAAAGTGAATTTATATTTAGATGAGAATAAATAAATATATTATATATATATATTACAAATATATAGATATTTTATTAGAGGATATTTTGTAAATATTATAATAATTAAAATAATTGTACCAAGAAAATGAGGATTTAAGAAAAGCGAGAATTAAAACACGAAAACTATGGCGAATTATAAAACAAGAAAAAAACTGTTAATGATCATGTTACAACAAACGATGTTAGATAATATATTGTATTTTAAGGTAATTATTAAGTATAATATGTAAAAATGGTAATTTAAAGCATATATGAGTTGATTTTTTTTTTTGTTTACAGTACATTTCTAACGCAAATGATCAGATGCACTTAAATGCACATTAACATGTAAATATATATAGGCACCTGATCAGTGAAAATATGGAAAACCAACGACTTATGAATTATATTATTAAACATTAATATTAAGCGTAGCCAAACGAATTTTAATAAATATTAATATTAAAGTCAATGAAGCTAAAAACTTGTAAAAATAAAAGTAAAAATTCAAAGAAAAACTTTTAAAGTGAATAATTAATATATCGATAATTTAAAATGATAAGTAAAATGTTACTGCAAAAAAAGGGGTGGGTTAAGGATTGTATCGACCATTGTTGCTGCAGCTGTTTATTAACATAAATGTTTCTTCAACTATCACACTTTGAGATTCTTAACTAAAATTGTGATGCTTCTAAAGCGCACAATTTTTAAAATATAACTGACTATCTACTACTTAAGGGGAAACTGTACGCGTAAACTTTAAAAAAATAATACAAACAAAAATTAGGCCAACAAATTAGAGACCTTTTTAATAGCAAAACGATCCTATATTTTATATTATTAATTTCGCCAAACTAAAAAAAAACATCAAACTGATATTTAAAATTGATTTTAATCAACTGAAGCTAAACAAGTTTGGTCAACATAGTTAGACAACTGACTAATGAACCAAAAAATAATAATGAAGATACATAACTTTGTTTCCTGTATAGATAAAATACAAAAACTTTAAACAAATTATAAAATTACAATCCGTGATCAGTTTAATTTTCAAATTTAAATGACATGTACAAAAGGAGACCCCCCTTTACCATAGTTTGAATCCGATCTGTCGGTAACTTTTCAAATAATAATAATCGTCTTTGACTAAACTTTTTGGAACTGTCAATACCCACGCAAAACCAAGCGCCTGTTTATACATACTATATATAGATAAAGCTTCCCTACCGCATATTAAACTCTTTGCAAATAAATCTCGATTCTCTTGATATCTTTTAATGCACGTCTTATCACAGCGATTTAACTTAATCAAGTCGCGTTCCATTGAAAGGCACCATCTTCCATTCACACTTGCCACCTACACCAAATTATATAAATATATCGCGCATTTAAAGTGCGTCTTTCTCGAAACTCTTACACTTTCTCTCACATACACCCCCACCCACTCAAAAGGCATTCTCCCTCCCTCCTCACTCCATATAAATTGTAGAAGTACAAAACTTAATTATTATGCGCCGCAACAGTGACGAAACATGTTGTAATTAGAAGCATTAAGAAATGTTACGTTGTAAGAAAACTCTTGTATATAAAATTCGTGGATAAGTTGAAGCAGTCTTTTTAATAAACACACACACACAACAAATAAATTAACTACAATATAATATATATTGTGTAAGATAAATCGTGGATAAATTATTTAAAAAAACGCAAATATGAAAAACATTTTTAAGCAGGCTTAACAAACACAAAAAAAAATCTAAGATAAGAAACAATTAATAATCAAAGTTTAAAAAAAAACGAAGAGAAAAGAAGATAAATGTTTGCACGCACACAATGAAGGACATTTAACTTCAACGAGTATTTATAAAATTTATACATAATTTAGATTTAATTAATCGAAAAGAAATTGCATTTGGAGTGTCGCGGATGAAAACAAAAATAATGAAAAAAAAAACATAAAAAACCTTTAGAATACTAAACATTGATGTTGAATTTTATTGTTACAATATTTGCAGAATACCGAACAAAAAATGAGAAATCAATAAATAACATTTGAAAAATATGTAAACAGTTTAACTCTTAATTTTCGTCCCCACAGCTTATAGGTCTTCTGGACTGTCTAACATTTGCTGGATATTTGAGGATTAAGCAAAATATAAGAATTAATACACTTTTTTTTAAAATGAAGTCCTTAATGATCTTCCATTTAATTGGCAATCATTCAATTTAACGTTTTCAAAAATAAATAAAAAATATACCGCAGCTTTTATCATCAAAATATCATCATCAATGTTGTAAGGACACTCTTTGGTAGGTATGTCAATAACAACGGGCAATGATCTCTTATTACTTGATATTGTATTCTCAATCCGTTTGGCATAATTGCCTCCAATAGCAATAATGCAAATATCTTTACGATTCAGTAATGTTAGGAAGGCATTTTTTATATCATCAACTTCAGTGTCTAAGAGTCAAACGTAAATAGTGGAATAAATATTCAAATAAAATAATTACTTCTTTCCACAACAAAAATATTAGATTCTTGTTTTTTTGTGTATTCGTTTACAGAATATTCACCAATTCCAGCCAGAGCAAATCCTGCACATGTGTCCTTTAAAAAAACTGTTAAGTTGCAACACAAATTTTAATTGACAATCTAATTAAAGTTAAATACCTCATCAGCAATAAGACCAATAAATTTACGCTTGTCCATTTAACCAAAAATATCCCCAACAAATTTAAATGAATGAATTTAATTTTAAAATGAAAATGTGATGAATTTAATAATCCAAATTTACTGTGAATCATTAGGATGTTTTTCTTTCGGATAACTAGAGTATTACGTACCCTGTACACTGCTTACATTTTTATGATTTTTTGTTATTTCGCCTACATTTAAAAACCGAAATAAATTAAGGAATTGAAATATTAAATTTTTTATCAGAAAATCAAATAATGTGGAAAATTAACTGCTTTTGAAAAAATAGGATAATGGTGATACAATCATGGTGGTCCGACTCGAATCATCCACAGCTTCTACGTACACTTACAATTCCATAATTCTAATTAAAACTCTGTAGATAACAAAAATTTCTTCAGATAAAAGCAAAATATTTAAATTAACATAAACCAATGAACATTACCGATTTTATTGTTATAATAGCTTTTTTTTAAATATTTACACGACACATTGAAATACTTTTTGAATATATTGAAGCAAGCCCCATCCCAACTGGGGGGTCTTGGAATGCGAATCCATACAGATATAATAATAAACGATATTTGAAACAAAATTGAACTTAAGTTCAATCACACAGTTTAACCGCGATTTGGAACCAAATCGTCTGGGTTGAACATGCCCCTGGCACGTCGCAAAATTGAGTCCTTACTGGCATCGTATGGATGATCCTTGGATGGAATTTCCAACACAGCTGGCAATGGTGCAGTGTGCGCATCGATCACATGACGAATAAGTTCAGCGTAATTTTGATTAATCAAAATAATATCGACATCGTCGCGTTTTACAAAACGCTTAAAACACTCCTCAATCTCACTGACAGCAGTATCTTTATTTAAATCACACATTAGGATTTAGACACCTTATTTTACACAATAATTTAATAAATTGAAATGGATACATACTCTTGTCAACCACCATGAAGTTGGGGTGGCGATTCTTGTTGATCTCACCAACTCCGCCAAGAAGAAAGCCAACACAAGTGTCCTGAAAGAAAGGATGACGGGTGTTTAAAAGGGAAAATTTTTGTATTGAAAATAGTGGGTACCTCATCTCCAATGACGGAGATCAATTTTCCTTTTACAGCTGAGTGGAGAGCCATTTTGAACGAATTTGCACGGATTAATGTGAGAAAAACCTGCACGAATGAAGACAATTTTTATTTTCGTTGTCAGGTGACTTTTGTTTTTCTTGTTTTTATATTTTTGTGAAGACCTCACGTGGCGCCACTGTCTGATTGAAGATTATAAGCAGATATCTATAAATTATATTTGAGTGTATAGAAATTATATATATACGTTAAAACGTGGTGAAATCGAATTAAATTTTTAATTTTTTTTTAAATAAATTAAAATCCTTTATTTTTGTAATTGTAAATTCATTTTTTTCCGCAGCTTTTGTTATATTTCGCAATACAATTTATTTTTATTTAAAAACTCGAATTGCGCGGCTAATAGACATATATATTTTATATCCTTTAACATATTTTATATGTTTCCATTATTTTTAAGGTTATGTTAGTATTTATGTTTATTCTATTTAGTTTGAAAATTGCACAAAATATTTAAACAAAAAAAAACAAATTTAAAATGAATCCTCTAACGTAAGTTTATTAAGTTCTGCAGTATACCTAATTCAATTCTAAATACCATACTCTTTTAGGAATATGAAAAATGTCCTCAAACTGAGTGAGCGTGAATTGCATCAGTCATCCAAATCCTCCTGGCACGACCAATACAAAAGCAGCGCTTGGATATTTGTAGGAGGTCTTCCATTTGACCTTACGGAAGGAGACATCATTTGTGTATTCTCTCAATATGGAGAAATTGTAAACATTAATCTGGTTCGAGACAAGGCGACTGGAAAGCAAAAAGGATTCTGTTTTATCTGCTACGAAGATCAACGTTCTACTGTTCTTGCAGTGGACAATTTAAACGGAATTAAGGTCATGATAAAATAAAACGTGTCTTATACCTATTATCTAAAAATAATGATAAGTTTTTGTTTACAGATTTTAAACAGATCCGTCCGGGTGGACCATGTCAACGACTACAAACCACCGAAGGATAGTGACAAAATTGACGACGAGACAAAATTGTTGCGAGCTGAGGGATGTGCTCCAGTTTTACAAATTCCTGCAAATGAAATTAAACGGGAACCAGTAGAGAAACCATCACCAGATGGCTTTAAGTTACCAGATAGGCTACCAATTGGACGATACGGTCCTCCAGTTATTGTTAAAAAAGAGGAAGACGTTAAGGTATATAATATATTTTGCAAAGTTATAAAAATATTTGCAATATTTGTTCCTCTTCCAACAGATTAAAAAAGAGAAAAAAGTTAAAAAGGAGAAGAAGGATAAGAAACACCAGAAGTCAAGCAAAAAGAAACGCAAACGGTCCAGAGATTTATCTTCTTCAAGTTCATCAGATTCCGACTAAGCTATAAAGCTATAAAAAAATCTTAAATATAATTAAATGTAATATTAAAAACAAATAAAAGTGGAATTCATTTTTATAAAGTTGGTTAATTTTATTGAATAATCATGTACAACATTGATTACAAAACCATAGAATCCCAAGAGAATTGCAGCTAGAAGAGGCTTCCTAATTAAGCTTCATTTTCGGCCTTCAATTTGGCAATGTATGCCGCCTTCCTCTCGTTGATCTTAGTTTTACGTTGTTCATGCGTAAGCTTAGCCAAATTCCATCTCTTAGCAGTGGTGGTCTTCTTGGCCTCCTTCTTTGTATGTGAGGGGTCACTGCGGATGCTGGCGTGTGCCTTCTTGTAGATTTCCTCCACATCGTCGGCACGAATACCCTGAGCAATGTAACGACTGAATTGACGTTTGAATGACTCTGGGTCTTCCTCTTCCAAGGTGCGCATATAATCAGCAACGTGTTGCCCAAAGATATGAGCGCGATGTACCTCAGCATTGAAGCTCTTATCCTCTGCGCTGTAGCCGGGGAAACGCTTCACTGAATGTGGAATATTGAGGCCACCGTCAACGGCGCCCTTCATAGCACCGAACACACGCGCTCCAGTGGTGGTACGACTCAAGCCAACATCCAAGAAACAACGGAATGCAGCTGGCCCCTTCTCCACTGGTTCCACATTGTACTCCTCACCGGTGACATTTGTGCAACCGCCGTACAGGGAATCTAATCCCAACTTCTGCAGGATGCGACGTGCCACCAAAAGACCAACGCAATATGCGGCAGCGTAATTGGTCAACCCTACCTTGACTCCATACTTGGGCAACTCATGGGAGTAAGCGGCGCAAACAATGCGATCGCCCTCAATGCGTGCGTACGCAATCTGGCATGTGATGTCACGATTGCTGAGGCGGACAATCAAACGATATTTGGGCGTGTTGAATTTGTTCTTGTCCTGGAAGATCAAGCGTTTACGGGCATAGTAGTCAGTCTTGCCCTCACGACGCCTCTTGAACTTAACTTGGTAACGCTTAAAGTACTGCTTGTTCTTAATCACCTTCACGAAACCCATTTTGACCTAACCTAAAAATACACGTGTCAAAACAAATTTCAATTAGAACGTACTCAATTCAACTGGGAAGTGGTAAATTGGGGAATGCACAAGATAATCACTGTATTTGGGAATTATTTTAGGTATTTTGGAATTGTAGAACAATAGAAATTAATAAATAAACTCACTTTTTCGTTGACGACTAGACTACCGCAGCCGTGTCGCTCGAAAATATCAAGGGAAAAGAACGGAAATAGACCTTTGCAGCAACGCCAACACCAAAATAAAATAAAAATTATGTCAGAAATGACGTTTGATGAGTCGGTTGTGCAGGAAGTGAGGCCGCTTGGTACAGGGTGCACTAAGTGAACAACTTAACGAAAGTTTTAAGCGCAACTTTTAAATATATTTTTTTAGAAAATGTTTTTACCGAAATATAATTTTAAATCTATTTCTCGAGTATTCTAGTAAGAATACTTTTACTTCTTGGAAAAAATTTGTATTTGGCGGGTTTCCTCAGTTTTAGTGATAATTTGAAACAAACATATTGTATGTACGCCAAGTTTTAATCAACCCATTCAGTAAATATCAATCCGCTTTGTTGTAAGGAGTTACCAATATAGTCGAACTATTAAGTTTAATCAAATCAGAATAATCCAAAAAAAAATTATTAATAACTGTGACTTTTTTCATTGGTATACAAAAATTACATAATTTCGGTACTTAATTTTTATTCAAAATTCATAAAATTTGCTTCAGCCTCATATTAGAATACAGTTAAGCACCTATATCAATCAAACAAAATATACAACAGTAATTAATATGTAACACATTGAATTGATTCATGATTGTAATCAATTGATATTTGTTGTAAAGCTGTCAACAACTCGAGAAGCAGCGAATGACTTGAAGCTTAAGCGCTGTTATATTATGCAATGCACGCTCTAAAGTCTCAACTATATAAAAATGAGGCTCTATATATTTAATCGGGCATAAAAATATGATTCACATTTTATCAGACAAAATCTATAAAGAAGATAACTTCTGCAATGAAATTCAAAAGTAAAAAAAAGAATATAATACAAAAGAAGCATTCCCGAAAAATGTTTGTTTTAAATATGGATGAAATTCATTTTTGGTGGCGTCAAGACGTGACAATACCCATAAATCAATCGAATTGGACAAACCCATTAAAATCGCAATTCCCGAAATGAAAACAAATTAAAATTGTGTCAGACATGTGCTGCCATATGGAAATGAGAGAACGGTCGCTTGAAGTGGAAGAACTTACTTTATACCTAAATGTGTCCTTCATTTACTGTACACGCTCGTATTGTTCTTTAACGATTGTTTAGCATTATATTCTCGTAACAGCGATCACACAAAAAGTTCTGATTTACTGCACTGGTCGTTAATGTTACCACATTAAAGGCAGTTGGAAAATTGATGTGCTTTGAGTTTGGGTGTTTGATTAATGGCCGTCTTCCTGTAATGTGTTGCTTGAGTTTTGACATAAATACGCACATTGTGCAATTGTTTTGAAATTGCAAGTGTCTGGATACGTGGCACACCAAATGTGCCGAATTTAAGTAATGTTTTATTCAGCTTTTCCTCGCTTGTCGTTCATTTTTACTTCTTAAGACAGTCAAAACTGTTATTTTAATTTTTTCACATGATTTTAAATTTTTTTTACGTTGAATTTGTGCAACGTAAAATAAAGAAATACTTGAAAATTGAAATAATATAAACAAATCAGGGTAAGAATGAAATAAATCTTAATTGAATTGAAGTGGAACTGAAGTGGATTCAGTATACAAAGTGAAGGGCCAAATCGTATAACCTGTTATCTTTAAATACTATATATTACGAGTGTAATATACTTTAATCTGAACGATTCAGAAAAAGTAAAGATAAAGTTTTTTTGCAAACATTTTTAAATTGAGTTTATTGCCAACAAAAACCAAAATAAAAAAGTCTTAGTACGCAGGTTAGCTTAAAGTTTTCAATTATTAGTATATCTTTGGTTATTAACAATAATTTATTTATTTAGTAATATAGTTGGGTAGAATAGAGAATGTGTTTCAATGTGGAAAACAATAAACCTCATAAGAAGTCGTGATTCATCATTAGATCTTCATCATCGTCCATCGTTTAATGTTAGTTTCTGTTATTTAATAAGTCCCCGTACAGTTTTCTTTAAAATGCATAACCAATTGGGAAATAACTATGAATAATATTGTTTTAAGAAAAATCTCTTTATAAAGTATTTCATAATTAATTTTTAGGTCTTTACTAATTTAAATTAACATTAAAAACAATTTCAATAAAATTACATTTATTAAATCAAAGTTTAACCTTAAAACGATGGGTTGCCTTTTGAAGAAAAACATTTTATTGAAATTGTTTGTAAAAAAAGAACATAAAAGTCATTGAAGCAATTTTGGGCCACACCAACCTCCAACCTCACCTCACCGGTGTAACACGTTCACAAATTTGGTGCTCCTCCAAACCCTATACAGCTTTTGGGGTGGGGAGTTTGTCGTCAACGCAGAGTATGGCACTAAAGTTTGCGCTAATCAGAAACCAACCGTTTTGTATTTAACAAGATGACACAAGGAAAATTCTCGCATTTGATAAAACACTAAACGCGAGTGCATTTGTTGTGTTGGAATAATTGAACGTGCCAATAAATCGAAGCGAAGGTTTCCACTGTGTTTTGTTTGTTGCATTTACAATTTTTGTGCGTGTCTTCTTTTTTTGTTGGTGCGTGGCTCATAAAAGACTTAAACGATGACCCAGGAGCGAAACCTGTACGCCCAATGTGGATATGTACTTTGTGCGCTTATTATTGTGATCAGTGAAGGTGAGTGTTTTTTGTGCAATTTTTAAAAATGATTATTTTTATTATACTTATTTCTGTGGTTGCTATACAAAATTTAAGTTTGTTGTTTTTTGAGACGGAAAAATGAAATGTGACTTTGATTAGTTTCAATTATGATCATTTTTGTCTCACGAAAATTATTGCAAGGAGATATTTTTGCTGTTTTCTATTTGTCAATTCACCTGGATGCATGTTAATTGATTAATAACAATTATGTTTGGGGACTTTTGTTTATTTGTTATGGACCGCACGGCTATAAACCACGCGTGTAATTTGTTATGTTGTTTTTTTTTTGAAGAAAATATTGCTAATTATTTTAAATGAATCTGCTAATGAGGTCGACGAGAACGTATTGAAATCACGTTTTGTCAACAAATTTCGACTCACGTGATTATCTTAAATCAACAAACATTGTTTTATCTGGATGCTAATTTATTGACACAAATTCTAAAATTTATTTTTATAAATTTTCCACATCCACCACACACAATTTTTTTGATTTGCACTAATTTGCTATAATAATTAGCTATAATGTTATCTTTGTTTTTTCTTGCATCAGATGCTTTTTAAGTGGGTGCGACAAAAATAGGATAAGTTCGCTTATTTTTTAATTATTTTTAGCTTTTTAACAACACAGTTTCCGAAGTGTAATAAACATTTTATTTGAAGCGTGCCTAATGAGTTACTTGTGCTACCACATGAATAATGAACGTTACCCGAAATTGAATTCTGAAAACCTCATTGCAACAATTGCGTATGGTGATAAAAATATTTTAAGGGGTTTTCTCTGTTGAATTGCATAATTGCAATTAATTGCATTTTAGCAGTGAATATTGAGTAATGACTAACGAGTAACGTCATGTCGTTAAGAATGACGATAATTTCTTTTACGACTAATGCAGTTATTTATAATTCATTTATTAATATTAAGATTTAAGCGGTTATTTTATTGTTTAGTTTAAACTATTGTTTATTATTTAAGACATTTTTATGAAGACTTCTGCTTAAAATGATTAAATTAATAATCACTTGATCCATGAAAATCAAATAATTACTGTTAACTTAGTGCCGTTTAATTGGAAGAATAATTCATTTGTAATAAGCTTTGGGATGCAATGACGACAATAAACTTTTAAAATGAAAATTAAATTATTTTTCACACTTCTAGCTACTCTAAAAAATAAAAACCCTATACGACAGCAGATAGAAACTCACTTTTCATGAGTCATGCTCCTCATGATGCACAATAATTGCGAGTGTTGACTGTTGATTAGATAAAAATGCAACTATCTCAGCGGTTGTCTTTACGACGAAACAATACGCTAAGTGTTTCAAATTACAATCGACAATATAATTTTTTAATTGTTTTTGCGTTTTAATCACGACGTGTTTGCACTTTAATTGTGATTTATTAATAAATCTGTAATTGACAAATCAAAAAGGTGCCAATAAAAAACATTAACGTCACATTAAAACATCTTTAGACTGTAGAGATTAAAGTAAAAAATAGAAATGATTATTATTATAACATACTAAAATAGCTAAGTACTTGATGTTATGTAACGAATAAAATAAATCTGAAACGATTTGGGTTATGTGCACAAATGCAGTTTTAAAATGGGGAATTCAAAGAAACAATTATATTTATTTTTTACATATAGGTGCATCAAGTGGATATTAAGCCTTCAACTTACACACAAATAAAAATGCACTCCGTGTTTCAACGGTCAATAAATTAGTAGGAAAAGTGATAATTTTAAGAGTGTCAAAGAATATAAGCAACAATCGATGGATGAATGCCAAAAAATTATTTAAAACACATTCGCTATGGCAATTTACATTGTACCATAAGACGTCAATACGATGAATAAATATTTAAATTAAATTTTATGAGCTACAATGTTAAAGAGCATGAAAAACGATAAATGCAATTGAAGTTGCATTACTTTATTAAAATTCATACAAACCATTTTAAGCGCACAATTTATAATCAAATACTTGAATTTATTACATTTCAGTAACCAGTCACATTGGATACTCAAAAGCTGACCAACGTCGATGGATCAGACACCATTCGGATTGTGCTGGCAAATATCAGTCACCAATTGCATTGCATTCGAAAAAATCAATTCCAATTTCAATGCCCGCCATAGAAATGGTTGGTTATCACAATTTATTGCCAGGCCCAATAAAAATTCATAATAATGGTCACTCTGGTGAGTAAATTTTGTCTACATTTAAAATGAAAATAAAACCATTAAACCATTTTTAATTATTAAATAATTGAAATGAATACAGTCTCCATGAGCATACCAAAAGACAATGAAAAAACTCGCCTACCATACATTTTCGGTGGTAAATTGTTGGAGGAATACGAGATGGAGGGTCTTCACTTTCATTGGGGTGACAAAAACAATCGTGGATCGGAGCATGTTCTCAATGATATTCGCTACCCTATGGAGATGCATATCATTCACAGAAACATGAAGTACAAGACTGTTGCTGAGGCAATCGGACACGAGGATGGTCTTTGTGTTCTTGGATTCTTTTATCAAATTGCTGAGGATGACAGTCCGGAATTGGTTAATATTGTCAAGAACATTTCTTCAATCACTAATTACAATGATGCTATTTTGTTGAACTCAACATTTTCTTTAAATTCGCTGATTGAGCGGGTTAGCACTGAACGATTTTACACATACAGGGGTAAGTTTTATATTATTTATTTAAAATAATAAAACCATTTCTAACTGGAATAATATTTTAGGATCTCTCACCACCCCACCATGTTCGGAAGCAGTGAGGTGGGTTCTCTTTCCTGATCCACTACCAGTGTCAGTAGGACAAATGAATAAATTCCGTTTGCTATCCAACGGAATACCACATTCAGTGCTGGTGGACAACTTCAGGACTCTGCAGCCCTTGGGAAATCGACGAGTATTTGTGCGAAAAGTAAATGAACGAAATACAAAATTGGATGAGGTCAACAATGAAATTCATTTCTCAAATTGGGATTGGTTGTACTGATTTTGTATCCAGTTTATTAATTTAAATGTGTTCATACATTATTACTGATTCAAGAACACTTTCATGTGTCGGTCTTTCCTTGAAGGAGATCGCATTCTCTTCACATTTAAAAATACCAAAAAATCAAACTCAATGTTCATAACCTAATGTTTTATGTTAAAAAGTTATATAGATTTAAGAATTTGTGTATGTAATTTTAATCTTTATATTAAGGAATTAAATAAAACTGGCTTTTAGCACCCTAACTTATTTGAATTCACATACTATTTAAATAAAACGAAAACTTCGTGAAAAAGAAACTAATTGAACCCAACTTTAGCTAAAAGAACTTGTAAATAACAAAAAGGATCTCACTTCTGTGCTAAAGATCTGTAATACGTGCTCTTTTATGTATGCCATTTGAATTAAAACACATATTTTAAAAGGCTAACTTCATTTAAATGTATTGATAGATTTATTTGCAAAGGAGTTTATTATTTTGTACACTTCCATTTTAGTTGATCATCAAGTGTCAACTCTTGAACATTTTTTCTTGGATATTTTTTATTGTCATTTCTATTATAGTTCAATAAAAATCACACTGTTTTAATTTCCTTTAAAGTAAGGGTGTGTGTTATAAATACAAAATTAAAAATTGAATTTAAAAAAAAACATGGACAAATGCTAAATTATTATGTATAAATTGTTGCAATTTTTGCAACGACTAAAGCTAGTAAAAATGAGAGTACGGATAATTTTAATGAAATTCTGAATTTCCTTATTTAGTAACTAGGAATTTAGTACAAACTAAGTCTAATGTCAGTTCACTCGTTTGGTTGAAGAATAATAATTATCTCAGTGCTTTTAAAAAAGCTTTTGAATGCAAATATTAATTGAATGCACGTCACATATTTAAGGAATAATATTGATGAGCGATGTTACTGATGACCCCTAACTTAAAATATAATCAAAAATATATTTAAACATTTATAACGTGTAAACATGAGCTACAAGATGTTTTAAATAATTACATTCAAATGCAAATATGTGTGAATAGTATCATTAAATGATTAATATAACTAATAAATTTAAAAACAAAAACATAATTAAGTACCAAATTGAGAATTTTTTGTTTTAAATAACAACTAAAAAAATTGTTTAAAAAAACTAATAAAATAACACCAATGATAAGCTGTGTAATAAGAAAATACTTAACAGTTACTATTGTAATTGAATGCAGTTTGTAGACAAAAAACATTCTGCAATTGCACTCAATTAACTAAGGTCTAATCGCAAAATTGATTAGTTTAATAATAACCTGTGCTCTTCATAAGCAAATTAGACAAAAACACACACACGCAATTAAAATTCTTAAAAAAAAAATAAATCAGATCATGATTGACGAATGATTTCAATCGTCCTTCTCTTCCCTAGCGGCGTTAAAAATTTTCTGAGAAAGCACAGTTGTGGAACCTGTTAACAAAGTAATTGTAATGTAACCATAAATTATTATTTTTACCACACAACTAATTTAAATTGCACTTACCAATACACCTTAAAAGCCACTTTGGTTTCTTCTCCCACACCACACCCATGTAATAGATCGGAATACCGATTATCGTTATCATGACACCCATGCCGACCTCATAAGGTGCCACATAGCAGGGCACCACTACCAAGAATGCGCAGATTATTACAAAAACAATTGGAATCCAAATTGGCACCTAAATTAGCAATGCACTTCTAAGTATGTATTTGTTTTATGTAAATTAGAAATGAGAAACTTACTTTAATTGGTCGAACCATATCAGGTTGTGTGTATCGGAAGTAGAATACACCACTTATTGTCACCATGATGAAGAACGACTCCACAATACTACAATACGTAATCAATACGTAAACATCACTAACACACAACATCACCAGTGATAAAGCACACTAAAAAGAAAAATTAATTGTACTAACATTGTAAATCATTTTTGATTAAAACGTAAAATATTTAAGTGCATTGTTGTTTTAATTAATTGCAAACAAATTGTTGCATTTATAGCTTTGACAATAATAAAGTTTTTACTTACTAGAAAAGCTAGTGATGGCACAGGTGTAAATCGTTTAATATTGATGTTGGCCAACATCGCAGGCATGTGTCCGTTGCGTGCTCCGGCAAAGCAAATACGAGCGGATGTCATGATGTGAACACTGAGGCTACCGAATGAGGAAATTGCAACCATAAGCGGCATCAGCCAAGCACCATGAGACATTGCCTTTTCAGCAAAAGTCTGTTAAGTTAAAAGTAGAAAAATATATTATTTGCATATTTATAATATAGCACAAACTTAATTAAAAATTAAAATTATATTATATATTCATAAAATATCCTTTATACAGGACGTGTCACTCAGGTGTCTTTGAGTAAGCATAAATAAATCCGATTACGAAAGAAGCAAGAAATTTACATAACGATCGATCTTCAATCCGTATAACGATTGATCGTTACAAATGCAATGAATTAAATCGAAAATGCATTTTACAGTGCAATATACTTACCACTGCAATTGCATTTGAGCTAATCATCTCTTGGGTTGTCAACACTGCTAAATATGACATATTAGCAAGGACATAAATCGCCGTCACCAAAGGCAGTGAAATATAAATTGCTCTTGGAAGATTCTTGTACGGTTCTCGCAGCTCCTCAGTCATGAAGTTGAGATAATTCCTGAAGCAAGAAAATAACTTATTGTAAAATTGTTTTATTTGTTTAAAAACTTAACAATAAATTGCCAAAACCATTTTATTGACTGTTAAAACTTTAATGTAGCGTTTTACGTTACATAATAAAATTTAGATGTTAATTTATATCAATCAACCGTCATGAATTTTAAAACTGCAAGTTCTCTATTAACAACGGGGGTTATGTTTTAATAAACCATGAAAATGTGAGTAAATAATGATTATTTAATTGTTAACTATAACCTAGTCTGTTGCACTCATGATCTCTTTGATTGTTGTGAACTCATGATAAAGACATAAATTATCTCACAAAATATTCAATAAAATCATCTCTTCAAGATCATGTCATTCAATTGTTGTGTTCTTCATTTAAATATTAACTACACTGCATAACTCGAAGATAACTTATCATTATTATTTTCAATTAAAAAGAGTTTAAATCAACATTTACGTACACACTCGTTTAGGGTCACAAGTGCAAAAACCGTCCATCATGCAAAACAAAAAGTGATGGCGTTGTATATTGGCGATCGCGACTGACCTAATTGAATGCACTGCAACACAATAGCGACTGTATTATATTATGGCTATATATATGCGGCGTCATATCTATTGTTATTTGTTAATAATTGACCAAACGTGAACTTACCATCCCGCGTACGAGTAGATGCCCGAATAGAATGCGACCGCTATTTTGCCGGGGTCTGTCTCAGTCTTTTCAAATGGTTCGGCAAAGTTATCCAATCCATTTCCTGCATTCAATGAACATTAACGGTGTATTAAAATCAATTTGCTCAAATTTAAACAATTATTAGTTTTACCCATGCACATCCAGACCACGCCGACCACGATTACCACAATTAAAGCCGCAATTTTGGTGAACATGAAAACGTTCTGCATTTTTGTGGTAAGACGAACATCGAAGCTGTTTAAAAATGTTAAGAAACCTGAGACGAATAACATAAGAAGATTGATTAGAAAAAAGAAGGCATGCAACACATTGATTTGGTGAACAACAGATACCCGTAATTACGAATTATACATACATATTGTAACGGCAGCTATAAGTTGAAGCGCTAGTTTTGGCACTTCGCAATCACCAGGGAAGAATGGCTGCAGAACGTAATTGGCAAATGTTAAGGCCATAATAGCATTTGTAGTTGGTCTGTAAAACATAGAAACAAATATGATTTCACAAATGTAATAAATATTTATAAGATTCATTTAACTCGGTAATTTATATTCTTGTTAACCTCGGCATAATATTAGTTATTATTTTTTACCAAACAAGAACGGTTTTTACTATTATGGAAATAACAAAACAAAAAAGCAGTCTTACACAAAAATAAAGACAGCATCCCAAAGATACAAGAATGAGGGCAGTGCACCAAATGATTCACTGATGTAAGTGTAATCTCCACCAGATTTTGGAATGCAGGTTCCCAGTTCTGCGTAGCACAGTGCACCAATCATTGAGAGAAGACCACATGCCACCCATATCAGGAGCGATGTTCCAACAGCGTCCACTTCTTGTATGACACCCTTTGGTGAGACAAAGATTCCTAGAATAATAAATGATAAACCAATAATGCAATTCAAAAAAAAAAAGATTAATTAAACAAACCTGATCCAAAAATAATTCCCAGAATAATGGCCACACCTTCCAGAAGTCCTAACTCCTTTTTCATTGTGACACGATCCTTGTCCCCATTTATAGAGGAAGGAGCTCTCTCTGAATCCGGGGAAACCAACGCCATTTCAGTGGGTGATGGCAAATCGTGCGATGGCATCTTTTAATTTTATTTTATCGTCTGTATTTGGGCACATACACAAAATATAAGAAAACAACACAATTTCAAATTTTTAAAGAACAACGAACGAAGTTGCTTCCAACGCTGTTCAAGCATCACTAGTGGTTGGAAATAATTGCATGGTGCATCTGAAATCTGAATAGTGCATCCACGCAAATACTTCACTTCGCAACGGATGTAGCTTCACTTTATTGGTATTGCAAAAAAATTGTACATGCAAACAATTTTAGCACAATACAATCAATAAATTTGCAAAAACAGCGTGAATGTGTACAAATCGACGATCGCGTGGGGATGATGCAACATGCACGTTCCAGGTTGCATACACACAAATTCATTCGAATTCTATTAGCGCCTAGCGGACGCCGAATCACAAAACTGGATGCACGATGTTTTCAATAAACAAAGGCGCTCTTTGGCGATCAGCACGTAGCAATTTCAAGAATTTGAACTCATTAAACAAATTATTAGATACCGAATCAAAACAATCCTTTTTTATCTATGGTAATGTGTGAGGTTATGTGCAATATTATATTAAATTTTTTTTTGTAAGACTGTGTATTTTACACGGCGGCTCATATCAATGCGCGTGTATGTGCAATTAGAGCTAAATCTAACAATTTTCTTTGCAAATACTATCAATTAAGAACCAAAAATTACCAGCACAGCATCAAATCAATGTGGACACTACAGATCACCTGTTTTTCTTAAAGCAATGATTAACAATTAGCACTTTAAATAAATGCAAGTAATATGCTTTTTATAAAACGAATTAAATCGTTGCAATTAAAACCGCAACAGCTCACACGCGTGCCACTCTAGTTTTGTTCGGTGTCTCTCACTTTGTCTTTTGGCTTTTCTGCGTTTTTCAGTGAACACGTTTCTTCACCGCATCTGCTCCGAACCCCGCGGTCTTCACTCTGAATCTGCTATCTTTTGCGCACCAACACGTATTACACACGTTAGTCTTGTAATGACGTTTTTGCAGTAAATTTATTTTCAAAGGAGGGAAGCTTGAGCGGCGGCGTATATGTTAAGTTGATGCATCGGAAGACGTTCATACATGGTCATTGCAGATGTGTTTTTAGTTTTGAGTACATACAGTAAAAACTGTTCGCAATAGAATTTTCAGACTTTTCTAAAATTAAGTATATTTTAACTCTTCATGTGTAAATTTCTATGATAAAATTAACTTAAAATAATTTTCGTAGAGTCAAAAGTTACCCGTTTAGAAAGCTTTTTTACAATTCAGGAGACTATAAAAGATAATAATACAGTTTTAAGATTAATAAGATACATTTTTCTTATAAGCTTAGCAGTTTTCTTAGTGCAAAAAAGTAAGATTCGTATTTTGTAGAATCTGCAAATAATCATCCGGAATAAACACAACCGCATTAAGAGAACCTTTGAAATTAGTAAAAAAATATTTTGCTGGCTTTAATGCTAATCAAGAAGTTTATTAATTTAAATAGTGTTTTAAAGAAGAAACGTATTAAAATTGTCCTAATTAGTAAAACATTTATTGTTTTATATTCAAAATCATTTTGAAAATGAATTATAATAAAATAGATATTTAGGAAAGTACAGTTACGTGCAGAAAAGACAATTGCTTTAAAGCGGATTTTACTGTACCTGTTTGACTTTGCTGTAGTTTACTATGAATTTAAATATGCGCATTCATTTAAGACTTATTTATCTACCAGATGAATTCGCAATACCTGTTGAGATTAAGATTTGTTTACATGACTCGGCCGAAGGCCTCCCGCAATCAGCAGTCCACGATGCAACGCAGTTAATTTCTTTCTTTCGCCATGGTGGTATCGCATCTCTTGTAAGAACGAAATTGCTTTATTTTTATTTTAAATGCCAAAGCAAATCTAAAAATAAAAATATGTATTCTTCCCTTTCCCCAAGATTTATGTCTTTAATCTGCGTTTCTTATTCTCTTCGCAATATAACAGACAGTCTGTAAAAGTAAGAAAAAATAACATAATAAATAAACAATAAAGCCTTTTCTGAAAAATCTCAACATTTTATTTAAAAATTATGACACACATTTTGCAATCAATTCAATTCTTCTTTTCATTGTTCTGTAATTTGGAATTGATCATGTCTTTGAACTGTGCCAAAATCTTGTTCTCACGCTTCTGTCGCTCCTCCTTGCTGAACATGGCCAATGCACGTTTCTCATCAGCGGAATATATTTGATTCTCCTTACGAATACGAACTGCTTCCATGCGACGATGTCGACTTCCGCTCATAACATATCCAACTTTCTCAAAGTTGTCAATTTCATCAGATGTCAATCCAATCTCACCACGACGTGGAATACGTTTGCCCTCAGCAATGTACGCTGCCATAGCGGCACCCTCACCAGGCAACAATGCATGACCAAAATCTTTGTGCGACAATCCAGTGGTTTGGCGCACTACTGGGCCAACTGATCCATCTTCATCACCATCCTCCTTCTTGCCACCATGTTTTGAGGAGGATGGCTTTCGGAAGCCATCTTCGTCTTCATCGTCATCATCGTCTTCACCATTGGGGTGTTTTGAGGCAGTCTTTTCCACCCACACATCTTCATCATCACTAACCGAATCAGAAGAAGAATCACTGCTACTCTCTGAACTTGATACCTTCTTCTGCTTCTTTCGCTTTTTGGAAGACTTGCTTTTCTTCCTTTTTTCTTTTTTACTCTTTTTAGACTTGGATTTTGAAGTTTTCTTTTTCTCCTTTTTGCTTTTTTTAAGCGCCGCCTTGTTCAATTTTTTTCGCGCTAATGCAGCAGCTGCCTCGTCGTCTGATGACACCTCGGGACGACTAGGACTCTTGCCCCACACAAAAGCAACACCCTCCAGTCCGATTTCCTCGCGCTGCAAACGGCGTTGTTCCATGAATGCATGATTGGCATGCAACTGTTTCTGTTTTTGTGAGACATTTTTCTCGCGCCGTCCACCACCACCTTCAAAGAACTTATCGTTCGGCCAACGTTCTGCATCATCTGCATTTGGACGTGATTTAAAACGATTAAATTCATTTCGCGACTTATTACCATTGTCAAGATGATGTTGTTTATCTTCGATACTACGTGACCGCGATCGGCGTTTCGAGCTCTCACGGTTTACACTTTCATTGCGACTTAACTTTTGCCTTGGACTATATTTACGGTAGTTCCTCTTTGAGTTTGTACCTTGTTTTTGGAGTGACCTAGACCGACTTCGACTATCTTTTCGCACAGATATTGAGCGACTGCGACTTCGATTTCTTGTCGATTTTGAGGCACTACGGTTTCTTCGTCGTGGACTCCGTGAACGGGAACGTCTTCTATCGTTGTACCGCGAATTTGTTTTTGGACTATGTCTTCGTGAAGCTGATTTTGATCGGGAGCGAGATTGACGTCTTCTCGGCGGACTATTCTCAATTTCGCGTCTTTGCTTACGATCCGGTCTACCTCTTCGTTCTGAAGAACTTTTGCTTCTTCGACGTTCGTCCTTTGAACGGTCGCGAGAATGAGACCGTCTACGGCGGGGTTGAGAGTCTTCCGAGGATTCACTGCGGCTTCGAGAACCCATTTTAATTGAAATATTTATAAAACTAATTCAATTTATGTAAAACTATTTTATACGTTTTTGACTTTTTAGTTTTTATAATTTTACTTGGGGTTAAATTCACATATTTGTGTTTAGTTTATGTACTGAATTGGCAGCTGTCACAATATTACTTTTTAAAGTGAATTTTACTGACAGGGTAGCTAAGTTATATCAGAAGCGTAAAGTTGGTTGGTTTAATAAAACAAATTAAAATAAGCTGGAAGTCAAAATGATGATGAGTTATAAATTATAATATTATTTAATTTCACTTCAATCATTTATAATATGCACCTTGTTAATGGTAACTCCAGTCTTCAACAATATTTTACAGTGAAATACTTTTGAATAATATATGAAAATATAATAATTGAAATATATCCTACTTTATTAATCCACTATATATATACATCGAGAAAAAAGAAAAATATACAGAAGGGTGCGCTGCAGTCGAAATTAATTATTGAAAAGTCAAAACTCAAGAATCTAAGATCCGACAACATAGCGTTTTGTTCGCAAGTGCTCTTCACGTTGACGCCATATTGGACAAAAGATATAAGCCGTGTGAAAAGTTGGATTTTAAGTGGAATAATCGGAAATTTAAGGTAAAAAATGTAATATTTTCATTATTTTAGACACAATTAATTAGTTAGCATTCTATTGCCACACAAAATCATTAAAGTTTAGTTAATTTTGTTATAAAACTTGAGGCGTTAGATAATTTTCAAATGCGTTTTCATTGCTCGTTTCTTTGACTTGAGTGACGTTTGTTCGAGACCCCGTTTTTTTTTTTACTTCATTGAATTATTGTGCTAAATGTACTGCCACCACCAATTTTAAATAATACCTGATGGAATAATTGCCAAAAAAGACCAAAAGAGCCCCCAAGACACCAACGTCACGCGTTGGATGGTGCACCAATGACAGGTAGTTGGGCCGAAACCACATACAATTGAAGGCTGAAAATCGATTATGTAACAAAATGTCGATCTGGTTTCTCTAAATTGATATCTCATTTTTCCAAATTATGTTTGTGTGAAAATTGTCCATAAGCAAAGGGACAAAAAACACACATTTTTATGCCTTTAAAATTATATTTGTCAATTTTGTTGAGATTAAGATTTTTCCTGTAAGAGAGCGGATATGATAAGGTAACACGTACGAGTATGGGAACTAGGTAGAGTTCCAAAGACAAAAAATAAAAAATCTACAATTTGATTTTATTATGAACCATAAGTAAAATTTGTATGCCAGTCTGGCTAATAATTAGAGGCATTTAATTATACCTAGAAGGATTTATTTATAGGACGTCAAAAAGAGGAGTTTCTCAACAATTGACAACTGGGGACTGAATGCGAAGTGCTCAATCTCATCTCACAACAAGGGTACAGCGTGCCTCCTTGTCCAAACCGCAAACGACACACATTCACACACGTTGGACATTCAAACCCATTAGTGAGCATCGCTTCAAGGAAGGAAAACGTTTACTCACTATTTTTAATTTCAAATTGAGGGTACATTTGTACCGACTCAAGTAAACAAAACTAAAGTGTATCAATTAAAAGTAAATTTAATTCGAGTCCAATGTCACGTGATAAGTCGCGAGGAAGCAGCAAAGGATATGAGGATGATTACAGATCCAGGAAGGAGTACAATTATGAAGATTATGAATATTCAAGCCGAGATGCAAGAAAACGCAAAGACCATAGTGATGATTACGATAAGTATGAGGACCGACGATCTCATCGTAGCGAAAGGCATTACAACCGCCATCTTGAAGAAGAGGAACGACCTCGCGGTTATGATGATGGAAAAAAACGCACAGACGACGTCGTAAGTAGTAGTAGTAGATACAATGATGACTGGAGCTATGAATCGGAATCCGGTGGGCGCCACCACACTGGTGAACCCAGTCGTTATGAGTCTGAAAGAAGTAGCCGTTACGATGATGAGCGTCGTCGTCATCGTCATAGGGATGATGACGAGTATGAATATCGTAGGCACTCGAGACGTGATCGAGACCATCGCAGTGGATCTAGATCTCGTCGTCATGAACGCAGTAGCGGTCGCTCATCATCCAGCAGGAAACATCGAAGATCACGCTCACGATCAAAGTCTTCGCGATTATCCTATGACCACAAACCAAACGAAGCTCAATCGATTAATAATTCGATAAACAAATGCTCCACCCTAGCTCCATCATCATCGTCGTACAACGAGCAATACTATCTGTCGCATCATATCTTCAACAGCTCCAGCATGTACATTCCGTCATTGCCTGATGGCGGAAATGGTGGCGATCCACGGCATAAACATGTTGGTTCCTCAAACGATTCATTTGAGGAAGAGGGACCCGACGAAATCGATAAAGAAAAAATTCATAAAGAAACGCAAGAACGATTGCGCCAACATTTAGCCAAAGAAGGCAAAGTGTATCCACCACCGAAGCCCAAGCATGAGGCGTCACATCCAATATTTGCCAATGATGGCTCATTCCTCGAGACATTCAAGAAGATGCAAGAGCAACAGCAGCAAATCCAAGTCGACAGTGAACGCAGTGAGACAATGCATCAATCCCAGCCGCTGTTCGGCAAACGACGTGGTGGAAAAGTTTTAAAAACGGGCATCGTACAAAAACCCAAATTAGATGAGTTGAACGCCAATGGAGAGCTGGGTTCCAAAGATCCATGGGCGTTATATTTGCGCGAAGTGCAAAAATATAAAAATGCATCGGGAGATGCTGACGCTAAGACGCGTCCCCTCGTTAAGTAACTCGAAAACGGCAACCAAGTCAAAAACAAATCAATGAAATATATTTAAAAATGATTAAAGTAAACGCAGTCAATTTAGGTCGAAATTTTTATAATTATAATTACTAACTATGAATGTATTTAGATAATTGAACGGTTAGGAATAATTACAATAAGCATTTTAATTGAATTGTGGGAACTAAACATAACGTTTGATTTCACCTTAATTTCACATATCATTTAAATTTTTAAACTACATTTCGTTGAGTTCTTTATTTTCTCAATTAATTTGTTTCTTTTTTATCTGAAAATCACACAAACCATAAAATAGATACAACAATGAGCAAAGTTGCCACCAAGGAAGAAACCAAATTGAGCACAGCTCCATTTGATCCAAGGTTCCCCAACCAAAACGTGACTCGTCACTGCTGGCAGTCTTACGTGGATTTCCATCGTTGCCAGAAGTTGCGCGGTGAGAGCTACGAGCCATGCCAATACTTCAAGAAGGTGTACAAGACCATGTGCCCCATTGCATGGCACGAGCACTGGGATGACCAGATGGCTGCAGGCACATTCCCCGGCAGAATATAGTTTCGTGTTCATGATGAATTTTGTGAGAGGGGGAACCATAATTTAAGAAAAAAACACAATTTGGTCGAAAAACACATGGCACCTAAACAATGATTGAGGGAGAATTCAAGTTGATGTGTTATTTCTTTTAGTGAGTCTTAAATAAATGCTATATAAAGTGATTCAGTAAATTTTTGTTTCAATGTTTAAATAGGTTCTTTATTCATTATTGACTTTAACTCTAAATGACTTCAAGCTTTTTCAAAGTTTTAATTTTTATTATTTAGTCGATTCGGGGATGTAAAAATGTTCATATGCAAGTCAACAATATACCAGCGATTCCACCTTGCTCGCCTCAAAGAAACCAGCCTTCCTTTGAACATTGCAACCATAGAGCTCAATTGCAACATTCTACTTGTATAGATTTAGAAATCCTAAAACATATGACAGTACTTTTCTCCTATGTCACTGGAAAGCCATATCCACTTCAGATTAAATCAAAAGTGTTCAAGGACGATTCCTTTGCTTTGTTCTACGTGCATTAGATTGATGTTTTCAGTCAATTCAATATTTAAAGACCATTTAGACCTCATTTATTATTATTATTTTTATTTGAATTAATTAAAAATATTTTACAATCAGCGCCATTAAAATATGTGGTACAAAAGTATGGTACTAAAATGTAATAAATAGCAAAGTGGCAACCCAAACCACCACTTGTTTCGCTGAGTCGTTAGTCGTTACTTGTTTTATACTGATACACACCTGTTTCAATGTGTGCGCAGTGTACAGAAAATACAAGTAAAACTCCAAAACAAGAGCTCCCCTTAATCACGCAGTTTCGTCAGTTTTCCACAAAATGTTTATTTTTAATTAATCTTTACAATTTATTATCTTAAAAAAGTGCGAAACGTTACAATTAATATGTGGACAACACTTGCAACATGCAGTTTAGTCATTTTATCACTTGGTAAGTTCAAAAAATACGATGATTAATCACGAAGCGTCACTTCTCACAGCCACACCCTACTTTAAAAATGATGTCCGTTGCCCGCAATGTCTTAACAATCTAAAATTGATTAATATGTATTTGAAATTTAGCCAGCAGCATACGATGTGACTGTACAATGCCACAGATCCTGCGGGGATCATGGTTTTCATGGGAGTTGGGTACACCCACACTGACCACAATCGACGCAACAACAATGACCAACCGTGGTACATGTGTTTTGTTAGACAAAGACGGTTCTGATTACACAATTGTATTCAGAAGCAACACCAAAGACTGTTACCATTGCGTTAAGACATACCCACGAACATTGAATGTGTTTGATAAGGTGGAGAGTCCTTGTGTGTCCCTGAGACGTGATGAGGTTCCGACAATGGAGCGTGTCTGTCAGGGTATTCGATCGGATCAACAGATGATAACACTCTTTAATGAGAATTATGTGCCAATTAATTGTAGATCATCGCTGGAGGGTGTGTGGCAGTTCACTTACAGGGTAATTATAAATTAGGATTTAATATCTTCTAATGAACAATAAATTGGTAATAAATATTATTTTGTATTTGATTTAAACAGAACAGCTTCAGATTTACTGGAGAATGTGATCATCAGGATGCCAGGATCCAATCCTGTCAGACGGCTGGTACCCAGTTCTTGATCCAAAATCAGAAGTTCAACATAACCTACAAGAAGTGTGCTGGTATGGCTGAAACATTTGATGGTGTTGTAGAGTTCAGTTGTCTCGGTGATTGGTTTGTTGGAAAGAATCATTATTTCGCTGTCGCCAATACAAAGGAGTCACGTAAAGATGAAAAGTATCGCTGCTTCCTAAAGAATCGTGACGATGATCTGTACATTGGTGTTTCAATTACTGCTGAGTGTAATACCTTGAAAACACCTGAACAATCTCCAGAACGTTTAAGAATGACACCAGTAAAGTCAGAGGTGGTTGAACCGGGTTGTCGACTTCCCCAGAATTTCAGTGGAGAGTGGGTGAATACAGCTAACATTGATGCCGATGTTTTCATAAATGAGACTCACATCATTGAGACTTACTATCCGGATAGGGCTCGTTTCCGTCGTACCATTTATGTCTGTCGTGAACAACGTGACTCTAGAATTATGATGGCACGATTGACTGTTGATGGTTGTCAAAAGGATTACATGTGTTTTGACTTTAGGGCACGGCATCACAACGTCATCCGATACCGTAAAGGATTGGCTGTTATCTTTAATGATTTTAGTACCGTCTGTTCGTGGGTACAATTTCCAAATAAAATCAAATGGAGATATGATTTATTCCTGCAGAAGAATCCAGCACCAGTTAGATGCCCAGTGGCTGGCAAATTTAATTTTACTCAACGCGGTGAAAGTTTATTTAAAACCCGGTAAAATTCAAATTATTTTTATTTATTTAAATTTATATTTTTTATTTTAATGTTTTAAATTCCCAGAATTCTTGGTGGTGTCACACTGAGTCCTCGGCCAGACATTCGATGCAAACAAAACATTTCCGATTTATCCGTCTGCGATACTGACCAAAAAGAGATGGCCATCGATGAAAACTATTGCCTGTCCGTTGATCATTTGGGTCGTCCTGTCGATATTTACCACGATCCCGATTACAAAATGAAATGCATTGGATTCTGGAAAGAGAATCTCAAATCCTACCTAATTACTTACGACGATTTGGATCCGTTGTCAAAGTACCGGTGTTGGGTATATCAGCGAGCCGATTTGAATCGTGTACTGATGTCCCAAGCCGTGGGTGCCTTCTGCGATATTAATCAGGATGTCACGTCGTCCAACCACACAGAGGGTGCTGTTGTGGCATTGGAAATGGTGGAATACGAGCGTGAGCGTGATCAGTGCCCGATGCATTTTGATGATGGCGAGAATCCTTGGCAAAACACAGAAAGTTTTGTGTATGTTTTTGACTGGGATTTCTTCAAGAGTGGAGCTCCAGCATTGGTGTCTGGATTTGTGGGATTCTTTGTGATTGTGATCGCTAGGTTTCTCGTTTAGTTTAATTTGCCGATTTGTATGAGCGTTTTAATGTTAGGAATCTCTCTGTTAACACAATCTTTTTCGTAAGTATCGAATCTCTGTTTTGATCAAATATTTTTTAATTCCAAAATGCAAAGTACAAAATAGTACTTACTCTCGAACCATTCCATGAGATAGGATTTTCATTCAGGGGTAACTAATACTATACTCGAAAATGAAATTCCCTTAATTGTTTTTGCTCTTTAACTTGGATTTTACTTAAATGCATCCATTTTTGACTAATTGTAATTATCACAACATTCCATAATTGTTCATTATTTTTATATTCAAATTTCAAGGTCAATGCCATTTTGAAGCCTTACATAGAATAATATCCAAAACGAATCCGTCCATTTGTAATTGATATTTTTAGGAAATTTTAGAATTGTAAAAGTCATTACTCATTTTTGCAATAAACTTTATTAAAATAAATTAAATTAATTTTTAATAATTGAATACTTAAGGAAGCATATTTTACGGACGGTTTGTCAACTCTCCTTCATAATGGATTTTACTGTATCAAAGATTCTGGTAATAAGTGATATTTTTAGCTCAATGGCTGATAAGATTCTTTGCCTCCCCGATGAACAGCTGATTTTATAAACCTATAGTTACAAGTATTAAGATGGTGTACCCGAAGCGACTCGCATAACACAAACTGCCGAGATTAAAAACTTGAACAATAGCCGCGATTTTAAGACACTCGCGCTCTTTCATTCTTACAGACTATAAGTTGTTTTAATTAATCTTATTCCATAGTTCATTCACACACACAAGACAGACAGAGAGAACAAAACAACTATAAGTGATAATGAATCCGACAAACTCACTTTCAATAAGATCCACTGACAGTATCAGTGTGGCACCAGATAGTTAATGGAGTGCCCCCAAAAGATCTCTCGCAGTTTCTAATTTAATTATTGTTTTGTGTTTTTTTTAGAGAATAGCTTTATTTACTGCAATCAAAATGCAACGTCAATTAAGTTCTTTGTTGCTTAAAGATCCGCTGTTTATGCTACGATCCACTTCCGTTCGTTTGTATCAGAGTGAAAACGGTGTCTTTGGATATAAGCCCAAAGTGAAGAAGTCATTTTCAAGTGAGTTGAGAATTGTATGAGTGATTTTTTAAACGTTTTTTAATTGGCGCAATGCTTTGGATTTCACTCACTGATAAGAAAGAACCCCAAGAAGCAAATATTAGATAACATCGAGTGTGGCTTTAATGGTTGTTTTGATGTTTTTTTTTCGTCTAAATGACTGAATTAGATTACATGTACATCTTTTAACATTAAGATTTATTGTTGTGAATTATTTTGAACTTGTGATTGTGATTTCAGTTCCAGAGAGTGTGTTGTTGGCACGCCAAGAGCAGAGCAACTTTGTGCGATGGATAGATGCATTTCGGGCTAATGCTCATCGTGTTGCACTGATTAATCCCGTTGAGTTTATGCCGGTCGAGAGGTAAATCGTTTTTTTTTTGCGTATAGCGTTCAATAGCCAATTGTTTTTATTTTTAAGAAACATTCCCGAATTAGAGGCATCTCGATACGGTCTTACAGATTACCAACAAGTGGACACAGAGGGCATTTTAAATATTAATCAAAAACAAGCAACAATTTCTGAATTAAAATCAATTCTCAATGACATCTATTGCGGATCAATCAGTGCTGAGTTTAGTCACTGCGACACCGAACATGAGCGTGAATTCCTTGCATCAAATATTGAGCAACTTAGAAAGGACTCCATCAGCGATACAACTCGCAAAGAAATTGCCACATTGCTGCTGAAATCCCAAACATGGGACGTCTTTTTGGCGAAGAAATTCCCAACCGTTAAGCGGTATGGTGGTGAAGGTGCTGAGACAATTTTTGCATTTTTTCGGGAGCTAATGCACGTGTCAGTGCGTGATGGGTTGGATCACATTGTTGTTGGAATGCCACATCGTGGGCGACTTAATTTATTGGCCATTATGATGGGAACGCCGCCAGCTAAAATTTTTAATAAATTCAAGGGATTTTCTGAGTTTCCAGCTGGTGCCAAGGGAATGGCCGATATTGCAACACATTTTGGTGAGTTTACTTTAACAATTAATCATAGGATTTAAGTAATTATATTTATATGCAGATGTTGCCGAAGAGCTAAATGTTGAGGGAAAACCACTTCGAATAAGTCTGCTTCATAATCCATCTCATTTGGAAGCTGTGAATGCCGTTGCGATGGGGAAAGCTCGCTCAAAGCAGCAGTCATTAAGAGATGGTGCCTTTGGGCATGACGCAGGCAAACCATTCGCTTCATCTGTACTTAGTGTAATAGTAAGGATATTTTACGGACATTATGGTATTTCGTAAATGTTGTTACACAATAATTTTAGCTCCATGGAGACGCAGCTTTTGCTGGGCAAGGCATCAATCAAGAATGTCTGATTATGGCGGGAACACCTCACTTTGACGTTGGCGGTTCGATTCACTTAATAGTCAACAACCAAGTCGGTTTTACGACTCCTGGGAGTCGGGGACGCGCTACCCGATACAGTTCTGATTTGGCCAAGAGTATTGGAGCACCCATCCTTCATGTCAATGGTGACGATCCGGAAGCATTACTTCTCGCAACACAGTTGGCATTTAATTACCAGCGTGAGTTTCGCAAGGATGTTTTCATTGATTTAAATTGTTTCCGGAGATGGGGTCACAATGAATTGGATGATCCCACATTTACTAACCCAGCACAGTACAGCGTCATCCATGCAAGAAAGTAATTGTTTCAAATTTAATTTTCCATTTTGTCCTAATGTAATAAATCTTTTTGGTACAAGATCTATTCCGGATGTGTATGCTGAAAAACTCGTGGAAAAAAATATCATCAGTCTGGGTGATATTGAATTGATAAACTCATCCTATTGGGATCAGTTAAACGCTCAACTGATTGCCAGTGATTCATTTCAACCAAAAGTGGAGAAATTTCAAAGACAATGGTCATCCTTGAAGCAGGCGGGCAATGAAATTACCACATGGGATACTGGTTTGGATTATCAACTTTTGTGGTTCATCGGAGAGCAAAGTATTAAATATAACACTGATTTTGTAAGCGTTTATTAAAGTAAGGGAATTATTTTTATGGTCGTCTAATATACATTCTATTCCAGAACATTCATCCACATCTCCTTAAAACCCATGTAAATGCTCGTAAGAAGCGACTCGCAGAAGCCACCAAAATTGACTGGGCCACCGCAGAGGCACTCGCAATTGGAAGTCTTATGTATCAGGGTAACAGTGTGCGCTTAAGTGGTGAGGATGTGGGTCGGGGCACATTTTCCCATCGCCATGCAATGCTTGTGGATCAAAAAACAAACGAAATTATTATTCCATTAAATGCACTGAAAGGAGGTCATGGTGGCCAGCTGGAAATTGCCAATAGTGTTTTGTCAGAGGAAGCTGTACTCGGATTTGAGTACGGAATGGCCATCGACAATCCCAATAACCTTATAATTTGGGAATCACAGTTTGGAGATTTTTTCAATGGGGCACAAATTATCTTTGATACTTTTATCGCCAGTGGGGAGTGTAAGTTTAAACTTTAATCAAGTGAAGAAACCCGTTCTTTAAATGGAAATGTTATGGAAATTCTAGCAAAATGGCTTCAGTCGAATGGAATGGTAATTCTGCTTCCACACGGATATGATGGGGCGGCTTCCGAACATAGTTCCTGCCGAATTGAACGTTTCCTTCAATTGACGGACTCCAATGAAACATCTCCAGATGGTGATGACATCAACATGCAGGTGATTAATCCAACAACACCAGCCCAATACTTCCATGCACTTCGTCGCCAAATGGTGCGGAATTTCCGAAAGCCATTAATTGTGGTCGCCCCAAAAACTTTGTTACGATTGTCTGCTGCCACTTCTTCGCAGAAGGAGTTTGAGGCAGGGACGTACTTTAAGGCCGTTATTGGTATTGCATTTTTTTCAACAATGTGGCAATGTTTTTAATTTTAACTTGTTTAAAGGTGACGAGTCCGTAACAGATTCCAAACAAGTCACAAAGATTATCTTGTGTTCTGGTAAGCATTACTACAATTTGGATGAATACCGAAAAACGAAGAATCGCAGTGATTGTGCTATTATTCGCGTGGAATCATTGTGCCCATTCCCAGTGAATGAGATCAATCAGGAATTGGAAAAATTCAAGAACGTTACGTCTGTGGTGTGGAGTCAAGAGGAGCATCGCAACATGGGGGCATGGAGTTTTGTGAAGCCACGATTTGAGAACATGTGTGGAAAAAAGGTTTATGATTAATCATTGTGAAGAAGAGAACAAAATGTTATACAAAATATTTTTATTAATTCAGATAAAGTATTGTGGTCGATATGAAGGATCTACAACAGCTATTGGAATCTCGTCTGAACATAAAAAGGAAGCGCAGGACGTAATCGAACAACCATTCAAATAAATAATTTTTATTCTTAAGGGACTTCTATTTTGGAAATCCTCTTCAATTACGCTTTGTTGATATTGTTCATTGAAACAGGAATGATACTTAAAGTTGCATTTATTAAAAATATTTTTTTTAAATTGATTTTAAACTTAATAAAAGTTTTAATGTATATATTATTATGGCTCCCTTTTATACGCACTGTGACTTATGAATTGTGACTTTAGAAATAAACTTATATATAGAAATTTAAATAAATAATATATTCACGACAGCGTTGTCAAATATATGTTGCCACTGTCAGCACCATTACAACGCCAAAAACCGCAGTGTCATTTGTCAGCACAAAATTTCAAATAGATTGCGTTTTTATTGTGAAAAAGGTTAGTTTCTTTGTGTGTTTTTAAATTTTGTTTTAAAAATGTATTAAAAACGGCTTAAAAATTATTTCCATTTTGCAGAATTTAAAAAAAATAACTACAACTACTACAAACATGGTGAGTGCTACATCAGCAGCTGGCGTAATTGCCCTTCTCGACGAAGACATCACCGACCTCAAAGTGTTTGCCCTCAAGAAACTGGACAAAATGGTCGACGAATTTTGGCCCGAAATATCCGAGTCCATTGAAAAAATTGAGGTACTGCATGAAGACAAAGTGTTTGGCCAACATGAGTTGGCTGCTTTGGTGGCCTCAAAAGTTTTCTATCACTTGGGCTCATTTGAGGATGCCCTCACATACGCACTGGGCGCTGGTCATTTGTTTGATGTGAATGCCCGCAATGAGTACACGGAGACCATTATTGCCAAATGCATTGACTTTTACATCCAGCAACGTGTGGCCGTCATCGAAAATCCGACAGACGCGAAACCAGTGGATGAGCGCTTAGAGGCGATTGTCAATCGTATGATTCAACGCTGCTTGGATGATGGACAGTACCGTCAGGCATTGGGCATTGCATTGGAGACACGTCGAATGGATATTTTCCGTGTGGCAATAATGAAATCGGATGATGTTAATGGAATGTTGGCATACGCCTTCCAAGTGGCAATGAGCTTGATCACGAACCGCGGCTTCCGCAATGAGGTGCTGCACTCGTTGGTCTCAATGTACCGTGACTTAGCTGTACCAGACTACGTCAATATGGTACAATGTTTGATTTTTCTGGAGGAACCCTTATCAGTGGGCAATGTTTTAGACAGTCTGTTGGCTGCCAGCGAGAAAGATGTATTGATGGCATTCCAAATTGGATTTGATTTATATGAGTCAGCAACGCAAGAGTTTCTCGCACAAGTGTTGAAAGCATTGCGTGCCACGGCTCCAATGCCACACGCATTGCCCGCAACATTCAAACCGCAGGGCACAGCTACAACCCCGGCTGCCACAACTCCTGCCACACCAACAACCGGCACAGAAACAGCAGATGAATCGGCGGCCGATATCACTGAGGAAGAGAAACCACTGATTGCAGAGGTTGATAAGAATTTGGATAGCCTCAGTGATAAGCAGAAATTGCGCCAAAAGAACATTGAAAAACTGATTCTTATTCTGTCGGGCGAGACATCAATTGAGTTGCAGCTGCAATTCTTGATCCGCAGCAACCATGCAGATTTACAAATTTTGCGTGCCACCAAGGAGGTTGTGCGCGTTTCAATCTGCCACACTGCAACTGTTATTGCTAATGCATTTATGCATAGCGGAACCACAAGTGATCAATTTTTGCGTGATAACTTGGATTGGTTGGCACGTGCCACAAACTGGGCTAAACTGACAGCTACCGCATCACTGGGAGTTATTCATCGTGGTCACGAGAGTGACTCATTGGCCTTGATGCAAAGCTACTTACCAAAAGAAGCTGGCCCAAGTTCCGGCTACTCTGAGGGTGGTGGTCTTTATGCTTTAGGTTTGATACACGCCAACCATGGCACCAATATCATTGATTATTTGCTTCAACAACTGAAGGATGCCCAAAATGAAAATGTGCGTCATGGTGGTTGCCTTGGATTGGGTCTAGCCGCCATGGGTACCCATCGCACTGATTTGTATGAACAATTGAAGTTCAATTTGTATCAAGATGACGCAGTCATTGGTGAGGCAGCCGGTATTGCAATGGGTATGGTTATGTTGGGCTCTAAGAACTCTCAGTCCATACAGGATATGGTGTCGTATGCACAGGAGACACAGCACGAGAAAATTCTACGTGGTCTTGCCGTCGGTATTGCGCTTACAATGTACGCCCGCTTGGAAGAGGCAGATCCCTTGGTGACCAGTTTGTCCACTGATAAGGATCCGGTTTTACGCCGCTCCGGAATGTACACATTGGCGATGGCTTACTGTGGAACTGGCAGCAATCGTGCTATTCGCAAGTTGCTGCATGTTGCTGTATCCGATGTCAATGATGATGTTCGTCGGGCGGCCGTAACTTCGATTGGTTTTATCTTGTTCCGTACCCCAGAACAATGTCCGTCAGTTGTGTCGCTTCTGGCCGAGTCTTACAACCCACATGTTCGTTATGGTGCTGCCATGGCTTTGGGTATAGCCTGTGCTGGAACAGGTCTGCGTGAAGCCATCTCATTGCTTGAACCAATGGCAAAGTTTGATCCCGTTAATTTTGTGCGTCAAGGTGCATTGATTGCGTCTGCCATGATTTTGATCCAACACACCGATCAGACGTGCCCCAAATCGACATTCTTCCGCAAATTATACTCAGAGGTCATCACTAACAAACATGAAGATGTCATGGCTAAGTATGGAGCCATCCTGGCTCAAGGTATTATTGATGCTGGTGGTCGTAACGTGACACTCAGCCTGCAATCACGCACTGGACACACAAACTTGCAGGCGGTCGTGGGAATGCTGGTTTTTGCACAGTATTGGTATTGGTTCCCATTGGCCCATTGTCTGTCGTTGGCATTTACACCCACATGCATTATTGGACTGAATGCTGACTTGAATATGCCCAAGATTGAGTTCAAATCAGCTGCCAAGCCATCTTTGTATGCTTACCCCACTCCTTTGGAGGAGAAGAAAACCGAAGAGCGTGAAAAGGTTGCAACCGCAGTTCTGTCAATTGCTGCTCGTCAAAAGCGTCGTGAAACCACTGACAAGAAGGATGATGAGAAAATGGAGGTGGATGAAGAAGTCAAAGACGCCCTAAAAGACGTTAAGGACGAAAAGGAGCCACTTATTTCGGCAAAGGAAAAAGATGAAAAACCTAAAGAGAAGGAGGCCGTTAAGGAGATAAAAGAAGAAACAAAAGAGCCTACTAAAAAAGATGCCGGAAAAGACAAGGATAAAAAATCGTCTGTTAAAGAAGAGGCATCTACATCGGCCGCTACTAAGGATGACGCCACTGCAGCAGCTGTGCGTGAACGCAAAGAACCTGAACCAAACTTTGAGATTCTTTCCAATCCCGCTCGTTGCATGCGTGCTCAGCTTAAGGTTATGAGTGTCGTTGAGGGACAAAATTATGTGCCCCTTAAAGAAGTCACTATTGGTGGAATTGTAGTCATGTACACCACAAAAACTGATCAGGAGTTGGTTGAGCCAGTCGCTGCATATGGTCCCAAGAATGAGGAGACTAAGGAGCCCGAGGCACCAGAGCCGTTTGAGTATAACGAAGATTAATTAGCAATTTTGGTATAATCTCGATTTAAATCTTTGTGTAATTTTCATCAAAACAATTTATTAAATAAAGAATTAAAATTATTTGTTTTTTTTTAAATCATTCTCATGCTTTCTTTGTTAGTGACTTTGGAACCTAACTTGAAGTTAACTGAAGGAATACAGTGGACTCATGTTAGTTGAAAGTTTGTCTCCGTAGTCTGGAGACTGTGCTCGGCTTACAATCCTAGGATTAAATTTAGTAGGAGTTCCGACAAAAATAAAACACTATAGAATAATACCATAATTTGAGACCATTGAGTCTCATTGTTTATTTAATACGTTCCATATGGTGGGCATAAGTTGAGATGCTTCACGGTACATTGAGATTGGAAATTAAATTGATTCAAAGAAAACTCATTTATAGTTACCATACACAGCAAATAAAATCAAAGAATTAAAAGTTATTTGTACGGCGCTACATTTTAAATGAGGAATATTAGAAAAAGTGTTGATAAAGTCAACAAAAAAAGAAGTTAAATAATGGAAAACTTAATAATAATTTTGTCCACCGCCACGGCGTCCACCACCTCCGCCAAAGCCGCCACCACCGAAACCTCCACCTCCAAAACCTCCACCACCAAAGCCGCCACCTCCACCTCGACCACCTCGTCCTCCTCCACCGCCACGACCTCCACGTCCACGACCCCCAAAACCGCCTTCTTCCTTCCGCCTCTCTTTCATGGCGGCGAAGCGTTCTGCAAATCCATGGAGTTCTTCTGGTACCTCCTGATTAGCCTCCACCAGAATAGCTATCAACTCAGTGGCGGTGCCCCAATCTTCACGCGTAAAAAATGATAAGGACACACCGGTGCGACCAGCACGACCTGTACGTCCGACACGGTGAACATATTCTTCAATGTTGCGTGGGAAGTCGTAGTTCACGACGTGACTAAAAAGTTGCGACAACAATTTTAGTTTAACTTAAAATATATCAACTGCAAGTATTTGTCTTACGTAATATCTTCAATGTCTATCCCACGCGAAGCAACATCTGTGGCAATCAAAATATTAACCTCTCCAGTTTTGATATCGTCCAGCGCCTGTTCACGATCACTTTGATCACGATCGCCATGGATGCACTGGCAGCTGACACCCTTCAGTGTTATCTCACTGGATAAATCATCAGCGCGTGCTTTTTTGCCACAGAAAATGATCGCCTTCTCATTTGGAAGCATTTCAGTAACGAATTGCATGATCTGTTAAAAATAAAGATTGTCGTTAGTCATATTGTCTATCATTAAAATACATTTTTTATCGTTTACCCGATTGAATTTTTCGTCCTCTCCCATTATTTCAATAACCTGCTTAACGGAATGTACGGCAGCCAAGTCAAGTGAGCCCACAAACACTTGAATCGGATTGTTCATGTACTGCTCAGCCAAGCGTCGAACACCCGGCGGCCAGGTGGCACTTGTCATCACAGTTTGTCTGTCTGGACGGATGTCAAGCAAAATCTTACGAATCTGTGGCTCAAAGCCCATATCTAACATACGATCAGCCTCATCAAGTACTAGATAAGTGACAGCTTCAACGTTTATAACGCCAGCTGTTATTAAATCATTAAGTCGCCCTGGAGTCGCAATAATAATTTCAACTCCACGACCGATGATTTCAATCTGCTTGCGACGATCATCGCCACCATACACACACACCCTGCAGCATTGCATGAAAATTTATGAAACAAAATTTGGAACAAGAAACCAAAAACAAAATAAAAACGGAAAACACGAAGAGTGTCAATAAAAAAGGAGTACAGTTAAGCAAATTCAAATCTTACGATTTCATACCACGGAAATGGTATTTGTCCACTTCCTTCTCGATCTGAATGGCCAGTTCACGCGTTGGTGCCAACACCAGCACGTTGGCGCCTCCACGTTCACCTCTGGGAATGGCTTGACCCTCGGTATGAATCATTCCGGGTAACAAGAATGCCAGTGTTTTGCCAGTACCAGTTTGTGCAATACCAATCAGATCTTCGCCACGCAGCAGAACAGGCCATGCCTGTGACTGAATTGGAGAGGGCCTCTCAAATCCTGCCTTGCGGATTTCGTCCAATAGATCTGGATAATCGTTGAAACATTGTTCAAACTTTTGAATAGGATTAGGAATGGGAGCAGCGTTTTCTTTGGCAAATACTCGGCTCACAACAACGTTGTTGCTGTTTAGGCGAAAATCGGATACTGCCGCATCGGTCATGTGCGCAATCTCGGGAGCCTCATTGTAAAAGTTTTTCTTTAATGCAGGTAAAGCAGCCAATTTCTTTTGTCTTGCTTCTTTCTGTGAATCATATTTAAGTTAATAATAAATCCCACAAAAAATAAAACAAAACAAATTTAACTTACACACTGTTTGTCCAAGTTGGCCCAATCAATCACATCAACTTTTTGCTCAGGGTAGGAATTTATTTGATTTGTGTATGTTTTATGGTCATTTGATTGACTGTTATAACGTGAATTGTCATAACCGCCATCATTACGACCAGAATTGTTGTACACATTGCGATCTCTTCCACCATTATCAGCACCTCCACCACCATAACGGCTGACATGATCATCATTGCCACGATTGCCATAATTCCCTTGCTGCTGATTGTCGCGGCGTGGCCCACCTGTAAATTGTTGTGCCAGTAATTGATCCAAATGCGATTTGGCCAAATCCACGTTGTCTTGTTCGGCGCCACTGATTGTTACATCGCACAATCCATTTGGGTTACGATCACGAGCTGGTAATGTGGAAAAATTGTATGAAATGCAAATGTTTATTATTTGTATTTGAAGACATACAAACTCTAACACGAACGCCGAATTGTGCTTCAACATCCCTAATATTGGAACCCCCTTTACCAATCACACGTCCTACCAAATGTGGCTCGATTTCCATTACATGAGACACATTGGAATTGTCATAATTGCCACCACCGCCGCCTCCACCACCACCACCACCTCCACCAGCTTGATAACCCCCACCGCGCGGTTGATTGTACTGCTGTGGCTGCTGTTGCTCATGTGGAGGGCGTCGAAAAAATTGGCGACTTTGTTGTTGTTTCTGTGGTTGTTGGCCATAGTTATGATGCTGTTGCGGTGGCATATACTGTTGCTGTGGAGGAGGCTGATACATAGTCTGTTGATGGGGCTGCATGTACATTTCGTGTTGTGGCTGCTGATACGCGTGTTGCTGATGCATCACATACCCACCCTGTTGCTGATGAACGACCGTGTTGTCGTCATAATCCTCCCAAGTTTCGCCCGCAATCATGATCCAACGAATAAATTACCTTTCTTTACGCGAAACAAGTAAAATGGCCTCCGTTAGTTAAGTTTTTCTGTCTAAACTTTTTTTTTCAACAATGAAATGAACGGTACTTTTAAACAACTGCGCGAAAAATTTGCAATTTCGTTATTTTTCTTGGAACTTACGCCGGAAAATAGTTGAGGTTATGTTTTTGGAAAATTGCAAAATGAATGCAAGTTTCGATGTGATCAAAATAAAATTTTGCTTACCTTGCTGGAACTGATTGAAAACTGCAACGTAATTGAAAACGCACAAGTTGTAAATTTTTCTTTTTTCCAAATATTGCAATTTAGTTAGTTAGCTGCAAATTAACAATTTGCTTATACAAATTAACAAAAACGCATCAAACACAAACTGTGAAATGTGAAATTACTGAAGCTGATGTTGGAAAGAGACAACTGACAATATTCAAAGAAATGTAAAGAAAACTTTGCAGCGTTGCCAGTTGTGCATTTTGGCCTTATCACATATGTGGTGAGTTTATAAAACTCTCCAGAGTTTCGCGGGCAATTCATTTTGTTAATTTTTTGTTTTGAATTAATTATAATTCAAGAGGAAACAGAACTTTTGCTTTCATTAGTTACAATTTAAATTAAAGAATTATTTACCTGCTGAATGCAATAAAATTCTTTTCGGACTTCGAAGGGGTTCTTTTTTATTGAAGGTAATATTCGAAATAGTCGAAAACTCTTCAGCTTGTTTGGAAGCTACGAAAAACCAATTAATTATTTTCACATTTAACACTAATATGGTCCTATCCCCATTCACATTCTAAGTACATTCTTAAGTATTAAAAATGAGAAATTAGTCAGGATGAATGACTACGACAGATCAAAAACTGTCTTTGCAAGTAGACTTGTGGAAACAAGGAGACAAGGGAGACCTCATCTTTGAATACGTGGGCATGAGAACGCAAGAGCTCTTCAAATACCAACTGGATTTTGATTATAATTAATATACATTCAATTTATTTTTATATTACACAATATATATACAATATATGTTAAGATATATCAAACTCAAATTTAAAATATTTAAGATAGCATGGCATGGCGCTTCAGTCTGGACATTGTACAAAGACGACTTTTTAAATAACATTGATCCAAAACCAGAACATATTTCGCAGAAATGTGACGCCGAGCACCCAACATGGAAGCATATTGAGTTATGAGATCCCTTTATTTTCACCGCCATCAGCAAAACTAAAAACATGAACAAGTGCCAAACACAACTCAATCGGACTACTCCATCACTTTCATTCACAATGCAGGGTCTGTTTTGTTTGCATTGTAATGAAGATGTCTGTTATGCGGAGGGATTATTGTCATTGGATGTATCGATTACGTACACAGTTTGGGTTTGATATATAGAGTTCCGCAATATGAAGAATTAAGGATTATTAATTTTCTGACTTAAGTTTAAAAAATAAATCTGTTCATGTATTCTATGGTATCGTTAACTATTATATTCCGTCTAAGTAGTTTGAACTTTGAACTTTTTGGAAAAAAGGATAAATATCACACTTATAGATCGTTAAAATTGCACTTGAATTTAATCATTTTGACATTTTCTCAATAAACACTTGTGAATGAAATATAATAGCAAAATATGTATTAAATGTTTCAAATCAAATATCCTAGAAATTATAATAAACAATGTGAATAAGGAACATAAGTGAATTAGGAAACCCATCATTTTTGAATTTTACGATGTGAGATGACAGGGGTAGATGGCGATACAGTTAAACACTATCACCCACAATCAACTGACTTATCGAATTCCATTCTTCTCCACTTGAGAAGTGTTCGTAAAGGTCCTAAATGCGTGTAAGAAAACGGAAATCAAAAAGAGCGTACAATATATCAGGGCAACGAGACGTGTGAATTCAAGAAGTGTGTCTCTTGTTTTCTGTTATCATGGTGCAGTATCGAGCAATAAAACTAAAAACTATATGTTGTAATCTTTAAGTACCTCTAATATCGCTTAAATTGATGGCATTAAGACTTACAAGGGTGGCATTTTTCAAAATCAACATAGCTTCAATAAACAAAAAAAATACTAACCGGAACTTAAGAAACTATAAAAATTGTTGTAAAGGATTTCAATATGACAGATCATTAATAACTGATTTTATTACAGCTCCAAAACATTGGCTTATATATTAACACGTTGCGGCTGTTTATTTTCGGACCCTTAAGAAAATAACTTTATATTGAATAGTTTAATATGCTGAAGCTACACATCGATCGACAACTTATACTCAGGTCGAGAACGTTGGAGTGCTTGCTGCGGAATTGGTATAGGGTTTCTGAGATAAGAATTAGGTTGACAAGAAATATGTAACAGATCAATATTTATGAATTCCTCAACTATAAAATTATTACTTATTGTTGAACGGACCTCTTATATAATTTGTTAAATCAATAATAACTTGGTCAATTGGTAAAAGGCAACTATTTTGTAGCATAAAAAACTGGAGCCTTTAAGATTTTAAAACAGCCTAGCATATCCTGAATTTAACAATATGCAACTATTATATTTCAAATACTTTATATACACATGTTTGCAATTTAAAGAAAAATTTTGTGTAACATCTGACCACCATGATTCCTGCGTAAGACTGTTGTAAGACGTGTTCCTTCTGTCTGATTGACAATGTCCAATGAGAACAAGTGCGTCTAGACTCCCAGTGACGGCAGATCATTTTCACCACATGACACCATGTTCGCTATTACATGTTTTCGGAGTCATATTATATTTTGCTTAGTTATGGGGCTCCTATGAGTCCCTCATGTAAATATCATGGTATACAGTTGAAGATTAAGAAAAGAAAATATCAACATTTTACACATGTCAGCATGAAATTTTAAAAGATATATTTGCATTTCAATAAATTAACTAGGCGTTCTGTTTGGTTTTGCCTCACCAATTGGTTGAATGAAGAGACAAATTTCATTAAGGGCTGAATGATTAATATACATATTAGGCATTGAAAGGAAAGTGAAAATTAAATGTTGTAACTTGTAACAATTTTATTTACATAGGTCTTTATGAATTTAACATTATTTTTGAGGATTCTAGCTGCTACTTCTCTGGGGTTAAACATACCAATCAATGAACGTGAAGGACTCACCATAGTTTGAGACCCCAAGGAAGAAACAATTTCTTTGAGATTTTCGTATTCCTTATTTACGCAAAGAAATTAATTTATGACAGACATATGTATTGGTATGGAGTCTATTGCACTAGTCCTTTTTTATTGGAGCCAAGGTTCTTACGATTGAGCCGACTGCTTCTGTTTTATGTAAATAAATGTGACATAAATGTGGGGCACTATTTAAAATAAATATTTTTGCCTAACCTTTTTATAATCATAATTTTAAAGCAAAATATTGACATTAGTGTAATAGATCCTGAAAAAACGAAATAAAAATCCAAACAGGTTGTACCATTATTAAAAAGTAATTCTAATACTTGTACCTATATGTAGTAGTTGAGATTCTTTAATACTGGAAATAAAATGTATTTGACTTTATCCGCACTACGCGCTTATATACTTATTAAAGCTCCAGAGAAAAAAAACGAAAAAAACCCACTTGACTTACCAGGATCTTCTACAAACTAGGCAATTTATTATGTGTCCATCATCGCATACATCATATTATAATGAAATAAGATTTCTCAATTTCAAGTACTTGTAATCGTTTTGCGGTTTGCCTTCCTTCATATGTGTACCGCCTTTAAAAGGCTCTATAATTAGTCTTAAGTGTTGGTATTGCATTTAAAACGCATGGAAAAAATGTCAATGCATAAACAATGATAATAATTAATTAGAAGCCACACTACGACAATGTTCAAAAAGCTATTTCATTTTAAATACACACTCGTACAACAATAAAGAAAAATTAATTTAAAATTCATTTTGTAGCTAAATATTCAGATGAACTCAATGAATTCGTCATGCATTTACCACGATTAATGAATTACACATTTTCTGTAATGGCTTTTAATGTTCATTCCATCATATAGTAATATGTGTTGTTAATCTTAATGCCGTTCAATTAAGATTTAAATTAGCTTCAGTTTTATTAAGACAAAATATATCTTTTTCAGTTTTGAAATCTCAGCCACAGTAATGGACAACGGAAATTATATTCCCACAGATGTATACGGAGAAACGCATGCACTGTGTGTAAGGATTTTTACAAAATGAATGGAAGTGATTGGTTGAACAGACATTGTGGGTGGAGTTGAACTTACCAGCAATATGTTTTCAGTGCGCGCTACTTGTTCTAACAAGAAAGTTTGACTTTCAAGTTTTAAGTAGCAGAACGCAAATGAAAGTCACGCGCAACGGGAGTATTTGTGTTTTAGCTTTAATCTAAGAAATTGTGAATGAAGTGCCTCTAAAATTTATGTATAGTTAAAAACTGTTCTTGTTTAACAGAGTTTCAACACTTTGAAAATATTGAAATAGTTTATCCTGTCTTATAAAAATGTGTAAAAAGTGTTTGTGAAGTTAATAATATTATTTGCAAGAAAAAAATACTAAAATTTTCTAAAAAGAAAACAAAATTAAATACAATTATTTTGGTACAAAAAATGATACAACCAAACTATTTCGAAACGGATGGACCATCAGACGCCTGCATTACAACCCCATTCTCAGTGAAAGATATTTTGAATTTAGTTGACCAAGTTGACCCGTACCTTGACTGCCACATCGACAGATACATTAACCACTCATCAACCAACGACATGACATCCAGTTCAAACCATTTTTACAGTCCAATTGCGCTGCACTCCTACCCAACGGCGCCCACCTACAACGAATACGAAACGGCTCATGAATCTGCACTTCCTGCAATTCCGCACGGATACATACCACAGTCGCACTCATATGGCTATGATTACAATCAGCCTTATTATCACCACCATCATCACCATCAATACAGCACTGCATCTTCGTTTAATTGTACAGGAACTCCAATTTATCAGAATGCTGTGCCAACCACCACTCAGAATGACTCGTATTCTCCGCAATCGTCATCCATCAGCACAGGGTACGACGATAGCTGTAGTGAAGTGATAATGCCAAGAAAATGCCTGCTGGATGAAGACAATAAACGATCACCGAGTAGTTTGAGTGAATTTGATTGTGCTGACATGAATTCGTCCTTTCCTGCGGCACCCAGTTTGACAAATGTGGCGAGTTCGACAAGTTCAGCTGCAGTAGGACGAACAATTGCAATAACACACGCCACATCGGAACATGTGCGTGACCTTGAGAGCATTTGCCAGATGAATGGTAATAAGGACGAAGTTGTGATGAGTAAGTTGGTATTTTTGTTATTAATTCAATTTTACTACATATTTTGTAAATTTTTTTTTCTGTTGTTTGCACCAACTCAATGCAATTCTTTAACAAATCAAATTAATTTTCAGAAGACTCCACCAACCAACTCGTCACATCATCCAAATGTGAACTTCGCAAAAATGGTAAACTACGAACAAAACGAAAGCCCCGAATCCTTTTCTCTCAAGCACAAGTGTTGGAATTAGAGCGTCGCTTTCGCCAGCAACGATATCTTTCAGCGCCCGAGCGGGAAGTTTTGGCACAAGCCCTAAATCTGTCACCAACCCAAGTGAAAATTTGGTTCCAAAATCGCAGATATAAATCGAAAAGGATGTCCGTGGAGAATCCTTCACCCAAAGATCAGACAGCTACACTGCAAAATAGTGATCGCGGATGCTTAAAGCCAAACGCGAATATTGCCAAACCGACGCTGCAGCTTCAGCAAATGATGAATAAAAGCGGAATTGACAATATGGCCACAATACCACCACCTCCGTATCCCAGTTATGGCATCTCTTTTGATCAATATGCACCGCCATACGCTTCCAGTTATGAACAGAAATCCTTTTGGTAGTATAAAAAACTTTTTCATTTTGAGAAGCGATTAATGTTAAATGTTACAATGTTAAAACATGAAATTGTGTATGTATTTTATTTACGGTTATATAGTATTAGGTACTCATTACTCATTAGTTATATGCAGAAGCTAACATAAAAAATAAATAAAAATCTTTTTCAATTACAAAAAAAAAAAAAAAACTTTTCCTTTCAACATCCTTATAGTGGACCAGACTGGAGCCGTATTAAATATGTATGTACATGTTGCAATGGAAAGTGCCGGAAAATTTATTGATCACAAAAGCAGAGGTCCTCTTCAATTAGAGTAAAACAAATTTTAAGGTTGCCACAAACAGAAGCACTTTGGCGGCTGGTTTTCCTGTGCTCTTTCTTTTAATGTTTTCTATTTCATTTTTCTAAGCGCCACAGCATACACAAAACCAGAGTCCTAAATAACAGAAATAAAAGCCATTTCCATGTGCGCTATTGCACAGCAAGCAACATGCGTGGCATTGCAAAGAGTAATATGTAAAAGTTCTCACCAGTCAGTCATATTATAAAATGAAATGGCATGGCCGTATGCTGTATCATTTGCTTAAGATGAACTCAATTTGTGTGTTTTTATATGGAAAGGGCATCTGTTTTACATCGCAGCCGGTTGCGTCCACGTCCACGACGAACCGACAGATAGACAGACATCGTAACAAACATTTAAACTTTAGTTATTCCACCGCAATGGCAATTTTGTTTTGTACATAAATACGACTCGTATATGCGTAGCTATATTAATGATAATTCACAAAAATTTACTAATCCACAAAATACATTAGTTTTGATATGAGTACAATCCATTAATGTGTCGATGCTGATCTCCAATTGGAATATTTTAGTAAAGCATGGGGGTGAACATTAATTATAATTGTAATATTGGATTTTAAGTTTTTAATTATTTCATTTATGACGTCTTTTAAATGATACAGAAATTAAATGGGTTACTTGTATTTTTATAGCTTTATTTTTTATGACTGAAATCACAATCACTTATGCATTTACAAAATTGATCACAGACATAATGAAGATTGAAAATGTTTGTCATGATATTCTGTCATGGTCACATTTCACCATAGTACTATGTGTTTTATTGATTTTCTTGTGTGCTATCAGTTTGCGAATAAATAAAGCTATATTACATTTATATTTAAAAATAAACATTTGGATAAGCATCCTTGTTTATTTCCAGAAGCATCATAAAATAAGCTTCCCCACAATAAGGGCGGAATTAAATAACAATCAAAAACAGTTAGAAGAAAAAATATAATATGCCAGCAGCGTAGAAATCCGGAATTGCTCGTTTTTTTTTTTTTTTTGTGAAGTCTATTTTGATTGGTCCTATATTAGGTGCACCCAATTTATCTTAAAGCACAATGCAGTTTTTGATGCTTATTGCTTAATCATGGCAACATATTTAATCTAGCCTAATTTTACTTCCTTATTTATACATATTTAATAATTAATTACTTAAAAGCAAAATTAGTGTTGCATTGCAATGATTAAGCAATGAGCATTAAAAACTGCAAGGATTTGAAGCCAAAATCAATTACCTTCATCTAGCAATCTGGAAGCCATCATAATGCCCCTGAAAATTCTTATTTATGTGGATTGGCAAGTGTTTAGTGAATTGATCTTAGTCAACAAGATGCATGAATAATTAGGGAAGTCGAAGCGCATTTAAGCCAAACTCATGCTTGTCAGCAATCCTTCCAGAATATGGAAAGGCTGGACGTTAAACCAACTCCACCGCTGGATATTCAACAATGAGGTGACACCTATCGTAGCCGTAGTTTTAACTCGGAAGTTGGTGGACTTTCCACATAAAATAATTATTATTTATACCCAAACAAAAACTTCAAAAGCACAATTATTCTTGAATGGAAAAACTTTTTGTGAAAAATTTAAGCTTTTCCACTAGTCTTCCTATTCTTATACAGATGGCGTATTATGCGGGAAAATTGAGGGGAAATCGTACCGGTACATTTTCCGGAGATATTCTCCTTTAATTTGAACATATCAGATATACATCCAGAATATTTTATTAAGTATAGAATTTGAAATTGTTATAAAAAATAACATAATATTCACTTAGAATTACATTTCGTACATTTTTGTTTATGCAATTATATGATGCAGCTTTGACCGCAGTTGCATTACAAAAAAACATTCAACTTTTTATGTAGTGCAACTTCAATTCTTTACTAAAAGCGAATTAAAATAAACAAAGGAATCTATGAAGATTAACACTTCGTAAACACTTTCAACGGGTATCGATTTCAATTATGCACACACATTTCGATTACATTTCACTGCACATATTTCATATTGATATACATAGATCTCTTTCACCCATTCAGATGTAAAATGACGCATGATCCAGAACATAACACTCTGTCATATTTGTTGAGCAAATATTTGATGGCCGTGTCAGCTTACATATATTTAATTTATAATGCTCTACTTATGAATGATTGTCAATATCGTTAAGCATCATCCCATTAAGAAAACAAGAACTCATTACAAGTGGACTCAGCATCAAATGATTAACATATGTTTGTTTAGCATGCGTGAAATACACACTACGTACGCGTTATGTCCTCGCACATTTATCACTGCAGTTTAGACGAAGAGCAGCGATTATTTTAAAATGGTCGTATTATATTATGTAAGTACATGTCACACTTTTATGATGTCTGTTTCATGTAATCATAATGAGACATTCATCAACATTTCGCTTAAATGATGCTTAAAATTATAAGTCTTTTATAGGAGCAGTATAAAGAGCAATTGGCGATTACAATTAGCAGCGATTGTTCCTGTTTATTTAGGCTACTGGTAACATGGTGTGGTTTCACGAATTTACACTACATGTTGGATTGCGGCACGTGCGATGACAATGAAAGGACCGCACACAACAATAGGCCACAAATATATACCCTCCGGCCACATAACACATTTACTTTCACATTTAATCCGGAGTCTCTTTGCAGAATAAGACGAGTGTTAAACAGATTCCTCTTCCGGTATACGGTCAATCCCTCAATTTAAGTGAAGCGTGAAATTTGGGACGCAGAGGGTGTGTTTTTTCCCTTATCTTCTTGAGAGTGTGTAAATCAGAGAGTACACAATTTATGATTAAGTTATACGAATATTTTGTATAAATTAAGTGCAATGTAAGCCATTTATAAACAGTGCAGATGAATTGAAAATATGGCTTTTTAAAATTAATAACAGCATTTAAAAGTATTTATTTGTTTTTAGAATGTGTTTGACTTTAATCGGTAATGTAAAGCCCGTTCAATTCTTTTAATCTAAAACCAGCGGCCGGCGCGATGCTGGAAAAAACAAATAGTTAGACTTAGTTAGATATCCCGTTATTTTAGAGCGTCGGAAACTAAGAATATTGACACATAACGATACCAAGGATCGTCTACTATAAACCGTTTTTAGAATTTTAATTTCGAATGTTCACTTACCTTAACGAATTAAGGAATACAGAATAATCTTTGAATAACTTCAAAAAAACTCTTTAGTTTGGTCTTGCAAAATGAAATGATCTCAATTGCTGTCTTGCGCAATTAACCACCTGTTAATCAAATTAGACTGTTTAAAAACAATAATTTATGAAAATATTTTATTCGAAAAAACTTTTGCATATTTACCACATCCCCCTCTTCTGATCAATCAATCACTCCGCACTTTGAATATACCGTCATAGATGTTGTATGAAAATTCTTTAAGACGCCTATCAACAAGACGATGCCTCTCACAATTACGAAATTTCTCTCAAAAATCATGAAGCGCATGTGAAATCTCACACTGCACACAACTTAATACTATTTACGAGCACCGCAACATAAATGTAGCACAGTAATATTATGTTTAGCTTCTTCCAATGAAAAGCAATGAGGGTTGGCCCAGGCAGCCAATAAGAATGCGGCGTTGCTCCCACATACTTTGCTTCTATTCCGTACCGAAGTAGCTATCCAAATAAACAGCTTATAAGAATAGCCTGATGGGAAATTCATCATCAGCCGCATCGTCATCAGTGCTCGAGTATACAGTTGTGCTCATTGGCGTATAGTTGTAAAGTTAAAGTGAATATTCATTCACTTGCCAACTCTTGAGTCTTGATGAATTGTAACGTGGTAAAATCAGTCGAAGAGATTTCTTACGCGAGTGCAGAGTGCAGACTGCAAACTGCCAGGCACTCTTGTTGATGACGCTAATGATGTCTCTGTGATGAATGATGAATCTGTGTGAATGATGAATCTGTGTTCAGGACAATTGGAATTAATTGTGTGTAAAGCAGAACTAAATAAAATTATAGTGAAGCTTGTACTTTGACGTGTGATTATTGAAGAACTGTTAGTTCGATTTTGGCGCTCGTACAAGACGGTTGGTTGTTAGTGATTTTGGAAAAAAATTATTTTCATTGTGAATAAATAAATTTAAAATAATTGAATGTGATACATTTATGAATTAAATTAACGGTAAAATTTTTGTGATAAAAAAAAAAAAAGAAAATCTAAAGAATATCGTTAATTCATAGTTGTGATATAAACTATAATTGCGACATAAAAATATCTAAAACAAATAATAACCCCTTGTTTTATTAAGTAATGCTCCCTTCGTATCAACATTACAAAGTCAGTGCTAAATTTTGAAAAAAAAACAACATCTTTTGATTCAAGTGGAAATAAAAAAAACAAGGACTTCAGTCTGATAAAAATGGAAACACATTCATCAACAACAAAGGGCATTTCGACCACACCATTCTCCATCAACGACATTTTAACCAAAAACAATACCTCAATTTTTCGCACTAAATCACACGAATCCTCGCTTGTTGATAGTTGCGAGGATTTGAGAGCAGAATCATTTGCAAAATTCTTCAAGCTACCGTATCATGAACAAGCGATGCACATGAAGCGAACATCAGACAGTCCCATGGACACTAAATCAGAACCTGAATGCGTATCCTCATTTCGGCGATCAGGCGACACTTCCCACGGAGGCACTGTATTTTTTAACAGCAATAACAACAACAACCACAGTCAATCAAACGGGGGATACGAGGAATCATGTGGTGAAGGCCGTCGAAGATCATTGGATTGTTTTCTAGTCGAAGGGAAGCAAGACCGTTATGATGCCTCTGCTGTCCATAATAACAATCAAATGAAACAAGGATACTATCGTGTAGGTGGTGGTGTTGAGACCCCACTAGACATGAGACGCTATGTCGGAAATGACTCAGGTGAGAATTTTAAACAATCGTTTGTTTAGCATAATGTGTTATGACAATAATTTAACAAATGTATATAAAGAAAAGTTTGCCATCACCCATGACAACACAAGTTCTAAAGGACACAATTACTTAATTGAAGAGTGCAGCACGCGTGTGTTCATTTTAATGCCATTGTGTAACGAATGCGCCATTAGCTAATAGCTGAATTGAATTAAAGTTGCTCATTGTGTCGTAAATATTCGGAACCAGCTGGCACCATTAATAAAATTTTGTGTCTGTCCAAAGTGTTAGTGGGAAAAGAGTTAGAACTCAATATCTTAGGAATTGGTGAAAATTGTTGAATAACACATTAAAAGACATTGTAGTGGTTACCCATTCTACTGCTTCAACCAATAATAAGAAATTTTATGGATTTATTACAGACTGTGATTCACCACCTCCCTCAACCTCATTTCGTCATCATCACAGTGTTGCAAATTCAATACTTGATGAAGGATTAGCGACTCGTAAAAAGCGATCACGAGCTGCATTTAGTCATGCCCAAGTGTTTGAGCTAGAACGAAGATTTGCCCAACAACGATACCTTTCTGGGCCCGAACGTTCAGAGTTGGCGAAAAGTCTGCGATTAACCGAGACACAAGTAAAAATTTGGTTCCAAAATCGTCGATACAAGACAAAGAGGAAACAAATTCAACAGCACGAGGCAGCCGTTTTAAATGCCACCAAACGCGTGCCAGTGCAGGTGCTGGTGAGAGATGACACGGGTGCATATGGTCACGTGCATTATCCAAGTGGAATTGATCCAGCGCTTCTTAACATGTATAGACATCAGGTAAATTCAACAAATTGCATTAATTTGAGTTAAAATCATTGCCTTTGGTTGTGCTAAACTGAAATTATGTAAACAAAATTGAATTAATCTTTTTTACCATTATTTTAGATACAAATGGCATACGGAATGCAATTACCTCAAGTTCCATTCCCATACTTCTATCCATCGGGCAACAAGATGCCAACGGCGGTTACCCAAAATGGAGCTACGCCAGGTGGACCACACCTTTTGTATCCGAAGCTAACAACGCCCTTAAATTTCTCAAAACGCGAACGACAAATTTCCAATCTGCAGAATCAAGAAGACGTGTACACGGAAGGGGAGCGCGATCGCAGTCGGCAGTACTCTATGGAAAAGGATAGATACAGTAGTGATGTGGAGCATGACGAACTTACTGATAAGTCCATGATGATGGAGGAGTCAGAAAACGTAGAAATTGATTAAAGTGTTGTAAGATTAGTAGTTTTAATTAAATGTAGGTACCTAATAAAAAATATCAATGAATTGGGGCAAAAATAATGCACCCATAGAATTTGGTGAATGAAAAATTAAGCTATACCAAATATGTACGTAATAGTTACTTCTCAAGCATCAATTGTGTATATAAAGAATAGAAATTCAAACTTAAGTGTAGTTACTAGTTAGTAAATACTATTGGTATAACAATAAGTGATGTGAGGTGTAGGATGTAATTGTTTGATTTTAAAAACCTTAAAGTTTTAATAAATGAAAAAAATGTAACAATTTTTTTATTTCTGTCTTTACACCCACTTTAATTTTGGGAAAACATTATTTTGAAATGTAGAGACATTTCAAAAAAGTACATGAGACCTAAAGCAACGCAGGCAGCAAAGTGCAATCTGATGAAATTATATTGTTTGCTTTTTAAAATATCTAGCTTGGGTAACAATTACCATGTCTCATTCGTAATCTAATAAGGTCTCTGAAAAAAAAAACATTATGAAAATTTGAGCAGTTCAAGATTGGAGAATCTTGCATGATGAAATTAATTTTATTCAAAACAAATACATAAATAAAAATTTTAAGATACCAATTAAATGTTTGCAGATAAAACAAAAGAAGCACCCAAACAACTTGGTTTCTTGACAGCTCCCTAAGAGGCGCTCATTTTTCTAGAATTATTGGCAAAATTCAATTAGTAGGCAGTATCTGCAAAACATAATAAAATCCAATAGAAAATCAAAGACGGCAATCAGCAATCTCAAGAGACCAAGGCAAATTTGGAAAAAATACACTTCATCTCCATTAAATCGGGTAAAGAGTAAGGAAACCGATAAGACTCTCTTCACGATTTATAACTCTTCTTAAGTGGATCATGCTCTGATGTTCTGATGAACTAATTCCTATCAATATTTTATAAATAGTAGGTATGAAATACATATTATTGCAGGGTAAACGCAGGCCACATACTTGACCAACACTTTTGGCAATTTGTGGTCCACTTTCAAATTTTGGAAATGGAGCAAATATTTTATATTGGCGGGCAAGAGACTCGGGAATTGGATAATTGAGAACGGTCTTGGCCACTTTAAAAACATTCCGTATTGCGATATATAAATTCATTCTTGAATTTTAATAAATGATATCAATTAAACAATCAAAGATACGTCAAGGAGGTTTAATTAAGTAAGATATAAAAAAAAATCGAGCCCAAAAATATTCTTAAAGCTAATTCAGTTTTAATATAAAATCATTAAACGAAATTTACATTCGAAATAAATATGTTATGTTTGAAATAACAAAACATTAATTCTGAATTTAGTTTCATCGTGGTGGTCCTTGCGGACAATTGAGAAGTAACCACCGAGGGATCATCTTCCTCAATGGCGTCACATTAGACAGTAATAATGTAAATAAACGAAGTTAAGTGATTGCAAAATATCGGTTCAATCGTGGCACCACACACTTGAGACTGCGCCGATCCCATAATGACCCTATCGTAGCATATTGTGTGTAGTCATAACACAACTCATATGACAATCGCGTTGCTGCCTGAATATTATGTAAAACACTTGTAAACAAATAAATCAGGAAAGCAAAAGTTATGCCATACGAGTATTTCGCAGCGGGAATAAGTGCGGGAGGCTGTTTTCAGTCTATATCTAATAGGTCTTGTATTGACTACCGAGGAGTAAGGACCACACAACCGTATCTGTTTATATGCGTGCGTGCGTCGTGTGGTGTGCTGCCATATGAATATATTACATACTTGCTTATGCACCCCCAAAAAAATGTTTGCATGAATTTTGCCCTCATCCGAACCACTTGTGACTGAAATTTGTGTTGCGAAGCATCGCATGAACCTCTTGAGCAGATGATGTATGAGATGGTTAATCGAGTGGATTTGGATTTGTTTGGTTTGGGCCATATTTGATATAGACGTACATTGAATAGTGCTCTCTCACATGCGCTTTTGCTTAACTGACCTACAAGTATTAATATCATTTCTTTCTAAATGCAGATGGATTGTATTTATGGATACGTTGCAAACATTTTATTATTCAATTCAAAAATAAGGCAAAAGAAAGACGGAGCATGAATTATGATAGATTAATTTTATTAAACTGTTAAGTGTCTTTAAGGAAAATATGCGTGGTTTTATGACATCAATCAGAACACTTTAAGTGAAATCAGCCCACTTAGGATGCCATCATCTGCACTTATTTCAGATTACATATTTGATGCGCCATTACGTGAAATCATTCATCAAATTTACTTAAAATCTTAGACATGTCGATTGAAATGATGGATTCTCTTGAATAACTAAAGTATTATCATGAGTATTGCATTTAACTATTAAAATTAAAAATAATTAAAATACTTTAGTCTTCTTGTAAACATTTTTTTACCAATCCATGAAAATGTAAAGAATTATAAATTTCTTGTAGATTTTACCTGACCTCAGTTTCTTATACAATATTTTGTAAAAACATTAAATATAATTTAATGGCCATTTAAAAAGAGAACAAAACTTTTTTTTAAATCGAGGAGTGGCATTATGGTTTCACTCTTTAACGCTCTTCATATAGAAGATTTATTTCAATGTTTCAAGTGTCCTAAACGCCCAAATACCCTCGCAGTCGCACATTTCATATTCCATACTTTTGTACATATTGTACGAACTACTTGAAATGTTATAATTTGTTGTCGCGACAGAATAAAGTGTATGAAGAACCTTTTTTCCATTAATTAAAGGCGTTTCTCTACCATCACATTAGTAGGCAGCTAATTGTTGTGTTAACAAATGTTAAGGATTCGAAGGCCCTTTACTGGTTTATTTATGTTATCATTGAAGACGGTCGAAAATTGAGCTGAGAAAGATATGAACCATGTACAATTTTCGACGGGCACAGCTTAAGTAACAAACTACTTGAATTTGGCATCTAAGTAAGATTTTTTACTGGTTATCTTATCATGAATAATTAAGGAAATTTTATTTTCATGATACAAAATGAGGACGATGGAATAATTCTATGAACATGCATAAATAAACAATTCTTCCAGAGTTGAAAGTGCTTAAAATTCCATTTCTGCTTACAGAAAGTTTACATGAAAATTTTAAACCGATTGATGTTATTTCGTTTGAGTACAATTAAATTATTTTATTTTTAAACAGTGAGTATTGTTTAAAGTAAAAATTTAAATTGTTGCTTATATTTATTATCTCGAGTACAGTACTCGTTCCTCAAATACTTAAATAAAATACAAACAATTGTTTTATGTAGTTTACATATTATTTCTTTGATTCATGTTTTATTCTTAATAGCCATTTCTTAAATAATTACTAAAACAATAAACGCGACCATCATCTCTTTGGCTCATTCACCGGATGATGTTCAGCTCTCAAGTTTCCGAAAATTTTCTATTTTTGTTATACCAATTTTCGCTTTCAAAATATGCTCAGGAAAATGTTCTCGGCTTGCTCGCGGCTATCTGGCGTGTTTACGACACAGCGATGTTTTTATAAAAGGTACGGGAAGATGTTGGGAAAAGTGCGAGTATTTACTCGTTGATATTTCCAATATCTGTGGAACACATGTTTTATTCGATGCACCCAACCCAGTCGTCAAAAATTTCATTTAATTTAACAATTCGTCAAGACTCAAGATTTTAGTTGTTATTTTTGTCGCGTTTCGGATAGATTTTTGTTGGTTCTTTGCCATTAAGTTAAGTTATACTTTTAGTAAGCATAAAGGAAGATATCGTTTGTGTTGAAATGTAGTATTGAGTTACAAGTATAATGCGAGAAATGAGCAAAAGGAAATGTAAAAAATTAAACTGTCAATTTATAGCTACAAAAACTTTAACCCGAATATAATACAATATATAATATATGATAATACAATACGCAAGGAGAAAAGTGAAATGAAGAGCTGTAAAATTAATAAAACAACTTTTATAACGGGATGACAAACAGCACATTTGATGGTTTAATCTTGCAATCATTTTGCATATAAACAACGCACAAGGAGTCCATGAAATTCGCTACTCATCTTACTGCAGAGGAAAAGCAAGTGTATAACGACTGCTATTGCTTTTTCCCATATTATGACGAGCCATAAGGCATATGCGCGAGACGCGAGTACATAAAATAACTTCCATTGTTTACATCATCGCGCACATCATTTAAGTAAACTTGGGTCGCCGGGAGCGGATATTGGTTGAAGCTTGTTAGTACATTAAGTGAACTTCTTCTTGTTATAATGTTTTTTTATTCATTCATACAACAAAACACGAAAACATTGTATTTAAAAGAGTCATGTCCTCCACATTTCTGGTGCGCGCGCAGGTTAAATACAAATGTGGGTTGCTGCTGTCACGGCAACGCATCTTCACAGAATAGTCAAAGAGTGTTTATGGAGCGCCTACATTCCATATAATTTTAATGAATACTTGGAAGTCGTTTTAGGTTCATATGCCTTCTTAAATCCTAGCACATGTGTTTGAGCGTTTCCTCCGCCATGCTCAATCAGGAAATGACAAGAGAATTCAAAGAGTTGATGCCACATAGCATTTAAGTTTTTGGCAATTGCTATATTTATTATGTACGCTCAGTCAATTACTGGTAATTACTAAGGCAAACAATTTGTCAGAGCTACATAAGATGAGTTGATTTTGAGTGAAATTTGTTTTTAGCGCACATTATAATAATTATGCACATGTTTCGTATAATAGTCACTATACAGAAGCAGCCAAATGTAAAGGACACACAAGTGTTGCATGAACAAAGTGTGGCTCGAAATGCCGCATAGCACTTGCTATATAGTATGCTGAGTCTATTATTTTAGAACTTGTTTACATTTAACATTTAATTACTCCTTTAAGAAAACTTAACATTAATGTATGATAAACTCCTCATAACATTTTTCGAATACACGTACACTCTCTGTTTATTGTTTTTAATGATTCAGTCGTTAATTTTTTTGTGAAACCTCTTTTTTAAATACCAAATACGAGTAGCTTTATATGCGCAGAATTGTTTATTTATCCTTGTCTGGTCTGGTCTGTTTTGCTCCGCAGGGTGCATGCATCACTTTTCCGTGTGCATATTATATTTGTATACATTTGAGAACAAACGAAAACAAATCGGTTTTATAGACTACAAGGGTTGTATTTCACAGTGCATTCTCATACTTTGGATATCCATTAAGCTCCACTCATTGTGGACTAAGAGTGGATGAGTTGAATACAAAGGATGTGACGGTATCACGTTACATCGTATGCGCATTTGACTTTGTAATGCGAAAGAAATCGCTTTGCACCGAACACGTGTTATTTGGAAAGACCGAGTCATAAAGCCAATACTCTATAATTAAATCCAATAATTTTTTACGCACATACTTAAAACTACTTAATTTTAATATGTAATGCTCTCTGCAGTGTTTGCGGAGGCTTTTAAAATCAATAAGATCAATCACCTTAACATAGCATAAAATAAGGTGTAAATCATAAAAACTTTTAATACGCACACACACACACACACACACACACACACACACAACCAACGCACATCAAAATTATATCATAGAAATGAGAAATTAAAATTTTGCTGCAAAGTGGGTGGCAAAAATGTTTACGCCTTGTGATCAGGTTGTTTATATTTAGTCCGGAACGTCTTAAATGTTAAATCCCACATTCTTCATTTTTATTGCGTATTGGAGGTGCTGTGTTTTTTTCCTACACAGACACTTTTATACCTTGAATCAATGTAAATAGAATGTCAATAAAAAGCAACCATAAATTTACTCACTTGAGCAACTTTCAAATTACTTTGGTGTACAATTCTTTTGCACGAAACATTAATTTCCGTCCTAACAACCGCATAGATTAAAATATTTTAAACAATGCCCACGTACACGATCCAATATTACAAAACCGATAGGAAATTTATTTCAGCTTCATCACCCATTTGTATTTGAATGTGCTGCAATTGATTGGTGCTAACTTTTAAAGCCACAATTTCAACACATACCTACTCTCGACAAACAGGGATAAGGGGTGGCGTCCTGTGGGCTGTGGCAGTTACAAATATGTACACTACATAGGGGTTGATATAAAACCATGTATGATTTTTTGTGACTATCTCAGAGCGCTCCAATAACAATAGCGACAATAAAGCGAACAATATATGCCAATTATAGGAATGTTCCTTCTTCGGAAATTCTTTCCAGGCTACAGGAGCAAATGATGATGGCTTTGGATTCTTTCGAAAGTACGTACATTGTGAGTTGTGACGGATAATTTTATGCAATCAAGTGAAACTGTGTCCACATAGTTTGTTTAAGGCAATTTTCTTTAGCGTCCACACGCATGCATTTTGTATATATAGATGTCATCAATTATTGAAAAATCTTTGCAGCGGACATCAAGGAAGCACCCGTAAACAATTCATGATGTTTTAATTAAAAGCCACATTTACATGCCTCTTTGATTAAACACGCGGTATATTCAAACGAATATTTCTTTTGTTTAAATATAATTTTTTTCTTATAAAATGTTTGCGCTTTTGATTCGTTTAAAGCGGAAAACTATGATCATTTCATGTTGCTGAATCAAAAATAATTTCATTTAAAACTTGATCGCATTTAATGCGTGCGTCCTAATTTTTATTGCCCCTGTGAGCGAGTGTGTATGGGAGATAATGGTGATCCAATGTTTATTTTCTGAATAAAGAATCTGATATTGGAATTAGCAACGCAACGCTTTACAGAAACAATGCCAAGACGACTGTGTTGCATGTTAATTTCAAATCAATACATTTTTATGTTTTAAATAGCGCCTCTGCCCTCTGTGTCCTCTTTAGATTTTTAGGAAATCAGCTCATCCATATTGCCTTACTATATAACTATGACTGGGGATCACATGCTTCGTTTTTTCCTCTCCGGCAACTTGGTTCAATTTTCTTTGGAACCTAACGATTTCGTTAATTAGCCAATAAATATTTAAACTAATTTTAATGTATTTCATTCGCTTTTTGTTTCATGAGCGCGCCTTTTGTTTACAGACATATCGCTAACTTCCACACAAATGTTGAAGAATATGTATTGGCTTGTGGCATTTAATAAGATGATGGGAATTGATGATGTTCAAGAAAACCACATGTGCTTACAGTTAACTATAGTGTGTTAAAATTTTCACCATTTTCCCGGGAAACACAATAAAACCAATTCAATTTCGTTTAATTTACATCACATCGAGAATCGGTAACAGCTCTTTGGTTAAATTTAGTTGCAGCAACTTCTATAGTAGAATAAAATAATTTTTTATACGTGACGATCCTCTTATCTAATATATAAATTTCTAAACGACCATGTATGTATGTATGTATGTATGTCATGCAATCACGCCAAAACTGAAAATGGGATCGCCACGAAATTTTACACACGTATTTGCCAACTTTCTAAAAGTAAAATAGGCATATTTTCAACGCGAATATAAACCGCGAAAACCGCGAAAAAAATCGCGGTTAGCGAAAAAATTGACTTTTACCAAAAATGATTGCTGTAATCGGTTTGCCAGTAGTCAGTTAATAAAAAAACATGACGCAAAAAAATTCACGAAATTTTCCGCGATTTTCCGCGGGGCTATCTATTTTAAATATTCCCAAACGACCGTGTGGGTATTACTCCAAAACCGACAATGGGATCGCCACAACATTTTGCACACGTGTTTGCCAACATTGTAGAAGTAATATAGGGGTATTTGTACCGCGGAAATAAACCGCGAAAACCGCGAAAAAAATCGCGGTTCGCGAAAAAATTGGCTTTTACCAAAAATGATAGCGGGAATCGATATGTGAGCGTTTAATTAATAAAAGCTATGTCGCGAAAAAATCCTCGAAATTTTCCGCGATTTTCCGCGGGACTATCAATTTTAAATATTCCTAAACGACCGTGTGGGTATATCTTTCAATTACGCCAAAACCGACAATGGGATCGCCACATTTTGCAGACGTGTTTGTCAACATTGTACAAGTAATATAGGGGTATTTTTACAGCGAAAATAAACCGCGAAAAAATTGTCGTTTCGCGAAAAAATTTACTTTTACCAAAAATGATTGCGGGAATCGATTTGTGAGCATTTAATTAATAAAAGCCATGTCAAAAAAAATCTGCGATTTTCCGCGGAACTATCTATTATATAATATATAAGTACATTCCTAAACGATCGTGTCATTTCTATCACGCTAAAACGGACATCATGATCCCTAAGAAATTTGACACATATATTTATCAACATTGTAGAAGTAATAGAGGCGTATTTTCGAAGCGAAAATAAACCGCGAAAACTGCAAAAAAAAATCGCGGTTCGCGCAAAAGATGACTTTTATCAAAAATAATTGCACTAATCGATTTGTCAGTGTTCAATTAATAGAAGACATGTCGCATTAAAATCCGAGAAAATTTTCCGTGCAACTACATATATACATAAACGACGGAATCAAACAGGCTAAAACCGTAAATGGGATCGCCACCAAATCGCGAAAAAAAGCGCGATTCGCGAAATAGTTTACTTTTCCTAAAAATTAATTGGGGAATCAATTAGTCAGTATTCATTTAACATAGTAAAATTCACATCACGAAAAAATCAGCAAATAATTCCGCGATTTTTACCGATAGTGAAGTTCGTCTAATATATAAAAATTGATACGATCCTATAAAAAACACCTCGCCAAAAAATTCGAGCATCTGTGGTTTTCCATCATTACGGTTTTATAGCAAAAATTTTTTTTACATCCAATGCGGAAGTTTCATAAACGAAAGTAAAAACGAAATAAAGTTGCTAAATTTTTCTCGAAAAATAGACATTCTTTTATCAATTATTTTTGATATTAAAGAATATAAGTGATTACTAAAAACGCTTTTAGAAAACATGTTGTGTCCGAGCAGCGCACGGGTTCCTCCGCTAGTAGTTATATATAATTGCAATTAAAAAGGAAATTTCATTTCTTTAATCTTTTATGGTGAGGTTTTAACATTTAAAGTTTATAATCAAATAATTTACCTTGTTTTCATATTTTTGAAAAGAAATCTGAAATTATCATAAGTGTTCGAGGTTGAGGGACTGCTAATTAAATGATTATCACGCCCTTTTCGATTACAGCTTCTTTCATTTAATTCGTTTCACAAAAAAAAGAAGCTAATTAACAAAGGAAACAGATGCACTCATCTGGATAGGTTTCTGTAAGGATTATTATGATCTTCCATTTTAACCGCATTGAGCAATTTTATGCTTGTTAAACAAAATTTACATTTAAAAGATCTCTTCATTCAGACTTGCTTTTACATTTTATTGTTTCCTAAAATAACTTTTTGACATAACTCACAGTTTATGCAAAATGAATTAATATGAATGTTCCACATAAGCGTCAATTTAAATACAACAATGAATTCTAAACTTGTTCTGTACCATGCGTCTTTATTCAAAATTGTATTCAAGTAAACTTCACACTGCACAGTGCACACACATCGCATCGTACAGAAGCTGAAATTGCTGCAGCTAGACTCCCAATCGGATGTAAGATTGCCACCTTATTTTATGCTACATATTATATTCTATTGCTCTTTCATTTTTATTTAGAACTTTCACCCTAACACTTTATCGCAACTCCCGGCAACAATTTTCCATTGCTCTCGAAAAGAGCATGATTACATGAAAATTGCTTGTTCGTTAAGACATTCTTTCTTTTACAATTCGTTCTTTTGCGTGATTCTTTTTAACGTACAATGTATTAAACTGTATATATTATATGTTACATCCTTCTGTGCTATTTTTAAGATTGCAACATTGACGGATAAAAGTATGGTATTTGGATTTTGAAAAATTTAATGGATGCATCTTGAAATCATTCTATTATTTATTATGGTTTTTATGTCACTTTATTAATTTTTGAAAATAATTAGTAAATGTAATTACTAATTAATAATTACAAATAAATAGTTTTGAAGAAAGGAAAATTTAAGCCAAGTAATAAACTACAATATTTTGAAACTTGAATCATTTCATTTTCAACTTGTAATTGTATAAGTCAATTGTTATTTTTAAAATAAAACCAATTAAAAAATAAATAAATAAGATTGTTAAATGAGTTTCATGTCTTTGAATCTTACAATTCCTCATCTTAGACAACTTGAGAAACAAAATTTATTTTACAGTATTTTTAAAATGCACATGAAAAGGTTGAAAAGTGTACAAGGGTAACTCTCGCCATCAGGAATGAAATCATTTTGTGTAAATGTGCTAAGAAAAAAAAGGTATACACCTCGACGGCCGAGAAAAAAAAGAACTCACCCTCTGTCGAACATGACGTATATATAAAAACTTCCCGCCCCATAATCGAAACCCAACCCGAACTCTCTTCATATTTGGTTGGATGCTATAAGAAAGACCCTTTAGCTCTTCGAGTAATTTGCTCAAATTAGGGTAAATTGTCCTTCGTAATTTCCACCTTTTTCTCTGCATTTGTGCCATGTTCTTTTCATCTACTTTTCTATAGATGACTTCTTTTCAATCGTTTCCCGTTCCAATGAGCAATTTTGTTGCGTCTTTTTACCTATGTATTTTCATCTCAATCAAATTGGCAATTTCCTTTACAAAAAGAAAGTCATTTTAACGCGTCTACATATACATTGTAACTTGTAAGAATTGTAAGTATTGGCAACTAGCAAGTATAAATGTTTTTATCTATCAAATTAAACATACATAGTACATACATTATTATGCTGCGGTATAATAAAATGTTAGAGTTAATTTCGGTTAATATAATTAAACATGTTGCAGATGCATTTTAGCAATTTCCAACCAGCAGAGTGTTTAAAAGCTCACTCACAGCCAAAATGTTTAGTTTATAATTAAAAACCCAATCGAGCTTGCCAAGAATCCGCATTCATTTTGGTAGTATATACATGAATATAATCTAAACATTTTGCAAATTATATAAATTGAATATTAATTAACAATAATTAAGTGCAAAGCTCAAATTAAACGATGTGAGGCTAAACATTTCAACGCATTGTAAAATATGTGCATTTTGCGATTTGGTCGGAAATCATCTCTTACGTTCATTGCAGTTGCAGACAACCAGTTTGAGATTTATGGAGATGCAAGAATAATAATTATTTGAAAGACAAACAACGATTTTGAATAGTTTTCAAAATATTTCGCCGGTATACCTGTCATCAATCCGTTCGTAATTGTATACATAAGTCATATGAATCTTTATATAGTCTCAAATTAAACTGCTCAATTGCATTTTTAATCAAAAAACGTGAAGAAAAACTAAGTAAACATCCTTTATTTCTTTTCATTTTACCTCCATATTGGAATTCGTTGTCAATCATATTCATAAGCATAACAAGGCTATAAAGAAAAATGCACACTATTTTCTCTACTGTGTAGATCGACTAAAAGAAGCTACCACAATTTGTGGCGTGCGACTAAACATTTCACCAAATATGTTTTGTCTTGTTTATGTGTTTAGTTGCAACAATTGCTGTTTGAGGAAATATTGATCAAGCAAAATACACATATACAGATCAGTTATGCCAAATCTCATTCAACTACAGACTATACTCAGACTCACGTTGTGTATAAACTGCATGTAGTTATACTATCCTAACAAATCTAATAACTATCGGCTTTGCTTTTATGAGCTGTGCGCGGCATTTCAATTGCACTATACATTTTGCGGTTGCATACGCCATGAAGTGCCTAGTCTATTTTCGCACACAGTTTGGCATGGAGAATGGAGATGCAAATGAGTGCAGTTCGCGGGATATGAATGACGAGGCATTTGCATATAAATATTTAGGCACTCAATGCAAAACGTTATGATCTGAAGCCCCAGACATTGAGATTTTTGGAACAACATTTTGTTGAAAGTTGCAACGCGCAAGCCCTTTTTATATACGCGGTTGCATTAAAAGAGATATGTAATCAAATTATTCAAAAAATATAATATACTGCCCTGGTTTAATGTGTACTTTTCAACGCCATTAAAAGTATTAATTTGTCACATAAAACCCAAATTGTCACAAGTGATTTTATCCATTGCTTTAAAAATCGTATTATAATAAATCGGGTGTTTTACAACGAATATACTTATTAACAAAATCTGCAAAAAAATAGCGCTTCATTAAAACTGGCTAATCACAACGGAATTATTAACAAACTTTGTTCATATTCGTTTCAATTCTAAGCTGATTGTAGGCAGTCTTAAGACTTTTAAAGGTTACTTATTTAAGAACATTTTAAAGACCCCTCGTCCTTAAGTAGCGTCTTGTTTCTTAGCATCCTAATTGCAAATCAAATGCGAATTTCGTAATAAAAATGCCAGTTACTTCACAATTAAATGCCAACCAAAAAACATGCAACAATGTAGACAAAATAATCAATTACAAAAAAAAAACTCCGCATCCTTCGAATCTCCACTTCCCCGACATGTGCATTTACGTGCGTGTCTATTTAGTTAAAATGTCTTTCAACTTGAACCGTCAATTTTCAAAGTTTCTCTTCCATGCGCGCAGTGTTTGTTTACGTAGATGAGGAAACAGAGCATCTTTAATTTCTACTAATAAAGGTTTAAATAGACTGTTTTGGTTTCACGTACTATACGCGTATTATTACTGCTGCTTCTGGTACCTACTACCCGCGCAGTCATCACAAACAGTCTTCGTATATTGCGATACAGCGTTAAAAATTTTCTCCTCTCCTCCTTGGACAGCGACGAAATGCGCTCGAATTTGAAAATGAGATGGATAATTATTTTCATTGACTTCCTTCGTTTGTCTTTTGAGTTGTGGGTGTTTCTGTTTATCACTTTTATTATGTGCGCGTGAGGTGCTGCCAAAAGTATGTGAGCTTGGTGTGCATCTTGCGACGACGGATAACATAAGTATAACGAAAGGAAGTCTATCATGGATAACAAAAATTGGTTAAATTGTTTAGATAAGATTTTTATTTGATTTGGTTAGTGAAGGATTGGTTTATTGGAAAAGGGGAAACTAGAATTGCCTATTGTTGCAGCACATAAAATACTAATTAGATAAATGACGCAAAGCATTAAAGATTATAATTTATGCTCTTACGGTTTATATATGTCTTCATTCCATATTTAATTTATAGATTATCACAATGAGTGTTGGACTTGCATAATATTCAATATGTATATGACAATTGTATTTGGGATGTCATCCACAATAGTCCATTCCTCTATTCGTCCAAAAAGGTCCAAAATAAATCCTACGCTAATATTCAAAATTGAAAAAAATTACATTTAATTTAAATTAACAAATCCTGTTAATTCTAAATTATTGAAAGGCTATCTCATTATCCATCGACGACGCTTAAGAATTTCTTCGGTTATTATATACAACATATTTGGTTTGTGCCTTTGCTAAATAGCGGCGCCTGCTATAATTTGAAGTCTTATCTCTTCCCAACAGATGCTGCCAAAGTCTAGTCACAATTTTTTTTTCATAATTTATATAGAAAACATTAAATAATTTTAAAAGTACTTTCAATATTTAATATTTACAAATAAAATAAATTTGTATAAATCTATCAAAATATGTTGTCAAAAAACAACCAACAATACGTAGGTACTAGATATATCTACTCCAGTTTACAAAAACAGGTAACTCAACAGGCAGGAGAAAGTCAAAGCAATGAAGCTCACTGATGCCATTGATGCACCACCCACAACATCCTCCATGTATGCATGCATACTGGCGACATGATTATTCGCCCATTGGAAATCGAATTTGGCATTATCAATAGCGGATGAAATAGTTGTGGATGTACCAAACAATGCCTGGTTGGCTGTGTAGAACGCCGACAACTCATCGACCATAGCAGATGTAGGGAAGCGACCAGCCAGAGTAGACAATAATGAAGCAACTGCATCATATCCTCCCATAACGGTGGAAATGTTGGCGTGATTTTCTTTAATGTACTCAAAAAGAATTGCAATATTATCTTCATTGATGTACATTGAGCTAATTGATGATGATCGATCCTGAGAGCGAATTTTATCCGACAGGATGTTATCAAAATATTTCTGTAAGAAACGACAGGAATTATTTTTGAATTGAAAGGCCGTAAGTCATTATTCTTACGTAGATTAAAGTCTTATCCTTTGTACATCCAAGAGCTGTTAGAATAGTTGCTTGTTCAGTAGCTACATTTTGAGTCTCGTACTTTTCCCAAAGGAAATTCCATTCATCGTCGCCACCATTACGGACTCCAGCGCAATAGAATGGTACTCTTATGTCTACTGGAACTCTGAGGAACAAATATTTTAATGTACTTTTCATTTTAAAAATGCGATGTGTTTGTTGCTTACAATTCACTTGTAGTTTGATATTTCTCAAATGCAAGGTTAGCCGCGTCATTACAACTTTGAAGACCATATTTGCATGAATATGCTAAAATGTTGACGCGATTGTAAAGGTCGATTCGGGAATCACTTGATGTTGGTGTGGTTCCCAAATGCTTGTAGACATTCTCAGACAAATACAAGAAGTATTTCTAAAAAATATATTTAAAGTTTAATAATTTTTGAATTCTATGCAATATTAATCAAAAGCAAATATGTACCTTGTATGTTGACCAGTTGCTCTCAGTAAATCTGCGAGTTATGTATGCCATTCCATTAAAATATGCCAACCATGGAGCGTATTCGGTTTCATTCTCCAAATAGGACAAAACATCCATTGCAATTTCAAATGAAACTAACTCAGATCGTACAAAATTCAACAAATCGTCAACAATTTGTGCCCTATTTATTGAGTGAATGCCACTGAAGTCGTCCTTTTTCAGTGCTTGTCCAATTGCTAACCAATTTGCATCGTCGTAGTTTACTCGATAGAATCCAGTTTGTTGGATGTTAAAGATGATCCATTCAACTGGTTCGGGCAAATCGAACAAAATGCCTTTCACTGCGTTTGTCATAATTGTTTTGTATTGAGTGTTTTCGAAATTGTTATCCTTATCGGTTGCAAATGTCAGTGGAATATCCCATGTGGTTTCGTCTTCAATATCATTCTTTTTGATGTAATAACGGTTTTGTGTCAGTGTTACTCTTTGCCGATTGACCTCTACTGTAAGTACTGGATATCCTGTCTGAGTTGCCCAACGACCCATGAAAATTGGAATCATAACGTCTTCAGGTGCTTCTTGTTGCAGAGCTGTGTACAGTGCGGTGGGACGTGCTGTTTTGTATTGACTAGAATGAAGGAAACATTTAAAAAAATTTAAGATATTGTTTAATTTGTATTTAAGAAATGAACTTACTTCACTTTAATATATTCACGAATTGTGTTTGTGAAGTTCTCGTTGCTCATCATGTGTTCCACCATACGAAGTACGGCTGCACCCTTATTGTACGAAATGGTGCTGAACATAGCACTTACTTGCCCAGGTGTATTCACGTTCTCATTATTCAACGGATGTGTGGTTGTGGTTGAGTCAAACGCTAAAGCAGCCTGCACTTGTTCCACCACGAATTGTGTATGCAAATCCCAATCGGGTTCAGCCATTGCAGTTCCAAAATATTGGAAGTAACGTGCAAATCCTTCGTTCAACCAGGTGTAGCTCCACCAATCACAAGTAATCAAATCACCAAACCACATGTGCACTTCTTCATGTGCCAACACGGCTGCAATACGTTGCTGTTGCATTGAGGTGGTGTAGTCGGCATCGTAAAGCATGTTTGTCTCACGATATGTTAGAAGTCCCCAATTTTCCATAGCACCAGCTGAAAAATCTGGCACTGCAGCCATGTACATTTTGGGATTTGTATTGAAGTAACTGAAATCGAGGTAGTTATTCAAAGCGATGAGGATCTTTTCACCTTCCCGCAGGGAGTAGTCGGCTTGCAGGATGGCTTCAGGACGAGCAATAACCCCAAAGTTTTTCACTGTGTTCTCAGTCAGTTTAAATTCAGAGACAATGAAGGCGACTAGGTATGTGGACATTAATGGGGAGTCCTTAAATGTGTCGGTAGTAACTGTTGCGCTGTATAGCAATTATTTACAATTAAATGTAACAAACATTAAATCAATTTTAACGTGAACTTACACAGATGTGACAACTGTTGATTCTAGTTCAGCATTACTGTAGCTGATTTCAAAACTCGTAGGCCGATTAATGATAATTTTGAATACGGCCTTGAATTTGGGCTCATCAAATGAGGGAATTACTCGACGCGCATGGGTGGGTTGGAATTGTGTAGTTCCCAACCATCTTAAATTAAAATTAAAAATATTTAATATTGCAAAACATTAACTTTTTGAAATGAGACAAATAACATACTTTGTGACACCATTTTGCACATATGAGCTTCTGTAGAAACCATGCATATCGTCACGCATATAACCGACATATTTGAACGACAAGATATAATCGACGTCAACTCTTAATGCTGCTGCCAAATTAAGGGTGTACTTATGCGTAGTCGTGTTGGAGTTTACAGAAACTACGTTGATGATTGCGGAAGTATCGATGGCTTGATATAAACTGGTTGCTGTTGTGTTGATCTCCAAGTCATTGACATGCAAGACAATTTGGTTGATTTCAAGCTTAGATGTTCTAATAGTGATTTCCGCAAGACCATCAAATGTAAACGCAACGTTGGTGCCTTGAGTTGTGAAGTAAGGTGTCAATTCGACTTTGTAGTTACTTGGAATGACATCGTCATTGAGGCGATAATCATCACTTAGATCTCTCTGCATTGTTTCCCCGAAGATATCATCTTCAAAAGGTGCTGCGTAAGACGCCCCAATCACCAGCCCAATAATCAGTAATAATTTCATCTGTGTAAGGGGTATAGTTACATTGGATTAGATCAATCTTACAGCAATAATATGCTTTATGTAATATTTATGTTTTCTTCTATTTGCTGAAAGATTAGATATAACCCAATAGCTGTGTTGCTGAAGTTAAAAACATTATCACGTCACACATACTATTTTGTGACAGAGCACATCGCTTATCCGTTTTTGGCATAATAAATACCTATTCTATAGATATTTGGAATACCAATATGGCGTAAAACGTCCTACTCCTGACATATTATTGTGACAAAAATGAAACACATGATTCCACTTTGCACTTGTAATTCTCCATAATAAAAAGCGAAATTATGTGATTGTGATCAGTATAGTGACACATTTTATAATTTATCAATTTAATAATGAAAGCTGAGTTTAATGGTCTTTTGTTGCTGCGCTCCCTTTATGTCTTTTCCTATTCACAATCTGTGTTATTCAATTTATCACCTTTTAGGTGGCATTTTCAATGAGTAATTGTTGTTCGTGTGGTAAAGTGCAACACCATTGAACAAGTCAACGAAATTTAAATTTCGATATCAATTAAAAGACGATAATTAAAACGTGACAGGAAGTTGTGGTCTCAAGCGTAAGCGTTTTAATTAAAGTTTTGGCCCAAATTGTAATTATGTCGATTTCATTAAGTTTGAATAATTGACTGTAGCCGCATTAGTAAATTAAGAGCTTGAAACTATTCAGGTAAATAAGTCTAAGAAATTAGGAACTCAGTAAGTAATTTACACTTATAATTTACATTCGTGTTTCGAATTAATAGGTTTTCAGATTAAAGATTTATAAACATTTTGAATTTTTTAATATTGATGATTTCTTCTTATAACTCTTAGCTCATCGTGTTTTAAGTTAACTAAATATTATTTCTAATTAAAATCTAACTTTTTTACATAAAAAAATAATATAACCAAGTTGCATTCCGCAAAGTCATATTCCGAAGAATTAAATACTTATACAAATCCACAAGTTGATTTAAAAACCAGCAGCAGTTTTTTGAGATAAATCTAAAACAGTTTCAACTTATTTAAGTGAGAGATTATTTCTCTTCAACTTTTAATAGATTAAATAAAACACAAAATTAATTAAATTATATCATATTGGGAAATTTTTTCAAGTTTGGGTTTGATGTCAATGATAAATAACAATGAATATATCGATTAATCACTATATTATGTCTTAATCAATTTAAATCGTTCGACTAATTCAAGTGTTTATGGGCTTTTTATAGAGTTCGGGCGATTTTATAAGTGTATTTTATTTTTAATCGGTTCCAAGTGTTAAAACGTTTAAGAGGGTGTTTTAAAAAAACAGAAAAATATCTAAATAAAATTTTAACTTAATATTTAATAATATGTTGCACTTTAATTGAATTTTATAAATTTTTGAAACGTTTTTTTTTATTATTAAACTCGTGGTTGTTGAGCGATTTTCTCTTTTTTATTAAATGCAATACAATTGATTAAAAATGAACAACGAAGCGATCAAATAATAAAAATAAATATTATTATATTGCTTTGATTTGTAATTGAACATCTAATTTTTGAACTTCACACCATCTCCACATATATTGGAAATAGTTTTGTATTTCTGTTCAACAATATTCACTCATATTTTCAGAAAACCACAATTTTTTTTTTGGTTTTAAAACCAATTCAACATTTTGTTTTCACTGCTAACTTCTTTTTAAACATAATTTTCCACAAATATTTATATTTCTGTGTTAAATTCACGTTCAGGATCGTTGGAATGTTTTCTTTAACAATTGCATACCTTTTGATTACACTCTTTACAGTAGTCACACTCTAAAAGATTTTACACCGACTACAGCTAATTTGGCAATTATCGCCTATTTATAATTTTATTTTTGTCAAACACATTCTCAAAAAATTTATAGAAAGACAATTAATGTCTCCGCTTTGTATTCTTAGATAACCACATTGACTGTGTGTATGCTCCTTATCATTTCTTTGGTGTTACGTTTCCTACAGTTATTTTATCGCACTTTAATCTTCTTAATAACCTTATTTTCCTAATTATTATCTTTGGCACATTTAAGTGTGCAATACATTGAATCATTTGTCTTTATAATTGATAGCAGTAAAATAAACGCCAAGTAATATACCGGCAATATAATAAAGCTGAGCAATGAATGAGAGAAGTAGCGACTGATCCGTAGAAATAGGTAATCTTAAGAAAGCAGTCAACTATTTAGTAACCATGCTGTCTACAGTAGTATTTGAGATCACCTGAATCAGAAATGAGCCGCTAACAATCTTTGTTAGTTTTATTATAATTTAGAAACAAATAATAACATAAGAGGAATAAAAATTGACCGCAAATACTGACTTTTGAACAAAAATATGAAATCTAAAAAGTATTACAACCAAGTGACTAAATATGACTCATTATCGGGTTCGAAAACAAGAAACAAAATTGATGTTTTTCTTTGAAGAAAACATGTCTGGTACAATGTACATATAATTAATACCATTTTTACCAATTACATACAATGACAAAACATGCAGACAATTAATGTAAACTGATAAAATTCCATGTTACTCGAATTACATTTTACAAATTCAATTTTACCATGAATGTTAGAAATTTCAGTTATCATTTTCATTTTTGCTATATTTATTTATTTATTTATTTATTTAATTATTTAAATCTTTTGAAACTTCAACTAATTCCAGCATCATACGATTATAAACCAGCTATTTTCTCAATTGGCTTCTTTAATTTTGCTTTTTATTGAAATTCCTATACTCACCGGAGCTTTTTGGTTGTACCCTAAAAGTATTATAAAAATTATCAGCGACAATTTGTAGATAAATGGCCAATTCAACGTTTACAGTAGAACGCCAATATTGTGGATTGTGCTATCCCACAATATTCTAGTAAACGTGTTATGGTGAAAGATAATGTCTTACCTCAAAGATTAATATTTATAAATATTTGTCATTACTTTACTGTTTTATAATATTCAATATTTTAATTCATTTTAAAATTTATACTAAAATAAAATATTTAATAATATATTAACATTATGTCTGTCCCATTACGTTTTAAAATTGTAATGTCATTCAGTATTTTTGTTAGAAGAAGGCCATAAAGTGGCATAAATTTAAAATATCTGAATGTGTATTGTGTATTGATTCTTATTATTATTGTTATTAAAACATATATCTACAACAAATAAATTACAATGAACCATCAAAAATGTTTTAATCTCTGCAATTGTCATTGGTCTGATATATTAAAGAGCATCCATCACGTACACGACATGTGTATTGTGCAATGTGTATTGAGTAGGTGGTTTTGCAAATTAGTCACATATTTCATCTGATAATGGTACGTTAATACTTTTAAACAGGTAGAATAATCTTACCTGATTACGAAGATTGATAATTTCTCTACAAGGATTTTTTGCTTTACATTAAACAACCAAAGCCAGAAAGGTCAGTTTCATATTATCCATGCTCCATGGCATTTGCTGTTTATAAATTTAAATCAATTTAAAAAAATATGAAAACAGTTTTTTTCTACTTCTATTTTACAATTGTGCTCTTGTGCAGTGTTTATGTAAATTTTGCACAAGAAAATGTAGTCAGAAATTATTTAGGAAATGAAATTCAACCCATTTCCTATGATTTAAGAATGAGAGTGGAAGTGGATGCAGCACAATTTAGTGGCAGTGTCAAAATAATAATTGAAGTTTTAAATTATACAAATAGTGTTAGTTTTAATGTAAAAGATTTAACACTCAATTGGAATACAGTTTATTTGAGCAATGGTCCTAATAATGTGTCAATAATTTCGCATGCATACAACACCGAATCAGAGGTAATGCAAATCACATTGGGTGCACAAATTTTAGGCCGATATGAACTAAATATTGATTTTTTGGGAATCATGAGAAATGACTTTAAAGGATTGTACTACTCCAATTACCAGCATAATGGAGTTCAAAGGTATATTTAAATTCATTGAATTAAGCGATGACACTGAAATTAATTAGTGCAATAAAATGTTATCAACTCATAAAAGTAAAAGCGCTTAAATATTTGTTTACCATTGTGAGTCACTCATTTTTTCAAAATTATATTGAAAGGCATTTATTTTTATTGGTTTTTTGTATTGCTTGCAATAATATATTTTTTCCATTTAAATTAAATACAAGAACTTTAGCAGCAACCAAATTGCGACCGCAATATGCTCGTACCGTATTCCCATGTTTTGATGAACCACAATTTCGATCACTGTTCCAAATCGTCATTGAACACGAGAGAAATTATCATGTTTTATCAAACATGCCGTCAGTAGAAACCCCAGGTGACCCCTTAAAAATGATTTAAAATTAAAAGCATTCCTACTGAAGTAGAATTATTTTCCAGATTACTATGGTACCTTTATGACGTCCTCTTTTGAGTACACATTGGGACTTCCTACACATGCTATAGGTTTTGTGGTATCAGATCTGACTGCAAATACCAACATTTACAAGAATTTCACAATCTATGCACCTGTGAGTTATTTAATACTAGTTAAATTAAGTAAAAGTTGTAAGAATATGTGTCTAATTGAATTTTAAATTTTAGATGGAAGATGTGAGACAAACAGACCACATGCAGAGCTTTGGGGTTGATGCACTTCAGTTTATCGAAAGTTGGCTTAATGTTTGTCACATGCTGCCGAAGATTGACATTATTTTAACGCCTGATTCGTTATTAGACGCAACCAAAAATTGGGGTTACATCAACATTAGGGAGCCAGTATTTTATAACGATCCGAACGCAGTAGATACTACCGATCATGGCCTGAGATTCTTAGATGTTGCCACCTCAATTGCACATGTATGGTTTGGCAATGAAGTGACACCAGAGTTGTGGAATTTCGTCTGGCTGAGTGAAGGACTTTCTCGATATTTTGGTTACTTTATTATCAATAATGTAAAATTCATTTATTAAAATCATAATATAGTTACTAAACAACTTCTTATATTTTCTATCCTTTAAAACAATAGTTGGATCTAGAATCCCGTGCTTTGGAACACTTTGTGATTACCGACTTGCAATCATCACTCTTATTGGATGACTTAGGTGATGATAACGAACCTATTCAGCCTATATCAATTAAGTATGATATGTTTGATTATCATCGCAAGCAAAAAGGTAAAATAGAACCTTAAAAAAAATTGCAATAACTAAATTAATATTCTAATTAATCATCAGCCGCTTCCATTGTTAGGATGCTTGAAGGATTTATTGGATTGAGTAACTTTCAGCTTGCTATTAGAAATTACACAACTACTCGAAGCTTCAATACAACAAATCCCACTCATTTGTTTGATGCTTTCCAAGCAGAAATTGATAGAACCAGGCTAATACTGCCTACATCTGTTAAACTCATAATAGAGTCATGGACGCTCAACCCGGGCTATCCTATTGTCCATGTAACGCGACCAACCTCAAATATAATTACATTTAATGTTACCATTGGAAATGTAACTGATAGGGTACGGTATGTTCCAATAACACTAACAACAGGACAACAATTAAATTTTTCAAACACAATGCCAACATACTGGATATTACCATCCACGATAACATTGAATGCAACTTTGTCTGGCATGAATGCTTCAGACTGGATTCTGATAAATATCCAGCAGACCGGGTATTATCGTGTGAATTATGATGACCTTAATTGGCGTCTTCTTATCAGTGAGCTATCGCGAAATGAATTCACTAGCAAACGCATTGCTCCCCTAAACCGTGCACAACTAATTGATGATTCGGCAGCTCTGGCCAATCAAGGGCACATTGGTTATAATATTTCAATGCAGTTAGTAGGAAGTCTTCAAACTGACAATGATCTACTGCCTTGGATGGCTGGGTACAATGTTTTGAGTAACCTTGATAGGGTTTTCCGAGGACATGATGATTACAAGAGATTCCAACTTTTTATTGCTCAAATTACTACTTCCATCTACCCACGTGTTCGGATATTGAATCACGAATCTTGGAATGATATTCCATTAAACGAGCGGGTAAATTTGGCGCGATTGGCTTGTGAAGCTGGTAATCTTCAATGCATTCCAGACATATCAGCTGCTGTTACTGCACTGGTGAGAAATCAATTTTTTACAATTTTTATTAGTTTATATTCCATGATTCAAATCATATTGTTCTTTTAAAGGTAATCGATTCTTCATTGATTCCTATTGAGCTGCACGAAACCATATTTTGTACAGCAGTTAGACAAGTAACTCCTTTGAATGTAATTGTGCAAACAACAGAAACTTACATCGAAAAGCTGTTAGCAAATAGAAATGCTAATTTAGATAAACTGCATTATGCTTTATCTGGATTGGCATGCTCCGAAAATGAAGCCGTTATTAGAAAGTAAGAAACACTACAAGAATTTTTCTTCTCAATTGCTTTAAGTTAAAAATAATTTCAGAATGCTGAATTGGACGATAGATGCAACGGAGTTTTTAGTTGATGACAAAAAACATATTTTGAAATCAGTAATAATGGGAAGCCAGTTGGGATCCACATTAGGTGTTGCATTTTTGAACGAACATATACGAATTTTCCGCATTATGTAAGTATTTTCTATTTCAAAATATTGAAAAAAAACACCCCTTAATTTTATTAATGGTACAAATCATATTCCTCCTTCAGGTTTGATTCCCTTACTGATGTCTTCGTTATTTGCGGGCAGTTTTCCAACACACTTGCAAACAACAACCATGTAAATAAGATTAGGAATTAATGTAAAACTTGTAACAATTTTTTTATTAATATTTTGCAGCTCGTGTCAATATCAAACGAATACCAAATGTTCAACGCTGATGAGTTAGTCGCTTTGGCAGACGCATCTTTGGAGACCCAAAAGAATATCATGTGGCTTCAGTTTAGAGCACCAACTGTTGCAGAATGGCTGAGGACAAGAAATAGTGCAATTGTCTCCAAAATGTCGGTGTGGTCTATAATTGTGGGATTAATTGCGGTTCTAATAAATTTTAAATAGAAATAGTGTGCCTTATCATATTGTAAATTTTTGCTTTAAGTCTCTTTAAAAGCTTAAAAAATTAGAGTTGACGCAACATTTTAAATGTTTTATAGTTTTATTGAATCAATATTATTTTAAAGAGTATTTCTTAAACTTATGCTTTATTGTATGGTGTGAACTTTGAAGGATTATTGTGAATGTCGGCATCTAACCATTCGCGAACAGCACCTCCATTTTGATTCAACCAGTCCAGATTCTCTTCAGCCAATTGTAGTAAAGGATACACATTATATTCTTCATTTACTCTAGCCAACAACAATGCCAACTAAATAAAAATAAATGGAAAGCTCATTACAAAAAAGTTTTGTACAAAAAATATGAGTTACTTACCCTTGGGAGTTGCGATTCTACACGGAACTCATTGGCTAAAAGCTCAAATAACCATACTCCAGTAATGTCACTAATTTATGTAAATGTTAAATTTTTAATAACCACAAGAAATGTCTTAAACAAAAAAGTCTTACCTCTCCAAAACGGCATCTGTATTAAAGTAAACATAATCAAGCACTTGAGTATATCCAAAGTGTCCCCTCTGAGCAAGTCTCCGAACAAATTGCTCACGCAGCTCAGTACTCAATGTGGTCTCATCTGAGAACACCCTCGATAATTGGGATTCTATAAGGTCACTGTCCAAACTGCATGAAATTGCATTAATTCCCTGCACCGTTTCTTGTGCTACAAAGTAGTTGAATTCATCCACACCACCAGCGCGCACTCCATTGCAATGCACTAAGTCCGACAATTCTGGGTGCACGTCCTCAATACCATTTATTTCATCACGCAATTGTTCCAAAACTGCTGTTTCACAATATACGCTGCTCATGCGACAATTCCAATTCAATACAATACGACGATGTTTTGTGGCAACATGAGATTCGCCTTCAACTACCCTGTAACCCAAATTCAAGAATGGCCCTAATGTGAATGAAGCAATTCGTTCCTCGAATTGTGCAAAATATTCTTGACCATCAAGTCTTGTTGTTAAAAAGCCAATAATCTCATCAGCAACGACCCATGGGACATAGTCAAAGTCGTCATAAATGTAATTCAACATATTGAGAGCACTGAAAAGACTCAGGAATCCGTCTTGTGACAAAACAAATGAATCATCAAGCAATTGAGCACGAGTAACTGGTGGAATAGAGGTTAAACCGCCACCGAATTGAAGTCCTTCAGACAAAAGTCTCCAGTTGTTAGCGTCATAATTAACTCGATAGTAACCAGTTTGTTCCTTGTTGATTAGAATCCAATCGTCATTGTCAATAGGGGTGGATGGCACAAACTCTAAGAAACGTGTTTCTTGAGGTATCCATGATTCGGCAACGGTGGAAGTGAAATCAGGATTGTTTGCTGATACCAAATTAAATGGGACCCACCATGTCAGAGGAGAGTCATTTGATTCTCCAGTGTAGGCTTGCTAAAATTTGTTTATAAAAATAACTATTGAACAAATTCAATGGATTTAAAATAAAGTGTCTTTACTTGTGTAAGCAAAATTGATGGAGTGTCTTCATTTCGGTAGACAGTAATTAAGGGATATCCTGGTTGGGATGCCCAAGAATCAAAGAAGTCGGTAACTGTAGCATTTTCGGGTAAACGACCAGCGGGTACATACGTTTGAAGTGCTTCATACAGGATATCTGGATTCACCACTCCGTTGATACTAAAAATAAATTATTTTGTAATTGTTTTTCTTATTACTCGTGTTACGGTTTTAATTACAATCATGCGTAAAAATAACTTACTTATCGTTGAAGTATTTACTGATTCCTTGTAAAGCCTCATTTTCCCCAAGCGCATTTACAACCATTCTTATCACACAAGAAGCTATATTAAAAAAAGAATTTATACGATTTTATTGCGTGATAAAGGGGAATTAAATTTTTAATCACGTGTGTTTGAATTTTCAATAATCTCACCTTTTTGGTATGTGATAAAATCGAAATTGCTTCTAATTTCAAAGTATCCTTCCACATAGCGGTTCATGGCGCGGTAATTTCCAAGATCGCGTCTTGCAGTCCAATGCCAAACTTCGACAGTGAAAAGATCACGCATTCGCCATTCAGGATACACGAAATCAATTCCAATATATTCGTAATAAGTCGCAAAACCTTCACTCAACCACAAGAATGTCCACCACTCAGGTGTGACCAAATTTCCGAACCACTGGTGAGCCAACTCATGAGCAACCGTTAATCCCACAACTTCGGTTGAGAGGACGTTAGTCCATGGACGTACAAGTAGTAAATTATGTCTAAAAATGAATGTGTTTCAACGGTTGAAAAACTATGCCTTAGGTTTATAATTGCAAACATGTACGGTTGCTAAAAATTTACATACCCATAAAGAACAATTCCCCAATTCTCCATAGCACTCTCAAAATTCACTGGAATAGCAACTTGATCTAACTTGGGAAGGGTGTACTCGATACCAAACAAACGGCCAAACTCCTCAAGTACTTGGTCTCCGGTATTTAGTGAAAAATCGGTACTGGATACTTCAGAGGGTTCGGCAAAAACTCTGTGTGGAATTTGTCCAACAGCCAAGTCTTCAGAGTTTGATGTGTTCTCTAAACTGGAGACAACGAATGCTAACAAATATGTGGGCATTGGGGGTGATCGATCAAATGTCGTCTCTGTGCGACCATCTTCAGTAACTGCACTGTTAACAGGCATGTTTGAGATGGCGTGCAGTGATTGATCGTGGTTGATCACCAGATCGAATGCAGCACGGAAGCGAGGTTCATCGTAACTTGGATATACCAATCGAGCGTTAATTGGTTCAAAGTGGGTTGCTCCTAAGTGTCTGTATGTAATAAAAATATGTTAAAAGTGTATTGATTTGAAATGATTTGTATAAAACTTACACATTCTCCCCATTTTCATTTGTGTAGTGAGACATATAGAATCCTTGTCTAAATGGCTGCATATTGGCCGTGTAGCTGACTTCAATAACATATTGAGTGCCAACAGTTAACGCCTGAGCCGTTTCAATGGTCAATGTCTCAAGGAAGCCACTAATTTGCCACGTAACTGGAATATTTACGTCGGAATCAACAGCGTTCAACGTAATTGTATTAACATTCAGAAGCAACTGATTCAGGACAATAGTGGATGTCGCCTCGAGGACATCAATTGAAATTCTGGTCACAGCACTGAATTGCAAATCACCACTATGTAAATTGGTTGTGATGCTTATTTCATAGAGATATGGTGCCGTTTGATTGGGCAACCGTAAGCCTGACTCGGATCTGGCTAATCCGTTTCTTCCATTTTGTGCACTGTCAGTTGGGTTGCTATCAATGTTATGCCACAGCCACCATGGTTTTGTTTCCGAAACTGCTGAAAACACTGGTATCACAGCGAGACAAACCAAAAATGTTGCAAACTTTAAGCCACTCATGTTGTAAACTGACGGGAGTGAGCACATTGGGCGCACTTATATAGACCAAAATTGCGTTATGGAATATATGGCTGATCAATGATAATTGATAAGTAGTGCTCATTATAAAAATTGAATAGTTATGACTTCGGCTTTGTTTATATTTTTAGCCAGACTTTGCTGATATGCTTTTGTTATCGGATCCGATTAAAGTATCAGACGTTTAGAAAAGTAGTGGAATGTTGAGAAAATGTATGGCAATCGTCTGGTGCCAAAAGGTGATGAAAACAGGATACAACAATTTATTACATAATGGTTATAAAAGAGGACTAGGAGATCGAGTTTTTGTTGTTATCAGTGGAATGTTACTATAAAGCTCGTCTGGATTGAGTTTTTGATTAAAACCTTTGGATCACGTGATTTATGGTTACAATTTTCAAATATTTTAGTATCTTAATCTTCATTTATACATTAAAATTACGCACAAGCTGAGTCTGGGCGCCTACGCAATTATTTGGGGTAATCAAACGTAGACACTGGACAATCATGATGAGTTGTGGCTTGTGTGATCAAAAGAGAAATTCTATCTATGTATTTTTCTATAGTACTCGTATTTGAACATATGTTGGTACAATAAGCGGCTTTTGTCTCTTGAGTCATGTTTTATAACAACTGTATAATAAAGAAAAATTTAAATAATAAATTACAATAAAAAATTTGTTATGTTAAGTTTAAAGTTAGGTTAAGACCTTGTATTCACTCTTAAAATGTCTCCTTAAAGAAAGGAGGTACCACAATTAGAACAGTGGAAAACTTAATACTAGAGATACAGATTTCTTATTTATATTTAAAGTACAAAAAATGTTTGTAAACCAAAACAAAAATTACAAGGAATTACAAAAATAGATAATAGAATATATTATCATGTATGAGCGTGCTTGTGTGAGAATCTATGCACCATTCCATTCCAACTTTCGACCATTACTGTATTCACTATTAAAAGCACTCAATCTTAAAAACACTCAATCGATTGTGAATGATCCGCGTAAATAAAGATTGTGAAGCCGTACTCGTACAGTGCCGCTCATAAGCTTGAGATCATTTTAATTATTTTCACGTTTTAACATGAAAATCCGCACTTATCTTTTGAGAATTTTTTAAATATTAATGATAAAATAGTATTTTTGAGTTTGAATAATTAGGGTAAATAGTTTTTCTTCAAAGTCCTTTAGTGTTGAGCTGATAGTTTTTCGATATAATAGTCCGCATCAAAAATGAATTATATTAATTATAATAATTATCAAATGTTTCAGAGTTGTCTATCCTTCACGCCATAATTTATTTCCTTTTTATAGTTTTATCTGCATAATCAAATTTTTTGATGAGAGTCATGTCGATCAGGAACGCTAATTTAATTAACGATTTATTGGTTCGGTTAGAAAATTTTTATTCTTTATTTCATGGGTCATAATTCTGTTCCTATTTGAAGTAATTCGAAGCATTATACAAGAGACGAATGAAGGATGAACCTTGTGAATGAATTCGATAAAATTGAAAGCATTTTAATGTAAGTTATATTTAAGGGCAAGCAGTTATTTTTCTAAATACTCATTTAAAAAAGTTATTTTTATTTTTAATAATCTAATAACATAAAATTGTACATTTCATATAAATGTATGCAATTTAAAACATCGATTTAAGAGCGACAAGCAGTCCCATGAAAATGGCAGCAATTGGAGCCAACACTTTTTCAGAGCCAGACACCAGGAACTGAGAGTAAACCCAATCTTCAACAGTTGATCCATAAGTATTGAGCCACCTTATATTTTCCTCAGCATAGGCCAAGAACGAGTAGGGATTGAAGGTTGGGCTAGCCATTGCAAACACAGCTACTAACTATTTTTGAGGAGATTTAAAAAGTTACTTCTTGAGTATTTATAGTAATCGACTTTTGATACATTACCCTATTAAAATGACTCTCGTTGGAGATTTCCAATGCAAGATATTGGAAAAGCCAATATCCAACAATGTCACTAAAATTGATGAAATTTTAAATATATTATTGAATTGCATATAATTTGGTAGAAGACAATTTACCTGGCCAATACTCTATCCATATTTTCAAAGCAGTAATCCAACACCAACGTATATCCAAAATAGCTATTGGTAAGTAGTTGAATGACAAAGTTCTGCCGTTGATTGAAATTCAGGTTAGAGTTGGGATTGAACATGTCAGCCACAAATGGATTAAGAATTTCATAACTTCGACTGCATGTCAATGGAAGCATGGTGTTGATACTCAATGTGCTGATAGCCCTATTAACAAAGTAATCAAATTCCGCGCGTCCTCCAGCTCGAACACCAAAGCATTCAACAGTTGTTCTAAGTTCACTGTGAATTGTGGCAGTTCCATTCATTTCGGCATTCAATTGTTCCAAAGCATTTTGCTGGCACAAATAGCTTCCTCCAAAACAGTTCCAATACATGATGATGCGACGGAATTTAGTGTCAATGTGTGGCTCATTGGGAATAACATTATAGCCCAAATTCATAAGCTGGACACTCGTGGCAATCATAATCATCGTCTCAAATTGACCAAAGTATTGTTGACCTCTTATTTTCCATTGCAGAGTAGTCATATGTCTGTTCGCGACAATCCATGGAACATAGTCCCTCTCCACATACAGATAATTGTACATATCTAAAGCAGTGCGAAGGTTCATGAAGCCATCTTGAGACAATACAAACGCGTCGTCCAACAGTTGCGCACGTGTAACTGGAGGAACAACTACAGCAGCATTACTAAACTGCATTGCTTCGGCTATCAACTTCCAATTGTAATCATCGTAGTTGACACGATAATAACCAGTCTGTTCCTTGTTCACAATAATCCAATCGAAACTGTTCAGTGGTTGGGGTGTTACGTACTGCATCATTCTTTGTCCTTGGGCAATCCAGCCATCGGCCGTTGTTGATGTGAAATTGGGATTTTGGGAGGTTACCATGTTAAATGGAATCCACCATGTCAGTGGTGAATTATTTGGTTCCCCAGTGTATGCTTGCTACAGGAAAGAATATTGATGAGAACAAATAATTTCCTAGTAACTGAAAAAGTGCATTTACTTGTACGAAAACAATGGTGTTAATTTCATCAAGTCGATAAGCTGTTACTACTGGATAACCTGACTGTGTTGCCCAAGAATCAAAGAAGTCAGCGACAGTAACGCCGGTTGGCAGGTTTCCTATTTCATTGGCAGCCCGTTGGAGTGCATCGTAAAGAATTCTTGGTTCCACTACTCCATTTTGGCTATGTAAATCCCATTATTAAATCAAATTTTATTTTTAAACTGTAATATTTAATTCAAATCCTGTTTCAACTCACTTTTCAGTAAAATACTTGTAAATTCCATTGAGATAGACATCTTCTCCCAAAGCATTGATGACCATCCTGATGACGACACCAGCTATAAACAGAACAGCATAATTAGTTATAATTTGAGAGAGCAGGAGTGTTGTTTCATAATTAATTACATTTATCGTATGCAATGAAATCAAATTGGGAATTCACTTGGGAAGCTGATTCGACGTAGCGAGACATTGCGCGATATTGCCCGAGATCATATCTAGCAGCATACTGCCATACTTCTACAGTGAACAAGTCCTTTGTTCTCCATTCAGGTTTAACCTGAAAATATTTTAAATCAGTAAAATTGTGTACATGCCATCAGACAAATAATAGATTAATACCATATCAATTCCATGGTACTCGTAATAAGTGGCGAAACCTTCACTGAGCCATAAATAAGTCCAGAAGTCAGGGGTAACCAAATTACCGAACCATTGATGGGCAAGCTCATGAGCAATGATGCGTCCTACAGTTTCCGTTGCCGATATGGATGATGTGTTGCTTACAAGAAGTAGTGATTGCCTTCATGAATAAAATTTAAGTTTATTAATGTACTCTCAGTGGACCACCTTAACTAATAGCAATATTCGCCCCTTAACACAACTAAAACTAAAAAAATACTCACTGGTAGATAACGAGACCCCAGTTTTCCATAGCACCCCCAAAATTAGTAATACCAATTTGATCCAATTTGGGAAGAGTGTAGGTAACATTAAAACGATTTCCCAATGCGTTGAGCACTTGCTCTCCTGTTACCAGACCAAACTCAGTGGTGTCCACCAGATGTGGTGCCGAGAACGCACGATGTGTTATATTTGCAGATTCGATTCCTACATTATTTGATGTGTACGCGAAATCAGTAACAGCAAATGCAATCAAATAGGATGGCATCGCCGGTGTCTGATCGAAGACAGTCACTATTCTGTCGGTGCCAGAGGCGGTGCTTTGTCCAGGCATATTTGAAATTGCGTGAACGGAATTGTGATGATTAATGCTGAGATTAAATGTTGCACGGAAACGTGGTTCATCGTAGCATGGGAAAACAAGACGGGCATCCATTGGCTGGAACTGAGTTGCTCCATAGTAACTGCAAAGATAAGAAGTACACCATTTAAAAACGTAAATTTCACTTTAATTCCCACTACTGATATTTACACTACAGCTCCTGATGGATTAGTATAGCTCGATATAAAGAAGCCTCCAGTAAATCCATTGATTGTTCCCGTATATGTCACCCTCACTTTGTATTCAGTGTTCAGTGTGAGTTGAGTATTGGCTGTGATGCATAACATTTCATGGGGCTCATCAGTGGCGTATGTGCTTTGAACAATTGCCCCTGTATTAAGGTTGCTCAGGACAATTTCAGAAAACACCAGATTTAAAGAGTTCATGCAAATTCGAGTTGTCGCTTGCACAATTTGGAGGTCAATTTCAGCAATTCCACTAAAATTTCTGTCATTGTTCTGGACGTTTGTGGTTAGTGCGATTGTGTAATGGATTGGTCTCGATTCGTTAGTTAGTCGCCATCCAATTCCATCAATTATGGAGGGTTCTATTCCCTGAAATAATGCTTTTCTGGCTGGGTTCTCTTTAACATCATAATCCTTCCACCTCCACCATGGGTTTTCCTCAACACGTTTAAACTCATCCACATGACTTAAAGCCCCCACCCCACACAATATCACAACTAAACCAAATATTAAAATATTCATTCCGGATCTTCCAATTATTAAGGACTGAAATGAAATGTGTTCGAGAGCCTCTATTTATACACACTTTCGCTACCAAACACACTTCATATACCTGCCGATATTTAGGATTAAATTGCATAATCAATATGAAACTTTTAGCGATAAAAGCATTGCGGGATGAAGGATTTATGGTCATCTTAGCTTTAAATTGAGACTGATCTATTTTTTTAACTTAATTCTTGTGTAACACATTTTATCAAATCGTTGGGCTATATTTAGTACCTGGCTTAAAAATGAATTAATAACTTGACATTCACAATTGATTAATTGGGATATCCATTTCCACAATAATTGCGGCGATAAGATTTACCTTCCAAAAATGTTAAATAACATTCTACTAAATTCAATAATCTCATGTGAGCTTTTAAATTACTTTATACTGGGAAATAGGGAAAGAACGATATAATATTTTACATTCAAGAGTGTGAGAGAATATTTGTAATTATAATCAGTTATCACTGTATCAGTTAATTGCACCATAATAACATAAAGAAATGAATCAATTTAATATAGTTTTGTTAAGATCCTTGGATTACATTTGCTATTACTTATGAGGTCTTTATGAAGGCATGATTGGACTGTTATAGTGGAATCGTATGTTCATTGTTCATTAAATCAAAAAAACTACAAAAAAATTAGATTCACATTAATATTTATTTATTTTTTTTAACAATTACTCTTCGGGTTCGATTGGATTAAGATTAGCCAAACGCTCATCGACCCACTTGGATAAAGCGGGCCCATGCAAATTGATCCACCTCAAGCTGACTTCAGCGCGATTAACTCCCTCAATCAAATAGTTTTGGTTGTAAACATCAGAAATGCGAACAAAAAGTTCAATAAGCTTGGACAATTGCCTCTCGGTGGTCAGCTCATCAGCCAAAGCATCCCACAACCAGTAGTTGGTGATGTTACTTTCCAAAACGGCGTCAAGATTGTTGAGGACATAGTCCAAAACGAGATTATGACCGAAATAGCTCTTCTCAATAAGCTTTTCAATGAAGTCACGACGTTGGTAGAAGTCAAGCGTTGTGGTATCAGCAAAGACCTCAGCTACAAATGGCGCAATAACCTCAACATCATTATTACAGGAGGCTGCCTCAAGTGCATTATCATCGCCGATTGCAATAAAGTGATTGAATTCAGATGCACTTCCAGCGCGAACACCGTAACATTCGATGATGGATCTCATTTCAGGGTGAATTGATTCAGTTCCAGCAATATCGGCCTGGAGTTGCTCTGCAGCTTCTTCCAAACAATCATTACCGAACATAGCGCAGTTCCATTCCATAACAACTTGACGCTGTTGTGTCACCAGGAATGCTTCACCATCAACAACCTTGTGGCCTAAACTATTGAGGACGGGCTCAGTCGAGCGACGGAAGAATTCTTGGAATCCGGTGTAGAAGGCTTGTCCCTCAACCAAGTTGTCCAAAAATCTGAGGTTCCTTGAAATAATCAACCATGGAGCAATATCCATCTCCTGTGGCAAATAGTTCATAACGTTCATTGCAATGCCAAAGTCCAAAATACCATCTTCAGCCAAGAGGAATGAGTCTTCCAAAAGCTGGGCTCTTGATGTTGGTGGGATTGCTTCGTAGTCCTCCTCCAATGCATCGGAAATGAGTCTCCATCCGTAAGAATCGTAGTTTACACGGAAGTAACCAGTCTGTTGTTTGTTAAAAACAATCCAATCTCCAGCACCAATTGGTACTTCTGGCTCGTACTCAATCATACGTGTCATTTGTGGAATCCAGAAGTCAGCCTCAGTTGAGACAAATGAGGGGTCAGTTGCAGAAGCAGCATTCAATGGAATCCACCAGGTCAGTGGTGGTGAGTCGGGAGAGCCAACATTCCATGGATCCTTGTTAGGAAGACAATAAAAAAGTTATTTAAGCCCACGAATAAATTTTTTAAATAAACTTACTTGAGTAAGGTAAACTGCACCAGTGTCACGATTTCTGAAAACACTGACAATTGGGAATCCGGGCTGGTTTGCCCAGGAGTCGAAAACTTCCTTTACTGTAACGCCTTCTGGGAGAGTATCAACTTCAGCTTCGAGGGCATCATATAAGTCGTCTGGGCTGACAACACCATCTCTGCAAAATATCAGACAATATTTTAACACAACTCATTTCAGACCAAATTTAGGGCGCAAAATTTACGGGTGTGACAAGAAAGTGGTCATTGCACGCATGAAGTCTTCCTGTCCAAAAGCGTGATAGAACTGACGGATAACACAAGCAGCCTTGGTGAATGTAACAAAGTTAAATTGACCCATAATTTCTTGGAAACCTTGGACGTAGTGGTTCATGGGCTGGACATCGCCAACATCAAGGCGCATTGTGAATTGCAGAACCAAAACCGAGAAGAACTCGTGCATTCTCATCTCTGGGAAGACCTGAGTGATGATTGATAATAGAAGTTATAACTATTTATTTTAACACTATTGTAGAATTTAATTACCCCATCGAGTGCGTAGAATTCAAAGAATGTTGCGAAACCTTCATTCAACCACAAGAATGACCACCATTCGGGGGTGATGAGACTTCCGAACCACTGATGAGTAACTTCATGAGCAATGACAATGGCGGCAATTTCAATATCCTGAATTGTAGAATCGTCATCAATCAACACAAGGTCATTGCTTGAAGAATTGTAATCGATTAGTTTGATATAATTCGAGTAAAACAGAAGTTCCAACTTACTTGTAAACTGAGAATCCCCAGTTACCCATGGCCATGAGGAAACTTTGTGGAATTGCAACCTGTTTGTATGTCTCCAATGGGTATTCAATTCCAAAGAATGTTCCCATTGAGTGCATAAATCGGTGTCCGGTATCTAAAGCAAAGTCGCCTAATTCGATAAGGTCTGGTTGGGTGAACATTGAGTGCAGAACTCCTGAGCTGGACTCTACCGTTACATCATCAAAGTCAGAGATAAGGAAAGCTATTAAATGTGTTGGCATTGTTGGAGTACGCTCGAAAGTTGTCTCAGTACGTCCATCAGCTAATTGCTCTTCAGTTCCTGGCATGTTGGATTGTGCATGATAGCTGGAATCGTGGTTAATAATAATATCGAAAGTGGCACGATATTTAGGCTCATCGTAACAAGGGAATCCAAGACGGGCATCAATGGGCTTGAACTGAGTGGAAGCGAACCATCTAAAAAATGAGTTGCAACATTTAATTTTTAAAGTTGTTTTAAATTTGTTAAACAATTTATTACCTCTGGTCACCCTCAGCATCAATCCAGAAATAACCAAAGAATCCTTCAAATGATGACTGCAAGTATCCATTGTATTCAATTTCAATGACATAGTCAAGATCCTCTGAAAGATCATACTCAAGGGTAATCAAGAGCTGTTCCAATTCTGGAACTGTTGTATAGTTTGCAACGAAAACTTCTGGCCAATTGTCAACAACAGCCATAACTTTAACACTGACAATTTCCAAGAAGAAACTGTGCAGATTGATTTGATTGGTTTGATTAACGACGTCAATGTATATCCTTACATTGCCTTGATAGTTGAAATCTCCCTCATGGATGTCTGTATTCAACCAAACTGTGTAATGATATGGCACTGTCTCGTTCAATAGACGGAAACCCAAATCATCAATGTTACGAGGTTCAGCATCTAAAGCTGGTGCAAATCTCTTCATGGAAGCATCCAGAGAAATATCCTGCCACAACCACCATGGCTTCTCAATTTTGGCTGCACTTGCAGCTGCGACACAAAACACGAGTACGCCTAAGTTTAAAAGATTCATGGCGCTTGTTAAAATAAGACTGAAGTACTTTGATAAGGCGCCTACTATTTATACAACAATTTTAGGATCAGTCTCATATAAAAACAGGGAACTGAAGTAGGGCTTCATTGGGCCAATAAAGCAGTGATAAGTCTCCGAGCTGATACCAAAACAATGTTAATTGATGTTATTAAATATCAATTTATAGCTATTGAGTAATTACTTACCTAATCGAGCTGGATCTTAAGAGTATATATATTGTGTGTAACAGACAATAGATACCGCGCCAAAGTGTTATGAAAAAGGAGATCTGTGCCGACAGTAAACAAATATCTGGCCCCTCTTGTTATCAAACCACAAACTCACCTGATACTTTGAGGATGCATGGTCGTTAATAACCGTATACGTATGTTCTAAAGTGTTATTCGCTCATCCTTGATAAACATGGCACCCTATCTAATCAATACTCTTTCGATAGATTGCGTAAGATTTGATGTTGTCGTAATAATTCAGATTAGTCGGTTTGTACAAAATTCGTTTGTTATCTACAATTATTTTGGAGATGTTTTACATTAATGTTAATTACGATAATTCCTGACTTGGTACAGTTTTAAAATAACAATTATTTAGGTACACGTACACTTAACAAAAATGCATCGGAAACAAACGATATACATTCTGGGGCAATTATTTTATTTCTATTTAGAAAGTTTGCTTTAAAAAAAAAGTTGCTATTAACAATAATTCTTGAATGTGGCTTCAATCACGTGTCTTTTCATGTCATGTGGTAGAACTGATAATGTTCTCGTAGTGCATAGTCATCTAAGTCAGATAAGTGTGCAATCTTTGTTTTTTTCAATACCTGTAGAAAGAAGCGAGATTGTCAAAACCTATGAACGCAACGATCATAAGAGTATGTTTTAGATAAGACAAAAAGAGGCTGGTGAACACATTTCGTATGTTATCAAGAAATTATGAAACAAGAAATCTTATTTATTCGGAGCTACTCATTTTAATGAATTATTATCCACAAAAATAAATTTATTGATTAGCGAGGTTCAATGACATTATCGTTAAATCACTTCCATTTTACGAATTTCCATACTCCCAAAGGCCAAAAGTCATTCCTTGATTTTTAATAATAACATAAATTTAAAGATTTAGCCACATTAGAATAGCACATTTATTTTTATATGTTATGGGTAATTACTAATTAGAAAATTACTTTTCAATATTTTTTATATTGTGAAAAATATTAATTACTCCAAATCCTCAGGAGGAGGAATTGAAAATATGCGATCATCGACCCATTTGGAAAGAGCTGGACCATGAAGATTAATCCATCTTAAGCTACGTTCTGCACGATCAATTCCCTGAATAAGATAGTTTTGATTGAACACGTGAGAAATACGAACAAACAGTTCAATCAATTTAGACAATTGCCTCTCGGTGGACAACTCATCCGCCAACATATCCCACAGCCTGTAATTAGCAATGTTACTTGCTAAAACAGCGTCTAAGTTGTTTAAGCAATAATCCAAAACAATGTTATGTCCTTGATATCCTTTACGCACAAGCTCCTCAATGAATCGAACCCTACCAAAGTAATCCAAATTTGAGGTATCAGCAAATACTTGCTGGACAAACGCGCTAAGAATTTGTCCATCACCACTGCACGCAGCAGCACGCAATGCATTTTCATTACCGATCGCAATGAAATGATTGAATTCCTCCTCACCACCACCGCGAACTCCATAGCACTCAATGATTGGCCTCATTTCAGGATGAATTGGCTCTTCTCCGGCAATGTCAGCCTTTAGCTGTTCCGCAGCTTCAACCAAGCACTCATTACCAAACATAGCGCAGTTCCATTCCATAACAACTTGACGCTGTTGTGTCACCAGGAATGCTTCACCTTCAACAACCTTGTGGCCCAAATAATTGAGAACGGGCTCAGTCGAGCGACGGAAGAATTCTTGGAATCCGGTGTAGAAGGCTTGTCCCTGAACCAAGTTGTCCAAAAATCTAAGGTTCCTTGTGATAATCAACCATGGAGCAATATCCATCTCCTGTGGCAAGTAGTTCATAACGTTCATGGCAATGCCAAAGTCCAAAATTCCATCTTCAGCCAAGAGGAATGAGTCTTCCAAAAGCTGGGCTCTGGATGCTGGTGGAATAATATCGTAGTCTTCCTCTAATGCTTCTGAAATAAGGCGCCAGCCATAGGAGTCATAGTTAACACGGTAGTATCCAGTTTGTTGTTTGTTAAATATTATCCAATCTCCTGCTCCGATAGGTGTTGCAGGTATGTACTGCATCATGCGAACGTTTTGTGGAATCCAAACATCAACTGTCGTTGACTCAAACGATGGCGCATTTCTCGAGGCTGCGTTTAATGGAATCCACCATGTTAATGGTGCTCGAGGGAACTCAGGATAGGGTGGGAAAGGTAAATCGGGGAATTCTGGTTCATCTGGATTTTCCGGGGGACCCTCAGGGGGACCTTCAGGGGAAAAGTCTGGACCTGGTTGATCAGGACCTGGAGGGCCTTGCATAGCCTCACTCCACGGATCCTAGAGTGAGAATTAATCATTATTATTATTTAATTTTATATTTGATAATATCTTTAGGAAGTGTATTTACTTGAGTCAGGAAAACTTCGCCTGTATCACGATTCCGGTAAACACTAACAATTGGGAAACTGGGTTGACTTGCCCATGAATCAAACACGTCCTTAACTGTAACACCTTCAGGTAGAATATTCAAGGGCTGTACTTGTGATTCAAGTGCATTATATAAGTCGTCTGGGTTGACAACACCATCTCTGTTTATTTAAAACCAACGTTTGATAAAAGTTCTTTAATTAATTATTCGAGCAAACAACTTACGGATGTGATAAAAATGTGGTCATGGCGCGCATGAAAACGTCTTCACCAAAAGCATGGAAGAACTGACGGATAACACAAGCAGCCTTCGTAAATGTAACAAAGTTAAATTGACCCATAATTTGCTGGAATCCTTGGACGTATTGGTTCATCGGCTGTACATTGCCAACATCAAGACGCATTGTAAATTGCAGAACCAAAACCGAGAAAAACTCGTGCATTCTCATCTCTGGGAAGACCTGCGTTATGTAGAATAATAGAAACTATAGCAATTTCTTCCGAGAAAATTTTAGAATTTACATACCCCATCGAGTGCGTAAAATTCAAAGAATGTTGCAAAACCCTCGTTTAGCCACAAAAATGACCACCACTCTGGAGTGATGACACTTCCAAACCATTGATGAGTTATTTCATGAGCCAAAACAATAGCTGCAATTTCAATATCTCGAATTGAGTATTGCTCGTCAATCAGAACAAGCTCATTGCTTCATGAATGTGAGAATATTAGTAAAAATTAACTGATATATAATATAAATTGCATCATACTTGTAGATTGAGAGTCCCCAGTTACCCATTGCCATGAGGAAATACCGTGGAATGGCAACTTGCTTGTAAGTCTCCAATGGATAATCCATACCGAAGAAATCACTCATTGAGTTCAATAATGCATGGCCGTTGTTAAGCGCAAAGTCTCCCAATTGAGCTAGATCCGGTTGAGTGAACATTGAGTGTACAACTCCAGTACTTGACTGCAAAGTTTGAGAGTCAAACTCCGAGATGAGGAGAGCGATAAGATGCGTTGACATGGCTGGTGTCCGAACAAATGTGGTTTCAATGCGACCATTTTCCAAAATTTCTTCGGTACCTGGCATATTGGATTGAGCGTGTAGGCTGGCGTCGTGATTTACAATGATGTCAAATGTGGTGCGGAAGCGGGGCTCATCATAACATGGAAACGCCAGACGAGCATCGATTGGCTTGAATTGGGTTGCAGCAAACCATCTGCAACAAACCGAGGATTTTATTTATTTTTTAATAACTACAATATTTGTCACTTCCACTTACTTTTGTTCACCATCGTCATTGATGTAGTAAGATCCGAATAATCCCTCATACCATGATTGCAAATTGGCGGTGTAAGTTATGTCGATGACATAATCCAAATCCTCAGATAATTCGTACTCGAGATTGATTTCCAATAATTCAAACATTGGATGAGATGTGTAATTGCTAACAGGAACTTCTGGCCAATCATCAACGACTGCTTGAACTTTGATACTTTCAATATTAATCAAGAAAGTATGCAAAAGAATGCGATCTGTTTGATTGTTAACGTTCACATAGATGCGTGTGTTTCCTTGGAATGGGAATACACCTTCGTGGATATCTGTGCTAAACCAAAGGGTGTAATGGTATGGTACTGTCTCGTTCAACAACCTGAATCCCATTGGTGGAGGCTCTGGTTCATCGTCAAATGGTGTTGCACGGATCCTGCTCATTCCTGCATCCAAGGAAACATCCTGCCACAACCACCAAGGTTTTTCTATTTTTGCGCCACTGGCTGCCGCTAAACAAATTAGCACAGCACCGAACTTAAACAAATTATTCATCGTGATCCCACTGTTCAGACAAGACTGCTCACATCTTAGAAGACATGTTCTATTTAAGCATTTCTCTAAAGGTTGTGCGTGCTACTCTGGGGAATTTAAATTACCTGATAAATAATTAAATTGTCAAAATAGCACAAATCGTAAAATATAGGTAGTGTTACATTTCAAACAATAATTTATTGCACAAATTTGGGTAATTGCCTTATCGGATTAAAACCTTCATCGCATTAGCTCACAAGCGCCTTTAACTACGTAATATATTGTGCTCAATCACAAAAAATTGGTTTTCCCTTTAATTTCATCACGATTTATTCATCAAAATCATGTGATTAAGCGAGATAGTTCCCTTTGGGAAAATCCTTTCAACATTCAAAATATTGTAATTAATAAATTGCACACGAATTTGTGAAAATGGATCATTCACGTGTACTCACTAGTTGTTCGTAACTTGTAACATTATCTTATACTAGATTTTATCCACATTGAGTAAGTAATATATTTTTTTGTGCTTGGGAAAATTCTTTTAACGACGCATTTATGGTCTGGTATATATTTTATGTGGTTCAATAAAAATATGAATCATTATAATGGCACAAAAATAATCTTCAACGATACCAAAAACCAATTAACTGTGACAATCTTTATAACTCAAAAATTATAAAATAAAGATCAATTTCCGATTTTCCGCCATTCGAAGTGTATTCAAGCTAGAAGTCCAATGTCATTATCATTTTGTTTTAATTTTTTTATTAAATATTAAGATTTCCCAAGTAATACGCAATATCTATTTTTTATTCATTCAAATTTCGTTTTTATAAATTATTTGCGGACCCGCTTTGTTAGTTGATAATTATTAACTATTAATAAACAGCATGACATCCATTCGAAGTCAAAACCTTCGGAAAATAAAATTTTCTAAAAAATCCTTGGCCAAAATTCCAATTATTAAACATACCGTCAGCCACAATCTAACACTTAAAACGTAAATTGAAATCCCAGCAACCCTGAAACCAACAAATTTCAATTTCACATTGGCCTTGGCCATAATCCCATTAGCAACGAATCTAAAATCAAGTTATAATAATGGGATATAGTTTTTCCTATATAAAAAACATCTTCATTCTTTATGGTAGTCCGCAGTGTTTTAAGTTACCATTATACTTCAATTATTTGAATTTTGGGACACAATTGTAATGTTTGTTGTCTTTCTCGCAACTTATCTCGCATATGATGCTATAGGCTTAACGAAATAAAAGGTATTAGAGAAAATACTAAAAAATTTAAAACCGCCAGGCCAAGTGGTGAACCCGAAAAATGTATAAAAGGCTTTTAATCCAAAATATTTCTCTTGGTAAGTATATTTTTAAATTCTACAACATTTCACATCTTGAAGTAATACAGATAAGTTAAAAAACATTCTTGATTCCAACGAAGGTGGCTGCTAAAAGTGTCACAACGGAGAAGGCGATTGCACCAGCACTGTCAGGCTCATCTTCATTCAAGAAGGCTGTAAATGTTGGACCTTGAGTTGCGATCCAAGCCAAATTGTTATACACAATTGATGCAAACGCATTTTGAGTGTATGTATCTAAGGTGGTGTCAGCAACAACGACTACAGACTGCAAAACAATTACGATCGGCAATTTTAATAACAAAAAATATTTAAAATCACAATATACTTACTAAAGCAAGTAGTTCTTCAGTGACAACATAACTCGCGATGGAAGTAATGACGTTGGAATAAGTAGCAATTCCGAAGAAAGCAATGAAAGTAGATTTGTATTCTTCATCGGCGAAAAATCTGAAGACAACTTTAACGTGTTCGGGCCCACGTTGATACATTGTATTGATTAACTGCAATCTTTCACTATACGACAACGTATTGTCACTAGCTGTTCCGAGCGCGGCTTGAAGAAGTGAATAAATTAATTCTTCGTCTTGCACACAAGTAAGTGAGGATATAATTCTGCTGCGTTCAATGTCATTGGTTGAGGTTTGAAGACGCCTCCACAAGAACAGGAATTCATCACTTGCACCAGTACGAAGTGCGTTACAGTACACACTGCTTTGTAGGTCAGGCTCTAACTGGATGCCACTATTCATTTCTTCCAAGAAACGAGTATGGGTATCGGCCAAGCAAGCTTCATGTCCCATCGAGCATGCCAGATTGATGGCAATCGCACGGGTGTATGCGTTAAAGTAAAATTCATCAGCCACTGGTCGGACACCCAAAGTGGTGTACAATTTGTCAACAGTTGATCTGACAAATGCCTATAGAATATACATAAGAAATTTAATAATAATGTAAATGAGAACTTTCAACTTTAAACCTTATTAAATAGTATAATACCTCATAATTACTGAAATCCGCATGTCCTCGCATTAATCGATTTACGTAACCAATATTGTTTGATAATGCCTGCCATGGTACTTGATCAAGATCATTTCTGAGGGCATCAAAAAGTTGCAATGGAATTTTGTAGTCCATAACATTGTAACGGGCCATTTGGAACGCATCATCAATCAATTGGGCACGATTTACCACATGAATCTTTGTGTGATCTTCTTCAAGTGCAGCAATTATCAATTCCCAATTCCTGTCGTCGTAGTTGACGCGATAGTATCCAGTTTGTTGGTTATTAAGAATGAACCAGTCATTGCTATTAAAATCAGTGTTGGAGATTTTGTGCTGCTCGCTCATTGGCATCCATTCAACTGCCTTCGTGTCAAATTCAGTGCTAGCTGCTGTGGCGTACGCAAACGGAATTGACCACAAAGTAGATGATGGCAAGTTGTCGGCACGGAATGGCGTCTGGGACAAATTTATTTCGCCGGTTGCATAATCACGAGCAACTGTTACCAATGGATAACCTGACTGTCTCGTCCATGAATAGAATATGGCATTAAGATCTGCATCCTCGGGTAAAGCACCAGCACTATCCTCCTCAATTGCGGTTGCTAGACCTTCAAATAAGTCCTCCTCAACGGCGGCTGAATATGCCCTTTTGATCAACCATATTATTTTCATTTTTTTTTTTGTAATAAACTTAATTCTTAAACAAAGAATTGTGGAAAGGGGCAGTGGGATACTTACATTTTGTCCAAGTAATATTTTAATCCCTTTTTAAATGTAGCTTCTGAGAATGCATTCTGCCACATACGAAGAACACATCCAGCTGTAAATTAAACGATATTATTCAAACGTTCTCTAACCAACAAAAATCTTCATCAAATTATCAGACACAATAAACATATAATAAACACATATCAATGAAAATTTGGCCTTCTCTTTTGAGTTCTACTGTACCGACTCATAAAATTGTCAACAAAACCGAATGCGTATAATTAGGGGGCTTTAAAACTTACATTTGGAGTATGCAATGTTATCAAAAATGCCATCGATTTCATCCGGACTCTCAACGTAATGAGTCATTGGCCGCATAGTCCCCAAATCGTAACCCAAAACATATTGACAAGTGCTTACAGCAAAATCATCCATTATTTTCCATTCAGGGAGAACCTTTGTACAAATAAAACAAACGTTTTTATGTTATCAACAAATTGGCACATTATAAGTACAGTTAATTGACGAGCCGTTTCACTATCATCAAACTGCTGAGAACAATATTTTAGTATTGATAGGTCTTTGAAGTAGACGCTTCCGATACATTTTCCTTATCAATATGTCATATATTAGTTATACTTAATTCAGCACGTCGTTGTTATTCTAATCATTTCTCATATTCGATCATAATGTCTTACCAAATCGGTGGCATACACTTCAAAGAGCGTGGCAAATCCTTCATTCAGCCAAAGATAAGTCCACCATTTGGGTGTTACCAAATTGCCGAACCATTGATGCGCGTATTCGTGTGCAACAATGGTTGCCATGTACGTTTTGTAATTGTACGCAGTTAAGGTTTCATTGTACAGCAAATATGGCTCACGGTAAGTGACGAGACCCCAGTTTTCCATTGCACCAGCTGCAAAATCGGGAATCGCAAATTGATCCATTTTGGGTAGAGAGAATTCAACATCTAAATACTCTGCAAGTTTGTCCAAAAGCAATACACCAATGTCCAAACTGAATTCACCATCATGGATTTTGTTAGCTGCAGCAAAGAGTCTTTGCGGTGTAACACCGGTGTTCTTTGAAATGAAGGCAAAGTCGGAAATCACATAGGCGACCAAATAGGTTGGCATTCTTGGTGTAGTCTCAAAAACGGTGACAACTGTGTCTTCGTCGTCAGTGCTTTTTAAAGAGAAGAAGAAAGTAGTAAAATATTTTAGTTGCTTTGTGTAGTTAGTAAAAAAATTAAAATGTTCTCACGATTCTGTGATTGATCGAACTGGCATATTGCTCTCAGCTGTATAGTTCTTTCCGTGTGTGATACGAATATCAAATGTTGCCCTCAAAGCTGTCTCGTCATAACACGGAAATCCGTGGCGGGCATCGGTTGACTCAAATTGTGTAGTTGCCAAATATCTGTTGTTAAATAAAGAAAGTGAGGTGAAATTCATTAAGAAGTGTTTATTATAGTGGAAGCTTTTTCTCTTGAGCTAAACGCCAGTGATACTTACACTCGATCTCCATCTTCATTGACATATGAAGATCTGTAGAATCCAGCGTCATCAGTCCTGAGAACTCCAGAAAAATTCACAAACAAAACATATTCTCCATTTTGAACGAGTCCTTCAGGAATTTCCACAACTAGAAATTCTGTATCAACTTCTTCAGAAAACACAACATTTGCCAGATAAGGTTCACTGGAGATTGGTCGCACAGAAACTTCCTCGATGGTCAGTTGCCTTGCATGAATTGTGATGTTATTGGTAGCTTCCAAAGCCGTCAACGTTATTTTGACGGTACCTTGGAAATCAAAGTCATTCTGGTCTACCCGTGTCCACAGCTCAACGTCATAATGGGAGGGAATTGTGTTGTTTGGTAGGCGATAGCTAACTCCATCAACTCTTGCCAACGACGATTCTGAGCTAACCAGAGGTTCACTTAGGCGAAACAATTTCGGCGGTTCTAATTGAGCACTCACTACACTGCACGCCACAAACAGTCCAAAAAATATGGATCGAAACATGTTTTCCACTTGACGTATCCTGCACTAGTGTCTGTCCAATTTTGCGGCATTTTGTAAAGTACAAAAAATTGATTTCGATATTGCTTGTATTTAGTAGTTATGTTCAAGTTGCAAAATCTTATCATGAAATTATTGCTTGCTAATCTGAATGGCGATAGCGAAGCTATACATCAAACTTATATTACGTTGTTTTTAGTGAGTTGCCACTTGATTGAGCATTTGATTGAAGTACACTGAAGAAAGGATTAATTTAGATTAGAAACATGTTATTAGATATTAGGTCACACTCCCGAATTGCAGTCTGAAAGACGAAAATAACTTCATTCATTTCCAATTTCTTCAATGAATTGAAAATTATTTTTGATAAAACTTAATTCATAGATAAGCACGATTACTTTTCGTTAAGCTTATTTTTGAGATAAAAAAAAAATTTTCTAGATTTTATTTATTTAATAAACAATACTAGTTACAATATTTACAAACATTTCCTCTACTGCACAATAATTGACTTAAATATCTTAATTGGAACTTTGCTTCAATAACAAAATTTCACAATTAGAAAATACTTCTGAACGTTAAAAGGACAATGGAGGTGAATGCCACAATGGACAAACTAATTGAGCTGGCACTGTCTGGTTCAGGATCCACCAAAGATGCAATAAATTCTGTAAATGCAGTTCCTTGGGTTTCAATCCATTCAAAATTGCTTTCTACTGTAGTTGCAATTGATAGCTTGACGGCATCACTTACAGTTGTGCTTGCTTCCAGGACTTCGTTAAACTGTAAATTTGAGAAGGAAATTAAATAATTTTTCTATAAACAGCAACAAAGATTTACGTTACCAAAGTTTGAAGCTCCTCAGTCACAATGTAATTAGCAATCGAGGATAAGGTACTAGAATAGGTGTTAGTTCCAAATCTACTAATAAATGACTGCCTGAATTCTTCATCGCCCAAAAATTCAAGAACTATTTTTACATGATCATTGCCACGTACATATACTGCTTGGAACATTGACAGCCTATCCGAAGTTGTTAGGACGGTGAAATCATTAGTATTTCCCAGTGATGCTTGCAACACATTTAAAATGTGTTCCGGACTTTTAATGCATGACAAAATAGGAAGGAGGCGACTACGCTCAGCAGCGTTTGTAGTCTTTAAAATTTTATTCCAAACGTATACAAACTGTTCCTCGGTTCGCAACCCATTGCAGAAAATCGCAGACTGCAGATCAGGCTCGATTAAATTTCCGTTGGTTACCTCATCCACAACGCGTTCATTAGTTTCATCTAAACATTTCAAATGTCCCATTGCGCAAGCGAAATTGATAGCTTCATTGCGAGCATATGCATTTAAATACAATTCATTTGCTGATCCTTTAATTGTCAGAGTTGTGTATATTTTGTCCACTAAGCTATACATGAATGTCTGTTAACAAAGATTTGAGTAATGACATTAAAGAATAATTAATAATTTATTAAAATTTCACCTTGTATGCAGCATGTCCTGTGAATCCTGCCATAAGTCTATTAAATGTGCCAATATTATTGTGGAATGCCTGCCATGGTGCGTACTCAGTTTCTGCCTTCAGGTAAGTGATGAGCTGCATGGGAATGCTGTAGTCAGTGAGATTGAGTCGAGCAAAAGTAAAAGCATCATTAATAAGTTGTGCACGATTTAGCGTACTAATTTGGGTGTGATCATCAAGCAAGGCATTTATTATCAGCTTCCAATTTTGTTCATCGTAATTCACACGGTAGTAGCCAGTCTGTTTGTTGTTTAAAATGAACCAATCCCCAGATGCAATTAGCTGACTAATGTCATGGGTTTTTGTGGCAGGTATCCAATCAACAGCGGCCGTCTCAAATTCAGCATTCGAAGCTGTGGCGTATGCATAGGGCACCCACCAAAGTGTGTTGGCGTCACCATTATTAATAAAGCGCTCCTGTGTTAATGTAACAACTCCGGTTGCGTAGTTGCGTGTTACTGTGATGCAAGGATATCCATTTTGACGAGTCCATGAGTAAAATACTGTGTTTAAATTCACTGTGTCATTTAGAGCACCTGTTTTGTCTTCGGTAATTGCTTGGGATAAGCCAGCAAACAAATCTTCCTCCACTGCAGCTAAGTATTGCCTTTAAAGGATTTGTGTTTGTAAATTTTTACAAGAAGATGATTTAAAAGTGATGTGAATTCATTTTTCCTTACATTTTATCCAAGTAATATTTTAAGCCTTTAGTAAATGTTGCATCGGTAAACGCATTCTGCCACATTCGTAACACGCATCCAGCTGTAAGCATAAAGATAAAAAATTATTAAAGTACGTTCATTAACTTAATACAGAACTTTCTTGTACATACATTTAGCATAAGCAACATTATCGAAAACTCTAGAAACATCAATCGGGCTTTCAATGTAATGAGTCATTGGTCGCAAAACCCCTGAATCAGCGTTCATAACGTTTTGACATGTTCCGACTGCATACAGATCCATCACATTCCATTCTGGGTGAACCTAAAAATACCACACAGATAATGCACGATTATTGTTAAATGCTATCTGTAATCCATAATTCATAATCTACAAGTCTATTCAACTTCAGAATCACATGACATATGAGATTAGACAAATTAAATTGAATGAATTGAGTTACTTAATTTAAGTTAGCCAAAAAAAAAGTTAATGCGCAATTCGTACTTACCAAATGTACACCATAAGTACCGTAAAGCGAAGCAAATCCTTCATTTAGCCAAATATAAGTCCACCACTTTGGAGTGACAAGATTTCCGAACCACTGATGTGCATACTCATGGGAAATAAGTGTCGAGATGCTGGTTTTTGTGTTGTACGCGGAATAGGTTTCACTGAACAACAAACCAGTCTCCCTGTAGGTTACTAGACCCCAATTCTCCATGGCTCCAGCTGAAAAATCGGGAATCGCAAATTGATCCATTTTGGGCAGATCATATTTAACATTCAAGTATTCGCCGAATGCGTCTAAAACCAAACAACCAAAGTCCAAGCCATATTGTCCATCATGAATTTTATTTTCCGCAGCAAATAAACGTTGTTGAATTCCACCAGCGCTGGTTTTTGAAATGTGTGGAAAGTCGGACACAACGTAGGCCAACAAGTACGTAGGCATCACTGGGGTTGTTTGAAACACAGTTGTAATTGTGCTGTCTTCAGACCTACAAAGGGATGAAATTCATTGAAATTGTAAAATTTTCAAATACATTTTTGATTATTCGGCAAGGCACTTACGAAGGAGTTCTCGACACAACAGGCATGTTACTTTCCGCCAAATAAGTATCGCTATGAGTAATGCTTATGTCAAATGTAGCACGAGCTGCTGGCTCATCGTAGCATGGGAATCCATGGCGAGCGTCAGTTGTTTCAAATTGGGTAGTAGCCAACCAACTGCATAAAACGTAAAAGTTTTAAATATTCACCAGTAATTGTATATTTTGCATCATAATTCATGATATTTAACTCACACTCTATCCCCATCACTGTTAACATAGGACGATCTGTAAAATCCAGCCTGATCTTCCCTCAATTCGCCACTGAAATTCACAAACAAAACGTATCTAGTGTTTTGTAGAAGTCCCCCGGGAACGCTCACTATTAAGAACTCAGTGTCGGTCTCCTCTGTGTAATCAACGCCTGGCAGAAAACCCACACTACCTTCCAATCGAACAGTCACTTCCAAAATAGTCAGCTGACGGGAATGTATGGTAATACTGTTCGAAGCTTGGACACAATCCAAAGTAATATCAACAGATCCCTCAAACGCAAAGTCAGCCTGATCGACACGAGTGGTCAGTGCAACTTCATAATGCACTGGAACTGTGTTGTTGGGAAGACGGTAGTTAATTACGGTAGTCTGTGCGTTCACTGTACCCAGCACCACAAGGGCTAAACAGATGATCGTTTGTGGTATAAGCATCTCGTCAGCTAGACGATTAATTCGTAACTAACTGGAAGTATGTACACGAGTACGAACTGTACATTGTACATTAAGCCGCATCAAAAAATTGGTCAGTGTTTAATCTTCAAGTACATGTTATTCCTATACACATATTCTATTGCTTCGATTATTTTGAAAAGACTTTCTAGCAATAATTTAACTCGTTCCATGATAGAGGTGACAAAATGGCTTGATTTAGAGTTGTTTTGTAGACGCGCGGTTTATTGCATGCACTTGTCTCCTCTAATCTTTAAGTAAACGAAATGTCGGTCGCATTGTTTGCAACCTTATAAGTTATTAATCTCTTCTTAAATACTTATTGTTAACCAAGAAATAGATAAGCTCAATTGAATAATATAAACTTTTTTTTTTACTGCGATAAGTGCGGCAATAAAATATTTATAGACCATTGCCTAACATCGGTGAGCTCAATAACTCCCTTTTCGACAATTGCTATTTATTTAAAAATATTTCTTTTATCGATTGGCGTTTGCAGATAAACAACCGGGATATTGAGTTAACAATACTTAGTTATATCTCCAATTCACTTACACAGTAATCACAATTTTATGAATTACTAAGAAAAAAACTACATCGCACGGAGAGCGAGGTGTGAATTTATATACGACTGTTGCTTAATTACATTTTAATAAATTTTTTCGGAGATGTGAAAAATGTGACCATGAAACTTCTAAGTTTTGTCCTTGATTTTAGTCCAAAATTGGTACTTTTATTGAGATTAGCAATAATGTAGAACATCATAGTACCCAAAAACACACAGTTTTGAATTGCATATTTTCATTACAAAAATATGGCTTTGAGTTTTAAAATTTTGAACTTGAAATACTCAGCAAGTATTCTTATCTTATTTAATCCTACAATAATGTGAAAGAATTTTTTTGATAATGTGTAAGTTCTGATATAGAAAAGTGCGGGTTACCTTTGTCCACCCCCGTTTTTGCCAGAAGGATCACCTAGCGGGATATAAAATAAATGCACTTTTGTTAAGAATACCTTGAAGAACTATTTGTTGTGGAAATGAATAAAATCGTATTTCCCGTGAAACTGATTTTGGTAATAACCTTGAAAAAAACAAAAATTGCATTCTTTTTATATATATATATTTTACAAATAAAATTTCACACAAATCGGTCCAGTAGTTTCGGAGTTTCTTTTCCTACAATAGTACACCATTTTTCTATAATAAATACATTTTGATTATAAAATTTCACACGGCCATATTTCTACAAAATCCTCCCTATGTATTTAATTGAATATAAAATAAACCCTAAATAGTGTGTGTGAAGACTTTTTAACATTTGGGCAATAAATTCCAAGGCTAAACATTGGTGTGGTCCACAAAGCACACGCAACAGGAAAGAGAGAATACTGTTTTACGATGATTTGATGGTGTGTTGTACCAGGTGGTATCATTTTTTACTTTTTAGAAGCAATTTTTAATAAAAATCCTTAAAAAAAATTTAATCACCGAAATTTGAAAATAGTTGTAGTTTAATAAGTAAAACATTTTGTATGTGTTTCTGAAAAAAAAAATTTTTTTTGCCACGAAAAAGTCAAAATTCTAAGCAAAAGTTACTAGTGATGTTTCCTCATATTTTGGTCATTTTCAGACCAAAAATTTTAATTTCACAAAATAATAAAATTTCGAATATTTCCTAAACGGCTAAACCAAATTGCACCAAATTTAAATATAATATTACGATCTACGACGCAAAGGGTTACATTAAGTTTCACCGTCAAGATCAGAGTCAAGGTCAAGTTATTGCCAAAAAACGACGGTTTTTCAAAATTTCCTATTAAGACGATATTCAAATTTAACAATTTTCTAATATGTAATCCGCAGTGTTGTTTTACATATAATTGCTGTACATCGCCATAAAAAATTCAATCACGTTTTTGATTTATAACCTTAAAACTAAAAAGAATGAAACGGAAAATATCCAATATGTCCTTTGTATTGCATTTTATCAACAAAAAAGGTACTACGAGTGTGTAGATCATTAAAAAATTTACATTTTTGCAAAATATTTCAAGGTCATAAAATAAAGTTTCAAAGGTCAAAACGGTATTTGCTAATTATTCTCTGTGGTTTGTTCCTTGCCTCTATTGTTATTTATTAGGAACAAGCAAGCAGAATTTTCCAAGGACAAAATAAAACATTTCTATCAGTATTTGTATATTTAATTGATTTAATATAGAATTTGTACCTAAATTCAATATGGGATTGGTTAATATGTGTAATCGCACATCAGGAAATTAAATAGTATTGAAATATATAATAGTCATTTAACTCAATTCTCCCACCAAACGTAGTACATTTAGGTAAAAACAAAACCGCGGAATTTTTCCTTATTGGTGACCAAAAATATTATTAAAAGACAATAAGATGTGGATTTTAACGATTCATTGATAATTTGTCTTCAAATTTTCATCATTTTTCATATTTCCAATAAACATTTTCTAATGCTAATTATTTCATGTGCAAAAATCAATCATGTTCAAACGCGGTGTTACACAATTAACCGTACTTTTTATTCCACTACGTCATTTCATTTCTCTCTTTTGTTTTATTTAACATCACATGCAATTAAAACGTGCTGGATGAGAACGTGAAAGCAGAAAAATGAGATGAGGATATGTGTGCTGCCGCCTGGCACAGCTTGTTTTAATTTCAGGGCTAACTTTTACCAACACTTTTAACAAAAGCCATTTTTCTAATGAGCGGCAAAATCCAGGAGCATATATACAATATACATATTATATGCAAGTATATTAGAACATAGCGTAACAATTGATCTATTAATATAGTGGTGGACATTTACCCGCTACTTACACTTTGTGTACTTTGTTGTTTTATTTAAATTAAATGTTAGTATAGACATCATATAATATCATCAATTCTCTTCCCAGTTCCCAGCCTCAGCAATTTGTGTAAAAGAGAGAAAATTGGCAGATTTTTTTATGCGACACGCATGTGTTGATCAGTCATAAGATTATCGAGTGGCTCGACACTTTTCAGATGCACACTATGATAATTATAGTTACATTCAACATTGTGAAATCAGGAAATCAAAGTTGTTATCACCTTCGCTCCCATAGGATTCAATTTTTCTATTAATTGTGAGCGTTCCAGGCTTTAAAATATTTTGTAATTATATTTGAAATAATTTGAAAAAATACTTTTTAGAAAATGCGGCAGGGAGTGCCCACTGTGCATTTATTTAGTGCGTTTTGAAAGTGGCTGTATGTCCATTCTATAACGCAATATTACTACTTCTATTATAGAGTATACTTAAATCATTTAATTTAAATATAAATGAATATTATTTTAAAACAGATATTTTTAATTCTCCTTCAAAAGTATTTTAATTAAAACATTTTTATCAATACATTGCTAAGATTTTAATAAATATTCCAGAAATTAATTTAAAATATTAACAATATTAAATGTGAAAAAATTTTTTTTGAATAATTCTGGGAAGCCTAATAAAATAGAGAAAACAAAACTCAATTACTTTTTCGAATCGTTTAACAATTTTATGCAGAATGGCCAGGTAACGCATTTTAAGTCAATGTGTGTAATGTGTATGCGTAATGCGTATTGCGTAATAAGGCCATCGCACACATCAGTACATTTTATGAGAGGAACGCAGCATCATAAAATTAAGTCAGAAACCCCTCCTCTCTTTTGGGTTCTAAATTCTAATTCCTGTATCTGTAGTCTGTAGCACTAGCCTGTAGGTGCAACATTTATATTTTGTGGTATAGAAGTGAATTGTAATTTGTCAGTCAAGGATTCAGTGCGCAAGTGGATTTTTATTAAATAAAAAGTAGTACAGTGCAGTAAAAATTAACAGTTGCGTCGTGAATATAATGCAAAAAAAGTGTTTTTTAATTAAAATTTCGCTATTAGTATTAAACAATTAAAAATAGAGCACACACAACTTTGCTCATGAAAGTGGCTAAAATACGTGTGCAGTAATTCAATTGAATTTAAAAAAAAACTGCATCGCAGGGAGAGCGAGGTGTGAATTTATATAAATTAAAAATACATCTTTAGTATACGTGTTGACTGTGTAGAGATGATAAGAAGATCCCGTGCTTTTCGCAAGAATGCCGCGCCTGTTGTTTCAATCGCTTAAAGTTCGTGATAATTTTCTGAAGACCTTGCAAGGTCGGGTTTTCAATAAAAGTTAGTGTTATCAGTGTCACACTTTGATAAAATAAACCAACTAAATACTTCGAGACTTTATGACTCCATAGCGAATAATGGTATGCATTTCGCAACTGGAATGTTTTAAAAATCTGTTTTAGCAATATATCCTATTTTTTGTAAAGATCTTTGGATATTACATTAACATAGTGTCAAGAAATATAACATGGTTACCTTTTCATAATGTAATGTTAAAATATCGATTAACATGATTTCGGAACAACATTGATAATTTGACCAACCCAAAATAATTCTTTTTTAAATAAAACACAATCCTTTTTAAATTAAAGAAAAATTCAGTTTATTTAAATAATTAATTCAATATGTAAAACTAAAATACAACTGGTATGATATTCAAATAGAATAACATTTAGAACATGTTTCTCAAAAACAGCACAGCAACTGAAGCGAACGCCAGCACTGAAACTGACATTGCGGTGGCACTATCTGGCTCATCTGCCTTAAGGAAATCACTGAAGACTGCTCCATGCTTCTCAACCCAATCAAAGTTTGTTGCAACGATTGCAGCCATACTTTCCTTGAGGGCGTCAGAAACTCCTGCGACTTCAAGAACTTCTTCGTACTGGTAAATAGAATGAAAAAAAAACGCAATAAATAAATAGATAAATGTTGGCTATGTAGAAAGTGATCATTAAAAATACCGAAGTTTGGAGATCCGCAGTTACGACATAGCTTGCGACGGTATTCAAGATGGTATTGAAAGTGGCTTGTGTGAATCTGGAAATGAAAGTCGTTCTCAGCTCTTCATCCTTAAAGAATTCCAAAACAACTTTAACGTGTGTGTTGCCGCGGCTGTAAACTGCTTGGAATATTGACAATCTCTCGGCACGAGAAAGATTGTTATCGGACGAGGTGCCAAGTGTAGCTTGCAACACATTCATGATGAAATCTTCATCCTGAACACAAGACAAGGTTGGAGTGATTCGGCTGCGTTCAAATGTATCTGTAGAAGCGATGAGCTTATCGAAAACGTGTTTGAATTCGGCTGCATTTGCAGTACGCAATCCATTGCAGTATAATGCATTCTGAAGATTAGTTTCAATTGCAACACCATCATTCACTTCAGCGGCCAAACGTGCATGTGTCTCAGTTAAACATTTTTCGTGTCCCATAGCACAGGCCAAATTGATAGCAACTGCCCGCGAGTAGGGATTGAAGTAAAACTCATCGACCACTGGATTGACACCCAATGTTGTGTACAATTTATCAACAGTTGAACTTACGAATGCCTGCATGAATTTGTGAATGTCATTACGAATTACTTAAATAAAAAATGTTTATAAACTCACCTTGTAAGCAGTGAAATCAGGACTTCCTGCCATCAAACGGTTGACGTATCCAATGTTATTGTACGCTGCTTGCCATGTAACGTATTCAGCATCATTCTTCAAATATTCAAAAATTCCCAATGGAATTGTGTAATCGAGGAGATTTAAGCGAGCGAATGTGAATGCATCATTGATAAGCTGAGCGCGATTGACAATATTAATTTTTGTATGATCCTCAAGCAGAGCATTAGTGATCAGAGACCAGTTTGGCTCATCGTAATTCACACGGTAGTAGCCAGTTTGTTGGTTATTTAGGATGAACCAATCTTGGGAATTGACAGTGCCTTCGACACTATGGTTCTGTGTTTGGCGAATCCAGTCAACAGCTTGGGGCTCAGAATCGGTATTAGATGCAGTGGAGAATGAGAATGGTACCCACCAAAGGGTACCCGACTCAGAATTGTCAGTGCGGAATGCTTGCTGGGAAAGGGAAACAGCTCCGGTCTCGTAGTTGCGTGTCACTGTGATGCATGGGTATCCTGATTGCCGGGTCCACGATAAGAAAATGTCGTTAATATTGACAGATTCTGGGACTGCTCCAGTATTGTCTTCTTCAATAGCTTTAGATAAGCCAGCAAAGAGATCTTCTTCGACTGCAGCTGAATATTGCCTGAATAATGGAAACAAATATATAAAAATATTTATTTGAAATAATTGAAAGGAAGAGTTTCGTTTTACATACATTTCCTCCAAATAATATTTCAATCCCTTCTGGAAAGTTTGTGTTGTGAATGCATTTTGCCACATACGCAAAACACAACCAGCTGAAATGAATTTTTTTAGTTATTTCAATTCTCAATTAGTTCTTTTAATGTTCTCTTACATTTGGAGTAAGCAATGCCGTCAAAAAGACCAGAAACAGCAGATGGGCTCTCCACATAATGAGTCATGGGACGTAGAGTTCCTACGTCAGTACCCATAATGTTTTGGCAAGTGTTAATGGCAAAGTGCTCCATAATCTTCCATTCCGGGTGTACCTGAATATTTACAAATACACAAACGAATCAACAATCAGTTACATGAATCTATCTTTTTTTGATAAGTACGTCAATTTCTACTTGTCAGATGAAATAGTGAATACTCGTATATAGATCGATCATTCACATCTTATCAGAGGCTTACCAAATCAACACCAAACACTTCAAAAAGTGTGGCAAAGCCCTCGTTCAGCCAAATGTATGTCCACCATTTTGGTGTTACCAAATTTCCGAACCATTGATGGGCATATTCGTGTGAAATGACAGTCGAAATAGACGTTTTGAAGTTGTATGCGGTGGTTAGTTCATTGTACAAAAGATATTCCTCTCTGTATGTGACAAGACCCCAGTTTTCCATGGCACCGGCAGCAAAATCGGGAATGGCAAATTGATCCATTTTAGGTAGAGAGAATGGAACGTCGAGATGTTCGGCGAGAGCTTCCAAGATAAGGACACCCAAATCAAGACTGTATTGACCGTCGCCAATTTTGGTTGGTGCTGAATAAACTCTTTGTGGTACAGCTCCGGCCACGGATTTCGACAAATGGGCAAAGTCGGAAATTACATAAGCAATCAAGTAGGTTGACATTGGTGGAGTGGTCTCGAATAGTGTGGTGACGGTGTCATCTTCTTCACTGTAAGTTATATTTTTTATTACTCGTTTTTTTTTTTTTTTTTTTGCTGTAAAGTTATCTTAAAACACTTACGATGGAGTAATTGAAACAACTGGCATGTTACTTTCAGCCATGTATGTATCTCCGTGGTTAATACGAATGGTGAATGTAGCTTTAGTGGCTGGTTCATCATAGCATGGGAATCCATGACGTGCATTGGTTGATTCAAACTGTGTTGTAGCCAACCAGCTATTTTTTAAAGAAATTTGTAGAAATCAGTTTTGTAAAATGTTAAAGTTCTACGTTTGGAAATACAATTTTTGTTCACAGATTTCATTACACCAAATTGTTTTTTATGTTTTTTTAAGATAATTGTTATTACAATTGCACTTTAATTACTCGTTTTTTCAACAAGAAGCACAAATCCGAAGCTTATATTAAACTTACGTTGTAACACCGTCACTGTTAACATATGATGATCGATAAAATCCACCCTGATCGGTTCTAAGTGTACCAGTGTAGTTCACCCAAAGCACATAATCGCGATCCTTGACGAGACCATTGGTCACATCGACAACCAAAAACTCGGTATCAATTTCCTCATCCCAAACGCTGGCCACAACTGTTTGAGTGTCAGCCTCGCGAAGGGTCACTTCCAAAACCGTGATTTGTCTAGTGTGCAATGTAATGTTGGTACTATCCTCAAGAGCGGTTAACGTGATCTCAACAATACCGTTAAACTCAAAATCAGCTTGATCGACGCGGGTCCACAGCGATACATCATAATGCTTGGGAATTGTGTTATTCGGTAGGCGGTAGTTAATCTCATCGGCTCTGGCTTCAAACTCAACATCACTTGCCGCGATTTCACTTGTTGCCATGCGATACAATGGCTGAGGCTCTAATTGGGCACTTGCAATGGCAATTGCCACTGCGACTACGCACAAAGTTTGTCGGAACATGTTGCCGACTTTAGTGAACCCTTCGAACTAACTAACTGGCTGGTGGAAAAACGCAGCAAACATCGACTCGCTAAACTTAGAACAATAGGCTCAGGTAAAGCCGTTATCAACGGCCAATACTTGTCAGTTCCAAGCAATAATCGCTTTCTGATATGCAATTGCGACGATGTATTGAGATAGCCGTGTGTGATAGCGCACAAATTTAATCAATTGGTTTCGTTTTTGGACAAAGTCCCCACCACTCAATGTACACAATTATATAATGAATATGTGTCGCATCAAAGATCAACAAATAGATTATTGTTCTCACACATTTCTATTTTCGAGTAGTATAGGTATGTGAGTATTTGAACCCAGACTTAATTAATTTGCCATTTGGTAAAATTCAGGTCAATAGGCAAATGTGCCGAAATTTATCAATCAAATGCAAATTTTCCGGTATCATACAGTTCAGGTGACTCCAATGTTAATACTCGCACAATATGCGTATATACCAAACTAGAGTAGGGCGACCCACAAGGGTGGGCTGCGTTTAGATTCGACACATAATATGAACTGAAATTGCTTTTCATATTCCACATACACATTTTCATTCAGGTTGGTGTTTCAAAAACGCAAAACAAAAGCATCCAACTGAATGACCCCATAACATAAGCAGTTATGAATGAGGTTATGAAGCATTCAAAAGGATTTTACGTTTCTCTGAAATGGTGTAACAAATATTCGCGAGGTTTAAAAGCGTTTTTTTCTAAAATGACTGATTGCATTTTGATCCACTTAATAAAAGGCACTCAGCCCATTTAATGTTGCATATCGTGCAAACATTGTATATAATATGTGTTACTTCATGCTCATCATTTTCCGGCATTTCCGTTTACATGTATTTTCACAACAAGCAAATTAGTAGGAACCACCCTTACTGTGTTGCGTTTCACATCAAACGAAAATTGCTTTAATCGAATTTGATCGATTTTGCAAGCAGCTTTTAATTATATCAGTCCTCGTGCATTATTTCCCAACACCAATTCCATCCCAACCCATTGGATGCAAACAAGTTTTACCATACGTTCGAGTACATATTTCATGAACATTGTAGATGCGAGTATACGTGCATAAAATCAACACAGTTGTTTAATGCTCCCATGTTGGCAATTAGTGAAAATTATGTTATGACTGCACTGATTCTTTTTCCTCAATTAAAAGCTTAAAGTCATGCTTGCAGCCAGCATTATCAATACATTATGGTAGCTGAATTTGAGTGCGGCTAACACACATGCCACAGGGGTTGCTAAGCCTTTGAATTATTGAATTCATTTGGTCAAAACGTTTTGCGTCAATTTTCATGTGACTAAAACTTGTCATCAATTAACATGTGTTTTGTGTATTCAGTGCAATAGTCATTTTATAAATGCGATAACTGGAACACAGATAGCATTAACACGGATCTTCGTGCGTGTTTACCCCAAAATATTTGGGCATCCTCTATCCTTTATCTGAATTATAAAATTAGATTGTTTATCACTGAATGAAAATAGATTGATGCCTTTGTGATTGACAAGCATAAATAATTTTAAAGATTGTTGGCGGCGCACATTTTCAATGGCGAATTGTGTGATATTTGAGATGAACATTTTTAGGGATAAAACGCCCGCAACCCAACCGTTTCGCGCCTGCCATATTTTTGCAAGCGCTCCACGATTTATATATCCATATTTTCCATACTATCTCTTTGATACTATGTATAGTTATAGAATACTGCAGAGCTGCGAGCGTTCTACATGCGTTGCTGCAAACAAGATTAGCATATTTTATGTAACTTGACATATGAAACAAACAAAGTATGTATACCATCGAATGCTGTCGGAAATCGGTTTTATGGGACAACCAATCAATCAAAATACAAATGGGAAGGGGATAAATGGAATTCGATATGGAAAACTTAAATTCTGCGTTTAAATATTTGTGTAAAAAAAATGGGCTGAAAAAACTGTTTATTTTGTGTATTTACCGTAAAATTCGTAATTATACTGCAGCTGATGTTTTTGTGTAAATATCAATTTTGTTCACATCATTAGCTATGGAAAATAATTGAATTGGTTCATTTACCCAGAATTCAAGGTGACGTATAATTTAGATAACTTGCAAAAATGCAAATTTGTATTGTATATCAACGAAAGCTTTTTATTTTAGTTTTTCACCCCAAAATAATTTAAATTCATGGACTTACTTCTTATATATATACAAGTATAGAAAGCATTAAAGTATGAATTAAAAGAGTGACAGGATGTGCTTCAAACTACGTTTAAACTTGCCATATCTATCAACTAATAACTTAAAAAATTAAAACATCCTTAAATATTTGACGTCAAAAGACTTATTTGTTTTCTGGTACAATAAAAAAGTTATTGCCTTACACCATGTTCGATTTCCATTTTCAAATATCTATAAAACTAGAACGACTATATGTATTATGTTTACTATTTTATCTATAAATTAGTTCAGCGTTAAAGTAAATTGATGGATGTGACAAGATTATACAATTCAAATTCCGTCCTTTCCCCTAATTAATGCTATTTCGTAGTAAAGGCTAAAGCACATATTTTATAGCCAAACTTCTGTTTACTTACAAAGCTTCCGACAATTTTCCATATTTATGATTCATTTTTTTTTCTACGTTCTACAGTTAATACCAGCATTATCAAAATCAATAATTCATATGGGAGTCAGGAGATAAGGTCCGATTAACCATATCCATCCTATTGTTTTGACCAATAATGAATGCACTTGACAGGATGTGACTCAGTCAGCAGTGTATGTATACTGTTGAACATATTATGCGTATTGTGGAATAGCAATGTGTAATAAATAATAATCAATGCAAAACCCCCTTGCAGCAATATATATATATATATAGATTTTGAGAAAAATAAAGCAAAAAAGTTATTTTCGTCCTCTTTACGTATTTTGATTATATCGGTGTTGAACGAGTTTGTAAATTCAGCTAAATCACAGATAACGAAGTCTGGAATTCCGAATTACTCAGATCTAATCGAATGATGTTTATTGATTGATTTCTAAATAACTTTCTCAACAGAATCGGTTTTATTGTGTGTATTTGTACATTGACTTAAATGTTCCGATTTATTTGCACTTGCTGCTGTTATTTGCTCGCTGAACGATTTATGGTAGTAAACTGCAATTATTATAAATAGATGAATACAAACCATTTAAACTTCAGGATGCTTTCTTAACTTAACACTTAACTTCATAGAATTTGAAAATCTTTTATTTATGTTAAGTTTTAAATTATAAGGATAGTGAATTCATATTTAAATTGAATTCACTTCAATTAACAATTAGTTAATTTATTACATTTGACAATTTCTTCAACTTCACATCAAGTTGTTTATTCGATTTTGTGTCAAACAAATTCCAAATTCTTGCAAAGTATTGACAATACTTGACTGGTGGCAATGAAGCAATTTAATAGCAAATCATTGGCAGCATAGTCAGATACATTTTGTAATGTTCATTGAACCGTGAAGCTTCCAATCGCAATTCACAAGCCTACCAAAGATATCGCGTGAAAACAGCAATACGAGCAAAAACTTAATTAAAGTTTAATTACTTTGTGGGGCGCATTTATGCGCAACAATATTTTTCCAATGATTCTATTGGAAAAGCCGTTCGTTTTTGATTGCGTAAAATACATTTCATATACAGCTACATGCGGGAAAATGAAAATGATACTTGAAATAGGTACATATTATATATACGCACACATCCCGTGCACCGTTGAAGACTCGAGCTACGTCTCGTCCTAATGGAATCGTCCTTTTTGTGTGTTGTGTCGTGTTATTTTGTCCTTGTATATTTATATATACTGTATTGTCTTGTCAATTTTCTTATATTGACATTCAGGGTGTGGTGTATTTACGTGGCTTTCTTAATTTTCTTAATGAGAAAATGAAACGCAAGCGAAATGGAAAATTAAATCAAAGGCATGAGACATTTGTAATATACATTCGTATGTTATTAAAGATATTGGTAAATGTCGCGTCGCGGCAACTGGTTAAGGAGTATTATTACGTAACTGCAGACAGCAATGTTACGTGTTATGTTTTGAATACCTTCATTATAATGTTTATATTATTCGCTTTAAATGAATTTAGGTTTTCTTGTTGAAAGAACACTTAAACTTTTAAATTATCTAAAATATGGAAAGATCTTTAAAGGTGAATGACAAATGTTTCATAAAAAAATAAATTTAATGTACTCGTTTTATAAAGAATAGGTCCTTCATGTCCTCGAGTACATGTCACAGATTATGTCAAAAAAAAACAACATATTATATGTAACTAAAATGAGTATGCTGCGTGTGGACTGAATGTCCCGAAATTCTTGATTCATATGTATCTAACTGCTAACATATTGATTGATTTTCGTTTTTGGGCTTACACAACATACCGCATTTGGTTTGGCATATATGCTCTACGTATATGTAGACTTGTATTTCTATGACAATGTGCATAGAGACGGCTTAAAGTGTGATTTATTGGAATCAGTAATCTTATCACGAAGTCGTCTGTCATACGGCTATATGCTTTTAAGTTCTCTGCATTTTGGATTCCGTGCATATATTGGGCATTTTATGACTTAAAAGATTAAGGAATACGTGAATTTGCGGCTTATTAGTCAATACAGTCTACAAACATATCGATTTGTTTGGAATGTTCTTGGTAGAGGCGTGACCTTGAATTTGACATCAAACATTGAAAGCAAACATTTAGAATAGTGTGCAAATGCTAATTAAAATCGAGGTGTATTCTCGGATTAAACAGTTGTTACGACAACTGCCAACATGATCACATCCTCGAAATAATTATTGTGTCAACTTATATTCGATTACAATTCATCAAGCACGTTACGAGATAACATGTGAATTATCGCGTCTATTGTTACCACATTCCCGCCCATTTAAGACGTTTCTTAAAGGGTGAAAACTACAATATTTGTTATCTGGCTTTAGATTACAATAATTTTCCATTCAATTATTTAAATGCTTACTCATAATATAATAATTACTGTATAGTCTCACATCTAAAAATATAACAATTTTTGTTATCTATACAGGATGAGATCGTGAAATACACAGGGATCATCCACTGTAAAGTAGATTGCAGGAAATGATCAATTATAAATTTTAAAGCGAGAGAATAATTGCTTAGACAAACTACTCGAAATTTATTTAAACAAAAATATTAATGTACAGAAATTTAGCATTTAAAAACTATCACTAAAAGGAGCATGAAGTTGATGCCGTGAAAATGAGAGCCACATTGTCAGATGTTAAGTTCCCAAATACCTATACGACGGGGAAATAATACGGAATACAAGGACTCAACTTTGAAAAAATCGATAGCGATACCCATTTACCAAATATAAAAATATGCACATCATAACAATATAATAAAAATGTAATTATAAAATTGATTAATTGGTGGTAGCGCACGTAATCTTTTCACATCTAGGTAAATGAATTGATTTTTGTGTGAAATCCTTGATACTTCGCACCAAAAAGTTGAAAAGTTTTTCTGTGAAGCCCAATAAAACATCTGCTGACTGCCTCTCTCCCACCCCCCACTCCCCCCACTACATACTTACACACAATACAAATACACATTAAGTGTACATTCATCCACAATACAATGTAATGATTTTATCTCAACGTCTATTCTTATTATTTTTCTTTTATTCTCTGCGCTCTCCACCCCTAGTTTTGTTTGTTAGCATTGTTTAAGTAATTACTCACCCCATCATTTATCCTTATTATGCCCGCATAGAGTTTATTGAAGAGTAAAGCTCCGTCTGATTTCCGACAATCTTCAATTGGCGTATAATAAGTCGTACGGTGCGAAGAGTAGCCATAATAAGTAAGGAAAATATTTTTGTATTCAGAGTAATCTACCAAGGAAACCTACAAACACACAACGACCTTCAGTGCTAGTATTTTTATTAAATCAAAAACATGTAAGTGTATTTAGTTCTTGTATGTCTACGATACATAAAATTGCAGACAACTTTGTCCGTTATGTGATCATCGTTCATCTAGAAAGAAAAATACGTGACATGCATGATATGCCATATATCAGATTAGACGCATTATTAAAATTGAATGGAAGGCACTTGAAGCAGCAATATAAATATACAATTACGGTGTACATTGTACAATATATATAATATACGTGTGCCACCTAATCGACACTTCAATATTTTTTCTAATCAATTCTCAATGGCGTATGCACAGACTTTGATTAAATATTTAATAATATACATAAACGATAAGTTAGGCAACTATAAAAATAAAGCTTGCCCATCGTGTACCCTTATAATTTTATTACTCGTAAGTTGCTAAAGCTTTTCAGTATACACTGCAGTTATGTTATAGTTGTCTCTCTCTTTCCATACCTTAGTAGCTTATTTAGAGTTCACCTTATACCCAAATTATTGTGCCACCACCTGTAGGTAATAATTGACTCGTTCCTGCAATACAATTATTCTCCTCTTTTATAATCGTTATATTAAATAACAGTCACTACCAACATCGATACATAATTGTTACATAAAAACATATTAACAAAATTCTGTGTATCAAACTCACCTAGATGACCTGTACTTCCCATACTATATAGAATCCTTGCACACACACACACTGTGTACACTCACTTAATAAAAACACCATCGATTCCATCATGTGTTCTAGTCCATGTCAATCACAATGTTTTTCACCTGAAAAATACTATGATATGCTAGAGCTTTTTCACAGTTAAAAGCTCTTGGCACCCTCCTCTTAAATTCTGTACAAAAATGTTCAGTAATTTTTCTCCTCTACTTGTTTGCACTTTGAGTGGTTGTATATTACTTTCTCTCCACCCTATACTCGTGGGGTGGAAGAGTGTACAGAAAAGTGAAAATATATGGGAGGAAAATGTAATACAGTCGAGTAGGTACACCTATGTTCCATGTAAATATTTTTCGTGAAGAATTCTTGGTATGTATAACCAAAGCGAAGTGAGTACAGTTGCTCGTACATCGCGACATCGCAAAACGCCTGCGCACCCGTTGCCGCAACAGCTTTAGAAGGTATCCATCCGAGGATATTGTGTCAAGTGTGATGGCATGCATTCTGGCTCAGTTAATCGTTGGACGTTCACGTAGCGGGTGGCAAAATACATTTATTGCAATTGTGTGTCGTTGCGTTGAGGCGCGTGCGGAATAATTTCGTTAAGTTTTTACAAATACCGTTAATCTGTTGTACAAACTATTCTTTTCGGGGTAACTTAACTATAGACAAGGTCCATTTAAAAATGGCTAAAATAAAACTGAAATATTTTTATGTTTTGTATGTTAAATTAAAGAACAGTACATTTTTTAAAATTAATTATTACCAGTTACATTAGATTTAATTAAAGTTTATGTATTGAACGTGAGGTGTTTAAACATTACTAAGACTTTGCAATTACAACAATAATCCATTTTTCTATATGAATGTTTTAGAAAAATGTATCAAGTGCAGTGTAAGCAAGGATGTGTGCAAACTGAAATATAGCTTAGTATTCAAATGTATTACGTACATGCAACATATAATCGCAATAGTTAAAATTCTTGCAAAAAATAATTGGTTTATTAAAAGTTAAAAAAATCCTAAATATGTGCAGTTATTTTATGTGAATTAATGAAAATTAAATTGTTGTAAACATTTTTCCATTGACGTGACTTCATCGATTGCAGCAGCTTCTCATAACAATTTGATTAACTATTCAAGGTATTTTTCCAAATAAATATTGCATTCCACTAATATCAATACACCTTGTTGGCTCCGCAATTTTGCTCCAACTTGCACGAACAAAAATTCAATCATGCCAATAAAACAATATGGTACACAGAATCAGTACTCGCTCACGTTTGGGAATTGAGGTAGTCTCCACCAATTGGCTATATGTGCGTTTTATTGTGTTATTTTGCGTCTTTCTAGTTTCCCCATCCAATTTGAATGCACGAGTCCACTTGATTTGGATATTCACCATTATATTGTACATACATATATTATTGAAATTGACCTACATTTTAAGCGTACAACTGTGTGGCTGCATTCACATGAATTTTGCGACACTATACCAAGTAAAAACAAATAACTCGCGTGGCTTACTAATCACGCAAAACGTATATGCAAAAGTGCAGTTCTTCAGCAGACTTCAACAGCGACAAGTGAGCAATTAATGTGAGCTTTCAATCGATATACGTAAAATCAACAATTATGCTCGTATGTTATATAGTGAAACAAGCTACACACTGGAGACTGCTAAATGAATCCATTACCAGTAAAGATGAAAAAAGTGATGAAAAAATCTGTTAATTATAGGATATATTGTTTTTTTTTTTCGTAAAAGCTTTTAAATTTGACTAAAAGCTATTCCACTTTTTCACAAAAATAATTTTGCTTTACTATATTCTTGTAGGTAATTAAAATGTACTATTAGAAATAATTATTTTATTGATCACAAAGTCTCTAATTGCTTTGACACAAATTGAATCCAAATAATTGATCTAGAAGAATGTCTGTTTTAGTGTACAAAAAAAATTAAAAATTCTGCTCATCATTTCTTGGGAAGGACAAGATCTAAAATATTTATATTACTTCAAATCTCTCCTTAAAATCAATAAGTTTTCGGATTTTACACTACCATGCAAAATCCCGAGAAGCTTTGCAATAGAAAAAGTTAGACTGTATTTTAAATTCGGAGAACTACAACACGGTGCTCTAAAATATGGAAAGACGTCTACACATGGAGAGTGTGAAGCTTAAATTAATTAATAATGCCTGAAGAACAGTTATTTATATACTTACACAATTAAATGCAATTTTATTTGAGCGAAAACTTTTTAGTTTCAACACATCTGTCTAAACTCTGAAGCAATTAATTATAGGAAATAACAATTTATGTAGTTTTTCTACAGTATAATGATTGTGATTGATGAATTAAAAATGGTTGCTTAGCCATGTCCCACAAGTTTAAACATATGGAAGAATCCCTGCTGTGTGAATCAAACAAAGTTAACCCATTTAAAATAAATAAACTTTGTCGACATTTCTTCACAAAATGGCTAAAAATTAATTAAATTCAAATAATTTCTATTTAGACTGCTTAATCAAATAGCCTTCCGTTGGGCACCCCCGTTTTAATTCATTTGCGGGATTAGTATCCATGCATTCTGAAAGCTCTCACGGCGTAATAAAACAAACGCATTTACCGTATTATCCCCCAATGATACGTGCAAAGTGAAAAGCTCGGATTTGCTGCAGGTGCCTAACTGAACACCACGCTATAAGGATGTTGTTTTAAAACGTTGGCGCCACCTTTTTTGACTTTAAATCGGGGTAGCTTACAATCTACTATTACCATATTATAGTCTATTCGGGTAGCACGATGCACGATGCACGAGGCAATACATAATATATGTATTATTAAGTTCAGCTGCAACACAACATGCTGTTTTTCCCGCTGAGTATAGAATGCAGTATGCACCACTCGCGCCGGTCGTTGGTGGTTTATACGTCGTTTTGTCTTTCCATAATCCTTATCCCTTGAAACCTTTTTACATGGCTTTTGAACATCGACGCTGAGTCATGTAAGTGTAAATTCGGACGAATTCTGTATACAACCATAATCATACAATCTGCTGCATTCGGTGTCACACATTTTATTTGTTGCTTGTTCGCAAAAACTTTTCACGCCTTGTGCGCTATAATTACTCAGAAGCTACAAAGAACAATACAAAATAATATACAGCGGATGAATCCTTTGAATGAGCCAACAAATTTGTATTTGTTGTGGAACTTTAAATGAATGTTTTAAAACAATTTCTTACCATTTTTGTTGTGTCACGCTTTTTTTGTTGTTTTATACAACATTTTGGGGCACATTTTTGCGCTTATCTGAATCGCATATTTGTGTAAGGGTTTTATCAAGGTTTTTATGGATTAAAATTCAAAGAATTTAGTATCAACTATTAACGACTTTGTAATACATATTATACATATACAATCGGAAAGGATGTCTTCTTTAGGCTATACAAAATGAGCCTAGTTTTTAGTGTTATTTCCTTTTTTTATAGATGTGCTTTATTCAAACTCTTATGGGAAATCGCAATAATTATTTTATACTATATTATTCTTTTACACAGAAAATAATTTTAAGGTTTTTTACGTGTTGCCAAAAGTTTTTAACGAGACATCAAAAAAAAATTGCAAAAAACTCAAATCGGTTTTTATTTAAAAAATATCAAAATCTTTTTTACTAATCATGAGAGTTTTTTTTTTATTTCATCTGCATTAATGTACAACTTCGCACTCTCTGAAGTTTAGTTAGGGCACGTTTATGATTATCGGCTTTGAATAGGGCTTATGAGTTATAATTTTTGTGTGTACGTCATTTACACTTCCAATGAATCTAATAACAAACTTCATGATTGCGCCATACACTGTCAACTCATCCAACTCCTTCCAAGTTATGCCATTATTTATTAAGCGTCAAAGTTTATTTTACGGTTCACATGTACAGACTGTATAATCAGTAATCACCATGTAATTGAATTTTTTAGCATCAATACAAAGTACGGTAAATACCCGACAAATCAGGAGTAATGACCGTCTTTATTTCAATTTCAATGTACTTTTATGCTGGCTTCATAAATTGCAATACGCAAGATCGAAATGAACATTTCATTGGAGGGTACGTTTATTCAAGAACACCATAAAACTTGAGCATAAAGCTTTTCATTTCAGCGTCTTTCAATGCGTATGGTGCTTTTGCAATCCAAGTAACACCTCCTTACAAAACACTACTTTTACTGCGTTTTTGTATCCATTAAATTGAGCCTTTGAGTATCATCTACACTCTCTTCCGTAAATACACTGGTGTTTTGCATTTTATTTCTTTTATTTTTGGTGTGAAAGCCATACTCGTATATATTTTGTTGCAAATCCCCTCAGCTTCCCCAAAAATGTTGTCGCAGATTGGCAACAAAAATATAAATAAATAAATTTGCCACATCACAAGAATCTTCAGTTCAACACTCTTCAGTGTTCATCTGTCTCTTCATCTTATATTTCCCAAGCGGATTCCGCAAATGTATTCATGTTCATTTTGCAGCTGTCAAAATTGATACGACACTTAAATGAAATGAACACACATAAAATCAACAATCTACTAAATTAAAGAAACATTGAAGCAGTTAAACTGACAAGTGCGAATTTTTAAACACAAAATTCGAAGGAAAATGTCTTACACATTTTGGTACTGTTGTGTTCTTTGCAAATACAGAGCATTAGGTGTTTAAATAATTATTAAAATCCTAATGTCGCCTGAAGAGCATATTCTAATACGTAGTTCTTAATCCGTCACATAAAATTGTGGTGAAACAAAACACCCCTTTATATAATATTATGCAATATATTATATTATGTAATTGTTCTTTAGGGTAAATTGTTTATTTCCCGCATTAGCCGTGTAATATTTGTGCCACATAACTACAAATATGCATGCAATGCTGATTAATCAATTTGACGTGTGCTCGTAAGTCGCAAGGCATGCAGTGATTACAATGTCATAATCAATTATTGATCGCGCGATTCGCGAAAAGTCAACACCCCGGTATATGGTGTACAATGTGCCTGCTAATCCCGATGTTTCCGGCGCGCCGTCATTGCAGCTTTTAATTTCCGCTTGAATTAACTGACGAGTGATGAGTGACGACGCGACGTATATAATTTGTTTTTTCTGCAAAAATATTTTGTTAATTGTACTGTACGATGTAATTCACATAACAGCGATTAATTAGTACAAAAATGCACACGATAGATTATCTACCAGCTTCTTATGACAATGTCAGCAGTTGTCTTAAAACATTTCCGATTATTAGTATAATACAATTGTATTGCAGGTAAAATGAAAGAGGATGTGGTGGATTAAGTGCATTGACTCTTTGACATCAAAACGGAAAGGCTCAAGGTGATATTGCCATTCATCGGATTTACGTTTATTGTATGTTTAGGGGCTAAATCTTTTACAAAAGACAGACGCATAGGAATGAAATGGAATTGTCAGGAGTACACACTACACAGTTCACTTCATTTTGCTGACACAAATATGCCTTGTAGATATATTTAAGTAGCTACATACGAATATACAATTTATATAACATCCTATACCCAAATCATTGCATGTATTGCTATACAAGTTACAAACGTTTGGCAGACAATGCAAATTTTGTTTGTTATACAAGGTGAACGGTTTGCCCTTTTGACTCTAAAGCCAATTTTGAGACACAATTTTGTTTCTTACCATTTTATATTTACTTTAGGTTTTGTTGACAACTTCGCCGGACGATTAACTTAGTTTAGTAAGAATATACCTATATTCTTCGCCTTAAATAAAGTGGGGGTTGGAATTTTGGAATTTTGAAATTTACCTTTTTTAAGCAAGTATTAAATTTACATGTTTGAAGGGAAAAAAAACTTTCGGACTATTAATGTGTAACTTGATTCCTGCTTCTAAAATTCTAAAGGACATGTTCTAACCCCCTCCACCCACAAATTTCTGTATAATACGGTGTATCGTTCAGAAAATGGTTAGTATTCAGTGTTTATCGCATCTAATGTGTACCACATGTCACGTCTGCTTGTAACCCTCGTCGAAATGCCATTTAATATTTTCGTCTCGAAGAGATATATTTACTTTTAAATAGTTGTTTCTCACTGAAAGCGCTCCCGCCTCTGCCGATTAAACAACCCTAAAAATATTTCAGGACATTTTGATCATCCCTAAATTGCATAAATATATTTATTTATTTACAATCTCGGCAAGCTTTATTTACTTTATGCATGTGTGAGTGTACGTCACATTCACTGCTTCTATCGGAAGTATTTTCCACCATATAATAATTTAATCCGTCAAGTGAATTTGTTTGCCCTAAACACCCTTTTCAAAAGCCTGTACTGTGTACTCTATAAAGAATACGGCACATTTACGCATCAAGACAGGCTGTTTGTGAATGGAAGTTGACTCCATTGCCGACGGAAGTTTGTGAGCCATGACTCAAGTATCACACTTTTCGGTTTGGTTAAATATTAAAACGGAAGGGAATGTAATATGGATGGACGTCTTTGCAAGGTGTTTCGCATTGGTCAGCGTATGTACCCCTGTTTACAATAATTTGTAACTGTAGATACATGCTCTTGTTTTATATATGTATTTCCAAATTAGACCGATTTGTGATTTAAATTCTTAAAACATAAAAATAGGGACTAATAAACTAATTTAAAATTAATTATAGATGGGTTGAATATCCAGCATGGACGCATTGAGAAAAAAAAACATTTTTTTGCAATTGTAGAAATAAAAATCACTTCGGTTTGATTCTAATTCTTCTGATTATTAAATACAAATAAATCAAGACAATTTCCTCTGTAAGAGTTTAAGACTGAAGTTCCAACAGCTCAGAAGAATTCGGCTAAATCTGCATATGCATATACACCAATCACATTACACAAATTTTTACAAAACTTCGTAACGAATCTCAATTTTTTTAAGTATTTTATTTTTTATATTTTTTATTTGATTTTTTATTATTCCTATATTTCATTGTTTATGCGATACGTTTTATGGCAGCAATATATTACTCTTTTAGTCCCCACGTTGCATAACCGCCTTCTGATGGGCGAGCTTTTGTGTCACGCTTAAAATATATTTATTGATAAAATTGCAAAGAAACTTTTAATAAAGCTACATATTTCAAAAGCTGAATGTAAAATGGGTGATAATGCAACCAACAAACAAAGAAGTAAATAAAAACATGATGAAGTTGTAGTCTGCACTCACAATGTAACTGAGATGAAATTAGAAGAATTCTCATCCCTTAGTAAAGCTTTTATAAAACAAATTTGATAAAGGCGCATTTTCTCAGCGCAGCAATATCAACAATTTGTAGAGTATTTCTTTGTGAACGAGATTACAATGAAATGGTACGTCTACTTAATGGGAGTATACAAAAATATGTACGTACATGTATGTTGGTGTATTTTCATCCGCTTTTTGTACAAAAACAAAAAGGGGATAACTTAAACTTTTAAATTATCAGTTGAAATGAATATGCGAGCTTAAGGGGTATGAGTTTAGATTTCTTCGTTGGTTCCTTTTTTGTTACGTGATCAGTATACGCGTGGTCAGTGTATTATAGGTGACAATGGATCCCAAATATCCTTTAGCCAAGTCAATGCACATTTGGACAATATCGGGCGGCTTATGGATGGTCACTTGGGGTACATTGTTGCCTTCTAAATGTAATCCCTCCATAGACCATACCGCAATATACAAAGCATCGATCTCATTTTCTTTATAGCGAGGCGCAAAATGGTTTTTCTTTGCGACTGCCGACAAACTATGTGCGTTCACATTTTGGGATTTAGCTATAGTGTGTCGGTGGTACTTATGAACACACGCATACACACAAATCCCTTTGTTAGGCACATCTTTTTGTACATTTTGATGAGCTTTTAAATTTCCTGTCCTGGGACATACACACGTCCATTAAGATTTGTGATACCGCAGTCCTTTTTGAATAGAATGACTTACTTTTGGGATTTTAATCCGATTCATGAAAGATTTGCCCACACACACATAAATACTAAACTGAAAAATTCTTTTATATTTACGATATGTGTAGCTTGTGTATTGTGTAGTCATCGGGAAAATGCTGCTATTAAAATAATACAGTGAATCGCAATAGTTTGCGGATGGGGATGACAGATCTTTTTCCATGTTTTTCCATGTGAATGAACTGAAAGCTCGTATATTGAAGCAATCGTTATGAGATACCTCAAAGATGCAAATATATTATATGCTAAAACTGTTTAGATTTGAGTCTATATTTAAGCCCTGCAGGTGAAGAAAATTTTATAAAAATTGCAATTTCAATCAAATAAAATGTTTGTTTGGGTTTCAAGTTTCATAGCTTTACTCTTATAATTAAATCATTAAATCAATATATATATAAATGAATCGTGGTTTGTTACTGTCCTTATAACTTTAAAACGACTTTAGCAAATGGGGTACTTCCCTCTGCGAGTTTGTTAATAATTTCAAGGAGAAGGTTCGTGGCCAAAAAAAGTTGAGAAAATCCAACGGAAAAGTCGAAAATGTCGGAAAATGAAAAACCATACAAAAATGATAACATGCTACTACGATAAAACAAAAAAAGCAAAATTGCTATGTTATTTTGCATGTTTAAAAACTCACCAATATATAAAGATAGGTTTGTGGTGGAACGACGTTCGCCGGGACCGCTAATCTTTTATAAAACTTTTGTAAATCTTTAAATTTTTGTGAGTATTTAAAGCATTGGTAATTTCGAAAAGTCTAATGATGCGGAAAGTATCCTTTGGTGATTGTCCTGACATCCTTAAAAAACGAGATCATTCGACCCTCAATTTTCAAAATGGTGAGATCTCGAAGATAAACAACTTTTAAAGCTCAAAATTACTCTGAAAATTGAAAAAAAAAAGAATCCGAAATAAATTTTTCTTTTCAAATCTAAGTATGCAGAAAGTGTTACAATCACCATTAAAAATTATGTTTTAAAAATCATCATTGTAGACACAGAATTGAAGAAAATAGATTTAGGGCCGAAGAACATCAGCCTTGGTTTTTTTTCATTTTGGGATCAAAATTTCAAATTTAATATATTGAAGTTTTTGAAAAACACAGTATTGCAATAAACCAGGTTTATGGAGAATGAAAATTAAAAAAAAAACATAGGAAAAGTTGGCTGTCATAATGGCATACGTAGGGCGGAAATAGGGTGCCGAGTTTGTCAATGACAGGATATTCTCCTATCACGAGTCATAATTATGGCCCACAAAATTTAATTTTACCGAAAAATAGGATGCTGGGATTTTAACTTCCTCAGAATTTCAGGTTTGGGGATTGAAGTTAATTTTATTTTGGATTTGTTTCTATTGGGATGAGGGCCAGTCAGAAATTTAAATACGAATCGGCGTCGGGTTTTAGGGTTGAAGGGATTTCAGTTTACGACATACGTATTGAGTGTTGGTATTGTGGCTGACGTTATGTTTTATAAATGGAATTTTGGCCCTTAGGTTGCCGGGACTTTGGTCCTTCAAAATTTTATTTTCCGAAGATTTTGAATTCGAATGAATGTTTTGCTTTTTTATTAATAGTGTATATTCAAAAACTCATCATTAAATAAAGCGAGGTTTGTGGCGGAACGACGTTCGCCGGGACCGCTAGTCCAGCATTATAATCCTCAAAGGTTATTTAACTCTATTCATTAAAGCGGCTATCCTTTAATTTTGTACGTAAATAATATTAATATATTTGAAATCGTTCATTTCCCAAACATCTCACATACAAAATATTCACATTGAAAATGAAGCATATAAATGTTTGTGCAGCGAGTCTTCCCCAACCATTCATCCGTTAACAACCAAATGCTCGAAATTGGTTTGCCTGAAAGGCCTACAAATCTAATCTCAATTGAGAGTTTGCCTCCTTATATTGATCTGCACCCTTTTGATGTTCTGTTCCGAAATTAAACCACATGCCACACAAGTGTATATAACAGTATATCCTAGCTGTACTGTGATACTGCACAATACGTTAAAACAGGAAAATAAACGCGAAAGCTGTGTACATAAAAGCTCAACGCAAATATACGCCGCACCGTTTGCATGGGTGGGGGATGTGTCGTTACCTTTATAGCATATGTATATGTATTTTTAATGTTCACTTATATAATCGATATATCATTTTGTTATATACAAAACGAAATATTTACATAAGACATCGATAAGATTTAAATTGTCTCACTTTCATCGCAGTGGCCTATTCGAGTATACCATTATCGTCACATTAAATCACTGCCTGGTCATACAGTTCACCGAAATAAACTTCCTACTTCCTGTTAAACGGCCCGTAACACAGTTATATTTATTATACATATATATAATACTCGTTTTTATATGCTTGAAGTCAACAATATGGGTGAGAGTCAAAAACATGCACCTTATGAAACAGCAAAAATGTGTTTAACTTATAAGTAATGACACACTGAATGAGGATAAATAATCTGAGTTGTATGCTCATCCCATAGAATACATATTACAGAGATGAGGGCTGAAATTGTGCCACGTAAATTTTCTGGAGCACGCCACCGCAATATTTTTATTTTAACTTCTCACAGCCCATACTGTTGAATGTGTTATTGATTTTATTCTGCTCTATATACTACATTTCTGTTTCAAATAATTGTGGAGTGTTAATTTCTAGACTGGATTTAAAATTTAATATCTGAGTAAATATTATGTTAAATATTTCTTTAAAAAAATAAAGTTTAAAATACCTTAAAAATTTACAATGAAATTTTCTTTTTTTTTGGGAAATTTTAGCTACATTATAAAAACGTCTAAATAAACCTGACTTTTTAATAGTAGGTCGAAAAACCATTTAAAACGTTTGGCATATTTTTATTTTACAGAACGTGTTATATTAAAAATAAGAAATTCCCTTAAAAGTTTTTTCTGCTATATCTTAAATATCGATTAGTTTTTATGAGGGAAACAATAATCTTCCAGATAACTTTGAATTTGCAGTTACGTTTCGTGTTTGTGCGTAGGGAAGTGGCCGTACTCCTTTCCCGCCATAAATAAAATACCATAAAAAAGTAACATTATATTACACATTTTTAATGAAGCAATAATTTACAAAAGACAAATATTCATTAGAAAATATTATGAGAATAGTTGTTGGTATATTTTAAATATTTAAAAAAATCTCACTGAGCGCTCAAAAACGGCACGAACGAACAATCCTGCTTTTACCGCATATCCCTACAAATGATCCTTCGGCATGTTTGAGAGTATGTAAGCGCTATATGACTCCTATCGTCTATCTTTCCAACCTTATGAAACATGAAAAAAATCTTTCACATAAATGTAGAGTTTAAAATACGAAAAAAAGCAAACCATACTTATATCTCAGACTCTGAAATGGGCGAAATTTTTGACAGAATCAAACATGCACTCAATATTCACAAAGAAAAGAATGCCGACATATTGAAACTGTTGCATTTTAACAAAAATGCCATGAATGGAAAATTCACACAAGCAAAATATATCCAATATGAAATATATTGTGTGTACATTGTGCTTTTATAACTTGTGTATGGTCCAATTGAAAGTTTGACATGTAGCTGCGAAATGTCCTTTCAGAATCAGATTATTTTGCACCGGATATTTGTGCGCAACGTTGCAATGGACTTGGACAACGCAGAATGATTTTTTGATGCACTCTAAACTTTTTAAATTTATATATATTAGTCAATCAACTCAACAGGGTTGGTGCACACAACTTTTCTACCACTTTTGTTGACTAACTGAAAACAGAGCGCTATTAAATTAACATCGGTCTCTTATTTTCAATTGTAGTTATGTAAGGTTACAAACTTTGTTCAAAGTTGTGCGGCAAACTTGAAGCATGTACTCCACATAATTTGACTATGTCGGTATGTATATGTGTACGTCTGCAGTCAATTGGTTTGATCCACATAATTTCGTGAAAACTTTTAATGCAGTACGTCATTTTAATGAATAAATTTTATGCAAAATCAATTTCGTGCTCAAATTTAAGTTGTTGAAAAGATGTTTGTTGAACATTTTTAGGCACGACGCGAGGCACGTGCTGATGCTAGATTCTTTTTTTCGGCTAAACAAAATTATGCTTGTACAGAAAAGTATTTTAAATAGTCACTGAATAATGGCTTAACTTTTTTTAAACATTTGCAATTTTCTTCAAAAAAAAATACGCTTTTATTTACTAGTATGAATATTTATTTGCCTTTAAATTCATTGGACATCTGAAGTTTTATTAAATTAACTTTATTTAGTTAAAGCTTCAGAATTATCAATAATAGGGCAATTGGTACTTATATAATTAATTTTTCAAATAATAAAACGAGTACGTATGTCGTAATTTAAAACGAGTTTTTATTTATGAACGTTTTACTTCCACGTTTGTGAGTGCTCATTCCCTATTTTTTTTGATATACCCATTAGCGTTACATTATTTTAGTTTATTTATTCTATTGTCAGAAGAAATTCGATATTGGAACAAAACGCTGTTCATTCCTCCACAAATTGTGAAACAATCTTTGCACATCTAGCTTTTATTCATATTGTTAGAATTTATGTACAGGATAAAATATTGATTTAATTTTTAAAGGATATATTTAAGACTAAACCTTGTGTACTCCTTGTTGAAATTATATAAATGAATTTTATGATATTTATTTAGGAAGTTTAAGTGTACTCCGAGTTTGAAAGTGTAATGTTGAAACTTAATGCATAATACGAATAACACTATAAAGCATGTAGTGATAAGTTACATACGTTTAGTTGTTCTGCAATACCAAACTTAAACGTTGTCCCAACACTCAAGGGAATAAGTTTTATAGCATAACCGAAATGGGATCATTTAATGGAGCCAATACCAGGAAGAAGAACAAAACTTGCCCTACACATTGAATCACACCCAAGAGAACTGTTGCGGGTCTTTCCTGCAGTAAACCCCAATCAGTGTAGTATTTAGGTAACTACTAAAATTGAGTGAGATCAGGAAAATTGTTCGTTTATGTTTTAAATGAAATACAAAGCTTAGTATCCTACAAGTCAGTAAAAGGAAAAATAAACTGTCAAATTCATTTATTGGCAAATGAACTCTTATATACCTATTTGTATGTTACATAAATTATGAACTCAAATGAAAGTGTACATAATGTTTTTGTATATTTAGTAATTAGATAGTCGTCTAAATATTTTCCTATCTCAATTAAGTTAGCAGAGTGCAGACACAATCACATAATTTAATTTAAATTATTTATGCGTTGTTTATGGGAGTTGCCATGGAATGGTTTTAATGATGTTTTGCGTTTACAGTCTGTGTTGCCACCATGATAAATAAGAAAAATTGCAAACTTTAATCAAATTGCTAAATTCAATTACAATTCTAAAGTTATAAACAGTTGAGGTAAATGAATTTGGAAAGACATTTCAAAAGAGTTTTAAACATTCATTAATCATTTTAATTAATGCTTGGTATGTTTTAACATTTTTTAAATTACTGCCGTTTATTTCTCGTTAAGGCTTATTTAAGAGTCGGCTTCAAACGGATAAAGTGAACACATTGAAGTTAAATCCATTGTAAAATCTTTAATTGCTCAATATTCTTGAAAGCCTTCAAAACAAATATTTTTTTACATTTCGTAAATGTATGGGATTCCAGATGGCACTGCAAAATTTGATCGAAAAACGGATTTGTTACATCGACTTTTAATTTCTGAATGAAAACAGCTTTTTCCATATTTTGGTCTTTATGATTTAAATTTGATCGGCTTTAAAAAGTAAATACGCAAAGATAATTCGATTCGAAAGCAAATTGCACACCTGCATACATTTTTCGCATGCGATGTGATTTTGAATTGGCAAGCAACCATAACCTTAACTGCGCGAAACTATATCCAGTTTAAGTAGAAGATATAATAAAAGTCTTGCTGCCCTGATAATAAATCAAAATTTTGTGGGAGCATAATATTTGTGCAATAATTCGGTATAGCCAGAATGAATTTAACAAAAAATGGCGCAAGTAATTAATTTCGTTAAAAGAAGCTGACTCACATTGGTTCACCCTCATCAGTTTATTAATTCTTTCGTTATTGCTATTTCGAGTGACCTTTTTGCACATTTTAAGTACCCAGAAACCGTTTTAAAGGGATTATTTATAATTGGGAATATTTTAATCATTGAATGCCTGATGATTATACATTTGCAGAATTTAATCTCAATTAGTGATTCATGTGCATTTTAATGTCTACATCCGAAATGACATGATAATTAACGCATTTTAACTTCGTCTTCCGGAAGCAAACGTGGAAATTCCAGCCCCACACCCACTAAGTATGCAGGAAAAAATAATACCGCTATAAAAACAGTTGTACGGAATAGACTTTGTAGACCAACTAATTACCGGATGATATTTATCATCCAAATAATTCACATACAGTCCACTTTATGATATGTCTTGGTATAATTGTTTGGTGTTCGTACATATTTCCTTTTAACGATCATCCACATGTTGCGCTTTAAATTAATTAAAAAGGATAACCACATCCTTGACTAACATGCACTGTACCTCTGCCCGTTCTACACCTCACATCACACTTGAGCTATAGCGTCAATTAACCAAACATACACATACACGACGGTATGAAATGAGCAAAATATATGTGTACACACGTTTGTAGCCAAAAACACACACACATACACTCCTGTAAGGATCCCGTAATGAGTTGTGCGGAAGTGATGCGAAAAAGGGAGAATAATTGAAAGCTCCGATGAGGATGAAAACATAATTCATTTTGCCCCCACGCGTTCAGAAATATGGCCTGTTGCTCCAATTAAGATCCACTTCGTAGAAGATACATACCTACATATATTACATATTTATGTCTATGTGTACGTTACGTATGGAAGCACACTGTATACAATAAACATTGTACATATAGGTGCTTGTTTCAGCCTTCAGGTGTTCTTGTGACGTCCTTGTGTTCTCATTCCTTGCCGATCCTTCCCGTGCAGTGAGTTCACGACTGTACCTCTTGAAATTGTAATACGCTTGTTCTCAATGGTCAATTAATTGAAATCCGAATGCAATGAATTTTTCTTTAATTGATTTGCTTTTTGTTTAACTTGTTTAATGAATTAATTAACTTTTACCAATATGGTTTTCTTCCTTTCGATTCCATTGAGTGGCTGAAATGTTTTATCCATGAAGTTTAAATTTGATGTTGAATAAAGCTTCAATCCTTTTTGATATCGTAAAGATCTTTTTATTTTTTCATTATGCAATAATTCCTTCTCTGAGAAATATTTGAGCTCTGAAGTGTATTTAACATTATTACTACACTATTTTTGATTTTAAATTCTGTAGCTGATATTTACTTTTTCTACAGAATTGCACACGGATTGTAAAGGAATTTAAAATTAAAAAAGAAAAAAACTACGTACGTTGTATTAATTAATATGTTATGTGTATTATAATATAAATAAAAAATCACAAAGTAATCGTAAGCAAAAATATGAAAACTTATATTTTAAAATACACGACTTAGCCTCTTGTATGGCAATAAGTCGCACTGCTAAATCAGTTACTGACACATTGATGCAAATAAACCATACAGCGTCCACTGCAACAATCCAAATTGCTATAGCACTATAGTGAAATAAAAAAAGATCAGTTTATCGTTGAGATTTTTAAAAATAAAAATATGTTGATTACCTTTCCGCCCACTTTTTTGCAAGGACTAAGGAACATAGCGGGAGTTACGCAGCTATTTCCATAACGCGAGCAATAACCAGAGCAACAATCCATTGAGTTGATACACTGAAATGCATACAAACAAATTACATGGTAAATTAGGTGCTAACAATTGCCCGTTTAAACTTTTTAAACTTTTATTTTGTTTCAAAACAAATAGCCTACAGCTGTTTCCTTTTCCTAATTCAATACTTTTGATAAAAGTTATATCCAAAGACTAACATAAACTAGTAGAAAGCACAAGCACAAAAATACCCATGATCAATCTTTGTGTATGACAACGTTGTAATTGAAGGCCAAGATTTATGTGGCCCCATTAAATTTTGGTTTAATTTCGATATATCGTGTACACAAATCACAACACCATCTAATTTCAATTAAGTAAAGCGCTGTATTCTGTGCGGAAGAAAATAAATGCAAATATTTTATTACCTGACTACCGGCACGCAAGCAGCTTCCGCTTCCCACTCCGCTGCTCGATGTGGTGCTTGAACCAGCTGCAACAGTTGGCCTTGTTGGTGCAGGTGTCACTGGGGCTGGCTGTACTGTAGCATCGCCTCCACCAAAACGATTATTAATTCCATTGGCTGCAGGTACAGCGTCGTTGGAGCCACCGAAACTACTGGCGCCTCCAAATCGATTCACCAGGTCATCAACAGAACTGACAACAAACTCTGGCTGGTAAACTGGAGATGTTTGGAGCTTTACACATTTGTAGGCAAAAGAGAGGCAAGACGAACCGGCGCAACATTGTGAGCTTACCTGACACTATTGATTTGTAAAAAAAAAATAATTAATTCAAAAAATACACTTGAATTAACAAAAATCATCATTGGGAAAAAATTTCGTACATATTCTCCGATTTGAGCACACTGATTTGAAGGCACACTCTCGGTCAACGTTACACGATTGTTAATTCCATTGGCAGCAGTTGCAACGTTGTTGGTGCCACCCACACTACTGGCGCCTCCAAATCGATTCACTAGGTCATCTGCTGAACTGATGACAGACTCTGGCTGGTAAACTGGAGGTGTTTGAAGCGTTACGCATTTGTAGGCAAAGGAGAGGCACGCTCCAGAGCAACATTGTGAACTTAACTGACACTATTGATGTATGGAAAATATTTTTTTTTAGAATATCGAATTAACATAATGCAACATCATTGGGAAACACCAGTGATACTTAGTATTTCAACGGTTTTAAGAAAAACATTTGGGGATTTTATTTTGTTCCAATAAACGTTACATTACATAGTGCATGCTCGTTTATAATGCAGATTGAATATAATAAAGAATATAACAACAATAATAAGATGTAATTTATCTTATAAACGAGCATGCACTATGTAAAGTAATGTTAATTTATGATAAGAAAATTGTAGCGTAAACTGATTAATAATAAATTATCATAACGAAAACTTGCAGTTGTTAATTGTTTCATATTAAAACCAAAATTCAAAATATTATTGCTTCATTTTAAACAAGTAAATAATCGTACATATTCTCCAATTTGGGCACACTGTTGTGAAAGTACACTCTCCGCCAGCACCACACTGATAACAACTGATAGAATCCACATGTTGTGATTTGTGACTGAATAAACTGAACAAACAACCGACCACACTCAATATAAGAAACCGACAAACACAAACTGTTTGCTAATATAGAAAACACAAGCAACGACCTACTTCTGCAATGGTTAAGACAGCACTGAGCGATCAGTCTCACTTCTAGTGAATAGTATTCATATTTAATTTATATAAGCGAAAGTGTCGTCAGTTTATAAAAGTTAAATTCAATGAATCGTGTATTGTCTGACAATATTTAATATATATTTGAGTAGGTACTATGCGGTGCTGGTGAAAACACTTATGTTTGTTTTCCCGATAATGCAATAGCACACGTTCCTCTGCATTAATTAACCATATTCGAATACAGCGAAATCAATTATTGCGGGTGGCTCATTGCGAGTAATTGAACAGTCGAAATCGTTCCAACTGCGAGTTTTCAAAATGTGCGCTCAAATTATAGCACATTAAACTACTCATGATAACATGTCGATTGCTTTGAGTGTGTAGTCGAGATTCATAATTTATTCAAATGCAGACATACAAATAAACAAACAGAGATTTGATTAAAATTAACTTTTCTGATTTTAATTTATGCAGTTGCTGTACGCTTTATAACTAACCGATAGGTAATCTAAATTTGATTGGAAAGCTCATGTGCGCGTTTAATTATAAATGTGATTGTGTGGTAACTAAGAAACGTGAGCTTGAACTAATGAACATGGCTGGATAGAAAATATCACACGTTTCAGAACTTTGCATATTCATTATTTTCTTTATTACCCGAATTAGACACAGTGTATAAGTTATCCTTGAAATAACTTCAACAGATTCATTCAAAAATACTTAACAAATGCACGATTATTTAAAGCACAAATATTTTATTGTTAATTTGTAAGTTACCTTAGTCTATCTGGTAATACATGCAAGATGAATAACAATAGTGGAAATACTATTTACAGACGTCACACGTCTTGAATCTTAGAATATTTGCATTTGCATATTCGTTAACAATATTCGTGGTCACGCGACGTTATTAAAAAATATCTACTTCTTATTTATAAACATCTTTCTTAATAATCTGTGTGGGTTAAGGTAAAAAAATTCTCGCCATTAAATAAAAATGCACTTAATTTAATAACATTTTAAGCGACAAAGAGGTTATCACTTTGCTGATAAGTATAAGGTTTGAGGTTTATATTTAATAACATCGAATATGTGGTCATGACTAGTTGATTGTCATCAATAAGCATTCTCATAAAACTGCGATGTGTAATGAAATAACGACACACGACGGGAAAAAATATAAACAGTTTAAGTTTGTTTTTTATTATTTTCCAATCAGTCACTCTGATTATTCGGCGCGAAGTATTGTTTTTAATATTTACGAGTAATGAATAATATTTTGTTTGTTGTCACTTCCGAGAATGTAAAAAAAATAAATTCTGGGTCAGGTTTGGGTTTAACCCGACCTTATATGAATGTAACTGGAAACACAGGTTTCGACTTTGCGTGTGTTTTGTTAAAAAATAAAACAAAGCAATTCTTCTATGCGTATTCCGTTCATACGCAAGTAATTTGGACGCATCTGATGTGAGTTGTGACCATCTGTGGTACTGCTACTCGTTTATAAACAAAGAGCCTATTTATAAAGCGTCTTAATAACTTGTATACAATCAATAATGATAATAATCAACCGGTTGATCTGGTTTTAATTAACTATTTCAACACTTTGGGTGTACGAGTTTGTTTATATTATAACTAGTACCTACAGGCTACAAGTTCACTTGGATAATTGTAGAAAATTCGTATACGTTGATTGTTGATGTTTATTAATTTAAATTGTATTTTGATCTTACTATAAGCTGTGCAATACAAACTCGTACTATGAGTTTTATATTGATATGAAATATAAAAACAGTATTAAACATAAATTCTATTTATTCATAAAATAGTCTTGAAAAGTTTACCTCAATATTCTCCCATTTCCCATGATTATTCTATAAAATATAACAATTATAACCGTATTAAAAATATTTACATTAAAATAATTTTACGCATAATAAAATTTATTTTACGAAATCATTAACCAAACAAGCTTTTAAACTTGTTAGACATTTTCATTGGAGCTATTTTATTTCTACTTCCTTAATGCTTCTCATAAAATTAATTTATGCTATTCATAGTAAAATCTTAATATAATATGTCCACCTTGAATTTATTACCCTTGCAAACGCAAAGTCCGTACAATGTAACTACTCAAAGGGGTGTTAAGCTGTGGTGAAAGAAAATCAATGCAATAAAGGGATTAAATATTATTGCGCCTGTTGATATCTTCAAAGTTAATTAAAACGTTTACACAGTACACACTACACAAAGTTCTTGAATAAGTGATTCATTTGGTGTGTCTAAAGAAGTGGGTAAATATGTATTTTATAGGCGCATTATGGCGGATTATGATTAGCGGCCATTTCCCACACAAACACGCCAGCACGATTTGTTGTGGACATAATAAAATTGATTTAGGTTTATTGTGCAAGCTCGTAAATGAAATTGTGTACGGGTGATTATCGCTTAAGCCCTTATTCACACATTTAACGTAACAGATTGCGATAATTGTGATAAGACGATGGATTACGGTATATGCAAGCTTTCTGTATGACGAGATCAGGTAGATGTTGTCGCTTTTACAATGTAGTTTGCTGTGTGGGAAAATCTGCGCTTGTACTGTAATATCAGCTTGTGGAATGTATGCCTCTTATAATCTGTGTTAAGGAATAAGCTTAATCGTATCAAATATGCACATGCTCTTGTGTGCATGACTTAACAGCATCAACCATTATTGCCACCAACAATTAACCACACAATAAAGTTGTCAATACCATTCACAGAAGATTGGAGAGCTGAGTTTTAGAAAATATTTTTAATTACAATGTTTTTGTTGTTAGATGAAATATGTCCTAAGAATATTGTTTTTTAATATTTTTCAGAGTACACATAATGATAATTTTTCGAAAAGTTACTGAATGGTATCGCATTTAGTCGAATACTGGAGTGATAGTACATAATATCGCATTTAATATAAAGGACCATTAGATTTAATAGTCAAGCCATTTGCCATCTAAAATTCATCAGGTTCGTGCGATAAATAGCGATTGTTCAACACTTCCGTCGTTGCTTGTGCAACATTTTCATATTGAATACATTTTTATTGGGGCGGTGGGCAACGGGGTTTATGAAGTTTCCGACCAAAAAATTGTTCAACACAGCTTATCAATTCATTACCATCATAAGGGCGTGCTTAGAACCAAGGACATTTTCTATGCATTCTCGATAGGACATACTGCTTGAATGAGGACTACATATAATATATAATGCATTAGCGTACACATATGCAGAGCAGGTCGTGTGTAATACCAGAAATCGATAGCTAGCTGTTAGTGGAATATTATTCGGTTAAAGTCATATTCTTCCTTATAACGGGATATGTTACGATATGCCAAAGAAAAGGATATGTTTGCGAAGAATAATAAATGTCGCTGGAGGTAGTGAAATTATTTTTGCCTGGCGGGTTGCTCCAGTTTCACTCCCTTGTACTACTTATACTGATATTACAGCGAGTATAAACATAATCATTGAACATCACTCCGACACATACCCGAACAAAAGCGATAAGCCACAACTATGCACACAAAAAGAAAATGAATTTGCCAGTGAGTGGCTTGTTTGATTAATAATAAATCAAACTGCCAACCGATTTTCCTCCAATTTGATGTACGATGGTTTGCTATTATATGCATTGTCTGTTTTAGTTGCCCCACAGAAATATTGCATTCTACTTAACATAAAAACAGCAGAGTGTTCTAATCTGACACATATTACATGCATATTTTTGCTGATAATTTTTCAATAAATACCCGTGTGTATTTCATCTGCTTGTGACATTTATATGTTGCAATCAGCAAAGGCAATTAAAGCCATCCGACATATTATTGTTTGTAATTAGTAAAGGTGTTGAGAATGGGGCGCTAAATGCAATGACGTGTTAACAATGGCAGGAAAAAATATAGAAATTATATCGCTGATTTAAAACCGGTGGTTTATTGGTTTTATTTTTAATTATTATTGTAAAAAGAGTGCTGCAGAGTGGATTGTAAATAAAAGTGTTAAGCAAAATTCACTCATTAAAAACCGTGAAAGCATTAAAACAAAATGACCAATAAGAAATGTACAAAGAAATGTTTCTTCATACAATCGCATATTTCAGAAAGATAAGAGAAGCTGCTTTTTCATGAATAAGAGTGCTAACTTTTTGTTCTTTTTATTCTTGTTTCGCAGTAATAATGATAACAGCTTTTTTCTTCAGCTGGTTAAACATATTAAAATTTCGTTTACGATAATAATTATTATCCCTACCCATCCACATTAAATGCATGTTTTTTAATTGCAACTTTTAGCTGCAGTTGCAATTAAACGTAGAGTAAATAGTTAAGCAAAAAACGTATAATAAACTCATCCAACTGAGTTTTAATTTCAACCACAAATGATATTCCCATCACATGCACATTTCAAATAATTTTGTTAGATTTCATAAAAATGTGTTTTTATGTGAAATGTCATTCATTTGGAAATGTGTTAAATCAGCGAATTCCTTTTTTAGACAGTTATCCTTAGGGGATCTGTGTGAATGCCGTCGTCTCAATTAATGTACTTTTCGAATCTTTTTTTTATATTTGTGACAATCGTGTAAGCTATGCGAGTTTGCGTTTTTTATTATGCAAGTGAATGAATTTTATGTTCCCTTTATATTTTAAGAGGGTACAAAGACGAATAGGGGAGCGAAAAAACTGTTGAATAGACACCATCATGAATTGCGTCCACTTTATAAACGTGGTATTAATTCAAAATGTATGAGAGGTTGTTTGCAAGTAGTGCAATTGCTATTTTGACATCTAATTTCATACGCGCATATTTGTCATTTCTTCTGCCCCCAGCCCCATTAATATAATCCCAATTTGTAAGGCCCTTAAGTTAATGCCACTTCAATTATAAAAAAGTTTTCTTTACATAAACGCATTTAAAAACCGTAAAAAAAACATTGAATAAATGAACACATTGAGTTGTTCTTGTACTAACCTACTCTAACCTTTGCACAAAGGCCCCCTTATTTATTCACCATTTATTTACTTGGCTAAAATTACTACAATGTATTGATTCTTTTTCTCGCAAATTACCTATACCCTTTACCACCCGCACTCAACTACGTAGGTATATCATCATATACCTACGCATTCAGTCAATGACACAGTATTTCATGCGATATTAATGCTAAACAGAGATGACAGGACGTGAACTCAAAATTTAATATGTTCATGTGTTTTACACAAAAGATGATTTGTTTATGAAACAAAATCGATAAGTTGCCATAATATATATTTTACGCAAATATATAGACTTCGCAATGTTGTGTATGTTTACCTTGTCGATTTCATGTAACGAGAGCATGTATATAGTTATTATTAGACAGGTTAAATGAACCGCATTTACAAGCAACAGTATTCCTGTATTTACATATATTAAGTACCTATGTACAACATATAGTAACAAAAGTTATTTGAAAATTGTCATTACAGTACAAATAGTCGTTTAGTGTTTGCTGTTCGCTTTCCTTGCAGTTTTACAAATGAGTAAAAATACACCCACCCGCCCCTTTTAACCACGCTTGATAACTACAACGAGTCTTTCATCTACTATATAAATTTTATTTACATCTTTGGGTATATTAAATACATATTGTATGGAATTGAACTCACAATGAACAGTGAAAGCAGGTAACTAAGGAAGGCTCGCGACAGATAGCGTACATTATATCATTTATTTGACAGCAGAAAAGGAAACAAAAATGTAACATAATTCAGCAAGGAATACAGTGGATTTACGGGAAAAAATGTATGAGAAAATTCGTGAACTGTACAGAACTGTATTCAAGGTAAAATCAACGAATCATTACAATTGTAATTGGGATTTTTCGTTCTATCAAAAATCGCGCACCACGCGCAAAGAATGGAGCGCTGAAGGCAAAGACTTTTAAAATTTAAGGATGTTTTACATCGCTTCGCAGAATTTTGTTTTTATTCTTTAAGCTATAATACAATATATTCTGTAAATCGTCGTTTTAATCCAAAGGTGTTTTGGCTTTTTATTTAGGATGATCGTATTATCTATTGTGACGAAGAAAATTAACTGATGGGCTGTAAGATGTCAAAAAAAAACTCTTTTAAACGCCTAAATGCTCACAAAAAGAAATTATTATGAAATGTACACTGAGGCAATTTGTGTGGGTGGCTCTACGGACTACGATCCACTTCAAATCAACTGCAATTATCTGTACGTTATACACAATACAATGAACGGTTGACAATCCTATATATAAAGCGCAATGTTATGATTTACATTATTTAGCATATCTGTCGAATCAGTAGGCCACAGTGGTTAAATCGATCATGCTCTAAGGAGCGTATAATAATCGCACCAAAAAAGAGCCCAATTGACGGAGGCGCGCGTAACTATATATAATAATTTATACTTCAGGATTATCATAATATTTTTACTCACAGCCCAATACCATTTCATGCATTAAATATGCAACACTTTGCAGATGTACGGCATGTCGTATATGATATACGATAAATATTGCTTCAATTGCAAACCTTTAGAAGTAAACCAATCAAATCCGTATTAGCTTCATCGACCGACCTGCCGCATGCACCCACCCCTCCAGCCTTTCTGCGTGCACAAACACAACTCACAATATCATTCGGTTGGCACTAGATTCTCATGAATTATTTATTGAAAATTGATTGTTTTTTGAATGAACGCAATGCACAATTACAGAAATCCGTGGTGTGATTTAGCTTGGATTCGTTCTTTTGTCTATCACACCACCCACTGGGTATTGTTGCTTATACAGTTGGTCGTCGTTGCCTATATCAAATATACTTTCAGGTTTTAGAAAGTTGACCGACTATGTTTGTGTAGCTATGTAATTAATTGAAGCGAAACGCTTTAATTACACGTAGCGTGTGTTTAATTGTACGCCCCAAATTACGTGCCCTGGGAGGGGTGAAACAAAACTATCAGGAATCACGATCTTTGTCCTGGCTGATACTTGTACCGCGCGATTTACAAAAACACGAGCATGCATTATTATGTACGAGTAGTAACAATGTGAGCAGTCATGAATCGCATGAGAGACAGGCAATTGAGTTATCAGGAGTTTACACTTATATCTAAAGAGTATGATGGTTTGAAGAATTCTCCAATGTCAATTAACTAAACGGGAGTTAGCTCACATGTCGTAAATGGTTGTATATTACACTTATCGACGATTTGTTGTAGAATCATCACATGAGGGGTAAAAGGAGTACATGTTATGCGTACAAATAAGGATCATTTTCAATCCATGTAATTCGATAATTTTATCTAAAGAATCAGTTATTTTTCTGTAATTTTAATTAGATGTTTCAATTTATTTTCGTTACTCTTTTATTATAATAAAATTGATGGTATAAGCAACTACTAAGTTATTTACAAAGCTAAGGCATTAATTTGCAATCAATGATTTCACTTTATTCCTTAAAATAATAATAAATTGACATTTCCATTAATTGAGACAATGAAATAATTATTATTAAATTACCAAGAATATTAAATCGATGTTTTTCTTGAACTTCTAATCGAGAATTTATAGGACACATGATACAACAGTAAATTGATGTGATTCTATTAAAGGACGTAATGCCAAAAGGGAATACACAATACACAATTTAATTCGAATTTCTGCACGTTGAAAACAAATACTCTGCATTATGAGTGTTGACAGTGTTTGTATATCAAAACACAATATAATGGCGTAACAATACAAAACCGCTATTATTAACGACGTAATAATTTCAGCATTCATAAAATAATAAATGGAAATTTCAAGAAGTCGCGGTTACCAAAAGCCCTGCACAAGCTCCCCAAAATGACACAATAACATGCCACATACCCTTGTAAGGGGGTACATTTGTTGTATGCGGTTATGGTTTTTATGTGCCATTCGCACGCCGACGACAACTTTATACTACCTATGCCCTACACACAGCTCGTACATTTTGTCAGTGCAAGGTTTATATTTGTACGTGTTTGCACTATGGAGGGTATGTCAACAAATGCGTTTTATCCGCAAAGTAAATGTACGACAGCGCACGTCGAAATGAAAAAGGCTGCCAATAAATATGAGCTGTAAGTGCCGCAGATGGCAGGAAATAAAGTACAATAAGGTAGCAACCAATCCGAGTTCGTTTTAATGTGCTAATATAAAGTCGGAAATTGAAAATCACGCACATTGGAATTCGTTAAGGCATTAACCTATAAAAAATGAAGGCAATGACAATGCAGAACAAAATGCGGTAAAGATTATTGTTGGTATGTACCAAGAATCTTCCTTGTCCAATGCAAAAGTCCTGAACTATATTCTATTTAACATAATTATTTTTAAACCTCTCTTTTGCACTTACATTAGTAAAATTTTTTGAATATTATGCCTAACTATAAAGTTTTAGGCGTTCCTAACTTAAAAACAAGAAGACACTTTGATCCAAAAATGTAATAATTTCGTTATTATGCGGATTATTGATTAATGTTGTTGCAGACTGCAATTAGAATATTATTACGTGTATTTTCTTTAATATATGTATGTACCAGTGGCGTAACTAGGGTGCCGCAGGCCCCGCGATCGCGGGGGGGCCCTTTAAAAAAAAATGAATCAGGGGGCCCGTATAAAAATAACAAAAAACATTCTTGTACCAAATCGCTCAGTTTTGGTCAGTTATGAAAAAATTCAGATATATCATATAACCCATTTCCCATGCATCAATATAATATTCTATGTTACAATTTAGATTTTTATTTCGAGTTTGCTAAATGCTAGGTTCGTTTTAGCAAAAGGATCATAAACTGAAATATATGTTTAAGATTCATTTGTCCCACATCAGATTGTAGTAATATTCGTTTATTTATGCGTCCGTCTAACAAGATGGGCCCTTATATTTAGTAAAACAAAGTATCCTTTATTGCATCGGTTCATCAACAGACTGTAGTAATCTTAGTCTACCCTTATTTTATATGTTTATATTATTTATGTTTAGAATATTGATTTAGAGGTCTACAGTTGTTTCCCTTTCGTTAAAATTTAGTTTTAAACAAAAAATATCACAAATATTGCAATCTAAAGAATTAAATTTAATTCGGGCCTATGATATTTAAAGGACTATTTCAAATAAATTTGATGAATATCGGAAAAATTTCAGTAATTTTTTGAATAAATCAAAAAGTATATTGAAACAATTGCGAGTTTCGCCTGAATTTAAAAGTAAAAGAGTGAGAATGGTGAAGTGACACTTCGATCAATTTTTTTAAAGATCATCGATTTTTGAATGAAACAATAATATTTGAAGTCAATGTTTTTAACAGAATTTTAGATATAGTTGTAGGATAATACAGCGACGATTTGGGAGCATGTCTAAAATTTCAAAGTTTTTTATAATTTTTATTGCCTGATAAACTGTTACCTTTAAATAATAACACTAATAATTAGATACTCTAACAGATTAATTCAAAAGTACAATACCGTCATTAGTTCTGCTTTCCCAATACAAATTTTATTATACAAACATAAATTTAGCAACAAATATAAAAGAAGCCACATCCATTTTAGATTTATATCATCATATAATGAAGTAATATACGTTTTTATTCTTTTTTTATCAATTCCCATAACATCTGCTAGTGCTGAAAGATATTTCAAAAAGTTAAAAATATTCTAAATTATTTAAGAAAATCTATGTCGCAAAATAGATTACGTTTTAAATTTTAGCGATTGAGGCTGAAAAATCTAAGATAATTGACATCAAAAATGTTTTTAATTATTATTATTTCCTATAATTTCTTTCTTATATTTTCAATAATAATATTAACCAGAAACCTTTGTTTTTAGATTTTTATTTTTTATGTCTTAAAATAAAAAAATGTTTTGTTGCAATACAATTAAATATTATTGTTATGAAAATTGTGTTTTAATATGCATTCTTATTATGTAGTAAGATTAAAAAAAATTTCAACTAATTTCTGAGAGTCAGGCAAACATTGCGGGGGGGCCTTTAATTTCTAGTTACGCCACTGGTATGTACTTAACATAAATTAAAGCTATAACCTTAAAAGTGCATTGAAAAAGAATTGTGCTAAAAATAGGTACAATGTGTAAACAATTGAACCAAAAAAGCATGAACCCAAAAGAGTTATATACATATCCTGCGCCCTCTTGTAAAAGCAATCACATTAAAGTTATTTTGTAGCTTTTGCACTTGACATCTTCATGCCACGTTGAATGCACGTGGTGATTGTGTTGTATCTACAAAAGATGTTTGCATTTTATGTAAAACAAATATAATGGTGAATTGTCCTCATATATGTGCAAGTATTGTATTTGTTGTAAAGTACGCCAACAATGAATTGCGGTTGTGAATTGTCTTCTGTTTTTCTATATACTGTTGTTAACACAATATACCGCAAATAAACATATGTATGCGGTATGTAAGCTCGTGGGTGCAAAATAAACCATTTTAACGAGCTATAGCTCCATTCGTTTCCAAACCATATCGAACATAATTGTGGAATTATGGCTGTGACACGCATGTCGCATATGGAGCAGGAAATTCAAATGACATGGGGTTGCTGTGCATATAGATGCACTACTCGTACTTACTGTGATGTGAATATTTGAGTAATTTATGCGTTTCAACGGGCGGTTTAATAATTGGTGGGTCACATCATTGGTGGTCCGTTGACAAATCGCTTCGAAACCCACATAAAAGTGTTGTAGTAATATAGCTTTTAATAGTTTCCATTTTCATTGCTTTTCGATGAATCCATGGCTTTTATGATGCTGCGCTTTCTAAAGCATTTAAACTTCTCCTCGCAGTCGTCATGACAATGAGGTTAATGGTGTAGATATTGCTGGCGAAAGTGCATTTCGTAAAATTCAGTACGAATCATGTCAAAATTTATTATTGCACTATTAGAGCAGGCAGAGTTTTATTTTTCCATTTTTACTACCTTTTTATGTTTTCACCATTTCCGCGTAACTTTTAACATACCATTGAAATGAGGGCCTTTAAATAATCATAACATAAACATTAAAAAGCTTTATCATAATATTATGCTTACCTTTTTTCAATTTTTCAAAAAATACTTTCTGTTTTATTGCTTTTAGAATTTAAAAGATAACTTGTGTTCTGTGAAGCCATTTCTAAAAATACGGAACATCGCGCATTTATAGGATTTAATCCCAATATTTTTGGCTAAAAGCAATACTTCTTGAGAATAAACATAAAAATCTACATGCATAATTGACTACTTCTTTCCATTCCTCAAAGTACATACTATAGAATTGCATGCGCCACGTAACGGATGTTACAATATATAAACTACACACTAACCATACATAAATGTCCTTGCTTTTATTGTCTCACTTAAACGTGATCTTCATTCCAAAATGTCTGGTGTATGCGTAAATGCTGCTCTCTACGTTGCATGCGTGTTTCAATATTTCATATCCATAATGCGCGTCCGTGTTACATTTATGGGCGATCTGTGCACGCAGAGTTCTCGCGCCCGTTTGCTACACCCTCAAGACTAATGTCTACATTTCCTATGAATAAGTTGCCATCTTGCCAAGCCACACAAGTCGCAGGCCAAATGTAATTCCCATGAATATTTAAAACCATTTACCCTCTTAAACGGTTTTTGTATTTTTTGAACAAACAAAACCGACGATGTAAAGACGACGCGCGAGAGCAACATCACCGCATGCAAAAACAGCAAACGGCGAATTTCTGCGTAAGAAATCATTCCCGCGTACCACGTCTTTTGAATACAAATTACAGGACATAATGAGCTTCTGTACGCAAAATTTATCTCCATTTCTGTGTGTGACATCGCACACAATATGACTTGCCGAAGCACACTGAAGGCAATTTAAACAGTTGGCTTTTTTCTTGCAGAATGTGCCATTTTCGCCCTAGCAACATAATGGGTGTTTCCAAATTTTATTTCAATTATATAAAAACCTACGGTTTTTGACACTTAAGTTGTGCGCCTTTTTGTAATAAAATATTGTATTCCATTCATTTGGAAGTGAAAGATTAAAGCGATATTTTGAATGCCATGAATGAGTCGTGTTTTTGTTGAAATACAAGATTTGCAATGAATCAACCCTAATATGGTAATGACGTTTCGCGTTTCAATTTAATTATTATTTCGAAGAAAAGTAAATGTTTTCGTTTGCAAATTTGATAACAATGCGAATAAGACTTTGAATTATGTTTAATTTTGATGTTAAACTGTTCGTATAAATTCAAAGAACACTTTTAATAATCCAAATAATGGGATATTTTAAGAGGTTGTCGAATAAGCTCTTGAGGTTGTTTTCAAAATTTGTTAATTATTGAATTAAAATCATAATAATACTCTAAATAGGCTCTCACATATAACTTTATCAGCATTTGCAAATTCAATTCTTTATTGGTTTTTCAAGTTCAAAAAACTTTAAATTTTCATAAGCGAGGCTGCCTGTTTCTACCATTTATATATTTTTCGAGTACGTATACAGTTATAAGATTTAAAACTCAGCAAATGAGACCATCCCAAACACATTCACAAACGCCATCCTCAACTGCGGGATCATCTGCATAATTTGATTGCCCTTCATAGACTGTATGGGTTCGTAATTTATCGCCCGAGATATCCACAAAAGTTCAAGTGGCAATATAGGCGGATAATGAGCGTAACAAACTTCAAAATATTTTTCCCGCTTAGGGATGTCTCTTATTATTATTATTATTATTATTATTTTTCTTTTATTATTATTATTACCTTCTGTGTATTTCATTTTATGTCAACGGCTTTATAGGGCGTTAAATGCTAAACTTAAATAGGGAAAGTTAAATATTTAAACGACGCGACGTCCAATCAGAAGCACTTCAACATGCGAATTTATTTTACGGTGGAGTGCTCGTCGAAAATCGTCCAGCCGTGAACGCTTTGCTCGGCGTAAATGTTTGCACAATTTATATACGCTTCGCATAAAATGCACAAAAAAAGATGATGAAAAATTGTGAATGTGAATGCTTTTCCTATACGCTCCACATATCCCAGAGACAATAACCGAGTGAAACTTATTTCTCCTTTTTGCTTGCAGATAACCAATATGACGTGGAATCAGCATAGGTGACATCCCTGAAGAGTGCCGCGCAGCAACGGAACCCGCAAAGGCATTGCAGCTCCCATCATCATAAAGCAAATACACACAAGTACACGTTCCACGTCTCACATCCGTAATGTTCCGGGGAAGCATTGAAACCAGTGCCAATGGCACTGATTATTTCAATAGATCGGCACCCATCTACTCGATCAGCTCCGATTTTATGACACAATGGTAAGTCACATTTTGCACGTAAATTTTATGAATACGTAAAATCTGGAGATAGGAGGTTGCGTTTATTCCGTGAACATTTTTGTAGCATATCTTATCTACATGACCGGTTTATATGTAGTTCCTTCCGTCAATCCAGTAAGAGACATTATAAAGGCTATATTTGGAATGTCTATAACAAATATGTGAGTAAGATAAACTGTTGTCATGCTCATTCAAGTTAACGTTATTATCTAAGTTCCTGTTTTCATCAATTTGGTCTCAATTTAGGGCACCTTCCTTCTAATATAGGCAACCATCCCCCAACTGTTGGCATTCACATAGTACTTATTCAACGAAACGTCTTACGTAACCAACAAGTGTGTCGAATAAAAAAAAAATCGATTTTGAAAGGTATCTTGAGATATTGTTTCAGTGAGTATGCTTCAGAACTGTTTTAGATTCAACATAAATTATCTTTTTGGGATAATTACTTTGTCCGATTGAATGCATTGTACTGAAGCTGTTATTTGCGTTTTTAATGAATTATGTAATTATTCATCTAATTGTATCTTTTGAGAAATCCGTGCCAACGGAATGAAGTATTTATTCAGCTGACTGTCATCTAAATACCTAGATGAATTTATTGCCACACTGGATCTCAAAGAAAAGCAGTACTTTTATATTTGTAAGCATGCGTATCGGCATTGTCAATATCTGTTTTATTTTACAGAATTCACCTATTTCTTTGGCATAAATCAAATTATAACAAAACAAAACAATATAATATGTACCTGTAGATCTGAAGCATAATGATGATCATGATTCATGAATCATGAACGTGCAGAAACAGAATTTGAAGCGCACACCAAATTGATTGACTATTTACTCAAGCCACCAATTCACATTATATTATACCTATCATAAAAAGATCGGAAGATACACTCCAGATATAATAATAATAATAATAAAACACCTCGAAACGCCTCGCCGCGTGCGAAGTGAACGACACATCATACGCACATATTGCAACTTCTGGTCATGTCACCCCAATGCCACCCCCTGCATCATTTCTCGCAAAGTGTTTGCGCTCAAATTTGTTTGCCTTGTCACTAGACGGCAATCAAATCATGGACCCAGTGTGATAATGCTGAACAAATATTTACATTCACCACATCATTTACAACCGAAAAGCTAACGCAGACTGTAATAATATTGTGTTGACTAAAGTGGCCGACTGCCATACAGCACGTACAATATCATCTAACTACCTAAATATATAAATTGAAAAAGATTTTGAAACGTACGTATAGTGTTAAAACAAAACAAAAAATCGTTTACCCGTGCAAACATTTGCATTGGATATTAACAGCATATAACGACATAAGCGTTAATCCAAACATTGATTAAGTTTTGCATGTTATTGCGATGCCACGGATGGAATCATCCGCGGGAATACCTGAGGGCGGTTACACTTTGCGCAAAAAATCAGCACAATTGTCGCGTAAACGATCACAACTCCCGAAGACAACAATATGCGGAATGTGTGAAAATGCAATGGAAACCGTAAAAACTAATTAAAATCCGATCCATTGCACGAGCACATACACAACCCTTTCCTCCATGTATTACGTTGGCACACAGGTGACATGGAACGGGGTTAGGGTAATTGTTGTGTTATTCGGATTGAATTTAGCGAATAAAAATAGATTGGAAATGTCGCTTTTCAAATTCCGTGATGAAGTTATAAAAGCCATCATGTGTGTATTAAATGGCAGCCGCACCATATTAAAAGCCAATCGTGTTCTCGGCCGTTCAAAGCTCGAGCCTCGGCCTAACCGTTGTTGTACGTGCGTTGTCCGCGTGTCGGCTTTGTGCGTGATGTGTACATTTTTGTCGGCTTACAATTTTTGTGTCGGCCAGAGGACCAATTACCAATCGATATCCATCATAGAGATTATGTTGTATACACTTGATATTAACATATAACTGTGTATGATGGAGGAATGTATGAGGAAAAATCTGAAAAAAAGCGACGCCGACGAACTCGAAGTATGTACGCACAAAATTATGGTGCGACATGATATGTTGTGTATAATATAAGAAAGGGGGTGGGACGGTGAGTATGGAGGCTGCTTCAAGGGTGTTTTGAAAGAATTCACATGTACCTACGTACGTATAATTTATATATTATGTTCTGTAAAATGTGTTGCTCTAAATAGCTGTAGATGCTGAATTATGCGTCAACTTGTGACACATATTGTGCTCCCGAAGATGTAAAGGATTTACAAATATCTGTCCATAAAATACCCTTGTCATTATTCGTATCCGTATGTGGTGAAGATTGGATTGTAAAGCTTTAAGCTGTAGTGATTTGTAAGCTAAATTGCTTTGCCATTTTAAGAATTCAGTTTTCCGCTTGGGGGACAAATACAAAATATACAATGTTGTGTAAAAGAGTTAGGAAGTAATGCGACGATTCATTTTAAGTTGGGTATTATAAAGTGTCTGTTGAAACTACTTTGTGGTTATATCGAAGATGTAACATTTTTGCCAACGACATGTTCATTAGAATGTGGAAACAATTTGCTGCTAAACTCATTTTTATTTAATCTCCGATTTCAAAACCACATAATAGCTGAAACATGACTTCATACTACTCAGTGCTCAATTTAAGCTACTCACAACAATTGAGCATTACCAACTTCCGCAAACCGCAGCAATCTCAACCCGCATCATCTTTGCCCTATACACACCACACTTCATTACACCCAATAATGTTAAATGGCTCGGAACAACCGAAAAATTTGTCGAATAAATTCATTATTATAATCAGTATAATCAATTATGTATTGCCGCAATAGAGCAATCCACTTGTTAGTGAGTCAACCATCTGGTCCTTATTCAATCAATAACTATTTGTATTTTATTCAGTGCGGCACAATCTGACCCTTAATTAACTAAATAAATAGGTATCACAGCTCAATGTATACTATTACATACGGTAACATATAATTTTTTAGACAATGCAACTTTACTTTTGATGTAATACGAGTAGAATTTCCACCTTTTCCCCACACTAAAACATCGAATTCCCCTTCTGCGCTTGTAAATTAATGACTGTTACAATAATTCACTTTATTACTTAATAATAATCAATTTGTTTCATTTATCTTGGAAGAAAATCCATATTAATTGCATAATTAGGCTAATAATGAACCTCAATTGATATTCCGATAAATGTTTACTAATTCTACAAAGGCGGATGTCGGCAGGCCCGGATTGAAGTTCTGCAATGCTGAAAGAATATTTCTTCCAAATACATACTATTTTTCTACATTTCATTGCGAAAATTTGGACTTATAGCAAAAACCTTAAAAAATAAAAACGCTTAAAAATTTAGTATTTTTAAAATCTAAGGGCTTTATGTGCCCTAGATGAAATCCGTATTAACTTATTGATAAATGCGGATCTGCGTTTGAACGCAATAACTAAAGTATTCAATCTCACAATCATAAAATACGATTCTGTGGGGATTTTGTTATGTGGCAGAATAATTAATTCCCTTGGTGAGGATTATTGTAATGCTTGTAAGCGTCGTTTATATATATTATTATAACAAAATGCCAGAGTATGACAACACGTATATAAATTGTGTTGGGGAATACCAAAAGCACATTGAGGTGACAAAGTTGCTTTATTCAAGTGGAGCGGGAAAATATCAAACAGACCCACGCACATATTCTTTTAAGCTTCGTTTAATAATTACATTATTGTGCATATTTAGTCAGTGATTGCTTACGAGTAGACATGATTTTCATAAATATTTAAGACAATTAAACATTAATTAAAATATTCATATTTGTGTATTACACTTTACTTGTGTTTTTCTGAAAATATTTGAGTTATGCTTTTGTTAAAGAAGTTTGGGGCGATAATGTACACAGTTACCCCCACCCACAATGCGACGAGAATGATGAACGGCACGTGTGTATGTATGTGAAAAATTACAGGGGCCAAATAATGTTAATGTTTATAATTTTTATACAAAAAATTGATGTTACCCCCTCTACTAAGTGTGGAGAAATTTTTTAGCCTCATCAAGTTTTCAACACAGAATGATGATGGGTGAGGGATGTGGTTTGGAGGATTATTGCACACTTTCCAACACTTAATCGACATAAATCAGTGGAAGTGAATTTAGTTACTGGTTCCTACTCCCTAAAAAGCATATTGTGCAAGATTAAAAGCCGTAAAAGAAATGAGTATATTATACCCGCTCCTTGGTTAATCCAGGACTGAAATACACAAATTTACACTCAACGTGATGTATTCATAAAGCCTCTCTGATTACAAGTGGTGTACAAGTAAACAACGGCACATGCAATGCACCGCACAATAGCAATCCATTTTCACGTACAAAATCAGCACGCTTTTGCGGCTTTTATTTCCTGTCTGATGCCTGAATTTGAATTAAAAGCTTTTCGTTTTTAAAAAACATTGCAGAGAGATTTCTGTAATACACTTTCGTTCGTTTTCCTTGCATTATATGGAGTCTAAGTTCTGAACATGTGTACGAGAAAGCATTTACCATTGAACATATTCATTTCCATTACCAAATGAACTTTCATTTATTGTATATGTACAATACTTTTCAGATGAACGGCAAAGATTTGCTGGGGTGAAAACAATTTGCAGATATTTATGTGATTGGCTTAGAAACGTACAGCAAAGTGCGAAACTGATCGACGAGCAGTTGAATAATCCCTCACTTTAATGCAATTTTACCAAATAATGAAGCTCTACTTACACGTACGATGTTTACAATATGAATAGCATTTTAAACAAGTCTTGACTTTTTCGCATTTTTATTCGATGAACACCATTTTCTTGCGTTTATGTTTATTGAATTACATCGGATCACTCCTATGCGGGAAAGGGATGGTATTTCTTCGCATACCTACTATACATGAATAATGGGTAATAAATGTTTTCTCCCGGCGATTTAAAACATTTCACTTGGAGCATTTTATAACCCCATGCAATGACATAACTCAAAGCTGAAACACCGATAGACTGAATGCGGAAATGAAAAACAACTTCCACGGCGCGCGTCTAAAAAGAAACGAATTGGTTATTTCCTGTGCGCCCTCCAAGTACTCCCCCTTTACATGCATATGCGCTATAGGTACAGAACATTCGTTTAAATGTGTACAAGCGGATGACAAGCAGCAAGTGTTTAGGTCTTCAATTTTCTTCAACGTCTCTTGTGCTTCACCTTCGTTTTATTTTATTGCCGTTTTTTGCTTAGTTTATGGAAACTTGTAGATTGTAGAGGGTGGGTCGTGCCTTTACCTGAATTTTTCACATTTTTCTATCGAAGTGTAACACAACACAAAAAAGGTAAATTGGATGCTGCTGGATAATGGTTATGCAGATTAGATAATTATGTCAAATTAGAATAAATTGAATGACTTAGAAAGAAGCCGTTTTGTGAAATTAAAACTATAAAATTTATTTTAATCTGCATAAGAAAAATTTTACGATCGACCTTTGAATTTTATGCTTGTTGTAGGTTTAATATTTTTAAAAGAATTTTGATTTACAACAATGGTTAAAGTTATTTATCTTATAGCCTAGATGTTTAGTGTCCAGACTTTTATATAATCCTGAATCAATTACAAAACGACATATCATACATACAAAATGTTATTTTAAAAACGTCAAACGTCTTGTCCTTTCTTGTCCAATAAGGATTATTATGATAAATACAATTTTTGCGTCTTTACAGAACCGATGGTAGGGACCTAATAAGAAAGTTAAAAATAATAATAATGATGACTAGGTGAAACTGAAAATCAATCCAAAGAATAACACAGCTGATAAATTGGTCTGAAATTGAATAAATTTACTCATCCGCAATAATCAATTTCTTACAATCCATAAATTTTCTAAGAAGGTTCGACAACGATGACGCTTATATCCTTACAAAGATTGTGTTCATTTCCGTTCACACTCCGGTTGAGCTCAACGTATGTCGAATTTGCACTCCAAATGGTAATCTCTCAATAAAAAGAAGAACGTAAAAGAACTACACAAAACTCAATTTAATAAGTTCAAACGAAAGCGACATATTTAAAAGAGTTCTTAGAAATGCAGACGTTTAAATAGCCCACTATATTAATGGAAATATTATAATCCACCGAAGTTGTCCTTTTTCTCGAAATAATTTAAATCCAAACCAACAAAATGATTGAAAACTGGTATATGAATTTACATTTGTATTTTCAAATATTTGTAGGAATGACTGCGTATGAACTCACTTGTGAGATGTTACAACGAACCCAATTTATAGGGAGTATGATGTATCTAAGTTTGCAGTATTCTGACACTTTAGTGAGCACATTTCTATGACCCTTCTTGCGTTGCAACTCTTGTACGGTCATGTTCCTAAACCGCCTGAAGCTTAACAGTATATCTAACTGCATTATAACATTATACGAGTGTGAAATACTGTATGAGTCAATAGTATGAGGGTCTTTCCTTTGATGGTTCAAATTGTAGAACGCCAGCTCTACAGCATAAAACAACGTAGCTTATAAGAACCACACTCTCAACTCACACTTGGTTGCTGTCACTTCTGAAACTACATCACCATTATAATGTGTTGATCTTGCAAATTTTACCCCAGTTTATTCAAGCTATTTCTCGGATTTACATGGTTTACAAACATTATTGTTAACATTGCTTTCTTTTCTTCTTCGTGCCACATCAACCACTATTTGCCGACTGCAACCATTAATCTCGGCCACATGCTCGATTTCATAACAAAAGCTAAACTAAACCAGATCTGTGTGAAATGAAAGCTCACTCGAGAGTTACACCCAATCCAATGACGGCAAACGTTGATGCAATCTGTATGTACTAACTCAAATATATATTTACAATAAAAATATATACGTTTGAGTTTGACTAATACATAGTGCGAAGAGTTTTCTGGGAGTAAGCATAACAGAAATGGTGAAAATGAATGTCACTGAACATTACATTTGAGTGCGACAGTAACAAAACGGGCAAAGAACGAGGTGGAGACAGCAGCCCCAAGGGGACAATAGTTCTATTATTTCTTGACAACAGAAACTGGGATATGCCGAGCTGCTCCTCGTGCGTTGCCCGCTGTATTCATTTTTACATACTCGTATCCATACTCTTGCAGCATTATGTCCTTTAGAATAGTCGCTATGACGATTGCGGTTATGTTTCCCTTGAGCTTATTGAGACGATTTTTTTTTTGTTTTTATTTTTGCACTGAGGCTTTACAAAACCGCAACGTATTTTCCTCCGGAAAAGTTGAAAATGTGCAGATTACAGATAAAACCGTCTATATAAAATAAAGAGGAATTCGAAGGGAAGTTAAACAAGTGCAGTCTGCAACATAATAACCATAATATAGACTAGTCACTCGTGGAATGAGCATATACCTGCGCGTATTGTAATAAACAAATTTAAAAACAATGCCGGAGAGTAAAATTTTTGTTTGTTCAAAACCAAAGAACCATTTTTTTTTTTTACAAATTAAATATGCAAAAAAATGTTCGTATCAGATTTAAAAACTACTGTAAAAAATTAAAGTTAATAGATACAGAATTGTAGAAAATTTGTGGCCAAAAACAGCAGCCACTTTTCTGATTTTGTTACTAAAATTCAACTTTATCACTCGAAAACTTTCTTGAAAATGTTGATGCAGAATTGTTAAAAAAGCGATTAAAAGTTGTTTTATGAAAAAATACATATAAAGTTAGAAAGAAAGCTCTATATTCAAGGAATTTAACATTTTAATTCATAAAACGTTAAAACCATGAAATAAGATTCGGCCATATTTTTTTTGAATTTTGTTTTGATTAGACTTATTGCTTTCAACATACTTCAAGTTTTGAATTAACTCCCAAAGCATGAATCAAGCCATTGAAATATACCATTTTCATGTTACATTGCATCAGTGTATCGGAGTACTCCTTTTTTGTGTAACTACTCATGTAGAATGGAAGAGAATGCACTGTATATACATTTCGGGGTAATGGAAATAATCAGAATGGATAGTTATAACGATGAAAACAACAAGCACAGGCATTCCGAATAATGGCTTTTTGGCTTTGTCATTCTGTGAAAATATACAATGTTTTCAAACAGAAGCCTCGAAGCAACAGTTTGGCAAAGTGCCAGCCGAATGTTACAAAAGTGCACCGCATATAGCTACAAACCTATATTGTATACTAAAATTCATGCCCGCGTCATACAAATTTTCAATGTAGAAAAGTAAATGCTCGACTGAGTATTGCCACTACATCAAAACAAAGAGGAGTCGCACGAAATGAAACGGATGAGTTTTTGATGGTATGATTCCAGTTTCCATTTTTCCCCCCGTAAATCAAATTGCATAATATTTCGGATTGGGTGGGGGGTGTTGTCTAGTGTTAAACTGCCATAGTACATTTTTTTACCACAGCACACAAATGGTGAGAATAGAAAGGTTTTCAAAGAGACGCAGCTTCGGTTGTTGCATATTCAGTGCGCCATTATAGAAATATTGTTTACTCTTGGGACGTAACGCTTCAAGATGCATTTGCCAAATGTAATCTCAAAAACAGTGTTCACTTTATACTTTGTATCGTGTGCATGTCGCAGTTTGTATGATTAATGCTTTCAATTCATGCGGTCCTATACATCTGTTGAAAGGGCGGGCGATAACAGATTCGATGAAATATTGATTTAGCAGCGCAGCGTGAAGGTGTGATGTGCAGTTTTATTTTTCTACTGACTTTTTTTGCAAACTAGTTAAGGCTTTTAGTGTGAGGTATTCGCATTCTGTTTACGGTTTTCGTTTTTGTTTAATTTTCCAATCGTTTGTAATCGGTGTATATGTATTTATGTTAAAGTTTATTAAAAAAATAGAACATATTAGACGTCTTTAATTTGCATTTGTAACATAAGAAAATGACTTTGGCCTCAGTGAACTTAAAACAATCCAAATTTTGTCAGTTTTAAACAAACTGTTCAACATAAATCAAAACTTCTTTGATTAATCAGTGCGTTTTGAACTCATGATTAAATTAAGAATCTGAAAGTGCCTTCTAAATTTAATGAATTCAGAAACAAAGTGTTTCTCATAAGTCATAATAATTTATTAGCGTGTTCATTGTACATAATAAAAACCATGTAAAGCTCATTTAAATTGTTTCAAGTGAACCCCATCAAAATTCAAGCTCATATTACACGAGGGCGGTTTAACGCCCGTGAGAGATACAAATTACCTCATTGCATAATTATCTCATCCCTTTCAGCACATGCTACGTAATACGACAGCAATTTCCATGTTGCTACCTCCCAACATTATCAACGTTATTCATCTTCTCCTGAGATAGTTCATAAAGTGTCTTTGCACTTTCCCGGCGCTGAACTTCGTTACATATAGCCCACAGGAATTACCAAGATTCATACATATTCCCTAAAACCACTCAATATTCTTCATTATATTATGAGTTGCACACGCCGCCTCGTATACACATTTACGCGCATAATAATAATATGTATCTAAATATCCTCCTTTTTACATGACACAAAACCAGCTAAATACGTGTGCTCATACATATGAATGGCATGTTTGAGTTGTCGTTGCATGAATCTGTGTAAGATTATTCCGGAGCAATAATATACACCAAATGCCAGGCGGAAATTTCCCAACCCCCATGACACCCACCACATCGTACCGCTTTCTCCCATAAGACGCATTGCTAGAACCGCATAAGAGTCGCATCGAGCATGAATGACATACAATATTCAGCAGTGAATCAACTCAGTGAATAGAAACTAGCTTGCGTACTAAATAAGTCAAATGAGGGTGGTGGGTGGTGTGCAAAGTACAAACATTATATGGTGAATAAAAGTGAGCAGAGACTTTATCCACCACAGTACCTTGCAGTACACGTATAAGCAACGACTCCATTGGATCGAAAGCGTTTTCACCTATAGAGCTAAAAAAAAAACATATAAAGAAAAGTGCAAAAATAACATTGTGGAATATAAATGCAACCCTATTTGTTTCTGAAAAAATTGGTATGCTCTGTAGACTGTAGACTGTAGACCATAAAAAATCTATACTTGAGTGCAAACTGCAATAACCCACAGCACATAAAGAAGTGAAATGCTTTTTTAAAAATTCAGCGTAAACTTAGTGGCTTGAGCCTTATAAAAAAAAGTAAATAAATATTTGATGTCGAGTTGGCTATTTATAGGCCCCACCGTCCACCACCAACTAACGAAGCGTGCACAATGAGAGATTAAGGTCTACAATCTAAATACAGGACGCCGTAGCCTGGTGATGTAGTCAGGAAGAACCCAACTCAAATGAAGGGAGGAAATGAAACAGATAGCTGTCTATCATTTAGAATTTAAATGGAAATTGGATCTTGGGGCATGACACACAACTCAGCCAGTGCAACAAAAAGATCTGTTCTGGCATACCGAATACCGTATATCCGGCCGCGTCCGAAGACCAACACACTTTGCGTTATGCAAACATAAATATAGGTTTAATTAAACAAGGCTGTTTCATTCCCTGGGTAAACCGTATGTAAAATCCTTTGGTGAAGCTACGTACTCGTTCGTATGTTATAGCTTTAAATCGTATGTACTTGAAATCAGCCGCGACCAATTTGCTTGGATGAGCGGAATGCATTAGCATAAACCGCATCAAGCACTGCTTAAATATTGTGCTATAGTACACTTTCGCATTCATTGGCTAGTGAGTGCGCTACATATCGCAGAATGTGCACTTGAGTAAATATCTCGAACATAGTGCAATGGCGATTGGCCGCTTTATGCAATCATATAAGTACACTCACAAAACCACATAGCAGTAGAATTTTTGTGAACGCATCAATTTTGAAAATCCTATAGTACACCGCTAACACTTTACACAAAGCCCGAAAATTATCCGGATGGAGTGATGGGAGTAGATGAAATGTGGTTTTCTTACATTTATGTTTTGGAAGCTGTTGCCGAACATTTCTTACGGAATTAAATTATTTATGATTGTTTGGGAAAGAGAGTCACGCATAACTTACATTTTTGAGCGATATGTAAACCTACATATAAGGGTTTAATTAATCCAAAATATCTTTGTATATGATGAAGGGATATGACATCTCAAAAGCTTATAACGCAGCATTCAAATAATTGTCAGAATTTAAACATAGCATTTTACTTACATATGAGATGTGGATTAAAACAAGTCGATGAAGTTCTGAATCACAAAAAACTCGAAACTCGAAAGCAAAATATTCTGTCAAGTTTTTGTTGAATATTTTGACCGCAATTAAATTGAATACCGGTGGAAGAGATGCATGTCTGTCAAGCTTGAGTGTGAAGCAATGTGTGTAATCCACTTACAAAGTTGTTAAAGGCTTCATTAACCTGAAATCGATATCAACCGCATTCTAATTACATTTGAAAATAATTGTAGATTCGGGATAAAAAGTGCTATGTCAAGGTTTAAAGTTACATCAAGTTGAGCGTTGATATGGGGCATTTTCAGGATACAGCACACACATATTTTTTTAAATGTGATAAAAAAGGCTGACATTGATTGATTGGTCAGTGACTAATTACGCAGAATAATGGCGCCAGATGCATGGGTACTTCGTTATGTTTAATAACTGTGCGAGTATTTTAATTGCCAATCAGTCATAAGTGCTCTTATTTTTTGTGTGTACAATTTGCGGAATTTGCGTTTGTACTCTATATGGTGTAGGCAAGGATAAATGATCCTTTTAATCAAATAGTACTTTATCTTTCATAAAATGATACCAATTTATTACAATTTTTTTGAAAACTACGCAAAACTTTAAATTATCTTACAAATATGTTTACCACTTTTCAGGAAGTTAAAGAAGCGCCAAGAGACCATTTGCAAATCATTATTCAAATCCCTCGCCGATATAGCCGAGTGTCAACGAAGATTAGCTCAGTGGCCACACGGTGTTGGCAATGATCTTAGTCAGTGGAACAGCAATGACACATCAATAGACTGGAGCAGCTTCAATGGCACCCTCACGAATCCGTTGGAGTTTTGGAACAACAACAACAATGGCACAACATCCTCGCAAGAGACGAACGGCCCTATTCAAGTACTGCCGCCATTTGAGTTGTGGCAAACCATTTGCATTGCCATCTGCCTTGCAATATGCATCATCCTTACGGTTGGTGGTAACATCCTGGTGCTGTTGGCCTTCATTGTCGATCGAAGTATTCGACAACCCAGTAACTATTTCATCGCATCCCTGGCCGCCACGGACATGCTAATTGGTAATTTTACTATTTAAATTAAAGGCAATGTCGAGGTGCATCGTGCATATCAAATTGGATTGTGTTACTAAATTGATGAGATTGCAAAATTTTAATGAATTGTGTTTGTTTATACATTTTACAGGCACCGTTTCAATGCCATTCTACACAGTGTACGTTTTAATGGGTTACTGGGATTTAGGACCACTCCTGTGTGATTTGTGGCTATCAGTTGACTACACTGTTTGTCTGGTCTCTCAGTACACTGTGCTATTGATAACAATAGATCGATTTTGCTCTGTTAAAATCGCTGCTAAATACAGGAGCTGGAGAACAAAGAACAAGGTTATTTGGATGGTGACAATCACTTGGATTATTCCGGCGCTTCTATTCTTCATATCGATATTTGGTTGGGAACACTTTGTTGGTTATCGTGACCTTTTGCCAGGCCAATGTACGGTACAGTTTTTGAAGGATCCTGTCTTTAATACTGCCTTAATCATTGGCTACTACTGGACAACTTTGGTTGTGTTATTCGTGTTGTACGGCGGTATTTATAAAACCGCCTATGACATGCAAAAACGCAGTGAAGCCAAGCAGAGAAAGATGCAGTCAATGGTTGCGTTAAGTGCTGGCGCCATGACTGGAATGGCTGGACGAGCTGCGGGTATTGGTATATCAAAAACCCAAAGTACAATTCTCGGTACCGAGAAACCAAAGGCAATAACGCCATCAGCCAACTCTTCTGGTGCTTGCCAGTCAAATATAACGACATCGTCATCTTCGAATTTGATTGAGGAGACAAAGCGAAAATCATCACTAGCTAAGACTGTAAAAGAGGCAGAAAAAAGTCATAAAAAGGAGAAAAAAGAACAGACTGACCAAGACAAAAGTGAGCGCTCTAGTAGCCCGGCATTTGACTCGGACGAGGAGAGCTCGGCCAATGTCACAATATCCGCCCTCGCCAAAAAGCGATCCTCGCTTGCAGGCATTTTTGTGGGTGCCCAGGCGCCAGTAATTGCTGCTCGAAATAATGGCACAATGAAGCCGAAAAATACCACTGAGATCACACAAAATCCCATTAAACGTCATCCCTCCCCATCGGCGGCACTCGAAGGTATGCCCAAAATTCAAGAGATCAGCCTAATCGATCAAGAAACATTTGAAGCCGCAAAACAGGTAACACCTTTAAAGCCGACACCTGTACAGAGTCCTATATCACCAATCGATATTGCACCACTACCTGAAGTTTCGCCTCGCACTATGCATAACAGTGAAGTCCGACTGTCACAAACCATTCTTCCTCCTCCGGATGGTTTCAGAAGCTCCCACGGAAGTCCAGCTGCATCCGACAGCTGTTCCCCATCAAAGTCTGAGCGACCGCACAGTTTAGCCGTAAGTAGTCATAGTGATTTAACAGTGACATATGATATTTTAGGCGGCATGGATGGAGCTGATCTCAGGTTCATGGATGAGAGCTCGATTGCAGTGACGACACCGCCCAATGATAGCTCATTGTTGTCCATTAAGTTACCAATTAATAATTATAATACAAAATCCCCAGCAAATAATGCAAATTCAAGTGCCGCTAACCCGTCTCTACTCCATCAGGCACTTATTAGAGCCACTACTCAAACAAAGCCGCCTGCACCGACAGTGTGTCTGAAGCCAAGCGATTGTCATCAGCCGCACGAGGAAGTAACCGCGCCGACGATGCAAACAAAACTAACTGCCAATCCTGTACAAACTCCATTTCAATCATCGAGTGTTGCTGCAGACAACCTCAACAAATACAATACAACAGTGAGTGTGACTGTGAACCATGATAGGCCAGTGACTACGATTGTAAGTACTACGTCGAAGTTGAATCTGGACGAAATTGCGGAGAAGGAGTGTTCTAGTGCTTTGCAAAGGATAACGCCTACATCATCGTCGGACAGCACCAATCCATGTGCATCGCTTCTTGTCAAAAATACAGCCGTGCTGTCACAAACTACTAATGCTGCCACCATAATGGCTGTAACTACGACGGTCGATATGAAGAAACCGAAGATGTCGTCTGTTGCGCCAGCTGCATCACCACCCACAACTGCAGCAGCTAACGATAAGGAGTCCTCTAAGCGTGATTTTATTCGCTCCATTGGTAAAAGACTGAAAGGCAAGAAGAAGACACAGTGTTGCCGACAAAAATCCAAATCTGAGAATCGTGCACGCAAGGCGTTTCGAACAATCTCGTTCATCTTGGGCGCGTTTGTCGCCTGCTGGACACCCTATCATGTGCTTGCATTGGTCGAAGGCTTCTGCTCCAATCCGCCATGCACTAATGAACATTTGTACATGTTTTCGTACTTTTTATGCTACGCCAACAGCCCAATGAATCCATTTTGCTATGCACTGGCTAATCAACAGTTCAAAAAAACCTTTACACGCATCCTTAAGGGTGACCTTCATATGACTTAGATACCAATCATGCAACTTACAATTCTCTGGTACACGCGTACATTTTACACAGCGTTTCAGATGTTATACAACTTCATTTTGAAAGAAACACGGAACACCCCGTTCCGCCAATAACGCACAACTATTAGCGGAATAATATGTTACGACTTCGCTTATAACACTGAATCGCTGCAGGGAATTGGTGCGCTATTCCACGAATACAGACTCCTTCATAAATATTAACGGCAATACATCCCTAATTTGTTTAATGAACATAAATTAATAATATAAAGTAAATTCTCCTTGGGTAACTTTTCAAATACGAGTGTTATTTGCTGATCTCGAATAATCGCTTTTATAGAATAATTGGTAATTTCATGTAATAGACAATAATTAATTGTAAATTGAGAACGAACGGAGAAGGACGGAGGTTATATTATGTATTGAAAGTATATTCAACAAGAGTACTAAGTAAATCATTTTTGTAGCAAAATTTGCGTTAGCATGTCTTAGAATTTGTAGCTAGGATCTTATTTATATACATTACCAAAACGTATATAGTGAAAATTGAAACCAAATTATATTTGTACACTTAATCAATATACTCGTGTTGTCGTGTATATAACTATACTAGTGGATAAATAATAATACTAAAATATCTTCCATGTTGCAAGTAACTGTAGCGTAGAATTATATCAAATGAAAATGCAGATGTAATTATAAAGTGTACATTGATTGCATCCACCAAAGCAATTATCAGTTGCAAGGGTGGATCAAGTAATCAAATAAGTTTGAGATATTTTTTTAAGCAAAATGGACTAAATAACTTAATAATATAATTTGTATCATACTCGTACATAAGAATTAGTAAGACAATTTTTTATATACTCGTATTGCAGTATATTTTAAATGAATATCATAAAATACAATATAGTTGAATTACTCAGTTGAGTTACACAACAGTGTTTAAATTTTTTTATTAAATTAACAATTCAAAAACGCTGTAAAATGCAAGATCGTGCTAGCTTCCTTTGAAAGAGCCCTGAAATTAAGCTCGCATGACAAATTGCATTTTTGTAAGAAAATTAACTTAAATGAATATCCTTTAACACTTAAATACGTATAATATTAAAGAACCCTGCTAAGTTCAATCACATTTTTTTATCCAATTGTACCTTAACAAACATATGTACATGAATGTAAGTAATGAAATAAAATGTATTATATAGATGTAACTAAATATAGGAAAACATTTAAATTTACGTAGAAATTATAGAATAATAAATGAGTGTAGAAATTCACAAATGTATTGTACAATAATATAAAATGAAGTTATTTGTTTGCGAATGTTTCAGAGTGTGGAGAAGTTAAGTCTTGATTCCACATTTTATGTAATAATCGTTATAGTTTTATGATTTATTGAAAATATAACAAAGGTAGTTAAGTTTTAATAATAATCAAAATTTTTTTTTTATTATTTTTACGGATCACAAACATTTAATTTGTTTTTAGGTGCATCCAAAAAAAAATTTTAATTTATAATTCAAAACTGGATTTTATAAAAACATTTTTACACGGGGTGGCAATATAAACCATCTTTTATAGTAAATGATTTTTTATTCAAGACGAATGGTTTTTGATAGTGGAATATTTGATCATTAAAAATAAATTTTTTAGGTTTAGGAATACAGATTGTAAAACGTTCAGAGAATTAATTAACAAGTACAAAACTTTTGGAACAAATTTATTTTCTGATCATTTTATTTTTAATATTTGTTAGTTATAATTTATGAAAGAACACACATTTAATTTAAGCCAAATGTTAAACAAAATTGCCACCCTGTACAAATATAAGTCTTTTAAAAACCGCAATCTTTAAACCAAATTTCAACCCGTTGCTCGCAGGAAACAAATTGCCATACTTTTGTTAATTAAATATTGTGGTTGTTGAAACTTCTCGTGAGAATTCGAAATATTTAGTTAGTTGCTCATATGTGTGTACGTTATCAGAAAAGTAGCCGTATAAAGTACATATGAGAGTAGTTTTATAGAAACTGTATCTGGATTATATATGGAAACGCGACCGCATGTGTTTATATCATTTCACATAATGCGTATTATTATTTTTAATAACATAGAAGAATAGAACAGAAAGTAAAAACACAAAGTTTTACTCCAAAAATTGATACTCATATTAACAAAGTTGCATGAGCGTAATAATAAGCGTTCACATTAGTTTCGCAGATGCTCTTGATTCCAAGCAATTAAATAAAATGTTACAACAAAATTGCGGTTGAAACGTGTTGGATTAATGTTTCCTGCGCAAAAAATGTTTGCTATTAACATGAATGAACACAAATTAAAATACAAATATGTACATTGGGTGTGAAAATTATTTACCAGGGTGTAAAACAATGTTGCTCATTGCAATGGATGATTATTAAGGTGCAATTCAGTTGAATTTAATGCAGCCCACATAGCTGCCCACCGCAGTGTTGTTGTTTCAATTGCAGAATTTCATGTAATGCTTACACATATTATTATGGCACTAAATATGTCACAGATGTAAATTACACACAGTGCGGCGGAGAATTCGCGCTCAAAGTAATGAGAACTCCAAAGAATAGACGATCTATTTAAAATTAAAAACAAATGCATATTTAATAAAAATAAAATACAATTGACATTAACAATTATGACAATATAAATTAATAATAATTAAAATGTAACTTTATGAGACGCTACATATAGCAAGACGATGTGACGATGCGATCACATAATGCTAAATTTAAAAAAATTTAATTTAACATAATTAATATAAAATTTGAAGAAATCGATGTAGAAAATCATTTAAACGCAACTAAAATATTAAGATTATGTGAGATTGCTAAACTATTATGTACGTAACAAAATTAAGAGTTTTTAGAAATCAATTAAAAGAGCTTTTTAAAGCTTTTACCTAGGCTGGCAAAGTAAATATATATATTAATTAAATTTTCAGTTTTAAGCGTATGTATACAAAACAAATGATTGAAAATTAAAGACCATTTCATGCTTTAATTCACTATTCAATTTCAATTTGGCTAAGTCATTCAATTGTTAATACCGTTTATAATAAGTTCATTTCCGTATATTCTTGTTTCAAGATTATAAATTCTTTATTGCTTACACAGGTTATTTATTTGTGGCGACTTTTCATTTATTTTCAAACACGTCATTTAAATCGAATTCGTTTAAATTTGCAATAATAAGTTCAATTGCATTAAAAAAAATTATAACACCTCTTTTGTTTGTTAATTATTAAATTAAAGCATTTTATTAAATTTATATATTGTAGTTAACTATAGAATAATTGTTGAATAAGTTAGAATGATTTTTCGATTAGTTATGTATTGTTAAGTTTTTTATGTCTATTAGTAATTGAAAAACAAATTAATTTATATCATCACCTCAATCTATTTCACGAAAATATCCTCACTTACGTGAATATAGCAAATGTTTCTATCAATTTTCAGCGAAATGAGTAATAAAATTTATTTTAAACATATAAAAAAAAACACTTTTTTCAAAACTTTTCATCAATTTATTTCTGTTCGGATAATATTTTAATATAGTAGGTAAAATTAATAGGTAAGTTACAAATTGAATATTGAGAGCTTAAATTAAATGTGTTCATCTTTAATCACGCAGTATAGTGTATAAATCGAATTTTGTACTGTAAGTATGTAGTAAGAACTAACAATAATAAGAAATAATATTGTACAGTGTGCAACACAATTTTACATACATGTGTTTGAAAGCACTTAAATTACTTGTGATGAACAACCATTGTATTAAGTTTACTTTGAAACTGCAAGTTTTGCCGTTTTGTTGCCAAGCTTGCTGAAACACCACCATCCGTTACGGAACTGCACTTCTTAAAGTTAACATACAAGCGTACCGTAAAGTAGAACACAAATTCCAAAAACGCCAATATGCTGACGCCCACAAAGAGACTGTAAATGCCACCCAAATTGGCTGCATGCACAAATTAAATATATGCAACATACACAACAGGGCACAATGTTTGAGAATTTCAAAACATAATTAGACAGAGGGCTGTTTGGCAAAATGCACATTAATTTACCAACAAGTGCTATCATGCTGGTGAGAAGATCGCGCCGCATTACTCGATACACTTGACTGCCAAAGAACACGTGCACAATCATGTGGCGGGAAGGTGTTAGGTCGGCACTGCACAAATCGTTGAACATAATAATTAGTAATTAGTGGTTGTGATGATGAGCGTATACGTGTTCATATCTGGTAATGCCAAATGGTTCTTACTAGAATGGATCAACATTAAAGGTGCTGGCGGTAAAGCGCACTGTGTTCGATTGCACGTCATACAGCCGACCATTACAATCGGTTGGACAGTCACAAGTTATGTCTGCGTCGGTCTGATGAATAGAGTCTGTGAAAGTACACAAGCAAATTTGTTTGTTGCAACTCATCGCATGTTGAAATTTAAATTTTATTACCAAAATTATCGACCAGGCAAGCTATTTTAGTAAAATCACAAACAGGTATATCCTGGTTGGCTTCAAAATAGTATGGAATGCATTGACAAGCCTGGACTGTACGCTGCATTTGGCAATCGACTTCACAATTGCTTTCCCTGTACTCTTTAAAAAATCTGAAGCAATAATTCAATCAGTAAAAGGATTTTGTTATATTGATTTAGCAATTCAAATCTCTAGAATAAAACTGTAAAAGGATTATTTACTAATAAATTGAGGAATCTAACCAAGTACGTTTAGCTTTAAAAAAAACTGACAAATGTGGACGAATGTTGCCAGAAAAATTGACTCTTTAACTCAATATAATATATGAAAGATCATATGCTTTTTTTTTGCATTGCTTCACTCACCAGTCCCCACATCAATCTTATTCATACAGTAAATTTCGTTCAGTTCATGTAAAACAAGCAAAAGAATACGGAATACAGCATAGCCGCATATACATCAAATCAAATCTATTCTCCCCATTTGAAATCGCACTTTGTTAGTGGAAGACGTCGCAATGTGTACACACTTACTACATACACGTCGAAAATAAATTCATACATGTAAAAGTGAAGTGCCACATGTTGTTTATTTCACCCCCAAATCATGTTTTCAAAAGCTCTCAACATCCAAAGAGCTTCAATTTAAGTATTACCGCAAACCATATTTAGAGGCAGCACACATCCTGCGTACATATATTGTATGTATAAGGCTGAATTACATTACCGCAAAACATGTACCTCAAAGTTCGTTCGTTCTCAAACAGGCAGTTACGCTCCGAGAATGATAGCAGCTTGACACCATCCGAGCACCTTGTCGTCGTCCCAATAATTCTCACAAATGACTCTCCTGTATTAGCGAGCATTTTTCCGATAGCCGCCACCCCTGGATAGACGTCACTGTCGTGCACCAACAGACGAATCCCATCCGAGTAGCGAGACGTTATGGAACGCGACTCAACGATGGGCGCCAATGCCATTGACAATCCATTAGCTATGCCCATGTATGCAGTGCGAATCGCGTCATTGGAATTACTTGGGGAAACATTTAAATTACCTCCGGTCGGTAATGAAATATTTAAAGAAAAAATATTGAAAACAATTACTCGTCTCTTCGCTGAAAGTTAAACGAGCAGCAATATCCTTCTGGTGTGGCGGCTGGCTTGAGTAATGAAGTGCATTTCTCAATTTTGCCTTGCCATCGACATTTTTCAATTAATTTGGAGCAGGGTAATCGCAATGCTTGCATCACGGTCGGTGGTGTGTAACGATTTTGTGTCAGAATGTCCTGCAGTAATTGTAACTTGGTGGCGTTGTACTCGACCTTCTGGTTGAAACCCATTGTAACTTGTAGCATCTCAAATAATTCGTCTTTTGAAACGTTGTTTGCGTTGGTCCTATGTATTTTGCAGATGCGTCAGTTATGTCAAACAATTTAAAGACACATTAATTTTATAAAGGTGCGGAAAAACGAAGAAAATAGTTACAAAGAATCAATAAATATTCTGGCCCTTGTGTAGCTAATCCGATTGATTGAGCAGAATGTCAGTGCTGGCAGTTTCATTTCGGTCAACGGAATGTGATTAGACTCGACATTCATTCGTGTCGGATTGCTTTTGTAGCGACCCAAGAATGTGCCAAGCAACACATTTGATTGAACAAAGGCGATGAAGACGACTAATGCCCACAAAGATCTTGAATTTAAGAAGAATCAAATTGCTCATTCAAATATTAAATACGTTGAAAATTCTTCACAATATATTTTGCCGTATAAACTAAAAAAACAACTTCACATTACTTTGTAATTAAATTACCACCCCTGTCGTTTGTGTACTTCAAACCGTGTATTCCTGTTACTGCTATAAATTGCTTGTATGTTATGATAAAGGCACTCCAAAGAACCGACAGTGCTTTCCTAGAACTTGAAGTTTTCTTCATTTTTTTTTTCTCGTATACAACTAAGACTACAATTTTTTTTAAACTTTATGCACTAATTTCTCCAAAAAGACTGGATGTCCTGTAGGTCAAAACTCACTATTAAATCACCACTTTCGAGAATATATTATACTTTATTTTCATAACAAAAAAAACATTATGATTAATGAGCTTTAAATTAATGGCTTTATAATCAATGTGATAGTTTAATGGATGATAAACTACAAAAAGGCGTTTCCATAAAATTAGTATGCAGGCTCTATTTCAGGAGCCATACAAGCGGTGGCACCACACCGATTGCGACAACATTTACGACGTTTCGGGCAGTCAGCATCAGAACGGCAGCGATTCGTGCATACCCAAGGTCCAGTAGGCTTCACTGGACAAAATCCAGCATGAACTGTAAAAAACATCGTGATTTTTTTTTGAAAATTAACAAAGAACTCCTATATTTAATTAGCTGTACATTGTTACTAACGAAAGTAATGATTATACAATACAGTTCATAACAAAAGTTTACATCAAAGTGGTTATAAATATAAGTAAATTTGTAATTTAATAAAACGATTTTTGAAATTGTTGAATATCTTCCTTCACTTTTTAAAAACGCAGTGGTTTCAAACAAAATTATGTCATATTTACCACCAGTTCGTGACTCTGTTACAGGATCGGTACACGCAGATCCACCACATTGGCTGCGACAGCATTTTGCAGTTCCAGCACACTGTATATCCGAGTCACACGAAAGTTTGCAAACTGCAACCGGAAAAGGTGGTGGACAGGATCCTGGTTTAATCATAGTTCGTGCGAAGTTACTGCCCTGGGCATCCACTAACACGATCACTGCAACGACACATTTTTAAAAATTTATTTATTTCTGCGAGATTTATTCAAATTATGGAACGATTATTTACAGAATAGAATTGAAAGCATCACTGCAGACCTCATTATTGACTTGAAAATCATTTTTACGACTGGTGTTCATCGAATAGTGGTCTTAAGCTTTTATATGCAGTTTTGACGAAAAATAAAAAATGCATTGCGGTTTTGTATGTGGTTTATGGAATTGTGGTTGTTTCGATGTTTATCAGCAAAACAGCAACAAAATCGAATTAATCCCTAAAATTTTGTCGTGTGTATTGTATGTTGTATGCTCTTTTTTAATCTATCAGAAATGTAGAAGCAGTAACTAGCAATAAATTAATTAAATTGATAAAATAATAAAGAAAATAACTTATCTTATCAGTTGTATTATTAACTTAAATCATTTGACATTTTATAGGCACAAATCTTGTTAATCGCCCATTGTCTTGCAACGTCTCCTATAATCTATATGGACAAGTACCTAAGAATATACGAGAAGAAAATATATTTTTGGGGACCAACCCAATTCTGAAAGAAGTTCCCTAAACATTTGGATTTATAATCCTAAAAAAATATACATAAAATTTTAAAAAACAAATAAGTTATGCGTTCTTGGACTGAGAAGAAATTTATTTAAAAAAACTAAATCAATCAGTCTTTAATATTTTTATACAAATTGTTTGACTCAATGAATTAGTAGCGAGCATATCTGGCTTCGAGGTTATTCCAGAATGCCATGCTATCACCATTCAAGTGAGATCCCGTTGTCATGTCCGTGTCGATATCGAGGAACTCTTGGTTTCCAGAGACAGTTGGCCAGCGTGTTGATGCAACCAAATCCAATAAAGGTGTTGGGTTTCTAACAAAAAAAAGCATTAAATGATTAAAACTTTTCAACTATCCCCTTTAATTGTTAAACATACCCGTTGCGTGCAAAGTTGGTCCACATGCGAACCATTCGTCGTCGTGTGGTGATGGCATCATTGGTTGGCAATAGTGGTGGGGGAATGCCAGTTACACTAAACAAGTAAAAGATGTCATCAGCATGCACTGCACCAGGCCATTGGCTGAGCATTAAAAGTGTTTTGATCAAGTTCAGTGATCCATCAAAACTGAACTGATAATAGTAGACATCTTGTGATTGTTGGTTTGCGTGGAAGCGTACTGTACGATCAATACCCCAATGGAACATACGGTCGGTGTTGTACTGTAATTCAATCAAAATAAATTACATACAACAAACAAATCTTAATTAATCTTAATGCAAAATAATTGTTAAATAGAGGAAATTATAGTTACAATGGAATAAGTGTGACGATTTTCCTCGGAAATTGGTGCTCCACCGAAATAGAAGTTCTTAATGGCATTATAAATTTCTGAACGTTCTGGAGCTCCAGCTGGGATGTTCCAGTCGGCTGGTACCCACAAATCGGGATTGCTGTTGATTTCATCAAAGCTTCCAGGAATTAAAGTATCTTCATGAACCATGAACAAGCTTTCAGCACTTGTGTATCCGGTAATGTAAGGTACACGAATAAAAGATCCAGCTCTTAATAGATCAATTGGGCGACCAGGAAGGAATGCCTCTTCAGCTGAAACACCTGGTGGATCTTGAGTGGGGACAAAAGGAATTGGCAAAAGGCCACGTGGCATGATCTGCAAAGCAAAATAATTCATAATTACTAAAAATATGTTTTCAAAATAAAATAAATATTAATTATACATAATCAGTCATTCCTGGATTAGCAGCAACTAAATCTTCATAATGAACTGACTTCAATTTTGCAACCAAATCAGCATTACTAGAGTAATCAAGACCCAAAGTTCTGGCGATCATTTGAGCTTGGTCCAATGGATTCGTTTGGAATGCCCATGGGTTCAATGCAGATCCACTCTGTGAAATGGCCCGATTAAAAAGCCCTTCAGCCTGGGGGCTCAACAACAAATAATGGACAGCAGCACCACCCGCGGATTCACCAAAGATTGTTACATTATCTGGATCTCCACCGAAGGCTGCAATATTGGCACGAATCCATTTAAGTGCCAAAATGATATCTTTCATGCCGTAATTTCCAGTGGCGTTGTTATCTTCAGTGCTAAGGAAACCCAAGACTGCCAAACGATAATTAATCGAAACCATCATAGCTCCATCATCAACAATATGGTCAGGACCATAAATCCAATCATTGGATGAGCCACCGCTGAAGCTACCACCATGAATCCACACAAGCACAGGCAAATTTCCATTCATATGTGGTGTGAAAACGTTCAAACTCAAACAATCTTCACTCATCTCACTGCCGGCCAACATTGAACCACTTGGGCAATGAGGACCAATTGCGAGAGCATCACGAGTACCAGACCATCCTGGATGTGGAAGAGGGGCACGGAAACGTCTGTCACCAACAGGTGCAGCACCATATGGAATACCTCTGAAGCTTATGTAACTGCAAAACAGACCACAAGACAAGGTTTCACCCTGCAGGCGACCACCAGTTGTGTCTACTTGCAGACTTTCCTGTAAATTTTACACTTTTAATATTTGTATTCCTTTATACGGTAGCCTTTCGAAAAGACTCTGTCTTCAGCAACAACCCAAAATGAACTTACATCTCTAGTTATAGAATCACCAAGAGCGGCGACTACACACGCAGCCACAAGTATTAGCTTAAACATTTTACAAAGCACTACTGGGGGTCCGCCGCAACCGCACCATCCTTTTATAGAAGCTAAAGCTCTAACATTACAACTAGAAATTAATTATCTATCACAATTCACAACGCACGTCAGTCCGAGTAACAAAGATTAAATGATAATCAGATAGAAGATTGATTTCTTCGTCGTATGATGTGCGATACAGTTCCCTTATAAATTCGTTACTATTTCAATTGACTCCGTTCACCTTTTGTTACCAAAATATCGCCGTTTTACCATTAAGATTAAAATGTAATCTTTAAAGTCACTTGAGAGATTTTGAGTTTGTTGTCAATATTTTTGCAACTGAAATTCAAATTTATGGGCCCTAACTAGTGTGATTAGATAAAAACGATTTTTTATTTCAGGTGTGTGTTGTACATCGGCCGATTTCAAAGATCTTATCAACCGTACTTAACACTAAAATGCTAATGAGGTGAAAGAGCTACTTCAACAGTTTTTTATTGTTGTTTAATTTCATTCTGTTTTCAAAATGTAATTGGTGCAACAGCCGAGATAAGATGGAACAATTAATGGACTACGTTAATTTAAGAAATAATTTGCAGTCTTCTTCTTCATTCGAATGAAGACTGGTAGAAGACTTGTTAGCAAATTGTAATTAAAGTAACAGATTTTGTTAATCGCAGGATTTTCTCCTAGTTATCTATGAGATTTCAGTTAGGTTTCCTTTTTGTTCCAAAACATGAAATATCCCAGGATTTAGCCGTAACTTTTCCAAGTGTTAAACCTATTTAACGATTGCACACTGAAACATAACGATTAATCGTTATACAGTATCTTGATTTTTTGAATTAAAATTGCGGACAATTCTATTTAACAAATTAAAATAATAACTAAAATATTATTAAATTAATGTAAGTATTGTTAGATGTATGTTAATATTATTTATGGAAATTTGTATAATACTGTGCCCTCAATTCTTATGAAAATATTTATTAGTCATATTTGGTTAAAAATACAAAACGTGATGTAAACAGGTTTACAAAGTGAATACAATTTTACAAAAAATATAACGGAATGGTTATATTAACAACACTCTAACTAATTTATATATAATATAGACAATTAGTAAACCTAACAAAAATATAACATTTTTGTACATTTAAAACATGTAAATAGTTCAAAAATATAAAAATATGCTCACGACTATTTTATCCCGCGACAAACCGGGGTTAATTTTTCAAACCATTAGCTGGTATGTAGTACATGGAATTCAGGAAGCATCGCGTAAAATCACCAACCAATGTTCGATCAGAAACGCTCTGTGCCACACCATAAATCGCCATTTTACCTTCAACAGGAGCACCTGGATTTTTCATGATCTCTTCAAGATCTTCTTTCACATCCTTAAGAAATTGATCAGCTACACCATTCTTTGTGTGCATATAAGTAACACAAATGTGAATTCTAAAATAAAAAATTAAAACATTTAAGATCGGCCTTCTATCCCTATCTCCTTAGAACCGTTTAAAATGCTTACCCAGGTGGAAATTGCAAAGCATTAAGATTCCAGCCTCTCTTACTGAGGGCAGCTGACAAGCGATAGATGTCAAATACTTTGGAGCCGAGTGCCACAACAGTAGTGGCTGGTGTTCCAAACACAAACATGCCTTTCATCTTTCGGAGGCCATTCTCGATATAGCGTGCAGTGTCAATTATTTCTTTGGTCGTCTCAATGTAGCCATCCTCACCGTAACTCATCAATGTGGCCCAACAAGCCGCAATTATGCCACCAGCACGAGAACCATTAACTGTAGGTGAACCGTAAACACCGCCCGGCCAATCAGTGGTTACTGTGAATTGATGATTCAGGAATTTGATATCTGAGTAAAGGATCAAGCTGGATCCTTTGGGGGCAAATCCGTACTAAAGTAACAATAATTCATATTATATATAAAAACCAAGTATAAGGCTTTTGTCCTTTCTATTAAAGGAGTATATTCAAATATATATATATAACCCTACTCAATTTATTCAAAGGCAATAAGTAGACCTTTTCATTACCACTACTAACGCACTTACGAAGTATTCTTTTTAAATTTAGAAAGCACACAAAACTTTGTCACCCAGACACAACAAGTAAGAGATTTAAAATCATTTTTCGAAACATAATTTAATTTTACCGAACGACAGGTATTACCTTATGAGGATCTGCCGAAATGCTAGTAACTCCGTTGACACGGAAGTCAAATGGTGGCAATTTATAGCCAGCACGTTTCATGAACACTATTACAAATCCACCGAGACATGCATCCACGTGAACTGGAATATTGTTCTTAACACCTAAAGCTCCAATGGCTTCAATATTATCAATTGTTCCGTATGGATAATTTGGGGCTGAACCAACTAACTGTAAATAAATTTACCATTTTTCTTATTTTTTTTTGTTTTGTTTTGTATTTAAGTTTGCGAAAATTACCATTATAGTGTTGCGGTTAATGGCTTTTTCCATGGACTTCATGTTAACAGTAGTAGTCTCTGGATCAACATCAACTGTACGCACATGAATTCCCAAATATTGGGCTGCCTTATCAAAGCCGGAGTGTGCAGTTTTCGGCATGACAATATTTGGTCTGGTTATTCCCTTGACTTCGCGTGCATAATCTCTGTAAGCCTTGCACGCCATGATGATGGACTCAGTGCCGCCAGTGGTCATCTTTTTAAGTAGAAATATATTAACACACGCATCTAAAAAGTCTAATTATCTTTATGAAATAAACTTACAGTGCCACAAGACTTGTGATTGCCATGGAAAAGAGTGGCTGTCATTCTAACGACCTCGGCCTCCATCTTACAGATCCCGGGAAATATGTCTGGATGCAGTGGATTTGTATAAGATGCTTTACTGTACACTTCGGAAACCAATGCAATCACTTTTGGATCGAAATTGTACACAGCACCTGAGACACGACCATCCTTCCATTTGTAAGAACCTGAAAAGGTTGTAATTTAATAGGAATTTTTGATCATAGGTTCTTACTCATGACTTACCAAGTTCAAGATGTTTATCTACTTTTAAAAGAATCTCTTCCGCACTCAATCCATCAAAGGGCAGCTGTGTAAAGTATGGCAAGTCAGCTGTGCCTTTGATAATATCCCTCTGGAAATCATCACGAACTTTGCCCACCTCAAGTTCAATGCGATTGCGAACAGCCGGTACTCGTTTTGCAAGCTTGAAAATATATTTCTTTGTTCTCAAGTAAACACCTGCAAAGTTAAGGAATGAGGAAGCATTAGCGTACCGTATAGTTATAACAAAAGAGTGTAAATTAAAAACATACTTTCATCATGAATCAGAACATCGTACAGCCAGACTGATGTTAAAACAGTAGATGCTGTTATGGCAGCCACCTGCCAAGGCTCTCGATGGGGTCCAAACAAATCGTTGAACTTTTTAGCCACCACTCCAAGTCCGTCACCTAATCGATCCATTTTTTTATTTCACGCTAATCGGACTCTGCACTCTGCAAATTAAATGATAAGAACAACTTTTCCATGCACTTTATATAATATTAGATATGATAAGATTTCGTAAACCGACGGCAATTATGTGAATTTACTTTTAGGCAATATAATGAACACGTAGGTATAATTGTTTTCAATTTCACACACATAATATAGTTGCTTTTATTGTCATGCAACAGACTTGTTATTGGCAATTAAGCTGCATTTTTATTGCAATTATTATAGTATTAAAAACACTTACCACTCCAGGCTACAATTCTGAATTCACACACTTGACACTAATCAGTAATCACTATGTGTAGTGTGAATAATAATTAATATTTACTTGAACGAGTCGCAACTCGTACTTGCCTGAATCTAATCTATAAAGCCACTAGCGTCTAAAGGCTAGCGAGTAGCGATCAGGTACAGCAGCAGTTAAAATCAAACAAAAATACTCATACACACTTAATTCAATACATACTTTGTGTTGCACACACGCAGGCCGCAGCCTCATAAATTTTCAGGGTTGCTCCTTCGGTGTAAATTTTTTTAATACTTTCACAGAAAATTGTTTGAAACCACGTATGCTAGACTGCTTACTGGCCACCGACGGCTCGTACTGGTAACTATTAAGTGGTACACTCTAAGCTCTGGCGTACGCCGTTTGACGTTGTCACTTATCATATATAGTACTAAGTAGTCAGTACTCAGTACCTGTAAATTAATAGCTAACAGGCAACAGCTGATTATCAGTGATGCCGTGAAAACCGAGGTGTGAATGTTTATATTGGTTTGGGCCAGAAATAGAATGTATTTTCAAAAATCATATTGCTTAAGTGTATTTAATACAGAATTGTAATAAATTATTTTGATTTTTAAAATATTCAGTAAAATAACTGAATAAAATATTGTTAAAACTGATATGACAATCTGGATAGTGGGCACCGCTGATAGTCACCACGTGCGGATTGACGTAGTGCAGACGGTAGCCGGCAATGGGAAACTCCAAACACACTAGCATAAAGTTTTTAATCGCTGGAATTGTTCAAAATTATTTATTCTTTTCTTCATTGTCTCTGAATAGTCAATAAAAGGTCTTCAAATGGAGGACCTAATTAACATTGTGCAAGGTATTGTTAAAATCAATGGGAATGAGTTACCTCGCTTATTGTCATCCTTTGAAGAGCACCAAAGTTTCAGTTTGAAGGTAAATATAACATTTTATAATAATTTTATTTAAAGACAAACCCATTCTAAATTATTCAATAATTTCAGCAACCTCATGAATTGGAGAGTGTCGTAACTGAAATATCAGACCTCTTAAATTCACCACAAACACGATTACAGGGGATCCTTTTGTTGGCCACATTTCTCCCACAATGCTCTTTGGAAGTGCTGGAGCAAAAAGGAATTCTTTGGATGACTCTTTGCACAAAAATTTGCAACCAAAAGGACCTGACAACTGTGCTTCCATTAACATTTACAGTTCTGAGTAAGTTCACAAATTTTATGCAAAAAATTCACTAATTTTAACCTCACTTAATCCTAGTACAATTGCTTAAAAAATCAATTGACGTTCCTGAGATCAGCAAATTTGTGTCCAACAACGGATTACCACGTATTATCGATTCATTAGAGGGACTTCCATTATCCAGCAAGTATGCAGCATTGGAGTGTGTTGAAAAGTGCTTACAGCATTATGCTGGTCCGTGTGGTCCCCAAAGAAATGCAATTGAAAAATTTGTATTGAATTTCGTTGATTCAACAAGCTCATCTCCAGTTCAATTGGCTGGGAAATGTTTGCATTTATTGCAACAGACGCGTGGAGGTGGTCATCATGGAATCAGCCACAAAGGCGCATGGTCACAGCATCAGAATCAGTTAATTGGTAGTCTGCATGAGTTGTTGGATAAAATTTATGCGAAAACAATGGAAACTTTTGACGGGACCGTACCAAAAGATCGTCTCAATGTTCCAGATTTGGAACTAAGCTCAAAGCCCATCGAGCGTGCAACTCAGTTGACCAAACGATTCAATAATCTGTGTCGCTTCTTGAGAGCTGCAATAATGTAAGCATTCTTATTTGAAATCGAATTTTTAGAAATTCATTAATTGTTTAATGTTGTACAGAGAGCCATTCCCAGTGGCAAAAACTATTCAACCAACAAAACTAATGGGACTGATCAATCGAATTCTGGATGTCAATTGTCGTACTTTATCAAAGAATTTGATCACGGACAATATTGCAATTGGTGCCCTACTTCCAGAGATGCATATTCAGGCGCTGGATATCCTTGAGGCTTTAATTTATGTGTAAGACTAGGTCAGTCTGGGTTAAAAAAATATTTTTTTAATTGATTATTTACTTTACATTTAAGATTACGAGGCAACATGCTACTTTATTCTAAGGAAGTTTGCCAATTGTTTCAACAGTGCCTAATATGGACATTTGCTGGTCAATCCAAGGGGCACAAAAAACCATATACGTAAGTTAGAACTTTTCTCACCACAATAAAAAGGTTTTCGTAATTTTCAATAATATGTAACTTCTCTTTTCTCAGGAAACTTCGCACAAAAATCTACAATTTGATCACGTTATGGTGCAAGACCGCTGGGAATGGTTGTTCAATTGAGTCAATCGGTGATTTGTTGGTTGATGAGATTATCCAAGATGTGACGCCATATCAGAATGAGGTTACGTTAAAGGTGTTGAGCGGTGGCAAGAAGTATATGTCGAAAAAAGCCCGCCAACGCCTTCTGAAAGTTCAAAACGAACAAAGCAACTTGGCACAAACTCATTCGACAGCATTCAATCCTCACAACACTAAAATTATTTGTTCGGATGAAGGAAATGAAATCCTTTGCATTGCCGCTCACAACTGTCTCACGCAAGTTTTACTCTCCTGTGGTGCATTTCTCAAGCCAATAATTCACAAGACACTCCACGAAAACCTCATCCCCATCGGATTCAATTCTACACAATACGAACCTACAAAACCGAACGGCAACAACATGTACGGCGCTTCTCCACAATGTCGATACGCTTTACACCAAACATTGGAGTCACTTGTCATAAGTCCCCATCATCTGTGTCCACCACCGTTGCAGTATGTAATGCACATTGCCAGTATTGCTCGTTGCATGGACTCCAGTCAAAAGGTTCGTGATTGTTGCGCGCAAACATTGCGCACCATTGAAAAGGTGTTGCATCCCCAAAAGGAGGTGCTGTTTTTCCCCACGGACATGAATGCTGTTACAGATGTTCTCAATGAGGAACGGGAGCAGATTTCTGTAGAAAGCAGTGACGAAGAGGAAGATGTACTTATTGATTTGACGCAGCAGCAACCAGATTGGCGTGTCACACAACTTGATACAATGCAGGAAACTGACAACGAAGGTACTGCTGTAATTGAGATACTAGATGATCAATGTGAGCCTGACGTTGAAATAATTGAAAAACAACAAATAGAAAGCAGCTCACCACAACACATGACATCATTTCCGATTCATGATACCGAAGAATTGGAGGCTCCAATTGACAATATTGGAAACAGCGATGACGTGATGGCGGCTCCTACAAGTAAAATTGTAATATTGTCTAATAAAACAATTTCTGCACCAACTATGGTACCAAATGGTGAGGACAACAATATGCCGGAAGCTAAGAGACCGAGATTGGACGATCACATCACAGAACACTCAAAGGAGTCAAATGAAGAAATTGACGACGATGCCATGATTGCACAGCTGACATACTCTTTCGTTCCCGATTTGAATGCGCTTTTATAAATAACAATAATTTCAGTTTTTATTGAAAAAAAATTTACACTAAAGTAAATGTATTTTTAAGCAATCAATAAAGTGCTTAAGCCTTATTTGCAATATATTGAATCATTATTTGACGTTTCTCGTGGACGCAATCAAAGTAGTCTGAGACAAGCGTCTCATTGTTGCACACAAACAGATCAACTAAAGAGTACACTTCAGAACGAACTTCCCATTGCTTGTCTGGAATACCATTTTCGGGATCATAGCTTTGACTCAATCTGTTCTCATAGTCCTGCAGGTTGTCGTAGAAGTTCTTAAAGTCATTAGATTCATTCAAATTCAAATTGTATTCATCGCTTTGGCTGTTTATTTCTTGACATTCTTCCGGAAGATATTGCAAAATACTTGGATTTTCTTGAAGCAAATCGAAGTCACATGTGGTATAGGTAGCAGCAAGGATCTTTATGTTGTGGGAAAAAATATTTAAATTGAATAGGGACTATTATAACAATAATTAAAATTAAATTACCTCGAGAAAGCCAAGAAGACATATTAATAGAAATAATTTTAACGCCATTTGTAAAGTGCAATGAACATTAAACTGATTTTAAATGCGGCCTACTCCAAATAATTTAAAACGTTATCTCTATCCCCGATAAGGTGAGTAATGTAATTACCACTCTAGTATTTCCCCACACATTTTTAGACAGGATATTGATAATATGATGAACAATGAGAGTCGTTTGTTAAATTTCGTAGATTGTTTTGAGTACAGTGTCAAATGCTCTTCCATATCACGCATTGTTCATACAATTACAGCGGTATTCCGTTTGTATTTGTTTGACGATTTATCTTCTTGGATTGCTTATCTGAATGTCAATAACTATTATTCTTAGATTATATGACAATAATAATTTGGAGTTTTTTTGTGAAAAATACGCAAAAAAGTATGTATATTAATTGTTTAAAGCTCTCAAGTACAGTGTATATTTCTTTCAATTTAACTACAACCAACTATACTTAATTGATAAAAGTCTTTAATCCCAAAAAGTGAAGAACGAAAAGCTTGTGAAATGCAGAATACAAATCTTCAAGAGATTCAATAAAGCCAAAAATTCTTAAAAAGTGTATCCATCTAAAGCAGCCACAGCAGGAACTGCGAATGCCCATCGCGGAACCTTCGTCAAAAGACTGGCAAACGTTGGAGTATGCTCTTTGTGATATTCCCAATGGAATGTCACAATATTAATGTCAACAACTGCTCGACTTCCCATTGCAGTTTGGCTCTGTAAATACAAGTTTTGTTACAATAGAGCAATAATTACCTTACTTTACAAACAAACCTCAAATTCAAGAACAACATTAAACGGAGGCGCTTCAAGTCCATGCGTAACCATAACAAAATAGCCCTCCTTTCCATTATAAATGTTTGGTTCTGGCACAGTTTCCAAAACACTCCATTTCACTAGTTTTATTCCATTTTTCGGACGTATTTGAATTGAATACAAAAAACTACCTGTAATTATTACCAATCTTGTTAAGATTTAAGATACACGAATCTGTTAAAAACCCACCAGTCATGGTAAGATTAAGTCTCTGATGAGTACTATCCAAATTTGTCTTTGAATTCATTTGCACTTTGACTTGCTCTCGTATGAGTGGAGCTGGTGCACTTAACCAAAATCCAGTAGTATGCAACTGGCGACATGAGTAAAACGGCAGTGCACAAAAAACCTCTTCCTTGCAAAGCACATTATCGTGCTGATCTATAGGCATGTCTGGCGCGGAGAGGCTTTCAATAGTGCGTTTAGCATTACGATCCAATTCGCGCAACCAAAATCCAGAATCCGTGTAACGTACATGTCCTTGTTCATCATACAATGTCCTTAAAGTATGCTGTGTTCGGAATTAGAATTATTAATTTTTATTTAAAACACTCGTAAATAAGGAGATAAATTTAATACCGTTATAAAATGACGCTGTGGCGTTGGATTGTTGTTTGACATTAAATCATCCCGATAGGGGAAACCAATGTGAGTGCTTGCCAAGTAACGTGACAACACAAACACAACAAACAGACCAATAAGAAAATTTTGAACTTTTCGCAACAGTATTATTAAAGGCGTCTAAATAAAAAAATAAAGATAGGTTAGGTACTTTTGTAACAACCAAGATGTCATCATAAACAACTTACGAGATAGCTGGTAATGAAGAAAGTCATTGTACATGAAATAATAGCAATTGATATGTCAGGATTTTTTCCAGCACCAGATCTGCCTGCAATGGGGATGAACATTCCCATAACTAGATGATAAAAATGGGATGCCCACAAAATGACAAAGATTTGCCCAATAATGTGTACGTACATCCATTTTCGAACTGTAACAGGATTTATGGTAAAATATGCCGCAAATAATTAAAAAGATATTTTAATGCCCACTTGAATTCTGGAAACCCAGCATCCCAATCAAAATTGATGAGGACAGTGTAACCAACAAAGGAACCATGAAAACGTAAGCGATTTTGTAGCCCACCAAGTTTACAATCACCGTCAGAAGCGCCCAAATTAACGTAGTTCCCATGAGACGCGCCTGCACAATTAAACTCAAGCTAAGAGGTGCCTTCTGTGTGCCAGAGCACAAATAATTAATGCCACACATTGCTATTACTGATAGGCTACTGTAAATGGTGACCGCCATGACAGGATGTGAATACCAGGACATAGTGTGGCCGGAGAAATCAACCTCATATGCAACCAAAAAGCAAAGCCCCATTGCCATCAAAAGGCCGATGACATTGTGGACGGCACCAATAAATATTTCAAAACGGATGTGCTTGCTGTGAATTCCTGCAATCGAGTGTTTTAATAGATTAATTTAATAAAAATAAACTAGGGAATATACCTTTTGTGGTGCTACTCAACATGAAATATGGAATAAGGACGGAAGCCAAAGCAACAACATAATTCAAGATAATTCCAGTAACTTCGGAATAGCATATAAAAAGTAATCCCAAAACATCAAAATAAACCATCTTTCCCTGAGCGTGATCTTTGGTGTTCTCCAGTTCATCTGAATTGGCAATCAATTTAGTCAGTGCCAATATGTTGTCACCAGTCCTTTGAATAACATCCAAAGGAATGTAGTCAATATGGTCATATTTGGTGTGGTAGCGATACCCATTAATAACGTGAGCAAAATCCATTCCGGGGACATGCCCAAAATCACGAAATATACGAAAATCAGTATCGGATGGAATTAATCCTGAATGAAAAATTTCTTCAGCTGCCACTTGTGCATTTGGATGGGGTACAGCTTTTTGGTACATCTAAAAATTAGGGTATTAAAATTTGAGGATTTAATAATAATCAAATCAGCAAACATTAATAAGCCACGGATGGAATGGTCCAGATTGAAATAAAATCTCCTTCCCACCAGAACCCACGGATTCCAGATTCAAGAAAGCTTGAATATTTTTCGCCCACGGATGCTGTGTTATGAAGCCATGTGCTGCCTGCAATGGAGTTTCTTCAGCGCCATTAAACAAAAACACAATGGAATATCGATTAACGTCTGATTGCCTAGAAAGAACACGTAGTATCTCCAGCATAACACAACAACTCGCCGCATCATCACTGGCACCTGGACTGCCAGCAACCGAATCAAAATGACAATTAAGCATAAGGGAGTGTTTCGTTACATTTTCACTTCGCCCAGCTAATTTAACAACAACATTGTGCACATTGCGGTAAACGTTAGCCATGCCATGTGGCTTAAAGTCGGCCCAATAGGAACCAGACACTTTTTGGACATCAACGTCAATTTTCTGATTTTTATTTGCCATTTGTTTAATGTAAGAGATTTCTCGTTGAAGGAAATCAACCGCGAGGACATCATTACTGTATGCACCAGTGGGACGTGGTCCAAAACTGGTTAGTATTTTCAGGTCATGCCATGCGCGCTCCGATATAAATGAATTTGGATGAGTGACCTATAAAGATAAACATTATTGTTTTAACTCACAACTTACGAAAGAGTTATTAAATATACTTGGTCCTTGTTGGATAATGCGGGTGGTAGACTAAGCATCAAATGCTTGGAGATAAAAAATAGAAAAAGTACTAATAGCAAACCAAAAAGACCCCACCATTGTGATAGATTGTGAACGTTCTTCTTGTCATGGCCTAAATTAATAAAATGGATTTACAAATGGTTTCAAGTTTCTACCGATTTATAGGTTATCGCTTACCCAAGTCGAAGACCTTTTGACCCTTTTTATCGCCTCGACGGGGCTGTAAGTGTAAAGAAAATACAAAATCGTTTTCAATTAGAACTACTGGAATTTTTGGTAAATGACCAATTTATAGTTACCCCTTTCAAGTCTTCTGTAAGCTTCATTTTCTATACCGGCTTAAGATTTCTTGAGCTAATTTAATTCATTGATAAAATTAAAGGAATCTATATTGTACAAACTATATAATTGAGACACGATGCACTTTACAGAAAATGGTTATCTTTTAAAACAAAGAATTGAGATAAATCTATTTTTAACAAAGCATTTATTTGCACATTAATTTACGATATGCGGACTTCTTTTACCTTACAAGTGCAGTGTGCACCACATCAATTAATTACGTTGTTGTTGTTTTCTTTTAAATAAAATTCAAATTGCCTTTCTATGCAGATGTGTGAAGTTAGCGCAAGTTGAATCGATTAGATGTTTTCGTGTGTGTATAATTGTATATTTAATCGATACTTTTTAATCGTTCTACACTTATTTTTAACAAATCTCGTTATTAAAATAAAAATATCGTTTAAAATAAATATTAATTGTGTAATTTATTCAAATTATTAAAGGAATGCTATACGATTAATTAATATCGGAAGCCTATTAAAATTTAAAAGTCACCATCAACTCTCTCTGTCCTTGCTCAACACATATTTTAAACCGCATTCTGAATTCTTTCATTTGACTTTAAATCACACGTTGAATGATTTAAGTTATAAGAAAATAGTTGTTAAAAAGAAAGACAGTAAACTTTATGTCCATCAAAATATATTTGTATTCTATGTGATTATTTTAAAAACAGCAATATAGTTTTCAACAAAATAATAACACTTTACAATAATAAATTCTATAGTTATGAGTTATAAAGGTGTTAGTCAATTGTACAGGTATTTTTATACAATTTCAAAATATTAGGCCAATTTAAATACTTTGCTGTCCTCTGTAATTTAATATATGTTTTCATTTCCCTCTGTAACACACTCCCAGATTCGATCTTCGCTTACATTGCCGAACGGTATAAGTTTAATCTGAGTTGTCCATCAAGTCAGTACTCAGTTCACAAAAGAAATATCTTTCTGCTGCAACTTTACATAACTTCTTTTAACCTGGAAGTGAATTAAAGTGCAAAAGAAAGCAACTATCATTTTGATTACAGTAGACGCAATGTAGAGTTAGGAGCTTTCATCATATTGTTGGAAGGTGCTGCTCGGTCCTTGATGTGTATGCATTTTTTTGTGGCATTGTTTTGACTGATTCGTGCGTCCCAGGCAGCATCGGCAATGATGATATTTGCTTTAAAAGGATTACAATAAATTTGTATTTTCTGAGTCAAATTTTGAAGTTATACAAACCTTATGTCTATCTCGTGATTTCGCTGTATCCGTTGAATGCGATTCTGTTTCCTTTTTCACATAGTCATCAAAATAAGAGTGAATAACCAATTTATCACATGACCATCGCTTGGATGGGTCTTTGTCAAGGCATTTCTATTTAGCATTTAAATAATTTTTTTGTTTAATTTCTGTAGTTTGCATACAATTGTAATAGTAACTATATTTACTTTTAAAAAGTCCATCATTAAAGGATTCTGCATACTTCTCGAAGGCATTTTTGTTTCAAGGGGTTCCAGTGTAGGAGGAACGGGAAGTGTTATTCCCTAAAAAATTTTAAAAGTAGGGGCTTCTTTAGGTTTACAAAATGTAGAAATATATACCTTGAAATAATCATTTTGACTGAAAATTGTAAGATGCCTTGGCAGGAGATCTCCCAGTGTCCTTCTGATTAAATACAGTTGATCAACATCACTGCGACCCGGCCATAAAGCCTCTCCACGCACTAATTCTGCAAACACGCAACCAACCGCCCAAACATCAACCGGTGTTCCATATTGTGTGTCACCTACTAAAAGCTCTGGTGCTCTATACCATCGTGTGGCCACATAATCTGTATAATTCTCTCCAGGACTAAGCATTCTTGCGAATCCAAAGTCACAAACTTTGACTTGACCCTGTGCCGTCAGCAAAATGTTTTCAGGTTTGATGTCCCGATGCAGACATCCCTGCCGATGACAATAAGCCACACCTTGCAGCGTTTGATATGTTATCTGTTTGGTTAGGGCTTCAGGACATCCTTGTGGGTGGCGTTCCAGCTCGTGTAAAACTGTATGCTCACAAAATTCAAACACCAAATGCAGTCTTCGTTTTCTTCTAAACACTTCCAAAAGGCACACCAAGTTTTGATGTTTTAAATTCTGTATATTGAAAATATAAATAGGATTAGCTTTCATTCATTGAGGCAGTTTAGGTCATACCTTTAGTAGCCTAATTTCTCTGAGTGCAATTTTTCTAATTGCAGGATCATCATCAGACTCCACAAATCGTTTCACTGCCACCAATTGTCCATTGTCACGGTCTCTGCATTTATAGACAACACCGTATGATCCTTCGCCAAGGCGGCTCAGCTTTTCGTATCGATCCATGCGGCTACTGCCGTGTGATCTAAAAATACATTTTATAAATTAACTATACACAATTTATTGTAGCCGCAATGGGCAACGGATGGATATTCCGCACTTCTTTCTCATGATAATGTAATCCTTTTATATGCCTCAACATTTATGAAATGTGAATAAAGGAACAACGTGTTTACAGTCGGGCCACAACTTAACAACTGACGAAAACATTGCATATTAAACCGTTGTATCATCTGACTTCTGAGTCTGACCCATTATGTGTTTATTATTCATTATGAAAATCAGTGTATATAGGTACAAAATATTATATACTAACTTATACGTACGTCTTCACTTAAAGTAATGTATATGTACGTTAAACGGTTATAAATACATCCAACTGGTCGTCGTCTGCTGTTGAATTCCTATACGTCGGTCGGAAGAACTACCCCATCGCGGGAGGCGATAACTGTGCTATTAATTGAATGCACGTTATATTACGCCAAACACAAGAACAACCTTCGAAGAAGTTTCCTTTATGTACGACTATTATATACGTACGTGAACGTCAGTATACTGATACCATTGAAAGGACTTTTACCACATTTTGTGTTTGCGACTTGTGAACTTTGCGTGCAATTCGAAATGTTCTGAAAAGTTATACAGGGTCGATTAAAAAAGGATTAATTTGTCTTCATTTTCCAGTGATTGGTTAATCAGATGGACAAAATTTGTTGGTTGATTGAAAATGCCATATATAGTCAATTTCGTGGTCTTATTTATTTTACAATTACCTTTTGATGAAAGTTCATCATTTGAAGGTAAAATATGATATATTTTGAAATTACATACATTCGTATATTATAGTCAAAACATGTAATAAGAAAATAATCGTAAGTGTAAAAAACATATTCTTTTAAATAGAGCGCATTAATATCGTGCATTCAGTGACATCAACAGGTGAGTATAAAAGAATAAGTGCATTAAAATAAAGTATTTGGTATGTATTCGAATTTATACATGGCTTCCGTTTTCATGAGCATACAATTGCCATTACAAAAGATTTCACAAAAACTTTGTGTATGCGACCTTGAAAAAGTAATTAAACCAGTTATGACTTATAAAGTATGTATTAACTATTAATGACGTAAATCCCTAAAAGAACATTATGCATTATTAAAGAAAATATTCTCTTTTTCACGTTTTAATCGCTGTATATAATTGTTATGTTACTATTTATTATGATAATTTAAACAATCAATAACAAAATTGATGACCTATAGCGAGGCCACGAATGGCTCTCAACTCTCAAGCCTTATCACAATGTGAGATCTAACTAAATTATACCGTTTGTATGCAAAGAAGGGGCAGTTTGGTTTCATTTTGGGGTTGTATAAATACCCACATTTAAGTTGCAGCCCTTTTACAGGAACTGCAATGGCTATGCAATATCAATTACTTATTCGGTTGCGGGTCGCCCCATACGTATAAAAGAATGCTTTTTCACATGCAATGTTTCATTCAACCCGCCTTTGGGTTCTTAGAATATTTGCGCTTTATTTCTTTATAATTTATGTGTTAGACTTTCTGGTTTAATCACGTTGTTCCACAGCAATTTTTTTACTTCTACGATATCGTTGTTTCAATTTATGCAAAATTGCATAACAAAAATCACGTATGTTGTTACGAATTGCGAAATGGTAATGGTCGGACATATTTAATAAGAAGATTTTCATATCGGGCGACAAATATATTTTGATGAATGTTGTTATCTGGAGGAAACTTCAAAAGTATAATGCGGTGTAATGTTACGTTATAATAATTATTGTCACAATAAGTCCTCCTTCACTAGGAGCGATTGCATTTATTGTAGCAACATTAATTAAAAATAATTTAACAATCTAATTATTATGTTACATCCACATACAGTCCATGATACAAGCAAATGGGATGTGTACTTCCAAGTTGCAAGCACCTTTTACTTTTCACATGAATAAGTGGTTATATATCATTTGTAAAATGAATTTAATCAAAAATTCGTTTAAATATTTTAAAGAATTTTGTATTTGGAAATCCTTGAACTTTAATATGTCCTTTCAAGGATATGTAATAATATACCATTATTGAGCTATAAGTTCAAGAGTTTCATGTGTGTCTATATAACACGTATGTTAAATTATATACTCAATTTAATATATGTACGATCGCTTTCAATACATTTGAAATGAAAATTCTTTCCACAACAATATAATATACGAACGAAGGTCATGGGAAAAAAACTCCCCACAATTATTTTAATCGATCAAAAAATTAACGAAAAATACTACCCCAATGGTCAACAATTGCGTTTTATATTTGGTGGCACGATGTATGCATTGAACATTCATCATTGATTTTAATGTGTGTAATATCATATTGATTACATTGTGAAATATTAAATCTATTTGTTTACTACAAGATATGATTTTTAATTTCAATCACTCATTGTTGACTTTGTTTATTATATTATTACAAAATTAATTAAGTGTTAAATAACAATGTGCTAATACAAAGGATCAGTCAATGCAACTTTTTTTTAAGGACGTTATTATAAAGTTGCCATTATATAAAGTATGCACTTAATTATGATAATAAAATGTGACTAATTTAGATCTCAATAGTGTGATTGTAGGATTCAAGCAAATCGAAAATCCTCCAAGGAGAAATAATGGTTTTGAATGACGAACGAATGCCACCTGTTTTGCCAATCAAAAAACTAGGTTAATTGTCCCTTATTTGATTTAACAAAGAAATCAAATACAACTTCCGATTGCAATTAATGAAGTTGACCCTCTCTAAATGAAGCTTAAATTGCTTGCCATTTCCTCCTTCCAGTAAATACTATAGGTTGTGAGTATATTTGTTGGTCGTATATAAACCAATTTTTTATAATTTTATACATCACAATTCCTAAAACAATAAATACGTAATTATATCGTATTATCTGGTTAAATAACAATTTATTCGAAAATTTAACAATTACACTAAAACCAAGAAATTATAGTATAATTAAAAGGAATATTTAAAAGGACTAAGTCTATTACAAGGTACTACTATTTGCTATAGAAAGGATTAAACAAACATTTCACAGCTTTCAAAAATTGTCATTGAAAGGATATTTTGGATTTACAAATTTCACATTATTCAACTCAAAATTTCTTCAAATCACGTGTGGTAAATGAAAAGAAACGTGCAGAAGGACTTTATCACCGAAATAAATGTGTCTGCACGATCTTTATTACACACTGCATAATACAATCATTCTGCATTGACTTAAAGGTCGTATTGTGGTTTGACCGTGGAAGTGTTTGGTTAGAATTATGAGGAGAAAATATAAAACATATATTATAATGAATGACAATTGTTTGTTTGCGCCAGCCACCAACAAAATAAGGAATATATAATAGAAACTGGTGGAAGGAAAGCGCTCACAGTAAATCGATAATGTTCTACATATTTTGTTGCATGTACGTGTTACGTATACAAATATGTATTCAATGTTTATGTCTCGCAGTCAGCCTACACTAATATAATGTCATGTTTTTTACACCGGAGGGAATCGTTTTAAAAATCTGTCCCTTGAGGCAGAAACATGCACGGTTTAAAAAATACACTTTTCATTTTATTGCCTTTTATCATATTTTATGTACATAATAATAGGTTTTTGTTGTTGTTACCTTCGAGGAAGCAATGGTAGATGGTTACCAAACAACCACAACCGTTTCTCACCAAACCATTTGTCCATTCAGACCCTCAATTTTACCGTTATTTTGATATATTTAACACAAAATCTGCTTTAAAAAAACTGTTAAAAGAATTTATGTTGCTTTTGTTATGTTCCGAGTAGCAACATTTCTGAAGCTTGTTAAATGTTATTATTGTTTTTACTGTACACACTTTGTTAAAAAGGACACCCACACGCGATTTTTCACACCAAACAACATGAACGTCCGTCCGCGTACATATCCTATCGACAACTGACTGAGTGAGTGGAGTTCTTGAATCTTGATTCTTGACTATGAGTTCAACAATGAACATTGAATATTGTACACAAAACAGTGTCGAGCAGCAAGCTATACCTATAAAAGCACACCTACAATGCTGAAAGTCAAAGTTGAGCGGCATATGAAAATCAATTTGAGAGTTATTGCGTCGAACACAGCTATATAACAATTGTCTACACATATCAAAACGTTTTAGTCGCGAATCCCTTTACCTATAATATGTGCATATGTGATATGAGTATCAGCTTAATCGATTGTCCTTTCATCCAATTGTATCGATCATTTTTAAGAATGAATAATGCAAAATTTATATGTGGGGCGGTGAAAGTCGGAAGTAAGCCGCCAGTTAACTTAAAGTTACACAATATCTTACACAGGTGTTATCCAAGATGCTATCTATATTTGTGTCTCGTGCAGTCATGATGACTGCTTCATTGCAAATATAATATGCATTAACTATATGTACCCAAAACGTTATTAACTACATAATTATGACTCAATTCTCATTCCATCAATTTTACTCATTATCATTATTTAGATATATCCTGAGGCCTAAAAATTGAATCGAGGTCAAATTACTTATTCAGACAGTCTCATCAATTCAAAATATGTTTTATCGAACTACAAACTGTCCAATGTCTGTAGATAATTTTTTTTTCAAAAATCAGTCTTCTAAATAAACTTATATTTTCACCTCCCACCGTACATGCCACCATCAATTAAAGTTTTGACCAACTGCCTCCTACACATCATTATGATTAAGTGTTTAATGCTCCTCACTTTTCTAGCGGTTAAATTATTTTCCCGCTTTGTCTGCAATCTGCATTGCCGATTCTTGTCTAGTACTACATTTTAATTTGCGAGTGGCAATTCAATGCAACATCGTTTTATTCAGCGTTGCCTATATACTAACTCGTAAAAATTAATTTCAAAATTATCTTCCGTTGAGTCGCGTACTTAACGAACCCATTATAGCTGATTTCTGAGACTTGAAACATTTTAAAAATAATTATTTTCTATAAATTTGGGGTATCTAACTTAAATGAATTTATGAAATCAAGTAATATAAAGGAATAAAAATAACCGTAAATCATAATTCTTAAGAACAAGAATCCATCTCCTACTATTCTGGAAACCCTGAAAGAATCTGTCATTGTCAACTGTCGTTCTATTTGTATTTCGTACTAACGTACAAAAGTGTACGGCGTACCGCGTACGCATATTTGCATTTTTTTTCTTTAAGTGCACTTGTGAATTTGCAAACTCCAAAGATATACAAATAAAAGTGAAAATACGTATTATAATAAAATCAGAAACTCAATTATCATTAATTGATAGTATTCGTAGTGAATGTGTGTGCCGGTTAATTCCAGACGTGTTTAATTTTCGCTGTGACCGGTCAATGAATTCCGAGGTAATTGACATCAAATAATTTTCGCGTCTACGGCGACATATTTTGTTTCCCACAATTTGCGCATAATTTTGTAAATGTAAACAATTGTGTCATCCCTAAATTAATTTACTTGACGTTAAAAGAATGCAAAAGGCTGTTGTAAAATGATTACAAAACTACCGTAACTCAAAATGTCCAGAAAAAACAATATGGGGTTTGATTTTGTTGCTGGCTTTTGAAGCGTGTATTTTGTTGAAAACAGCTGATTTTTGGTGTTGGTTGAAATTTAATTATTAGTTGGGTGATTACAAAACTGAAGTATTTAGACGACCATCATAAATAAATATATGTGTGTGAATCTTTAAAACAATATGTTATTACTGTAAAGTGTAGAAGTATAGAACATTTTGAATTATAATTTCACTTAAGAAAACAAACTCTGTCATTTTGAAACACAGGGTGAAAATTGAAATGCGACTACTGCACTTAAGTTTGCCTTTGCAGGTTAAAATGTTTAGTGAAGACCAGAACCCACAAAAAATGCATTCAAGTTTTAAATGAATTATTTAAGCTCTTATTGTATTTTCAAGCAATTAAATCTTATTAAAAATATTGTGTTCAAAATGTTTTCATTAAAATTTATTTATTTTCTAGATTCTTTCGGTACTTTTCGAAAAAACTTCTTGGAGTATACACACAAAACTGACTGCATTCTGAGTAACTACCAGAAGTGTTTCCGATCAACATTCAAGATTAAAAATTAAAGGCACTACAATAGGTAGGGGAATCGTTGTAAACTTAATATCGACATGGTGGTGGGGTGAGAGGTCCTCCTTTAGTTTAATTTTTTTTGAATCACTCCACTTGAGCGTCGACTTTCTGACCACAATTCACAAGACAACCATGAACCAACGCACGAATGTGTAGGTGCTAAAAAACGTAGCGACATTTGCGTTGAATCACGAATCTGGAATTAAAACTCCGCCGTTTAATGTTCTTTCAATAAAAATTAATAACAAGCGCAACAGACAACAGTGTAGTTGTTTGATTCGCTCACGTTCACTGCTACGATATTGCTTGTGTTGAGTGTTCGGTTCGGTCCATAAAGATATATCTGCCAGTGCTGGGAACTACTAATGGCAAAAATTCCCATATTCGAAGGAAAAAATTCCTTTTTTTCCCACAGCTAATCTACGAATTTCCCTCAAAATTCCCATAATAAAAAATGCACGTTAATTTCAAGTTTAAATCATTATTATTATTTATTACATATTGTATAATTCAGTCATAACATCATCACAATTAGTAAGGTAGTAAAAGATAATTTTATATGATTAGTATCTGGCTGAAAACTGAAAAGATACGCAATTTGAAGGCAGCTTCATTGGCAAGTTGTGAAAACAATGCACATTCCCTTCAAGCACAAATTCGATGGACAGTATTAACTCTTTTGTTTTAATGTCGGTGTAAATTTTCAATTATAACGTCCCCAAAATTCTTCAACACTTTTGTTGACATAAATGTCGATGATCCCAATCGATATGACGATATCTCCTGACTCGATGTCTGTGGATGGTCGGTCCCGTCCAATTCGAAATGAGCGGTAAGATATTTTAAATTAGGAACAACATCCCGTCCCGATCGATAAAGACTCCAAGAATTTCATTTCTAAAAAGAGCACTTTTTGAACGAGTAGTCGTTCTATCACTTCCGAGAGTGCCGTTATATAAAAGGATTGACAATACTCCCGAATATCTAATTTGACGATTTCATTAAGTTCTATGAAGTATATTATGTTATATAATCCGGCCCTCAATACACCGAGTCAATGGAAAAAAAATGTAATTGTCTGCTATAAGTTCTTCTGTCAATTGATCATTTAACACATCTGGTCATCACACCATCAGACAATTCGTCTTCAGAAACTTTTCATTACCTCACAATATTTGTGTATGAATACACGTTTACTCTGAAAGAGCATATGTTATTGATTTCGTTACAGTACATAAAAACAGATTGATTTTTAAAACAATAAATATGTTTTATGGGGTTCTTCCACTAATTTAAAAACTGTAAACTTTGCAGATTCTTATAAATTGGCGCAAAATTTAAAAATATTCCAAAAATGTACTATAAATCAAAAATTTTAAAAATTCCCATATCTGACCGTTTTTTCCCTTTTTCCCATTCTCCATAATTTTAGTGTGAAAATTCCCACGAAATGGGAAATTTCCCACGACTTCCCAGCACTGATATCTGCGTGAAACGTCAAACGAACAAGGGGTAACGGGCAACGGGCAACGGGCAACGGGCAACGGCAGTAAACAACACAAGAGCGCGAGTTGTTTAAATTATTGTGTCGTGCCGCATTTAAAAGTTGTTTCTGTTTGAGTTGCGCCGTCGTTGCGAGATCACGTACCGTTGCAAAGATCTCTGTCTGTTCGTTTGCGTTCAATTGTTGTGGCCTCTTGAAAAGTTTGTTAAAAATACCATTCTGTGTAGTTATTAAATGTTAAAAATTTCATGTTAAAAATATATAAAATTGATTCACATAGCAATCATTTTTTTAACTGTGTATACAAGATTAAGATATAATATTCTAAAACATGTTGTGAATTGTGAGCTTTTAAATATCGTCTATAAGATGTATTGTTCAATGTGAATCATTTATGATACTTTCTAGAAAGTATTTTTGCGTATCAGATATTAAACAACAACATTTTAAATGTTGCGTAACAAATGTTTTTTACTTTAATATGTCTTCATTTAACCGCTTTGCTAAGTGTTAATTAAAAATGTTTTAATTAAATTTAAAAAGCTCAGTAATCAGTAATACTTAGTGGCTGTTTAAGACAGAGATTAAGTACAGAAATTTTTTTGAAATCATTTATGAACTTTTATATATTACATTTTATATTTAACCTTAAAATTAACTCGTAGATTTTTCCCCCTTTTTAGACACATAAAATCTTTGAAAACTCACAATTATAATAATTCTAAATATTGTGCTAAATGGAGACCTGAAACCAGTGAAAGTAATCGGTGAATTTTGATCAAAGTGTAGCATTCGACGATTTTGAAAAAAAAAACTTAGCAAGGATATAATAAAAATAATAAAAAGAAAATACGTGGATTTTTAAGAATCAAATGCAAAATGAGTTTTTTAACACCAGTTCTCTTCTCTGCCGTGGAGCTCACCAATTTGCTGCCATTTTTGGCGGTTGCTCTTTGCATCGGCCTCACCCTTACACTTCTTATAAAGTAAGTTGTATTTTGTTGTCACCCTGCTTGCTTAATGTATATTATTTAGTTGTTGGCTTGTTCTTATTCGTGCACATGTTTGTACCTATGCTAATTGTTTCTTAATATATTTGCAAACTAGATTAGTATTAAGTAGACTGCACATTTGTGGATGAAAATTAACCTTTTTTTTGAATACTTTGCTAATTACAGTTCAAACTCGTACTTAAAGCAGTTTTGTTTTTGATTGTTTTTCTTCTAAATGGCATGTTTGTGTTACTGTGTAGTTAAATACCGACCATACTTTGTAGAAAACATTAGACCCAGACATAGTCCTAAGTCTATCGGGATCGTTTGTCTGTCTGTCGGTTTTAATAATTATTTAAACAGGAACAATTGTGGAAAAAAATAATATTGTAGTTGAATATTCTTAAATGTTAAACATATATAATAAGAACCTTATGGTATACCGTCAAAAATAATAGATATAAAAATGTTAATGTTTAAATATCGCCTTATTTTGAAATATCGGTCAGGCTTTTATTATTTCTTGAATCATGAAGTTAAAACTGTAATTACGAACTACCATTACGTTTGGAATTTCACTTTTAAATACTTCTTTAAAACATAATATAGGTCTGTAGTTGTTGAAAATTTCAGTCCTTGGATTATAATTTTAAATAGCCAAGTAAATTTTTCTAAAATTCCTCCATCAAATGCCTTTGCATCTTTCATTTTGATTTATCATTTTTTTGGTTTAACAATGATTTTAAATATTTTTATTGCTTCCATATATATACTATTCGACAATCAAATTTACCAAAACCATGACCTCTTTATAAAATACATAAATAGTTGTTTTACGAACAATTACTCTTGATGCATTTTCTTTGTATTTTTGGGTATATACTACATATCATTATTAAACATTCATTTCAAATATGAAATGATGCATAAGAAATGGTCCAGATAAAATAAACGTTTATCATGCTATCAATGACGTCAAAAGACTCTTCGCGTGATTTCAGATTTTAGATGGTAAAACAAGTTATGGTGATATTAATAACATTGGCTATAGTCTATAACCTCATGGCTTTCGCGTCAACTCATCTGAATTTGCGCAGTATTTTATAAAAAACTAATTTAATCCCAGTGAAACTGTTTTTTCTATTTTGTTTTAATTCTAAAAATGTGCAAAACTATTAATGAAACTTATCAGAAAATGCACAAAAGCTAAATTTAACTACATATTTATCAGTTAAATATATGCATAATATGCATATTGTAAAGATTTTGTAGGTTTTTGTCACGTCCGCGATCTACCAAGTCACAATACAAGTTTTGTAAGAATAACAACTCATCCACGCAACCTGTGGTCCAAAATGTCAATTTGTATTAAGAAAATACTCGAATTAAATTAGATGTTGTCCGTCTTCAAAATAGGAAATTTAAATCTTCAATATTTAAGTTAAACAAATATAACTAATTCTGTTTGAGAGTAGGAAGCTAGATGAGAATATATTCCCTATTTCCGCATCTAATGTTTTAATTATGTCTATTAATTAATGTGTTGTTTACCCTTTTACGACTTATTTGGATTGTAAAAGGCGTTTTGATTAAATTCAAATAATCTGTTAAATAGTTCATGGTAAAATTAAAAATTGTGTACCATATCCTTTAAAAATACCCTTTCTCTCGAAAACCTATCTTTTAATAATTGTTTTATTGGCTTAAACGATTACAATACTCAACTAGACATGAAAAAAGAAGTTGCAATTAACATAATAAAGTGTTTCCTTTTGAGAATAAGTAATAAATGTTTAAAACATAGAGCACAGTTATTTCAACAAAGGATTGACGTGAAAACTTTAATATACATAGATGCCCATTTTAATGACAGAACATAAGACATTTACATTTTAAACGAACATGCATCCAAACATTTTTCATATAACGCCTTTATACTTTTCTTCAGATTTGCACTGGGTAGTCTGTGGAATAACGCAAGTTTTTGGTAAGTTCTCTTTTCATATTCCTATATCTGAACTTACACGTACCACTCATATACTAAAATGCATGAAACAAACGGACGGACACATTTAATTCCTATGTTAATAATCTGGTGCGGTTTTTAATTTATTTAGGTCTTAAAAGTTTTAATCAATAGTACGACTTTAATTGTATTTTCTGCTTTAAACTCTTGTATACAACATAAATAACTAACATTTACTTCACACATTTAATTAATCCTTAGCCCCTGTTTTCTTGGAACGTTTTAGTTATTAACACAGAATTTTAATAATTATGATTCAATTTCCTCAACGTCCTTAAGATGAACACCGTAAACTACAAATACAATGGACACTTTTAACGTTAAAGATGCTGCAAAACAACATATAAACATCATATTTATGACTGCCACATTAAACGGCTTATATGCGAGCACATTCTGGCACTTATGCTGCTACTTTGAATGTTTTTCTTCTTCATTATCATTTTTACTATCACGAAGGACACTGGCTTGTTGCAAGTCGCGCATCTTCTTGCCTTGATTGAGTGAGCATACTCGCAAGCGTCGGCACACCACGCACCAATAAAACGACTTAACAACAGTCTTCATTAATTTTGATAATGAAAAGAAATGTATGTGCGTTTCATGGTCGATCATTTAAAAATGCCGGTCTCGGTCGTACATTATAATTGAAAGGCTAGGTTATGAGAATATGTCTCCTATAAATACTTTTGAGCTGTAAAAAAGAAATGCGTTTCTTTATGAACATCGTTTTGTCTGTAATGTCACCTGCAGCGTAAGGAGATGTTATCAAAATGCATTATTCGCACAATGTTTATTGCATGAAGTGTTTATTTACGAAGGACACACATTCTTCGGTTGGCGAAATTTATCGTTTTTTGTTTTAACTGAATTTTAATTTATTTCCGCTATGAATTAATAATATGATAACAATAATATTGTGTTAATATAAATTATAAAGGACCCTTGAAGGTAGTAATATTTTTTGGATTGTTTAATCCAAAACGATTATGCTGTATTGAGACTTAATCTGCCGATCTCGAATTCTTGCATAAGAAGTCTCAACACAGCATAATATGCCAATTTAGAATTTACTGTGATGTTCGTGTGATCAAAATGCTTCATTCAATGCTTTAGGATCCTCAGCAATTTCCGAAAGCAATTTTATAACTATAGCGTGTAATTTGTAGACTCTCATCAACTTTTCTGTTAAACCAAATGATATCAATTTTGGTTCAACCTTCACTTTGAACACGCATCAAATGTGTTTGATTTCTCACATGTTCGTTGCACACTACTATCTCGATTAGTTTCTGTTTGGAGGTCCCGACATAGTCTAGGTCATGTACCAACAATATATTTGAAGGGTAATGTCACACGTATATGTAACTTTCATGATGTTATAACTTATGCAGCGCCATCACATCATCTCTGCATACAATATTATGTATTATGTTCAAATTATATAAAGTTATGTAAATTTAAATCGAATTCATGACTGCTGTTGAAAAATGTCATGGCGCTTTCTTGAGGCTTTGAGTGTTGTGGACGCAGCATTTATCAAGTTCAGCTAAATGTCTGGTAAATTGATTGTTTATTCGATGCCGGGTGGAGAGTTATTGTTTTTGTATGTTTTGTTTATTTGTGTCGTCCATTGAATGCCGTCCCGAAACCTTTCAAACCGATTGTATATGCTACGATGCTAGGTCAATCTTTTTAAGAGGCTTTTAACATAAAATACATAAGGGCAAGGTCAATAATGCATTTTCATTGGCAACCGATTTAAATACCCTCTTAATTTAAACTTAACATAAAACTTTAGCATTTAATTTTGATTGTAAATTTAAGAATGTGGTGCTGCGAATTTTTTCTGATGATCCAGACCGAGCCTTTTACGCCAGATTTTATCAATGGCGAATGTTTCACATTGCAACGGTTATAAAACACCGATTGGGTGAAGGCGCAATTCGTGACAAAAAGGTGTCCGCATAACAACAGACGTGTCATGTCTTTCATGCTGACAAACAAATTTTGAGCATGTAGCAACGATAAATTAGTTATCATTTGCATCACGTTCATGTGGGTCTCGTCGAAATTAATATTACGGACACCACGTGCTCGCGATTTGCATGCTACTGATCAGTTCGTTTGTCTTTTCAAGTTCATTGTAGGTAGTATATTGATTATGTGACTGTGCACATGTACTCGTATATTTGATCTTTTGTTCAATTTAAAATATAATTAGAATATTGTTTATTTTGTGATATGTTTGTGTAGCATTTGAAGGCTGACGTTATTAAGAATATTTTATCAAAATCTATGTGCGCCAATTTTTCATTAACAAAATAATCGTTTTATTGTCTGCAGAAGTGCCGTATAATAATTAATTTATTAATTTACACAAAGAGAAGGTGGACAAAGACAAATCCTATTTTTTCTACCTCAGACACTTTAAAAAAAAATTGCAGAACATTTCTAGTTCAAAATTGGAAAATTCAAGGTCACATTTTCTACATCTCACTTTATTAAACTGTAGTTAAGAAACAGTCATAAAATAAATTCAAACCTCGAACTTCCTGTGATGCAGTTTTTTTTTTTGTACATAATTTTAAATGTCAGATACACGCTTTTTTGATATGCTTCTAAAAATTCTTACAAATCTTCAAAAAAGTCGATTTTAATAGCTAGGCTTAGCATTGTTTCACTACTAACCAACATTTACATTTGTGGTGTTAAATGATTCGTGTTGTGTTGAAAAATGCATCTGCAGTAAACGCATTTTTTATTTAACGACCACAGTACTTGAATGCAATTGAATTGTATTTACTATTGAGTAAGAGCATTCACTTAATAAGTATGAAGTTTTTTTTTATTGCTTTTTTTGAATTGCACATTTTTACATACTTATAACTTACAATACAAAATATTGAGAATTTGGGTCAACTTATGTGTGTATGTAGTGATGCTAAGCATAATACGTTATACGAGTATGAATGTTTTTTTTAAGTTGATTTTGTATATAAAATGTAAATAAATGCGTGTTGCTCTTTGTAGTCTTTGTACAACTGATTGAAATTGTGTTAAACCTAATTAATTTTAATCACTTTACTTTGTAGGGCTGCTATTATTCTGCGTGTCCAAGGCGAAGAGGCTATTCATCCCACCACCATGGCAGCGCAGCACAACATGCAAGTGCCTCGCTTGAAAATGACACGGGTACACATACCGTTTACGTTTCGTCTACTTGAAACGGGAAACAACTCATTTGATGGTAAGTTTTTGTCTTTGCGGTTACAGTATATTTATATGAAATATACGACGAGAGAAATACTCGATAAACATCTATAAATTATGGCCAAATCTGTCAAATCTTTTCTTGACATTGAAAACGGACAACAATATCATCAAACACGCACTCCCCCGGTATTGTTCACTAAAAAAATGACCAAAAATTCTGGCGAATTGACGCAATAGCCACACCAATCAATTCAAAACGTTGCGCCATCGCATTTTGAGCACAGACGTGATCGGAATTATCCATACACAATAAAATTAGGGTGATTAGAATTCGTCAGACAATTTTTCTGGATGTAAAATATGTATGCGATAAATACGGTATTTAGTTGCAAATATTAATGTTCTTACGTAGGTCTGTTTCGTGCGTCTTTAACCACATTCAGTTTCAAAGATATCCTTGAAGTGGTCTGACAACGTGCTGTTTTGCACGTACGTCAACTTTTGAGACACATGTCTGACGACATTTATGTAGAACTAGTTCATATGTTTGTGGTAAAAGAACAATTCTATAATAATACCTTTGATTTATATTTTACACCCACTTTATGTGGTTGCTGTATAAAACATAAATAATATGATTTTGCATAATTAAACTTGCATTGTTTTAGTTTAAATTTGATTCATAAAATCAGTTCATACCAAATTATTTGGAGAGCAGTGCTATGTAGATTGTATGTTAGGTGTGTTCTTTTTTAAAAAGATCCATGAAGTACCTACAGAATACAGATCTACAAGCTTTCTATATGACATTTTTTAAATTTGGTTGAAAACAAACTTCAATTGGTGTTAACATAAAAGCTACTTCATATATCAATTAATAAAAATCACCAAATTGCATTGGTCTTCGCATTTTAATCGCACTTACATATTACACTTAATGCTGCAACACCCAATTCTGCTTTAATATGTGTGTGACCTTAAGAATCGAAAACCTGCCGTTCACTTCCACATGTTATCTATGCCAGTAACCCGACTAGACTATGCAATAATTTCAACTGCATGTGCATCAGCGGCACGTTGCGCCTGCTCTTAGCCTACAAACCTGTGTGACGGTATAAACTAGTTTATTGTGTCTCATGTTTTTATTTTTAAAACGGTTTTAATTGGAAATCGCAGTTATACGATCGTTTCTATGTGGAATGAAATTAAAATGTGTATCCAAAAACCAACTACATAGTATTAGTGGAGAAAATATGATGCCTTAATTACATTGCCTGTTTGACGATGCTTTTATGCAAAATTTATTTGTTAGCTTAAGTTTAAGTATCACATCATCCTCAATTTGAAGATTAAGAAAAAGTGAATGTAAATACATATAATAAGGAAATTAAAGGCATTAATTATTTTAAGATTTTCCCTTTCATCGAAATCTTGCTACTCACATGCACTTTTGTTCAGGCACACTGGGCGTTGTGTTCTGTAAATACGCTTAACAAAATAAATGTTTGTCTTTACATGAACCCTCCTCATTGTCTTAATTATTCTTAAGAGCACAAAGTTTACACATTTATTATTATACTCATTAATAAGGACGCTGCAATTCGTTTTTTCTTCTCCAATAACTTCTGTATTAACATAACAGTCGTCTGACATAAAAAATAATATTATGTACACATCACCATCACAATAAGGAAGCAGCTATCTCTCCATAATTTGCAGTGCCGCATCGCAGACTACATATGGCATTTTTTTTTTTATTGTCAGGGACGTTTACGCATTGGAATAACCACTTTGGCACTCATACTTTTATACGTTTTAGCCGTTAATTAGGATTTATCTAATTATTGTCAGAGTACACATAACTTATACAAAAACATCAAATAAATTTTAATATCTGTTAGGATAGGATCATTGCAAAGCATTTCGAATTAAAATTAAAGTCCCTATTCACTAAAAAATAAAAATAGGCAATACATTTTATTATTAAGATAATTCGAAACAGTTATAACCTTTAATTTTCACTGAAGTTAAGTTATAGCACGTTCTAAAATTTTAAGTCAAACTTCAATTTTGACCTATTGTTTAGGTTTTTAATAGGACACATTAATTATTATTAATGTGCGTCAATATAGTCGTAAAATGAATTTAAAACTATAAATTGGCTACATGTGCGTATTTATGTCAATAACCCCTTCTGCGCATAAATGGTTTGGAATTGTAAGTAGACAGTGAGAACACAGGCACCCAAGCGAACTTACGACGTAAAATCATTGTAATTTTTTTTTTATTTCATTGTCGTATCTTAGGACGTTAATATTCACACCTGGATACAAAATAAATATCTTTGTTTAAATCTGCATTGTTTAATAAATTGTTTATTATTCAAGTTACAGCCTGTTAAATGTTTACATGAATTTTATCATTGTGAAAAAGTGTTATTACATTATTTTGTTCTGGGAAGCTGAGATATTTAATTTAATTTTTGATTTTATCCCATAAACACAAAATTTTAATTGCTCGTAATATTAACTTTTATTGTTTCAAATAAAAAATGTATAAAAATATTTTATGTAAAACTATGTTTGTATGCAATAGAATAGTTACTATGAAAAAAAAATCCTATTTAACACCACAAAACAATGCGGTTGAAAATTATTACTTGCCCCACCGTTGCTTATTCAACACAATGGACATAAGGTCAATGTTAATCATGTGTGTTGTGATGGCTGCTCGCAATTTGTTCGTGTTAATTAATTGAAGCAAGTGTAGTAGTAACTATGTAGTTACTTACAATTAATGAATACTCACCTATCCACCTGCAAAACACCTTAAAAATACATCGGTTGAGCAACGATAATACATTCAGTTTCTCTGTCTATTGAGTGCAATTGCAATTATATTGTTTTAACAGCTGAAACGTGTGCAAAATGTTTCGTTGCAGTGTTACAAACCACACGAGTATTGTGGATGAAACCAATTTTAAATATTTTAATAATAGATGACAAAAAAAATTTAATTGACATCCGAAAAAGATTTTAAAATGCAATGCTGATGAAAAGATGTTTAAAACGCTCTGCTTAATAGACCCACTAAAGGTAAAACGATAGATTTACGGAAATCTAATGTCACATATTACGACTTACGAGTCGTTAAACTAATTCTTATACAAAAATACTACATCATTGACGTTGGTCATGAGCTGAATACATAATAAACACAGGCCACGGCATCAAATGATCAAAGACCTTTTAAAGGTCAGTGATGATTATCATGCGGCTGATGCGTCTCGTCCGGCATCGATTTTATTATTTTTAAACATATCGCCGATTTTTTATTGATGGGAAATCATGAGAACATGAGCACAAAATAAATCTTTAAGTGGCCGTGTGAATCATTCGTGCGTTTTTCGAATTGATGTTATGAAATGCAGTAGTGTATAATATTTAAAAATCAAATTTTTTGTAATTTCTTAAACAACAAACTCTTTTACGAAGAGTCATATGTTGATTGTGTTTCTAATGCGTTTTTTTCTTTTTTCTTTTAGAAGTAAGTTTGGCTGTTTCAAGTCAGGTCAACTACACGTTGCAAGCATTCTGGGGCGTATCAATTCGGGAACTACACATGTCATTGTGGCGTCCTTGGGCTGAACTTCAACATGCTGCATCTACCGAAAATGGTGCCATTGTTGATAGCAAAAACTGTCAATTATTAGCCACCGATTTAAGGTATTTCTATTGAAAATTTAGTTACTTTTTTTTTAGATAAATTTTAATTGTATCCTCTTTTTTCTAGAAATCAAAAACCACACAATGAAAGTGTCATTACATTGAAATCACCCAAGCCTCCACTTAGTTTGGGTGCACCACCACGTCTGGCCTACCCACTGGTAGTATTTTTGATCCGAGAAAACGAGCCCAACGAGACACTACACCCTGATGAAACGGTATAGTTTAACAAAAAAATTATCACTTTTACTTTTCTGCACAAAAAGCAAAATTCAACAAAATTGGTTAAATAGAAAAAGCTCAAATATAATATTGATATATGAATGTGCTAATATGTATTATGTGAGTAAACTTTCCATTTTCATTCTCTTATTGGCCAGTCCATAATAATTGCGCGAGTGAACCAAGAGGAAAAATGATTCGTTGTATGTACGTTTTCAAGTTTAATGCCACTCACAAAAAACCGCCACAGCACGTTGCCAGACACGCTGAATGGAAAGGTGTATGTCATATCAGGCTGTGTACCTCTGGGTACCCGTAACTAAACAACAAAACCATACATATACAATATATATACACACAGTAATTTGTGTGAGAGTAATTACCAATCAAAAATTATACAAGACGTTCGTCGTTGGGAGCAATCATCTTGGTTCACAGTAATCAATATCGTCTCATTGCTTCGCAAAAAAATTTTTTACACGCTACTTATAATACGGTTAACTGTAATGGTAAAACATGTGGATTGTGGAGGAGACGATTGGTGTTTGCACGAGTCTTAGCGTCAGACCTCTATCTTGTTTGCTTACAACTTTCGATTTCGCGGTAATTTTTTGTTTCCAATGTGAGTAGTGACCGTGCGCGTAGTTTCATTTTGTTTGTCGTCATGTTGTTTTTGCTGGATGGTGGTATGGTTAATTTCCTTGGGGTCATAAACCTGGATTATGTGATATTTGCCACTTTCCAATGCAATGATCTGAGATTTGGCGATCGCTAGGATTTGTTGAGCTTTAAAATCATTTATTTACAAAACTTTCTTTCCTTTGTTTCTTTTTGCACATCTTACGGTGATGAAGAATTTTGTTGATTTAATTTGGGAGGCTTTTCTTGCACTTTTTGTACATCAATCATTTTTAATATCTTAATGAGAAGTTTAAGTGTTTTGTCAATAATTGTATTCTTATAACAGTTATTATCATTTTAATTTTATTACTTAACAGACTTTCTTTTGAATTGCATTAAATAATTTTCTTTCAATATGCATTAATTATCAGCTAAACTCTTGTAATTCGCGTATCAATATTAATGAGTCATATAATAAAATGATCTTTAGTACTAAATTTGTTTATCACTTTGTCCACATCCGCACTTAATGTGTCATTGTAAAGTGAAAGAGAAATTTCACGGAAATTTTACGTTTTACATCAGTTTTCATTTTTGTGTTATTTGAGTGATCTTTAGTACGTTTTTAGCAAAACATTGCGAGTTTCAATAAACTATAGCATTTGTTTTGTTCAGTTAAAACCGGAAATCTTAATCACAAGACCCTGACAGTGAAAGTTATTGCATCGCTGTCGCCATTTATTGACGGATTATATTGTTAAACATTGCTGTTGAGAGAAATTCACCATCTTGAACATTTAAATGCTTCACAAGAAACACTAATAACATATAACGTCAATGAAAGTGAAAATTTAAACGACCGAAACTTGCAATTTTTTTTCGCTTTCAAATATATTGCTAAAATTTCACTTTCTTTCAGCGTTTTTTATATGATTTTTTGTATATTATTGTAGGCATTAAGAGATTGCATAGTCAGTCTAAATAAATTAAGTAACTAATTTCCCTATTAAATAACTAAATGATTATGACGTCTTACAAAATTTTAAATTTTTGTCACTTTCCTTTTCACTAATTCATTATTTATTCTTTGAAATTACAGGTCCTGCTGGTCAATGTAGTACATTTGCGTGATTTGGTGTGCCCTTTGCCGACATCAATTCTTGCTCAGTATCTGAAACAAGCCAGTGGTCAGCTATCTTGCCTCAAGGTATGTTTATACATTGCTAAGAAACATCCCAGTGTTTGATTTTGTGGTAATTCATTAAAGTGTGTCGTTATTCCATTTTTCACTCAACCGCTATAGCTACAAATTAGTGAATTGAATTCCTCATTAAGCACATTTTGAGACTCTGAAAGCTTTTTATTTGCGTAATCTTGAAGCACATTGCATATTTCTACTGGAAAACAATGGGCTAAATTTGCATTTTTCATATAATTGCACCATTTTTAAGGTTCAATTGATTTTCACTATAGTTTTTTATTTATGTCAAGTTTGTTTTTTCAACAGTAATTCATTTTTCAGAGTCGATGAAATGTTATTGTAAATGTTTAGTTACAAAGAGTCTTACACTGGATACAAATTAAATGACTGACTAATAATTGTTGCAACATACAGTAAATTTGGGTTATTAATTGGTTTTAATTTGTTATATTTTATTTCTAGCAACTTTATTTGGCGACTGGTGGTGATCCACTTACTTCCGAAGAAGGTGCCTCGGCTGGACCTGTTCCACCATCCGGTTCTTTATCATTGGCTGAGCCAGTGGCGTGCGCCGGTACTGGTGGTCCCCTTTTATGCTCAGATGGACCCCAGGCAGAACAGCTGTGCGTTGTGTGCCACTACTTCCCATTGTCAAGGGCGCTTTTGCCCTGCCGACATACCTGCATTTGTGCCGTTTGTTTTTGTGAGTATAATTTTTTGTTAAAACACAATATGTACCCATTGCTCTGTTCATTGTTTGCGAGTTATATTTTTTAGTTAAAACTTACATGTTTGTCAACAGTTTGTTAGTCAGAAAATTATCTAATTATGATACAAGATCATCGGTTATTTAAGTTATTTAACTTCATTTGAAAGCAAACAAATTTTTGTGTGTTATGTGACCAATAATCTCTTGAAAATACGCGATTAGACTACGCTAAAACCCATTCTCTTTTGCACTATGCAAATATTATGTTGATCCATTGTTGATACATTGAAGAAAAAATCGCGAAAGCAAAATTGAATAAATAATGCTGCGAGTATGTTAACTGTTTATTAGCGCTTCCCACTGTGTTTTGTCGAAAATATCAGACATAATCTAGAATATGCAAATAATCGCAGATTCAAAATTTTCTGCAGACTTTTAACAAATCAACAGTTGTTTCTTGAAACTGTTTGGAATACGAGCAGTAACCGATCCGATGAATCATAGCATTCACTTATTAAACTGAAGTGGATCGGCTGGTTGTATCTCGTATCAGTTTAATGAATTTGCATTTCAATAATCTGACTCATTTATTGTGTATCAAAAAGCTCAAACAAATAAAAGTTGATTATTTCAAAATGGGTCATAATTTTGTACAGAAAAAACCGTGGGCTTGTAAACACATATAATATTTTACCACTTTTTGTTCTTCACAAAATTTCAATGATTTGTTTGAACAAGAATTGCAACTAAACTTAAATTGTAATTTATAAATCGATTGGGTGCAACGAACTCTATTCATGTTTTTTTTAAAATTTGTTTAAATGATGATTCCAATACAGGTTTCCGACAAAGTGCATTACAAACAATCAAGAAGACATAGGCACTACTTGTAAATTGACGTTGTATTCTCGCAACTACGGAAGCGCGTAATTGTTAAAAAAAAACAAGTATTTTTCTTTACGGTTAATTTCATATTACTATAATTATAAATTAATGCACTTTATAGCAGTAAATGATGTAAAGTGGACTTTCTCGAGAGTTTCATAAATTTATCATTTTATCTTGCCTTCTTTGACCTTGTACTTTGAAAGAAAAAACTGTGTTTTATCTCCTAATATATCTCAAACAGTCCTATTATATAATACAATACTACTATAATAATGTAATATTATCATAATCAATAACTATTGAATTATTACGATACTTTTTTCAGCGAAACTGGAGCGATGTCCAATGTGTCGTGCGCCAATCACCAGTTACTTTTGCATTCGATCGGAAGAATACATACCACCGAGTGCGCTGGAGCCACGTGCGCCTAAACACAAAGGCACCATCCACTGGCTGGATGCCTTCAACGACAGACTTACAGATTTCTTAGGCTTCAGATGAGGGTCGTGCAGCGTATGCAATTTCTATTGCATAAGTATTGCTTTCTTCTTATTTTTAATATTCTGGGAACGAGTGGTTAATCGCAGCTATTAATACTACACCTATTACCGTATAATTTTTAATTATTTTTAAGTATAAAATTTGACTTCATCAGTCTTATTATTATAACAAGCAAATTTCAAGATAAGCGCTTCTCATCGCTCACATTATTCAAATTTTTTTTGCGCTAACTACATTTTCTGAACATTTTGGCAATTTGATAAGTGGTTGATTGTTGTGCAAATTTAGTTGAAATTTGGAAACTGTTGTCAGTATTTTGAAGTAAACGAAAGGGAGCTGTACGAAATAAAAATCAAAATCGAACATAAAAATGAATGGCTGACCGAAATAAAATAATCTCTGAAAGTGCATTCACTATTATTAAATATCTGCTGCAGTTGCAGCGGCACCAACAACAGTGCAAGCAACCTGTTGAATGTGCATAGCTTAAAAATGTTTTAAAAATTGCACGTATGTGGTATAGATAGTATTTAAAATCACATGCTGCATGCGTTGTGTGTGTTGCAATCGAAGCTGGTGGCCTGTCGGAGAGAGATTACGCAATTGAGGTCTGCGCCAGTTGACCAGCCCCAGTAGTTTCAAGGCGACCAAAATAAAATAATTTTCTTTCACATAGGCGAGAATGTATGGCGATTTTCTTCACTTAATAAATACTCAAGATATAGTAATCGTTGTTGGCTGCAGCCCGGCCGGTTTACTGCGTTACGGTTTTTCTTACCGTTATAAGTAAAATGATTTAAAAAAGTACTAAGAATAATTGCACGTAGAATAATGCAGTTCAGTGTTTGAATGTGTGTCCGTGTGTTTTGTGTTAAAAGTTAATACTTTGCTAAATTTATGGCCACTAATTAGTAGTTAGTTGTTTCAACATAATAGTCTCACATTAAAATACCAATTAAACCAAGTTCAAAATTGCGATTCTATTGTTGTTGATATGCCAATAGTACGCTGATTAGGTTATGAGGCTGAATCCGCGATAGAAAGACTTAAAAGCTTTGAACAGCTACTCCGGTAGTTACGCACCATTTCTTTAATCAATTTAATCTCAAAATCTTATCTCAATGAAACAATTAACAAAACAGTGCTCAATACTACATTGGCTATGTCATTTGCTTTCCGCATGTTGTACAATCGTGAATCATTGCACATGAAAACAGAAAACAGCATTTAAGTGTGACTGATTTCGGATTTCACATAACTGACCCATTTTTTGATTGTTAACTTCAAAATTGCATGAATCGCAGTTTTTGATAAAAGTGGATTCTTTAAGATACTTATGTTAACGGTTTTTATTGTTCAATGGCAAAATCCATAATCCATCTTTTGTAGCTTCAATTGCTGTTACTACATTATATCAATGATTTCTTAAAACTTTGCTGCTCAATTTATCATCATTTTAATTTGAAAACATTTTTAAAATACTTTTTTTTTTGGGTTTAAATTTAAAATTGCATTTCCGTGACTTTAATAAGAGGTGCAGGAAGAACAGTCTTAAAGTTCACTGTTTAGGAATTTTTGATTACATTGCACATTTAGCAGTATTAATTTTTTTTTAAATTTACGAAAACTTTGTTTTTTTTAAAGTATAGCAATTTTTCAATTTAAAGTATTTCTTTCTTGTTATTTAGTTTGATAATATTTCGTTTTTCTGTGTGCCATCAAACAATTATTGCTTCGTTGTTATTAAAAGATCCGCTTGCAAGTTTTCAAGCGTAAACTGAAAAATCTTTTGGAATAGATGCACGATCTGAGTTGGGTATGCCGTATGCCGATTGAATGTACACTGACTTGTAGTTAGGTACTCAGTAATAAATTTCTCGTACACACGTATGTATCGCAGTAGACCGTTGAACTTATTCGTGCTGATCTTGGGAGTTTTCTAAAACTCAAACGACTTCAACGTCCAACATGTTTTCATAAAAAATTGATTCAGGTTTTAAGATTAAAATTTCTAGATCAATTCGGTTGTACAGCAATGGTTTGGAATTTTATTTACTTTCAACGGTTACTTGTTTTATACAAGGGCATATCGCATATTTACCGGTGCTGTGGCATGGCGTGCAGAGTTAGTAAAGTTTTAGATCTCACAATTTCAATAATTGGATATGAAAAGCTCTATTTTTTTAGTGTAACCAAATGATGTCACAAGAACATTTTCTGCGTTTGTAGATTTCTCTAAAAAAACACTTTCCTGGGTTTGAAAAATTGACAAATGTTCAACTCTTTTCCAACTTTATATGAAATTTTTTCCTAAAACAACTATAAATCGTGTTCAATTCTACATCAAAATTTTTAAGAAACTCGAAAGTTGAATTTTGGCCCAAAATCTGAGAAGTGACAATCCTTTTTTAGGCTAACAATTAATTTCTACCATTCTATAGGATAGTATTGTGTGTTGGTAATTAATATCTCGTATCTGGGAATGTTAGAAAAATAGAATTTAATAAAAATCTTCTTCTATTTTAAATTATTTAATGAGCTGAAGATCAGCTCTTTAATTTTTTTGGGCCATGTTATAACTCCTCAAAGTGGGTGATAAAACATATGGGCAAAAACAATTATTATGTTCAACCACAGAAATTTTAGTAAACTGCATTATGAAATAGAGATTTCCTGAAAGAAAATTTATATTTTATTGCAAACTTTTTGTAAACCAGTTTTGCATATATTTTCAGGATGCAACTCGATTCTCAACCATTCGGTTCGCTAACCATGCCCCATTGCCAAAAATTTAAATGTCTTTGTACAATAAGACTTCCTGTTTGGTCAGATTTACACACCGAATCTGATAGTTTTCAGTTTTAATTTTTTCACAGCGACTATTAGCGGCAAACGTACCGAATCAAGGTTACCGTGTTTTTAATTCCACATTCCACGTGCTTCTCGTATAAGCTTTACCAATTACGGGTAGAGTTATAATTTTGCTAAAAACTTAAATATTAGTACTCGTATAATAAATGTACAATGCAAAACGTTGTGATTCAAGTTGTATTCTTTAAAATTGAAACTTAAAACGTTTTATTGCATTTACTTAATAGATTATGATTATGTTAAAGACTTTAAACTTAATTTGCATGTCCATTATTATTTTTGTAAATATACGAGTAGGTTAAATTGATGGTTGCAAAAGTTATATCATTTGTTACCAGTAAATGCAATCAGACGATTTTGTTGCACTGAAAAACTACCACGAATACCAGGCCAGAGCCAACAATACTGTCAACTTCAGGTTCACGCACTCTTGTTGCACTCTAAATTGAAAGGCGCGACTTGAGCAATGCATACAATTAGGGACACAACTTTTCTCGTAAATTTAAAAAAAAAAATTACTCAAACCAAACACATTCACTTAAGTCAATGCGATTCTTTGCATTCTACTTTGCCTTTCATTCATCGTGCAGCACCTTCTGTTCGTTTTGAAAAATTGTTTCTTGCATTGTTTCAATAGAATGTCCTCTAATCAATTGTACTAACTTGATATCATTGTTTTTTAGTGTTATGGTCATTGAAGAGTGTAGCACACTGAGGAGAACATTTTGTCAAAAAATGGTTCAAATCCTTATAAATTTGAGCGCTAATGAAATATGAATATTCACTCAATCATCTCATCATATCTTTGCTTTTTGTTGATAATAAGCCTGAAGCAAAATGACTTTGTTAATATAATTTTGATTTAGGTTGTAATAATTGTTATTGTATTTTATGAGAAACACCTAAATATAGTCTGTGATAATTAGGTTTGTGTGAGAGTGACATTAATTATATTATTATGTTTATTTGTAATAAAATCCTATATCAGCTGATATGAGCTTATCATTACTTTATTCTATGTACTTAAATAAATATAAATAATAAAAACATATAATTTGACAACTGGTTTGTTATTTAATTCTGTATTTTTAAGTTGTAATCACTTAATGGGAGACCCTGTCATTAATTGTATTTCTTGTCATCAACAATTTAACAGTTACAAATAAAAAATGCGATTTTTATTATGCAACGCATTTTCTATGCTTGTTAGTTAGTCCACTATTTTCAGTTCACGAGGCCACAAAAAATGAATCGACAAAAGAGGTGATATTAAATAAATTTAATTATTCGGAGAATCCCTCGGTTAAAGCTTTATAAATCCCATTTTTACCAAGTCTCTCACAAACTCATCTGCGATGTCATAAAAGATGAATCTAATGACCTAATGTGGCCAAGACAAACATAATTGATGACCTTCACCCAGTAACAGATGCGATATCCGCACCAAAATACAACACAAATTGTATTCAGAACGCTTCATATTGATCCCATAAAAGCAACAACACTGCAAGACCAAAGTTATTATGCCAACAACAAATAATTTTAGGCCGATAGAAACAGAGACACCAATGCCGTTCGTTTATAGTCGATCCCCAAAAACACTGCGGATTTTATTGCATTTGTGTCGCTTTTGAATTTCAAACAAAGTCAAGGTATCAGCGATGAATTTTTAAAAGCACTTTGGCCTATGCAAATGCATCAAAAATTGTGTAGGCTTATTCATCAAATTTGAAAAGAGACAAAATATGGTGATGGCTTTGAGATTTTTTATTTTGATGAAGAAGACGCGACAAACACAACTTTTACTGAAATATGTCTCGCGGAACAACAATAAAAGAAGCGCTTAAATTGTGGGAGGATGAGAATGGTGTGCCTGCAACTGAGGCCAAATACATCGGCCTGCAATTCCAGTGGCCACCCATCGAGAAAATGGACAGCACACTTTCCACATTGACGATGTGTGAAAAGCTTAGCTTGTCGTCCAATATGATTGAAAAGATTTCGGGACTTAGTGGTATGAAGTCCTTGACAATACTCTCCCTTGCAAGGAATAACATTAAGACATTAAATGGCATTGTAATATTACCGAAAAACATTTGTCGTGTTAATTTAAGTAATTGTATACGTTTTAAAATTTTTTAGGAAACTGTTGGTGAAACTCTTGAGGAACTTTGGCTAAGTTATAACTTTATAGAAAGACTCAAGGGAATTGAATCTCTGAAGAAAGTAAGAGTATTATATTTGGGAAACAATGCTATTCGAGATTGGACAGAATTCAATAAATTGTTGCATGTGCCAACTGTAGAAGACTTGTTGCTTATTGGTAATCCTCTTGCCGATAGCATGGATGAGCAAGTATACCGATCAGAGGTGATAAAAAAATTGGTATTTATTAAGAAGTTAGATGGAGTTCCAATTGTACGCGATGTCTGATTTGCCAACATCGATTTATTTTGATTTTATGTATTTAATTAAATGATTTAAATTTAATTTTGAACTACAATAAGTAGTAGCTTTAAGCTCCATTTTTATTTTCTGCAATTATAGTTTAAAGCTTAACACATAACAAGCATCGGTGGTTCAGTGGTAGAATGCTCGCCTGCCACGCGGGCGGCCCGGGTTCGATTCCCGGCCGATGCACAATTTTTTTTGTCCGACTTTTATAAACTTTTTTGCAATTTCTCGAATATGCAAACGGTTGCCTTGTAGAGGCTGTAATACCTGAAGCATCTCAAAGCCTTTAAATTTAAAAAATAAATAAATTGCAGAAAATAATATCGTTTCAAAATTTAGAAGAATCTAAAAAATTCTAAGCTTTTGTCTCTTGTACAATTTGTTGATTGATGAACGTAGATTTTGAAAACTTACATTTTTTGCAGTACATACTAATTATATTCACTCATAAGATCTTTCAATTATGAACCCATAGTTCAATAATTACTTCAGTGTTCTAAAAGTCTACAAAATGTTTCGAATTCTTCGTCCAAACTAAAGCAATGTTAAAAATTAAAAGAGTATATTTCGTATATTAATACATTTTTTTTATTTTCTTACATACATAACGCATCGGAAAGATGTTAAAATTATAAAGCATATACGCCTTCACTTTGCCGTCACAAGTGTTTCAAATTCACGTAATAATGACAACAATACAATTTTTAAGTCATTATATTTTAAAACAAAACATTAAATAATCAGCATTTCTGGAGAGTGTCACTAACTAAACCTAAATAAAGGTTATAAATTGAATGCAAATCCGAAAAGCATAAGAATAACAGCATAACTGTTAGTCAAATGTTTAACATAAAAAAACTTGTGCGTGTTGTTATGCAAATATTTTGTTTGAAAAAAAAAACTATTTTTAAATATTTTTTATTAATAGCCTCAAAAAGTAAAGAAATCCAGGAAATGCTTCTTACAAAATATTCGCAATTGGTGTTTTAATTACTAGGGACGTCTTTTTTATCTTAGAACCAGTTATTGTAAAAACTAATGAATTTATAAAAGTTGGTTCATTTAGCGTAGATGGCAGGCAAAAGGCATTAACATACACACATATTAATACAAATTTCAATTAAGATATATATTCTGAAATAGGGCTTTAATTGTACATATGTACTCATATTTTTGCAGAAGGGCATTTTTATCTAACCCTTTTGTAAATTGACATTAAGCTATTATATATATCCAAATACGGGTGGTTATTTATATTTGAATTTATTGTTATTTACTTGGTTGATCATTTAAAATACAGGCTTTGCTCCGTAACTTGGGGATAGGAGGACGTAGTGCCACATACGTTTATCAAATAAATATACATACATAAGTTCAATACATTGGAAAAACAATCTTCAACTGATTTTATCAATTACAAGAATAAAAATATTTCAAATCAATAAAATACAAACATCGATTGAAAAATATAACCTTTTCGAGAACAAATATTCTGCTAAATTATTATTTGACTTTGGTTGATTGCATTTCTAAAAATCCAATTCCATCTAGCATTCTACATTATCAATCACTTATTCACATATTGTCGGCAATTGGTGTATCTTTCATTTGCAATCAATTTGTAAAAAAAAACGAAACTCCTTTTATCTACAATTACTATTAATGTTAACAAATCTACTTGTAAAACTATAATTTTGACTCCAAACTGCCCAACGCTTTGAAAAAATATTAAAAAAATACAATCAAAAAATATATATAATCGAAACAACACCAATAAATTGTTCAACTATTTAATTTGATTAACAATTACGATTAAACAGTGTAGCCATTAAAGCAATTGCTTAAAATAACTACATATTAAGAAAGTTAAAGGAAGGAAAAAATAAAATAAAAAAGTTAATTTATTGTACATCAATAATTGATTCGCGTCCCTTGCCAACGCCCACCCATCGCACTGGCACATTGAGATCATTCTCAATGAAGCGTATATACGCTTGGGCATTGGGCGGCAACTCACTAAACTTTCGCACACCTTCAGTGCTTTTCTGCCATCCAGGTAACGTGTGATAATGCACCTCCACTTTAGCTAAATCGCTGATCGTACCGGGGAAATGCTCCAGTGGTTTTCCCTCCAGGGAATAGCTGATACCCACCTTTATTTCAGGCAGTGTGTCTAGTATATCAAGTTTTGTCAAACAAATAGATGTGTAACCATTCACCATGGCAGTGTAACGCAAAAGGGTTACATCCAACCAGCCACAACGCCGCTTGCGACGTGTGGTAACGCCAATTTCGGCGCCACGTGTCTGCAACAATTCACCAATTTCATCGTGCAATTCCGTGGGGAATGGACCGTCACCGACGCGCGTTGTGTACGCCTTCACCACACCAATGACACTACCAATGGACTGTGGTGGCAGGCCCAGACCGGTCAAGACGCCACCTATACTGCAATTACTGCTCGTCACATATGGATACGTTCCTGTGATAATGGGAAAATAATGTTTAAGTAATTTTATTTATCTCCAAATTAGGACGCCAAGTTCATGACTTACAAAAATAGAGAAAGAAAAGTTAAAATCAATACAAGGACTTACCAAAATCAATGTCCAACATAGCGGCGTTGGCCCCTTCAACGAGAACACTCTTGTTATGAGCCAGCGATTGATGCAAATAGGAAATTGTATCCTTGACTAATGGTCGTAGTCGCTCAGCATATTCTTTGTACCTACAAATAAAACATTGTTACTTTAACTATTTGTTTTAAAAAATAATCCTTAATTTATTCTGCCCATAAGAAACTAAAAAACGACACAACGAAATTTGTAATTAAAATTCTGATAAGATTAAAATTTGTTAATCTATTTTGGATTAAAACCACGGTTGTCGTTAGTGATTCGTTACATTGTAAGAAATATAATAACGGAAACATAATGACCAAGTCCAACCATAACGAATTTAAAAAGTTTACCTAGCAACAAAGTGGCAACATATCATCATTTATGCGATTACATTAACAATTCAATTTCAATAAACTACTTGGGATTAAATTGTTTTGTGGTTTGCTTACATTGTAAACAAGTTAATAGAATCAATGAGCAGTCTGCTGTAGAATTCAAAAATGAAATTGTATCAGACGGTTTACAGCCCACTGGCGCCAAACAGTTAACATATCAAAAAATTTGCGTACCAAAACTACCAAGCCACCCACTCAATGCTGATTAGCACAATAACAATTCAAAACATGACCATTGCCAAAACATAATTGAAGTGTGCGCCCATTCATGCCCACAAATCACACGATACAGATGAAGCGCAATAGACGCGCAAAACATATGAACAAACACAATTTCAATTAGATGAGAAGCAAATTGAAATGTGGGAATATAACAATAGAATGCGCGACTCGCTCTCATCAATGCGCGTTAGAACGCGTACAATGTCATCACGCCAAGATGACCGTCAAAATAATGCGAGCCAAGGGAAATGATGTGGCACAATTTGAAACGCAACTGCAACTAAAGAGTGACCTTTTCACGATGTATTGAAAACAATCTCATGGGTAATGAAACCAACCAAAATTACACATCATCCAAAGTAGGATTTTAATTCTATTGGACATACCTTTTCAGTTCGGATTCTGGATCAACGGTAAGTCCTGGGAATGATCGTTTGAAAGCAGCCACAATAACACGGAACCTAAAATAAACAAAAAAAACAATTAGTACAATTTAGTTAATTAATTTGTACAATCGATGTGATGACGATTACTTTTCTTCAAACACACTGAAATCGCCAATGAGATCGCCCACACGGATACCATTTCTGGTGGCCTTACTTGAGTAGGCTGGACCAATTCCTTTCTTGGTGGTTCCCAATGATTTGCCACCCTTTTCAGCCTCCTGAAAACCATCAACTTCTTGATGCAAGTCAAATACCAAGTGAGCCCGATCCGAAACAATCAGGCGGTTATGCCAGTTGTCAAGCCCTTTTGCCTCGTTCTTTGCCAATTCCTCAAACAGTCCAGGTAAATGGATGACAACGCCATTGCCTATTTATAGAAAAAAAAACAACAAACAGAAACCGTATTAAATAAGTTATTTTCTACTATTCCCTTTTGTTCAATTCAGAAAATGTAAATGATTCAGGATTCAAGTTATGAATTACAATATGTTTTTTTGAAACTAACTTAGCTAAGGCGTAAACCAAAAACAAAAAATAAAGAATAAAGATACGATGAATAATAAGGACAAATATTCAATTTTTACTGCATTATTATTATGATCAATTTTATAAATAAAGGGGTACCAAGACCAACTTCAATAAAAAAATTCAGTCAAGGTTTTGCATTAAATTTACGGTGCCAGAATATTATCCGGTCATGGTTTACGATGTCACCGCATAGAACGATATTAATTTGATTTTGCGAATAGTTTTATGGAGCTAAAACCGTGCACCTCTCCCCAGTCCCTATCAGCACACGTAACACACTTTTTTGTCAAATCGTTCTGCTTTGGTAATAACTCGCTAATAATAGCTAATTGATTGCATGATAAAAAATGATCATACACGAACGAATTTGTTATTTAATGTTATGTATGTACTTTTAAACAAATATTTTTAAATGAGATTTGTTGATAAATGACTGGATTCATGTATAATTGAACTGCAAGAAATTCATTTTATTGGCAAAAGTTTAATTTGAAGTCATTACGTGCATGTGAATTGATTTAAAAGATTGCGAAACATTCAAGGAATAAAATTTCTATACTTAAATTCAAAAATCATTCCTTAGTCGCCTAATATGAAACCTTGAGAAGAAAATATTTGATGCAGTTTTCATTTAATTAATTGACAAAACTTTTTAAACAATACATCCAATATACTCGTATATAAGATGAATTGTTGATAATAATTATTAATAAAAATATATATGAATCAGGTGCATTTTATTGTGAACACGTGTTAGAAGAATGATTTGGATGCATTTAAACTTTAATATCTTGAGCTAATACAAACGGTCACATGATTAGGATATATGGCAATGTCAACAAAACAATGCTCGAGGTTACGTAATACTTAGTCACTGGCTACATCGAATCAGTAAAAGCTCATTGTACTTAAAATAAAAGCCTTTGCATTGTATGAGCGCGTTTTCTCTATATCATTACGATACATATACACAGACGCCTAATTGTTTTCTTGTTTTGAAAATGTGTTACGTTTCAAGTCCCATGCTAACATATTTTTGCAACTGACGTCAATTTTTACCCAATCGAGCTGATAATGAGAATCAGCGTGTGGAATAGTAACATATACCCGTATGTACGTGTATACAGTCAACAACACGACCGGGCCCCCTGAAATACGCACAAAACATAATCTATTTCAAAATACTGCTGAATATTAAAGCAGACGACTAATTATCAAAAACAAGCATCATGCGTAAGCTTCCTTCTTTTCGACCTTTCAACTGGATGATTTTATTGAATGAATTTGCTGTCGTCAATTAGAAAAAAATAAGAAAATTAGGAATTATATAGTTAAAACAATTACCGATAACTGATGTGCATTTCTCATTGATGATGCCACTTGGTAGCAAATGGAAATCAAATTCAAGGTTGTCCACAACAACTGTGTGGCCAGCATTATTTCCACCCTGCAAATATTGAGAAAAAATTGGTAAGAAAAATAATTTATTCAAAGTAAACTTCAATATTTCAATGATATGTAAGTATAATAAATTTTGGCATGTCTCAAGCTAAAATGACATAAAATTCTTGCGAACGAGCGTCAAAACTCGTACGTAATTTCTTAATCTCATTCCTTGTCGGTTGTACGTGTGTGTTTATATTATGAAACAAACGACTAATTTTTAATGTAGCAAATTACGTGAAAAATCGCAAATTAGCGTAAATAGAAAAACATATCTTTCATTACAGCAAACAGGTGTTTTCGTCACAACAATAACAAAAATTTAAAAAGAAACATTTCAAGAATTAACATCAACTTAATCGCATCTAATTGCAAACAGAAACAGTCGCGTGAGCATATTTGAGTGTCTGTGAGCATATTTGATATCTCAAAAGAAGACGTACGTGTTGTTATGGCACGAATCCCCACAGCTACCCCATAAATTCTATATAAATTCGCGATTCCTTGCAATTGGCTGATGAACATATCGATAACTCAATGTGTCAAAATAAAACACCCACGCCGCAAAACTACTTTTTAAATCCAAGCGAGAGCCAACAATCCAACGGAATACAATATAATCAACAAGATTGTGCTCACCCTCTCGACCACTTCACTACCACCCACTGATAACTAACCTCACGTTGGGTTTCGTAACAAATTGTATTTCTGTTGTGCCATATATTCATATATCGTAGTTTGGGGTTTGAGCCCGCACAATATATTACTACAGAACCGAACGACGTGTGTTTTTGGCAAATTGCCAAATTTTTTTAATAATTTGACCAGGGCCACCGGACGACGAACAAGGCAAGTCTCTCTTCCCGTTTACGAGCTCATGAAACCAGAGCTCTTGACCACAAGCTCCGACCAAAAATAACAGGAGCACAGCAGCTCACCACGGAGCCATAATAAATAAGTCATACGGAAGATATGTAAAGTATAATAATACACGATGACCGTGAAAAATAAAGAAATTGCCTAAACAAAATGCAATCTTACTCAACGCCGAATAATGACAATGATGTTGTAGATATAAACGAATTCACAAAAGGACGAAACATGTGTTCGAAATGTCGCTCTATTAAACGAAGACGTTATTTTATATATCACAACAACCTTGAACTTTAGAATTGAAGCTGTTCCTCTTTTATACCGAAGTTTATTGGCACATTCACAAGAACTGCATAATATTTCTGGAACAGTCCCACAAAAAACGTAAGTGGCCGAACTTACATAACAATTAATAAAAGTGGGAATAAAAATGTTTTATATATTATGACAAAATGTAAACATACATTGTGACTTATTTATATTGTCATCAGTCATCTTCATGTAATATTTTCAGCTATTTTATGAGAATTAATTTTGAACAACAGGTAGTTGAACATTTATTACATAAAATGAGTGTCATGCATTAAATTTATTCTCAAAAGAATTGATTTTTCGAAAGATGAAAAAGCAATTCTTTTGAGAATAAATATTTATTAAATTTAATCTTATTTTAGCTACTTATTAAGTTATTATAGTAACTTTATTGCCTTTCGTATATGTCGTAGCTTAAGTTGTAAAATAATAAATTGTGTTTACAATGTGGCATTACGTTAAAAAACAACATTAAAATACATTATGATTGTGATTAAATGATGTTCAGTCTTATAAATGATATGATTGTTTGATTGTTTGTACTTTATCTTTCCATTGTTTATATGCAATTATACATTCTATATTAATCCAAAAAGGTTTTTGAAAAATTGAGCTTAAATGATGACATCGCGAGATTCACGCAAATGTAAAAATACAAATTTTTATTTCGTGTTTTGATAAAGATATAGGTACAAAGATTTTTATACTACTGAACAAAAGACATCGATAATTATTGTTCAAGAGTTCTTAAAGGAAGAGTTAATTGTATTCATATTGCGCAGACGAAAAACTCGTGACTCGTACTAAATTTAATTTTAAATGTTTGCTGAAAGTACATTTGGTGGTACCGTGCGAAAATGTTTTATGTTACATACAAGAACGTTAAAAATCATTCTCAAAGCGCGAACTTCCTGTTGTTTTAAGAAAACAAACCCAAAAAGAACCATCTAATACATATAACAGTTAAATTCTCCACACGTCAACCAACAGGCATAAGACATCAACTTCATAAAAATGATAAGATGGAAGAGAATCGTATCTTATCTATTGTACAAAGTCGGCTAATTAATTTTGTACTATCTATCTCTTTTTATTAGCCTTTCTGAAAAAAATCCTTTGTGTAAGTACCAAACTTTCTAAAACATGTGCATCTGTAAGAATTACATACAGTGTGGTAGTTATTAACTTCCTAAAATATTAAAATATTGTCAAGGTTCTAAATTACTGACGTCCTAAATCCCAAACATACAAATTACATACTATGTACTTAGGAAATTCCCATAATTTGAATGTCTACATATGTCAAATTTCTTCTCAAACATACGATTTTGTCTTCACTTTTCAGATATGGTTTGGCCACGAAAATGACCTTTTTGCATGCCGATTGCCGGAAGGTAGTTCGTAACAGTAATATTAAGGTTAAACCCAATAAAAATGCCTTTTTATAACAAAACAAATTAAATATTGATAATGTGGAGATAAGATAAACTTGGACCAAAGATAATGAAAACAAACTAAGATAGCTCACTTGACAAGAACTATTGAAAAAAATTAAATAAAATCCTCACAAAAGAATGAACGCATTAATTTTGCTTCGTGAAATGTTTCAAACATACAAACTTGCAAGTTCAACACATGCGAGTCTGACTCTGACATGTGACGATTTGCCGACTCAAGCAGTAAGCACACAGCGGAACGTCACACGCGGTTATGTAAAAACCAATAAACGAGCCATTTACAAACATAAGTTAATAAAATGTATGAAAATTGCCGACTTATTTTCGTTAAGCTTCCTTTGTCAGCGATTCCCACCCGTAGCAGTAGCATTTGCAACGCATACGGCATATCCCGATATCAATCTGGAATTGGCGAGTAATCAAAATTGCAAAAAAAAATCAACTATCACGCACAGCACAGCAGTAAGCACCATATCAAGATTGTACTTGACATTCTCAATGTCAGCACACAGCGCACGCACTTTGTTCTTCAGGAACTCACCTGACATCTGCAGACAATATCCGTTTCGGTGGCCAGCATGTCGACCACTTTTCCTTTGCCCTCGTCACCCCATTGAGCACCTAGCACTACGGTTACATTGCCATTGTAACGGGGTGCCACCGGTTTAGCACTGCCCATGTGATTTGTGCCATTTATCGCCACCACATCAGACATGACGCAATATTTTTTTGTGCGTTTTTGCTTTTCAACTAAATAACACCACTTCTATTTCACTCTGCCACACTCAATCAACTCGAGATTTAACAATGAACGGAATGCATCAGCTAGCTAATAATCACTAAAAATTTGTAGCAAAAATCGCCAGGGATTTGATTACTTTAATGCGGGAGGATGAGAATACAAATTCGACGCACGCGTTCTCACTTATAAATATCCTCTAACCTTACACTTCCAAAATCCAAACTTACAAAACCGGACACTGCACACAACGACTATACAGCAGGAAAGGGTGATCACTCCTAAGAAAGTCAATGCTCAAGAGACAAGAGCACACCGACGCACGAGCGATTTTAGCAACCGCTTTTGTTCTACTGCGCTGTCAATGTGCTTTGCAATTTTCATTTATTGAACTTTTTTTGACATTTCCAAACACGTGGGTTGTTCAGGTGTCCCTGTTTAAATATTCAGTGTTCTATTATAAAAAATTACTTAAAAACTGTCAAAATTTATAATAACGTTTTAAAGTATAGCTTAGTTTTATATTTTTAATTAATTTAATAAATGTATTAAAAACTTAGGATACTCTGAATATCTGATGAGTGTGTTTTTTTAATCGCTTTATAATATTCTGAATTTATTACTTTAAATTCGTTTGCGTAATTTAATGAACAAACCATGTATGTATATACATATTATGTATCACATCTCATATATATTCTCAAATTATAATTTATAAACCAGTCGAAACATAATTTTTGAAGCATATACATTAATTAATTTAATCATTTTAATCTTCAAACATAGTGACACTGAGTTGGTTTTGACAAACAACGTACTAAAATAAAACAAGTAGTTTAATCGATACTTTTTTCTCAACATTACACCGTGCAAATATCGCCGACAGAGACCATAGACTATAACTTGACAAGGTATTCTAAGTTCTTTAATCATTTTCAGCAACCTATTAGATACATACAGTTACGACTCATGAACCTTGTATCACGGCGCCGGGAAGTAGGAGTTCGTGATTCGGAAGAGGTCACAGGATCAACTTCTTCCGTGTATTAGAAGAAGCATACTATTCAGCGTTGTATCTTTTAACATTACTGGAATAAGAACATGTTTTATTAAACAACCCTTGAAAAAGTAAAATAAAACCGCAAGAGTTCAGTCTTCAAATTCGACCATTTTTAATTTATTATTTTCCTCAAATGATTATTTCATAACAACTGACAATGCTTACAAACAGAAGGTCAAATAATTAAAAATACAATTTAATTTATAAACAAAACAGATCACTCCATTTATTATCAGTTACTATTCGATATAAAAAGAACTAAAACAATGTTGCTGATTTGCAAAGTAACACCGAAAAACGAAAAGTGATTTCAATTAGCTATAAGTATGTATATAGAAACACTACAAGAAATACAAATACAAAATGAAGTCAAGTGCTGAGGGGGAGTATCCCTCGCCAAATAAGAAACCACGATCGTGCTGAAGAAAACCGTTTGATCGACATATTAGTTTGAAATGAGAGCGTACCTTAAATACAGTAGAAATATTATACGAGACACCTAAAAAATGTGACGAAGCTGCACCTTTTTTTTAACGCCCTATTACGCATTTCCAATGAACTATTATTACATAATTGTAATTCTTTTCTTTAAATACATCAAGAATGAACATAAGTTGATGTGGATGTAATTGACTTCAAGAATTCACTTCGCTTTGTATTTTATGGTGTCCTAACGATGTTTGGTTTTGAAGATTTATTTGTATCCTCGATTTTAATCGAATGTTACGTAGGTAAATGAGGGATGCGGGATGCGACAGGAAAATAATTTATTTTACTGGACGTTTGCCTTTGACCACAACCGGTCGATTCTTAATGTATCCTTTCCGCCGCTTGGTTGTCTAAAAACAATAATAAAATATGAATTAGAAAATGATTTTCATTTTAATTCAAACGTGACGCTTTTTACCTTTTTTGAGACATATTCAGGGGTTTGAACGACTCGATCGTCACTCTTAATCACTGGTCGGTTGAACTCATCAGGTTTTTTAACACGATAAATTCGGACTAACCAATGCTCCGAAGTGTAGGCTTCCTCGAGGTATGTCAGATCGAAATCTTTATTGCCAATGACCGCATTTCTTGTTCTGTCAAATCCAGCAGGTCCTCTGTAAATTAAAAAAAACATTAAATTAACTAATTAATTCAGCGTTATTCTTGATCGCCTCTACCTAAAGTCCAATTTCAGATCACCAAATCGATAATAGCTGAGTTTGTACATCAAACAGTTTAACAAGGCGGGTGCGCCTTCGTTGTCCACCCTAAATTCACCGCGATCCGTGAAAAAGTCACTCTCACGAATATCCTTTGGGTGCTCCCCCTCAGCAATGCGAACCATCCACAAAAACTTGTTAATATCATCACCCGAATAACCAATTACACCACCAAAGATCACCAGCACATAATCAACATCCAGTGAGGTCATTATTTCGTAGGCCTTCTCTTCCGGGGACGACATGGCCTTGCCCACCAGTGCAATGTGGCTGTTATTCCACGTATTATTATCCACTAGCGTCGTCCGATTCGCCATCCCCGCTATCTGATACCCATAATCCCACCAGGACATAATTCGTGCATCATCAGCTGTATTTTGTGACAACCAGTAGTAAGCCTCACGGAAATCATCGAGAATGTTGCGGGTTCTACAAATTGTCAATTAAATTATAAGAAAATTGCACAATATTTGGTATGATTTATATGCAATTTGGTAAACTGATTACACCCCATCAAGACAATTCACAAAGTAGCAATTTGTTGCAAACACACAATTTTGCTGAGATAACGAAACTTGTTATCAGTTTGAGTTCTCTAATTAATGATTACACTGTCTGACTTGAACTTACCCATCCGCGCTGTTGTAAAATGCCAAAACAATGGAGGGGCTGGAATAGGCATTGCTTGTCACCCATGTGCAATGTACAGCAAACATCATCAGTAACATAAGGATGGCCACAATGACAATACTCTTAACATTTGGTCCAACGCCTCCGGTGGGCTCGTGTACTGCGTCATGCTTTGGTCGATGCTTCAGTTTACCAGCCTAAAAGAAATTTACATTATTTTGAATATTTAATTGCAACTATTTAACTGTCCTCATAAGATAAATTTTATATTACAAGAAAATATTTAAACGTTGATTTATTATCGATATTCGACAATATTTCAAGTAGACAGATAAGTCGTAATAAAGAAGAACGATAGCTAATTGGTTAAAGTCGAAAGCAATACAAATTGTGTAGATTGTAGGAGAATGAGGTCAAAAAGGATAAATATAAATAGATAGAAGATGCTAGCATTACGAACCTTAATACAAATATTAATTATTAGCCGATCATTGAACTTATTTTAAATGATTATTTCGTTTCAAAACAACGTTTCTGCAACGATCAAAACCAAAGACATCATTAGGTCGTTGATCAAAACCGACTGAGTTTGATTTTCATCAAAAATTGATTTTATGTACATTAAGAAAAATTAAGGATTTCATAAACTTTTTCACACAAAAACTAAATTCGAAGGCTTAAGAATTCCCGAATACCGCCATTACATTTTTTTAAGGTTCATAAATTTATGAAGTTGGCCAATGTAAACACAACTTGAATAAACATACAATATTAATCAAACAAAGATACGAGTTCAGAAAAAAAACAAACACACACTCACCTTATCATACATGTGCTTCTTTTCAACCGTGCTCTCCTCTGGCTCCTCAGCCGGCTTTTCTGGTGTGACGTCATCTTGCAAGAACACTTCTAGCAATCCACTGAAAGCGACACCAGCCAAAATGCAGACCACTGGAGTCAGTGTCAACATCAAACGGACCATAACACCAGCAAAGTACACTGCACTTATGGCGTACAGGACGACAAACACACGCTCATCGTTAATCTTCTTGATGCAATACCAAAGACCCACTGGAAATGTGCACACCAAAATGTGCAAATCAAAGAAGAACGAGAACCATGTGGTCGGCTGATGCTCCGAAACGGATGCAATAATTGGAATATGAATTTTTGCGTAGCCAGTGTCCCACAGCGAATAGAAACGTCCACTCCACGGGGCCACAACACCAGCCAATGTTAGGCCCACAACGGCCATAAAGACAATGGCAGCCGCTGACAAACCACCAACAATAAATAGTTTCTTGAACTCCTGCTTTGAGAGTACAGTCTGCAAATGCTTGAGGAATGCAACAGCCAGCATCAATGCGAATACACCAGAGGCGGCCATATGTTCACTCGTCCGTATCGGTTGGAAACCAACAAATGGAATTTGCATAGAGAATAACAGTCCCAAAATGTAAAACGTTGTATAGCTGGTGAAGAGACGCGGTGAATACCGTCCCATGCACAGCAATGCAAACACATGCAATGGAATTAAGTTAATGATGAAGACGTAACCACCCCAAGCGGATACCATGTAGAAGTAAGAAAGAGCTGCCATAGCTGCCCAGAACACAGATCCAGACTTCACCGACTTCACCCATAGGTAATAGGTAAATTGAAGCGCAAAAATGGCAATGCCTTCATTGTCATAAGAGCCAGCAACTGAACGACTAATGTATCCAGGCACAATGGCAATGAAACTCGCCGCAAATAAACCGGCACCAGGTGACCACAGCTCTTTTGTCAAAAGATATGTGGAAATGGCAGTCAAACCACTAAACACTGGCGCCAAAAATACACAAATATCGCGAATGTGAATTGGAATATTAAGGGCGTGCAACAGCCAATGAATACCACCCGATGTGATCATGAGCCCAGGATACACGGTGCCGCCCACAATGCGTCCCAATGGATACCATGCCCGCTCATCAAACCAATTGAGAAAATCATAGAATCCATGTTGTACCATGTACGCGGTAGCGCGATAATTGAACCTGCGGAAAGAACATACATACGTGGAGCGTGTTAATTGGATTGATAAGCAAAAGGAATAGAATATAAGAATAAAATGACGTGCAAAATGTCAGAAACAAAGTTGCGTCACAAAGCGTGCCCTGCGTGATACTCACCAAGGGTCAAATTCATGGATAATACTCTCAAATCGTATCACAGCGAAGAGGCGAGACGCAAATCCTGAGATCCAGGCCAGCAGCAGCACGGCAAATGTTATCAAACTGCTGTAGCCGGCTGTTCTACGGTTAAGCAGTGATTTGCCCGATCGGTGCATGTTGTTTGCAACTATTGAACCTGGGTGTGTGCGGCCGAATATCACTGTTACCTTTCACAAACTGTCGGAAGTTTGTTTTGAAAAACGTATTGGAAGCGTGTTAATTGTTCAACAATTTTTTAATGGCCTTTTTCATCAAACACATTTAAAATAAAATGCACAAATTTTCGTTCAAATACCAGAATGACACGTCGCCCATTAATACAACAGGCGAAAAGGGAAAAAAGAAAACACCGGCGAACGCAATACACACAAATTTAACAAAATTTGGTAATATATATTTTATTACAGCCGTATTTTTCGAAATGTACTTGCGTAATTTCGAATCAGCAAAGTAGTACTAAAATAGTACTAATTTTTATTTTTTCAAATAAAATGATACGTATTCAAATTAATGATTGTAATTATATGTATTCGTATTATTAAGCAAAGTGAATCAAAATGGCGAGGACAATTATAAGAGGTTGTAGATGAGGAATGGGTTGGCATAGGTTCACTCGACTATATTCATAAACTGATAAAAATAATTCACACTATAATGAATTTGAGTTGAATAAAATAAATCTTATTTCAGAACATCAAGTGTTTACGTGCAGAGCAATTCATCAGTCACCAGTCACCACTCACCTTACTTCACTAGTCACTATACAGCATTTTGATTTTTGAGGCTTGAGCAAAGTTGATACTAATATCAAAGAATTCGAGTACATTTCTTTTTATTTCTTTTAATTTTTTAATGCTCAGTCTCACGTGAATAAAATATTAAATATTGCTGAATTTTAAATTAAGTTACTACTTACTATACTTTACTTGACACATTTGAAATTTGGACAAACCATCCGCGTAAAACCTTTAATATTAAGCAGGATTAAAAAGCCTTCGAAACCAACCATGAAAACTATTACTTGATACAGATGTTTCGGTTCGTAACATGAATTTTGGTGAAACCCAGTGAGCTGCGCTTCGAATACTAAACTCGAAAAACAACCACCATTAGACATCCCTGTCTTCTACCTCATCCCCTACTCCATCGCCATTCAAATCCACGACCCCATAGTTCATAAATCATACTCAATCCCATACCCAAAAAAGTCTACTTTGTCCGATCGAGGTAACAAGTGACTAATAAAAAAATAACACGGGCCGGGTGTTGGTATTTAGTAGATGAAATAAGTGACAACGTCCTGAACGTGAATGAATTGTGATTTAATGTAACTCTCAAGAAGGACGACCGGGACGAACCAACTACCTCCCCAGGATAGGATAGAATCAAGAAAAAATAGATAAATATGCTTAGATTAATTTCAAAGCAAAAATTACAGCTTAACCGAATGCTGATAAGCCAGATGCGTGTCCTTCGGTCTTCGCAAGTCGCAAACAAAAGTTGTTCTATACTTATACATTTATTATAATAAAAATTACACGCTATAACAACTATAACAACTTCTTTGTCCCTGCGATAGGAGGAAGTTTTTTTTTTTTAATAAACCGCGAGTGGTTTGGTGTTGTAAAAATTTAGGAGCATGCAGATAGACGAAAGCAGTTTCCTGAACGTCCTGGGATGTTCATGGCTTGGATGCAGCACATGTTGACTGATTGACATCGTTCGTATCAATGGTCAGATGCACGCCTCATATATTAATTAAATTAAACTTTGTCGGGTTTTTCACTTTATACTTTTCTTCAATACATATCCATAATAATTCTCCCATACAAGTGAGTCCTATCGAGATTGTGTATTAAATCTCAAATTCACAACTTAAAATTTCAGTGTTTCATATGACTTGTATTTGATATCTGAAACAGTGTATAATTTTTACATGTATTGTAAAGAAAATATTCCTGTGTATTTCAAAGTCCCTTTTGACTGTAGGTACAATGTACATATTAAGAACTTTAAAATCTAACCTATTGGAACACAGGATTATTTTTTTAATATTGTGTAAATAACCTAAAAAAGGATCAAGGATGTAAATATAATTAAACCCTCAGTCCGATTCACATATTGATGTCATAACTCATATTGAAGGTATTTGTTACCAAGTATCCTTTCAGACCTACCTAATATTATCGTAGTAACAGTACCAATTATTATTTATCTTTTTATTATGTGTTCGAGTATGCCTTTAGGCAGATGCTAATTAATGTGATCTCACCATACCAACATATAAAACCTTTCATCAAACCAACATCTAAATTTCGACGGTCACCATTTTTTGTTTTTGGGTGAAGATAACTCTTCAGGAATAACAAATTTGTGTGATATGTAAATTTTATACATCATGAAGCTGTAAGCATAAGCAAACCGTAGCTAAATCCTTCAATTTACATACATCCTTATACTCGTATGCATATTAAAGTTTTTAGTTTGAAATGAACCATTCTTTGAAAATGGGAAAAAATGAAAAAATGAAAATGGTCTCCAATTATATTTATATAAACTCACATTAATAGTAAGTACTATAAGCATATGTACCTTGAGCATGATCCAATCTTTTTACGATTTTTCAAAAGTTATTTGAATAGGTACGAGTACTATATAAGTAGGAAAGTAATGTCCATGCTCGTGTATAACTGTTCCACAATTTGCTTTTCTTGAATTACTTTGCATAGATTGAAAAGGACCATTATCTGCTTTCAAGAAAAATATATTTAAAATATATTTCATTCATTGTTTGCATTGCTTTCATGTTTCAATCCTTAACTATAATTCATTTGAAAACCATTTTACATATTGGTCCTGTAACTTAAGAATGTGATTGCATACATTAAACTTATATGTTATGCAATGAATCTCCGTCCGTGCTTTACTTTAGCCGATGCTTAGTTGCACTTTTCCTAAAATTCCCCGAAATGTTTAAGATGAAAGCGCATCTATGGACCATGAAATTCTGTAGAATAACCAAATGATAAAGAGTAAATCCAACATCTCATGTAGTGCAGTAACGGTGTATAATGTGGCGTTTGGTATGGCATGCCGGATAATGTGGGCAGTGATAACAGTGAAAAGTAAAACCACAGTGCGAGTGCGCAGCTCCAAACACATTAGCGCTTCCCCTTTTATTTTGCCGGTATAATATATAAATCGGGAATAAAGTAACGCACAACCAGCCACTCGTCTGAATTCTGATATCTTCAAATAGCCCATTCAGTACGAAAACGTCGCCGAACTAGAGCACACGTTTAAAGCTCCTAAAAAATCGCGACTCTAAACGTGCTCGTATCAGTAAAATCCTCAAAAATCGAAGTACATTGTACATATTTCTAAATAATCGCAGTTTAATTTCAGGCAGCTTGCAGCACAGTCGCACGCCCAGTGTTCTGCCCAAAAGCACATAAGATGCCAAAATCAGTGTCAATGAAAAATTAATATTCCAGAATATAATTACATATTCAATATTCATTGCTAAGTGTGACGGGTGCTTCAGTTGATCATCCTTTGAGAAGAAACAGCAAGTGTTTGCTTTCATTGTGGTGTTAGGTGTAGATATTGTGCGTGATTTAATTGTGGTGCTCGGGGGTGAGCGAATATTCGTTGCCATTTTGTGTGCCCATTAAAAACAAGATGAAAATTAATTATAATGGTGGAAAAAGGAAGTCAGGGAAATCACTTTTTGGATGACTTTTAGGAGGCATAGGTACGAGTATATCGTGATATTTGTGTGTATACGCTTTGTTGTGTTTCTGTAAGATCTGGAGGGTGATACTAAGTAACCCAACATTAGAGTGCTTTAGTGAAAATTGAATATGTTGGGTGCCTGAACATATTTTCATGTAATTTAATTGTTATTTGATTTTTAATTATGTTACATACCTATTGTATATACGTGCAATTATTAATGTGTTTTATGTGAATTAAGTGATTGGGATAGTGTAATTAAGTGCACTGATTAAACAGGGATCCTTGGAATAAATTCTAACAGCTGGATACTAATTTATGTAAGTATAACATTGCTCTGCTGAGTGTATAAAATATAAATTATTTAGTTAGACCAACCACCTTGTTCAGTGTTGGTAAGTGGACGTTAAATTTGATATCCCACAGTACGAAAGTGTAGTGAGTGGAAGTAAATTAAATTTATTTCGCATGCTTTGCAAAATTTTCTCTTTCAATCTATAGTAAACTCTAAAGTGCTTTTAAAGTAGTGTGGTCTTTTGAAGTACCTGACCTGTTAATAATTAAAATCGCAGAAGTGTTGTATAAAGTTGTAACTAGAGCCACTTAGGTAAACATTTTCAAATAAGTAATGCTTGGTTACTTTCTTTAATTTGCTCAGAAATTTTCAAGACCATTAGATACATATTTTGCATGACGTCCAATGCTCCTTTCTTCCTTATTATAGAAAGGTCCTGACTCAATTAAATTAAAGTTCCACGTCACACGAGACTTCCACCAAAAGCACCAAAAGCTTTTAATAACAAAAAAATTTGATGACATTCCAAGTTTAATTTCCGTCTTTTTTTTTCAAAATAAAAATTTTCAGCAATAATTTATATTGCCTCATATTTGCCTTTCTATTGGGAAACCATTTTGCTTTTTACAAGTTACAGCATATAAATAATTTCTCAATTTTAATATGCAAATAAAGACGTGTTAAATATTAGGCTACCTTTGCATTATATTTATGCATTTTAAGAACGTGCCATTTTTTATAGTCCCACAAGACGATGAATGAATTTTGATTTTTTTCGATTTCCACGCTCATTTAATATTATACGACAGCAGTGTGTAAATGGCAAACTGAATGTGCGATAATACCCAATTTTTTTTTGCACCTTTAAGTATGGGTTGCTCCTTTATTGAACATTTTTACAACTCCTTGTTATGATAGTATCAAAGGTGCATGTTATAAAAATGAAAGATTAAAAAATCTTTCACGGAACACCTATATGAGTCGTAAAAAAATGCACTTATCCCATATAATTGCATTTTATGATTGTTTTTATTTAAATATATATATTATTTAGTAGAAAATTCAGCACCATTCGCTTTATTTATTTATGCAATTTTATGCGAAAAATTTATGGGATAAAAATATGGAATAAAACGATGTTTAAATTTTAAATAATGTTTTTTTGTACTTAAATTAATTGCATTGCCATTAACGTTTTACATGATCAAGAGTCCATGCGTAAAATAATGAATACAAAATGTACACAGATTGCAAAATAGGTCGTATATATTAATTAAAATGGGTATTAATTCATTTTCTTTGCATCAGTAAAATATTTAAATTTTTCATTGCTCCTATGAATTGTTTTCGAAAAATTCATTAAATAACGAAAAAAATGAATTAAAAGCGTTTGTGTATTACATATTACTTTACAAATTATTTGTACACATGTTCGGCCATAAAAAATCTAATTTTACATGTACCAATTTGGCAAAGAATGAAAAAGACAGCTCACATCCGTGAATGTTGCCAGTGGAGACAGACTTTGGAATATCAATCGCTGTTTTTGTAAATCATGTGAATTGTAGCCATTACTTTCAAGTTCTTGATATTTATATATAGGCATGCCATGTTTGTTTTGAGTAAATAAATACATAGATCAAATTGTTGATGTAAACAAGGGTGTGTATGTTAAAACAATATTTATCAATAACATCACATTACATTTATTTTATTTTTAAAATTGCCATATTTGTTATACAAGAGCTCATTTTCGTTTGTCCTTATACATTTTTAAGAAGTTCAAAAATATGTTAATTGGCGTATAATTGACAAAACGGCATGTTTTTTGTTTTTCCGAAATATTAATAATTAAAGTGCACAATAAACGAATAGCCGAATACTGTCAAGAAGCTGATGCTGCCAAATAAACATTGCGTCTTCGCTCGACTTTATTGCCAATTTTATTTATTAATAACGATATTCTCTTTCAATAAGTGATTCGAAGCACTATAACACTCAGTAATATATTAATTTTATTATATTAGTTATTATAGTCTTGCGGGTGTGCGTTTTATGATTTATGATTCAGCCAATATTTCTATATTATGTAGTAACAATGCAACGTTGAATGGTTGTTTTTGTAGACAATAAAATAAATAAATAAGTTGAGTCCAAATATGGGTAAGAACTTAATATACCAAACGAAGAACAAATATTATTATCAAAAGAATGGGAACAAAGACATATTGTAAATGTATTGATCCTTCTCAATTCGTATAAAATAAATCCCCAACCGGATTTATGTTACAAAGGAAAGTAGTTTTTGTGTCAATATAATTTTGAAAGATCCTTCACAATATCTGCACTTTGAACATAATAATGGATTTATTTTGGGGAAGCAGGCAATTGAATGCTTTCCGCCAAATGCTGACTGATAGCCAATGAAGCGTTTACGAGAAAATACACTTCAGAAGGATATTAATTTTTTTTTGTTTTTCATAAACTTGATATATTTAATAACTTACAACGTAAATTAGAATACTTAAGAGAAGTTAAAAATTGATCCCATACAATAAATAAGTAATTATTATAGTATATAACATTCTTGCAAGTATACAATGTTTTCAGATTCTATTTCCAGAAGCTAGTCATTAAAAAGAGATACAATAAAATTTTCATGTTTAGAACTGGACAACCTTATCGGTATCAGCTAAACAACCAACTACGCTTTATGCATAATGTTTATTATTATGTTTAACCAGTGAATGCTTTTAATCTGATATGGAAAGCTTTAATCGCATGTGAATGATCTTCAACAAAGCTGATAAAATGTGAAGCGAAAATTTCCCATATAACTTAATTTGAAAATAACATACATTTACCAATCATATAATGAACTTTGTGTTTGAAGCTCGAATTTATCACAGAACGTGAAAATAATTATTATTTATATTTAGTAATACATTAGGTTAACACAATACCCAAAAGTTTTTTTATTAGCTATGGGCAATCAATCACTGTGTCATGATGTTCAATGGATTCTATATTCTGTGCTGAAATCTAACTCTCAATTACTGCTTGACGATGTAATTAATCATTAATTAGGATAAAGGACATTTTGAATTAGTAATGCATGAAATCAAAGGACACTAATTACTTAAACATATACGCATGAATTTGATATGTGAGTATAATTATTCCAGGAAATTTGGCAAGTTTTACAACAATAACACAAACTATGCCATACACATTCATAAAATATACACAAAGGTCTAAGAAATTATCAAAAAAAAACGCCCAACCGTCAACAAGTAACAACCCTAGTTGGCATAATTGCGCGTTTAAACTTGTGATAAACTTGTGACGTTTCTTTAAAATGTGTTAATCTATAATTGGTCCAAAGCTCAATACTTTGATAATCATATAAGTGCTAACATTTGAAATGCGTTAAACAAAAATTAGTTCATCCCAATTCCAAACAAAAAATAAAAAAATAAAAATACATTGCATTATGTACAGGTTTTCATTAAAATTAATTAAATTGTCAATGTGTGTTATGGCATATTCTCTGCACGTCCTTATTGATTCTGAAAAACAATATCTTTATCACAATTCACAAGTATTGTTGGTATCTACACCGTATTATGAACTCATGTCTGATTTTTGATTTTTGTTGATTGAATAACGATGCATTTAAAATTCGTATTTTGAAATAACAGTACTAAAGCTATTGCAAGCTATTTTACAGCAATTGGTTTGTTTTTAAATTTCAATCAAAGTATGTGACTGAAAACATTGTTTTATGCTCCATGTGAAAGCTTGAAACGCAACATTTTCCAACCCGCTCCAGCGAGTCTTTAAAGTTTGAAGTCACAACATATGGGACATTTTTATTGAACCATTGGAATTGGAAGAATTTCCCGAATGCAATACTCAACTGTTGTATATTTATTTATCCAAATTTCAGACAAAATTTGCAAACATCCTTAATCGAAAATAGCGTGCTCTTATGTAAAATCAAAAAGCGCTTACATTACATTTTAACTAAATACTTACCTATGTTGAAAATGCTGCAATGTAAATATTTACATTCAATTTATCGTTTGAAAAATTTCGATCTGCGGATTAATCGGTAAGATTCACATAACTAATGACGAATAAAACGATGACTCTCAAGTTTTTTTTATACCAACATACATATGTGTATAGAACTTGTGATTTAATTAAAATTTAAATCAATTTTGTACATACATTGTCGAGTAAAATAAAATCTACATGTTAACATTACAAAACCCATATGTATTACATATCTCACTTAATATTATTCAAAACTTAAAAGTCGATCTCATTCAATAATTAATGTTCTTTTGTCAATGATAGCTGCTTTGTCAATATGTAATTAAGTCTTTAGTATTGTTAACACCTTTCTTATTTACTACAGTTTTATCATTTGAAAAAGCTTTAAGAAATTCATTCAATTGATCACATCGATTTTATCACCTAGAATATTCCAGCAATGTGTTCTTTAGAGTGTGAAATGTTTAATAAACACGATGGCAACGAACAGCATCGGAATACACCCTTTACATCAATGCATTTTGCTCTTAAATTGACTCTATTTTACGAAGAACCTTCAGCAATCACATACAATACGTAGCATTAACAATTTTCAATATTGATTTTTTCCCTGTGTAATTTATTGCATTTCTATGTCATACAAACTGACTTTGTTCTTGAATTATAGATATGTATGTTTAAGATAAAAAGCTACAGGGAGCTAGTATGTAAGAATTTATAAAACAAACATTTTTTCTATACCACTTTTTTAGATTCAGGGGGAATGTTTCTGCTTTGTGATTCATTATTTTTTTCCGAGAAAGTTCCGATTATAATAATCTATACACAATATGTAAATAAACTTACGTTCTCCGGAATATTCGTTGTATATACAGAATAAAAAACGAATTTCAAACTCTGGTTTATGTAGTTATAGCCTATATTTGAAAGTTCTTAATTTGCTTCAAAAGTTTCTTCATAATCAATTATTATTATATATGATTCAATTACAACAATAAATTTGGACCTAAGAATATTAATTTGAAACTTAATTTGTGAAGTGAGTTAGGGTTCTTAACATACTATCTTGAGCCATTCAAACTTAAAGAATATTAATTAAGTTCTGCAAACAATAAGACGATTAGAAAAAGAGATAGGCAAGAACATGTCTACAAAGACAAGAATATAAATTTTTGAATTTTAAATAAACAAAACTCCTTTATTCATTAAGAAGAGTTAGAAGGTGGTTTCAATACAATTGGCAAGTGTACATTCGTATGGTAAAAAGATACCGTTATTTAGGCACGTATATACATCAAACGATTCAAGTATTTCATTAATTTAATGTTTTCCTAAGACTGCGAGTCATTTATCAAATAACATAAACATTGAATTTTCAAAGCTAACACGCTTGTTTAAATTGGAGTCTTACCTGTACAATGTACATATTGAGGAAACTTTTTCGATTTAGAAACTTTTATTGATCGTATGCTGTATATGTGCGTTTTAATTATTGTACCACCCGGCAGTTGATTTGGCAATTAATTAATGGAGTAATGTTTATTTGCAAACGTAACGTTTACCTTAAGAAATACAATTATTTTTCAAGTTGAATGAGATATTAATTAAAAATTTCTATAACTACAAAAAGAACTAAATTGTTATTAAAGAAAATATAAATCCCACAATTATTGCAGTTTCCGCATATGTTCGTATTTTTAAAGGGGTAAAGCACAAGCTTAATTAATGGGGAAAAGAAATGTCTTGAAAGCCAATTTCACCATTTCTATTTCTTTGGAGAATTTATTTCACAAGGAAACGTAACGTTGGCTGAATTGTAATTTAGAAAATATCTAGATCGTATACGTCAGCGTGTTACTGTTATTCATAAATCACATGGTCCATGTAATCGAGTTAAAGCGTTGGTTAGTACTTAATAGTATTAGAAATGATGCTTAAAATTGAATAATGCAATTATTGTTATAAATGGTTTTTCTTTAAACTGATATTCACGCAGGGGTGTGCAACTGGTTGGTTACACGTACGTCTTTACGATATGCAAAATTATAGAAGACAACTTTAAATGGCCCATTACATTCTCATACGAAAATCTCAGCATAACAATATGGTAAAATAATCGTAATGGTATTTTGAATTTTCTCTATGAAAAATCGACCAAATAACAAAAACAACCCTAGGGAGTAAATCACTATACAAAACCTAAATGTGAAAAGTTCCACGTGAGTAACAAAAATAAGAATACAAATTTATGAATCAGAATGTGTATTCCGTAAGGTATTCCTATACGTATGTAATCCAAAATATAGTTATAATGCAAAGAAACGTAAAACTTCAAGCACACGTTTATTTATTTTGGTTCATAAAATGGTATCACAGAAATAAACAAAAGCAAATGAAAATAAAAATACACTTTCTAAGCTGATGCGTGGGCATCTAGAAAAAATACGTAACGTTATTTATTTCCTTAGCGTTCAGACTTGGAACATCTTCTGCCAGGATAAATAAAGATGTACACATTTTGATAAATGTTTTTAGCTTGTATTTTTAAATTGCATTACAAATTACGAATATTGGCAGTACTCATATAGAGTAGATGTTATAGTCACTAGTCAACATAAAATACAACTACATTTGAGAATTTTAGTCTTTTTATGGAATACTGAGTATTGTCGTAAATATTTTTGGATACTGAATTTGTTTATGTATTTGCAAGCTAAAGTTATTGTAAAAATATCCTTAAAATACAGGAGAGTGTATAATATTTTGTTTTATGGAGTTGAAAATGCTTGCAATTGGCTTTAAACAAAAATAAATTGTGTAATCATACTTTCATAGATTGTTGGTAAGATGCTAGTTTTGACTTTAAGAACCATTTGTAAGGTTGTAAATTATTTATTCTAACAAATTAAGGAGCAAACAAAGTTTCTATTTATTTTGGGAAAGAAAAATGGGTCTATTGTCTACATAAATAAATGTTTATATGTGCGTGCAAACTTTGAACCATTTTCTCATTATGGTCAACCTTTCTCAATTTTTAGCCCCAATTCATTTTTTATCGCCATTTGTGGGAATCGAGTAAAAAGTTTTTTTTGTGCAAAAAGATAACACACGCCAATAACGTGCCTATGTATTATGTATACGATATAAACATTGTGAATCGCACGAAAAATCATTGTTTTTATGGTGAGTGTGCATCAAAAAGTTTGCCGTCCTCTTTAAAAGGTTACCTACAAACACTATGAAAGGATTTTAGTAAAGTTTGTTACTCAAGGGAGAATTTATCTATGAACCATAGGAATAAACATAATCACTTCTAATGATAATCACTTGGTAATTGGGGGGGGGGGGGGTGATTTATGAACATAATATACTTGAATAAGTAATTATGTACGTGTATTCTAGATAATGATTAACGGAATTATCAGCAAATTATGTTTAAAACATACATAAATCAAATGTGTCAATTATTGATACATACACATAAATTAATTCATAAACCGATTTATTAAATACGAAAAGCTTATTACTAAGATGCTTTCATTAATTTTGGATTAAGGTTAAATTTAATTAATGAGACAAGAGTATGAAATAAACACGTGAATTATGCACTTAACAAAATATAAAACCAGTATACATATTATTGAGAAATTTATTGTAAAAAACGGTGAACTTGCGGTCTACCCACAGATATTCAAAGTTGAAACTGCATTCAAATTATCAAAACTCGAGGAACATTCTACCGAAAACGTGTGATTCTGACTGATTCAGGCTTTACAATTCTCAATGCTTTCCTTAATATTTATAGTCAGTTGTCATATAAATTGCTATGAATTATAATTCTCGCATGAATACGATGAATCTAATGAATCTAATGATCCCTTGATAATATATACCTTTGTGTCTGAGAAATTAAGGTTATTTAATTAATTAGCTATATTGTTTCTTTATATCCCCATTCCCAACCACATCTACATCATACAAACGCACTGCACACACAGTGAGACAATAATTCAGCTGTCAAGATGGACCCTTTTTGGCCAACGGCGATAAATCTCTCAGCTCAGAATGCTTCTGACATTATAAATGCCAGCAAGAACGTGAATCAGGTGCTAATTGAGAAATTCCAACGAAATCGCAACATCGAAGACCCCGCCTATCATATACTGATAATTATGTACAGCACACTGATACTGTTTGGCGCCGCTGGGAATAGTCTGGTGGTGATAGCCGTCGCAAGGAAGCCAATTATGCGAACGGCTCGCAATATGTTTATCGTGAACTTGGCTGTTTCGGGTAAGTGTTTGTGAGCTTTAAAGTTTAATATATTTTGAATTGTATACTGAAGACTCTCCAGCATATTATAATAGAGCGTATAATTATTTGAATGTGTTTTCATCTGCTTGGTAGATTTGCTTCTGTGCTTGGTGACGATGCCCTTAACTTTAGTTGAAATTTTGAAGAAAACATGGCCCCTAGGAAGGTACGCAATATTATGTAAAATGATTGCGACTCTGCAAGCTACAAGTATATTTGTGTCAACGGTTTCAATAACAGCAATTGCTTTGGATCGATATCAGGTGATGACAACTTAAATTATTTTAAATATTTGTAAACCAAATATGTATTACCATAAAATAATTAAAGAGTAAGGACCAATTTTTAATTGGTTGTGTTATGCGAACACAAACTTTTTAAGTATGACTAGGGTAAACTGCTCAATAACACTAACACACGAAACACTTTGAATAATACATACAGGTAATTGTCTACCCAACACGCGATAATCTTCAATTCATGGGTGCCGCCATTATTTTGACTGTCATTTGGTTGCTATCACTCCTTATGGCATCACCAATGTTCCTCTTCAAACGTCTGGTCGAGCACAACATCAACTTGCACAGTTACGGCATCGATACGGTGGCCTATTGCATCGAAGACTGGCCCATTGAGCATGGACGTGCTTATTATTCTGCATTCACGCTCTTCATCCAATACTTGTTGCCCATTCTTATTGTCTCAGCTGCATATTTTCGCATCTACGACAAGCTGCGTCATCGCATACCAATTGGCGGCACCCAGACTTCAACCAACGCGACAACAACGCCCACCCACGGTGAAAATGGGGTATGCCTGGAAACGAATGTGATGTCGAATCGACGACGAGAGCGTGGTCGACGATTGCGTCGCACCAATTGTTTGCTGACCAGCATTGCCATTATATTTGGGGTGTCTTGGCTGCCGCTGAATTTGTATAATCTGTTTGCGGATATTTGGCTGTCATCGCATCCGATGACTCAAGAGTGGATGGTGATGTATGCGGTTTGTCACATGATGGGGATGAGTTCGGCGTGCTCGAATCCGCTGCTGTACGGCTGGTTGAATGAGAATTTTCGTAAAGAATTCAAGGAATTATTGTGGTGTAACCATTCATCTAATGTCAATTCTAATGGTAGGACAGATTCACGGAATCGGAGGAACCAGCCTGAAATAACGCAGGTGGGACAAGCATGTGACCAGAAGGGCAAAGGATATAACTATACGGCTGTTACTGATAACGGAATGTCCACCGAATTGACTGTGTTGGTTCGATAAACTAATATCCAATTTATATATTTTTAATTTTTGAAACTCAATTCTTCAATATCAATAAAATACGATGAAAATAATTGAATATAACAAAGTAACAAGTAAAACGTATTGTTAACATAAAAAGGCCATCGATGTTGAAAAAGTGTTGACACTCTTGTCAATTGTACACGATTGTGTCTTAATTGCATTAACTATCCTCTAACTAAATCCACTTTTGGTTTAATGCGGATTGCAGAAAAAGTGAAGATATATCGAGGATTCTAAAGCAACGAATAAAATAAAAGCATCAACGAATTTTTAAAGTTTTTTACTTTCATTTTAAATGAGTTTTTTTTTAGACTAACGATTAAATAAAACAAATTCATTCCGCACTGCATTTCGCAAGAGACCAACTTTTTTTTTGTTTGCATTGCATTGGTTTCCTTTTAAATTAAATTTGTTTGTGAATTGTCACTACACTTTATATAATAGACAAAATTGTGTAAACCCCATTTAAAGTATATCCCATGATAGTGAAGTCAACATGAAGCCTCCAAAATTTATAGGCAAAATTGAATCGCACCCTCACGCAGCTTCCGATTGACTGAGTAAGCTACAACATAAATGTGAAACGCAAACAAAATCTCGTTATACATCAACGCAATACGTGTGAACTTTGTATGGTGTCGATTTTCATGACAACCCAATAAAATGTTTAGTTAGCAATTTGAATATCCCATCAGCCATTCCAGACGTTGATATTTGGATATTTGCATAAGTAATAACCAGTCCATTGTTTAATTAAATGTTCACGCTTAGTGTTCCTAGATTGAATTACTTTTGTAATTAGTTATTTTGCATCAATCCACAAAATTAGTTTGCGCACAGAAGCTAATTTAAGTTCATGTTGAGAGATTTTTTTTCTGTGAATATTTAAAGGAACAATTAATGTCAAGCATGGTGTTTTCCCTATTTTTATGCTTACATTTAATAGCATAAGCGTTTCTTATTAAAAATTATTATGATTTATGATCATCAGTGTCAAGCATCGTATGGTTTTATATTATTAAAAACAAAAATATCATCATTAGTCATGTTTTTATGCCCGTCAACGAATAGTCCTCCAAAGTCCGAAAGGACCTTGACCATATTTTACAATCCCTAAACACATAATGGACTGTGATAATAAATTATGATGAGAGTGGTATAAGTTTAGCATTTTGATGGCAATTGTCATGTAATACTGTGGCTGTGTATTAAGTTAAAACATTGCACATGCCGCACACGAGGCTGTGTGCTGGGTCCCAGTCCCAGACTCAACGCAGCTGTAACCAAGTACCATGCGACGCAGCATAAGGGCGCATTGGGGTGGCTGTTTAGCAACATACAAAAAACATTTCGGCATCGATAATCGTAAACTGATTGTGTCTTGAGTGCTGTTGCCATAAAATTTAACGAGCAACCTCGTAATTAGATTAATGAGCCGCGTTCGTATACGTCTTAATTTGTTTTGATTGGGCGCCGTTGTGTTTAAGACGATTAGTTGTGGGATGTTTATATAATAAAGTTAATCATTTGCACAGAGTGAACACGCGAAGCCTCAGACGTGTGAGTGCGAATTGTGTATGCAAATGTATTTAATTATGTTGGTTGAAACGGTATGTTTAGAATTCATATTCGGATGGAGCATAAATTGAATTTTAATATTTTATCAAATTTAATTTGAGTTTACTTCACCAGAGCAGAGTTTTCAATAACTTTTGGTGGGCGTAGGCGTAATTGTAGGTGGTATCCTGTGAACGAGCTGCAATCTCAAACGACTGTTGTGGTCCTTACGACTGTTGTCTGAATTGTTTTCCCAAATTATTTTGTAAACCATCATCCTGCAATGCAATTAAAATGATTTATCAAATGCTTCGCCAATTTGTATATATGTATCTGCAATCCAATTAAATTTGACATGGGTTAAATGTCATATTATGTGTCACCATGTTCAAGTTAACCGCAATATGTATACGAATACATCAGGGAATTATCTCAATGATATACATAAACACAACTAATAAAACAGCAACACAATTAGTTGAAAACGTTTATTGGTGCTCCGACTTTCAAGTTTGTTGCCATTTTGTGAGAATCCTTGAAATCTTTATAAATACAGCATTTCAATAATTTCTTAGTGAAGCTTTCACAAAGGACAATGACTCAAGGAATCCAAATTAATATAGAAAATATGTATTTGCCACCCTCTAGCGCCGCAATTAATTTGCGATAACATGAAGTAAATTGCGTTTAATAACATGAACGTCAATTTATCGTTGAAATCAGTTGACAAGCATTAAATTAATTAATTATCCACAAAAATATTTGCAAAAAAATTAGCAAACTCTGTGTCTTGAACAAATTTACTAAAAACACAGATTTTTTAATTAGATAATTCTTTACTCGCTAAGCAAAATGTCGACGATATAACACGCCGCAAGCCTCATTCGTTGTCAAATATAAATAATATTTTTTATCGCAAATTAAAAAAGATTTACTCTAATTTTGTGATGGAAAACTTCAATACTATACTGAATAAATCATGACGAGCTTCCCATAAAAATTTAAACATTATAATCCGAATTTCTTTTGAAATTACGTAACAAGTGCATTTCATGTAAAATAAATCAGTGATTCGTTTCTGCATTATTTTTCAACATAAAATTTTCAAAATAAAAGTGAATATTCATGACGGACCATTTGAAATAAATTTCATTGGAAGTTTATAAATACTGAAAAGTACTTAACTGATTTTTGGAAGTCGTTTTGTCTCCAACAAATAAGGATTCCCCTAAATATTACACGAATGCTTCAAACGAATGTAAGGTACTATATAATTATTCCAAGCGTATGATTTCCCACCGGAAAACTCTGGTTTTTAATAAAACCATTTTACTAACATGGCTAATACAAGATAAATTCGTCTTTTATTTTCGATTTCAATAAATCGACTGCAAAAATTGGTTGGTCCTTACTCACAGCAAATTTGTGTTGCAAATCAGATGAAAGCCCTATTGAATATCCTTGACCGAAAAGACTCAATCATTTCATATTGGATCATGGCCCTTTGGCTTTTGTTGCAAAAATTGTAACATTTTGACAAACATTCTTTTACGCAGCGTCAAAAATCTCTAAAGCTGATAACTGTGGCAACACAGTAACATTACACAAATCATGAGGTAATGGAATTGATTACCTACTTTTTGTTATATGTAATAGCCTGTACGAAGGACAACATATTATTATAACTTATGAAAGATGAGGGATTTACTTGCGTAGACACATGGACAATACAACGCACTTATAGGCATTTGGTAGCTCGTTTCAGATGTAACAAACATAATGGAACTCGATATCCACGCATTGTTATTACACTTTCCATTTTGTATTCATGTATCGCAACGGCTTACAAAATATCTTTGCAAAAGTTATTCATAATATTACAACATGAATCCGTCTAAATGTCTGGTTGCTGTGGTTGAAATGGAAAATTTGTAACGTAAAATTCGTTACCGGATGTCTATCATCATCATATTATAAAGCTGAGGATGAGAGAACTCTCGAGGAGCGAATGCATTATCATCCCCAGCATAAAACAGCTCCCACCTACGCGTATTTCCTTTTCACTTATTTGTTTACGCGAGAAATTGTGCTTTATAGTTAGGGTAATATGTGTGTGCTGGTATACCCTACATTCATGAATTTGTGGCGATGAATCGGAAACCCTCCTGTAGGGGATGACATGATATTTAATATTCTTCCATTTATAGAAGCATAAATTCTGCAACTTTTCCACGAAGAAGTTAAACATTGTTGAAGTTTAAACTTAGGTTTAGGAAACTATACATTCAAAGGCATTATTTATACATAAAATATTTTTAGATCAAAAATAACCACGAAGACGTCATGTTGCTATTTTAATATTAAAGGTCTTGCTTGTAAAAATGATTTATAAGTAGTATATCTGTTTTGAGTAAATTTTGAATGGGGTTTAAACAATTTTCTCGGTAATAAATTTATATTCTCTGTTTCAATCTTCTTATAAATAAGGTTTTGTTGTGCTATATATTAGTTGAAAGTATTTTTTAAAGTTTAATGCTTTGCAATTTGCATGTGATTTGTTGAGTTTTTTTTTATGTTTGTTCATTTATTATAAAAATTATAAAACACCTTATAAATAATTTAATTTAATATGCATGATTTGTCAATTTATCGCTGCAAACAACTCGACTCTGCATACATTTATTATTGTGTTAAACTTTGTAAATTAGTGCCACATTGCCCTACTTAATTACCCCTATTTCTTGTATGTTTCATTTCAGAACCCAAATAATATAATATTGAAGAATAACGACCACATGAAACAACCGTCACAGCAACTTTAACCAAAGTCACATTAAAACAAATAATATTACATTTTGTATATACAATAATTTTTAATAAATGTAAATAATTTAGATTTTATCAACATAAATCATTGATGTAACATTGTAATTACTACACACAATTAAATAATTATTAACTACATTTTTAAATCCATCAATTTTCTGCAAATGAAATGGGGATGGGGGAGATTTAAAAACTTTTTTTTTGAGATTATCTCATTGCTTCATAAAATGCATATAATACCAAAAAAAAAAAAAGAAGTTGAGTACTATTATATAAACTACAGGTCCATTTGTAAATACACAAATTATTAATGTAAAATTTAATTGATTAATTATAGTTATAGTAACTAGTTTATAGTTTAAAAATGCAATTGTATATATTAGGACATGTCCATGGAAGAACCTCTAAATTGTAAACTGCACAATCTGTTGATTGTTAAATTAAATTTCGAATTAAATTAGATTATATCTACTCTTAATATTTGTCAAAACATAAGGAAATGATAGCGATGTTGCGGAATGACTGATGAACACTCGCATGCATGAAATTTTTCATCCTTTCCAACATACATCATAGGCATTGTTGTGAAAATGTGTCATTTATTTATCAACATGAGCCCAGACGAATATGTTCCTCCGTTAAATTATGAATGCGACACGGCGGGTGTGCCCGGGAGAATGGCATTTGTCGTCGTTGATAAATGCTTGTCATATTTTGTTTGAGTATTATGTAAATTGCAATTTTATATGATAACATAATGTGTACAATATTATTACGAAAGTGTAAATTTTAATTGATATGTGCTGTAAGCTGTTATAACAGATAGTAACAATTTAATTGGTTTCGTGCCAGCACGACTATATTTTATCAATATTGTAAACATTGCATTACACATACACTACACATTAATAAAATTAAAACTTTTAAATGTGTTTGTTAAATCTGTGTTTTATTATGCAAACGCTTATGTTTAGGTCACATCGCAATCACTTTTGGAGCTATTATTATTTTTAATTTAATTTAATTATAATCCTAGACTAAGTTCATTACCAAAATGTATTGTCTGGAATGTGACATATTTTTATTTCTTTTAGTCATTATTAAGAATTAATTAATGTAAATTCTTGTGTAGATATTGAAATTATTTGCTGGTATATTCTCCATAACATTTATAATAGAATTTGGCAACATTTATAATTGAGTTTTGAAAATAGAGTCAAAATCTCAGTGTTTATGCAAACAATAGATAATAATTGGATTTTGATGTCCATGTGACTAAGGTTTGTATCCAGTTATAATATAATTGTTAGTTAGCACAACATGACCGCCCAAAATTATAAACATACTAAATAGGGACGATTAACACGCATGAGATTTAGATAAATAATATATTACGTATATGTTTTAATCACCCTTGTGCATAAAGCTCCATTTGATTTAATGCGACTAAATATAGATGCAAATTAATTTGAATGGTTCATGAATTTAATGAATGAAATGTACATATTTTTCATCACATGACATACGAGAAAACGAGAAACTTTTGCAACATAATTAAAAACGAACGACTTTTTAAATTTATGCAACACGTTGATGTGTCACCCACCCCAACAACATTTCTTTTGAACGAACGCATCAACTGTATTCACATAATAAAAACTTTATTGATTTTCCGTTTGCACGTTCCTTTACAGGACTAATTGAAATCATAAATAGGCATTACGAATCTGCATAAAAGCGCTACGACTCACGAGCATAGCTACCCAAATAATCGTCATTATCATAAAATTGAACGATTGTTGTTGTTTGTATTTGGCAGTGCGATGACGTGCGTCTGTAACATTAAATTCTAAATCGATTTCGGATATTGTGCGCCAGTACATTCATCTATGGAGATGAAGCACGGATATTTATTTTTTTGGCATATACAAAAGTGTCGAGTACAATGCGCTGTCTGTATATGTACGTCTTGTAATCTTCTTGTTGAATAGCGATTTTCACGCAGGAAGTGAGGGTGAAAAGCTGCTGTCATCAAAGTTTGTACACTGATGGGGAATGATGGAAAATTCGTTTGCTGTTGTTCGCTTTATCTGCGGATTTAGAAGATTTAAGGTATGAAAATGGGAGCCCTAATACAATGATGCAGTAATGCTAACGGCCTTTCATCTGTAGGTACTAAGGGTGCAAGGTGTGATAACCTCGTTTTAAAGTGAATTCATCCGATTTTTAAAGTAAAGAATATCCATTTGTTTTAGGTTACATTTTTTACGGATTACCGTGTATTTGTTGAAGTGTCAAGCAACTTCTTCAAGCAATTCAATTATGTTTTCAACTTAAATAAATTGTCTTTTATACATTTCAACAAATTTAAGCAAATGTTGAGCTGCAATGATTTAAGTTCTGGAAGTTTTTTATGTCATATTTATTTCCGTTACATAAATTATGATATTTCTAAAAGATTTCCCCTTTTAGACGAAACGAAAAACGCATTTAAAAAATTAATTTTTAATTACAAATTTACTTATAATTTTGCAAAAGTCATAATTGTAGTAGAAATTTATATACTTTTATTAAAGTTTCATTTATCAATACTTAATATTATTTCAAATACTTAATTCAATTTTAAGAATTTTATCTGAAAGAAACATCCATTTTACGAATCTGATTTCTTGTTCGGATTCTAAGTAATTTGAATGGTAACTGAATGTTTGGAGTTCGTCTACAAATTACACATTGGCACGATTGAAATTACATACATAGCCGCACAATTTTGTCTTTCGACGTAAAAATCATTTAATATGTAGTAATAAAAATGCCTACATTTGATGTAACTATAGGAAATTAAATTAAATATTCATTAATTATTACCCAGTGATACAGTTACCACATCACCACAAACAACTATTTTATTTATTGTATTTTAACATAACCAAATATGTTTTAATGCTTATTTGTGAATTACAATACCTTTTTGCATAACAGCTGTGATTACATACTTAGTCAATTTCTGCCCTACAATAATTCAAACATATTCAGTCCACACGAGTATTCGTATAACATTGGACAGTTAAATATGTTGTTCTTTTAACTACTTGGCTCGTAACGATGAATAGTATAAACTAATATTTTGTGTCAAGCGTCGTTGAATTGATGTAAAGTAGATCAAATATTGAATCATTAGACCGACAAAAGTATCTCACGTAATGCGGACAACTTAAAATTTAGATAATTATTTAAATTAACCAGTTTCAAAAATTGTGTAGGTCAACAATTTGTGTATTTTGCAAATTCATTTCGTTAAGTATTTAAGAGGATAAAACTTTTGAGATTCACCTAAGCAACATGTCTTCGGAATTACAACTAGATATTATAGCATTGCTATTAATATAATTAATCTGGCATTACTGTGCCTATGTATATTGCTCACGATCAAAATCTGAAACGGTTAACTCAAACAGCACGCTTTTCGAGAAGGTCACATGAAAGCAGCTTGCCGGTTTAGGTCTGACAAGGGTTGTCCCTGTACCTTATATGTGTATGTACACAATGTCCTCTCGTTTAATCTGAATTTGAACATCAACAAAATATGGATTGTCGAGAACAATAAAATTATAATCACTCAACATGGCATTGGGTTAAAGGGAGTGGCTCTTAGCAAGACAAGGGTTACACAGCCCATACACAGTGCACACTCAATTACTGGTGGGATGAATTTGGCTGTATCTTATCTCGCTGTCTGGAACAACTCAAACAAGAGATTAAAGTGAGCCCAATCAACACTGAATGTAGGATAATTTAATACGGTCTGTATACTGTATTGTCCTTTAAAGATGTGTGCCGATTTTGATATTAATATTGCAGGTTATCCAATTTAATTCGTCACAACTTGTGTGGAAAAGCGACAATGTGATTAGTGTAGGCAAAAAAAAAAAGATGAAAAAATTGTAATGACAGCCAACACGCGTCATGTAACTTATGCAACAAATGTTTTAAATTAATTAAATTGTTATAACAATAGCTGCAGATTGAGCTTTCATTTAAAACTTGATTGACGTGTAATATTGTCCGAAGAAAATTCCACTCAAGCTGGTATTTTAATTTAATTTAAACAAGAAGTGTAATGGGCATGAGTGTGAGTGTAACTAACCGGACATTTAAAGAATTTCATGCTTTTATGTATAGACAATTTCCCTTTCTAATGTTGCTATGTTTTGCATTGAGCTCAAAACAAATTGATTGACATTCAATGGTCTTTTGTTTTCTAGGATAAGCCGAATGTTATTGTGTTGTGTCTACATGTGGTGAAGCTTTCGTTCAATGAAAATCGATTCAGTGACAATCACTTTTCGTGTCTAAAAACATATGTTTATGAACAAGTGAGATATTTTACCCACAAACCGATGCGAAAAGCAATGGTGTAAAACATTGTAAGTTCAAGTGGCGTGGATATTGGTGTTTATTATTTGTAGAGAATTTTTTACAAACAAGCTTTTATTTGTGATTTGTTAAAATAGGGTGCAACAAACCGTTATATGACATTGACCTTAAAGGAAATGTATGTAGTATGTTCCTGCAGAAAAAGCTTATTTTACAAGGTTGAGTAAAAAAAAGCTTAAGTCCAATATATTTTAATTAAACCCTTAACGACAACCTTTTGCGAATATTTGGGATGGTTTTAGCAAAAAGTTTGTACCAAAAAAAAAAACACCCGTTTAATAATACTACTTAACAACTTGATATTTAACAATCCATTTGATCATCGCAATAAAACTGTACCACAAAAATACCACTTTCACACAATCTCCGCATTACATCAAATCAGTTCATTTTTTCCATATGTCTCCCTAAAACTTCATTAATTTGAATTGAATGAACGAACAAAGAAAGCGTTTCCCGCACTTGCAGCCTTGACCGAGATCTTGGTGCGATCAAAAGAAAAATATAACAAAACGTGCAACATTTTACATGCAGGCATGTTTGTAATATAGTGCGGCACATGTGTAAGTATGTTGGGTGTTAAACACCATCGTGCCAAAGACTCAGTAATCAGTATACCAACACCATAATATACCAGAAGCGCTAATAAACGCGCATCGTCACGATTATTAAGAAAATTGCTTATATGCGCGCCCATACGTCGCGACTGCTTCTCATTTCATCCGTCCCGAATATCTATATATATTTTCCACATATTAATATAATTGTTCGTTATGTGCAGCTCGCAACAGCAGCTTTCTCCTATTGCTCATATTTAATGGTTTCAGCGTGGTTCTGTGTATAATTTCTCAAGTGTGACTACTTGAAGGTGCAAATCAACATCTATTTATTGCTCACTGTTGTTTGTAGTAGATTTTATTGGTAATAATTGGATAAATCTTAGGAATTTTTATTTCATTAGGAAGTACGTTGTTTTAAATATCTGGTAAGTCTCTTTAAATGCAAGAAAGGATTTTATAAATGTTCATTGATAAGAAATCTTTATCATCGTTAGTTTTAAATTTTGTTAATTTAGGTTTTAAAATTCATCACAAATATATTTGACTTTCTTTAAAAAAGAGTTGTAAATAAACAATATTATAAGGAAGTATATAAGAACGAACAGGTACTATAAGTACGACCATCAAAGTCTTGCATTATCATACAATGTAGTTTTTTAAATGTACTCTAAAGAATCACGTAAAATTGTGGTAACAATGTCTGAAAATCTTGCAATATTTCGTAAGACCGAAACCAGAAAAACGACGTTATGAAGCGTTCTGTTGAAAAACTCGTATGTTGTGCAATCTCACGAAGGTTTCTCACGGAAGAACTTTATTCATAAAAAGTCTCTAAGATTTCGAAAACTACCAACTCAAGAATTAATTTATTGTTGCAGAGGAATCTCACAATAATTAACATGCCACAGTGAGTTAATTTATGCCCAAGTTAGAAATTTTTTGCAGCTATAAATATTCAAGTAGTAATTAACGGTGCGATGTCGCATATGACATAACGACAGTATACGAGTTGAAAACTTCCTGGAAAAGATAACCTACATTATAATTTAAAAATATATACAAACATTAGATGGCGAAAATTTTAAATTTAATTAATAAGTATTGAGAAAATTATTTCCCTTGGGAAAAGTTACTTGTTACGTAAATAATAGTACTATCCTATTGAAAATTATCTATTGAAATGAAAGCGCTTCAAATTTCCAAACAGAACAGGATTTTAAAATAATATTTCCCAGATAATTAATTTGCAAGAGGACGTTCCCGGAAATGTAATTTCTTACTAAAGCTATATACGTTAACAACACAAATTAATTTTACAAAATATAGAGATGAGACATGAGTAAGAAAATAATTATTGATTAGTATGTTTCAATTGAGTAAATTTGCAGAACCATTATGCAACATTATGCGCTTTGGTGTTAGATGCCAAATATCAATTAACCTAAGCATACAAGTACGTGCGATTAATAGATTAATGTTTATTGAAGATAGTTACAACTGTCGACATTGTACGCCAAAGATAATATGCAGCTCTTTCATGAGTTACCGACACCTTGCCAACACCTATTAAAACTGCTAATGGCGCATATGCATTCAATAAGTGTTCTGCGTATAGAATTGATTGAATTTATCTATGACATGAAGCAAAAGCCGATCACTTTAAACGCTGTAATTTAATGACATTGCAGTCAATTTCTAATAACTAAGCGTGCAAAGTACGAGCTTGCATATCTTCATACAGGGTGTAATTTGCAAAGACACGACGCTAAACTGTTTTTCCGCATACAATAGACATGTGTAACATCATATTGTAATATCATGCTAATTGCTAATCACGGAAAGTTTCTTTAAATACTTTTCTAATACAAATTCAATAACAATTATTCGCTACTCATACCCATCAGTAATCCATTCTATGAAAGAGAAAATTCGGTGGGAATCTCACTTATATGGTAATATAAAACTTAAATGGCGTAAAAGGAAATTTATTAAATTTTGAAAGTGAATGATATAAAACACACTGTTTATTACTTTTCTTAAGTTATTAAAAAAAAAATCATTATCTACATTGGTGGTGGCAATTTCCCGCCAAATCAATTAGCATTTCAAAGAGAAGACTGTGTGCAGGTTTCATCTTCCGCTGCGGTTTTGTTTTACTTGTATGCGACTAATCATGTCGTACATGCAGACAATACAAGAATGTGTTTTCCTTATACAACAAACAGATATACAAATAAAGCAATGAACACTACGGATACAAGAATATTCATACCAGAAGCTCATATAAAATGTTAGTTACTTAAACAAATATGTGCATTTAATAAAATAAAATAAATACTTCACAAATGGGCATCGCAGCCCAACATTAAAGTTCAATATATAAAAATACCACAACGATCATCGACGTTGGCTCGCGCGCCATTTGGTATGGCTGCTCACTGTTCAGTGTCCCCATAACCTGGATAATGAAATAGTGTAAACAGTAAGCACACACCACACCGAACACGTCAATACAATCACAACTCGCAATTGGCTGAAAAAGCTTTACCGCGGCTGCACACTGTTGGATACGATCGCCAAAGCACATTACAATGTATATACAGAACAACAGCGCAATTTTGCGGTATTGGTATTTTGTGTGGGTATGCAGTATGCAGCAAAGGCACACCGGAACTGTTCGATTAACACCTGACGCTTGAATGTCATAACTAAATGGAAGGGAATTATTTTAGGCAAGTCATTTATTTTCTAAAAACGAAACGAGATAATAATGTCAATTAAACATTGAACATTACAAAATTGAAAGTTACTATTTTTTATTTGAATTAGGGGAATTACTGTTTCAGCTTTTCTGGAAGATTGTTTTCCTTTTAAGCCAAATTTTTCAGAAGGTTTAAGCTTTATTAACCACTTACAAAAATGTTCTTTTGTCATCCGAATAAGCTGATACTCTATGACTTTTTCCACAGACGATTCGGACTAATTTTCAACTCTTGAAAAGCAGGAAATATTTATTTCATATATTAATTAGCTATATTTATTATTCTGGACTTGTAAAATGAAAACCAAGATACATATAATAATTGAATATATTTTAAAAGTTTCAGCCAGCCTATTTGAAAATAGTATTGAACTATAAATAAGAAAGACCATTGTGAGTTAGATTTGTATTCAACATTCTAGAAGCAGTGCCTGGTTCATATTTAGACAAATGAACGAGTAGCATCAGTCAATGGGCATACCGCATAAGACAAACGATTACAAACAAATACACTGCTCAACCAAAACAAATCTAATTGCCTTCTTGTAGTTGGTTGTTGTTATTATGTGTTCAGAGCTTATATTTATTTCCGCTACGTTAAGCACGCTCCAGAGGCAAGCTCCAGCAAACACGTTGGCACACGGCAATATAGCGCGTCGCGTTCATAAAACAACACAACTTTGGATACACATACTTGTATCTTTAAGTCGTTGATGGGTAAAGTCTTTATAATTTGTACAGGCGCGCGATTCGTACCGCCAACCGATCCGCGGTTATGTTTGTGTAAATTTTATATACGTTTTTAGTGTTATTGCGGTGTACAGGCCGAAGAACACTCTGAAGACATTCCTCCGTTCCATCAAATCGTAGCCACAGTTGACATTCAGTTTTATATCGCGACTCAGTACATTGAAAAACCCGCTGGCATCATACAGCTGATTGCTTCTGTGATTTTTATTTTTGCAGTCATTTTTTTAACGCAAACATTTTTATAAATCCTTTAAATCAAAGTGTTAAATGCCTCTAAAAATTTTGTTGTGAGTGAATGTGACTATAGAATAAATACTAATTTAAAAAATTTTGTGATTTAATTGATAAGTATAATAAAGTTTTACATAAATGTGGTTTTAAATATAGAAGACCAGTTACGCATTTTGGATTAATTGAAAAAACATCATGTCAGGTTCGTATTTAACTACAATTTTTATAATATTCAATTTCTTAAAACACGAAGAAATAAATTAAAATTACACCCGACGCTAGCCGGAATTTTATTAACTTAAATTTGTAATGCGTTTAATTTTTAACGATAACGAAGTGGGAGGAAGCGCGTGTTTTCTGACTAACCCACTTACACTTGATGCATTTTAATTGAGCACAGAATTCTCAGGAGAAAGTTATTATGGATACGTTTATTGAATTAAAACACAGATGCACCAATCATTTTTGAGCATATGGGTATTTTTGAAGGCGATCCCGTATGAATAACCCATAAAATAGAAACTCTATTTAAATTTTATTATTAGATATTATTTGGAAAATCATTTAGGCATTTTTATCACCTTTGCATAAGTGTTGTACATAATATTAACAAATGAGAGATTTCTTCCTTACGGCAATGTTGCTATTAAGACTTAAGTACCTATTGAATTAACCCTTGCTAAATTAATTACCAATACTTCATCAAATAAATTTTAAGGGTAAATTTAAATAATATTGAATTTCTTGTTATGACAATGAATTATTATGCAAATTATTGATAACATAAGCCTAAACTTGTATGTTAGTTTATTTTTAGATCTATTGATGATTATTGATTGCAATAGAAATAATGTTGAATACTTGGAAGTATGTATTCTGCATTTAGAAGGGTTTTATTAAAATGAATGTAAAATATATGTAGCATCTAATCCCTTTTATATTATTATAACAATAATTCAAATCGCATATTTATACAAATTACATTTAATCTGATTTTCAAAGAACATCGGAGAAGCCCTTGATGTGAATTGAAGTATGCTTATTGAAATATGGTATACTTGCTGTCATTTAAGGAAACCTCATAAATATATTCCTCAGAGACACTTATATCAAGTTAACTAAAATTAGGATTTGAAGCAAATAATTTAAGTAAACGATTATTTGTTCTTGAAAGATACAATTATACGATACATTCCAAACCAAAATAATTGTAATTGTGTCACAAGCGTGGTAACAAATCCGCCATCAGTCATTTCACTCAATACTCAACATATTCCACGCTGAATTTACCTTAAAGCTTTCTTTTTCCCTGAATCATTATGATCATTTTATGATTAACTTGAAATTTCAGTTCCCACAACCTTAAAATAATCAATAATTTACAATACATTGACCGTTTCTTACAATGATGCGCATTTAAAAATATTCAAAATGTGAAAGTTTTTCCCAAAAACACAATTTTTCAGATTTTTAAGCCGGTTTTGTTTACTTTGGAATTATATTTTGGGTACTTTGTTTGACTTATATTGTGAGCCGGTGTAGCGCGGCGCGCGTCGAGTAATTAAAACGCACTTAACCTTGGTAATGAATCTCTTAAGATCTGAGTATACTCTTAATAATATGTTTTGAATTAAATTAGAAGTTTTGTTGTTTGAAACATAGGTTACTTTATGAACCCTATAATTTTAAATGATGTGCTTTTAAGTAAGTGGTTTCAATTTATCATTGAAGTATACTTAATAAAACATACCACGATGCTTAGATGCTAGAAATAAACTGAAATGCATCAAATAAGATATAGCTAATTCAGCTGCTGTAAAACGTAACTTTGTTTTCAGATATAAATTGTGGTGGATGTAAAGGAATTAAGGAAAACAAGCGTATTCTGTATACGGAGTTATTTCAAACAGAAAGAATAAATCCTTTAAGACAGTTTACGTTAAATTTAGTCCGAATATAAAACAAAACGCATTGCTGTGCTTCAGAGATAAACAAACAAATAAGAAGAAATGATTGTCTAATGATACAAAAAAAGTTAATCGACCGATTCGAATTGGTCAACGTGATCAATTGCTGGAACCCTTGCTGAAATGTGAACATTACGGGTGCGCATTTTGAAATAACCTCAAGTATTTACAATTTTTTTAAAAAACGTCCCATTGACCTTACCATCTTTTGAATTTATGTACAAATTCCAATTTCTTATTTAAAATTTTTTAAAGAATTTGAATTTATATTTTAATTTTTTTACTGAAATATACTTCTCTTCAAAGATGAAGAAAAGTTATTTACTTTGTAAATCTGTAATCTTTTAATTACTTCCCTCTAGAAGTTACTTGGATAGCAAATTGCAATTTGATATTAGATGAATCCTTTTAAGTGAAATGTATTAACCAATCTTATGTATTCACAAAGGAATATAAATGTTAATAAATTACGTATTTTCTGAAAGGAGACATGATTACGAGAATGGATTTGTTAGAAAATTGCAATACATACAATTCAATCATTTCCCCATTATATAATACACTCATTCGTTTGTTCAATGACTTTTCCAGGATATGCAGGTCATGAAAGAAATGGATGTTGTAACATTGGATTGTAATGGAAGTATACGTAATGTGCAAAAAGAGTTTACTTATACATTATAATTGGTTATTAACATTGCTAATTTCCGGACCGGGATGTACAATAAAATAAACATAATGTAAAGGATGCATATTATTATGTAGACAGTAGACCGTTCTAAACAAATAAGGGTTTGTTAATATGGGAAATGAATAAAGGCAATTATTGTGTACACGATTTGTGTTTGTTTTTATTTTGTTATTACATTTCTTTATAAATCGTCATGTGAAAAATAAATGTTTCAATAATAGGCGACACAAAATGCCATAAACAAGCCAATGTTTGATTAAAATCATATTAAAAACCGTTAGTTGACCATAAAATGACAAATGTTGGTCATAAAATGGCTGTATAAATTCGACAATTTTATAGTAATCACAAAGGAACTTCTTTAACTCTGCTTGTCACAAAATATATACGTTTGATCTCATGGGAACTCGCAAAACGTGCCATTTCAATTGTCAAAAAAAAAAAACATTACGCGTGTATACATTGCGAAAAATGTTTACACAAAATTGTACATTTTTACTGCAACACAACTGCACATGAAACAATGTTTGCTAATAACATTGAATAACAAAAATTGTTTTCGCAGCAACATTGGTATTTATATTTACAAATAGTTATATATCATCGTTTCTACAGAACAGTAGACAAATTTTTTTCCAGAAATGGGTAGAAAACAAATTGATTTAAAAAGCACAGTAAAGCAGGATTATATTTCAGTATTTTACAAGAGCAATGCTGTTCGAAAAACGTAATTGCAAATAATTACGTTTCAAAGACTTGTCACTTTGTCCTTTTGAAACTAAAAAATACTGCTGCTTTGAATTGTACACAAGTTATTATATTCCTTTTTGAATTTAAAATACATTTAGATTATAAAAAAATTACTTTCAAATCCCCGAATCTAAAAATATTGTGTTTTTTTCGCATGTAATTCTACATTCTCAACCTTTTGATGATACACATAATTTTTAATCTTCCCCCAACATACCAATTACCTAAATGCATATTATGAAAAATGATAATTAAATGGCTGTCTCGGGACCAATATGTGCTCTATTAACTTTCCGAATAGAGTTTAGAATATTTACTCATTTTCATAGAGGGAATTTTACATTCATGAGAAATACAAATTATGTAAATAAACATTGTGAATATCTTGCCGGTGCCCATGATTTTTTACAGTTATAATCAATGAAACAAATAAAATAAAAAGTTAGCTCCAGGCAATGAATATGATTTCATGCTATGGTGATTTAAGCCAATAGAATAATACATAATGGACATGTGTATTTGATTAAATCATTTTCATTATTAAATGAATGAATTATAAATTACACAAAAGATCCGAAAATAGTACATTTAGAATAGGCAAACCATTAACAAATTAAAAGAAAGATTCAGATTGAGTATGTGTTTTCTCTAATTGACATGAATTTGATAATGACTTCTTAACCAGTTTGTTGGCATTAAACGATATTTGCTTGAAGATTTCATATGAATTGATGCCAGTTACAGTGAGCATCTTTTCAGTTTTAAAATCACGTGCGATTTCATTAATATGTACGCACGTTTGCTTTAAAAGTAATGGTTCACTTTTTTTTTGCAATGATTTATTGTATATCTAAATTTGTTTTTACGTTTATAACAGGCCGGATGAAAAGTCCCCGGTCTACCATGGTAAAAAACATTTTTTTGCAAAATTCAATTTTATTATTCAACATAGTTGCCTTCGAAGGCGATACAGCGATTATAGCGATTTTCCAACTTTTCGATGCCACTTCTGTAGTACTCTTTCGGTTTATCCTCAAAATAGGCCTCAGTTTCAGCAATCACTTCATCATCGGTCTTAAATTTCTTGCCAGCGAGCATTCTTTTAAGGTCCGCAAACAGGAAATAGTCGCTGGGGGCCAGATCTGGAGAATACGGTGGATGAGGAAGCAATTCGTAGCCCAATTCATAAATTTTAGCCATCGTTTTTCCAGACTTGTGACACGGTGCATTGTCTTGGTGGAACAGCACTTTTTTCTTCTTCAAATGCGGCCGTTTCTTTGCGATTTCGGCTTTCAACCGCTCCAATAGAGCAATGTAATAGTCGCTGTTGATTGTCTGTCCCTTTTGGAGATAGTCGATGAATATTATTCCATGCGCATCCCAAAAAACAGACGCCATAACCTTTCCAGCCGACTGTTGCGTTTTTCCACGCTTCGGTTTGGGTTCATCGCTTGCTGTCCATTCAGATGATTGCCGATTGGACTCTGGAGTATAGTGATGGAGCCATGTTTCATCCATTGTCACATATCGACGGAAAAATTCGGCTTTATTGCGCTTAAACAGCTTCAAACACTGCTCCGAATCATCAACTCGTTGTTGTTTTTGATCGCTTGTGAGCTCGCGCGGCACCCACTTTGCACAGAGCTTTCGCATGCCCAAATATTCGCGAATGATATGATGTATACGTTCCTTTGATATCTTTACAATGTCTGCTATCTCGCTCAACTTCATTTTACGATCATTCAAAATTATTTTATGGATTTTTTTGATGTTTTCGTCGGTAACAGCCTCTTTTGGGCGTCCACTGCGTTCACCGTCTTCAGTGCTCATTTCACCACGTTTAAACTTAGCATACCAATCAATGATGGTGGATTTTCCCGGTGCAGACCCCGGAAACTCTTCATCAAGCCATGCTTTCGCTTCAACTGTATTTTTTCCCTTCAAGAAGCAATACTTTATTAACACACGAAATTCTTTTTTTTCCATCTTTTCAACAATAACAAAAGTAGCTTCACTCAAATCGCTATAACTCACGAACTAATTGTCCGATTGCTGTCAAATTTTTACACGTATCGTTTGAAGGTTGGTACTAAATGAAAATCATATGGAAAAAATTCTGGTAACGCCATCTATGGGTCAGACCGGGGACTTTTCATCCAGCCTAATATTTCCTATTAATAAAAATACACTGACTATTTAATCAGGTCACACGCATTTATATTTTACATATTATGGCCAATTTCAGACTCTGTTTACTTAGTCCACATATCATATTTATTATCCACTATGCACTAATTGCCGGCACAATCTTCGTCTTGGACAATTTTTTTTTCTTTCGTTGACGTTAAATAATACAGGAGGCATTATTCGAACCGTGACCCACCCATTAATTGCGGTGAATGAATATACATTAGACTTGTTCTCGTACTTCTATAAATTCTGGAAATGTTTTCTTTTGCGCGTCACGCTCTTCGGCTTGGTATTGAAATATATTTCACAATACGTCATTTTGAGTCTGCTGTAAGATATTAAATCAGAACTCTGTAGAAATACTTAACGTGTCATGTAAATTGTGATATAGAAAAAGTGCGTGGATGTGCCTGCTATATATAATGCGTAAAAATAAGTTAATTTAAATGGAAATTTCGTGCAATATTATACATTATGTAAAGTGCACTCCCCCGCAGATATTTAGAGGGATGGTATATTCAATTTTTGCGGTTGAAAGCATTGGTGGTGTCTAAAACATTCTTATGACGGCACAAATGTTTTCGTACTATATCTGTTAGAAAAACTTCAATCACTATACTGTTTGTTTTGGATTTTAAAAGATTATAATTTACTCGCTTGTCACCAACTATCGGTTCCCGACGCGTGTTGCTACAACAAAACATGTTTTTAATGTGAAATGTGAAATTTAATTTCTTTATTAAACAATATTTTTGATTCTCTCTGTCAAAAACTTTATAAATTTTTGTAAACTACTAGACAAAATGCTTTAAAAAGCTCAAAATAAAGTTATAAACTACAAAACAAAGTGCTTTAAAAGTTGTAATATGGTATAGGCGAAATGGAATCCACCCGACCAAACCTTCACAGGAACCATCCCTGGACTAAACTATATTTACCCTGAAAACTTGATAAAAATTCGTTGGGCGGTTTTATTGTCCACACTGGACATACAAATACACATACATCGCCTTTTATACATATTAGTTATCACCAATTAGTTTATGTTCATCGTAATACGTTTAATTTCGTCCTGGGAAAAACGCCTTTCATGCTGTCCATGCATAATCCTTTTGCAGTGAATTTAACATGAATTAATTAAAACTATGTCACAATATACAAATTATTAAAATAAGCTATCTTTAAATGGACTAATAAATAGGCGTTGCGGAACTTGAGGTTTTTAAATTATTCCTTATAAAAGCATTGCCCACGAGTGGCGAAAATTGTTAATTCCAGTCATTTATTAAGAACGTCTGTACTTTACAAGTTGAAGTTCAATTGTAATTCATATAAGTATACGTACGCTGTACTAAGCCGTACAATTGCGAATGTGCACTCAAAGACTAACTAAACTAATGCGAATTCCCATTTAACAGTTATTTGGCCGCGAGACATTAGCTGGCATTAGAAGTTGTGAGCACAGACCCACTTTTTTTATCACACTTTATTATTTATTTGCTAGCTGCGTTGATATTAATTTATTAGCAGACAAAAAAATATGGTGACCCCATACGAAATGCGGCAATGGAATTGAAAGTGCGTGAAAGGAATAACCAAATAGGCGGGGATTGCCCATTCTTGAACTAAATTAAATTGTTCATCTTTAAATACAAGTAAATATGTATGCACGTTTTTTTTTTCATAAATATGGTGTAATTAACCTGAAAAGTTTTATAAAATTTATACAAAAAATTAAGCGACCGCATGCGGAAGTTTCCTTTTCATTTCCCTTTATTTTGTTGTGTGTTTACAATCTCTTTTACGCTCCTAAAATGAATAACCAATGCTCTTAATGTTTAATTTGTTTATACTGTACAATTTACAAGATACTTTTTAATGTTACAAATATTTCGTTCTTATAGCAATGTAGAGCGTTTTTTCTCAACTTAAGCTAAATCGTGACCACACTTTAATATTAACTTATTATATGCAATGAAAAAGCTTCGTCATATAGATGAAATGTATTCTCATATAAAGTTGAGCTATCGTACACAGTAGGTACACACTCACAATACAAATTCAATTTAAGTGCACTAGTTTCATAAAGCGTAAAACAGAATCCAATGGCAAGATGTAGCATAATAAAATAAAGTTTCACTGAATCAATCATAAACGTCATTTCATTGAACCAAAATGCTCCAAAATTGAATGAGAAATTTATCGGGTCGCACCTGCACATTCGACAATGTGCTTGATATCCAATATAAACTTTAAACAGTTGCCCCACTTGTAAGACTATCAATCACATTGAAAATCCAGTAGTAACTATATAGTATACAAACTGTTCAAATCGGAATTTTACGTTTAATTAACACAAGCACACTAATTATTCAGGAGGGTAATCCTCTAGTTAGTGATAGGCAGGGCAATAATAAATTGCTTTCATGTCATAAAGTTTGGCCACAAATTGACCAAAAAATATCAAATAATATTCCCCTCTATGTATACAATTTTAATGAAGATGCGGAAAATCACGGTTTACTCAAAAATTTTCATCTTTATTAATATGATGCTCGTATTCTCGAGTATATACAGAAGATCTGAAGGAAGGTGAAGCGCCCCACAAATAAATTACACAAATAATCATCATGTCATGGCAAGTAACGCATAATGCTTTGATGTTTTTGCTACTCAAGAAGAGAACCCATGGAAAATGGAAATCTCTTCGGTTAAATGCCTTGCAAAACAAGAAAAAAAAATTAAAAATCGTTCCATTTTCTACATTTAAAGGAAAGTAAAAATGGGAAAAAATGATGCGGGTTACAAATTGCTGGGAAAATGTTTGGTTTAGTGATGACGGTTGGTTTCCAGAGTTTTTCTTATTGAATGCTTTGATTTTGATTGAATTACGATTGCACAATTGTTTTGCTGTTATAGGAAGTTGCCAAGTTCTAAAATGCTTCAAAAAACTTAAATACTTTTCTAATGATATACTCTTCCTAGCTTTAACTGTGGAAAAGAATACAGAATATACTACATACTGATATTATGTATAAGCAACCCCCTTAATTGGACTCCTCAACAGATTATTTTATGGGACAGGTATAATTCTTAACCCTTTTCACCACTTCAAAAAGAGTCGTTCTTTCATGTTACCCAGATTAAAAGTAGAAAAACGTATCCCCAATTCGGATTTGATATTGAAAGACATAAATGTATTTGGGCAACGGAAAATTCTAGTATATATTCTTCACCCAACATAAATATAGCATGGAGATCCACGAAATATATTTCTATTAAGATCTTATATTCATTATTTTTTAAATTTAAAAATACGTAATTAAATATTGAAAGGATTTTTAATATATTTTTTAATAGATGAATAACGTTTTTTTCCTCCATATTTCAAGATTTATATAACATCAATTTCAACAAAACGAATCCATCAGAAATTCACAACGCCACTGTATTGTAATTCGTCACCAAAAGTTTGTCACACAGCCTCCATAAAATCGAAGAGAATAACTTTCATTAAACAAAAATTTGAGTGAAAACAACCGGATATTTCCACAGCTTTATACAAAAAGAAATGTCTCTTCAAAGTGGGGCATCTGACGTAGCCCAATAATCAAAATACTTTCAACGCAAAACACGCATCGAGCATTGAACCAAAAGCGCGCGTTTTTTTGTTAGTACGAAATAAATTTGGGCACAAAGAAATCGCAGACGGCACATCGATAAGATAAAACAATAACGCTCACATACAAAATTGCGCCATTACTTCAGCAGCATAAATGATCAAGCATCATGAGATCTTTATATTCAGGAAGCAAAATGTTTGATAATATTAAGATAACGACGAGTGGCCGACAGCAACGAATTGCTATATTCGTGTTGATTTTCAGTGTGATAAATGGGGCACACTCTTATACCAACGACTTGTTTGAGACAAAGTCGATAGCAAAACAGAACAAAATAATGTCCAGAGAAAAAGGTCCGATTCAGCAGCATATAGGTCAAGACGCCACCATCACTGATTCCCTAGTGTTGGAGAACTTATTGGATGCATTGCAATTAAACTCAACCGAACTGGAGAAGCAAGTGCTTTCATTGGTCGATGTCGCCCTTAAGAAACTCGACTCATTTGAGCTAATGAATGGCGTTAGTATTAATAAAACGGATACCACTAAGATGAAGCAACCCATTTTGCAGCAGCAGCGCTCATTAAAGAGCGGACCTAATGGGATGTTCCAGGATATGTTGATGAATAGATTGCAGAAATTTGCTGAGAATCACATTGTTAATATGAATGTTCCTCGAGCTGCACAATCTGGAAGACTGTTTTTCTTTAAAGGTTATTTATCAATTTGAAATTCAACTTTATTTAATATTAAAATAAAACAATTTTATCTATTTCAGGTTTAAAGAAACTAATGTGGCCACTTATGATTGGAATGCAAATCGTAAAAACGGTCCTTTTTGCAATGTTCCTCCCCAGCATACTTGGGTCATTGGGACGCATCGTCGGCAAAGGTAATTTATAATATAATAAAAAGCTAAAAGCATAAACCGCATGTGCCATCTCTCTAGGCCTTTCGACAGTATCAGGTCTTGCGAATCCGTCCGAGACCGTAAATGATTTGGAATTTAAAGACAACTCGTTGAATGCTGATCAGGAAAAATACGGAGACTACTCATACCCACAACAAGGTAAATCCAATAAAATGCTGAGTGGGATAAAATCCACACCACAGCACGCAATCAGCAATTTGATATATTTTTTCTGATTCTTCGATTTTGTTTTCCAGATGCCACAGGTGCTACAAGCAATTTCGCAACACAAATGTATGACGCAGCGGCTTCCAATAATGCGCTTTCACGATTCGGATTAGATGGACAAAGAGTCACGTACATCAACACACCCACAGGTGACTACTATTCGCGGAATTCCAATCAGATGACGAAGAAGGATGACTTCAAAGTGTTTCACGACATACCCAGTTCGTCAATGCTGCTGACAAACTATGATCCATTTTACAGCCCGCTGTTGTCGCGTCTCGATGCCGTTTTCCAGCAGCTAGGTTTGGGTAAGGGTGAGGAAAAATGCCGGGAAAAGCTTGTCTGTTTGATGTATGCTAATCCGGCAAAATACGCGCCCTACAGCAATCTGGTGTCTGCGCAATTGAGCAGGTATGTTTTGGAAATAAATAAATGTTGTGCTCCACACCAAAATTTGATTTAAATAATATTTTGAATAATATGGTACATGTTTTGAACGTGATATTTTCGATTGCTATGTAGCAATTAATTATTTGATTTATGTTGATGAAGGCATATCTGTGGAATTTCTGTTTATATATTGCATACAGCATACTGATTAAATTTACATTTTTTAGAGAGCTGAATGAATTGCGGAAACCTACCAGCGATAATCCGGAAATTCTGAGATTCTTCAAGTACATGAGAGCTGCCAAAGACGGCCAGGATGGTACACTCTGTGAAAAATCATTCAAGGAGTGCATTACGTTGAAGGAATCTGATAATCCGGCAATGCTGCATACATACAACGATATAAATAAGCTTGTTGCTGCTAGAAAATTTGCAAAATAACGAGTGAAAAATGTTCAGTAATGAGCGTGCAAAATGACAATTGAATTAATTTACTAAATTCTGTTGATTTTAAACAAAATCGTACAGCTGCTGTTGAATTTGTGCCTAAATTGGTCCTAAATTTGTTCTAAAATTTGAAACTAAAAACAATAGTTGAGCGATATCTGTAATTTCAAAAATGTATTTTCCCATTTACTCGTTAATTAAGTTTGAAGACTCAAGGGATAAAACTTAATAAGCTTTTATGTTAACTTAATTGGCATTGGAATTCGGAACGAATATGAAATTGATACCACAAAAAGGATGCAATTAAAACGTCGCAACGCCCTTTCTTTGCGGTAATAAAACTGTGCACGAACCTAATGTGATTAATGTTTCGGGAGCTTGATTCATTGCTAAATGGCTTTATTGGCTTTCTAACCATTTTCATTTCATTGCTTTTCGGGTTACACTGAAATTTACCGTGTTGAAAGTGAATTTATGGGCATTAGTATTGCAGATAGGGTGAAACAACCATTCTTTTTCGCACAATCCTTTTCAATTTGTCTCTAAAAGCACTATGACAGATAGAGAAATTACTTGAAGTACAAATTAACAATTTGAAAAATGGAATTGTTTACAACTAATGTGAAGCTTGAGATGATTAGAATTGAAATTGTTTGCTTTAGCAAAATTTTGGCATCGCATTTAATTAACAGTAGTAGAACATTGAAACGAATCTTATACTTGAACAAAATTAAACCATTATATTATATTCAAAATGGAATTAGTTAATCAGTAGCTCAATTGCAGAAGTAATTTAAAATTTGGTTTGAATCATAGCTAAGTATACTCTTCCACACTTTTTAAAATTCCATCGGAGATATTACCATCCAAGTTATGAGCTAATTTTCACAAAAAAAATTAATTAATAATAAAAGTACAATTAATAAGCTGAGTTCAGTATTCTTTTGCGCTATAATTTAGCTTCAGAACAAAGATAAAATATCAAATTCAACATCAGCTGCGATTGATATAAACAAACAATAAGCGTGGCCACATATTATAAATAGGGCCATAAATAGTAGAACATGTTTTGTATCTTAAAACGAATGTTAAATTGCACACCACAAAACATACAATAAGCTAATTCTACAACATATTATTGTATAAAATACACCATATAGGAATATAAATTTAGTAGAAAATATAAATCTACACGAATGAATTAATACAAAAACAATGTAGAAGAACAAACTAGTCTGAGAGAAATCCAAAAAGGATATTATATAATATAAATGTAAGCAATTGCCTTTTAACACTGACGCAATAAAATGTCAATGCAAGACGGTGCAAAAGGGTTGTTCCAAAATTAATTAAAATTTCCGGGTAACTAACATGATATCCCTTATCTAATTTTCATGGTCTACCTATTCGTATGTTTAAAAATAATAATTTATTTGGTAACTATTAAATTGAAGAATTACATAAATTGTTATGTTAACTAGAAAGTAATTGAGTAGATGCGACTTTTAGAAATCTATGGGTTGAGCTTTTGGTGTCTATATATAGTTACTGACTTTGTATTATTTATTGATTGAATATTTATGTATTTATTTATTTACTTTAGTTATAATAGAAATGGGTGCAAAATTGGTTTTTTGGCAATGCTGTTAATCTTAAATGTAATTTATTTTTATTACTGTACCGGGAATCCGTGGTGCAGTATCGTTATCAGAAGATGGCTAGCTTTTTTATACTCATGGGATTCATAAATATTTGTTATTGTGTAAGATTTAGTGATACGTTGTACAGTAATAGCCTCCTTGTAAAGATATTTAAGTAGAATAATAAAATTTTAGATTTTAAAACTGTTCTTTAATTTATAATTAAAAGGCAACTGATGTGCTGAAACACCATAGCATTACCGCTATGACTATGTTTGTAAGTCTGGCCACAGGAAAAAGGAATTCAAAAATACAAGCTTCAAATCGCAACCACAAAACGGCCAAAATCTCCTGAAAATCCTTTATGAAAACGATGCTATACCAAATTGCATACAATTACATACCTAGGCAACCGACGTAGTAGCATTGGTATTCTATGCTCATTGCAAACACTAAGCATCAAATTAATGAATGCGCGCCAGAGGATGAGTGCTTTTGGGTATACAAACTAACATTGCTTTTATTGGTGAACGGATTTATATTGAAAGTTGAAATATTCGGTATACATTTATAACACTCACAATTATTCTACCGCAATAGAATTATTCTTAATGTTTCATGAAAATATTGGAAATCTATGGTTGCAATTTATGACGATTTAATGAGGAATGATTTCGAACCACGTTTTTAAATGGATCTTTTTGGAGAATCAAATTTGTTTGGTTGATGTAGTAATAATTTCAATTTATCAATGAGGTATTGACAATAAATCGATAATGGAAAATTAAATTAAGGAAAATATATTATTTGTTATCATTTAGTAGAAAACGATGAACTGAAGATACTCCTCCTCAGACTAAGAGATGATATAATCAAGAGGAAAAGATGATTCTCAGAAATTTCAAACTTCAGTGAGTTGTGTCTATGCAGTAACGAAATGTGACACCAAATTGAACCGTATACCTATACCATTTGCAATTTGCATCATTTGTTTGGTTTAAATTTCGTAACCATTTCTGCTAAAAATTATTGCGTCAAAGCAAACACACACAAAGCGAAAAATCTGCATTTTTTATGTAACCGCTCACGATTCCGGTCTAGTCGTTAATTTGACATTATACACGCAAAAGACTTTGTGAATTGTAAGTCTCTTTCCGTTTTTGGAGAAAGTTTAAACACCAATCGACTGCTGATCTATGACTCACACACATCTCTTACAGCAATATAATTGCAACAAACAAAAAAAAGATAATTCAATTTAGTAATGAACGCAAAATAAAATACACAGTGCAACACAATTAGTATGCATTTATATCGTGTTAAACTCTCTTTTATGTATAAATGAGTAGTAAGTTGGGGAACTTTTTGGCGAGTGCAAAAACAAATTTTAGCAAGGGCGAAATGACTTTCTGCAAGCTAACCATAAAGTGGCAAAATTTCGAAGGGCTTGCGAAAGTCTTTTAAATTTGTGCAACGACGCACCGATCCTAATGATGCGATTTCTCTAATCCAGTTTCATATATTTTTGGAATAGTTAGGGAGCAGTGTTCGGGAAAAATATGATCATTATTTCTACAAAATTGAAGCTGCAAGAACTTGCAATATGAACTCTTCAGCGCTATTATTTTAGAGCTTATTATTGAACGTCTCAAAAAGTTCCACCTTTGTGCTGAAACAGGACAATAAGATTAAATTCATCGGTTTTTAAAGCCAACCGAAACAAGCTTAACATCCGTTCTGAAGACAACAACGCCGATAATCCATTATATTGCTGCAATTACATTTAACAACAATATATACGCACCAGAAACCATCAGAGAGTGAAAGTGTTTTGAAACGAGTGTTGTTGGCCAAAAACCTAAGTGACGTGAGACAGTGTGACTGTATATAGTGTATAATGGATTATATCATCTTGATGGGGTTTTTGGGTTTTGTTTTGCAACGTATTGTTCAATGAGGAGGAATGAAATCCGGTCTGTGGCCTGTGCACGTCTCCGCAAACATAATGTATATGTGCACACACATGATGTGGTGTGAGAGCACAAACTTAGTTATCCCTTTCCAGGTCGCTGCTTTGGAAGGTGTGCTGTAAAACAGTTGAATATTTGTGAGGCTGCTTAAGGGCATTGACATTATGCAATTTTCTTTATTATATTTACAAGAAATATACACAAATATAAAATTTTGCCAAATGAAAGTTCACTTTCGTTGGTTCTCCTAGGGTTATTGAATTTATGTGCTCATGTTTCCATGGCCATGTGCTCATAATGTGGTTACTTATCCAATACATGCCTGCATTTACTCTTTGTGGTGGGCAGAGAAATTTTGCATTACTCCCGCCCTAACTGCTACTGCCGAGAGTTACTTATTTTGGGAAAATACGCTGTTGGGATAACCCATGACGTTCATCGGTGTTCAAAACATTAAAAAATTGTGAGTTGTATTTTAAGTATTCTGTTGCAACATAAATTTTAAAGCTTTATGCTTTTTGATGCACTTTAGTGATTTAAAATATTCTTTTAAATTTTCTATCATAAATGAATTAAACAAATAGACGTCATGGCAGATACATTTTAAAAATCAACTCGTTGCAGTTGTTTAATAGAATTAAGCCCTCATGTAATGAAAAATGTAAGTCGTATATAATACAGAAATAAAAAAACTATACCATTTTGAATTAGGCAATATCCACTATTTGACAAAACCAGTAATACAAATTGTTAACCGTCTCTCCAACTGACTGAATGAAAAACTTTTTGACGCACTGTGAAATGCTTTTAAATGCATTGGTGTTGACTTTTTAAGGGGACGCAATACCTAAACGATCACTTGCACTTTTCATCGTAGCATATATGCTGCTTCCTCGATTATATACATTTATTATACTATTAAAAGAGTCAAGAGAGCGACTGATATTTTACTTTTCAATTTACGTTTGTTTAATTTTTACCACTCTTCAAATGACAAAGCTTGGACCCCTGACTACATACACGGACTGATGGTGGATATATAACAAACGTCTCCCCAAAAGAGGCTCAGTGTGTTTTCGTTAATTTGATTTGATAGGTCGAGGGTTTTGCTTATTACCGCATCGTCCGTCTGCAGTGTGGAATATAAAACGTTTTCTGTGGTGTTTTCACATTGTTTTTTTTTTTGTGATCCGGTGCCTAAAATTCCAGAAAGGTATATTTAGGTATTACATTTTATTTTCGTAAAATGAGTTAGTGAAAAAAAACAAACAATTTCACGAGAGTTGCTTTACGTGCGCCTAAGGGCAGCCATAGGGATATACAGTTTCAGGGCAACAATTGTGTAAATTTAGTGGTTGTGAGGGAAAATAATTTTTGGGCTACCCCATGAAAGTAAATTCACTAGGGAAGGTTTAAAGAAATTACTTTGAATATAATCATAAATAGAAAATTATATTACGTTGAATACAAAATTTTGAGTGAAATGGTTATCTTGTAATATTTTATTAAATATTAAATTTTAAATATTTGTTCTTCATCCTTGTGCAATCGTTCTTAGTGTCCGTTGCCCCAGTAACACAGTAACTTACATTTACATAACGCACTTTATGGCTATACATTCCAATGACGAAACAGAAAGAAGCGATTGATGATAATTGGTTCTGACTTCTGATGCTACATCACAGCTTTGTTCTCTATTGTTAATTCATTATTCAGTGCACGTGAATATAACACACGTGGTGGTATACGTGTTTTTGTTACATAAGGAAACTTTCATTTTCTCAATAAAAAGCAAATTAGTCATATTCGGGTGTTGTTTATTGCCTGCGAGTTGTGATTTAATTTGAATATTAAATTTTTGCTATACTAATTTAATATGGTTTCAAAGAAAATCGATACTGCACATCTGGAACAAAGCATAAATTGTGGGTAATTGTGGAAGTGGTGACATTTGAGTGATTTTTTTTTTGATTTTTTTGCAAAAACTTCAAAGTTATATTCCAATAAGTTCAATTATTTGTCTATTCGTAAGAATTTAGATATAATAATTTAATTTATTGTCGTTCGAAGTTGTTCGAATTTATAAAAGTGTAAAATTAAATCACAAAACTCTGATCAAGAAAGGATCATTAAAAACAAATAGGTAGCAGTTACAAAAATCTGTGTATAAAATTTTAAACAAGCTTTGATGTGCTCTTAAAAAACCTCCAGATTCATACATATGAGATACGTAATAATAACGAGCACTGGAATTTTGTTTATGCGAAACTGTGCAATAGCAATATAGTCGGCACTCTACATAAACGTATACATACAAGAATCACGAATTGGGTACATTCGATATAACAGTTTAGACGTCTTAAGCATAGCGGTATTTTGGCGGATGGTTTAGTTTATAAGTTGGAGCAAGCATTATCCGATACACGAATTATATGCAGTGTACTCGCTTCTTTGCTATTTTTAATTGAAAAGAAACATAAACGCGCATTTCTTTTAATGACGCGAGCTGCTCATATATTCACATTGTAGTGGGAAGCGCTTGAAGACGGCTCGAAGATAATGTAAACTTCTGTTAGATGTAGTTTTAACTTATGCCTGTGAGAGTAACTGCGGATTGCGACCGTAAAATTTAGTCAAGGGAATCGAATCGTCGATTGAGCTTCATAAAGTTACCCATACTTTGTATTTTTATTAAAGCTCTTGTGCAGAATATACCAGAACAGTTGTTGTGATCGCACTCAAAATACCTTTAACCACTGACGTGCATCTTTGAACGTTGCGTTGGTTTATTTCAAGCTGATGCGAAGCTCAACATTGTTGAATACTAAAATTCATTCCACTTTCAAGACGTACGTCGTACAAGCTGCGATATCGTCGTCGGTCTCGCGGGAGAGAAATGGAGAGTTTCATTCTGCAGTGTAATTGTACGGTTCATATACACATTAAAAACATGTGTGTCATTTACACTTATGTATATTAAATATAATATGTACAGCGAGGCTCAATGTAACCACGGCTTAAAACGAGTTCGACACTTCGCAAGGTATGCTTCAGTCGCCATAATCCACAGCCGCTGCTCTACGAAATGTATGTGATTGTGCTGTGGTGTTCAAAGAAGAGTTGTTTTTAAAATTCGGTATCCTCCACAAAAGTATAATTGTTATTTAAACTGTTTTGATAAAATAACGAATTTAAATTAATGGAGTTTTGTGCGAAAATTTGATGCAACAATTATTGTATTATTGCTGAAAGTGGTGTGAGCAAATTTTAAATGTTCAATGTGTATTGTGTGAAGCCTTAGGCTATGTTATTGTCGTCTCCAGATTAACTAGAAAGCAGCTACACCTTCCGCTGTACAGACCACAGTTATAACAGCATTGACCAATTGAAAATTGCATTCCATGTGTTACGATCTCAATTTCTGCATGCTACCACGTCGGGTAAGACGATAACTAAGTGCAAGAAATAGAAAGAAAAGCGTCCACGTTATATTGTGTGATAAGGAGAAATGATCTTGATATATTCGATTTGTAGTGTACTCATGTGTGGCATTCCATTTTAGTGCAACTAGGTTAATACGAAAAGGAAAACAGATCCAGTTCTGCATTTGCAAGTTGAAGAAAATTGCCCATATCCGAGAAAACGCTCAATTAAAGCAATCACATTTGCTATCTTGTTATGCACATTTCGATAGATTTTAATCAATAACTATATCGTCTTGCGTCTGCCGGTTCATCTGCTGCATATTAAATCGCTTTTATCGTGTGCCTGAGTGTATGTGTTTGTGTGCGAATGTAAAGATTCATTAATAAAGAAAATGCACATATTTTATTAATATGGTTATAAATTATTATTATTATATTTAATGTAACTTGATTTGTTTACTTTTTTAGAAATGGATGGACAACGCAGTAGAGCGCTGTTCCTCTTTATTGGCCTCGTTCTGTCAGTGCATTTGACAGATGGCGACAATGTACGCCTCCCAGATCAGGCTCCTAATCAATTGCAACAGTTGCAACAAAATCAGCAGCCACTGCAACAGGGACCACAAGTTCAGCATCAACCAAATGGTTTTCCTGAGGAGCGAAGAACTGGAAAGAATTTATTAGATTTCGTTGGATTGGGAACTGGCGCCAACACTGATCCCTATCTGGCTCGTGTGAATCAGGCGTGTCTTACTGGTGAACTGGCTGAGTGCTTCAAATCGCAGGCCCTCTCAACATTTACAGATTTTTTTTCAAAGGACTATTACAAGTATGCTTCTTATTTAATTAATTTTAATGCAATTTGTTTAACATCAAAATATTACAGTTTGAACAACAATGCAAGAGTCGTGCGCATGCCAGAATATCAATTGCGTTCATTGGAACAAGAGCCCTATGAATTCTCATCCGAATCACGTGCAACGGACAGCGAATGGGATCACCTAGTAAAGTTTGCCTTGCGAAAGGCCGAAAAGTAAGTATTAAAAAGCATCCCTCAGAATTACATGGATCTATTTCTATATCAAAATATCTAATTACGTTTTATCGCCATTTTTAGATTCCTCAAATCGACAGCAATTGAAGTTCAATTCCCAGACGACATTACTGAAGGTGGCAGGTATCAGCCACGATTCATTGACGAAATAGCTGACGAGATTGACGTCATTGAAGATAAAAAGGCACCTCACTTCAGTAAGTACCGAAGCGATCAGGTTAATTTGACATAAATTCTTTGTACATGCATGTAAATGTGTATTGTGTTCAGTCAAGTCAACGTTTTGTGAATGAAATCCGAGGAATCCGAAATCAAGCAGCACTCGTGTTCGTAGAAGGAAGGTCTTTGCCAAATCATGAGTCTATATTGACGCGTTTTTTGTTGTTGTTTTGAAAGTTGAGGAATGCGTATTCGCTATTTTAGTATGATATACATATTTGACATGTACCTCCACTCCACAAGTATACACAATTTGTATGAGCATAATGCTTGAGGACATAATATTATCTGAAATGATAGCTACATTTTTTTGCCGTGTTTCCTTTTTAATAATGTATGTATATTTGTTTTGTCTCTATTTACAGGTAGACACAAGTTGAAGAAATTCTTCATTCCACTGCTTATCATCTTGAAATTATTCAAATTGAAATTGCTGCTGTTCTTGCCACTTATTTTGGGGTTGGCCAGCTTCAAGAAATTGCTGGGATTCTTAGCCATCATCATTCCAGGTATATACAATAAATTGTCAAGCGGAAGCAATTTGTTTAAATGGCAAGAGCAATAAGTCTTTCGCTGGAATTTCAATTAAATGAAATATTTTGTTTGTTCCACACGATTTGTTGTCTCAATTGTGCGAAATTTTCACCAAAAGTAATTGAAATCTCTTTGTTCGTGCAGGTGTTATTGGATATTTCAAATTCTGCAAGCCCCAATCAAATTTTGGTGGTAATTACTACAACAGTGGTTTTCATCCGGAGTATTCTTCGGCAGGCGTGGGATCAGCAAGTTATCACACTCATTTTGATCAACCCTACCAACAGGGGCCAAACTTTGCCAAACCATACGGCGATTATTACTTCAGAAATGGACAAAGTGACGTGAGTGGAGGTGTACGTTTCGGTGATAATAGCAACGCACAAAATTTGGCATATCACGCGAATACCGAATTCAGAAATGCCAAAGCTACTACAGCATAGAGCCACCATTACTAGAGCTAATACCAATAAGACATTATTAATATTATTTATAGGTTTTATTGTTGTACATATTTATTATTTATTAGAATTCACTACTTTTTCTATTTAAAAGATATAAAATACTTTAAAGTTAAACCATTTTTTGTTATTTTATTTAATTCGCAAAAAGATAATATTGGAGAAAATTTAAACGGCATTAATCGTGATTTCTGAATGCAGTTAATCGAATTCCGGCACATACAATTTATATTAATATTCATCAAATCTGCTACACTTTGTTAATGGGAGCAAGATAGAATTATGCGGTCAATCTAGTCAGAATGTGGGAACCTCTGTCACTAAACCAGCTAATACCAGAAAGTTTGCACGCTGCAAATCTTGTTCAACAATACCGATGCATTGTCGATTATACGATAAAGTGTAATAACTTAAAATATAGTCCTCATATTCTGCATAACATTAAAAACATTTAAATTTAGGTTAATTGCTTAAGGATTCCCCATTTAATTGAATTTTACTTACATAAACTATATAGCAAGTGCAATATTTCATTCATGTAGTAACTAATTTAAAATAATTTTAGTTAAATAAAAATATCTGTTATTTACTTAATAACCTCAGCTCTTGTTGCTTCAACAAACATTAGAATTTTCTTCTTGTGAATTGTTGCTTTCTTGAGAACGCCAATTACTCAGCCAAGTAATAAACATAAACTGAAACAAAATTTGATGTCGGAATATAAACTTTGAGGGACAGATGAACATAAAACTTGATCCTTTTTATGGCCAATGTGAATTAGAATTTTGGGTCGTAAAAATAAGGCGTGAAAAAGATGAATCCAAATTTAAGGAAGCTTTAATAAATTAATAAGAAGATTTCACATGAACCACCATAGTTGTCCAATAATTCTGCATTTAAAAGTTGGTTTATGTTGCCATGAACGTGCTTCATTAGCTTTAGTGCAACACGAAAAACTCCTTAGTTGCGTTCGCGAAATAATTGCGCCTGAAATAATTTGTCACAGACTTTACAGCTCATTTTAGTCATTGAATGTGCTCGTACATATACCGCAATGCTTAATGTGGATCTTAAACCACATTTACACGCATTTACGGCGACGCAGATTTTATCATTATTAATGGTGTAGTCCATACTGTTATAACCACAATGTTATGCTCGTATATCTATAATCATTTCTTTGATTTATTCCATTTTTATGATTTGAAAATGAAATTAAAGTGCAAAAGAGTTCTTTGCCTTTGGAGAAAATCTCAGTGATCTAAATTTCACTGGCACATAATTGAAAAACACATTCATATATACTAAGCTGAGCTGCGTCTGCAATGCCATGGCATTGCACTAGACAAATGCGTCGGTCGTCTTTAGTCATCTGGGTTTATTTGCGATCGCTGTGTGTAGGAAGTTTGCGGACTAATACAAATTTAATATAAAGGCGAATGGAACGGAAAATCGTTCACATTGTGTACATTTATAAAATGAGAGAGAAATGCAGCACTATGCACTGCAATAGGACGGCGGCAATAATAGTGGAATGAAATATTGTGCAGACGACAAGATTGAGCTCATCTAGTTACATGAAAAATGTAGAATACCAGAACACTGCAATATTGCACTCAATGGAAAACTTGTATTTTCAAAAGGTATGTACGACGTCCATTGCCTGCATACAGATATTACATTTATATATGTTGATCCGCTATCCCTGATAATGTTGAGTCTTGGTTACTTTTGAATGGAAGCACTATAAGGCGTACATACAATACAAATTGTGATTTTATTTTCTAAATTTTGAATAGGTTCCTTAAGATTTAAGTGTGATAAATTATTTGCAATTATGTTTATTTTTTTAATAGTACGTAGTATGTGAAATGGAATGAACATTTCCTAATAAAAATAGAAAAAGGCTAAACTGATCTTTATGATATACATGCAAGGAATTGTGTCATTATTAAGAAGATCATCTTTTATATAAACACAATACATAACTATAAATTCGATCAAAATTAAGTTCAAGGAAGTCTTCACAACACGCCTTAAAGCTGTCGCTTTCCGTGTAACATTTATATGGCGCATATATAAAGTGCGCATTTGAACTTGTCCATTGACCACTTACTTATTGATTGCAACTAATCCAGTCTAACTATATCGCCACAGTTTCAATTGTATGTATGCTGTATGTACGCTTTTAATCAACAACGCGCGATGCACTTTGAATTCGCACATATCACCATGTATTGGAGCAACAACACGTCTAACCCAAATAAACAAGATGCAGCTATAAAGATGCTAGAAACCCCAGTTGGGAAAGGCGGAGATTGCAACCAGAAGTTGCGCATATAAAACCATAATCAAAGCGGCCGTGCAGCACATTAAGTTCGGTTGCGTTCAGCGTTCATCATGTCACCAAATATTTAAAAAGTACCATCTCCTGTCATAGTGTGTAGTGGAATTGAGTTTTCGATTCTGTAACGGTTTAAACGGTGTCGAAGTGAACAAAACATTTGAAAAATAAAAGTTACAAAAAAAATAAAGAATTGAAAATTAAAAACAAACATCCCTGCAGCGGACAAAAGGATTATCTGCGGTTCATTAATAATAAACACAAAGTGTATACAGTACTTTGTTCCACCCTATAATCCTCCCAACCGTCACTCGACACAGTGCAAAATGAAGGCGCTTATACTGTCACTGGGCATTACGTGTTTGTGCTTCTTATCCTCGAGCGGCAGTCCGGCTATTGAGAGCAATGACAATACGGTAAAAGCACACAAACATTAAGGATATGTTGTGTACAAACCTCCCCAACGGCATGTGCTTTTGCCTTTAGTCCTTTTGTTGACAATCGTGTGATATCCATACCCTCATAATAAATATTCTGAATAGAAACACCTTTCAGGATGTATGCGTATTTTACTTTTGTGACTTTGGAATTTTTGTGCAAATATTTGTCCACTGAAGTCAAAGGCATTTGTAGGAAATGGAGCATTGCTTACATTGGTCACCTTTTTTGTCATTTTGTAGACGAGCTTTTAATACTAAAAGCGTTGGTTTTCTAAGTAACTTAATTCCCACTTTATTGTTGTATAAATTACCAAGAAATTTGAATTGTGTTGAAAATTAATTTTCAAAACGCGAAAATAAGTTATAAAGTGTTATAAACAGAATGACGATGAACAAATAAAGTGTAACTTGTACAAAGCTGCAATTACGAAAACTTTTAATGACTTGTAGTTTTAAAAATTAGACATTATAAAAAAATATTTACAAAAAAAAGTTTAAACATTTAAATTCATTTAATTAACTTTACGATATTATGAGTGTAGCAATATATTTTTGAAATAAGTCTTTAGAATCCCGTGTCCTAGCTCGGTTCGGCTAATTGAAATTCGCGTTTATAAAATCAAATAGTTGAAAATTTGTTTGCTTTCAGGTACAGTCAACACGAACTCAAGTAGAAGAAAGCTTTCTACGAAAGCTTAATACCAAATGCTCTGAACGTGATAATCATTCGTGCGTAATGCTCAAATTGATTGTATACATGAATCGGATGTTTAAGAAGTCCTCCATTGACATCGGCGACAACATAAAAGTAACCGAAACCAGGTACGTCCACATTTCTAGTTCCTTCAAACACAAACCAAAATTAATTCTGTTCGATAGGGATAAATTATATTGAAAAAGTTATTGAGTTGAAAATATATCTTACAAATAATTGGGTGCATGATGAGTACTGAAAATTCGAATTTGAAAGAAAACAAAACGATGCCACACCTCAATATATCATAGAGCTCCCCAATATTTAATACTCACAAAAAACAATTTTGAACCCTTTCTTGCAGTTCCATGCAATCCATCAACAGAGAGCCAAATTATTTCGAAGCTCGCTCACCCACATCCGACGAGGACATAATGCGAACCATTTTGGCAAACAAAGTTTGGAAATTTATCCGCAGCCGGGCGTTACGGTATCAATTTCTAGATAATACCGAATTAGTGCTGTCGGCTGAGCCACGCGGCAAAGTCAATCTGGGCATAACATTTGATCCGCAGAGCCCCGTTAATGAGGGGCGCCGTCGCATAAGACGTCTTGCACCCCTAATTGCGGCAGTCGTTGCCAAAGCGGTGGTGATTGGTGCGCTGCTTGTGAAGGGTGTCGTTTTGCTAGTCATAACGGCACTCATCGTTTCCAAGTTGGCATTGCTGGTATCGGGTGTGCTGGCAGCCAAAAATCTGTTTAAGAAATCCGTCAGCTATGGTGTTGTTGCACATCCGGTACATTCCGAGTCGCATGTAGTGCATGGAGCTGAAACACCATCTGCAGGTTGGGGCAGAGCACTTGAGGGTTTCATTGAAGGCCTCACTGGCGCCCCAATGGCTACGGTCTTGGGCAACGAAATGGCGTATCATGCACACCAACCTTGAACAATACAACGTCACGCATATTACACATATTTATTGAAACAACGGAACTGCTTCTCAATTTAACTATTTACTACACTTATATTTATTATGATTTTAAGGGGGATGCATGGTTTTTACTAATAGATTATAGTCTAATTTATAATAATTTACAAATCAAATATGAATCCATCTGTGATAAATAATTGCAAATTGGTTTAGTCTAAAACCTATCGAACAGAAACAAACTGCACAGTAAAAATATCATTAAAAATCGCTAAAAACAACAACATTGTTCAAATATATATTTTACACATAACAGCACTGCTGAAGACGTCAAGACGCAAGATGTGCCCGATGATGATCTCTTAATGATGGCACGCGCTTTCAAAAGTGATGACGACAAATTTGGTGTTATAATTGCCGACAAATTATGGAAATATGTTCGCAGTCGAACGATGCGCTACAAAGTAAATAAGGAACTAGACTTTGTGGTGTCTATGTCACCACAAGAGAGTGTTAACATAGGCCTCACTGTAAATCCAGGCGAAGCGTTGGAAAGTGGTCGTGGCCGCATTAAAAATCTCGCACCGTTGATCGCGGCAATTGCCACTAAAGTCGGCCTCATTGGGGCACTCGCCATCAAGGGTCTGGTTATACTTGTGGGTAAGGCGCTTATAACATCTAAGATAGCACTCGTCTTAGCTGCAATATTGTGGTTGAAAAAGCTACTCAGCAAGAAGACGGTTACATATGAGGTGGTGCCACATGCGCATCACACCTCCAGTGACTCTTACCACAATTCCTACAGTCCGGGATGGGGTAGAGCACTTAACAGTTTCTTGGATGATTTAAATGATGTTCCTGGCGATCCAAGTAAGGATGCGCAGGAGCACGCTTATTCCGCTGTTCATAAATCATAATTTATCATGAATCTTGAGCAACAATAAGTCTCTCTCTTTGTACTATTTCACATTTCCTTTTCAATGCACAGCTTCTTCTAATTAATCTTTAATGCTTACAGTTACTTTGTTCTCAGCTATCAGTCTTTTATAGCATTTAATTTTTAATTTATTACTAAGTTATAACTTATTCATAAATGTACTAATTAGGACACAGTTTTATTTTCTATATTATTTATTACAAACTGGGTAAGTTTTAAGGATGAAAATGTATTTTGAAATATTAAAACGATGTGTTAAAACGGTTTAATTTATTGCTTATTCTAATTAAATATATAAAATTACTCAATAAATAATAAATATTTAAATAAATAAACTAAAACAACAATATTAATTCTAGTTTAAATATATGATTTTGAAGTCAATTTTTAAATTGCCATCTGTATGTGCTTCTATTGAAATCCTCGGTACACGTAAATAGGATTTCGCTGATTCAGAGAATTGGTAGCAGCTGGTTTCCTTCGAATTGCTGAAATTATATTATGGATATGCTGAGCTGTTTTTTAATAACGAAAGTACAAAATCTTTTAAATAAAATAATCACGTATTAATAACATTTCCTTCTTTAATACGCAATACAATTCTTGAACTACTATGTTTAATAATTATGGCGCATAAGAAATCGTGAGGAACGAAACATGCGATGATGAATTAAAAGCATTTGCAAAAAGTCATAACTCATGCGTGCACGAGTATGATTGAATTATTGAATATTTTATCAGCTTCTAAAATACCAACGCAGCCTCGGAAAAAGCACTCACAGAAAAGCTCCGAACGACAGTAAAATATTCATTGTTCCGCTCCAAGGAGCATTTTTTAAATGTTTGTTTCGCAATCGCTACATTAACCATATTTTCTTAACTTGCATATCATGGAAAATTATTCATAAGCAAGAGAATCATGAAAGCGCAAAAATAGGGAAGGACAAAATTTTAATGGTCCATCCAGAAGCAAGGAAACAACAAAACAGACCTGTCCTTGGTATACAAGTTTCTTTGGATGCATATAGAAAAACGGTTTCAAATATAATTAGGTTAGGAATGCTTAAACAAATACATTCAATGATGATTGTTGGCAAATAGAATATGAAATGGCTTCAAGCTACAAAGAATCGAAGGATTGCAACTAACCTGACCACATGTCCTTTGAATCGTCTTGTCGTTTGACTTTCGTCATTGAGCCATCAATATTATGCAGTGTTTGTGTATTATTATTCAAAGTGACAATGTGATTCATTGAGCTCTCAGCCGCTATATGCTCAAGACCATGGTGAGCGCCTAAGTCATGACCAACACTACCACCACCACCACCAGCCATTTGCAGTGCATACAAATCTTGATGGGCACCCAACTCACCGCCATGATAAGAGTGACTGGGAATGCTATACTCCATATTGTAGGGCATCATCACGTGCTCCTGGTGCTCAAAGTGATGTGGGATGATCATTCTACAATAATTTTGTAATTATGTCCATCAGATTCTATTAACTGTAATTGTATGTAAATGTATAATTACTTTTCTTGTGAGCTTTCCATCATTTTCTTCATAATAAGTCCAGCAGCAATGACGAATGCGAGTTTGGAGACAACTAAAGCCTTAAAAGTGAGTACAGCGACTGCCTTCATGGCCAACAACATCCAGCCGACAGCGTTGAACATTAAAAAAGTTGGAATAAACATTTGCAAATGCTTGTGATCCTTGTGTCCTTGTCCACCATGACCGCCTAAACCTCCACCACCACCTCCGCCGCCACCTCCATGTCCACCACCAATTCCTCCACTGTGATCGCCACCGCCGATTCCACCACCACCTTCACGACCTTCACTCTTTGCTTTCTTCAAAAGCGCAACTTCTAAATAGTTCTGATAATCATCAGATCGCTGCACACTAAACACCATTGGTCCTATGGGAATCCGTAAAGCGTGTCCACTAAGGAAATTCAACCAGCCGGCAGAGCGTCCAGTAAATGGCTTTTTAGGCACTGTTTCAACAGTTGCCACACCAAGGTTAACAGTTTCCCCATGATTAAGCTTTTTGATAAACATTCGTGTCACTTCTTTGAAGCAGGATGCATTATTCGCACATTCCCATGACATATGTTGTTGCAAGAAGTCCTTGGAGTCATTTAATCCGGCATATCCAGACACAATTATGCACAATATAATCACAGATTTAATCCACATTTTGCAAAACAATTTGTTTTAAACTTATAATTACTGAAAAGGAACTATCAAGGAGTTCTCAATTTAAACTTTTATTTGCACTGAGCTGCAGCAGTGCTATGAGATGTTATCCGTTAGCAGACGTCTTTATGATTAGATTTCATTAACACTTCAACTAAGACTAATAACTGTCGTACAGCCACATCACATATTTATGGTGTTCACACTTAATGCACATCCCCCACCTTGTGTGGGCGAGCAGACAAGTGAAATCTGCACCACAGAATACAAATCACTCATCTGCGAGAATCCATGTCCACCAATATGCACTGCAAGATAATGCATTTAGAATATGGGCGATGCATGCGCTTTCTGAGACGCAACCTTGACACGCGATGCAATTTTATGCCACAAGATTGGTTGTTTTCTTGTTCTGCAATCCGCACTAATCGGCTGCATCGTGCAGCATGCAAGTATGATCCGTAAGATTGCTTTGGAGAAAACGATGTTTGAGCCTTTTTGGCAGCGTAAATAGACTGCGGAGTGATATTGTACTGAAGCGATCATGGTTTGTTATGCAGGGTAACACACATGGCTGAAATAGTATCAGTTAATAATTATACGCTGTGTACTTAAATCAGTAGAATTATAGATTTAATAAAACAAAAATCAGACGTAAAATGACTCATGAATCGACCAGTCTGAATCCTTAAAAGTTCTAATGATTAGTCTGAGTGGCGAAGTAAATTTAGATTATTTGATATGCCTTAAAGTATTTTCTAAAATATTGCAATTGCATTAAATTCTTTTCGTAGAACATTTCAAAGAGCATAAGATAGATCTTGCATAGCAGCGTAACGCATTTAATATGAAATAAATAAATGCTTTTTGATTTATACATTTTCATTGCACTTTCCATGCATCAGATCATAATTCATGTGCGGAAAGCTTCGACTTATAGCGCGCATAAAGTGCTTCATCTGTAAAATATTTCGTTACGCAATTGCAGTTCTGAAGCATGAAGAGAAATTTAGACCATTGGACTACATAAAGTGGATTCCATTTCCCTGACACAGTTTAATTTCATTTTCTCAATTGCAACTGAATACTCCTTTGAGTCGGCGTTTTTATAGAATGTTTCCTTTCTTGATGACAACATTCAAAGCCGAAAAAGAAAAAGTAAACACTTTGTAAATTTTGGATTCACATTAAGCTCAAAGTTTTAGCCTGGGGAATCATTTTGCGACAATTACAATCATTTAAATTAAATTCCACTATTATGAATTAGGTATGTTAGCATTTTCAACCTGGCCCATCCTGTCACATTAATGGTTTATTTAAAATAGCTATCCGTATAACACCGCAGCTTTGCGGCTGCAACAAAATACTTTGGGGTTTCATAAAATTTCTTTCTCACATAGATTTTACTATAAAAATATTCACGAACTCGTATACTTTAAATTAGATTAATTACAAGTCTTAATAATGTAATGTATTTAGCGTGAAAGCAATAAAACTGAGAAGCCGTGGAAAATAATTGCAAAGCGCTATCGGCACATCATTTCCATGCAATTTAATTGCTCCAGTAATTCTCTGCTAATATTTTTCCAATTAAACTGCACTTATTGGATTGCTAAATGTTATTGCTCATTTTATTGTTTTATTAACCACGTTCAAAGGATTTGCATATAAAATAATTTAAATTAATAATATTTCAATAAATAAAACCGTTCGATTCAGTAACCACAACAGTAACCACAATTTATTATAAATACTTGGTAAATGTAGCTTCCCGAATTCATGCAATTCAATTACAATTTTATTATTGCAATTTTTGTTAAAATTCAGAATCCCTTGTAATGTGTAAACATTTTTTATTTATAATTTAACTTCTATTACAAATATTGGAGCTAAACTGGACTCTATGTAGCTCTTGTATCTTATAAATAAATTAAAAACTACATCGAAGGGTGTAGCGATTGTGTGAAAGAATTGTTTTCATGATGCTTAAGGTTTTTGAGATAGAAGATGACATAATACCGCGCTTACATCCTTATAAATCTTTCCGAAGGATCACATTTAGGTAAATTCAGTTTTGCTTTGAATACTCTTAAGTATAAAAAAGGGATTTGAATATGGACTAAATCATTGAAGCCCTTTTTGAGCTCCCATATATTTTTTTTAGTGAAAAAGTCGTTTTTACCATAACTTGACCTTGAGGAATGTCCCTTAAAATAAAAATTCGGAAAATAATGCTATTTCATTTTTATAAGTATAAATATAAAACAGTATTCATCTAGAAAACTGTTTTATATTTATACTTATAAAAATGAAATAGCATTATTTTTTGTAACACTTTCTCTCATGAACCAAAGTTAACCAAAATTTATATGTGTGTTATATATGTGGGGGTCGTGGGGAATATTTATATTAGTAGTTTGGTCTTCATCCGTAATCCATAGTTATGGTCGAAGAAAAAACCAAATCCAATAATGATAATTTGCATTATTGAATTCTTATTTCGCCTTAGTTTGATTCAATTCACAGTATTATTTTGTTTCACAAAAAGAGTTGAATAAATCGAGTAGTTCGTGACTTAGCCCTTGTTGTTCGTTGCGTATTGCGTAGATAAACATTGCAGGCGACTATCAGATACACGAACGAAATCGATTCCTGAAAGTGTACAATTTGTGTTTGTTTACATTTTGACACTTTACCGGTTAAATTTTCTGTTTTTTTTTTTACAAACGATGTTTGGAATGGTCGAGAAGAATACAACAAAAAAATCTCCATGAAAATCAGACGCTCCGTTTGAAAGTTATGAACTTTTCAAATGAATTCTGAAAGTGAGCAATTTGTGTTTAATTTTTCACGTTTTTAACACTTTTCCGCTTGAGTTTTCCTGATTTTCTTGAAAAACCATGAAGAACAACAACTTCAGTTGTTGAGAAGAATATAACAAAAAAAAACTCCATGCAAATCGGAAGGTCCGTTTCAAAGTTATGGAATTTTCAAATGAATCCAAAAAATGTACAATTTGTGTTTAGTTTTTCACGATTTCAACACTTTTCCGGTTGAATTTTCCGAGTTTTCTTAACGTACAATGAATGGTATGGTCGAGACGAGTACAACAAAAAAATCTCCATGCAAATTGGACACTTCGTTTCAAAGTTATGGAATTATAAAAAAAAATTGAAAATATATTGATCCCAACCATATAATTGACAAAATATATGATTGCAGCGACCATATTTTTACGAAATTTAAAAAAAATATGGTTAGAGTAACCATATATATGGTTAAAGTGACCATATTTGTAGTAAATTTTTTGAAAAATATGGTTGTGGTAACCATATATATGGTTGAAGTAACCATATTTTCCAACAAAAATCTAAAAAATATGGTCACTCCAACCATATATATGGTTACCACAACCATATTTTTCAAAAAATTCAAAAAAATATGGTTACTCCAACCATATATATGGTCACGACAACCATATTTTTCAAAAATGTCACAAAAATATGGTTACTCCAACCATATATATGGTTACCACAACCATATTTTTCAAAAATTTCACAAAAATATGGTTACTCCAACCATATATATGGTCACCACAACCATATTTTTCAAAAAATTTACTACAAATATGGTCACTCCAACCATATATATGGTTACTCTAACCATTTTTTTTTTAAATTTCGTAAAAATATTATCGCCGCAATCATATATATTGCCAATTATATGGTTGGGAGCAATATATTTTCAATTTTTTTTATAATTCCATAACTTTGAAACGGAGTGTCCAATTTGCATGGAGATTTTGTAGTTGTATTCGTCTCGACCATACCATTCATTGTTTGTTAAGAAAACTCGGAAAATTCAACCGGAAAAGTGTTAAAATCGTGAAAAACTAAACACAAATAGTACATTTTCTGGATTTATTTGAAAGTTTCATAATTTGAAAACGGAGTATCCGATTTGCATGGAGTTTTTTTTTGTTGTATTCTTCTTAACTACTTCATTCATCTTTTTTCAAGAAAATCCGGAAAATTTAACCGGAAAATTGTCAAAATCGTGAAAACAAACACTAATTGTACACTTTCAAGAATCGATTTATTTATTTATCTTTCGTCAGCAGTATTTGAATTTACTCGCATCGGACGCACACAGCTCTTTTATAGAAGCGATAGAGATAGAGATTATATCAAGAGAACAATGAAAAAAAATTAGAGTTTTTTTTTTCAATCACATTACATGATATTTTGCTTTTAAAACTAATATAAATGTTTACAATTTGGTTTCATTTAACTTTTTTCGTTCTTTATATTTTGGAATATAGCATCCATATCTTAAAAACATAAAAACAGACAAACGAAAGACAAACCGGAATATATATTATATTTAATTGATGCCTATTATTTTGTAAAGAGCACGTCATCAAAATTGAAGGTATTTACGACATTAACAACGTTTTAAAATCATATTGTAATATTGATTTCATTTCATGTCGAAACATCTCATTTTAAATATCGAAAACTAATTTGTGGTCTCACTTTTGAAAACTAGCAGCTTTGTGTACGTATAATAATCTACGATTTAAACATCTATGAAAAGTAGAATTAATTCCGTTTCCCGATTGATATTAAGTTGCTTAACCTTCATAGGTTTGGCTTATCGAAACTTCCCAGTACCTATCATTACATGAATGCACTTACATTGAATTTAAAGATTTATTTCCTTCCAGCAAAAACAAATTCCTGTGTTTAGGTGCAAATACTTAAGTTTTTCGCAAGTAAACAGCAACGTCTGAATGTGCTTTCAGCTTAGAAAGCTTCAAATCGATTGATCAAATTGTTTGTTATAAAAAGTTATACCGATCATCGTACAACATTGATCCAGTTACCTTTCCGAGTTCATTCAATATAATGTTATTGTTTTATGTTGTACGCGCCTATGCCAGCGAATCGCCTCTTCTGATCTGATGCCTTTCAGTGCACTTGTTTAGTTCTTATATCATTATGCCTTTTGAACATTGGTGCGCCATAGCAAACAAAGTCATGGTTTATTTGCTGTCAGCAACGCTCCATTAATTTTCGATTATAACTTCTGGCCTCTATAATCACCTGCAGAAAAGTGACAATGGCAAGTGAAGGAATTTTTTTTTGTCTAGATTCTATCGATATAATTTTTGTTGTTTCCTTATTGCTTTCTTTAAAATTATATTCTGTTTATAGACATTTTTATTTTCACCTATAATAATGTGGCTGAGTGACTGCCAATAATCGCCCCAAGATTTAGTGCACTTTTGCTATATAAATCGGCAACATTTTTGGACTTAGAATCACAAGTAGTTAGACGAAGGTAGCGGCAACACGCAGTAGAACAGTGAATTTAGGTTGAATTTTGGAAGTATTCGTTTGTGATTAAACTATGATGGATTTTTTGATACGTACCAGTGTAATTGTCCTGTTTATGGGACTAGTGACCGATGGATTAGCTGAAAACTGTGACAATTCGGATTCTCCGGTAACGTGTCATGGGTCACGAGTTGTGCGAAATGTAGTGCATCAAATGTTTGTGAAAAACGACAATGAAGGAATACTTAAACTGGTGCCAGGCTTAGAGATAATTAAAGTGAAGCGCAATGTTAGTGATTATGATGCACGCGCAAATGAGATCGGTGATGAGAGTATGATCGGTCGTGTTGCAAGGTACTTGGAGACGCATGAGGTCAACATTAAATTGCCAGAATTGATGAAGAAAACGGATTTCAAGGAAGTTCTTATGAACACCATAGCTGGGTTGGAAGAGGGCCGCAGTGTTGTTGGTGAGTTGAAAACTCAAATAAAACGCCTAATGGTTATTCGTTTGAAAATTTAGTCAATTGTGATAAAAATACAAATGAGTAATAATTAATTTCAATTGTGGTACTGAAATTGAGTTTAAATGGTAAACTCAACATTCAAAACCATACTCTATAATAAGTAAAAAAGAAACAAAGTGGATAGTAGACTAATAGAAACCCGTTGCATACAATAAATTCAATTTTTTTAAACAAATAATTCCGCATATTAATATGGACTTTATAACGCATCCATAAAAAAACGAGATTTCAAGAAGCTTTTAAAATTTACATCAGACGTAAAAGCTTGCAAGTTTTGCGGCAATTTGTGAGTCTATATTATGGCGTTTTATAAATATTTCAAGGCCAGGGTTGTCACGTTTTAAGCCGAATACAAGTTGCAAATCGCGTTCAAAACAATATAAAAAATTTAAGTAAATGAAAAGTTCAAATCTTTGTTGTATTAAAAAAAAGTAAAGTAAAGTAAGTTTTGAATAAAATAAAATTGAGATTAGTTAAAAAATGTGACTTAGTGTGTTAGTGTGACAGTTTGAAAAACTTAAGTTTGACTTCGGTTGATGATTGCATTCCAAGCATTTCTATTTAAGTTTTTATTACAAACTTAAAGGTTGCAAAAGAATATCAAAAATATTTAGAAATCAGTTGATCAGCCGCAAGTCTTGCAAAAAATAAAAACAAATTCAAAAAAGTTTCCGTCAAGAAAGGTCCATTTAATACTTTTACTTTGTTTTTATTAAAGATATTTTATTATATTGACAAGAAAAGAGCAATGGAATCATAATTTATAGGGTAGTAAGCGATCGCATAGGAACTTTTAAGAAATGCTCTCAATGCCAAATTCGACGGTGAGGCATGACCTCTATTAAATAATGCAACATTATTAGCTACTCATTAATTTTTATGCATATATGGATTTGCCGTAATTTATGGCATCTTCACATCAGGCTATTACGCGGCTTATTAAGTTAATATGTGTTACAAATTACAATGGAGTTGAGTGGTTTTAAATCTGTTTAATTATTTCACTTTCTTTTGTATTAATGTGGATTTAATGGATATGGCAGATTGGTTAGCGATGGCCTATGAATAAAGATTAATCTGTGTTTGGGGAAAGCATGACCCGCTATGCGAAATGATTGTAAGACGTGTTTTTAATTATTTTTGAAAATGAGGCTTCAATGAGGTGGTTTTGAACCTTGAAATCAAAATTTTTTTACAATTCATTACTAATTTCACAGTTCTCGAATCTGATAAACAGTCCAGAAATGTTTCACCGTAATCCTATGTTAGTAATGCCCTAATAGTTATTTTAAATTTTATTCTACTGATGGGTGTGTAATCTAATGATAATTTAGATTACAACTGGAATACTAATGCTGTATAGGTACACAAATAATTTTCAAGTAGCACTTTTTTCATTCAAAATGACTGAAATAATAAATAATTTATTAATTATAAATAATCTAGTTGTATGTAATGTTGTGAACCATTATAATATGGCTGGTGTATTTAACCTCGTTTTGGGTTTTTTAAAGCTTTTTGTTGATAAGCTCAAGAAAAATTGTTATTAGTGTATTACATTTTATTGGATATTAAACAAAAACATAATTTGAAAAACGTTTACACTAAAGTTGCACAGACATTATGAATTTTATTTGTTTCATTTAACACAATTTCTATAATTTTTTAAAATATATTTCAATTTTCTTAGGCAAGATAATAATATAATAAGAAGCAACCATTTACGCTACAAAAATACATACATATACGATTCGTATTTCAACAACTTTCATTTAAATCATGCAACCTATTAACACTTTAAGATGCATCTGGCATGTGGTAAAAAGAAGTCAGAGATTTAAAATAAATCAAATTCACAGTTAACACCTCGCAGAACCGTATTGGAAATATCTAAAGCAAATTTTGGGTTAGAGAAAGTAAGCGCAAACAAAATCGATCATCAAATTATCGCTAAATCGAATTCGAAATCAATGTTTCATACTAACAGGCCGGATGAAAAGTCCCCGGTCTACCATGGTAAAAAACATTTTTTTGCAAAATTCAATTTTATTATTCAACATAGTTGCCTTCGAAGGCGATACAGCGATTATAGCGATTTTCCAACTTTTCGATGCCACTTCTGTAGTACTCTTTCGGTTTATCCTCAAAATAGGCCTCAGTTTCAGCAATCACTTCATCATCGGTCTTAAATTTCTTGCCAGCGAGCATTCTTTTAAGGTCCGCAAACAGGAAATAGTCGCTGGGGGCCAGATCTGGAGAATACGGTGGATGAGGAAGCAATTCGTAGCCCAATTCATAAATTTTAGCCATCGTTTTTCCAGACTTGTGACACGGTGCATTGTCTTGGTGGAACAGCACTTTTTTCTTCTTCAAATGCGGCCGTTTCTTTGCGATTTCGGCTTTCAACCGCTCCAATAGAGCAATGTAATAGTCGCTGTTGATTGTCTGTCCCTTTTGGAGATAGTCGATGAATATTATTCCATGCGCATCCCAAAAAACAGACGCCATAACCTTTCCAGCCGACTGTTGCGTTTTTCCACGCTTCGGTTTGGGTTCATCGCTTGCTGTCCATTCAGATGATTGCCGATTGGACTCTGGAGTATAGTGATGGAGCCATGTTTCATCCATTGTCACATATCGACGGAAAAATTCGGCTTTATTGCGCTTAAACAGCTTCAAACACTGCTCCGAATCATCAACTCGTTGTTGTTTTTGATCGCTTGTGAGCTCGCGCGGCACCCACTTTGCACAGAGCTTTCGCATGCCCAAATATTCGCGAATGATATGATGTATACGTTCCTTTGATATCTTTACAATGTCTGCTATCTCGCTCAACTTCATTTTACGATCATTCAAAATTATTTTATGGATTTTTTTGATGTTTTCGTCGGTAACAGCCTCTTTTGGGCGTCCACTGCGTTCACCGTCTTCAGTGCTCATTTCACCACGTTTAAACTTAGCATACCAATCAATGATGGTGGATTTTCCCGGTGCAGACCCCGGAAACTCTTCATCAAGCCATGCTTTCGCTTCAACTGTATTTTTTCCCTTCAAGAAGCAATACTTTATTAACACACGAAATTCTTTTTTTTCCATCTTTTCAACAATAACAAAAGTAGCTTCACTCAAATCGCTATAACTCACGAACTAATTGTCCGATTGCTGTCAAATTTTTACACGTATCGTTTGAAGGTTGGTACTAAATGAAAATCATATGGAAAAAATTCTGGTAACGCCATCTATGGGTCAGACCGGGGACTTTTCATCCAGCCTAATAATTGTGTTAATTATTTAATACTATCATTTGAAAATGGATTTCGACAATTTTATTGGCATGTAATTTACATGTATTTACACATGATTAATCCTAAAATTACGGTCAGTTGTATGCCAATTCAAAGGGGAAACTTATTTGTAGTAAAATTGGGCTTGTTAATACAATGATCATTATTACATAATTCGCGTTTTAGTTTAATTTTAAATTTACCAGCTCAGTCAATGCGATGAGTGCACAAATTTAAAATGCAATTTAAAATGAAAGCTTTCAATAATAAATGATATGTTTTTTTATTCAAATTACAGAGGGACGCAAAAAGGACAAAGGCGGAATGGGCTATGTCATGCTTATGGGTCTTATGATGGGAAAAATGGTGGCTGCACTAGGATTTGGAGGTGTTGGAGCATTGGCAATGAAAGCCCTTGGCGTTTCTATGCTGGCACTTGTGCTTTCTGCTTTAATCGGGCTTAAAAAGCTGACTGAATCCGGCGGTGGTGAATCTCATCATGTGCAATATGTGAGTTCACCAGCTGAACATCATAGACGTCGTCGCGATTTAATTGATGCCACTGTTCTCCCGTATAGAGGATGGACACGGGATTAGTGTTTTCAAAAAAATTTGATGATGCCAAAAATATTTATTTTAACTTGGACTTGAAATGTGTGTTTTTAAATTGTACACACAATTTGCTTGACAATTCAAATTTCAAATATCTATTTATTTATTTATGTTTATTTATACTTAAAACCTTTATAATTTATTACATTCCAATTAAAGAAGAACCTCAAAAAGGCAAAATAACCATCTTTGAATTGCAATTAAAATTCTCCAGCTCGCGTTGAAAAGAAAACTCATTATTTAAATTACGGGTATCAATTAATAAGGCGCTTTTGATCAACCGATCTGATGCTACCACGTCTTGGGCACACCTAAAATGATATACATCAACATAATATTATGCTCTCTTTGATGGTATTCAACTCACATACAAGTGGTTGATATGCATGGTAATTGGTAAGGTTAAATGGCATGTGTGTGAAATAACAAAAGACAGTCAAATTTCTCCTTGATTTACCTTTGCGGAAGAGTGTGTGGATGCGTTGGTTAATGTTGTTTTTTCGTATTATGTTATTTTTCTTTCGGGGAAGAAGTCTCACAGATATTTCTCCAAAATGAGAAGAATCAAGACGCGTGTGTGTACGCGTCGCACAGAATGAAGCACGTATAGAAGTACAAAGATGAAAAATACCAACGTTTAAAAAAAACAACTCAAAACAGAAAAAATATTTATGAGAAACACGAAAAATTATTAATCTGACAACCCAACAGCAAATATTTGACCCATTAACCCACATCAGTTGTTCATTGGCTCACAAGTCACAACGGACCATCTCATTGGTAGTCATTTTAAATTCAATCTTGTAATCTTGTCACCTACAAAATACAAACAAATTGGCGCAGGTTCAATATGTCATCAATGAGCTGACAAACTTTATCCATCAACAGCTGTTTGACACCGATACGAGATTCTCATCAGTCTTTATATTTGAGTGACAATTACAATGGCTACAACACACAAATTCACTAACATTAAATTATATACCAAAATTATTGATTAATGGGGAATCACTCTTACTACCCTTAATTGATGAATAAAAAATTACTCTTTGCGCAGGACATTCGTGCACACCAATATTCCTGTTTTCTTGCACATGTAAAGTGGTCTATTCGCGTGGGCAAAGCTGCGACTTGACCCCAATTTGCTCGTATTTACAGCATTCGTCAGCATTTCATTTTCAGCTGTGCACTGTGCCAGAAACAGGTGGATGCCTTTCTCAAAGCACCCACCAAAGTTTGAAACAAAAAAGAAACCCCAGACGTTATTAACAATAAGATTGAGGGAATAATCTGGTGCGCAGTACAGGTACATCTGCAGCATACCTCAAATTTTAAATTAAAGGGGCTGACTTGATGGCGATTCGAAACAAGATTAAACTGGAGAAGGCACATAAAGCGATTCAATTTTTTATGGTCCATTCAACAGTTTAATGAGCTTTAAAATTATTTCAGTGGTAATGTGCGTTGAGGAATTTTGGTTGGTGTGGTCATTTGTCCGTCTATGGCATGTCTGTCTGTGCACAGTTATCGGTTTTAAGTGCTGAATGTCTTGTTACAGATGTTACGTGTTCATCAGTACATGATAATTTGTGCAACTGACTAATTACGTAGTAAAAGTGATTCATCACAGTAGCAAAACGTTGGTCGTATTGTTATGTAAGGCAAAAAGCGAGACATTGCTGTAAAACGAAAGGGGAACGAGCAACAATATTTCAATGACTAAATTGAAAGACGAATAGAGTTATGAAAGTGAAGTGTTCTTACTTTGTAAAATATGGTCTTGCATAAGAGCTAGATAGGATATTTGTAACCCAGTTGATTAATATGGCCGTTTCTAATTATTTAAGTAGTGTGACAAAATAAACTGCACGTCTTGTGATCCATGACTTTCAATTTTTGTACGCAAATCTCGTGATGGTATAATTATCTTAAAAAGAAAAAGTTCACTTTAAAAAAGTATTTTAAATCAATTAAAATTGATTTAATCCAAATCATCTAAGTAATTAGAGCTGATGTCAAATTACGTTACAAGCCCATAAATGATTGATTCGTTTATATATTTCAATTTATATTTTCATATCACTTTACGGATATTTAATTGTCACTGCAATTTATACACTAATTTCAATCGTAACGAAATATATCTGACTTCTTGACTCTCAACATCTGACATTGTACGTGTTTCATGTATTCTTTAACTACTTTTATATGTATATATAGTCACAGCTCTGCAGACACATCAACACCCATAGTAAACACGAATTTGAAGCAGCTAAATCGACAATTTTTATTACAACGCGTTATTTTTATAAATCTTCAAGAAATAAAATGTAGGCCAGTGGGTCAGTGACCAGAACGTGTGGTCAGCCGCTCAATAATGAGCAACGAAAGATGCTCGAACCATCTTCAAATATTTACATCATTCATCGACTGATGTACGGCAATAAGCTACGCGCTTTAGTCGACAAATAAAAAAGTAAGCTCATTTGTACACAAAGGTGCCAAGTGCCAACTGCAAATGTTAATTACACAAGGAATGCCAACAGATTTGCCTTGACATTTACAAGGTTAACAAAGATCATTTCACATTACATTTGATTTGGAAGTGGGCGTAGCCAGGTGAGTAGTTCATGGTTGATAAAACGTTTTTCTATATAGAAGTGGTAAAAATTATTACTCATGTTATGTTTTGAACGGTTTGTGCGCTTACACAAATATAAATCATTGGTATTCTGTTAGGAATAATATGTTTCGGTTCTTAGGTTCAAAAGAGATTACATTTTTCACACGTTCCATCAAAAAATAGAGGCTACAAACTATAAAAATAGTTAGTTTGTCCGTTATAGTCAAGAATCCCCAGCGCTACTTAACTTGAAACGCACCAACTGATATAATGACGAAATTAATACAACAAATTATAAATAACATAGTACGCAAGATGTTTATAAAGTGAACTTGAAATGTGAGTCTTAAATTTAAAAAAAAAAATTAAATTTCCTGTTTAGACTTTACACAAGCCTCTGGGATAATATAGTCATATGTGACAGTACAGCAACTCACAGGCCCCTTTCACATTTCAGGTATCATGTTTGTTATTGCCACTTTTTTTTCTTCAAAAAAACCGCTTCCGGTTTGTCGCTGTTTTTCGCAGAGCAAGTAAATATCCAAAGTTCTTCACCACTTTCAACTTCGATAAACTGTGTAATGTGAGAAAATATATCTGAAGAAATGATACAATACAAAATTTAATGAAATATGAGAAAGAGAATTAAAGATCTTAAGAGACGCTGCGTTGTGAAGAAAGCCTATAATTATATCAAAGTTTGGCTACTAATTCAAAATTAATTACAAACAAACATGGAATAATGAAGGTGAGTAGTGAGTACGAAACACCCACCGTAAAGAAAGTAAAGAATACACTGATCTGATGGACATACGAAAATTGAAACGCCATCTTCAGTAGAATTTCCCACAAATGAAGAATGAGAGCGCTTGAAGGCATTGTATTATTTTAATGTGTGCAGTCAGTCAGTGAACACTGAACAGTGAACATATATAGTGGTTTAATGTCTTGCAATCTGTTAAGTCAATCTGTTTTTTCCGCGCTCGCTGATGACTGAGTTTGATAACATTGAAATACAGCTATTACCTGATTAGTAAATTCTCCTCTTTGTACTACTTGACTGTGAAAATTGCAGCCCACTCATCACATTTGCGGCTATATGTTTTAATTTTTAATGTTGGTACAGTAAACTACTTACTTACTCTTTTTCAAAAGGAACAAAATGTATTTGGATGAAGTGGACTTATAGAGGATTGTTCAAAAAATATTCAGTTTCTTTCTTGATGACATCAGCCATGAGTGTTGGCAAAAACTGATACAAATGAGCAATTAACGCCCATGATATGACCAATTTTTGTTGTATTCCGTGCCGCTTTCTTGTTTTCTATTTGTTTTGACATGACGTTGAATTTGCAAATTTTAAATCAACAATACGCAGTACACACATGCTGGTAGGTACAGAGTATAAGAATATGTATCTAAAATAGCGGTACTTGTCAATGAAGAGCTCAATGGTTGACTTTACTTATTAGTTAACATTAATATGATAGATTTATTCACACTGCAATTGAAATTTCAAATGTTGCTGAATTTTATAAAAGTATTGTGTTGGTTTGTGTGATTTTTTTTGCATATTATTCATGATGGACCCTTAATGATCCGTTTAGTTGGCCTTGTGTGCAAGAGTAAAAATCACTATTTCTTATAAAAATGATTTAAACTTTTATTTAAATCAAGTTATTTACATAAAAAAGACATTTAAAATTTTAAAAGTATTATCAATTAATTTGATTTCAATTACCTACTATATTGTAATAGGAAATACCTCTACATGAATTAATATTGCTAAACAATTGCACTTCCGTGCAATTCAACCATGCCAACACCAGTCGCCGCAACACTATACCGTAAATTTAGGTCAGTGAAATTGACAACACTTTAATGCCGTGCACCAGACGTTACTGCAGTATGTGCAGCTTTGCTTGTTGGCGTTTACACTCAAGTGCAATATTTATTCTGAAATTTACAAACACATATATCAAATGAATTACCAAGCTGTACACACTGAGCACTTCAGTGCACATACTGCATAAGTTATACCCCTATATAAGAACTAAATTGTTTGTGGATAATTTAACAACAGTTCCGCTTACATACTTGCGTTTGGGTGGCTGTAGGATGGAAATCACAGAGCCTTTCGGTTGGGTTTGTTGAGGCACAATCTTGTAATGCACTCACATTTCATTTGTAGGAAACGTAGAAAGGCTTTGATAGGATGCTTATACGTATTGACGATTGCATGTTATACTCGTATTTTAAGTAAATTCAGAGACCGTTGTTAACCAGGGTATGTTAAGATGAAAGAAGCGAACATGCTATCATGCTATAATGAATAAAATTTCATTAAATATTAAAGGGCTTGACCCAGATAATGTAGCAGCCTGCAGCACAAGAAGAACCGACATTAAAGGTATACACACATGCAGCATATAAGTGATTTCCGTTAAAGATTTTATATCAACTGGTTTTCATTCACAATATGCTGCAACGCAACAATCATTTTATATGTGCACCGCATACTCACTTGTCGGACTTTTCATTTTTGTCGCACTAATCATTTTTATTTGATTAATTTTCCTTTGATTTTCGTGCCGAATTTTATGGCTGATAAAATTTGTAAAAATACGTTAAAAATGAAAGCTTTGTGGTAAATATCGGAAAAAAGCAAAGAGGAGCGAGGCAAACAAAAAAGGTAAAAAAAATTATATTCAGTACCATGTTGACCAAACATCATCTTTAGTTGAACACATGGTATACCGAAGATGCTTCCGTCTCAGCGGAATTTTCTTTTCAAACGGAACTACTGGCTTAAATTAAAAGGCATTGCACTGTTCACATACGGATAGAGTAATATTAGCCACACTTTTAGAGGTCAATTGGTGTAAATTAGTGTAAATATAAGGTAAATATACAAAACAGATTTCATTTTTACTTCAACAATTTTACCACTAATTTCTTTCTATTTGCATTTGCATTCTGTGTATACGCAGTTTTCTTCCACAAATGGATAAATGAATAAAAAAGAAAGTAATTCAGAAGGAACGCACGACTTAAGAGTGATAATTGTATTGGGAAAATAAAATCATCATTATCATGATCAATGATCATCAACGCAACGTTTGTATGAAATAAGCGTCTCGTCGCAACGAGAGTGAAGACTTGCTAATTATGAAATGCTCTCAATAGCAAGAGTTTTGTTTTTACGTGATTTGCTTTCTACCGCAGATGTTTGAGCAGCATTTGGAGCTCTTGTAGCAGCTAATTTAATTCATCTGCTGAATATTCGGAATGAAACTAAAATTAAATGAGTTAGAAAAACCTGCGCGGAGATTCAACACATCGGTGTTAATAATTTCAATGTGGCACATAAAAGTTAATTTTCATAAAACTCATTGTCTTCAGACGGCCAGATTAAAAGCTGCAAGTTGCAGTGCGACGCTATGTGAACGAAGAAATTATTTCAGATTACAATCTTATTCGGTGGGACTTCAGCGAAAATTTCGCAGCTCAATTTAATTTTTGTTTCTTGCTTACACAGTGATAATGAACTTGATTGTGCGGTAAATTAAGCAGCCCGCATCTGCATGGTCGGTATATAATATGTGATTTCGATTCAGTAGGTCACAGCAACTAGTTACACACAAGACGACTGGCGAAACTGAAAACGACAACCTCAGATGGTATGCATAAAATACAACTAAAACGAAAAAAGAGAAGAACCATACCACTAAAGAGAAGCACCCAACAAAAAAATCATAAAAAATCGCGGCAAAGTGAATTACCTTACAATAATTGATGATGACGGGAGGGAAACCAGCCCCACTGACAGACTAAAAAGAACATTTAAGTTGCCAAAAAAAAACGGAACACGAAAAATCTTGTGAAGGAAACGGTGGGCAACATAAACCGCAGAAAAAGATGAATAAAAACGGCGGTAACGCGCGGAAATAACCAATTGACCACTTTCTCTGTCGTTGGAATCGCGCACAACAAAACAAACCAGCCGCACTAAAAAAAAACATCATAAACAAATTATATGTGAGAAGGTGTATAATATGAAAATTAGTTAATTATTCACACACAATACACATATGTTTCCATTGTTGCAGCATGAGCGAACTATACAGAGACGACACCATTGGCTTAAGGCTTTAATGATGTGTGCGATTGAGGAGACGCGACGAAAAGTGCCGCCGCAGACAAAAACCGGATGCTGGCGCAAGTTGTGGTTCATGATCAAGGAGAAGATGCACGACTTACAACTTACAACTCACAATTTGGAAACTTGAAGGCGCTGCGCTGCAGCCAGTTTTGTTTTGTAGTTTGAAGTCAAAACCAGTCGGATTTGGTATTTGCCATCAGAGTGCAATGTTCGACGATAAATGCTGTTAGACAGGCGATTGCATACAAAATTGCAACATTGCCATTACGTGCATTTTACTTTAATAATAATTCACTTTTACATAATTGAAATTGTGGGAATAACATTTCTTATGTAGGAGTTGCTTTGCGAAGCTGCGCATGGAAAATTGTTTTTCATTTCTATTGTGAGTAAGAGTTTTCTCGATGAAAAAGGTGTTTTATAATAACCATTTCTGTTGCACAAATACACATTTAAGAATAAAATTATGTTTAAGAGATTAAATTATGAATTAAATTGGCTTTAAAAACTATGTAGCAAAAACATTTTTATTTACACCTCAGATGTTATCAAAACCGGCAAAATGAATGTTTTAAAATGCTGTAGTTGTGTAGTACAGTCCAAATCGGGTATAACATCAAATGATAGCGTATGTTTTAACGAAAACTACAAAACCGTTAGAGTTTATGTATATTATTTTAATGATTTCGTATAGGCTTTTGTGGTCATCTTCTAAAATAATATATTAAAATTTCAAAATTCAAATTTGTTGGCGTGTTGTCATCATACTCTATGAAGAAGTCTACTTTTTTTCATCGACACCAATAACCTGGCCAATGTATGGTATAAAATCTTCGCAAATTAACGAAAAACAGCTATAAGTAGCGCGTGCGCTTAAATTAAACACAAAACAAGCATAATGGTTAGCTACATCAAAGTGTACTGGTAACTGCAAATAGCTCTTCGAATTCGTCATCTTTGGCGCAGACATTCGAGAAATATATTCAATCCATTACTACGAGTTTATTATGGGTGTGTCGATGATCACACAATACGATTGCACCCATATGACAAGCAAGTGGGATTCAACAGGAATTCAACATTAATTGTTTGTGCTGTATTGAAACGCTTTCACTTACACGTGCCCTAGATGAAGCACACAACATTTTATTTGGCTTTTATAAAAGCTTGCGACTGCTGCCATAATGTACCCAAACTTATGCGCGTGTTTTTTTTTATCTTCCAAGCCGATTAAATGATCCGATATAACATAATAGTCGTCTGCAACATGCTTTTAATGCGGCTGCGATACGATTGAAGCGCGTGCAAATTGATTGTGCGATTGCTTCAATGGTGAATTTGCCATGAGCCATCCTCATAGCAATAAGTCACTTTAAAATATGAAACAAAATTAAGTTGGATTCAAAATGATGATCTGATGTTTGTAATTTCAAAATGAGCAATCTTGAATATATAATGACTTTAATTAACAAAAAGAATGGCACAGGAAGTGGTGGTTCTTGATTTTGTTTAGGTTTTAATTTCCCTTGGGGTGTTTAATGATGAAAAGAATTCACACCAACAAAAAGACATTCTTGTGCTTCCTAATCTATGTCCTCAATTAATTATCGCTATTGTTTGCCAAAGAGCGTGTTGTAGGGGATGAACGAATGTTTCAAAATAATTTAAATTTTGCAGTTGACGATTCTTAAAATACTTTTTAGAATTTGCAGGGTATTCACAATTTTACAGAGAAGATGATTTTGTAAAATCATGAAGATGAACCCTTTCAAAAGGTCGGAAGTCTGGGTAGAATGTCAAGAAATATTATTAAATAGACACAGAAAATCTTTAATTTTTCTCTAATATTTTAAAATATTAAATGGTCTAAAAACGAAATGTAATTTAAAGCCTGTGACAAACTACAAAGCTTTGAAACCACTCAGCTGGAACGGGCGATCAAAAATGATACCAAATTCGAGATGTTTTCACGTGTATATATTTATAAGACAGCGAGAAAGAAAATCGCCCAATACAAAAATGAATGGGCCAACCGTGCTGCTCCGTGCAGCGTGAGAAGATGGTGGGCTCCATGGTGGGTGGGAAATTGAGAATTTTGAAGTGTGTGTATACCATTGAGGCCACATGATTCTTTGCCTAAATTGTGTTCCTCTGTTTGCTTACTCTAATATAATATTAAATCACTGAAGAAACGAATTGATAATGCTCGGAGTGATCGCCTGGTACGAGTATGTTACCTAACTTTAGGAAAATGTTAATGTCGCTTGAATCTTCAAATACATTAGATAGTATCCGTCATCGTTTTCGGTATTTTGGACTTTTATCCGCTTCACATGCGGTGTGTGTATGCCATTTAAAGACATCAAGTCAATTGGAGAATTTAACCCCGATCACGATGACCTAAATTTGAGTTTCCGTTTGTTCTGAGATCTTAAATACTAAAACGTCGTCTAAATTTGAATATTTTAAAAAAGCTAGTCGTTGCCATCGAAGTTAGCACCACGATTGTATTTAGAAAATATGTTAAATATTAAGACTTATGTGAGTTTTTTCTATATACGGTCATCAATAAAACAAAATGTTTATTTAGGGATTTTTAAAACCCTAACTTCTTTTAAAATTGTCAAGAAAAGTATATTTATTCAATATATTGTACAAGCATGAATTGACATATACTCGGATTTAAATCAAAAAGTTTAACGTAATTAATTTTAATAACCTTCAATATTTTCCATGTTAAATTTATCGTGTTGTGTATTTAATTTCACCGAAAATGAACACTTTCTCCGTTAGTTCCCAAGAGAGGCTTTCTTGCACGCCTGCAAATGAATTGTATTCTTCTTTTTCTCTCCCAAAAATATCAATCAATTATTAAGTGTCACGAATTGGCCGGTTTGCTGTACTGACATTTCATTGGCATTTCAGTGAACTTATGCTCTTAATCCACTTATTTTCACAAAATAAACATTACAAACATTTAACATTGATTGATCATTTTAATTTTTGTCAAACTAAGGCTACTTATACATGAACAGAATATAAGATTAAAATATTTGCTTAAGAGATTAAAAGAAAAATATTAGCTTTTTTTAAATTATATGATTACAGCTATAATATGTAAGTTTCGTAAAAGGATAAGTCGCGTACAATCAAATCAATAATATTATACAATAGCGCAACAAAAATTTGTAAAAATTCAAATATTTGAAATGAAATTACAATCTCTATAATATATTACTGTATTATTATTATAAATTTTTTTTTTAAATGCCAATACTCAATAAAAAAAAAAAATTTTATATCATTTGTTCTACTCAGATTTTGGTCAAGGTCACATAAATATGAAGAATACGAAATTCTTATAAACGAAATACAAAATGGGGTCAGACGATACATTAAAAAAAATTCCAAACAATTTAAATAACGGTGCTGAAGAATAAAATGAGAAAAAAGCAAGAGACGTAAGAATGTTGTGATGATGATTTCATTAAAACCAAGCACTAACGAATTTCAGAAAACGTTAAAATATAATAAAAAAAGTAAAAAGCAATGCAACATTATTTCAGCAGAATTGATTTGGGATTTGGCTGGCTGAGAAAAAAATTTCAATACGTCATACGACATTCAGAATCCCTTTTTGCTGTTAGTTTCAAGATACAGAAGATTTCAGTAAACGTAATAAATCTTCTTCCTTTCAATACATCATTTATATATATAGCGAAGCTTGACAAGTTGTGGGTAGTTGTATCTTTATCATTTTAGTCCTCTTTGATGTGTCTTTTGAATTCAGAATTCTCATGGGGGTGATTTTGAAGGAAAAAGGAGTTGTATTATTTAAAGATTTAAACCCTCGCGTATAGAAAATAGGGCTACTCAGCCTGCTATCTAAATTCAATACAATGATGGACTTAAAAATGTAGTTTTACACACACGATGAAATTAGAGATATATTATAGTCATAATTTACATGAATATATTTTTACTCCATAATGACACTTTCAAGTGCGACCGCAATGTATTTTACGCCGCACGAATCTACCTTTCGAAAGTGTTTCATGGCACTTGGCATTTGTATAAACAATATAATTTCTGTAAGCAACAAAATATATACAGCTTATATTTTTGGAAGACAACCAACAAATATTCTAATTTGCATTCATCTAGTTCTTGTTACTGGAGCAGTGGAACATTATATTATGCTGTTGTTATGCGACTAGTTTCATGAAAATGTCTGACGTGCAGCGTGTGCCTATTGTTAGCTGTCATGCTCAAAGACTCAAAGAACTCAAAGACTCAAAGAACTCAAAGACCAAAGTACATTATATGTTAAAGACATTTTTAAAATGAAGTTAATGTATTTCAGAAATGTGTAACTGAAAATCGAATTTAATGACTATATAAAGTTATATAAATGATGACTTAAATAATACAACATTTATTATGGTTACTCTGAGATGAAAATGTTAAAAAAAACATAATGTTGATAATAAATTTCTAAAGAATTGAAAAACGAGATGAGAGTTTAATTAATTTAAAATATATATTTATTAAAGCTTTTTACATTAAAGATTATTTAGGCTTTGCCCTATGTATTTTTATTTGTACCAAGTTTAAAGTTTATTTTAAACTTTTTGCATCTCATCATGCAGGAGAATTGCAGTTCCAAATCCTTAATTATCAGAAAACACTATCAGAATTTTCTCATCAAAATCTTGGGAGTTAAAGCATTGTGTAAAGCAATGCGCGGTGTAGCATAAAATGATTCACCATATTATGTAGCAAGTGCCCAAAAACGAAACGGACAACCATCCGGGTAATTATTATCGTCATCATATGCATGGTTGCTGGCTGTGGTCCGTGCGACGGAGAAAGTGCGAAATCGCGGAGTTCCTAACTGCGCACATACAAGTAAACAATCCTTTGCTAAAAGGTGCACATCCGCAAACACGTCATTCATCATAATGCGAAATTACTCTATACACACCACATAATGGGCATTCCTCAAGACCAACCCATTTTACGCACAGGTCATGCATTAACTGTGCAGTGAGCATCCCTCCCACTGTAGCTTGAACTCGCTTGGATGTTGGAGACGTTATACACAAAAAATGTACGTCAATTTTAGTAGCACAACACGTGTCATCATCACTCTGGTATGTTTAATTTCGGATGGGTCTGATGCGGGATGCCACACAGCGTACACATATGCGGCCGCCGGCTGGGGTCAATCAAATGTCGTAAATCGAAGATAAATCAAATGCAAAAAAGGGAATCATGCGAACAAATAAATACGTTTGGAACATAAATTCAATACACACATGGGAAGGGAGACCCGGTTACATATTATATATTGGAATTTATTGTCAGAATGATGAAAGTATTCGAAGATGTCCCAAATACTTGAGACTCAACATTATTGTAATTTGAATTCTCGATTCTCATCGAAATCATGTCAATCAATAACGAAAAACGATGATTATAATACTATCTGTACGCTGTACCTACAATATGCAAATATAAGCGGTGGATGGTGTAGTCGATGCTCTTTGCTTTGAGACTATTGAATTTTAAAATCCGACACACGACACAAGCGTCACTGCAGAATGTGCGGTTCCAACTTCCAACACAATGGTCTAAATTCTAGAGAACATAGCAGCAAAAGAAAGAGCAAATTGAATGAGAGTGAATAATCAAAAAAAAATAAAAAAAGCTTCCTTGTTCCACATACCAAAAAAAAGAAGAAGTTTACTGACACACTCCTACTAAAAATACACCAAATTTTGTTGATTTTATACTTTATATTAAACAAAAAACAAAAAAATTAAGAAAAAAAGCAACAACAACCACAAGAGAAATTGGAATGTGAGGCGGAGATAATTAAAAATTTACATAAAAGTGCCATGTCTCATTTCCACTAATATTTGGGTATGAGGACAGAGGTGCGTGAAGTTTTTGAGGTTTTTAGTAACCACTGTGGGCCGATTCTCAATATACTGTCGCTAAGGAAGTGCGGAGATCAAATGAAAATTGTACGATGTACGCTTACATGACGATCAGATGGGCTCACTTTGCGCAGTACTGCATCTCGCTTTCGTACCCAGTAACCCAATGCTTCCAATTATCGCCTCTATTCATGAAATATTTTCGCCGATTTGGCCTGATCAATAAACGGTAAAGCGCTGAGAGGCTGCCGCAGCAGCCATGATCTTGTGGTGCCACACGGCCAAGATCATCTTCGTCTGTTTCATCATCATAAAATATGATAATATGCTTTAATAGGATTTTCCATGTCTGCTTTACTGTGGCCTTTCTTCCATCTCTCTACACAGATTTGTCATGATTTTCTTTTCATTTATGAATGCTAGAAATGATATTTGTTGCTATATTTTACACGACCACATTCATATGTGTGCGGTTTTATGTATGTTAAATATTCCGCGGCCTCTCCCCTCTTCACTCTTCTGCTATTTTCTTTATCCGTACCTTTGTCTTCATTTTTCTCATTTTTTAGGTAAACAAGTTGTATTCGCTGGCTGTTATGCATGTATTGTACGCTTTATCTTAACTTTTTCTCCATTTCTTTTGTACACCACAGCACAATGTTCGTGGCTATACATTTCTTTTTCATTTCGCGTATGTGTATGCTCTCAACTGACGATGTGCTGGGCTTTTTTTGCGTCAAAGGGGGAGAAGCTCGCGCTCAGTTTCAGCCTACACCGATCGGTCTTTAAAAACACAACGCAGATCCACAGATTGTCAAAGCAAAGCTCGTTCTATTCGGATGAGCACGTTCAATTCCCAGCAATTAAACGTGCAATAAATTATTTAACAATAGTCGACAAGTTAACAGTTTTTGTTACAAAGAAGTGTAATTTGTTAGAGTGATAAATAAATTAACAGAAAAATGAAATTTTTAATTGTGTCCTGTTTACTGCTGGGCGCTGCGTTTGCCGATAACGCCGCCAACTTCCAGGATTGCTTCCAAAAGGATTCAATCTCTTGTGTGCAATTAGTGGTACGTCTACTAGCTATTAAGTATTATTAATTAGAAGAAAAAAAACAGTCAATGTGAAGCAAAAGTATGCTATGCAGTGCATTTCAAAGTATTGTACAAATAACAAAAAATAGTTAAAACCATCAAGTGCCAAGGACCAGTAAAATGGATTTCTTAATGGATTACCAGTGCAAAAACATAAAAAAAGAAAAGAAACTAATATGATATGTGATAAATATTATTACGAAATAGTAGCTTCATATACTACAAAGTGTGCGCATTTTAAATGCAATAAAATTTGAATGAGAATTACATACCTAATTGTGAAGAAAGATCCTTTATTTTACTTTAAAAAAAAAATACTTTCCATGATAATTGGACTACAATCAATTCCTTTTTTTTGCAGGCATACCGCAAGGCTAAGGAGTTCTTCGATCAAGACAATATCAGCCTTGTTGGTGGTCTCTCATTTGCCAAGTCCAACGAACGCGCTGGAAAATCACTTACTCCCGTTGAGGATAACTCAGCTGCCATTGAATCTGCTACCACCCTTGAAACTCGTGAAGATGCTTTGGAGACATACGTTATGGGACGTGCCAGGAACTTCTTTGAAGAGCGTGCCTTGAAATGGGACATTGCTACCGGTGCACGCAGCTTAGCTAATGCCATCCCTGAAGATATCAAGGCTAATGTTCGTGCTTTGGTTGTTGAGAGCCGTGGAAAGAAGAAGAAGTTGATCAAGAAACTCTTGCCACTTTTGGGAATCTTGAAACTGAAGTTCGCCGTTTTCGGTGTGATCGCATTCTTCGTCGTTGCCGCTATTGCCAAGAAGGCTCTTCTCTTGTCCGTCATCTCACTTGCTCTGTCCGGTGCTGGTTTGTTCCGCAAATTGTTGGGAGGTTTGGGAGGCGGCGGCGGCGGTGGTGGTGACTCCACCTCATACAGCAGCGGCGGCAGTGGCTGGACCTCAGGCGGCGGTGGTGGCGGTGGATGGTCATCCGGCGGCGGCGGTAGCGGTGGACACGACTCCCATGGTGACTCATACGGCTCGTATGGATCATACAGCTCTCCAGTCGCTCACTCGATCGCATACCAAGGCCACAAAGCCGCAAGGCGGTAGGCACTCGTGGGTAAAACTACTAAATACTCGTACCAACGTATTTAGTAGTTTACTAGACGCTCGATTGCGCCAAAAACGCTCGTAAATTATTACACACAAATTATTTATTGATTAATTTATTTGTTCGATTTAAAATGAAAGAAAAAACATAAAGTAACGAAAAAAAAATGTATTAAAAATATTCGAGTATTTGATTTGATCAAATTCAACATACAAATTGATTCACGCGAAAGAAGCAATTTTTTTAAACAAAAATGTTGTCACACACATCGCGGGTTATTATTAGTAATTTACCGTAACAGTACTTAAAACTTGCAAGAATTCTATGGATTGCCAAAATAATAATTTTTAACGAAACTATAACCAATAATTAAACTTGTACATAGATACCAAATGGCTTCATCTCTGAATACCTCATATTCTTACAACCAATTCAACAACTACTACTTCTTGAAATATTAAGTTACATTACCATGTTCTTTTATACGATAATAATCTGCGAATATCATTTTTGCGCAACTCAAGCCACTCAGTGGACCATTAAACAATCGCATCACACTAGTCTTATGCAATGCGCACGTAAAGAGCGAAGCATAAAGCATTACTTATGTAACAAGTATAACAGAAAACACATTCTTTTATGTATCTCTAGTCTCTATACATCTTTCTCGGGAGGTGAAATTACCTCTCACACTTTACTTTAACTTCTTTTTGAAAAGTACTTTACTTTTTGCCTACATTGACTGTCCACCTGTTGTATAATTTATTCTTTAAGATTTCTTTAAGTTTTACTTTAATCATATATCTCTAGTTCTATACACATATTGTTATTCTTAACGTCTACCTCTTTGTCTCTACCTTCTAACACTTATTCGGCTGTACCTAAGAGCCCTATCTATTCCTTAAACTTCTTTCATCTCATCTTACTTTTCTGTACAACTGTGAAAATCTCTTCCAATAGCAAACCAATTACCATAATATAACAACTGTCTTTTTCCATACCGAACACAACAAATACATGAAACAAAAATAAATGTTTTTATTGAATCAAATTACATCTCTTTTATTATTTTTCTTCAGCAGCTTTAACAAATAAACAGTTAAATAGAGCTACTGCGGTTTCGTGGCTTCGGCTGTGCTTAATTACCAACATCAGCTACAAAATCCTCCACAGCTACATATTACACGAGTACAAGAACAAAACCGGACTTTAAATATAAATTCTTTGTAACATTTTACATTCAGTACACATCTTAAAGAAAGTAGTTGCAAAACGGTAACTCGAGTACTCGCAAGTACCGACAAACTCATGAGGGCATGAGGGAAAAATTGATATGCCCTGGTAATGGATGATTTGCTTCATCGCCTGAAGATGTTGCCTGCAACTCCATTCACAAAATGTGTGCGTCAATATTATCGCTGTTATTAATGCGGCTTCATTGGAAAATACAGTAATTGATAGTTTATCAATCTCTAAAGAAAAACTTTCTAATTCTGTAATGAATTACTTGTATAATATTTAAATTTTGAGTGTCAATAAAGAATGTTTATACTCGCAAATTAACACGGAATTACACACATAAAGTCTGAGAGTGTAGAAATAAAATATACAAATTGGTGATTGAATGCAGTTCAAAATTGCAATTTATAATAATGTGAGTTTCCGATGAACTATTTAGCATTCTGTGACTTTCTATCGCAGATGTCAGTCCATATATTTGTTTCCATCATAAAAAATATAGAAAATGAATTACTTCTACAACTGTAAACTCTTAGGCTTCGCAAATAATTTTATTAGTTATTTCGAAATATGTAATTTGTAATTTCTAAAAAGCAAGGTACTCAGTTTTTTTCCACAAGTTGTATGCACACGTTTGCTGCGCTGCACTCGGATCAACAAGCAGGTATCTAAGAACAAGGCATGATTCATAAATAGGTCAAGGCTTCAGTACAATAACCTGCCTGACGCAGCCAGCAGTCAGAGTATACATAAACTGGCGGTGCGTTGTATAAACTGTTTGCAGAATACACTGTCCAACCAATTGGTGGAAGGTATGACATCTCATACAATAAAAAACAAGAACAATAAATTGGGGAAGAAAAGAGGGTTATTAGAAAGGGTTCACCGCGACAGTTGACAGGCCCATTACACAATGATTCACTTTCAGACTGCTATTTGTTTGCCGACAAATCATTAATATATGTTCATCAAGAACACACGGACCAGCGCAACGTATGTTTAAGAAACCAAACAAAATGCATAGCTTCAAATGTGCAAAGTGTCGTCAGCTTTCACCAGAATTCAGATTACATGCACGTAGAACAGTCTAGAAATAATAAACTAAATAAACTGTTATACACAAATAATTTTTGCACATCGAATAAACTTGCCTGCAACTATAGTTCAGTACTCGACTAATTACATAAAGCTCATATTAGTTTAATAAATTAATTGAAAATTGCTCACAATTGTATAACGGCCGGCAAGAAAGCTCATTGAAGCTTTTTCACCTTGACATTGAATTTTAAGCTTATAATATGATCGCAACTCTCGCGGCCTGTGACTATACAAAAAAGCGTTTTTCACCTTGACTTTGAAACGCCTAGTTGTCTGCATAACAATGGCAAGCCATCGACAACGGTAATACTTATACACTTAAAAATTAAAGTTTACGTTTTTGATACGTTGAATGTTGATCACAAAGGCGCCTTTCTTAATAACCCACGAAATAAAAACGCCTGACTGACATATACTTGTACAATTGTCTGTCGAACTTCTTGGCGTAGAAGAATATAAAGTAAAGTCAATGTCAAGGACAATTTTATTAAGACAATTTCCGTTTTTCATATAAAAGAATGTTTTTCATAAAAAGATGTAACATTTTTATTGGCTTTCATAACATTACATGGGTGTTGAATAGAATTGTTTTCTTTCGATTTGCATACACCTACACTGCAGTCGGGTTTTATTGGATTAGTGCCTGTGTCAGAGCGTAGGAATTCCTTTTTATAAGCGACTTTTCAAATATTATGTGTGCATGTTCAAACTTTTATGCACTGATAACTTCCATGACATTTTGAACACATTGTCTTGTAAAAAGGATTTACGAACCGTTTTCTGTAAACATAAAAGAACCCAAAATTTACGAAATAATATAAAAAATTTGATTACTTCTGACTCATTTGTGAGGCACAAAAACTTTTTCTTGACAATGGTATTGACTTTCGGGGCTACCTCATAATTTTGGTTGTACATTGATTTAACTTTGAACTCACATTTTCCCGTATCATCGCATTATATCATAAATACAAAATGAATGCATTATTCATTTCCTGAATAAAAAGTGCACCTTTCTGAATTGAAAAGTTGAAGATAAAATTAATGATAGAGCGTGAACCTTTATTTTGTTTATTTAATCAACAAAAAGTTTATATCGAATGAATTATGGATTTTGTTAATATATTTTAAAAATAATCGAAGTGGGTCGCGTGATGTTTGTTTTAATTATTTCAATAAACTGTATTTCGCAAAAAGAATCACAAAAAAAAATAGGGCCATATGATGGAAGTTTTGAACAAAATGTAGTGATTAACCAAGGTCCGGTTGATAAACATCTATTCTACTTGGGACAATTATTAAACAGTTTTAACAATATGGAGTTCTTGATTATATTTTTGCTGGCCCAATTTTTATTCGTTGATTTCCACCGTCCTGGAATGTCTTTGGCAACAGATCTTTCATTATGATGAAACCTTACAATGGGAACATTGCTCACTCAAAATAGGATAATTCTTAATTTCTTAAAGCTGAAAAATAATAAAAATAAAAATTTCTTTAATAACTCTACTCATATATCCATATTAATGGGATCCACTGAATTGATTTAGGTATTTCAGTTAAAGGGTTTGCGCAAAAAAAAGGAAATTCAATGTACTCGCACTCAAAGCTTCGCATTCTATCTGTGTATTGCGTAAACAAATATTCTTGAATGAATGAATTCATTATATTCACTCAGTACGCTTAACAATCAATTCAATTAAAGCAACCTGCAAAAAGGTTGTAAAATTAAGGGTATGACCACAAAACATGAATGAACGGTAAAAACGATTTGCAAGAATATACGAGTACTTTGCAAAGTGGAAAAGAAAGAAAAAAATCGCAAGTCAAACCATATCCGGTAAGGAAATCGAATGTACAGCAGGTGAAAATTGAAAGCGACTTTCTTATCATTATCGACAAATTAAGCTGAATGAAACCGATTTGTCTGCGCACTCGCGCGCTTTACCTGTATTAGTACGTTGCGCTGACTGCAGTAAATATAAACTCATAAAAGCGTTTATGTACTTTGGTGCACAGAGGCTGTGTACACTGAACAGTGTACCTTTTTATCATCATGTGTGCAGAATCAGAAACTTTACACGCAGCTCGAATATATGGTCAGGTATATGACCTACGAAAGCGAAGCGAGTTATGTACTAAAAAAAAATACGTTCACCACATACGAGCGTACGCCAATAAAATAATCAGAACAATGATAATGAATGTTGATACAGCAATTACCGGTGAGTGGTTTTCTTTTGAAATTTCGCTAAGGAAATCGAAAACTGCGATTTTGGGCCAAGAGAAAACACCACAATACGTATTCGAATTGGAATTATTATGTGTTCATTATTGAACGCCGGAGTGTATGTCATGCCATGTATTGCAGTCAGGCGGCGGCCCTGCAGCTGATTCTAAACTGCGGGATCGAAATTAAAAAAAGCCCGCGAGGATGTTAAAGACCATGCGGTAAGATCGAATTTGAGATGAACGAGCTGAAACAAAATCCATTTATAAATATATGAATATATGCAGTGAAGTTACAACGCAACAATCAAAGAGATTCAGTGAAACCGCTGTTGTATGTGCAATTGTGAATTGGTCGCGAAAAAATTGCGTTCAAGCGGTCGCGGCGTACATGAAGTGAAACGTGCCTCGCTTATATATCCGCTGGGTATTGTTGAAAATCGAAACAAGTAAAATGGCGCAGGCAGTAGACACCTTGAACACGGATCCGGCGCAACTTAAAACGCTCACATAAAAAGCATTAAAGCAATATGTAAGGCACACTTATGAATGAACGTGCGATCATGATTGTATATCGTCATTATCGTCAGTATGTGGCGATCTCAGTGTCATTGCCACATGTATAAAGTGCCTCCCCTTCGTACATGTAGTAGATCGCGCACTCTAAAGTCAAGATCATGCCAATGACGATGATCATGAAGTTAGTTTCTTCTTGGATTAATTTCGAAAGTAACAGTATTTTATTGACCGCAATTTAAAAACACATATTTTATTACATTGCACACATGTTGCGCCTGGGTAAATGGATATTGTAAATGTATGTACTACATAAACGCACAAATGAAAAGTATGTACTGTGGTCGGACGAGAGCTTTTTAAACAACATCAAAAAAAAAATTAAGAAAAAAAATTCCTTTTTTGCCGGCATAATATGATGTTGCTGTATTTTATGTATGTGGCTTGTGTGGCCCGTTTGCTTTCCCACAGCCAGCTAGTCACCCAGCCAGCCAGCCAGCCAGCCAGTCAGCCAGCCAATCCAACAGCAGAAGCAATGCGCAATTGAAAAGAAATTGTCGGCATTGCTGGAATGAAGCAAAAAAATTTAGGTTTTTGAAAGCTTCTCGCCGAGTCCGTCCGTATCACATTTCCAATTGACCGCCATATTGCCTATTCCTATTAATAGAAGAACCTCTCTACAATACGAGTAGTTATATATGTCTTAATTTCATCAGCCAAACGGTGCAACGATTTCTCGTAATCATTTGCCATCATTTGACAAAATGTTGCAGCCGCAGTACAGTATGAGTGCCGCGCGAATCGTAAATTGGATGCGAGTAAAAGCTTTACTTAATAGTAAACACGCGTTGCGCCGTTTCACTCCATGCCAATTTGTCGCACATCTTCATTGCGGATATTAACGCGATTTGTTGATTGCTATCTTTCGTTTGTATCACAATTTGATGTTAGTTCTCTCAAATTGACACATTACACTGTACATATATAATACGCCAGTTACTGTGTGACCGCAAGTTCATCGCCAATTATTGGGAAGTTTGTAGTTGCGACTTGCGGTAGCTTTAAAAGAATGTGTGTCTCCGCGTTGAAATTTACTTTCTTTCTATTGATAAATAAACGTGCGATGCTCTTAAGAGCTTACATATATGTATTTCAAATTTCGGTAGCGAATTTTGGACCAGTCATTGCTGAATGTAGGGCCCACACTCCACACGCAGTTTCACGGTCACGCTTCATTGGTTCCCATAAGCCCAATTTTGTAATTATAAATGCGCGAACTGCTGTCCGCGATATTGTGGGGTACTTTTTTTGTACAGAATCGTGCTTTGCCTTTTTTAAATGAATTTGGTTTTAAAGTGAAAAGCTATTGATTCGCGGCACACAATAAAAGGGAAATTAAATTTAAACCTCGTTTCTCACATGCTTAAACTCACGTCATTTATATTTGTTGGCTAAATAGATCAGAAATTTATTTATATTTTTGGGGCAATGGTGGATATTCGCATGGTTTGTATACTAATGCGCCAAACAAATTACTCTAAAAAATTAAAAGTACCAAAAATATGTCAAATGATCAATTTAATCGAACAGGGACGTGCATCTTTAGTCGTATAAATTATAAGAATTTATTTAAGTGCTGCGATCGTTGAGTATTTCTGCAATTCTTATGCAATTTAGAAGTTCGATGCAGTCATTACAGGAATCGTGATAATATTGAAATGGAAATTGCCTTACTATGGAAATTATACCATACCGCAGCCTTAAGCCACATGTTTCTATAACAGTATGGACATATCAAAATAAAGATCGGCTCAAACTAGCAGATGCGCCACGCTTGCAGCCAATAATTTTCTACGAGTAATACAAATGACGTCGTCTTTAAGATCTCCTAGACATATCAGCGACCACACTACAAGCAAGCCCATGCACAATTTAAACCAATAATAAAATCAGTATAGGTCCTGTTTAACTTGATAACCTGTAAGCACGCGCAGATTGTCCCACATTTTTCCTCTCGACTTAGAAAGGGAAAGCTTTTCATTCAATGTATGTAAGTTGTAACTGTTTCGAAGTTGTTATTTAGTACTGCGAGAGCTTCCCATGTGTGCACATACAAGTATGTAGATTGTACAATGTACATTGTACATAATGTGTAAGTAAGCGCCTTAGTACTCCACACCAAATAATAAAACGATTATATGGCGTTCAGCGAGTCTTTTCCACAGAATTACAAACGAGTTTCATTTAAATTGTAGTGCATACAACTTTTATATTAACTGGTAGGTGCTGGGAAGCGAAACAATTTAATTCACACAATGGATATCGTACTCGCGTATGTGGTTTAATAGAACGCAAATGTGTTGATGTGTTTTTTTTTTTTTGTAATTCGATGCACATTGTCAATTATTTTGATATTAATGCGCAGTGCATTCGTACATAGTCTACAAAAATTAACAACTTCTAAAGCTCAAGAACAAAGTTTTGGCATTGAAATGTTTAAAGCGCTGACCATATTAGAGATTCTATGATAATATTTAATAAAGCACGCTTAATGTAACACAAATTAATTATCAAATTTCTATGTGCTTCGAAATAAGCTTCAACTATGGCCCTGGGAATTTCTTTTGTTAATTTCTTCGTGTTTGCTAAATGTAAACCAATTCAAACAACATGAAATGAATAAATTTATAAACGCTCCTCTGCACAATTCGGCATAACGTTTGGTGAATTTGCTTAAACGCATCATCTAAATGCTGACCAAATATGAATTCATTACAATTTACAAGTTTACTAGCTACACACTACACAGTGCGGTGCTACTTTAGCCGTGCTCACTTTATATTCAATTGATTTACTTTCGAGGTAATTTCGTAAAATGTGCGTCCAAAAGCTAGTTTCTCAATGAATGCGCTGTTCTTGTTGTTCGCATTTTGATGTTGTACCGCTTTCAATGTGCGTTGAGATCACATTACGTCCGCACATACAAAATTTACCAAAAGCTGTACATTTACATTTTTAACCACCAAGAGTATTATACCCTGCAATGTCCGTTCGAGCTAATATAGATAAAGTCAATACTGCGTGGGGAAAAATTACAACTGGCAACAACTACCAGAATTCAAACATGTCCAGCGATAGCATCGTGTGTATGAACATTCTCATTTGGGCATTCCACGGAGAGTGCCTTAGTTTGCCAGCTGCTAACTAGGTTGAAGCATGTTGTGGTAACACATTTTTTATTTTTGTGTAGTTTAATCAACCGAATTGGATCAGAGTTACATTAAAGCTGCTAAACATATTATATATTATAGAGAGCGAGCACCAAACTAATATTCTAAAATCTAAAACGGGCCAATGCGGGGACTGGAGATGACATAGTTATTGCATCCGCGCGTTAACATTGCATGTGTGCAAGATGCATTTATGTCAAAATTTTACTGTTATGCTCTTCATAACCGTTTTTCCTGTAGATAAAGCATGTTTGCGATTCAGCTGCGTGTTCAGATTTTCGATTATGCGGAAACATATTATAGGGTCATTCAATATGTAACATTAATCATCAGTGTTTTGAATAAAACCTTTACTTACACGACGTATAAACTTTCAATCTGTAAGTTCCTGAAGTGGTAACACATACATGAGATTTAGTATTAAAATGGAACGATCTGCAATCGGCAGTTCATGATAAAAATTCTGTAATAAAATATTTCGCATTGTGGAAATTGTAACACTCCCAAGTTTCAAAAGCATGTGCGTTCACTGATTAGCGTTTAATTAACACTTAAAAAATGAACTTTTTCACTACCATTCATTAACATGTACGAGAGTTTTCCATTTTAACACTTTCGCAAGCGCGTAATTTTAAAATATTTAAAACTCAAACAAAATAAAAATTGAAAGTATATACATACTTTTGATCTTTGGAAGCAATTAGTTAAATTAGTTTGCCATTTTCAATAATTGAAAAAGGTATGTGGAAACTTCCAAATACTTTCCGAAATATAAACGGTTTAAATTATTTGGATTTTTTTCATTTTTAATGTAAACTAGTTATGTCCTTGATTGTTTCACATCCGGAATAATTAGAATCGAGAAAGTAAAAAAAGAAACTGTGTTATGCGAATGTGGCACGGCAACTAATGCAATCTCTGGCACATTGTTACTGAGAAAATTATAGTTACTTTTAGTTGCATTTTTTAAAACTTTACGAAAACTATTTTAAACACACAGAACATATTTTAAGTTCCCTGAATTAACTGCCAAAGGACTGAAAAATACTGAATAACTCACTAATTTAGTAAATTATATTAGAAAAGTTCTGAGAACAAAATAATTTCAAAAAACAAAAAATTTTATTTCCAACAAATTTTGAAATATTTATAATCTGTAATGTGAACTTGTACACCAGTATGTTCACTATTTGAAGTATTTATGTTTGTTTTAACGATCTACCGACTGCACTGTTAAAGTGGTATTATATAAAGTTATTTAAATATGTGCAGCGATGTTTATCTTGCATAATAACAATAAATAAACAAAGTTTTATGCATGCAATGAACAATGGCCAAGTAAAATGAATTAATTAATCGGTAATTGACTTTCTAATAAAATTAGTTATTATGACATCGGGACAAATGTGGAGAAAATGTTTGTAAATATTGAATGAGACATCGAAAACTTAAGGCACCAACACACAACGTATGAGACGTGAGCATATACTACATTTGTATGTATTTTTTAAATCTCACTGGATTCGCTGAGGCATCTTTCGCCTTGTGCCTATAATCACTTCATTAAATATTTGCATAAATATGCCACCAATCAGCGAGAAAATGCGCGCGTATCGTCTTTTAAAATGTTCAAAATTATGTAAGGATTGTCAATAATGCTGAATTATGTTGCGCTTATGTTATGCGTGTATAATGAACAGTAGCAAGGTCACGCATAAATTGCAATTATGACTATTGGAATGAATGAATTTGAAATGTCTTTTTGTGGCGTGGTAAATTGTATTTCATTGGAATGTGATCTGGAAAGTGCATTTAGCACGCACCTCACTCTTTACTGCAATATGTTAATATCAAACTCTATCACATAACAATTAAATGTGAAAGCTTTATAAATATGCATAAACACATTCTATTCATTTCAATTACTTCACTAGCACTTTGGAGGCATGCGAATTCACACAGCGGCAGTCGCACTAAAGCAAAACTATATAATCATTTTATTATTCTCTAAAGCTCCCATCAAAAAGGTTGCATTAGATGTGTGATGTGCATATTTTCAATTAATATATGTACGCATATCATAATAAATATTATATAGCAATAACATAAAACCGATGTGTGCACATTGATTTTACGGATCACGGCACATTACACTTATTAGAGCCTTCCATTAATGCCTTTTGTGGATGCCTTAAAATCCCATAAAATTTTAATTTAAAACATCATTCATTAAGAAATTGGAACTAACACCGGTTTTAACCACCATAATATACTGTTGAGGTGTTTATGCAAATTTCGGTAATTATATTTATATACACGTATACTCGTATAGTTAGCATTCGGTACTTAGAGAGATCAGCGCATAGCGCACGCATAATAAAGACGATTTTCTCATGCGGCTTGCATATGGGCATCGTGTAATAAGACCGTGTTATTTAATTGTTGTTAGCTTTTGATGTAAACACAAACAATGAATCAGTCGGTGTAGGTTTAACAACTGAAAAAGTGACTGCATAAAGTAAGTCACTTTATGTGTTATGCTTTATATGTGTAGCCTATATGGTTGGTTAGGTGCGAGTTAAACCGTTGTGGTGCACTGACGGATCTCTGACTTAGTTAACTCGCAGATTTCTCAAATATACACTTATTTTGCTATAAATAATAAATATTAATTATGGCAGTGAAATAAATAGAACAACATAATTATGAGTGTTGAGTGCATGACCTAACGATTGATGAAAATACTACACACACTTGCTTTAATTCAAATAATCAGTGGGCATGCGGTTTTTTTTTAAATTTTTGTGTGTTGAATGTATGTAGGTAATTTTCTGAATTGGCCTGATTCTTTCCGTGTGCGTTAACTCAATCTGTCATGCGTGAGGCATCAACTGGAAGAAGAATTTGGATTAAAAAGTTACACATACGAAGCCAGTCAGTCATTATTTGGGATGACTGATGAGAATTATTATGTTGTAACTGGATTTTCATAGTTTGAACACAGTGACACTATGTTAGTGGGTTTTGTCATCATATTATTTTCTTGATATCTGTAGAAATAGATCTTGTTCGAGGTTTGTATTATGAATGAGAGATTTGAAGATTGCTGTTCATTTGGATTGTCATGCGTAATTTAATTCATAAAAGAATGTCATATTTTGGAACTGAATAGATGTTACACGGCAAATATACTATTATAGTTACTTAATTGTAAGCATAATATATTGTAGTAACTAGTTATATAAATTTAGATTATTTTTAGAAACTTAACAAAAATGTTTACGTCAAAAATTAATCACATAAAAATTTATTATTTAATGATGGTCATTTCTAAAATATTTTAATTCTCACTGTTACTGTTAATTACTTTTTGATAAATAAAATAAACGTTTTAGTTAAAATATTTACAAAATCTATATTGGAATATATATAATTCTGAATTAATAAAAAAGTTTCACATGCATTTCTTTACATTAAATAATCGATCGATTCAGCACACAAAATTGGCAGAGTGATCAAAAGGAAAATCCCAACTTGCAATGCCAATAATTACAAATTTTTTAGAACAATATTGGCGTGCCTAGTTGCTTAAATTTAAGTGGGCTGTCAGGGTAAAAATCAATAAAAGTCTTTGATATTCGCTGATGAGGAAGACTATGATCCAAGCATATGGCATATGCTTACATACAAGGCAGATACATATTATATGTAATATCAAATGAGCTCGCCACGATTTCGATGAAATAGCAAGCGAAAAAAATACTACAAGTTTTACACATTCAAAAAAAAAAAGCGAACGAAAAATTAAATTCTCAAAACCTCAATTGCTGTTGAAAAAAATTGACCCAATATCGAAGTTTTAATTTATCTGAAGAGATGCGATGTAGTTATATATAATATTAAAACCAAAAAAAAACACTCATGTGAATAAAATGAGTGGAAGAGGTTGGTGGAGGGCAGAATATAAAAAACAAAAAAAATTATATTCCAAATAATATGCTTTCACTTTAATAAAATTGTGTCGTGTTATGATTTTCTTTTTATCCAAAGAATCTTCATCAAAATTTCAACCTGAAAATTCTGATTTTCCGATCAATTACTGGACAATCAGATGCTGTGGTTGCTACCACTCGATTAATTTGATGGGTTTCACCGTTCCTGAGGCGTTTTGGCATGCAAAAAAAATGATGCGGCGTTACTTTGTTTGTTTATGTGTATGCTGCGGGTGAATGGGTTATCCGCTATCAAAATGTACAGAAGCTTTAAGCTCTTTGGCCGTTTTATGAATACTACAATTTTGTGCAAAGAATTGAATGCTTTTTGTTATTGTAATAATAACTAATATAGCGAATACCGTCTGGGTAGATTAATGTTAGGTACCATGAATAATGGAAAGGTGTTTTTTGACCAATATAATGAAATTGGTTCTATGTACTCTTCGTATGTAGGTACATATATTATATATAAGCGATTATTATAATGTAGCGTATAGACAAATTGAAAAGAGAATTTATATGTATCATATATGGTAAAAGATGTGCGGCAAAAATAGCAAATGTTGTAGGAAACACACACCATTCCAGCTTACAGGCTTCCAGCTATGGCTATAAGAGAGAAAGCACACAAGATTTAAGTAAGTACCAACACCATCATGTGTCTGATTCAATGAGAGTTGGAATTTATGTTTTGTTATTCTGGTGTGCTGTGTATGTAAGCTTGCTTTTTTTGTAATTCTTCTGCATAATGTTTTTATTTTCTTCATCATGACTTCTCTCACTCTCTGGAACGTATAGAGTTAAAGACTAGAAGTAATTTTTATTCATGTTTCTGTATGAGGCGAAAACAAAACCAAAAAATGCTGGGTGGGGAATCAACAGACAAACAGGTACCAGATATAAATTGGCTGCACGTTCTGCAAACCGTATCACATCGTCCTTGCATCTCCATTCGGCGGTAGTTGAATAAAAAACAGTTCCGTTAAAAGCACCTCCAAAAATTTGTTAGTTTACATTGCGAACAAATTCTAATAAAGTTTGTGTGATTTGTTGAAAAAGAGCAAAAAAAAGAAAGAAAAAAACATTAAACAATGGCTTTTCAACAAAAAGTTTTCGGAATTTTGTGTGTTGTGGCTTTAGTGTCGGCATTGCCAGCCGAGGAAACGCGAGGACACTCCCGCAATGCGGTTGGCTCCGACAATGAGCTCATGGATAGTATCTACAGCGATTGTTTGCGAAAGGATTCTGTGTCGTGTGTGAAATATAAGCTGTTCTCGTTTGTTGACAAAATGTTGGGACAAAAAGACACATTCGCCCTTACCGAAGGTGTTACCGTTGTGAAAACTCCAGGCGCTGAAAATGAGGGTGCTCCACGTGCTCTCTCCGGTGACGAGTCCATTGAATCACTAATCCTGAGCCGTGTCCAGAACTTCTTGCAATCACGCACCATTAAAGTTGACCTTAAGGGTTCGGACATCGTTAATGCTGTTTCTTCAACCGGTCGCGCTTTGGAGGATGTTTCCGAATCCATTTTTGGTGATGACTCTTCAGCCACCGCTGAGGGTCGTGGTAAGAAGAAGAAGGCCGCTAAAATCTTAGGACCATTGTTGTTGGCTGTTGCATTGAAGGCTGCCGCCCTTTTGCCACTTGCCCTCGGCGCCATTGCATTGATTGCCGGTAAAGCTTTGTTGGTCGGTAAAATCGCCTTGGTGTTGTCTGCAGTCATCGGTCTCAAGAAACTGCTGTCACAGGAGAAACACGTCACCTACGAGGTTGTCGCTCATCCACACCACTCATCGAGCCATTCTTCCAGCCATGGTGAGGCATACAGCGGTGGCAGTGCTGGATACAGTGCTGGCGCTGAGACTGCCAGTTACGGAGGTTCCGGACACGGAGGATGGGCACGTTCCATTGATGCCCAGGACTTGGCCTACCAAGCACAGAAACCCGCTCAGTAACTTATCCATTATATGTTTTAGCTCAAAACAAAATTTAGGTTAGCCGTAGAGAGTTTTTATTGTGAGGTGCATGCTTCTAGATGCAGTGCGTGTGTTCTGCAAAATAGTATTAAATAAGCGGGATTATACGTGGCCCATATAGAAGCTGTTCTTGCAAACCAGCTTTCGATGGTAATATTTATTTTTATTTTCTCGGTACCGCAAATACTCGAGGCTTTCGGATGAGAAGGCCAACTTTGTGCAATTCTACGTCCCGTAAAGTTAAATTTTATTAATTTAATATTTATTTAAATTATTATTTTCTACATATTTAAAACAAATTCACAAATGCTGCTATGAAACGAGAATAGATATGACCAGAATATCTAGTTCTGTCTGACTATTTTTTTTTTCACCGAACTCACAACTTAACTTCTATACTGACTGTAAAAGTAACGACTTCTACTAATCTACTCTATACTTACTTTTCTACGTACTTCGAACTAAACATTTTTAAATCTATAATACTACTCTTCTAAATATGTGCATTCTATCAGGCATTTGTTGCATCTTTTTCCGAATTTTCCTTTTTTATTTCTTTATTATTCTACACCTACATTGTACCTCTGTTCTGTTTCTTGAATTTTCTATTTTCAAATTAATATTCAATCAAACTGTGTTCTTTTTATTAAGAACTTAATACTATTTAGTTGCCATAATTTCTTACTTTATTACAATTTCATATTTCTGATACAAGAACTCAACAATACATACAATTAACCATTCTTCACTAATAGCAATCTGAAAACAGAAACTAAACTATTTCCTTCTTATATTTTACGTCTCAAGCTCTCTATTCTTTTATAAACTTCTCTTAATTTTTACACTTTTCTCGAGCTATCCAATATCTTCAATCTATGAAGTCTTACTTATAGCCACTCATAATAAATTCAATGTCATTAGATTTATTTGATTGTACTTCTACCTCACTAGACTGCTCTTTCATTTTCGACTGAAAATACCTACTGTTAATAAAAAAAAATCACAAAGGTTGATTATGTTTTAATAAAATGAAAATTGAAAAATTAAAAATGTGTTTTGCTTATAACTATTTAACGTACAATAAAAATGCGATCAATATTCAGAAGAAATAAATAGCATAGACACGCTACCATTTTATGCGGATGACGCTTTCATTTTTAAAGTTGACAACTGATGACGATAGATGATATACAGTTCAGACATTAATGAGAGGAGTTCTGCGAAATTTCACCGAGGATCAATGGAAGCTTATATTTAAATGTGTGTGTGTATTTGTGATAAATAACTTTCCATTTGCAGGTCATTTATGGCAAATGTGCGCCATTCCAAGCAATCTGAATTGTTAAAGTGCTGCTTTCTTTTGATTAATCGACTGCCGGTTCAGTTGTCATTTATATATTACATTCAGCACTCCTCTATTGCTCACATCTCAATCCACTGGTCTATCCGCACATTTGCCGTTAAACAATGTACATTGAATCGGTGTCCTATCATACTTGTGTTAAATATATTAGTAGCTGTACAGTGTATAGTCATAATAGCAAAGACCTCATCAGTCGTTGAGAAACTGAACCATCATGTACAACAATTACAACAACAAACATGTAATGAATATGGCGGCGCTCGTTTTATAAGAACGTTTACTATTAAAGCAATAACAATTTGATATTGTTTTGTCGATATATTATTATGTTCCTTCCTTTGTAGTGGTGTCGCATATATAATAAAGACTTCGTCACTGCGATGTTATTATGTCGGTGGAGTGCACGGTGTTATTCAATTCTCCTCAGCATTCGTCTTACTGGAACAAATATGTGCGCGATGGATGTAGGTCACCAGAGCGCTGGACTTTCATATCAAGAAATGAAACGACGGTACTTGTACTTGTTATTCCTTTGCTGTAAGTGGTAAATTCAAGTCGTCTTGTTGAGCTACAATATAACAAAATGCGATAAATGCCCGCGCCACATCAAGAAGACGAGTGAGTGCGCGCAGTGCAGCGGCCCCATAAAAAAATGATTAACTTCAAAACAAAAGAAGCGCGCAACAAGAGTTAACGTCAAACGTGTGAGTACACCGGCGAATGAATGTGTACATTTTTAGTTGTTATTTGAAGTGCAGCAGCAGCAGCAGCAGCAGCAGCAGCAGCAATAATTTAATACGTATACGAAGATGGAAGCGATAAACGAATAAATCTGCCACTTTGAGATGCGGTGAAAATTCTAAAATCGTATGAAAAATAAAATATTTTCCATATGCGCATGCTAGATCAATCTGATGGTGATGAATCCGTATAGGTATTAATCTTGGGTTGGATGGAAATTACCACATATCTGCATTGTGCTCATTCATTTACGAAATGTGGAAGCGTGTTGATTGGCTAATGGTCTCGCCATGTATTTCTAATTGCCACATATTCCGCCACAAATAAAATTAAATTTTCTTCTGTTCTTGTACAGCAACATTTGCATTTATTTATTCTTTTGCCATGAGAATTGCGCAAACACTTAAAAATGGCGATTGGCATACTCTCCGGAGTCCGGCGACTGGGCTGTGCAGTTGGATGGTTATGCTTGATTCAAGCACACGCTCGTTTCACATTATAATAACAAAAAACCGGCTAGTTCAATGGTCGAATGCTTGTAGATTTAATATGTACTCTTGATTTGAATGTTGCTCCTATTTTTTTTTTGCGTTTATTTTTTCTACATTTATTTGGCGCTTCCCTTCCATAGACCCACAGTCCATCTTCCATCTTCCAGTACATTTTATGAACAAAACGCGTTACCCAAGTCAGTGGATAGAATTTATGCATGCTCTCATAACTATAATGCCGTATTAAGTTGCGCCACATTCAATATTTGTTTATTCTATGATTTAGTTTTGTTGTGCTTTTCACCCAAAGTGTTTTTCTTTCCTCCCCTCCATATGTATTCTCTTATAATGCAATTCTCGACTCACACATCACACATGCGTAGCTACACTACATATATAATATATATAAGTAAACATACATATTGCTGTTATGTCGACAATTTATTTATATTTGCGGAAAATTGGAACTCTGTTCTCTGTTTAGATAATACAACTTGCGTATCTTGAAAATTTGTGTTTTCTTAAGCAAAGAACTTTAATAAGTTTGCCGTTACATCCCAGCATAAACATCGGTGGTTAAATTCCACATATAATATTGAATTTTTTGAAAATCATATAGTCGTTGCACTTTACTCCATATTCAGCTTGATTCTCATAAGCGATTACTATTATTATTATTATTTGAGTAAGAAAATATAGGTGTAAGTGTATATTAGGCAACAGTTAAAATATAACCGTACCATCATTTACGTAAACGAACATTAGCGAATATGTACATCTTTTTAATTTTGATGTAAGATGAGTAATACTTGAAGATTTCATCATGAAACTTCAGCCAAACTGAATTTCATAATGTCAATCCTAGATAAGTGGGTCAATATTTTTGCGTCAGAACCTTAAAGGTGAATTGTATATTATTCACATATTACGGATAAAATCATGATTAAACTATTAATTGTTTAGTTTAATCACAGACATCCCAAGTTTAATAATAATTTTATCCGTAATATGTGAATTCCTCCATTATTCAAACCAAAACAAATTGTTGATTATTTAATATATAAACTCGTATATTCATCATTTATGTGGTCAATCTACATTTTGTAAAGTGATTTGTTCGGTAAAAACCATTGTTTTAGAATTGAAACAAAATTTCTTTGTTTGCAATCCAGTTTCTGTAACAAACTCTACATAATAAATTACTATGGAATTAATTGCATTTTTCTAAAAAGGTGATGGTTTAATTCAAGTTTATAGAAAATGTTTGTGTAACATGTTGCAACCTCTCCAGCAACTCTGCCGGTGATATAAATGTAAAACAACAAACCCACAAAGTATGCTTAAACATTATGAAATAATAAATACCTTCATAACTTTTGTTCAAACAACACATTAACTCCACCGCGAAACATTCACGGTTGTTTTATTTTTCAAAGTCAATGTCGAATACTCCTGATGGTTCACGGTTATGCTCATTATTTTTAAACTACGGTCTACGATGCAGGCGTTTTTTCACAAAAACCTTCTGCAACAGGCTGTTTACATTTCAAGTTTAAATGTTACAACTTACAAGAAGTGCGTATAATACTACGTAAAATATGTATTGTGTGGTAGTAAGTTACAAGCAAGTACACAATATTCATGCTGCTATGTATCAATGTTTGTTGTTGGGATTGAATGCCGTTGATGAATAAATGGGTGCTTGCTAATATTGGCACAGATTTGCGATTCGCTTTTCTTTTCAAAACGACCAAAACCAAATCGTTAAAAATTGATCACACATGTTGCGGATAAGACGCTGCTATTATAGTTAAGGAAAAATGACAACAACCGACATACCAATGAAATGAGTTGAAAGTGATTGACGTTGGTGTCAACAAAATTGTTGTGGTGCTCTTTTTATTAATTTTTTTTTTTTTTTTGAGTTCTTCCATCCCATGGAATTTCTTTCGTCGTTGTTATTTAAGTCGTTTATCGTATTAAGAGCTGTGAAAAAATATTTTCGTCAACTTAATTGAATCGATTTGGTTTATGTTTTCATATTAAATTGCTAAATTATTTAATCACAGAATTAATGGGTTTTTTTTTTTTTTGGCTCAAGCGAAGACAAAATTTGTGCCTGGATAATTGATTTTAAATATACATATTTTATTTTCATTAGCAAGCTACCCGAAATGTTGGTGCCTTGCAAAATTTGCATGTAATTAGAGTTTTGACTACTGTTTGCTATTGCGTATCTATTGCGGCAACCGATAACTTAGACGCACCCAATCTGTACCAATACTCACGCTGACCTACTAGCCTTCTTCGCACAATAAGCACACCGGTATCATTGACGGCTATTATGCGTGCGCTGCACAGATTGTTTGCTGCGTGTAATAAAATATGTAGATTTTAAATTTACCTCAGGTTACCTTCATATAAATTTTTGCGGAAAGGATATTTTACCCATCTGCATCATTAAAAGGCTTTAAATAATATTTCCAATTTATTTAAAGGGTTTAAATTTGGAAAACCTTGAACAATTAAAGATATCTTACAAGATCTTTCTACAATCGTTCATAAAATCATTGATTGATCTAAAAAAATCAAACATTACTTTCATAATTGCATAGAATGTTACCCTGTGTTGGACAACCTCTGAGGAACTAGAGAAAAGCAAATCGTACACAATCACTTCTTTATATCTTCCATTGTTCGGACATGAAAAAATGCACAAATGATGATAGAGCAGCCTAAGTAGTTAGTTTGACAATTCGTTTTTGAATAAAGTAACACTTAAAATTATTAAACACGTGCGAGTGCAAAGCAAACGGAATGGTGGCAAATCAAACATTTGCTGATGTTGTATTGAATGTATATTCGGAGAGATTTCATAGCAAGTGACCACATAACATGAGAATTCAATCAAATTGATGTCAAATGATGTGCGGTTTCAATCGTTGGAATGTCCATTGCTGAAAACTACTAACTACGCGATATAGCGAAGGGTGTGTTTTTTTATTGTACACAGTGTCAGTACACACTCTAAAAACACAACGTAGAAATCGAAGCACCATAAGTATTAAGGGACTCAGTTGTATGCATGCAAACCCGAAATGATCAGGGTTTAGAATTTTTTATTTAACTATTTCATTCCGTAGGATGACAGATCCTTTACTTCTCCATGGCTTTGTCGACGATTGGCCATCTCCACGTAAGTTTTAGTAACAACGGTTATCATGAAGATCCCAGTTAATCGATTACTGGTCCTATGATATCGTCTTGCGGTCTTTCAAGGCAAGGCTGATCCATTTTCGTTACTCCATCATCTCTTCCAACGTAAGCCCAATGGCATGCAAAAAATACAAATTTCACCTTGATTTGTGGAAGCTGCACGCGTTGGTGTTTACTGTGGTCTTGGTCTGATTATGATAAATGCTAAGTTTAAGTACTCGTATATATTAAATAAAAACAAACTTATCTTAAATGAAAATGGCTCTGGTCTGATTGCAACCACCGAAGAGTAACCAACATGAGTGCATTCAATTAAAACGATTGCACTTTTTTCGAAATTAATGCAGAATAATTAGCTGCACGATAGAACATTACTCGAATGTGCATCATCCACATACCCGTGGGGGATGCCCAATGGATTAAATTTACAATTGAATATTGCTAGAAGTATTTAATGTGAAACAACCGTTTGCAATACCTCAGTCTCATACATCATCTCTTAGAATAGCATCAGTTCAGACAAACTCCATTGCGATAAAATACTTATCAATAAATCAAAGCCCTACAATATATAATGTTTAGGATTTTAGTCGTGTTGTGTTTATCAGGTTCAGTTATTGCACGGAGTACAGTTTCAAGTTTCAACAAAATTGATGAGGCACCACAAAAAGATGAAGTGCAAAGTGACAAAGCTTCGTCGCCATCCTCGCTGTTCAGCGACATCCAAATGCTTTACAACACGTACAACAAGTGCAGTGCAAATAATATATCTGTGTGCCTTAAGTTGAAGCTGATCTCAGTGCTGGACAATGCTGCGCATTCTGCAACAGAGTTAACTGTAATTGACGGAATCAAGTTTGTCCAAAATGATAATTTGCCGGCAGTCACATACAGCAAGACGGAAGATGAGATTGTCGCAAACCTACCCAGATCGCTAGAGGCCAAAGAAACCGTCTTGTCATCATTAATTTGGGACAAAATTGTGTCATTCTTTCAATCACACACATTGCAGGTTAGTGAGTCAGGCACAAGGCATTTCGCGTTCTTCATACGCGTTGGATCTTAAATTTCCATCTCTTTAATGTACCTACCTACGGATATAATACTTAGCGACGTAGTGACGTTTGTGAAAGTGCATTCACTTTCAGTAGATGTTATTTTCATCAGCATACAACCAGAATAGATATATTCAGAAGTCGCTGTTAAACGCTCAAAAGCTGGAATGTCACTTGTTAAATTTAAATTTCCCTTTTAATGCTGTAACCTAGGCGGCCGTTTGTAACAGTATAATATTCCACATTTTTATAAAGAGTTTTAATTTACAATTTCTTCAATAAACTGACTCGCATCTGTACAATATTTTAATGGACGCATTTTTTTAGGTGAAATTTCCATCTGGCGAAGACATGGAACGTTCCATGAGCGAGGAATCAAGAAGACATAAGCACAAACACAAGAAGGGCGGTGCAATGATTATGATTCCATTGCTGCTGGGTGGCACATTTATTCCAATCGCTTATGGTGCATTGGCACTGCTCTCTGGCAAGGCGCTCATCATCTCTAAGCTGGCGCTTGTCTTGGCATCAATTATTGGTATTAAGAAGCTGTTATCAGGAAGCAATGGACACGAGTCATCGCATGAGGTCGTTGTGTCGGGGAACCATGGGGGATCGGGTTGGGGGAGGGATATGGACTTAGCATATCACGCATACGCACCAAAGGATAGAACTCCCAATCCGATACAATGAGAACGTGTCTTATCTTATTTATGTAAAATGTAACTCAAGCGATTTGAGAAAAACGACTATAGAGCGTAGGATGAGTGTTAAACAATTTAATTTGATCGAATTTTTAAAACTAAGATAAATTATTGCTTAACAAGTGAGTTTAAAATAATTATTTTATAATCAAGTATAGTTTATAAAAGTTATGCTATAATATTTATTTAAATTAAATCAAAAACTATTTGATAATTAATGTGAATATGTAGTTACAAAAAAAATACTTATTTTTGGGCATGTTTTTTAGAGACTTCCCTTAAAGCCTTCTTAAAGCTCATTATAAATTGAAGTTAATAATAAAAAATATTTTATATTTATTACCATTTTTTAAACAAAATATCTTATTTAGGTTCTTTTTAAATTTTGTGATTATTTTTTCAAAAGGAAATGTGATGGAAAAAAATATCCTTGGAGCTGTGCACGACGAAAGACTGGGTATCTAATATTTTATATCCCGAAATCGTGAAACATCGCTTTTTATGTAGATGATCGCTTTTGCTTAGGAACGGTCGTGTTGTCATTAAAAAGGCCTTTCACAAGCGTACGTAGTGAAAACGATTAGGTCGCATGTCGCAGAGTCCGAACCAAATAAAAAAAATTTTACAATGTTACAACTTACAACATAAAATATACCAGCATATCAAAGAAAGTTGGTTCGGATTGGCCAAATCGGTTTCATTCATCGTCACAATTTATAAGAGTCATTTAAATGATGAATGAATATATAAATCGGAAATTGGCTGGGAAGTGGGAACTGAAATGACGCACTGTCTTTTTTAATATGATATTCATCCTTCATTCATACAATATTTGTAATGAAATGGGAACTTCTCGGTTTATTTTTAAAGCATACACTATTTAAATGGATGTACAGAATGCATTATTATGTGCTTTATTGAGAATTATTTGTAATTGTGTCATTGTTTGTAAATGTTTTTTATTTAGGAAAATGTGGGAAAGAGTGCATTTCACTTACTATTGTAATTGCGCGGTTTTTACAATGTGAATACACTTTAAAGATTAAATTGTCTAGAACGAAAGTTTGGGAAAACAAAATGAGTAAATTCGTAATTGCTGCACATTGAACATGTCTTTTTGCTAAGAAAATATTAATATTTAAGCATTAAAAACAATTAGATAGTTTATTATAAACTTAAAATTAGGAACATTGTGTATTTAATAAAATATTTTGTGTCACTGCATGATTTCAATATCCAAGATAATATGATGGGAATGCAGAATTTAGGTTAATGCAATACTCACACTTTAAATAACGAAATGACAAAGAACTGCGAACGATTTATCACAGGAGGAGGTTACATGCAACAAATGAAGCAGCACAATTCTGTGCACAAAGAAATTTTTCAATGCAATATGTAGTTAAAAACCATAAAGTAATTCACGTCTAAATGGCCATAAATATATGAGTAGGTTTTCTTTTTTTTTTTAAATAAAGATATCTTTAGCGGATGCGCATCATGTGTGATAAGATATGATATGTTATTGAAAGGAAAACGCGAAGACTGCAGAAAATATGTATTGATTGGAAATACTCTGATAGACAACAATTCATAAATGCTACTCAAGAGTGAAAGCTTCTCAAATGCACAATAACATAAAATATTTAACAATCCCTTAGTTGGGAAATTTTCCATTCATTTAATTTTTGACCCCTAAAACCTCCTTAAAGTGCTCATTATTGACTTGGGGTGCATTGAATTTATTGACAAAAGTATTCAGGACAAAACACGTTTGCTGTTTTCCACACTCGATGACTTACAAAACCAATTTTTCAGTATACTTAAGTCGATTAAAATAATGTATAATAAATATATATTTTTGAAAATAAAAAATGAGAACGAAAAGAATATTTTTGCGGCTTCAGTTGGATCATGTCAGAATGTCAATTTCTGGTTGCCAATCGCCATGTTATCAACATATTTTGTGTTCAATTGTCGTCAGGTGTCCGTCAATTTTTACACTCCTATGTGATCAATGGTTATTTAACTGAATAGCCAATCACGTTTAAAAGAAAAAAATTCAATTGCCGATGCATAAATAAAAGTGTGCTCAAAATGGAAAATCGAGTAGAAAATAGCTAGGATAGTATGGTTTTAATAGAAATTAAGCGATATCTCTTTGCACGTACAACCAAATATGGTAATTATGATTTTTAAATTATGCACACGATTCGGACACACATATATGTACGTACGCTTTCATCGTGTGAATTTGCGAGTATGATGGGTGTTCATGAATTCAACTCAAATTTTATGGTGAAGCCCATTTGGGTAATTTTATCATATTAGTTTAAATCTATTTCCTAAGCCTAGTATATCTCCAATCCTTTTTTCTACATTCCTCAAAAAACAAAAGTAAATATTCAATAACATGGAGAGAGAGAAAAGCATATGCAATAAGGACTGGACTAATATGTTTTCAAAAGAAGCAAATTAGTATGAGCCCAATTAAAAGCACTCAAGTTAGCTCATTAGCCTATATACTCCAAACCTTTGTGTTAAGTAAGTCATTTTCCTAATGAAATTATTTTATGTTATTTGTTGCGGTCTTTTTTTTGATGAAAAAAGCGTATGATTTGTGTGTATCCAAATCTTTAAACTTAATGATGCATTAAAAAACATGGAGCACTGACTGCAGCAAATTCAAAGTAATTGGTCAATCCACAATAGCTGATATTTATTTTTGCGTTTATGAACACTAATTTCGGCGTTATAACAATTAACAAAAAACACGAACCAAAGGATTTACTGCTTTGTAAGGTTTTAAGGATCACAACAATAATAAAATGAATGTGATGATAAAACATAATTTTACATTTACTCGCAAAACAAGGGGAATCGAATATTAGTTTAGAATCTATCGTCAATAAAATTTTACACAACAAAAATAATCTTTGAATCGTCAATTAATTTCCAGTCTTTAATATGTGTTTATTTTATGTTGTTGATTTTCAATGACTGGTTCTGTAATGGTAAGTGGTTTCCATTCATATTCACAATGAAATTCTTCATTTTGCAATTTACAGTACAAACAAGCTAGCAGAATAGATGAGGCGTTTAATACAACATAAGTCTACAGAAAACAAATCTCCTCGCGTTCGGAATTGATGTGATAAGTAAAATGTTTTAAAATTGCATATACTCGCACTTACTATAAAAACAATTCTTATCTAATAATTGTGTTTATCTGAAGATTGAAGATTCCAAATGTAACTGTAATGTAACAAATTGGTGTTGTCAAGATTCTTGAGCTTATAAATAATATAAGGATTGAGAAACTTCAACGACTGTGTAGCAGTGTAACAGTACTTTTTGAAAGAACTCAATTGAAAAGCTATTTTCACTATTGTATAAGCAAAATCGGACAATTACTTTTTGTTGAGACTGTTTGCAGTGAATCAAAAACTAATAGCTTATGTTAATTGCTCATGCGCCATTCTACATCTGTCGTGTAGTAAAAACTGCAGATTTACAACTAGTCAGCATACTTTGCGAATTTTATTAAATTTTTTAAATGAATAATGCCAGTAGCTAAAGTGATTATTTAAGATATGCATATGCTTAACAAAATGTTTTCACTATTCTCTCTTACAAAACAGCACATTTTAAGTATTCACCTACATATGGTATTTACAAACGATTCACATGTTGTTATTGTTTTGGAACGGGGTTTGGAAATGCACATCTTTGATAATATTATGTTGTCTGCGCTCACGGGCGCGGTATCGCTGCATAAACGAGAGTTTTTGTTTTTGGCATAGCGGACTGTAAAATGGCTACATTTCTACACATGGAAGCAACCCGATATCATTCACTAACATTAATAATTTTTATCCCACCAATTATCCACCAGCTGTATAACATTATACTAACTATCTTCCTCTTGCACAAACTTAGTGTGCTCAAGAGCTAATTGTGACTGAATGAAAAAACCAAGAAATCCACACACACATTGCGTGCGCTGGTAACAAAAGCCAGCTGCCGAGCGACACTGTGGTCTGACCGCGGATAAGGGGGCGAGGAGACGAGACCGCAACGGATCGCTGTACAGCAAAAGCACCATTTAAACTTTAAAAGCAATGTATGTTATTGTGCTGCACACATGTGGCCGTGCCCACCAAGTTAACAGTACACGTGTGTACATAAAGTGTTGAAATGTATACACCACAATCATACAGATTGTGCGTTTCGAACACCCTGCTAGATGATACATCTCCCTCCCATGGCGCGACGGATGGGTTGGTTGGCTACTTGGTTGTGATAGCAACTTTTGCACTTGTGCAGACATACATTTAGAGACATATTGTGTGCGTGAGTGTGTTTGTGGCTTTGTTTTTACGCAAATATTTAGCGGCGTTTTCCTCCTTACTTCAAATCGGACATATTAATTTAAATTCTATAACGTCCGTCGCACACACAATACCCGGACGAGAGAGCGAGAATAAAACGCGGACATCACAGACATCTAGTCACAGTTCACCGATTGCTTTCTGGCCACAAACAGCTCTTCTTTTTTTCCCGAAAAGCATTAGTTACTTATTTCACATTGAGGAATAAGGAAGTTTATTTGACACACATACAAAAAACAACAAAATTTAAAAAAAAAAATGAAAAAGTTTTTGGTGATATTGGCAATAGTTGCAACAGCCGCAGCAGTTCCTTCCGAAACTGACGGACTTCTTTCAACGGCGTTGAAATTTGTGAAAGAATGTGGTGATAAATCCATGGTGCTGTGCGTGAAGGTAAGAATGAAAGGATCAATAGTGTTGTTTGAAATAAATCGTGTTTGCAAAGTGATTGATAATAGTGCATAATATAGTAATTGAATAAAATGCATCAAGTCAGTTCCAAAGTAGAGATTTTCCACTTACATTTAATTCATTGATCAAAATGTGAATTAAACGTTTACACTTGAATGGGCTCTAATTTTTAAAACGTTTGGTGTTTCTGTTTGTAACGTAAATTCTGAATGGATATAAGTCGTTTAATTAACTGTGTATGGAAATGCTGTATCTGGGAGGTGAATTAACCCAATTGAACTTGCCCATAGATCATCTCGCATAAAGACATAATATGTAGGTATCTAACTGCAAAAACCAGTTAATCAGTGGCATAAAGATTTATCCAGTAAAACCGAGAAACGTGTTGTAACTGTTGTTAATCGTATCCAACCCATAAGATCATCGATTCCTAATATGCGCCTATACTTGTTTTTCTAAAAGCGCAAACTTATATTCAGCCGTAGCCCGCAAATGGGCTTGTAATAGCGACGCAATAAAGTTCCGCAAATTGCTGAAACAAAAAAATGCCGCTTTTAATTTCGACGTTAAAGTATTGATATTAAATTGCTTTTTTTTCTTTTATATGTCCGCATCAGGAACGTGCTCTTCATTACATTGATGGTGCCCGCGGTGATTTGACCGTAGGCGAAGGTGTCACACTTGTCGCTGGCGAGGAAGTGCAGCAAGGTCGTTCACTAAACGATATTGAATTGCCAGTTGAATCCGAAGCACGTGAGAATGAAGTTGACTCATTATTGGTGGAACGTATTGCACGATTTTTGGGATCACACACACTCCAATTCAAAGTACCAAAAGACTCCATTGAGGATATGCAGCGCTCACTTGAAGAAGGTAAGCACAAAAATGCGAGAATTATTCACTTTCTTTCTTATTATTTCGCAAAATATTTGCGTGATCACACCAATTGAATTACTTATTTACGTCAATTAAGGTAAAAGATCAAAAAAAGTGGGGCTACACACCAGCCGGTGCGCTGTGTGAGGTAGTACACAATAATGGTATTTTGTAAAGAAAAATCAAGTAATGCTTTGTATTGGGACCGTTAAATAATCGCTGGTTATGTGCACGATTTGGAACAAGACGCATTCGTTTGTGGTTAAATAGTTTTGATGACGGAAAAGTAACAGATCGAAAGACGAAGAAAGTTGTTAGACCTAAAAATTTACATAAATAATGAAAATATCTACGCCAAGCTACAAGACAATGTCTAGCATACAAATGAGTTACGTCACTTCCCACAAAAATTATTCACAAAGGCGTTTAGTCATACAACTCAAATTTGGGTTACAATGTCACCGTGTGTCTGGTTGATTATGTGTGATATAATAAAACGGTACCGCCTCATTTTAAGTTGAAAAAAATGGAGCTTAGTTTTACAGAAGACAGTGTGGAGATCTTATAATTATTTACATTTTTAAATAGTAACTGAAATGTCCTTTATTTAAGTTGAATTTACATTTTCTAACAATTGAAAATTACTTAATTATATTTCAGCTCGCGGAAAGAAGAAGTCCAAGAAGCTCCTTCTTCCACTGTTGCTGCTCTTCAAGTTGAAGGCTGCCGCCCTTTTACCACTGGCTCTTGGTTTCCTCGCTCTCATTGCATTCAAGGCTTTGATCATCGGCAAAATTGCCCTCGTGCTGTCTGGAATCATCGGCCTCAAGAAGCTGTTCGAGTCCAAACAATCACAAAGCTACGAAGTAGTAGCACATCCGCACTATCAATCTCACGGATCATCCTACGATGAGCATGGTCACTATGCGCGTTCATTGGATGCACAGAATCTAGCCTATGCTGCTCACGCCCAATAATTTCGCAAACAGCGCACGCCACAGCAAAACTAGATACACTTAAACGTATACGTACATATTTTTATTATGAAATGGGAGCATGACATTATTTCTATATCTTTCTTCATTTTCATTACTTTATTTATACTTACCATTGAGATATGCAATTTGTGTATCGACGTTTATGTGATTGGCGCGTGTAAATATTTTATATGTATTTATATATATATAGAGCTACTCATACCGGTAAAGCGTGTGTGCTAAATTAGTGCGCACTGCGAAAATTCTTTGTAATTTTACAAAAAATAGCTATTTATATCCATCTAGAAAACCATCCACTTAATGACATCTTGTTTAAGTTTATTTAAAACAAAAAAAAAAAATCGCGCAAGTCAAAGCCATTGCACGGGACTAGCCCAAAACTTTAGTCGTTAATTTATTTATTGCAAACGATTGATTGTTAATATTTATTATATTTAATTATTGTTATTTTTTTAATGGATCAAACATTTCTATCAATACTTTCTGATGTGCTACTTGTTACAATTTATGTTACATTCTTTATTTCTTTAACATTTCTATACAACGTCAAACTATTATATTTTTAATTTCAATTGTACTCACACTGTTTGTTTGCAACATTATCTGAACTTTGAGTAAGTAGCCGTATACACTCTAAAAATACGGAACAAACTCTATGAGCTATTCTAAACTTATATACACTGTCAATCTACCAAATCACTACACTTAAATAATAATATCTACTTTTAATAAAATAATTATGTAACTTATTACCAGTGATCTGTTGTAATGCAAGAACACAAAGAGGCATTGCAATTGATGTTCTAGTTACGTTGTTGTAGTTGACAGCAATGCATTTGCCCTGGTGTTGCATTACAATGTTTTGCGCAAGAGAAAAAGTAATACTAGTTTTACAAGACACTTAACTAATTAACCAAATTTATGCAACTACTGTGTGGCAATAGTAATTTCTAGTATGAACCTGACCAAAAACAATTTCTGCCAAAATACTATTAATTTTCTATAAATCTTGAAAACAAATTGACTCTTCTTTTATTTACTTAATTACTTATTCTCTCCTTGACTATTTCAACAAAATAGGGTTTAATTTTTAAAGCGGATCAGATGGCGATATGTTATGTATTTACTTTCTGCATCTTTTCATCAATGGTTGCAATTTTTAATTTAGTTACACATTATTCAAAGAAGTATATATTTCCATTTCTCTTCTCTTTTCTATAAAATTCTTAATTTAACTTTGTTTGAACGAAATTTAATTTCGAATCAAATTCATTTCTGTTTAAAACTGTCCTTTTAGGGTAGGAACTTGAATCAACTAAGGATTCCCTTCTTTTCTGGAAACTCATTAATATTCAACTAAATAATAAAATGTACATCTAAATGAAATATTTGTCAATGACATCTTGTTTATTTTACTTTTCACGTTTAAACAATTTCTGTAAAAACTGCAATATTGAAAATAAATATCAATTTGAATAAAACCTTTATAAATAAAACATTTTTTAAATTTCGAACGAAATAATTTTTAATTGTCAATTGCAATATAATACGTATCGGGCGAACAATTCAATTGAAAATAATATATTGAATGTGCATCTTAATTCTAGGAATGAAATCAAAGTATTGTGTATTTTATAAAATATATAATTAGTACGTAAATATTCCTGTCCATCAACAATATATTGTATAGTACGTAAATACGTTGTTTGTGTTTACAAATGTGTAACGGAACTGAACATTAAACTGCATTCTGGGTCACTTGGCATACTTATTATTTGAATGTACAAGATCTCGTCGCACTTAATCCACATTTCAGATCGACTAACTACACATACGATGAAGCAAGTGCTGAGCTGGCACATAAATAACAGCCTACTTTATCAGAAATGTAACTGTTTTACGTTACATGATCGTAACTTACCTAATTGGTTTGCTTATAATTAGTATAGGTAAGTATTCCTACATGTGTACATACTACAAAGGCAATTCTAGATAATTTGATAAGCTCATTTCTTAATATGAACAAACAAATAAGTCGACTTTGAAATTTTCACAAATCAAAATTAATGTCACATTTTAAAAGCAACCATACTTTACCTTTTATGTACCAATAATTATGAGTTTAATCATGGTTACCCAAGCAAGCCTTAGAACCAACCTAGTTCCAACATACTTTCTTATTTATACACATTTATTTGTGCTCGTACATAGTACATTGTTCACCAAGCGGCCAGTTGTAAGTTTTAGGTGTACAGCACTGTTTCAAGTTTATGATTTGTCCCATATCATCGCATCACACGATTGTACTTCTTAGATTTTATGTGTCGCCAACCTTAACCAGGATGTTACGGTCAGTTGAAAGAGAAAATGCTTGGTGGAAATTAAATGAAAGCTTAACTGCTACATAGTACATTACATACTTACGTTTACCTATATTAATATAGGAACTAAAATACTCGTAAATAAAAGTATTTGTGACTGTCGCACGTCTTTTTATATTACATGGTCGTGATCCATGAATGAGACATTTCTTTTGGTGCACAATAATAAAGCAAAGCATGCGGTGCTCGATCTAAAATTCAATGCAAAATACGCTTAACTGAGTACATACATACTTATATATGATTTCATCTGTATAGTTGAAACAAGTTAAATGTATGTTGCGGATCTGCATTGTCACGGCCAGGACCGCCCAGCAATGGTTGGTCGTGGGAATTTCTGTGATACTGTTGTGACTTGTGCACTGTTCAGTGTTCAGACAACAGCAGTCTTTTATACCCAAACCAATCGTGAACTTGCATGACTAGTTCACGTCTGTTGTTTGTTGTGACGGAAAAAATGAAAGTGAGGCGACTTTGTTTTTTGTATTTTTTTTTTCATATTGATTGTTACATTGGCTTTTACTTAAACCATAATATATCATTAAAATTAAACTCAAAAAGTTCTAAAAAATTAGTAAAACAAGTTTTTAATTTCCTTGGTTTACAGATTAATTTACATACTCATCAGTTTTTGAATTATTTTGATTATGAAACTATGACCTTCAGTTTTAAAACTTTTACCCTTTAAATTTTCTTATCTTATCAAAAGTTATGAAGAGTTTCTGAGATAGAAAACGTGGGGTTCGTCTGCATCCACCCCTTTTTTATGGGAATGATCAACTCTCTAACTTGACCTTTAAAAATTAAAAATAGATTTTTTTCTTTCTTTAATATAATATAAACATTTGAAATAAATCGGTCGAGTAATTTCTCAGAGTACTTTCCATACACCCTTCCCTAATTCCCTTCCCAAAACGTAGTAAAATTAAATATTTTGGCTGCTTAACAATAAATAAAAATTTTCCCTTAAATACTCTGATATGAGCTCCATAAATAAAATAAAAACCTTTCAGTTTCTAGTTATGTGAATTAATTTTAGCCTAGTAGAATATATGCAGAATTACTCATTAAAAATATGATTTTGAGAGCAATTTAAGTACTTTATTTAAAAGCTCGTAAAAAAGCGCATTTTATAAGACATTGCAAAAAAAATATGAACGGAAAACGAAGGTGATTAATTAAAAATTAAAAAACAAATAACGGTAAAAAATTAATTTCATAATTTCCAACAAGTGAGTATTTTCAAACAGCAAGATATCTCATCTTATTAAATATATATAGTGAGTGAAAAACATAATTGAAAAGTATTGAAGCTTTAATTTTTTTTAACAATGGTATTATTTTATTTTAAAGATGACTTTAATCTTTAAAAAATATTTCTTAGTGCAATTAAGAGATCACGTCTCTCAGCAGAAAACGGCATGCCAGAATGTAGACTGAGTGACCCTAATTAAACAAAATCCTCGCATTTTTATACCGTACCCATCTAATTATGCACTTTCCTTATTTCATCTAGTCATAATGAATTCATAAATCATTTTGTGTATTGAGTTGCAATTTCGAAGGATCTAGCAATTTTTGGTTAAATAATATTTACAAGTTTGAAATTAATTGTTTATTTTTCTTTCAATAAAATCTTTATCAACCAAAACGAAAAAATCACAACGTATTTATGAGTATTTATACTCTTTTTACTGTTATATTAAATACAATAACCATAAATACTGAAGAAAAAGATTCTGGTGCCTGAAGGTGTTTAAAAGTCGTTAAAAGTATTCCAATATAGGCATTATATAATTCCTTCGACTCATCAAAGAGGCATTATGGTCATTATCAAATAATATCAGCTGTATAAGTTGAGAAAGTTTACCGCCCATGGGCTACACTTCATAATCGTGGGGGAATATAATTAAAATGGGTCAGCATCAGAAAAAGTTTTAAACATTCTTTGAGAATTAAGTTTTGAGTACATTGTTAAAGCTATAAGCTGAAATTTCTGACGAAAATCATTTCAATATTTTACTTTAAATCAAGCCAACCCTTTGTCGAAAATACAGAAATTGAAAGCCGTTAATTAAGAGCAAAGCAAAGGATGGATATTACGATTAATGTTTGACTTATAATCTCTATCTCTGTCTATATAAAAGATCTGTGTGCGTCCGATGCGAGTAAAATCAAAAATGCTGCACCAAAAGTTACCAACATTTATATGTGTGTTCTATGGGTTGTGAGTCGTGATCGTGTGCAGTTTGGCCATAATTCGATGGATGTTTCAAAAGTTAGTTCTTTAGCTACAATGGACCATTACGGCTAAACCACTGAAGCTTTTAACCAGATATTCACACTATATGTTCGTGTGGTGTCTGGAATGTTTCGCATATAGGTGTCAACTGGGTATATGGTGGCAAAACTGGTGGTTTGTTTTCACGATTTTGACACTTTTCTGGTTAAATTTTCCGGATTTTCTTGAAAAACGATAAATGGAGTGGTTGAGAAGAATACAACAAAAAGAACTCCATGCAAATCGGACACTCCGTTACATCATTCAATTTGTGTTTAATTTTTCACGTTTTTAACTCTTTTCCGGTTAAATTTTCCGGCTTTTATTAACGAGCAATGAATGATATGGTCGAGACGAATACAACAAAAAAATCTCCATGAAAATTGGACACTCCCTTTCAAAGTTATGGAATTACAAAAAATTTCGCAAATATATTGCTTCCAACCATATAATTGGCAATATATATGATTGCGGTGACCATATTTTTACGAAAATTTAAAAAAAATATAGTTAGAGTAACCATATATATGGTTGGAGTGACCATATTTGTAGTAAATTTTTTGAAAAATATGGTTGTGGTGACCATATATATGGTTGGAGTGACCATATTTTTGAGATTTTTGTTGGAAAATATGGTTGGAATGACCATATATATGTTTAACGTGACCTTATTATGGTCGTTACAACCATATGTTTAAAAAAATTCACAAAAATATGGTTACTCCGACCATATATATGGTTACCACAACCATATTTTCAAAAATTTCACAAAAATATGGTTACTCCAACCATATATATGGTTACCACAACCATATTTTCAAAAATTTCACAAAAATATGGTTACTCCAACCATATATATGGTTACTCTAACCAAATTTTTTTTAAATTTCACAAAAATATGGTTAATCCAACCATATATATGGTCACCACAACCATATTTTACAAAAATTTCACGAAAATATGGTCACTCCAACCATATGTATGTTTACTCTAACCATATTATTTTTTAATTTTGTAAAAATATGGTCGACGCAATCATATATAATATATTATATTGTCAATTATATGGTTGGGAGAAATATATTTGCGAAAATTTTTATAATTCCATAACTTTGAAACGGAGTGTCCAATTTGCATGGAGATTTTTTTGTTGTATTCGTCTCGACCATACCATTCATTAACCGGAAAAGTGTTGAAAACGTGAAAAATTAAACACAAATTACAAACTTTCAGGATTCATTTGAAAATTCCTTAACAAACGGAGCGTCCGATTTGCATTGAAATTTTGTTTTGCTCTTTTCGATCATACATAGTATTTTGGTCTTTCGAAATTTAATTTTGCAAAAATTTTAACTTCGAATGTATGTCATTTGTTATTTATTAATGGATTTTATTCAAAAACTTATCAATACGTTCGCCGGGTCCGCTTGTATACAATATATTATGTTGTCAATAATAATATGCGTCATGTTTTCCAGATCCTTGACATTCAAACTGTGCGGTGTACAAAAAGCAATATGAATATTGCTGCAATATTGCATTTAAATTTCACCTTCTATGATGATAGTTTAATATGCAATAAAAAAATGTAGTGATCAATTTCATATAATTATTTAACAAAATGCTTAGGGCATCACAACATATGCTCAACAATGTATTGAATTGTTAAACTGATGTTATTTCTCATGACGAATGATTTTAAATTCAATTCAATAATCCTTCTTTGTTATCAAATACATTTCATGCTCTTGGGAATGCGGTAAGAACCTATAAAAGCAATATGATATAATATAATACGATAATACAAAACAATAAACGTGTTTCTGAGTATGCAAAATATAATAAATTTATGCAATGAACATAGAATTATGTACCTTGAATACACTGTATTTGTAACATAAGAAAAAAAGAGAAGAAAAACCAATTTTATTTCCAATTGGTTGCAAAACCGCGTCAAAATATAAATTGAATTTTTATGGATTACTGCAGCCTGCAACATAATATCGATGGTGAAATGAAATAAACAAAAAGTTCGTCAAATATATCAACAACTTAACTTCTTGGAGTTAAAAGTCAGCATAGATCGTACATTTTATAAATCAGTAGTTAATTTATTTAAGAAAGCTGTTGATATCGTTACATAAGTAAACAATCCATTTTTATGTTTGAATAAAAGGAATGTGTCTTGAGTTAACAAGTTTTACATTAAAAGAAGTCCACCCTCGACAATTCCTACATAATGTGGGTCACTCAATTTAATGTAACTAATGAAAATGAAAAGCTAAAATGTAGGAGGATATAAGACTTTGTATTAGGCACGTCCCGTATTTGTACGTCGAATATCTACACGGGAATATATGTAGGTGCTGTAACACACATTAAAACATTATTACGGGTGTTGAAGCATGGCAAAACACAAAGGCTACGGTTTGTCTATTGAATATAAATAAGATTCAGCTTCAATTTGTGTATAAATATAGATTGGTGAGTGCACTTAAAATCAATTGTTGTAAATCAGTTCTTAAGTGCCTCATTGTGGGCAAATTCTTTAACAAGCATTTTATTATCCTTGCGAAAAGTACGCGAAGTACAGCCTACGGGTTGGCGAATACAATGAATTGTTAATAGCCAACTCGTCAATTAGCAATGAATTTAAGATAAATTTCACCATGTGTATGGCTGGAACGAAGATGAACGCAATCGAAAGTTATGTACGAAAGACTACATGCGGGTATTAACTTCCGCCCGGATGCATCTTACACCACCAGTCACCACACACCCACAAAGCTAGTCTGAAAGCAAAGTTATTTGTGGTGGGCAGAAGTAAAATATTCGCCATGATTTTCACAAGATATACAGTATTCGTTAATTACAGCGAAATGCTAATTAATGCGATCACATTGGATTATCTCAATTTTTGGCGAAAATATATCTCGCATGTGAGAGTGTCATGCGGAACCGCACATCGGACGTGTAACCATAATCCGTCAAATAAAATGTCCGAAAATCAACTAGGAGAGCTATTGTTTAATTCGCATGGAAAAGTACATTTTGTACAATATACGAGTATGCCAGTAGACAAAACTTTCACTACGTAACCCAATGTGATATTGGCGTGCAAAATTCACTTTTATTCCGAATGGTGTGCACTGAAACATATCCCTAAAATTGCGAACAACGTACTTACTTATATAGATTGGTTGTTTATATATACGGCAGATACCCTTGCGCTTGGTTTTAGTTGAAAGCGAAATCTAGGACTGTGCCCACGCAAAAAATTACAAGTTCAGTTGGTCCAAAAAATTGTTTAGTCTTGCATTTTTACATGCGTATAAATAAATGTTTTAGTTCTATTTTCCGAAAATGAACAAAGTGAATTAAAATGTTATTACGTTTAATATGTTTAATATTTGTGATGAAATGTGTCGTCTTAACACGGGGTGAATCACACACGTTCGGGCATTGCATAAAACAAACATCGCAACCAAATATTGTTTCCTGTATTGGGCAGCAAGCTTTGACATCGCTACAAATAATCGAGGATGCAGACAATTTCACAATTACAAATGGACTTTTGATGATAAAAGACGACACAACAGCATCACGTTCATTGCCCAATTTTTTGGAGCAAGACCCAAATGATTTTCGGTAATTAAGTCTTTACCTATTGTGTTACGGGTTGTTTTGGTGTCTCTTTTTAAAAATTTATCGTTAAATTTGAAAACTTCAAATATTTAAGAATAAAATAAGTGTGTACCAAAGGTTCAAGCATCCTTAATTTAGATTGTGGACTATAAATTCAAAAAGAGCTATATTTAGTGATATTATATTTTAAAGTTAAGAAATGAATTAAATTTGAAGATTTAAAATCAAAATTGCTGTGTTTAAATTTTCAATCAATCCGCTAAATCGTATTTAAAAGTAAAGTAATAAAGAAAAACTCAACTTTCTGTAAATAATTTCAGTTCCATGTTGGAAAACGCCGGTGCAGTGTTCGGCCAAAGAACAATACAATGGGAGCTTGATCGCATATATCCAGGGTTATGTCTGCGCATTGGACCATCGCATGACTCAAACAGTGTACTTGAATTCATCGTAGATCCGAATCAAGATCGTGGTGATCGCTACATACAAGAAGAATCTACACGTAAGTTTACTGAAACCATGAAAGCTTTCAAGTTCATTGTCAATTACAAAAGTGCTGTACAATAAACTAAAACGCACTGAACGAAAGAAAGCTTTTAAAAACCATGATAGAAATTGTAGTTATTGAAAATATGGCTAGATGGCACTAACTTTCAATTTTTATGATTTCGTGTGTGAGTTTTTCATTCCACAATATTTATTATTTGCATTGGAATTTTTCTTGACATTAATTTATATTTCCAGCCCGCATACTAGCTAAACAGTTCATGCTACCATTTCTGTTGGGGTTGAAATTCAACTTGGCGACAGTTCTACCGCTTATACTGGCCGGCATAATTTTACTCATGAAGAAAGCTGCATTTTTAGCTAAATTCGGGCTCTTCATAAGTGGTCTGTTCGGATTTGGTAGCCTTTTCTCAGCTGCTGGTTTATTTGGAGGGTACGGAGGTGGTGGTGGTTATGGTTACGGGTATGGACAAAAGCCTCATGGTGGCGGATTTGCTAGTTTCTCACCACATACATCACTACAAGACGATCACCATCTCAGCGATGGATACTACAAGAAAGCTGATAGTTGGCATGAGCCTAGCCAAGTGCAGTCACTGCAAGTCAAGCCACCGGATGTTGCCGCCGAAGCACAAGCTTTAGTTGATAATTTTTACAATTATGAGAAGAAAGTCTTGGGTCAAGAGAGGGTACCTAAAAAATATGAGCGCGATTATGATGAGAATCAACACGTTGTTTCAAGTGACCGAGAATTTAGGAATTTTGCTTGGCAGACAGTTAATTAAAATAGTATAAGTTTTCCTTAAGATTAAATAAATGCGTATATAATATTATTATTTATAAAAACCAAAAATTGTTTTATTTATAATAATTTGCCCCAATTTCGACGACGAAACGTAACGGTATTTATAAGATACACATATTATGCTCAAAAATTTTAAATACGTATATTTTAATCCACATTTGCGAGTAATTAGTCAAAGATTTGGAACGAATTTAATTGGGAATCTGATACATCTCAAACAATTTTGACTCTAAACGATATCACATTTAGGTAATCTGAACTTCACTAGCCCGGAAAAACAAGCTAAATTAAAGCATCCCAACTCCATAAAAAGGTTGTTACATTCTTCGATCATGTTTATTTGTCACATATTCTCTCAAGTGTTCGTACGATTTTATTGTAGCTATTTTTAAGAACTCACGTGAATAGTAATGTTAAAGTAATATTTAAAAGAGCAATATCGGTCGGCAGTATGTGTCGTGTTTTTTGTGTGTTCCTCATGCTGGTTGGAATTTCATCGCAGACTACAATAATACCCAATTTGGACGCTATTTTAGACACTGGAATTATTCCACTAGTGGTGCATTGTGCAACGACGTTAAACGTCCTAAAGTGCTTAAAAAAACAAGCGATCATCGTCCTCGATGACTCAATCAGCGACAATAGAACTTGGCCGATAAATAGCTTTGTTGAATTTGTTCGCAATCCCGACTGGAGTCCCAGCCAGGCAAAGAGCCTCAATGGTGTTGGCAGTGATGTCAGTTTGGACAGTGTTATTATGAACAAATTAACTGATTTGGCGCAATCGCGAGCATTTCAATTTAAACTCGATCATGACGATGAACTAGAAGGTATTAGAAAGAAAAAAAGAAAAGGTAGATGCTATGGTGCCTGGTGCTGTCGTGTACATGAGGACACAAATAAACAAAGTTTTTTTTTATATGAAAAAAGTTTTCTCGAGACAGCAACTAAACTTTTTCAAATATTAATGTATTATTGGGGCAACATGAGTAATTTTGTAAATGGCAGGCTTGATATCCATTCACACTGTTCTATTTACAATTTGATGTCTGCCCAAGGAAAACTTTGTTTAATTGTGGCGATGCGTCAGTCTTCCTCAAAACACTAAACTTATTACTATATTGAAGGATTCGGTCAACTTATATTATGTCTTGTTATATTATATTGTTTATTGTATGTTATAATTTTTGTCTCATGACAATTTAGGACGCAAAAAGAAGGGTGGAAAGGGTGGAATGATGGTTATGAGCGGAATTGCGATTATGGGATTTGCTGCACAACTTTTTATGAGCAAAATTGCTTTTTTAGCTGCTGCTTCTCTACTGCTATCCAAAATCGCATTGTTTTTTACGCTCGCTGTAAGTTTTATCCTTATTGTTTATTTTTGTGCTGGGAACCAAATTATGGGGTGAATTTTTAATATAACCTGTTTAGGAAATGAGAAATTGTGCGATTTATGTAATAATTTGAATGAATGTTTCTTAAAATTTTCCATCCACATTTCGACACACAATTTTTATTACCTTTAAACATTACTAAATCTTAGTTATAAAATGAATATTTTTCCTGAATAGAACAAGAAAACGCCACCACCTACAAGTGACCATGTAGTGTATGCAGATCACGCACATCCTCCGGCCCCAGTAGCAGGTGGATGGCAACGCAGCATTTATCCAACTGCAATTGACAGCACTTACAAAGGTCAACCACCGCCAGAGTAAAACGCACATACATTTTATTTAGTTAGAAGTATAATTTGCTAGTTATTTATTTTAATAAATATATAAAGCCTAATAAATACAAAGTAATACAAAACACTTAAATTCTGCAGTGTTATTTTAAATGTGGACCCCCTCACTAACGTATTGTTGTTTTGGTGTTAATGTTACTGTTATTTGGTTAGTTATCTTATGAATATAACGCTGCACAGTGCCCGCAGAGGTCATCAATCACGCGGTACATGCGCTGAGTAAGCACGCTCCTGCATCAGCATATCACTGTCAGCCAAACTCCGGTGGTACTGACCAGCTCCCTCATGGCCTCCCTCATATTCGTTGTGACTGGAGGAGTAAGTGTGACTTTGCTGTACATGTGGGTGTTTCACAATTTCATAGGTTGTCTTTTCATGTCCTTCAGGCGACACTAATTTCTTTAGGCCAATAATTGCGCTAATTATGAGAGCAATTTTACCGATGATAAGTGCTTTTCCCGCCACTATAGCAATCGAGTGGTAGGCCATTTTTAAGATGCCTGCCTTCAGCGCAACTGCAGCTAAAAATGGGCCCATGTACTTATTCTTGTGATGTTTTTTGCGTCCCTCTTCAAGCAATCGTGCGGTCTGCTGTTGACCAAAAGTTAACAGTCGTGGAATATTGATTTGTAACTCGTGCGTTTCAATGAATTTGCTGGCGCGATTAAAAAGCACTTCGTTAACTTTGCTATCAGACAATTGGCTCAACTGTGTTTCGGAGAGTATGATGTCACTGTACGCCCGATTGTCGGTCAGGTCGTGCTTTTTCACCACCGACAAACCATCAATAAGACGTATATTTTGCACTTTGAGAGCACGTCCTGCTAGTCGTATGGCCTGCAGCTTGAAGCACCGAAACATTTCGCTTTCGTTTTCACACTGTGCGTATATTTTACCCAAAACACCGAACGCAGCGCCTCCATCACCTGTCTTTTGTGATTGCACCACCGTAAACATAAACATTATTAAACTACATGCAACTGTTATCACATTCATTATCGGTTGTGTGTTTTTTTTTTTTTTTTAATTTTTGTATTTTAACTTGAGCTTGTTTATTTTTTGGTTATCTTTTGCTGCGGTTATTTATCACTGGGTACACTATTGTCCAGGCTGCAATCCAGCCACAATGAGTTGCTTTATAGTAATGTGTCGATTCTAAGATTTGCAACGAGATTTTATGCATTTGCTTTAAAGGCATCACAAATTTAACTGCCAAGAAACACCTGTTGATGTTTTAGAGCGTGTAATGCGCCAAGTGCATCCATGTGCTGACGCAAAATGCATTACATTTAGAGCTTCACTTGATGCGGCTACAACACAGATGCCAAACAGGGCTGTAACAAATTCGCAATAGAGAAGAAAAACCGCATCTTCATTAGTTTCTCATTATAACATTACAATTGTCTTAGGAAGTATTGGGTTGAGTAATTAAAACATACTATGGCGTATGGTAATGATTAATGACCAATGAGTGTGTACTGTGTACGGATATGAATTTGATTAAATGATCCGTCCACTGCCAGACCGTTGTCTTGTGCGAGCTTCTACAGTCTCGTGCGCCCGTACAAACGTTTGCACGGAATCGCAGTGGGTTTTATGTATTCCATCTCAACGTGTGCGTTTATGCGGTTTGTTTTTATTGTATGTATTAATATATTTTACACCTAATAAATCTTGAGACGAGAAAATAGAAAATATGTATTTGGATTGATATGGTAAGACTCACATTTAGGCTAATTAGGAATAGGAAAATGTGTTGCTTCTATTCCGGTGCCGCATTCTTGCAATTGCGATCTTAATTAGAATATATGAAAACTGCACATTCGTTTGACATCGTATTGAGATGTGTCTGTTAAAGATTGTGTTGTATATTGCACGAACCATACAAACTCTCACCAATTTGTGCAACATGGTCAATTGACGCCAAAGATCACCAGACCGTGGTGTTTAATTTTGGTGCAGCATATGATGTATATCGATTCTTGCATTTCCAACATTTTTTTGGAGACATTCTGCCGATGTAGAAGGTCGTTCGAATCCAAAGGGTTAAAAAAATTTACTCATAAAAAAAAAAACAAAAATACAATTGTCATTTGATCTTAATTTCTGCAGACCTTTTCTTCAATTTTTCTTCTCTTTTGATAGATATATTCGTAGTTTATTTTGTCGTAGTCGCATATTTTTCTATTGGCTTTCCCTACCACATTTTTATTTTTTTTGGGGTGACAATAATAATTAGTAATTGTTAGTTGTTTATGTCAAGTTTTTAGTACTTTGTTTCTGCGACCCACTTATATTTTATATTTATTGAAGAAAGTTATTCATATTACAATTTAAATGCTGACCCATAACGTTAAACGAGTGAAGTGACCAATCATATTTTAATTGTTATTAATTTCACTATATAGAAAATACTCATTCTCATCAAAATTTGAACAATGGAATTTTATAAATAATTATATTGTACAGGGAAAAACAGTTTGTGATTATAATTTGTCTTCCATGTCATATTTGCACTTCAAGTGAATAGAACTACAGATAGGTTTGAAGTAAAAGCTGTGCTGCATAAATTTAGGAGCTGGATATTTTGTCTTCTTTAGTGTGATTTTTAGTTTACAAATAATATAAATTAAATTGAAGTTTTGCTTGCATGCAAATTTATTTTAATCACCGCAATTCACAAATAAAAATATTAATTTCAAAACTTTTGTATGTTTAATATGATTCTGACTACACACAGAAACACAATTGAATTGTCAGACACACTTACTTCATGAAAAATGGTTTCTTTAACCTATTTAGTAAATATGAATGAACACAATATTGTTACAACTTACAACTCCCCAATTAGTGACATTAATTTATTAGTATAGTGGCAATGCAGCCTGAAGGCAACATTATTATAAATACAATTGCTAAAATAATTTCAATTAACCAAATAAGCTAATGTATTTAATTCAAACCTCAAATTTACTGTATCAAATCAAGATATAAACACCGACATAACCTCAATTTCCGTTAACAAAATTATATGTAGATGGTGTGTAGCTCTGAAAATATTGTAATCTATGTTTACAATATACAGAAACATTCAAATTGCAGGTTAAATCCGCATCGCAATTTTAATGTGGGAAATTAATGCATGAACAGTTTGCACAGACGACACTTTTTCACTGCTCGTGTATATGCGCTATAGTATGTAGGAGAACCAAAACAACTTTCCCTCAGCGTCCGCATCCATTGAGAGAACTATGAAATATAAAGAAAATGAAGGCTATTATGAAATATTTCTGTGATCACGATTATATTAGTTGGAGTGATTCTAGTGAGTTTAAACTCTGCTTATCGTGTGAGAAAATGCAGTTTGAAAGAGATCGCGCTTGCAGAAAAACAAAAACAATTTACGTGTATGAAGCCTTAAAGGAATGATACGGCAAACAAGTCTCCGTTCATTCATTTTGGTTCTTTTGGTTGGATACAGAAATGTACGTGATACGAGTACTTTCACCATTGCATACCAACATACTTAGCATCAAAAACATCACTCATTGATTTGCAAAGAAGAATTGTGTCGGCATTGACAGCAATCCTTAAAAATTTTAAGAATCAAAAACATTTTCAATTCTTTAGAAAAACACCTATTTCACGTTTGACTTAGAGAACATTTGGTTTTCAGTCAACTTGAAATTGAGTGATTATGTGGCAGAAACAAAGGACAATGGGATGGTCAGCTTTCACGTTTATGTAAATAAGTAGCACGTCGATTAAAATAAATAATAACTGTGAAAAAAGCGATGCGTCTCTTCGTTATGAGGCTAATATTCCTGGCGAAATTAAGTGAATGTTTAAGTCTCACGATTAAAGGTGCTCACCGCGAATAGAAGTATTTGTAGCTATTATATATACAAGTACATATACTGATCGCAGTGATCAGCCTGCAAAAGAATACACGATCACAATGTGCAAGAATGTGCAATGTGCATCACACTGCTGTTTAGTGAGCACTGTGCAGTGTATAAGCTTTGATCCTCCTTTTAAAGTATAAATGCGCCAATAAAACAAAAAAATAAGAAGTCAAGTAAATTTTCTCTGGTATTGTAATGCAGCGTGAAATATTTTCGCTTGAAGACGATATGCGATCCGCTATTGCAGACAGGCACAACTTGTACCTAACTAGGTATTGAGGAAGACACGACTTGGCCTACAATTGGCCATTTCATCCAAAGCCTGTATTGTGGTGACGCCGTTAGATAGTGAATCTGAATGGGTGGATTGGGTCATTATGTATATATGCATGCAGCAGTGCAACATATGATTTCTTTTCAATGCCAATTTGGGTAATTGCATTGGAAGACTTCACGGAATTGATGTAGTGAAAAGTGTGTTTCAATACAACAAAAAAAAAACTCGACAACGAGGTAATGTCGATAGAAACCGCATTCTGTAAAATGTTTAAATTGATTCATTAATTCTATTGTAGTTAATTTTTTTTCGTTTTCCTTTTAGTTTTAGGACAAATATTTTGTAATGTGATTTCAATTATTTTGTGAGGTATTAACACTGAATTGCATACGCACTGATAATAACAATTTTAAAATTTAAATATTCATAAATAGCGTGTGCGTTGCATCTTAAAGTGTTATTAAGTTTACGGATACATGTCGCAAAATATAAAAGGAAATTATTAAACATTGTAAATAAATTGTAGGTATGTAACTAAAAAAATAATAATTTTTTTTTCCATAATGACTTGCATGTCAGAGTAATCCAGTTACCGCAGAAAAAATACTTACATTGAACATTCCGATCTTAACAATGCAATTGAAAATAAAATAAAGCTTAACAATAACTCAGGATGGCCTCCATTTCTACTAAGCAGCAAAAATGTGTTCATTACCATGTCAGAGAATAATCCGAAAAGAAAAACAGATTAATGATACTGATCAGTTGCTACTGCATACATTCGGTAGACAGCCGCACTCATCTTCATCACACTTTCTTCGATCGATCGCTTCATAAGCGATGACAGCCGGTATTTAGCATAAAATAATTTAATACTTTTTAAACAAAACGTTGTGGGTCAATACCAGTTCGTTCTGTTAAATATGCCGGTGTTAAAGCGACTGTGGCATCATTTCTCCCTAGCAAACACTCAATTAATATGAGTACTTGACCAACACTATCCAGTCGTTAATGTAAATAGTATAGTAGCATATAGGAAATTTTACCAACGGACCACCGTCAATCAAATAATAGCAATTTATGGAAATAATTTCACCAATTAGGCAAGCTTTAAGAATATGGGTACATCCTAAAAAAAGTAAGTATTTTCTTGTTTTTAACCCAGAAATAATATTTGCTATTATTCGTTATATGAAGATCTAATTATTTTATGTTTTTTGAAGAAATCCTTGAAATACTTTTAGTCTCCTAATTTCAAATGACAAAATCAGGCTTAAACGTTAATTAGGCTGCATCTACAACAAATGTAAAAACTTGTCTCTCAGTGAAAAGGGTACAGTATATTCAAAATTCAATGGTTAGTTGCGTGATGTGTGCAGAAAACTGAATACTTTACATCCGTTCAAACTTCCATGTATGCCAAATAAAAACGACATGAACTGGAACAGATAAATTGTTAGGAAGCACTTGCTATGCAAATTTTTTAGTCAATTCTTTTTTATAATTTAATAGTTGTACTGAATACAGTTTTAACTATCTAATTAAACTTGATTTTTGAGCTAATTGGATTTTGAATAATAAACGCAACAAATTATACAATATTTATAAGAATTTAACATCTTTAATATATTCACAATTCAGTTATAGTTATTATAAAGCAATGCAATTTGCCTAAGGGTAGATATTTTTATACAGTAAGTAAGCAAATTTTTTTCACAAATGTAAAGTACTGAGTAGGCTAGTACGGATTGTAACGAATTCAAGAGAATTCTCTTAGAAATGTTTAATTTACATCGCAAATAAAAATCAAAATCGATTTCTGAAGATTAGTTAAATTAAATTTACTGGTATAAAACTAAAAGTAAAGATCTAAACACTACATACTTAGATTGATTGAATTAAATGAACATTTAAACATGAGTCTGAATGGGAAATTATGAATGCGAGTATAGAGCGAGCGACTGCGCAATAATCCGAAATTGAAACTATATGTACTCGCACAGTGCGAAACAAGTTCAATACCACTTCATAAATATGCGTTTTAAATTCCATTCTTCAATTGATTCCAAGTGTCTACGTTTTATGGGTATTAATAAATACTTTCTTTGCCGAATCTTACTTGTTTAAACTGCTATAAGTTTAATATTTTTTATCGCATCCAACCTAACATAATCCAATTCGTTTTCAATGAATGCATTGTATATAATTTTTAATTACACACTGGGCGATAATACAATAATAATAGTTGGTCACTTCTCACACTGTGCGTGAATTTATGGTTGGAGGCTATTTGGCGTGCCGCTTTGGTGTACACGAACATACAAATATGGGTTAAACATCTCCAGATTTAAGGCTCCTCCAAAAGCCCCAGTGACAGCATAAAAGAATGGGTATAGTTACCCAAGTATTAAATTGAAAGAATTTCATTTCGTGTATGTCGGTACCGTGTAGTGTGTACATACGTTTCAAGTTTCAAGTGCACAAGACGTACTATGAAAGTATTTATCTAAATTAAATATGAGTAGGCTGAACGAGTAATTGCATGAGAATCACGTCAATAGAAGTAATGAATTACAATCATTTTTTTAAATGAATAGACTTGGTGAAGTTATGAGAAGTCCCACATAAAAGTTCCACATTGTCCTCAATGTAGGTTCAATATTATAAATGCAAAGATAATCGTGCTATTTCGGGAATGAATATGACTTCTTGCCGACTTCCTTCGAACACTCACATATTGCTTATTTAAGTTGGACTCGTTTCCAGTCCACCCTTTAGGCGTATGTATTTAGGATTTACGTATATTAGCATAGCGAAGAATATTTAAAATAAACAAAACGCAGATACGTGTTATTAAAGTTTGCTTCATTACGCAATTCTAGTTTTTATTAGGAACTGCGCTTTTTTTGGTCAAAATGTACAAACTTCCGGGACGTTTTCATATCTTTTCAATATACCTAGTGCTTAATATGCGGTTGTATTGTTCTTCCAACAGAATCGAGAAAGTGATTCGGACGATGAAAGTTTTTTTTCGTGAATTTCTGAATTCTTTTCACTAAATTTGATAATGTATTGTATGAATACAATACAAGCATGACGTATGGGGCCGTACCTCAGATCTTTACGATTCCATTGAGGTATGGCAGGCGGCTATTAAATTGAAGATGGGAAAATCATTTTTATGTTGCATCTGAGGCATAATGTGGAGATTTGCTCAACTGTATTTACGAGTAGATACTGTTTGTAGTTTCAATTTCAATTTTGCCTAAGCATGTGAAAATCGTGGATTCGATCATAAAACTGATTGCAACTTCTTTTCTTTAACTCAATTGTAATTACGTCTTTATGGTTGCTTACTTACTTTGTATAGTTAGTATTTCCATACATTATAGATATACCAATTAAACGCACGCAAATGTTATGCCTTAATTTCTTCAATGGGCAATGAAAATATATTTGGTGCACGAAAGAAGGGCATTTTAAGTCACGAGAATACAATAAGGATTTTAAACTCAATTTCAGTATTAATTACCAATTTTATGAAAATAAGTTTCAAAGTGAATAAAATTTTGAATCGTTTACTTAAAATGTTAAATTTCAATTTTAAAACCTTCATTAAAATACAATTTAATTAATTGGCTTTCACTGCGAGTTGCAACTAAGATTAATTAAACATGCATTTTGTATTGCCATTGGGGAAATTTATTACATTTCACTGGATTAATTGCATGCCTAATTATTGATCTTTCTGCTTCTTTGAATTTTTGTTAGTATTCTCTTTTAAATTAACTGAATGGTAACCCTCATTTCAACAATAAACAATTAAATAAAAGGCTTTAAAACACATTTTTAAAGATATTTAATAAACTAACCTAAACTTAAGGTAAAGTGAATTACGAAATTAAATGTAGTCGATCAAAAATCACTCTCTGAAATTAATTGAAAATGCCGTCAATAAACCGAAATGCATTATAACTCATTTCTGAAATGATTCCTTCATAACATTATTCTTGATATATGTACTTTTATTGGAAAGAATCTAATTTTATTTACAACAATACAAGAGCATCATCATTGACTACACATATCATGATGGCACCATTCATTCACGTGCGCTTACACTTGTGCTCACAATGGTGGACTGAATGTATAACTATGTTAAGATTCAAACGTTACATCTTCAAATAAATACACACGATATATTATATGTGGCATGTGCACTTGATCCACAATCAACGATGAAAAGCTATTAACAATAGAACGGATGCATATTGTGTGTGCGTTCGCCATTTTTCCCAATGTTATCTAATCAACCTGCTGTATGCCATGAGAACAGTAATTGTGAATGAATTAATAAGCAATACAATTGATGTTAGCACATACCTAACACCATGAGTGCAAATAAATGAAAAATAATAATTACCAACATGACAACATAGAAAATGTGGCAATGAATTGTGCTTTTCCAATGCATTTCATAACTGCTTAAGACACATGTAGCACTTGTTCGTCTAAGCCCCACACACCATTTGTAGTTCAAGAGCACATGATACAGAATCAAGACACACTGATCGTAAAATGCATTACTTAGTTGGCGAGTACACATTCGGGTATAAGAATTCAATACTGTCGCAGAAATGTAGAAGATTTTAAGCCAATTGACTTTAATTTTCTATTACTTCAAAAATTGCTAAAAAAGAAGTAAGGCACAGATTATAAATAACCGCTGCGCTGTTAATAAACGATAAAGCATTAAAATTGCTTTTACTCATAAAAGCTCACTTCCGTTACTAATCTCTTCTTTTGCATCAAATAATCGCAAAACAAATAATTGCAATCCGACTGCATTCGTGGTTGCAAGATACAATTTACAACTGCATTAAGAAAAGCTAAAAATGAGAAATCAGCATTGGCTGAACAGTCGGCAACAAAGACCAACATGTCCAATGTCCATCCAATCAGCTTATTGTCATCATTCAAATATATGAAGATCAATCTTTAACTTTATAATGTATTATCGTTATTAGGAGTTTCTAGAGATGCGTTTTCTTTTGTCGCATGTGCAGTGCAGCACATTACATGCGCATATGCACAATCACTTTTCCATTTTCCTTTCAAAGAATTTATGAACATTTTCCATATCTGCGTTTATTGCCGCCATGAGAAATGTGTATAGAGGTCAAAGAATTTTTAAACCATAGCAAAGACAGTAGGCTGCAGCCTGTACGTAGGTAGAGAAGTTTGAAGAGCTGAATTGAGTGCGGGCACATTATCATACATTTTATGTTACATGTATGCATTATAGAGAAAGACAGCTAAAAGGTCATCTCTGTTGCAAAACCGGGACACACTGGCTATAAATGCTTTCAGCGCTGCGGTGAAAAAGACCTCCTCGCGCAATGTGGATTCATAAAACGGGCTGCAGACACACTTTTCCATAATCCATGCCTCACTGCAACATTTCCTCAACAAATGTAACTATACCCACTTTTCACCGATTCCCCCCAATCCTGAGCTTCATATTATGTTGTATAGGCATGCCGCATGAGCCATAGTCGGCGCTCATCTTCAGTTCACTTCTACCAAAAGCTGTATGTGTTTACTTGAACTTGAAGTCGCGCATGCAAAATTGTTGTTGTTTACAGTACAAACTCAAAGTTGGATAGGCCGTCGTCGCTGTTTTATTGAAACAATTACAATGATAGAAAAGCCAAGTAAACTAACTATATGAATAAGTGAATAGGCTAAAGAAGCCTGCGCAGATAGTGTCGGGCAAGTGGTGTGCATGAAATCGAAACCCGATTTCAGCTTGAATTCAGCCTGTATTGAAATGTGGAGTCTCCCCCTCTGCTCGTTATTTTTCCGCTAATTATTTGTGAATTCTATGGGCGCAATTTTTTTTTTCCTTTCAACGTGCGCGCTCGTTTTTGAAGCGCGCTTTTCTCCAACCACCCATTGCATATATGTGTGATGATTGTTGTTGTTGTTGTTGTTGTTGTTTGGCATTAAGCACTTATTCGTCGCTTCCACATAGTAGCTTATAGTACACGATAATACCAGCGCCGTTTGATTATTCTCGACGCGATATTCTTGTCGGCGTCGCCTCTCTATATAAGAATGACGTTACCTTTTCATCCAGCATCAGTAATTTTGCAGCTGTTGTTCAGTGATCAAGTGTGCAGTGGTCGATTGTAGAAGTTGAATTGTTTTCGCAAGTGTGTGATTGTGCTTTTTGTGGGACGCTTGCACTTTTTTTTTATGATTGAAGGATTTCGCCATTTTGGATTAATTCAAAAGGATTATTAACAAAAAAAAAAATCTTTTAATAAAAACCATATACCAAAAAATAAAAAACAATCATGATAGTGAAATTGTTTTGTGTGGTGATGTTAATGGCGATGTTTGTTCATGCTGAGGATTATTCATCTGGTGCACGAGCGATACTGCGAGTGTACGACGAGTGCAATAAATCGGAAGGAGGATTCTCGCCGTGCCTTAAAAAGAAGGCAATTACATTTATGGATCGTGTTACTAAAATTGAGTCAATCAATTTCTTAGAGGGTGTTAAAGTGACTCGTAGTGTTGATGCAACATCTGTTGCACCAAAACCGGTGACTGAAGCTGAATTGGAACAGACTTTACCGCGAGGAATTGAGGCGAGGGACGACGCATTGACAAATATCCTGCTGGATCGTGTATCACGATTCTTTAATGGACGAGCAATTCAAATTAACTTACCAAATATAAGCGCAAATGACTTGGGACGAGGTGTTGAAGAAGGTAGTTTGTATATATTTCAATACATAATTTATTTACGCTTTTATTGTCAAACACATATTTCAATAACGATTGGAAAAATAAAAATAAGATGCACTAACAATAACATAAAATACGTTTGCAGGACGTGGAAAAATGAAAAAAATGATGAGCATGATGATGATGGGCATGATGATGAAAATGGCAGCCATGATACCCGTCGCAATGGCTGGATTATATTTACTAGCTGGTAAAGCTTTGATTGTATCAAAGATCGCTTTGCTGCTGGCTGGTATCCTTGGCATCAAGAAGCTGATGGAGAGCAAAAAGAAGGAAGCCAGCTCAAGTGGATGGGCACCATCAGGAGGCGCTGGCGGCGGCGGTGGTGGTCACGGTGGATGGGACAGAAGATCCATTGAAGCGCAAAATCTTGCATACAAAGCGTACGCAGCTAATCAAGTTCCATAAATTGTTACTTACAGCGTAACTGCATAAAGTTCTTTTTAATTGTAATTAAGGGCTTCTCGACTTGTCGAGTGTCACACACACTTTTGACCGCATTTTGTTGTTCTATTTATCAACGCCTCATTCTTTTATAGTTAATTATTTATTGTTCCTTTATTCTCATCGTGTCTCTTCAAAGCGAAAATATAATTTGACGTTACTCGTAATTATGTTGTGCGTAACGTTAAGCAATTAAATATTTTTCGCTAAGCCATATAAGCATCAAGAGAGAACTACAAATTGTGCGCTCATCGCTTATAATTCTTCACTTCTAATTTTTCACTATCCAAACTCGTACTTCGTCTGTATTCTATAAAATGCTAAATATTTTCTTAAACTAGTCTTTTTCTCAATAGTCTATTGTCTTAACTTAATGTACTCGTATGTATTCTTCATATTTAATTCATTTAAGTAATCTATGCTTCTAGAGGTTAAATTTTAATCGAATTTTCCTCATTCCTCATCTAAAATTTCTTTTTATCTCTATTCATCTAATGCAGTGACATTTTAAGCATTCTTTATTCTCTACTTCAAATTTATGTAACCGGATTTCGATGCGACAATAACTCTTAACACACAAAAAGTTGATCTAAACTCAGTAAATCGTGCAATGATTTACTTTTTACGGGCTTTTGTTTCAAAAAAGCTTGCATAGAATATGTAAATTAAAATTTTAGCAGCCATTAAACTTGTATCGCCAACACACACACACACACACGCACATGCACGCCACAAATTGACAAAGCTCATTGTCCCTTAATTCATGACTCATTCGTTTAGTTATTTATTTATTTATTTCATTATTTATTAAAGACTATTTTCCAGCAGATGTTTATTGTGTTTTGATGAAATACAACACAGAATTGTTTTATTTTTATAATTAAATTTATTTTAATAAAATACTGAAAAATAAAACTTCGAGTTAGTGGCATTTTTTGTACATATATATTGCTTAAACATTTTTTAACTTACATTTGTTAGCTCTATAATTTTATATTTCAGAGGGAAAATGCAGTCAATGGAACAAGATTTGTTCATCAAATTTAATGCATTTATGGCTAATAAACTGCCAATTCGCGCATTCAATCATGACGGAATTCTACATGTGTAAATAAACAATTAGTCTGTTTAATAATGCAATGAAATAACGCTCACTTATTGCATATACAATATACATACTTCTATCATCTACGGCCTTAATCTTTGATTCTTCGTAGATTATAATTCATTTATACCGCATGTACATGTGTTATAGTAAGCTGCCATCAATTTAAAACATGCAAATAAATGCAATTATTGTCTCATTCTTTTCGAAATCATTCTCTGCGTGGTCATTTTGCCATCCCATACAGTAAATATACAGGTGAATAAACGACTTTGCTTATCTGCACAAAATCACTGTTTCATACTCATTCGACTTACCAGTTCCGCTTTAAAGATGCACGCAATTTGAGACGTTACTAAACATGTATACTAATTATCGGTTAATTTTTGTAATGGCGCGGTTTTTTGTGTCTAAGTGAGTACCCATTACCAACAAGTATAAAGTGCTGCTCGTGTGAAATATGGCTATATGGTTACCATATTGCCGAAATGAATGACACATATTTATTAAGTGGTAAAACTTAAATAGCTGGGTTATTATACTTTAGTGCAGCCCAAACATTTTGATCAGCATAATGTTTAAGAAACCTGAAACTTAAACTTTCTCCAGTTAAGAAATATTGTTGTCCAATAAAAATGTTTTGTAAACATTTTTAAAACAAAAAGATAACTCGACGTTATTTACTGTAACTTTAGATTAATTTATATCACAACACACATCATCAACATTAATATAATCTAAAAATTGATAATTGTAGCAAAGAAACCCAATGATGATCTGGTTTTTATTAATAACTAACACAATATGTTCTTCCTAATTTAGCAAGCAATTATATTATGGTGATCTAATAGATTTGTGGCCATAAGAAAACTGTGGAAATTCGGAAAATTAAATTAAATTAAAATTTGTTTAGCCCTCTTTAGGACTTATAATTATAATATTATTTAAAAGATTAAATTAATGGTAAATAAAATTCTTTATACTCGTATATAAAAGTCGACGTACTTGTGCATAGTTAGGCATACTTTTATTATGCAGGCTTTAATGAAACATCCCCAATTCTTCAGTTAACGTTTGTGCTTCCGGTATGCGAGGAATTTAATCCATTCTAACGAGTACGTTAGAAGTAGGAACACAATGTTGTCAGAAACATTATAAGCTTTGAAACAGAAGAACCAAACATCCACAGAGTGCAGACGAAATAGTAGAGAAAGTTCTGTGGAGACTGGAGACTGAACGTATATATTGTAATATGTATATACAAACTACAAAGTTAGCAGCAGCACAAACATAGCGTATAAATTGTCTGCACGTAGGAGTTTTAAAGTTTGAATAATTGTAAAAAAATACTCCCAAAAAGAAGGCAAACGAATTTGTGTTCAAATTCGTGGTAAGACTCATCGAAGACTGGAGTCTAGAACACGGCGCCATTATCTTTTATCGACTAAATTTAAAATTGCTATAGCACGAAAGTGAATAAAAACACTTACAAGGCAGGGATTGACTGTACATTTTGTCATTAGCGTATGCAATCTTTGTGGTGTAATAAATATTTCTAATTTGCAAACAAATTTAAATAGCAGGGCTTTAAATCGTATCAAATTTTCATCCTTACAATTAAGTATGTTGAACAAAACGTTTCTCATTTTAATAAATTCAAAAGAGATCTCTTTGATGTTAATACTTAAAGGTTTTGTGTTGTGTGAAAATTGTTAAATTGTTGTTGTAAAGACAAAGCAAGGATATCAAATTTCTTTTCCCTTTCTATTTTGTACTGTTTAAAAAATAAATTATAATTCAATGCTAAAATTAATATTAAGATTTAGCAAGCTTTAAATGTATGAAGTTCACGAAGTTCATATTTGCTGTCCATTAATTCTAATTGTATGGGCATTTAGGATACTGAGTGGATGAGCAAAAACGCAATTTCCGGTCAACCCAAAATGATGTGACTTCAGTCATGCAGAGAAGTATATTTTTCTGAACAAGATTTTTATTATTATACTTCTTCTCATAAGAGCAAACCTATTTTCGGACTGAAGTAAGTTCAATTTGTTTTTTCAAACCTTCAAAACAAGCAAATACAGTCAGTTTAAGTTTTTGTTAATTACATTCTCGTTTATTTTACCTTTAAAAAGAATGTTACGCATTTTTAAAGTATTATGTGCAAGTACTTTTTGAATCACGAGAATTAAATGTAAAACAACATTTACCTGGCCGTATTTCACAAATTATACATTCACCATTGTCAATGCGAAATTTTTAGTAGGACAATAAGTTCATGTCTTTTTACTGCCTAAATTATTAATGAACTTAAAAATCACATAACAAAAATGCTGCAGATGACAACTTGTGTTTTAAGTAAGACATTATTTAATGTTTATACCACAAACAAATTATAAAATCGTTAAGGTAGTGTGCTGAATTAGTTGGTGGATAAAATTAACTAGACCACAAAATACTTGGCATCGATTGCTGTTAATCATATACAAACATACGGCTAATAAAATCGTTTGTCAAATAGTCATCATTATTAAAAGCTTGTTAATTTCAGTGCTCAACAGCGAGACGCCACTTTAATTCTACCTGCTTTTAGTTTTACAAAAATATGGAGCAAAAATATGCCAAACGGCAATGAAGTGAAATTGAAAAGCGCTTATTACAGACATTGGATGTGTTGACGTCAAGTGTGCCGAATATGCTCCACATGGAGAGTCTGGCCCATCTCAGTAGATATACCAGATCCAGAAGGCCTCGCTGTTTTTATGCACAAATTCTGCGGTTAAATATAGCTCTTAAATCGTATGTCATTAGCAGCGAGATGAAATGAAATGATTGCAATGCCGCAGGTAATCATATGGTGTTGGTTACAGCATGCGGTGGTTCCACAGCGGGGCGGGCGTTCCAACGATAGCTATACGGTTATTTTGTGGTACCATAACATTTTTTGTTTCATATTTACGAGATAATTCCAGAACAAATGCTTTTATTTGCATCTTTTCATATCGGTGGTAATGATATAGAGTTAGCATGCGGTGTACCATGTTTCGGTGGTGTTCATGTGGTTGTGGGTTGGAAAATGGAATCGATGCATAACCAAATAAAAATTTACCATGTCGAAATGAGATGGTTGTGTAAAAACGTCTAAACATAAAAAGCAACGCTTTAAAATTTTGCGGTAGATACCTTTTCATGACATTTTTATAAAGAATGGGCCCATTTTTCAAGATCTCAGTACGATGTTGTCTGCCAATGATCGTTGATCTTAAGTTATTATGAAAATTCGGGGTTTCAAACTGTTTTCCGTGGTTTTAAGTGAACTTATGCACAGTTTAAAGTGTCTTTCAACAAAACAAGTAAGAAGCTGTGAGCTGCACGCATTTGGATTAAAGTGATTTAAAGGATTATAATGTGAAAAAAAAAAAATCTGTAAATAATTACAATGAAGACGATGAATTTAATTAAATTAAAATTAGTTTATATAACATTAGTGGTGCTCCAAGTGAGATTTGTGACTAGTGAAACCGATAAAGGATTACCTATGATTAATAACACAATATTAAATCCTCGAATATTCCTGTTGCACAGCAACACTGAAAAAAACATAGACAAGAACAAAATTCTAGTAACTAGTGTGAATCCAAATACCAGTGAAACCGAACGAAAGCTGCAATATGATATTCAAACCCCAATAATGATTCCAATTGCAGGAAATGCGCCATTAGAACCATATCCTAAAGCTATTACAACAACAAAAACATTGCAACAAGTTAAATCACAACAGATGCAATTCTCAATAATGAATGTTTTTCGAAAGATGACGAGTTTTGTCTCATATTTGTGGAGCCTTTGGACTGGTAAATTAATTACATTTTCTACTTTTTAATCATAACAAAATATAAGTTTATTTTCCAGGATAATACGGACGATTTTAATTTATTTTTTTCCTTATAATGAATAGGACCTCCAGCACGACAAATTGAAGGACGCGATTACAAGGAAAAATACAAGCAAAAATACAAGAAAAAATACAAAGGTGGCGGTGGCGGTGGCGGTGGCGGCAAATACAAGCACAAAAACAAAATCAAGATAAAAACAAAATACAAGAAAATGATGCTACCGTTGCTGATGGCATACAAATTGAAATTTCTGGCTATGATTCCATTGATGATTGGCGGGCTTGTTTTGCTCGCAAAAGCAGCCGGCATGGCGGGATTCTTTTTTGCAATGTTTGCAGCCGCTGTAGGACTCAAAGTGAAGGGCCACAATGTAGCACACTAATTTTTTAATACCACCATTTTTAAACGCGCTGAGCATTCCAATTATTTTAATTAATTATATATATTTATTTATTTATTAAACACCATTATTATAAAATATATTATTTTGTATTTTACGTAGTAGTTGGAATAGCATCCTCATAATGATTAGTCTGCTTAAAAAATGCAATTTTTAGTTCATCATTAACACAACTGTCAATTTGTATAGGTGATGTCAGGTGTTAAAATTTAGAAATTACATTTCATTTTTATATTAAAGATCAAGTTCCAATAAAAACTTATATAGTTATTGACTGCAGATAAATTTTAAATCATGTGCTTAATTTTTGATTGAGAGAAACTATATTTTCTCAAAGACGATTATAATACATTTTTTAATTATTAAGCATTAAAAAATTACATTCTGTAACAAAAATGAAAATGAATCGTTGCATGTTAATGTCACATGTACAAATAACATTTTAATTCAATGCATGATAACTTTTGCATATTTTTGACGAGCCGCAATTAACTTGTCAGGTGGTTTAATTTTCAACGAAATAAAAATAAATAAATTAGGCTGTTCCAGTCAACTAAGTGCCTAAAGAAGCGACTAAACGTTTCTCTTCTTCTTGTCATTGCACAAAATATAATACAAGGTGGATTATAAACTACAGTACAACATCCAAATATTAATTTTAGCTTCAATTAAATATGATCTACATTAAAAGAAATAAAAATTGACAAAATGAAATGAGCTGTTTTTATATACTTGAAAATGAATCTATAAAGTTAAAATTTGACTTACCATAAATTAGTAATTAATACCTTCGGGTTTCAATAACTGACTGATATGGTTCGGTTATCTTCGCTACTATGACACGCTTATCCACCATGTAATTACGCTAAAAGTACAATATACATATACGCTTTGAATGGCAATCATATAGTTCACTGATGCACAAATCGGTGCATCGTAAGTCAAACATCAAACCGATGCGTTCATATTATGTATGTCATTTGTAAGCAAATTATTTATTTATAGAGGTTCTGTGTGATTTCAATCAGTTCTGAATTGCATTACGACCTGCAACCATGCACAGGGCAGTGACTAGAATTATTTGTTGCATGTTAATGTAGAGTGATTTGATTTATTAAAAAGGTTTATCAATATGCAAAACTTCTACAAGGATGTGAAGTTAGTGAAGATTCTGGTAGTGAGTGTTTTATTTGTAAAATGTGCCTGTGGATTTGTTCCGTTTAGTATTAATGGAATCACGGATATGCATGCTGTAACGTACAACAGTAATCAATCAAGTGAGAGAAATAATGCGTCTATTGCACTTGTAGTGCCGATTGCTGGTGCATCAACTGCAGTTGCTGCCACAAAAGATAAAGAAACGAATAATCAAACAAAAGCAACGTCAAATTCAATTCTCAATGCAGTTATAACGGATTTCGATATTGGTTTTGATGAAGGTAATATTGCTGAGTTCAAAGACTAATCTATGAAAGAGTCAGAAATTGCAGTTCATTTAAGTAATTAAATTCATGTAAAAATCATTACAAAATCTTTTCAATTAAATAATTTAAAATAGTACAAAAAATATAAAAACGTTAATTCTTTGAACATGTTTTAGGGCGAGGAAAGAAAAAATATGGCAAAAAGCGCTTGAGACGTTTCATGTTTCCACTTATGATTGGTCTTTTTACAGCAAAAGCCATTATCTTGCCCTTGATTCTAAAATCGCTTACATTGCTCTCCAGTGCATCGTTTTTCTTCAGCAAGATGTCCTTCATAACGTCTGTTATTTTGGGACTTAAATGGTTTTTGAGTGGAACGCAAATTGCATCAAAGCCAGCCGAGAATTCACGTGTCGAGATTGTTCATGTGCCAGTAAATAAGATTAAATTCAATGACTGGGACCGTGAAATTGGAGACAAATTCGCAATGGGCAATGACCATGATCAATATTTCCCAATTGATAGCGACAACAAGCAGTCGCAATACGTTTAGGCTACAATCATTAAATTAGAATTTTTTTAATTATAATATTTATTCAATTTTATGTTTTATAATTAATAATAATCCATATTTATATTATTGTTAAATAATTTTAATCGGTGAAGAGACCATTTTGACTAACACTTAAACAATATTTAAACATATTTTAAATTTTATCTTATATTAAACCTATTACAACTGCAAATGTTTGCTACCTATATTATGCAAAAAAGCGTATTAGAATCAAGAAATAAAAATGCTACAAATTTAGTGGAATGCCCAATTTAATTATTTATGGTTCTCTTTTAAGCCAACAAATACTTTCGTCTACATAATAATCTAGGGAGAGAAATACATTTAAATATTATACATTTTCAAAAAACTTTCTATATTCAAAGTCTCGCGGGTTATCAACCTTTACAACGCAGTTCAATGTTCGTAAGATTTACACGAAGTAAAATAGAACTCATAAATTCTCAGAACAAACTAATAAGCTCAAAATATACTCATCTACCTGGTCTGGCCTTCACCTTCATGTCAATGCACCACTTAAATTTCCAGCGCATTATCCAGGTTGTTCACTATAAACTGTGCACTGCCCGGTTATAACAAAATATGGTAAAACAAAACCGGAAAGCTTAAGAATCGTAGAAAGCAAAAAAAAAAAACTTCATCAGACCGAAAGAAAATGCAGAAAAGAAATGAATGATCAACTACGCTGAGATAATCGCCGAAAGATTCACCATTTGGTGCTGTAACACTATACAATGCTGCTGTGGCCACTGACGCTTCAGTTGCGTGGTCATTTACTCTCGATTTGACCTACTTCCTTCTCTAGACTGGTTCTCGCATCTCGCATCTCACTTCGGTTTCATTACACGTAAGTATTATAATTAACTTGGAATTCCTGCTGTCGATTTCATTAGGTTTTTATTTTTATTTTAACGTTGGAACTTGGAAGCCATTATTAATAACATTCAAAATATGTGAGAAATAATGTGTAATAGCGTATAAGGGTTATTTTATAACATCCAACTTAGCAAACAGTGTACTCAAACAGATTGAAACAAGATCTATTTTCGTCGCATACATTTTTAAATAAATCTGAAGAGGCTGAAGTTCACAAAACACACCTTAGTTTTACAGGCTTTTTCAGGACTCTTCCTTGCATTTAAGCGAGTAATTAATAACAGCATACAAAAGTTAGATTTGGATTAATTATCCGTGAAACTGTTGTGGTTGACACAAGCTCTACAAATGAAATGTTTAAAAGCGTAAGTTTATTTCCGTATAGATATCTGCTTAATTTTCTTAACTTTAATATTTTTAGCTGCACCCATATTTATGCAGATACACAAGTACCGCAAACTGTACTTACTTTACAATACCATACCTAATAATAATGGTAAAACGCGACACTCCGAAGCATGCAAATTATGTTTTTAAAAATTTTAATAACTTATGGAAACTCACAAAAACATTTAAAGACATCCACCTGAATGACTTTCCCACATGTGTGTTGTCAAACAATGGAGTAAAATTAGAAAATTCCGATATTTCGCCACATAACTACGAGTATATGCAGGATGTATGCAAATAGCGGCATGTTTACTCATGCCCGAGAATGCCTATTTGAGACGCAACAAATACTGTGACGTACATGACACGAGCATATTATGCATTATCGCCTATAAAGCCGGATATCCATTAAATTTGACTTCTCACACAGCCAATTTCTTTTCCACAACGAAACAAATGTTGGCAACAAACCTCAAACTTGATATTCGAATCGACAAAATAAACAAATCGGCGAATCCGGCTACATCGTTAAACGGCATGAATGAACCATCGAAAATGGCCACCGATTCGAATGCCAATAACTCTTGCTGCCTTCTGAACTTGGAAGGTGTTTCCTGCAATGACATCACAACCGCATTTTACAGACGTTGACCAGACGTTATGCACAGTCATGTTACTCATTGTGGCACGATTGACTTATTAATTATTTTGTTGATATACTAGCAGCCGGCTTGAACGTATTTTTAATTTTTTATGGAGTCTTGGGGGTAGTCACTATTTTAGCTTTCTCATGCAATTTACGCATGAGCCAATTTTGTGGGACGGTGACATCACGTTTAAACAATTTACATTATTTTTAAAATTCCAACTGATAAGTAAATAAGAGGGCACTATGTCATACATTATGATGTTTATCTCATTTTACTCAATATCGATAATGTTTACCTGAAAAATTACCTTTGTTTAAATTTAATGCATGCAGTGTTGACAAATAATTATTAAACTTGAAGAAGCCCAACCTTCATTTATGTACAATAATGACTAACAAAATAAATATATAAAAACAGGACAACATTAACATTTTTAAACAATCCTTTTCTCACTTTATAATTTTCTACTCGTGCCTAAAAATATTTTTTTGAAATTAGTACACAAAACCTTTATGAAAAATTCATGCTGGATACAAAGTGTTTTCTTAACTTATTGGCCGGCTTCACAAAACCATTGTTCAGGTTAATTGTGCGTTAAAAATATTTTCTATTTTATGATTTTTTTTTTGTGTTGTGCATACATTATCACGATAAGCATTATTTTAAATCGAGTTTAAATATTTCTACGAGGAATAATAAAAGATTAAATGTAAAACTTTGCAACTAGGCCACAGATTTATAATACAACGTTTATTCAAGCCTTAGTTCCTTAAAACTTACAACAGTTGTGAGCCCTAGTGAACAAATATGAGGAAGAGTGGTATTCAAATCTTAAAAAAAAATCCGGCACGAGATTAGATTATAACCTTGAATGCAATATAAACTTTTGTAAATACAAAATCAGATTTTTGTTAAAAAATGCAGTATTCACAATATTTGGGCCATTGGGAAATGTAAATTTTTGAAGTCATAGTACTCCGAAATAAAACAAGCACATTGGCAATTAAATGCAAAGACAACGCGCAATGATAAATCGAATAAAATCGAAAGCATTATTATTACACTCAATTACAATTCGGTTTATTCGGTTTAACAAGAAAAGTGATACGGCCTACCGTTTTTTCTTTAATTTACACATCTATTACTTAGTTTGACTACACTTTACAGCCTTTAGAAGTTTTAAAGCTTATTGCCACCTATTCGTCATAGATACATGTTAGATGGGTAAACAAAATCAGTCCAGACTTTCTCGCCTTTAAAACGTTTAACAGGTATTTTTATTTGTTTTTTTGTATGTTAAAGTGAATAGCCGAATTGACTTGAGCTATTGTTGGGAAAAAGATTTCACTCGAAAAAAAAACTAGAATAATGGGATAAGCCAATAGATCAATATTTGAGTTATGAATTTTTAGTTTTTGAAATTCCTACCAAATGGACTTATCTTGTGAACTCATTAGTTTCAATATGTCTTGTGCGTTCTGAATCTGTGTCAAAGGTTTTTCTCTTTGTGACAAAATTGTTGTTACACATGAAGATTTCACTGACAATATCAACATATCGAAGGTGCAATTTAGCAACACTTGCGCTACTTCACCGGCTCATGTTAATTCAATTACAGGTCAATTCGTACACCAGCCACATACAAGTGGATGTTGCGCAACTTTATGAGAAATGTCAATCAATGTGCTCCGTCTGAAATATTTGCGCATAATTTCAAATTCGTGCAAGGGAAAGTTAAAGCGATGAATTAACACGAACGCCGCAATGTTGCGTTATATACGCGTTAAGACGCGGTGCTTCTTTTTTTGTCTGTGAAGATCCGAGACGAGAAATGAAGAGAAAAGAGGATTTACAAAATATTAAATAATCAAGAATTTGAATTGGAATTTCCGATGAAACGACCCTGACCCACAAACGCAGCTTAAGAATGAGGAGCTGACCAATGAAAGTTTCAATAACCTTTTGTGTCAGATATATTCTTTTAGTGTGGGACTTGTGAAAGTTGTTCTTGATGATTAATTCTGTTTGACGTGGTGTATTATTACCCAATTTTTACATGTCGGATTAGTGAGACGAGATAAATAGGTATGTGTTTTTATTTTCAATCATTTTAAAATTAATGTTTTAAAATTCATTTTATATTTAAAGACTTTAATAAATGAAAGCAATTTTGTCGTTGTGAAATTGTAATGAAACCCAATATTATTTAAACTTTATTTGTTAATTAAAAATTAGTGCAAGTGCAATTTAAAAATAGATGAGAGGAAGGGATGATGGAAATGTGGAAATCATCCGATTAATTGTCCACTACATTGACTAGCTATTCGTCTTAAACTTCAATAGTTAAGAGAGGGAACGTTTTGTTTTACCTATTGACTGTTTGATTGTATATTGACGCTTCGAAAATAAAGTGGAGCTCCGCCCTGTTACCGTCTCACTTCAACTGCGGACACTTTGTATACAATATATTCATACCGCGCTTGATTTTGGTTTCTTCTTCTTAGATAAATTCATTTACGCTCACACACATTTGGTATATTTTTATTATTTCGACGTCTCGTTGTTTTGTGCGCAAGTTATAGTAACACATATAGCTCCCCTTTTACTCTTCATCAGTACGTCTCTTTGTTTAACGAAATCCGCGCGCAGCTACAAGGAATTTTGTCGCCAGCTACCAAAGTTTGTGCGTTGTATAAAAGGCTAACCCCATCTGACCACTACATCATACTCTCCACGATCGTTCAAGTGTTCACTGCAGATTGGTGATCTTAACACAAGAATTCAATATTTTTCCGAATTAACCAAAACGTGTTACTCGCAAGGATTAACCAACAAAATCTAATATAAAGAAAAAAAAATTAAAAGCAAAAAAAAATACAATCAAAATGAAAGTGTTTATTGTGTCTGCATTGTTGGTGGCAGTAGCTATGGCGGCACCAAGTGTAATGGATAACAAAGTGCAGAATAGTGAGGGTGTAATGTCAAAAATTTTCGGCAGTTGTTTTGACGGCGATGATATTACAACTTGTCTAGCCATTAAGGGAATCACAGCATTGAATCGTGCAGCCCGCAGCAATGACATTGAAATCTTGCCAGGAGTTACATTCAAGAGGTGAGATAATTACCCAGTGCCCCGCAATACGGAAAAGCAAAAGTGAAAGAGTAATTGCACATTTTAAGTGTGACCGAGACAACTTCTGGTTTAATGTGCTCGCGGTTTACGTGTTGCATCAGTCACAGTGTTATTGATATACTTATTCTGGGTTAAATGTTGGCTCACTTCAAGATATTGCATCATATCATTTGAGCCGGATATTTCTGAGAGCACTTTCATTCATAATATTAACCGCGCATGAATGAGAGCAGTCTGAACTGTAAACATCAAGATCACATATGTTTGGCTTTATGGGAATTTTAGTAATGGCTGTTACTGAGATGGTGTTTTTCATTTTAGTACCGTACAAAAAGAAAGCGAGTTGTTGTGGTTCACTACCATATTTAATCGTTTCATTTACTCGCGCACTTAGGTCCCATAAATTGAAACTCGATCAATTGAAAAGTATAATGGCAAAACCTGTCCTATAGCTTTAGCGCATTAAGTACTTTTACGATATTCATGTGTGGTTCAGATTGCATTTTAACGCTAATTTTCTTATTCCATTTTTAGAGATCCATCAGCAACATCACGTGCTGGAAAGTCATTCTCTGAAAACGAGATTGTTGCCTCATTGCCAGCTGACTCACAGGAGAAATCCGGACGTCTTTTCGACATGGCACTTGAGTCAGCCACCAACTTCTTCGGCTCACATAATTTACAAGTGAAATTCCCCACTGAGACTGGACCCGAGGTGGCACGTGCTTTGGAGGAGGGACGTGGTAAAATTAAGAAATTAGCTGGACCATTGCTGTTGGCTGTCGGTGCTAAAGTCCTTGCTATCTTGCCCCTTTTTGTCGGAGGATTAGTGTTGTTAGCCACTAAAGCTTTGTTCGTTGCAAAGATTGCATTCTTCTTAGCGGCAGTCCTTGGATTCCAAAAGTTAGCTGGTGGATATTCTGGATTCAACTTATTGGGTAAGGTCGCTGGAGGTGGAAACCAAGGATACGCCGGCGCCGGTTCTCAATCATGGCCAGCACAGAGCTCACAAGGATGGTCTGCAGGTGGCAGTTCCGGTTCATACCCATATGCACGTAGTTACGAAGCACAAGACTTAGCATACAGTGCACAAGCCCCAGCCAACAAAGACCAATAGATTAATGTAAAAAAAAAATGTCACTTCGTCCATATTCACCCCCCGAAACACTTACACAATATTCATTGATTCCAAATCAACGTTAAAATTCATTACAAACAAACAAAAAGTTCATCCATCCCAAATTGTAATTATTTATACATTATTTATTTTATTTTCAATTGTCGTATATAAATAAAAATAATAATTTAAAATGAGATGTTTTTTAATTAATTGGCACCTCCCTCTTCGCAACAGAAACAAAAATTCATCTAACAGGGCTGTGAAACTATTAACTAATGAAAGTGACAGTTATCAGCTATCCATTCCTTTAATATAATCGCTCAACACATGACTTAATATTACTAAATTTAGAAAGTTTAAGTGCGTCACTTTTGATTTCATTGCATATTTCTATCAAAACATTTGCCTATTATAGTAAATCAATTTCGAGTCACCGCATTGACGCATACAGATTATATATTGTACCTATAATACGTTATTGCAGGAAAGCTGCAAGGCATCCAATGCGCAATACAACTATGTGTGACTAACAACTTAAATCAATATTGGAAGAAAGTTGATGACGTAAAACTTCACATTAATGCGCGAGAATAAGATTGGATCTGGTGGTTATCGGATGCATCGATTATTCCATTCATTCATTCGTAGTGCTTTTACAATATCTTTGTTCAGCGTAAATAGAAAAATTGAGAAAAAAAATTGGAGGTGTGTGCATCCAGTAGAAAGTTTGTGAAAAAAACAAATATTGCGTTATTATTGTGACGTAATCGGAGCTTACTTAAGAATATTACGCATTTTAATTTATAATAAAAGAAGATCTTCACAGACTGAACTTAAAATGAGCATAGTTGTGTCATTTTTATTATTGTTAATTAATTTTACACGATCTATTAATTTTAACTAATTTTCTATATGTTTTAAAAAAATAACTAAAATGTCGAGGTATAATTTTAGAATCCAATTAAAACTCTTTCCTTTTTCGTGTACTAAATTGTTTCAAAAAATTCTCTAACGTATACGTTTTAAAAAAAAGAGACTAAAGGCAACTTGTATTCATATGGATAATAAATTAATAAATGACCATTAACGGAGGAGCTGCTGTAACCAATTTTCGATGTCCCTGCGTAAGTTCGAACGTATATTCAAAACATGTAATAAATATTTGGCCTACATTCTAAACTCATCCATGAGCCCACTTATTTTATTTGTTAATGATTGCTGTGGAACCTAAATTCCATAGCTTCTGAACTGAAACTGAAATCAATGAATCCAAATACATCGCGAAATGCTTTAACAAACACTTTTCCGGTGTTACCAAAAAAGCACACGCTTGCACGTATTAAAGTCTGAACTTTGAATTAAAAACAAACGCAATCACAAACGCTGCATATTAATTACGCCACCATAATATTTTTGGTTACAACTCATCCCTTCCATTGGAAAATCATCAATTAAATATAATAAATAGTTTTAAAATCTCAAATTGACAATTAGTCCCTCCAACAATTTCATTTCAATAACAATTCAAATATATTAATTATTTTTTAAAGATTAGTAAAATACATAAAAAAACATTAATAATGCAGTCAAAATTGTTAATCGTGTGTTACGCGTTTGTGATGTTCGCCTGTGCTTCTCAAGCCGACAATAGTGATCAAGAGATGATAAATGCTATCGACAAAATCGACAGTGAAAACTCCCTTTACCTATTCGGTGGATTAAGTGTGAAGCATGTTGATGGTGCCAGATCATTTAATGATGCAACAGTGGAGACGGTTGTTGACCGAGCTATCAGATATTTGAATAGCCATGAACTTGAATTTTCGGTGCCAAGCGGTGGACGCCAAGTTGAAGGTTTGTTTGAATTAATCACCTTGTTCGGTAGGTTGGGTTCATTCGTAAATCGTGAGTTGTGTGGACATATTTTAAAGTGGGTTTTCAAATGATTTATGTAGTTTTAAAAATACAGCATTGAAACATTTAATATTCTAGTGCATTCAGTTACATGACTTATAAGTTATAACTTATAAGATTATTCAAGGTATCAAAATTTATGTTTAATCAAAAAATTTACACAGACAAATTCTGCTTTAAACTTTTTGTCAACTTAAAAATTTAGAGAACAATTCATACGTTAAAAAAGTTTTAAGAATCTTATACTTTTTAATTTACAGTTTGATTGAAAAATTTAATTATAATTAAACTTAGAAGTTTGTATCATAAAATATAAACCAAAAAATGTGTTATGTTTGGTAACCAAACTACAATCTACCAAAATACAAACTCAATCGATATTGAAACAAAAGACTTAAGCGACGAACTTTAAAAAAATTTGACAAAACATGTCAAAATATTTTAATGTTTATTATAAAATATTTAAATGTTATATTTAATATATTTTTCGTTTGTCAATAATTAAAAAAAAAATTATTAAGAAACAAAAAATAAAGATAAAAATTTCAAATTTTAAGTTTATGATAGTCAAGGCTACCTTTAAAAATGTGTTTACCACACTTTTCAAGACAGTTCTTTGTAAGCGGAATGTGCTCCAGTTCAGTGCCGAGAACGCTGTGATTTTGAAATCTTACGAAAGTCCCATTTTATAGCAACTATATGATGAGATTGGTCCGCACCAGTTTAATTACCCATACCATTCGCTGATGAATATTTCACTTTAAAATACTCATTGAAAGCATTTGCCTCACTGTAGTTGTTCTTCAATAATATTAATGGCTGCTGCTTTCATTTTGTAGTATTAAAAAAAATAAAGAAATATTTTTTTTCACGCAAAACAGAAGAAAAAAATTATCAAAAAAGTAGTTAGGCAAAGCAATGCAGATAATAGAAAGTTAATACAATGGGAAGTGTACGTGAATGTCTTAGCCTACTGTAGAACATCCTGGTCAAGAGAAAAGAAAGTTGCAGCGCAAGATACCATTTTAATGCCAATTTTCTTTACCCCCCTCTTATCATGGATTTTTCACGAACATTTTATTAAATCCGCTTTAAACAAATTTGTAATACGAAATCGTAATTTCTCTTGCAATAAATATTATGACGCGCAATTGTAATTAATATTTTGTGTTGAACACAAATAAATAGCATCAAAATGTTCATGAGAGTGGGGTATGAAACACTAAAAATATTAGACTAACAATACCACTACTCACAAACAAACAGTGTGAGCAAGTTCACTGCCCCAGCAGCAGTAAAACAACGTAAACGTATAATTCCCACTATTGCTGTTGTTTTGATTCCTCCACCACTCTATGTAGTCGTGCGTCATTTATCCGCGCATATATAAATTCATTTATTTACGTATTCGAGGACGTGACCGACATTTCACGTGTTCTACTTTGGTGCTTCCGCAAGGTGGGAAAAGAGAAACCTTTCTTAACTTGTGCACACTAACAAATTTGGAAGAGGTGGAACATATAGAATACGCATACACATATTTTAAAAGACGACCCAAACGAGATATGTATGTTTGTGAGCCACGATATTATGTTTTCCATCTTTTAACTTGAAGAATGCATCTCGCGTGCTCGTTCATACACGTCTTATTTTTCTCTTTGAAATTCATCGCAGTATATAGTGACCTTGTTTCGCATTTCTTCACTTATGTACATTGTACCTGTCAGTTTTATGTGCAAATGAAACGGTAGACTAAAGCACATGAGATGTTTTCAGGCGCTATTTAATTTAACAATTGGGTGGGGGGCTTTATATTAAGAATAATCAGGTAAGTAAGCAACTTTGTGTGTGCTGTAAACGTAAATTAAACTTATATAAACCTATGAAGCTTTTCTTATTTTGGAACAGAACGCATCCAAACTCTGACCGAATTGGTTAGTTCTGTTACGGAGTTTTAATAGTCATTCTTGATTAATTTTTGAATGTTAAATTGTTAACACTTTTAATTAGAAAAAACTATAACATATAAATCGTTTTGACTTAAAAGTTATTGCAGTTATTATGGCAAATTTATCTTCGACTAATCACTTTGAACTCATGTATAAGATTAAATACTTTTCCAAAACTGGCAAGGTTGAAAATCTAAAACCTCTTGCTTAGTACATCTAACTCTATGCTTTAATTTATTTCAATTAACTTCAGATCTTTAAAAAAAAACAAGAATCAAAATAATTTTAAACTGAAACTTGGCAAATAAGTTGAGAAAACATCGAAGTCAAAATTCAATACGTATTATAAAATTTAACTAACTTCTACCAACTTAATTAAGATTTTATTGGTTGAATGACACACTTGCATTTATATTTCACACCCCACATAAATTAAAACTTCATGAAAACCTTCTCACCCTTTAAAATGTTTGGAAATACCACCAAATAATAAAATGAATTAAAAGAATTTAAATGATGTACATCACATTCAATCATTCTATTTCTGAACTCTTGTATTTCATGTTATTATGAAAATCATAATCGAAGAACCTAAACTTCTCATACCCAGATGCTATTTCAATTATCTTTTTAGTATTTTCAAAACTTAACAAACACTATTTTGAGACTATCAAGTTGTAATTGCCAGAATTTTGAGAAAGATCATTAATTCTAATGTAGAATTAATATTTTGCTAAATCCGCCAAAATTATTAAAATATTGATGTTTTGTGCAAGGATTGACCAAAATATGAGAAATTAAAGACTGGTTTTCTGTATATATTATTGATAAATCAATTTTAAATCACCGACTTTTTCTATAAAAAAAATTCTTTAAAAAAGACAGTACTTTAGTTCAAGTTGCTTGATATTTTAGAAAATAAGGGAGAAAAGAGTTTTCAAAAAGCAAGATTTTTATCAGATTTAATATATATATATGCTGTTGGCGCAAATCTGCAATTATTTTACCAATCGTTACTGATATTTGCTCGTTGTTTTTGATACATAAATATTTGAACACATACTATTAGGCGAAAAAAATTGTTAAAATTATTCATGTGTTCTTAAGAATGTACATTCTAGTCAACATATAAAAGCGCCATTGCGTCAAAAACCATACTTATGTTATGGACTACTTACAGGCATTATAAGTTGTGTAAGACGCAGCCGCAATCGGTAACTTGAACTTGAATTTTAACCGGAACTTTTATTTTTACCCGCAGAAGCACGAACTGGAAAATTGAAGAAACTTGCTTTGCCGCTGTTGTTGGCGCTCAAGTTCAAATCAGCTATTATTTTACCAATCGTTTTTGCAACATTGACATTGGTTTCATTCAAAGCATTGGCCGTCGGACTGTTGTCAATTTTGTTCTCAGGTAAATTATTAATATAAAAATAAAAATAATGATTAAATAACAATTGTGTTAACATATTTAAACTTTTAATTTAAGGTGCTACACTTGTTAAGGACCTAATGAGTAAGAAAAAGGAAACTGTAACAACCGCATATATTACTGGTGAACCCATTAACGCCGAAATTAAGCACACCGAGTACAGCCGAATTGGTCAAGCGTCTCCCCAAGACCTCGCATATGCTTATCACACACTCCCACAAGAGCAACAAATTCAAATTTAGAATTTATGAAGCGCGTAGACTTATAAAGAATAATTTATTGCTTATTTATTTTATATCTTAATTAATTTTTTAAGATTCTTGCAGTTAGTTCGGTTGAAAAAATTTTAATTAGACTATGTTTATATTCAAAAACTAGCCATTGTAAACATAAGAATTTATCTGAAGTTTAATTGTTTTATAAACAACAACAAAAAACCAATTCGTAGTAAAATCCCCAAAAAAAAATTAATTGTTGCCGGCCCAGTTAGTCCACTTCGATGACTTTGAAAAGATTTTATTTTAAAAATAAATGAGTGTAACAAAAGACATCTCCGTGATTTTCATTTCCATTTCAAACAATAGTTGTCTAATTTTTTTTTTCTTTTAAAATTACAATTTTGATTCTTGTGAATAACATTCACTTTGATCTATCGCTGGCGTCCAATCATCCATTCAATCGTATGAAGCAGATCAACGCGTTTGATTGAATTATCAGCGAGCCAGCGACTGAGAATGAGTTCACACTTCACCCGATTTCAAGTCATTTCAACCCACAGCTGATCATCAGGGTCGTACACACTATTTGTTTTCGTCTCATAAAATAGATCTAATTGAGAGCACGCCAAAGAATCGCAAAAAACTGGAGCATGAATATTCGGCAGGTGCTTTCGCTTTCACTGGATAACATCGCCTGCAGTATGGACGAGTGCGCGCTTTGACTGTGTCCGTTGCCAAGAATTTAATTTATAACTTTTGCATCACAGTACCATACTTTTGTACAGTTTTTTTTCTTAAGGTGGTATGAATTATTACTTATACCTGTGATCTAAATTTTGTTGGGATATTATAAAAAATCATACTCGTTGATTAGGCGAAGTACGGAAATACCAATGTCAGTTTAATCTATATGGCTGGAGTGCTCTACTTAAATGCCATTAGCAATTTTTTGTTAATACTTTCTCAGTTTTTATATCATATTCTGTTTGATTGGGTTTTAGTATAGCAGTTCGCAGTTAAGGCGATTTTTTTATCAACTCTTACTTATGAAGTATGTACTTAATTATAATCCTTTTGCAGTTTATCGTCGGAGATACCTTTGGTAAACTTAAATACTATTTTTATAAATTTTATTAAGGCTCATGTATTATCAATAGGTAATAAATCGAAATTATATATTATATACATAAAACAGTCTGCATAATGTGATACAGAATTATTGAAGGGATCCCTTTTATTCAAATTAATTTAAATACTTGTATAAAAATTGAAACAATGAATGAGTACGAGTAATTGACGAAGAACTGAGAAACGTTTACCAATAAAAATAAGCGATGTCACTTAAGATTTCTTTAAAAAATGAATTGGTCATACAAAATTTTTACTTCTTTTATTTAATTCCACTCCAAATAAATATTTTGAAATTTAGGTAAACATTTAAATATTTGAATTATTGGCGTAAATACATTTGTATAATTTTACCAAAACCAAAAATCGACCGATCAACTGAAGCGTTGCAAGTTCTATACAATACTGTATATTGTTTAATTCTCAACCACGCGATCACAAGATACTCAAAACTAAATACAATTTTTTTGTAATAATGAGCATCGAAAATAAGTCGAACGCACCAACTGAATATAAAAGGCAGTTGCGCTTGCCACAATTGAATCAGTATCTCAGTTGTAGCATTTTAGCAACTATCACCGTCAGCACTGTTTTAAAAGCGTCGAGTTATTTGGATTAAAGTGTTTGAGAAAATAAATAAAATCAAAATGTTGAGTGATTCTGTGATTGTGGTGTTCCTCGTAACCATTGTGGGTTGTGGTGTCCTCGCTCAACCCGAAGTGTTTTCTAGGAGAGCATTTGATTGTGACTCTTCGTATAGCATTACTTGCTTCAAATTGGATATTGTTTCATTCCTGGAAAGTGCAACACAAAATAGGGAGTACAATTTAATTCCTGGAGTTAGCGTAGTTCGAGATGCAAACGCTAATGATACGAAAACAGCTGAAATTGTTGCTGGTAAATTGTTTTATCATACTTTAGCAACATAAAGTCATAAGTCATAACAGATATTTAAAGTGAATAAAAAACACTGCATATTATTTAGAAATGTGTTTAAATATACAGACAATGTCCTGAATTCAGTAAAACTAAAAAGAATTACTTCTATATTTTAAAAATGTGTAAAATAAATTCCAGAAATGGCACGATCATTTCCAAATGACGCAGACAAACGACTGGACGGATATCTTATAGCAAAACTCAGCGGCTACTTGCAATCCCATGCGTTGCGACTGAAACTAATTGACGCTCAATCCGTGGAAAGCGCACGATCTGCATTTACAGGACGCAAGGGTAAAATTGGCAAAAAAGGTGGGCTTGAAGGGCTCATCGCCGCTGCCATGATGATGAAGGGTAAGTATCCGAACTGTGAAACGCATGCATTCAGAAACAACAATAATAATAATCCTTGTGAATGTATTTTGACTTGCAGGCACTCTTATGGCTATCGGATTGGGTGCTTTAGCATTGCTGGCTGGAAAAGCTCTAATGACTGGTTTGCTGGCTTTAATGCTGTCCGCGATCGTTGGTTTGAAAGCTCTGACATCTGGCGGAAAACAAACTACTTACGAAATTGTAGCCAAACCAGTTTACTCAAATTCTCACAGTCACTCAGCCAGCCACGAAGATTATGGTCATGGTCATGGTTCCTCTGGCCACAGCGGCTACGGCCGTTCAATGAACTTCGAATTACCAGAGCATCTTACCAAAAGGTATTAGATATACCACATGTTTGTTTACTGGCAGCCACAAATAGGTGGCGCACTTCTTTTGGCTTAAGTATTTATTGAAGACCGTATATTTATTATGCTAACGTTTAAGTTTTATTTATTTTCCCGCTACTCTTCACTTGACTTTATATATAACTATATAGTGACAATTTACTACTTTTCTGTGATCTCTTTTTAAATGCATCTATTTAAACAATTCTTTGACTTAATTACTATGTAACTAAAATTCATCCCTATTTAAATATTTAAAGAAACAACTTTGAATAAAATAATTGTTAAAATCATTCATGGGTTTTTTTATATTCAATTTGCTGCAATATTTTACATAAAAATTGGGACTGATTCAGAATATTTTGGCGGATTTTGCCTGCAGTAGATCATAATAAAATGCGCATACTCTTTGCACTTATTGAGTTTGAATAATAATAGTTAGTTGCTTTGAAAAAAAGCATGCCCTAAGCACAAACATGAACATTGAAGAATGACAGTGCGACTCGTCAAGTAAAAATGATGTGTGTAAAAACCGCAACTCCAACAACAATGCACCTTCATTGTATTTATATATTTCAAAGTGAATATTGTTCTAATTCAGTTGGTATCTGTGTTATTAAATGTATATAGAGAACCATCGCCTTTAAGGAAAGAAGCAAAATGACGTGTGGCTCATTTAAAAAAGCAATGACTTAAAGTTTTAAAATATTTGCACTAATATCATAGATTAGACAATAAACTCAGATCTAGTGGAGATTGCTCATTGTTTTGCCGGACAAACTAAAAAGGGGACGCATCAGGAGTTCATTTTATAGCATGACTAATGATGATGATGCCCAACCTTTCTTCAAACTTCAACAAAAAAGAAAACTGCATTTAATGCTGATTAATTTGAAATTTTCTAGACAACAAAAGTAGAATGTAAAAATATGAATTAAGTGCAAACTGCAATGTTCGTGACAAATGCGTACCTAAACTTACTAAAGTGACAATTGCAAATAATAGAAATCGATTGATGGAAATTAGTTGAATTGGAATCGTCACACATTTTAAGAACTAACTAATAAAAAAAGTATGATTACTTATAGAGAAATTAGCATTTCTTTAAGCTAAACATCACACATTTTCTGTTGCTTTTTCTGCTGTTTGTTTAATTGTCAACATTCGTTGAAATAAATAGAAACTATTAACAATTAAACTGTTGTCCATCAACTGAATTTAAGCAATTATGACAATGTATGCCCGCATTAAAACTGCAAATTAGATATTCCTGTAATAAATAAGAATAAAAAAACATTCAATAATTAAGCACAATATTAATATTCAAAAAATTGGGCTCAATTATTTTATTTCTGTGGGCGATGTGCGAGAAGTTTTATCGGAGATCAATATTTTTGAACGTTTTAACAATATTTCACCACTTCAAATTATTATTTCCAAATAGTCCAGTGCTCGATTTTAATAAAGATAAAAAAAAATTATTAATAAGGTACTACAGACACTGAGATTATATAAACACTTGATAGCCGATTATGTTTGCCAAATAATTATTTAAAGAATATATTTTAATTGTCTGAAAGTGTTCCAGATATATATTTTAAGCACAAAACAATAAATAAAATTAGTGATATTCAAGATTTTTTTTTTTTTGGAAACGATTCAAATTTTAACAGCCATATACTCGTACAACATATTTACAACGTTTGTAAAGGAGTAAAGAAAATTAAAAGAATAAAAACATAATCCAATTTAAAATTGAAGACTGGGTATTGTTTTTTTTTCAGAATAGAAATTGTCTTGCCGAAGCTCTCAATTATTATTGCTTGCAGAACGGTAAGTTCATTTGACCTCACAATAATTAAATGGAAAATGTCACATAAAATTTGTTCTAAATTCATTATAAACAATGAAAGTTGTTTTTTATCTCAACAAAAACATAAACTAGACATAGAACAGAAGAACATAATTGCAATAAAACACTTACCAAACAGCTTTCGCCGCCAGTACTCAATCAACAAATGGTAATTAATTCCTAGCAAGAAATATGAATTGTTAAAAAGTGAGTCGTTTGCTTTAGAATTGTTGAAAGGTACTTGCGCTCATCGGATTGAGCTTTACTCAAGGTATAAGCTTAGCAGCCATGCCGCTTCACATATTCAAGTACTTCGATGCGGCAAAATTACATATTCTTGTGTATAAATAACGCGAGGCTCTCTCTCTCTACAGACTGCATCTTTTTATGTTCCCGGTTCCACCACCATCCGCAGAAGTTTAAAAGTTGTTCGTATCATAAAACTACCGCCGAAAAGAGGCAACACCTCAGTAGAGATTCGACGCGTGGCAAAGCAAACACGTCGGCGCTTTTAGTGATGTTTATATTTGTTGTGCATTTAAGTTCGCTTTAAGCACGTGCTTCATTCAGTTTTTGTATTTATGTGTAAGTTCAAACGGCAAGTGTAAGTGAATAATAACAAGTGATATTTTTGTCAAAATTAAAAAAGTCGTTGGTAATTTTACGTTGCTGCATCACAAATCAAAGAATTATTCAAATCAATGAGCAACAAACATATTAATAAAAACAGCGCCATCGAACCAAAAAACAAAATTGCACCACAATTCACTTAAAATTTACAGTTAAAAATATAATACACATTTTCGAATCATATAAAAAGACATCTATTCCACACTCGATAATTACTACGGAAAGCAAAAACCGAATATGGATAATAATCTCGCTCTATTACCCAAATAGTTTCTCGCAGCGTGGCGCGGTATAGGCATCACGCCACAGCCACTGCACCACGCCAACGTGCCATACCAAATCAAAACAAACCCGAAGCTTGCTATCAAAAACATTCATTCATCATCAAAAAGCTATAATACCTACCTGTTGTTTACATTACCGTGGATAGACACAATTAGTGGTGTGACCTTATTTAATTAACAAAAACAATTTGGCTTTGTAAGCTGTACGAGAACGTTGGCAAGGAAGTAACATTTAATGGGTGCACGATTTACAATTTACATGCTTTTTTTATGTAATTACATTAATTTAACGTGCTCATCGCCAGTGCCAACAATGATGACATTCTCATTTTCTATGCAGTGGACCGTTCCCACTGTATAATTTAGAAGTGAATTACATCTCGACTCGAGACCTTTGTTGCATAATTCTATGTAGTCAAGTTACAGCATTGTTTTGTGCACTCTTTGTGTACTTAACTATGCACGAACTTTTAATTACTCTCCACTTTTATTGCGCCCTACATTTTAATTTAAATGATATTGTTAAATCACTTAAATTTTATTCATAACTTATTAACTCCAATTATATAACGCCTTGGCTATATTTTACTAATGGAATAGTAATAGTCAATGTTTCGTGAATAAAGAATCTATTAAACAAGATGTTGAGTTATTACCAAAAAAATAACAAAAATTTGTGAAGTAGCATCAAAAATCAATATTCAAATGTTGTTAAATATATAAATAACTGGACTCCTGAATTAATCATTTAAAAATTTGAAATATGTTTCCACATTATTTTAACAGTAAAGAATTATTACGCAGATTAGTAAATACAAAACCAAATAAATTATTAATACTTTCACTTAAAGTGCTTCATTTAATTTTAAAATTTTTAAATGCAAAAATGTTGTTGCCATCTCAATCTACACAATAAGTCTAATTGTCAGAAAAAATCGATATTTTCACTTGTAAATTACCGATGGGGCTTAGAGTTGTAAATAATACGTTTTCTCAAGCAATAATGCAAAATATAAACTAAAATAAATTTCTCTTCAGTACAGCGGCGTAAATTTGATCAAATAGCGATCTGAGTTATAAATCGTTGTGGCCACTCTCCAATCTCCATCGATTAGGGCTAAGTTTTTATTAAACTCCCTTTCGATTTTCATTCCGCAATATTTGATATCCATAATTTTTAAAAATACAAACAAAATATGCAAAGATTTTCTCACAAGCATGTGTTTGCTCAATGTTCAATTATTTGCAAAATTTTGCGGATATTTAAGCACTCAACTCAATTACGCCGTGAGAATTTTATATTTAAAAAATGGAAAACAAATCAAAAGTGCAAACACACAATAAGATGACGAGTTTGCTAAAAACCTATATTTGGTATAACATCTATTTCAATAGTTTAGCACAATTGACTTAAAACTAGACACAAATCACAATACCGAACACGTAATGTGCTTCTACTTGAGCTTCTGCACTATATAGCCGATTCAAATTGTACGCACATCCACACGGTATGTGGGACATCTTAATGGCTAATAGAAACGCTCATTGCATATTCTCATGTCGTTTGTTTGTTTAGGTTATGGGCAAAATGAACAGAATTTTAAATTTTTTTTTTTAGTAGTCTAAGGTCTATAGTAGTTAAAATGCGCTTACAATTTTAGCTTTTGACCGTTGAAAATATTTTATGACAGCTGCTGATTTTTCTCAAGTTAACCATAGTAGCTTTTGATGCTCTTTTCTTCTTTAGGTCCTAATAATTTAAAATTTTGTTCAATCATAGCCACAAACTTATTTGTTTGTTATAAATGAAAATAAAATAAAAATCCCGCTACCTAAAATTATACCCAAACAATCATTTGTATAGATTAAAAGCTATAAATGCAGATGAAAAACACGTGAGAGCTTTTTGAGCTAATGATTTTTGAGGAAATGCAGCCATTAAATGTCCTCTCTCTCTCTCTGTTTCTTTATAACACACGTCCACCACAAACATAGCATATTGTATCGCTTAAGCAAAAGAAATAGTAAAGCTTATACACCAGCAGTTAGCCCCATACCAGTTACCACTTACCAATTTTTAAGTTTAAGATCATTTCAATTCCACGGGTCGCTCCTCGTGCTTGTGTTTTCAATTTGCGCGCGACTGCGCGTCAGTCAATTTCTTTCTATTCGCAACGAACAGCGTTACGGTTTTAAATAATAAAAATACATATTGTATCCAAAAGAACAATATAAGTCAGTCACCAACATATCACTTGAATTAATAACAACTGAATCCGTTACAGAAATCGCCAAGAAGCAATACATCCCGCCAAGTAAGTCACATTTACCAGTTACACATTCCGGCATGCGTCTACGGAGTCAGTTTGCAGCGAGCAGTTGTTTTGCCGTCGTGTTTGTGATTAGTTCGTAGTGCGGTAAATGTGTCAACGAATAAAAGACAGTGAAAATAGTTATTAAAAACGCGTCTCTGAACACTCAAATTAACTTGAAATTGAAACCATATTTTCAGTTTCTATATAAAACAAAACAAAACATCAAATTTGAAGCCAATTAATCCCGTGTGCTGTGAGAAAAAGAGAAATTTTTAGTTCACAATCGTTATACAAATCCGAAGGAAAATTGCTAAAAATTTTCAAGAGCAATTGAAACTCTTCTGAGTATCTGAATATTACATAGTGAGTGTGTGTGAATTGTTTTTTTGTTTGTTGTAAATCAGTGAAGTTTGGCGGCTAATAAGTTTTCTGGAACAATCAAAATAGATTATACTTCAAATTCATAACAGAACTTTGCATCATTGAGTTTTGGGAAAAATAAAATCGAAAGAATTCAGCAAAAGAGAAATTTATTGCCGAACATTCAATTCAGTTGCAGTCCAAAACCTCCAAATAAACGAGTGATAAAAGCTTAAACAAATTATTCATTAACAAACAGAAATGTTGGAAAATATCAGCACCAGACGAAGACGACGAAGTGGCCGGTTAAATATGGTCAGTGGGACAAATACCTTGGCGTGGTCTGTGTTGATCGCGGCTTTCCTTGTATTGGTGCACACAGTCAGTGCAACGACTACACCAAACAACTCCAGTGTAAATCATCAAAGTGATCTGAGAAATAACACATCAACTGCAGCAGTTGGCAATGTAACTAAATTGCACCATGTGGATGAGAGTACAAAAACTGAGGGAGAAAATTCAAAGACACCTAGTATTTCCCACAAAAATGAGACAAAACAGTTTTTGGCCACGGGCAATGAGCTGTGGGATGGCTTGATAAGGGACTGTCTGAAGCGGCCGACATTTTCATGTTTTCAGAAAAACGTGCATTCATACCTCGATAGTACGCTGGAGCTCGGTGACGTCAATGTGACCAGCCGGTTTGCGTTTACCACAAATAAGGTCGATTACACAAAATACACAAAAGAGGCCAACGAACGCCACCACCACGACAGCGATGATGCGGACAACGAAATACCGGATGAAGAGGCGAGATCAGGTAATTCCAAATAAGCAAATCATAAATACACGTATATTATGAATGCTTCGTATGAATCAACACATGTAGTTAAGTTATACCGCATGCAGCCACAAATACGATCGTTCCTACTTCATGCTAACATTATTGAAGAAAAAGCTCTCTCACACAAAGGCAAACGTATTGATAATACTCGCATTTATATTGCATTTCGCGAGTTTGTAGTAAGTATATCGCAAGAAGCTTTGAGTGTATAATAGTTAGATAATTAGGTCATTCGTCTCAGAGCAGATATTGAAAAGGGAAACTTCAGATCTTATTTTTCAATGTAATCACACTGCACTGACCTTGATCTATAAAATTTATTCATAATTTGTCACAACAATTTTTATCAATCAAACTAAACATCAAGTTTTATTAAGTAAATTGCTTCTAAATTGCATATTTAATTCATTCAAAAGTTTAAATTATTTAATATGGAAAAAATTATAATATTATTTCGTTTTCATTTGGTCGAACTTTAAAAACTTTTGGCCGCTCACCAGTCAAACTCTAAAAAATGGTTGTTCTGGATATTTATAATATAATTTTCTTTAGCATATTTTGAGTTTATGAATTTAACGAATCACATATTTGATGGTGAGTGTGTACTTTAAAACAAATATGCCTTATTATTAACTCGTACTCAATAATATAGGTTTAGTGCACAAAACCTAATATATCTTGACATTCCATTAAATGAGTCAGCTAATTTTAGTCTAGAAAGCGCGTCCGTTGTGATAAACCAACTCATTATCTTCATGCATAATATTGGAATTGTTTGGTCAAGGCCACTAGTAAAGAATAGGTGATCCTTTGTTGCGTTTTATTGACTGTCCATTAAAACTCTTTCCCTTACCGCATTCAATATATAAGACGAATTTCATTTTCAATTTCACCGATGACCAACTACACCCAAAAGTGTGTCACGCTTGTTTTGTCGTATACGAGAAATTTGTTTTTTCGGAATTTTTGGTTTCTGAAATTAATATGTTAAGGTTTGGTACTAGTGGATACATTTTTAAGTATTTGTCATTTCTCTTATAAAATTTGACAGTTTTAGAAAATTTCGTTTCCTAACATATTTTATTGATACTATTTATATTAACGGATTATTGAATGGTGAAAAATAATAACTGACCTAAAACACAAACGTACATGTATTTAATGAAATTATTGTTTACATATTACCAAATATGAGATAAAATTCTAACAATTTTACAATAACCATCTCAACGAATTAAGGATTAAAAAACTACAAAGCGACAAATATCATCCTTTTAAATGAGTTATTTTGAAATATTCTTCGTAATCCGATTATATATTGTGTACACATTTTTAAAGAATATAAAAGTGAAAGGAAAAGGGAATTTTACGCATCATAATAACAAAAGTTTAAAAAAGATTTGTTGATTCAAGGTCATTTTCAAAAATAATTATACCACATAACAATATTACAAAATTCATGACGGCAGTTCAAGAAATATGTTGCATGAAAAGAAACTAGGCGATTATCCGCTTGTACACTTATCATGGCGTAAGTCTTTTCACGATCAACGATTACATCGTCTTCAATAATAAACTTGAATGTGCACTCGCCGATATAATAAGAAAGTTTACGAATTTCTTGTTACTAAAGAGCTGTAGCACCATTAAAGTAGATGCTTTTTACCTAGCAGTATAAAATACAAAGCTTGTAACAACATAGTTCATAATGAACCAAATATTTAAGAAAGAAATAATTAAACACCAGAATATAAAAAGCAGTTGGTATTTAGCACTTGAACTTGCAATAATTATACTTTAGTGCTCCTTAATGTCGTAATATTTGCGAGTCATAAATCTTATTCTTCGCATTAAAAACGTTTTTAACACCACAATTATATATTGCAACGTACGACGTCTAATGTATTTTGTTTTAAATTTTTGCAGAAAGTCCACTTGAGGAAGTAACAGACGCCATGTATGGCAAAGGCATCAAATTTATGATGACCCATGACATTGTACTGAAAATGCCCGAGATGATGTTTGATGGTGCCACACTTAAAATATCACCTCGCTCATTCGAGGGTAATGGAGCACTGGTCAAAATAGAGCTAATGCCCAAAATTGAAGACAATCAGGTCACCGGAAGGATATTGTTCAAGAAGATCAGTGAGTTCAAATGCTCCACATTTTATTTTAATTAATTGAATATTGTGAAATACTTTGAATAGCGTTTGCATAGAACTCAGCGCTGAAACCAATTTGCTTAATTTTGAAAACGAAATCAGTTCATGCGAGCATATTCGTTAATTATATACTTGAAAATTGCAATTCACATGAGTTACGTTTTATTATTACAGAGAAATTCTTCAAAAACAAATTACTGTTATCATTTTTTGCCATTGTGTTGGTTATTAAATTACTGGCGGTAAAGATGTTCTGGCTTTTGCCATTACTGGTTGGTGTCGCTACTGCCAAGAAGTTGGTGCTCAAGTTTTTGCTGTTTCTGTTTCCGGCTTTGGCGCAAATCTTCAAGCTTTGTGGTTACTATCATGCCAACTACCATCAGACGAAATATCACCATCATCAACATCACATCAATCATCATCATACAGTAAGTGCAGAGATTATTATTTTCAAAATTTAGAATTAACAACTAATAAGTATACACGTGTATGACCACGTTCAAACTACAAACCATTAAACTACATAATATCAAATAATTTAAAGTAAATATGCATACAGTTATAAAGCATGTCGGTTGATTTATTACTCCAATCCTAACAGCTAACACATCGCAAATGAATATCACTAACTACCAGTTTGCTTCTTCAATCATTCAGTCAGAGATCCCAAAAACTTGGTTTAGTAAATTTTAATCTACTTACTTATTAATATCTTCATCTGTACTTTCCCACATGATGAAAACATTGACAACGGTCGCAAAAACATTGACGCCAAAATTTCCGGGTCACACAAATACAAAAGCAAAGCCAAAATATGTACACGCGACCGGCTACAAAAACCTTAAGCAATGCATATTCAATTAAATGTAAACGATAAAAAACAAAGTTAAATACAAATCTTGACATAAAAAGGTGTACGCGCGTCTGATTTTGATTTTCTTCGTGCCCAAGTTTTAATTTAATATAAGTAGTCTTATATTTACTTACTATCTTCGAAAAAAAATTCGGTCACTTGCGTGCATCGCGTCCCAGTGAAAGTAGAGAGAATTGGTTTAAATTTAATTCGTTGCGCTTGTGAAACTCGAATCTAACTAGCTATGGTTCTATAAATTTGTGCGCATTCTTAATTTGGCATAGCTACGGATCTTTGAAAACATTAACTTAACTATTCATCGTAAAAAGTGTTTAATTGAAATGTTAAATAATAGTTACGAGCCTCAACAGTTGTATTCACTCACAACAATTATTCTGTTCAATCTTTAAAAAAATCAAAAATTGAGAAGGGGGAGAATTTGTATTTATTGTAATTTCTAAATAATTTTAAATATTCAATTAATAACAAAGTTCTTCCTTATCAATCGAAATACGTCATTTACTTTTCCTTTGAAAATGTATAGGTGGTCCCGCCATGGTTACTTGAGCATCATGACGATCATCACGATCATCACCACCCTACCGAGGTCATCTATACTAGTCCACCAAAAGGTCATCCCTCAGAGTACTTGCACAGCGCTCCATCGCCTTATCACTCATCAGAGTGGGAGTCATCTGGTCCCGGTTTGGGATCCGAGTGAGTATACATAAATTTAGTGCCCCTATTTGTGAGATAAATTAATGTTTGTATTGTTTTCATGAGTGTGTTAATGAATTAATTTGCTTTTTTGCGTGTTAATGATGTTTTTATAAATAATTTCTTGTACAGGTATATTAGTGATATTCACAGAAATGCACATGTAAATTCATTCAAACCAAAGTTAGATGATGTAAATGAAATAAATGCATGGGGTTTGGGCACAACCGTATCGCCCTCATCCGATAGTCATAGTTTCAATGCGAATCCATTTGTGCAACAGTCAACAAAGAGGTAAGTGGAAATATTATTCAGTTCGCAGTATTCAAATACCATCATATTTCATAAACCATAATCCTTAGCATTATTAAAAGCTCATCCGTAACTTTTCGTGTTGCTTTGCTTAGCAAATGTAGTCAAGTTTCATACAATATTTCAAGTGTGCATAGTCAATTGTGTTTTACAATGTGTTTTACGTGTTCCAATAATTGAATGTATTGTAGAAACCCAGGGCATTAATAGCAAAGTAGAATATTTGTATTAGTTGCACTTAGGATTGATTTTTGTCGTCAACATAATTGATTTAGTTAACATTAGAATGTTATGTTTTATTTTCGTTGTTATACCTTGAATATAATTAGTTATATTTAATATTTAGAGTAACTATATAGCCCCATTAGAACAAATAATATATTATTTCTTTTAGATTTTGTTGATTTTTATTAATTATAATTTATTTTTAAATATTGTTTGATTGCAAATAATTGTAGCTTCTATAATTGAAATAATAAATTAAAAAAAGGCTATGTCGGTAAGTTACCATAATAATAATAATGCATATCAGAAATATAATTCATTATGATCTAGATTAATGTTAAAACTTCTGCGAAAACGCACTATTTTATATTTTCCATTCCAATTCTTATCGTTTTAATTCGCAGCTTCCAGTGAGACTTATTTAAAATAAACCAGTTTATAATTTCGTATTATATATATGTATTATAAAACAAATAATTGTGAACCTACTTACATAAAAGACTTATAATTTTTTTAAAGTAAAACTATGCAGATGAACAAATTGAAAAGGGATGCAATCGATTTTACAAAACTTTATCTACATCAATGAAATAAAAATGCAAATAAACACTTTTATTATTGTTACACTTAAACTAAAAAAGACTTTCCCCAAAATTCTATTAGAATTAAAACATCTGGAGCTTCCATCAACCCGGTTTACGTTCCACAAGGAGTTGCCTACCAGCCGAAGCGAACACCTGCTGCCCCCCAATACAACGCAATCATTGACCAGAATATGGTAAGCAATGTATACAAAACACTTTAAGACACTCATTTTACAAATTATGACTTATGCAAAGTGTGGAGCGGCAATGCGCTCACAGATCGACCCGAATACAATAGCGGAACGAAGAAGTTTGACGTGTGCTGTGCATGACTTGTGCGAATACGTGAAAATTGAATGTGCGTGCGGCGGAAATTAGCGAAAACTGAAAAACGAAACTTATCATATATACCTACTCGTACATCGATATAAGAGTATGTAGCATCCACAAAAGAGGCAGCACTCTACAGAGTCTTGTGTGCAGTGTGGTATGTGCACTTAGGAATGCAAGAGTGGTACATAAATTACATGTACTATTATTTCGATGCAAATGAAAATCACGGCGGAAAAGTTGCTGTAGAATAAAATTGAACTATTGACTGCAGAAAAGCGCGCGCGCTAAAGTCACTAGAGCATTATGAGAAATTTTTCATCTCATTAGTCTAGATAAAATATACTTTTCCTTGTTCTACAAAAATATGCATTTATGAATACTTAATCATTCGCTGATGAATGATGAAAATAGCGTTATTATTTTTTACTAAAGCGCTGTTTTCCTTTTTCATGATATGAAAAGCAAACATCATGCATGGTGGAAAACTGAAACTTGAGGAATTTGGTTTGAATTCTATGAAAAAGTGGCACTCATGTGAGTTTCCTTGGCAATTAATTGAAAGTCACTACCGTGAGAATTTTTTCACGAATATTAATTTGTCTTGATGAACACTTGATGAATACAAATAACCATCATATAAATACATTGAAATTAATTTGAGCTTTTTATTACTACATATTTATAAGTTATAACAAGTTTATAATAATAACTTAATTTTTCAATTCCTCCTAGTCTAACTGATGAATTTTCATGTCAAAAACACTTGAGAAATTAATTGTTATTATTTTTTTATCACGATTAAATGCTCATTAATAAAATTTTTTTTTTTTGTTTTGTGACGCGTCTCAGTTAGAGTAATTCCCCTACGCACAAGAAATTTTAAAAGGCATTTAAAGAACTTAAATATACTTGTAACCTAATTTAATGGCACGTACATGGGCACAAGAATTTTATTTATTTTTTCTTTTCGAAAAGAACGTCATCAACATACACGTCTACCCTATTTAACTGTGGAAATTCCAATGTAAACAAATCAGGCAAGTGCGCTGTCACAGAATATCGTATGTGCTTGTTGATGTATGAATTTGTGCAAAACACTGCACAAAGAGCACGAGCAGATACCCCAATTATTAAGGATGCCAAAATAAAAATTTGTTTGTAGACACGCTGAAAAAAAGTACACGTTTTACAAGAAATCATGTGTGTACCGTGCCAATATTATTGATAAAAAAATACGTCTCTTCTTCTTGTGACCGTAATTTCGTTAATTTACTTGCGTATGGCTAAATACATTTATCATAAATCTGTGGTAAAGAAGAAGAAGATCCCAAAAATATTCTCCAATTTCTTTTAAGAAAAAAAAACCGCAATGAGAAAGCTTTTATGTGCAATGGAATCGCAAACCAGTGATTAATTGGCTGTTTAACCTCAACACAGTAAAATGTGAGCAAAAATATTTGTTAAGTTCATACAAAATTTCACCTCGGTAATTTTTAACAAATATTTAAAAATGAGTCTACCAAAAGGTGACACCCTGGGGGACTGGACCGAGGTGTGCCACATTGCGTGATTCACAATTGTGTTTTGTTTGAAAAAAAAAAATGCATTTTAAAATAAAAATGTTAGATCCGCGTCCATATTTTTGTCTAAATAATGCGTTATGAAAATTCAAAAGCACATATAATAATTAAAAACATTACACCCTACAGATGCATAATAAAATATGCAAATATAGTATTTATTGCTATAAGAAATTAAACGTTTACATATATACGTATTAAAAGAAAAAAAAAACAGTTTTTAGGCCAAGCAAACATCGTAATATGAAGTAGAATGGCACATGCATCTATTAAGTGTTTCCATATTATTTGCAAACCTATTTATACCACCCATAAATAAATACTATTTACACTTATTTAATTCTCTTTTAGATACGAGAAGCACAGCGACTGCAAGCGCAACAAGCGCAACAACAAGAAGCACTGAGAATACAGGCTGAACAGAAATTAATTGCGCATCAACAAAAGATTTTGCATCAGCAACCATTTGTTGAAGATCCTCAGGTATTAATTTTTACTGAATTTAAATGGCTCACTAATTTCGCAATCTCATAACAACACTTTACTTTTGACACAGAATACAGCCCACATCATAGATCCATTCTACGGCCCAATTCTGCAAAGGATAGACAAAATATTCCAACAATTGGGATTCGCTGAAGAACCGTGCCGAGAGCGATTGGTATGCAGCATCTATAAGAACCCATCCAGATACAGCCCGCACAGTAATTTCATTTCAGCAGAACTCAGCAGGTATTTACTTACAAATATGTTTCAATGCCTAATTACAACACATGTGTGACCAGTCAATAACCTACTAAAAATATTTTGCGTATATAATAATAAAAAGTAAAAACTATGTACGATTTTAAAATGATATGCGGTATTGCCAAAATGTTCATAGTACTTTAACGGTTAAATTCTGTTAACATGTCCGTCATATTTGATGAGGTTTTTACTTTTTTTCGTAAAGACTTTTCATCTGAAACATTTGTACTTGCAATAAAACGCATTCAATGACATCAACGACAAGTGCATTCATTGTATTAGCGTGCAATGTCCATGGCATTAAGCTGATGAGCCACTTGCATACATAGTTTGTTTCCGCTTTAATGCGTGTGTTCGCGAATTGCGAGTTCCAACAATACACTGGAAAAGCGTTCATGAAAATGCAGACAATTTGTATGGTCATGTGGTATGATTTAACAAGAAAACATGAGCACGATTGTCACACGCCGCACTGCTTTACTACTAGACATTCCATGCTTTTATTATATTACATGTTAGACTACACGAACAATCAACTCAGGAGGCCACGACCCAAACTGTTACAAGTGCTTCTGCAGCTCATCTCATTTTGATTTAAATTTTGTTGTAACGGTTTCTAGCTTAATCTATTTGTTGAATCTTTATGCGGTTATAAGTATAGAACGTGTAGACAAAATCTTTGTTCTTATACAAGCAGCAGTTTTTCTGATCCCAAAATTGAATGGGAATATGGCAAACTTACTCGTATCATACCTTATTTTTAGCAACTCATTATTCAATTACAGTTTACACCGTTTTAATTTGTTACATAATTATAGCAGCTTCAAGAGTTTTTTTTTTGTTTTTTTTCTGTTTTGGCTGAATTTTACTTAAAAAATTGTGAGATGGGTGACAACTGCGGTCATATTAATCTTTTATTTCTTTCACATTTCATAATGATCTTCATTCCGTTATTCTTTCCTATTTTTTGATATCCTCCTAACCCTGAGAAGGTGAGCACCTGACGGGGTCAATCATTATAAATTAACTAAGTGAAGTGCATGATGCAGTAAATAAATCATATCAAATTGCAGTTACATTAGATAATAATTCATCCAGCAATGTCGTAGTTTATTTTCTCACCCAAAACAAAAACCCAGCTTTTTTGTTGGTTTGTGTAAATCAAATTGTATTTACACAACCACGAATTATAGGTTCATCCAGACCGTTTGTTTACATCATTGTGCCTAATACTCTGAGGAAGGTCTAGATCATGAGAAGAATGGAAACTGTATTGTTGGAAGATTTTTTTATTGTTTGTTGCTGATTGTTGCCTAATCATTGCAACGGAATTTATCCGAATTTCGGTAATCGTAATATTCTTAGCAAAAAATACAAAGTAAAAATCACAACATTTCACGTTGCGTAAAATATGTTGCTACTGCTTCAATTATCGTCGAATTATGTAAACAAAGAGTGTGAACTGTAACTAGTGTGTTCTCAGCGCTCACCCATTTTTTGTATTTCGAAACGCAGCCAATATCTACTGAATGGGAGTTACTTTAATTTAACAGAATGCAAAAGCATCGGGTTATTTAAAAACGTAAATAATGAAAAATGATTTATAAATTTCTATTCTTTGAAGGCTTTTTATTGTTTGGCCCACAACTTTTGAAATGTTCCTTATATTTTATTTTTATTTAAAAGCAACCATAATTGCTCAATTGTTCCTCATTCTGCATTTATCAATGGAGAATAAAGTGTCGTTTTGCGGCTACATGTTTTTTCTTTCTAAGCAACTTAGTTTTTCTATTATGATATAGTGAGTACTCACTAAATACTACAAACTACACTCTTCACAGTGACATAGTATCACCAGCACCTATTCAGTATGAAGTTATGGGTAATGTATGTCATTTGCTGTATTCACGCAGCGCGGGACGGACGCACCGCTTTTCTAAGGCGCGCGCACAGTCATCCACCGTCAAAGTGTTCATAATGCGTGTAATATCGTCAGTCTCATTTCACTGCGTTTTGTAATCTTTGTATAATTGAATTATTGTGAATACTTTTCAATCAGAATATCTGGGTGTCATGTCAGTCAAAAATGCGTAAGTTATAATAACTAATTGGTATTTTGTGAATGCCTTTTTAATCGTAAATAATCATAACGTCTTCAAATTTTTATATAAAAATATTTAAAATTGTTTGACCTGTGGAAATTTAGCATCTGCAGAGGAATTAGGAACTGAACAACTAATTGCTATGTGTAGTTAATTTTAAATAAATGATATAGTGTAAGTTGTAACCGTAACGGTTGCACGTGAGCTTTTTCGGAAGGTACAAAAAAAAATACAGTCAAAGATTCATGATCACTCAGTTATTCAGTCAGATTTCATTTCTATTTATTTTCGGTGACGCATTTCACGTGTATGGTGTAAAAAGTAGGTTATTATTCTTTGTCAATTATGTTATTTGTTGCATTGGAAGGTGTGTTTTCGTGAGAGCAGGCATTTTGATGAAGTAAAAAAGGCACTTTGAATTTGTGAAAATCCCAAAAAAAGAACATCCGTACATTTTTATTTCTGATCATTAATACTTATTAAAAGTGTTTCCGTAAATGAATTTAATATGTACTTGAGTTTATAAAAGATTAAAATTAATTGTCTTCAAGGATGAAAACGGAAAACCATGTATTTCATGGTGGTGTAAAATGTTCATCCATGGCTACTTAAATTAAGTGACTTTTGCTGTTAAATATTTTCAAATAATCAAAAACAATAACATAAAATACATTACTTAATTATAAATATCCCCCATTATAAGGTTTCACATTTTAAAATCACAACCACACATTGTGCTTCGGTAGTCATCAATCATCCAATTCGTTGTGAATGAAAATTGAAATTGCTCGCTTACGTACATTTCCTTTTCATGCACATTTACAGTCAGCGTCTACTATAGAAAGTTAGACGATTATCGGCTTCATCATTACATTAATTAGGCTGGAGCTTAATTAGCATAACACATACTCTCTTACTGATTGTAGGTTAATGTATCATTATTACACATGCTCCATACATTTCATTCTATCAAACACACGCACGCATATTATGTCTTTGAATACGCAGCCACAACACCACGTAGACAATAAACAATAATCGTTCGTGTGCTTAGACAATTTCTCTGAATGTCTTTTGCCCACTTCTTCACATTCATTTCCTTACCATTTAACATTTTATCTTAAAGATGTTCAATTATATACTTTATTCAAAGGTGTTTAACGTTTAGTCTGGTGTGGTTTTTTTTTTGCGATGGCCAACGACGACAGGTGATAGTTTGACCCTTTAATTTGCCAACTTGTATATTTATTTGAAAAATATCTTATAAATGAATTATACGAATAAGAGAAACTATTTATGCTTGTTGCTTTTTTTTGTATTTGATTTTATAATGGTTACGAGTCACAATTCATATTAACTGAATTTTTACGCTTGACTTTAGAATTTTATTTGATCTCTTTTTCAGTGTTATTACGCTTTTACTTAAGATTGACCCAGAAATGTTTATTTTTGATTCCGTTCATTCGTCTTGATATGTTACCTTTTGCTTTATTGTATATCGGTTTTTACTTCTTCTGTAATTTATCAGATTTACTACATGTTGTAGTTCATAAACAAAATATTACCGGAAGAAAGATTAAACGAGAATTTTTTTTAGCTAATATAAAATTGATTGCCAATCTTAAAAGTATGCAACAATTTTATAGTTATAGTTAAAGAAACTTTAAAAATTAATGAAGGAACCCGTTTTTGGTAACTACGAGTATATGAATTATGAAAGAACAGTTTAACTTATTGATGCATTTCTATGTCATGTCAGTTTGCTTACTAAGAGATCTGTCTAAATCTTATAAAATAATATTTTCGTAATATTTTCAAAAGTGCTGATTGCGTTTCTTAAGTTAATTCTAGGAATAAGACATACTTCTTTTTTTTGAGTTAAAGTAAAGTAATTAATATCAATTTTGAATTTCTGTTTTGTTTTTAAAAAATCAAAACAAATTTTAATATTGTAAAATATTTAAAAACCACAAATCAATAAATTTTAACGGTAATATCGTAATTACTGTAAAGTTGTTGATATATTATGTAGGCGTATACATAATATCTTGAAAAGTCATAAAGCAACTAACAACATTTAATTACTTAACTCTAACTGAAAACTTAAAACAACAAGAGAATTATCATCTTCAGACATAAAAGTACTTCAAACTATTTTTGAAGCCAAAGTTAATTGGAAAAGTTTAAAACAACATTATTAAAGCTGATATTAATTCATTCTCCATTTATTTTCCAGGGACTCCAATGAACTGCAGAAGCCAACAACAACGAATCCAGCTGTGGTCCGGTTCTATCGATACGTACAAGCAGCACGTAATGGCCAGGATCAACGTGACTGTCTGCGGCTATATCCACAATGTGGCATCAGCACAGAGCGCAAGAGATAAATTATTATTTAAACTTCAATTAAGTGCGTAGCATTCCGTGTTAAAGTTTTTGTGTCGCCACTGATGGCATTTACAAGCGCTCAAATAGTACTTAGTAGTTAGAAAGTATTCGAATACATTTATTTGTTTTATGTCCATTTTGAGCAATTTTATGTTATAGCTTTAAAGTTGAAACAAATGATAGAGTCTTAGTGGGGTCATGTAAAGGTTGATGTTATATTTTTATGTAAATATATTATAGCAATTTGTTGTTAGAGATCACCATAGTCAAACTATAGCTAGTAATTTTTCAGGGGTTCTTCAGTTTTAAGCTATTAATTTGGCCTGAAATACATTAAAGGTCTATTTGTTATGGTTTTTAAATTATAGCAAATCTTAAATACTGTTAAGTTATATATAATTAATTAATTTTTGTTATTGATTACAATTATCGAATGAATGTATTTATTTGTCTGTATGCCAGCTGAAATTTTGAAATAGCGAAATTTAAATGTACGATTAGATTTTTATATATTAGATGATTGTTATTTGAGAAAACACATAAATCAAATTTCGAGTAATCAAAATTATTTGATGTGAAATTCCTAATCAATTCTTCTAAAATGGTGCTTTAATTAATCTGATATCGACTATTAATAAGCCAAGTTTGGGTTGGTGCTGGTTAAATGTGAACAAGCTGGTTTCATAAAGCAAAATTGGTTCCAATGGAGTTGACTTAAAAATTTTGTGCTATTTATTATGTAGCAATAAATATTCCGTAACAAATAACAACTTAAAATATTTATTTAGATCGATTAGATAAAATAGACTTAATAATTTAGATATTTTTTATAACCAGCCTTGCAAAAAATAATAAGTTTTAAATAGTGTTTAATAAAAATAAAATGAATCGATGATGCAGTATTTTGATTTTTTTTTAAGCATTTTGATTTAAAAATTATGAAAAGTTATAATATTATTAAAAATGTTACTGAAAATAGTAACAACTATGACGCATTATGATTTTTATTAATCTTTTTATTGTAATTGTCTTTTGAGTTCCATACAAATTATTTACTACTACGACTAAATTTTCCATAACACCTAAATTCTATGTTGTTGAGAAGAAGGTAACTATAACTAATACATTTTTTTGATTCTCATCCATTATGATAAGGAACGGTTCAAGCTTATTTCGTACATTGCGCCTTTAGCAGTATACAATGTGAAGTTGCGAATACATTGATAACGAAATTCTGAAATCATTTTTATACGTAATATGTAGGATTAAATAATAGAAATAAATAGAAATAAGGTAAGTACTTGAGTTTATAATAATTTAGGGATGCTTCACGTGGATTTAGCAATTTTAGAAAATGATAAAAATATTGTTTATTTATTTTATTTTATTTATTACTAGCCAAAAACCCGTTCTTCGCTACGGCATAATTAAGCTTCCTTACTAAAGAATTTTAAAAATTGTTTCTGTGTTTGAAGTCTGATTATAATTAAAAGCTGATTTGCAGGAGCTGCCCAAGTGTCACATCATATGAGGAATAGCAGCTAAATCTGTATTTAAAATTTTTTTTGCCGTTTTTCGTTTTATTTATGGATTAAAAATATGTTTATGATGCTGTGTGTAAAATTTCGTAGCGATCCTATTTACAGTGATTAGATTAGCGTGATTAAACATACTTATTTTTGACTAATTAAACACTTATAAATTGATTCCCGAAATATGGTTTGTTATTGGTCAATTTTTTCAATTTTGCGTTTAAAATATGTAATATGTTACTTCCGAAATGTTCTAAAAGACGTGCATAAAAAATTTCGCTAAAATCGGTGAAGGCGTGTGGAATTTATTAAGAATTTTTTTAGGGGATGAAAGACGTGGTGTTTAGGGGTGAAATACATACAGTCGCCTTCCTTTGGTCTTCCACAATATTGGTATTAAGTTTGTCTGAAATCTGTCAACGCGTATAGCTTTGTATAGCCCGACAGACAGATTGACTAACAATAAATTTTATTTTAACATATTATTTATATTTCTTTGTAAATATCGCGATAAACTTGAGCAGGTCAGTGATTCTCACGAATCAAGTATATCTACAAATAAGAAATTATTGACCTATTATTACTGCGTTATTATAAGAAACCCATATTTGTGTTATACAAAAACGTTATGTAAACGTAAATCCATCTCCTGTTTAAATGGTCACCGAAGGCAACACCAACACAGAAATGAATCATGTCGCATTGAAATAAAAGCTTTAGGACGCGTAATACGCCAATTCAATTTAACAAGTATCAAGTAAGACAATAATTTAAGGAACAAATTTTCATTGATAGAGTTGAAACAATGATTATATTTCTAGCGACTTACAGTACTGGAGTAACATATTATTGAATTCGAAAAAAAAAATTGTAAATGACTTATTGGAGAAATACATTTTGGCACAACCTGAGTCCATAAAAATGAGTATAGTTTTGGTGAATTCAAGATTGTGATGAAGATGAACGTTTATGGTATTTTTCTTATTCCTTGAATCTATTTAAATCCAAGCAAAATAACGATTCCCGTGTAGATATTCTAGATTACCAGTCAGGCCCCAAAAGACAATGATCAAATTAATTAATTGGATTTGGTATTATAAAGAATTTTACATCTTGTACTATACTATCCTCTCGTTTAAGACGAAGCCTAATCAGTTAGTAAGTCTACGAGCAAAAAAGCCTTGGGCATTCACCCTGATGACTGCAATACACAACGGAGTCAGTGGATGATATATATATGATTTAATTGCTAACAGCACATAAATTACGTTTGCGTTGCAATAATTAGATCGAGCGAAAAATCAAAGGAATTTGTTAAAACTAAATTAAACGAAAAATCGAAAACGCAGACATTTAATTCGCATGCATATCACGTGTGCAACCTGATTTTCCCTTTATCATCCGGTCAAATTGTCTAATTTTCATTTTTGCCGCATTGATCGATGCGTACGACTTCTTGTTTATAATTAATCCAACGAGTATAGCTCAACTATCACTCAAGTGCTTTCGATTGGCCATATTTATCATATGCCCCCACAAGAAACAACAAAGCTACCGCAGTACTTTCGGCATTGTGATCGCTTATGGAATGCATATGCATGTGACGCTCGATTAATCGCGTCAAACGGGAGATACACACAGTTTTATATGCGCGATATAAAAACCACGTTCATTAATAAAAACACTACAATTCACGGTCGATATTCAAACGATTCGCATTCACTGAAAGTGGTTGTTCGCGCAGTCAAATTATTTATTGATTAATTGCAAGGATCAGTGTTATTTAAATATAAAAATGACGCGATTAGTGGTCACATTGTTCGTCATTGCAACGTTATCATGTAATGCATACGCAATACCATCCGCCTCAGAAGTAGTCGGCGATATTTACAGGACTTGTTTGAGCCAGTTTTCCCTTAGCTGCGCAAAACCAAAAGCTCTCGCGTGGATTAGTGCCGCTATTAACGAGGATCAAATCAAATTGACAAATGACTTGACCATCATAAGGACTGGGAATGACGATCCCACTGAATTCAACGAACAGCGAAGTGCTGAAGTGGCAATGATGGACCGAATTGATAACTTTTTGGCAACACACACTCTTAATATTGAGGTTCCTGAAATTCTGAAAATCAATGAGGCCAGATCATTGGTATCTGATTCAAATTTGGAAGCCATTCAAGTACCATTGGCTAGTGGAAATATCGCTGAAGGTTTGTAGCTATTAAAAATTTGACAATTTGAATTTATTTAAAAATTAACTCTCTATTGGTTTTAATTTAGGCCGTGGATTTGTCAAGAAGATTATGATTCCATTTGTGTTAGGACTTAAATTCAAAACTGCAGTTCTTGTTCCTTTGACAATTGCGCTTATTGCTCTGAAAACATGGAAGGCCGTCACGCTCGGCTTGCTGTCCTTGGTGCTCGCTGGTGCAATGGTGATCTTTAAGCTTGCTAAGCCAAAGGTATAAGTCAATTGAGCGTTTTAAATTCAGTTTATTTTTTAATGAACTCTTTTTTCTTGCACAGATTGTAAATTATGAGGTTGTCCATTATCCACATCACCATCATGATCATCATGATCATCATCTGGTTGATCATCACGACCATCATTTGATTGATCATCATGATCATCATGACCACCACGTTGATCATCATTTGGAACACATTGCCCATCCACCACCCGGTTGGGAAACCCATGGCTGGGCTCGTCAAATGGATGCCCAAAACCTTGCTTACTCTGGACAACGCTAATCCTTATAAACGCAGATGAATATTTAAAATGACTTTGAGTGCAATCGACTTGTATTTATTTATTTATTTTCCCAAATAAATTAATAATATTTATTGTAATAATTTATCTGAAGCCTTTCTCATTTCAACATTGTTTTACATATTCTTGAAGGATATTAAAAAATTTTACATCACCATAAGTCATTAGGTAATAGGTACACATTTCAGCAATTACTTATAGAGAAAGGACGTTTTAAGTGTTATTTAACTTATTACTGATTGTTGCTAAATGTTAATTTTAAGGATATTTAACATATTAGCTTAAATGGTTTAAAACTTTGCAATACCAAAAGATTTTCAAAACAATTTTTTTCTTCGAATACAGAAATAATTTGGGCTAGTATTTTATTTCCAAAAACGATCCAAAAAGGATCGTCGCCAAAATAGATAATGTAAGATAACTGCATGAAAATGATAGAAAAAATCCTTGTATACTTTAGGGGAATAGAATTGAATAATTCTTAACATAATATGTTATGTATCCTTAACCTTCTTAAATTAAATATTTAATAGACAACTGTACAAAAGTGTTTGTTTGTCGAACCTTAATGGGATTTTCTTAAATTTAGATGGTAAACGCAAATGGCGCCCCTTATACTTATGATGGGGATCCTAGCATTTCATTAAGTAGTTACAAATCACAATGAAGAAAACAATTCATACTTTGTAAATTAAAAATAAACTTATTTGTTAATAATTTAAACGCATGATTTTCTAAGGAGAACCACTCTAATAAAATATTACTAACAGAAATAATTTTGAATATGAAAGTAATCTAAACTCAAAAAAGATCTAGGTCTCAGGTCACACCACATAATTATTTAATTAATATGGTATGCAGTATAGACTATAGCTATATTACGCAAGTTCGTGATTGAATTTCGCCAATAAAGCACAACGAGGCGACGTCGTTTTTAATATCTATCGTCGGATCAGTCCAGATGACCAAAGTACACGAAGACGCCAAAAAATATATGTTTACTTACTGATAAAATATGGAGTGTAGAAACATAAAGTTGAGTTGTTTTAATTGTAACACAAGTACTCGCATATGCAACGGGTAATTCAAACTATCGACAAGAAACAATGTTGTCGCACTGCCTTTGTCAATCTATATGAGACGTCCTGAATAGACAATTAAGTTAACAGTGACCCGGTTAACAAGTGAAAATGTATTCTCGCTTTTTGTTATACTTCAATTTTTTATTTTGATTGTCGCTTCAATTCATATTCATATGCTACACAAATTTTCTTGATTTCATTTGTTGTGTGCGCAAGTGCGATCTTCCATTAAGCATTACAACGGAATAAATGCGGGTTTGATGGTTCCAGTTTTACTTTCGCAAGTACTATGCTATGCCAAGGCAAAGTACATATTAGTTGTTTGTTTTTATAATTTGGCTCGCTCTTGTAACTTTTCTCCAACGCCGCCGCACAGACCACAGTCACAGTTTTCACTTTTCAACGCACTTAGTTTCCATTTACGTCTTTTGCAATTTTTTTCAAACATTTTGTCGCCTCTTCCAAAAGGCAACGGGATGTTACCAAACCATTGATTAAGAATTCATCAGGCACGTTGTATGATTTTATACACGCCTAGCATAATTCAATCAATGGAATCTCATTTCACTTTTCATTTTGAAATGAAGAACATTAGGAAAAATAAAAGGATACAGCATTCATTTATGATTTTATATACTTTGGTTATTTCCGTTAAGGTGTGTTCAATTCACAATTTCCTGTGGGTTGACGGGTTTATATATTTGTTGTATATTTAAATCCGCTTGGGAATGGCGTCAATCCTGTATTCTTTATTATTATTCACGTAATGCTGTTTGGAATACTGTAGACTAATACTAACCATAATTTTTCCTAATCTCTACCCATATTACGAGTGATATAAAAATAATAGATATCCTCGCAATGTCACAGATATGATGTCCACGGTTCTTGTAAAAGTCCAACCCCGGATCTGTTTTTTGTTTTGGACCCAGGTTTTCAGATTTCTATATTATAAATAGATTTTGATATTTTCTCTAAGTTGTATATTTTGCAATACCAGACTACAAGATGTTCATTAGATTCAGCAATTTTTTTAAGGAATTGGCTATAGTTTCTGCTGCCTTGGGATCAATTTTAAGTGAATTGTAATTATGACGCTTTAATAACATAACAACATAAATATCTGTCATTCCTAATTAAATTTCCATTGATAAAATTCCTTTAAAATTTCAACTTCAGATTAGGTATATTAATTCAAAGCACGTACTTTCCATGTCTTCGAAACAACTACATGTAAATTTAGCATGCGGAGTATTTTTGGTGGCTTCGTGCCAAAGCGTATATCCAAGAGCCAACACGTGTGCAAGGTGCATGCCCACAAACAGCGAAATTCGGTCGATCGGAAGTACAAACGGTAACAAAAGCACGCACCCGTCTTTGAAATATCAATACAGCTGGAACGACATGTCGCTGCAGTGTAGATATGTACACAATAAGGCTCGATAAGGTGGAATGTGGAGGAACAGCAACATAATCAGCTGCAAGCCTATGCAAAAATACGCTGAAGGGAGACGATCCGATATACCATTGCTAAGCTGAATCGATTTGTGGCAGAGGGAGGCACCAATAATTAAAAATTCATATGGCCAATTTTGGGTGCAAGCTCGAAGTATAAAACCGACGCCACGATCATTTAATCCATCACACCTAACATTACCAGTTTAGTGACAACACCAATTGGGACTATACGCGCCTCAGTCAACTATTTTACAATGGCATCCTTTAAGATTTTAACATGTGTGGTTGTAATTGGACTATCGGCCATCGCAATGGCCAATCCAGCTAAGGTTTCCCAAATGGATAATCTGGTAGAGGAGATGCGATCATCGTGTGCTGACGGTCAGGATGCAATGGATTGTATGAAATACAAAGTGGCCAGCTTCTTGGATGCTATGTTCAAGAAAGACTCCTTCACAGTAAGTGTTTTCTCTTGATTTTTTTAAGTCCTACCTTTTAGTAATCATTATTTATAAATCAATACAGATTACTGATGATATTGAAGTGCGTTCCAACGGATTTTCTGGCAATGATGAATCTGGACGATCTGAGACTGGCTTTGTTGCCACTGTTGAGAAATACCTTGAAAGCCATGACATCACTTTCAATCTACCAGCTGCAGATGCTAAATTCACATTGTCCCCCCAAAATATCAATGAAGATGAGCTTAACCTGAAAATTAAGTTCAACGACGAAGGACGCAGTGCCGTTGAATCTCGCAAATCCAAATTGAAGAAAATCGTCATCCCAATCTTGGTATTTGTTTTGTTGAAAGCCATGACTCTCATTCCATTCGGACTTGGTGTTCTCGGCTTGAAGGCATGGAATGCTCTTCAGCTCTCATTCTTCTCTTTCGTCATCTCCATTGCTCTTGCCATCTTCCAGCTCTGCAAGAAGGTGGTACATTATTCTAAAACCACAACGATTTAACACTTTTGCTTACAAAATGTTTTGTATTTTTTTCACAGATTGCTGCCGACAACCACGCTCACCCACATATTGCTACACATGGCGCATGGGAGGCTGCTCGCAAATTCGCTACCGCACCGGTTGAGGAAGTGCCACAATTTGATGCCCAAAACTTGGCCTACAACGCCTACAACTAAGCTTTGACGAATTCTTTCTAACCACGACATTGAGACGAACCAAAGACATGATTATTTATTTTAATTTATTTTCCTGTGCAATTTAGTAAAGAATTGTTAATAAATAAGCAATATTTATATGATATTAAGAATTTGTGTCAGTTATTACTCTTGCAATTTCCATGCATATTTGCCTCTTTTTTTGTGTTTAGGTTTATTTTCTCTGCAACATATTAAAAGTAACGCAATGTCTTTTAAACATTTTATGAAGGTCACAAATGATTGCCTGAAACATTATCCTATTTATTTGCTTTTCATTATATTAAGTATGGATCCATTTTAATTTTTAAGGCAACGTTGTTGGTCTCTCTCAGTTAGCACTTAGCGATTAATAGTAATTTGAATATAATATTTGCAATTCCACAGTTAAAGATTTAATTATACGAATGATCTGTTTAAGATTTAGAAACAGGTTTAGGCTTATGTTTATTAGGATATTGCGTACATAATACTAATAAAATGTAAATTATTTTTGGAACACATTGGTGAATGAACAACTTTTGATATCTCGTCTGAATTATAATATTCATAAAATAAATGGTGTTTGTTCCTGTAGTTTCCTTTTTAGATTACAACTTATATTACTTCTAAATTTCAATTAAATTAAATATGTCTCAACAATGGGTTATAATTGTATTTAGGCCACACCGAACATTTTGTAAAGTATTGAAAGTAATTAATATGAAATTTAATTAAGTAGAATTTAAATAAATCTACAGCACACGTATAGTCGTAACACAAATAAAACCAATAATGCGTTCATTCGTGTCAAATTGGAAATATTGTTGTACTTGTACTCGTACTACGTATTGTACAACGTAAAACAAAAATGATATTAGTCGCAATAAGCTCATACGGCAACGTCCATAAATGAATTGATTCCTCAAAGAAAGTGAACACATCGCTGCCCTAACTCACTGACGTTCTGGGCTCTGGCACACTCAACTCATAAATTAAATCACTCATGTGCTCAAAATACTTACGCGTAATATTACCGTTTTGCTTCAAATTCATATACGAGTATGGCGCCCGTCACAGATGACAATTTAAAGACACGCGAGCTGCCTCATGCCTCCGTATACCGGCATAATAATTTGTGTACGAGTTCGTAGGAAGAGTGAAGTAGCTGCTGCGTCATGAGCGTCGTACTAATCTTTTTTACGGAAAAAAAAATCTCAAATTTTATTCTATGATCCTTTACACAAAAGATGACAGGCAAGGTGAGAATGTGCTGTGTGTAAAAGCTTTGGTGACTATGTGAATATTGTATGCCCTCGAAGGATTTGATTTCCCAGCGGAAGGATAAGAAGCTAAATTCAATTTGTTTCTGTGGATTCCACATTATAAATCTGAGGCTCAACAAATGTCACGTTTTCAATATTGAGTTCTATTTGTAGCCTATATTCAATCATTGTAAGAAGGATCACATGGAACAACGGGAACAAACTTATAGAAAAGGTTAAATGGCAATTATTTATGAACTGAAAGTTTTGTAGTGGGGACTGAAATTATTTGTAACAATCACGCCAAGTCAACAATTTTCGCACACCATTTTCAGATTTTCTTCTGCGATACATTTTATTCACGAAATACACGTAGTATGTCATGATTTTGACTTATGTACAGAAAAATTAAATCAGATGGAAGTAATGATAAATTTGTTAACTTGAATTCAAATGGGTGTTGGAAAAAAATCAATAATTTCTTTGTCATATCTCTTGGGATCTGCTTCCGCCAATTATAGGTACCATCACACCCACATTTTAGGAGCTTAATTCCGGCACTTACACTTTCGTCACTCTTTCAGGAAATCAGCGCAAGAATTCAGATCGATATTGCCCAGGTATTTATTGGGAGTAGGGCGACAATTCCGTATATAGTCATCCCGTACCTAACGCCTAACGGACATAACAATTCCTCCAAAAATGCATTCAACTCAATACGTGACGGCCGTTTCATGTGTTACATGTATGCTCAATGCTCAAATTATTGTGTGTCCTATGATTTTTCTTCTTCGACTCGTGTGCGACTTTGGCGTCGTATGTTGAGATTGCAATTATTAGTACATTCCTATGGAGGAATGGTAGCTCAAAAACCATCGCATTGATTGAAACATTTCATCCAAATAACAAAATTGTATTTAAAGAGTAACTCATTCACTAGTGATGGTCATTTTTCACCAAAGACACCATGAAGTGAAGATGTCGTACATCAATGTGGATCAATATCGACAACGGAATCCGCATTGTCTGCACAAACCATGCACGCATACACTTTCCATACGCATAGTTGCTCGCAACTGACAAAGACAATGGTATCAGCCCGCAAATAGTTAGTCGCCAAAGGAGAACCTCGTTGGACGCGCTTCGAATTGAAATCAGTTTTCTAAAAAGAAGACATACAAGTTTGATATCAAAACAAAAGGCATCCGATCGACCAGCATGTTATCGCATATTCTGTGCGTAAAGAAAACGAAAATCATATCAAAAAGCTACAAAGTAATTGTTAATTATTCACTGTTAGCAGCAATGCAGGCAGGTCGAAAAGAGAAATGAATTTTCGTACATGGCAATCTTCATGGCGGAACGAGACAGCATTGTCATTGCGGCCTGATAACCCATTGTTTCTGGGAGCGGCAGTATAAAATACTGAACCATCAAAGCATTGACCATCATTGACGCATTGTCCACAGTACAGCTCACAGTGTCTAAGGGAGCCGATTAGTTTTTATTATTCCAATTAATAATTTTTAACTAATTTCACATATTAAAGATGAGTTTTCGAATTTCCGCCTTGTTGGCCTTCGGGTGTTTTGTGGTAGCTGCCAGTGGTGCATCAATTGCTGATAATTCAATCTTTGAGACGCCACGCATTGAAAATGGGGAAAAACTGATCTCGTCGATTGTAAATGAGTGCTTTAGTGGCGACACAATGTCCTGCCTGAAAGGCAAGGTATTAACCTATCTGGATACAGTTTTGGGATTGCGTGAGGAACAAGCACGCTCCTTTGATGAGCAAAATGTGGATAAAGTTATCTTTGACCGTGTTGGTCGTGTTTTGGCTTCTAACGAGTTCAGTGTTCAATTGCCCGAAACATTCTTTGGGAAGACTGTTGTTAGCTACAATGCTGCTACTGGATTAGACTTTGACATGCCAAAGGAACAAGGTAAATATTATTGACCGATTCGGTGAGTGTTTTATTCAAATTAACTTAATGATATCCAATTGCACTTTCAGCACGTGGTCATTTACTTAAGAAGAAGCTCTTGTTGCCAGTTCTCCTTCTGCTGAAGTTAAAGCTTAAAGCATTGATGCCCATTTTTGTTGGTTTAATCGGATTGAAAGCCATGAAAGCTTTGATTCTCTCCAAGTTAGCCATTACATTAGTCATCGGCTTCATTGTTGCTCAATTATTGAAGAAATCAGGCATGGGCATGCCCATGTCAATGATGTCAATGACACCAGCTGAGCCACCAATGACTGCTTACGGTGCACCAGCACCCACATCAGAGCCATCATCTTCATACTCTCCCGGATGGGAGCCAAGCAGTGGCAGTGGACCATATTCACGTGTGTGGGAGCCATCAAGCTCTTCATCCGCTCACAATTTGGCCTACAGTTCCTACTACCCAAGTAGCTCATCATCTGGTTCATCCAGCAGTGGTTCCGCCTCACCAGCATCAGCATCATCATCGTCCTCTTCATCGTATTCATCGTAAACGATTAAACGGCCACATCGCAAAACTCGACTCACAATAATATAAACATTATATAGTCCTTTTTCTCATCCTTTACACCCTAAGCGTTGCTTAAATTAATTAATTTATTTAATTTATTTCTCAGTAATGTGTATATATTGCGTTGGTTACCAAATGATAGCACAAAACCAAATAAAAGTTATGAATAAACTGTTTTAATTACTACAAAATTGTTATACTTAATTATTGAACATAAAGGATACTCATGATTGAGTTAACATAGGTAAGAGCAGTTTATAAAAGATTTAAAGCCTCATTTCACTAATTAATATTTTGTCCAACGAGCCATGAAAATTCCATAAAATTAAAATATTCTTCACATTTCAGTATGATTCGTAATTATGGTCGTTTGTATACAAAGAGATTTGACTTAAAAACTAAAAAGGATATTCAAAATAATATTTATTTATAAGTTTTTTATTTCTGCATAATAGGAGTATGGTGAAAAAACATTTTTAAATTTAGCATTCTTCAACAAATTCTAAGACGATCATAAATTCATAAGCTATTATCCGAAAATTTTTAGTAGAATTAATTTAATTATTTACACAATGTATAAATTTGATTTCTGATAGATAAAGGCCTTCCTATAGTATATATTATAAGCGGCATCATGTTTATTATTTTTGAAAAGTCAGTGTGAAAAATAATGGTGGAAAAGAAGTTTTTAAATTGTAAATATTGCGTTAAAATAATAAGCGTAAGCATTGGAAATCAACCTCAGCCTGAGTAAAGGAATTATTATCATCTGATTCAAACGACCAACGCCCTATTTAAAACCACAGTCACTGAACATACAATACAAATTATTTTATCATGACAAATGTTCAAAATACGTACAATTAATAGTAAAAACTAAGAATTAAGATATTTATCATATAACGTTAAGAGTCGTTGTAGATATATTTATAACGATAGCCGTTAGAAGAGACATTTAGTTAAACTAAATTATCCGAGACCAAAACCGAAAATGTTTTGTGGGTAAATACCTAAAATGGGTGGTAACATATGATAAATACACAACTTGGAATTAAGTAACAGCTCAGAATTTTCGAAAAATCGACTTCTTTTGGAAGCAAACGTAAAATGCATTAAGTGCATTTATTTCTTAAGTCTGAAGTCTAGACGATGCTTTTCAGATTATTTATTTAGTTAATTTAACTGGTGTTAATGTTTTAGAAAATAGACAAAGCTTTAAAATGTTTTCGTCACTGATCAGTTCTTAATAAATTTTGCTTATTCAATCTACGATAAAGAAAACACACATAAAAACTTCATGAAATTGCAGTATAACGAATGACAATGTAGCAAAGCGTCAGTTGAGGTGAGTATTAAAAAGAGCTACTGCACTTTTCATATGTTAATGTTAGACTATTCACTATTTGAGTGTAAAGCAAAGGGGATGTCAAGTGCTTAAAATAAAAGTAACCGTTAAGTATTAAAAATTCAATGACAAAAAAAAATTAAACATACAATAATAATATGTTAAAATAAAAAGAGAATACTGAATATTTAACAATAATTCGAATAGCATTAATGGCAAAAAAAGAATAAAAGGAAAAGAGGAATCCACAAAAAAGGAACAACAGTCAGATATTTATAGGCAACCCTTTAAAGTATAATATAGTTGATCTACCTGCTCTAGCAAACGTCTCTTTCTATACATATCGCGTCTTGGAGGGGAATGAACTTTCAGCTTTATCTTTATTCAATCCCATATTGTTTGTTTAATATATTAATTTAAAATGATCGAGAAAAGGATTCTTTTAAATTACAGTTAATATTAACATTTGATCTGCCATAGGTTTACTCATATAAATTTTTTCTTGGTCACTTACACAATATGAATCATCAAAAAAATTTGTGATTCATTTACCATTTTGAATTCGAATGTGTTTTAATGGATGCTTTTACCTTCCTTTACATACGATATGTTAATTATACGTCAAAATATGCCTATTGCCACAAATATAAAAGAAGAATGAATTTAATCAATACATAAAATTAAGATGCGAATATTTTGAAATGCAAATGCGACCCCGATGGACCATGTAAGAGTGTTGACTGATTATCCATTTTTGATGGGCTACAGCCTACAAATAACATATCGGCCGTTGTACATCATAATTCATAATTCATAGCGAAAGTGAGAAGAAGTTTTACCAGTGCAGTGGTGTTTTATTGCAATTTACATTGTTACATGGACGTATCATGAATAAATGTTGTTCGAGTCTTGCGGTCATTGGCTTTATCAATGCATACATAAATGTTATACTCGTATCAAATAAAGGACATTGCAATTTACAATATGTGTAATAAATAAACTACAATTATTGCGATTTGTTTTTAAAGTACGAGTATGTGTGGAATAAATTAGTTGTGATCTCTTCCACATGGGACATTCCATCATTATTATAACGGAATATTTGAAAAATAATTATTGGGAATTTCAGTCAATTTATTCTGCATCCATTAAAAATAATCACAAATTGGAACAGTATTAAATTTCAATTTCAGTCAAAACAAATTGTATGTATAAGTAAAAGTGAAACGTTGAGCAAAGTCTTCTCCACGGTCATCAAAACAACTAAACAAAAACATAACGGAACCACAAATAAATTCACTTTCTTCTGAACGGTGCTTTCTCCTGATCGTTGTTGCGGGTTGCCAGTTGCACTTGGTGGCTTGAATGAAAAATAAAAATAAAAGCGATCACAAATTACAGAGAATGAAAGGAAAAACGTCGCATCATATAAAATGCTTTAATGTTCCTATATAACTACATACACGTAAAAAACAAAACACAATATTTAACTGTGTACAAAAATACAAGTCCGTATATATGAAATCGTTTTAGAAAAGAAAGTGCTTTCTTTAGTGCATTGCCACTGTGTTTTCTTGGTATACCTGTACCGGCTATCGCGCTCTGTCGTCAAACTCATGAGAGTTTTTATTTATATTATTAACACATATACTATATAGGTATGTAACATGCAGTCGTGTGTAAGAAGAAAATAAAAAAAGGAAGCAGAGGCGAAGAGTCAAAGAGAAATACCAAAGATCAGCCTGAAAAGTAGAACAAAATCGAAAGTGAATTAAATGGCCGTCGGTAAACATCTTAAGATCGCGCATCGTCTTGAGGTAAACAATTTCACACAAAGCTCGCGATTTCATGTGTCAGTCATGAATCATGATTCATAGTCGTTAATGTATTCAGCGCAGGGATTTAAACTGGGTACTATTTAATTTCCGAAAATATTCAACAATTACCTTCAATATTATGCATTTTTTAAAGCATAATGATAGAATGTTGCAGTTATTCAGATTATGTATCAAAGTGTGTTAGCAATGGCACTAACCCAATCAATCACCGGAAATTAATACACATTAAAAGAGCCCACATCAGTAAACTGTTTACTTGATAAATTGCATTTCACGTCTAAGGTGTGCATTTTGCACCCACAAAATTGTACACACAACAACTTCCCCAACATATTTAAATGCATTGCACTTATATAGATTTTATGCAGTGGTAGTGTCAATGCACGAAAGCATTGTCATGTGTGGTTGCATGAGTTTTATGCAGCTTAAGCTGCTTGAATTGTTGAATTGTTGATTAACTTGTCATAACTTGCTAGAATTAACATAATTGCATTCAAATCAAGGTTAGGCTCAGACATCACATTGTAAACGGACATTATGATGATAGAAAATCGTCAGACTTTCAATTTTGTTGAGTTCTTTGACAATAAGTGAAATTATATAAAATATTCGTATCAAATTAAATGATTTTTAGAAAGTTAACTACTTATTATTTTAATAGATAGTTTTTTTAACACTGTTATAAGGTGTGGATAACAATTTATGTGTTATTGATTGCCGTCAAATGATTGCGATTGTGTCCTTGAAAACACATTTAAGAAGCAATCAGCTTTAATTATGCAAATTAATTCATATGCAAAAATTAGGATACAAAGCAGATGCGTTATCAAATAATCGCGAATTTCGCGCCGATTATGTGGATTTTAATATATATCATACCTATAAAATTGCATACACATATAAGAGAATTTGCCTCGGCAGTGAAGTTCAAGATCCAAGGTGATTTAACGTAAATCACCATTTGGAACGGGTTATTGAATTTAATATATTTCAATAATCTCTCAATCTGTCTAAAGATCTTTGATACAAATTTAAAATGGACACATTATAAAAAATTGTGATCGAGAATTGTCTAGTCGTACAACCTATTGCATGGGTGCATTTATTTGTGAACAATTTATTTTATTAATTTTTAATTACGCCGAGATTGTCTTGATGATTTTCGTATACTTATTCATTTCAATTTCTCGACTCGACTCCTTTTTTGTGAATTTAACATTTCACATATTTTACACAAATCATTATGTTTTGGTTTAAAAATTGTCTACTCAAGAAAACACCTAACAAAGGCGGCAAAATGGTTTCTCATAAAAATATATTCGTCCATAAACCAATAAAAATAATAAATGTCCTTGCAATAATTCTTACTTTTAAAGAACAGACATTAAACCCTTTTTTTGACGAGTATTAAAGACACCGTCGCATTAAATTGTGAGGAATATGTAATACTGAACCATCATTTATGACATGGCAAGGAAGTGCAAAACAACTGCTTCTTGAAAC